>OX422211.1:441696218-446496218 GCA_949130495.1 Sambucus nigra
ACCGAAGCCGAAGTAGAGTGTGATGAGATGAGGGAGCTGGTGCGTGAGGAGAGTGAGCCAAGATGATGAGCCTTAAAAAATGAGGGAGTTGTTACCTCAAAAAATGTTCGTCGAAAAGTCAAAATCATCCACACCTCCAACACCGGAAAAACAAACCTTTGCAGAAAAAGCCAACTCGTCGGAAAAAAATTACCGGAAAACACGGAGGGAACTCAGATCCGAATACAGCTGGCGCCGAAAAAATTGTCACCGGAAACCCAATCTCAAAACGAAGTAACCACACCAAATCGAAAGCCAAATCTCAAAACAAAAAAATGGTGTTCTCAAATAAAAGTCCCCAAAAAATTATTTCTCAAAATCAACCCAAGTTGAAGAAGAAAAAAAAATGAAAGAGAGAGAGCTCAAACAAAAATGACGGCCACACTTTTTGAGAGAGAAAGAGGTAAAAAAATGAAATGAAAACCCTAAAAAAAGATCTCTACACAAACCACAATATAAAGCCCAAAAGAAATAAGGGCAAAACGAAAATATAGCCAACAAAATGAACGGCTCTTTTTATTTTAACAAGATGCTGCCTAATTCATTTTTGTTAAATGTTTGATTAATTAAACAAAATATATGTTTAATTATCATGATTATTTAACACTTAAACCAAATACTCAAATAAATAAATTTAAATTCAAAGAGAATATAAAAACTCACTCATGAGAAATAAAATAAATAGAAGTAGTATGTTACCCAAAATAATTTGACACTGCACAAAAAGTTTGGTACGGTAATTTTAGTACGATATCGATACGGTAAATTCGATAAATCGGTTTTTTGTATCTAAAAACCAAAACCAACCAAATTATTGACGGTATTTTCGGTTTCGATAAAATCGGTTTTCGGTATTTCATAATATGAAACCAAAATCATTTTTTTCAGACCAAAACGGTACGGTACGGTAAAAACCCGTACCGGTTGCACCCCTAGTAGAGACAATATAGGAATCCACCCAGGCAATTGCTACATGTCTTGTTATCCACCGAACAACTCAACAACCTTCACACATGAAGTCTATCGTATGTAAACACATTAGCATGTACGGAGTCCAACATAATGAAATAATTCTCACAAAGATGTGGAGAATAAACTTTGGTGGCCAAAACATAATCTTCAAAGCATATATAAATTGAAACTTGGATCCTAAATAACTTGGGTGTAAACTAGGATTTTGGAGAGCTTTTTAAACAATTTTGGGAAGTTTTAAAGCTTAGAAAACAGTCTATAATAAAAATGCTACGCCGCTCTCCTATTTATATGAGGTTTGTTAAAAATGAAAAAAGGATAAAAAGCAGTTTGAAAAATCTCAAATTTTATAAAAATTCAAAGGCTCGTTAGAATGAATTTGAACCATTTCTAATGAATTATTTAACAAGAAAATAGAATGGGATAAAAGTTATCAAAATCGATCTCTATTGAAGTTAGTTCACAGATGTTCCAATGAGGTATATGCACTCGTTCAAATGACATACCCAGTATCGTTCTAACGACCTCTCGTCAATTGTTTTTTTCTAAAAAAATATTAAAAGGATAAATTTATTTTGAAAACATTTAAAACAATTTTATAAAATCTTAACACTCAAATATACTATATCCAAGGATCAAAATATATACGCATCCAAACCTGAAAAATCCTCGAAACGTGAAGATGTAAATGAGCACGAAACACGACACGATGATATATATATTTTAACTTGGGAACTACGTCTTCAAGAAATCATGTCATAGGCTTGAAAGGTCACAAATCAAGTCCTAACCTATAACTCAAATAGTTTTGTCCAAACACGGAATAATAATAAAATATATACAAACTTATTTTCCTGGAAATTTTTCCTTATAGAAAGTAATAGGGAAACCTCTATTTTTTAAGGGATCACAGTAGCTTGTCATATCTCAGTCGTTGATGGAAAAAGAAAAGGCAAACACAAATTTCTCTAGGCTTTGCATATGCGTTTGGGATTTCTTGGGATAAGCCCATGACAGTTTTGAGTAAACAAGGTTTTCCAAAGGAATTAATTAATTATGAGTGATTTAATTAAATAAAAGGCAACTCGGATTAATTATATATTTGAAATTGAGAAATTCAAACTATTAATGTGAAAATAAGTTAACATAAGTTAACTTGGAATTTTAGAGTTCAATTGATAAATTGACAAAGATTTACAGGCTAAAGTTTAATTTTAATAGGATTGAAGGATAATTTGGTAATTATATTGTTGATGTCTAAAAATAGAGTGGGTCCAAATTTATAATCACAGATAAAATAAAGATAATCAAGCAAGACAAACACACAATAAAGAGGTTTTTAAAGTGGTTCAACTATGAGAAAACCTACATCCACTATTTTAGTATTTATGGTGGTTACGATAGCTCAGGGTTGGGTATGTTTGTGCCTGATTGAATCGTCCCTCATGATCTGAGGGAAATAATGTATTTATAGTTGTCAGGAACCTAAGAGATGAAATGCCTTTATATATTCAAGCATTTACATCTGTATACAATAAATGGGACTGTTTATATTCACAGGTACGTGTATAGAGGTTGTTAGCTATTCTACCCGAGTGACTCTTGCTATTCTTGAGGTTGGTGGCTTATTGGCCGACTAAGTATCTCTAGAGCTGACCAAGAAAATAATTAGTAAGGGTAGCCACGTTGGAGTACAGGTGCCCATCTCTCACTAGTCCATGTCGATGATAATTTTTTACACGCAACAAAATCCCTCAATGCTCCTTGCTTGATGATTGATTGAAAATATGGAGTATTTATTCCAGAATCTTGCTCGACGTGTGTTGGTCGAAAGCCGACCTCTAGGACTTGTAAAATTTTCTATTAGTATATCTGATAATGATATTTTTGTAAATACTCTGAACTTTAGCAAACCACCAAAGTGTACGTTGGTCTTTCTGCATTTTGGGAATCGTGCGCTTGCCAAAAGTTGTGTTTGTTCAGTTTAATCATCTAATTTCTAATTTTGAGGTAGCCTATAAAAGGACGATTGTTTCCCTCCACTTCTCTTTAACTCAAAACTTATGAACTTAGGCTTTCTCTTTCTTTTCAAGCTTTCCTTTTCTTCTTTTGCTGTTTGCTCTTTGTCATCGTTTCTCAAACTCTATAAGCTTTCTTGCCTTTCCCTTCTTTGACTTTTATATCTTTCAAACATGGTGTACATTGTAGACGAAGGTTCCTCAGATGATTTTAGGGAAAGAAGAAAGATTCCCAGTTGGGTAGGTTTAGAGATATCAAGTGGCCCTATTAATGTGTTGTCACTGTCTGAGGGTCACTGGATCCCAACTTTATTTATTGCGGAGTGTGGAATTACCTTTCCCCCGAATCCCCTATTTCTTTAATTTTTCTAATATTTTGATGTAGTCCTAGTGAGAGTAGCCCCCAATACACAGAGGGCGGTAAATGGGGTGAATAGGTTAAATGAATCCATGGGACTTGCATTGGCATCCTGGAGTTGATGTTTTATTATAAATTGGGAACCACGGGTGATAACACCTACTACTTGAATACCAGGTATACTAATAGGGCACTGATGGTTAATCTTCCTGACTCAAACAAGGATTACTAGGATTATGGTGTAGTAGTAAAGAATAGGCAATATTCCCCCTTTCCCGAGGGGGTAAGATACACTGGACCCAGATGCCTAGATGCCCCCAAGAAGGGCGTGGCATAGGTTGTACAATATTCTGATTTTCCATTTTCTTCTTATTTACTAACTGTTTGATGATTCTCCGACTAGCTGTCTCGCTTTGTTCTTGTGTAGAAAAAAAATAAAAAGAAGTGTCCAAAAGTATGGGATATAAATATTGAAGATCTTAAATATTTATGGGCCATCCCTTAAAGAGCAGGAGAAAAGCATCCCCGTGCAGCTTCTGTTCTACTAGAATATAGGAGTTCTATCACCTTATTTATTTCCCGATGAACAATCATTCTTCCTTAGTCACCCATCAACTTGGACGAGTAACCAGTTTCCACCTCCTCTACTTCCGAGTCTACTAGAGTAGAGAGAGCTTGCACTAAGAGGAACATCATCTTCCTTTGAATCTCTTGATCTTACAACATTCCCACTTCACCCTCTATAGAAATGGTTAAGAGAAGAAAACCAAATTTACTAACTAGGTCTGGATCTCCCCGTCTTGCCAAAAAGAGTACAACCACTAACAAGAGGCCTCAGGTCCTCAATGTAGAAGAAATAAGAATTATTGAGCCTCGATTTAAGAGGTTGAAGAGAGGTCTGCCCAGTCAATAGGAGTTGGATAAAAAAGATTAAGCCGAACAAGTCAGAGCTAAGTCTGCCTCTCTGGACGTCAACCCTGGGTTAGCTAGGGGTTTGATTAAGGCTGGAACTCTTCCAACAGACAGGTCGCCAATAGCACCAATGTCCAGAGCTTGGTTAGTTAAAAGGGCTAACCATAATTTGGCACTTGTAAGTATTTTACTTCTTCACCTATCTTTAATAATGTCTGCTTGATCTTTTTTTGTACTGATGTTGTGTATTTCTTCTTTTACAGTTCTTGGTTGATTATAACCAAATGCTGGAGAAGGAAGACCAACTAAAGGCTTCCTCGGCTAATGTAGAGGAACTTTTGAAGGCTTGCAAAATTCCTTCGAAGAATCTGAGGAGGCATTGGAGAGAGAGAGAGAGATAAAATCTTGATAAGATAAGTTGAAAGTGGTCGAGGATAGGGCAATGGCAGTAGAGAACAAACTACAGGCTGTCGATGATAAAGTGATTCTTATCAAGGAGAAAGTGAAGAAAGCTGAGAGCAGGGCAAAGGTTGATGAGGATAAAACTTCCACTCTCACCAAGGAACTTACTTCTCTAAAGGCCAAATGTAAAGAAGATAAGGAGGAGGCCACCAATAAAGGACGGGATAAGGAATTTGCTACTACATCCATCTAAATTGAGTATGCCAAAAAGCTCTTCTACAAAGATTCTGGTTAGATGCCGAAGAGGTCGTCACCCAAGATGATTCTTAACTATTACAATGGCATAATCCAATTTGATGATGAAGAGGGTTTTGTGGAATTTTCTATGTTGCCAGCTGTTATAGCCGACCTACCTCCTCTGACTCAGCTACGAAGGATAAGGAGAAGGTTTAACTCCTTTAACTAGTTTTTGCCCACTTTTTAAATGTATTTTCCTTTTTTATTTGTAATGGAACCACCCTTGTAATCCTTGATTTATCAATGAAATGAAGAAGTTTGTATTGAGTCCCTCTGGTGTTCTTTTGATATTTTTCACTTGTTTGATTATTGTTTTTTGTCTTCCTTGGTAGGACTTATGTTCTTATACTTGTGAATTTCCAGTTTGATGCTAGGAAAAATATGATCATTTCTACCGAGTCCGACCTATTGAAATATTACAATAGTCTTCTTGAAGCTGGTCATGTGGTCTTGACAGAAACAGAGTTAGTAGGGTTTCTTGGCACTGATGCTTCTGACCAAGTGAAAGATGACTATGTTCATCTTCATTGTCTTTTTGATGGGGCAGTGGAAAATAACGCTGCCTATTACGAGATGATTGAGAAACTATAAGATAACCATAATCTTTCTCGGGCCTTATTACACTCTGATTATGAAGCCATATATGAGGCCTTAAATGAAGGTTGGGGATTTGATACAAAGCTTCAAGAAATCACATATGCCTTGAAGAAGAAGAAGAAAATAATGCTAAATAGAGAAGTGGAAACCGCTCGAGAGATTGCTTCACTCCAAAAAAGGAGAATAATGCCTCGAGGAATGAACTGGATAGTCTGAAGAAGACATTTGCCACTAAGCCAAATGAAGGGGACAATTTTTAAGAACTGGAAAATGCGCGACTGCTAGAGGAGCTGGAGAGCTTAAAGAAGAGAAAAGGCAAGTCTGTGCAATTTTCTAGGCAGATAGTGGTCGCTCCGCCAACTATGGATGAAGAAAGAACTAAGAAGACCTTGACCGACCAAGTAGATTTGTTGTAGGAGAAGTATAATGCCATCAAAATGCTCCATATTAGGGTAAAAAAACTAATTTTTCATTTCCATAAACAACCTAAGGTTGTCTGGATGGACGTATATGATGAAGATTTAACTCACCTAGATAACCACATGGAGCAAGCTCGTCGGAAGGTTATACATGGGGTTGATTAAACTTATTGGGGCTATTGAAGATGCACGATAAAAATGAGTTGTGGTACTGGCATGATCCGGGTATATTGGATTACCCTGATCCTCCCATCAATATTCTTGTCAGCTGGATTCCAACTGACGCCATTCCTCAGAGCCTAGTGAGAAAATACATAGGGGATAATGAACTTCAAGAAGAAAATAAATATATTCTCCCCTACGTCTGTTAGATCAGTCGAGCAGAAGCAGGCGTAATAGGCCATGAGATTTTAGAGCTACAACCTTACCGAGCACTGTTGATGGGTCTCCTGCTGGGATAAGTAAAGATGAAGGAAAATTCCCAATAGAGTAGACTTGTATTTCCTATTTTTTTACCTCTGTATTGTAACACAAAATGTGTTGGGAGTAAAATAGACTTTATTTTTATGTAGATTTCAGTCTTTACTTAAGCTTGTGATTAGTTAATTAGTTTACTGACTAGGTAATCTGCTTAAATGATAAGTGTTTGGTCTAGTGTCGAGCCTAATTTATAATGCCTTAGATTCTAATAATTCAGTTAAGTGAAATTGTCAGTAGTTTTGTTGAGATAAGTGTTTGCATCATTTATCATTGGTGACCAAGTGTGTTAGGAAGGGTAAAACTTCTTCTATTTAACTTTAAGTCATACATGACGTTTTACTGACTTCTTGTTCTTGATTTGTCAAAGATGAAATCGTACATGAAGTCTAAAGGAAATTTCTAAACTTTTTTGAAGTTGGAAAAGTTTGAACTTGAAGTTGGAAAAGTTTGACCTTTTTTTAAGTTGAAAATTTTTGTTAGTGGTATGTATATCACCATATCCCGAAAAAAAATATAAAAAAGGAAGCATAGTTGGTACGAACTCGCAACTTCATTAATTAAATAAATAATTACATCAAACCAAAATCGTTTCTAATATTTTAGGAGGTGGTCGGCTTTCCATGGATTCTTGAACTCTTACCCTTCAAGTGTTTCCCAGCGATAAGTGCTTGGTCGGATTACGATCAAGATGCGATAAGGACCATGCCAATTTGCCTCCAATTTATTCCCCTTTTAAATTACTTTCTTGAGAATGTAATCCCCCTCTTTTAAGTTGATCGACTTGACCGTCAGGTTATAAAATCTAGCAGTCCTTTGTTATTAAGCAGCCATTCGAATTGTAATATCCTCTTTGACCTCTTCAATCATGTCTAGATCCATTTTCCTCATGAGATCACTCTTAGGGAGTCAAAATTCAATACTCTATGAATCGACAAACATATTTCAACTGGTACCATTGCCTCAGTGCTAAAAGCGAGAATGTACGGAGTCTGCCGTTCTCGGCATAGTCCTGTAAGCCCACCAGATGCTGTGCAACTCATTTTTAGTTCCCCTTAGCATCATCCAACCATTTATTCAACCCGTCAAGCAAATTATTGCTAGTGATCTCTGTCTGACCATTACATTGTGGATGTCCGATGCTGAATGGAATTTTTGAATCTTAGACCAGATGAAATATTTCTCAAACTTCTCATTATCAAACTGAGTACCTTGATCAGTGATGAAGGAATAAGGCATCCCAAAGCAACCTATGATCTGCTTCCATATGAACAATGAAACTCTCTGATAAGGCATATTAACCAAGGGCTTAGCCTCCACCCATTTGGTGAAGTAATCCACTGCTAAAACTAAGTTAATTTCCTAAATAGCAAACGGCCAAGGAGACGTGATGAAAGTCAGGGTCCCTGATTTTTTATGAATAGTATCAAACTTCAATTAATTATCACACTTCTTAGCGAGAGAAACACAATCTGACTTTATCGTTGGCCAATTGTAGCCTTGCATGGCTATTCTTTGTACCAATGATCGGTCGACTGAGTGAGCTCCACACGAGACTTCATGTACATCCTTGATCAAGTCATGTTCTTTGGTAGGATGAACAAACAAAGTAAGGAGACAATGTATCCCATACTGTACAAAACACCTTTCTCTAAAATATAAGTGGTTGCTTTATATCTCAGCTTCCCAACTTCTCTTTGATTGGGTGGTAGCAATCCTTTATCAATGTAGTTTTTATAGGTCCATCCAAGAAGGTACCAATTCCATTAAAATGATGTTGACAACTTCCACATTGATGATTTTATGTGTTAGTATCTATACTAGAATGGTTCGTCTGAGTTTTATCTAAGTTGTTGATGCTAGCCGAGCAAGTGCATCTGCTCGAGCGCTCTCCATTCTAGGGATCCTGACCATCTTGAATGCAGAAAATAGAGAGATAACCTCCATGGCTTTGTCCAAATACCTTACCATAAGTTATCCTTTAACTCCATATATCTTAAGCATTTGATTAATAATGAGTTGAGAATCACTATGTGTTATCACCTTCTCTGTACTCAGTGATAAAGCTAATTCTGAACCCGTAATCAGAGCCTCATACTCGGGCTCATTGTTGGAAGCTTAGAATTAAAAATGTAAAGTGTATTCCACATCTAGGTCATCTGAAGCATTGATGATAAGTCCTGCTCAACTGCCAGTGGTGCATGAATATCCATCTATAAATAATTTCTAAACTGGAATGTCGTTATTGAAGTCTCCCTATAATAATACTCCATATTCGAATATCTTCTTGCTCTGTTCAGCTAATCTCAGCCATGCTTCACTGCCAGTGGTGCACGAATATCCATCTACAAATAATTTCCAAACTAGAATGCCGTTGTTGAAGTCTTACTCTGATAATACTCCATGTTTGAATATCTTGTTGCTATGTTCAACTAATCGTTAAAATTTTTCTTGGGCAACTAATGTTTCCAATTGGTCGTCATAATCTCAGTTTATTTTGGAGCTGAGCTCTCATTCGAAGAAGTATGCTCGACACACAAACCTTGGTTATTGGTCACCTCTGGGTATGTGAATTCTGTAATGAAATTTTCTAGTGCTTGCCCTTTCAATGCAGTCCTTAGCTTATAAATAATCTCATATTCCTCTAGCTCAACTGCCCATGAGATAAACCTTCCTAACTTTTATGGTTTATGCAAAGCTTGTTACAGGGGCAAATCCTTGTATACCACAATAGTGTGTGCCTGGAAATATGGTCTCATCCTCCCCGAGGCTTTAATAAGTGCAAGTGCTAGTTTTTCCAAGCATGGATAACTGATTTATTCTCCTCGAAATGCCTTGATGGCATGGAAGACAGGCTTCTAAATTCCACTTTCTAATCGAATCAAGGCCGAAGTAATAGTTGACTCTAAAACAACCAAGTACAAATACAACCTTTCTCCCAAAATTAGTCGAACGTGCAGTGGCAGGGACCCCAAATATTTATTCAACTCTAGAAAAGATTTCTCACATTCGTCATTCCATTCAAAGGTCTTTTTGAGCACCTTGAAAAATGGAAAACAATTATCTATTGCTCGAGACACAAAACGGTTGAGGGTTGATACTCTTTCAGTCAGTTTCTGCACATATTTCTTGCATGTGGGAGATTTCATCTCAATCAAAGATTTTATCTTATTAGGATTGGATTCAATTCCCCTTTGGTTCACAATATATCCCAAGAACATTCCTTCTTGTAACCCGAATATGCATTTGTCCGGGTTAAGTTTCATCTGGCACTACAAGAAAACTAATTTTTTCCGGCACTTTTTTCTCGGTATTATTCAAAAATGCTGCGAATTTTATTTTTACCAGCATTTATTTATAAGTATTGAAAATTCACGGCATTTATATTGATGTGCTGTATAAGTAGAGCATTTTTTAATGGGGATTTGTAAATTTAGGACCTATTGTAATATGCATTTTGAAAATGGGACAACAAATATTTTATTTATAGTTTTAGTCCCTATTTTTTAATAAAGGTGTTGGCGCTGACCCATTTTCATAAAACGCCAACCAATCATAACTTGCCACGTGTCTCTTTAATTTAAAAATAGGGACTAAAAATGGAAACGAAATATTTGTTGTCCTATATACATAATCAAGATTATTTTAAGTTCTAAAAATACATAATCTATTTTAGTGTTCTAAAAAACGCGCCTAGGCGCGAGGCTTTTTAGATACGCCAAGTTTTGGCCATAAGTGTGGATCAAGGAGTGGTCAACGATAGTCAACATTTTTTAGGGTAAGGCGTGAAAAAATGTAATTTTTTTTTGTATTTTAAAAAAATAGTATTTTAATTTACAAAGATTTCGACATATTTTTAAGGTATGTACCATTTTAGTATTTTTAATAGCGTTGTCATAGTAAAAAAATATTAAAATATATTAAAATACTATGTTACCGGCATTTTTTAGTGCTTTTTTCGGCATTTAATTTATGCTGGGAAAAATCAATATTCCTGTAGTGTGGTGTTTCTTCAACTGGTCAAACATCTTTGCCAAATCTTTAATGTGGTCAGAAACAACCTTTCTTTTGGTGAGCATATCATCCACACATACCTTCATGTTCTTACCTCCATGTTCACCAGCCTCTAGTATCTTGCTTCAACATTTTTAGCCCAAAGGGCATAATATTGTAACAATATGTAGCTCGACTAGTGATGAAAGAAGTGCTCTCCTAGTCTTGTGGCTTCATTTTAATCTGGTTGTAACCAAAATAGGCATCCATAAAGCTGAGTAACTCATGTCCTACAGTTTCATATACCACTTGATCAATCCTTGGTAAAGGAAAATAATCCTCTGGGCATGCTTTGTTGATGTCAGTAAAGTCTACACACATACATAATTTGTCATTCTTCTTTTTGACCATTACTACATTAGCCAACCAACTGGGATACTTGACATCTTCTATAAATTGAGCTCTCTGTAATTTCTCTACTTCCTCTTGGATGACCATGTTCTTCTTGGGACTGAACACTCTGCGTTTCTACTTGATCGGCTTAGCAAATGTGTAGATGTTGAGCTCATGGTAGATGAAATTAGGGTCAATTCTTGGAATATTATCATGACTCCAAGCAAACATGTTCTTCATCTCTCTAAGGAATGTAATCAATTCATGTTTGAGGGAAGGTGTTAATTTCGAGCCAATTTGGGTGGTTCTTTTCGGCTTGTCATCATTAAGCACAATGGTCTCTGTTGCCTCCATAACTTGTCTTTTGACCAGATCTTCTTCCTCTCGGGGATCCAGAGTGTCGATATGATAGGTGTGGTAGTGCACTTCTGGACTTCCTGCTGGTCTATAAAAGTGTAATAGTACTCTTTAGATTCCATATGGTTTCCATTCAACATGCTGATTCCATAATTAGTAAGAAACTTCATACACTGATGTAGCGGTGTGAAAAAAAAATTGGCGATCTAAAGAACCGAACCAAACCGACCTTCATGGGTTTGGTTGGTTCATTTTTTTTCTCCATGGGTTGGTTCTGGTTCCAAAAAATGGAGAACCGAAGTGTTCGGTTTGGTTCTCCGTTTTATACCTGAACCAAACCGTATCAAACTGAGAATCGAACCCATGGACCCAAACCGAAGAACCGACCCTAAAAATCAATCCACAAACCGACCTGCAAATCTGAAAATTAACCATAAACATTAATCAGAATCATTAACAAACCTGAGAACAAACTCGCGAACAAGAATCATTAGCGAGAACTGCGAACCAGAACCATAAACAAGAATCATAAACCAGAACTATGAACTAGCACCATGAATCGACCTGAACCAAACTGAGATGTAACACCCCGCACATTCTGGAAAGCAAGGTGGCTAGCCGCCGTAGCCAAACTAAGCCGAGCGTCACTGAATAAGTTATCATTCTCAGCATATGACAGATATGTGAGACATTTAAAATTTTTTCCACAAGATAATAATCAAATTGATCCAATAAATATAAATATTGAAGAAATATTAAATCCATCACCATGCTAATCTCCAAAATAATTCCAACTCCAAATAAATGTAAATCCCAATGAAATAATCCAACTGTGAATATCTGACAGAAATCGTAAACAACTGTGGAACCGAATGGCCCACCAAATTCATAAATAAAAGTTTCATAATAAAAACGATGAAATAGAAAGCAATCATAAACTACTAAAACATCTAAAATAAAACTCTACCCACATCTCCAAAAATATCTCCAACCACTCCCATATAGCTAATCCAACGCTATACCTGAAATGTTAGTCAACGCAATGGGTCAGAGCCCACCGCATTAATACTATTTACTCTTCCCAATTAGGGTCCGTAAACCTAGATAGTAGCATTATACATAATAAACATCAAAATATAATATTTTAATTAAACAAGATGTACTTATATTAACGATGCGAGTAAAATAATTTACCACTAATTGCCCACATGAATTGGTCACCATTGTGTAAGTCCAATTATTATTTTCTGACAGCTCATTTATATTAAGCTAATAATTCCGTTTAATTCAATTAATCAAAGTATAATAATCGTGACACTGTTATAGCTAGCCGACTTTCCTATTAGTCCAACACTTATTCGAGTCGCCTTAAACTTTTCACCACACACACTTTCCCTCGCTATAGCCAGCCGTCCCAATTTCGTTAGACCTGCTCTTATTGACGAGGTCCCATGCACGACACGCCATAATAGTCAGCCAACCCATATTCTGTCAGCTCTGCACTTATTGATGACGCCAACCAACCAACCCGTACTCTACCAGTCCTGCACTTATGGACGAAGCCTACCCATTTTAATACCTGTTTATTATCTTAGGCATTAATTCTTAATTTCTTAATTTTTTATTTTGTATATTAGCCCCACCTTATTATGGAGCACAAATCCTTAAGCCTACCCTAGTCCCATACCTAGAGGTCTCCAAAACACAAGTGCGTCCTACCCTATCATATAGAATAAATTATCTACCATTAATTTCCTCCTAGTCTCACTCCTAGACTATCGAATCAATGAAACGACACAAAAATCGGCCCCATCCCAGAATATCTCATTCGTAGAAATCTACACTAGCTAGTCCCATACCTAGAAATTGTTAACCACTACCAAGACATACTTACTAGTCCCATACCTATCAAACTCTCCTAAAATTAAGATGAGAGCATAACTATCCAAAAATCCCGTCATTCCTGCAGTGTCAAATACAATTAAATCAATAAGTCGCATAAGACATTATATCAACAATTCTACCAATTTTGCATAAGATCACAAATTAAATCTAATTTCATTCGTTCAATCAATTTTCGTAATTAAGCAACCTATTTTATGCAATTAATATAATTTCATCATCATGCAAGTTTATGGTGCACACAACAATAATTTTTCCTTTATCACACCTACATAATTTTATATGATTTCACAAGTCACTTTCAATTAATAAGTCTACTATGATTTTCTACATGAAAATCTACTTCCATATGAAGAAAACCCAACCTCTACTCTAAGCACACAAGGGTTATAAGTCTTAATTCTTATTAAGATTTTTCATAAAAATAGTCCCAACATAGATATAACTTTCCCTAATTAATGTTTCTAGTTTATTTTAAGAAAACCATGAAAATTAATGTTTAGGACATATTTAAAACGCATAATAATAAAGAGAAAGAATAAAATCTTAGAAAAAATGGTTGAAAATTCTGATTGGATGGTTGCGTTCCTCCTGAAAAATCAATAAAGACCCGTTCTTGAACGATCTTGAGAAAACACGATTTGAGCCTTCAAAAGTTGGGTTGAATCTTCATTTAAGTGGGGATAGGGTGTAAATGCAGTGGTATGAACTTGGCTTAAAAAGCTTTGATACTAATTTGACAGTGTAGTGCAACGAAATATTTCAAAGTGTTCTCAAATTAATTGAATGACAATCCAACTAGTTTCAATTAATCCCAAATTTTAGTTAAACCCTAAAACATGCATCTAAGTGATTTGAAAGCATTAAATCAAAAAGCATGCAAAGGAAACCAATTTTCAGAAAAAAAATCCCCTAAGGGCAAAAACCTTTTATTTCACTAATAATTTACAAATAAAAACTTATAAGATTAGAATCGAAGTCTGCAATAACATTCGCATATACCCACAAGGTCGCAACCTAAACCAATAATGGACTCTTGTAGCAAATCAATCCACAAGAACATATTGTTCCATCTTCAGCAAGGAACATCCGCAAGCATTCCCAATGACCTTAGTCGTAGTCAGCCAACACCTCCCTCAAGTGATACCAAGTCAGCCGTAGATTTACCCGCTCTACTAGAGAAACTTTAACAAGATTGTATCTTGGGTTCTAAAATAATTCACTAAACTATTGGGATTTTTGTGAATTGAAAAACAAAGGTTTGAACCCTAAAGAAGAAGACAAAAGTATTCTGCAGATTGTAGTTTTCATGTATTGGAAAACGTCAGGTCTTCTTAAGATAACATGACTCATTTAACACGCTATTTATAAAAAAATTGAGTTGGCAGATCGCTCGAACGAAGTTGCAATGTCGCTTGAACGAGGATAGATATCTCTCAAACGAGCTCCGCGTGAGATGGTAATGTCATTTGAATGATATACACAAGTCGCTCCTACGACCTTACAAAAAAATAATTTTTTATTAAAACTCCGCCTCAACACTTAGAAATATATTTTAACGAAAACAATGCCTCAAGTGTTTAAAAACATTTTAGAAAAATTTTCCAACACTTAGAAAAAATATCCCAACATTTTAAGTGAACCGTAAAGGGACTAAAATACAACCTTTCCAAAATTCATCTTCCAGAGGCTTTTCTGTTGAAGAACATTGATATTCGGATCCGTCTTGATGCGTGATCTAACTTGAATAATTCTTCGACGGTTGTAGCGGTATACGACATACAGTAATGTAAGCCAGGACTTATAAATATGTCCTTACACAGGGTTTTTTAGATGAGAGGAGGTAAAGATATGGGAGACTTCTTATTTAAGAGTTAACAAAAAACTGTTTAGAAAAGCCTAACCTCGAGTTACTTTTATATCGAAAACTTTAAGAGTTTTAATGTAACTCAAACTCTAGAAAAAACTAAGAAAATCCATCGGCATTGTCTGAGGCGAATCGATTCGCCCCTAAGGCCGAATCGATTCGAACTCGGACAGATGCTAGGTCGCCCCGAAAATATATATATACAATTAAAAACTCTATTTTCTCCCCGATTTCAATTATGATAAACCTCCATTTTTTTCAATAATAAAACCAACATTTTAAATCTGAAAAATAATTAATTTGAGTAAAAAAATATTTTTTCCAACTTTTTATCTACGAAGATTTAAATTAAATGGCCCAATTCTACGGGGTGTTACATACTTCCCCACTAACATGGAAATTTTGTCCTCGAAATTTGATGAAGTGTTAGCGCTCAAAAATAAAATAAGGCTCACATATGCTTAGCCGTAAAATGCTACAATTGGCCGCCCATACACCCAATCCTTCACTAACCTACCTCGTGAGAAAATGCAATATGTATCTACTATATATATAAACATATCTATGAAAATAGTATGTACCGTGCTACCCCACTATCCACGTCTTGGCTCCGGTTGCGCCTGCCCTGCTTGAGGCTCTCGAGTCAGAAGCAAATAACACCTAGCCACTACGGGTGCTACTGGCGATCCATGTGTACCTAGTGTTGCAGGTGTTGGAGGCCCTTGGGCCTGTGCTCCCTGGACCTGCTGTCCCTCCCTCTTGGGACACCTAGAAGTTCGGTGCGCCATTTCTCCACAAACAAAACACGCACCCCTAAAAGGTCCAAGATGCTTACCTAGAGTTTGCTCACCATGTTGTCCTTATCCCTACCCCTGAGGTCCCTGTTAGACACTATTGCCCTACTGCTCATGACTTTCTCGCTGTCTCTTCCACGACTGGTCATTTCAACCCTTGTCCTCCATTCCTTGACCATTCGGCTCTTGTCTCTTTTCCAACTTCTTTTGGTTGTTCACTTTCTCTAGTCACAATAACAATGCGACATCCACCACCTGGGTGTAAGTAGTGTACGCCAGATTCCCCAACACTATCTTCTTAATAGACAAAGACAAGCCCTTAATGAATCACTCCATCTTCTTCGCTTCGATATTCACCTCCTCCAGTACAAACATCGACATATTTGTGAACTCCTGCTCATACTCAGTAACTGATTTCGACCATTGGTCTAAATACAGAAACTCCCTCTTCTTCGCGCTCCTAATCAAATACGAAAAATATTTATCATTGAATTTCACCAAAAAGTCTATGTAGTTCAGGTGATCCCTGTCCTCAGATGTGGTGACACGCACCCACCACTGCAATCATCTCCCGTCAGCTTAAATGTAGCTAGCATCTGTTTCTATACATCTGTGCTGTCCACCATCCTTAAGTGCCTTTCCTTGTCTATTCTCCATTGGTGAGCCACCGTTGGGTCAGATCCTCCTGCGAAGATGGGAGGATTGCCCTTATGGAAACTGACCCTCACCCTGTCCCAAGTCGAAGCGGGTGTACCCTATTGCTGTGCCTCTAAAGTCACTTACCACTGTCTCCCTATTTCAATACTGACTGTCGTGGCCTCACGTACGATAGCCATTAACTCTCGGCCCCTAAAACAAACTGACCCTATCTCTCCTGAACTGCGGGACAAGAAACCGAGCTCTCTCTCCTATCTCCAGATCCCCTAGTGTTTGTCATCTTAAAAGACAGGAATAAAATAACATCAAATTTGAAATAACTAAAAGTAAAAATCATCAAAAGGAATCAAAGATAGGCAATGCGGAAGCTAAAACGGACTCACAACCTATGAAACCTAAGACCATGATCTGATACCATCTATAACACCCCTCGTATTCTCGAAAGCGAGGTGGCCAGCCTCTACCGCAAACTGCCCCAGGAGTCACTAAATAAGTTATCATTCTCAGCATGTGACAGATATATGAGACATTTAAATTTTTTTCCAGAAGATAATAATCAAATTGATCTAATAAATATAAACATTCAAGCAATATTAAATCCATCACCATGATAATCTACAAAATAATTCCAACTCCAAATAAATATAAATCCCAATGAAATAATCCAACTGTGAATATCTGACATAAAGGATAAACAACTGTGGAACCGATTGACCCACAAACTCCATAAATAAAAGTATCATAATAAAAGCGACGGAATAGAAAGCAATCCTAAACTACTAAAGCATCTAAAATAAAACTCTAGCGGCATCTCCAAAAATATCTCCAATCACTCCCATACAGCTACTCCAACGCTATACCTTAAATGTTAGTCAACGCAATGGGTCAGAGCCCACCGCATGAATACTAGCTACTCTTACCAATTAGGATCCGTAAATCCAGACAATAGCATTATACATGATAAACATCACAATAGCGTATTTTAATTAAACAAGCTATACTCATATCAAAGATGCGAGTAAAATAATTTACCACTAATTGCCAATATGAACCGATCACCATTGTATAAGTCCAATTATTATTTTTCTGACGTTTAATATATATTAAGCGAATAATACCATTTAGTTAAATTAATAAAATTAAGATAATCGCGACACCATCATAGCCAGCCGACCTTCATATTGTCCTACACTTATTCGGGCCTCCTTAAACTTTTCACCACATACAATTTCCATCGCTATAGCCAGCGGGCCCAATTTCATTAGCCCTGCAGTTATTGATGAGGTCCCACGCACGACATGTCATAATAGCCAGTGAGTTTGTATTCAGTCAACTCTTCACTTATTGATGATGCCGACACACACTCATGTCGCAATAGCCAGCCAATCCATACTCTGTCAATCCTGCACTTTTTGACGATAACTACCCATTTTAATATCAGTTTATTATTTTAGGCATTAATTCTCAATTTTTTTTTATATTAGCCCCACCCTATTATAGAGAACAAATCCTCAAGACTACCCCTAGTCCCATACCTAGAGGTTTCCAAAACACAAGTGCATCCTACCCTATCATATGAAATGAATTCAATACCATTAATTTCCTCCTAGTCTCACGCCTAGACTATCGAATCAACGGAACGACCCAAAAATCAGCCCCATCCCAGAATATCTCATTAGTAGAAATCTATATTAGCTAGTCCCATATCTAGAAAGTGTTAACCACTACCAAGGCATATTTGTTAGTCACATACCTAACAAGCACTCCTAAAATTAAGGTGAGAGCCTAACTACCCAAAAATCCCGTCGTTCCTGCGGTCTCAAATACAATTAAATCAATAAGTCGCATAAGACATTATATCAACAATTCTACCAATTTATCATAAGATCAAAAAATAAATATAATTTCATTCATTCAATCAATTTTCGTAATTAAATAACTCATTTTATGCAATTAATATAATTTCATCTTCATGCAAGTTTATGATGCACACAACAATAATTTCTCTTCTATCAAACCTACATAATTTTATATGATTTCACAAGTCACTTTCAATTAATAAGTCAACTATGACTTCCTACATGCAAATCTACGTCCATATTACGAAAACCCAACCTATATTCTAAACACACAAGGGTTATAAGTCTTAATTCTTATTAAGATTTTTCATAAAAACAGGCCCAACATAGATTTCACTTTCCTTAATTAATGTTTCTAGTTTATTTAAAGAAAGCCATGGAAATTAATGTTTCGGCGATATTTAAAACCCATAATACTAAAGAGAGAGAATTAAAGTATCCATACCTTAGAAAAATCGATCGAAAATTCTGATTGAATAGCGGCGTTCCTCCCGAGAAATTAATAAAGACTTGTTCTCGAACAATCTTGGGAAAACATGATTTGAGCCTTCAAAACTTGGGTTGAATCTTGATTTAAGTGGAGCTAGGGTTTTTTTAGATGAGAGGAGGTAAAGATATGGGAGACTTTTCGTTTAAGTGTCGATGAAAAAGTGTTTAGAAATTCCTAACCCCGAATTACTTTTATATGGAAAAGTTTAAGAGCTTTAATGTGACTCAAACTCTAGAAAAACTAAGCAAATTCGCTGGCACTGTCTGAGGTTAATCGATTCGCCCCTAAGGCCGAATCGATTTGGACACTAAGCAAATCCATGTGATAGGCAAACGAGTGAAATTAACGAGTTTGCAACATCAACAAGTAGCTCATTATATTCTTGGCACACATGAAGATGTCGAAGAATGGAAAAAGTAAGTTTAAATTATTTTAATTTTTACATGATTAATTTTGTAATACTTTCGTCGCGATTTATGGAGAAAATATGAAGCTTGTGAG
Source organism: Sambucus nigra (assembly GCA_949130495.1). NCBI lineage: Eukaryota > Viridiplantae > Streptophyta > Magnoliopsida > Dipsacales > Adoxaceae > Sambucus > Sambucus nigra. The sequence continues at coordinate 441,715,523 of OX422211.1, forward strand.
AACAATAAAAGACAAAAAATAATGGCATAATCAAACAACGACTTTAGGCTGTGGTTGTCACACGAGATAATTATAATTAATATAGAATGTTATCAAATGTCACATTACAAGAGACAACTAACCTAATTAATTTATCTATATTCTAAGCTCTTAAAAATGAGTGATGCGACATCAAGGCTTTCTCGTCTAGCCACTGGACCCTTGTTCATGGCACAAGAGTACAAAAAGTATCAATTGAACGATTACGTATTTGGTGTAAGGGTGTACAAGAAAAATACCAATGTACAGAACTCGGGCATTTCATACAAGGCTCTTACTTGTTTTTGAGCGAGCGCGAAAGATAAAAACTTCATTGAAGCTGAAATGACTTAGTATGGTGTAATTCGAAATATATTTGAATTGGACTATGTAAACTTCAAAGAGGTTATATTTTACTGTGATTGGGTAAGATTTGAGGATAAAAATACTTGTAAAGTTGATTCTGGCACTAATTTGATCATGGTTGACTTTTCCAAGTTGAAGAATAGCGAACACGTGAGCGATGCGCCATTTGTTTATTCTTTTCAAAAGGTTAAGCAAGTGTTTTACTCGGAGTATATCAAGGAGCCGTGGTCAATCGTCCTACATGCACCAAAGTGTCTAAACAGTAGTGTGGATGACTTGGCAGCACCTACTGAATATCAATACATTTTTTATGATAACTCGAATTTAAAGAAATTTTTTGATTTGTAATAAGTATTCAAATTATTTGTAATGACCAGTGGCTGTATTATTATTGGATGACAATTTAATATTTTTTATTAATTTGTACTTAATCATTTTAATGCTTGTAATAACCAAGTGAACATGTTAATTGGAATTTTCATCAATTTAAGCATTGGCTAATGTAGTTGAGCTTGATATGAACATTCAAAAGAAAAGAAAATAATTAATATTATCAAGGAAGTTTGGATGGATATATCAACGGGTTTGCACAATGACAATGTATCCTAGTTATGCTTATTTTGTCATGACTCCATTAGTTTGTAGAATCATCAATAGTTTAGGTTTGTGTGCATTGTGCTTGTTTGTTCATTGAGTTGACTTTATCTTGTCACATGAGGCTATATTTAAGTTTGATAAAGTTTTGCAATCAAATAAGAACTTCGTAAACATGTTTAAGTGATTGGGTCATAATTATTTAGTATCTAGTTCACACCCCTTCACTTCTGTTTACCACATGTTATTTAGAAACATTTTTCCATATGAGTGTGGAACGCTTAATGTATTTTCTGTCGTGTATAGTGTTTATAGCTATGTAGATGTGCGTGTGCTTTATTGGTATCTTTTGTGTATATATATATGGTATTTCTTTTATTTTTGAGTGTTTGCCTTGCTATCTAGTCCACGTATAATTTATGTTGAAATAGATGCTCATCTTATTGCTATTGATATCTCATGCTTATATTAGTTTATTCTATTTGATATCGTTGTTCTATCGCATCATAGTTGATATTTATTAATCTTTGTGTTGGAATAGTTGCTTCTCATGCCATGTGCTTTATTATTCTTGTCACTTTATTAATCATTGCATGATATACTTGTTTTTACATTATTCATATCCCTTGTTTCATTTAGGGGGGGGTATTTGAGTTTATATTGGAGAGAAATGAGTTAATATATGCATTTTAATCTTTGTCTATCCCTGAACAAAAAGGGGGAGAAATGATATCTAAACCTTTTAATTTGGGGAGATCTAACTTAGGGGGAGACGTCTTTCTTAGGTAGATCATGTTAGACAAAGGGGGAGAATTTATTTATGCACTTTATATTCTCATATTTTATTCACTTTATATTGTCATATTCCCTATGCGTTTGATGGTGTGTTTGGTATTTCTTTTATTTTTGAGTGTTTGCCTTGCTATCTAGTCCACGTATGATTTATGTTGAAATAGATGCTCATCTTGTTGCTATTGATATCTCATGCTTATATTAATTTATTCTATTTGATATCGTTTTTCTATCGCATCATAGTTGATATTTATTAATCTTTGTGTTGGAATAGTTGCTTCTCATGCCATGTGCTTTATTATTCTTGTCACTTTATTAATCATTGCATGATATACTTGTTTTTCCATTATTCATATCCCTTGTTTCATTTAGGGGAAGTATTTGAGTTTATATTGGAGAGAAATGAGTTAATATATGCATTTTAATCTTTGTCTATCCCTGAACAAAAAAGGGGGGAAATGGTATCTAAACCTTTTAATTTGGGGCGATCTAACTTAGGGGGAGACGTCTTTCTTAGGTAGATCATGTTAGATAAGGGGGGAGAATTGATTTATGCACTTTATATTCTCATATTTTATTCACTTTATATTTTCATATTCCCTATACGTTTGATGGTGTGTTTATTAAGTGTGCAAGTTTTCATCTTTAGTGGCAACCGTTTAAAGAGGCAAAGAATTTCATCCCATGTGTCTAGTCAAGCGTCTATATTTGTTTTATTTTATTTTTTGGAGGGTTTGTGTTCTTTTATAAGAGCTTGATGGCTCATATAATTTTTATTTTAGGTTTTGTCCCGGAATAGCCAAAGGGGGATATTTGTAAAGGCAAATTTTCAATCAAGTCTATTTGTAGTGTTGTCTTAATTCCGAAAAAACTAGTTGAGCCATAGGATAGTAGTTTGTTATATCCTTTCAAGCATATTCCATTTGAGTCGAAGACGTCGCGGCCTAGAGTTGGAAGATTACATCATTATCGGTTTATGTGCCAAGCTTTTATGTCATCAACATTTCATTATTTCCAAGGTCTTTAAAGGTATGAATGCATTAATTAATACAGGGACTTGGAATTTATTTTGGGTGTTTTATTTTTATTAAAATTATGCTGAAAATGAGTTTTTATTTTTTAAAGAAAAATAAAATTTTATGAAAAGTCGTTCGAACAACAATTTATCTCGTTCCAACGAGGTCGTTCGAATGAGCTTTCAAATGAGCTTCTAACGACATTTCTGCTATTTTGTTATGTTTTATCGTTAGAAATATCGTTCGGACGACTTGTTCAAATGAGATGTCTAACGAGATTTGGCTTTTTAACTCTGTTTTCTCGTTAGTAACTCGTTCGAACCAAGTCGTTCGAACGACCTAACAGTTTTTGCACAGTTTCATCAGTTTTCTTTTTTAACTGCATACTTTCCCACTACCTTCTTACCAACTTTAATATGTGCGGTAAAAATTTTTTTTAGAAGACTTTGGAGATACTTTCTAACACCTTGAGAGCAAAACCTTTTCATCCAAAAGCCCCATATTTGTGTTGATATTTTTCATGGTATAAATTCTACCAAAAACACAATATTTACACCCATAGTTTAGTTTGATCCAAGTTCTGAATATATATTTTCTTTGAGATCACCATTATTGGCGCCGGATATTTTTCTCATCCCAAAAAGAGAACTTTCCTACCGAGGATTCCTTCTTATTAAAGATTCATGGTGTGCATACGTTGGAAAGGCCTTCATATGTTTTGACGGTTGATTCTCCCCATCGGTGGATTTCGAGACTGCGGTAGATTTCGAAGTTATCAACTAGGCAGATGTAAAAGAATGAAGAAGTGTCAAGGCTTGATAGGGAGTATAGTTTTTGAGGTAAGTCTGTTGTCGTGTCTTATGTAAAATCGTACCTAGTGGATTTGAGGCTGGGTTGTCCGAAGTTTTTCCCATTGTGAATTTTCCTTGTACATCGCGACATTGTGTGTTGTCATTTCTTTTTATCTTAAAAAATACTTTTGATGCATGTGTAGGATTAAAAACATAAAAATTTGTTTAATCACAACTTTAGTGTAATTTTGGTGCTAATTAAGTTTGGGTAATTTTAGTGTAATTCAAGTAAAAAAATTTAATTGGAAAATATTCATACTTAGCTTGTTCTTGAGTTGAGTTTATTTAAATTTTGTTTGAAAGAAAATTAAAAATTTGTTTAGTTAAGTTTAATTTTAATTTTCTGGAAATTAAAATTTGGGAACCCTAATTGTTAAATTTGGTAGAAATTTTAAGTTTGGTATATTGTGTGAGCCATCTCTTATTTAAGATTTTAAAATTGGGGTATCAAAGCATATACTCCTAAGAAATCTCATTCTCACACCCTCTTTCACAAATAAGCGAAACTCTTTCATTTATAGATTTTAAAACTGGCCTCATCCTAGTTTTTCAGTATGAATAATTCGACCCATCAAAAACAGGTATCGTATTATACAAACTATCCATTAAATCCAAAAATTTTAAAGGATCCCACAAAAACTTTGTGTAACCTGCTCTGATACCAATGTAAGATAGTAGGGATTATATGGATTGATTTGTATATTAGGCCAATCACACACAAATTCAATTTTAACAAATTTTATCTTTGAATTAATTTAGTATGCATGATAATGTGTAATTTAAGTTAAATATAGCAGACTAAACAAGCAAATACACAAAGAAGTAGGAAAAATCCCTTTCGGATGAAACCTTTAATTCAACACTGTACAAGGTTTGGCAGACACGATACGATTTACAAATTACTTGTAAGACCCATATTTTTGGATGATTATGAATTTAATTATTTCTGTTATTTTAAATTACACGTGTTTGTAGCAATTTAATTAAAATAAAATATTACGTATTTAATAAATATTAATAGGTTGAGATTAAGATGAATATTTATGTGGTAAATTTACTAAGTGTGTAGTAAATAACACGTGATAATTATTATACGTCGTAGTGAGTAATAACGACGGGACTATGTCATATCTCAACCGAGGGTTGTGTATGGGCCATATCATGGGAGAAATGGGAAATTTATGTACAGTCACTCGGATGGCGATTTTAGGGTCACGTTTGATTCCGAATGTACCGAAATAGATGGAATAGTATACCCGAGTGTATTGTTTAGGTTCGAGGGGAGTTTTAGACTATAGTAGGCTTTTACGGGAGGTATATGGGTCAAGTAGGCTTGACCCATTAGACTAATTCCGGGATTAGAGAGTTTATAACCTAAGATTAAAGGTGTTGGCTACCATTATCATTAGAAGTAAACCCTAATAGAGAAAGTAAAAGAGGCAAAGGCTAGGAGAAAGTAAGAAAGGCTAGTTTAGGAGAGAATTCAGGGGAATTCGAACATACAACCATAAATTCGTCATCTACAATGGAATTTCAGACTCTACGAACTATTTAAGACAAGTAATTGACTTGCACTAATCTTATATGTAGGGATTTTCGATTCATATCATAGTAGGTGTAGACCTAAATGATTTTGTGAGGGGATCTCACATGTAAAAAGAGTTATGGGTGAATTAATTCTTTAAACTAAAATTGTATAATGAATATAATGGAATTGAATCATGGATGAGGTGTAGACCATCTAATCTTGCTGGAAAATCATATTCATTTTAATAGGTAGAGATTTAATACGATAGTCAAAAATTTAGAAATATATATTAGGATTGTGAATTAATGTCCTTACTATGAACCCAATTTGTGAATTAAATTGAGGGTAATTGATGATTTATCGATATTGAATGATTGGGTGCTGTTAAGATTAATTTAGAAACCATTACCAGAACTTATTCATATGTTAATGGAGGATTGGGGTCATATGAATGGGTTAAGGTATCAATTTAGAAAAGAAACCCGAAGTGCCACTATCAGGTACATCGAACCAGTTCGAGAGTACAACCGAACCGGTTTGGATGTCTAGAAAATCTGGGTTGGGCCATTTTTTTGTGCATGTGTTTGATTCGTGGGATTTTAATTAGAGATTATAATTCCTAGAGGGAGAAACATTTATTTGGGAAATTCAGTGTGGTTATATTACCTAGGAACAAATGAGAAATCTAGAGTTTGGGTTTATTAAATCAAATAGATAATTAATTGGCAAATGATTTTATAAACGAATTGAGTGGGATAAATTCGAGAATATTTGATATAAGGGCTAGTTGGGAAGTTTGATCATATTAGCAGAGTGAAACTATTTTATTTAAATTATAGTTGAGAACAAAAATGAATTTACGAGTCGTGAGTGTGGACTAGGGATGGTAGGCGAGTGCTTTGGGTGATAATCACGGTTTAGTCAAATTTGTGTTCATATATATATATATATAGTGTATAAATATTTGTGTGTATGATATTTTCTATAGAACATACCCCTCTGGAGCTATCATAGGAGGTTGCGCGATGTGGGTGAATCTCCTAGCTAGTGAATGTAGGGTGAGTATAGTCCTCAGGCCATATCGTCATGTATTTTATTGTGTGATTTATTTTCTAGGTGAGACGATTTGGGTATGGTCCAGTCTCAATATCGAAGAAATATGACCGCCTCCACTACGTTTCCGATATTTTTACCAAGTTCGGTGTGAGTTAGGCCGACTTATAGTAACCGAGTTAGAGGGAGCATACCTGAGATATGATAGCATTTTAGAGAAAAGCATCCAGCGAGGTAATGCTCAAAAGGATGGTAATTATACGCGACGCATGTTTGCTTGTTGTTGTTGAATACTCCTACGTATATAATAGTGTAGAAAATTATATACTGGTTAAATACATAAAGTGTGGATGTATTATATATATATAACTGAAGTGGAAGTTATATATAATCAATCAATTAATTAAGCTAATGAGTAGAATAGCTTATGAATCATTGATAAAAAGTACTCTGGTTAAAGTAGTGTGATAGAGGGAATTGCAAGAGAGCTAGTTAGATGAGGTAGCATAACTAGGCGGGTTAAGATGTAAGCGCTAGATGTGCACAATAGTTAAGAGGTGAGGGGTATCTCATGAGAATGTGACACCAACTTAAATATGAAAAGTGTTCACGCATATGTAATTACTGCATCATAATTACTTGCAAATGTTTTTCAAAAGTTTTGGGCTCTAACCCATGTCAAAAATATTTTCTAAATCCTTTTAGGTGTCCAGCTACAGGGACGCCAGGCATGATGATTCATTCCAGGGATGCTTAGCTGCAGGGCTTGTGGAGGCATGCATGACTTGAGTAGATGCTTTAGTTATTTTATTTCTAGTCTAGTATTCACATTTAGTTATTTCAGTTGGACATGTTGTCCGTTCAGTTCAGACTTTTAGATGGATTTAGTTCTTTTCATTTCCAGACCTTTTATTTAGATTTATTTCATTTCAGTTAGATTTATGATCTAGATGTTGGATTTGGAGCCGATGGTTTATTTGACATTTATTTATTTAATCCCGTGATGTCGTAGACTTTAATTATGGTGTGAATGGTTTATATAATTTTATTTTCGCAGTTTATTATGGGTATTGTTGTTTAATAAAAAGATAAAAATTGGCATTGACTTATTTTAGCTTAGGTGATTAGTAATTTAAAAAGTTTTCAACAGTGATGCTAAGAATGAACCAAATGAGATTCCTGTTTATTTTAGTAAATGACTGATCACCCATGATTAAAATAGGCGGGGTGTCACACTACTTAGCTCACTAAGTATGACACGTAATTTTTCAAATCTTCTACCACAACGGTACAGTCTAGTACCATCCACATGAAGCAGTCTTCTCTCGGTATCTACCGATCAACCTTCTTCTTCAACATTAGAGCCTCGACTCCACAAATCAGTAGTATAGATAAACTCTATAAGGTATTAGAATAAGGATTATGTTCTTCTTGATTCATAAAGTAAAATCTAATTTTTCAAGGGGTTTGGATGAAAATTAGAAGAGTTTGGTCATAAATGGAAATAAAAGGGCGTGGAAAAGCTTGTAAAGGAGTTTTTAAAGACCCTAATCCCGCATCTCTTTCTATAAGGAAGTTTGTTATAAAAGGATAAACATAAGAGATTTGGATAAAATTTAATTAAAAATAAAATCTCGCGCGCTCGTTCGAACGACCAGGTACCTCATTCGAACGATGCACCCATTTTCATTCAATCAGGTTTCCAATGATAGTTCGAATGACATTCCAGTGCTTGACGTAAAATCATCTCATTCGATTGTGGGAACCCTCGTTCTAACGACATACCCAATCTCATTGGAACGACTTCTAACGAGGCTTCAAACGACATTCCAGAACGGATCAAAGAGTGTCGATCTTGATTTCGATCGAACCATGAAACTCGTTCTAACGACATTGTGTAACTCATTCTAACGAGCTAGCGAAATTTAAAAAAATTAAAAAATATTTTAAAAAAATATTTTGAAATGATAACTCTTAAAAATGTAAAATCCCCTGAAAAAATAAAAGCTTTACTAAAACTACCATAACTTTTATGAATGTTGTTGAGACGAACGATTCTTCAATCTTCCAAAAGTCTTTAACATTGTCTTCGAATATGTAGAAGCAGTCATGAAGGTATATTGTATGTGTAACAAGATAAGCCAAAATAAAAAATACATTGAGCAATTATAAAACTTACTCTTACATCATATTCATACGTATAGTAAATATTCACTATCAGTATTCTAGGATAAAAATATAAACATGAGGCTTATCGAAGAAAAAAAAGTCCGTAAAACTTATACGAATACTTATTTGGTAATGGGGCCAATCGGTAAAAATATCAAAATTTATAAGCATATATAGAGAGGTATAACCATTTTTGTGTCCTAAATAAATTTTAAATACAATGTTTCGGGCTTAACTCTTTGGTTGGTATTTTTTTCTTTTTCTTTTTACTATAGTCCACTAACATTTTGGGGGGCACTAAGGCCCCTTTCCCTTAATTTATACCCGAAGTTATTTAATGTATACAATCAATTTTGTAAAGTATAAATGTACTTTTTTATTTTTTTGGAAAAAATTGCAATATGTCTATGGAATTTTATAATGTATACACATTTTTTTTTTGTAATATATACATGTTAAGTTTTTGCATACACTAACTTACACGGTATACATTAAGGGGTGAAAACCTTAGTGCCCCAAAAATATGTAAGTGCACTACAGCCGATTAAAATAAAAGAAAGAAAAACAAGAAGATATGACTTTAAACTCTTTAGAAAATAATGATAAGGACAAGCTAAGAACAATTTTGTCAATAAGTTCACATTTGTTACAATTATTAATGTATATATAGTTAAAATTATTAACGTGAATACAATTCACTTATTAATGTAGATATAGTTACACTTATTAATGTAGATAGAGTTACAATGATGAAATAAAGTCACACTTGTAACTGTATTTACATTAATAAGTGTAATTGTATTTATATTAATAAATATTTATCGTTAATTACTTGTAAAAATTATGAATTTAAAATACCAATAAAATTACCGTTTGAACTGATCATATATAAATACTTATTAGTTAATGCTAAAAAAATATTCCTTTATAAATATGGGGTTCTAGGCGGTGTCCTCTCTTACCTATTTATTGGGCTGGCCCTGCCTCACATTTTAGAGCTAAAATATACAAACAAATAATGAGAGGCTAGGAAGATTAAGTTGGTTACTAAAGTAAGTAGTTGAGAGGTAAAGATACATTTTAAAATCAAAAGTTAGAATATAAGTGGCTAAGATCGGTTAGAGTAGCAAAACCAAATTTAGAAGTTGCTTCTATATATGTTTCACATACACACTAATGATGTTCACAAGTCTCCCAAGGTTTTATCTTTTGCTTTTGAATATGGATTCGGCATTGAATCCTCCACACAAATGTTGTTATATAAAACCCTCTCTTAAGAGTAAATTGAAGCCTCATAATTCATGAATTTCTGGCTTGTAAATCTTACCCTTTGTTATGGTTCAAACTTTTCATGTTGGGGTACACCAAAACTTATAAAGAAAGGTGATATGTGGATAAAAAGACTCAATATAACCTAAAGGTTGAGACAAAGTTAGCCAAAGCCACCATAGTAATCACAAAAACCTGAGATGCACATGTTAGTTCTTGTCAATGTTGACATGATAGAGGACACGTGTTTCTTAAGGTTTCGCTTGATTCAGGGTGAAATATTTGTAGTCGGGGTGAAAAGTAAAATGATGAAATATTTTTTCACATATTTAAAATTAAAATTTTGCTGTGTTGACATTATGAATAAGTGCACACCCTATAACTATGAAACTTTAAACAATAATAGAGAATGGGTGGTTTATTCAGCTACATTACGAATAAGTGCATGCCCTATGAATAAATGCACACCACGTTAAAACATATTTTACTCCAAACCAAACGGACCCTAGAGTAATTGGTGGTTTATTTTCCCTTTTGTAAGTTTATATTAGGGGTGGCCATAGGCCCGCCAAGCCCACCCAGCCCGCCCAATAAAAAAATAGGGCTTGGGTAAGGTGAATAGGCCCGCAAAGCGGGTTTGGCAAAATTTGATAGGCTCGATTTTTTTCGGGCGGGCTTGGGCAAGAATTCTTAAGCTCGATGAGGCCCGGCCCGAGGCCCGAGAATTATATATATATGTCTGTGTGTGTGTGTGTGTGTATTAATTTATTATTAAAGGTTAAGACTATAAAGTTATAAATAAATATATAAAGTTGGTAACTTTTATAAATATAAAAACATATACCAAGTCTTTTTATATATAGTGGGAAACTTTATATATAGACTTTGTAATATATAAAGTTTAAAATAGGTTTTTAATTAAAAAAATAGGTCTTTGATTAAGAAAAATTATATTTTTTTATTTAAAAAATAGTAATCGGGCTTGGCTAACGGGTCTGGGTAAAGAGCTTTCAAATCTGGATGGGCTTGGGATTATATAATAAGGCCCGATTCAGGCCTGAGCGGGCTTGGGATAGCTCATAATTTTATAACCCCGGCCCGAGCGCGGCTGGGCATGCCCAGGCTCGACCATGGCCACCCCTAGTTTATATTTGAACCAAGAACCATAAAATAATATTTGTTGTAAAGACTATAACTCTAACGATTATATTTATCTCTGAATAACTAGGAGGTAAAATTGTCTAAAAATATAAAAAGTAAATTTGAATCGAACAATATACATATGTTTGATAAAAAACACCATATTTACTAATTAAGTAAAAAAACAAAACGAACTCAAAGTTTAAATTATCAAAAATTTAAAATCGGAATGAAAGTGCATTGCTTTGTTATGCAAATTTCAGCCCGCATATTTGTGTTGGCTTAATATTACTCCCGTCATTATATATTGGGTTTACAGGTATTTAATCCTCATTTTTCAAAAAAATTAGCAGGTAATCCCAAGACTTTTTCATTTTGGCTACACTACTATCATATGTTGGTCCTCTCTACATTTAGGTGGTTTTGTCTCCTTTCAAATTGGGAAAAAAATTCAGCTAAGAGATCCCACTAATTAAAGCAGTTATGGGATGCAACTAACGATTATGAGGCTTTTTACTAAGGAAAAGAAAACATAGGATTGGCTTAAAAAAGAAGTAGTTGCAACATCACAAGACACAAAATATCTATTATATATTTCTATTAGCGTGAATAATGCACGGTATCATGTGAAAATGTCACTAGTAGTATTGTAATTTTATTTACATTAATGAGTGTAAGTGTATTTATATTAATAAATATTTATCATTCATTACTTGTAAAATTATGAATTTAAAATACAAATAAAATTACCGTTTGAACTGATCATATAAAAATACTTATTAGTTAATGCTAAAAAAATATTCCTTTATAAATATGGGGTTCTAGGCGATGTCCTCTCTTACCTATTTATTGGGCTGGCCCTGCCTCACATTTTAGAGCTAAAATATACAAACAAATAATGAGAGGCTAGGAAGATTAAGTTGGTTAATAAAGTACGTAGTTGAGAGGTAAAGATACATTTTAAAATCAAAAGTTAGAATATAAGTGGCTAAGAACGGTTAGAGTAGCAAAACCAAATTTAGAAGCTGCTTCTATATATGTTTCACATGTACACTAATGATGTTCACAAGTCTCCCAAGGTTTTATCTTTTGCTTTTGAATATGGATTTGTCATTGAATCAGCCACACAAATGTTGTTATATAAAACCCTCTCTTGAGAATAAATTGAAGCCTCATAATTCATGAAGTTCTGGCTTGTAAATCTTACCCTTTGTTATGGTTCAAACTTTTCATGTTAGGGTATATCAAAACTTATAAAGAAAGGTGATATGTGGACAAAAGAGACTCAATATAACCTAAAGGTTGAGACAAAGTTAGCCAAAGCCACCATAGTAATCACAAAAATCTGAGATGCACATGTTAGTTCTTGTCAATGTTGACATGATAGAGGACACGTGTTTCTTAAGGTTGCGCTTGATTCAGGGTGAAATATTTGTAGTCGCGGTGAAGAGTAAAATGATGAAATATTTTTTCACATATTTAAAATTAAAATTTTGTTGGGTTGCCATTATGAATACGTGCACACCCTATAACTATGAAACTTTAAACAAGAATAGAGAATAGAGAATGGTTAGTTTATTCAGCTACATTACGAATAAGTGCACGCCCTATGAATAAGTGCACACCGCGTTAAAACATATTTTACCCCAAACCAAACGGACCCTAGAGTAATTGGTGGTTTATTTTTCCTTTTGTAAGTTTATATTAGGGGTAGCCATTGGCCCGCCAAGCCCACCCAGCCCGCCTAATAAAAAATAGGGCTTGGGTAAGGTGAATAGGCCCGCAAAGCGGGCTTGGCAAAATTTGATAGGCCCGATTATTTTTAGGGCAGGCTTGGGGAAGAATTCTTAAGCTCGATGAGGCCCAGCCCGAGAATTTTATATATATATATATATATATATATATATTGTGTGTGTGTGTGTGTGTATTAATTTATTATTAAAGGCTAAGACTACAAAGTTATAAATAAATATATAAAGTGGGTAACTTTTATAAATATAAAAACATATACCAAGTCTTTTTATGTAGAGTGGGGAACTTTATATATAGACTTTGTAATATATAAAGTTTAAAATAGGTTTTTAATTAAAAAATAGGTATTTGAATAAGAAAAAGTACATTTTTTTATTTAAAAAATAGTAATCGGGCTTGGCTAACGGGCCTGGGTAAAGACCTTTCAAATCTGGATGGGCTTGAGATTACATAATAAGGCTCGATTTAGGCCTGAGCGGGCTTGGGATAACTCATAAATTTATAACCCCAGCCCGAGCGCGACTGGGCGTGCCCAGGCCCGACCATGGCCACCCCTAGTTTATATTTGAACCAAGAACCATAAAATAATATTTGTTGTAAAAACTATAACTATAACGATTATATTTATCTTTGAATAACTAGGAGGTAAAATTGTCTAGAAATACAAAAAGTAAATTTGAATCGAACAATATACATATGTTTGATAAAAACCACATTATTTACTAATTAAGTAAAAAAACATAACGAACTCAAAGTTTAAATTATCAAAAATTTAAACTCGGAATGAAAGTGCATTGCTTTGTTATGCAAATTTCAGGCCGCATATTTGTGTTAGCTTAATATTACTCGTGTCATTATATATTGGATTTACATGTATTTAATCCTCCTTTTTCAGAAAAAATAGCAGGTAATCCCACGACTTTTTCATTTTGGCTACACTACTATCATATTTTGGTCCTCTCTACATTTAGGTGGTTTTGTCTCCTTTAAAATTGGGCAAAAAATTCAGCTAAGAGATCCCACTAATTAAAGGAGTTATGGGATGCAATTAACGATTATGAGGTTTTTAACTAAGGAAACGAAAACATAGGATTGGCTTCAAAAAGAAGTAGTTGCAACAGGACTAGACATAAAATATCTATTATATATTTCTATTAGCTTGAATAATGCATGGTATCATGTGAAAATGTCACTAGTAGTAGTGTAATTGTATTTACATTAATAAGTGTAATTGTATTTATATTAATAAATATTTATCGTTCATTACTTGTAAAATTATGAATTTAAAATACCAATAAAATTACCGTTTGAACTGATCATATATAAATACTTATTAGTTAATGCTAAAAAAAACATTCCTTTATAAATATGGGGTTCTAGGCGATGTCCTCTCTTACCTATTTATTGGGTTGGCCCTGCCTCACATTTTAGAGCTAAAATATACAAACAAATAATGAGAGGCTAGGAAGATTAAGTTGGTTACTAAAGTAAGTGGTTGATACTAAAGCAAGGTTCTAAAAAACGCTGGGCGTGATCGAGGCGTGGAGGTCAAGCCTTAAGCCTTAGAAGCCTAGGCGGGTTTAAGCGTAAAAAGGCGTTTAGGCCTTCTTAATATATTTTAATATTTTTACACCATAACAAGGCTATTAAAATACTAAAATTGTACATATCATAAAAATATGTCTGAATATATGAAAATTAAAATACTATTTGATTATTTTGGATGAGATAATGGTTCGGTTAGTTAAAAAATTCTTTAAAAGGCGATATCGTTTAACTAAAACATTGTTGTTTTTAGAAAAAAGTGCGCCTTAAGGGTTTTACTAAGCATAAGGCGTGAAAAACTTAAGGCGAGGCGTTTCGCCCAAGCCTTAAGCCTAGGCGGAGCCTAGGCGGGTTTTTTAGAACAGTGTACTAAAGTAAGTAGTTGATAGGTAAAGATAAATTTTAAAATCAAAAGTTAGAATATAAGTGGCTAAGAATGGTGAGAGTAGAAAAACCAAATTTAGAAGCTGCTTCTATAAATGTTTCACATGTACACTAATGATGTTCACAAGTCTCCCAAGGTTTTATCTTTTTATTTTGAATATGGATTTGGCATTGAATCAGCCACACAAATGTTGTTATATAAAACCCTCTCTTGAGAGTAAATTGAAGCCTCATAATTCATGAAGTTCTGGCTTGTAAATCTTACCCTTTGTTATGGTTAAAACTTTCCATGTTGGGGTACACCAAAATATATAAAGAAAGGTGATATGTGGACAAGAGAGACTCAATATAACCTAAAGGTTGAGACAAAGTTAGCCAAAGCCACCATAGTAATCACAAAAACCTGAGATGCACATGTTAGTTCTTGTCAATGTTGACATGATAGAGGACACGTGCTTCTTAAGGTTCCGCTTGATTCAGGGTGAAATATTTGTAGTCGCGGTGAAAAGTAAAATGATGAAATATTTTTTCACATATTTAAAATTAAAATTTTGCTGGGTTGACATTATGAATAAGTGCACACCCTATACCTATGAAGCTTTAAACAAAAATAGAAAATGGGTGGTTTATTCAGCTACATTACGAATAAGCACTGTTCTAAAAAACCCGCCTAGGCTCCGTCTAGGCACGCCTAGGCTTGAGGCTTGGGAGAAACGCCCCGCCTTAAGATTTTGACGCCTTATGCTTGGTAAAACCCTTAAGGCGTACTTTTTCTCTAAAAACAACAATGCTTTAGTGAAACGATATCGCCTTTTAAAGATTTTTTTGAAAACCGGACTATTATCTCATCCAAAATAATAAAATTGTATTTTTATTTGCAAATATTCAGACATATTTTTATGATATGTACAATTTTAGTATTTTAATAGCCTTGTTATGGTTAAAAAATATTAAAATATATTAAAAAGACCTAAACGCCTTTTCACGCCTTTTTACGCCAAGGCCCGCCTAGGCTTCTAAGGCTTAAGGCTTGGCCTCCACGCCTCGATCACGCCCCGCGTTTTTTAGAACCTTGCGAATAAGTGCACGCCCTATGCATAAGTTCACACCGCGTTAAAACATATTTTACCCCGAACCAAATGGACCCTAGAGTAATTGGTGGTTTATTTTCCCTTTTGTAAGTTTATATTAGGGGTGGCCATAGGTCCGCCAAGCCCACCCAGCCCTCCCAATAAAAAAATGGGGCTTGGGTAAGGCGAATTGGCCCACAAAGCGGCCTTGGCAAAATTTGATAGGCTCGATTTTTTTTCGGGCAAGCTTGGGCAAGAATTCTTAAGCTCGATGAGGCCCGGAAATTATATATATATATATATATATATATATATATATATATATATATATATATATATATATATATATATATGTGTGTGTGTGTGTGTGTGTGTGTGTGTGTATTAATTTATTATTAAAGGTTAAGACTACAAAGTTATAAATAAATATATAAAGTGGGTAACTTTTATAAATATAAAAACATATACCAAGTCTTTTTATGTAAAGTGGGGAACTTTATATATAGACTTTGTAATATATAAAGTTTAAAATAGGTTTTTAATTAAAAAAAATAGGTCTTTGATTTAGAAAAAGTATATTTTTTTATTTAAAAAAATAGTAACCGGGCTTGGCTAACGGACTAGGTAAAGAGCTTTCAAATCTAGATGGGCTTGAAATTACCTAATAAGGCCTGAATCAGGCCTGAGCGGGACTGGGATAGCTCGGAATGAAAGTGCATTGCTTTGTTATGCAAATTTCAGGCCGCATATTTGTGTTAGCTTAATATTACTCCTATCATTATATATTGGGTTTACACGTATTTAATCCTAATTTTTCAAAAAAATTAACAGGTAATCCCATGACTTTTTCATTTTGGCTACACTACTATCATTTTTTGGTCCTTTCTACATTTAGGTGGTTTTGTCTCCTTTCAAATTGGGCAACAAATTCAGCTAAGAGATCCCACTAATTAAAGCAGTTATGGGATGCAATTAACGATAATGAGGCTTTTAACTAAGGAAAAGAAAACATAGGATTGGCTTAAAAAAGAAGTAGTTGCAACAGGACTAGACACAAAATATCTATTATACATTTCTATTAGGTGAATAATGCATGGTATCATGTGAAAATGTCACTAGTAGTAGTGTAGCCAAAATATGGTGTGAGTTAATTTTTTTAAAAGGATATCATCAACGTCAAAAAAATTGAATTTTTTTTAACACCTAGCTGAATTGTTGAGAAAATAAAAGTCACATGTGAAAAACTTATAGCCTTACACCATAATCTATATTATACTTCTAAAACAATAGAAAGAGAGTTTAATGAGGGTCATTTATTGTCACTTTAAAATTCATTTCAATCAATTTCCTAGAAACTTCTCCCTTCTCCAAATCTTTTTGATTTCTAAAAAAAAAGTATCTCTCGAGATTCCCTCTTTACGTTTCTTCTCCCATAATACTTTCTCTTATATTTGGGCAATATATGAATTTAGTTGGTTCATGTATTATGAAATTCATGTATAGAAGTTTAAATGGAGGTTCATGTGTTTAGTCAATACATGCATTTAGTTGATTCATGTATTAGGATGTTCATGTATAGACGTTTAAATGGGGTATGTTTTAGTTAAAAAGTTAAATAATATTGGAGATAATATAATATGTAGGTTTTATTTATGCAAGTTATTATGAATATATTTTTGCCAATCAAAATTTATTGTTTGACTTAAATAATGAGTTTTGCTTCGTTCATGTATTGTATAAGATATTAATCTGGAATTATTTGTATAAATTGATATTAAATATAATAGCAGCACGAAAACACAACATAAAATCAATTATGATTTAAACATGAATATTATTGATCGAACTTAACTAAATGAAAATAACATGATTTATCATATTACGTTTGGGTCAGACTTATATCGATTTAGTCATGTTCGTGTGAGTTTTAAAATTACCACCCCGATATAACTACGTTATAGACCACATATATTTATCGAAATATGATAGGGAAAAAAACTATATGCACCCGCGCATTGCGCGGGTTATATGCTAGTATATAAGAACATGCGGTCCCTTCATCTTATTGCTAATTTATTTTCAATTGGATGCTCCAATATTTAACATGATATCAGAGCAAGCTATGTGACCCAACCCCTCAATTGATCCACATCACTAAATATAAATATATGGATGTGTTACGCTCATATCATGTCGCACGTGTGAGGCTTCATCACTCATTATCAATTGATTTTGGATTGAATGCTCCAATATCAAACAGGAACCAACTTTCCATGTAAACTCTAATGTCATTTATTTTCAATAATATTAAGAAATTTTCAAATGCATATTTTAAATTTCTGTAATCAATCAAATATTCATCATTTCGTACTAATGTTTGATCCCACTTATTATCAATTTAAAAATCATTGAGGGTTACTTTTACAAATTTACCCCAAAATTAATAATTATAACACATAAATACTATATATATATATATATATATATATATATATATAATTTCAACGATGTGGGTAGACCCCACTCAATTACACTTGGCTAAGCGCATAGTAACGTGATACTCGAGTCTTTATCCCTTAATGACAAATAAATAAAGTATAATTTTAAAAAAAGGTATAAGTTCTTAAAACATTCAAATAACGTTTGATGATTAATTCATTTGAAATTAATTTATTAAAAATCAGTCTCAAATTCAAATTCCAAGTACTCTCATCATGCCATTTCCCAATTTAGAAGTCTACTTAGAGCAACCTTTATGGGTAGTCTAAACTTCTATATATGCGGTACACATGTATGCTATGCGCTGGGTAAAAATCTAAATTTAGACATTGGCAGTGTAAAAAGTAACACATATAGAATTGAACTAGTTTGTTTTTTTGTGGGACCCAACTTAAACGGAACATGTTATTCCGCGCAAGAAAGGAAGAAAAAATAAAAAAAATCAAATAAAAGTCTTAAGCGGAACATCTTATTCCGCCTAAGCAATTCAACAAAGTTTTCTTATTTGTATTTTGTACCCCATATGTTTGCAACCGCTTGATTAGTGTATGGCAACGACTGTTTTTTTATTTTTATTTTTATGGCAACAACTACTTTTTTTTAAATGTCAACGGATATTTTTTTTAACAAAAAGCAGATGATTTCGGGGTACCACATAATAACATAAGGCCTTTGGCGAGGGAAAATGAATTTTGGAGAACCCTTAAGCGGAACATGATGTTCTGCCTAAGGGGTTGGATTTTTCAGCATGTTTTATTCCATTAATTGGTTACGACGTCTCCTTTAACTGGTTACGGCGTCGTTTTAGTCTTCATACCTAATATTTGCACTTGCCCGTAACAATTTCGTTAGTTTTGATAGGATGTTTTTGGACTAATTGAGTGTAATTTTGGACTGTCCATAAGAGTTGCTCTTAGACAACTTTCCATAGCAGAAACAAAGAAGTCAATGATAACCAAATTGAAAACCCTACTAAAATCAACCCAACAAACATTCAAGTACATTAAAAAGCCAACACTATGCGAAACATGCTTTGACCATTTTTATGAAAATTATTATTGAAAAACAAAAAGTTCATTAGGCCCATGAAAGTACAACTGTAATTTCAATGCAAAACACACACAAAGAGAAAAGGGTGAGTGTGCTTTTTGCTCTATTATTAATTTTTACCATGAGTAATGCTAATGATATCAAGATTGTATATCCCGTGCATTAAATTATTGTACCTATACTCGGGATATAATATTTTAATGCATTTATGATACAAACCTAGTAAAAAAAGCACTTGGCACTCATCCTTTTTTATACCGAGCTTAGCCCTTAAAATATTCATTTGTTGATATTTAACGATCAAAAGGGTCAAATACTCATTAGCATATAAATTATTCTCAAAAAATTGGTATAAAATGTGTATGCATGACGATTTAAGCGATCAACACAAAGTACTCGGGCCAATGTTAGTATAGAGGAATTAATATGCCAAACACAAAATCACCTATATAAAACAAAACTACACTATATAAAAACCAATCTTAAACTATCAATAAATATTACTAACTACCAATAATTATTAAACTTGAAAAAGGGACACCGCCGCTTCCACCACCATCACGACTACCACTATCAAATTTGATGTTGCTACCACAAGAAGTTTTTGTAAATTAAACTTCATAACTGTATTGGTAAATATCTACGTATCCTCCTTCATATTTCCCTCCAGTCATATCCACGACATAACTAACCGACACTACCGTAAAAACCTTCCCACCACCATCTTTAAACTCATTCACCGACGTAGCAGATCGATAATTATTCAAACTATGTTCCCCACCAACCACCCCAAAACTCAAAACCATTTTCTCAACCTCCAAAATCTCTAACCTCTTAGTTCTAGTTAGTTATAGTTAAACAACTTTTCATAGTAGATTGGAAGAATGCAATAATAACCCATTTAACTTTCAACTAACAAACATTGAAGTGCATTAAAATGCCAAAAATATTTAAAAATGTTTTGACCATGGGATGAGTCGTGAGCTATTATTTATTGAAAAATAAAATGAGCATAGAAACTATAACCGAATTCACACTCAAAATAAAAGTCATTTGAATTTCAGACTCCATTTAATTTATTATGTCATGTGTCACTTCAGGCATCAAAATTTAAGGTGTCATCAGTTAGGTTACTATTTTCATCCTTTTGACTGTTTTTTTGGTTATTTTCTGACCCCCCCCCCCCCCCCCCCCCCCAAAAAAAAAAAAATATTATATAATGCTTAACAAATAGGGGCCTAATCTGACATATTATCCAAAATAAAATAAATGACTAAAATATACAAAAAAAAATTAAAATCAATCTCCAACTTTCAAGAAACAACACAACCTACCAATACGATTTCAACCTTAAAAAAATGAAGATTTTGACTTGAGAACCTTGGTAATGCTCATATTTAGACTTTGGTGCCACCAATCTCCATTAAAAAAAACAAAAAAACAAAAAAAAATATAGACCTTGGTACCTTTTTTGTCCCTGGACTGGATGTTAAATTTCTTTAGACCGCCCTATATTTCGTGGTGAAACATTTACATTGAGAGTCGAAATTTGATCGAAATCTTGTAAAATGGCCATTAGTGGGGTACCCAAAATTAAAATCGTCGAAAGAAATTAACACCGCTAGCACCATCTCCTCCTCCGCATCTTCCATCGTCATTGACCGCCATGCAAATCCGCCATTGCCACCAGCGCAAGCTTTTGCAAATTCAACTTCACAACCGTATCCGTAAACATCTTGGTATCCTCCCCGGTGTTCCCATCTGGTATATCCACCACGTAACTCTCCAACACCACCGTATAAACCTTCCCACCGCCATCCCTAAACTCGTTCACCGTTGTAACCGAGCGATAATTATTCAACCTATGCTCCCCACCCACCACCCTAAAACTCAACACCCTCTTATCATCATCCAAAATCTCGAGCCTCTCCGTGCTCGTTGCAGCCGGTAATCCGGACACCACAGTGACTTCGCGTACGCTACCGACGCCACCATCACCGGCCGTCATTTTGCAACTCTTGATGAAGTGTTTGTACTTTTGTGGGTTGTTGAATTGGCGAACTAGTGGCCAAACTAAATTGGCTGGGGCATCGATGCGTTGGGTTATGAGGGACGTACATTGGTTTGGTGTGGGAATTTGTTCAAAAATATGGTATGTGTTTATGAGGGGTTGGAGTGTGAAGAATTCTGATGGGGTGAGGCCATGGGGGATTAGGGTTGGGGTTGGGGTTGGTGCTTGGGACATTTTGATGATAAATGCGTAAGGAAGTTTTGGAAATGGGAAGAGGGAGTGGTTTTATATGGAAAAAGAATAAGGTGGTGGACAAACAACACATTCAAGAGTTTAGTTGAGAGACTTCGAGGGTGAGAGTTATCCATCTTTTTGACATATTTGCCCTTTGGGTTTTAATTTTAAATTATGACGTACTAAATGTTATATTAAATATGGGTCGTATTTGAATTGTGTATTTGCCGATTTTGGACTATTCTTATCGTGTATAATGAATTCGTTCAAGTATTAGTATAGTTGTGTGTTTAATGAATCAAATTTAAATGAACTTAAAATTTCGTATCCGTCCTCTGGATTTCAATTTATAAGGATATTTAGACGTTAGTACCAATTATTAATTCGTATTGACATTAACTTTTTTGAATATTTATTGACTTTTTTCTATCTCGCTTGTTAATTTTCACTTAGACATAATTATCAAGCCTCATGCATGTCACCTTTTAAAAAATAATAGAAGAGGTTTTTTATTTGAGTGTTTTTCATTTATTTCTTGTTTATATTATTTTTTGTTTGGTTCTCGCACTTTCAATGATTTTATTCATATATAAGTTTAAATGGACAATAACATAATATATACTAATGTCAATAGAAGTTAATGACATCTACTCAAATATAAAATTATGTGTTATGGAGTTATGAAAGTTTGAAAGATATTTTTATTCTATAAATAACAGAATTTTTGGTTGCTATTGAGTTATAAATGTACCCTAAATTGTTGATCAATACATTTTCAATTTGACCAATTTCTTTGGATTGTGTTGTAATTTCCAAGTGCAAAATTGTCATTTAACATTTTTAAAATTATATGACGTATAGAACTCATTAATATAGTATTCAAACCAGGTGAGTTCCAATTCATTAATATAAATTTGACTTTTTTCCATACAATAATGCCTTTATTATAAAATCAAGAGAGAGATATAGGTTGGGGTGAGAAATATATCTTATTCCATAACTGTATTAGGAAAGGTACGGCTGTCACACGATTATACTAATGATTTAACTATGTATATCCCCATGTTCATGGGTTTAAAAATGATGAGGGCATATCCTACTTGCCCTCTAGAGGAAGATGCCTTGCCGTTTTGAGTAAGGTGTTTGGTCTTTAGGTTGGTGTAGAGTAGTTTAATAAATAAA
Source organism: Sambucus nigra (assembly GCA_949130495.1). Lineage (NCBI taxonomy): Eukaryota > Viridiplantae > Streptophyta > Magnoliopsida > Dipsacales > Adoxaceae > Sambucus > Sambucus nigra. The sequence continues at coordinate 441,738,046 of OX422211.1, forward strand.
AAAAGTATTGAGGATTTTAATAATGGGAAACTGAATTAAGTCAAATTATGGGTATGAAATAAACTATGATTATTTCCCCTCTTTCTTTAGGGTGAAGGAAGACTCATTAAGCAAAAGAAAGAAAAAAGCATATGATAGGAAAGTTTAATCTTCAAGGCATTGCATTGATTGTAATATTTTTGATTTTTTTTTAAATCGAATTCCTCCATAATTATTTCATTTTAAGTTTAGTATGTTTTACAAATTGACTTTCGGTTTAGTAACTATTTTGTTAGCCATCCATTAGATATAACGGTCATGTGGAAGGCACGCGACTTATTATAAAATTAAAATATTAAATAGTTATAAATATATGAAAAGAGGAGAAAAAATGCAATAAAGGTAAAACACAAAACAAAAGACAAATTAAATTAAATATAAAAAAGCATTGAACTGTACTTTCCCCAGACTCGCACCGCCATCCCACCATCCTGACGTTGTTCCTCCACCACTCTTTCTCTCTCTCTCCTCTCTTTCTCGTGCACATGAAGGTGACAAAAGTGAGTAGGGTGTTGCCGGCGGGGAGTGAGCTGGAATATATTTCCTATTTTCTCCTTTTTTTAATTAATTTATTTGCTAATGGGTCACGTGTCTTACAAAATCAATTTATAAAAAAGTACTATTACGAAACAGGATAATTATGGAGGTATATATGCAAAAGAAACTATTTTTTTATTTTAATATTGTGTTTGTAGCGTGGAAGCGATTAAGAATTTATTACTTTAGGAGCTAAAGTCTAATTTTGATTTTCTTTTTCAAAGTTAAGGGGGGAGAGAAAACTAATTTTAAGAGACAAATTACTATATAATAATCAAAATTAGGTAACATAAAATATTGTTTATCTTAGAGACAATCGTCAATGTAGATGATTTTATATAAGGACTCATGGAAATATAGGTGTTTGCTTAGATAGACCAGAAAATGAGAATACAGTTGTTTTGATAATAAATGAGTGGATACTTATAAAAATAATAATAATAAATGAGTGAATTGATTAAAAATTAATCCTAAGAAGAAAAATAGTCATTTGATATTGATTCGAATTTATAATACACTCTTAACTTGCAAAATATCAAAATCGTGGTGGATTTGTGAAGTTCATATATATTTGTCACAATTTAATTAACCCAAGATTTTGTCAACTTATAGTTAAATTAGACAACAATTGCGGTTGAATTTTTTTTTAAAAATCTCCTGAAATAGTGTACCATGTGGTAATACTTAAAGCTAATAAGCGAAAAGAGTCCAAATTTATTAAGCTAAAACTTGATTTGTTAAAATATTAATGACTCAATAATTGGTTCCTCAATTTTAATAAATTATTAAATTTTCCAACAATCACATTTGAAGCCCATTCTAAATCTCACTAATGAGAGTAAATAAATTTGATTTCTCTTTTAGAAATCAAATCAAGGTCAAGTTTGTAGAATCTCAAGTTGACCTATTAAAAAACATACGCTATTTAATTATTTTAATCTAGTTAAACAATTGAAATGATCCAATTAAGTCCAACGGTGAGGTCCAAGGGTTCTACGAGCACTTTTAAGCCAATAATTATGCAAAGACTAATTGCTTTTGAATATACTATATAAGCACTTAAACTTGTGTTTTATGATCATCAACCTTGATAGATATATCTTTGGTTTGACCTTCCAACCTATTTCCCCTAAAAAAGTCTTTTTTCCTTAAATATAAGTATAATTTGTATTTTAAGCTTCAGTAAATCTTCTGAATACAGTTTGTAATATAAAGTTTCAATTTTAGGACACTTAACAAGATTTTTGCAGGAACACTTTTTCCTTACCCAAATGAAGCAAATAACAAGTATTAAAAATATTTTTAGAGTTTGCACCCTACATTTTATGTGGTTATTTGAGTTTGCATCCCATTTTTCTTTGAGTTTGCACACTACCGTTAGGAAAAAAACCTAAAACTAGGAAAGTAAACAATAAAACTGTAAAGAATAGAAGAAGAAAGTAGAAAGACAAAAAAATCTCTATTTTACAATACCGCTACAGACCTATTTATACACAAAGGCATTGTCTTTTTTACCGAATATGAATATGACTCATTTAAAACACAATACGATTAGCACAATTCATGATTTCCCCCATCAAATTAAACATAATAGTACATGAATATATAAGAAAACCCACAAATAACATGAATGACAAAACTAACACGAGTCATAATTTATATGCGATGTCATGTGAAAACCTCCGGCATGAACCAACACAAACACAATATAACATGTCATATTCGCTTCTTTTGTATCATGTTATCAAGTAAATATAAAAAGAGTGACCCCCGACATTACATAGGGCTACATGAGAATCGAGTTGTTCGTGTAAATCACCCGCTCGACTCATTTATCAGAAAATAAAACCGAGCTCAAATACAATCTTGACCTCGTTCAAAAATGAGATCACTGAGCTCGGTTTTGAACTTTAAACGAGCTCGACTCGAGTTCTACTCGTTCAAATTACGAGTTTAGGTCCTTTATTAAGCAAACGAATTGAGCTCGAACATGATCTTTGTATAAACATCGAGCTCGAATAAGCTCGACTCGGTTCGTTTGCCGCCCTAATATTACATAATGGTGCCCCGAAAAAAGTAGGGATATGTGTGTCCATTGGAGAAGTGAAAGGGTAAATCAGTTCTTCCCCCCTCCCCCCCCTCCTAAAAGGGAGAAAATGACAAGATGGCTATCGTTGAAAAGAGCAAGCTGTAGATTAGTGGATTTTCATGTGAGGAAACAAACTGCCCTTGTGATCCTAACTCCACTTTGCAGGATTCCCCATCACAGCTGGCCCCAGCTTCCCTAACTGCACCAAATATCATGTTCCATTTATGTATACATATATTTCGTAAATTTCATGCCAAAGATAATATACTATAAATCTATTGATTATAGTTTTCAATAATGTAAATATTACTTTATATATATACTATGTGAACAACTATTACATTATTGAATGGTCTATGATTTATAGGTCTTTTAGTTTTTTAAGGGGAAAATATTGGATGAAGTTCTCCCAAAATAATTTAATTCGTTACAGTATTTTATATATTTGCATATTCAATTTTCAATATTTAAAAAAAATTATATTGAGACTGTCATTATTTAAACCATTTGTTGAGTTAGACAATTATAAAAAAAATTCCAAAAATGTTCATATATCTTAATTCAAATTTCACCCACTTTTGCAGAGTTACTTGGCTAAATTTAGAGATTATATTCACCAAATTTTATTTTTAAAAATTAATAGATTTCATAAAATTAGAATTTAAAATATTAAAGGCTATACTTTAGGACAATCAATATTTTTTTTTAGATTTGACTCCTGCTTTTATTTTTTCTTAATACTCCCGTCACCCTGTCTCACAACAAATATTTATTTTTTGGAGATTAAAAGTGGAATGAAAATGTTACTTGTCCTATATTTGAAATTAAAAAGTTGAGGAGTCCTAAATTAATAAATCACAAAATATAATTTAAGTAGCTAATAAAATTGAGAGGTCCACATGTGAAGTTCTTAATTTGCACATTTTAAGATCCTGACTGTGTTGCATGTATATATAACGCTAACAAAGATTCAGCAATGATATGTGATATACGTCACTAACTTGTTTTTAACCCTTTTGTTTATAGGAAAATAATGGTTAGTTTAATAAACATCAGTTTCAGTACTATTGATTTTATATTCACAAAATTTCAGAGGTCAAGCAAAGGAGAAAGAAGATTAAAAGGATAAAAGTTTGGAAGGATACAGCAATACAGTTATGGACTTATGTCCTCTTCTCGACCAAAAGAGATGTTTTATACCATGGCCGGCCCTGGACATGTGCCAAGTGGGCAATGGCACATGACGCATTTTAAAGTATGCATCTATATATATATATTTTAGGAGTCCAAAAATATTTTATGTATATAAAAATATCAATTTTTAAAATAAATTTAAATTTTTAGGGGCCGGTTTTTTAACTACCCAAAAACAATTTGTACAAAGAATGATTGAATTACACAAAAATCTCACTCAACTAAAATGGGCCCTAAAAAATAAGTTTAATTTTTAGCGCCCCATTTTAGGTATTTCATATCTTTGTACAATATTTATTTAAAGCGTCCTAAATTAATTTTCGCACAGGGCACTTCCAATCTTAGTATCGGTCCTGTTTTATACCAGCACACAAGGGAACTAACAATTGCAAACTCTTTTGAAGTAAATCTAAAAGATGAACATTTTAATAAAGAGTATCGCTATATGCCCTCCAAGTAGAACCTCCTGCGCTCCAATCTTTTGCTATAATAATCCACTGGACAGAACTACCCTCATTGACCACGAAACTCTGTCCTAAACCCAATCATTGTATCCGAGAACCCCTTGCTCCAATACAATCCAAATGCAAATTAAATTTTGTTTTAAAGAAACTTCTAATATATTTAAATTTTGCAAGTTATATTTCTCTATTGCATTTTTTAATCAAAAACAACTCTTAAATGCTGTTATACATATAAATTTATTTGTAAAATATTTATTTTTCGTTTTTTATATCGAGTCTAAAAAAATAGGACCCCTCCAAAACTAAATTAAAACTTTTATTTATGTAATTTAAATTCTTACTTAACACGAACACCACCCTAAGAAAAGAGATACAACATGACACATCATCTTTTTCACTTAATACGAATTCATCCTTATCAAGACACGACACAAAATCATATTTTTTTTTATCTCACATTAAGAACAAAAATAAAAAATGTCACAACATGAAATTTTATTTATTTTGCTAAAGACAAACAAGACCCAATTAAAAAGAACACATACCACAAAATCTTTGTAAAAGCGACACGAACACAACCCAAGTAAAAGCGACACGAAATCCTTTGTTTTACTAAACACGAAAACGATCCAATAAAAACACGACACAACACAAAATATAATTTTACAAATTATAATGCAAGTCAAAAATAGGAATTTGATTTCTCATATAGTTAAAAACTAAATAAATTAAAATCTAAGTAGGAACACGACTAAAATACGACATGCAATCTTTTTTTTTTTTATCTAATATGAACACAACTGAAATAAAAGTAGCAGGACACGATTTTTTTGGGTTGTGTCGTGTTTTAATTTGATCATGTTTGTGTTTGGTAAAAAAAAATCGTGTTGTGCTACTTTTATTTTAGTCGTGTTCGTATTATATAAAAAAATAAGATTGCTTGTCGTATTTTGTCGTGTTCCTACTTAAATTTTAATTTATTTAGTAAATAAATTAAACTTTAAGTAGGAACACGACAAAATCTGACATGCAATCTTATTTTTTTATTTGATACGAACACGATTAAAATAAAAGTAGCAGGACGCGATTTTTTGGGTTGTGTGGTGTTTTAATTTGATCATGTTTGTGTTTGGTAAAAAAAAATCGTGTCCTGCTACTTTTATTTTAGTCGTGTTTGTATGAGATAAAAAAAATAAGATTGCTTGTCGTATTTTAGTCGTGTTCCTACTTAGATTTTAATTTACTTAGTTTTTAACTCTATGAGAAATCAAATTCCCATTTTTTACTTGCATTATAATTTATAAGACTTCATATCGTGTTTTATTGGATCGTTTTCGTGTTTAGTAAAACAAAGGATTTCGTGTCGCTTTTACTTGGGTTGTGTTCGTGTTAAGTGAAATACAAAGATTTTGTGGTATGTGTATCTTTTTAATTGGGTCGTGTTTGTATTTTGAAAAATAAATAAAATTTCATGTTGTGACATTTTTTTATTTTGGTTCTTATTGTGAGGTAAAAAAAATATGATTTTGTATCGTGTCTTGAAAAGGATGAATTCGTGTTAAGTGAAAAAGATGATGTGTTATGTTGTATCTCTTTTATTTGGGCGGTGTTCGTGTTAAGTAATAATTTAAATTACATAAATAAAAGTTTTAATTTAGTTTTGGAGGAGTCCTATTTTGTTAGACTCGGTAAAAAAATAAAAAATAAATATTTTACAAATAAATTTATATGGATAAAAGCATTTAAGAGTAGTCTTTTGATTAAAAAATGTAATAGTGAAATATCGGTTGTACTTGCAAAATTTAAATATATAAGAAGTTTCTTAAAAACAATTTTTAATTTGTATTTGGATTGTATTGCAGCAAGGGGTTCAAATACAATTATATATTGGATGGCTTGGCTTTATTGGGTTTAGGATAGAGTTCTATGGTCAAGGAGGGTAGTTCTGTCCAGTGGGTTATTATGGCAAAAGATTGGAGCGCAGGAGGTTTTACTTGGAGCGCAAATAGCGCTACCCTTTAATAAATTTTAATAAAAAATAATTAATAACTCGTTAATTTTAATTTTAGAGATATTTTAGACTAAGTCCTAATTTTCAACATTGCATAGCCGACAAACCCATGTGTTTTTGTTTTTAATAAATGGTCCTATAACTGTCATTTTAGCACACACGTAGGAAAACTTCATATATAAAAATGCAGGATATATCTTTACAGCCACAACTGTTTTTAGCAGTTATAGGATCCAAAACCAAAAAAAATAAGATGGGAACGGACACAATGAAGTGTCAAATTTCGGGACTAAATGCCTCTTCTCCCATTGAATTTTTATATTGTAATTAGTATGTGACAATGACAACGGACACTCATATCGATTGAAGAGCACGAATATTGTGCGTTTGAAAGACAAGGGGGAGGGGGAGGGAGGTGAGGAGTGCAAAAAAAATATTCGATCGACACGCGTGTCCATTAGCACTGTCGCGGACCAATTACAACATAAGAATTAAAATTAATGGGTTGTTAGAGGTGTTTTTTATTAAGGTTCGTTAAATGTTCATATTTTAGGTTCACTTCTGAACCTCTCATCTCTCTCTCTCTCTCACACACACACACACACATATATATATATATGTGTGTGTGTGTGTGTGTGTGTGTGTGAGCACTTTTGACGCATCAAAATAAAATGACTATAACATAAGTCGATTGGATTCGTGTTAAATATCATTGTAACACTCCGTACTTTTGTGGGTATTTAAATTACACGAGTGCTTGTAATTTAATAATTCGAGAAATAAAGTGACTGGATTAAATAATAATTGGAAATATCGGATTAATATTTATGTGTACTATATTTACTTGTGGGGTAAGTAAATGAAGTTGTTTTATTTTTATATCACATCGTAAGTGGGTAAAAGTGACGAGTTGATAGTATCTTATTCGGGACACGCGCGGTGGTCGTTTGGGAATAAAATGATGATTTTTGATAAGTGACTTAGATGGTGATTTCGAGTGCACGGTTGATCCGGAATGATTCGAAATAGCCAGAGAATTAAGTACTCGGGGGTAGTGTTTGGGTTCTGGGGGCTTTTTAGACTAGTTTGGGACTCGCATTTAGGTATACGAGTCATTTTATAATTGGGTTCATACCCAATTTCAGGATTTATAACAAAAGAGGGGTTTGGGATTGGTTTAGGGCAGTCAGTTCATTTCTAAGAGAGAGAGAGAGAGAGAGAGAGAGAGAAGAAGAAAAAGAAGAAGAAGAAGAAGAAGAAGAGGAAATTGCCATTTTCAGAACTAATTCAACACACTAAGAGGAAGGTCAATTCATCTACAATTTGAGGCAAGCGTTTATCTTACTTTAATAATATATGTGTGTTTTAATTCATATTATATTTAGTGATAAATATGAAATTTTCGATTGGGATTTATGTGAGAAAATGGGTTTTTGTGAAATGATTTCATAAAATTGATTGATAAGTATAAACCATGAAATCTGAAATTAAAGCCTATGATTTGGATGTATAATTGATGAATTAAATCAAGAAACATATACCCTTATGGTGGATGTTGATAAGGTAGGATAATATTTTGTGGCAGCCCGTCTTGGATATTCAACAGGAGCGAATCGATTCGCCCTATTGCCAAATTGACTTAGATCACCTACTTAGCCTAGATAATAAAGTTAGATCTTTTTGATACGATCGCGTGGCTAGTTTGATAAGCTTTGTAATTCAGAATAAAATGTAATGAGATATTTATATAAATAAGTAGGTGAATACTTATGAAATTGAATTGGACTTATATTCGGGATGGACAGACTAGTGCTATGAGCGATATGCACGATTAGTCGAATTTATATATATACGGGTATAGAGACACTATATATGTATATGTACATAAATATATCTATATGTATATGATATATTTATGTGAAATATACCCCTCTAGTGCAATCATGGGAGGTTGTGCGATGTGGGTGAATCCCCTCGCTAGTGAATGCAGGGAGAGTATAGTCCTCAGGTCATAGCGCTATATTTATGATTGTGTGATTTATATTCGCAGTGAGGTAATTGTGGGTATGGTTATGACTCACTATCGAAGGGCTATAGCTATCATCAATACGTTTGTGATTTATTTTACCAAGTCGGTGTGAGAGTCTGACCGCTGGTAACTATGATAATGTGAGTATTCCCTGGATAATGATAGCAACGTAGAGATTCACATCTAATGAGATATTAATTTAAGGGATGGCTATTATAATTATATTAGTGTGTGATATTTAAGTATGGATATACTTGATGTGATTAGTATATTGTATATATATGTTTGTGAAAATATATATACGGACAAATTAAGGATTATAATAAGTAATAAATTAGATACATCCGTGAGGATATTTGATACGACACAAATATTGCGTATTTCATCCTCCGAATTTACGCATTTTAGCCCCCTCGGGTATCTTATTCCCTATATTTATGCTTGTTAACCAGACAACCTCAGATTTCTACGTTAACATGTTTTGCAGGGATTAATTAAGCTTTTATAGGTATTTGGATGCTAAGTGTGAAGTTCGGACTCATTCCGCTCGATTTTCGTACGCGATCGCACGTTCAAGGCAATTTAGTCTTTTCACAGCTTGGGAACCTGGCCCAACATCTACACGAAAGTCGTAGCCCTCCTCGCAATATTCGTGTGGCCGTGAACGATGCGCAATTTTGATTTAGAATGAAGAAGTTATGGGAGTTTCAGCGGAAGAGATATCCAAACATGCCAAAACAGCAATGCAGGGGGCTCATACCTGCTTGATCGATCGATCGACCAAAGGGGTCGATCGATCGATCCCTCTTATTTTACCAAATCGTGAGAGACAGTAGGTTGGATTTCTGATCATCTATCGATCGAGCCCAGGGGATCGATCGATCGATCCCCTGTTTTCTGCGATATTTTGGGCTTTTATTTTCTTTTCTCTTTTCTTTTCTATTTTAATTCCACTTACTATATAAAGCATTTTTTGTTGTAAATATCAGATATTAAGAGATAAAATAGATTTTAGGTTAGTTTAGCTTAGGGTTTGGGAGTTGAGAGCTCTTTTCTTCTTCCTCATATGGTATGACAACATTTGGGTTTGTAAGATTGTACTTTTATCTTTCCTCTCCATTAATATAGCTTGTAATTCCTTTATTCTTGCTTCTAGATTAATTTACATGCTTTGTTAATTAGATTCACATGCTTTGATTTACTTGCTTTCTAATGTAATTTTATTGCATTTATTTACCGCTTTCTTTATCGCGTTTTTAACATGCTTTCTAGCTAATTTAAATTAGGTTGTGTTTGAATGGAACTCACTCGAGTTGATGCATTGCTTTGCTTTGATGATGACGTTTACGGGTCTATTTCGGGTGCGTTGTCCTAGTTATTGAGCCTAGGAGATTTGACGGGGCATATCATGTATGTCTCATGATTACGACCTAGCTTGAGCAATTTCTGGGGTATTTGTTGACGCCAAAATCTTATTAGGCTTTTATGCGGATTTAGGGGTGTGACAACCCTTGGTTCAATTAACTGTCGAAACGAGACGCATTCGTAATAAGTCGTCGACCCACGTGACCATTTTTTACAAATTAACTCGGGTGAGGGATATTCGACGCAACCTATAATTTTTATTCGTTTTCTTAATCTAGTTTCAATACTCTCGCCTAGATTAATATTTTCCTTTTATGCATCTTTTCCTTTTTAGTTTGTAATCACCTTTTATACTTTTATTTAGGAGTATTGAATCATGTAAATTCTAGCAACTCGTCTCAGTGGATCTTTTCGATACCCGACTTACCGCTATATTTGTATCGCAAGTGTAGTCGTAATTTAGGTTTTTGTATTGAGGAGGTGAACAGAAAACAACGACCGGCGTCTGACACGCGCCACACTTTTCACCCTCGATCAAAATGGCGCCGTTGCCGGGGATGAGTTTGTTTTAGACTTTATTTGATTTAGTATTTCATAGTATTTTCTTTCTATTTGTATCATTTGCTAATCTTTTTGCAGGACTTCCACATTTGAGTACTTAGAAACGCTCGAATTTTTCCCGCGCGCACTTACTTTGTGGAATTCGCCACTTCGAGCCATTTTTGGGGTAAGCATGTCTTATTCCAATTCTTTCGGTATTCATTGTTATAATTCTCAAAATTCTCGCAATCCTATGACTTTCGGTGAATACTTAGAATCCCAAAGAATTTCAAATTCAAATATGACTTTGGGTGAATATAACGAAAGTCAAACATGACAAAGAAGTTACCAACAAGAAACAATGAATACAACTATATTAATGGAGATGGAAGATGGTAGCACAAATTACAAGCCCAAATGGGTGTCAATCCAAGAAGAAATGAAGAAATGAGCTCTCAAACCTCCAAAACCCTAACCTATTCTACCTAAAAACGAATTATATAACTTAATATTTGATATTTACACAAAATTTGGTATATATAGTAATTGGAATTAAATTAGAAAAGAAAAGAGAAAAGAAAAGAAAATGCCAAAATATCCCAGAAAATAGGGGATCGATCGATCGATCCCCTGGGCTCGATCGATCGATGCTCAAAATTAAAGCCCACTGTCTCCCCACGATTTGGAAAAACTGAAGGATTGATCGACCCCTTTGGTCGATCGATCGATCAAGCAGGTCTCAACCAAGCTGCATGCTGTTTTGGTTGTTTACAATTCTCGTTCGCTGAAATGGCCGTAACTTCTTCGTTCGGACTCGGAATAGCGCACCATTTATGGCCACGCAAAGCTTAAGAGGAGGGCTACAAATTCCGTGTACATTTTGGGCCAGGTGCCCAAGCTATGAAAAGAATAAATTACCCTTGAACATGCGATCGCCTACGAAAATCGAGCGGAATGCATCCGAACTTCACACTTAGCATCCAAATACCTATAAAAGCTCAATTAACCCCTGCAAAACATGTTAACGTAGAAATCCTAGGTTGTCTGGTTAACGAGCTTAAATATAGGGAATAAGATACCCGAGGGGGCTAAAATGCATAGGTTCGGAGGATGAAATACGCAATATTTGCGTCGTATCAATATTCAGAATGCTAAATGATATATATATATATATATATATATATATATATGGAAAGATGAAAATATATACGAGTTAATAACACTAATGCGTTAATAGTAAGTAATTAACTAGTGAAAGTTATTTGGAATAAGTTGATAAATTATAAATGAGATTTATAATGAAAAAGTTGAGGCGAAGGCTTAAAATAAATTCTAAGTATTTAATAATATACGCGGGGCATAAGGCGGCGTATGGGACTTAGATGATGGGTGATGCTAGTTAGGTATTTGAAATACATGCGTTAGGTGTGAACTTTAGATGAGGGGTGATGAGTATCTCATGGGAGTACGAAACGAGTTTAAATATGATTGCATGACATATTTATTAATGTAGTTTAAACACTTGCTAAATATTTTCAAAAGGTTTTGGGTTTTGACCTGTATACAAAATATTTTCAAAACCTTTAGGTGTCGAGACATAGGGATGCTTGGATGAATCATTCTTCCAGTCAGACAATGTTGCATCAGTTATGGATGCTTGCAGGGATTGATTAGTTGCTTCTATCCTTAAGATCTAGATATGAGGTATTTCATAATTATATCCGGGCATGTTGCCCAGTCGTTGTTATTTATTTTATTTCTGTTGTTTTACTTTTACTTATTCGGATTAATTGTAATATGAATTTTACCGAGAGTTATCGGTTAAATTTATTTATGCTAGTTGTGTGAGTTTATTAATTTCATAAATGGTGTTGATTAATGGAATTTTATTTACATAAGTTAGAAGTTTAAAATTTTAACACTAGGCCTAATAGGTTATTAGTAATTAATTGGTTTTCGACAGTAATGCTAAGAATGAATCATATGAGATTCCTGCTTTATTTTGGTAAATGATTGATCCACCATGATTGCAATAGGGAGGTGTCATAATTATTAGCCTAAAAATGACTGAAAAAAACTTGTCACACGGTGACAATTTTCAACACGACATAATAACATGACACAAACATAATACAAAGCTAGCAGGCAGTGTCAAGCATACAAGTATCTAAATATCACTCGAATAAAGATGTTTAAATAATATTGTGCATAAAAAATATAGTAGATGTTATATATCTTGATCAATTATAGTATAAATTCCAGAAATTAAATGATATTTTACATTTATATGATGTTATTAATATTAACAACTTTTTAGTTTGCCGAGAACCTATGAGTGCTATGTTTTATTGAGAAAGAATGTGATTCTGGTCTTATCCTTGTTGCCAAGTGGGAGATTGAGAAGGACCTATGGTAATTTATTTGTTATAACTTATATATTTATGGCCCATTATTTTATACCAATACATATAAAATGGCTTATTTTACAATTTTTGTACGGGTCCTTGTCAATTTTTATCAGTTCCAAGATCGACCCTGTTTATAGGAATATGATATAATTTATAAAGAAGTTGGATTAGTGTGAAATTATGAAAAATGATATTGAAGGAATTAGAACACGATAAGACACACATTAATTGTCAAACTTATCCCCTCTCATACATCCAAACACAAGAACAAACATTGGTAACACTTCTGACACTTTGTGGCCGCGGGGGAGGGGGGGGGGGGGGGGGGGGAGGGGGATTGAAACAAAAAAAATCGATAAATCGAACCAAACCAGACATATTGGGTCGGGGTGGTTCGGTTTTTCCCCCGTTGATTCGGTTTCGGTTCCAAAAAATGCAAAAGCGATCTTATCGGTTCCATTCCAACACAAACCCAAATCGAATCAAACCAAACCATAAACTGATCTCATTCGGAATCGTACCAAGAACCTGCACTAAGCCATAACCGATTCGATCCTAACATGATTTTTAAGTTTTTATATATGAAAAATGACACTTTTTTCTTCAATTTAAAGATTTTGTATAAATTTTGATATTTGGGACTTGGATTACATTTATAATGTTTATCATATGTTTTTTATATTATATTTGAGAAAATTTTACTATTTTATTTACTTCTGAATATATTTTTAGAACCGAGATACGATCCGAAACAACGCAAGAATCATGGGTTCAGATTGGTTCGAATCTGAACAAAATCCGTTCGATTTTGATTTAAAAAATATGAAACCAATTAACACCAATTCAAATTATGCCTTCATAGTGAACCCAAACTTTTTGTGGGGCATTATTTGCATGCATACCTAAGAAAATGAGGAAAGTCTCCAGGCTTACCCACCCATGCTGTCATGAAGATTAGTGCAAGTTTTGTCACCTTTATGCAACTTGGATTTAAAAAGTACAAGACAAATGTGGAAAGGACTTTGCAGTTGCAAAGTGTTTTTGGGCTCTGTCCATGCGTATTAAAAAAAAAAAACAGAAAAACAAAAGGGAATATTCATCCTTGTGTAAAAATATCGTAGTAAAAAATTTATGTCTGCCGTTTTTTAGTGTGCAATCTTTAACATTGATATGTTAGTATTTTATGTAGATATTTTAATTAATATAATTCATCACCCGTGTTTATTTTTTAATTTTGCCAAAAGAATCATTATATGAAGAAATTTTAGCAAGGCGCCCAAGAGAAAGTTATTATTAAACTAGTAACTCTCAAATTAAATCTCAATTAAAAGACCCTCAAATTAAATTCACAAAACAAATCCGATTGAGCTGTCAAGAATGTATTAGTTAGTGTGGGGGACAATCCGAGACTCCGAAGAGAAAGTTATTACTAAAGTAGTAACTCTCAAACTGAATCTCCATTAAAAAATAAATTATAAAAAGACCTTCAATTAAAACTCACAAAACAGATCCGATTGAGTTGTCAAGAATATATTAAATGGTGCATGACAAAACAGACCGAGACCCCGAAAATATGTATTAGAAACTCGCTAGAAACACAAAAAAGGGGGAACTAGGACATACCTCCCCAGTAAAAAGTCACCTATAATCTACAATAATTATAAGACGTTGCTAAAAGCAAACTCGTTTTTATCGACGCAGAACATTAATTTTTAAAAAAATGCGATATACAATCGTTTTTAAACAAGGGTACCTTTAGCACAACATTTGTTTATAACAAAATGTTTTTACTAAGCAAAATCTTCCATGACATCCACTTGAGTTTTATTTTAAAGTTGTGATTGTGAAATTGAGTTTCTTTCAAATGTTGTGCTTCCTCGGGATCAGTATCTTTACATAACGAAAAGTGAGTTTGGCGTTCATGAGAAGTATGCTTCCACAATGATGAAGTAAGCCAATTTGTTAAAGCAGTTCCAACGAATTACAGTTGTTCGTAAGAGCTAATTTATATTTTTTTTACGAACGACATTTCTTCATATTAATTGTTACAAATTAATGTTATTCGTAGGAACTCAAATATCTAATATAATTGATTATTTATATCTGATACTAACTTCCTATGAACTAGGAATTTTTACGGACAAATAAAGTTCGTAAAAACATTTGCATATTCAGTAGCCATTCAATAAATTTAAAGAATCACTACCTATTCTTTTACAAAATTTATCCAATTCAACCCACCAATACGATTGTCAAAATTTGAAAACTTACAACTTTGATTGAATTTAGCATCCCAATACGGATGCTCTAAGGTAACAAAGATTCTGCAATGTATGTGATAGTGATGTCACTAATGAGCGTGTAACCCATTTGTTTATGAGAAAATAATGATTAATTTAATAAAAGTCATAAATTAAGAACCATCAGTTTCAGTACTATCAATTTAATATACACCAAATTTCCGGATTCTCCACAAGATTAGAGTAATATAAAGAATAATGATATGTGTTGATACAAAATTTAGTCTGCTGACAAGGCTCAATTAAGTGGAGACACATGATAATCTGCGTGGCAATAACAAACACTTCTGAGCAACACCTTGACTTCGAGGAACTCAATTACCCCGACCAACTCAGACACTCCGAGCAGTATGTGCTCTCCGAGGAACTTTACCGCACCGAGCAACTCATGGATACCGAGATACTTAGGCGTCCGAGCTGCACCTCGATCAGTGCATTTATTATCAGACAATTAAGAGGATTAAATGCGCATTAAATGTTGATTATTATCATACAGATGTATACGCTTATTGGACAGCTATGTATGATCCTTTTTCATGTGCAGCCTCAGGGCTATAAATACATTGTATCATCCACATTGTAAGGGGACCGAAATTTCTTGAGAATAATCCTACTTCGAGAATTCCTAAACAGTCAATAATAACACAAACAGTGGACGTAGGTAATTCGTTCAAGGCCGAACCACTTTAAAATCTCTTGTCCTATTTATATTTTTATCTGTGATTAAACAAATTAGAGATAGTCTAATTTTTTACATCAACAATATGTATACTTATTTTTAGTATCAATCAAGTACCCAATATATTTTAAATAATTGTACAAAAGTATAGATTTCATGTATTAAAATATAGGATTCATAATAATACAATACATTTAAAACACAATCAATACTAAATTAATACTAAAAATTGATATTTGTAATATTGTCCTAATATAAAAGTATTGGAATTAAGGACCCAGAGAGACACTTATGTCTTTTTCTTGAACCAAAGAGACAAAGAGCTGTTGTCTGCTGGCATATTAAAGTTAGCTATGTTTGTGTTTCTGTAAATCTTAATATATAAAGAATAGATGAAGGGTGGGGACCTCACTATGAGATAAGTATATTATGCTCGCTCATACAATTTTGAATTATAAATATTATATTATTTGTAAACCCACTTAACCTCTCTATTAATTACCAATCTCACTTCTTATCTGAACAATACATTTTATCCTTTATTTTCACTCTTCATCTTCCTCTCATTCATTTGATTTTTTTTTTAAAATAGTTCACATATGAAATTATCTATCAATTTTTTCAAAATAACCTGTTTTCTAGCTGTTATTTTTTTCAAAACGACCCAATTTTTTAGCAATTATTTTTTTTAAACACTTGATAATTTTTTAATTATTTAGTTGTACTTTTGTTTATAAAAATTAGCTATAATATTTTATTATTAACTTTAGTTGTAATTTATTTTCTTATCAAAGTTAGATGTAATTTTTTTTTTATCAAAGTTGGTTGTAACTTATATTCTTATCAAAGTTAGCTGTAATGTTTTTATCAAAGTTGTCTATAATTTTTTTTAATCAAAGTTAGCTATAGTTTTTTTTTTTTATCAAAGCTAGCTGTAATTTTTTTTATTAGTAATTTATTTACTTATAAAAGTTAGTTACTAACTTTGATAAAAAAAATTACAGTTAACTTTGATAAAAAAATATTTACTTATAAAAGCCAGTTACTAACTTTGATAAAAAAAATTACAGTTAACTTTGATAAAAAAAAATTACAAACAACTTTGATAAAAAAATTTACAGCTAACTTTGATAAAAATAAATAAATTACAGCCGACTTTAATTAAAAAAAAAATGACAACGAACTAATGACAGAATAGAAATTACATCTAACTTTGATAAGAAAATAAATTATAATTAACTTTGATAAAAAAAAATTACAGCTAACTTTTATAAGAAAATAAATTACAACTAATTTTCAAATAAAAAATACAGATAACTTTGATTTTAATTTTTTTTTACAGACAACTTTGATCAAAAAATAATGTTACAGCTAATATTGATTAATTAAAAATATAGCTAACTTTTATTAAAAAATTACAATAAATTAATTTTATAAAACTATCACGTATTTAAAAAAATGACAGCTAAAAAATGGGTTGTTTTGAAAAAAATTGGCAGTTAATTTCATATGTGAGAACTATTTAAAAAAAAATCACACAAAAAAAGAATGGAATGAATGACACGAAGATGCAAGTGAAAATGAAGAAATTAAATGAGTTGTTGAGATAAGAAGCAAAAATGGTTAAAAATAGAGAGGTTAAATGGGTTTGAGAGTAATATAGTATTTAAAATTTAAAATGGTGTGCGAAGACTATTATAAGGTGTAGGAATAGCCACATCCTATTAAAATTAATGTATATATTATTAAATTTCATATACACATTGATATTTGCATAAACATTAAAAATATTCTTGTATACATTATAATATTTTCACACATCCGCTATTTAGAAAAGGGAAATGCTTTGGGTCCCAAACAATTTTTTCAAATCCTCTCCCAAATAGCATTAAGTGGTACACCTTGTGGTATGGGTTCCGCGATGACACAACTCATTAATGCTATTTGGGAGAGATTTCCGTAATTTATTTGGTACCCATAACATCACTCATATTTATACATTATATGTATACAACTAATGTTATATATACATTAAATGGTTACACACACAGACACACATTAATATATCTAATTAAAAAAAATGTTTTTCATTTTTAGAAAGAACGTAATTAAACTTAAATAAAGTACGTAATATATTTACATTAATATATTTATTATTAAAAAAATATTTTTTAAATGTGCGTTGTTAAATTTCGAAAAACTGCAAGTTATTTACAAAAAGTAAGTCTATGTTAATTTTAACAGAAAAATTGTACATTATTTAAAACTTTTAATTATTTCTTAATAAGTTAAAAAATCTATTTTTACATATTTTTATTTAAAAAATATATGTAACTATATTTTATTAAAAAATTGTAAGTTATTTTTACCTGATTTTTATTTCAAAAATACATATGAATGTTATTTAAAAGTGTTTTTCTTTTATATAATAAAATTGAATTTTTTAATTGTACAATTTTTAACTGTTCTTAAAAAAACTATAGAGTTTTTAAATAATCTTTTAAGAAACTGGACAAATTTTAGTGTTTTTTTTTTTAAATTATATTTTTCGAAGTGCTCTTTTAATTAAACAAATGTGAAGTTTTTAACTATTTTAATATTTATTGTATTTTAACTGTTTTAGTGTTATTTTATTTTTATAATAAACTGTATATTTTAAACAACTTTTAAGCTTCTTTTGGCTATTTTTTTTTATTAAAAATGGCCATTTTTAAAATGAATGTAGAGTTTTTTATTTTACAAAAATAAATTAACGTAACTTTTAAATAATGTACAACTTTTATAGTTAAATAACACGTAAAATTAACATATGTTTTTTTCATAAAATAAGTTGAAAATTATTTTCAGTAACATATAGTTCTTTACATAAATAAATTAAGAAACAACGTAATTTTTTTTTATCAATTACATACTTTTTAAATTTTCAATGACTAACTTTTTTAAAATTAACAATAACTTTTTTCAAATATTTATCTATTAAAACCAATTTTTAAAAGTATTTTTATTTTTTATAAATATCAATTTATACTCATATAAATATTATTGTGGGGACCAAAATATAAATTAGGCCTAATTCAAGACCGACCAACTAGGCCCAGGAGCACGCGGGGGCACACCCGACCCATCTTATTCGTAACAAGGTTTATTCACATCATTTATCACGTGGATAATTACAAACATGTCAACCTTTAGAATCAGCTCACGTTAGTTACCCAAAATCTCGAATGAGATATTCGGGGAGTCGCCACACGTGATTATCTACAGCCAAGAGAGTTTCTTGATCAATTCAATCACTATGGAATTTACTAGCTATAAATACAACCCACACCCCAGGACTAAGGGAGATGTAAATCCAAAACTTTGAGAGAACTTAATAGAATATAATGACCTCTCCATGGACGTAGGCAAGTTGCCGAACCACATATATTCTTATGTTGTGTGATCGACATCTTACTTTCATCATTTAATTTCTTTTTGGAATCCTTTTAATTGTGATTAATTTGCGCTCACAATTGGCGCGGTCTGTGAAAAACGATTTTCCTTTTCGCGAAAGCAATATCTACGAAGGATAGTCCCTATGTCTCACCACCTAAATAACGCACATCAACCTGGAGATATACGAGCTAATTTAGCTCCATTGAGGGTTGGGTCTGAGGTTCACCTGGAAGAGAATTCAAGGTTTCGCCCAGAGCGGTAACCTTCTGAGGAGAGCCATAGGCAACTTAGGTCTACCCAATTCTCATGTTTGGTCGATGTTTATGAAGCAAGGCTCCAACAGCAAGAGGAGGTAGCTCGTTTCCAAACTAAAGAGAATTCTCACCTCAAACGGTGACTAGAAGAGGTGGGGAGAGAACTCTGCCATAATCGCAAGCATCGTGCTCGGATTCCCAACCCTCAGGCGAGAAAGACTCGCAGCCGAGGAAGGAGCACCATGTGGGATCAAGAACGCTCAAAATAATGAAGTCGTCAGACCAGGCGCCACCGGGACAACGAGTGCCATAAGGATGGCACAAGAAGTCTGGTTCGAAAAGAAAGGAAACAACAACCTACTCATCGGGGGGCAAGGTCCACAAAGGAATAGGCAAGAAGAACCCTTATTACTCAGATGAAACCCTTTTTTTCGAGAACTATCGAAGAGAAGAAACCCCCAAAGAAGTTTGCAACCCCCTGATTTAAGATTTACGATGGAAAAACTGATCCCATCGACCATGTTCGGTAATATAGACAAGTCATGACTCTGTGGAGTCATAACGATGCGCTGATGTGTCGTATTTTTCCCTCTAGTCTGGGTGACGTCGTCCAGAAATAGTTTGAGAGATTTCCTCACCGGTCCATCAAGAGCTTCAAGGCAACCGACTCGCTTTATCACCAGCAAATCTCATCTTAAGAGATTGTTTTCGCTGCTCACGATGAGAAATAAATCACATGAGTCATTGCGCGAGTACGCTAAGTGCTATTGTAAAGTCTTGAACGAGGTGGAAGATTGCTCGTATCAAGTTGCCGTAGCATCTTTCAAGATATGTATATACCCTACATTCATGATGCATCAACCACTTACCAGAAAGGAAGTTGATATTATCGACGATTTCATATCACAAATTGAAAAATACGCCAAGGTAGAGGATATGGTCCTCATCGGTCAGGCTGAGACTGGTCGCGCTAAGGCAAACACATAAGAAAAATAATCCCAAGAAAGGAAACAAGAAGCAAAATGATGCCAGGATTAGAGGCATGGAGGATTCTTCTAAATCTTGTCAGGCTATCAACATAGTTTTTCAAGGAACCGATACAAGATCCTAGTAAAAATCAAAGATCAACAGTTCATTAAGTGGCTAAAGAAGATGGGAAGAGATCAGACCGAGAGGAACAACATGCTTCGATGTGCATTCCACAAAGAAAATGGCCACAAGATCAAAAAGTGTAAGGCGCTGGAAAGCGCCGGCGACTAGAAAACGTCGACTATAATGAGCACATCATTTTCACAGAGGAGGACTTGGTTGGGGTACGAACCCCATACCACGACACGCTAGTAATCACTCTCAGGATCACGAACTGGGACGTGGATAAGTTACTAGTGGACCACGGGAGATCTTCAGAGGTAATGTACCTAGATCTCTTCCCTAAAATTAAGCTCAAGATGTCCGACCTCAATGAGGCAAACGTTCCCCTAATCGGCTTTGTGGGTAAAATGACGATGCCGCTGAGAAAGGTGACCCTGCCAGTGAGGGTATGGAATATTTTAAAACTCATAGAGTTTTTGGTGGTGGATATTAATTCGTCCTACCATGCCATTCTGGGCAGCGGATGGCTTCATGCCATGTAAGCTATCCCCTTCGCCTACCACCAGAAGCTCAAGTGCATCATGGACCAGGGCATAATAGATATCAGAGGCGATTAAGATGTTGCTAAAAAATGCAACGTCACCGTTATTAGACCCAAGCAGGAAAAGAAATAAAAAGAGGTTATTCTGGAGACAACCCAAGATGGAGCTACTCCATATAAACAGTAACTACGGCATGACCGACTAGGGGTGGAAGAGAATATAATCCATCCCATCGATAGGGTAGTTGTTAACTTAAAGGACGTCTTTTTTATAAGGCCTAACCGGAAAGAAAGTTTTTAAACGGGACAAGCATTATCGACCTTGAAAGGGAATAGTCAAACGTCTTCCTAAAATGGAGCTTGGATGTATTTGCATGGGAGCCATATGATATGTTAGGGATCGATCCTCTAGTTACCTATCATCGGATCCACGTGGATCCAATGTTCAAGTCACTCAAATATAGAGCTCACCGAACAGCCCCACGAAAGGAAAAAGGAAGTGGAGAGAGACGTAGGAAAACTTCTGGAGGCAGGGTCGTTCAATTCTATAAGTGGCTCTCAAACTCGGTCGTAGTCCGAAAGTGAAATTCGGGATGGAGAGTCTACATAAACTTCATCGACCTCAACAGGGCCTGTCCCAAAGATAGATTCCCCCTACTAAAGATAAACCAGCCGGTCAATGCCACAAAATCTTATGACCGATCGAGTTTCCTATATCCTTATTCGAGGTACCATGAAATTACTCTATTTGGCCCTGACCAAGATAAGACTTTATTTATAACACCACTGGGTTTGTATTGCTACAAGGTCATATCGCTTGGCTTGAAGAACGCTGGAGCTACATATCAGAGGCTAGTCACCAAGATGCTCGAATAATAAATGGGAGAGACCATTGAGGTGTACATTGACGATATGCTTGTCAAGAGAAGGAACAAGGGTGACCATCTCCACAACCTGGCCAACACCTGCGAAATTCTTAGGAGCTAATGAATGAAACTCAATGTAAGCAAGTGCCCATTTGGAGTCCAGTTAAAAAAATTTCTGGGTTATTTGTTCAGCAAGAGGGAAATTAATCTAGATCAGATAGATGTTGTTAATAGGGTCCAACAGCCAAAAATATTATTCGATGTCCAAAAGCTCACTGGAATGCTCGTTGTCGACCGTTTTTCCAGCTACAAAGAAGGAAAAAAGGTCTCACTTGGAACGAAGAGTGATATAAAGTTGAGAATCTTAGGATTCCTTAACAACCTTAAGTGCATTCATCTAGTCGTGCTTGTTGGTAATGTCTTGAGCTTCCTACAGCCTCACGGGGGAATCTTGTCACCTCTGTCATAACCAGCTGACCAGGCTACTCGGGGACCCATCCTGAATAAGTACTGGAGCTTCTTCATGTCGCGACTTAGCCCTATCACCATAACGTTGCTCCTTTGAACTTTTATCTCGATCTTAAAATTCTCCTTCAGATCATCATTCTTTAACTAAACTAGGGCACCGACCACCCCCCACATCCTTGATTTCAACCAACTCGGCCTTTAGGTAGTTTATTTCTTTTTGCATGGTTCCCTCACATTCTCTAAGTCTTTAAGGTCATCCTTTAGCTTGGCGACTAAGGAGGACTGATTTTTGTAGGCCTCGATCTTTTTTTTCAAATCTTTATAGGCAGTCAAAAATGCTCGACGATCTTACATGCTGGCATCCTGCCGAAGCACATGCTTTGTTCTCAGTTTTTGCTAAGGCCTGATCCCAGCTATTTTGTAATTTCACCTTTTGAGCATGGGCGATCTAAATCTTGGCATCAGCATATGATTTGTCCCAAACTTGCTCGAAGTTAGCATTCTTAGCAAGGGGAATCTGATCCACTACAACAGTCAATCGAGAATTATTATTTGATAAGCGAGTGTTCTTCACCTGCAGCAGATTGTTCTTAGTCTTCAACGAGGATATGATCTCGATGGTGAACTTCTTCTATCTCTCATAGGCATCTTGGGCCTTAACCATGCCCTCCTGGGATTTTTGGAGGGCCTCCTTCAACTCATCATTTAATCTGGACTGGTCGACGTGACCATCCAGAAGGCTGGTAAACTCTACCACAAACTAGAAAACAGGAAAAAAGACAAGTGTTAGAGAATCTGATAAGTCACGATGAAGCAGATTAAACACATAATTAAAAATCAAATAGGGGATTCTCAACAAAGACAGTTTGGGAAGCATGGAGTGAAAGTTGGTCTAGACCCAACATCCTTAATTACTCACGATCACCTGTGAGCACTTCCCCCTTCAATAGGCCCGGGGCCAAAGATGGAATATGGGCCACAGATTGGGCCTGAGAGATGTTGGGGAGAGAGGTGGGGATGTTGTTTTTTCGAAGGACGGGCCATGAGGTACCTTTTATTTTCCTCCTCCCCCTTTTTCTTTTTCTTTTTCTTTTTCTTTTCCTCCTCCTTTTTCTTCTCCTTGGCAACAAAGTCCTGGTCATTAGCCTTGGAGGACTCACCCTATTCCTTCTTTTAAGACTTGTGTTACACCACTCTTATTTAAAATAAGAGGTGGCCAACCCGATACTCCAATAAATACAGGAATCATAAATGGTCCATTCTTAACATCACTGTCATGAAAATAATAATACGAGATAACCGCTAATTATTTTAGAAAACGGATGTCAAAATTAATTTATAATTTAAAGAAAGCCATTTAAACAAATCAATTTGAAATGATAGTGGATATAAAATAAAGATAAATAACAGTTACAATCATTCACAACATAATAACCGAATAAGCTGTCGGTTAATAGACCAATACAAGTGGTTACACCGAGTATTAAAAATAAATAGCACAATATATAAGCATGTATGAAACTTGGGCAACACGCCCCAATGTTAAGATTGATCATATCTAGAATCCACAAAAGATAGAGGCGTCTAATACAAATATCATACAACATCCGTAAAAATGTTATAGCTCCAAGACCCCGGGAAGAAAACATCAACACGGGCATCCTTGCGACGGAACACCTGGGCGTAAAAGAAATTCATACAAGACAAAGATATATAAAGGGGTCAGGGCCCGGTTTGATATGATATTCATGTGAATAAAATTCATGACAGTTATGAATTTCTAATATCATAAACAAGCTTAACTCGCTCTAAACAATAAGAATAATCCTCACCTCTCATCTAAATGCACAACCTAGCGCAATACATATACAATGTTAACTATTTAATTTAATAAGCTTACAATTTGGTTTTGCATAATATGACTTCAAAAGTTCAATTTCTCATTCGAAAACTTATTAGAAACAATTGATTTAATATTCTTGAGAATAGTTATAATCACAATCTATAACGATTCTAAGACCATCCTTCCGGGAGTCACCCCACTGGATGCGCCCCTAAATAGCTATCATCTTCCAGGGACTATCACCAAGATAATCTGGGCATCCTAAATCGCGTCGCATGGGAATCGGCCATATACATTCGACAGTGAGTTATAACCATACCCGGAATTCGCTCACTTCGAATAAAATAACATCACAATATAACAACTGGTCTTATGGTCGAGGACTATATTCACCCTGCATTCTTTAGCCAGGTGACATCACCTCATGCGCGTAACTTCCCTTATGCTAGCATTTAGAGAGGTATGTATATGCAAATCAATATTTTCACAAAATATGCCAAATTAAAATGTACATTATGTTATATCGGGAGCCGCATGTGTTTAACAACGTAAAACTCAACATCTAATTATCTTCATATTAATCTCCATGAATTAACGACAACCCTATAAGCCATCAAGTGATAATACCTCATACAAATCTCTAAAAGTCCTAAACTAGGTAAACCTACTTTCCCCTAGTCCTAGGATAGTTTACTAAATAAAGAAACTACTTTAACATCCATTATATAGCCCTCGAAATGAGCGCGATTACCCCCCTTCTAATCTAGGGTATTCATATTCCTAATAAAAAACTCTAGTACTCTATATTAGTTCATAATAAAAGGTTCCTAGGCCTTAAACCTAAAATAAAATGGCTAGAAACTAAGCTAGAAAAATATCCGAAAACAATAAGATTTTCGAATCGATTCGCCCTGTTCAAATCGATTCAATCTTGAAAGCGAATCAATTCGGCCTAGCCCAATCGATTCGATCAAGAGGACCAATATTTTTTCATGTTTGTCTAATCAATTCGGTTCGTTCGAATCAATTCGCCCATCACAGACCTGTTGCCTACCATTTTGGAAAAATCAATTCGTTAGGGGCGAATCGATTCGCCTGGGCCAGATTGCCCAATTTCGGCTATGGGTCTTAGGAACCCTAAATTTTTCCAAACTCATTTCTCTTCCATTCGCCAACACCATCCATCACTAATCCCACCAAAACAATCCTACATAACCAATGACTAAAATAACCAACACAAATTATATCTAAAACAATGTTTAAGGGTTCAAACACCAAAAATTCATCACTCATAATTGTTCAATTCTTCCAAATACACAACTGTCACTACAATTTATCCACATTAACTCATAAATTTGCAAGTTAGAAACTTGCCTTAGGGTTGTAATCTCGAATTATCTTCCGATGGCAACAAATCCACGCTTCAATCTTCAATTTCTCTTCTTTTCTCTTCTTTTCTCCCAACTTCTCTCTCTCTATCTCTCTCTCTCTCTCTCTCTCTCTCTAGGTTTAGATGATATAAATGAGAATAAATGTTGTTGGAAGACTTAAATGCCCATTAACACTAAATTCTAACTTTAAATGTTACTATAGCATTAAAATGACTCGTAACAACATAATTAAGTCATAACCGGTCAAAAGTACCCGGAACTCAAAAATACAACATAGTACTTATTTTGACTATTTCGACTATTTTCGGACTAACCACGCCCTCTAAATTGGCATCCGGGATAACATAAATAATTTTATGTCTCAACAACATTTTAAATCATAACCGCCGCTTTAGGCAAAACGATGCAATAAAATATAATATGATGTTATTTACATGCACTTAACAGTAAATATGCAGAACTCTGTAAACATTATCTCTTAAATCACTCAAAATAATATTTACTCCAACTTCTTTTATTTTATATAATTAACCCATATGGCAATTTAATATAAAAACAATTTCTCAAAAATAAGAGGTATTACATACTCCCCCCTTATAAGGGAATTTTGCCCTCAAAATTTAGGCGTACCTTGTTAAAAGAGGTGCGGATACTTCTCTCGAATATTGTCCTCATGCTCCTATATCGATTCCTCGACATTGTGATGTCCCCTTTGGACCCTAACCAAGGGCACCACCTTCGACCTTAGCCTACGCTCTTTGTGATCTAAAATTGCAACTGGTTGTTCCTCATATGAAATATCGGGTTGCAACTCGATATCATCCCAAGAAATATGCTAGTGAACTCCGTCACACCTTTTGTACTTCTTCAAGGATGAAATAGAAACACATCATGAATTTGTTGTAGGCATTCCAGCAAGGCGAGTTGATATGCTACGGGGCCTACCTTTTAAATGATGGGAAAATGACCTACATAGCGAGGCGCAAGCTTGCATTTCTTCCCAAATCGCATTACGCCCTTCATTGGTGACACCCATACCAAAACTTGATCTCCTACCTCCAATTCCACATGCCTTCTATTCACATCGGCATAACTCTTTTGACGGTCTTGAGCAATTCGGATGCGGTTGTGAATGAACTCAATCTTGGAAGAGGTATCTTAGATCATTTCAGGTCCAAGAAGCTTATTATCTCCTACTTCCAACCAACAAGTAGGTGATCTACACGGCCGACAATATAATGCTTCATAAGGTGCCATACCTATTATAAATTGGTATGAATTATTATAAGCAAATTCGACCAAGGGAAGGTATTTCTCCCATACTCCTTTGAAGTCAAGTATGCACATTCTAAGCATGTCCTCCAACATCTGGTTGACTCTTTCCATATGCCCTCCGTTTACGGGTGGTAGGAGGTACTTAACTTCAATTCGATCCCCATTGCTTCTTGGAAACTTCGCCAAAAATTGGACACAAAAATCTTATCTCGATCGGAGACTATATTGATGGGCAACCCATGGAGTCTCACAATCTCAACAATAAATAGCCGAGCATAATGAGTCGTATTGTAATCTGTGCATACCGGTAAGAAATGTGGAGACTTTGTCAGATGATCGACAATAACTCAAATGGTATCATGACTACTTTGTGACGTTGGCAATCCCGTGATAAAATCCATCGAGATACTTTCCCACTTCCATACGGGTATTTCTAACGGTTATAGCAGTCCCGTTGGTCGCTGGTGGTTTACTTTCACCAATTGACAAGTAGTACATTGGGAAATAAATTTTGAGATGTCCCTTTTCACACCCGCCCACTAATATTGATGGCGCATGTCTTGGTACATTTTGTCTCCACCTGGATGTACTGCAAATCTGGACCCATGAGATTCACTCATTACGGCACGCCTAAAATCTCCCTCATCCGGGACAATAAGTCTTTTGCGAAAATGTAGCCCACCCTCAGAACTTATCGTGTAGGACTCCGCTCCCTCGGTTAACAACTGGCATATTCGATCTTGGCAATCTTTGTCCCTTCCATAAGCTTCCACTAATCTCGTCACGGTCGTAGGCGTAACGATCAACACTGGCATAAATGACCTTGCTATAGAATCCTCCTGGCTAAGTTCTTTCCATTTAGCCTTCCAAACCTTCATTAACTCCCCCTCGGATTTCCGACTCAGCGCATCCGCAACCACGTTAGCCTTGCCCGGGTGATAATGAATATCAAATTGATAGTCTTTCACAAACTCCAACCATCGTCGTTGCCGCATATTCAAATCCTTATGCGAAAGTAAATATTGTAACGATTTGTGGTCCGTGAAAAGACAAAACTTCTCCCCCAGAAGGTAATGTCTCCATATTTTCAAGTCGAACACTACCGCAACAACCTCCAGATCATGTACGAGGTAATTCTTCTCATGGGGCTTTAGCTTACGAGATTCATAAGCAATAGCCCGATGCTCTTATTTCAACACACCTCCCAATCCTTGCAGAGACACGTCAGTAAAGACCAAACAGTCTACCCCTAGCCTTGGTAACGCGAGTACTGGAGCGGAAGTCAACTTATCCTTCAACTTATCAAAAGCTAGCAGATAAGAATCATCCCAAATAAACTTCACTCCCTTCCAGGTCAGATTTATCAAAGGGCTAGCTATCTTAGCAAAGCCCTTAATGAAACGACGATAATAGCCAGCCAAACCCAAAAAATTGTGAATCTCTGTGGGCATCGTAGGCTAACCCCATTCCCTCACCATGATGACCTTACTCGGATCTACCAAAATACCCTCAGCTGTCATAATGTGACCCAAAAACTGCATTTCCTGTAACCAGAAACCACACTTCTCAAACTTATCATACAATTGATGGTCCCTTAGCGTTTGCATGACCAACTATAAATGTTTAGCATGATCGGCTTAAGTCTGAGAATAGACTAGGATGTTATCAATAAACACTATAACAAACTGGTCCAGGAATTCCCGAAACACTCTATTCATAAGGTCCATAAACACCGCAGGAGCATTGGTTAGCCCAAAAGGCATGACTAAGAACTCGTAGGACCCATATCTAGTTAAAAATGCAGTTTTCGATACGTCATGCTCTCGAATTCGTAGCTGATCATAGCCCGTCCTCAAATATATTTTAGAGAAGTACGACGCTTCCCTTAATTGATCAAATAAATCATCTATGCGAGGTAACGGGTATTTATTCCTGATGGTAACCTTATTTAACTCCCGGTAATCAACACATAACCGGAGGGAACCATCTCTTTTCTTCACAAACAACACAAGAGCACCCCATAGCGACGTGCCATGTCGAATAAACCCTTGCTCTAATAATTGCTCAATTTGATCCCTTAACTCCCTCATTTCTACAAGAGCCATACGGTATGGAGCTCTAGAAATTGGTCGTGTTCCCGGTGCTAAATTAATCACAAACTCGATCTCACGACTTGGAGGTAAACCTGGAATCTCCCAAAAAATATCCTTAAAGTCTCTAACAACGAGAATTGAATTTAAGGAAACGACTATATCATGTGAAGTCTCCTCCGCCATACAATATAAGTACGTGCTCGAGCCTCCCTCTGAAAGAGGCATAGCCACTAGAAACATTTCTTGCCCCGAAATGGCAAAGACTATACTCCTCCCATAACAATTTACTATAGCACGGTATTTCACTAACCAATCCATACCCAGAATAACATCATACCCTACCACATAAAGGACGAGTAAATCGGTCTCAAAACTTAAATTACCAAGGTCTATTCCTACTCTTTTACAAATAAAGAATATGAGTGAACCATCACCCATGGAAGATTCGACACTAGTAAAGGTACTCTTCGCAGACTTAATCAACCCTGTCGAATGAACAAACCACCTAGCAATTAATGAGTGCGTTGCGCCTGTATCAAATAACACACCACCCACATACCCATGAATGGGAAACTTACCCTCGATAGCTGGTGGCGCGAGCGGGGATCGAGGAAGTAAAGCATCCTGAATATGATAAACACACCCATATTGTAGTTTCCCTTATTGTAGAGGGACTACTGCATTCATCACATCACCAAATGTTTTGCAACGCGGGATTTCCCAACAAGTGTTTCCGTATACTCCAATGCAAACCTCCAATAAACTTCGATATCCTCCTTTACTCCGGAATTACTTCGTTCGACACAAAGCTTGCTAGACGAGTGAATTCCTCTTCATACTCCGCAGCTGAACATTCCCCTTGTACTACATCTTGGAGTTTCCTCCTCATATCCTTTTGGACTGCGAGAGGAAAATACTTTCGGTCAAATAAAACCCAAAAGTCCGATATAGACATAGTATCCATTTGCTCTGATGTGGTCATGGACTCCCACCAGTGTAAAACTTCTCCTACTAGTTTGAAAATAGCAAGGATTTGCTTCCATTTCCTGCTAAACTCTACCATTCGGAGATGATGTTGCATATCTTTCTTCCACTGGTTTGCCACTATCACATCGAAATCACCCTGAAATTCTGGGGGGGTGACCTTTCAAGAAAGATTCTTTAACTCTTTCCCACAGGGAAAGTCCCGCATGGGCTTGCACCTTCGGAACTACCGGTTGTTGGGCTTGAGAAAACTGTTGAGTCATAGTAGTCATTGCAGTGTTGACTGCCTGGGGGATGATGTTAGCCACCTCCGCGACATTAATCGTTCCTTGCTGTGGTGGGGGTTATACATTATCTTCTACAACTCGATTTCTCTTAGCTGGGCGACCTCTTCTAGGCGACATCTGAGACATAGAAACGACAGAATCAGAATACAATTTAAAACAATTTATCTTTGCGAAAGATCGCAAGGATATACAAACAAAACAGTCCTAACAATAGGGCTCTATATCAAAGAACGCTACGGTAGAACGTGATAAGCCCACATAGATCCTAAGGACTCTAGAACCTGATGATTTGATACCATCTGTGATACCCCGCTTATTTAAAATAAGAGGTGGCCAGCCCAATACTCCAATAAATATAGGAATAATAGATGGTCCATTCTTAGCATCACTGTTGTGAAAGTAATAATAATACAAGATAACCACCAATTATTTTAGAAAACGGATGTCAAAATTTATTTATAATTTAAAGAAAATCATTTAGACAATTCAATTTCAAACGATGGTTGATATAAAATAAATATAGATATCAGTTATAATCATTCACAACATAATAACCGAATAAGCTGTCGGTTAACAGACCAATACAAGCGGTTACACCGAGTATTAAAAATAAATAGCACAGTATATAAGAAAGTACAAAACTTGGGCAACACGCCCAAGACTGATCATATCTAGAATCCACAAAAGATAGAGGCGTCTAATACAAATATCCCACAATATCCGCAAAAATGTTATAGCTCCAAGATCCTCAGAAGGAAAAATCAACACGGGCATCGTTGCGGCGGAACACCTGTGCGTAAAAGAAATCCATACAAGACGAAGAGATAGAAATGGGTTAGGGCCCGATTTAATATGATATTCATGTGAATAAAATGCATGAAAATTATGAATTTCTAATATCATAAACAAGCTTAACTCTCTCTAAACAATAAGGATAACCCTCACCTCTCATCTAAATGCACAACCTAGCGCAATGACATATACAATGTTAACTATTCAATTTAATAAGCTTACAATTAGGTTTTGCATAATATGACTTCACAAGTTCAATTTCTCATTCAGAAACTTATTATAAACAATTGATTTAATATTATTGAGAATAGTTATAATCACAATATATAACGATTCTAAAACCATCCTTTCGGGAGTCACCCCACTGAATGCGCCCCTAAATAGCTTTCATCTTCCAGGGACTATCACCAAGATAACCTGGGCATCCTAAATCGCGTCGCATGGGAATCGACCATATACCTTCAACAGTGAGTTATAACCATACCCGGAATTACCTCACTTCGAATAAAATAACATCACAATATAATAACTGGTCCTATGGTCGAGGACTATATTCACCCTGCATTCAATAGCCAGGGGACATCACCTCATGCGCGTAACTTCCCTTATAATAGAATTTAGAGAGGTATGTATATGAAAATCAATATTTTCACAAAATATGCCAAATTAAAATGTACATTACGTTATATCTGGAGCCACATGTGTTTAACAACGTAAAACTCAACATCCAATTATCTTCATATTAATCTCCATGAATTAACGACAACCTTATAAGCCATCAAGTGATAATACCTCATACAAATCTCTAAAAGTCCAAAACTAGGTATATATACTTTCCCCTAGTCCTAGGCTAGTTTACTAAATAAAGAAACTACTTTTACATCCATTATATAGCCCCCGAATGAGCCCGATTACCCCCTTCTAATATAGGGTATTCATATTCCTAATAAAAGACTCTATTACTCTATACTACTTCATAATAGAAGGTTCCTAGGACTTAAAACTAAAATAAAATGGCTAGAAACTAAGTTAGAAAAATATCCTAAAACAACAGGATTCCGAATCGATTCGGTCTTGAAAGAGAATCGATTCGGCCTAGCCGAATCGTTTCGGTAAAGAGGACCAATCTTTTTTCATGTTTTCCGAATCGATTTGGTTAGTTCGAATCAATTAGCCCATCACATACCTGTAGCCTACCATTTTAGCGAATCGATTCGCTAGGGGCGAATCGATTCGCCTGGGCTAGATTGCCCAATTTCGGCTATGGGTCTTAGGAACCCTAAATTTCCCCAAACTCATTTCTTTTCCATTTTCCAACACCATCCCTCACTAATCCTACCAAAAAAAATCCTACATAACCACTAACTAAAATAACCAACACAAATTTATCTTAAACAATGTTTAAGGGTTTAAACACCAAAAATTCATCAAAACCCATAATTGTTCAATTATTCCAAATACACAACTATCACTACAATTTATCCACATCAACTCATAAATTTTCAAGTTAGAAACTTGTCTTAGGGTTGTAATCTCAAATTATCTTCCGGTGGCAACAAATTCAAACTCCAATCTTCAATTTTCCCTCTTTTCTCTTTCTTTCTCTCTCTCTCTCTCTCTCTCTCTCTCTCTCTCTCTAGGTTTAGAAGATATAAATGAGAATAAATATTATTGGAAGACTTAAATGCCCATTAACACTAAATTTTAACTTTAAATGTTACTACACCATTAAAATGACTCGTAACAACATAATCAAGTCACAACCGGTCAAAAGTACTCGGAACTCAAAAATACAACATGGTACTTATTTTGACTATTTTCGGACTAACCGCGCCCTCTAAATTGGCAATAGGGATAACATAAATTATTTCATGTCCCAACATCATTTTAAATTATAACCGTCGCTTTAGGCACAACGACGCAATAAAACATAATATGATGCTATTTACATGCACTTAACAGTAAAAATGCAGAACTCAGTAGACATTTTCTCTTAAATAACTCAAAATAATATTTACTCCAACTTCTTTTATTCTATATAATTAACCCATATGGAAATTTCATATAAAAATAATTTTTTCAAAAATAAGGGGTATTACAACTTGGCCCTGGCCGGATGAAGAACCTCACCGTCATCGTCATCGTCATCCTCGATTAAATGGACCTTCTTTCTAGTGGGAGCCATTGAATCCTCTTCCTCTAATTGGATGGACCCAACATCAAGTGGCTCAAAAGATGAATACGTCTCCTCGTCAGGTAGGGGAATATCAGTTATATCATATACCGTGCGAGCAACGAAGCTGTTGGCAGTATTGGTGTACTCAAGAAAAAAAGCTGACGACCTTGGGTGTTTACCATTAGGGAGGTATTCTCTCACCCTCCAAGCCTTTAGCAGGTCGTAACATTGATATCTCGGAGGGAAGGCACCTTATTTTTCTTGCGAGCTGTTCAAAACACAATATGAAAACACATTTAGTAACAACAAAGCAAAATTATTAGCAAAATACTAGTAATTTATGGAACAAGTATTAACCTATGTGATCCTCCCCCCAGTTAGGGAACAAATACCCTGTGTATTCTTCGCCCTCAGGGAGCGATGGATGTTGTCAATTTCTGGCAATGAACCCCTGATCCCAATACCCTTTATTAGAATTAGGTAAATTTACAACGAGCAACCTTTTGACCTTCCTCGCCTTCAAATAAAGGAGATCATCAGTGGTACGAGACCAAATGTAGCAGTACCTGATCTCTGGGATGCCCATATTAGTTCCATAGAGCTTGTTGATACGATTAACCCCTTAACTATTTATCAAGTATTGGGGGCATACTGGGTTGGGACCACCCTAAAGAAATAAAAAAACTCCAAAAATAGAGGATTGAGGGAAATATCAATCTCCCTTAGACCACAACCAAAGTGTGAATCTAGTGCCCCCCTTTGATGTCCCTAACCTCTTTGGGAATGGGGGCACAGTTGATAATCACCCAAGAAGGAATGGAATATATTTTCCTTAACTCGTCTACACTTTATCCATGAATGGTATTTCATATTTTTATAAGAATTAATAACAACTATTGAAGACAAATAGATGAAAGAAGAAGAAGAAAGATACGAGAAAACAGATTAAGAATGGAGACTTATAAAGCTAGAGAGTACGAATGAGCTCTAGATTTTTTTATAGCTAAAGATTGGGAACGAAAATGGCAGTTTGGTATAGAAGCAATCTAATTTCAAAGATCGTGCACAATCATAAGGTGCAGTACCCGAGGGAATTCTAGCAATTCATTTCTTGGTCGGACGAGCATACCCTTGTAACTTTAGCATAATTAAAAGTCTGACCTACCGATTCAAATTCACGAGAATGGATCAAGAATATTGGGATTATGGAAGTGGTTAAATCGTCTAACCCAACAACCTTAGCCCAAGGATTTGAAGGTCAATTATGGGGGCATAAATATAAATTAGTCCTAATTTAAGACTAGCCAACCAGGCACAACAACATGCGAGGGCACACCCGACCCATCTCACTCGTAATAAGTCTTATTGACATCATTTATCATATGGATAATTACAAACATGTCAACCTTTAGAATCAACTCACGTTGGTTACCCAAAATCTCAAATGAGATATTCAGGGAGTAACCACATGAGCTTATCTACAACCGGGAGAGTTCCTTGACCAATTCAATCGCTATGAAATTTACTATCTATAAATATAACCCACACCCCAGGGCCAAGGGAGATGTATTTTCGAAACTTTAAGAGAACATAATAGAATACAGTGACCTCTCCGTGGACGTAGGCAAGTTGTCGGACCACGTATGCGATTGACATCTTACTTTCATAATTTAATTACTTTTTACAATCCTTTTAATTATGATTAATTTGTACTCACAATTATATACATATATATATATATATATATATATATATATATATATATATATATATATATATATATATATATATATATATATATATATATATATATATATATATATATATATATATATATATAATATGGGAGATGGGTGTTTGAATAGTGCCTACAAATAAACGGTTGCGATCGAATTTTTTGGGTCGATCTAAGGGCGTGAGGTTTTTCCATGTCACCACTTGGAATTGTGACATGGAAAATGAGATAAAACACTCTTTCAATCCCAAACCCTCCCCCGCTCATTTACTTTGGTCTCTCTCATTTCTCCTCTATTCCCCTTTCAACACAAACCCTCCTAACCCTACCCATGCTCGTCACCGTCCTTCATCTCCGCCCTACTCCTCCAGGTAGTCTCTCTCACCCTATTACTCACGCATACACATACACGAACACAACCCTCTGTTGATGACCTCTCACACAAACACGCACGCACGTATGCACACACCCACAAATTTCTAATGGTTTGTTTGTGTTTTGTTTTGAAGATCTAATGTTTTTTAGGTTTTGTTTTGAAGATCTATTCGGGTATGACTTCTTCTCTCTCTAGTTTTTTTTATACATTTTGATGTTTTTTGTAAACCCTAATTTTTAGGGGGGGTTTGAATCATGGTTTGTGGCCATCGAAGGAGTTGATGGATTAGACAACACTGTGAAGAAGCTACAGAGGACAGAGATTCAATGTATGCATATTATGTAGATTTAATTTGATGTTTAGGCTTATTGTTTGATGTTTAGGTGTTTCATTCATGTTGGATGAATTTCAGAGTACTGTTGATAGGGTTTCAATTATATTTTTGTGGGTTCTTCATTCCAGATTTATCGAGATTTTCACTGTCTCTGATTTGGTATATTACTAGAATATTTCAACATTTTCACATATTCAGTTGTAAGG
Organism: Sambucus nigra; assembly: GCA_949130495.1. Taxonomy (NCBI): domain Eukaryota; kingdom Viridiplantae; phylum Streptophyta; class Magnoliopsida; order Dipsacales; family Adoxaceae; genus Sambucus; species Sambucus nigra. The sequence goes on from OX422211.1 coordinate 441,773,849, forward strand.
ATATTAGTTTCTGTATGTATAACAGAGGTAATCATATTTATTTGACATTAAGTATTACTTTTATTGAACCTTCTAATCTGCTTGCTGATTTATGAAAATACCAACTGAAGGGCTTGACACTGAATTGGGCAATATATCATTTTGACGTTTGAAAAGGAACGTGTAATCATTTGAAACTCTCGTCACCTATTTTTATTACTTGGTGTTTGTCTTTCTCAACAACTTGTATTAACCATTTCAACAAGTCAGTATATATAGATCCAAAACTAACGTACACGTTGATTGATGTGGGTAGAATATTTGTTTAATATGTTAAGCCAAGGAACGGTTACATGGGTGGGTGTTGGGACACTGTAATGAATGGGTGTACTAATTTTTACCGAGTTCTTAAAATGAATAAGTGTTGACTCTTCTTTTTATAATTGCAAACTATTTATTATTGAATTATGTTGTAATTTCTTTGGATTTATTTATGACTAGATACTTATTTTGAATCTTTTAGGTAAATACACTCATGTCCTTTACATGGAAGTTAACTAATGCTTCCATGTAATGCCCTTTACATGGAATCTTTCAAGTGAATCTTTTATGGTAAATACATTCATGCCCTTTACATGAAATCCTCTGCTACATGGAAAAAATTACAGGTGAATCCGTACTTGAATAAATTATTATTATAAACTTGCATTTAAAGTTTGAATATTTGGTGTTACTTGATTTATAATCAAAATTTGATATTACTTATCATTTTTTCAACTATGTTTTGTAGTTGATGATATTATGGTGTGAACGGAGATGCTACAAACACTCAAGGGGTATTCACGTCTCTTTTAGGCAGTATTGATCATTTATGGGGTTTTAATTCTCTCTAACGATTGATTTGAGTTGGATTGGTTTCAAGCCATTAATTTTGGATTGATTGAAGTTATGAGTTCTCTCTTCAAAGCCAATTATGAATGAAGACTTGGCTGGTTCAATTTTCTAACTTGAATGTTTCTATATGTACATGTATTTGTTTCATTGTTGAAGGCCTCAGCATTACACGTAAAGAACCAAAACACTTCCACAGTTCATGAGGCTGAAAACCAGTGCTCTAATAGAAGCAATGCATACCAAAATAGAAAAATAGCACAATGATGTCGAATATTAATAAGAGCACTAAGAGGAGGAGGATGGTGATTAGAAGAGATGTCATCCCCTGGACCCCAACGACTGAGGCTCCGACGAAGGTGAGAGGGCCCAGTGTGGATGCACAAAACACCCATAGTTGGCATTTGTAAATACCCTTTCTCTGTTATTTGTTTCCCTTATCTACTCAAGATCTGTAATTTTGAATCCTATTCTTTATCTACTTTGTAATATCTTTTGTCTTGACATTTGTTATTTTGTAGGTGTGTTTGAGTTTCTCTTTCTATTATCCCTATCCGCCGATTTTGTGAAAATATGAAAATGTGAGTTTCTTTGTATTTTCTTTTGTTTGGGTGCTTGGAAACTAGAAGGGAAAGTTTTTTTCTTCCCTTTTTTTCGTTAATTTCTTTACAACCACTTTGAGATTCCCGATGGGTTCTTTATATCTCTAATATTCAGCAGATGAATTTTAATTTGTTGAATAACTTCACTATCATTCAATGAGTCATTATGACCATTAGTGTCAATATGTATATGGATGTTTTGGAGGTGTTGAGTAGCCTCCTCCACTTTAATACTGATATTTCAAAAAAAAAAATTAGAGTTCCAAACCTTGATCATAACCTTTATGTTTGTGAGGTTGGCCTTCAAAATGAGCATGGTGGTCCCTGCTACCCTGATCTAAAATGCCTCCACTACGTCTAGAAGTGTTAGACCTGAAATCCTCTTTTATTTCCTTTTAATATTATTATTCATATGTTTTTTCTTTAAGTGACAATGAAGATATCATAATACAAGATGCGCACACACCCGAGTTATATAACCCTGCAATTCATTTTTTCCATCAGTACATGAATTATATTTATACTCATATATGATTTTCTACTTTAATTTGATTGGTCTGAAACATTTTTCTATGATATGTTAACCAGATTCAATCCTTGAACAAGTATTTTTATTTGTATTTAAAATATTTTTTGTGCCTATATTTGGCATTTCTTTGTTTTAAACTAAAACTCTATTGTTTATTATTCTATTATGGGTTGGGGTTCTCTTTGAGGTTAACACTTACCATAATACAATCAGAAACAATACGAATCCCTTTAATCAAGTTGTTATACATATGTCTATTACCATTATTTCTTTGTTTCTGTTTTTAAGTTCCTCCTCCCCCCACATTCTTCTGCATATAATGTTGATTGGAGGTATGCTGCAGTTTGTACTAATTTGCGCGAAAACGCGACATATCCCATTATGTTTTTCAAAAAGCCTAAATAGGTGCACTATTGATGACATGGCATGCGACCTATGCAAGGACCATTATTTACCATAAACTCTGCCCCAACTGAATAATATTCTAAGCCGAACTATAGCAGAATCTCTCCATTAGTAAATTCATACCTACAGCTGAATTATTTTTTTAAACTTATTTATAATGTTATGCAATTGGAATATTCATAAATTAGTTTCATACCTGGCAATATTCATACCTATGTATGTAAAGTCATGACATGTATAGCACCTAAAAAGATTATGAACATGTATAAAACTTATTTTTAGATTTCCAGTTATATCAGTTTTTAGTGGGAACCATAACAATTATGTAGTTCAACCATGTTATTTGTCTTGTACTCTTAAATCCGCTTCTCTTCACCGGACAAGTCGTCTCTAGGTACTACTAATATTGCTATTACTATTGAACATACAGGTCTCTAGGTACTAATATTGTTGTTACTATTATTTTAAACACCAATTATGAAGGTAACAGAGTAAATATTGCTTTACTAATATTTTGAACACCAATTATGTTGGTCACAACAAAAGATCAATTCGATGTACATGTATCGTTACATGTACATAAAAGTGAAGATTGTTTATCAAATTCCCATATAAACTTGAGATAAATGAATGCTTTTCTCATATTTCATGAATCTAGGTGTGAGAACATAGGGGTTTGAAATTCTCACATAAACTCAAAATTGAAATATGAGAATTTGGAGATCGATTAGAATCCTATCTCAAGTTTTTGTGAGAATTTTAAAAAAAAAAATAACCCCTACTAATCGATTTCCAATAGAGTCCATCACTAGGGCTGTAAATGGATATTCGAAAATTCGTATCCGTCCGATATTCGAATCCGAATTTGCGTATATTTATCCAAAAAAATGGAAATGGATACGAATATGGACTCTCTAAAAATATTCGAGAAAACGGATACGGATAGTACTAGTATCTGACACGGATAATCCGTATCCGATGCTGAGTATCCATTTTACCGGATATCCGTCTTATCGGATATCCGTATCCGTCTAACATTAGTTTAAAATATTACTTATATAATATTTTAGGTATAAACTAACACCTAAAATAAAAGTTGGGGTAGAAGTTTAATTCTGAAAACTTTAAAATCTAACCTAATAAATTAGAAACACACAAAGTTTTTCCTCATTTTCCCAAAAGACACGAATCGGACAAAACCCCAAATCAAACCCTTCCTTCCTTGCAGGCCCAAACAAAGGACAACGAAACCGTAGATCGAAAATCGCTTCCTTCCTTATAGGCCCAAACAGCGGACGACGAAACCCCAGGTAACCAGTGGACGACGAAACCCTTCCTTGCTATATATTTTTGAAAACCGGATATCCATTTTGATGTATATGTATTTTTGGTTCTTTAAACCTTTTTTGGTTCGTTAAATATGTATATCTGTATCTTTAATGGGGTTTTGTATCTTTAAATCTGTATATTTGTATCTTTAATGGGATTTAAATCTGTATCTTTAAATCTGTATATCTTTAAATCTGTAAATCTTTAATGGGGTTTTGTATATCTGTATATCTGTATATGTTATTCTTTAAAGATCTATACAGATTATGGTATGACTGAAATTGAGAGAGGGAGTGTATATAATAATACAGATTATGGTACGACTGTTTTCTACTGAATAACTTATGGTATGACTGTTTTCTGTTTTCTATACTGAATAACTTATATAATACAGATTATGGTATGACTGTTTTCTGGTTCTTTAACTCTGTACTGAATTTATGACTTAAATATGTACTGTTTTCTGGATTTATGACTGAAATTGAGGCTGTGAAATTTCTTTAAATCGGTACTGAAATTATACTGAAATTGTACTAAAATTTCTTTAAATCTGTACTGAAATTATAATGAAATTATACTAAATTGTACTGAAATTTTTTGTACTAAAATTTTCTATACTGAAATTATTTTTGTACTGAAATTTTTTGGATTTTATTAATAAACTGTTTTTGTACTAAAATTGTTAAATTTATTATTCGTGATTATAGGATTATGTCGGAAGAAGAGGCAAGCCGAACAAATATTTCAACCAATGCATCTTCCCCTGCTCCTCCCAGTAGTGAGAATCAAATCAGTGATGCATCAAAACATGCAAACAAGAAGCGCACATCTGAGGCTTGGAATCACTTTTCTCGTGAGATGCACCCGGATAATAATGTTACCACCACTTGTAATTATTATAAGAGAAAGTTCGATGCTGGAAGTTCGAAGGGGACGTCTCATTTAAATAATCATTGGAAATCATGTAAAGCAAAACCAAGAGATGGTGGTGGTGATATTCGACAAAAAAATCTCGGAAGTTTCAAGTCTCCCACCGATCCAATTCCAAAGTTCGGAAATCATAAGTTTGACCCGGAGATGGAGCGAATGCTATATGCTCAAATGGTTGCATGGCACGATTATTCATTTCTTATGGTTGAGCAAGAGTATTTCAGGTATTGGCTTTCTTATTGTTTCCCCACATAAAAATTTCGTTCAAGAGCTACTGTGAAAAATGATTTGAAAAAATGTTTCAAGATCGAGAAAGAAACACTTTACAAAGTTTTGGAAAATCTTTCTTCAAGAGTTACCCTAACCACTGATATATGGACTCCGAATAATCAAGGCACCGATTATTATTGTTTAACATGTCACTATATTGATGATGAATGGAATTTGCATAAAAAGATAATTGCTTTTTGTTGGATTGAATGTCCTCACGATGCGAAAAATGTGGCCGAGTGGGTGAAGGCTAGAATCTTGGAGTGGAATATTGATAAGAAACTAATGACTATTGTAGTTGATAATGCTAGCTATAATAAGCCAATGGTTGATCATATTAAATTGTGGTTGAATGGTAAAAAATTCCTTCTTAAAAACGGTGATATGTTTCACACTCGTTGCACCGCACATATAATAAATATAATTGTGAAGAATGGGTTAAAAGAAATTGATCGTTTTATTGAAAGGATTAGGAACAGTGTTAAGTATGTTGGTTCGTCACTTCCAAGAGGTCACACATAGAGTATAGATTTACGACAAACCCAATTGAATTCGAAAAATAATGTTGAACTTGATTGTCAAACTAGATGGAATGCCACTTACCATATGCTTGAGAGCGCTATAGATGTGAGAGCAGCATTTGAGCGCTTAGCGGAATTGGATAATGAATATCAATGGCTTACAAGTGAACAAGATTGGGAGAGTGGTAAACTTATCTGTTAGTGTTTGAAAATATTTTATGACATGACAAATCGTCTTTCTGGCATAAAGTATCCAACGACAAACTATTACTTTAATGATGTAGGCCAAATTAATTTTCAGTTGATGCAGTGGCAACAAAGTAATGTAGATTACGTTCGTTTGATGGCATTGAAGATGCAAGTTAAATTTGAAAAATATTAGGAGGATTGTAGTTTGGTATTGACATTTGGATTAGTGCTTGATCCTAGGTACAAAATGGAGTTTGTTCAATTTGCTTACCATAATATATATGGTTCTTTGGCCGATAGTTACATACATAGAGTTCGTGCAGCTTTATTTGATTTGTATGGCGAGTATAAGAGTTTAAATGTTTCATCTTCTTCTCCCACAATATTTGAGCATTCTCGTACAAGTGATAGTGATGGTGAAATAACAAACCAAATGAGGGTTGGATTTACTAGAGGGTTTAAGAGGTACATTAGGGAGCGTTCTGGCACTTCATTGGTGCAAAAGACGGAGTTGGAACAATATTTAGAGGAGGATTTATTTCCTCTTGATGATTCAAATGACCTTTCTTTTGATATATTGAATTGGTGGAAACTTAATGGGCCAAAGTATCCAATACTTGCAAAGATGGCTTGTGATATTCTACCTGTACCTGTTTCGATCGTAGCGTCAGAGTTCGCTTTTAGTTGGGGACGTCGGATTGTGGATGACTCACGTTCATCATTGGCTTCAGAGACCGTTGAGACTCTTATATGCATAAAAGACTGGTTTCCATCAATTGGTGACAAACTAAGTAAGTCAAATAATTATTTATTACATATTAAAAAAATCTAAGTAGTCAATTAATTTTTCATTAATTCATAATTTTTTTCCAGATAATTTGAAGGTCACAAGGGATACTGAATGACGACTACCGAGACGTTGCAAACTTTTTGTTTATGAAGCGATGTTTTTTTTTGCAAATACAATCTTTATTGTTATTTTAGTTCTTAGTATGTATCGTGGCACCACTTTTTGTTTATGGATGTTGCAAACTTGACTATGTATCGTGGCACCACTTTTTGTTATATTGCAAAACTATTTGTACTTAGTTCAAGTCATTTACTTGTTAGTTATAGTATTTTCATTATTAGTTGATTTAATTATTGTATGCACTTCGTATTCTATCAATCAACAGTTTTTTTTGGAAGTTGATTGTCATGCTGATTTAAGGAAATAATGTGGACACACAAATGATCTATGAGTATGGATATTAAAGGTTATTACTTCATTTCTTACTAATTTTCTATAGAGTTTATATTGTAGCTTTTTTAATAGTTATTTTTTGCAATGGCTAAACAATGTAAACGGATACGAATATTATCCGAATCCGAGGTATCCGAACGGATACGGATAGTTGTTTTGACTATCCGACGAATATGGATACGGATATGGATAGTGCATCCAGATAGCGGATACGGATATGGAAAACATGGTATCCGATCCGTATCCGTCCGTTTACCACCCCTAGCCATCACATTGAGCCCATCTCCAATTTTAAAATATGAGAAAACCAACTTTGAAATTCTCACATAAACTCAAAATTGGAGATCGATTAGTAAGGTTATTTCTCCAATGCTGCCTTCTTACCCTACGTGCATCTTAGTTTGGATGTTGTTTTTTGTGTAGCAGATAGGAAAAAAATTGCAGCAGCAGGCAGCGGAGCCAAATTGCCTGATTAGCTCATGAGCGAGGATTGAGAAAAAGGCAGTGTGTGAGTAATGACTGTACATTGGGTGACTACATTTACCAGTTCATTTCCAGTGGCCGTTGTGGGAGTTTCTATGCATGTAATCCTAGCCTTTTGGCATTCTGAATACCAGTCTCCCGTTGTTGCTTAAGTGTGGGAGGAGTGGCAACATTAATTACCATAGGTACCAGGTGGATATTTCAGCCGAGGCACGAGTGGTGGGTAGAAAAAAGAGTGTTTCAGTAAAAACATGGTATGCTACATGTATCTCTAGCTGTTCTTTTTTGTTTTGCGGATTCTATCAACATCTATGTCAATTATATTTCAGTAAACATGGTATGCTACATGTGCTATGATTTAATACTCAAATTCTGACTTTGTATATCAGAGAATATACAATTGTGTATATCAGATAGATGCAGGCATATATGACGATTGTATATACACCTAAATAAGTGAATATACAATATGATATATCGTGGATGCAGGCATGTATTACGATTGTATATCATGATTGTATATCACGATATACAATCTGTTTTTTTAAATGGATGCTATATCATGAATTCACTGAAGAAAAAGTAAAAGTCACTACCGGTATTATATCAAATAATATTTTTTAGTGAATTTTTACTTTATCCTGGATTGAGCTCCATCATTCATCCATTGATGGGCCTGTTTACATAACTGCATTATTGATGGTTTTTGAAATTATACAAGGACACATACACATTACCACCATTATTTTCATCTTTTTTATTATTTGATTTCACGCTCTATGTCCCCATCTATTTTTAGATTATGGTATTCGTTTTCGTTGCAAATAAAAGCTGATGTTGCCTCCCGTTCACATTTTCCATTGAAGCAAGCATGGAGCAGCTTGAAGCAAGCAGAGTAGCTTTTAGAAACTGGAATGCATAGAGCAAGCAGAGCATATTTTGAAGCAAGCAGAGTGGGTGAGTTTATGTTATTCGCGAGTGCGTTTTTATAGGCAGACGTGTCCTATTTGTGTGCGTGAGATCTAATTTGCCATTGCCACTGATTTTTTCCCTTGCATTTTTCTTTTTGGTCACCTAAAGTTGTATTAATACATGATGTTTTGTATAATTCTTATTGAACAGTGTATAATTCGTGTTTAGGAAGAAATGCTAGTCTTATAATATTCTATTTTCTTAAAGTTTTTTATTCTTTTAATTGATATATATGCTAGGAAGAAAATCTAAGGGTTTTGTCATATGGTCATTGATCACATGTTTATAAGCTATAGAGCAAGATATTCTCTTTTTGAGGTAATCTTAAGTTTTCCCTTCCTTTTTAGTTTATTATCTTTAATTATAATGAATTTCCTAATTATATTTGTTGGATTTGATGTTGTGCTTTAATGATACTTTTCATTAAGATTTTCCAACCTCATAAACAACCCTTAAAGGTTTTGGTAATTATTCGAATATTAGTTGTTATTTTATGTAATTTTGACTTGCTAATTGCATGTTTTGACGTGTAGGGGTTTTGTATATTCCAGGATAATATTTGTGCAGAATTCGTACAATTTGGTCTGCAGATTTTGATTCTGGGATGGCTGAGTGTTGTCATCGTGAGAGTTTATTGCGAGCACAGACCAATTACATTGACATGTATCAAATTCGTTGACCCGATCGGTATGTTTCTATGTTTGGAGAAATTGAGTAAGACCCAATCAAACAATTCTGTTATGTGAGTATTGAGGAACAACTCGATGCTCTAGGCAAAGCTGTCTGATGCTGGTTAGATCAGGTACATTGGACGGCTTGAATTATTCATCATCGAAAAACTATTCTGTATTTTTGTATTTCTATTTTGGGGATGTTTTTGGTGTTTGTAATGATTTATTTTGGGGATGCTCTCAACATAACATGGGACTTGAGTTCCATTAGTTTTCATTGCACGAATTTGGCAATTGATGTGTGAATCATAAAAGGTATCAACTATTAGATCATGTGTCTCTCCTTTTATTGGTTTTTTTATAGTGTGCTAAGTTTGTGGTTGGATAAATTCCTCTTTTTGTTTGATACGAGGTCTGTTTTCATAATTCTAAATGTGCTCATGTTATCATTTAATTATGGACACTTTCATTGCAGGTAGATGTTGTAGCAGAATACTTATGATTTTGGAATTAAGTCACACCTAGGAGCTGTTTGGATGTGTAGTAGAATACATGTGTAGCAGAATATATTTTACATTTGTATGGACTTATGTTATTGATATATTAGACCCTTCATTAATATGAGGTTTTTGCAGAAGAATACATGTGTAATTCCAATTGATGTTTTGTAAAAAAATACATGTGTATGGTAATTATTGATGATCATTTACATATTTGAAGTTACTGTTACAATGTCATTGCAAAGGAATGAAATATGGGGTCACTTTATACATAATCTTTCATTTATTTATTTTTTATCAATTTGATGAGCATTTCACATGATTCAAATTGACTGTCAAATTATGTAGTCATAATATTTGTTAACATTTGGATTTGTTTGTAATTACTTAATGTCTGAAGAAAATTAACTATCAAATGCCTTATCCAAAATACGGGTAAGCAATCCACGAGTAAATAATCAACAAATAGTTTGACTTCATCACAGAGGGATAACTTGGACCTTTATCTTCTGTTTTTTCTACACAATAGGGTATAACTATGATGTCTTTTTATATCATGTCTATATAATTAGTATAATGCAAAACTATTTCTTATTTGTTAAGGAGGGTGGATAGTCCTATAAACAAGGGAGATTACTCCATTTTTTTTTAAAATTACCCTTTGTTCTGGTGAGGGAATGAATTTTTTTCATTTTGAAATTACGTACTTTTGAAATTTTCGACGTTTTATGATTATGTACTTCGAAAATTTTTACCGTTTCGCGATTACATACTTTGGAAATTTTCGCTGTGCCTTCAGGCACGGGCATACACTAATATATATATATATATATATATTAATGGTTAAATATATCAACATATCAAAATAAATATACATATTAATGAATTTATTATAATTGATGGAGAGGAAGGCTCTCAGACATCATACTATACACATCACACTTAGTGCTATGCCCTAAGAAACTTTTTTTCCAATTTTTTAATTTTTCTATTGAAATTTACCTTTCAACCAACTTCAAAAATAAGGTCAAAATACATTTTCTAACTATTTTTAAAAAAAATCACAAAATTCTGTTGGCACAGACCCTTATAAATACAGTATTTTCCACAGTTTTTATTGAATTTTTAAACATGTGTTGATTGAACATGTGTTGCCATAATTTTTAAACACGTGTTGCCACAGTTTATAGCAATTGTATTTTGCCATAATTTTTTGAACATGTGTTGATTGAAAGGTTATCTCCCTGGGTAAAGTACAAAAAATTGAAAAAAAAAAGTTTTTTAGGATCTAGAACTAGATGTGATGTATGGGTGATATATAAAATATTAGTGGACATAAGTGTTTAAAATTTGTCAAAATTCTTTTAGTGTTTAAAATTTATTAGTGAGGGACCTAAAAGTACTTTTCCCAAAATATAATGTATAGGAGCCTTGCTCAATAGATGTATATATAAAGTGTATAAATATATTAATGGTAAAAGGGTGTTTTTAGTTGAAAAATAGGTTAACTAGTGGTCAAATTGGTCAGTTGATGAAATTCGTTGGTTTTGGACCCTAAACATTAATGCGAAAATTACTGGACCTCAACCCCAAATAATGAAAGTTACTGGATCCTAAACACTAAAGACCATAGAAATAAGTATTCACGACACACAAGGACCGCTCTAAACGACCTTTTCATCATGTCCTAAATTCAAAAAAACTTATCAACTAATGAGTATATTCCAAAAAGAAATTTTGTATGACAATCCATCAAGAGAGATAATAAACACACACAACAACAAGGCACAAACACAATTCAAGAAAAAGATAACGAGAGGATTGTTCATGTCTTGAAATAAATTCAAAATTGACACAACCTACTATGGGTGGTTACAATACAGGTATTTATTATACTATATTGTTTTGCTCGAAAAAAAAATATGATTTTGGTTTACTAGTTTTCATTACCGGAAAATCAAAATTATCAAAAATTTATAGTTGGTTTTGGTATGTACATTGAAAAAAACAATTTATCAATTCTTGCCAAATTAAAATACTAAATCTATCGTCCAAATTACTGATTTAAGATGCCAAAAGTACTAAGTTATATTATATTTATTAATTTATATCATGTATTGTACTCATTTGTGACAAAAGTTAATTTAAAAGTGATCTTAATCATGAATCTTCTTTCGGATATAAAATTCTTAGTTAATTTTTCTTCCGTTTAGACAAGTGAGTGGTATTTTCTATTCTACAAAGTATATATAGTAGATTTTAAAATTTTGAATGCACTTTATCCAAATTACTTTAAAAATATGTAGATTATTTGATAGGTTATATGTTATTTTAGCTATAACATTTCGAATTTAAATATATCGAACAAAACAAACAATACAACAAGGTAAAAACAATATATAACAACCGAATATATATATATATATAATTTCCCAAAGTTATTGAAATCAGTAAATACGAAAAACCCAAAAGCGTGAACAATTTGGTATAATATTAGGGTCTTTTTGATAGCACGACAAAGCAAATTCATCATGACAGATAAGAAACCTTTTGGATTTGCCATTTTTTGGCATGTTTGATAAGTTCTGTTTATCATGGTAAAAAATTTCAACTAACACTAAAGCACCACACACTAATGCGAATTTCGGTGATTTGTTATGGAAAATTTTCTTTGGTGGTGAGTGATGACAAAATTCACTACAAATTTTTACACCCGTGCTATTAAAAAAAAGGTGATTTTAAAAAACAAAAAATCGAACATACCGAAAAAAAATTGTTATGCTGTTGATATAGGTTAATACCGACCAAACCGTTCGATTACCACCCCTACGACCTCCTAAAACACAAGTATCTCAAAAATGAAACAATAATAAAATTTGTCAAAATTGTACTAAGACAATAACAAATTTGTTCAATTTCTTTATTCTCATTACATATTTTTTATAAAATTATTTAATATATTATTTATTTGTTGCTAATATTTAGAATTAAGAAATTATTAGATTTCGGATGGCGTTTGTCAACATGATACAATTAATCAATATGCCATATTAATATCATATTATTTGACACAATTCCTTAAAATAAATTAAATGAAGATTAACATATTGTAACAATGACGAAGATCTTAACATATTGTAACACTTATTTCTCCCAAGCGAGCCAAGACTAGGAATAACTACCAATGCTCCCTTTTCATGAAAATTAGTGCAAGTTTTGTCACCTTTATGCAACTTGAGTTTAACTTATGTGGCTTTAGAAAAAATAGTATTCATCAATATGAATGAGTGTACCACACGCCTATAAATTTATTTTCTTTTTATAGGGAAGAATATCTATCACACTTGGCTGTGTCCTCATTGTCATTCTAAACATTCTATAATGTATCTCTACTAATTTTTTCCCTTTTCTCCGAATTTAGTAGTACAAGACAAATATAAAAAAGATACGGTAATTGATAAAGTAGCATTGGATTTTATATATATATACTAGGGTATGTCCGTGCCTGAAGGCACGACGATATTCGAAAAGGCTAACATAATCACAAAAAAATATCGATCGACGCGATTTAACTTTAATACAAATAAGTTAAATCGTTTAAAAAGTTGGGCAAATTTTACTTTATTTATAGGATTACTTACCTGTTTAAGGTAAAAAAATACTTCAACAACCATATAAATAGTCAATCATAAATCTTCTATAAACTACATAACCTATTTAATGCCAGAAATCACTAACACAACCTGGAAAAACTTAAAGCATTAAGAATAACACTAATCTTGTGAGTCATATATAATATGAAACAAACTATATGAACAAAAACACAAATGGAGAACAATAGGACCATTTGTTGTAGTGTCGTATAATTTCAAAATAGAACCACAACTGAAGTAGAAGAGCCAATATTGGAGCATAATAAATTTCATATGTCCATCATGTGCCCATAATAAATTCACAAAACCTCCATGTCACCATTTTTAAAAGAATCGTTGTGAAAGTGATAGTCTACAAAAAAAAGAGGAAAGTACGATACGATAAAACAGAGAACAAAGTGGCTATAATTCAATAAGTGAAACACCAAGCAAAACCCTTAGTACACACACTGTTGATGTAAAAAATTAGATTATATCTAATTATTTAATCACAGATAAAATAAATGAGACAAAGAAGTTTTAAAGTGGTTCAGCCTTATAAGAATGGCCTACGTCCACTATTTCTGTTATTGATGACTGTTTGGGAATTCTCGATTACATGTTTAATCAATAAATTCCCCCCCCCCCCCCCCCCACAATGAGGGTAATACAATGTATTTATAGCCCTAAGGTTGTAATGCGAAAGGGTAATACATTCAATGCTGTACATGTGAATGATAAGCATTTAATGAACAGTCAAACTGTTGGTTATCCTGCTATTAATGCTTTGTTCGAGGTGCAGCTCGGACCGCCTAAAATGCTTGGTACTCAAGAGTTACTCGGTACTCAAGAGTTGCTTGGTACTCAAAAGTTGCTCGTAGTTTCTCGTAGAGTTCTTGTTGGTCGGAGCGTATGAGTTCCTCGGGGAAGCAGTGTTCCTCGTTGCAGTATGGTTCCTCAGAGCGTCTGGGTTGCCATGTAGATTGCCACGTGTCTTCATTCAATTGAGCCATGTCAGCAGACTAAATTTGGTATCAATAGAAGCCCCCAATGTTTCATAGTTCGAAATTTGAGGAGTGTGGAACATTATTTCTCGAAATATGGTGGTTTTAAATGGTCATCCTGAAATTTGGGAGTCTTTTCTTTTGTATTTATTTCTCCTTCCAAATTCGTAGAATCGATCTTTTTTGAATTTTTCTACCCGCTTCGATCGCCGCGCCCTTTTTGTCTTTTTAGCCGCCGGTAACGTAACTGTCTCTTTTTGTAATCATTACTTTTTTCTTTTCCCAAGGCAGAGTATTTAAACGTTGCAGAAAATCGCATCGTCTTTTATTTTTGCAAATTTGTTTCTTTGAGTCTTCCATCGTCTCTCTCTCTCTCCTGTGCGTTCATCTCTTCCATCATTTGTTGTCAACAGACTCATCTCTTTCCTGTAAGATTTTCTATTTTCTCTTTGATTTCCTTCTTTCATCATGGTTTATCCTGTAGAATCGATTGATAAATTTCTCTCTGATTTCTCTATTCCCTCCTGGGTTATTTTGGAAGAGCTTTCTGAGCCTTCAGACTATTTCCGTTTGGCTGAGGGACATTGGTTCCCTAGTCTCTTTGTTGCTGAGTGTGGTTTTTCTTTTCTCCCAAACCCTCTATGTCTGGAATTTTGTCAATACTTTGACGTAGTTCCTACAAGAATAGCTCCCAATACATGGAGAACATTTAATGGTGTTTATAGATTAAATCAAATCCATGGAACTCGTATAGGAATTCATGAGATTATGTTTTGTTATAGATGGGCTGTGGGCGATAATACTTTTTATTTAAAAACTAGGTTTTTAAATAGAGCTTTAGTGGTCAATCTCCCAGATGCCAATAAGGACTATTTTGAGCATGGGGTTGTTATGAAAAAGTGGCAACACCCTCCGTTAATTGGAGATGAGGTTCACCAGGGTCCCAGATGTCCTCCCTATGGCAATGGGATGGGTTGTTTTTATTTTATTTTCAAAATTATACTTCTTCTGTGTTTGACAAAATGTGCCACTGATATTTTAATTTTGATTTATTTGCAGTTGACAGCAAAAGAAAATCTCCGAAAGAGGTAGACGTTAATATAAGGCATTTAAAACTTATCTGGAATTTGCATCAGACTGTTGCCGATGAGCACATTAGGTTATCTTCATATTTGCTGCAGTACAAGAGTTACACCTCCTCTTTCACTGCTCGTCAGGTGATAAGCGACGCAGAACCAACACCAGCCTCTGCAAGTTCTTCGCCTGAATCACATATTCCTTTGAGTGAAAGGATGAAGAAAAGAAGACCTACCACCCTTTTTGAGAAACCTGCCTCTGGTGCTGGAGAGGCAAAAAGAAGTAAGCTTGACGTCCCAGGAGAGGGGACAAAGAAAATTGATGCACCTCCCCCAACAACTCCTGTGAAGGTTGTCGAGAAGCCCCCAGTGGTCCCGAGCAAGTATGTTGCTCCAAGCGAGGTGATTGTCATTTCTTCGACTAAGACTAACTCGTTAGTCGAGAAGGTTGATGCTCCTCTGAGGAGGCTGAAGAAAAGCTCCTCTGTCAATTTGGCTGAATCCATCTCTCAGCCCCCGACTAGTGGTGTTCCCACTTTTGTTCCCCCGAGCTCTGCTATGAGCTTGGTGAAGACTTGGATCATTCCCGAGATCCAAGGTATTGAAGAAAACCTTTCTCGGAACACGGTTACTACATTAACAGCTCGTCACATTGCTTCTGTAAGTCCTATAGTCTTAAATTTTCATTCTTTCCTTTTTGTATCTGTGCTCTGACTTGCTTTCGTTTTCTTTTCACAGTTGATGAGCTGTTTTAATACAATTTTGAAGAAAGATGAAGCTATTAAAGCTTCAAACTCCTCGTCTGGTGTCGAGGAAGCTTTGGTAGGCCTAGCACAGTCTCTGAAAGATTCTCGTCATAAATATGATGATGATTAGGCAGCTTGGGAGAAGAGGCTTGCTTCAACCGAGCAGGAGAAGGCTCGGTTTATTGAGGTCTCCAAGGGGTTGGAGAAAGAAGTTAATGATTTGGAGGAGAAGAATAAAGAGCTCGAGGGGAAGCTCAAAAATTCTGGGGAGCTTGAAAATAAGCTCAAGGCTACTGAGGAGGAGTTGGGTCAACTTCGGGAAGTAAATCGGCAAAAGGAGGAGGTTGAGAATAAATTGAAAGCTGCTGATGACCTTCTTTTCGAGAGACTTTCCTCGGAGAAGACAAAGAGGAAATTGGTTGTGAAGAAATCTTTCAGCGCTGGCTGGGATAAAGGGTGGAACAAAGGCTTGGCTGCTATGATGTCGCAAGTAGAATATGGCAGCCTCAAATACTTTAGAGATGGGTGGGTCGCTGCTATACAAGAGATGAGAGTTGAGGAAAATTCTGAATTATTTCAGCGACACATCCCTGGCCCTCCTCCAACTTTTGAAGATGAAGAAGAGGACGAAGCTGCCTCTGAGGAGTCTTCTATGGTGATGGGAGATCAAGTTTCTCATCCCCCAGCCATCCATCCTACTAACGAGGAACTTCAGCAACTCGTTACTTCATTTGAGCAACTGTTAGCGCTCCCCGAGAAACTCTTTATTCTCTCCGAGTAACCTACCTCCTCGTCCCATCCTCCCGAGAAAGTTTTGGGAGACAAGGAAAAGGTGTAGAGTTGTTCGGGTTTCTCTCTATTTTATTTTTCTTTATCAAATGTAACCTTGAACATGTAACTCTGAACTTTGTGATGTAATAAAATTTGAACTTCTGCTTATGCATACTGTTGATTCTCTTCTTCATGATCTGTTTGTACTCTTATTGATTATTGCTTTTTCTTCCTCTACAAGTTTCTGGCCAGGATGGAATTATTGTCTGCTCATGATACAAAGCTGTTGCGGTAATGCAATGATTATTTTAAAGCCGGTCATACAGACATGAGTGCAGCTCAGATCACTGACATCCTCGGTCATGGTGCTTCAGAGCAAGCAATTGAAGCTTATCGGTATTTGAAGTGCCTACTCGACCGTGCAGTGGCTAACAACGTGGCATACTATGATATGATTGAGGATCTCCAAGGTACTCTTGAAGAACTTCAGCAACAGTATAAGGAATCCACTGCCCTTTTGCACGAGGGGTACGCGAAGAAGTATCAGCAAATCAGTGCTGATAAGGGATACGATAAGCGTTTTGCTACTTACGACGTGCGAGAGAGAACGTTGAAGGCTGAGGTCGAAGAGCACAGATAGATAGCTGAGTGATTAGAGCAAAAAAAATAATAACTTGCAAAGAGAGGTGTCTCAATTGAAGTCTGCAGCTTCCACCTCAAATGCTGTGATCCCAGTGACTGACGAGGGATTCTCGTTCTTTGAGGTCGAAAATGCCAACCTGAGGGATGAGTTGGAAACCTTGAAAAGGTCTGGCCCTTCAACTTCTGCTCGTGGACGCGCAAGATCTCCTCGGGGATGAGCAAGAGCTGCTCGGATTCTTGTCGAGGAACAGAGGACTCAATCTGCTTTAGAGAACCAGGCCTTCCAACTGATGGCGAAGAACCAGGCATTGGCTGAGATGTCTAAGAAGATCAGGGGTCTGGAAGAGAAGCTTTCCGCACAGAAGTCTATCTTGGAGAATAAATAACTCTTTATAAAGAATCTCCACGAACAACTGGAAAGATTGACATATCAATTCCACAAGCAGCCCAGGGAGTTCTGGATGGCTGGCTACAACGAGGCTCTCTACCACTTGGACGATCGTATCCAAAATGCAAATAATGAGGGCTACAAACAGGGATGGTTGAATGCTTTATGTGTGCTGCAACTCGAACAGGGTCATTACCTGTGGGATTACCATAATCCTGGGTTGCTCGATCTACCAGTACCACCATTCAAGCTTGATATGAGTTGGATCCCTGCTCGGGCCATCCCTCGATGTCTGATTTCCAAATACCTCGGCGATTACAATCTCCACTCCAATGCCGAGATATCTCGTCCCGATCACCTCCTAGATCGACCGTCCGTGATGAATATCAGGATGTTAAAAGATCTTAACTTCATAAATTCTCCTCTTGCTTTAAATGATCCACCTGCTGGTGAGGAACCTGTTTCAAAAGCAGAGGGGAAGAAACCAATAGAATAGGAATATTGATGTAATAAATTTGTATTTCATTCCTGATGTATTTTGTTCTACATTTAATGAAATAATTTTATTTGCAAATCTTGACTGCCATTGTCTTGTAACACATTACATTTGTGCATGTGTATCTGTTAAAAAGATAATAATATTGTGTTATTTGTCGATCAACTTATCGTCGACTAGTTTGAATTTGTGGTAATCATTTGACAAAAAATGATGTTTTGTTTCTCGACCAACTTAGTAGTAATTTAAAAAGTTACGAGTATCAAAAATTTTTCTCGATCACTTTCTCGTATTCATAAAATGTTTCCGACCAATCAAGGTCGGTAAATTTTCCTTTTCGACCAACTACAGTTAGTGGGTTTTTATTCCCGACCAGCCATAGTTAGTGGATTTTTTCTTAACGAGCAACTTTGGAACTTTTTGGAACAGTTGTACCTCCTGACCAACCTTAGTTGGCTTTTTGAGAATATATTTACTTCCTGACCAACCTTAGTTGGCATTTTTAGGAATACTTTTACTTCCCGAGGAATACATTTACTTCCTAACCAACATAAGTTGGCATTTTAGGAATAGTTTTACTTCCCGTAGGATTACATTTACTTCCTAACCAACATAAGTTGACATTTTTAGGAATACATTTCCTAACCAACATAAGTTGGCATTTTTAGGAATAGTTTTACTTCCCGTAGGAATACATTTACTTCCTAACCAACATAAGTTGGCATTTTTAGGAATACATTTCCTAACCAACATAAGTTGGCATTTTTAGGAATAGTTTTACTTCCCGTAGGAATACATTTACTTCCTAACCAACAAAAGTTGGCATTTTTAGGAATAGATTTCCTAACCAACATAAGTTGGCATTTTTAGTAATACATTTTTTTCCTGACCAACCTTAGTTGGCGTTTTCGAGAATAGATTTGAGTAGTCCGAGTTTTGCTGAGTAGTGTGTAGCACTAGTATTCCGCAAAAATTTCCAATAAAAGGAAAGAATTGGGCAGAACGTTTTCACTTTATTCATACTGATGAAACCGCATTACATGAGAGTTTACATTACTGATAATATTTACGCGAGTGTTCAGCATTCCATGCATTCTTAAACTCCCCCCCCCTCTAAAGTTTCTATTCTGTATGTCCCTGGTCGAACAACTTCTTTAACTCGGTAGGGTCCATGCCAGTTTGCTTCCAGTTTGTTGTGCTTTTGAATCACCTTCTTGAGCACATAGTCTCCTTCTTTCAAGTCACACTTCTTCACTCTCTTGTTGTAAAACAAAGTTGTTCGCTGCTGGTATAGGCAGCATTTCTAATGGCTGCTTCTTCCCTAACCTCCTCGAGCATGTCCAAATCTAACCTTCTCATTAAATCTCTGACAGGGGAATTGAAATTCAGTATTCTGTGTGTTGGGAGACCCAATTCGGCGAGTATAACAGCTTCACTTCTAAATGCTAGCATATATGGAGATTTCCCTGTTGCTACTCGGGGAGTAGTTCGGTAAGCCCATAGTACTGATTTTAGCTCGTTGATCCAATTTGATTTCGCATCATCCAGTCTTTTCTTCAAGCCATTCAGTAGCGTTCTGTTTGTCACTTCAGTTTTTCCATTACTTTGAGGATGGCCTGGTGCCGAGTGGACCTTCAATATATTTGACTGATGACAATAGGCAGCGAACTCCTCATTGTCAAATTGTGTTCCATGGTCTGTGATGAAAGAATGAGGAATACCATATCGACAAATGATGTTCTTCCAAATAAATTGGTACACCTTGTCGTACGTCATATCAATGAGAGGCTCAGCCTCAACCCATTTAGTAAAATAATCCACAGCTACCACGAGATACTTAAATCTTCCCCTGGTCGTCGACATTGGCCCAACCAAATCTATTCACCATATGGCAAATGGCCAAGGGGAAGTAATGGGTGTCAGTAATGCTTGGGGAGTTCTTAGGATGGAGGAGAAGCACTGACACTTGTCACATTTTTTAGCATAGGCTAGACAATCAGCCCTCATCGTTGTCCAGTAGTATCCTTGCGTCATCACCCTTTGCAAAAGAGTCCGGCCTGCTACATGGGCTCCACAGGACCCTTCATGGACCTCTTCAATTAAATCTTTCACCTCGGTGGGATGCACACATCTCTGCAAACCTGCTATAATTCCTCGTCTGTATAGAATACCATTGGTCAGTACATAACGAGCAGCCTTAAACTTCAGTTTCTTGGCTACAAGTTTGTCAATTGGTAATTCCCCTTTCTCAATATATACGCGCCCTGATGGGATCCATCCATGATGAGCCTAAATCGAGAGTAATAAAGTTCATCGTCAGATCTTCTTATATACTCCGACCAGCTAAAACTTTAATTGGGATTATTCTTCGTAGCTCGATACGAGTAGCTGATGCTAATCGAGCTAGGGCGTCTGCTCTTGCATTCTCCATTCTTGGTATTCTGACCAGCTGAATAGCAGTAAATTTTGACACCAGTTCCTTTGCCTTTGCATGATATCTGATCATTAATTCTCCTTTGGCTGCATATACTCCCATCATTTAATTTATGACCAGTTGCGAATCACTGAAGATAATAACTTGTTCCGCCCCCATGGTTTTTGCCAAACTAAGACCTGCAATCATGGCTTCATATTCAGCCTCATTATTCGAAGCTTTGAATTGGAAACGCAGGGCGTATTCCATGTCGACCTCATCCGGACTGTTCAAAACTATCCCTGCGCCACATCCTGGAGTGCAAGACGAACCATCCACGTACAGACTCCATATAGGTAACTCGTCTTCAAATTTCTGATCTGACAAAGTTCCTCGGTGGAAAATTTGTTGCTTCCTTTCACCATCTCTTGATATTTCTTGTTGTTCGTCGATCATCTTTTCTTGCCCTTTTACCAACCTAAGATGGTCTAGGCTTGAATTTGATGATTCTGTAACATCTACTTTCCCTCTTACAAGGCTAAGTTGGTCTGGGCTTGCATTTGATGATCCTGTAACATCCACAGGTTGATCAGCAAACAACTTTTGCTCCTCGGGGGTATCAGGATAGGTGAACTCTGCGATAAAATCTGCTACAGCTTGCCCTTTTAGCGATGATCTGGGTTCATAAACTATATTATATTCACCAAGTTCTATTGCCCAGCACATCAATCTTCCTGATTTCAATGGTTTATGAAGGGCTTGCCTCAATGGCGTATCAGTATATACTACTATAGTATGAGCCTGGAAGTATGGCTTCATTCTTCTACTTGCCTCGATCAATCCTAGTGCCAATTTTTCTAGCTTTGGATATCTGATCTCTGCTCCTTGGAAGGCCTTACTTGTGTAGTAGATCGGTTTTTGTACTCCATTCTCCATTCTTATCAATGCCGAACTAACTGCATTCATGGATACTGCCAGATACAAGTATAATTTTTCTCCCATCACTGGCCTGGATAACAGTTGAGGTGTTCCCAAATATTTCTTCAAGTCTTGGAAAGCCTTCTCACATTCATCATTCCACTCAAAAGTTTTTTGGAGCGTCTTGAAGAATGGAAGACATCGATCAGTTGCTCGTGATACAAATCTGTTGAGTGCTGCTACTCGTCCTGTAAGACTTTGCACCTCTTTCTAGTTGATCAATTCGGGGCAACTAAAAGTGATCCTTTGGGCATGCTTTGTTGAGGTCGGTGAAGTCTACACACACCCTCCATTTGTTGTTCTTCTTTTTCACCATCACCATATTTTCTAACCAGTCTGGATATTTAACATCTTCAATAAAATAAGCTTTCTGGAGCTTCTCGACTTCCTCCTGTATAGCTTGGTTCTTCTCGGGGATGAACACTCTTCTTCTCTGCTTCACTGGCTTGATCTCTTTATTCACATTGAGTTCGTGACATAAGAAATTTGGGTCTATCCCGGGCATATCCTCATGACTCCACGCAAAAGTTTGCTTTTTGCTTCTTAGGAAAGTTATCAATTCCTATTTTAGTGAGGCTTCCAACGACGAACCTACTTGAGTAGTTCGTTCATGGTGCTCGTCGTCCAGAATGATGTTTTTAGTAGCTTCCACCACTTGAACCTTCACGAGTTGCGACTCATCTCTAGGATCCAATGTTTCAATTTCTGCACCTTCATCCACTTGATGGGTAGTAGTCTTTTTCCTTAATTCCTCCAGTTCCTCTTACTCGGCGGATGAATAATAGCATTCCCGAGCTACTTTTTGATCACCTTTCACAACTCCTACTCTAAAATATGTTGGAAATCTTAGGCATTGATGTACCGTAGATGGTATAGCCTCGAACTTCTTCAATCCTACTCTTCCCATGATGATATTGTATGATGATTGAACATTCTTATCCATCACGAAGAAGCGTATTCTTTCTGTTCGACAAGTAGGCCACGTACCAATGAATATATCCAATTTGATCGTCCCAAGTGGAAATACTTTCTCGCCAGCAAAACCGAGGAGGGGTCTATGATAAGGCTCTAGTTGAGATAACTTTAGATTTAAACTGTCGAAGCACGAGTATAACATGATGTCTGCCAAGCTACCATTGTCTACCAGTACTCTTGAAATCATTACCTCCTTCATCCTTATTTTGATCACCAATGGGTCATCACGAGGATACAAAACTCCTGCGAGGTCGTTCTTTGAGAAACCAATGACCAATTTATCTTTGTTTACCTTTCTCGGGCGATCCTCCTCAGCTAGATTTATTCGTTGAATGTATGAAAAAGCTTGAGCCTCACAGAGGTAAGCTTTTCTCTCTGCAGTAAGGTCTCCTCCTCCTGCATCTCCACCTGTAATAATATTACAGTCAAATGACCCAAAGAGTATTGAAAATACCTCTCGTTCCGACTGCCTTGGTCTCTTGGGAAGATCGGGGTCATCTTCTGGATCAACTTCATGGTTTCTTTTCTTATTTTCCTCTGCTCGACGAGGAAATCTAGACCTCTCTCTTGTTCGGTCGTTGTTTCTTCTTTCATTTCCACGATCAACATACTTTGCCAGTTTTACTCGTCTGATGGGTGTTTCAATCTCATTCTGAAGAGCTATGCAATTTTTAGTCATATGGCCATGATCTTTATGAAACTCGCAATATTTTGCTTTATTCCTCCGGTCAGGGTCTGCCTTCATTTTCTCTGGCCAGTTTAATTCCTCGTTGTTCTTGATTTCTTCTAAAACATGGTTGATGTCTTTCTTCAGAGGAGTATAATTATCAAATTTCTTCAATACTTCCCATGGCGACCTCGTTTTTAAGTGTTTGTCACTACCATTGTTCTTATGTTCTTTCTTCTTAGTTTTATCACCTTCCACCTTAGTTTCTTTGGCATCCATATTCTTCTTCGCAGCCATAGCCTCCTCGGCATTCATAATCTTAGTCGTTTTTCCCATCAGGTCTGACATGGTTCTAGGTGGATCTTTAGCCAAAGTGTAGTACAACTTGTTAGGCAGTAGTCCACTCATCAAGGCGATAATCGCTGTCTTCTCCTCATAATCAATGACTTTGAGTTTCTCGTTATTAAAACGATTTATATAATCTCTAGTACTCTCACCAGCTTTTTGTCTAACACTTAACAAATGCGCTACTCGTTTAACTGGCTTTGCCCCAAAATAGAAATTCCCAATGAATAACTCGGCCAGTTGAAGAAAAGTTGAGATCTTACCCCGAGGAAGATTATTATACCACATTTGAGCAGATCCGGTAAGAGTTCCCGAGAATGCTCTGCATCTCATCTCATCTCATCTAGAACAGCATAGATGTCGGCTGCAGCTTGGTATTGTTCTATATGAAGGACAGGGTCGGTCTTTCCATCATATTTGGGGGTCACAACAGGTGCTTTGAACTTTGATGGTGTTAGAAAATCTACAATGGCTTGGACAAAAGGTGTTCCTCGAACAAAAGTTCGTTGTAGAGGGTTCTTGGCTTTATCCATTTCCCCTAATCTATCCTGCAACCTCTGAATAGAGCCTTTCCATGCATCATTTCCTTCCTCGGGCCTGTTGGTTCGAGCAACTGATCGCGTTGATGTGGCTTCCTGGGATCTATCTTGACGAGCAGCTGGTCGCGACTGAGCAGATCCTTCCTTTAAATCTAATGGTCGTGGAAAACTCCTCGATGCGACTTTAGGAGGACTTCTACTCCTTCTAGGTCCTAATCGATCAAAAGGTGATACCCTGCTTAACCTCTCTAGCGCACTAGTCCTTTCTGGAGAGAGAGTGATACGTTGTTCAGTATCTGTGGCTCGTACTGACGAAGTTCGTCCAGGTTGATAAGAAAAATCTTCAGACTCCTCATTACGATATGAATCGGTACGCCTAGTACGCGAAGAAGGTGCACGGGTATTTCTTTGAATACTTCATGGTCCTGAATGGGTTGGTGCACCGCCATGGAGGGTTTGTATGAGTTGTCGCATTGTTTCTTGCATGACTGTCTGGCCCTGAGCCAGATTTGTTATTATTCCATCCAGATCTGGAATATTTGGCGGAGCAGATGAATTTGGAGGGCTTCCAGCGTTTCGATTGCTAGATTCTGGAATATCAGTCATTTTGATGAATTATTTTCGGTGAAAAATGGTATTACTAATTGTTTTCCACAGATGGCGCCAATCTGTTGATGTAAAAAATTAGATTATATCTAATTATTTAATCACAGATAAAATAAAATGAGACAAAGAAGTTTTAAAGTGGTTCAGCCTTATAAGAATGGCCTACGTCCACTGTTTCTGTTATTGATGACTGTTTGGGAATTCTCGATTACAAGTTTAATCAAGAAATTCCGCCCCCCCACAATGAGGGTAATACAATGTATTTATAGCCCTAAGGCTGTAATGCGAAAGGGTAATACATTCAATGCTGTACATGTGAATGATAAGCATTTAATGAACAGTCAAACTGTTGGTTATCCTGCTATTAATGCTTTGTTCGAGGTGCAGCTCGGACCGCCTAAAATGCTTGGTACTCAAGAGTAACTCGGTACTCAAGAGTTGCTCGGTACTCAAAAGTTGCTCGTAGTTCCTCGTAGAGTTCTTGTTGGTCGGAGCGTATGAGTTCCTCGGGGAAGCAGTGTTCCTCGTTGCAGTATGGTTCCTTGGAGCGTCTGAGTTGCCACGTAGATTGCCACGTGTCTTCATTCAATTGAGCCATATCAGCAGACTAAATTTGGTATCAACACACAAAAAAAACTAGATAAGTACCCATAGTGGGACAAAGTAATATTGTAAGAGTATTAGTGCTGATGCAAAGCGGGTGGTGACAATAAGAGTATCATTACCCACCTGTATAATTCATCAGTGGCCAACTTAACTATAACATAATTTGATTAGTAATTACATTACGAAATGGCAGAAAAATCATGATTGTGAAACTGCATGTGTTTAAAATTAAAAATGAAAAAGAAATTGTATGGAACACAATATGTGTATGCATATATAGCAAATTGGCACTCATTTATTTATCAAGAGAAAACACAGTAATGCTTTTAGTGTGCTGCTTGTAAAACAAAAAATCAAAAATAATGTAAAATTGGCTACTTCGACCTACAAACAACAACAAATTTGATTGGAAATTGATTGGGAGGGGTCTTAAAACTATATATCGAGCTGATTTATTCCGGTGAACCAAACACAGGGTCAGTGAAGTAATATTTCAATTCATCATTGGTTGGTCAGATCTTCATGTCTAGTAGAATAAAGCTAGTACATACTTAACAAAAGAAATCAAAAGGATAAATTGTCGGATTAAGCATCAAAAATCTAAACATCAAATTAGTTTTACGAAGTACTTCTTGATTTTAAGCATCCCTAATTAAGTGCATAAACAAATAAAAATCTCATGATCGGATTAAGTGGATAAACAAATGAAGAGTCTTACTGAACTCTAGCTTTTAAGACTGCAATTTAAACACCATTTTTTCTTTGAACAAATGAAATTTAGACAAACAAAATTTGAATAGATGAAATTTGAACAAATGAAATTTACACAGATGAAATTTTCCCGCAGGTAGGTGGGATATCACACATGCTAAACTTAATGTTGTTTGGGATCCAGTCCAAAAAGTAGGAAGAGTTCTTGTTCTGCATGTCGATCATCTGTTCATCGACTTTCTTAGTGCTCACTTTGCCCCTAAACATGACTGAAGCCGTTAACTAACTGTCGAAGCATGGGTCAGTTGCACAAATTATGTTCTTTTGAGTCCCACATTTGTTGAGTCAGCTCTGGGATGGCGAGGGAGATATATTGCTGGGACCTGCGAGAGGTGAGGGGAGCAAAACCCACCATGAAGAAGTGAGGACATGGGAATGGCATCAGGTTTACAGTTAGCTTTCGTAGGTTAGAGTTCAGCTAACTTGGGAATCTGAGACAACATGTTACCCCACTCATAGTGTCAGAAGATTAAATGGTTCTGGTCAACAAAACTTAGTGCTGAGATTCAAGGTCCGAAAACAAATGTCATACAGTGCTTCATTATCATAGACCATGCATTCATCGACATTCTCCACCAAATGGTGCACCGAGAGAGTGGCATTGTACGATTCTACAACAGTGTCGATGACCTTTGAAATCATTTTTTGAATCAAAACAACTTATGTCAAACTTAACATGATCTATTAGAGCAAAAGCACCTGCAATACATCTTCAATAATAGATTAAATCAGAAATCATTTTTTGAATCAAAACAACTTATTTTGAACTTAACACACACAAAAAAAACAAATTCAAAAATGCATAACCCAAACTTTAGTTTGGAATCCGAAAGACAACAAAAAAAATGAAAACTATTATTGAAGCCGATTAGTAAAACAACCAAAAAATACCCAAAAATTGAGACAAAGATAAATTTAGGTTTTGAAAAAAAAATAGTAAAGAAACCAGAATATTACCTGCTAAGATATCTAACAGAAAGAAATTCTTAAAACCCAATAAGTTGTGGTACCTGCAGCAAGGTTTATTATACTATCAATAAAGGGAAATGAGGGGAATATATGTTTGATTTATGAACATAGAAAATTACTGGATTCTTTCTAATGAGAATAAGGATAAAGAGAAGGAAAAAAAGATCCAGAACTATGCATAGTTTGCAAAAAGACCCCTTGAACTTTACATAATAAAGAAAAATTCCTTAAACCTGAACTTATGTTAAAATAAAGACCGATAAGAAGCCAAGAATATGATCTATCCGAGAAAAAGTACACACATGAAGTTAAACGAAAAATATAATTACAACTATCCTCCAACAACAAGCAATTCCAAATCGTACCATTATCTTCCACATTATGGAAATCCCCTGGACCAATATAATATAGTCCAACCTCCTAAAATAGGGGCCCTTGAAGTACCCACCCATCTCGTTCAAATATAACTCCACCTTGGCAGTTATTTCATGTGCTCTATCACTCTCTGAACATATAACCAATCTCAATTAGTAGGGTCACAATGTGATAATATAAATCGTACTCTATTTGAACAATCAGTCTTATTAGAAATTAATTACTTGAATATAAATATAAATACTCTCAACGGTGTATGCAATTACCTGTGTTTAAAATTTTGACTTGATTGTAGTCAAATCTTCTTACTAAATCAGTGATACTACAAAGTTATAGAGTAACAAATCAATCTCCAAGTTTACTGCAGGACTGCTACTGCAACTACCTGCTACTGCTACCTAATCGTCAAATCGATGGCAACGCCATTTACATTGGGGCAGCCCTTCCTACATACTCGTTAGCGCAGCCTTACCTACATTTGTTACCGAATACCCGCCCTCCACTTCACTTCACTTCAATTATGAAGGCTGGGCGTACCTAGGACAAAAAGGAAAGGAGACATGAGTATGATTTGAAAAGGAAACCTATTAAAAAAAATTGTAATGGAGATTGTTAGAACCTTAATAATTATAAAAAAGACTATATATAAAATAAATAACTACTAAAATATTTACAATAAAGTTTAGTAAATCAGTGCACATACCTTCTCCCACATATGCATCCCATGCTTTTCATTCTCCGCACCTAAACAACAAATACTAAACCATGAATACAAATTAACGTAAGAGATAAATATACAAACTAACATTGGGTATAAAGGAGCCCAAAATTTAGTAAAACAAAGTACCAGAAGATCTGAAGACAAAACAACAGAACATAGTTGTTGTTACATAAATATGGAGCATGGATTTGAAAAACAAAACATAACTATTATTAAACCAAATATGGAGCCTGGATTTGAAAGTGCTAAACCAAACAAAGTATAGAAAAGCAGAGTATACCTTGGGCAGTTAAATTTGTATTCATCCTGAGACTAAGCAGAGTATAGAAAAGTAAAATGGTTTACTTTAGCTGTTGAACACATGGAGTGAATAAAGTTTAGTTACATCTCCCTTATGCATGTATAATTGAAGATCACTTACAAATATCATGAATGAGCAAACTACTTGAGATTTTTTTATATAAAATTAAATCATATACAAAATGCAATGTGGCTGATATATATTATATATCGAATATATACCACCTGCGTTGTTTGAATTCCTCAAACTTGGGATACATAAAGAGTGGTGCATCATTTAACTGTGAAGAAATAGCAGTTTGAGCTTCCAATTGATAATACATAAAGTACATAAATAAATACAAAAACACACTCAGAAACCTACACAAAATTATTTTTAAACCAACTGCACAGATTTAGTTGTATGAATTCAAAATGGGCTTCAACTTTGATGCCACAACACGTGCATGCAGATACTGATCGGTATGGTTTAGAGAGGCCCATGATGCACTGTGAGGATAAACTGCATGAGGATGTTGCCATCAACACAGTCGCAACATTATCCCTCAATATAAGTTCTGTTTTATAAACACAGTATACTGATACCATCTATACAAATGCATGACATAACAGTACACCCTCAATTGGACACATGATCAGACACAAATATGCAAGGATTATAAACAAATTCAGAAATTAATGTTTTAATTACGTGGAAATAAAAAATAAGTTGTAGATCGTAAACATATATGACACAGTATTTGATGCAATGATCACTATCATAAAATTTAAGTAACATGATTGCCACAATATACATGGAAAGATAATTCAAACATTACATAAATTAAGCATCTAACGTAAGTTCGTCTATTTTTTTTTGGTTTTGAAGTAAATGTCATAACTAAATTAAGCATCCTTGAACATACTCCTAGAACGGTTACCAAATGTTTTTCACCATTTTTCAACATCAAAACTTAGCACTTGTTTGAACTTTCGAATACAGAGCCACAACCTGCTGCTAGCAGAAACAGAGGGATAATACACATCTCAACAAAATTATACCAGTATAGATATCCATGTTGGCCAATCTTACTCATTTTTGGTCATCATGGATCAAAATGCAAGTACTGATTACTGCATTATAGCAAGTGCTAGGTTTGTGAATAAATCCATTTGTCAAAGAGTTACAGATGTTGCCATCTGGCATTATTCAAATTCCAGAGGAAGGGTTGAAGGCCCTCTCCCTAATCCTCCAAATGAGGTTTTTGATACATCGTTTTCTCTAAACCAGGCTATGTCTATCAGGTTTGGTTCTATTACTCTTTTGATGTCCATTATTTTTTGGATGTCTAATAATTTTTCAACTTATATTAGGCATATGTATAATAAGCTTTACCCTTTCTAAATTACAAAAGAAATGGATATCTGTTTGTATTAGATTTAAAGATAAAGGAATCTCAAGAAATCTTATCTAACACTATTAGAAATGGAAATTATAATAAATATTTGTGGTATTATCTGGAAAAAGAAGAATGACCAGTGTTGATACCAAAATTAATATGTTGATATGGACGAATAATAAGAAGACACGTGTCTATCTACGTGGCACAATAGCAACGAGGAAGTCTATTTCCCCGACCAAGTCATACTCACCCCGAGCAGCAAGTGTACTCCGAGGAACTCCAATACTCCGAGGAACTCCTGAACGACGAGAAACTAAGGCGGTCCGAGCTGCATCTCAGACACAGCATTGATTGCCAGATAATCAACAGTTCAACTATTCATTGAATGCTAATCATACAGACGTATACGCTTAAAGGGCATTAATTTTTTACCCTTTCACATGTACAGCCCAAGGGCTATAAATACATTGTATCACCCTCATTCAAAGGGACGGGAATTTCTTGATAGAATTACATATCGAGAACTCCAAAACACTTGGCAATAACAGAAACAGTGGACGTAGGCCATTCTTATAAGGCTGAACCACTTTAAAATTCTTTGTCTCATTTATATTTATCTGTGATTAAATAATTAGAAGCAATATAATTTTTTACATCAACAGATTGGCGCCGTCTGTGGGAATGACTATTGTTATCATTTTTCACCAAAAATCATTCATCGTCAATGGCAGATAATCCGAAATCCAGCAATCGAAACGCTGGAAATGCTGGAAATCTTCCAAATCCCTCTGTACCTCCAGATCTGGCAGGGATTATGACGAATCTGGCTCAAGGACAAACCGCCATGCAAGAAACAATGCGGAAACTCATACAAACCCTTCATGGCGGTGCACCTGCACATTCGGGACAAGGAAGTGGTCAGAGGCAAACCTATTTACTTTCTTCACGATCCAGGCGTACTGAGTCATATCGTAATGAGGAATCTGATGATTTCTCTTATCAACCTGGGCGAACTTCATCAATAAGGGCTACAGATACTGATCAACATATCACTCTCTCTCCAGAGAGACCCAGTGCCTTGGAAAGACTGAGTAGGGTGTCTCCTTTCAGTCGATTAGGCCCTAGAAGGAATAGGAGTCCACCTCAGACCATGTCGAGGAGTTCCCGACGACCATCAGATCTAAGAGAAGGATCAGCACAATCACGACCAGTTGCTCGTCATGACAGATCTCAGGAGGCCACTTCAGAACAATCAATTGCTCGAACTAATAGGCCCGAGGAAGGAAATGATGCGTGGAAAGGGTCCATTCAGCGGTTGGAGGATAGATTGGGAGAAATGGCTAAAGCGAAGAATCCCCTACAACGAACTTTTGTTCAAGGGACACCTTTTGTCCAGGCCATTCTGGGTTTTCCTACCCCGTCAAAGTTTAAAGCACCTGTGGTGACCCCCAAATATGAGGGAAAGACAAATCCTGTTCTTCACATAGAGCAATATCAAGCTGTCGTCGACATCTACGCTGTCCCTGACGAGATGAGATGTAGAGCATTCTCAGGAACTCTTACCGGATCTGCCCAGATATGGTACAATAATCTTCCTCGGGGTAAGATTTCAACTTTCTTTCAATTGTCCGAGTTGTTCATTGGCAATTTCTGTTTTGGAGCAAAGCCAGTAAAATGAGTAGCACACTTGTTAAGTGTTAGACAAAAATCTGGTGAGAGTACTAGAGACTACACAACTCGTTTCAACAACGAGAAGCTGGAGGTCATAGATTATGAAGAAAAGACAGCAATCACCACCTTGATGAGTGGGTTGTTGCCTAACAAGTTGTATTACACTTTGGCGAAAGATCCACCTACAACTATGTAAGAGTTGATGGCAAAAGCGACCAAAATCATGAATGCCGAGGAGGCTATGGCTGCGAAGAAGAATATGGATAAAGAAACCAAGGTGGAAGACGACAAATCTAAGAAGAAAGAGCATAAGGGCAATGGCGGTGACAAGCATTCCAAGAATAATAAGTCGTCATGGGAAGTCCTGAAGAAATTCGATAATTATACTCCTTTGAAAATGGGTATTAATCATGTCTTGGAAGAAATCAAGAATAACGAGGAAGTAAAGTGGCCAAAGAAACTGAGGTTAGACCCTGACACGAGGAATAGGGAGAAATATTGCGAGTTCCATAAGGATCACGGCCTTATGACCAAAAATTGCATAGCTCTTCAGAACGAGATTGAAACACTCATCCGAAGAGGGAAGTTAGCAAAGTTTGTTGATCGGGGAGGCGAAAGAAAAAATAATGACCGAACTAGAGAGAGGTCTAGATCTCCTCGTCGAGCAGAGGAGAAGAGGAAGAGGGATCATGAAGATGATACAGAGGATGACCCCCGATCTTCCTAAAAATCCAAGGCAACCAGAATGCGAGGTATTTTCAATACGTTTCGGAACATTTGATTGTAATGTTATTACAGGCGGAGATGCAAGAGGAGGAGATCTTACTGCAGAAAGAAAAGCTTACCTCGGTGAGGCTCAGGCTTGCTCATATATTCAACGGATAAATTTGGCTGAGGAAGATCGCCCGAGGAAGATAAACAAAGAGAAGCTGGTCATTGGTTTTTCAAAAAACGACCTTGCAGGTGTTCTTTACCCTCACGACGACCCTTTGGTGATCAAAATGAGGATGAAAGAAGTAATGATTTCAAGGGTTTTGGTAGATAATGGTAGTTCGGCAGACATCATGTTCTACTCATGCTTTGACAGTTTAAATTTAAAATTATCTCAATTGGAGCCTTATCACAGACCTCTCTTGGGTTTTGCCGGCGAGAAGGTTTTTCCACTTGGGACGATCAAGTTGGATATATTCATTGGAACTTGGCCTGCTTGTCGAACAAAAAGAATATGCTTCTTTGTGATGGATAAGAATGTGCAATCAGCTTACAACATCATCATGGGAAGAGTTAATTTGAAGAAGTTCGAAGCAGTTCCATCTACAGTACATCAGTGCTTAAAATT
The DNA here is from genome assembly GCA_949130495.1 of Sambucus nigra. Taxonomy (NCBI): domain Eukaryota; kingdom Viridiplantae; phylum Streptophyta; class Magnoliopsida; order Dipsacales; family Adoxaceae; genus Sambucus; species Sambucus nigra. The sequence goes on from OX422211.1 coordinate 441,806,775, forward strand.
CCCAACAAATTTTGGAGTATGAGTTTTGAAAGGTGATCAAAAAGTAGCTCGGGAATGCTATTATTCATCTGCCGAGCAAGAGGAGTTTGAAGAGTCAAGGAAAAAGACTACTACCTACCAGGTGGATGAAGGTACAAAAATTGAAACACTGGATCCTAGAGATGAATCCCAACTTATAAAAGGACAGGTGGTGGAATCTACAGAAAATGTTATTCTAGACGATGAACACCCTGAGCGAACAACTCAGATAGGTTCGTTGTTGGATGCTTCAATAAAACAGGAGTTGATAGCTTTCTTGAGAAACAGAAAGAAAACTTTTGCATGGAGTCATGAAGATATGCCAGGAATAGATCCAAACTTCTTATGCCATGAGCTTAATGCGAATAAGGAGATCAAGCCTATAAAGCAGAGAAGAAGAGTGTTTAGTCCCGAGAAGAATAAAGCCATACAAGAGGAGGTCGAGAAGCTCCAGAAAGCCCAATTCATTGAAGATGTGAAATATCCAGACTGGTTAGCAAATGTGGTGATGGTAAAGAAGAAAAACAATAAATGGAGAATGTGTGTTGATTTCACCCATCTCAACAAGGCATGCCCAAAGGATCACTTTCCATTGCCCAGAATTGATCAACTAGTGGATGCTACCTCGGGACACGAGCTGCTCAGCTTCATGGATGCTTACTCTGGCTACAATCAGATCAAAATGAAACCTGAAGACAGGGAAAGTACTTCTTTTATTACCCCTAGGGGAGCTTATTGTTATAATGTTATGCCTTTTGGTTTGAAAAATGCAGGAGCGACATACCAACGGCTGATGAACAAGGTTTTTACCGAACAAATCAGTTGCAATATGGAAGTCTATGTCGATGATATGCTGACAAAGAGCAAGAAAGATGCTGATCATCTAGTTGACTTAGGTTAGACCTTTGATCAACTGGATAAATACCAAATGAAGCTCAACCCGACGAAGTGCACCTTTGGAGTACTAGAAGGAATGTTCCTCGGGTACATTGTCAACCAGCGAGGCATTGAGGCGAATCCAGAAAAGACCAAAGCTCTTTTAGGGTTGCGATCTCCAACGATGAAGAAAGAGGTGCAGAGTCTTACAGGACGAGTTGCAGCGCTCAACAGATTTGTATCCCGAGCAACTGATAGATGCCTCCCATTCTTCAAAACACTTCGAAAAACTTTCGAGTGGAATGATGAATGTGAAAAATCCTTTCAAGACTTGAAGAAATATTTGGGAGCACCTCCGCTGTTGTCCAGGCCAGTAATGGGAGAAAAGTTATACTTGTACCTGGCAGTATCGGAGAATGCAGTCAGCTCGGCATTGATCAGAATGGAGAATGGAGTCCAGAAGCCAATTTATTACACAAGTAAGGCTTTCCGAGGTGCAGAGATCAGGTACCCAAAGATGGAAAAATTGGCATTGGCATTAATTGAGGCAAGTAGAAGAATGAGGCCATATTTCCAGGCCTATACCATCATCGTGTATACAGACATGCCATTAAGACATGCCCTTCATAAGCCAGAAAAATCAGGGAGACTGATATATTGGGAAATAGAGCTCGGTGAATATGATATTGTGTATGAACCCAGATCATCACTAAAAGGGCAAGCCGTAGCAGATTTTATAGCAGAGTTTACTTATCCTGATACCCCCGAGGAACAAAAGTTGCTCGCTGATCAACCTGTGGATGTTACAGGATCATTAAACACAAGCCCAGACCAACTCCGGTTGGTAAAAGGTCTTATAGATGTTGAAGGATCATCAAATTCGAGCTCAGACCAACTATGGTTGGTAAAAGGGAAAGAATAGATGATCGACGAGGAGCAAAAAATATCAGGGGAGGATGAAAGCAAACAACAAATATTTCACCGAGGAACCTTGCCAGAAAAGAAATTTGAAGACGAGTTACCTACATGGAGATTATATGTAGATGGGTCATCTTGCACAACAGGTTGTGGAGCAGGGATTGTTTTGAACACCCCAGACGAGATTGACATGGAATACGCCTTACGATTCCAATTCAAAGCTTCCAATAATGAAGCTGAGTATGAAGCCATGATAGCAGGTCTTAATTTAGCAAAGATTATGGAAGCGCAACAAGTGATGGTATTCAGTGATTCTCAATTAATTGTGAATCAGATGATGGGAACATATGCAGTTAAAGGAGAATTAATGGTCAAGTATCATGCAAATGGGATAGAGTTATTGGCAGAATTTGATGCCATTCAGTTGATCAGAATACTAAGAATGGAGAATACACGAGCAGACGCACTGGCCCGACTAGCATCAGCTACTCGTACCGAGCTGCGAAGAACGATACCAATTGAAGTATTAGAAAGTCGGAGCATAGATGAAGACCTGACGATGAATATTATTACCCTTGATTTAGGACCATCTTGGATGGATCCCATTAGGGCATATATTGAGGAGGGAGAATTACCGGAGGATAAGCTCGCTGCCAAGAAATTGAAGTTTAAGGCTGCTCGGTATGTACTAACTAATGGTGTGTTGTATAGACGAGGAATTATGGCAGGTTTGCAAAGATGTGTACATCCCTCCGAGGTGAAAGAATTGATTGAAGAGATCCATGAAGGGTCCTGTGGAGCCCATGTAGCAGGTCGGACTCTTTTGCAAAGGGTGATGACGCAGGGATACTACTGGCCAACAATGAGGGCTGATTGTATAGCCTATGCGAAGAGATGTGATAAATGCCAACGTTTTTCCTCTATACGACGAACTCCACAAGCATTGTTGACACCCATAACTTCCCCTTGGCCATTTGCCATATGGGGAATTGATTTGGTTGGACCACTGCCAACGACCCGAGGAAGATTCAAGTACCTCGTCGTCGCAGTGGATTATTTTACTAAGTGGGTAGAAGCTGAACCACTTATTGATGTGACATACGAGAAGGTGTACCAGTTCATTTGGAAGAACATCATCTGCCTATATGGTCTCCCCCATGCCTTCATCACAGACCACGGAACACAATTTGATAATGAGGAGTTCGCTGCCTATTGTCATCAGTCGAACATTTTGAAGGTTCATTTAGCACCAGGCCATCCTCAAAGCAATGGACAGACTGAAGTGACGAACAGAACATTACTAAATGGTTTGAAGAAGAGGCTAAGTGAGGCTAAAGCTAATTCGATTAACGAGCTACAGTCAGTACTGTGGGCTTACCGAACAACCCCCCGAGCAGCAACTGGAGAATCACCATATATGCTGGCATTTGGAAGTGAGGCTGTAATACCTGTCGAGTTGGGTCTTCCAACACACAGAGTGCTGAATTTCAATTCCCCAATCAGCGACTTAATGAGGAGATTAGATTTGGACATTCTCGAGGAGGTTAGAGAAGAGGCAGCCATTAGGAATGCTGCTTACCAACAACGAACAGCTCTGTTCTACAACAAGAGGGTGAAGAAATGCGACTTAAAAGAAGGAGATTATGTGCTAAAGAAGGTCATTCAGAAGCACAATAAATTGGAAGCAAACTGGCATGGACCTTACCGAGTTACAGAAGTTGTTCGACCAGGAACTTACCGCATAGCAACTCTAGAAGGAGAGGAGTTTAAGAATGCATGGAATGCTGAACACCTACGCAAGTATTATCAGTGATGTAAAATGTAAAGCAGTTCCATCAATATGAATAAAACGATGATATTTCGCCATCTTCTTTCTTTTGATGAAAGTTTTTCGGGGAATACTAGTGTGCAACACTACGCTGTTCAGCAATAAAAGCAACACCGATAGTTCAAACCCAGACCAACTCCGATTTTGTAAAAGAGAGAGAACACTATACTCCTTTGGTTAGGAGGCGTACACTAGCTCAGACCAACTCCGGTTGGTAAAAGAGTTAGTGGACATGATAGTTCGAACTCAGACCAACTCCGGTTGGTAAAAGAGCGTGAACACTATACTCCTTTGGTTAGGAGGCGTACACTAGCTCAGACCAACTCCGGTTGGTAAAAGAGTTAGTGGACATGATAGTTCAAACTCAGACCAACTCCGGTTGGTAAAAGAGAGAGAACACGATAGTTCGAACTCAGACCAACTCCGATTGGTAAAAGAGCGAGAACACGATAGTTCGAACCCATACCAACTCCGGTTGGTAAAAGGGCGAGAACACCCCATACTCCTTTGGTTAGGAGGCTGACACTGGCTCAGACCAATTTTGGTAAAAGGGCGAGTGGACAAGATAGTTCGAGCTCAGACCAACTCCGGTTGGTAAAAGAGCGAGAACAATACTCCTAAAAATGCCAATCTCGGTTGGTTAGGAAACAAGATATGCTCTCAAATGCCAACTTATGTTGGTCGGGAGGTAAGAATTATTCCAGAAAGGACAAAAGCTCCTCGTAGAACAAAATATTCCAAACTGAACCAAGTATGGTTGGTCGGAGATCAAAACCCACTAATTGTAGTTGGTCGACGAGGAGAAAATATTCCAAATTTACCAAGTATGGCTAGTCGGGGATAAACTCTCACTAACTATAATTGGTCGAAGAGCACAATTTAACAACCTTGGTTGGTTGGAAGAATTTTTAAATATTTTTATACTCATTACTAAGTGATCGAGCAACATTACTTATACTTGTAACTTTTTTGGTCAGTGAACCACACAATATTATTATGCAAGCACAAATATAAAGTGTTTGACAAATACAAGACAATAACAATACAAATTTGCAAACAAAAATGAAATTCTTTCATTAAAGTCAAAATGAATTACACAAGTTTATTACATTGATATTAAATTGTGTACTAATTATTACATCAGAATTTCCTATTCTATTGGCTTTTTTCCTTCAGCTTTCGATATAGGCTCCTCGCCAGCAGGAGGATCTTCCAGGCAAAGGCGGGAATTGATGAAGTTAGGATCTCGAAGCATTCTGACGTTCATTATTGAAAGTGTGTCCATAAGATGCTCGGGACGAGATACCTCGATCTGAGAATGAAGATTATAGTCACCGAGGTATTTTGCAATTAAGCTCCGAGGAATGGCACGAGCTGGGATCCATTCCATGTCCAAATTATATGGTGGCACTGGCAAGTCAAGTACCCCAAGATCATAATATTCCCACAGGTAGTGTCCCTGTTCGAGCTTCAGTACGCCCAAGGCATTCAGCCAACCTTGCTTGTAGCCCTCGTTATTGGCATTCTGGATACGATCATCCAAATGGAATAATGCTTCGTTGTATCCAGCCATCCAGAACTCCCTGGGCTGTTTATGAAACTGAAATGTCAACTTCTCAAGCTTCTCGTGAAGACTCTGGATAAAAAGTTCATTAGTCTCCAACATTGAATTCTTTGAAGAAAGTTGTTGTTCCAGTTCTCTAATTTTCTTTGACATGTCATACAAGGCTTGATTCTTTTCCATCAATTGGAATGCTTGGTTTTCCAATGCGGAATGAGTACGAGTTTCTTCAACAGTACGACGAAGACCTCTTGGTCGTCCCCCAGAAGGTTGAGTACTTTGTTCCTCAACAACATTTTGAGCAACTCTTCCTCGTCCACGAGAACCTCTTCCTCGTCCCCGAGTAGCAGTAGAAGGCCTAACTCTTCTTAAAGCCTCTAACTCTTGCCTCAATTTGGCATTCTCAACCTCTAAATATGAGAATCCTTCATCGGTGACCGGTACCAAGGCAGTGGAAGATGAAGCTGCAGACTTTTACTGTGCCAGCTCTTTCTACAAATTGTTATTCTCTTGCTCTAGAAGCTCTGCAATTTGTATACATGCTTCAACTTCACCCTTTACAGATCTCTCCCTAACATCGTACCCAGCAAGGAGCTTTTTGTGGCCCTCTCGGCAGAAAGTTGCTGATACTTCTTCTCATACCCCTCATGCAACAGAGCAGTTGATTCTTTATATTGCTGCTGAAGTTCATCGAGAGTACATTGCAGGTCTTCAATCATTTCATAATATGCCACATTGTTGGCCACAGCTCGGTCAAGTAAGCCTTTCAGGTACTGATAAGCTTCAACTGCCTGCTCTGAAGCACCATGACCAAGGATGTCGATAACTTCAGATCCACTTAATTCCGTATGACCAGCCTTATAATATTCATGGCATTGCTGCATCAGCTTAGTATCATTAGCAGATATCATATCCATCCTGGACAGAAACTAGCAGAGAAAGAAAAAGTAATCATCAAAAAGAAGATTAAGACAGAGTACAGAAGAGAAAAGAGACAATCATATGGAAGAAAAGAACTCAAATTTTATTAGATCATGGTGCAAAGTTACAAAGATATTGGTTACACTTAAAAAAGAAGAAAAATATAAAGAGAATACCGAACAACGTCACACCTTTTCCTTGTCTCCCAAGACTTTCTCGGGAGGCTGGGATGAGGAGCTCGGTTGCTCGGTGGGAACAACGAGTTGGTCGGCTGGAGCTAGAACTGGTTCTGGAGGAGCAGGCAGAGATGAAAGCTCCTCGTCAGTAGGCTGGGTAAGGATGAAATCACCCACTACCATTGAAGATTCTTCGAGGCAGCTTCGTCCTCTTCTTCATCTTTGATAGCTGGGGGAGGACCAGGGAGATGTTGTTGAAACAATTCTGAGTCCTCATTAACTTTCAATTCTTGCAAAGCAGCAACCCAACCATCTCGGAAGTATTTCAAGCTCCCATACTGCACCTGAGTCATCATGGCTGCTACTCCCTTGTTCCACCCTTTGTCCCAACCTGTGTTGAAGGACTTCTTTATTGCCATTTTTCTTTTAATTTTCTACGAGGAGAGCTTCTCGGATAGAAGATCCTCGGTGGCCTTCAACTTAGCATCCACCTCCTCCTTCTGGCGATTTACTTCTCGCAGAAGGGCTAACTCTTCCTCAGCCAATTTCAACTTATTTTCAAGCTCCCCAAAGTTCGTGAGCTTCTAGACGTACTTCTTTTTCTCCTCCCCCAAGTCTTTCACTTTATTTTCCAACTGTACCTTTTCTGCTTCAACTGCAGTCAACTTCTTCTCCCATTCAGCCCTATCCTCGTCATACTTTTGACGAGAATCCTTCAAAGATTTGGTTAACCCCAACAAAGCATCCTCTACTCCAGACGAGGATCTAGAAGCCTTGATCGCTTCATCTTTCTTCACAATGGTGTTGAAGTAACTCACCAGCTGAAAAAAGGAGATAATAATAAGTCAACACAGAGATACATGTATTGAAGAAGAAGAAAGAAAATTCAGAATATGAGAAACTTACTGAAGCAATGTGACGAGTAGCCAGGGATGTAAGCATATCCCTAGACATACTCTCCTCGATTCCTTGGACTTCAGGAATAGTCCAAGTCTTTACCGAGCTCATTGCAGAGCTAGGGGGAATGATAGTTGGAACACCAGCTCCACTAACTTGGAGCTGGGAAATGTTTTCAGCCAAATTGACCGAGGAGGATTTCTTCAGTCTCCTCGGTGGCATTTCGGTAGTTTCAACCAAAGAACTTTTGGTGGGGGAGATGGTGACCACTTCCACAGAAGCACTTTTCTTGCTTGGAGCCACTTGGGGCTTCTCGGCAGCCTTCTGCGGAACAACAGAAGGGGCGGCATCTACTTTCTTTGTCCCCTTTGGAACGTCAGCCTTGTTCCTTTTTCCATCTCCAGCAGAGGTAGTCTCCTCAAAGAGAGCAAGAACTATTCTTTTGCCCATCTTCTGACTTAGAGGAATGTGAGATTCTGGAGAAGAGTCCTCAAGAATTGATGCTGGTTCACTGGTGCTGACCACATGACGAGCAGTAAAGGATGTTGTATAACTCCTATACTGCAACAAATATGAAGCAAACCTGATGTGCTCATCTGCAACTCTTCGATGCAAATTCTAGATATGTTTCAAATGTTTAATATTTACTTCTGATTCTTTTGGAGTTTTTCTCTTACTGTCAACTGCAAACAAATACATAGTGAAATATCAGTCATACATTTTGTCAAACACAATGAAATCGTAATTTCAAAAATAAAATAAGATGAAAATAACCTATCCCATTGCCATATGGGGTGCATCTGGGACCTTGATATACTTCATCTCCAACCAAAGGGGTATGTTGCCAATTTTTGATAACTACCCCGTGTTCAAAATAATCCCTATTTGCATCAGGGAGGTTGACTACTAAGGCCCTATTCAAAAATCTAGTTTTTAAATAAAAAACATTGTCTAGAACAGCCCATCTATAACAGTACATAATCTCAGGAATTCCTATACGAGTTCCATGAGTTTGATTTAACCTATACACCCCATTAACTATTCTCCATGTGTTGGGGGCTATTTTTGCAGGGACAACATCGAAATACTGACAGAACTCTAAACACAAAAGGTTTGGTGGAAAAGAAAATCCACATTCAGCAATAAAGAGGCTAGGGAACCAATGTCCCTCAGCCAAATTAAAATAATTTGAAGGCTCAGGAAGATTCTCCAAAGTTACCCAAGAAGGAATAGAAAAGTCAGAACGGAATTTCTCAAGAGATTCGATAACATAAACCATGGTGAATAAAAAGAAATGAAGAAGAAGGAAGAAAATCTTACAGGAAAACGGAGATCTGTTGACAAACAAACGAAGAAAGGGATGAACGCACAAGAGAGAGAAAGGCTATAGAAAACTCGAAAGAAGAAATTGGAAAAGGTAGAAGATGATGGGATTGCCAATGAATCTTAAATACTTTGCCTTGGGAAACGGCAAAAGAAATGATTAAAAAAAGAAACTATTACGCTACCGGCGGCTAAAAGGACAAAAAGTGCACGAAGATCGAAGCGCTTATAAAAATTCAAAAAGGCGAATTCGGCGAATTTGGAAGACATGCGAACACGGAGAAAAAGCTCCTAAACACCAGGAAGGTCATTTCATATTGCCATATACCGAGAAGGAATGTTCCATACTCCTCAAAGTTTGAAATACGAAACATTGGGGGCTTCTGTTGATACCAAAATTAATATGCTGATTTAGACGAATAATAAGAAGACACGTGTCTATCTACGTGGCACAATAGCAACGAGGAAGTCTATTTCCCCGACCAAGTCATACTCACCCCGAGCAGCAAGTGTACTTCGAGGAACTCCAATACTCCGAGGAACTCCTGAACGACGAGCAACTAAGGCGGTCCGAGCTGCATCTCGGCCACAGCATTGATTGCCAGATAATCAACAGTTCAACTATTCATTGAATACTAATCATACAGACGTATACGCTTAGAGGGCATTAATTGTTTACCCTTTCACATGTACAGCCCAAGGGCTATAAATACATTGTATCACCCTCATTCAAAGGGACGGGAATTTCTTGATAGAATTACATATCGAGAACTCCAAAACACTTGGCAATAACAGAAACAGTGGACGTAGGCCATTCTTATAAGGCTGGACCACTTTAAAATTCTTTGTCTCATTTCTATTTATCTGTGATTAAATAATTAGAAGCAATCTAATTTTTTTCATCAACAACCAGCATGTCTAAAATGGACTACATGGTAAACTTATATGACAGATTGAGGTGAAAGCTAAAATAGTTGATTAGAAGTAGTTGGCACACAAACCAAACTTCCTTATACACACAACTCCTCATTAGCTTTTGTCACAAAAATCGTCCCTATTAAAAGTAGTTATCTCATTCTAATATGTTGGTTTAGCTTTTGTGGAAGTGAAGTGGTGTCACCTAGCAGCAGGTAAAGTCCATGTGTTCCTAAATCATTTATTGAATGCAGAAAAACTCAATTGAACAAAATCATATTTTATATCATTAATACAAAGTTCGGTTTCTCCTGATCTTCGATGTCCCAAGCGCATATGCAGTAAGCGTTATTGAAAGTACTAAACTTATCTCAAATATCATTTATTGAATGAAAAACTCACTTATGATCTCAAATATCTACTCGGGCATTTAACGTTACAGAGTTCAAGGACCAAACTATTGGGTTAGTCTCAACTGACTCGATTATTTGCAAACCGTAATTCCATATTAAAACACTAAAATTGTGCTAATCTGATATGATAAGAACAATGTAGAAATTGGATGAAGATGCGCTATTTTCTAAACATCGAATTAAAATAAAATAATGAAACAGAACAATGGGGATAGAGAGAATTAAGAATAACTCCAAGAATCATAAATGAAAAAGGAAACAAATAGGGAAAATCATTAAACATACCTCATTCAAAAGAAAAGGATACGACCTCCGTACAATACAGAGTATTTCCAAATCAGACCAAGAGTCCACAAAATCTCGCCAAACTTAGTAGGAGCCCCCTACAAAAACAAATGAAATTAAAAGATAAAAATAAAAGCAAAAATCTGCAAACCCTAAAATTAATTATAATAAAATTATAATGGGGCCTAAAATCAGTTAAAATAACATATAAGAATAGTTACAATAAAATTATTATAGAAGTAAATAAGGCCCAAATTAGAATACAAAAGAGGGAAAAACCAAATCTGTAAACCCTGAAACTCAAAACTTACACTCACCCCAAATTTCACTATTTTACAGACCTGTGAGTAAGAGAGTAACATGGAGAGGAAAATTTGAACAAAATAAAAAATCATAAATAAAACGAGTAAGAAAACGAAAGGGGAAAAGAGAGATACCCTGCAGTGGTTGTTCTCTGAGGGGATTCAACCCATTAAAACTCGCAAATCTCCCCATAAAACTCACAAATCTCGTAAGAGATATGTGCTTAGATCTGCAAACAAAAAATATGTCAGAGAAGGAGCCCCCTACAAAAATATTGAGATATGAGGTTTGACCATAAAATAATTTTTTAATAGCTAACTTTGCTAACTAACATCAAAGAATCCAACTTTGTCTATAAAACAAACGATATTCATTCAAAAGAATTAGTAAAACAAAAACAAATTCATTAGCTACTATAAACATTGTAAGACTAAAAAAATGCAAAATCAACATCTTAGAATTGAACTACACAGTATTTCCAAATCAGACCAAGAGTCCACAAAACCTCGTCAAACTTAGTAGAAGCCCCCTACAAAAACACATAAATTAAAAGATAAAAATAAAAGCAAAAATCTGCAAACCCTAAAATTAATTACAATAAAATTCTAATGGGGCCTAAAATAAGTTAAAATAACATTTAAGAATAGTTACAATAAAATTATTATAGAAGGAAATAAGGCCCAAATTAGAATACAAAATAGGGAAAAACCAAATCTGTAAACCCTAAAACTCAAAACTTACACTCACCCCAAATTTCACTATTTTACATACCTGTGAGTAAGAGAGTAACATGGAGAGGAAAATTTGAACACAATAAAAAATCATAAATAAATTGAGTAAGAAAACGAAAGGGAAAAAGAGAGATACCCTGCGGTGGTTGTTCTCTGAGGTGATTCAACCCATTAAACATGTCACGTCTGAAGAAACACATAAATCTCACAATAAATGCGAATAATCTCCTAAAAAAATTCATAAAAAAGAGTGAAAATAAACTACCGATAAGAGATACCCGTTATAGTGCTTAGATCTGAAAAAAACATGTTAGAATGAGGGGATTACTTATCTAATAGAGAGGGGCGCGTGAAGATGGCACAACCTCCGAATTGTACGATCTAAGTGTGTGATGAATAAATAAGCATATCTGGGCCAAGAAACCAAAAATCTACGAAATATAAAACCTAATAATGTAACTAAGATCTGAGTTTGTAATCAATAAAAAAAATACATGAGCAAAGAAACCCAAAATCGAAGAAATAAAAAAACCCACAAAGTTCAAAGCCTCCGAAAATGAACCTTGACATGTGAAAGGTGAGCGGTTAAGAGTTGAGCGGCTGAGAGGTGACCAGGTGCTGAGAGGAGCTGAGAGGCTTTGTGAGGGCTTGTGATTATGAGGGCGTATGGTGAGTGCGTGGCGAATAGGAGAGGGGGAGGTGGAGGCGGCGATGTGGAGAGGAGAGCGGTGGTTGTTTTGTGAGAGGGAGAGAGAGGGGTAGGGTTTGGGGGGAAGCATGGCTGAGAGAGAGAATGAGAAGTCGTGTAGGTTTGGGTTTGGGGGTGTCGGAGAGGGACTTGGATGAGGTAGGGTTTGGGGGTATGTGTTAGTGCAAATTAATCTCAACCCTTTATTTCGTGCTTATGTGGCACTCATCTCAACCACAAAGTATGTCCCCAACTTATGAATAGTAAAAACACCATCCTACTTTATTATATAGATATGTATAATAAAAAATAATAATGTTTTTTTTTACCTCCAAAATAATATTCACCGTCTGTGGGAATCGAACCCACGACCACATGGTTAAAAGCCACGCGCTCTACCAGCTAAGCTAAGATGGCAAGTGAATAATTATGTTTGAACCGCACAAAAATTTACTCCACAAACACTTGTTGTTCAGTGTGTTCGTTTAGAAGCAATCCTTGTGGTGGACAGGAGTTCGACTTAGGTGGATTGGGTCCGGGTTTCCTCGATACAATAAGGATTATTGTGATTGCTTAGACTCACTCAGACCCGAATCAAGCCTGATTATACAATTCCAAGCCCGCCAAATTTTAAAACCTTAATACCAAAGTTTGCCGCCCAACTTGCAAACAAGTTATTTTTTTAACGTTGCTAAGTATATTGTTTAATAACATTGTGTAAATTACAATTTAAAGCATAATAGAACATTATGTAATTTGAAAATTTACCTCAATTGTTTGGGTATAATTGTATAATGTCCATCCACGTCCTTAAAACGTAACATAACAAAGTGTATAAAGTATAAAAGCGTATCATATTATATATAATTGTGTGTGTGCGGGCGCACACACACATAAAATAATTCACGAACCTCGGGCCGAGATTATGCAAGATTAAAAATAATTACTTGGGCCCATGAAAAAACGGGCCTAACGCTATTAATCCCCCTTTGTGGACAAATTTAACACCCTCAATCCTAATTGTTGTATGGCGGGCCGCGATCTTTGGTCCACCCCTAAGTCTTAATCGTTCATAATTGAATATATTTTCCAACGCATTTATTAGTTGGGTAAGAATATTATCAAATCCTTTTAAGAGCATCAATAAAAATTAGTGTAAAATGGTCATTTCAATAAAAATTTATTTCTGGTTTAATTAATCTTTGACCCCTTAAACATTATTTTCATTTTCACTTCACCACCATTACTTGTATTTTTCACAGTAAACCCCCTAAACTTTTTAAAATGGATCAAATTATCCCCCCAAACCCTAAATGTGTTATTTTCTAGACTGAAAATTAGTCATCTGTGTAGGACATGATGATATTACTGTAATAAAATACCATTATGTGCTATGCACATGACTAATTTTTCATATAGAACATAACACCGTAGGGTTTAGGGTAATTTGATCATTTTTAAAAAGTTCATGGGGTTTTGTGTAGAAAATAAAAGTATATGTGATGAAGTAAAAATGAGGGTAAAATTTGAGGAGCTAAAGTGTAATTAATCTTTTATATTTTATTTTTAAATAAAAAAACTCATTTATTTAGTCCTAAAGAAGTATGTCGATATGTGACATCTGCATTTCAAGACATCATATCATATAAGCTAACAAAGATTCCACAATGTATGTGTGATAGTGATATAAACCTTTTTGTTCATTGGAATATAATAATTAGTTTAATTTGAATTTTAAATTTATAAACATCAGTTTCAGGACTATTAATTTAATATATTCAAATTTTCAGAAGTCCTTTTGTATAAGCAAAGTGGAAAGTTAAGTAAAGAAAGACAAAAGCTTTGGAAGGACACGAAAAACTTGAAAATAACTTCAAGTAATTTTTATATTATATTATAGGAAGAAAGCCTCGTATTATTTACATATATATATTTTTACCAAAACAAAAGATAATATTATACGAGCCCTCTCCTATAAGGACTCATTATGGTGTAGACTCCGGTACTTACTATTTTATTTAATAGGAAAAAAATAAAATTTTTAATGAAATTTCATGGATATGATCTTCAGTGTGAAACGATCATCATCAAATTTTTTTATCAAAAAATTTAGTAAAAATAATTGTTGAGATGAGGTGATATATAAAAAAAATAGTATAAATATGCATTTTCGACCGTTGAAATTTTGATGATCATCTCATTCACTTTTTGATTGAATTTTTGATGAAATTTCATGGATATGATCTCGACAGTGAGAAGATCATATCCATGAAATTTCATTAAAAATTCAATCCATCAAGTGGCTGGCGCTGAGTCAAACTTTCAACGGTCGAAAATTCATATATATATACAATTTTTTGACATATCACCTCATCTCAACGGTTTTTTTATTGAATTTTTTGATGAAAAAAAATTAGAGATGATCTTCTCACCGTGGATATCATATCAATCAATTTTCATCAAAAAATTCATTTTTTTACTATTTAAAAAAAATAATATATACATGGATCTACATCATGAGAAGTCCTTACAGAAAACTCTTGATCAAAAAAATCTTTACAACAAGTTTCATTTTTATCCACCGGATGAGCATATACATGATCAAAATATTCAAAAAAAAAAAGAGCGGTGGATAATAGGAGGGGCTATATTAAAACAAAAATATATATTCGGAATATCTTTGGCAATTTTGGATAAAATATCAGTTACCCCGTTGCCCTTTCGATACCAATAGATGAGTAATGATACTCTTATCGGGTTCAAGTACCGATTTAGTACCAAATGTGTTTTATATGACTTGTACACTGATAGAGCCCACAACATAAAACAATCAAATTATATTATTGTACAAACAAATAAAGCAGTACCAGTACTAGCCAAAGTGAGGCAATCTGTGGGCTGTTGTTGGAGTGTTAGGTTGGAAGACCCGGGACCTACAACACGTAATAAAAGTGGAGATATTGTCCCTTTTGATATACCCGTTTATATCCTCGGCTTGGCTGATGATAACCTCCAAACGGACGACCCTACGAGGGGCCGACCCCTCCTACAGGCTCCATATGACCCCTCAGAGGGGCCGACCCATCACCAGGCTCCAGACGACCCTACGAGGGGCCGACCCTTCCCCAGGTTCCAGACGACCCTACGAGGGGCCGACCCTTCACCACTCTCCAGACGACCCTCCGAGGGTACGACAGTACGAGGACATAATTGGGCCAGGCTCACTACTGGAAGAAACTTTGCCCTCGGCCTCGGCTCATAGGCCGAGGGTGACATCATGACAGCGCGTGGTTTGGGAGACGCGTGGAACAGTGCGCGTGAGGCTGACATGGCACGTGGAAGACCGTTATAACCAAATCACACCCTCACGTGAGGGAATATTATGTCATCATTTGGCATCTACAGGTGTCAACAGGGGGGTTGGCTAGATCACCATTCACATGCACCATGCATACTTGGGGGGTACACTACACCCCCCAAGACCTATATATACTTGTCACCTACAACCCTACAGGGGATCGATCCATTAACTGTAGCCCTAGCCAAAACTCTACTTGTACACACAGTAGAGAGAGAGAGAGAGGGTTATGTGCATTGTATCCAAGTCCATTAGTGCCCATACTTAGTGGATCACACACTCACAGTGGATGTAGGCTAAATTGGCTGAACCATTATACATTATTGTCTTATTTCCTCTTATACTCATCCCCTTCTACATACTTATACACTTATACATCTCAATGGCTGCCATGGCTGCTACTGTTTGAGCTCACTATCACTCATCCGGTGGTGCTAAATCTCAGCATCATCAGTTTGGCGTCGTCTGTGGGAAAGAGAAGACATCTCTTCCTTTGTACAACTTGACCTCACTGGGCACTCTGGTGGTGAACCAACACTCCCCCTGAGAGGAGGTGTTTCACCATTGAAAGAGATCCACTAAGGTTCCCAAGCTCACCAGTATTTTCTTCAGTTCAACTTTTTATAGCTCAAGCACATGGCACCTGAGATGCCACCGCCACCACTTCCCCCGCCGGATGAGGGGGGAAGACCCAGTTCCAGTCAGTCGCCGCCTCAGTCTGAGATGGCTTATGTGGCGACAACCCTAAAGTCTCTGGCAGCAAGCCAGCGGATGATGCAAGAGCAGTTCACAACTCTAAGCCAGAACATACTAAGAGCACCAGGGGTTTCACGTGAGATGATTACTCCGGCAGCAGCTCCAGGGCAGCATGAGGCCAGGGGACCACCCCAGGCACCACACAAAGACCTGCCACCCCCTCAGCGGCATAGAGATGTTGCTGACCCCCGGCATCTACGCCTGGGGAGGCAAGAAAACCCTTGCACTAAGGATATGTATGGATATCTGGAGGGAGAGGAGGCTCCTATAGAGTGCTGGGAACCTTACGAGGTCTCCAACAACACTGTGCGACCCCTCCAGGACAGTAGGGGAAAGTGCGGGAGACCAAACCCTGATGATCGCCCAAGAGCTTTTGACCGCTTGAGCAGGGGATCAGCCTTTGAGAGGCTAGGCCCAGTAAATGACCTGCGGGAACAGTTGTCCAGGCCAAGAAGCGCCGCGAGATCCAGAGGGGAGGCAGCAGATGGCCGACCCCGAGGACGAGATGACGCCCAAAGGGAAGTGAACAGTCGGCACAGGCCTGCTGCAGCAGAACCCTCCGTCCACCTCGGAGAGGCGGCAGGGGATAACATCGGCTAGGCCGACCCTGTGAGGCCCTGGAATGACTCAATCCAGCGGTTAGAGGACAAGATTGGTGATATATTGAAGAGCCGAGACCCTCTTCAGAGGGGATACACCATAAGATCACCCTTCATGGCAAAGATAGTCAACTTCCCCACGCCGTCAAAGTTCAAGCCACCTATGGTCACCCCAAGGTATGACGGAAGCACCAACCCTGTCCACCACGTGGAGATGTATCAGTCGGCGGCAGACATATACTCTATCTCAGATGAGATGAGGTGTCGTGCCTTCTCTGGTACCTTGACAGGGGTTGCGCATGTCTGGTACACGTCTCTTCCAAAAAATTCCATTGGTAACTTTAAGCAGTTGGCAGACCTGTTCATCCATAATTTCTGCTTTGGGGTGAGGCCACAGAAGAAGACCACCCACCTGCTCTATGTCAAGCAGGGGAAGAGTGAGAGTCTGAGGGACTATATAGCCAGATTCAATAAGGAGAAGCTGGAGGTGGAAGACTATGAGGAGAGCATAGCCATGACAGCCCTGATTGGAGGACTCCAAAAGGGGAAGCTGTTATGGAAGCTTGCTGAAGACCCTCCGAGGAGGATGGCTGAACTGTTGTCAACAGCAGGAAAGGTGATGAACGTCGAAGAGGCGATGGCTGCAAAATATGAAGACGAAAGAGGAGGTGCTAGTGGGAGTAAATACCCTAAGAAGAACAAAGAGGGAAGAAGAGGTCCTCGGATGACAAGTTCGCGGGGTACACCCCTATGACGGTCAGCTGTGAACAGATTCTCAATGAGATTAAGAGTGACTAATCCCTGAAGTGGCCTGAGAAGCTGAGGGCAGCCCGCGGTAAGAGGAATAAGAACCTGTGGTGTGAGTTTCACCAAGACCACGGCCACGTAACGGACAAATGCTTTGCTCTGAAAGACGAGATTGAGAAGATGCTGAAAGAAGGGAAGCTCAGAAAGTACGTCGACAAAGATGTCTTCAAGAGGGGCCGAGGGGACGACCCCAGAAAGAAGCGAGGCGATGCATGCAGAGAAGGTCCTCAAAAAAGAGGGGACGACCCTTCTGATGATGAGGACGACCCTGACCTCCCGCCGAGAGACAACCACGGCCCTGTCAAGAGGCTTAATATGATCTCGCTCGGAGTGGGAATGATCTCCGGGGGTCTTGCAGGAGGAGGGTCTGAGGTCGCCGACAGGAAGGCCCATGTGGCTGAGGCTAAGGCAGTGACGAAGACGGTACACGCGACTTCCCTGGAGGTCAAGTCAGAAAAAAGGAAGAAGGTTGATATGGACACACTGATAGTGGGATTTTCAAGAATGGACTTCAAAGACCTCTTGGCCCCACACGATGACCCTCTCGTCATCACTACCAGGGTGCACGGATGCGAAGTGCCGAGGATCTTGGTAGATGGGGGTAGTTCTGCAGATGTGATGTTTTGGCCATGCTTCAAAGCCTTGGGTCTCAACCGTGCTAGACTCGTCCCCTACCATCATCCATTGATTGGGTTCAGTGGGGAAAAGGTTCACCCCCTTGGGGTATATGAGGTCGATGTGAGGATGGGGGACGAGTGGCCGAGATGGCTCACCAAGAAGGTCAGTTTCTTTGTGATGGATGAGCAGGTGTTTTCGGCCTACAACATCATACTGGGGCGTGTGGCCCTCAAGGGGTTTGAAGATGTGCCCTCTACGGTCCATCAGATGAACAAATTTCTAACCCCTTACGGGGTGGGGGAAGTTCAGGGAGACCAGACGACAGCGAGAGAATGTTACTACAACTCCGCTGAAGAAAGGGAGGCACACAAGAGGGCTACAACCACTTACAACATTGATACCCTAGACCCCAGGGATGAGACGAAGCTCAAAAAAGGAGAGGCCGCCGAGGAGGTAGAACCCATCATCCTCGATGAGGATGACCCGGGAAAAACCGTCCAAGTTGGCAAGTCTCTGAAGCCCAATATCAAGGAAGATCTCATCAAACTGTTAAGGAGAAGACGAAGCGTCTTCGCGTGGAGTCATGTAGATATGCCGGGGATCGACCCTGAAATCATGTGCCACAAGCTCAATGTGGTAGAGGGAGTAAAGCCGGTAAAGTAGAAAATGAGGATTTACTCTAGAGAGAAGTACGAGGTCATCAGGGATGAGGTCAAAAAATTAGAAGACGCTGAATTTATCAGAGAGGTCATCTACCCTGAATGGTTGTCCAATGCAGTCATTGTCCCAAAGACCAACGGGAAGTGGCGAATGTGTGTGGACTTCACAGATCTCAACAAGCACTTCCCCAAAGACAGCTTCCCTCTCCCCCGTATTGACCAGATGGTAGACGCTACTGCAGGCCATGAGCTCATGAGTTTTATGGATGCCTACTCAGGGTACAACCAGATCTTCATGAACCCTGAAGACTCGGAGAGGACTGCCTTCATCACTGATAAGGGGACATACTGCTATAGGGTCATGCCCTTTGGTCTAAAAAATGCGGGGGCAACGTACCAGCGCCTCGTAAATAAAATGTTCGAAGACCAAATTAGGAAGTCCATGAAGTTCTACGTAGATGACATGATGACCAAGAGTTTGAAGGCAGAGGATCATGTGGCAGACCTGGAGAGGACCTTTAATACGATGGACAAATACCAAATGAAGCTTAACCCGGCCAAATGTGTCTTCGGGGTCGGGGCAGGGAAGTTCCTGGGGTTCATTGTCAACCAAAGAGGCATCGAGGCCAATCCTGAAAAGATAAAGGCCCTTGTTGAGATGAAGACCCCCAAGTCCATTAAAGACGTTCAGAGGCTTACAGGGAGAGTGGCTGCCCTGAACAGATTTATGTCAAGATCCACAGACATGTGTTTACCATTCTTCAAGATCCTCAGGAAGGCCTTTGAATGGAGTTAAGAGTGTGATGAGGCTTTCAAGGAGCTAAAATCATACTTAGGGTCTCCCTTGCTGCTGTCACGACCCGTGCAGGGTGAACGACTTTACGTGTACCTCGCCGTCTCAGAGTCGGCCATCAGCGCAGCCATTGTGAGAGACGAAGACGGAATACAGAAGCCTGTGTATTTTAACAGCAAGGCACTCCAGGGGGCAGAGCAAAGAGACCCGAGGATGGAGAAGTTGGCCTACGCATTAATCCATGCCTCGAGGAAGATGAAGCCGTACTTCCAGTCCCATACAATGGTCATCCTCACCGACTCTCCTCTTAGGCAGATCCTGCACAAGCCAGAAAAATCAGGTAGGTTGATGGCCTGGGCTATAGAGCTGGGGGAGTTTGACATTGTGTATCAACCTAGGACTGCCATTAAGGGGCAGGCATTGGCAGACTTCGTGGTTGAGTTCACTTGGGAAGATGATGAGGTCGAAGGTGAGACCCTTGGGATGACGGATACAGAAGATAGACCCGCCGACACACCCGCAGATAGGGCTGAGACAAGCACTGCTAGAAAGAAAGCGACTGAAAATGAAGAGGGAAAATACATCTTTAGACAGGGGTCCCTCTCTGAGGGAAATTTTTCAGAGGGAAAGACTCTGTGGATCCTCTTCATTGACGGGTCCTCGTGTGACAGTGGAAGTGGGGCTGGACTGATACTGTCAGCACCCGATGGCACAGACGTCGAATACGCCCTGAGGTTCAACTTCAAAGCCTCCAACAACGAGGCTGAATATGAGGCCTTAGTAGCAGGCCTCTCCTTGGCCAAGTCTCTTAGTGTCGGCCAGATTCTGGTCCATAGTGATTCAAGGCTAGTGGCGAATCAGATACTAGGGGCCTACGAGGCTAAGGACGAGAGAATGGCTAGATACGTCGAGAAGGTGAGGTCACTACTGAAAGGCTTCAGAGAAGTAAAATTAAAGAGGATACCTAGGCTAGACAACGGCCGTGCTGATGCCCTTGCGAGATTGGCCTCGGCGACTAGGACAGACATCAGGAGGACGGTCCAGTGGAAATTTTGCTTCAGCCAACTATTGAGGACGCTGAGGGAACACTCAGTAATTGCCTAAATGTTTCTCAAGAAGCTTCATGGATGGACCCCCTGATCAGATACATTAAAGAGGGTGAGATGCCAGAAGCAAGGCAGGAAAGGAAGAAGCTAAGGTGCAGGGCTGCAAAATTCACTGTTATCGGAGACACCTTGTACAAAAAGGGGTTTTTGCTCCCCTTACTTAGGTGTGTGCATCCCTCAGAAGTCCCTTCCATTTTGCAAGATGTGCACGAAGGATCGTGCTCAAGCCATATCGGGGACAGATCCTTAGCGAAGAGGGTGATCACCCAAGGCTACTGGTGGCCGACCTTGGGGAAAGATGCCGCAGCATATGTAAAAAAGTGTGATAAATGCCAAAGATTTGCTACCATCCCTCATCAACCCCATCAGCCTCTTACCTCCATTACATCTCCGTGGCCGTTCGCAGTGTGGGGGATTGACCTGGTAGGGACCTTACCAAGAGCAGTCAATAACTATCGGTTCCTCATTGTAGCGATTGACTACTTCGCAAAGTGGGTAGAGGCCGAAGCGATGGTCACAATTACAGAGCAGAAGACCTTCCAGTTCATCTGGAAAAATGTGATATGCAGATATGGTCTGCCCAACACCCTCATTTCAGATAACGGGACGCAGTTCAAGAATGCCTCTCTGCAGAAGTACTGTGAGAGGGTGGATATCAAACAATTTTTCTCCACCCCAGGCCGACCTCAGGCCAATGGGCAAACCGAAGTAACAAACAGGACAATCCTAGATGGAATCAAGAAGAGGCTTGAGGAGGCAAAAGGAAGATGGGTCGAGGAATTATATGTCGTACTGTGGGCATACAGGACGACAGTGAGGACTTCTACCGGGGAGACCCCATTCATGCTAGCTTATGGATCAGAAGCCGTCATCCCCACCGAAGTCGAGTTTCCTACTCATAGGGTCCAAATGTACGACCCCCAGGGAAACGCGGAAGAAAGGAGACTTGACTTGGACCTGATTGAGGAAAGGAGGGAGGACGCTGAGATAAGGCAGGCTTCCTACCAGCAGAGGACCGCAATGTTTTATAATCATAGGGTGAAACAGAGACCTATAGCAGTAGGAGACTTGGTTCTCAAGAAGACTTGGAAAAAGCCCAACAAACTCCATCCTAATTGGCACGACCCCTATAGGGTCATCGATGAAGTTGTCCCTGGGACCTATAGACTAGAAAACCTAGAAGGGGAACCTTTTTCCAA
The DNA here is from genome assembly GCA_949130495.1 of Sambucus nigra. Classification (NCBI taxonomy): domain Eukaryota; kingdom Viridiplantae; phylum Streptophyta; class Magnoliopsida; order Dipsacales; family Adoxaceae; genus Sambucus; species Sambucus nigra. Next base: position 441,828,523 of record OX422211.1, read on the forward strand.
CCCCTGGAATGAAGATCACTTGAAGAAATACTACCAGTAGTGTTGTAAGATCTTGATAGACCATAGTTGTAATAAGAGTTGCTCCAACAGGACACTTGAAAATTAATGAGAAATGTGTTTCCCCTCACCCTATTTATCAGTTCCAGTATGCATGGAAACATCTACAGAACCATTAATTTGGCGAGTTGATCCCTCGGCTATAATGAGGGCCAGCGGAGGGGACGACCCCACCACTGTCCTCAAGAAAGACGAGGGAAAACTTTATTAAAACCATTAATTTGGTAAGTTGAACCCTCGGCTATAATGAGGACCAGTGGAGGGGACGACCCCACCACTGTTCTCAAGAAAGACGAGAGTAGACTTCATTAAAAAAACCATTAATTTGGTAAACCCTCGGCTATAATGATGACCAGTGGAGGGGACGACCCCACCACTGTTCTAAAAAAAGACGAGGGTAGACTTTATTTAAAACCATTAATTTGGTAAGTTGAACCCTCGACTATAATGAGGACCAGTGGAGGGGACGACCCCACCACTGTTCTAAAAAAAGACGAGGGTAGACTTTATTTAAAACCATTAATTTGGTAAATTGAACCCTCGGCTATAATGAGGACCAGTTGAGGGGACGACCCCACCACTGTTCTCAAGAAAGACGAGGGTAGACTTCATTAAAAAACCATTAATTTGGTAAGTTGAACCCTCGGATATAATGAGGACCAGTGGAGGGGACGATCCCACCACTGTTATCAAGAAAGACGAGGGTAGACTTCATTAAAAAATCATTAATTTGGTAAACCCTCGGCTATAATGAGGACCAGTGGAGGGGACGACCCCACCATGATCCTCAAGAAAGGCGAGGGGCCACTTGATTGAAAAACCATGTTTGGTTATTATGACCCTCGGCTATGATGAGGCCACATGGGGGGACGACCCCACATTGGTCCTCAAAAAAGACGAGGGAGGGGTTAGTAGCATTAACGAAGACAACAAACCATAAAAGAATTAAATATGGAAGACAGTAATTATGGAAGACAGTAGAAGAAGAGACGATGGTATTAATAAAAGAGAGAATATTCAAGTGTTTTACAATACATAGCACAAAATGGTAAATACATTATGAGGGTATGGGCTACAGACAGCCACCCTAAGGGATAACATCGGTGGGCAGAGCTTCAACATCTACCAGAGAAGTCTCTTCCACAATCACGACCGGCTGATCCTCAGATGTACCGACCCCCTCAGCCTGCACTTGAGATTCAACATAAGTCAGGGCCTCGGCAATTATTGGGTCGTCTAGACTGACTGCTTCAATAGAAGGATGGACTGAGGAGACGACGTCGCCAAATCGGAGGACGACCCATCGACAGGCCGTCCTGATCCCCCTCTCCAGGTACTCAAGGCCGAAACCTTGAAACTCATCAGAAGCCTTGTAGGCCTCAACAGCATCGGCCTCGACTTTTCTGACAGCTTCTTAGAGATCAGTCTTGTGCTTGACCTCCATGTTGAGTAAGGCCTTATCCCACTCCTTTATCAGCAAGTCCTTGGCCTGCTGGTCGGAATCATGCTGCCTCGTCAGCTCGTCTAGGACCCTGGCATGCTCAGTCCTAGCACTCTCCAGTTCAGCCCTTGCAGTCTGGAGCTCTGTCTGCAAGTCAGCCTCATGCTGAATAGCCCTTTCGGCCTCATGAAACTTCATCTGATTCTCGACCATCCATTTGGTGGCTGAGGTGAGGGCACAAACATACTGCACAAAAAATGAACAAATATCAAGAGGGGCCGAGGGAACAATTTATTGAAAAAATGAAATTTAAGATGTGGGTCAGAACCAATACCTGTGCAAGGGAGTGCAGACCATAGTCGTACACTTTGGCTGGAGGCATCTTTGATAAGAAGTTGTAGTCAGCAGCCGAGGGTGCAGAGAACATGGAGGCCTTGGCTGCCCTTATATTGGCAATGAGCGACGAGGGCTCGGCTCTCCGATGCGCCAGGTTCTGAGACCAGAAGGCCCCCATACTGGACGAAGAGGTCGTCCCCTCAGAGGCTTCGACCCTAGCCCTCGTCCGAGAATCTGGCCGAGGGTCAATTGGGGCCTCAGGCTCCTTCCTTTTATTACTATCGATGGTCGGCTCCACCACCGTCGGCCCAGCGGCCCTTGTCTTCCTCAAAACCTGCTGAGGCTCCTTACCCTTCTTCTTGGCCAGGCCAAATAGAAAGCTGGGAGCCGTCATTTCCCAAAGATAATCCGATACGCCTGCAGGAAGACCTGGTAAGAGGACGACACGTCAGAAAAATTCAGAGATAAAGAGAGAACACTTCAAAAATAAGAATGGAAAATATTCAGTATAACTCACATAATTCTGTCAAAGGGCCGACCCTCAGACCAGCTTCTTTGAGGAACCGAGGGGTCATCAAGTCTTCGAATTTTGCAAGGTCACCCTCTCTCCCTCGTCCTCTAAGGTAATCAACAATGTCCTTCTCCTCCAGGCTAAGCCCAGGGTCTGATCTGGCCTTCATGGAGGGGTTAGACCACTTCCTGGGGACCCTCTGACTATCGGTAACGGGATCCCACTCCCCGGAGATAAAGAAAAACCTCTTCTTCCAATCATGGTTGGAAGTTTGTGCCACTTGGAGGAGTTTCTTCTCAGACCTCCTTGCCCCCAGGTGATAATATCCAGGTTGTTTGGACGAGGAGGTGATGTTATAGCAGCCCAGAAATAGGTTAGCCGAGGGCTCGTCGGTGAAGGCATTCTTCCACAAGGAAATATAGCCCAGGATCGTCCTCTAAGAGTTGGGGGGAAGTTGAGAGGGGGCAACGCCGAGGGAAGACAGGATATCTACGATGGCAGTGTGCAGAGGGAATCTGACTCCGACCTTGAGCATTTGTTCGTAAACTGCAACCTCGCCCTCTCCACAATCAAAAACCCTCTCAGAGTCAGAGGGAACCCTCATAGTTATGCTGGAGGGCACCCCATAGGCATGTCTCCATATCAGGAGGTCACGATCCCTAACCAAGGAGATAAAGGACGAGGCGTGGGAGGTATCAACCTCGTCATCTGTATCATCGTCCTCGTCCTCATCCCCTTCCCCCTCATCACCTGCAGGAGGACCCTGGGGAAAATCCACTTGGAAGGCATTGGGGATAGGGTTGTCACAGGAACGGCATCAGAGGGGACCGTACCCTCGGCCTCTCGACCTGGGCTTAGGTCGGATGTCTCCCTCCTACCAGAAGGTCCAGCGCCAGTTGGCGAGGATACTCTCTCGTCCATCTCACTCGAATGACTCTCGGCTGGACGAGCAGACAACCCACAAGACTCAGACGGTTCGAATGGTTTTATAGTGGCAAGAGGAACGGGAAAGATGGGTCGTACCCAATTAGGGTCGTCCCCTCGTCTCCTTTCTTCCTCTCCCTCTATTCGTCTGATCTCGACAAAGAGTTTCTCTCTCAAAGATGGGAATTCAGACACTAAGCTGTAAAGCCTCCTAAGCATTAAAGGGAAGACTCTACACTTAGAGAAATTACACTAGACCTAGCTAACTTACTACAAACAGGTGGGAAATTAACCAGGTTTGACTTTCGGATTAAACAAAGGAACTCAATGGTTCTTGTCAAGAACAACCAAGAACCAATTACCGGAGAAGACACCGGAAAAGGTTATGGCACAACCTAAAGAGAACGCAGCCCCACAACCCTAGAAAAAAAAACAAATAGGAATGAAGGCAAAGGAAAGCGTTGGGTGAAAGAGAATACCTGATAAAGAGAGCAAAAACCTTGCTAAGACTTGAAGAATCGAAGGCTACAAATGGCGAGGGAAGCTGATAAGTTTCTAGAGAGAGAATGCTTAGGCACGAAGAAGAAGAAGGAAGAGAGAGAGTTTGAAAATCTCTTAAATACTTTGGTAATGAGTGGACCCGTTTACCAAGAAAGGTATAATTAGGGCACAAGGCCCCAAGTGCACTGCGCAGCCGCCATGACCTTGGAAACTGAAACAACAATGAGTATCTGCCCAGGTGTCACTCACCTAACTGATCATACATGCATCTCATTTAAAACATTATCCCTCAGCCATCTCAACAGCACCTATGGCTAAGGGCTGGGGGGTGATTGATATACCCGTTTATATCCTCGGCTTGGCTGATGATAACCTCCAAACGGACGACCCTACGAGGGGTCGACCCCTCCTATAGGCTCTATACGACCCCTCAGAGGGGCCGACCCATCACCAAGCTCCAGACGACCCTACGAGGGGCCGACCCTTCCCCAGGTTCCAGACGACCCTACGAGGGGCCGACCCTTCACCACTCTCCAGACGACCCTCCGAGGGTACGACAGTACGAGGACAGAATTGGGTCAGGCTCACTACTGGAAGAAACTTTGCCCTCGGCCTCGGCTCATAGGCCGAGGGTGACATCATGACAGCGCGTGGTTTGGGAGACGCGTGGAATAGTGCGCGTGAGGCTGACATGGCACGTGGAAGACCGTTATAACCAAATCACACCCTCACGTGAGGGAATATTATGTCATCATTTGGCATCTACAGGTGTCAACAGGGGGTTGGCTAGATCATCATTCACATGCACCATGCATACTTGGGGGGTACACTACACCCCCCCAAGACCTATATATACTTGTCACCTACAACCCTACAGGGGATCGATCCATTAAATGTAGCCCTAGCCAAAACTCTGTTTGTACACACAGTAGAGAGAGAGAGAGGGTTATGTGCATTGTATCCAAGGCCATTAATGCCCATACTAAGTGGATCACACACTCACAGTGGATGTAGGCCAAATTGGCTGAACCACTATACATTATTGTCTTATTTCTTCTTATACTCATCCCCTTCTACATACTTATACACTTATACATCTCAATGGCTGCCATGGATGCTACTGTTTGAGCTCACTATCACTCATTCGGTGGTGCTAAATCTCAGCATCATCACCTTTTAAGCCATTTTTGAAGTGATTCTATATCAATGTGTTTAAGCCATTTTTAGGGTGTTTTTATATGAATATATTTAAGCCATGAGCAGTTTTTGGAGTGTTTATATATGAATATATTTAAGTGATTTTTTTGCTAACAATAGTCCTTCTCTTATTGCCCATAATTCATCAATATCATTATTGGCATTCCCTATATTTTTGACAAAATCATAAACAAAACGCCCCACGGAGTACCTAATCACACCACCTATATTCGCAGAGTTTGTATATCTACAAGCCGACCCATCCGCGTTGAGTTTGAAACTTATAGGCGACGAATATCATTGAAAGTAGTGGATAAATTTTGTCATAGCAAAATTGACTTTGTTATTATATAAAATAAGAGGTGCCTCATTTAAATCATTATGAACATTACATTTTATCATAGATAACTAAATGGCCTCATTTTTAAACATCACTGCATTACAAGCCTGACATATTCTCCACATTGTATAAATTTGTTCAAATAAAACTATATTATTTCAAACCTTATTAATTTTAATAAATCTATAAGCATCATCAAGAACACCTCTCAGAGCATATCATCTGTCAAAGAATATAGGACAAATTTTATTTTCACAACCTGCATAGGTGTGTAGGCAGAATGTGAATAGATAATAAAATAGCAACGTTGGTAAAGTGTTATGGTATAAAAACCAAACAAAAGATTTAGCTTTTTTATTACAAGGTAGAGTTCATTTTTTGTGCCATGGTATTTTCTGGTATGTTTTTAGTGTATTTTTTATGATAGAGCCAATCATATATGGATTTAATATTAAAGTGACTAGATTTATTGGGGCCCCCACCTCGGGGTATCCTTTTTATTAGGGATGGCAACGGGTTGGGTTTGGAGGGATTGTCATAACCCGAACTCCCCCCGCGATTTTTTTTGAAAACCCGTCCCGCCTCGCGACCCGCGACGATTTTTTTTAACCCACCCCGAACCCGTATAAGTGTAACTTCCCCTAAACCCGCCCCGTTTAGATTAAGCGGGTCAAAAACCCGCTAGGGGCGGGTTAAAACCAACATACCACATATATAACTTATATATATATATATATATATACAGTCCTGCTCTTGTGCGGACTAGTCTGCATTTTAAGAATGCGGATCAGACATGTGTCACCTGGCGGTGAGCTCAGAAAAGAGAGAGAGTGTGCCTATAATTTAGGCGATAATTTCTAGGGGCACGGTTAGGCGACACATGTCCGGTCCGCATTCTTAAAATGCGGACTAGTCCGCACAAGAGCATTATTATATATATATATATATATATATATATATATATATATATATATACACAGTGTAAATAATATATTAAATATGAGTATTTTAGTAATTGTAAGAAATAAACGGGGCGGGCGGGTTATGCTTATATATAGTAAACCCGAACCCGCCCCGTTTAATAAGCGAATTTTTAAAAAAAGCCCATACGCGCCCCGTTTATTTTAAACGAGCTTTTAACCCCCCCCCCTCCCATTGGGGGCGGGGTGAAATGGGAACCTGACGGGACGGGTTAAATTGCCATCCCTACTTTGGATCCAGAAGAGGCCACGGGGTGCACTTAACATTTTTTATAATATCATTAGGCAAAAACTTCGATAATTTATCCAAATTAAAATATTTATTCCTTTAATGCCCTTTTTATATACATTCTTGTGTAATGAATTGATATTTTATATATTTGTTACTTGTATTTTAAATTGACAAACTTTTAGATTGCGTAGGGGGGTATGATTGCTTGAGATAGAAGAGATTACAATGTGGAGACATTGTGCTGAAACTTGTAAAAAATCGCCAAACATGAATAACTGGAAAATGATCAGAATAAATTTATTTAAATGAGATTTTGCAATGAAAGCATCATATATTTCATATATTGTGATCCACGTTTAAATAAATCATAGTTGAATCGAATTATATTTTACAATTTTTTGTTACTAGTTAATTATAACAAAATTTTAGATTGTGGGAAGTCTATGAGTATTATGTCGGGTAACACAGAAAACACTCTAATGTTATTGGTGGTGCTAAAGACACCCTGAAATTTTTTCACTAGCATCATACAATGCATAAAATATATTGTACATTATATTTTACGAATAGCACTATGATATTATGGAGTAGATTTGGTATTGAATTATTTAACATGATTAGCTAACCACATCGAGTTGTGATTAACTAGTACCTTGCTAGAAGAAAAAAAACACAAGATCTGAACACACCACAAATTATTACATAGGAAAATGAGAGGGTGAGCGAAAAATATTATCCAAAAACAACGTATTGTATCCTTATTAATTCGTGTATGAACTCTATTATTATTAAATTCAAACACGAATAAATGCGAATGCGATATATAATCATATGGCACTTATAAATCATTGCAACACTTTGTGGTGCATTCTTTGCATGTATTCTTTCTTACCTAAGCAAATTAGAAACGGCCTCAAGGTTCAACTACCAATTGCTCCCTCCGTCATGAAAATTAGTGCCTTTTGTCAACTTTATGCAACTTGGATATAGCTTACCTTTGCTTTGGACTTGAAAAGTACAGAGAATAAATCTAGGGAGACCCGATAATTGTACACACTTCATAGATACACTGTATTAAATGTTAATACCTTATTATTTTGGATCCTGCCTGGGCATCTATCAATGCATTAAAAACTTGTACTTATGTTTATCTTATTCTTTGGATCTCGCTAGGACATCTATCAATGCATTAAAAACTTGTACTTATTTTTATCTTATTCACGGGTCCCAAAATTATGTACAACTACCAGGTCTCCCTAGCAATGCTCAAGTACAAAACATATATAAAAAGGTTATGGTGGTTGCAAAAGTGGGGTTGGGTTTGTCCCATACGTATTGAAAAATAATTATGATACTCACAAAATTTTTGCTAAAATATTACTTCACAAACACTACGCATTTAAGCATTTTGGCACATTAAAATGCTTAACATTATTTTGGCCAACAAAAAAGCACTCAACTATGAGATTTTGTATATAAATACACTTTTTCCTGTCATTTCTTTGCCACATGAGTCTCTCTACGACAACTAGAATGTCACGACAATGTATTAAATATTGAAGTATTCAATTCAAAATTAATTAAAAAACCATAAATTATATATTGTAGTAGAAGACTTTAATTTTTCTATATGAAACTTTATATTTTCAACAAGTTCTCTCACACATATGTTACCTAGACACATTTATATTAGTTGATGTGTACCAATCGAGTCGTTGAATTATTTATAGACTCTTCTAATATCATGTTGAATATTGAAGCATCCAACTCAAAATCAATTGGTTATGGGTGGATGGGCCCCAAGACCTTATTTATTATGGTGATAGGCTTTCACTTCACGATGTGGGACCTTATATCTTAGCATGCCTGTTCACATATAATGGGACATGAGCCAAACATGTGAACATATTTATATTTTGGTGACATGGACCAATTGGACCGTAGGTCGGGGTGTAATGTGCTATGATATCATGATAAGTATTGGAGCATCCGATCAAAAACCTATTGCAATAGATGGACGGACCCCATGATCTTATATAATATGGTACAATGATTTAAATTTCTTATATGGAACTTTATATTCTCAACACAAGGTAAGTAAATTGCACTGGATTTACTTTTAATAACATAATGGCATGTTTAATTATAAAGTTGATAAAAAGACTGAAAATAGTCTATTTTGATAAAATAATGTGGCAGAAAATATGAAACAAAGTCTTTTACTTTTCACACTTTTTATGAAATTTAATTTTTCAACGTTAGAAAAAATATATTTTCCAAAGTCACGCAAACTAAACAGAAATAAAAATATATATATTTTTTATGAAATATGAAATTATGGATTATCTATTTATACTATTGTTATTGTTGAATACATGACAATGATTATCTATTTATAATACATTTTATAATTCTAAAGTATACAAAATTATGAATGTGCGTTTTTATACATTCAATCACAAAAATCAAAATTTTAATATTGCAAAGCACTAAAAAACAAAACGTAAAAAGCATAAAAAAAATTAATAGTAGTCTGTCAGGGGACTATGTTTTAATACGGTCTATACCCGCTGCGGCATTCGAATTTTGTACTGTACTTTGTAACAACACTCATTTTCTCACGTCAAGGTTGGTCAGACATAGCACGCCGAAGATGGGGCTTGTCATACGATCTATCATTCTTAGCAACCTCAATTATATTTAAAACTGGATTTAAATGAGATAATAATAAACCCAACATCCACAAAATATAAATAAAAATTTAACATAGATGTGAATATCTCAACTGGCTGAAATAAATTAGACTTCGGGCTTATGCCCATACAATAATCCAAAATAGGTAAAGACAGGAAGAAGTAGCACCATAAGCTAGAATCAATGAATTGATCTTCGAGAAGCAACACGTGATAGCAAGTATGATATTCTTTCAGTCCCGCCATTCCCGTCTAAGCAAACCTGGGTGAAAAACATTTAAAATTTGGTTCAGCGCCCTAAAGTGAGCAAAAACTAACTTACTTATTTCTATGGTACAAAAGAACAGTTAATTTAAAGTGAGTATTCCCATCGTCACTCTCATGCATGAAGTGTCTCACTCCTCACCTAAGATTAGTGTTACTCGAGTACCCACCCATAGCCCGATATGGGTACAAAATAAACATAATGACAATGAAAGTATATAGATGCATCTAGCAAAGTGATGTATTGAGATAAAGTTAAATACGTTCAAATTATTGCTTCCCAATTTTATCCCCATCATACCACCCGTATGGAGATAACATCTAATATCATATATACTAAGTAGTAATGGGTCTTGTATTTTAGTCCACAACGTTAGACTTAGAAATTCTTTCATTAATTTTCTATAATTTCATATATGTCCTTATATATGCGATACTAAGGCATTTAATACTGAGTCTAATTGCTCATATCCCAGATTAATTAATTTCACCGAATTAAATTAATTTTCATTAATTATTATTTTACTCAAAAATTACGGGGTATTATAGATTTAATACTATAGTGACTAGATTTATTTGGGCCCCACCTCGGGTATCCTTTTGATCCAAAAGAAGCCCCAGGATGCACTTAACATTTTTTATAATATCATTACGCAAAAACATCTATAATTTATCCAAATTTCAATTTTTCCTTCCTTTAATGCCCTTTTTATATACATACTTGTTTAATGAATTGATATTTTCTATATTTGTTTCTTGTATTTAAAATTGACAAACTTTTAGATTGCGAAGGGGGTTATGGTTACTTGAGAGAGAAGAGATTATAAAGTGGAGAAATTCTACTGAAACTTGTAAAAAATCGTCAAATATGAATAACTTGAAAATGACCAGAATATATCTATTTAAATGATATTTTACAACAAAAGCATCATATATTTCGTATATTGTGATCCACAGTTAAATAAATCATAGTTGAATTGAATTATATTTTACTATTTTTTGTAACTAGTTAATAATAATAAAATTTTAGATTGTGGGAAGTCTATGAGTATTATGTCGGGTAACACAGAAAACACTCTAATGTTATTGGTGGTGCTAACGACACCCTGAAATTTTTTCACTAGCATCATACAACACATAAAATATATTGTACATTATATTTTACGAATAGCACTATGATATAATGGAGTAGATTTGGTATTGAATTATTTAACATGATTAGCTAACCACATCGAGTTGTGATTAACTAGTACCTTTCTAGAAAAAAAATGCAAAATCTAAACACACCACAAATTATTACGTAGGAAAATGCTAGGGTGATAAAAAAATATTATCCAAAAACAACGGATTGTATTCTTATTAATTCGTGTATGAGCTCTATTATTATTAAATTTGAACACGAATAAATGCGAATGTGATATATAATCGTATCCCTCTTTTAAATCATATTTTTGGACACTACATCTTATATTTTCTCTCTCACACACAAGCCCAAGATGGAACAACTACAACACTTTGTGGTGCATTCTTTGCATGTATTCTTTCTTACTTGAGCAAATTAGAAACGACCTCAAGGTTCAACTACCAATTGCTCCCTGCAACTTTATGCAACTACCAATTGCTCTCTCCGTCATGAAAATTAGTGCCTTTTGTCAACTTTATGCAACTACCAATTGCTCTCTCCGTCATGAAAATTGGTGCCTTTCGTCAACTTTATGCAACTTGGATATAGCTTACCTTTGCTTTGGACATAAAGTACAAAACATATATAAAAAGGTTATGGTAGTTGCTAAAGTGGGATTGGGTTTGTCCCATACGTATTGAAAACAATTATGATAGTCACAAAATATGTGCTAAAATATTACATCACAAACACTATGCGTTTAAGAATTTTGGTACATTAAAACGCTTAACATTATTTTGGCCAACTAAAAAAGCACTCAACTATGAGGTTTTGTATATAAATACACTTTTCATGTCATTTCTTTGCCACGGGGTCTCTCTACGACAACTAGAATGTCTTGACAATTTATTAAATATTGAAATATTCAATTCAAAATGAATTGAAACTCCATAAATTATATATTACTAATATATACCTCGTGCGATGAGCGGACGGAAATGTATGTTACGAATGTTGTTGAACAAAATATATTATTTAAATATATTCTCAAAATTATATTAATTCACTGACATATGCATTGACAAACTATTGATACTATCAAGAAGTTTATCCTCATACATAAAACTGAGTAAATACTTTAAAGAGTTCAAAGAAAATATTGTGGAAAAATTATTTTCAATAATAAAATAAATTTTCAATTAAAAACAAATTTCTATTAAAAAATTAGAAAAAATAGTCAATAATTACTGAAAATTTGAAAAATACATAAAAAATAGAAAACATAAATAAAAATATGGAAACTAAGTAAAAAAATAGAAAAAATATTCAATAAATCGAAAAAAATATTTTTAAAAAATTTGCAAACTGAATAAATATTCTAAAAAAATTGAAAAAATACTGTAAAAAATGAATTTCCAATAACAAAATATATTTTCAATAAAAAACCAAACTTCTAATAAAACCAAAAAAATCAAATTTCTAATAATTTCACATATCACATCAAATCTCCCAAAACACGAAATTTTACAATTCATATGCTTTTACAACCGTGTATTGACTAATTGTATAAAGTGTTGGATAGATTCTGTTTTCTCATCCTATCTTCAATTCGAAAACAAAACATCAATGCTTTATTTCCAACAATCTTGTTTGTGACGATCTATAAATATTCATGCTCGATATCATACAATTGAAATCGATACCATTCGTATCAGAGACCCCTTTCAACAAAATACACATTTCAACAAAATATCAACCATTACAACCATCTCCATTTTATAATTGTGTATTATAATAAATCCAGTAAAGAAATGACCAAAATATACGACATACAACAAAACCAAAAGTAAACTAATTAAATCAATAAAAAAATAACATACAACAAAATTATTTGAGTTGGATCCGATCACGGACAAAAAAAAGGACAAACTACTCTATGCTACTGTCTCATGTACCAGATCTGCGCTGGATCCAATCACGAACAAAGGGGTTTTCATCGGAGTGTTTCACCAGAGGTAACAATCCGATAGGAGTCGAATCAGATCACGAAAAAAGGGTTTTCTTTAGAGTTTTTCACCAGGTAAGAGCGATCAAATCAGAAAACCATATTGGGTTTTACTTTCAGCAGACGAGGATTAGAGGTAAAGTCGTGAGGGGATGAGAGAGTTAAGTGTGTGAAAATGAAATGGGTTTAAATTAATAGTAATGTAAAAGAAGAGAAATAGTCATCAATTTTGAAAAATCAAAGACACGTGCTTTTGGAGATATTTGGAAAGCAAAATGCTCTTAAAGAGTGTAACACCCCGTACTTTTATGATTTTTAAATATGGGATTAATTGAATTTAATTTGAGAAATTAAATAAGAATTAATCCAGATTAAAATAAATATTAACTAGCGAGTTAAGAGTTATTGTTTATTGATGTGCATTATATTGAATATTACTGAGCGAATAAAGTAATATATAATTATGAAATTCTTATAATAGTCGCAAGTGAAAAATACGATAGTTACAGTAATTAACTCATGACGTGCGTGTGAGTTTTGTCAAGACTAATTTAAAAGAATTAAGAAGTAAATTATTTATAAGTAATCCAAATAGTCATTTCGAGTGTGTCGATGTGCCCGAAAGGATCGAGATAGTCAGAAAAATCTACCCGGGGATTTAGTTTAGGTACCGGGACAGTTTTAGACCAAACTGGCATCTCGGGAGGGCGTTTTGGTAAATTCCATTTTTGGGCAATTTTTACCCACGGAATTTAGAGGAGAAATATATCATCTACGTGGGTTGGACTAGGGTTTTCATTCACAAGTTTTAAGAGAGAGCCACAGAAGGTGAGGGAGAACAAATTTCAAGGAATTAAGACCATTAACCACCATCTTGCACCACCATTGCCACCACCGTGTAGATCGGAGAACGAGGAACACACCCATACCACTTATACCAGCGGATCAGACCATCGAAATCAGGGCAAGCGTTTATTAATTGCTTTCTGTTAGCACCATTTATGTTCATGTTAGTATAGGAGAATAAAACCCTTGTCTATGTATGATTTTGAGGAAATTAGGAGATGCAATTTTTTAATCTGATATCGAATTGAACATAGGTCAATTCATTCATGTATGTAGAGGAAAAACCCATGAAATCATATATTAATTGATGAACGAATCTGAGACATAATTGTTCTTGAATTGGAAATTAAATGGACTAGGGTTCTAATAGATTAAATTGGGGTTTCATATGTATTTCATGTTTACAAATGATTTAATGATACTAAGATGTTAGAAATCGAATATGCATGTTGGTTTGTCGATTAGTATAGTTATTTTGATGTTTGGAAAAATTATGTAGAGAATTTGAGAATGAAATAGTGGAAGAATGCATTTGGGGAAGAGAAGTTTTTCACAGACCTTCGGATCGATCTGTTTCTCATCTAGATCGGTCCGTTTTTCAGTCAGATCGGTTTGTTTATTCCAGTCAGACCGCTCCGGTCTGATGTAATTTTTTGCTCTCTTCTAAAATACTTAAGAACCTCTCAAATATTAAAGTACGAGTTTATGGTGAAGTATAATGAGAATTAGCTTAATAAACCGTAGACCAAGGTTGAGTTAGGATTGGATCTAAGAGGGGAAAACTATGGGTAAGACTTAGATGGGTATTAATCGGGAGAAAATACCTACTTTAGAGAATAATTCGAGACTTGAAAATTCGAGAGAAATGATGGCATAGCCCGGTAGGGTATAGGGACCTTAACAACTGTTATGATGTATAAACTTAAGGATACCCTTTAAGTGATGAGGAATAGTCGGGAGCGTTCGTTAATGAATTAAGCTATGGATTATTATTACGTAGATTATTCGGGATAATAATAGACTTTGTATGGAACATGTGAAATGAAGTAATAGGTTGTGTGTATACCTATAAGTGATTTATTATGTGTATGACATACCTACACTACTTGCTACCATGGGAGGTTTTGAAAATGATAGAGGACAGTCATATCTTGATGAGCCTTCGGGGTGATTTTAAATTTGGCACCTGAGAATATAGTATCTCGGTTGGATTGCCATTTGTGAGAACGATGGCATTGAACGGTCATTTGGGTGCGTAGGTATGTGCGTAGCCCAAAGGCTTAGGACTATGTTCGCCTCCAATATATGTGCTTTGTTTATATAATTCGTGGGAGATTTCTGAACTGATAGTCCTTGTTTGAGTACGAGATGTACCTGGACTTGATAGCAGAGTATGCATTGCACTACACATATAGCCTTGAGGTGTTGTATTAGTAAATATATATTACAGTGATATGGATATATGTATACTTATGATACTATCTACCGTACTATAATTGTAGATGATTAAGATAATGAAATCTTAAGTACCTTAAGTTGTGAATACTTAACTTTAGTGTGACAACACTTAATCGAGATAATGAATGTTAAAACATTTAATACAAGTATTGGGGAATACGGGATACTACTACGAGATATAATTAGAAGTATAAGTCTATGACCTAGTTGGTAAGGTTATAGATAGCCAGGTTGGATTAGATATATGTTATGCGTGCACAATAGTTGAGAGATGAGAGTTCGAAACTAATATGCGCATAATACTTGCTTTATTGCAAATTTTAAATACTTGCTAAAAAAAATATTTTCACAACTCGAGCTCTGACTCGTTTCTTGCATATTCTCTTCTCTCTTGTATTATTTATATTAGGTGTCCAGCCACAGGGATGTCAGGCTTAGACAGTCAGACGGTTTGACATGCTGTAGCAGTTGTGGGAGTTGCAGGTCCTCGTGCTTAACGCCTCCACTCTCATTTCATTCAGTTATATTAAGACATTTCATTTAGGGCATGTGTCGCTCATTCTCAGTTATTTTATTGGAGAGATTGTACTTCCTTATTTTCAATATTTAGTTATTTAGTTGGATTCAGTTATATTAGTTTATGTTTGAGACTTTGAACAGGAATGTTTTATCTAGTCTTATTTATTTCAACAATTGATTCATATCCAGTATCTATTTTATTCATATGTATGGTAAATGGTTGTGTCTTAATAATTGAAATTTATTTATGGATGATTTGGGTATAACTTAAAATGAAAATGTTTTGACAGTAGCTTAATTAATTATTAGGTGATTAATAGTGTTAAATATTTTTGACATTGATGCTAAGAATGAACCAACCGAACATTCTATTTTAAATTTAATAAAAGACTGATCACCAGGTATTTAATTGGGCGGGGTGTCACATGTGGTATCAGTGCATCAGGTTCTAGAGTCTTTTAGGATATGTACGGCTGATTATGCTTTCACACTACTCCAAAACTGTTGGATTGTCACGGTCATTGATCGTGACAAGTCTAACTTGTCAAGGTTAATGACCGTGATGAGTCTGGGGGTGACAACCTTTGTTATCACGAACTTGTCACGGTCCTGCATGGTCTTTGACCGCGATAAGTTTTGTCACGGTTAAAGACCGTGACAAGCCCTAAAAAATTGTCATGGTCATTGACCGTGACAAATTTGTGACAAGTTTTATTTATCATGGACTTGTCACGGTCAATAACCTTGACAAACTGCTGGGAAGTTTGGCCACTGCCACTGCCCAACAGTATATTTGTACCTATTATAACAAAATTGTACATGTTCAAACAACATATATCCAAATAAAATAGAAATAATCCACCAAATCATTGCATATATAATTCCATATCCAAACCAAAATGTAGCAAATCAAAACAATTCAAATATAATCCAAGTGTCCAAATAAAAATAGATAAAAATAATGTCACCCCATAGAGCCTGGGTACGTTCGAGGAGGAAGGAAGGCCACGTGATATACGCATTGAGACACCCCTCAATATGCGTCACGACGCATTGATCGCCAACCACAATGCAGAGTTCTCCTTCGTAGTTATCACATGCTTGACGAGCACCTTGGCCTCGATGTTTTAAAGGATACGTCCATGAATCGGCATACTCGAGACGGTATTCGAGTCCCTCAACCCCCTCGTTATCCACTGGACATCACGTATGTCGTGTAAAAACACGCTCGGACAACCGATTATTGACATAGGCCGCTGGATGGGAGTCGAGTAGGGGACTGGATCATCAAGCGATGAGTCTGCGTGTATCGATGATGAAGCAGCGACGTCCACATCCACGTCCTCGTCCTCATCCACCATCTTCTCCTTCCCCTTCACCTTCCCCTTGCCCTTTTCCGCCCAACTGACGTTTCATGAATGCATACATATCTAGGACCGTTGCCTCCAATCTTTATAGCTTCGCGTCATTCGTGTCCACCTCATGAGCCAACCCGGTGTTACTCATATCCATTCCGATGATCCTGGATTTTCCCACATGCGAGCTCACCCCTTAAACCTCCCTTTGTGATAAGCGCTGAGCACTTGGCTGAGTGCATCAGTGGACAAAGATGCCTTGTCGGCATCAGACTGCGACACATGCACTTCCTTAAGCTTTGCCTGAAACGAAAAAAAGCACATAATTAGTTAATTAAGTAAATAAAAAAATTATAACGTAATTAATAAAAATTAAACCATTGAATTACTTACAATCGTGGCCACGATGCTCGAGGACACCTCATTATCCTTGCACTTCTTCGTCCGAATTTCCACATTGGCATCGAGCCTATGTGGCCTACCCCTAGGGCCATTCCCCATCCCCTGAAATAAAATAATGCAAAATTAGTAAGTAACGCAAAGTAAAATAATGTTGAATAACAAATTTCTATAATTATAGAAAAATAAAAACTTACCATCCTGTGCTCCACCTCGACGTAAGACGTCCGATCGGAGTAGTGCATGTCCGTCTTTTTCACCCGATTTTCCCTCCCCGAATGGTGAGATACCAATTGTCGATCATCGATCTCATTATCGATGGACTTTTGCCACTTTGCCAATGCGATCAGCTCCTTCGACGAGACAGTCTCACGCAGTCTGAGAATGGATTCCTGGGTCTTTCCAAAGTACCGGGCCCGCAAATTTTTCTTCCATGTCTTATGTTGTTCCATCAACTGCTCCAAAATGGAATTGCGATGGTGTGGGTCTAGGCCGAATTGTTACTTTCAAACAAATACAAAACAAAACGAAAGTAAGTGTTAGTTGCTAATTAATATAAATTTAAATTTAAATATAAATATGAATATAAATATAAATTAAAATTGAAATTAAAATATACATATAATACCTGTAGTGTTGTCCAAACAACAAACTTGAGCTCATTTAGCTCCTCCCTCCAACTAGTGCACCCCGGGCCGATAATCATCTTCACCAACTCGAGGGATTTAGTCAATATCCCCGTCTTGTTCTCAACGGCCGATCCTAATTTGCCCCGTTTTGGGAGCCTAGGGGCCGAGGAACCCTCATCACCTCCACTGTCGCCAAGCCCTGAAGAAGACGTTTTCTATAAAATTGTTGTTATTAGTACAAATTCAAATGAATTAGAAGAATAGAAAGCACTAACCATATTATAATAAAACACTGTCAACTTTGAATTAATGCACTAAACTGATAAAGTATAAATGAATTAAAAACATTAAACTGATGTACGATAATAATAAAACACTAGAATAATACACCCACTGGACATGGACTTTGAATTAATGATTAATAATTAAATCTAAATATTTCATGCAGTAAACTGATAAATTACAAATGAATTAAAAGCATTAAACTAATGTCCGATAATTGTAATACTTATTACAATTCTAAAAATCGTTTCAAATTTGGGTAATCATAAACCTGGATTGATATTCAGTAGGAGCAACCATGTCATCCACACTAGTGTTTAGACTCTTTGGCGCATGTAGGACAATTGACCATGGCTCATTGTTGATATACTCTGAGTAAAACACTTGCTTGACCTTTTGAAATGCACAAACAAACGACTCATCGCTCATTTGTTCGTTGCCCTTCAACTTGGACAAGTCAACCATGATCAAATTGGTGCCAGGATCAACTTTATAAGCATTTTTATCGTCAACTCTTACCCAATCATAGTAAAATACAACCTCTTTGAAGCTTACATAGTCCAATTCAAATATACTTCGAATTACACCATAATAAGTCATTTCAGCTTCAACGAGGTTTTTATCTTTCAGGCTCGCTCGAAAGAAAGTAAGAGCCTTGTATCAAATGCCCGAGTTCAATACATTTGTATTTTCCTCGTACACCCTTGCACCGAATATGTGACCGTTCAATCGATACTTTTTGTACTCTTATGACATGAACAAGGGTCCAGTGGTTAGACGAGAAAGCTTTGATGTCGCATCACCCGTCTTTAGGAGCTGAGAATATACAAAAATTAAATAAGTTAGTTGTAAAGTTTTATTATAGTGTATCATTATATAACAACCATTTTCATTATATTTACCTCGTGTGACAACCACTGCCTAAATTCGCTGTCTGATTGTGCCATCATTTTTCGTCTTTTATTGTTCTCGCAGGCTTCGTATTTTCTGCATAAAATTAATGTGCCGACCGTATTAAAAAATTAATCATGTATAAAATAATCTAAAATAATGTAAAACTTAAAATAATTTAAACTTACTTTTTCCATTCTTCGACATCTTCATGTGTGTCAAATAGATAAAGAGCTATTTGTTCATGTTGCAAACACGTTAATTTTACTCGTTTGCCCATCACATGACCACCCTCATCGACGAATTCATCAATGTCATCAACGTTGGTCGAGTCAGACATATATTCACGAGTATAGATTGATGATTCCACAGTTATGTATTCCTCTGCAATTGATCATGCAATGTATCGTGTATTCTTGACGTAATCTTTGAGAACTTTCATCAATCTTTCAAGCGGATACATCCACCGGTATCTAACTGGATAAAAAAGAAGTGCCTCATCGCATAGGTGTACCAACAAGTGAATACTTATGTTAAAGAATGATGGGGGAAAGTATTACTCCAACATACAAATCTCTTCAGTAACTGCCAATTTTGCAGCCACTGTGTGTTCTCGATTGACTACCTTCTCACATAAAAGTGAGAAGTAGATACTAATTTGCATAATAGCCCTTTGCAAATCCTTGTTCTTGGAGAAACATTTCTTAAACAGTAGATGAACCAATTGCATGATCACATGCCAATCGTGGGACTTACACTTATGTAAATCATAGGTAGCATAATTCACAATCCTTTGCAAGCTGGACGAAAAATTAGATGGAATTTTCAAATTGTATATTGTGTTTAAAAGCACCTTCCTTTCCCCACTCGTCAAAGTAAACGCACCAGGGGGAATTATTGTACTTCCCTTACTATCTTCTTTCAACCATAGTTGCGGCTTAAGTTTCAACGATTTAAGGTCTTTTCGTGCATTTTCTCCATCCTTCGAATGACTCCCACCAAGGCATGTGCCCATAATATGTTCAGCGATGTCCCATAAGCGTGTACTACACAACCAGATAATGTCACATAAGCTGGAAAATCATGAATTGGCCACATCAACATAGCTTTCAGTATAAGCTCTTCTTTTCTAAAAGAGTCAAATGATTGCACACCCTCTTCCCACAACTCATTTAAATCTTCTATCAAAGGAGCCAGGTAGACATTGATGTCCTCACTTGTGCCTTTGTCCCAGGGATCAACAAAGACAACATTGAAAATTCAGGTCTCATCCACTGTGAAGGATGGAGATTGAGTGGGCATAGGATCACTGGACTAACACTCTGATTGGTTCTTAAATTTCCAAATGGATCGAAACCATCTGTTGATATTTCCAAACGAATGTTACACTATGCTCGAGCAAAATCGGGATACTCATAACTCATAACTATTTGTTGAGAAAAATTCGACAGCATGTCCCCATAGTTCTCCAAGTACACGACGTAGATTTGCAAGTGTGAATATTATTTCAATTGATAACTGAAATGACACTCAACATCGCATCATCTAGTATGTACCCAGAGAACATTAAGATATGACTGCAAAAACTTCCTCCACAAGAAACAAGTTTAGTCCACTAAGAATATTATTATATAGAAACTATGCAGTCCCAAACTGTCCAAACAGGATAATTCGAGAGATCTCATTACAGGGGTAATGACTCTCGAACGGGTCTAAGGGCTATTGAATGCGCACGCATAAGAACTTAGAAGGCTAGTATCTATGCGCACTATGTATAATTTCAAGTATGTTTCATTTATTTATAATGTCAAATTAATTTTATTCTCTAAACAATAAGATTCAATCAATATTAACAATACCTATTAATTTCAATCCCAACTAACATCACCCAATCAACATTAACAATTAATTTCAAGTCCTAAACTAAACATTAATTTCAAGTCCCCGATCAACATTAACAATTAATTTTAAATCCTAAACTAAACATTAATTTCAAGTCATAAATCAACATTAACAATTAATTTAAAGTCCTAAACTAAACATTAATTTCAAGTCCCAAATTAACAATTAATTTCAAGTCCTAAACATTAACAATTAATTTCAACACCCCCCCCCCCCCCACTCCCCACTCCCCCCCCCTCCAAAATTCTCACCCATCTTCACACCCACACACACCACCCCCTGCCCCGTCCCCCCCACCACACACACCCACCCCTGTACATGCACACACCCACCACCCACATATACACACACATATATACAAAGGAAAGAGAAAGAGAGGAAATAACTAACATGAAAATCTCTTAGAGAGAGAAAGCAGTCGCTTAGAGAAAGAAAAAAAGAGGGGAGTGAAAACAGTGGGAAAAAATAAGAGGGAAGGATTTATTTACTGATAAAGTTGTCACGGTCTTTGACCGTGATAACTTTATAAGGCTTGTCACGATCATTGACCGTGACAAGTCCATGACAACTGTACTTGTCATGGACTGGTCATTGTCAATGAATGTGATAAGCCTTTGCCATGGCCTTATCACGGTCAATGACCTAGACAAGTCTGGCCGGTTGAAAGGTGACAATTTGGCCTTTCTGGTGTAGTGTCAGCTTAGAGTTCTTTGATATAACGCCATATCTTTAGGATTGTTGCATTCTTGATTATGTGATTTCGTCTTCAGCTATTTGCGATTTAATAACTGTGGTCTTATAAATTCTTTCTCGTTTCAGATGCCTCCCAAACGTGTACCGAGGGTCAGAAATGCCCAACTCGAGCCCCAGCTAACCCAAGTTCAGGGTACTAAGAATGCTGCAAAGGTCACTGCCATAGTTTCTCAGGTGGTCAATGAAACACTAGCAGTCGTTCAGCAGGCTCCACCCTAGGCATAGGCAGTGGCGCCATCACCGGCTCATGCGTTCTCATTTTCTTGGGAGTGAGTTAGGTATGCCTTTTAGAAGGCGTATCCTCCAGAATTCTCGGGCAGTTATGATGTTGTGTTGGCAAGCTAATGAAACAAAGATATCCAGTGGAACCTTAGGATGTATGAGTGCACCGATGTTCACAGTCAGATACTAGCTAATTTTAAACTTGTTGGGTCAGCTTTAAAGTGGTGGGAGTCCACTACTATTGCAGAGGAGCGTGATGCGATGTCGATTCAAGACTTATGTGTGCGGTTCAATCGCAAATTTTTCCCTTGCGCAGTGAAGAGTGAGATGAGGTGAAATTTACTTGATCTCACCGAGGAGGGGAAGACAGTAGTCGAGTTTGAGGAGTTCACGACGCTAGTTAATCTTGTGCCAAAAGAGGTACCTACCGAAGAGAAGAAAGTACAGATTTTCATGGATGGCCTGACCTAGACGATCCGACAGAATTTTTTAGGTAATATTTCTTTATAATCCTATACAGATGTACTTAATGTTGCGTTACTACACTGTCAGGACCACTGCCTCCATGTTAAGGGGAGAAAATGAGACGGAGAGTCTAGCTATCATGGCAGGAGAGGTGGAGGTAGTGCCAGTGGGGCACCAGTAGCTCAGCAGCAGCAGAGGCAGGGTGAGGAGGGTTCCCAACAGGGAGATTATGCTAAGAGGTTTCGATCAGGAGGTTATTGTCATGGGCAGGGAGGTTTCAGGCATGGCCATCAGGGCCATCAGGGCTAAAGGAGAGGTGGTAATGACCAAAAGTGTAGAGGCCAACAGGGGTAGAAAGGGGGTAACTACGCAGGTAGATGTTTCACTTATGGCAAGACTGACCACAAATGATTCGAGTGCCCTGACAAGCATAAGTATCCTCGGCAGTAGGTGCTCAGTAGGAGCCCCGGAGACCTATGTTTCTCGTCGCCCCAGCTCCAGCGTAGATTCTAACTTTTCATTCCATTCTAGCAGCCCCTATTCAGTAGGGACACGTACAGTACGGACGTGTGTAGAACGTCCACTAGGCTGTAGTTCCACAGGCGCCACCCGCAGTTAAGGGTATATTTTCTATACATGGAGTTATGGGGCATATTTTTTTTTACACGTGGATTTCACAGTCTTTCATAGACACTAGGTTTTCACGGGTCGCAGGATTGTTAGATGCGGTTGAGAGTACAGTGACTTGTGTAAACTCATCATTGGGTAATGGGTCGTTGATTTTCTTTATATGTCGGGGAGTGGATATAGACATTGGGAGTCTTATTTTGCCTGCCGATATGCTTGTTTTAGATATGTCTGAGTACGATGCCATTATTATCATGGATTGCGTATAGGTCCATGATTGACCACTTTAATAAAAGCATCATTTTCGCTATCCCGGGTCAGGAGATATTTATAGTGGAGATGCCTCGCCCATAGGGAGGATCGTCCACTCACCTATTTTATATAAAGGAGGAGACCTCTACGGGAGTTTTTGTTTCCCTGGATTCGATTTCGGTAATTCACGAATTTGCTGACGTATTTCACGAGATTCCAGGATTACCGCCTAGAAGGGTGATAGAGTTTGTGATTGATTTAGTACCTGATACTCGACTGATAGCTCATGCTCCTTATCCGATGGATCCTATGGTATAGGGTTTTATCCAGAGGAGTGCCTCAACTTGGGGTGCCCCAGTCCTATTCGTGAAGAAGTGAGATGGATCTCTGCGGTTATGTGTAGATTATCGAGAGTTAAATAAAGTCACGATAAGGAATCCATTGCCTCAAATCGATGACTTATTCTACCAATTGAGAGGAACAACCTACTTCTTGAAGATAGACTTGAGGTCGGGATACCATCAATTATGAATTAGGGAGTAGGACATATCTAAGACTGCCTTTTGACGAGATATGGGTCCTACGAGTTTTGAGTTATGCCATTTGGGCTAACCAACGCACCGACGGTATTCATGGACTTGATGAACATGGTGTTCAAAAAATTCTTAAATCAGTTTGTCATTGTCTTCATAGATGACATCTTGATTTATTCACAGACAGACGAGGCGCATACCGAACACCTACGTAGAGTTCTGCAGACTTTACGTGAGAATGGGTTGTACACAAAATTCGAGAAATGTGGGTTCTAGTTGCGCGAGGTGCAATTTTTAGGGCATGTCATTTCAGATAGGGGATACCCCTAGTAAGGTGTCGGTGGTGAGGGAGTGGTGACAACCCACTACAGCGATAAAAGTGTGGAGTTTCTTGGGGTTAGATAGGTACTACAGAAAGTTCATTCGAGGATTCTCGAAAATTGCGGGTCTGATGACCAATCTGACTCGTAAGGGAGTACCATTCATTTGGGATAATGCGTATCAGCTAGCATTTGATGAGATGAGGACAAGATGACTTCAGCACCCGTACTAGCACTCCCCAAAGTAAGAATGGAGTACTTGGTTTACACTAATGCATCTTTGCAGGGGCTTTGTGGAGTATTACAGCAGGAAGATCAAGCTATAGCATATGCTTCTCGTAATATTAAGCCTCACGAGAAGAATTACCCCACCCACGACTTGGAGTTAGTAGAAGTCGCGTTTGCACTTAGGATTTGGAAACATTACCTCTTGGGAGAGAAATTTAGCCTATTCATAGATCATAAGTCCCTGCAGTACTTGTTCACTCGAAAGAGTTGAATATGCATTAGCGCATGTGGTTTAAATTTATGAAGGACTATCAGTTTGAGATACATACCACCCGGGGAAGGCCAACATATTTGCTGATGCATTGAGTCGTAGGCTAGTAGATGGGGTAGCCGAGGTGTGAAAGGAGAAACGAAAGGAGTTGGGACATCAGGATGCAGTTACCCGATCTTTCATGTCTTACTCCTCAGATCGTGATGAGGATTATACAGGTCCATGTAGTGGATTCATTTTGTCAGGAGAAGATTCGACACATTCTAGCAGTGGGAGAAGAGTCTTGTTCATTAAGTTCTGAGGGAGGCTTGTGCTTCAATGGATGGCTGGTTATTACAGAGGGAAAGGATCTGCGACACGCGGTGATACCTGAGTCACATGGATCATGATTTATGATACATCCCGATGGGGATAAGATGTACCAGGATATGAGGTGACAGTACTGAAGGAGTGGGATGAAAAGAGATATTGCTGAGTTTGTCTCAAAATGTACTACTTGTCATCTGGTGAAAGTGGACCATCAGAAATCATCAGGGTTACTGCAGTCATTAGAAATTCCTATGAGGAAATGGGAGAGAATTTCCATAGATTTCATCTTAGGGTTGCCTACATCTCAGAGGAGTCACGATTCTATTTAGGTGATTATGGATCGGTTGACTAAGGTGGATCACTTTCTGCCAGTTCAGGCAGATTCTATAGCGGGGTAGCATACCCAGATATTCATTATTGAGGTAGTGAGACTACACATAGTACCTCTTAATATTGTGTCTGACCGGGATAAGGTTTTTGTGCTTCGCTTTTGGGAGAGCCTTCGGGAGGCCATGGGTACGGAGCTGCGATTGGGTACGATTTACCACCCGCAGACTGATGGGTAGACAGAGCGGACTAATCATATGTTAGAGGATATGTTGCGTATGTGTGTCCTTGACTTTAGAAGAGGTTGGGAGAAGTATCTTCCATTGGTGGAGTTCACGTATAATAACTCCTACTAGTTTACGATTGGCATGGCCCAATTTGAAGCATTATATGGTAGACCTTGTCATTCGCCTGCTTATTTCCTAGAGGTGGAGGATAACAAGATACTAGGTCCAGAGGTGATTTGGGAGACTACGACCAGAATGGAGATGATTTGGGGTCGTATATGGGTAGCTCAAGACAGGCAGAAAAGCTACGTCGATGTTAAGCAGTTCTTTAGAGAGTTCGCCGTGGGGTACCAGGTTCTGTTACGAGTATCTCCTATGAATGGGATAATGAAATTTGATAAGAAAGGAAAATTAGTGTCGAGGTACGTAGGGCCATTTTCTGTCATCGAGAGGATCGGACCAGTGGCATATAGATTGGGATTTTTGGAGCAATTACATCGGATATATGACGGGTTCCATATTTTTTTGCTTCGACGATATCTGCAAGATGAGTTAGCCCACACTCACATTGCACTGGAGGAGGTGGACTTACATCCATATAGTTCATATGAGGAGAGACCAGTGGCTATCCTAGACCATAGCGAGTGGAGACTGAGGTCGAAGATAGTACCTCTTATGCGTATTAAGTGGGAGCACCACAACATCGGGGAGTCTACTTGGGAGCGTGAGGATGAGATGCGCGAGAAATTTCCAGAGCTTTTCTTACTAGGTAAACTTTTACTTTTCGAATTTCGGGACGAAATTTTGTTATAAGGGGGGAAATATGTAACACCCCGTAGTTTTATGATTTTTAAATATAGCATTAATTGAATTTAATTTGAGAAATTAAATAAGGATTAATCCGGATTAAAATAAATATTAACTATCGAGTTAAGGGTTAGTATTTATTGATGTGCATTATGTTGAATATTACTGAGCGGATAAAGTAATATCTGATTATAAAATTATTATAATTGTCGCAAGTGAAAAATATGATAGTTACGATAATTAACTCGAGACACGTGTGTGAGTCGTGTCAGGACTAATTGAAAGGAATTAAGAATAAATTATTTATAAGTAATACAAATGGTCATTTCAAGTGCGTTGATGTGTTCAGAAGGGTCGAGATAGTCAGAAAAGTCTACCCGGGGTTTTAGTTTAGGCCCCGAGATAATTTTTGGCCAAATCGGCATCCGGGAGGGCGTTTTGGTAAATTCCATTTTTGAGAATTTTTTTCCCACGCAGCTTAGAGGAGAAATATATAACCTACGTGGGTTGGATTAGGGTTTTCATTCATAAGTTTCAAGAGATAGCCATAGAAGGTGAGGGAGAACAAATTTCAAGGAACTAAGACCATTAACTACCACCTTGAACCACCATCGCCACCACCGTGTAAAATGGAGAATGAGGAACACACCCATTCCACTTATACCAGCGGATCAGACCATCGAAATCAAGGCAAGTGTTTATTACTTACTTTTTGTTAGCACCATTTATGTTCATGTTAGTATAGGAGAATAGAACCCATGACTATGTACGATTTTGAGGAAATTAGGAGATGTGAATTTTTAATCTGATATCGAATTGAACATAGGTCAATTCATTCATGTATTTAGAGGAAAAACCCATGAAATCATATATTAATTGATGGACGAATCTGAGACATAATTGTTCTTGAATTGGAAATTAAATGGACTAGGGTTCTAATAGATTAAATTGGGGATTTCATATCTATTTCATGTTTATAGATGATTTAATGATACTAAGATGTTAGAAATTGAATATGCATGTTGGTTTATCAATTGGTATAGTTATTTTGGTGTTTGGGAAGATTCTGTAGAGAATTTAAGAATGAAAATGGTGAAAGAACGCATTTGGATAAGAGCAATTTTTCACAGAGCTCCGGAATGGTCCGTTTCTCATCCGAATCGGTCCGTTTTTCAGTCGGATCAATTCATTTTTTCCAGTCGGACCGGTCCGATCTGCTTCATATTTTGCTCTCTTCTAAAATACTTAAGAACCTTTCAAATCTTAAAGTACGAGTTTATGGTGAAGTATAATGAGAATTAGCCTAATAAACCATAGACCAAAGTTGAGTTAGGATTGGATCTTAGAGGGGTAAACTATGGGTTAGACTTAAATGGGTATTAATCGGGAGAAAATAACTACTTTAGAGAATAATTCAAGACTCGGAGAGTCGAGAGAAATGATGACTTAGCCCGGTAGGGTATAGGGACTTTAACCACTGTTATAATGTATAAACATAAGGATACCCTTCAAGTGATGAGGAATACTAGGGAGAATTCATTAATGAATTAAGCTATGAATTATTATTACGTAGATTATTCAGGATAAAAATGGACTAAGTATGTAACATGAAATGAAGGAGCTAGGTTGTGCGTATACCTATATGTGATTTATTATGTGTATGACATACCTACGCTACTTGCTATCGCCGGAGGTTTTGAAAATGATAGAGGACAGTCTTATCCTGATGAGCCATCAGGGGGATTTTAGATTTGGCACCTCAGAACATAGTACGTTGGTTAGATTGCTATTTATGAGAACGTTGGTATTGAGCGATCATTTGGGTGCATAGGTATATGCGTAGCCCAAAGGCTTAGGACTATGTTCGCCTCCAATATGTGTGATTTTTTTATCCGGTTCGTAGGAGATTTCCAAACCGATAGTCCTTGTTTGAGTACGAGATGTACCTAGACTTGATAGCAGAGTATGCATTGCACTACAAGTATAGCCTTGGGGTGCTGTATTGGTGTGTATATATATATTGATGTGGATATATGTATACTTATGATACTATCTACCGTGCGATAGTTGTAGATGATTAAGATAATGAGATAAAGTACCTTAAGTTGTGAATACTTAACTTTAGTGTGATAACACTTAATCGAGATAATGAATGTTGAAACATTTAATACAAGTATTGGGGAATACAGAATACTACTACGAGTCATAATTAGAAGTATAAGTCTATGACCTAGGTGGTCAGGTTATAAATCTCCAGGTTGGATTAGATGTACGTTAGGCGTGCACAATAGTTGAGAAGTGAGAATATCATGTGAGAGTTCGTACTAGCATGCGCATAATACTTGCTTCATTGCAAATTTTAAATAATTGCTAAAACAAAATATTTTCACAACTTGGGCTCTGACCCGTTCTTGCATATTCTCTTCTCTCTTATATTATTTATATCAAGTGTCCAACCATAAGGACGCTAGGCTTAGACGGTCAAACAGTTTGACGTGTTGCTGGTCCTCGTGCTTAGACGCCTCCACTCTCATTTCATACAGTTCTATTTAGACATTTCATTTAGGGCATGTGTCGCCCATTCTCAGTTATTTTATTAGGGAGATTGTACTTCCTTCTTTTCAGTATTTAGTTATTTAGTTGGATTCAGTTATATTAGTTTATGTTTGAGACTTTGAACTGAAATGTTTTATACAGCCGTATTTATTTCAGCAGTTGATTCATATCCAGTATCTATTTTATTCATCTGTATGGTAAATGATTGTGTCTTAATAATAGGTGTTTATTTATGGATGATTTGGGTATAACTTAAGATGGAAAATATTTCGACACTAACTTAATTAATTACTAGGTTATTAATAGTGTTAAATATTTTCGACAATGATGCTGAGAATCAACCAACCGAACATTCTATTTTAAATTTAATAAAGGACTGATCATCTGGTATTTAATTAGTCGGGGTGTTACAGAGAGTAGACGATTTTGAGGTATAATGAGAGGAGAGAGAATGGTAGTATTAATTGAAATGGGTCAATATTAACACTTCTAATACTATTATATTAGAGCTATACTGTAGATACTACAAGGATTTAATTTTTCCATATAAAACTTTATATTTTCAAGAAGCTCTCTCACATGTGTTTTTCCTTGAGCCTAACACGTGGACACATTTATATTGGTTGATGTTTTCTGATGAGTGCATTACTTTGTATGAAATTTGCCCAATTATATGCCTTGTTAGGCCCGTTGTAACATAAATATTGAGCTTTTAGAGTCTTTTTCGTAAATTAAAAGAAAAATGCAAGTTTGAATAAAATTTGAGTTAAAAATATGATTTTAATAACTCTGGGGTGAAATCATAATCATCAAACTTTACGGGCCTGAAAATAATTTTTAAATGTTTATCTAGGCAAAATAAAGTTCTCTTTGAAATTTGGTTGAATTCTGAATTAAAACAAGCAATTTTTGAATTTCGGGGGAGAAAATACAAAGAAGGGTAACTCTGTATTTTTTTAAATATTTATGACCCTAAATTTGAATTAATTATTTTTATTTTGCATTTTTACAGGTACCCCAGAAATTTGGACAACAAAGGAGTCGATGTACAAAAATTGTCAGGATACGTCGCGACGCGACACGACCCGATTGACACAGCTGTACTAAATATTTTTTATAAAATCGCTACAGCGTCCTTTGAGGCAGTGCCATAGCTTATCGAAAAGGTGTTGACAAGACTCACAACTTTGAAGTTTGGACGAAAATGAGATTTTGAAGTTTGGGAAGTCAAAAATGAGATTAAAGTTGGTGCTGTGAATTGTGACGTGAATAGTGCCAAAATTGGAGATAATTATCTCCAACTTTTTTCAAGACTCCATGAGATAATTATCATGTCAAATACAATCAATCAAGAAGAGTCCCACCTCATCCAAATACCCTACCCCTAACCCTATAAATAGGACCATTGGATTCATTATTTTTTACACAAAGTTATCGAGGGCGACTTTAGATTAATTGTTGGTAGTGTTAGTTTGAGTGTTTCATTTATATTTGAGGGCTAATAATTATTATGGGAGGAATTCTGTCAAGAATATTTGTGTCACACCATTTGTAAGTTTCATTATTTAATAAAAATTAACATTCATTCTTGCAAATTTATTATGTCTATAATTATGCTCGCTTAATTTCTTTACTAGGACTAAGTGAAATTTATCACGTCTCTTTAATATTGTGCATGATTTAAATTCATTTTTTTCCCTATATGTGCTAAAGGTTTTAAAAATTCGGTATTCATTTAAAACGACATGAGATTGTGTTTTAAACCTTCGACATTGTTTGAAAAAAATTATTTTATTTTATTTTAAGTATGAGTACTTTTTGATGGGTTATACTTTTATTAATTTGATTGATAGCCCATGCTTAAAGACTATTTTGAAATTTAAAAGTGAACATTTTGAGGGAATAGAAATTTTAGGCTTCTAAATTTAGAGACGTTAAATTTTATTTTGGATTTCTAACGTGTTATTTTTTGAATTAAATACAACGAGAGTCGGTTTAATTTGAGTTATAAAATCGGGATTGAAGAATTTAAATTGTTGCACGGTGTTAGTTTAACGTGATAAATGGATCCAACGTCCTAGTTTTCACACACACTTAATTATATCTTTCGTAGTTACACTTTTTATTTGTGTTAGCTTAGTTTAATATTACATCTCATCTCTAAAACCATTTAGTCTAGTTGGACAGTCACAATTATTTTTAATGAAAAAAATTGATAAATCTCTGTGGGTTCGACCCGTACTTACACTCGCTATTCTATAGTAGCCCGTGAACTTGCGGTATTTTATAAAATTAACAAACAAGTTTTTGGCACCATTGTCGGGGATTTATTCGAATTTTTTTAAAAAAAAGTGGTGACTTTCGGATTTTTTTTTTACTTTTCGCATTTTTGTTAGTAAAAAATCATTAAAAAAAGTAGAAATTTCTGGGGAAAAAAATCAGCAACAATATTTCTATTTTTCTGGGTAAAATAAAAATTCAGATTTAAGTTTTTTTTAATAAATAGCACTTTTGGCACTAAGTTTATACTAAAATACATTAAATTTTTTTAAAAAAAAATAGTTTTTTTTCTGAAATTTCCAGATTTGTGTTTTTTCAGTAGGTAGACCCTAAAAAAAAAATTATTTCATAAGTGTGTTTTGTTTTTTTGTGTAAAATACACCACTAGTGCATGTGTCGTGTTTTTTTTCTTCTCTTTTCTTTAATTTTTTTTGGTGTCGCACTTTCCATTTGGTGTAGTTCTTTTTTTAGAAGCATATTCAAAGAAGAAGAAATTGTGCAAAAGATGGAAAAAAAAAGAGAAAAAAAAGTGAAGAACAATTTGAAAAGGTGTTAACGGTCCTGCGCAAACGTGAAGAAAAAAATTATGCAATCTTGCCACGAGCACTTGGAACTCTCGGGGACGATTGAAACGTAGGGGGTGTTTCCCTCTGATCGACGTCAACTTAAACATCGGCCCGGCGTAAATAAGTGATTGTAAAAAGTTCACGCCGGACTGCTGCTACATAATTTAATTTTGAACGTTGCATAAATTGACTTAAGGGCAAAATCCGTGTGAAAGATAAGGGGGGGATTTCATCACCCTTCCTTAGCCCGAAAATCACTAAATAACCAAGCATTTGCATATCTCGAGCCATCACATAGGTATATTTATAAAGTTGAGAATCCAAATTGTTTTGGACTCTCTAACTTAAGAAGGCCACTTTTGTAACTTTATTTGCATGTTTGACACCGGATAATTTTATACCACCTTGGAGGTTTTTTGTTTATCCCATTCCTTATGGGTTAAGGATCTCACTTAGGATAACTTGTTCCATCTAATATCCTATCCCAAACTATACCAAATATTGGATAGGAT
Organism: Sambucus nigra; assembly: GCA_949130495.1. Taxonomy (NCBI): domain Eukaryota; kingdom Viridiplantae; phylum Streptophyta; class Magnoliopsida; order Dipsacales; family Adoxaceae; genus Sambucus; species Sambucus nigra. The sequence continues at coordinate 441,860,663 of OX422211.1, forward strand.
ATTTTAATCCAATATGACCCTCTTATACGACACATCAAACGGGGCCTTAATTTCAAATCAAGTAGACATTGGCCTTAGGATATCACATAGCTCATAGGAAACCTCTTAATGAGGCTAGAATTAAAAGCTACTCCAACGCGAACTTGTCAAATCGATCTCGTTTCTCCTTGTCTAGGATTGGTGGTTTTTAATGTCTTCGTACCGACCACTTACCTGGAGGAAAAAAATGGGATTTGAGTCGATAATCGCAATTGTCGTCTTCTAAATTCTTCCATTGTCAAAGAGTAGGAGCTGTCTAATTAGGGAGATTAATTCAAAGACCCATTGCTATCGTCGATTGATCTCGAGAAAACTAGATTTTAAAATTTAAATTCCCTCGACTAAATTAGATGATTCAATTTGCTATGTGTTAGCTTGGAATTACGTCTTGATTCAACTTTTTTTAAAATTTTCTTCACATAAAAAAAATTATAAAAAAATAAAAAAAATATTCAGGTGAGCTCAGTGCATGCGAAGTTGGTTTCGAGATCATACCGATCGTTTGTCGAGTATGGAGTCTAGCATTCTCGATACTTATGTATGTAGATTTTCGATATTCACCGAGATGGGAGACGAGTTTGCACCACGTGCCCTCAAAGATTACCTTTATCCGACTAGGTCTAGTCAACCTTCGTGCACACGTCTACCCGATCACACTGCGAATAATTTTCTATTCCATCATGGAACAATCCGAATGTTGCCCATGTTTTTAGGTACCGACAAAGAGGATCCCTACCTTCACATTCGGGAATTCGAGGAGATATGTGGGACCATTAAGTATCAACAACTCACTGATGAGTCCCATTCTCGTTGAAAGACAAAGCCAAGAGTTGGTTTAACTCATTAACACCCGAATCCATCACCACTTGGAACCATGTGAGTGTCGCCTTCCTGCAAAAATTATTTCCCAACCAAAAGACGGCATCGATACGTCACGCCATCAACACATTTAGCCAAAAGGAGGGAGAAGCCTTATGGATGTATTTGGAGAAATTCAAGGACTTTCTACTGCAATGTCCGCACCATGGGATTGAGATCGGAAGACAAGTACAAATTTTGTATAAGGGGTTCGATTGTAATACTCGAGCTATGCTCGAGTCATTATGTAATGGTGATTTTATTGAGAAAAGTGACGTTGACGGTTGGATATTCCTAGAATCCGTAGAGAAAAAGTTACAGCGATGGGCACCCAATAGAGAATCTAGGTCCACCACGTCCAATGAGGGTTTCTCTTACTAAGTCAAACAAAGTTATGATTTAAATGCCAAAGTGGACACATTGGCCCGACGCTTAGAAGCTTTAAAGATGAGCAAAGTGGGCTATCGAACCACACCTGCGGTCATTAAACATATAGGTTCCCATATGTGTATACTTTGCGATGCATTTGACCACTTAGTTGAGAATTGTCCCACCCTTCCGACCCACAAGGCAATCGCCGAGCAAGCTAATACCCTATTCCAAAATAGGCCGAAGTACGACCCGTATTCCAATGCGTACATTCTAGAGTGGCGAGATCACCCTAATTTTTCATGGTCTAAAGGTCAATACCAAGAAAGTGGGAGTCAATCTTCTGTTAACCCACCCCCGAGTTTCCAAAAGAATGCTCCCGAGCCATTATATCCTTCATCCCAAAAGATCCAAGCTTTAGAGGATACGATGAATTTGCTTGCTCAAAGTACCCTTCAATTCCAGCAGCCGACTCAGAGTTTCCTCCAATCCACCCAACAAAGCTTGCATGCAAACACTCAATCCGTAGCCAAACTCAAAGTTCAAGTGAGTCAATTAGCGAACGCGTTGAGTGAGATAAACAAGGGAACATTCCCGAGTAAACCTGAGCCCAATCCTAACGGTAACTTACCTAAAGAGCAATATTTTATTCAAGACAACGTCGGTTCATCACAAACCCAAGAGGATGTAAAAGCCATCATCACGCTTAGGTCTGGTAAGGAAGGTGAAAAGAATGTCTCACCACCCATCGAGAGTGAATATGAGAAATGTAAGGAGAAGGAAGATCCACATGTGGATCCAACTTCCTCCCCACCCTTATCTTCCGAGCCATCTGTAGAGACCTATGTTCCAAAAGCTCCATTTTCCCAGCGATTGGTTCCCCAAAAGAAGAAGGCGCAAGTTGATAAGATGTTGGAAGTATTCAAGAAAGTACAAATCAATATCCCATTGCTTGACGTTATACAACAAGTCCTATCCTATGCCAAATTTTAGAAGGACCTTTGTACCTTTAAGAGACACACCAACGTGCCCAAGAAAGCTTTTCTCGCCGACCAAGCAAGCTCGATCATTTCCTATAGAACTCCTGTCAAGTATAAGGATCCCGAGACATCGACAATCTCTATTGAGATAGGTAAGCATCACTTCGAGAAATCCCCCTTAGACTTAGGAGCAAGCGTGAACCTTCTGTCGTACACCATGTACGAGAAACTAGATTTGGAGGGGGTTAAAGCCCACTAAGATGACCTTGTCCTTAGCCGACCGATCCATTAAGTGTCTAGAGGTGTTGAAAAAGATGTACTGATTAAAGTGCTTGAGTTTATTTTTTGGTAGACTTTGTGGTCTTAGACATGCAACACGTACTAAACTCAACCTCAAAAATCTCGATCAACCTCGACCGACCCTTTTTGGCCACCTTCGACGCTGTCATTCAATGTCGTAGTGGGTAACTAAACCTGCCGTTTAGGAACATGACCATGAATTTGAACGTTTCTAATTTAGAGAGGCCATCGTCTGTGTGACACCCCGACTAATTAAATACCGGGTAGCTACTCCTTTATTAAATTAATACAAAATGCCAAGTTGGTCCAGTTAATAGCATCACTGTCGAAAACATTTTTTATAGTTACTAACCACCTAGTATTTAAAAAGTAAGTTGCCAAATTTTAATTTAAGTCTGATTTACATACAATAAAAGAATAATGTAAGAACAACATAATCCATTCACCATAACGAAGCAATATAATAACCAACAAAATAATAAGAAGTCCGGAGGAAAACTCCTCACCCAATCCCACAACCGAAAATAATATGACAAGTCTGAAACCTGAATTAATTACATGCCCGAAGTCTGAATAACTGAAATAAATGAAATGTCTCTAAAAGAAATGGGCGACATGCCCTACAACTGATAAATGCTGAATATTTAGTCAAGATAGATGAAGCGTCTACAAGCAAAGTCCTGTAACTTCCACAAACAGCTACAGCTCGTCACCTGAATGAGGATCCTAAGAATGGTGTCCTTGTGGCTGGGCACCTAAAATGGTTTTTACAAAAATAGATTTGAAAGCAAATGGGTCAGAGCCCGAAAGTGGAAATCATTTTAAAAACAACAAGTGTTTTAATAACATTAAAACATTAAATGCAAAATACATGTTAGGACGTACACTCACATGAAATTCTCACACCTCGACTACATGTGCACTCCTAACGTACCGTACCCATCTAAATAACATACATATCTAACCAAACCGTAATACGTTCTACCCCTTACTACTCCATTCCCATATTACATTTTAGCGTTATCAATTAAATAGAGGGCTTTACTTAAAATCAGATTCTCAATTAGTAAAACAATTCACTATTGATTAACCCGTTATGTCTTCTCAAAACATTACCATAACTATATTCACAATACCAACATGAAAGTTCCCATTAATTAAGTGTATATTATTCACGTCATAAATATACAATACAAGCACCCTGAGACTAAGCTGCGGTTCACACATACTCTGCTATCCATCCCGGTACATCACGTACATAAGGATCACGCATTCCGAATCTCTCAGGAATCGTTCTCAGATAACAATAATCACAAACAATGGAGGCGAACACAGTCACATCACATGGGTCACGCACATACCTGCGCTCCCACGATCAGCAGACTTATTAACATCCCAATAAGTACTTCTCTGACCTATGTTCATCGAGGTACCAGTCTAAATCTGGGCAACACAAGGATTAGAGGGCCCTAAGAGAACGTAAACCTCCCGTGATAGCAAGTATGGTAGGTATGTCATACACATAAAATCAATACATATTCTAAGTATGCACACATCTTAGTAATCACCATAATTTATTTGTAGTACACTTCTCATTCTCGTACCTACGTATAATGTTACACAATTTACATATTCCCGGATGATACAATTATACAAGCCATTAATTGTTCTCACGTTGTTATAGACACTCACGTCCTAATCCATAATTTCCATTTGGTTCGAATCACACTTCTAGGTTTTACTCCTCTATATATCTCAAATGTCCCTACTATATCAATTTATCATTAAGGGAAGGTTATCTCTACAAGTAAATAAGGTTACGGGACACGCGAAATCAAAACAGGCTAAAAAGCCTAAACTGTCAACTCGTTAGAAGTCTCGTTCGAACGAGAGTTCGTTCGAACGAAGTGGGCCTTCTAACGAGATCTCGTTCGAACGAAAGTCATCGAACAAACACCCCTCTCGTTAGAAGTCAAACTGTTAACTCGTTAGAAGCTCGTTCGAACGAGCTCGTTCGAACGACCTGGGCAGGTCTTCTAACGAGTGGCCAGCTTCGAACCCAGAATTTCCCTATATCGTTTTTCCAACTTTTCTTCCTCTCCAAACTCATCTAAACATCAATCCAACCATTGTACATGGGTTCTAATCATTCCTAAACATACTTAGGTTATATATTAACGTTTATATAGGGCCAATTCTTCCTAAACATCATTGAATCATCAAATCCCTTCATTTATCCCCAAATCATATGAACATGAACCCTAAAATTTTAAAATCACCAATGGGTATAATTAAATCCGTTTTTGTTATGAAAAAGGTGTATTTCCATCAGAATAATCCTCCTAACACAATTCTACATGCAATCCTTTCATCAAAATATAAAGTTCTAATTCCAAATAATGGGTTTTTATCAAACTCCCAAGAACAATACAAATTCTGTCAATTTCCTACGCATGGAAGAAACATTCTTTGTAATAAACGGAATTAAACCACTTGCCTTATGTGTATCTCTAATTTTGATGTTGAAGATTGAATCGTTCTCTCTCTCTCTGCAGAATTTCTCCTCTCTCTCTCTCCAAGCTTTTCTTCTCCAAAGTGACAATGGTGGCTAGGGTTTTTTTTTGCCTTAGGAACTTTTGGGACTAATTCTAATAACCCCCGTAGCCCATTAAGTTATTAGTGGGTTTAGTGGGTAATTACTAAATCATATAATTATTTCCTAATTTTCGTGGGTTTTAATTCCCAAAAATCCAAAATTACCAAACTACCCTTATACGTTGCCGGTATGGCCTAAAAATGCCCCGGGACCCAAACTAAACCCCCGGCTAGTGTTTTCTGACTATTTCGACCCTTCCGGACGCGTTGGCGCACTCAAAACGACCATACAGTTAATAGAAATAAAATTTACTTTTTAATTAAATAATAATATTCCTGACGCGACTGTCACACGCGTCTCAACAAAATTTCCCAAATTGTCGTATATCAATCTCACGACAAATTTGATAATTCAACATTCATATATAGCCATATATACTCATTAAAATCAAATACCAACTCGCATCTCGCTAGTATTTTTATCCGGATTAATTTCCAATTAATACACATTTAATTCAATTAATCCCATAAATAAATATCACAAAAATACGGGGTATTATATACTTCCCCCCTAATAACAGAATTTCGTCCCGAAATTCGAAACTAGAAAGTACCTTGTAAGAACAACTCTGGATAACGTTCGTACATCTCATCCTCGCGCTCCCATGTGGACTCCTCGACATTATGATGTCGCCACTGAACACGCACTAACGGAACTATCTTTGACCGTAGTTTCCGCTCACTTCGGTCCAAAATAGCAATTGGCCCTTCCTCGTAGGAGCTATCGGGCTGGAGATCGATCTCCTCCAAAGCAATGTGAGAATGAGACAAATCGTCTCTAAGATATTTCCTTAGCGAGGAAATATGAAACACATCGTGAATCCGATGCAAATGCTCCGGTAACCCAAGTCTCTCCGCAACCGGTCCAATCCGCTCAATAATAGGAAATGGTCCCACATATCTCGGTGCCAATTTCCCTTTCTTCCCGAAACGCATAAGCCCCTTCATAGGAGATACTCTGAGAAAAACCTGGTCTCCCACTTGGAACTCTCTGAAGAACCTCTTCGCATCAGCATAGCTTTTCTGCCGATCCTGAGCTACCCGAATGCGACTCCGAATCAATTCTATCCTTGCCGAAGTATCCTGAATCACTTCCGGCCCAAGTAGTTTGTTGTCCCCCACCTCCAACCAACATGCTGGGGAACGACAAGGTCTACCGTACAACGCCTCAAATGGAGCCATGCCAATGGTGAACTGGTAGGAGTTGTTGTAAGCAAACTCCACCAGTGGAAGATACTGCTCCCATCCACCCCAAAATCAATGATGCACATACGTAGCATGTCCTCCAACATCTGGTTTGTACGCTCGGTTTGCCCATCGGTCTGCGGGTGATATGCCGTACTCAACCGCAATTTCGTGCCCATGGCCTCCTGAAAACTCTCCCAAAACCGTGAAATAAATATCTTATCTCTGTCAGACACGATATTTAGGGGCACACCGTGAAGTCTCAATATCTCTGCAATAAAGAGCTGGGCATACTGTCCCGTAGTGTAGTCTGTCTTTACGGGCAGAAAATGAGCGACTTTGGTCAACCTGTCCACAATCACCCAAACGGAGTCGTGACCTCTCTGTGACGTAGGTAACCCCGTGATAAAATCCATGGATATGCCCTCCCACATCCACATCGGGACCTCCAATGGCTGTAGAAGTCCTGCCGGTCTCTGATGATCCACTTTTACTAGCTGACAAGTGATGCATTTAGAAACAAACACGGCAATATCTCTCTTCATCCCGCTCCACCAATACTGTCGTCTCATGTCTTGGTACATTTTATCCCCTTCGGGATGTACCGCGAACCGTGCGACTCTGCCATCACCTCGTGCCGCAATTCCTCCCCTTCCGGAACTACCAATCTCCTATTGAAGCGTAATCCCCCGTCTGAGCTAACGGTATAGGACTCGGCTCCTTCTGCTAGTAATCGAACTATCTGCTCCTGACAGAACGAGTCATTTGCCTGGGCCTTTACCACCTTCGTGACAATCTGCGGCGTAATAGTCATCACATACATGAATGATCGGGCCACTGCATCCTGGTGTCCCAACTCCTTCCACTTGGCCTTCCACACCCCTGCCACCTCATCTACAGGACTACGGCTCAACGCATCTGCTACCACGTTAGCCTTCCCCGGGTGATACTGGATATCAAACTGATAGTCCTTCACAAACTCAAGCCACCTTCGCTGCCGCATATTCAACTCCTTTTGCGTGAATAGGTACTGTAGGGACTTGTGGTTCGTGAACAGTCGAAACTTCTCCCCCAAAAGGTAATGTCTCCAAATCCGAAGGGCAAATACAACTGCCGCCAACTCCAAATCATGGGTGGGGTAATTCTTCTCGTGAGGCTTTAGCTTACGGGAAGCATAATCTATGGCCTGACTCTCCTGTTGCAATACACCTCCAAGTCCTTGCAAGGACGCATCGGTGTAGACTAGATACTCAACTCCCGGTCTCGGTAATGCTAACACAGGTGCTGAGGTCAACTTATCCTTAAACTCATCAAATGCCAACTGACAGGCATCACTCCAGATGAATGGCACACCCTTACGAGTCAGATGTGTCAAAGGAACCGCTATCTTCGAAAATCCCCGAATGAACCTCCTGTAGTATCCTGCTAGTCCTAAGAAACTATGGATCTCCGTCGTTGTCGTGGGCTGTCCCCACTCCCTCACCGCGGATACTTTCCCCGGATTAACAGATATCCCCCGGTCGGAAATAATATGTCCCAAAAACTGGACCTCCTTCAGCCAAAACCCGCACTTCTCATATTTTGCATACAGCTCGTTCTGACGTAGCGTCTGCAAAACCTGCCTCAAATGCTCTGCGTGCTCCTCCTCGGTCTGGGAGTAAACCAGAATATCATCGATGAAGACAATGACGAACTGATCAAGGAACTCTCTGAACACCCTATTCATCAAGTCCATAAACACTGCTGGAGCGTTGGTCAAACCAAAAGGCATAACCCGAAACTCGTAAGAACCATATCTCGTTAAGTACGCAGTCTTCGAGACATCCTCTTTCCTGATACGTAACTGATGGTATCCCGATTGCAAATCAATCTTCGAGAAGAAAAAAGCTCCTCTCAACTGGTCGAATAAGTCATCGATTCGAGGCAACGGATACTTATTCCGTATCGTGACCTTATTCAACTCTCGGTAATCCACACACAATCTCAGTGAACCATCTCTCTTCTTCACGAACAACACAGGGGCACCCCACGGCGAAGTACTCCTTCGTATAAACCCCTGACCCAACAACTGCTCAATCTGATCTCGTAGCTCTCGCATCTCTGCTGGAGCCATACGGTACGGTGCGCGTGCTATAGGTCTCGTATCTGGTAATAAGTCTATGATAAAGTCTATCTCTCGACTGGGGGGTAGGCCTGGTATCTCCTGAAACACATCAGAATACTCCTTGACAACTGGGATCGAATCTAAAGGAATCGCAACCTCCTTAGAGGTATCCTCCTCTATGTAGTAAAAATGAGCGGTCGAACCTCCCTCAGGGCGAGGCATCGCCAGTACAAACATCTCTTGTCCCGGAATGGCAAAAATAATGCTCCCACCGAAGCAATCAATCATGGCTCTATAATCAGCGAGCCAATCCATACCGATAATCACATCGTGCACATACATATCTAATACCAACATGTCTGCAGGTAATACCAAACTACCAATCTCTACCCCCACTCCCCGGCATATAACGAAAAAAAGCGACCCACTCCCCAATGGTGAGTCTACACACGTCACTGTGCTCTCTGCTGTGGCTAACAACCCTAAGGCTTTCGCAAAATGTGTAGCTATAAAACAATGCGTTGCCCCTGTATCAAACAAAACCCGACCCATAGTACCATGGATAGGAAACATACCCTCAATCGCGGGTGGTGCCTGTGGAGCTGCTACCTGGTAGACGTTATAGACACGTCCATACTGTAACTGCCCCTGCTGCACAGGAACTGCTGGAATGGATGGGAGTGCTGGCACCTGGGCTGGAGCTGGGAGGGCAGGTGGAAAAAGTGGCCTCTGTGGCTCATGTCGAGCACCCTGTTGCTGTTGCGGGGCCCTGCCCCTATCAGGACAGTCCTGGCGTTTATGACCAGTCTTGCCACAAACGAAACACTTCCCCGGGAAGTTCCCCCCTCTCTGTCCCTGCTGCCCCCGGCCCTGGTGGCCGTTACCGTTTCTCCACTGGCCCTGCTGGCCCTGCTGAAACTGATGTTGACCATTCTGACCCTGCTGGTTCTGATGGCCGTTCGGACCCTGATGGCCCTACCGGAAACCTCCCTGTCCGTGCCTGAAATTTCCCTACCTGAACCTCTTGTGATCCCCCTGTTGGGAACCCTGATCACCCTGTCTCTGCCCCTGAACAGAATGTGCCCCACTGGCACCATTTCCTCCAGTCCTGCCCTGATGGATGGACTCTCCCGATTGCTTTCCCTCAGCCATGTGAAAGCGGTGATCCTGGCAATGGAGTAGTGCAGCGTTAACCACATCAGAGTAAGTGGCCAACGATAGGTTTCCCAACAAATGCTGACAGATCCTCCAAGTCAACCCGTCTGTAAATTTATGTATCTTCTTCTCTTCTATCGGTATCTCATCCGGAATAATGTTCAGAAGATTAGTGAATTTGGCCTCATACTCGGCCACAGTCTTACCCTCCTGTCTGAGATTCATCAACTTCCTCCTCATTTCCGTGTGAACAGTTGACGGAAAGTACTTGCGGTCAAACTGCACTCAAAACTCCTGGATAGTCAGAATATCTCTCTCCTCCACGGTGGTAATAGACTCCCACCACTGCAGTGCAGACCCCACTAGCTTAAAGGTAGCTAGTATCTGCTTCTGGACATCGGTGCACTCATACATCCTCAAGTGCCGCTGAATGTCTTTTCTCCACTAACTCAAAACCACAACATCGGAGCTACCTGCGAACTCCGGTGGGTGTGCTTTCTGAAAAGCATCATGTACACGTTCCCAAGCAGACGGGAATGCATGTGCCTGAACTGGCACGGCTATCGGTGCCTGAGGTGGGGCCTGCTGAACTACGGCTAGTGCGGCATTTACCGCCTGGGCCATAATGGCTGCAACCTCAGCGGCATTCATCGTGCCCTGAACTGGTGCGGGCTGTGGTTCTGGCGTTGCATCCGTGGGAACCCGTTGTGCACGTCGTGGAGGCATTCTGAAACAAGAATAAAGTCTATAAGTTCGCAGTTATAAACTCAAAATAGTTGAAGAACGTAGCATATACAAAAGAATACAACAATACTAAAATATAGGGCTCTACATCAAAGAAAGCTCAGCGGAAACATAATAAGCCGTACAGATCCTAAAGGACACTAGAACCTGATGCTCTGATACCACCTGTGACACCCCGACTAATCAAATACCGGGTATCTACTCCTTTATTAAATTAATACAAAATGCCAAGTTGGTCCAGTTAATAGCATCACTATCGAAAACATTTTTTATAGTTACTAACCACCTAGTATTTAAAAAGTAAGTTGCCAAATTTTAATTTAAGTCTGATTAGCATACAATAAAAGAATAATGGAAGAACAACATAATCCATTCACCATAACGAAGCAATATAATAACCAACAAAATAATAAGAAGTCCGGAGGAAAACTCCTCACCCAATCCCACAACCGAAAATAATATGACAAGTCTGAAACCTGAATTAATTACATGCCCGAAGTATGAATAACTGAAATAAATGAAATGTCTCTAAAAGAAATGGGCGACATGCCCTACAACTGATAAATGCTGAATATAGAGTCAAGATAGATGAAGCGTCTACAAGCAAAGTCCTGTAACTTCCAAAAACAGCTACAGCTCGTCACCTGAATGAGGATCCTAAGCATGGTGTCCTTGTGGCTGGGCACCTAAAATGATTTTTACAAAAATAGATTTGAAAGCAATTGGGTCAGAGCCCGAAAGTGGAAATCATTTTAAAAACAGCAAGTGTTTTAATAACATTAAAACATTAAATGCAAAATACATGTTAGGACGTACACTCACATGAAATTCTCACCTCTCGACTACATGTGCACTCCTAACGTACCGTACCCATCTAAATAACATACATATCTAACCAAACCGTAATACGTTCTACCCCTTACTACTCGATTCCCATATTACATTCTAGCGTTATCAATTAAATAGAGGGCTTTACTTAAAATCAGATTCTCAATTAGTAAAACAATTCACTATCGATTAACCCGTTATATCTTCTCAAAACATTACCATAACTATATTCACAATACCAACATGAAAGTTCCCATTAATTAAGTGTATATTATTTACGTCATAAATATACAATACAAGCACCCCGAGACTAAGCTGCGGTGCCCACATACTCTGCTATCCATCCCTGTACATCACGTACATAAGGATCACGCATTCCGAATCTCTCAGGAATCGTTCTCAGATAACAACAATCACAAACAATGGAGGCGAACACAGTCACATCACATGGGTCACGCACATACCTGCGCTCCCACGATCAGCAGACTTATTAACATCACAATAAGTCCTTCTCTGACCTATGTTCATCGAGGTACCAGTCTAAATCCGGGCAACACAAGGATTAGAGGGCCCTAAGCGAACGTAAACCTCCCGTGATAGCAAGTATGGTAGGTATGTCATACACATAAAATCAATACATATACTAAGTATGCACACATCTTAGTAATCACCATAATTTATTTGTAGTACACTTCTCATTCTCGTACCTACGTATAATGTTACACAATTTACATATTCCCGGATGATACAATTATACAAGCCATTAATTGTTCTCACGTTGTAATAGACACTCACGTCCTAATCCATAATTTCCATTTGGTTCGAATCACACTTCTAGGTTTTACTCCTCTATATATCTCAAATGTCCCTACTATATCAATTTATCATCAAGGGAAGGTTATCTCTACCATTAAATAAGGTTACGGGACACGCGAAATCAAAACAGGCTAAAAAGCCTAAACTGTCAACTCGTTAGAAGTCTCGTTCGAACGAGGTCGTTCGAACGAGAGTTCGTTCGAACGAGGTCGTTCGAACGAGAGTTCGTTCGAACGAAGTGGGCCTTCTAACGAGATCTTGTTCGAACGAAAGTCATCGAACGAACACCCCTCTCGTTAGAAGTCAAACTGTCAACTCGTTAGAAGCTCGTTCGAACGACCTGGGCAGGTCTTCTAACGAGTGGCCAGCTTCGAGCCCAGAATTTCCCTATATCGTTTTTCCAACTTTTCTTCCTCTCCAAACTCATCTAAGCATCAATCCAACCATTGTACATGGGTTCTAATCATTACTAAACATACTTAGGTTATATATTAACGTTTATATAAGGCCAATTCTTCCTAAACATCATTGAATCATCAAATCCCTTCATTTATCCCCAAATCATATGAACATGAACCCTAAAATTTTAAAATCACCAATGGGTATAATTAAATCCGTTTTTGTTATGAACAAGGTGTATTTCCATCAGAATAATCCTCCTAACACAATTCTACATGCAATCATTTCATCAAAATATAAAGTTCTAATTCCAAATAATGGGTTTTTATCAAACTCCCAAGAACAATACAAATTCTGTCAATTTCCTACGCATGGAAGAAACATTCTTTTTAATAAACGGAATTAAACCACTTGCCTTATGTGTATATCTGATTTTGATGTTGAAGATTGAATCGTTCTCTCTCTCTCTGCAGAATTTCTCCTCTCTCTCTCTCCAAGCTTTTCTTCTCCAAAGTGACAATGGTGGCTAGGGTTTTTTTTTGCCTTAGGAACTTTTGGGACTAATTCTAATAACCCCCGTAGCCCATTAAGTTATTAGTGGGTTTAGTGGGTAATTACTAAATCATATAATTATTTCCTAATTTTCGTGGGTTTTAATTCCCAAAAATCCAAAATTACCAAACTACCCTTATACGTTGCCGGTATGGCCTAAAAATGCCCCGGGACCCAAACTAAACCCCCGGTTAGTGTTTTCTGACTATTTTGACCCTTTCGGACGCGTTGGCGCACTCAAAACGACCATACAGTTAATAGAAATAAAATTCACTTTTTAATTAAATAATAATATTCCTGACGCGACTGTCACACGCGTCTCAACAAAATTTCCCAAATTGTCGTATATCAATCTCACGACAAATTTGATAATCCAACATTCATATATAGCCATATATACTCATTAAAATCAAATACCAACTCGCATCTCGCTAGTATTTTTATCCGGTTTAATTTCCAATTAATACACATTTAATTCAATTAATCCCATAAATAAATATCACAAAAATACGGGGTATTACAGTCTGATGACGGAGAGACTGAAGTTAAGTATGTTCAAGAAGTGAACGATGTCACTACCCCACGGGACAGTGTCACACCCAATCTACATGATTGACCACCTGATCTGTCTCTAGATATGAGTCTTGAAGAATTTGAAAAAGAATTTGGTCCGGTTGATAAGGAGCTTACTATTGACGTCCAATCTTTGTTGGACTTTTTTTGTCATTTAGAGGATAGAGACTGGGACAATATGATAGATCAATTCCTTTTCTGTGAAAATAAGCCCAATCCCTTTGAGAGTATGCTGTTACATGAGGTTTTATCTATTAGTGATGAGATTGAAAAAATCATTCGAGCTTTTCTACTTGGTGACACATGTTTTGTCATGACGTATTGTCCTATTCCACCACGTCCACCTGTGTCATTTGAGTCTTTGGATGAGATCGAGGACATGAGTAGAGGATCGTCCGATTTAGAGCCCGAGTTATTCATTCTCGAGTTTGAGGGAAACTTACGATTAACGTGTCATTTGGAATTTCATTATGATAGTCTCTACGAGACAGACCATATCTATTACAATGTGATGGCGCATATCGATAATTTCACTCACCACATTCATTATGTACCTTCATGTATATACCTTGTCGATTGGGTTGACTCTCAACTGTTCATACTTCTGATTTATGATGAAAGGAATGTGAGTACAGTTAGAAGTTGGTAACACAAGTGGAAATTCACGCGGTAATATCTTCCTTTTGCTTCTGTACTTTATTTTCTTTGTCCATATTTATAGTTTGAGTATACATTGAGGACAATATAAAAATTAGGTTTGGGGGTAAGGATGGTATTTTTGAAAAAAAATCGGAAAATTTTCAAAAAGTCAAAAAGATTTTCAATATATTTGTGTTTTGAAATGATTTCTTAATACAGAATTAATTTATGGATCTCTCAACTTATGAAATTTTTACACATTAGCCATACAATATGATAGAAAATGGATATTGAAGCGAAAGTTAATATGTTTAACGAATAAATGAGGAGATTTTAACCTGGTGAGATTTTGTGGCATTCATCATTTTCGAGAGATTTAAATCAATTCGAGTTAAAATAACTCTAACTTTCCTTTAGTGATAAATTTATTGATGATCTCAAATTTTTTGTTTTATTCGATTACTATAAACAAAATGCCAAATGTGAATCTTAAGCACTAGAAGTCTTAGTAAGTCGTCTTAAGACACAAATCAAATTAACGAAACTTGAGAAATGAGATTAGGCCATCGTTTGAAAGTCCAAAATTAAGCCTAAAATCCAACGTTTTTATATTATTCTATCGCAAGCCCATTTGTGCCAAAAATAGTATACGCCTTTTGTTGAAAGCTCACTATCCTACCTAACTCCAACTGGGAGTTTAAATCCCATAAAAAGAAGCCATACCCATTTTATGAGAATAGTAGGGTAAAATTACGGTAGAAAAAAGACCAAAAGAAAAGGAAGTTGCAAAAATAACGTGTGAAGAAAGAAAAATAAAATACGAAGAAAGAAAGAAAGAAAAAATGTGAGTTTGAAAAGGAAAAACGAAGGAAAAAGAAAATTGACGTTGGAAGAAAAGTGCCTAAAAGTTAAAATACCAAAAAATATCTATATTCTCAGAAACTTTTGAACTCCAAAGCACTTCTTTCTAGTTAAAATCCGAGCCTACAATACAACCAAAGAAAGTCCTCATCGATCTCAAGGGAAATTAGTTATAGTGTGGAGAGATGATGAATAGGATCTATGGTGTGATTCAATATTTTCAAAAAGTAATCGATGTTTCGTTCATGAGATCATATTCGTCCACTATAAAAAGTCCGTTTTTCATCATGTATATGTGAAAATTGTTCATTTAAATTTATTCTTTTATTCACATATACTGAGAGAAAATAATTCATTTTCGAGTGTTCGATTGAGAGTGCATCCCGTGAGATTTTAAAATCAAAACGAACTTTCGGATAAAAAATATAATGATCAAATCTTTTGAAATGGATGGTTATATTGGCTATGCACACACACAAGATAAGTTGAGATTGAGAAATGGAGTTCTACTGTATTTGTGAAGTTTGCATTCAAACTTGGTTATATTACTTTTGAGTCTTTTGTATTGAGTCAAGTTTTTGAATTTTGTGGGTATATTCACTGCAAACCCTCACGAGACAAAATTCGTCCACTTGAAAAACCTGGAGGTTTAACGGTTTGTTGCACATGTTAAGTGCAATCGTGATTCCTACGAAAGTGAGTTAAATTTTAAAATTTTAGTTTTGCTCGAGGACTAGCAACGTTTAAGTTTGGGGGTATTTGATGAGTGCATTACTTTGTATGAAATTTGTCCAATTTTATGCCTAGTTAGGGCTGTTGTATTATTAATAATGAGCTTTTAGAGTCTTTTTCCTAAATTAAAAGAAAAATGCAAGTTTGAATAAAATTTAAGTCAAAATATGATTTTAATAACTCTGGGGGTGAAATCATAGTCATCAAACTTTATGGGCCTGGAAATAATTTTTAAATGTTTATCTAGGCAAAATAAAGTTCTTTCTTAAATTTGGTTGAGTTCTGAATTGAAACAAGCAATTTTTGAATTTCGGGGGTGAAAATGCAAAGAAGGGTAATTCTGTAATTTTTTAAATATTTATGACCCTAATTTTGAATTAATTATTTTTATTTTGTATTATTAGAGGTGCCCCAAAAATTTGGAGAAAAAAGGAGTCGATGTGCAAAAATTGTCAGGATACATCGCGACGCGACATAACGCGGTTGACATAGATGTACTAAATATTTTTTTATTAAATCGCTCGAGTGTCCTTTGAGACCGTGCCATAGATTTTCGGAAAGGTCTTGAATGGACTCACAAGTTTGAAGTTCGAATGAAAATGAGATATTGAAGTTTGGGAAGTCAAAAATGCGATTAAAGTTAGTGCTGTGAATAATGATGTGAATAGTGCCAAAATTGGGGATAATTATCTCCAACTTTTTCCAAGACTCCATGAGATAATTATCAGCTCAAATATAACCAATCAGGAAGAGTCCCACCCCATCCAAATACCCTACCCCTAAGCCTATAAATAGGACCCTTGGGTTCATTATTTTTCACACAGAGTTGTAGAGAGCGACTTTAGAATAATTGTTGGTAGTGTTAGTTTGAGTGCTTTATTTATATTTGAGGGCCAATAATTATTTTGTGGGAGGAATTCTGTCAAGAATATTTATGACACACCATTTGTAAGTTTGATTATTTAATGAAATTTAGCATTCACTCTTACAAATTTATTATGTCTACAATTATGCTCGCTTAATTTCTTTACTAGGACTAGGTGAAATTTATCATGTCTCATTAATATTGTGCATGATTTAAATTCATTTCCCCCCCTCCCCCTATATTTGCTAAAGGTTTTAAAAATTCAGTATTCATTTAAAACAGCATGAGAGTGTGTTTTAAACCTTCGACATTGTTTGAAAAAATATATTTTTTTATTTTAAGTATGTGTACTTTTTGATGGGTTATACTTTTATTAAATTGATTGATTGCCAATGCTTAAAGACTATATTTTGAATTTAAAAGTGAACATTTTAAGAGAATCGGGATTTTAGGCATCTAAATTTAGAGACGTTAAATTTTATGTTGGACTTCTAACGTGTTATTTTTCTGAATTAAATACATCGAGAGACGGTTTAATTTGAATTATAAAATCGAGAATGGCGAATTTAAATTATTGCACAGTGTTAGTTTAACGTGATAAATGGATCCAACGTACTAGTTTTCACGCACACTTAATTATATCTTTCTTAGTTGCACTTTTTATTTGTGTTAGCTTAGTTTAATATTACACCTCATCTCTAAAACCATTTAGTCTACTTGGAGAGTCACAATTATTTTTAATGAAAAAAATTGATAAATCTCTGTGGGTTCGACCCGTACTTACACTCGCTATTCTACAATAGCCCCTGCACTTACGGTATTTTAAAATTGGCAAACATATACCAATCGAGTCTTTGAATCATTTATAGACTCTTCTGGTATCATGTTGAATATTGAAGCATCTAACTCAAAACCAATTGGTTATGGGTGGATGGGCCCGAGGACCTTATTTATTATGATGATAGGCTTTCACTTCCTAATGTGGGACCTTATATCTCAGCAAGCCTTTTCACATGCAATGGGACATGAGCCTAACATGTGAACATATTTATATTTGGGTGACGTGGAGCAATTAGATTGTAGGGTTGTGCGTAACAGGCTCAGATATCATGATAAGTATTGGAGCATCCAATCAAAACCCAATTGCAATAGATGGACGGATCCCATGATCTTACATAATATGGTGCAAGGATTTAAATTTCTTATATGGAACTTTATATTAGCAACACAAGGTAAATAAATTGCATTGGATTTACTTTTAATAAGATAATGGCATGTTTAATTAAAAATTTGATAAAAAGATTGAAAACAATCTATTTTCTTAAAATAATGTGGGAGAAAATATGAAACACGATCTTTTACTTTTCACGTTTTTCATAAAATTTAATTTTTGAACGTTAGAAAAAATCACGCAAACTAAAAAGAAATAAAAAAAATATTTTTATGAAATATGAAATTATGGATTATCTATTTATACTATTGTTATTGTTGAACACATGAAAATGATTATCTATTCATAATACATTTTATTGTTATAAAGTTCACAAAATTATGAATGTGCATCTTTATACATTCAATCACAAAAATCAAAATTTTAAAATTGCAAAACACTCAAATAATACAATGTAAAAAGCACAAAAAATATTAATAGTAGTCAGCCGGAAGGAGGGGTCAGGAGACTATGTTTTAATATTATCTGAGACCAACTGTGGCATTCTAACTTTCATACTGCACCTTGTAATAACTCTCATTTTCTCATGTAAAGGTTAGTCAGACATAGTACGTCGAAGATGGGGCTTGTCATAAAATCTATATCATTCTCAAGATCTAGACCATAAAAATATTTATTTTCCAACCTCAATTGTATTTAAAACTGGATTTAAATGAATAATCAAGATTACAATAAATCCAACATCCACATAATATAAATAAAAATCCAACATAAATGTAAATATCCCAACTGGCTGGGCTTATGCCCATACAACAATCCAAAATAGGTAAAGACAAGAAAAAGTAGCATCCTAAGCTTGAATCAATAAATCGATCTTTGAGAAGCAACATGTGACAGCAAGTCTGATATTCCTTCAGCCTCGTCATTCTAGTCTAAGCAAACCTAGGAGGAAAGCATTTAAAATTTGGGTGAGTGCCCTAAAGTGTGCAAGAATTAACTTGCTTATTTTTATAGTACAAAAGTACAATTAATTAAAATTGAGTATTTCCATCATCACTCTCGTGCATAAAGTGTTTTACCCCTCACCTAAGAGTAGCGCTACTCGAGTACCCACCCATAGCCCGATATGGATACAAAATAAACATAATGACAGTATATAAATGCATCTAGTAAAGTGAGGTACTGAGACAATGTTAAATAAGTTCAAATTACTGTTTCCCAATTTTACCCCCATCATATCACCCATAAGGAGATAACATCTAATATCATTCATACTAAGTAGTAATGGGTCTTGCATTTTAGTACACAATGTTAGACTTAGAAATTCTTTCATTTACTTTCTATAATTTCATATATGTCCTTATATATGCGACACTAAGGCATCTACCTATTGGGTTCTGTTCGTGCTCTATCGGTGAGTCCGTAGGAGTCTCCTATTAAAAACGGACAAAATAAAATACAAGCAACTGGGGCGGTACCTATACGGTTACACCATTGCACAACCCATACCAAGCGGTGTCATATGGATCCCAGCATCAACACTTAACTCTTATAAGTGGCGCTGCCACGTAGTACCTAAAATATGACCTACACTAAGTCCAATCACTTGTGCCGACGTTTGCTTCGATTCCGAACGCAAGCAATCTTAACTGATAGGACGGTCCACGGACATTGGTATATCAACACAAAAAAATAGCTACATATTACCATATGTTAATGTAATTATCCCAATAATTACCCTATAGCTGCCCAAAAGCATTAGTCCATACTTATCCTTATTTAATAATTAACCAACATGTAAATTATTAAACAGTCCCTCTAAATAGAATTGACATTAACCATCTAGTTAATTTAGTCCTTCTCTTACAAATAGCAACATATTTTTATTTTTAATAAATTCCACGAATGCCCAAACATTGTCCTACCAACTCGTATGAACTTTTAAAAATCATCTGGACCCAACAGCGGACCTTGTGCTTGGACCCCCCCCCCCCCCCAATCGAACGGGTTCGGACTAGGGGAGAATTGATTCGCACCTGAGCTAACCAACCCTTCTGCCCAGATTTTTGCTAAGTTCGAAAATGTTTTTTTTCTTCCCAACCACAATTCTAACGACTTTATCCTTAATATAGTTTTACATCCGGGTTCTCATAACCTTGTTTAACCTCTTGAGATAATTTATTACAAGATTTAATGTCAAGTTCAAGTCCCAAATCATAGAATTGAAATCATAACGGAAGTTCATGTATTTTCATATTTTTATCCATAGGTTATTTAATCTTTACAACATATAAGGGAATTTATCACCATAAATGTAGATCCTTAACATACTCAATAGTTCTCTAAAGGTAATTAATCATATTAATTTAAATAGAGTCCTCAATCATTAACTTTTCCAATATTCAACCCGCAATATATACATACCTAATTTTTGGATTTTCCTGCTTTACTTTTAGATCCCAAACATTTATAAACAAGATTCAATTCATCAATTAATTACGAAAAATCCTACAAATCTAGAATTCTATATGGAAATACATTATGGTGATTTAAGAATCATTTTGGATAAATAAAAGTAAGCAAGAAAACTCTAGCCTTAGATCTTGGATGTCTTCTTGGTTGATTCTTGAATTCCTTCTTGAATCTTTCTCTTGCAATTATCTTGCTAAGGTTCTTGCCTTTTTCTCCCAAAGTGTGTCCTTAGGATTCTTGAATGTGAAGTTGTAGGGAGTTATCAACTCCTAATAAAGGTAATTAACTCGGTAATCCCCAGTTAAGCCATAGGCCACAACTTTAGATCCCCAAATACCTTATTAACTTAACCCAATAATCCCCTAACTAATTTATACATACCCCGGACCATTTCTAAAGGTCTAAAATACCTAAACGAGTTCGTAAATCCTTCCAAAACGCATCTTGAATATCTTTCTTGAACAAGTATGTTTTAAATTGTGCTGCATGCCATATATCAATTATTTAATGCACATGCAGTTATTTTCTATCGAAATTATTTATCATGCTAATTCATTCACTCATACTTAATTACTTAAATTGTCCGTTTTAATTTAATTCCCATAAATTTTATTTTGTTCCAAAAAAAAGTTTTATTTTATTCTAAATATATGGGGTATTATCCACGTGGTAGTCGATATGCCTTGTTAACCTTTAACTTGCTATTACAAAACAAGCAAATTTGGGAGCATTTTGCTCATAAATTTGTTTGTCATGTGAGGAAATAGCATTTTTCTCCATGCTCGAGAGAGCTAAAACAAACAAAAGTATTTAGCAAAATAGAATTTTGTTATTTTTCTTGATAATTGGAAGATAGAGTGGTGATGTATTTAATTATTTTTCACCTAAATAAATACATATAAAATGGTAAGGATGTGTAAGATCAAAACCAACCCGATGAAACTCACCAATCCAATCTAAATCAAACCAATCCAATTAGAAAACTGATCGAAATTGGATCGGATGGGTATTTTTTTTTTTAAATCGACCTTGATTGAATCGAATTCGGATCTGTACATTTCAACCCAATGAAACATATAAAATAATAATAATTGAAAATTTAACCATGAAGTTTGGGTCCATTCTGAAATTGCGACCTACTCTTTCAATTTTTGCAATTTTAACCACGATGTTTTCAATTTGCATAATTTGGAACACCCGTTAGGGGACTTAACGGTAATGCCTTGTGAGCTTTAACATTTACAACAGGACACAATTCATTTATTAAGTTGACCAATTAAAAATTGATATTTGGATCAAAAAATAAATAATTAAAAAATATTTTTGCCACCTATTAAAGACAAAAGAAAAAACAACAACATCAAACGCCCACATCTTCTCCACAAGCAACTACCAACATCACCACCGCCTACCACTAATAAATCAACTTATAATGTTATTAAAGAAAATAAATTTATAAAAGAAAACAAACTTATAAAAGAAAGTACCAACATCACCACTGCCTACCACCAAGAAATCATCTATTGGTGCATAGTAAACACAATTGAATAACCATTTGGAGTAATTACACCTGCCCCCCCTACCCCCCCCCCCCCCCCCGAACTTTGCCCCAATACTTTTCCACACCAACTTTAGTTTTTGTACTTAAACCCCTTAGCTTCCAACACGATTGCAAATTGGTCCCTACTATCCAACTCCATTAATTTCTTATTGGAAAATTGAGTCATGTGTGTTGCATATGACTTTTTGAAGGATATTCTTATTTATCTCTTTTTTTCTTTCCACCCTCTTTCTTTTCACCTTATTTCTTCTCTTTCTCTCTCTCTCTCTCTTAGACATGGAGACCCACCCGCCCTCCCCTGCTACCCCTCCACCCTCTGCCTTCCCCCACACCCTCGCCCCCCGCCCAACTGCCCCCTAATCAGGCCATTTGATTCCCCTCCGCTCCACTACCCCTCACCCTCCTCTCTTCCATCTCTCTTTACATGCACATATACATTTGTAAAGGTTTCAGTCAGATTTGAAATGGTTTGAACTAGATTTGTTAAGTTTCTATTTTGATTTTGATTTGGATATTTTTTATACAGATTTTTCAGATTTTTTTTGTATTCCTTTAGTTCTGAATATGTATGTTTTGGGCCGAAAAGGTTTTGGTCGAAAATATTTTTTTTTGAAAATATATTTTATTGTTAGAAAAGGTTTTTTTGTATCATTTCCTGTAGGTCCCAAAAATAACCAAGTGCGAAAAAAGTGTGTTTCAAACCAAACCAAGTTGTGTAACAAATTAGCTTAACCAAATTTTATCTTGATTAATCCTAAACACACATCTAGTTATTAAAGTAAGTAAAATAAAGTAAAGATACTCACAACGCCTGAGGTATGAGGAAAAACCTAAACGGGAAAAACCTCAGATGACTTAGCCAGACAATCACTATGAATAATGGTTTTACAAAGACAGATTAGCCTTACTCAATGACTCGATCCCCATGGGTCTTGACACTCCTTATGATATTCTACCATTCTTCAATAGTGACCACGCAGAAATTCCACCTTTCACGATGCTCGTCGACAATACAAGTGTCCATGTATGTCTCGGTGTCCATCGATACGGCTGGATTCATCTACGATGTTGAACATAATATCCGTTGCTTCTCCACCACAAATGCAGCAACACAAGTTGTTCAAAGATGGTTGAACAAGTTCCAGACTTGATGCAAAACGATCTCTATTTCATATAATAATGAAAGATCAGATTTTTCTTATGAAAACCTTTGCAAGTGTAACACCCTACCCGCCCGAGGAGAGCGAACGGAGCACCACTCGATAAAATAAATCTGCAATATAACAAGGTATAGAGCATGTAAATCCCACAACAAAAAGAAAAATGACTAATCTCAATCTTCAAATAAATACAATAAATCTCTAGAATTAATTACAACAATCTAACTAACCCGAAAACAAATAAAACATCAAATGCTCTATACATCAAAATAAATACAAGTCTTCTCATCTTGCATTAAAAATCCTTCCCAAATCATCCACGGTAAAAATAATCCCAATTGGTCCATAGCGTCCCAAATACAAGTTAACCTACCAACTAAAGAAAAATATGGGGAAGTATACAATATGACAGGAAAGATGCTCAACAAATATATGTTAGCGATGAAAAAAGCGCAACAACACGAGTACGAATATTCAAATCAAATGCAAATCTCAATAGAATTTTATCAATAAATTCCTCAACAACACATTAACCGGGTCACCAGGCCTCACCCCATCCACATATGCTTTACCAAGACATAACCCTGAGAGGCAAAAATTTTGGTGGGTGCGCAACGTCCGTGCCATATTAAAATCTCATGACAACGTTCTCAATAATAACATGAATAATTCCACATGAATCAAAATAATTCCAATAATTATTTTTCCAAATTTCAAAGAATTTATCAATTCAAATATGAGTTCAATTAAACATGAAATCAACGGAATAAACTCTCACGAGATTTAGGAGCATATTGTGTAAAACCCCATACCTCAAACCACGATGAGAAATCAACGATAAATCTTCCCAGAAATGCAGATAACACAATCAAAATCAGTCCTCAAATATCATCAAAACTTCCTCCAAGTTCAACCTCAAAACAGCTCTAAGAACACCCCAAAACCTAAGGTTGAAAGCATAAATTAAAGGGTACTGCTTGTGTATAAAAAGAGGAAAAGAAAATATATTTTATGGGTATTTTTGTGCCACAAGGTTGTTCCAAAACAATAGCCCACGATGCCTTTTTATAAAGTAAAAATATAGTAGTTGGAAAACAAAATAACTTCTCAAAATTTTCTTGCTGCGCACGATTTCTGAAGGCATCGATCGATGATTCCCAGGCGTCGATCGATCCATCGCCCAGGAAATCTGGCAGTTCAACTAGAAAATTTTATAAGGGACAATTATTTAAAAATCAAAATAAAATCCGTTTTAACTCCGATTTTGAAACCGTTTGAAATTCTCGCCTTTAAAAATAATTCTCAACATAATTGAGCAATAAAAATAATTTTCTCAAAACCTTTATTTTCCTCTATATTTTAAAAATACCTCAAAAATTACGCGGGTTGTTACAGCAAGCTATTGTGCAGAAAACGTAACAGTGTTCTGAAAATATTTGGCTCTGCACACACGGAATAATTGAGACGAGACTGCTTTAAATAATATTTTTAAGTCAGTGCACTCGTTCAAACGAAACCCAATGTCGTTCGAACGAGCTACCATGTCGTTTGAACGACAGGCAATGTCGTTTGAGGGACATTAAACCCTTTTTTGCACGCTTCCCAAGAAATCAGTCCGGCTTTAAAAAGTTTTCAAAATGACTTTGTGTCAGATTAGACACTTTAAAACATATTTATCTTTAATGTTTATCATTTCTTAAAACATTTATTTTAAAATTCATCCTTAAAAATTTTCTGATTTCCAAAATCATTTAGCATTCATATCTTAGAGAAATTCGGAATGCATTATTCGATTTGATTGAAGACTTCAAACTCGCATCAATAACACAGCATGATAATACACTGAAGCATGGCCGCTATGTCTTCCAATCAACACGTCATAGACTCGTGGGATCGTGATAATAAATCTATTTATGACTCAAACATGTTTTGTTCCGAGAATAAGTCAAAACTACATTAAGACTCAATTTGAAATTTGGTCCTTACAAATCTCCCCCTTTGACTATTCCGCGATAAAACTAACAGTGAAATGCCTAAGCCGAGTCATCAAGCCATATGACACCTAAATCCCGTCCCATATACCCAAAAATAAAAATACATCTTCAGTTCCGGATAAGACTCATAAATAGTGGATCGATGAGCATAAAACTGTCTTGAATGTCTGAATGTGATGTAGACTTGAAATCTTGAATCTCTTAAGCATACCTACACACATGAAACAGACAAATACCCAGTGAAATATGGAGAAACAAATGATATAAATTAATATGAAAACTCAAATCAGAATCATTTATTATGTGAGAAAAATATAATACCAATATGTGCAAATGTGAAAAACATATAAATCAGGATATCAAGTACACAAAACTCCCCTTACATCACAAACATATCTCCCCATTTTTGTCTCGAATAGACAATCCGGTGAAAAGAGAAACAATTCTAGCATAAACTAATATCAATATGAATAAATCAATATGAATAGTAGCTAGATAGACATGAAACAACCAGCTAAATATGGTCAATTAATGTCAAATTCGTTGCTAGCAAACAGTGAATCACACAAAGAATATATCAATCCAATCTGGTGTGATTAAACGTACCAATCCAGTAAAAGATTAAATCTCTAAAAGAAGACTGCATAAACAATAACCTAGTACCAAAAGATGAACAATATGAAGCAGGGTACCAAACTGGTCAAACAGAGTTGTCGTTCAAACGAGCCAGGGATGTCGCTTTAACTAGATGCGACATCGCTCGAATGAAATAGCATGTTGTTTGAACGACATAATCAAGCTTACACACTCTCCCCAAAAAGTTAAACAGTGTTTTCAGTGGAAATTTTTCATGAAAATTCTAACTAGAAGGGGCTCAACATAGAGAAACAGTGTTAAAACAGTAGCAAAACTATAAGAACTCAAAACAAACAAATATGAGTAACATGCCAACATAGTATTGATGTGCCTAAACATGAACATGGAATGTATGAGCATGAACTAAAAACAAATGAATCACAATTCCAACACATCGAAACAATCAAGAATCTTTAATCAATTGCAATCTATCATCAAATTTTATTATAGCCATATGTGAAAATTAAAGTATGAGCTTAATGAACTAAACAAACATCATGCACACGAATCCGGAATTTTGACGATTCTACAAACAATAGCGTCATGACACGAATTTTCAACGTTAGGATTCTTTGTGCAAACCCGTTTAATTTTTTTTATTCCATCCAAACTCCCTCAAATATATATCATATTTTTTTTTGAATGAACTAAACTGATTTGGACCATTTTTGGCATATGATTTTTTTTATTACCTTACGATTTTTTTGGGCTATTTTAAACGGTGGCTTTCACGATGAATCAATTTTACACTCTTGCAGCCCTTTCCCGTGAACATTCATCATTTTTCAATTTAATCCTCACGATAAACAGTTATTACATGAACACCCCTCCGTAAGTCTACTTACACATAGATGACAAAAATTGAGATAAGAACGTCTCACCAAACTCAAATATGCAAGAGTAGTTAAACATTTATATAAACTCGTGCATGTGTGCAATCATGGCATATACACAAAGTCGAATCAAAATGCATATCAACTTTGAAACATCCCCATAATGCAATGGTTAAGATCATTCTAAGCATTGATAATAATGATCAAATGTCCTAGCCACATGGATAATGGAAGGAATGGGGTCCAAGCACACCAATATGTCACATCAAACATGTTAACTCACGACACACAAACAAACTAAAAATATTTTTGGCTTTTTCAAAATATTTTGACTCAAATAAAATCAAAATCGCTGTGTGTTTATCTCAAAAAAAAATTCAAAACCAAAAATCTTTTTGTATTTTTCAAAAAAAATTATCAAAAGGGAAAATCTTTTTGTATTTTTCAAATAAAATGCAATAAATGAAAAATATAATACAACATGATAAACATGGAAAAACACAAACTTTAGATTTGGCATGGGAAGAATCAAGTGCAACCAAATGAGAACTGTCAAGTTTTAGTCCTAAAGCCTCTAAGTCTGATTTCCTAACCTAAGTAGGTGTGACATAATGCATGGGGGGGGGGGGGGGGGGAATGGGGGAAACTTTATTCCTAAACTTACTAAACTTTCGAGAAGCATTCCTAAGGTCATAGCAAAACTTTCTAAGGTGACCTTTCCTACCATAAAACGTGCAAGTGTAGCGATGGTATGGAAAGTGACCTACATGTGGACCTTTTCTAACGTTTCTATGTATCTCTCTCACACGTACGAGGGGAATGGGAACAACATGATCATCAAAGCCAATACCACTCCTATCTCTCTTAATTTAGACGGTGCCTAGCATCCTATCCAACTTCTCACTTCTAGCCTCGAAATCAAGCTTAATTCTAAACGAGTCTCTTAAACTCTCTTCAACTCCTTAATCCTAGACTTAAGTAGATGCTTAGACTACTCAAACTCTAGCAACTCCTTTTTCATCACTTCCATCAAACCCCTAAGGTTATCTCTCTCACCCTCAACATACTCTAACTTCTCCCTAAGTGTCTTCTCTCATGCCCTAAGATCCCTAATAAACTTATCATTATTTCCAACAGCATATACTTTCAACTTTTCTTGCAATGTCAAGTTTACCTTTTTAACCTTCACCGCCTCTTTACACAATTCATTAAAGGAGAGTTGCAATATGTTCACATCTACCTCTTCTACCTCACTCTCCTCATCCTCACTCACCTAGGATTCACACACAATTGTCTTGAAAGTGTCACGCACATGAGAATCTTGGGAAGATATATCCTCGTCGCTCACATGACATGCCATAAACGCAACAAAGTTACGCTCAATGGGGGACTTATTTCCCTCTTTCGGTTCACTATCACTTAAGGTGGCATTATATGCAATTGGTTGCTTACCCTCTTTATTAAGTCTAATGGGGCACTCATTAACTTTGTGACCATAACCCTCACACCCAAAACACCTATCCGACTCATCCCTTTTTGGTTTGTCATTTTCAATTTTAGGGATTTCGGTATCCTTGTGGTTTTTAAATTTTTTAAACTTTTTAGCATCTTTCGATTGCCTTTGAAACTTGATAAACTTTTTTAATTGCTTTGCCAACAAGGCCATATCCTCAAAGTGTCAATCGAAATCATCATTCGAAATTTTTATTTCCTCCTTTCGTATTTTCAAAGCAATACCCTTTTTCTTTCTTAGGCACTTACTTGGAGGCAAACATATCGAGCTCATAAGTTTGTAAGTCACCTATAATCTCTTCTAATTTTGTTTATTCAAGAATGCCTAGTGAGTTTAAAATGGTCACTTTAGGATTAAATCTACTCGGAAATGATCTTAGAATTTTCTTTATAACACGATTGTCGGGTATCGTTTCTCCCAAGTTAAACGAAGAGTTAATAATTGTAGACAATCTAGCATAAAATTCATCAAAAGTCTCACTTTTTAACATTTTAATCGTTTAAATTAAGTAGTGAGATTTTGAAGTTTAAACGCTTTGACCATGCTACTGCCCTCGTGTGTGAGTGCCAAAACATCCCAAGCCTCTTTTGAGGTTTCACAAGTCATGATTCTATTATACTCTTCTTCTGCGACGTGTGAGGAAATCATGTGCAAGCCCTTAGAATTTATGTTCGGCCTCGGTCCAAGTCTAAATTGGTTTTATGTTTGTGATATCACCCTCTCTAACTACCGGAGGTGATAACCCTCTTTCAACTGCTAACCACACCCTATCATCAATAGCTTTTAAAGAGCTTCTCATTCGCATTTTCTAATAGGTGTAATTAGTGCCACAAAAAATGGGAGTTTTCAAATTTTCCATTCAATTAAAATTCATCTTTAAAAACACACGGGATCACAACAAATGAATATTTGTTTCTTGCGCTGATACCAGTTTGTAGGTCCTGAAAATAACCGAGTGCGAAAAAAGTGTATTTCAAACAAAACAAAGTTGTGTAACAAATTAGCTTAACCAAATTTTATCTTGATTAATCCTACACATGCATCTAGTGATTAAAGCAAGTAAAATAAAGTAAAGATACTTACAACGCCGGCGGTAGGAGGAAAAACCCAAACGAGAAAACCCTCAGATGACCCAAGATAGACAATCACTATGAATAATAGTTTTACAAAGACAGGTTAGCCTTACTCAACGACTCGATCCCCATGGGTCTTGATGCTCCTTCTGATCTTCTATCATTCTTCGATAGTGCCCACACAAAAATTCTGTCTTCCACGATGCTCGTCCACAACACACGCGTTCACGTATGTCTCGTTGTCCATCGATACGGCTTAATTCATCTACGATGTTGAACACGATATCCGTCGCTTCTCCACCGCAAAACCAACAACACAAGTTGTTCAAAGATGGTTGAACAAGTTCCAAACTTGATGCAAAACGATCTCTATAGCATATGATAATGAAAGATCATGTTTTGACACACAAGGGATGTTTTTTCTTATGAAAACCTTTGCAAACTGTTGTGCAGAAAATGTAATAGTGTTTTGAAAATATGTGGCTCTACATACGTAGAATAACTGAGACGAGACTGCTGTAAATAATATTTTTAAGTCGATGTAGTCGTTCAAATGAAACCCCATGTCGTTCGAACGAGCTGCCATATAGTTTGAACGACAGGCGTTGTCGTTTGAGCGACATTAAACACTATTTTATTTTTGCATGCTTCCCAAGAAATCAGTCCGGGTTTAAAACATTTTCAAAATGACTTTGTCTCAGATTAAACACTTTAAAACATATTTATCTTTTATGCTTATCATTTTTTAAAACAATTATTTTGAAATTCATCCTTAAAAAATTTTCGATTTCCAAAATCATTTAGCATTCATACCTTAGAGAAATTCAGAATGCATTATTCAATTTGATTGAAGACTTCAAACTTGCATCAATAACACGACATGATAATACACTGAAGCTTGGCCGCTACGTCTTCAAAGCAACACGTCATGGACTAGTGGGATCGTGACGATAAAAAATATATCTATGACTCAAACATGTTTTGTTTCGAGAATAAGTCAAAACTACATTAAGACTCAATTGGAAATTTGGTCCTAACATTTCCAGATTTATTTATTCTTTTTTTTTAATATTTGGTGATATTTTTTTATATAGTAGAAAATGAAAATTTCTTTTTTCTTCTGGAAATCATTTTAATTTTCCTGGAAAGTATGTTTTATGGTGTGAATAATTTTTTTTTATTTCTAAATTTTTTTTGGATTCTTATCGAATTTTTAATTTCTAAAAAATATATGTTTTATTTTTTAGATTTTTGCAAATTATTTTATTATTCAAAATTTATTTCTGTTAAATGTTTTTTTTGTTTGAAGATTTTTAATTCTTTTTGGTAATTTTCAGAATTTTAATTAATATTTTTGTATTTTTCTTAATTTCAAATGATGTTCATCAAACTTTTTTTTATGATTTTTCATATTTTTAGATTTTTTAATGTTAATGTATTATTCAATAATTATTAGTGTTTTTAAATACAATTTTTGAATTATTTTTTTAGAATTTTCTAGATTTTAAATTTTTTTTTCGTAATTTTTAGAAATTTCAAATATATATTAATAATTTCCAAATGTTTTAAAATTTAGTAATTTTTTTTATTTTTAAATGTTTGATATTTTTAAAATTTTCTAGGTCCTTTGATATTTTAAAAATATTTTGATTATTTTTTAAATTTGTAAATATTTTTATTGTTATTTTAAGATTTTATTAAAAAAAATTATGTTAAGATCAAAATGCCCTCACTTTTCGTCACGTGTCATGCACACGCCGAATTTTTTCGTCGAAAATTAATGGTTTTGGACGGTAGGGGTCACTTCTCGCCATTTTTTAAATTTGAGGGGTTAAGTGCAGGAACTGAAAGTTCGGACGGTGAAGTGTAAGGGAGTTATTGTTCAGGGGTTTCAAGTGTAATTAACCCTAACCATTTTGTCTAAATAGTCATTTATTGGTGCGTAGTAAACCAAATTGAATGACCATTTTGTCTAAATATCCACATGTGGGAAAATATGACTCCCCAAGAAACCCATTTAATAACCTCGAGATGGAAAAGAAGATTAGTGGTATGTTGGTAAGAGGGATGATAAGTATTTCTTTAGGAAAGTGATACAATATTTCCCTCGTTGTTGTTTTATTATAACATTGAAAATCTTTCCCATTATTCATACTTAGTATAATAGTTGTTCAATCGGGATACATATGGCGTATCAAAAATCTGATTGAAAAAAAAATAATGAAACAAATGTTTAGAGGACACATTATAATCAATTATACATCATTTAATTATGGTTTAAACCCTTTTTTATGACATAATTACATTGTCTATTGATAAGTCCATTTGCATTTATGGTAACGTATCAATATTGAAATGTGAAAGAGATAAGGAAAAAAAAATATTATAGACAAAATGGTCATTCAATTTGGTTTATTGAGATAAAAACTCAACAGTATGTCTTCAAATGAATATATATAAAGTTAATAGCAAAAACACTTATTCCTCCCACACATCTTCTCTCTTGTTTTCTTGGTGGCAAATGGTGGTGATGTTGGTAGTTGTGGTGGTGATGGTAGTAGTTATTGGTGGATAAGATATGGGTCTTTGTTGTGTAATAACCCCAATTTTTTCACGTAAAGGCTGACCAAGCATGATACACCAAAGATGGGGCATATCAACAATTTATACCATTCTCAGCACTGAAGGAATAAAAATTTATGTTATTTTATATCAAAATCCACAATGAATAATACATCTGAATAAAACTGATTCAACTCGTGAATAATAAAAACTAAATAATTATACAATGTCCATAATGTAAAGCTAAGTACAACTGATATAAATAAACCCTTGGGCTTACACCTGTACAAATCCCAGTATGAAATAAAATGACAAAAAAATTAAGTACAACCTATACTAGAATCAATGGAGTGAAATCTGCTACGTCCAATGCAACTGCAAGTCTGATCCATCGTCAGTCCGGCTATCCCTATCATTAAGAATACCTCGGGGGAAAACATTTATAATTTGGATCAGAGCCCGAGGTGTGGAAGGATTCTTCACCAGTAAATATGCAATTTGTTACTTACCCATACTTCACGTCTCCCATCGACGCTCACATGTAATGGGTACCTCACCTCTCATCTAGAAGTAGTCCTACTCGTATACTCAATAAAAATTTCAATTGTTACTTCTATTATTTAATCACTCATGTACAGAATACTCCATCCAGCTATGCAATAGCTAAGAGTGGGTACTCATGTCTGACACCCCAATCCCCGAATAGATTTCATAATATACATAAACTAGGTGTCACGACCCCGACCCAAAATTAGTAGGGAACAAGTGTCTTGACATGCCACCTAGGCGTTTAATATTCTGGATTTAAAAATATTTCTTAAAATAAATGCAATGAAAATACATTCAGATAATCATGAATCGTAAACTACTGAAAATGAAGGAATTACGTCATGAGAGATTTATAAAAGGAAACTTTATATAAGTAACAAAGAGTTTGAAACTTAAGACAAAATTAAAAACCTATTACATATTCTATCTGATCAACCAAACATTTTACATAAAGTAACAAAAAGAGATCTAAAAGCCAAATCTTCAACATAGTCCTTTTAGGTTCCATCCGTGAGCCTAGTTATTTCCTGAAAAATTATTACAACGTCAGCTAAAAGTCGAATGAGATTTAATCTCCAGACATTCCAGGGTTTTTCATAAAATAGATACCTATTCAAGCAAGAGCATAAGGCGTAGATATATATGGATAAGAATTTACAGTCGTATATTTATATGTGAATGACAATATGTAGAAATGAATAGCTCAGAATAGAATAGATGCAACAATTCATAGGCAGTATCTTTTTCTTTCAATCATATCATTTTAATGGCCAAGTACACTCTAATATCGTATTCTTCCACCGTATTATTTCCCGGTAGTTAAGGGTCAATCGAACTTGTTCGTCACAATGCCTTATTTAGGGCACACCGGCGATAACCCAGCTGGGAAGGTCAGTCAGTAAAAGAGGTCCCTTAAGCCGAATCTTATTTCCAATATTCAATATAATCTCATTTTCAATACTCGTTTTAATCAGTATGTCTATATGGACAAATATAAACATATCACAATAAATCAGTCATCGATATCACATGAATTTTGAGGATAAAAGGAGTTCACAAAATATATATAATTTACATAATATCATATAAATGAAATGCACAAGGAATGTCAGAGTAGTCACCTAAAACAGAAGATCGAAGTTACCGATATTAAGTCTTGGATCACTTCGTTAAGATGAGGCTTTTTCTTAAATTTACAGAACTCCTTCTTAAGATATCACTCTTTTTTACTATAATTATCGAGGAAATGGTATGAGTTTAAATGATCCTAAAGGCCATTTTTATAGTTTCCCAAAGATATCACGGTGTTGACACGTGTCTAGCTGACTAAGCTTTTAGAACGACAAGTCAGCATTGATGTGTCGGGTAACGGAGGGGCCTTGCAGTCTTATTTCACTGAATTGCGACACGTGTTTTAGCTTTAGCTATATCGACGACACGTGTAAACACGTGGTGTCAATTAAGGGTATAAGGGACATTTTACACATAAATGACATTTTGGTCTTTTCACACTATATATTTTGAATATTTCTTAGAGGTCCCTGAAAATATTTTATTTACAAAATGGTCATTTTTATATTTTCATTTTAGTCCCTGAAATTTTCTTAATTAAAACCCACTCCCTAAAGTTTCATAAATTTATATTTTCTACCTCAAAACTTATCACTTAGCTTAGGAAGTGCTATAAAACTTCAATTTAACCCATTTTTATAGTTGATTCTTCAAATTTAAAAATGGGTTTTGTCATATTAAGAATCGAAAATATCACATTTGTAATAATCCAACATTTATAAGATAATAAGTGAGACGAAGTTGTAAAAACAAACTATATATGAGCATATAAAAGTGGAGTTATTACATCCTACCCT
The DNA here is from genome assembly GCA_949130495.1 of Sambucus nigra. Lineage (NCBI taxonomy): Eukaryota > Viridiplantae > Streptophyta > Magnoliopsida > Dipsacales > Adoxaceae > Sambucus > Sambucus nigra. The sequence continues at coordinate 441,894,709 of OX422211.1, forward strand.
CCTTATAAAAGTTTGGTCCCCAAACTTAACTTACATTAATTTCCAAACAGGTTTAGATATCGCTCCTTTATTTCATCTTTTCGCTCCCATATTGCTTCTTTAACGGAATGATTACGCCATAATACTTTTACCAGTGGAATTACCTTCTTTCGTAATATTTAATCTTTATGGTCTAAAATTTCTACTGGATGCTCAATGTAGGTCAGATATTCTCTAATTTGAAGAGGTTCATGACTTAAGATATGTATTGGATCTGGGATGCATTTCTTCATCACTGACACGTGAAACACATTATGCACACCAGAGAGTTCAGGGAGTAAGGCTATTATATATGCAACAGCTCATATCCTTTCAAGAATTTCAAAAGGTCATATGAATCTTGGACTCAACTTCCCTTTCTTCCCAAATTAGATGACTCCTTTTGTTGGTGATACTCGCAAGAACACATAATCTCCTCTTTGTTTACATCTTTAGACTAAAAGGGCACATTCCCAAATAAGGTACACCACAATGTGTAAATATATAAATAAATAAATATATATATATATATATTCGACACACAAAGGCATCTACTGTTGGTTTCTCTTTCGTGCTCTATCGGGAAGTCCGGAGGAATCTCTTATCCTTAGCAGACATAAAAAAACACACAAAAGTTGGGGCAGTCCCTATGTAGGATACCTGTACACGGCCCATACCCAGTGATGATATGAGATGGGTCAGCGTTAACGCCTACCCCCCCGTAGGTGACGCCTCCACGTAGTGCCTATATGACCTACACAATCACCAAGCCCACCTGTGCTGGCGTGTGGTACCCGGTCCGAACGCACGAACCCCCGAGCCGATAGGAAGGTCCCCGAGCCGATAGGAGTGTCCACACAAATACATATAAATACATATTATTATCCAATATGTATAAGTAGTTACTCTATAAGTATTTTAATCCAATGATATCTCAATCTATATAAGTTACAACCCTCATGGCTTAACTATAACATTTTAGTCAATTATTCCATAACTCATTTTAAGCCGTTATCTTACGACTACTTCCCAATTAAATATTAAGTCTCATAAAATTCTTTTTGGATTTAAATCACATTTGATTCATAATTTATTACTTCTTTAAAGGTATTGGTACAACTATTCCCAACGAACCTTTCCCAAAATACTATAGGCATAGCTATTCCCAAACTAACCTTCCTAAAATAATATAGGTATAGTTATTCCCAAACTAACCTTACCAAAACATTATAGGTATAGGTATACCCAACTACTCTTAGCCATACATTTAATAATCTTAGCAGATTGTCCTCTTGACTCAAACTTTAATCATTCTAGATTATTAATAATTATTCGCTTCTTAATAACTTTTCGATAAGGTTTATATGTACATATATAAGGAGTCAACTATCATGAAAAGGGTTATATGTACATATATATAAGAAATCCTCTAATATGGTTAAGTAGTATCACCCACTACAATCCCCAGAATCACTCATTTGGTTCGTATATTCATCCTTCAGAATTCATTACACAAAGTCCCACTATTAGGTCAAACACCCTTTAATCAATTCGATATTTGATAATTTATTATTTAGGTAATAAATTAAACCGATTACCCCGTGCCTAACTCCCTTAGTACACTGCCTAAAAATATTCGAGTCACAACCCCGACTCTTAGTTTCAAAAATATTAACTTACATTCATATTTTAATTCAAGATACTAAGCACATCTCAATCCAGCTCGTATCCTAATTTCATCCAAAATTTCCATTCGAATACGTTCAAATATTTTCAAGTGTTGTTCATCCTAAACGCTCTAATTCGATACCGCGAATTCATTCCCATCCAGATCCAAGGTAAAAAATAATGTTCCTTAATATTTTTTCGAGTCCTACACTCATTTACGGACATCCCTAGGTAATCCAAATTTGATTTATTATAAAGGATTTTGGTTTCAAACACCCTTGAGTAATAAATTCATAACTAATTAAAAAAATTAGAAAAATACGAAACTAGCGGCAACGCGTTCGTAACAAAAAGATCTATTTCCTTGCCCAAAGTCATGGTCGTTTCAATGAGATAACAATCTCATTCGAATGAGATAACAATCTCGTTTGAACGACTTTCAACGTCCTTCGAACGACCTTCTTCATTTTCCATCCCTTTGTCCTTCTCCTGTTGTTTTTTGCCATTTACAACCTTTTTTTTTAAAGAGGGACAGGACACTCTGATGTTTATTATGAAATAGAGGAGAAATATCCTCTCCCAGAGCAAGAAAGAGCAGTACATGAAAAGCTTAAAAGAAACTTGGGGTTTTATATTAACCCTATTACAAAGATTAAACATATCTGATATAGTGGCAACCTAACTTGAATTATGTTCAGCAATCCCAATCAAAAATATCTCCCCTGAACGCATTTAATTCATGAATTATCCCCAAATACAAACAATTAATAATCTTAACAGTAAACATCTAGTTGGGTTTTCACGATTTCTTTTTGTTTTACTCCATTAACTTCCATATTTCTTAAAATATTTCTACAATATGTCTTCCAAATAATTCCTCAATTTAAATCACATGTATACAAATTCTACACAAAGGATTATGGATCTACGCATGGATCATGTAAAAATCATCAAATTTTACACTAATTTAAAGATCTCTAATTGTGCAGTCTCAAAACATGATTCAACTTTACATCTAAGCATGGAGTTAACATTTATATAAGAATGGAAAGAGAACCCTTGCCTGAGATTGTGTAGAGAAGCCTCTTTTCCTCCTCCTAGGGTGTTCTTCCTCCTCTTAGGCCTTTGTTCCTCTTCTCTCGAAGTGGGGCTGCTAGGGTTAGGTTATGATTAGTCGTGGGAAGTTATTTCTCTTCCTCCTAATCTTATATTTTACCCTATTCTTGAGTTGGACTTTAGGTCCCAACTTTGGACCCCCCAAATGAGCTCAAATATACATAATCTAATTGGCCCGATAACTACCCAACTCATATATATATATATATATATATATATATATATATATATATATATATATATATATATATATATATATATACCTCGAAACCATTCATAAGGGTCTAAAATGCCCAAACGAACCCGTAATACCTCTCAAAGTGTGTTCCAAAATATTTTTATCCCAAAAATATATTTAATTGTGACGTGACACACCCTAATATTTTTTATTCAAAAAAATCCCTTTTGATTTAATCCAAATCATTAAAGTCCAACTTTAAGTTTATAGATAATACCGAGTCTAGTTACTCACAAACTCGATTTATATAATTTTACCTAATTAAATAATCCCTATTAAATTTTATTTTATTCCAAAAATATACGGGGTATTACAGTTGTTATCTTTTTCTTTTTTAAAAGTTTTTTCTTTTTTTTAATCAGTGGAAAAAAATTAATTATTTAATTTTTTGAGACAAATGTCAATTTTTAATTGGTCAACTTAAGAAATGAATTGTGTCCTTTTTAAAAGTTAAAGCTTATAAAGAATTACCATTAAGTCTCATAACGGATGACTACCAGGTTTCCCATACTGTGCAAATTGAAAACATCACGACTAAAATTGCAAAAATTGAAATAGTAGGTCCATATATTAAAATGGCCACGAACTTCAAGGTATTAACCCTTTAAAATATTTTAAATAAAAAATATGTGCCATAATTCTTTTGGATAAAATATTTTATTAGTTTGTATTCGTACAGACCTTATAAATTTATTAGATTGAATGAACAATATCTAATTTTATTTTATTAAATTTGATGGTTTAGATATATTATATTTGTATTTGATTAGATCAAAAGCCAATCCCTTTTTTATTTAATACTGCATATATTAAAGGAATAAAAATCGATTAATAAACCTATCTAGTTCATCCTTAATTGGATTGGATCGGATTGAATTCTGACTTTAGATCGGATTGGAATGAATTTTGAAATTGAAAAACCAACTTCAATTGGATTGGATGTGGATCTCTTCATATAGGCCAATATCGAATGCAAACCCTTATAAAGTGATTTTCGTGTATTTTTTTGTCAATGTGAAGATATTTTAGTAAACCCTTATTATTATTATTATTATTATTATTATTATTATTATTATTATTATTATTATTATTATTATTATTATTATTATTATTAAAAGGCTCATTGGTCCTGATTCCAAATGTTAAGATATTTTAGTGGAAACTTCTTTTTTTTTTCACTTTCGAGTCCCAGTTATCTTTGTCATTGATATTTTAGGATAAAGGCGTTGTTAATTAGTACATGTGTAATTATTTTTGTAATGACCCCACTTTTATATGCCAATATATAATTAGTACATGTGTAATGACCCCACTTTTACAATTGGATCTTACTTGTTATCTAATAATGTTATATCATTACAAATGTCACAATGTGATATTCTGGATTCTTAATATGACAAAGCCCATTTTTAAATTTAAATTATCAACTATAAAATGGGTTAAATTGAAGTTTTATGACACGCCCTAAGCTAAATGATAAGTTTTAGGGTGGAAACTATAATTTTATGAAACTTTAAGCACTCAGTTTTAATTTAGAAAGTTTCAAGGACTAAAATGAAAATATAAAAAGGACCATTTTATAAATAAAATATTTTTAGGGACCTCTAAAAAATATTGAAAATATATAATGTGAAATTGCCAAAATACCCTCTATATGTAAAATGACCCTTATAACCTTAATACTTTATCACCTCGTGCTTGACACCTCATGTTGTATCTTTCCACCACACCTTACACGTGTCATCCATATAAACAAAAATAAAACACATATCGTCCAAAACGAACGCTCCGTTACGCGACACGCTAACACCGACTCACCAAAATGAACGCTTAGTCATCAGGACACGTGTCATCACCCAGATAACTTTGGGAAATTATAAATAGAGGACTTAGGATGAGTTCTTACACGAAATTCATTCCAAATATCAGAGGAAATAGTGAGAGAAATTACGAGAAAGATTAAGAAGAAGTTTCGTCTTAAGAATTAACGAGTGATCCAAGACTCAGTATATGTAACTTCGAACTTCTGTTCTAGGTGAGTTCTCTATTTCCTTGCATATTTTGATTATATGATATCATGCAAACTACATATATTTTGTGAAATTCTTTTATTCTCAAAATACATCTGATATCGATGATTCCGTCATTTGTTATATGTGTATATCTCTCGATATATACATTTGACTTCAATTCTTATTGATTCGGCCAATGGAAACTCTCTTACTATATTGGCCTTGACTACCGAGTGAAAATATTTGGGTGGTACCTTCCCAACTGGTTTATCGTTGGTGTGCCCTAAATAAGGCGTTGTTCCAGAGATCATGATTTTCTGTCTGTGTTGTTGTCGGGTGGAAATATTTGGTAACACTATATGTTTATCTGGGTATTAGAGCGTACATGGACATCAAAATAAAATTAAATAATTGACATATTGCTCAACTGTTTTATCTATTATGTTCAGAACTATTTATTCTGGAAATATTTACTGTCAATTACTTTATATATACTACTGCAAATTCCTGTATCTATATATATGCCTTTTATTCTAAATTGAATAGGTATCAATTTTCTGAAAAACCCTGGAACGTCAGAAAAATAAATCTCACTCGATTTTTAGCTGAGGTTGTATAAATAACCAATTTTCAGGAAATGTTTAGGCTCGCGGATGGAATGTAAAAGGATTATGTTGAAGATTCAGCTTTTAGATCTCTTTTTGTTATTTAAATAAAATGTATGTTTTATCATATAGAGCATGCTTGGCTCTCTTGTAATAAGTTCTAAATTTTGTCTTAAATTGTAACTCGTTATTACTATTAATATAAATTAAGTTTCCTATAGAAAGCTCTGATCACATAATTCCTTCACTTTTAGTATTTTACGATTCATAACCATGTGATTGTATTTTTGCTGCATTTATTTAAGGAAATAATTTAATCAAGAATATTTGTCGCCTTGGTTGCATGTCAAGACACTCGTTCCCTACTAATTTTGGGTTAGGGTCGTGACAAAGGTGGTATCAGAGCAAGATTATGAACCCGTAGACTATTCAAAGTCGCTTTTCAACGTTAAAGGGATAATATTAAATATTCGACTTATATGACCCTATGTGTTATATTATTGATCTCTTAATTTGGAATCTTGACATAGTATAAAACATCTTATGATTGGCCATGACTGTAGAAAATTACCAAGACAAGATCAAATGCAAGAACTAGTGATTCGAATATGGAAGGACTGGAAGGTGAATACAAGGCGATTGAGAGTCTAGCAAGGATTTCGGAGCATCAGGTTAATAATAGAGCACCAAAGAATCTTGAACTAACTAGCTGTACTGTTGAGCAGTTCAAAAAGTTGAATCCTCCTTCTTTTAAAGGTACTCCTAACCCCACTGAAGCAGAAAGTTGGGTGATACAGATGGAAAAGATACTTGATGTTCTTAAGTGTACTGATGAACAAAGGGTTTCATTTACAACGTTTATGTTAGAAGGTGAAGCCGAACATTGGTGGAGAATGACTAAGAGAATACAAGTGGAGAGGAATACTTACATACGTTGGAATGACTTCTTAGTGATATTTTATGAGAAATATTTCCTTAAAACAGTGAAAGATGAAATGGCCACTGAGTTCATGAGTATCGTGCAAGGGAATATGACGGTTAGTCAATATGAGGCAAAGTTTACTGAGTTATCCCGCTTTGCACCTTATGTTATGGTAACTGATGTTTTAGAAGACAAAAAGCTTGAACGTGTGTTAAGGTTGAGTATTCGTAGTCAAAATTTCCATCCTAAACTTTACATCATACAGTGACGTTGTGGCTAGGGTTATGATAACTGAGAGGGATGGAGAGGAGTAAAATCGAATTAGAGATGGTATGAGGAAGTTTGGGGAACAAATAGGGAAGAAACCAAATAATAGAAATAATTTTAAGAGTACATCCAATGTTGGGGGAGCTAGTGATAACAAACAGTTTAATAACAAGATATGTCAGTGATGTGGGAAGATGCATGGAGGACGACCTTGTTACAAGGATACGAGAGCTTGTTTTAGATGTGGATAAAAAGGACATCAGATAAAAGACTGCCCAACCCCAGTAAGGATTCCGATACAACCTTTAGGTAGTGCCCAACCAAAGAAGATAGGATAGAGTTTTTACACTTTCTGATACCCAAACTTCTAATAGAGTAGTGTCAGGTACACATTCTATATGTGAATAACCTTTTCAAGTTTTAATATATCCTGGTTATACCCATTCATTTGTTTCTGTGCATTTTATAAATCGCTTTCCTAATATGCCCGAACCCTTGAATCATAGCATGCACGTTTCTACTCCTTCGGGTGAGTTATTGACAGGAACATTAGTATATAAGTCTTGCCTTATAGATGTTAGTAGTAATAAACTATTCATTGATTTGATAGTTATGGACATAAGAGACTTTGAAGTCATTTTGGGAATGGATTGGTTATCATCGTATCATGTTAAGGTAGATTGTTTTGATAAGAGAGTTACTTTTCAAATCCCTAACCAACCAGAATTCAGTTTTGAAGGAATTGGCATCCTATCACCCGTGCGTATTATCTCTGCAATGCAAGCTTTTAGTTTTCTTAAGAATGGATGTCAAGGATTCCTTGCACGTGTTATATATTTACAAACAAAAGATCTTATTCTAGAAAATATTCCAATAGCTAAACATTTTCCAGATGTTTTTCCAAATAACTTACCCACTCTTCCTCCTAGTAGAGAAATAGAGTTTACGATTGACCTTATTCCTGGAACTATACCAATATCAAAACCACCTTATCGTATGGCACCTTTATAATTAAGGGAATTAAAAGTTCAATTACAAGATCTGTTAAACAAGGGTTTTATTAAACCAAGTGTATCCCCTTGGGGTGCTCCAGTGTTATTTGTTAAAAAGAAGGATGGGGAGATGAGGTTATGTATATATTATCGTGAACTAAACAAGGTAACCAATAAGAATAAATACCCTTTACCTCATATAGATGATTTGTTTGACCAACTTCAAGGTGCGCAAGTATTTTCAAAGATTGACCTTAGATCAGGCTATCACCAATTGAAGATTAAGGAAGATTATATTTTGAAATCAACTTTTCGTACTAGATATGGTCACTATGAATTTCTTGTGATGCCATTTAGACTAACTAATGCACCAGTCGCTTTTATGGATATGATGAATAGGGTGTTTAGGAAATATTTGGATCAGTGTGTGGTTGTTTTCATTAATGACTGAAAACGCGTGTAATATCGATTTAAATTAAATTCGCAAGTTTCCTAGTAACCCTTATTTAATTAGAGTCTACTTTTAAACAAAATAAAATCAGCCCTTAAACATGCATCTAAATCAACCCATCAAAAATAAAGCATGCGACACAAAGTTAAGGAAAAATCCCCACAGGGCAAAACCTTTTATTTCTAGAACTTTGAATAATTTACAATACCATTGACTTACATACAACCTGATAATCGCCCACAAGTGTAACGCACGGTGTCTTCTGTAAACCTTCAAAGCAACGGCTAGAAATAAAGTGTGACACAGAAATACCCGCAGGTGTCGGTTCCTATGTCGTCGGCTGGAACTTTCCCTTTCCAGGAGGGCAGCAATGAAGAAGAGAACGGCTTCTCCACAAGGGTTGAACAAATACAAGGATGTGTTCTTGGGTTACCAAAAAGATTCACAAAGGTTTGGCAATTGTGTGAATCAAAACATGAGTCTTGGGACTCAAAAAAATATGAAGACTAGAGGTATTTGGACTCTCAAAAACGTTTTCCAAAGTCTTATGAAACAGCTGAAAAATGCGTTACTAAAACCGTTTATTGAAAATAAACTATTTAAGTAACTCCGAGTTGTTTTTTGAAGAAACTCTTTTCTTAAATCAAAAAGGATTAATCACAAGACGTGTTTAATAAAACAGTATGTACGAGATCTTATTCAATATTTAGGCAACAAGTTTAAAAGATAATTTAAACAAGTTTTAAACACAGCACAACCAAGAATGAGATGAGAAAATGTAGAAGGCTTCTGTTCACAATTTTTTACGTGGTAAAACCTCACCAATTGAGGAAACATCCACGACTCCCTCTACGGAGTAAAATGAAAAATCCACTAAAACAAATATATGAGTTACAAACTATATAACTAACATGCAAACAACTCAGACCTATATAAGTTTAGGAATGTACCCTCTGGTGTCCTCAAACTTCTCTGCAGTTTTGATTATAGATGTAGTTCTCCCAGTTTGTCAACTTCTGATTTGTTCCAGCACTTTACATCGACTTATGTTCTCAAGATCTTATCACCAACACTTTTCGTGTTGTAGGGTGTAAGTGTTTGTGAAGGTTCTTTCTAACACATGCATGCACACACACACACTTATTAATTACAAACAGTTCGAACAAATTACAGTTACACTATATGCAGTGATCTTTTCTTTTTCTTTCTTCTTAGAAAACTTTGAACCTTATTTGACCTTTCAAACTATCCCAGAATCCACGGATACCTTGCTAGGAAGACAGACAAGGTCTTAATCAATCTCAGAATTTAAAACAAAAACTTTTTGAGATTGAGAACCTCCAAGTGAGATTCCAAACTAGGTCAAAGGTTTAGTTTACAAGAACAAGAAACAGAAAGCATTTTATTGTTGATTTCAAAGTAAGAAAATGTTTTTGATAAAAATAATCAACAATATATTTCTTAAGATGAGAAATAAAATGAAACTAAGTGTAATGTAACATGAATAACTCAGATCTGAGATTTCTATGGAAACAAAAACTAGATCTAAGTAGAAGTCTAAGTTGGAAACAAGATCTCACGAACACAAGGTTACAGCAACAAAAATAACTCAACTCAAACTCTCAAACACTCAAGAACACTCAGGATGGTGTTTTTGGATATGGTGTTTTGAAGAAGTGTTTGGGTTAGGTTTTGAAGAGGATTTGGACGAAGTTAGGGTTTCTAACTTTTTTCTCTCTCTGGTTTCTCTCTTCTCTCTCTACTCTCTTATCTCTCTTCTCTCTCAATTCTTTGAGGAAATGAAATGGCAAAAAGTTTTCGAAGGCTGAGAATAGAGGCCTTTTTATAGTGAGAGAGGAAGGTTCGAGATATCTGATCAAAACCAAAGGCTGAGATCGAGTCAATTTAGATTGACTTGAATCTAAGGGCTCACCCAAGGCGGTGCTTAAACGAGCGTTGATTGGATTAAAAAGTTACACAGGGATTCATCAAGGCAACATGCAGACCATTGATAAGAAATGATCCAAGGGATGATAACACACGCGCCTATTGTCTCAGTAAAGAAACACACATCTAACCAATCAGGGGGCAACAGGTGTTGGCTAGTTATGGGATGTAAAACGCGCGTCAAAACTAATTACACAGCATACCCTGAAGTCTCTGCCGCTTTTGGATTATACCCAAGGTAACATTAGGCCATAAAATACAACAAGTCATATTTGGAGATTGACCCCAAAACTTTTAAAACAAGTTTTAATTATTAAAAACATGTTTTAAAAATTGTTTAAAAAATCCCAAAAAATTATTAAAAATCAAACTTAGGGATTTAAACACACACAACACATGTACACACATAATTATGCAATATGACATGCAAAAAATGAATTATACTATGTGTAAGTGTTGGCAATAGGTTCTTGATCAAAATAAGAAAGAGAGATGAATAGGCAATCCAACTTCTGAGGCTCTTTGGTTTCTAGGAAGACACAATTTTGTCACAATTTCCAAACTAGATGCGCACTTATACAATATAGACTCAAATGAGTCAAATGTATAAGGGCTTCAATCTCCCCCTTTGGAAATATGAGACAAAATCTCCTTTGAGTCAACTAGGACTCGTAGGGCAACAAAAAAAATAAGAAAAAACTTATTCCTATCAAAATTCTATCTACCCAATACCTAGAAATCAAAAAGTACATAACTCAACTAAGTACATTTGAATACTCTATTACAACTGTTAAGAGTAACTGTACAAAAAGAACCTGCAATAATTCACTAAGATCAAGCTGTTTAGAATATGTAAGAGTTGAATAGACTCAAATTTCTACCCCATTTTGTTTCAAATGGACAAAGGGAAAAACTTGGATAAACAGCAAAAAGATTAGTCAGCATAAACCATACCAATAGATTTTCGTAATGAAATGAATCTATTATAATCTAGAGGTTTGGTAAACATATCTGCGAGTTGTAGATCAGTATGGAGATAATTGATTTCTAATTCCTTAGATTCAACTAATTCACGTATAAAATGATGTCTTATTTTAATATGCTTTGTTCGCGAGTGTTGAACAGGATTTTTAGAAATATTAATCGCACTTTGATTATCACAATAGAGATGTAATTGGTTTTCTTTAATACCATAATCACTTAGCATTTGTTTAAGCCACATTAATTGAGCACAACAGCTGCCAGCGGTAATGTATTCAGATTCAGCTGTTGAGAGTGATGTGCAGTTTTGTTTTTTACTACTCCATCCTACCAAATTATTACCTATATAATAACATGCTCCTGAAGTGATTTTAATATCATCAGTACACCCAGCCCAGTCAGCATCAGTGTACCCAATTATAGTGCTTGGTGTGTCATTAGTGTACCAAAGACCTAGATTTAGAGTGCCATTTACATATTGAATGATACATTTAACAGCATTCAAGTGGCTCTCTTTAGGGTTACTTTGATATCGAGCACATACACAAACAGCATACATAATATCAGGACGCGAGGCAGTAAGGTATAGTAAAGTGCCTATCATACTACGATATAGAGTAGGATCTACAGATGTTCCATTTTCATCTTTAAAAAGTTTTAGCGTAGTACTCATGGGCGTTTTAGCATTTTTAGCACTCTCAAGGCCGAATTTCTTAACCATCTCTAAAGTGTACTTAGATTGCGAAACAAATAATCCTTCTGGATTTTGTTTGACTTGGAGACCTAGGAAGAACTGCAACTCCCCCATAAGGGACATCTGAAATTCCTTACTCATAATTTCAGAAAAGGATTTTACTTCTGAGGAAGAAGTTGATCCAAAATCGTCTACATATACTTGAGCAATAGTAATGTGTTTGTCAAAATGTTTGACAAATAGAGTTTGGTCATTTCCACCTCTTTTGAAACCTTTATCTAAAAGAAAACTGGAAAGACGCTCATACCAAGCTCTAGGAGCCTGTTTAAGGCCATATAAAGCCTTTTTCAGACGAAATACATGATTTGGATACTTAGGGTCAATGAACCCTTTAGGTTGTTCTACACAGGTTTCCTCGGCCAGTATACCATTAAGGAACGCAGATTTGACGTCCATTTGATATAATGTAAAACGCATGTGACAAGCTATAGCGAAAAGCAGACGAACTGATTCTAAACGAGTAACAGGGGAAAAGGTCTCATTAAAATCAATTCCTTCTATTTGGGAGTATCCTTGAGCAACTAATCTAGCTTTATTTCTAATTATTATCCCATTTTCATCAGTTTTATTTTTAAAAATCCAACGAGTACCAACAACCTTTTTGTGATCAGGACGTGGAACAAGATACCATACATCATGAATGACAAATTGTAAAAGTTCATCCTGCATAGCAGAAATCCAGTGAGAGTCATTCAATGCCTCATTTACATTCTTTGGTTCCACAAGGGAAACAAAACATGCATAATGTGCATAATTTCTAAGTTGGGATCTTATACGCACTGGCTCACTAGGGTTGCCAAAAATGTTGTTTATGGGATGATCTTTAGAAACCCAGTTAGGTACTTCAGGTGTCTCAATAGGTAATGAATTATCTATTTCAGAAGGGTCATTTTCTATAATATTTGAAGACTCTTCATCGATAGGTAATTCACTAGTCTTGCTTTCTACAGTAGTGTCACTAACAATTACATTTATGGATTCCATCATGGTTTTAGTGCGAAGATTATAAACTCGATAAGCTCTACTGTTAGGCGAGTATCCTAGAAATATGGCTTTATCTCCCCGGCTCTCAAATTTAGATAAGTGTTCCCTATCTTTGCATACATAACAAGTACTGCCAAAGGTTCTAAGGTATTTGAGATTAGGCTTCTTATTGTACTAAAGTTCATAAGGGGTTTGTTTGGAATTCTTTCTAAGATAGACCCTATTAATGATGTGACACGCAGTACGAATAGATTCTACCCAAAAATATTTAGGTAAGTTCTTGGCATGTAACAGGACACGTGCCATCTCTTGCAAGGTACGATTCTTTCTCTCGGCGATACCATTTTGTTGAGGAGTCTTAGGAGCACTGAACTCGTGTTTGTAACCATTATAGTCACAGTATTCTACAATACCAGTGTCTTTGAATTCGCCACCTCTATCACTACGGATTCGATTTACTTGAATGTCCTTTTCATTTTCAATCCTAAGAAGAATTTTTAGGAAGGTTTGAAAAGTGTCAGACTTTTGTTTTAAAAAGGCTACCCAAGTAAATCTGGTGAAGTCATCAACCATAACTAGGATATAACTGTGTCCACAAAGGCTAATAGTTTGGGAAGGACCCATTAGGTCCATATGGATGAGTTCTAAGGGATTAGAGGTGAGAATATCTTTGACTTTCTTATGAGGGGCCTTAACAATTTTACCTTCTTGACAAGTACCACAAACAATATTATGAATGGGTTTAATTTTTGGAATTCCTCTTACTATGTCTTGAGTAGACAATTTACTAAGATTATCGTAATTTATGTGACCCATTCTGTTATGCCATATCTCGTTGTCATCCATTCTGGCAACATTACAAATTTCAGAATTGTTCTTGACAGTGTAGCAGTTGTCAGGAGTTCTGAATCCAGTAATTATGCATTCACCTTTTTCATTTAAAATCTTGCAATTGTTCTTTGAAAAGGTAACAGTATGGTCTGAGTCACAAAATTGCGAAATACTAAGTAAGTTGGCCTTTAGACCTTTAACTAGAAGAACATCTTTAAGAATAGGAAGCCCATCTTCTTGGAGAGTTCCTTTGCCTATGATTTGAGATGAAACTCCATCACCAAAAATAACTTTACCACCAGCAAATCTGGTTTTGTTTAAAAGTTTAGATTCATCTCCAGTCATGTGCTTAGAACATTCAGAGTCTAAATACCAACCAGATGATGTGTGTTCGGCTTTTAAAGCAGTAACAACAACATTACACTTCATTTGAGGTAATAGATCATCTTTTCTAATCCAAATTGCTCTAGTTTTCATCTTGCGCTTATTAGCTCTCAACTCATAGAATTTGCGAGCATTAGATTTTTGCTGAAAAATGTTTTGCGCGTGATTTTAATTTTGTGAAAGACTTGAGCATTTGGTTTAGAAAAATGTTTAGGATTCCTTCTAGGAAATGTTCTTTTAGGTTTGGTCTTTCTCTTTCTATAGTTAGAGTTTTTATCTGGCTGTCTAGGAAGTATATAGTTGTTTCGACTCCTCCTAGAATAGTTACAGTTCTGGTAAGTTCGAGGATTATAGATAGGTTTAACAAGTCACCTAGCATAGCAACCATCGAAAGAGTGACCATATATGTCACAGTAGGAGCAATAAAGATTTCTCAAGATGGGGGTCTCCTTAGGAAAGTCTCTAAACAAAGGTTTTATAGAGTTTTGAGCCTGAACTCTATTCCTAGGTGTGACAGTCTTGAATGCAGACTCACTCTTTCTAATAGAAGGGCAGACGTATTTAGCCTTAGGTGAACTTTCATGTCTAGAGTGACTAGATTCCCCAATGTAAAAACTTTGATTTTTTGAATCAAACTTAGTTTTTAGAGAATGAAAGTCTGGGCATGTTTCAATAGGTCTTTTGCCTCGTGACACAAACTTGATAGTTTCAAAAGACTTTGTTTGTGTTTTCAAATTGGGACAAAAACCTATACCAGTTCGATCATCAGAATTGGTTTTAGATTCAGCAATAAATTCATCAAAACAGTTAGAATTATTTTCAAATTTTGTCAATTTTTTGAAAACAGTTGCTGTCTTTTCTTTGGTTTGTTCCAATTCTAACAATGTCCCTTTGTACTTTTTCTCCAGAATTTCATTTGTTTCAGTCAAATTTTTCAGTTGCTGTCTTTTCATTTGTAATTTTTTTGAAAACAGTTGCTGTCTTTTCTCCAGAAATTCTAACAATGATTTGTTTGACCAACTTCAAGGTGCGGAAGTATTTTCAAAGATTGACCTTAGATCAGGCTATCACCAATTGAAGATTAAGGAAGATTATATTTCGAAATCAGCTTTTCGTACTAGATATGGTCACTATGAATTTTTTGTGATGCCATTTAGACTAACTAATGCACCAGTCGCTTTTATGGATATGATGAATAGGGTGTTTAGGAAATATTTGGATCAGTGTGTGGTTGTTTTCATTAATGACTAAAAATGCGTGTAATATCGATTTAAATTAAATTCGCAAGTTTCCTAGTAACCCTTATTTAATTAGAGTCTACTTTTAAACCAAATAAAATCAGCCCTTAAACATGCATCTAAATCAACCCATCAAAAATAAAGCATGCGACACAAAGTTAAGGAAAAATCCCCGCAGGGCAAAACCTTTTATTTCTAGAACTTTGAATAATTTACAAGACCATTGACTTACATACAACCTGATAATCGCCCACAAGTGTAACGCACGGTGTCTTCTGTAAACCTTCAAAGCAACGGCTAGAAATACAGTGTGACACAGAAATACCCGCAGGTGTCGGTTCCTATGTCGTCGGCTGGAACATTCCCTTTCCAGGAGGGCAACAATGAAGAAGAGAACGGCTTCTCCACAAGGGTTGAACAAATACAAGGATGTGTTCTTGGGTTACCAAAAAGATTCACAAAGGTTTGGCAATTGTGTGAATCAAAACATGAGTCTTGGGACTCAAAAAAATATGAAGACTAGAGGTATTTGGACTCTCAAAAACGTTTTCCAAAGTCTTATGAAACAGCTGAAAAATGCGTTACTAAAGCCGTTTATTGAAAATAAACTATTTAAGTAACTCCGAGTTATTTTTTGAAGAAACTCTTTTCTTAAATCAAAAAGGATTAATCACAAGACGTGTTTAATAAAACAGTATGTACGAGATCTTATTCAAGATTTAGGCAACAAGTTTAAAAGATAATTTAAACAAGTTTTAAACACAGCACAACCAAGAATGAGATGAGAAAATGTAGAAGGCTTCTGTTCACAATTTTTTACGTGGTAAAACCTCACCAATTGAGGAAACATCCACGACTCCCTCTACGGAGTAAAATGAAAAATCCACTAAAACAAATATATGAGTTACAAACTATATAACTAACATGCAAACAACTCAGACCTATATAAGTTTAGGAATGTACCCTCTGGTGTCCTCAAACTTCTCTGCATTTCTGATTGTAGATGTAGTTCTCCCAGTTTGTCAACTTCTGATTTGTTCCAGCACTTTACATCGACTTATGTTCTCAAGATCTTATCACCAACACTTTTCGTGTTGTAGGGTGTAAGTGTTTGTGAAGGTGATTTCTAACACATGCATGCACACACACACACTTATTAATTACAAACAGTCCGAACAAATTACAGTTACACTATATGCAGTGATCTTTTCTTTTTCTTTCTTCTTAGAAAACTTTGAACCTTATTTGACCTTTCAAACTATCCCAGAATCCACGGATACCTTCCTAGGAAGACAGACAAGGTCTTAATCAATCTCAGAATTTAAAACAAAAACTTTTTGAGATTGAAAACCTCCAAGTGAGATTCCAAACTAGGTCAAAGGTTTAGTTTACAAGAACAAGAAACAGAAAGCATTTTATTGTTGATTTCAAAGTAAGAAAACGTTTTAGATAAAAATAATCAACAATATATTTCTCAAGATGAGAAATAAAATGAAACTAAGTGTAATGTAACATGAATAACTCAGATCTGAGATTTCTATGGAAACAGAAACTAGATCTAAGTAGAAGTCTAAGTTGGAAACAAGATCTCACGAACACAAGGTTACAGCAACAAAAATAACTCAACTCAAACTCTCAAACACTCAAGAACACTCAGGATGGTGTTTTTGGATATGGTGTTTTGAAGAAGTGTTTGGGTTAGGTTTTGAAGAGGATTTGGACGAAGTTAGGGTTTCTAACTTTTTTCTCTCTCTGGTTTCTCTCTTCTCTCTCTACTCTCTTATCTCTCTTCTCTCTCAATTCTTTGAGGAAATGAAATGGCAAAAAGTCTTCGAAGGCTGAGAATAGAGGCCTTTTTATAGTGAGAGAGGAAGGTTCGAGATATCTGATCAAAACCAAAGGCTGAGATCGAGTCAATTTAGATTGACTTGAATCTAAGGGCTCACACAAGGCGGTGCTTAAACGAGCGCTGATTGGATTAAAAAGTTACACAGGGATTCATCAAGGCAACATGCAGACCATTGATAAGAAATGATCCAAGGGCTGATAACACACGCGCCTATTGTCTCAGTAAAGAAACACACATCTAACCAATCAGGGGGCAACAGGTGTTGGCCAGTTATGGGATGTAAAACGCGCGTCAAAACTAATTACACAGCATACCCTGAAGTCTCTGCCGCTTTTGGATTCTACCCAAGGTAACATGAGGCCATAAAATACAACAAGTCATATTTGGAGATTGACCCCAAAACTTTTAAAACAAGTTTTAATTATTAAAAACATGTTTTAAAAATTGTTTAAAAAATCCCAAAAAATTATTAAAAATCAAACTTAGGGATTTAAACACACACAACACATGTACACACATAATTATGCAATATGACATGCAAAAAATGAATTCTACTATGTGTAAGTGTTGGCAATAGGTTCTTGATCAAAACAAGAAAGAGAGATGAATAGGCAATCCAACTTCTGAGGCTCTTTGGTTTCTAGGAAGACACAATTTTGTCACAATTTCCAAACTAGATGAGCACTTATACAATATAGACTCAAGTGAGTCAAATGTATAAGGGCTTCAACAGCTCCCCCGAAGTTGGTATTTATAGGGAAATACATGAAGAGTTCCACCAATTTAAAACGCTGAAATTCTATCCAGCGTACAGGGACCCCAAACCGGTTCTGGTACCCTGCGAACCGGTTCGCCCCCCCGAACCGGATCGGGCTGGGTTCGGGGAAACTCGCTGGGAACAGGGGCTAAACACTTAGAAAAATTTCCAGTATTTTCAATGTAAATATCTCCATTTTCAACGGGCCATAACTTGTTCACCGTAGCTCGGATTGAGGTGTCGTTTCTTCCTGTTTCTTCCTTACGGCAAGCTCTTCAACTTTATAGTTGACCAGTCCTCCAAACGGTGGCTGTAAAATTACCAAATTGCCCTTGAACTTTCTTATCAAGCCTCGTTGCAGTGTTTTGACTTCTCTTGCGTACCACTTGCATTACGAGCCTAAAATCATGGAACGTGAAGTCGTTGAGGCAGATAAGGGACACATGATGGAGATAATAAATGCTTAATTCCTGGAATTCGGATAGAGGCCGTCATGTGAAATCGTGAGGTGACGTGCCAAATGTAGCGGCGTACGATATACACAAATGTAACATGTTGGACATGAGAAAAATGTCCTTACAATGACATCCTTATTTATTCTAAAAATATTGAAGAACATGAAAAACATTTAGAGACAGAACAAATCCTTAGGAAGGAGAAATTATATGAGAAATTAAAGAAGTGTGAATTTTGGTTGCCTAGCGTCTCTTTTATAGGGCATGTCATTTCTAAGGAGGGAGTGTCGGTTGACGCTCAAACGATCAAGGCTATACTAGATTGGCCTAAACTAACTATTGTGATGGAAATTCGTAGTTTTCTTAGATTAACAGGTTATTATCGAAGATTTGTTGAAGAATTTTCTAGTATTTCCAAATCTCTATCTAAGTTAACCCAAAAGAAGGTGTAATATGAATGGTCTGAGGAAGTTGAGAATAGTTTTCAAGAACTTTATAATCGATTAGTAACTGCCCCAATTTTGACTATTCCTTTCGGGACAGGGGGGTATATGATTTATAGTAATGCTTCTAAAAATGGTTTGGGATGTGTGCTAATAAAAAAATAGAAAAGTAATAGCTTTTGCCTCGAGACAATTAAAATCACATGAGAAAAATTATCCAACCCATGACCTAGAATTAGAAGCTGTAATTTTTTGCTCTTAAGATTTGGAGACATTATTTGTATGGTGAGACTTGTGAGATTTATACCGATCATAAGAGTTTGAAATACATTTTTACCCTAAAATAATTGAACATGAGACAAATGAGGTAATTAGAATTAATGAAGGATTATGATTTGAATATTCATTATGACCCGGGTAAAGCTAATATAGTAGCTAATGCTTTAAGTAAGAAGTATACACCAAATTTAAAATGTCTTGTTAAAATACAGGAAGCTATGTTGAAGGATTTAATAAGTATGGAAATAAATGTACGTATTTATAAAAAAAGGAGGAATAATCACAAACTTACAAGTACAACCCATGTTGATGAAAATGAGCAAAATTGCACAAATAAATAACCCATAACTGAAGAAGATTAAAGAAGAAGTTATTGAAGGAAAGAGAATTTAATTTGGGATACGAGATGATATATTGAGGTTAGGAAATAGAGTGTGTGTGTCATATTATTCCCAACTAAAGAGGCAAATTTTAGAGGAAAGTCATTACTTAAGATTCACATTTCCTCCCGGATATAGAAAGATGTATAGGGATCTTCGAGAAGTATTTTGGTGGAATAACATGAAAAGGGAGATTGTCAAATTTGTATCTCAATGTTTGGTTTGTCAACAAGTAAAAGCTAAACATCATAAACCGTCAGGATTACTACAACTCCTACCCATCCCCGAGTGGAAATAGGAACATATTACAGTGGATTTTGTGACAGGTTTACCGAGGAATTCAAATGGTAATGATTCTGTTTGGGTAGTTATTGATAGGTTAACTAAATCTTCTCATTTTCTTGCCATTAAGATTACCCATTCTTTAAAAAAGTTAGCTAAGTTGTACGTGTGGGAAATTATTAGGCTTCATGGAACCCCAATTTCAATGGTTTTTTATCGTGACCCTAGATTTGTGTCTTGCTTTTAGAAAAGCCTACAAGCTGCCATGTGAACACAATTGAATTTCAACACCGCTTTTTATCCTCAAACAGAAAGATAATCTGAGAGAACCATTCAAACCTTAGAGGATATACTTAGGGCATGTGTACTTGATGTGAAAGGAAATTGTGATGATCATTTACCGTTGGTAGAGTTTGCATATAATAATGGTTATCAAGCAAGTATTCAAATGGCTCCGTATGAGGCACTCTATGGTAGAAGGTGTCGTTCCCCTACATGTTGAGTAGAAGTTTGAGAAAGAAAATTATTGGAAATAGAATTAATTCAGATCACAACAGAGAAGGTGAAATTGATACAAGACCGACTTTAAATCACTCAAAGCTGTCAAAAGAGTTTTGTCGACAATCGACACCGACAGTTGGAATTCCAAATAGGAGATTATGTGTTCTTACGAGTATCACCAGCAAAGGGAGTAATCCGATTTGGGAAGAAAGGGAAATTGAGTCCAAGATACATAGGACCTTTTGAAATCCTTATAAGGATAGGAGTTGTTGCATATGGAATAGGTTTACCCCTTGAACTCTCTAGTGTGCATAATGTGTTTCACGTGTCAATGCTGAAGAAATACGTCCTAGATCCAACACATATCTTAAGTCACGAACATCTTCAAATTAGAGAAGATTTAACCTACATTGAGCATCCAGTAAAAATTTTGGACCATAAGGAGCAAATATTACGAACCAAGGTAATTCCACTTGTCAAAATATTATGGCGTAATCATACTATTGAAGAAGCAACATGGGAGAGGGAAGATGAAATAAAGGAGAGATATACATACCTGTTTGAAAATAATGTAAGTCAAGTTTGGGGACCTAATTTTTTATAAGGAGGGTAGGATGTAATGACCCCACTTTTATATGCCAATATATAATTATTTTTACAACTGCATATCTGATGACGCATGAAAGGTGTGTTCGTGTAACGACACAATCATTGTTTTCGATTCACCGTGATAATACAAGAACCTAAATTAGGACTGCACTTGCGATACAAGTATAGTGGTAAGTCGGGTATCAAAAATCCACAAAGACGAGTTACTAGAATTTAATTGGTTTAATACTCCTAAATAAAAGTGAAAATGTGAATTACAAACTAAAAAGAAAAAGATGCATAAAAGGGAAATATTAACCTAGGCGAGTGTAAATAAAGTTAGATTAAGAAAGCGAGTAAAACTATAGGTTGCATCGAATATCCCTCACCCGAGTTAATTAGTATAAAATGGTCACATGGGTCGATGAGTTATTACAAATGTGTTTCGTTTCGACAGTTAATTGAATCAAGGGTTGTCACACCCCTAAATTCGTATAAAAGCCTAATAAGATTTTAGCGTCAACAAATACCCAGAAAATTACGCATGCAAGGTCGTAAGCATGGAACATACATGATAAGCCCCGTCAAATCTCTTAGGTCCAATAACTAGGACAACGCACCCGAAATAGACCCGTAAACTCCATCACCAAAGCAAAGCAACATGTCAACCCGGAATGAGTTTAATCCGGCACAACCTAAACTAATTTAGCTAGAAAGTATGGTAAAAACGTGATAAATAAAGGGGCAAATAAACACGATAAAGTTACACTAGAAATCAAGGAAATCAAAGCATGTAAATCTAATTATGAAAGCATGTAAATTAACTAGAAAGTGAGGAAATAAGAAAATACACACTATATTAATGGAGAGGGGGAATGAAAGTACCAATTACAAACCCAAAAGGGTGTTAAACCAAGAGAGGAAGAAGAAGAACTCTCAAATCCCCCAAACCCTAACCTACAACTCTCTAATTTTGATCGATCGATCGATGGCTACATGTATGCACAAGTTCCCCCGCTTTGGTTTTTTATGTTTTTCCCGTCCGCTAAAATCGTCGTAACTTCTTCGTTTTGAATCAAAATCGTGCATCGTTCACGGCCATGCTAAGCTTGTGAGGAGGGACACAACTTTCGTGTAGATGTTGGGCCAGGTGTCCAAGCTATGAAAAGACTAAAATGACCTTGAACGTGCGATCGTGTAGGAAAATCGAGCAAAAAGCGTCTGAACTTCACACTTAGCATCTGAATACCTATAAAAGCTCAATTAACCCATGCAAAACATGTTAACATAGAAATATGAGGTTGTCTGGTTAACGAGCCTAAATATAAGGAATAAGATACCCGAGGGGGCTAAAATACGTCGGTTCGAGGGATGAAATACGTAATATTTGCGTATTATCACACCCCCTAACTTACACATTGCTAGTCCCTAGCAATGAAATAGGATGCAACAAGAACTACATGCAAACCAAAAGCAGGAGTTAGTACAAAAGTATGGTATAAAAGCATTAAGGCCACTTTCGCGGGCGATTCGATTGCATTTAGCATATGCAATAAGCCGTTAAACCCCTAGGTTATCCTATTGGACAAGTGTCGTCTCGTGAGGTTTTCAGGGATGGTACCCATTAACATCACATGGTTTCCTCAAAATATTCCCAACCCAACATGCGACAAGCCCAACAATAGCGAAAAGGATTTCATACGCATTATTAGCACATTGAACGAATTCAAACAAAAGTCCTAATAATTAACATTATAGAATGCACCTCATAGAATTGAAACATTAAAATGTGGGAGGGAAGCGAGCACATGCAAAGTGTGATTTGGCAAAAACTTATATAAATCGAATAACCGTTACAGAAAGTATACATTCAATCCCCACGAGCATTACACTCATCAAGTGAATTCACTCGAAACAGGGAGGTAATACACGGAACATGCGGGCATAAAGAGTAATTATAAATGGAAACTAGGCCGCACACATGTCACAAATGAAGAACGCTATATATGAAATGAAAAACTGTAATCTCAATGAAAGATACCGCTCATTAAAGGAGGCGAAATGCATTTTCACAGATTATCAAAACTATTTCAACTTTTTAATTACATCTACTTAAGATCACATAGTACTTTAATAGGGTTGAAATGTAGGCTAGGCTAGGGTACGAAACGAAGGATATGTATGTACGGATTCAAAATGTTAGGAAATTAAAACTCGGGATAATGAAAAAATGCGGGCAACAACAAAATTGGAAAACAAGTTCCAAACAAGCATTGAATATAACAATGGAAAGAGTAATCAAAGCTTATTGAACTATATACACAACATTTACAACTTTCTCTTTCTTTTCTTTTCTTCTTTTTCTCATGTTTTCTTTTGTTTTCTTTTGCTTTTTTCTTTCTCTTTTTTCATCTCTTTTTCACAACTCTCTTTTCTTTACTTATCACACTCTCATATGCCTAAATCGCAACCGCATAACAACCGCAACATTCAATCCCAAGTAACAATCCAAACAAAGGTATGGAAGGTGTATCTATGGGCTAAAACTCCAATTTGGAGTTGGTTATGGGATTTGGGGTTATGAAACGAAAGGCTAATATTTAGGCTCAAAGGGGTTATCGAGGGTAAACATATAAGGTGAGGTCAAGGCTAATATGGGTGATATAACAAAGAGGGCCTATGATCATTTCACAAAGTTTACGCAATTCTCGAGTTAAAACAATATATGAAAATCATGATCAAGTAACACAGTTAAAGAATAAACTCAATTAATGAACGATCAAATGAAAGAATAGAGACATTACCGACGAATTCAACGTTTTCAAAGAGGAAAGAATAGTGTATAACACTCACAAACGATGAAAGGTACAAAGTGTACTCGGTGTAAGTATATACAATGCAACAAAATATTACCGAGTTATAAAAATCTTAAACCAAATCAATAAAACAAGAAAAGTGCATGTGCTCATGGGATTAAAGTTTAATTCATGAAGTTATTCATAATATCAATAATTAAGACTAAAGTCTAATAACTTCTAAAATCGAGAACATGCATCATTGGGTTGTCAATTGGATCGGGAAATTATTGCACTTTATCATCAGAAACAAATGCAAAATGCCCAAAAAAGGAGAAAAAAGAAAGAAAATATTTTTGAAATTCTTAATTTTTCTAAGAAAAGCCTACTAAGTAACTAACATGTGAGCAAAAACATGGACTAAATACAGAAATGGATAGAATATCCCACACCCCCTAACTTAAAACTTGACATTGTCCTCAAGGTGAATTAAGAACCAAGTTAAAGAGAGGAAAATAGCGATATTATCTAAAGTTGGAGCGATCCCCATAAGACCAAGTCCAAAGAATCTACAAATCAAGTTAGTACCGAGCATAGAAAAAACAAATAACAAAAAGTTAACTAATTACATTAGACTAAGTTAAAAAGGAAAGAAAAAATAAAGAAAGAAAGAATAAAAAGCTAACTATATACAACCTACTATTTAGGCTTCACACTAATTATACACTAGAAGTCTGAATAGCTGAGGGTCCACCACAAAAACGATTTGACTTTGGAGGATAACCAGTGTACCCTCACTCTCAAGCATGCCTTCCGAAAAATGTGAATTCCGTTTGAAAAACGGAAGGCATATGTAAGGCGGAAGAAAGTAACCATCCCCAATTAAAAATTTTGGCTGGAGGATGGGGGATTTGGATTGAACGGGTGACAAAAACATGTGGGGATCGAGAAGAGCAGAATATCCTCCCAATAATTTTGAAATTGGAATGGGAGGTAGCGCACACAAAGGCAAAGATGCGATTGTGGAAGGAGACTCGAGCAAGTACTCCTCATCGACGAAAAGGTTTAAAACATTAAAGTTTGAAAACGAATCATTGGGTACTTATGACGGTGTGAAATCCCCGACAACTCATCTCAGAAGAAAAATCCCCAGCAACGGTGCCATTTTGATAACGTGTGAAAGGTGTGCATGTGTAAGGACACAGTCGTTGTTTTTGTTTCATCGCGATAATACAAACAAACCTAAATTACGACTACACTTGCGATACAGAGACGAGTTGCTAGAATTTATAGGATTTAATACTTCTCAATAAAAGTGTAAAAAGGTGAATTACAAACTAAAAGGGAAAAGATGCAAAAAGGGAAATGATTAATCTAGGCAAGTGTAAATAAAGCTAGACTAATAAAGCGAGTAAAAACTATAGGTTTCGTCGAATATCCCTCACCTGAGTTGATTAGTATAAAATTGTCACATGGGTCGACGAGTTATTACAATTGAGTCTCGTTTCGACAGTTAATTAAATCAAGGGTGGTCATGCCCCCTAAATCCGCATAAAAGCCTAATAAGATTTTGGCGTCAACAAATACCCCGAAAATTACGCATGCGAGGTTGTAAGCACGAGACATACATGATATGCCCCGTCAAATCTCCTAGGCACAATAACTAGGACAAAGCACCCGAAATAGATCCGTAAACACCATCACCAAAGCAAAGCAACGCATCAACCCGAGTGAGTTCCATTCAAACACAACCTAGACTAAATTAGCTAGAAAGCTTATTAAAAACGCGATAAATAAACGCGGTAAATAAACGCAATAAAGTTACACTAGAAAATAAGGAAATCAAAGCATATAAACCTAATTAACAAAGCATGTAAATTATCTAGAAAGCAAGAATAAAGGAAATACACACTATATTAATTGAGATCGAAGATGATAGCACAAATTACAAGCCCAAATGGGTGTCAATCCAAGAAGAAATGAAGAAATGAGTTCTCAAACCTCCAAAACCCTAACCTAAACTATCTAAAAATGATTATCCCTATTTTTACAACAAAATTCCCTTATATAGTAAAAGGAATTAAATTAGAAAAGAAAAGAGAAAAGAAAAGAAAAGCCAAAATATTTGCAGAAAACAGGGGATCGATCGATCGATCCCTTGTGATCGATCGATCGATGGTGAAAAATCAAGCCCACTGTCTCCCCACGAATGGCAAAAACTGAAGGATCGATCGATCGATCATTTTGATCGATCGATCGATGGTTATAGGTCTGCACAAGTTCCCCTGCTTTGGTTTCTATGTTTTTCTCCTCCACTAAAATTACCGTAACTTCTTCGTTCGGAATCGGAATCGCGCACCGTTCATGGACACGCGAAGCTTGCGAGGAGGGATACAACTTCTGTGTAGATGTTGGGCCAGGTGTCCAAGATGTGAAAAGACTAAAATTCCCTCGAACGTGCGATCGTGTAAGAAAATCGAGCGGAAATCGTCCGAACTTCACACTTAGCATCCAAATACATATAAAAGCTTAATTAACCCCTGAAAAACATGTTAACATTGAAATCCGAGGTTATCTGGTTAACGAGCATAAATATAGGGAATAAGATACCCGAGGGGGCTAAAATGCGTCGGTTCGAGGGATGAAATACGCAATATTTGCGTATTTAGCAATGAAATAGGATACAACAAGAACTACAAGCAAACCAAAAGCAGGAGATAGTACAAAAGTATGGTATAAAAGCATAAGGCCACTTTCGCGGGAGATTCGATTGCATTTAGCATATGCAATAAGCCGTTAAATCCCTAGGTTATCCTAGTGGATGAGTGTCGTCTCGTGAGGGTTTTCAGGGATGATACCCATAAACATCACATGGTTTCCTCAAAATATGCCCAAACCAACATACGAGAAGCCCAACAATAACGAAAAGGATTTTATACGCATTATTAGCAAATTGAACGAATTCAAGCAAAATTCTGAATCATTGACATTATAGAATGCACCTCATAGAATTGAAACCTTAAAATGTGGGAGGGGAGCGAGCACATGCAAAGTGTGATTTGGAAAAAACATATAAAAATCGGATAAACGTTAAAGCAAGCATACATTCAATCCTCACAGGCATTACACTCACCAAGTAAATTCACTCGAAACAGGGAGTTAACACATGGAACATGCGGGCATAAAGAGTAAATGGAAATGGAAACTAAGCCGCACACATGTCACAAATGAAGAACGCTATATATAAAATTAAAAATTGTAATCTCAATGAAGGATACCGCTCATTAAAGGAAGCGAAATGTATTTTCATTAATTATCAAAACTATTATGACTTTTTAAATTAAATGCACCCTAAAATCACATAGGACTTGTATAGGGTTGTAATGTAGGCTAGGCTAGGGTACGAAACAAAGGATATTTGTGTACGGATTCAAAGTGTTAGGAAATGAAAACTCGGGATAATGGAAAAATGCGGGCAACAACAAAATTGGAAAACAAGTTCCAAACAAGCATTGAATATAACAATGGAAAGAGTAATCAAAGCTTATTGAACTATATACACAACATTTACAACTTTCTCTTTCTTTTCTTTTATTCTTTTTCTCATGTTTTCTTTTGATTTCTTTTGCTTTTTTCTTTCTCTTTTTTCATCTCTTTTTGACAACTATCTTTTCTTTACTTATCACACTCTCATATGCCTAAATTGCAACCGCACAACAACCACAACATTCAATCCCAAGTAACAATCCAAACAAAGGTATGGAGGTGTATGCATGGGATAAAACTCCAATTTGGAGTTAGTTATGGGATTTGGGGTTATGAAACGAAAGGCTAATATTTAAGCTCAAAGGGGTTTTCGAGGGTAAACCTATAAGGTGAGGTAAAGGCTAATATGGGTGATATAACAAAGAGGGCCTATAATCATTTCACAAAGTTTACGCAATTCTCGAGTCAAAACAATATATGAAAATCATGATCAAGTAACACATTTCAAGAATAAACTCAATTAATGAACGATCAAATGAAAGAATAGAGAGATTATCGAGGAATTCAACGTTTTCAAAGAGGAAAGAATAGTGTATAACACTCACAAACGATGAAAGGTACAAAGTGTACTCGGTGTAAGTATATACAATGCAACAAAATATTACCGAGTTATAAAAATCTTAAACCAAACCAATAAAACAAGAAAAGTGCATGTGCTCATGGGATTAAAGTTTAATTCATGAAGTTATTCATAATATCAATAATTAAGACTAAAGTCTAATGACTTATAAAATCGAGAACATGCATCATTGGGTTGTCAATTGGATCGAGCAATTATTGAAATTTATCATCGGAAATGAAGGCAAAATACCCAAAAAAGGAGAAAAAATAAAGAAAATATTTTTGGAATTTTTAATTTTTCTAAGAAAAGCATACGAAGTACATAACATTTGAGCAAAAACATGGACTAAATAAAGAAATGGATAGAATATCCCACACCCCCTAACTTAAAACCTGACATTGTCATCAGTGTGAATTAAGAACCAATTTAAAGATTGGAAAAGAGCGATATTACCCCAAATTGGAGCGATCCCCATAAAACAAGTCCAAAGAATCTACAAAATAAGTTATTACCGAGGATAGCAAAAACAAATAACAAAAAGTTAACTAATTAAAAGAAAGATAAAATAAAAAGAAAGAAATGATAAAAAAATCTAACTATATACAACCTACTATTTACGCTGCACACTAACTATACACTAGAAGTATAAATAGTTGGGGTCCACCACAAAAATGATTTGACTTTGGAGGATAACCGGTGTACCCTCACTCTCAAGCATGCCTTCCAAAAAATATGAATTCCGTTTGAACAACGGAAGGCATGTGTAAGGCGTAAGAAAGGAACCATCCCCAATTAAATTTTTTGTCCGGAGGATGGGAGATTTGGATTGAACGGGTGACAAAAATATGTGGGGACCGAGAAAAGCAGAATATCCTCCTAATGATTTTGAAATTGGAATGGGAGGTGGCGCACACAAAGGCAAAGATGCGATCGTGGAAAGCGACTCGAGCAAGTACTCCTCATCGAAGAAAAGGTTTAAAACATTAAAGTTTGAAACTGAATCATCGGGTACTTGTGACGGTGTGATAATAGAGAATGAAAATGGGGATGAAAGAAATTCAAACTCATGAGATGAATCATCCTCGCATGAAGAATGAGTTTCGAAGGAAATAATATTATTTTCAATGAAATGTTCTTCTTTGGGGGCTAAAGAAGAAATCATTTTGTTGCAAATGGATATTACGTCATTTTCATCCTCACTTTCAATAGCTATTACGTAATGGGCAAAGTGAAGAATGGTTTGTTCCAAAGTAGGTGCAAAGTCCTCATTTGGTTCAAAAATTCTTTGACTTCAAAAGTCTCGAAAGCAAAATCTTCGTCAGACTCAAATAATAAATCCAATTCATGTTCCCACAGACGATTTTCTTCCCGATAATGATTTTCAATTTTCTTATTCTCAAGCATACGCAAGCCTCACCGAATGTCATAGGTCGAGGTGTGGATTCTTGAAAATGGGAACTTTGAAAATAACCATCGGACTTAAACTGAAACTCATTATTATAGAAATTTTGATAACTATTGCAATTAGTTTCAAAATTCCTATTATAAGGAGGTAAAGGCCCAAAATCATTATCATCATCATCAGAATTCCAATAACCCAAGTTTTGACTTTCATAATACTCACCCAAAGTTATATTTGCATTTTTAATTTTTTGGGATTCTAAGTATTGACCAAAAGTCAACGGATTACAGGAATTTTGAGAATTATAACAATGGTTACCGAAAGAATTGGAATAAGACATGCTTACCCCAAAAATGGCTCGAAATGGCGAATTCCACAAAGATATGCACGCGCGAGAAATTCAAGCGTTTCTAAGTGCTCAAATGTGGATGTCCTAAAAAAATATTAGCAAATAATACAAATAGAAAGAAAATACTACAAAATACTAAATCAAATAAAGTCTAAAACAAACTCATCCCCGACAATGGCACTATTTTGATTAAGCGTGAAAAGTTGTGCGTGTCAAACGCTGATCGTGTAAGGTGTGTTCATGTAAGGATACAATCATTATTTTCATTTCATCGCGATAATACAAAAACCTAAATTACGACTGCACTTGCGATACAAGTATAGCGGTTAGTCGGGTATCCAAAATTCACAGAGACGAGTTGCTAGAATTTAATTGGTTTAATACTCCTAAATAAAAGTGTAAAATGTGAATTACAAACTAAAAAGGAAAAGATGCATAAAAGGGAAATATTAATTTAGGCGAGTGTAAATAAGGCTAGATTAAGAAAGCAAGTATAACTATAGGTTGTGTCGAATATCCCTCAACCGAGTTAAATAGTGTAAAATGGTCACATGGATCGACGAGTTATTACAAATGCGTCTCGTTTCGACAGTTAATTGAATCAAGGGTTGTCACACCCCTAAATCCGCATAAAAGCCTAATAAGATTTTGGCATCAACAAATACCCCAAAAATTACGCACGCAAGGTCGTAAGCACGGAACATACATGATATGCCCCGTCAAATCTTCTAGGCACAATAACTAGGACAACGCACCCTAAATAGACCCGTAAACTCCATCACCAAAGCAAAGCAACATGTCAACCCGGAATGAATTCAATCCAGCACAACCTAGACTAATTTAGCTAGAAAGCATAGTAAAAACGCGATAAAAAAAGCGGTAAATAAACATGATAAAGTTACACTAGAAAGCAAGGAAATCAAAGCATGTAAATCTAATTATGAAAGCATGTAAATTAACTAGAAAGCGAGGAAATAAGAAAATACACACTATATTAATGGAGAGGGGGAATGAAAGTACCAATTACAAACGCAAAAGGGTGTCAAACCAAGAGAGGAAGAAGAAGAACTCTCAAATCCCCCAAACCCTGACCTACAACTCTCTAAAATCTAATTATATATGTGTTTACTAAAAAATTCCCTTAAATAGTAAAAGGAATTAAATTAGAAAAGAAAAGAGAAAAGAAAATAAAGCCAAAATATCTGCAGAAAATAGGGAATCGATCGATCGATCCCTTGTGATCGATCGATCGATGGTGAAAAATCAAGCCCATTGTCTCCCCACAAATTGTAAAAACTGAAGGATCGATTGATCGATCATTTTGATCAATCGATCGATGGCTACAGGTTTGCACAAGTTCCCCCGCTTTGGATTCTATATTTTTCTCCTCCACCGTAACTTCTTCGTTAGGGATCCGAATCACGCACCGTTCGTGGCCACACGAAGCTTGCGAGGAGGGATAAAACTTCCATGAGATGATGGACCAGGTGCCTAAGTTATAAAAAGACTAAAATGCCCTTGAACGTGCGATGGTGTACGGAAATTGAGCGAAAAGCATCTGAACTTCACACTTAGCATCCAAATACCTATAAAAGCTCAATTAACCCCTGCAAAACATATTAACATAGAAATATAAGGTTGTATGGTTAACGAGCATAAATATAGGGAATAAGATACCTGAAGGGGCTAAAATGCGTCGGTTCGAGGGATGAAATACGCAATAGTTGCATATTATCAATATCTAATAATGTGATATTATTACAAATGTCATATTCTGGATTCTTAATATGACCAAGACCATTTTTAAAGTTAAATAATCAACTATAAAATGGGTTAAATTGAAGTTTTATGACACACCTTAAGCTAAATGATAAGTTTTGGTGTGGAAAATACAATTTAATGAAACTTTAGGGACTGGGCTTTAATTAAGAAATTTTTAGGGACTAAAATGAAAATTTAAAAAGGAGCATTTTTTAAATAAAATATTTTCAGGGACCTTTAAGAAATATTGAAAATGAATAATGTGAAATTGCCAAAATACCCCCTATATGTAAAATGACCCTTATAACCTTTCAACCTCGTGCTTGACACCTCGTGCTATATCTTACCACCACACTTTACATGTCTCATCCATATAAACAAAAATAAATAACATGTCATCCAAATAGAAGAAGCTAAAATACGTGTCGCCGTTAGGTGAATAAAGAATGCAATACAACTCCGTTACGCAACACGCTAACGCCAACTCACCAAAATGAACGCTTAGTCATCGGGACTCATCTCATCACCCGGATAACTTTGGGAAATTATAAATATAGGCCTTAGGATCAGTTCTTACACGAAATTCATTCCAAATATCATAGAGAAATGGTGAGAGAAAATACGGGAAAGTTTAAGAAGAAGTTTTGTCTTAAGAATTAACGAGTGATCAAAGACTTAGTATATGTAACTTTGAACTTCTGTTATAGGTGAGTGATCTATGACATTCCTTGCATATTTTGATTATACGATATTATGCAAACTACATATATTTTGTGAAATGATTTTATTCTCAAAATACATCTGATACCAATGATTTCGTCATTTGTTATATGTGTATATCTCTCGATATATACATCTGATTTGAATTCTTATTGATTTGGCCAATGGAAACTCTCTCCCTATGTTGGTCTTGACTACCGGGTGGAAATATTTGGGTGGTACCTTCCCAGCTGGTTTATCGCTGGTGTGCCCTAAATAAGGCATTGTTTTAGATATCATGATTTTTTATCTGTGTTGTTGCCGGGTGGAAAGATTTGGTAACACTATCTGTTTATCTGAGTATTAGAGCATACATGGCCATCAAAGTAAAATTGAATAATTGACATATTTCTCAATTATTTTATCTGTTTTGTTCCGAATTGCTTATTCTGAAAATATTTATTGTCAATTACTTTATATATACTACTGCAAATTCTTCTCTCTATATATATGCCTTTTGTTCTAAATTGAATAGGTATCAATTTTCTGAAAAACCCTGAAATTTCAGGAGATTAAATCTCACTCGGCTTTTAGCTGATGTTGTATAAATAACCAATTTTCAGGACATGTTTAGGCTCGCGGATGGAACGTAAAAGGATTATGTTGAAGATTTAGCTTTTAGAGCTTTTTGCGTTATTTAATTAATATGTTTGTTTTATCATATAGATCATGTTTGGCTCTCTTGTAATAAGTTCTAAATTTTGGCTTAAGTTGTAACTCGTTATTACGTTTAATATAAATGAAGTTTCCTATAGAAAGCTCTGATCACGTAATTCTTTCACTTTCAGTCTTTTACGATTCATAACCATGTGATTGTATTTTCGCTGCATTTATTTAAGGAAACAATTTAATTAAGAATATTATTTGCCTTAGTGGCATGTCAAGACACTCGTTCCTTTCTAATTTTGGGTCGGAGTCGTTACAATTTTAATACACGGAATTAGATTTTAGCAAGAAACATGATAACATATGACCTTAGGGAACTTTGTTTTAGCACATATGAAGGTTTTGCATATATATCCTATTAATCATATCGAACTTTATCTTTACTATTTTGGGGGTCTTAATGTATATATTTATATGTTATACAGACCCTTTTGAAGAACTATGCACATTTAAGGTGGACAATTACAAAAATTATACACTTTTTTAACATGGATTTTTACTAATCGATCAAGTCTAAAGACCTCACACGATAGAAGATTAATGAACTCTTGTGGTGCAAAGTAAATAAACATAACTTTTATTTCATTTATAAGATTACATTTGTCATCCCTAATACAATATTAGACTTTGTTGTATATATATGTTAATAAAAAAATTCATAGATGATATCACCCTAATGCATATATAGGTTAATAGCATTTAAGGCTATAAGTATTTGTTTTAATATAAAATATTCATAAAAGGTATTAAATATTGTTCCTATTGATAAATTCTTTTAAACTTAATTCATAAAAGATTTTTAAAATTATTTGAAATCATCTAAATGAATCAGACCTTTTCATTTTGTTTTGTTCGACACAATAAGTAAAACTACATGATAGCATGTCCTTATTTACAATATTATATCAAGCTAGTTCAGGTCCACCTCTACCCCTAATGTTACTATCAATATTAACTAAATCACTTTTCCTTAAGGGGACACTTATTAATCTATGGTTGACATGTCCAATCCATATAAGGTGAATTTCTCTCAATTTATCTTCTAGAGGATATACTTCTACTTTCTAAGATGATTTTTCACGGATATACTTCTACTATTTTATGAATATGTTCATTTTTAATTTTATCCTTTCGAGTTTTACCACATTTATATTAACATCTTAATCTTCTTCACGCTCAATTTATGCATATTGTTTTCATAATTTCCCAATATTATATCCTATATAACATGAAACTTTTAATGATTGTCCTATAATACTTCTTATTTAACTTCATAGGTATAAGTTAATCACATAGTCCGCCTATAGCGTTGCTCCCTTGACCTAACCTTCTTTAATCATATGGGTTAAATGATCATAAATATCTCTATCTCTTTAGATAATCGACCCTAATTAACAAAAAATATAGTTTTAAAGTCTCTATTAATCTTCAAGATATATCACTTCTTCATTTGTGTTCCTACTAATACTAAATTGAACTCCATATGCTTTATTTTAGTTCTACTTATTATAAACCTTCGTGCTTCCACAATTTCTCCAATCTAACATTAGTCTCTACCTTAGTCATATCCACAAAAATGATATTATCTCCGAATAATATGAACCGCAACACATCTGTAATACCCTATTCTAGTAATTTAATTTAATTATATATGAATTATAAATGAGAAGGATTCAAATATGATTAGGAGAGAATTGTGGGCCAAGAATCTAATTAATAAAACTTTGGGACCAGGTTCGTTCGAACGACTGTGGGGGGTTGTTCTAATGACATCACTGCGTCGTTAGAAATGAGATGCAGGTAGCGAGAAATTGGGCATTGAACGACATGGCACTGCTTTACAATGGCAGGTCGTGTGATGGGTTACGCGGTCCAAACATCGAATGACATGGATAAGTCGTTCGAATAAATTTGGCTTGTCGTTAGAATGATATAAATCTAAATTGGGGTATTTTTATAAGGGTTTGTTTGGTATATTTGGGGTATTTTTGAGTTGGGGGAAGATGGAAGAGGGAGAGAGGAAGTGGAGAGGTCTCCCACCATTTTCATGTCTTCCACCACCATTCCACCACTCCTCCACGATGCTGCAACCACAAAACACCATTTGTATGGTACATTCTACCATATTTAAACCATATACACCCATTTCCTCTATGGTAGAATAAGAGATATGAATTTTGGATAAGTGTTGGGGAATTTGTAGATAAGATGAAGATGGATTTTTATGGAATTTGAAGTGGGTCTTGCTTGGAAGCTTAGATGGAGAACATTTTAGAGCGTTTTTGGAGAACGCATTTGGTAACCCCTTGAGGCTACCTTTGGAGGTGGGGTTTTCTCCTTCTACACCAACATTTATACCACCATTTGAGCCATTAAATGTGATAAGGAAGACTACTTGTGAATGAAAGAAATGGTATTTTCTTACAAAAGGAGTCTTAAGTGTAAATTAATTTCTTAAATAAATGAAGTAAAGAAATGTGTGGTTTGGAAAAATTGTTGATAAATGTATTCAATAAGTGTTAATAGGTAAATATGGAAAAGTTAGTGAGTATAACTTAGTAGTGTTGTAAAAGATTAACACTTATGAAGTTGAAAGGATTAAAGAGGTAAAGGTATTTTCATTAAGAAGAATATTACCCAAGGTAGAAAGGGTGTTAAGCCGTTAAAAAAACTTAAGGAGTTAGGATGGGTGACTAAATAGTATATTTTGGAAATTAACGCTTGTGAAAATGGAGTAAAAGGTGATTATGGAATCAAATGGATAAAATGGTAATTTTACTTAAAGTGGAACATTTTTATGAAATAAAAATGTTGGAAAGGTGTTACACAAAGTGGTCCTAAATGAACATGATTTTTGGAATAAAATCAAGGCTAAAGTAAAAAGGACATGAAATGATAATTTCAAAGTGTAACACAAGTTGGGGTGTAACCCTGGATTTTGACTTCGGCCGAGTGAAAAGAAAGTGGAGTAATGTGGACATTTGTAAAATGTTAAAACACATTAAAAGGAACTCGGATGACACTGGGATAAGCAAGAATGGCCCGGAGGGTGAAAAGTCTAAAACCACTGGCCATAGCATATGGTGCGCATATCCAGCGGTGTGGAGCCCATTAAGGTATGCATTATTTGGAAGATTCCGAGAAAAGATAAAGGAATAGGGAACATGTCAAGAAATGGATTGTGTGGTAAAATGTGTTAATACAACCAAACTTGAATGAATTAATAAATGTTCCGATAAAGTTAAAATGAAAAAGAAAATTTATAATTGATTAATGTCCATAAAGTAAGGAAAATGATAAAGTAGGTGGGTAAATGGGTGATTAAGCAACCTAAGTTGTTAAACCCATAATTAACACAAGAATATGATGAAAAAAGTTCCCAAAGATTAAATAAGTATTTTCTACATGGTCTTCGCGTGTGTGAAAGGGAGTGTTTCAACAAAAATACTAAAGTGTGTCTTATAGAATAAAAAGGGGTGATTTCGGTAAGGGACTGTTTTCGAGAAAATCAAATGTAGTGTTTTCAATCGTTGAATCGTGTGTGTTAAATGAAGAGAGGAATGCTAAAATGAGTAAAAGGCAAGTCTTTTATAATATTAAGGTAAATTAATCTGGACAATAAGGTTTTCAGAAGTAAAACCGTTACATGCATTAAGTTTGGGTATATGTATGTATATATGTATACAATATAATTGCATGTGCACGTAGGCATAACGTGTTGAGTCTACTTTCTTCCGTTTGGTTCTATTATGCATTTATATATTTCCTACTGAGCATCGGCTCACACCATCATTTTGTTACGCCAGGTTGGGAGCGATTCCGTATTTTGAGAGCAGTATACAATTACGTAATTTATTTATTTCACGTTAATAGCCCTATATGCTTAGACTTCGGGGTGATCCACATGGGTCCCTCACATAGCTTATTTTAAAATTGGAATCGCGTGCTAAACAAGTGGAATGTTAATTAAAATAAAACTATACTAGCAACATTATATAGGTTATTTCATTACACTTCACACCTAACGCTAGGGACAGACCGGGTTGACTATGGGTAACCTATAAATTCGGGTTGGGGTGTTACAATATCATCTTGTATTTGTTGTATCAATTCATCCATGACAAGAGAATAAAGATATGGATTTAGGGTTAAACCTTGGAGAAAAATCGACAATAGTGGAAATTCACGACTTTCTCATGTTATTCACAAAGTAGTCATGGCATCATCGTACATCTGTTTTATCGCATCAGTATATTTATTAGTCATTATTTTTTATTTATAACCCATCATATTATATATCTAGTTATTCCACCATACACTTTCTCTAAATATATAAACAACCATATGAAGATTTTTCTTTATCATTATAGACATTTTCATTAATGTCCTTGAAAATTATATAGCTTCCTTTATTAATCTCCCAAACAAAAACTCAAACTTATTCTCATATAATATTATTGTCAATCTCGTTCGATCACCATCTCATACAGTTTCATTATATGAATCATTAACTCAACACTACAATAATTTGAACAACAATGTATAATTTCTTCATTTTTTAAAAATAATAAATAGTTTGTATCCATTTATTAGGCATCCTTTTAGTCATTATATATGTGGTTAATTACCAATATATGTAACGAACTTTATCTGATTTTCTATTTTGGTCACCGAACTTTTTTTTGGCGGATATAACACTATACTTTAATTTTGCAGCCAGAAAGTTAACATTATTAATAAATACTAATAGAGCATGATTTGGCATCCAAGTGTATTAATGATTTGATATCTAGATGTAAATAAAACTTTAAAAAAATGTGATGTGGCAACAACCCAAAACCATAACCCATCTCCAACAACCCAAAATCGTAACACCATCCCCATCCCCAACTCCGGCCATCCTCCATCTTTGGCCAACTCTAACCGTCAACCGAACTCTGACCATCCAACATATATATCCATCTCCAACCATCAACCATATGTAGTTATATTAATGGAATGAAAGGTGGGATCTAAATAATTTACAACTTTAGATGGCTATTAATGGAATTAACGATTGTAAATCATTACGACTCTAGCAATTAGTAATTGCTTCAAGCATTGTTATGGAGAAAAAAAACTATTAATCTCTTTAATGTAACATTATAATAAGGTTGGGACCTTTTCAGCTATACAGATTAGAAGAGGTTGGGTTATAAACCAATCAATGAGATTTTTTTTATGGGCTTGTGGGTTATGGAAACGAATTTAGGCTTGGCAGAGTTATTTTTGTTGGATAAGTTTTTTCACTTTTTCTTTGGCTTTTCCATGGAGGAGTTTCCATTTCCATTAATGTAGAAGGTTGGAAAAATTTCATAAATAAGGTAAATCTCTGGTGAGGTTAAATTGGGAGGGTTTGATTTTATAATTTAGAGTCATGGTAATGGTCTGCAATGGTGCGATAGTGGTGATTGGATGGGTTATGTCCAATGGTTTTATGGGTGGCTAGAGTTTTTATTGACAGTAGTGGTGGTGGTGGTAAAATCATGGTGGTGTGTTTGGATAAGTGTTAGAGACATTTGGATTGCATTTAGAGGTGTTTGGGTTAAGATATTTTAGAATTTATTTATGAATAAGTGTCACAGCATAATTAACTTATTTTAATTTTATCCTTTTCGTAAGTTTTTAGTACAGTAACATGACAAGTCATTTTTCCATTAGTAATTATTAATGGTGTTAACTTTTTGACAGCAAAATAAAAGTATAGTGTCATATCCGCCAAAAAAAAGTTCGGTGATTAACCCACATATATATATATATATATATATATATATATATTATCCAAGACACTTCCTCCTCCCTTAAACACTTTCAAACCACAAGAGTGATACAATTTGGACCTAAAACCCACCTAGCAAACATAGATTCGAATTCCCTAATTCAATAATAAATACTTGTTTTCTCGAATCTCTCTAAGTTCATATATATCAAATGTACTAACTTTATTTTCATCTAATAACCTTTCAAAATACTTAACGTTATACTTAACGTTATTAAAATGTTTTATTTATATTCCTATGTTTAGAAAATTTAGAAGTATTGTTTTCCCTTTGGTCGTAGTTTTTTATAAAGATAATCATGCAGCATAAAACATCCTAGACAAAAAAAAATTCTGGTGGTGAGTTGGTTAATGCCGTAAAAAATCCAAGTTGAATTGTTATAGCTATTTTAATGGGTTCTCCGAAGTTGCAGCTATTGAATAAATTTTACATGATGACAAAGGTTTATTCCTAAGGGCCTTTGCAAATTTACAGTGGGTGTTGTCAATAAGCATAAGTAGACCAGTAAATTGAGTCATCGAGGCCCGAAGCCCGCTCGTTCGGCCCGTAATTTTTCGACCGAGCTTTAATTGAGTTTGAACCGAGCTGAGCCTGAGCCAAAATTCCAAGCCCGAATGAATTTCAAGCCGAGCTTGAGCCGAACTTTGCGAAGCTCGAATTGGGCCCGAATCCCGGAGTTCGAATTTATAAATAAATAATTTATATAATATAACATATTTATGTTAACATTGTTTAATTAGGTTTCGTTCTTTTATTTCATTACTAGTTTAAAAAAAATCATTTGTCATAATACATTAGATTACGTGTGATCTTTAATTTTGTGATTTTATTGTTAATCTCATTATGGGTATTTGATTTATTAATTGCTCAAGTCACAATAGGCCTTTGTTTGTGATCAAATTATGCTAAATGTATGAAATTTAATAGGGCATTTGTAGGTTTTCACTCTTATTTTCCTTATTTTAAATTAATACATTTCATAATTATATATTTTATTTCACTACACCAAAATGATCAAATTGGCACCCTTCAAGCGGCTAGCCTTATCACAGTCATTGACCGTGATAAAAAACACCGCGTTTTTTATCATGGTCAATGACCGTGACAAGGCCGTGACAAATGCTTATCACGGTCAATGATCGTGACAATCCTGAAAAGTTGTCGTGGTCAATGACCATGACAATTCTGTTAGTAAAAAAACCCTCCCTCTTCTTTTTTCCCACCGATTCTAATTCCCCCCATTTCTCTCTCTCTCTCTCTCTCTACGATTTTGGTACGTTTTCTCTCTATTTCTCCTCCATTTATGTACATGTGTATGTATATGTGCATGTGTGTATATATGTGTGTAAATGTGCGTGTGTGTATGTGTGTGGTGTATATATGCGTGTGGGGGGGAGGGGAGGGGGTTGTATGTGTGCGTGTGTGTGTGTGTATATGTGTGTGTGTGTGTGTGTGTGTATGCGTGTGTGTGTATATGTGTGTGTGTATATGCATGTGTGGTGGGCAGGGGGGCAGGGGGTGTAAATGTGCGTGTGTGTGTTTTTAATTAAATTTTTATTGGTTTATTAGATAGTGCCCCTCATATTGTAATGCCCCTTGTAAAAGAATTGATTGATTAAATTTTTAGTAGGATTACCCCTCATTGTAAATTAGTAAATTAATAATTGTATACTTTAATTGATGAAAATAATTAATTGAGTAGATGAATTAGAAGGAGTACGGGATACACATTTGTTGTTTCTATTGCGATTGGATTATACTGGATCGATGTTCGGTTGGTTAATTTTAAAAATGGCATGACCACTGGATTATTTTCCACATGGGGGTGGGATTTTTCAACTTTTTTTAAAAATTACTTTGTATAACGATCAATATATACGTTGGCCCTAGGGGTATGCCACATAGGCTCGATACTTATGTGGCTATTCGGACGAAGAAGGGGAAGGATAAGGAGGTGTCCCCCGATTCTCGCGTCCACGATTGTAAGTAATCTGATAATTTACTTTTTCTTAATTACGTTGTAATATTTTTATTTACATATTTAAGTAATGATGTGCTTTTTATCATTTCAAGCAAAGCTTAAGGAAGTGCATGAGTTGCAGTCTAATGCTGACAAGGCATATTTATCCACAGACGCACTCAGCCAAGTGCTTGGCACTGATCGCAAGGGGAGGACAAGGGGGTGAGATCGCGGGTGGCCAAATCTAGGATCATCGGATTGGAGACGAGCAACACTGGGTTGGCTTGAATGGTGGACTCGCATGACGCGAAGCTGTCTCGTTTGGAGGCGACGGTCCAAGATATGTTCTCACTCATGAAGCTTTCGTTGGGAAGAAACTATAAGGGGAGAGGGAAGGAAAAGGTGGTGGAGGAGGAGGTGCAGAAGGATGAGGTGCAAGATGACAAGGAGGTGGACATCGCTGCTTCATCACCGACACGTGCGGACTTTGATGATCCAGTTCCCTATTTGTCTCCCTTCGACCGACCGATATCGACACTTAGTTGGCCGAGTGTGTTTATACTGGACATATTTGATAGCCAACGGATAGGGAGGGGGTTGAGGGACCCGAATACCATCCA
Source organism: Sambucus nigra (assembly GCA_949130495.1). Taxonomy (NCBI): domain Eukaryota; kingdom Viridiplantae; phylum Streptophyta; class Magnoliopsida; order Dipsacales; family Adoxaceae; genus Sambucus; species Sambucus nigra. The sequence goes on from OX422211.1 coordinate 441,935,890, forward strand.
GGGTATGCTAGTTCATGGACGTTCTCTTCAAAACATCGAGTCCAAGGTGCTCGTCACGCATGTGATACCCGGGAAGGAGAACTCCCCATTATGGTTGCGCGAACAATGCGGCACGATGTATATTACTGGGTGTGTCAATTCATATATCATGTGGCCTACTCACCTCCTCATAGCTAACGTTACCCCAGACATGTAGTGACATTATTTAAATTGAATTGTTTTAAGTTGTTACATTTGAATTATATTTGGATTATATCGTGATGCATATTGTTTTAGATGTATATTTGCATTATCTCTATTTTATTTGGATATATGATGTTTGAACAGGTACAACGTTGCTATAACAGGTACAAATATACTGCTGGGCAGTGGCAGTGGCCATACTGCCTAGCAGATTTTTTTTAATTTTGCCCATTATTATCACGGTCAATGACCGTGACAAGTCCGTGACAAAGGATAATTGTCACGGACTTATCACGGCCAATGGCCGTGAGAATTGTTTATTAAATATCACGGTCTATAACCGTGACTAATCTTGTCACGATCATTGGTCATGACATAACCGTGACAAGTCTAATGAACTTGTCACGGTCAATGACCGTGACATGTCTGTGACAACAAAAGTTGTCACCCCCAGATTTGTCAAGGTCAATGACCGTGAAAAATTGGCAGATTTGGTGTAGTGTTTCATGAAATATCAATTAGATTTTAATGTGTAATTTTGTTCACGATAAAAATACAAGAAAAAAAAATTAATTCAAACTTTTTTAACAAAAAAAATTGAAATTGAGCCTTCCCGAAATCGGGCCCGAACCCCGTAATATTTATGAGCCAAGTTTGGGCTTAGGTGGGAAAAATAATTCGGGTCGAGCTCGGTCTTGAGTATGGGTAAGTGAGTTCGGACTAAGCCTGAGCAACCCCAAGCCCGGCTCACCCAACCTGATTTACAGCCCTAGGTGTGAGACCAATGTAATTTGAATTTAAATGGATGAATACAGTATTATTTATTTGAAAAAAATTAAATGCTTTAAACTTAGCATTGCTTACTATTTTCTCAACTTCTTTCTTAGCACATTCATATTTTTTAGCAATTTCTTTATTTTTAATTGTTTGGCATGTTTTAAATCACTTTTGTTCTGGGTTTTGTTATATTTTGTATTTCTTCGTTCCACCACCAAGTTTTTATAGATTGTGGCCCCTACCTTTTGATTCTTCGAAAATTTCTTTCACTAGCCATCTGTCAGGAAATAATATGGCCTCGTATGCAAGGAGGGCACGTTCCCATTGATCCGGTTAATATATCATCTATGAAGGTAAGGACTATCAAAGTTAGCCGACCTACAAGAATCAAGGGAGAAAATATAACTAATCAAGTTCGGATAGCTACCATAGTTATTGAGTCCTACATGGCTCAATTATCTTATCTTATAAATGTAACCCAATCCCCTAGGGGAAAGAAGATGTGATCATAAATGTTTGAACCGGGATAATAGAAGGGAGAACCTCATGTGGATGTAGGCATATTGTTGAACCACATAAATACTCTTCTTGTGCATAAGTTATTTATTACGGTCGGCTAAATTTGTGTTGAATATCATAATCAGTGGGATTTTACCACCTATAATTCACATTATCTGTTGGAATAAGTTTCCTTCTTCAACATCACTAGCCAAAAACAATCGTGTGTTATTCATGTATTGAGCATTTATTATATTACGGTAATCATCAAGACAATAAGAAGGGGCATGTAACTCCTTGGATTGGGTTTTTAATCCAATATAATTGAAGACATGGTATCCCGGGCTCATTCTTTCATCCATGCGACGAGAAAATAGTAGAAATCAATGAGCCACCAATATGTACGCAAATATCATGGCTCGTAGCTTGTTACGAGATGAGTCTTGATAAATAAGAGCCAACCGCGCGCCATCAATAGGAGTAGAATTACAACATCCAACGTCATATGGAGATGACAAAACGATTGATCCACAGTGATGAATGCAAGCGTCATAAGATTGTTTGCCCCCATAGTTCTCAGGTAAATAAGACTCGCATCTTAGGAAGGAGCTCGCAGTGAGATTAAGATCATTTCAACCAAAGGACATCATAATATAGAAGAGGTCATCATGTCAATCATCATGGAAAATAGAACATTCATAATTTAATACGAAGGGAGATGGAAGACCATACTTCTCACTGAGGGTCCAGAACCACCATAGAACTAAACAGAAGGTCTTTCATTTGCCAAATGAAATCTTTATTCACACGATCAATTGAGGATTTTGAACCTATTTAATGGTCCAATGTGCCTAAATTCAAGATGTACGATGGGAAGATAGATACCATCGATCATATCTGTTAATATTTCCAAGCATTGATGCTTTGGAACAAAAATGAGTCCCTTATGTGTCGAATTTTTTTGTCGCATTTGGGGGACATATCGCAAAAGTCGTTTGAAATCTATCACACAGTTCCATCTTCATCTTAGAACAACACACCGAGGACTTCATGGTAAAGTTCATTACCAATAGCACTCATGCAAATGAAACCCTACGCGAATATATTCAATGATATTAGGATATTTACAATAAGGTTGAAGACTGCTCTGAACAAGTTAGGGTAGCATTATTTAAAATCGGTATGTCAAATAGTTCCATGTTGTATCAATATCTGACCAAGAAGGAAGCTACCACTATCAATGACCTGATGTCTCGGATTGAAAAGTGTGCCAAAGTGGAGGACATGGTAGCATCCATAGAGCAGGACAATGGTTGACCAAAGCATAACACAAATGATAACATGGAGAATGCTCTGAAAATAGGGGCAAAATTAAAAAGGTGAACCTAAAGGAGATGAGAAGTCATACCCCAACAAGGATTATTGTTCGACCAACATCATTTTCAAAGAATTAATACATAAGATCTTGACCAAGATTAAGGATAATAATATTTCAAGTGGCCGAGGAAGATGAAAAGTGACCCCTCGAAGAGAAAAACAACCCTAAGATGCTCTTATCATAAGGAGCACATGCATAAGACGTAGAATTCCAAGGCATTCACATTGCATTTAAAATAGCTATCCAAAGTAAACCCTCTAAATGATTATATCAAGAAGAATAATAGCAAAGGTCTTGTTGAGCACAACCAAAATTCGAATAATTTCTTGGAAGGTAACAATATAGGACATAAGTTCACAGTCATTCACGGGGCTTCAATCATTCATTATTGTAGTGGAGGCCTTCCATATTGACTCGGCCAAGCCCACTGTTAGGAAACGTTATCACCCACTGGAAATAAACTATGTCAAACACATCGTCTTCAATGAAGAGAAATTGGCTGGAGTCGGGATTCCACATCATGATGCGCTAGTAATCACACTCAGGATTGAAAATTGGGATGTGGATTAGTTACTAAAGGACGATGGAATCTTTTCAGCGGTGATGTAGCCGAAGTTATTTAGCCAGATTAACTTATATATGAACGATCTGAAGGAGGCAACCGTCCTTTTGGTCGTATTCACTGGAAGAATGACAATGGTGCTAGGAAAAGTTGTACTTCCAATAAATATTGGGAGTATATTGAAGTTAATATTCTTAGTCGTAAACATTTAATCACCATATGATACGATCTTAGGATGAGATGGCTCTATGTGCTGAAGGCAGTTCCATCTACCTCTCATCAAAATCTTAAATGCATTACCGATCGAGGGTAATGGAGATACGTGGAAATTTAACTTCTGCTCAGCAATGCTTTATCGCAACCATCAAACCTAAATAAGAGAAAAAAAGGAGAAGGTGGTAGGTTGGGAAGGGGTTACCCCCTCCAAATAGAAGCTAAAGTACGAGCGACATAAATTAGAAGACACAAGTATGGCCCCCGTCGATAGACTCATAACACCACTGCAAGAAGTTATGTTTGACGACTCTCACCCACACAAAAAAATTATGATCGACAAATCTCTCAACGATAGCAAAAAAGCACATCTGGTTTCCTTTCTCGAATAGAAAAAAAATGTGTTCGCATGGCAGCCTTATGATATGCCTGGTATCGATCCCAAAGTAATGCATCAAAAAAATTATATGGACCAAGGATTACTAATGATCACATAGAAGGCACGATGAGCAACCCTTAAAAAGGTAAAGGTGGTAAAAGAAGAGGGTGGAAAAGTTCTGGAGCCAAGGTCCATCAAAGAAGTTATAATACCTTGTATTTTTAATGAGTATTATTTAATTGAAAAAAATTGTAAAAATTAATTATGTGTTCTTGTCATGACTCGAGGCGTCACTATGCACATTTTTATGAGTTATTTAATTCAGATTTTAAAATCGGATTTTATATATGATAACTCCTTAATTGATTAATTGATATTTGGAGTCGTATTGCTTGATTATTAAATAAATGAGTTGTTATTAACTAGAGTTAATATATGTTGTATCCAAGTTTGTAGATGCTTAGAAGGACCACTTTGTATCATTAAATGATGGGTTTTAGGCCTTTCGATTGGTATAAGGCTTAGGTAATGATTTAAGTCATTTGGAGGTGATTTTGGGCTCTTATAGGTGAGCCGCACTTGGGGTCTAAGCATAATTTCGTGATTTAAGGTTTTAATGAGTCATATGGGGATCTCAAAAGTCACATAACACAATTGGGGAGGCACCTTGAGATTAGAGAGAAAGAACTGCAAGAAAAGAGAAGAAATTGGGAGGATCTTGGCATAGTTTTCTCCACAAATTGATTGAGGCAAGTTTATCTAGAATCTGATTATAGTTGGTTTTGTGTTAGATTATGTATATTCATTAAAATCTAAATCTAATCATGTCTTAAATCTAATTTGTATGATTAAATAGTTAAATCTCATATAATTAATGTAATCAAGATGTTAATTAGGTTAATTTTCCCTCTTATTTTTGATTGATTTCTTCATGAATCTGACTTTAAATTGTTAGAGAATGATTATAAGATGTTTTGTATTGAAAATCCCTCTGATTATGTGAATTAATCTATTAAAATCAAAGCACAATTGAAAATTTTGATTGATTTAGGGTTCTTGAAAGAAACTTCGATTTTTCCTTTAAATTTGGATATAAACTCAGGGATTTGTCTTTATAAATAGGTTCCAATTATTTCTATGATGTGGTTTTATTATTTGGATGTTTGGTAAAGCTTGAGTGAATCTTTTTGAGTCATTACTGATGGTTTTGGAAGAGAATTTGGGTGTTAAAGAAGATGAACCTCGTAACTAAGAGTTTTCAAATATTTGTAGTGCTCGATCGATCGATGATCCAAGTTTTGGTGCAATTTGGATTTATGATTTCTTGGTTTGATTGTTGGATTTAGGAGCATAGGCTAGGATGGAATGGGCATTAGGTTTATTATCTTTGTATCATATAGTCAATTCTAATATTTTAAAGTTTGGAAAAAAATTATTTAGGCTAGATGGGTATTTTGACCTCAATTGGTTTAAAGGGGTTAATTTTAGTATAATTAGTTGGTACGCAAATTTGAGAGTGGTAAGGATTGATAATTAAGATATAGGTGCTTTGAGAATTGGGATTTTTGACCAGGACTATTGGAGTCATTGTGTCAGACTAGTGGGGCGGTTTTCCTTTGGGTGAGATTAGGATTGAGTTAAGAAACTCTAAAGTGGGTTAATTATCATGTTCGATGTTTCTATATAAATTTGGTGGGTTGATACCTAGATGTGAAGCCTTAAGGAATTAGGCTAGGTTTATACGAGATTGAAAATAGTTGACATGCGTGTTTTTAGGATATGGTAGGGTGAGACTATACCTGGAAATAAGAACCTTGGGGTGGGTTAATATAGTTAGGGATGAATATGAAGTTAATATTTGTTTTCATTTTTATATTAACAATGCTATCATGACCAGGTAGCATTAGGATCGATATATGAATGTGGTTTACCTTAACCCATTAGTGAGGGTTGTGTATGTATTTACCTAAGCCCATTAGTGACGGTTGTAATTACTTGTGTGTTTATTTGCAAAGCATGCCATGTGTGAGTGCTCGTGGGTTACATACTGAGAGGGATTATAAGATGGGGAGCGTGCAAGGTTGACTACGATGGTACCTCGGTGATAGAGATGGGCTTAATATGGTCTTTTTTAACCCGATTCCTACACCTTTGTACCCGTATCCCCTGAAGGTTTCACGGGGTGATTTGATCATATAGTCTTAGGCTATACGAATGATGGGTAGGCATAGATATTTATCCCTCGAATGACATGTTTTCTTAGGTTTGGGGTAGCCTAAGAATATTCCTACTGCAAACAAGTGAACTCCGGAGGTGTTAAGGATAGGCCTTCATTATTTGGGGCTTGAGTGAGAGCCCATTTACATACGTGTCGAGGATCGTATTTATGTGGATATTAAGTTTTAAGATTGTCATACTGGTTTCATACACTTGAGATGCTTAGTGTAGGGGGTATCCTCCCCGATGAGTGATTAATTTAGCCAGGCAGATTGATCGTTTACAAAGACGGATGTCCCACAAACACACTTCGAAGATCCTCCATATAAGTTGTTCTCAAGACCCACCTCAAGGATCCTTCACTGTAAGTAGCTCGCAGCGCCCCATCTCAAAGAGTCTCCAACGGACCTAGCTCGAAGGATCCAATTCGAAGAAAAAAGTCACCGAGATGACAGTAGTTTGTAATAAGAAATAGAATGTTGTATTATGTATTTTATCTTATGAATGTACATGTCGAGTGGGGTTATTTGGTACTCACGAGGGACCATGCCTAGCAGGGCATGGGAGAGCTTTCATGCTCTATCAAGAAATATCCTCTTGGGAACTTCGCTGGGACATGGTTTGGAAGATTAAGAAAAAGGCAATGTTGGGAATTATTACCAACCCTCTTGTCACACTTGGACAACACTTCACCTAGGATAAATGTCACTCGAGCCTACTCATTGCTTACCTATTCGAGTGAACCTCCTCGAGTTACTTGATCTCCATAAATACTTGTCCCCTTAAGGTTACCTCCCCGAGGTACCTTGGGTGTCAGTACGCTTGACTAATGTGACTAGATACCTAACAGTAGTCACTGTTTGAACCACTTCCTGACGTCATGACAAATGACATTCAGGGACTCAAGAATGTAACACTCAAGTGGCTTTACCCTTAGGATGGTAGGTCTAGTTCACCAAACCGGACCATGTAGCCATCCTAGAGTAAGCCTCAAGCTGATGAGTCATATCCCTTATTAATGCCCTCAATACTTCCATCCAATATAATGGTTTCCCGCCAAAACTATCAGATCCCATACGTTAAATGAAATATCTAATGCATTTAATGCACTCTACCAGAGGGATCGAGGGCATGATGACTCGAGCAGCCTCTCCCCCATATAAATAGACCAAACAAATAAATCAGAAGGGGAATCATTTGAAATTCAGAATTGCTACCCAAATTTTCTTATACCAGAGAACCCTTGCGAGAGCATTAACTCCCATATAATTTAATGCACCCATCATTAGGCATTAACAGAGCTGGAAGTTCCTGCCTTGTATTTATTGTGCCTAGGGTGCTTGTTCTTTCTCCCTCTCACCACGCCACCCGCTAGTCCCATTCTTTTATTGTGCTTATCTTATATTTCTTGTGTTAATACGATCATAAATGCAAGCCTGAATATTGAATCTCCTTGTCTCTAATTTACCTATGGCCACTATCTATATTGCGTACCTAATGGTGTTAGTCCCGATCTTGATAAGGGGTTACGCCTCACTTAATACTAACTGTATCTGAAGAACCCACATCTTACATTTGGCGACTCTGCTGGGGAGGTATTCTATTTTGAAAATATGCCAGAGGATAACACCATTAGAATCATTAACTTCGACGCCATACAACGTGAAGAAAAGGATGCTGCAGGAGGGGGCGAGAACGGCAAGGACGGAGCCTAGTGCTCCTGGTGTTGGAGTGACGAAGACCATATCCACACAAGGAGGAATAGGCCAGGTGAAAATACAGGGGTTGATGGGTTTATTCACGGAGTTCATAAAAACTCCGGCAGCCCAAGCAATGTTAAGGGCACCCATGGGTGCAAACTCCTTTACTACACTGCCAGTGGCCATACTGGCTCCCACTGTGACAGGAGGATTGGCAATGCCTACTTTTAATAACTCCTTCCTCACTATTTTGCCACCCTCAGGTGGTGAATGTCCTACCACGGTCCCACCCATGACAACGAGGACGACGCTCCAGAGTGGGGGAGCAACTCCAGCCATAACAGTATGCTAAGGAGCAAACGTACCAGCCTCAACGACCCCGGTGATAATAATGCCACAGTCAGCCAGCCCCTCGCTAGCCAGCTTGGAGGATATGAAGAAAGAGCTGCTAAAGTTTATAGCTTCATCTAAAGGAGACAGTTCCTCAGTGTATAATGACTTCTATACTCCCTACCCAGAGGCATATAACAATGAACCCTACCTAGTGGGTTATATTCCTCCAATCTTTGAAAAGTACATGGGGAAAGGCGCTAATCCTAAGGAGCACGTGAACAGGTTCACCAAGAGTTTGGGGGACCACTACAATGACAAGAAGTTAAGGCTAAGGGAGTTTACAAAATCCCTGACAGAGAAAGCCTGCACGTGGTATTCCCACCTAGCCTCGAATAGAGTAAGATCTTAGGAAGAATTGCATGTTTTGTTCGTGCAAAAGTTCTTTTTGGCTGAGGATGAGTTCACACTCACCCAGCTCGCGCATGAGAAAAAAAGCCAGGAGAGGACGTTGTGGATTATATTAGGAGGTTCCGTAAACGCTCCCTCGATGTGAAAGAGGAGGCACAAGAATACGAACTTTTACAAGTGTGTGCGTCCCGAATATATATGTCACCTGATTAACGAAACAAGAGAAGGTACGTTTGCAGCATTTTTAAAAGCAGGAAGAAATATTACCTTAGTGGTAAAACCTATAGTACCCTGCCTTTTTTTCCTAGCTTGGTGATGAGGCCAACAGTCATCGTGGGGAGGGTAATACCCTCGAGGATTAACTACGTGGACAGGGTGAGTAAAAAAGGAAATAATGGCGTCCGAGGAGGTAGAAGGGGAAGAGATGGTAAAATAAAGTTCGAAGATGAAGAGGATCCCCACGAGATACCTTACACGGTGGAACAGGCCTCAAATCTTTATAATCTCATGGTTCGTGATAAAATATGCAGGTCGATTAATGTCCACAATGCGCCACTCACGCGAGAAGATAGAGAGAAGTCTCATTATTGTGCACTACACAATAGGGTAAACCACCCTACCAAAGTGTGCTTCTCACTCAGGAGGTTGATTGACCGTCATGTAAAGAATGGGGACATCGTATTGCCACAAGATAATGTAAACGACAACCCCCCGCCACCTCATGGGGACCATATGGCTAGAACTTTGGATGAAGAGGCTGAGCAATTGGAAATGGGATAGTGGCTTGAAGGAAATGACATCAAAGGATCTTCCGGTGATGGCTTCGAAGAGTTCTTAGAAGAGTGCACCCTCGAGTTGGCTCAACTCCATTTTGGGGATGTTATTGAAGGGAAAGAATACCAAGAGGAAGAAGTATACGATCTCGTTGAGGGACTCAGCAGGCAGCTGGGAACCTGTTCTCTAGAAAAAGTTAATGCAGTGATAGCTTACGACGAGGCGGTGTATAGAGATGTGGAAGATATTTATGAACTAGAAGATGACCAGACAGATCCATGAATCGAGTGCACCGCTATGGATCGCTCCCCAAAGTTTTTCTGGTTCTTAGATCAAGTTGGTCTTCCTGAAGATTCCCAACTAGAAGTCACACGAGCCATTTTAGAGATCGCGAAGAAAAACATGGTGCCACATTTAAAATGGAAGGGACCTATGGATAAACTGGTGAGTAGATATCTCTCAGAAGTCACATTCTCAGAGGATGACAGGTTGATCAGGTACCTGCACAACAAACCCTTATATGTTACTATATCCATTAATATAATGCCCGTTGGATCCTTTTACGCAACCGAATTATCGGAGATAAGGATAGTGTCCCATTCGTTGGTAATATCAGGTTATGATAATCAATTCTCTGCGTCAGTGGATTATGTTAACGTGGGCATCTCAATAGGGAACATCACTTCCCATATTAAATTCCACATTATGAATAGCGAGCCGTCATATCAGCTGTTGGTAGGTAGGGTATGGATGCACAACCACCGGTTGGTACCCTCCACTTATCATCAATGTGCTAAAGCAAATATAAAGGGTAAAGAGGTGGTGATTCGAGCTACTAAGAAACCTTTTGCAAAGGAGGAGGCCCACATGTGGACGCAGCTTTTTATACTGATCTGGTAGAAGAAGCTACCATGGTAGAAAGATATACTTGGGGGGATAAGGATCCCGTCAACTCGAGAGAGGGTGCGAGCACCTGCTCGAACGATTATAACTTATGGAGAAGAGTGCGAACTGGGAGCGATGAGGCCCCTTAGTCTATCAAGGCAACTCCGTGATCGAATGACACTACGCATCGACCCTATTGAACATCAAGTCCAAACGCAGTGTGTTCTAAGAAGGCGAATAGTGAGAGAAGTGGATGAGAATAACCGAAAGAGACCTTTTCAAAAGTAAGTGGACCAGCAATGCAAGCGGGTGGTTTTGCCTAGCGGTAGAATTATTTACAAATTATAAAGATGTGAGCGGGAAGTTGAGAGTCTGGAGGATGAAGTTGACCCAGTTTATGAATGCTTCCTGGCGGATAACCAGGGGCATTGCTTAGTAATAGATAACTCCGGAATACAAGAGTTTGTGGAGGAACTTGAAGAAGAATCGGAATGCGTGAGGGATAGCCCTCGACCACATATCCAAGAGTTGGAAAAGATCGACTTGGCTAGAGAGGGAGAAGATCCAAACCCTATTTTTATCTCGGAGGACTTGAAGGGAACCCCTCGAGGGGAGCTGATCAAGCTGCTGTCAGAATTTAAAGACGTCTTCACGTAGAAGTACACCGAGATGCCTGGAGTATATCTAGAGGTGAGTTATTATAAGATTAATGTTTTTCCCTCATCAATTCCGATGAAACAGGCCACTCGAATGTACAAGATAGAGTTAGACCTAAAGATTAAATAAGAGTTTTAGAGGTTGCTCACAGTTTGTTTTATAGTCCCGATCCAACATCTGATCTGGCCCTCCAACATTGTGCATGTAGGAAAGAAGGATAAAAGTCAAATCATAAAATGTATAGACTTCAGAGACCTAAATTGGGCATGCATGAAGGATGAATTCCCGTTGCCTTCAATTGAAAGCCTGATCGATGCAACAGTAGGCCATGAGATGTACATCTCCATGGATGGCTATATGGGATATAATCAGATAAAAATGGATTCGACCGATGCAGAGAAGACTGATTTTCGAACGCTTTTGGGAAATTTTATGTACACAGTAATGCCTTTTGTATTGAAGAACGTGGGAGCCACCTACTAGAGAACAATGATGGCCATCTTCCATGACCTTTTCCATAAGACCGTGGAGTTCTATATTGATGATTTGGTGATTAAATCCAAGAAGGAGGGCTCTCATCTGGACGATTTGAGAAGGGAATTCACTCGCTGTAGGAAGTATCAGCTAAAGATGAACCTTCTCAAATGCGCCTTCGGGGTAACGAGTGGGAAATTCCTGGGGTTCATGGTAAACCTATAGGGGGTACAAATGGACTTGGATAAATAACGAGCCATCCTTGACATGCCTAGACTAAAATCACTGAAAGAGTTAAAGAGTTTTATGGGAAAGGTTTCCTACCTTAGGCGATTTATCCCGGGGTGACTGAGGTAACACACCCCTTGATAGAGCTACTGAGAAAGGGCGTGAAGTTTGCATGGGAAGAAATTCTCCAAGAAGCTATAGACAAGATAAAGGCACTCCTTACTTCTCCTCAGACAAAGATTCCCCCGAAGGCAGGTTCCCCTTTACGCTTATATCTTACGTCAACAGAACGGTCTATTGGGGCTTTGTTCGCCCAAAAGAGCGAAGGCATTGAAAAATCTATTTATTACTTGAGTAGGATTATACACGTGCCTGAGGCCAGATATACTAGCATTGAGAGTCACTGCTTGGCCCTTGTATTTATAGCACAAAATCTAAGGCATTACTTGTTATCATTCATGATTCATATTATAACTAAGTGCGATCCCATAAAAATTTTACTTGTTGGGACTGTATTGATAGGAAGGGCAACTAGATGGTTTCTAATCCTTTCAGAGTATGATCTCAAGTGTGTGGTCCCTCTGACCATCAAAAATCATCCATATGTAGATTTGTTGGCCATTTTCCTCTCTGGGACGTTCGAGCCGCCTATTGAAGAGCTCTCGGGTGAAGACCTCCAGGATAATTTTGTAGCAGCTATCCTAGACGAATGGAGTATGGTGTTTGACGGCTCTTCAACCGAGAAAAAATAATCGGGATTCATTCTACGAAGAGGCAATGAAGAAATTCGTTTGTCTTTCAAATTAGAGTTCGAATGCTCAAATAATGAAGTTGAATATGAGGCACTGGTCCTAGGGATACTCGAAGCATTGAGAAGGGGCATCCAAGCCCTGATAATTAAAGAGGATTCTAACTTGGTGGTGAAATAAGTGATAGGGGAATTTTCTCTAAAGCACATGAGTCTGGCACCGTACTGCACGATCATCCAGTGACTTCTTGGACAGTTCAAGGTGGTAAAGATAAAGATGCACCCTCAAATGATGAACAGGAATGCGGATGCCTATGCCACCATCGCACAAAAGATGGCCTTCAATGGAGAGTCAATTATGGTCCAAATCACAAAGAGATCGACCCCCTCGGAGAAGATGCCCTTAGAGGACAAAGATGATTGGAGGGGTGAAATTCGAAGGAATTTGGAGAGAGGGGAAGGGCCAATTAACCTAGTTAATTTAGTGAATTACTTTGTTGCTAGGGGAAACTTATACTACAAGAATAAAGGAGGTTGGTTGTCGAGGTGTGTGGACCCCGAAGAAGCTAAAAAAAGGCTAATAGAAGTACACGAAGATAGTTGTGAGACCAACGAGATTCCTTTGTACAGGAGGATACAACAGGTAGGGTACTACTGGCCTTCGATGAGACAGGAGGCCACTGCAGTGTAGAGATAGTGTTCGAAGTGCTATCTTTTCTATCAGGCAGCAGAATGCAACTTTATTGACCAGCCGCAAGAATGGAGACAGTCCTATATGGATTTCTTGATAGATGGAGTGATGACAGCAGATAAAGAGGATACTATGAAGATAAAAAGCCGAGCATCGAGTTACTTCATATAAGATGGGCAGTTGTACTAATGAGGCTACCACGACAAGCCTCTAAGGTGCATAAGAAGAGAAGAGGCTGAGGAAGTGTTAAATCAAGCTCACGACCCAGGGCACATCGAAAGAGCCAAGCTTTATGGCCAATTAATGACTTTGGTTATTATTATTATTCCAAGGAGTTAGACTCAGATGATTTTGTTCGAAAGTGCAAAGCTTGTCAACTACATGGGAATATGATTCATGCTCCTTCAGTGGACCTGCACTCTTTATATACACCATTCCTATTCCATAGTTGAGCCTTTGACCTAGTAGGATCCATCAACCTTTCATCACGAGGAAAGATATGGATCTTAGAAGCCACAGAATGTTGCACGAAGTGGGAAGAAGCCATACCGCTCAAGAAAGCCACTACAGGGGTAGTAGCTTGATTTATGAAGGAATACGTTATTTATCGCTTTGGCATCCTGAAGGTGTTTCTTTCGGACAATGGTACCCCCTTTGTAAACAGTAAAGTGCGCTTGCTCACAGAAAAGTATTCCATCATCCATCACAAATCAACAGTGGCATACCGAAGTGCAATGGGCAGGCAGAGGCCACCAACAAAACTTTAGTCAACATTTTAGCGAATATGTTAGAAGATTTTCTAGGCTCATGGGATGACAAGATCCCCTAGGTTCTATAGGCTTATCGAACAACGAAAAGAAATCCAATAAGGTACATAGCATTCTCCTTAGTATTTGGGGCGGAAGCTGTGTTACCGTTCGAACTCGAGGTACCTTCTTCTCACTACAACCTATGAAGTGATATGATCCCTCACAACCACCACGTACAACTTGAAGCCTTAGAAGAGCACTAATTAATTTAAAGGGAGAAAATTTAATTTGTATTTAATCCAATTTAATGGTAATAATTACTATTATGACGAGAGTTAGTAGTTGTCAAAATAATATTATGGTCAGGAAGAGATACACGACATTCATGATATAATTATTTAGGATGCGCGTATGAGTCACGTCACCGGTATGTATTTGGGGATTAAAGCGATAAATTATTTTTTATAACTCTAATGACTATTTTGAGTGTGCCAGAGTGTCTGGAATGGTCGAAATAGTCAGAAAACACTACTCGGGTATTTTATTTGGAGTCTGGAACATTTTAGCCCAAAATAACAGAGATAATGCCGCAAGACACTTAGAGATATAGAGGAAGCAGTTATCCATATCTTACGATCAATTGGTGAGGCTAAGGAAGTTCAAGGAGGGGGACTTGGTTCTAACAGCATGCACAAGACACATAAGAGGTTTGTCACTACCAAAGTTCGAAGTAAACTAGGAAGGGCCCTATATCATTCGAGCAGCTCCCAATTGGGGTTACTACAAGATATCTAAGCTGGAAGATAATGTGACTTTCAAATTAAATAACAAGTGGCTGAAGATTTATTATGTATGAATGTATGTTCTGCCACTCTTGTTCATTGACTTATATTTTTAGAAGATTTGGATGTATGCTTTAAAGAAATTGGGATCGTCCGTTTAATATAGTCGGAAGCAATATTCATGTAGCATATGCTTAATCACTATTTTATTTTCACAAGTTCACTATTTGATTCCTTTATTATGCACGATGTACTTAGCATTGATGTAGTAAGGGTAACCAATATTCAATTGAAACAATAGAAAGGAAAGGAAACACCAAAGTTTCCAATGTTTCTTTATTTCAAATAAATGAGAGCGTTGTGGTTACAACCAAGTCAGAAAATTCAAAAGTCCACAGAAATGAGCAGCACCAATAAAAGAAACACTAAATAATGAAGCTAGGGGTCGTCCATGATAAAACGAAGATTCTCTTAACCAAGTAGATGTTAGTGATGTTGGGGAAGAATTTGCTCAAGGTTTCTTTGATCTATAATAAGGTTAACTAAATCCTTCTAACGAAGCTCCCTGGTCTGACGAATGGCCTCTAATTCTCGCTCTTTCTCAACTAACTCGGCCTCCGCATGAACAACTACCTCGCGAGCCTCCTGTACACTTCATTCAGATATCAGCAATTGGGATTCCAGACTTACAAGCTTGGCTACTTGTGAACGATGGGAACTTTGGAGGCGATGATAGATAAGAGGAAGATCAACCTTATTGAAACTCCACAGTAGCTCCACCAGTCAAGTCATAGAAAACCCATCATTCGTCAGCACGCTAACCCTCCCCAGTAAAGTCTTGATGGTATCAGGGCTAAGGGACAAAAGGGGAGTATTGAGGATTTCCTCCAATACCATCGCGAGCCCAAGAAAATTACACACCATTATTCCAGGAATCGGTTGAAGGCGACAAGCGATAAAGGTTGAAGGAAAATGAACCAGCAGTTGCTCAATCAATAGGCGAGGGCCCTCAGTTAAAATAGAAGGGAAATTAGCCAATGTCTACCTCACAACCACTTCGGGGGCTGCCTCAGGGGGATGCATGCTGAAAATACTATCATTGGCAGGGGGATGTTGGGTATGCGAGGCGCTATCACTCGCTTGAGTCTGAGGAGCAATTAAGGCGAGGGCATAACCAATCCTAGGGGCCTCGACCAAATAAGCAACTCCTGCTAAGGTCCCCACCTGAATTAATGCCTGAGCAATAGGTTCAACTTCGGGTCTACGGGCCACAGGCTGATCGACCTCCACCTGAAATACAAAAAATAGCTAAAGTAAGAAATAAAAATGAGGAAAGCATGGACAAAATATCTTGCTAACATAGAGATTATGCCTATAAGACTAGGACCGCCTGACCCTCAGTTATGGGAGATTATGCCTATAAGACTAGGTCCGCCTGACCCTCGGTTATGGGAGATTATGCCTATAAGACTAGGCCCGCCTGACCTTCGGTTATGGGAGATTATGCCTATAAGACTATGAGATGGGAGATTATGCCTATAAGACTAGGCCAATCTGACCTCGATTATGGGATATTTTAATTTTAAAGTCCTATATTACTAGGCCCGCCTGGCCCTTGGTTATGGGAGATTTTGAGCACAAAGCCCAATATTAATTGGCAAATTAACAAATTTATATGCAGTAGATAGATGGAAGAGTGGAAGGACCTTGGGAAGCCACTCGTCAACAAATTTGCGAGTAGCCATCAAAATCACATCTTCTTCCTCAATAGGACCCGAAGTTATCAATACACGTTGACTTTGAGGGGCAATCACATCCCCCCCGACTTCTCTTGCCTACTATCCTCCACTGCCTCAACCACACGTTATTGTTCTCCCTCACCTTGGCCAGCTGCAGTAGGCTCAGCACCTTCTTGGTTCAAAATGGAAGTCCCGAACACAGATACAAGCATTTGGTCATTCGAAGGAAGGTGGGCTGAAGGAGTAGTTTAAACAAGTATGGGCGCCTGCAACATAAAAGTTAAAAGTTAGAATAACAAGTTAAAAGAGAAAAAATAGCTCAAATAAGAAAATAAACTCACCACGGGCAACAAAGAGACATGCACAGGGGACTTGGGTATATACTCAATAGCTCTCACATTAGGAACATCCTTCTCAGGGCCAGCCTGCTCGCGTAAAAAAGAGGGATCAGGAGAATAGCCGCTACTAGACTCAGATGAAGTATCAGATATAACTACCCTCAGGGGAAATGGGAGGTTACATGCGAAGTAGTAGGGACAGATCTCTCGAAGGGACGATCCTCTCCAACCCCATCATGTGCATCACCTCGCGCGTCGACCTGAAATATAGAGAAGGCAAGTCAGAGCAACATGGAGTTATTAGTATGAAAATAAAAGAAGGAAGAAGATATTTAGAGTAAGAGAGATTAAGGGACTTACCTCTTCCTCCAACACATCCTCTATAATCTCATAATCTTGAGGAGGTGAGGAAGGTTTTGAAGGAGAAACCATCCTCCTCAATCTATGCCTCCGCACCAACGCATTCTCTTCTTCTTCTTCTTGTTCTTCTTCTTCTTATTCTTCTTATTCTTATTCTTCTTCTTCTTCTTCTTATTATTATTATTATTATTATTATTATTATTATTATTATTATTATTATTATTATTATTATTATTATTATTACTACTACTATTACTATTATTATTATTATTCCTCTTCTTCATATTCTTCGTCTTCCTCCTCTTCTTCCTCATCTTCACCAACAGCACCCCCAGACACATGCTCCTCGAGCAACTCCTCCTCACTGGACTCACTCGACTCCTCCATCACAAGCTTGCGGGCACTAATCTTTTTTCTCTTTTTACTACCCCCAGCAGATTGAGGGTCATAAGAAAAGCCATGAGCAGACATCTCGGCTGACATGAAAGCTCTGTCTTATTCACTAAAATGCTACCAAGTCTGGCGAAGATGATCCACCATCTGGATCACAACTTCGGTAATCGTTGGGTCAATAGTAGAGGCTATTGGAGGCTGCAGAACAGTTTTGAGTTTCTTCAAAGGCGCTTTTCGAGTTGCCCTAACTGCCGCCCCCGATGAGGAAATGCAAGGAAACTTAGTACTTCCAACTGGCCTCGAAGGACCAGGGGCAACATCGGCTTGAACAGAGGTTTGGGAGGCTTTCTTTCTTTTTACAACTGCCTGATCCACAGGTTCTAGTGGATGCAGCTCGGGGGGAGCATTGGTATTGCCCATATTAAGAGGAAAAATGGAGGAGTGGGTGGTGCAATTCCTCAAACCCAACTCAGTGGGTGGAAACCTTTCAACTTTGAAATACTTGGGCTCCTTCAAGAGGTTAGTTTGAAAGCGAACCAATTGATTCTGCCAAAACACATTGATGTACATAGCTGACCTTCCTCCTCGAGCTTATTTGCTTGGGATCATGGCATTGGCTGGGTAGGTGGCACACAAACTAACAACAATGGAGGTCAAATAATTCGAACAAGAAAAAGAAAAATTGGTGGGTTTCTCTTGAGTAAAATGACTCAACAAGGGGGGCCCTTGGTCGTAACCAAACTACAAGCCTACCCGGTGTGGGCTATACACAGAATAAAAAGATGACCATTAGGTATAAGAAGGCAGATATAAAGGGATTAACATAAGGGGGACACTGTTCTTAGGGAAATTCTTAGCAAGGGCTTCGTCAATAGGAGCAATAGGATGCTCCACTTCAGCAAAGAAATTATTAGTAAAAAATTGACTCACCCCAACATAGGGGCGAGGTATGAACCTCTCGGCTTGATAAATCAAGACGGTCAGAGACTTTTTGACACTCTTATTCTTCTAATAACGAATTTGGGGGATCTTCACGGGTTGTGAACCATGGTAATTATCGACAAGGGTGTAATCAGGAAAGTGGGCATAAGGAAAAGCTGTTAAGAGAACATTATTGGTGTAATTAGAAACATCAAACCTGCTGATGCTTCGAGAAGAGTCCACCACTACAGCTCTAGCCAGGTATATAAGGAGCCAAGAATAATGACAGTAAGGAGGATTTTTACACCATTGGCCATGCGAATGGACATGTTGATCAAGTCTTTTTTAGAATAGTTATGGGGCTTGCTCGAAAGATAGACCTTCGATAGCATCACCCAGATGTAGCCCTCCAACTTGATCTTGGACCCATAGACTTTTCCAGTTAGAGGTTGTTCAAATACCTCCTTCCCCCGAGGGTTCTCCATGGCTTCCTCGCGAGCTCTAAGAACAGCCTTCTCCTCAATAAAATAAAAGTAACGAATTACTTTGGAGTAGGTGCACTTGTTGTAAGTGACCATGCAGTCCTTCACCATCGCCTCTAGTTCCTCTCTTAAGGCTTTTTCTTTAATGATAGTCTCCTCAAAGAACGTGTCAAACCTAGTAACCTCTAACCCCAAAAGTTCACATACATCTTCCAAGGTGACAGTAAACTCACTCCAAGTGACCACAAGGGTTTGTGACCTGTGGCTCCAACGAGAAACCAACAATTAAAGAGCAGTATTATTCTTGACAAGAGTAAGGTCACCCAGCCAAAGGGAGCAAGACAAGCCTACAAGGGCTAACTGAACGGAATATTTTGAATGGATATACTTCGTCCAAGGGCCCAACCCCTCGTTGGCACTCGAATAAGCTTCAAATTCTACCTTTGAGTAGTTAAAATCACCACGCTCAATTAGAAAGCGGGTAACAGTGGTAATGGGGAGGTAAGTGAAGTCTTCAGCATCCTCGCCTTCCTCCATCAATAGGTTGGAATTTTTAATCGACACCAAAGCACCAGGGAATCGTTCCTCCGTTGCCCAAAAGTGGTCGTTGTCTCCAAAATAAGGGGCACAATGGTATCGTGCCCATTGAGCTTAGCGCGCCTGAGTTACAAGAGAAGCGCCCCTAATAGAAATAGTTCTTTTCACTGGTGCCATGAGAGATAAGAAGTAAGATAATGGAGAGTAACTGGAAAAGAGCAACATAGTTAATGGGAAGCAAGGGTTTCTTTCCTAACTCTCGCAGAAAAAGTTAAAACTCAGAAAGTGAGAACCCAATGGTGAAGTTTGAATTGAGTATATATCCCCTTTTATAAGGGCAACATGAATCCCAAAACAAGGCAAAAAAGTGAAGCTTTGGAAAAATGTAATGATGGCTCCCTGGAATAGTATGGTTTGGTCATATAAAACCAAGAGTCATAATGATTATGCTTTAAGGAATGACACGACGATTAGCGGAGGCGTTTACATGCGCACACCCTAGCACTACCACACGTGATGAGAAAAAAGTGCAAATGACAGTTACATTTAATGTGATATGCTTGGAGTCTTACCTGCCTTGGGAAATGAAGAGCTTTGGGGGAAATTTGAATCAACAACTTTATTTTCCCCAAGAGAGAAGATCAAAGATTTACAAAAAGGTTTCGTACAGATATTTCTTCATGTAATAAAAAAATATCTCTACGAAGGGGCAAATGGAGGGGGTGTCCTCCCCGATGAGTGATTAATTTAGCTAGGCAGATCGATCGTTTACAAAAAAGGATGTCCCACAAACACAATTAGAAGATCATCCATACAAGTGGCTCGTAAGACCCACCTTGAGGATCCTTCATAGCAAGTAGCTCACAACGCCCCATCTCGAAGAGTCTCCAACGGACCTGGCTCGAAGGATCCAATTCGAAGAACGAAGTCACCTAGATGACAGTAGTTTGTAATAAGAAATAGAATATTGTATTATGTATTTTATCTTATGAATATACATATTGAGTGAGGTTATTTGGTACGCACGAGGGACCATGCCTGGCAGGGCATGGGATAGATTTAATGCTCTATCAAGCAACCTCCTTTTGGGAACTTCGCAGGGACATGGTTTGGAGGATTGAAAAAAAAGGCAACATTGGGAATTATTACCAACCCTTTAGGCACACTTGGACAGCACTTCACCTAGGACAAATGTCACTCGACCCTACTCATTTCTTACCTATTCAAGTGAAACTCCTAGAGTTACCCGATCTCCCTCAATACTTTTCCCCTTGAGGTTCCTCCCCGAGGTACCTTGGGTGCCAGCTCGCCTGGCTGATGTGACTAGATACCTAATAATAGTCACTGTTTGAACCACTTCCTGACGTCATGATGTTTGACATTCAGGAACTCAATAATGTAGCACTCAAGTGGCTTTACCCTTAGGATGGCAAGTCTAGTTCACCAAACCTGACCATGTAGGCATCCTAGAGTAAACCTCAAGCTGACAAGTCATATCCCTCATTATTGCCCTCAATACTTCTAGCCAATAGAATGGTTTCCCGCCAAAACTATCAGATCCCATGCATTAAATGCAATATCTCATGCATTTAATGCACTCTACCAGAGGGATTGAGGGCATGCTGACTCGAGCAGCCTCTCCCCCATAAAAATAGGCGAAATAAACAAATCAGAAGGGGGATCATCCGGAGTTCAGAATTGTTGCCCATATTTCCTTATACCACAAAACCCTTACGAGAGCATGAACTCCCATACACATTTAATACACCCATCATTGGGCATTAACGGAGGTCACTGTTCTAAAAAAAACCTAGGCTTCAACTAGGCTTGAGGCTTGGGAGAAACGCCTCGCCTTATGCTTAATAAAACCCTTAAGGCGCATTTTTCTCTAAAAACAACAATACTTTAGTGAAACGATATCGCCTTTTAAAGATTTTTTTACAAATAATACCATTATCTCATCCAAAATAATCAAATAGTATTTTAATTTACAAATATTCAGACATATTTTTATGACACGTACAATTTTAGTATTTTAATAGCCTAGTAATGGTTAAAAAATATTAAAATATATTAAAAAGGCCTAAATGCCTTTTTACGCCTAAAGCCCGCCTAGGCTTCTAAGGCTTAAGGCTTGGCCTCCACGCCTCGATCACGCCCCGCATTTTTTAGAACCATGACTGAGATTAAAGTTCCTGTCTTGTCTTTATTGTGCCTAGAGTGCTTGTTCTTTATCCCTCCGACCACGCCACCCGCTGGTCCCATTCATTTATTGTGTTTGTCTTATATTTCTCGTGTTAATATGCTCTTTAATGCAAGCCTGAATATCGAACCTCTTTGTCTATAATTTACCTGTGGCCACTATCTATATTGCGTACCTAATGGTGTTAGTCCAGATCTTGATAAGGGGTTAATACTAATTGTATCTGAAGAACCCACATCTTACACTTAGTATATTGGTTATTATGAATCCATCCATTATTATATTAGAATTTTGTAGAATAATAGTTAATCATGGGTTCACTTGGGATGCATGTGATATCTCAGATTGTTTTGGTTGCGATACTAGAGATAGTTATACCTGTTTATATATTATACTATATATATATATATATATATATATATATAGAGAGAGAGAGAGAGAGAGTAAGGATTCATACGTATATGTTAATGACTCGGGATGCCTATGTCTTATATACCAGAGATCTGTATTATTTTGTGCCATGAGATGGCCCTGAACGGATAGACTTGAGATATATGATTTAAGCCTGTAAATGGAAACTTTGTTACTTAGTGAGACGTACCATAGGTTCGATACTACCGTACGATATATGTTTTATAATGAAAGAGATTTACTTAATAATGAGAAATAAAGATTAAAGGATTAAGAGATAAGACTTTAATCACATGGGTTGTATATGGGTTTGGGATTAAAACCACATGTTATTTTAGGTTGTTGGGTTGGGTAACTAATAACGTATAATCTACTTAAAGGCGAGAGGAATATGTGTAGCTATATTGTAGTCCAAATTCAATTATAATATTATTCTCCTTAAACTTTATGTTTACATTATTATTATATATGTGTTTTCACATATCTTAGAGCGTTGTTCCTTCCATTGATCGAGTTAGTAGTTGGAGGAGCACCTCTAGTGACTCTCTACCCTTCATTCCTAGGATGTAGTAGTTGAGCAGCATTGCTCATTCCATTGTTATATTATTTTACATTTTAGCAGGATTGTAAGTTGTATAATTTATTCCTAAGCTATCCTTTGTACCTATGTCATTTGTATTTCAGAGTTGGACTATTATATTAGCACGGATTGGTATCAGAGTTGGAATTATTTTATTTTAATTTTTCATTATCTCATTTTAATACTTGTTCAATTTTGCTTATTTCATTATATTGAGGATTTTACCAAATATTTTTTATTCCCAAGATATTATAATTCACTTGATCAAATTATTTATGGCTATTATGGGGTATCACAATTAATATTAGAGCATTACAGGTTCTAGTGTCCTAGGAATTTTGAGTGTATTTGTCACTCTTCCACATTGCATTCTTCCACGTTACACATAAGTGTTTAGCATATGATTCAAGGCGAGATGTTTTCACTCACCATCTGTAACCACATTAGATGTGAGTTTTGAAGACCACATATGTGTGACCCTGTGGTAGCAAGGATGAGAAGGAGTTCGACTATCTTTTGCTTTCTTCACCGGGAGAGATTGATACGAATTCAAAGAAGCATGTTTGCATTATCAATTAAAGTGCGAGAAATAATTTTTACATTGCTTAAACCTTATGTGAAGGGTTTAACAGGTGTTATCAGGTAAACTATTTTTTTACCACTTACACTCAGCTGGTTGAAGTTACCGTACTACATCATCAAGTGCGTTATAACTATTTGAGGGATAGAGTACCTAAGATTGTGAAGATCGAGACCGAAGTGGGATAAATGATTATAGGCTATGTAGTAATAATCTCAGTAGGGGGACCTCACTCACAGTAGGAAATGCATAAGGGAAGAAAACCCCAAAAGGATTCTAAAAGTAGACAATATGATATGTTATGGCTAATAGGGCCAAGGAAATTATGACCAGTGGGGTCACGACCAATGAGAGCAGGCCAAACGAGGCGAGTTTTAGCTGAATCAACCAAAGGAGTAAGGTCAGCAGGGCCACCAATTGGGTCGCCTTTTTAATATTTACTATTAAGGAATATGTTACAATCGTAAAGAGTGAGTCAACCTACTTATAATATGCCTAAGTGGCAACTAAATTTTTGGAAGTACATCCGTGGGAGGGATATGGTTACGCTTATGGATCACGCGCATGATTTTGGATCAGACATTAAGGATTTATCGTTCTTTATTAGTGGTGTGTGTACTACGATTGTGAGGTATATAAATTTTTCTGAGAGCTTTACGTATGTATGGATATCCTTAGCTAGTATGGGGTTACCTTAATTCGTGACTATAAACATGGAAGTTCATTTGGTAGGCTTGGTTTTCAATCGCTTGTTGAGTTTTAGATGAGAGATCGTCATATTATTAGTGATCTTATGTGTATAAATAAGTTTTATGCTCATATCGATTATCGTTTCTAAGCTTTTATGTGTCGTATTTACGTCGAGATTGCTTTGGGAAGTTGTGCTTAGGCTTGGAAGAAGGGCTAGCACACATGTTTATGTATGGATGTGAGTGATTTATAAGGGAATACATTTACGTATAGGTGTCACCGATAGTCCAAAGTTCTTCTAGTTTTATTTGGAGGGGTGGTGAGTTATCACCTACATAAGAGTTTAGTTTTTACCTTACAATTCTCATTATCATTGGATACACCGCAAAGACATTTTTTATAGGATTGAGTTCGTCAGGGTTAGTAGAGGTGTCGTGGGAATAGGCACCATAGTTTTTGAGTCAGTTAAGTATTTGGGTACGATATTATCGTGAGAAGGCTTTAAAAGAGGGATGGTTCACTAAGCGGATTTGTAGCCTTCCAGGAGAGATCGGTAGGACCACTTGACAAGAATATCCTCTTCTAAAAATTGAAACTTGGGCAAGTTATCATTAGTGGTGAAATCGGGATGATAATATCGCAAAGGCAACTTTTTTACGCGACATGGAGTGGGAACGTCATTAGCCAATTTTGATCGCACAAAGGAGTAATTCACTATGGTTGACAACGTCATCTTGTTGAAGAGGGAGTGGTGTAGTAGGGGCATCCATTACACCCAATCTGTGTTTGGGGTGGTTCATGCCCAAGTGTTGAATCTTCCAGAGAGATGGTATGCAAGTAGTACTTGGGAAGTGGTTCCTTTCTCCGTTCGATGATCAAAGAAGGTTACATTTTTCAAAGAATTTTTTTATTAAGGGTCATATTACGACAGGTAGTTTTGACCATGATGTGTGTTTTAGGATTAGCTATACATTACGAAAAAAGATTGGATGTATGGTAATTAGGAGAGTCCGTATTGTTGATACGATGAAGTAATTATTGGTATAGTTTGTGTCGATATGGTGTTCCTGGAAGTTGATATGGTAGAAAACTTGGGACATTTGAAGAGTTTCAGTGCTTGAAATCCCAACGTAAAAGTGGAAGTGTAAACCAATTGATTTTGATAGGAATTGGGTGTTCTAAAGAAGACATAGAATCATTTGTAGGTCATTTGAGTTAGCTTGACTATGTTACTTAGATATAAGAGTTAGTTATTACTTCCTTTGGGGATATGTTTGGGACACTTTAAGGTAAGAGTTGTTTGTATTATAGCGTCTCAAATTTATCGGGAGGGTAAAGAAAGTTTAAAACCGAGCAAGAGCATGGTTTGGGGTCCCTAAAGAGAGGACAATGTGTTGTTGAGTACCTTTTCGATGAGGGAATTTACGATGTTTGGGTTTCGAGCGAGGGTTATTAACTTCGTGTGAAGTTCTTTTTGAAATTTTGGATTTGGGTGAGGCTATGTCATTTCATCTTACCTGATCAACGCTAATGCGTGCACAATGTTTTTACGGACACTTGACAAAAGGAGTTCTTGAGGTTCAAAAAGGCATTTCAAAGATTGAATGAGTTTGTTGTAAGGTATTATACGAACGCGATTTACGACGGGAGAGACCTAGGAGTGAATTAGGTCGTAAAGGAGTTGATTCCTTATAGTAGGCTGAGGACGCTGCGGGAAAGATGTTCTTAGACTTTCGAGTAGGGATATATGGATTCAAATTTCGAGGACAAAATTACTTATTTTAGGGGGAAAGAATGTAATACCCCATATTTTAATGAGTATTATTTAATTGAGAAGATTTGTAAAAATTAATTATGTGTGCTCGTCGTGACTGGAAATGTCACTATTTACATTTTAATGTGTTATTTAATTCAAATTAAAAAATCGAATTTTATATATTCAAATGCCTTAATTGACTAATTAATATTTGGACTCGTATTGGTTGACTGGAAAATAACTGAGTTGTTAGTTACATGAGTTACTATATGTTGTATTTGTAACAACCCGCGTAATTTTGGGCTATTTTAATTAATTTTTGGAAAATGGAGGAAAATAAAGTTTTTAATAAAATTATTTTTATTGCTCAAACTTATTGGTTATTATTTTTAAAGGCGATAATTTCAAACGGTTTCGAAATCGGAGTTAAAACGGATTTTAAAATGATTTTTAAATGTTTTTAACTCTTGGAGTTGTTTTGACTTCCAACTCTTCATTTGTTTGCCTTATTTAAAGGAGTCTTTTGGATTCCAACTCTTCATTTCTTTGCACTATAAAAGGAATTCTTGGGCAACCCTTTTTAACATACTTTTGGCACAAATTTTAGCAGCAAATATATTTTATATTCCTCTTCTTTTTATATACACATTGGCCTTTGATATTTGTGAGTTCTAACCTTAGATTAGAGGTGTTCTTGGGGCTATTTTGTTGGAGGTTCTTGGAGAAGTTTTTGTAGATGTTTTGAGTTGATCTTGAGGATGCGATCTTTGGTTTCTCATCATGGTTTGAGGTATGGGGTTTTACACAATATGCTCCTTAAATCTCGCGAGTGTCATTCTCTTTGAATTCTTGTTAATTGAACTCATATTTGAATTGGTAAATTCATTGAAATCTGGAAAATAATTGTTGAAATTATTTTGATTCATGTGATATCATTATATTTTTGATGATCACGTTGTCATGAGATTTTAATATGGCACAGATGTTGGGCACCCGCCAAAATTCCTGTTTCCCGGGCTATGGCTTGATAAAGCATATACGGATGTGGTGAGGCCTGGTGACCCATTGATGTGTTGTTGAGAAATTAAAATGATAAAATTCTATTGAGATTTTCATTTTGATTTGAATATTCGTACTCATATTGCTATGCCTTGTTGCTAATTTAATTCTGTTGAGCATATTTCCTGTCGTATTGTGTACTTCCCCATATTTTCTTTTAGTGGCAGGTTAGCGCAGATTTTGGGGCGCTATGGAGATTGATTTTAGCGAGGATTGTTTGGGAAATATTTGTATTATTTTGATGTATAGAGCTTTGGAGATTTGTATTTTATTTTCGAGTTAGTTGTTGTATGTAATTCGAGAGATTTGGTATTTAATTTGAAGAGATTGAGATTTGTAGTTTCTCTTTTGTTGTTGTGGGACTTATATGCTCTATACCTTATCACTTGTGGATTTGGATTTATTTTATCGCATTAGCTCTCCGTTCGCTCTCCCCTGGCGGGCGGGGTGTTACAAATGGTATCAGAGCTTAGGTATATGGCAACCCTCGGGGCTTGATTTTTGGGTTCATTGCGTGTATAACAATTTTTGGAGATAGAAAATTTTAGGTGATATTCGTGATAAGTTTCGAGATTAGAGGTGAGGAATTTATTTTTGGAGATGAGATTATTTTTGGAGATTGTTAGCCTGATTTTGAGAGTTAGGCATTCGGCGAATTTCGAGGGCAAAATTCCATTATTAGTGGGGAAGTGTAACAACCCGCGTAATTTTGGGCTATTTTAATTAATTTTTGGAAAATGGAGGAAAATAAAGTTTTTAATAAAATTATTTTTATTGCTCAAACTTGTTGGTTATTATTTTTAGAGGCGAGAATTTCAAACGGTTTCAAAATCGGAGTTAAAACGGATTTTAAAATGATTTTTAAATGTTTTTAACTCTTGGAGTTGTTTTGACTTCCAACTCTTCATTTGTTTGCCTTATTTAAAGGAGTCTTTTGGATTCCAACTCTTCATTTCTTTGCACTATAAAAGGAATTCTTGGGCAACCCTTTTTAACATACTTTTGGCACAAATTTTAGCAGCAAATATATTTTATATTCCTCTTCTTTTTATATACACATTGGCCTTTGATATTTGTGAGTTCTAGCCTTAGATTAGAGGTGTTCTTGCGGCTATTTTGTTGGAGGTTCTTGGAGAAGTTTTTGTAGATGTTTTGAGTTGATCTTGAGGATGCGATCTTTGGTTTCTCATCATGGTTTGAGGTATGGGGTTTTACACAATATGCTCCTTAAATCTCGCGAGTGTCATTCTCTTTGAATTCTTGTTAATTGAACTCATATTTGAATTGGTAAATTCATTGATATCTGGAAAATAATTGTTGAAATTATTTTGATTCATGTGATATCATTATATTGTTGATGAGCACATTGTCATGAGATTTTAATATGGCACGGATGTTGGGCACCCGCCAAAATTCCTGTTTCCCGGGCTATGGCTTGATAAAGCATATACGGATGTGGTGAGGCCTGGTGACCCATTGATGTGTTGTTGAGAAATTAAAATAATAAAATGCTATTGAGATTTGCATTTTGATTTGAATATTCGTACTCATATTGCTATGCCTTGTTGCTAATTTAATTATGTTGAGCATATTTCCTGTCGTATTGTGTACTTCCCCATATTTTCTTTTAGTGGCAGGTTAGCGCGGATTTTGGGGCGCTATGGATATTGATTTTAGCGAGGATTGTTTGGGAAATATTTGTATTATTTTGATGTATAGAGATTTGGAGATTTGTATTTTATTTTCGAGTTATTTGTTGTATGTAATTCGAGAGATTTGGTATTTAATTTGAAGAGATTGAGATTTGTAGTTTCTCTTTTGTTGTTGTGGGACTTAGATGCTCTATACCTTGTCACTTGTGGATTTGGATTTATTTTATCGCATTAGCGCTTCGTTCGCTCTCCCTGGGCGGGCGGGGTGTTACAGTATCTAGCTTTTGGGATGCTTATAAGGTCCGTTTTATCATTAAATGATGAGTTTTAGGCCTTTTGGATTGTTATAATGCTTAGGTAAGGTTTTAAATCATGGAGGTGATTTTGGGCTCTTATAGGTGAGGCCCAATCCTAATTTTGTGTATTATGGGTTTTAATGAGTTATTTGGAGATCTCATAAGTCACATAACACAATTGGAGAGTCACTTTAAGACTAGAGAGAAGGAACTCCAAGAGAATATGAGAAATTGCAAGGATCCTGTCACGGTTTTTTCTCGACAAATTGATTAAGGCAAGTGTATCTAGAATTTGATTGTAGTTGCTTTTGTGTAAGATTATATATATTCATTGAAATCTAAATATAAATGTGTTTTAAATCTGATTTGTAAGATTAAATAGCTAATTTTGGTAATTAATGTAATCACGATGTTAATTATGTTACTTTCCCTCTTATTTTGATTGATTTCTTCATGAATGTGCCATGAGATTATTAGATAATGATTAGAAGATGTTTTCTATTGAAAAGCCCTCTGATTATATGAATTAATCTATAGAAATCATAAGTCAATTGAAGAATTGGATAAATCTAGGGTAATTAAATAAAACTTGGGTTTTTCCTTTGAATCCTAATATAAAGTTGGGGATTTATTGTTGAAATAGGTTATAATTATTTATATTATGTGGTTTTATTATTTGTATATTAGACTATGGTGAATACTTTTGAGTCATTAATCGTGGTTTTTTAAAAGAATTGGGTGTTGGAGAATACGCACCCTATACCTAAGAGTTTTCAAATATCTGTAGCGATCGATCGATCGACCCTTGATCGATCGATCGATCGATGATCCTAGTTTTGGTGCAATTTGGATTTATGTTTTTCTTAGTTGTATTGTTGGTTTGGGGGGGCATAGGCTAGGATGGATTGACTTTTAGGTTGATTAACTTGTAGAATATAATGAATTCTCATTCCTTAAGGTTTTGGAAATTTGTGTTTGGGCTAGATGGGTATTTTTACATCAGTTGGTTTGAAGGGGTTAATTTAAGCATAATGCATTGGTTTGCAAATTTGAGAGTTAAAATTGTTGATAATTGGGATTATTTAAGATTAGATAATTTGGCTTTTTGATAAGGATTATTGGAATCATTAGGTTAGACTAGTGAGGCGGTTATCCTTTGGGTGAGATTAGATTTGAGTTAAGAAACCCTAGAGTGGGTTAATTGTCATGTTCAATGGTTCTATATAAATTTGGCATGGTTTGATACCTAGATATGAAGCCTTGGGTAAATAGTCTAGGGTTATACGAGATTGAATATAGTTGACATGCATGTTTTTAGGGTATGGTAGGGTGATTTTATACCTATAATTGAGAAACCTGGGGGTTGGTTAATGTAGTTGGGGATGAATATGCGGCTAAGATGTGTTTAACCTTTCTATGTTAGAGATTCTAGCGTGATTTGGTAGTGTTAGGGTCGGTATATGAATGTGGTTTACCTCAACCCATTAGTAAGGGTTGTGTATGTATTTACTTAAGTCTGTTAGTGAGGGTTGTAATTGCTTGTGTGTTTATTTGCAATGCATATCATGTGTGAGTGCTCGTGTATTGCATACTATGAGGGATTCCATGATGGTGCACGTGCGACGTCGACCACGATGTTACCTCTGTGATAGAGACGGGCTTTCCATGGTCATTTTTACCCAGGTCCTACACTTTTATACCCTTGTCCGAAGAGTTTTTCGATTCATCGTTTAGTCTTGAGTATGGTAGGCTATACGAATGATGGGTAGGAGTATCTATTTACCCATCGGATGTGATGATTTCTTAGGTTTGGGGCAACCTATGATTATGCCTAGTGCGAACGAATGAACCCCGAAGGCATTGAGGATGTGCCTTCATTATTGGAGGCTTTAGTGAGAGCCCATTTACATACGTGATGAGGACCATATTTATGTGGATATTAGACTTTAAGATTATATTACTTTTTGTATACATATGAGATTCTTAATGTAGCTGTTATTATGAATCCATCCACTATTATATTCAAATTGTGTATAATAATATTTAATCACGAGTTCACTTGGATTTGGATTTTTATATGCATTTGATATCTCGGATGGTTTGGGTTGCAGTACTATCGATACTTATATCAGTTTATGTGCTATACTATAGATGTATATGATTTATATTAGGGATGCATACTTACATTTTTATGACTTGGGATGCTTTTGTCTTATATACTAGAGATGAGTGTTACTTTATGGCATGAGATAGCCCTGAACGGATAGACTTAAGTTATAGGATTTAAACCTGTGAGTGGCACCTTGGATACTTGGTGAGAAGTATTGTAGGTTCGAGTACCGTTCGACATATGTTTCATAATGAAATAGATTAATTTAATGATGAGAAACAAAAGATTAAAGGATTAAGATATAAGACTTTATTCACATAACCTATATATGGGTTCAAGATTAGAACCGCGTGTTATTTTAGGTTGTTGGGTTTGTAACTAATAAATTAAATCTAGTAAAAGACGAAATGGAGATGTGTAGCTATATTGTAGTCAGAATTCAGTTATAATCTTATTTACCATAAACTTTTGTTTACATTGTTGTATATATGTGTTTCACATGTCTTAGATCGTTGTTCCTTCCAATGACCGAGTTGATCATTAGAGGAGAACCTTTAGCAACATTTTATCCTTCATTTCCAAGGATATAATAGTTAAGGAGAATTTATCTTTCCCTTCTTATATTATTTTATATTTTAACAGAATTGTATATCGTATAGTTTATTCCGAAGTTAGCTTTTGTACCTATGGCATTTTTATTTCAGAGTTAGACTATTATGTTGGTAGTGATTGTTATTAGAGTTGGATTTATTTTATTTCATTATCTCGTTTTCATGCTTGTCCAATTTTTTTATTTCGTTATGCTGAAGATGTCACTAAATATTTTTTATTCCCATGATTTTCATAGTGGACTCATCAATCTATTTATAGATATTAAAAGGTCTTACTGAAGTTCAATTCCTCAAGTGAATCTCAAATCCGATTGTGGTTAAGAAGAATAATGGGAAGTGGACACTTGACTGGCCTTAATAAAGTGTGTCCCATATATGGGTTTGTTTTGGCCGGATCGGATTGGAATAGGGGTGTTCGAAAAAATTTCCAAAGTTTTCAAAATTTTAAAATCCTTTCCAAATCGAGAAATATAAAAATTGTAAAATCATTTTTTTTGCAATTCGGCTAATTCGTAATATTAAGAATATTCGGAAATTTTGGAAAAATTATTATTCAAAAAACTCAAAACTATTACTTTTGACTTTTTCGAAAAATATCATTTTCTCGTGAAAATCTTATTCCAATGAGATTTGTAATAGCATTATAAAGGTCTAATGCTATTAAGTTTAAATTCACTCCTTGAATTTATTTTAGGAAGTTCATTTTTATTAAAACTGGAAAGAGGATTTTTTATTCAAAAATTGAGGCAGTTTTTCTTTATTTAAAAACTTTCTAAGTTCGCATATCTCGTTCAAACGAGATCTTATTTTCGTTTGAAGTTTACTTCTATCAAACATCGAACGAGGGCATACTGATTTGACTCTTCAGAAGGTCGTTTGAAGCCTATTCAAATGAGATGGCTTCTTCGTTCCATTGAGATTTTATTTTGTTCAAACGTGTTGCCTTTTTCGTTCGAATGAGCCTTGAATTTCATTCAAACAAGTCTTCCGCCTCAAAATTTATGTTTACCCTATAAATACATGTTTCATGTTTGTTTTCTTTAAGACTTTTGCCAAAACTGTTTATGCATATCCTTTCCAATAGTTTTTAACCTTTATATTTTAGAAAACCTTTTTGATTCACAAATCACATCCCCAAGATATATTTGAGTGAATCAAGTTTAAACCCTATAGTAAGTATCTTACATAAAACTCTTGTAGAGTGAGTTTCTGCACAGCAGACCATTGTAATTCTCGAAGGGATCATTACTGACGATAAACGTTGATAGGTGGGTACTGAGCATGGAAATCCGCGTGTGGATGACTCAGGATGGAGTCGTATTCCTTAGAGATTTACGAAGGCACTGCGCATTATATTTGTAGCGGTTATCAATTTTTCTGTAAGTCGATAGTCTTATAAACTCTCTAAAGTGCTGAATGAAAAAAGATTTTACCCGAAAGGAATGTTTTTCTTAAGTTTCCTCTGTCGAATGCATGATTTAATTTATCTATTTTATCACCCAGATGCATATTTAGGATAAAAACATAAATTTGGATTTGCGTGTGATTGGACATTTTAATTATACAAATATTCCATTAAGATCAAGATAGCTCAATCTCAAATTGATATCGGAGAACTTGTGCCTTAACAATTGGTATCAATTTTCTGTGTGATCTTTTCCTCAAAAATATTTTTCTCTTAATATCAATTTTTTTTTAAAGTTGTTGATCTTCGAAACATCATATTTTAATGGAATTTTTTTATAATCAAGTGCCCATTTTTTATGGTAATAATTATGCATATGAAAATGCTAGGATGAGGTTGGTTTTAAAGGCCATGGATGAAAGAGTCTGGTTAGTTTATGAAAGTGGGTGGACTCTTCCCACTGTCAATGTTGATAATGTTATTGGACCTGAACATGTTTCTTCCTGGACTGATGAGGAATTTAAGTGGAGTAATTTTAATTCTCATGGACTTAGTGTTATTTCTAAAGTTGTCACCCCTGACAAGTTCCATCGCATCATGACATGTACTACGTCTATGGAAGCATGGGATACCCTCGATCCCACTCATAATTTGACCACCCAACTTGAGGCCATCACTATGTTAGAGTCTGAGTCATTTGATGAGTTTTATTCAGGTTTATGAGACATTGTTAATTTGAGTTTTAATATGGGTGGGTAATTTCGAAACGAAAATTGCGAAAAATATTTTGAGGTGTCTCCTTACCCGTTTCATTCCTAAGGTCACCGTGCTTAACTCATTAGGATTTAGACACTCTTATATTAGAAGAACTCGTAGGAGACCTTCAGACTTATGAGATAGATATGTTCCCTAAAATCATTAAGCTTAAGGATATATGGGTATCTTTAAAGACTCAAACTAAGTAGAAGAAAAAGGAGAGAGTTTTTGAGTTTGAATCGGAGAGCGAGTGTGATTTTGATGACTTGGCCTTATTTACGAAAATTTTTAAAAAGTTTCTCAAATTTTTCAAAAATAATTCTTCCAATAAAAAGAATTTTGAGAAAAACAAAAATAAGAATGAGGTCAATGATAGCGGTGAGAAAGAGGAAGAGATAAGGTGTTTTAAGTGCGAGGGTAAAGGGAACAAGGCACATAAGTGTCCCACATGGCTAAAGAGAAAGGGTAAAGAGATTGCAAATAAAGCCACACTTAGCTGTAGTGACATCGAGTCGGTTGATTCAGGGAGAGAATCACCACATGAAAAGTGTGCTACTTTCATGGCTTTTCACGTTAGCACTTCTAGTGTGTCACACGCCGATGAGTACATATCTAAATGTGAAAGACTTGATGATGTTTCAACTCATTTAGGAGCTAGTGAGAGTGAGGATGGTATTTTGAGTGAGGGGGAAAATGATATCCAAAAAGCATTTATTAATTTATACACCAAGACTTAAAGATGAAAAAGATTAATAAGGATTTGTCTCTTAGGGTGATAGATTTGGAGAAAGAGGTGAAAATTTTAAGGGTGTGTGAGGTATCCGCGAGTCAACTCGAGCAGGTGAATGTTTCTTTATATGTGAAGTTGATCGTCTTAGGTCGGTAAAAGAATGATTTGACCAACACTGTGGCTAGTCTTACGGGAGATCTTCAATCTTCATTAAAGACTCATGAGAAACTTGAAGCCCGTGTATCCTGACTCGAGAGAGATCTCGAAAGTGATCGGGAGGCCAAAATTACTTTAGAGAATACATCTAAGAAGGCTAGAAAGATACTCTCCTGTCCATATTTGGGTAATGATGAGAGGCTAGGAATAGGTCATGAGTGCGTCCATTTCCCATATTGCTCCCGAGCCGGTTCATGAGTTTTTATTAGATCCAAATGGTCCTCGACCTAACTCACCTAGGCATCTGATTCCACGTAGGAGAGCTAGAACTAGATGTTTTAAGAGAGATGAACCTAATCCCGTTTATGCTTGTTCCCATTGAAAGCAAACACATCATCTTAAGGAATTTTTTTTTAAGTTGGGTAGAGTGTCGCCTACGTATCTTTCACGATATGCTACCACACTACTTCCCGCATGCATTCCTATACATGTTACTCTGCATGCTTTCACACATCACATGAGATATTTTGAGAGATTTCGAGAGCAGGTAGAGTATTTAGTCAAGATTTAATGGATGTTTTTCATAGGATGTCATCTCTTTTTGAAAACTCCTCTAGGCCTAATAATTGAGTTTGAGACTTGTTTCTAACACTGGATGTTTTTCATGTTGATATCTTCTGTGCCTATTTCTAGATTGTACTATCATTGTACTTATATTTTTATTTTGATATATTTTTTGAAAAATCTAAAAAGAGTTTTATTTTTCTTCAAAAAATTTTAAAAATACAAAAATATTCTGGGTTTCTTTTTAAGAAAAAGGTGAAAAGGCAAAAAAAAAATTATTTTGATAAATTTTTTGAAAAATCCAAAAAGAGTTTTGTATTTTGTTTACACCATATATGGATGAACATTAAAAATGTCCGAGTCACAAATTCACTCCATATCCATATGGCTATTTTATAGTGTTTTGTGACGTGACATCATTTCATTTTTATGATATATAATGTGTGGAGTTATTAAGATGTGATATGATGACTACTTACACATGTTTGACTTCTTATCACCTTTAATGCACACGAGAACGAACTTATTTGAATGTTTCACTTACCTATCGCATGTCGATTGTAGTGTTTGCATCTCAATCCTGCTTTTAAAACGAACCAAATGTGAAAAACGAGATAATAAAAATAGTATATATAAGAACCATTACTCGGATTGAAAACAAATATAGAAAATCATTTATCCGGTATGTGTGGTACGTTTTATACAATGGAATTGAGATGCGAAATACATATTGACTTTGTGTGAAAAGCCACCATTTTCAAAATAAAAGAGCCTAAAAGATTAAAGGCACATAAAAATAGAAGTGACAGGCCATATTCTAAGAGCATTGATGCTTCGCTACATATGAGCATTAATTTCTTCAAAAAGATTTGAGAGAAAAAATTCAATATGTGAGTGTTGAGGGAGTTAAGTCGAAGATCAATGGGTTTGCACGTCCTTAAAAATCTCGAAAAAGCATTAGATAGTTTTGGCGTTATTGGTGTGGAAAACACTTATGATTTTGATTAGCAGATTAGGTTAAGCCAATTTCACTAGAGTTCACCATTTTTGCATCCAAGATAGATTTTGTGATCTTTCATTAGTGGTGTCTAACTCCTTCTTGCACATGTGTTATGATTGTTTACGTTGATTAACCTATAGAATGTGTTCACACCCCTACCTTCCATTTCCATGATTCGGGTGTTTTTTGTGTTTCTCCATGGTGTGTTGTTTTATAAAATTTTATAGTTGAAAAAAATTAAAAATTTTGGCATATCCCGCTACCGTTTGATTCGAGCCAACACGAACACCGAACATCTAACATTGCCAACTTTCAAGCATCTCCACATCATAAAGGTATAATGCTATTAAGATTAAATTTATTTGTTGAATTTATTTTGGGATGTTCATTTTTATTAAAACTAGAAACATGATTTTTTTTATTTAAAAATTGAGGCAGTTTTTTAATTTAAAAACTTCATAATTTCGCGTATCTCTTTCTAACAAGATCCTATTTTCATTCGAAGGCTGGTTTGAAGTTTACTTCAACAAGATCCTATTTTCATTCAAAGGCTGGTTTGAAGTTTACTTCTATCTAACATCGTACGAGGGCCTACTGCTTTGACTAGTCATAAGGTCATTTGAATCCTGTTCAAATAAGATGGCTTCTTCATTCCAATGAGATTTCATTTCGTTCAAACGAGTTTCCATTTTCATTCGAAGGATCCTTGAATTTCATTCAAACGAGTCGTCACCTTCAAATTTTTGTTCGCCCGATAAATACTTGTATCGTGTTTGTTTTTGTTAAGATTTTTGCCAAAATTATTTTTGCATATCTTTTGTAGAAGTTCTTAACCTTTTGATTTGAGAAAATATTTTTGATTCACAAATCACATTCCCAAGATATATTTGAGTGAATCAAGTTTAAACCCTATAGTGTGAGCATACAAATCTTGTGGAGAGAGTTTCTTCAAGGCAGAACATTGTGATTCTTGAG
The DNA here is from genome assembly GCA_949130495.1 of Sambucus nigra. Taxonomy (NCBI): domain Eukaryota; kingdom Viridiplantae; phylum Streptophyta; class Magnoliopsida; order Dipsacales; family Adoxaceae; genus Sambucus; species Sambucus nigra. Next base: position 441,972,830 of record OX422211.1, read on the forward strand.
GGGATCATTACTGGCGACAAAGGCTGATCGGTGAATACCGAGCGTGGAAGGTCACGTGTGGATGACTCTGGAGGAAGTCGTATTATTTAGAGATGTACAAAGGCATTGCGCATTATACTTATAGACGTTATTAAGTAGTTTGTGAGTCGATAGTCTTGTAAACTCTCTAAGTGCTAAATAAAAAAAGGGTTTACCCGAAATGGTTTTTTCCTTAATTTTCCCCTGTTGATGCATGATTTAATTTATTTGTTTTGTCACCTAGATGCATGTTTAGGATAAAAAGATAAATTTTGGATTTGTGCGTGATTGGACATTAAATTAATAAATATTCCATTAAGATCAAGATAGTGCACTCTTAATAGGTAAAAGTTGGGTTAAAATATACATTAATTCTGAAGTAAACGCTATAAGAGGACATGATCAACAAATTACAATCCAATAATTTCATAGTATCTTAAACATTGTGATTGTGGGGGAGGACGTAGCAGTTGTTTGTCATTATTTTTCGTTATGAAAGTAAAGTTATGGTTAGAGTAATTATTTAATATTTATATGTGGATATCAATGGTTGAGATTCCTTCAAATGGAGGGTCCTGATTATTAACTTACAAACAATAAAAATATTAAAATAAGGAAAAATATTAATATTTTGAAAATTCGAAAATTTATATAATATTCCAAATTCCATTCCAATATTTTTCGAGAAATTCAAAAATTGGAAAATTTGAAAATTGACAATTTAAAAATGATGCCAAAGTGAAAAAAATTGGATCAAAAATTGAAAATTTTGGAAGTTCGAAAATAATCAACACCCCAGTCCCAAGGATAGTTTTCCTCTGTCGAAGATTGACCAGACGGTCGACGCCAATGACATCCAGGAACGGATGAGATTTTTAAATACTTATTTCGTCTATTAATAGATCCCTATGTTGGAGCCTGACCAGAAAAAGGCATATCTCATTACTATGCTTGGCCTTACTTTTGCTCAGTAATGTCATTCAAACTCAAGAATGTGGTAGCAGCCTACCAGCTGTTAGTCACCAAAATTTTCAAGCTTCAACTATGCAGTACCATAGAGGTATACATTGACTATATTCTTATTAGGAATAAGTAGAAAGGCGACCATATTTCACACCTAGCAAGGACTTTTGACATGCTTTGGTACCACAATATGAATATTAATGCAACTAAATGCTCTTTTGGGGTTCAATCCAATAAAATTTTAGGCTATCTGATAAGCCAAAGAAGGATCGAGGCAAATCTCAATCAGATTTAAGTGATAAGGATCATTCAACCACCTAAGACTATCATAGATGTCCAACAGCTGGTTGTAATGCCCATGGAAAATCACTTCATCTCCAAGTCTTTTGAGAGATGTCGAGCTTTCTTTCAGTTATTAAGAAAGAATAAAGAAGTCTGGAATAATGAGTGCTCAAAGTCACTCTAAGAGATCAAATGTTATCTCAACCGACCTCTCCTACTCACAATTCCAAACCTAATGGATCCTATCTACTTGTATATTTTTGTATTTCTCCATGCGGTTAATTCTATCTTCTTCCGTGAGAAGGAATGAAACAAAACAAATTTATTATGTTAGTAAGATGCTGCTAGATGTTGAGATACAGTATCTCCTAGTGGAAAAATTATTGTATTCACTAGTGATAACCTTGTAAATATTGAATAATTACTTTTAGACACACTCCATCATAGTTATAACCTCATTTCCATCAAAGATGGTCCTAAAAAGGCCAAACTCTTGAATAAATATCTAAGTGGTTGGTGGAACTGGAGAGTTTTGATAACCACTATCAACCTAAAATTGCATTAAAAGTTTATATTTTGGCAGATTTTGGTAGATTTCATTGTTCAGTTTATTGTAGAACATCAACTTGAGGAACTTTAGCCAAGTAATAAAGCAACTCTAGGAGAGCCCGACTAATGTGATAGATGAACTCTCTATGTGGATGGAGCATCTAATACCAAGGGAGTGGGAGTGGTAATAATACTAGTTACCCCAAATCGTACGATCATCAAGCAAGCAATAGGATTTGTCTTTGAGGCATTGAATAATGAAGCGAAATACGAGTCTCTCATTGAAGGATTACGGAAAGTTATGTATCTTGGCACTAGTCATCTGGATATATATTGTGACTCACAACTGGTATCTAGATACTATAATGCCATAGACGAATACATGTCATCCAACCTAGAAAAAGCTCAGTAGTTGGTCGCCCAATTCCAATATGTCCAAATGGAACAGTTCCATGTGGGAAATACTAGTCATTCATATGCCTTAGCCATTTTTCCTTTAGCTATCAAATCCGACCTCAAGAGGATGATATATGTGGAATATTTGGAACAATAGAGCTTATTCGGGAAAAAGACACAAAAATCTCCTAACTAGATGGACCAAATAATCAACTACTTATGGGAGGTTTTTCTGGACATGCCTGCAATGTGTACATCACAACTATGACGACCAAGTCTTATATGACCTGCACAAAAGAATTTGAAAAATTAATGTTGATGGAAGATATCTAGCATTTAGGGCAATAAAGGAAGGATATTGGTGGCCCTATATTCAAAAGGATGTCGTCTCTAATGGAACAAAATACAATAAGTGTCAGTTGTTCTCACCATTACTTCACCAGTCGGCCAACGCCTTAAGTTTTTTTACCATCCCATGGACATTCGCTCATTATAGGTTAGAAATTATGGGTCCACTACCCACAACACCTGGAAATAAGAAATTGAAATCTCTAGAATTACCGAGCTATAATTTTAGTTTTTTAAATATCGAATGAGAAAATACACAAATTTTATTTTCAACACGGATCAAACATGTGTTGTGTAAACATTACTCTAATTTTATCTTGCCTAATATTTATCTGTGTGAGTATTCAAGAGTAAAATAAACAAGCAACTAATCAATCACATAATGCCACATTCCATGGAGAAAATCCACAATGACCACTGTGGTATAATATTTATACAAAGATGACAAACGACTTTCTCACTTAGTCGACTCCCTTCAAGCCTAATGTAATCTTCGCTCCTGAACCTTGTTCACAGTAATCGTAGGAATCCACCAATGACAGAGAATGCAATCCTCCCGCATCTCGGTGTCTATCGATCTATGGACTAATCTTCGTCATGCAGCAGCACATAATCTGCCTTGCCAAACAAACTCTAATAATGAAGAGTAAACTTCTTTAGGGTTTAAAACATGAGATATTTATAAAAAAAATTATCATGCTGATTCTTGGATCTCTTAAACTAGGTGTAAACAAATGTATAAGAGTCTATACTTTTTCGTTATGAAAAATCCTGACGAAATTGAATTGCCTCTACCCATATATATCTTGAAAAATGTGTAAAAATGATGATATGGATTTTGAGGCACGAAACCTGATGATGTTCGAATGATGTTGTCTTCTCATTCGAATGACACACCTAAAGTCATTAGAAAAACCTTCGAACGACACACATAAATTGTTAGAATGACCTTCAAATGAGCTACTGGTCGTATTTTGAAAACTTAGACAGTAAGGTCTCGTTGAAGCTCGTTTCACCCTCGTTCGAACTAGTATGCAAACTCGTTCAAATGAGATAACATATCTCGTTATAATGAAAACATTATTTCATTCGAATCACTTTAAACAAAAATATTTTTTTCTTTTTAAAAACTATATGAAAAAATGCCTCAATAAATAATAAAAACACCAAAATAGAAAATCAAGGATTAACCTATTATTCGTTTATACCTCTTGAGATCCCAAGATTAAAAACAAAAACTTTAAATGAATTTGGTGTCCCTTTCCAAGGGTCACTTCATGCCTTCAATTTCATAGGCTTAAAGGTACAAGCATAAACAACATAACCTATGACTCAACGATTTTGTCCAATGGAATAAAGCCAAAAATATAAATTTATAAATGTTCATTACATAAGTATAAAATTTGTCCTTACAAATCTCCCTCTTTAGCTAGGACAAAATTAAAAATAAATAGTAGGTCGTCAAGCTCTAATTCCCAATCCCCAAACCCTAAAAAGGATAAAAGACACAAAAAACACTTGACCGACGGATATACATAAGTGTGGTCTCCTCCGGACGACATCCTAAAGAAAGTGACTGTCACAGACATCCCTCCAAAAAGACCACTGTCCACCCAAGTCCTCATGAATAGTCTCGTAAGTAGGAGTCTCATCCTATGAATGACTTGTCTATAAAAGACTCAGATGACCTGCCCAACTTCAGTCTCATCTCATAAGAAACAACCTCATCCCGACCAACATCGGTGTCAGACTCAGATGACACTAGTATATAATATCAGTAATCTCAGTTAGAGATGTGTGTGTCAATCACAAATGACCACCCAGTCTTATCTCAGCCTACAACATAGTATAGTGCCTCAGCAGTCTCGGCTCGACCAAATCCCTCTACCTCATATACGTTCAATGTATGGGAAACATGATAGGGGCATTTAAGGAACATTACATAAAACTATTATTGAAGATTAACAACCCAAGTGAGGGAATATTCTTCATAATGACATATACTCTACACATCTATAGTTGGAACTCTCTCATTGGCCATTACCTTATCTAGGCATGGAACACATGCTTGGGGGTGACACTGCGTACCCCAAACCTATATAAGGCACCATGTGTCTTCTTCATTAGGATCCACTTTTTTGTAAACCATACTAAAACCCTTATAAAATGTAAGAGAGAAACTTAGATTAAATCCATGGCATGATCCTGGTATCATCATTTTGGTGTCGTTTGTAGGAACATTTTTTCTGTTTTCCATACCCATCCTAGCTTGGATTTTCTCTTCCATCTCTAATGGTGATCTAAGTACACCATTATTGGAACTGAATCACCAATGAAGGATCTTGGGTGGAGGAGGTCATCAGCTCTCATCTGCTTTATCTTATTTTTTTGGTTTTTGTACTCCTATTTTTGTTGGGGTTGTTCTTCTTATTTAACCAGAGATGTCTTTTGACCCACTGTCGAACGTCGGGGATAGTTCCAGCCAATAATCTAAGATGGTCGATATTTCTACGACGATTAGGTCACTTGTGGTCATCCAGCAACAGATGCAACACTAGTTCTTAGTGTGAAGCCAAGACATTAGGAGCCAAATCCCAGAGGATCCAATTGCCAATCTCATTACTCAGGCCGCTAGAAAGGCCGCGCAACTAGTAACTAGAGGACCACCCCCATATCCTACTAAAGAAGTATAACACAACCTCAAGAAAAAAGAGACAGTTGACCCTCACTACCTCCATCTCGATAAGGAAATTGAGGCCCAAAATACCTAGCATGTGGAGAGGAGGACTGTTGGGAGAGGTAAGAAACGTTAGATTAGTCATATCAAGCAGGCACTACCCCATATCCTACCCACCAAGGTAAAAGTTTTCAGTAAACTCCTCAGAGTCACCAAAGAGGCATCAAGTTCAATAGGCTGAGTAAGGGATCATCTTTTAGTTGTCTCGGCCCAAAGGGAGGCTACAGTCGAGACATCATCCCCAAAAGCATTTATGGGATATGTATCACTAATCATCCCGGTGAAGCTCGATCTAGTTATCACTCGAAGCAGAGGGAGTGTGGAGAATTGAACAACAAAAAGAGGAACCTGGATAGAGGGTCTGATTATAGATCCACCTCTGAAGTGAAAGGTGCATATGACAGTGCAACTCGAGATGAGAAACCTTATAACATCACAATACATAGGTTAGAAGATAATATTGGTTACCACATTAAAAGCCAATATCGCATCCATCGAGGTACATGGAATATTATCCTTTTTTACTAAGAATACTCAGTTATCCAAGTCCTGTCAAGTTTAAGACTTAAGTCGTGACACCCAAGTATGATGGGAGTTCAAACCCTCTCCATCACATTGAGATGTATCAATCAGATGCCAACATATATTCCACCCCAAATGAGATGAGATGTCAGGATTTCTATAACACTCATCGATGTTGCCCATGTGTGGTGTATTAGTCTGCCGAGAGGATTTATAGAGAACTTCAAGCATGTAGATGAAAAATTCATTCATAACTTATATTTTGGCATAAAGCTAGTGAAACGTGTGACTTACTTATTAACCTTACGATAAGGAAAAAATGAGCCTTCAAAAGACTTTATTTCTCTATTAAAGAAAGAAAAGTTAGAAGTTGAAGACTACAATGAGAGCATTGCCATGATAGCCCTCATTAGTGGGATACATGTAAGAAAACTCTATTGGAATCTCTCCAAAGTCCATGATAAAAAATTTGGCTAAGTCTTGGAGAAACATGAATACGCAGGAGGCCAAGAGAGAAGACCAAAATGAGGTCAACAGTAGCAAATTTGGGGAAAGCTGGGACAAAGAGAAATTTAAGGAAGGAAAGAAGAAGTCAAATGATGATAAGTTCGTGAAGTACACCCCATTGACAGTCAATCCAGATCTCATCCTAAATGAGATTAAGGACGACGAAGAACTTAAATGGCCGGAGAAATTAAGAGCTCCTCCTCACAAAAGAGACAAAAGTAAGTGGTGTGAATTCCATTAAGATCACGACCATACAACCGATAAATGCTTCGCTCTAAAATACAAAATTGAGAAGCTATTGAAGTAAGGTAAATTGAGAAAGTATGTTGACAGAGGAGGGAGCCTAGATAAAAATATAAAAATATATTCTTTATCGAATGATGACAGGCCTAACAAGAAAGAAGTTCAAGAGAATAATGATAAAGAGTTGAATAATGGTGACGAAGACGACCCTAACCTCCCTGTCAATCTTGGTGCAGATAAATGTAACCTTCATATGATTTCTTTTGATATAAAGATGATATCTAGGGGAATGGAAGGTGGAGGAACGGAGCCTGTCGATAGTAAGGCTCGTGTAGTTGAGACTAACACTGGGTCGAAAAGAGATGATGTAAATTTGACAGAAGTCAAGACGAAACTGGACAAGTTAAAAAAATTAACATGGACAGTCTCGTAATAGGCTTTTCCAGGAAAGATTTCAAGGAGATTTTGGCCCCACATGATGACCCGTTCGTCATTAATAAACAAATACATGGATATAACTTGTCTCGTATTCTGGTCGATGGGGGAAGCTCGATCGACATCATGTTTCGGGATTATTTCAAAGTGTTAAAGCTAAGCAAGAAGAGACTCATCCCATATCACCACCCGATTATTGGGTTCAGTTAAGAGAAAGTCCACCCTATATGAGTATTTGAGATGGACATTTGTATAGGAACCTGACCGAGGTGCTTGATTGGGAAAATCAATTTTTTATATTGTATGAGAATGTCTTCTCGACCTATAACATCATTATGGGGAGGGTAGCATTCAAAAAGTTTGAAGTTGAGCCTTCCACCATATAGCAAATGATGAAATTACCAACTACTTATGGAGTAGAGGAAGTAAATGATGAGCAGGTGGAAGCATGGAAATGATACTTCACCTCGGCGAAAGAGAGGGAGGCCCACAAGAGAAAGACGACCCCATACATTATTGATACTCTTGACCCAAGAGACAAGCAAAATCGTAAGAAGGGAGAACCTGTGGAAGAATTGGTATCCATCATCCTCAATGAGAATGAATTGAAAAACCGTTGAAATTATCTCGTCCTTAAAACCATAGATAAAGAAGAAATTAGTTGAACTGCTAAAGAGGAGGCAAAGGGTCTTCGCGTGGAGCCATAGTGACTTGTCGGGGATTGATCCTGATGCCATCTGCCATTTCCTTGACTTGGACAACACAGTAAAGACGATAAAATAGAGGAGAAAAACCTTAAACATATATACGTATAAGGTCATACAAGAGGAAATGAAGAAACTGCAGACTGCAGACTTCATTAAGGAAGTGCAATATCCATAGTGGCTATCCAACATAGTCATGTTGCCCAAGAAAAATAAAAAATAGAGGATATGTGTGGATTTCACCAACCTTAGCAAAGCCTGCCCAAAGGATAGCTTTCCTTTGTTAAGAATTGATCACATGGTGGATGCTACAGAAGGCTATGAGCTGATGAGTTTTATGGATGCTTACCCGGGGTATAATCAAGTCTCTATGTATAGGGGTGATGCCGAGAAGATGTCATTTATTACTGATAAAGGGACATATTTCTATAAGGTCAATCCATTTATCCTGAAGAATGCAGGGGCTACCTACCAGAGGTTAGTCAATAAAATATATAAAAACCAAATCATTAAGACAATTGAGGTTTACATCAACGACATACTTATGAAAACTTTAAAGATAGAGAATCATGTGGTCGACCTTAAAAGAACGTTTGATATAATGGATCAGTATATAATGAAATTGAATTCAGATAAGTGCGTGTTCGGTGTTGTGGTAGGAAAATTTATAGATTTCATAGTCAATTAGAGGGGCACAGAAAAAAAATCCTATTACGATAAAGGCACAAATCAAATGAAGATACTAAGGAACACAGGGGATATTCAAGGTTGACAGGCCGAGTTACTATGCTTACCATTTTTCAAAATAATGAGGAAGGTATTCGTCTGGGACAAAGAGTGTGAAAATTCATTTCAAGAGTTAAAGGCCTATCTCGGCCCATTAATGCTTTTCTTTCAACTATCTAAGGAGAAAATTTGTATCTCTACTTAGTCATCTCAGAGTCGGACATTAGTGCGGTAATTATCAAAGATGATAATAAAGTTCAGAAGCCAGTAAACTTTAATAGTAACGCACTACAAAGGGATGCGATGAGGTACCCAGAGATGGAGAACTTGGGTATGCTTTGATTCACGTGTTAAGAAAGATAAAACCCTACTTCTAGGATTATACAATGGTAGTTCTCACCGACACACCCCTTCGACAAGTCATTCACATAAGCCTAAGAAATCGGGTAGGCTAATGGCTTGGTTGATTAAGTTAGGTGAGTTTGATATAATCTATCAGTGGAGAAGTGAAATCAAGAGGTAAGCATTGGAAGACTTCGTGGTTGAGTTTACTTGGGAGTCGATAGAAGAAATTGAAAAATAATCAACAGTTGAAATCCTGAGGTCAACAAGAATGGTTAGAAAAGTACAGACGAGGGCACATCGGCCGATACAATAGTTAATGTTCCAGAACTAAATTTATTGCTGAAGAAAGGTGTCTTAGCTGAAGCACCATTCTTATCAAAGTTACTAGTCTGGAATTTATTTGTTGACATCTTGTCTTGTGTGACAGGAAGTGGGGCAGGACTGATATTGTAGGCTCCAAATGGAACCGATATTGAATAGGCCCTAAGATTCAATTTTGAAGCAACCAATAACAAGTTAGAGTATGAAGTTTTTATTGCTAGGATTTGTACTTGATAAGGCATTAGGTGTCAGACAAATACTTGCACATGTGATTCACATTTGGTGGTAAACCAAATCCTAGGGATCTATAAGGTGAAAGATGAGAAAATGACTAAGCACTTGGCCAGAGTAAAGATGACATTGGGAAACTTTTATGAGGCCAAGATAAAGAGGATCTTAAGAAATGAGAATGGGGGAGAAGATGCGCTCGCGGGGATCACATTGGCCACCAGAGATGAGATTTATCGAACAGTTCCAATGGGAATCCTCCAATATCTGAGCATTAAAAAAAAGAAACCAACACTGAAGAATGTTTTAATCTAAAATTGCTACCGTCTTTGATGAACCCAGTCATCGAATATCTAAAAGATATGAAGCTGGCAGAAAGCAAAGTTGACGAAAGAAAGGTACGATATCAAGAGGCTAAATTCACTATTATAGGATATGTTTCGTATAAAATGGGATACCTTCTTCCCCTATTGAGGTGTGTACACCAGGATGAGGTCAACTATGTACTCAGGCACATACACGAAGTAACTTGTGCAAGTCACATTGGGGGACAATCTTTGGCAAAGATAATCGTCACTCAGGATTATTATTGGATGAACCTGGCCAAGGATACGACGTAGTATTTCCTTACGAATGATAAATGCTAGCGCTTCGCTAACATATACCATTAACCCCACCAACCTTTTTATGTCATCTCGACTCCTTGGCTTTTTGCAATATGGGGGATTATTTTGGTAGGCCCATTACTCAGAGTAAAGGGAAACTTCCAATTTTTAGATAAATTATTTTTCCAAATGGGTAGAAGTCGAGGCCATGGTACATTCCAGAAGAAAAGTGATTCAGATTCATATGGTGGAATATCATTTGATGATATGGCCTACCTAATACCCTAATATCAGACAATGGAAAATAGTTCAAGAATAAATCCCTAACGGCTTATTATGGAAGGGTCAGCATTAAGAAGTTCTTCTCTGTGCTAGGCCAACCACGAGAAAATGGGAAATAGGAGTAACAAATAGGACAATAGTTGATGGAATAAAAAATAAGTTGGAAGATTCAAAGGGGAAATGGTTCGATGAATTACACAGCATGTTGTGGGCATACCGAACAACCGAGAGGATGCTGAAAGTTAAGACTCCTTTCATGTTAGCATATGGGTTGGAGGTCGTTATCCCAACTGAGATTGGGTTTTTGAGTCATAGGTTCCAAATATATGAACCTGAAGTGAACTTGGAAGAGAGGATACTCGAATTGGACCTCATTGTGGAGTTAAGAGAGTTCGTGGTTGTAAGAAAATCAACTTACCAACTAAGGGCCGTCAAATTTTACAACAAGCGATTCAAGTCTTATCCAATTAAAGTTGGGGATATCGTACTAAATAAGGTTATTCAGAAAGATAATAAGATCCATCCTAACTAGCATGGACCTTATAAAGTCACGGAGGAAGTCGTTCTGGGCACGTGTCGGCGGGAAAACCTTAAAGGGGAACCATTTGCCAACCCATGGAAAGCAAATCACTTGAAAGATTACTATCAGTGAGAATGTCTCAATGTAATATCTTAAAATCAAATCTTGTTGAGAAAATTTCGATTGAACTTAAATGAACTGTTGTCTCTTTTCTATGAATTATATCTTTTGAATTTAGTGAACACGTGTAAATCTCTCTCTCTCAGCAGTACGAGAGTGTTTTGGCGTCTCTTCTCTAAGACAAGCCTCGTATAAAACCCCAAGAGGTGAGAAAATCAAACATCATTGTTTTACGGTGAGACTTAACATAATTTTATATGGTGAGTAGCTAAAATGTAAATCTCTCTCTCGATGGTATAACAGTGTTTTGGAGTCTCATCTCTAAAAACACGTCTCATTTAAAAATCTTGAGGGGTGGGAACATTAAACATCACTTTGTTATGGTGAGACTTAACATCATTTTTATAGTGAATAGTTAAAATATAAATCTCTCTCTCAGGGGTACGAGAGCGTTTTGGAGTCTCGTCTATTAAAACACGTCTCATTTAAAACCTTAAAACGAGGGAAAATTAAACATTATTTTGTTATGGTGACAATAACATCATTTTTAAGGTGAGTAGTTAAAATGTAAATCTCTCTGTCAACAATACGGGAGTGTTTTGGAGTCTTGTATCCAAAGAAATATCTCATTTAAATACACTGAGAGGTAGGAAAATTAAACACCATTTTGTCTTGTGAAACTTAACATCATTTTATGGTTAGTAGTAAAACTGTAAATCTCTCTCTCGGTAGTACAAGGGTGTTTCAGAGTCTCGTACCTTAAAACACGTCACATTTAAAATCCTGAAAACTGGAAAAGTTAAACATCATTATTGTCATTATGGTGAAAATAAGGCCAAAGCCCACTGGGAAAATCACCTCGTCCAAATATCCCAAACTGAAGCATCATCATTTTAAGTAGTGAGATCTAAACAACATACGAAATAGTGAGTATAAAAGAAAACACAACACTTTGCATGATAAATGTAAAGGCAATTGCAAAGGAAATGAGGAGAAATATATTTAAGGCAAATACGAGTTACATGAAATAGTTGTTCAAAAAGTTTATGTGAAAATGGCAACTACAAGTTAAGGGCATCAAAGACCACAAAAGGTCGCCCAAAGTAGAAAAACAAGAAAAATTTAGGTCTAGACTGCCAAGTCATGGTAATAAAAACAAATCACAACATATAGGAAGCGGTCATAGTTCCAAAACTGAAAGTGAGAACGAATCATACCCAAGACTTATCACCCAGAATAAAATCACACAATAATTCAAGGACGACTATAACCTGGGGACTATATGCACCCTGCTCCTCAAGCCAGGGGCCTCACCCACATCGCGCAACTTCCCATGATAGCACCGGAGGGTATGCTCACACAATAAATATATTTTTATATCATTCACACTAGATATATATATATATATATATATATGCAATCACATATATATGTGAAAACCATCACACAAGATATATACATCACGCCATATAGGTAAACATAATCTCTTACGTCCGTATATAAGAAAGAAGTGAATTCATTTATACGTATATAACTCTCATTATACTAACCGTTACTAAGTCGCATACCTTCCCATTTTATTTCATACGATGACCCCTCACTTGAAACTTACTTGTCCCTCACGCCTATGGGTATGAAAAGTCTCCCAATTCAATAAACATTAAGGATACCATCTATAACCGAATGCACACCGATCAACAACAATTATCCCAAAATAGAAAACCTCGATGCTAAGAGGATTCCCCCCCCCCCCCCCCCCCACTACAAGTCACTAATACTCTATTTTACTTCATGCAAGAAGATTCCCACGCCTTAAACCTTAAAAGAAAGGAGTAGAAATACAACCTAAAAAAATAAGGTACCGGATTGGTCCGTTTTTTATTTTATTCGGATCGGTCCGGTAATTATGCTCTACACAAAAAAATTTGGGGGTCGAATCGGTCCGGTACCTGGTAAATCGGCCATCACCCCACTTTTTCTTACCCAAACCTAAATCTTCCCAAAATCACATTTATCATCTTCTCTCCATTTTTCTTCAATCCGAACATATTCCTAAAATTAATACTCATCGAATAAATTAACCCAACTAATTTACAACTTCAAATCCATATATATATACATCACATGTAAGATTTAACCCAAAATCTAGGTTTTAACATTTTTAACCCAAAATCCATAAGTTTTATCCACAAATCATGAGAAAAATGATACATAAGAATTATTTAGCAAGTTTAATCACTTGCCTCAAAGTTGTAGAGTCTGAATCTTCCTTGAAATCGCGGATTGGCCGGAATCCCCAAGATTTTCTCCTCTTTCTCTTCTTCCTTTCCTCTTCTCTCTCTCTCTCTAGGGCTTTTTCTTTCTCTCAAATGAGATTGTTATCTCCCGTAGGCTTTTTAAGCCTTAATTCCAAGATACCCAACTTTAAATGATAATACACACTTTAAATGACTCAATTACTCCAATTCGAGTCAAACGAACTTAAAATATTTCCGAACCCAAATAAGACCCAAGTATAGTCATTTCGACTATCTCGACCCATCCGGGATTAACCACACACTCAGAATCGTCATTCGAAATACTTTCTAACATCTTCAAATTTTGACCTCAATTGCCAATTTAAAATTTCTCCGATTTAAATGAATATTATTTCTCCCAAATTAATTAAATTATCAGTTCAAAAATCGCGGGGTGTTACAGACTTTCCCCTTTACAAGAATTCCATCCTCAAAATTAAACTAAGTCTAGTGCTCCAAATCTCAACTAGCTCCCACAACACCTATCCTCAAGATCACTACACCTATTCCTCCCACTTTTTATGACGGATCATTTAATTAAAGACCAAATTAACTAACTAGGGTGCCCATACACCCTGTACCCGAGCTCAACTCGTATAAACATAGCCCAGCTTCACTTAGCCTCAAATCGTAAAATAACTCGAAATAATTTAATCCATAAGGACATAATAATTTAATAAAAATTTTGAAAGGTCCAAAGATTTAACTCCTCTCAATTCCTGACATTCGCTACTTTCATGCGGGGGGAGGTCTCGCAAGCGAAATCCGAACAAGGAACCCTCCCAATACACCACTATGTATCTCTGTCGGGGATTGAGATCAGTTAGATTGGGACTAAAGTTTAAAAGAAATATTTTTAAATCATTTTGATAATGCCCAAAGGCCTATAAAATAATTTTCTTTTAAAAATAGTTTATGTCTTTCGACATCCAAATCAAATACCTTATGCCCACGACACAAGGCGCTAACAAATACAATACTCTTTCCAACATATAGTACTCAAAATTAGCATAACCATGAGCTGAAATCCTTAGCTCAACAATAACCCACTAAACCCCTGAATCTCTTCAGTAACGAGAATCCCTTACATCATAACAAAACATTTCCATACACTAGGCTCTTCCATAACTAGAACATTACAAATGCATAAGTCTAGCACGACTATAAAATGATGACTTTATCGTTACCACTCAACGTATTACAACGATTCCAACGATCAAAACAAAGCTATAAATCTCTACAATCACATCACAAGGCAATTTATTTTCTCGAAAGATATCGTCTAAGAGCCTCACTTGCTCACTCCTCCCTTCCGGGTCATTCCACAAATAATAGGGTTATAACAACTAACCACTCATCAAAATCTTACTTGCGATTCTTCCAAAACCCCTCAAAACATAAACCTAACCACTAAGGAAAATAATTTACACATTACCTCACTAGTACAATTGCATCGCTTCATTGATGGGTTCCCACTCAAAGCCCTTCGGCCCAGACTAGCCTATGATCTATTGTAGGGGTTGCATATCCAAAACCTCCTCAAAAAGTGGCCCTTTACCTATTTCAGGACAATCCCTCTTCCTATGACCCACTTTTTTACAAAAGAGGCATCTACCAGCAAATCCTCCTTGCCCATCCTGAGCAACAGAACGTTGTTGTGGCCCTTGATAATCTTGTTTAAACCACCTTACTCCATCGGCATCCTCTTCACCAGACTTACTTTATGAACTCGCGTCCCTAAATTTCTTACCCCCTTACTAATGAAGAAGATATTCCGGACACTATAATAATGCCGCATTCACCACCTCGACAAAAGTCAATAATTCTGGGTTCCCCAACAAATGCTGCCGAATTTTCCATTCTAAACCTCCCACAAACCTCGCTATTCGCTTATCCTCCGTATTTACCTCATTGGGGACTCAATTCGCCAATCAAGTGAATTCTTCCTCGTACTCGGCCACCGTTCAATTTCCTTGAAACACATCCAATAATCTCATCTTCATTTCTTTCTGGACTGCAGAAGGAAAATACCTTCGATCAAAGAGTTCCCAAAAATCTGCTATGGGCATCGCATCTCTCTGCTCCGATGTGGTAATTGATTCCCACCATCGAAGAGCTTCTCCCGTTAACTTAAAGGTAGCGAGAAATTGCCTTTGCACCTCACTGCATTCAACCATTCTAAGGTTCCTTTACATAGTCTTCTTCTAATGACTTACAACCATCACATCAGCTCCCCCTGAAAATCATGGAGGATGTCCCTTTCTAAAAACCTCCCATACTCTTTCCCACGCGGATAGCCCTGGGTGGGATTGGAATACTTGAGTTGCAGGTTGATGTGTCATCGCAGAAATGGAAGCAGTTATTGCTTGTGCCATAATATTGGCAACTTCAGCGGTGGTCATAGTCCCTTGAGGAATTTGGGGTTCCATATTCTCAGCCCCTCTATTTTCCCTACCTGGACGACCTCTCTTCGGTGGCATCTGAAATAAGAACTAATATATCAGAACGCCATTCAAGTGTTTTCTCATCGCAGAAGAAAATATAGACGTGTGAACACAACAGTCCTAATAGTAGGGCTCTACATAAAGTACGTTTACGGAAGAACGCAGAAAATCCTCACAGATCCTAAGGACACTAGAACCTGTTGCTCTGATACCACCTATGACACCCTGCTTAAAATAATAACGGGTGGCCTGCCCTGTACTATAATTAATCAGGAATTTCAAGTGGATCATTCTCAGCATCAACTGACGATATACATACAAACGTAGCTAACTACCCAATACTATAAAAAGCGGGAGCCAAAAAATTTTTTTGTTTTAATCATACATAGAAATAACTAACCAACAACATAATAACTACTCAACATGATACTGAACACACACATGCTAAGATAAAAGAGAATAATTCTAAATAATACCATAAATACATAAAAGGAAAATACCCGAATAAGTTGTCGGGTCACAGACAATACACCAATCTGAGGAAAGAAATATAAAAGTGCTACCGCTACAAACCTTGGGTATAAACCCGATATACAAACTGAATCCTATACTAGATTTACAAAAGGATAGGAAACAACTATAACAAAATCCCGCAACAGTCCGTGACTGCTACAGCTCCACGAATACACTAGATAGAAAAGCATCATTGGCGTCCTTGCGTAGGAACACCTAAATAATACAATATATGTATAGCAAGAGAAAATATAAATGGGTCATAGCCCAAGGTGTGAAAACATTTTAGCAAGTGCATTAGAATGCATAATAATTATAAATGCACTATAACATGATTAAAGTGGAGTCGCACTCTCCTGGAAATCCAACTCACCCCTCAAACTAGAGCGCCCACCTAAACGTATGCACATGATCCTCAAATAACTACCCAACTCTTTCTAGGGACAATTCAGTCCAACATACGCCTAAATCCACACTTGCGTAACCCATCATCTAAAACAAATCCATAAATTTCCTATTCTAACTTACCCCACGTGCATCTAAAATTATATGTACTTATAAATATACATAGACATATCTCTTACTAGAATTTAGCGAATTCTAGTTATTACTTACACGAGTTATTAGCATCTAAATGCTAAGGACTAAACTTCTCCCAACTCTCAACATTGCACTGCGTTTCGTTCGTGGGACGTCTCGCAAAGAGAAATCCAAACAAGGAACCCCCCCCCCCCCCGATACACTACTCGTTGACAATGTTGATCGTCGAGCTTCATTATGCCCTCAAGCTTTGTTTCACCATAAATATAAATCTGAGTACTAAGGACTAAACTTCTCCCCACTCCCAATATTGCACTGCGTTTCGTGCGTGGGACGTCTCGTAAAGCGAAATCCAAATAAGGAACCCTCCCCCCCCGATACACTACTCCTTGACAATATTGGTCATTAGATCCATTACGCCCTCGGTACTCCACTCATAAATACGAAAACATATGAGGAGCAATAATCCCTAATCACATAAATAAGATAATGCTACGAATCTTATAGGGGTCTAAAACATTACTTTAGTTATAAAGCACAATCAACCAACCCTAACAATCGAGCACACATAACACACATAGCGTACATATAAATATCCAAAATCCAATCACGTATGGATATGAAAATACTTCACAATGCTATCATCTTCCAGGAACTACTCACTTTATCCTGGGTTACCATATATCAGATTATTATCACACCACCATGGTAGTAAAAATAAATCACAACGTATAGGAAGCAGTCATAGTTCCAAAACTGAAAGTGAGAACGAATCATACCCAAGACTTCTCACCCAGAATAAAATCACACAATAATTCAAGGATGACTATTACCTGGGGACTATACGCACCCTACTTCTCAAGCCAGGGGCCTCACACACATCACGCAACTTCCCATGATAGCACCGGAGGGTATGCTCACACAATAAATATATTTGTATATCATTCACACTAGATATATATGCAATCACATATATATGTGCAAACCATCACACAAGGTATATACATCACGCCATATAGGTATACATAATCTCTTACATCCGTATATAAGAAAGAAGTGAATTCGTTTATAAGTATATAACTCTCATTATACTAACCATTACTAAGTCGCATACCTTCCCATTTTATTTCATACGACGACCCCTCACTTGAAACTTACTTGCCCCTCACGCCTATGGGTATGAAAAGTCTCCCAATTCAATAAACATTAAGGATACCATCTACAAATGAATGAACACCGATCAACAACAATTATCCCAAAATAGAAAACCTCGATGCTAAGAGGATCCCCCCCCCCCCCTCGCTACAAGTCACTAATACTCTATTTTACTTCATGCAAGAAGATTCCCAAGCCTTAAACCTTTAAAGAAAGGAGTAGAAAGACAACCTACAAAAAAAACAAGGTACCTAATTGGTCCACTTTTTATTTTACCCGGATCGGTCCGGTAATTATGCCGTACACAAAAAATTTGGGGGCCGGATCGATCCGCCTCTGCAGAGGACCGGATCAGTCCGGTACCTGGTAAATCGGCCATCACCCCACTTTTTCTTACCCAAACCTAAATCTTCCCAAAATCACATTTATCATCTTCTCTCCATTTTTCTTCAATCCGAACATATTCCTAACATTAATACTCATCGAATAAATTAACCCAACTAATTTACAACTTCAAATCCATATATATATACATCAAATGTAAGATTTAACATAAAATCTAGATTTTAACATTTTTAACCCCAAATCCATAAGTTTTATCCACAAATCATGAGATAAATGATACATAAGAATTATTTAGCAAGTTTAATCACTTGCCTTAGAGTCTGAATCTTCCTTGAAATCGCGGATTGGCCGGAATACCCGAGCTTTTCTCCTCTTTCTCTTCTTCCTTTCCTCTTCTCTCTCTCTAGGGCTTTTTCTTTCTCTCAAATGATATTGTTATCTCCCGTGGGTTTTTTAAGCCTTAATTTCAAGATACCCAACTTTAAATGATAATACACACTTTAAATGACTCAGTTACTCCAATTCGAGTCAAACGAATTTAAAATATTTTGAAACCTAAATAAGACTCACGTATAGTTATTTCGACTATCTCGACCCATCCGGAATCAACCACACACTCAGAATCGTCATTCGAAATACTTTCTAGCATCTTCAAATTTTGACCTCAATTGCCAATTTAAAATTTCTCCAATTTAAACAAATATTATTTCTCCCAAATTAATTAAATTATCAGTCTAAAAATTGCGGGGTGTTGCAGTAACAATCTTCTGAAATGTTTCTTTAATATCGTGAATATATTTGATTGGTTATTACTTCAATTTCATTTTTCTTCATAAGCTCGACTTCCATAAGACTTGGGTGAAGCGGGATGAACATGTCAGTTTATCGAATCTATTTAACTTCAATAGCATAACTTTTCTGGAGTTTATGTGTTGCATAACTCTTCTGGAGTTCATGAATGTATAATAATTAAAAATCACTAATCGTATCTTCCCGATGTTGCCTTTTTTAATGTGGGCTATACAGGAACCATTGCCTTCATAAGTAGTAGGAATATATGTTATTTGAGGCAAGTCATAAGTACTTTGATTATTATTTATGAGGTTCCGAGAGATAACCTATACTATATAACCAACTGGACATAGATGGTTAGATATAAAGGTATGACATGATATGATCGATATTAGTCCCATGCTATAAAAGTCAGTAGTAATTGTTTCTTGCCAAGATATTGACTGCAATTATAATAAACAGTGGCATGCATTGTGTTATATATATCAATATGCTAATAACATAGAAGTATGGTACTTCTGGACCAAATACTATAATAACATTCACATATAGTACTTCGGGAACAAATTTATTTTTTGTCATCCTCTTTAGGATGATATGGATAATTTAATATCCAAATAATGATGACCATGGGTATACTAAAATGTATGCTTAATATATGTTAAAGCAATGCAGGACTTCTCAATCCATTTAACTAATGAATAGGTGTTTATTATAAATTATGCTCGATCTACATATCGAGATAATCTCTAGTTACCCCAAGGTCATTCATTTTATAATTTTTTATTTGGATATTTTTCACTTTAACTGAGCACTTCATGATGACATCCATTTAAGGATATTGCATAATGGCATATTTTCATATACGATTGTTTCCATACCCTTCCTTAGACAAATAGTTACTAAGACGATTGTACCTATATTTATTTGGATTGCCTGGTGTACAGTGAACGTCTTAGTGCATTTGAGTGCATACTCCTTATTTTTTCTTCATGTAAAGAAAATCCTTCTAGGATTTGTATATATTCTTTGTCTAAGTCCTGCATATATAAGTTGTTATAATATTCACGAGTCTCATATAATATGTTTTGAAAAACTGATAAGCTAGTTAGATATCTACAAAATATTAATGATCTTGACGGGATGGTATGTTCGTATATAATCAATTTTGATTTCTTCAGGAAACCTTATGCCATAAATCATGCACTTATTAGTGAGTACGTTTCAAATTCTTATAAACACCCATTCGTAACCTTCAGGGTTAACATCTTTTAGGGTTTACTATAGGTCCAAATACACCACGTATATTAAAAGACTCGAATTATGCCATCGTGGTATTTTCTCATTTTGGCCAATAAATTATTTGTCGATATTCATTTATATTCATAGTACGTGAATTTGTAGTACCATTACCCTTTGATTTTTCTATCACTACAACATATATTATTATATCATCGATGATCATCTTTTCTGATCCCACTTTCTCTTGTATATGTATAAAACATAAAGATATCGTTAGTTATTCAGTACCTTTTCCAACTTCAGGGGCTTTATAGTCACTTCAGGGACTTGTGTCTTTTCACAGATAATAACCTCACTGGGGTTTTAGAGAAAGTGAATCTTTCATTCATAACATCTTTTGGAGAATTACGTATAACCTCTTCTGGTGCATTCTTTGGGCATGATTTTATTTAACCTCCACTACTAAGGAGTCAAGTAATTAGGACCTATAGATTTATCACGCTTCTGGCGTACAATAAATTTATTTATTGCCGAATATATTTTATCCTTATGGGACAATGATTTTTGCAAGCACGTTTGCAACTAGTCCGTGTGACATTTAATGTTGCAATATCATATTAAACGTCTTTTTTTTCACTGAGCAACATGGGGGATTAGATGAGACAAAGTGAAAGTATTCCACGATAATTATCATCGTTCTTCAGGAACTGACAGTTCTTTAGGTATATTTTGTACTTTTGGTACGTTTTATCCTCCCTCTAACAGCAAGAATAGTGTCTCATCAAAATAAAATTGAACATATACTATAAACATTGTATTTATTAATGGTTCAATAAATGGTGAATCGTAAGCACCATATATACCCTTTTGATAAATATCATTTGCATTCGTAACGTCTTACGAAAAATAATTAAGGTGACCAAAACGGTCAGTGTAATAAATAATTGAACCATGGAGCTCCAGGCTCATGAAAAAGTGCAATTTATATTATAACCCCTTCAATAATATTATGAAAATTTGTTAGTGTAAGCGTCTGACTTCTAACTGGAGAAGTAACGTAAAATTACTTTTCATTGGTTATTTCAATATGGTACCCACATATACTAATTACCATAAAACAAAGCAAATTACTTCGGGAATTTCTTTTATATGACTTATCGCATATGTATAGGAGGGTACCATGTAAAAACATCACATAGGCTCTTCCGGAGCCTTTGGTTCAACTATAGTTGAAACCTTTACTATATTATACACCAAGTGAGAAAAAACTTCTGATTTTTCATAATAGCATGAGTTGTTCACTATCTGCTAGAAAAATATCATCATATGATGATTGTTCATAATTTCCACTTTAAAGAGTCAAGATCAGAATATAGAGATGCTTAAGAATACAATAATATATGTTATGATCAAACTTTTATTGACCAATCTCTAAGAAGTGAAAGTATTTAAAAAAAAAACATATCAGATATTTAAAGAATGAGATAAATAACAAAAACTTTGTCAATTAAAGTTTAAAACTTTGAGTTAATAACTAATGAATCACAAGTTCATAATCTTATGATATGTGAGAGAGACTTTAGGCTCGAAATAATATAACTAGGGCCACTAAAATAATGATGACAAATATTTCGTTTTGAAAATTAATGAGAACTTAAGGTTCTCTATTTATTGTCGCGTTTATATCAATCTTCAGGTTCACATAAATTATCAAATTAAAACCTAGGACTTTAGGTCCTATAGTGAAATAACTCATAAAGTGCCTAGTGAGAATTATGTATAAAAATTGAAGAGTTTTTTTTACATCATTTGTATATGAGAACTTTTGTTTCTACAAAAATAGTTGAATTTCAAGTTCAATATTAGTAATATCGAAGAACAATAAATTCTCTACCCATTTGTATCAAAAATTCAGATTTGATTAGGGCATAAAAATATTAGAGAATCTTTCAAATAAGTGTCAAATAACTTTTATTAATTTAACCAATAATAATCCATCTTCTTTATTAAAAAAAATAAGAGGATTAATGTTTCACATTGTCTACACATTCCCAAGACTCCAATGTACATTAAACAATTAGAACGTGAAAAGGAGTTAAAATTAAATACCATTAAAAGTAATTTAACATTCAAATGAAGCCAAAGGTCAAAAGACAAAGATTTATTGGTGAAATTATTAATATGATAGTTAAAGGAACACTTAACCATTAATAGAGTATTTAAAAAGACATTTTATTTTATAAAGAAAATAATAAGTCAAGAACTTGAAAAGATATATTTAAATATCCAATTTATTTCAAAATTAATCTCAACAAAAATAATATATTGGGAGCTTCAGGTTCAAATTATAAATAATTATTTGAGAAATTTCAAAATTCAGACCCTATGAATTATCAAACTGCAAATTTTAATTTATGATGTATTTTAGTTGGAGCTTCAAGTTTAAAAAATCAAAAATAACATACGAGCTTCCGACTTCATATTTCATACCCCAATTAAAAAAATATTTTATAAACTTCTGGTCACAATAATGAATACGAATCTTCATATCACAAATCAATGATAATGGATAAAATCTTGGTTCATACCCTTTCAATTTGACAATCAAAACTTCAAGTTTGATTGTGATATAATTTCTTTGGACATTTTAGGTTCAAATAATTTAGGAACTTCAGGTTCCATAATGTGAATTAGAAATAGTTTAATTTCCATATTTGAATAATAATTGGGGAACTTCAGGTCCCAATTGTAAATAATTACGGCAAGTTCATATCACAACGTTAAATATTTGGAGACTTTAAACGCCTGCCCAATTATACTCAAATTTCAAGTTTGATAAGGGGTCAAATTGTTTGGAACTTTAGGTCCAAACTACAAATGATCATTTTAGATCACTTAATATCCTCATCCTTATTATATAAATAATCAAAACTTCATGTTTGATTACAAAATTATTAGAGCTTCGAATCCAAATTATAAATAATTGTTATGGGACTTTTAGTATCCCTTGCACTATTATAGAAAAAATCAAAAGTTCAGGTTTGATTTTAGGGCATTTTTAATTGTTAACCCCAAAACTTGAACAATAATTGAGAACTTCAAGTCCCAATTTTTAAAAATAATTTGAGAACTTTTAGTCCTAAATAAAAAAAATAATATGGAATCTTCTGGTTCCAAAGTAAAAATTTACATCGAATCTTCTCGTTCCAAATGAAAAAATTTACATGGTAACTTCTAATCCCAAATTAAAATAATTATTTGGGTATTTCATGTCCCAAAATGTAGATAGACATTGGAAACTTCATGTCCCACAAAATAGTAATTGGGAGTTTGAGATCCTAAATTTCAAATATCATTGGAAACTTCAGGTCTCAAATTTGAATTATAATTAGGAACTTCGAGTCCTAATAAAAATTAGGAAACTTCTGGTTCCATAATTTAAATAGTTTGGGAACTTTCAAGTTCCAAATTCAAAGGTAACACTGAAACTTCAAGTTTCAATTATTATAGGAAACGTCATGTTCCAATATTTACTTTTTTCGTACATAAAAAAATTGGCTTGACATTGTAATTTTTCATAATTAAATATTCAAAATGTGAATACGTAAAAATTTTATGAATAACAGAAATTACGGGATCAATATAAAAATATTTAAATGTATAAACACATGTAATTGCCTTTTGAGTTATGAAGCTTACTCATTAGTGTCTACATAAAACCACATCTCACTCCCTCATATCCATAAAGGGTTATCACCAAATGAGTCATATGAACATTCAAGTCATGTTGTCAAAATAAGGATCAAGTGTTTCATCTCCTTTATATTATCATTAAACAACAAATTTGGGAGTACTCGTAATGATAACGTGTTGTAAACTAAATGGATATAGTGAGAATAGAGAGAAAATTATAAAGAGAGAAAGTGTTTCTTATTCCATTGGTGTCTCAACAATGATGGGGTAACCCATATTTATAATACAAGGTAAGCCAACCAGCTCCACTTTTTCAATGTGGAATGTGGGATGGTGAACATCCACTTACAGTACATATTTTATAACTTAACACTAGATATAATATATATCATGAATCACAAGTCTAGTGTATGATAACTTGCAACCACAATCACTCATAAGATTACATATGAAGAATCATGTGAAAGCGTGATAGAATAAACAAGGCTAATATTTAGTGCCATCAAATTAGATTTCCTCAACCAAATAGATGATGATTTAGATCCTCGGGTTTTGTAAACCATGTTAACAAGAAATTTAGACTTCCTAAAACCTTTCTTAAGATCATAGTAGAACCTCCTAAGATGACCTTTCTTACCACAATTGTGCAATTGTAAATCTTAGGAAAGCTACACTCGGATTGACCTTTTGGAATGTCATTGTCAATGGTTAACTCTCAAGTAGACAATGTCTTGGCCTTAGGAGCGGAATCATTAAAATCATTTTGGCTTAGACGTTTCTTGTCATTATTGATTTGGATGGACCCTAACATTTTATCCAACTTTTTCGATCTAGATTTCAAATCAATTTCGATATTCCTTGAGTTATTTAATTCGTTTTCTAACTTCAGAACTCTAGACTCAATCAAACATTCAAACTCTTAAAATTTTAGAGACCCATTCTTCATATTTTCAACCATTACTAGAAGGTTATCTCACTCCCCCTTAAAATATACAAGCTTATCCCTAACAGTTTTCTCATGTGCCCTTAAATCTTTAATCAATTTATCACTTTTTTCTAAAGCACTCTCTTTAAACTTGGCCTCTAATTTCAAGTTCAACTTTTTCAATTTCAAAGATTTAATATAAAAATCACGAAAGGCAACTTAAATCTCGCTTTCCTCCTCATCATTTATCTCTTCTTTTTCCTCCTCATCACAAACATGGATAAAAAATCGAACTTCGAAACTGTCATGCATATGGTTATCTTCATCGATGGAAGATTTTTCATTTAGGCTCATGTGACTGGTCATGCAAGCGGTTTAGTTATGCTCCACATGAAAAAAAAAATTCCTCTTCTGACACACTATCACTAAGGGTTTCATTATATGCTTTGGGATTTTTACCTTCTTTCCATTTTATCTCATTTAATACCTCGTCTCGCTCAATGCAAAAATGAAGTGAAAAATGATATTTCAACAATAATTGTCACATGGAATAGCTGCAAATGTGCTTGCCAAAATCATTGTACCACAAGGGCAAAAAAATTCGGCAACAAGTAAATTTATTGCACCCCAGAAGCTTGGTAAACCTATAAGTCCCAACAACTTGATCCCCAGAAGTGGAAGTTAAATAAAACCATGTCCAAATAACGCTCCAAAAGAGGTTATACATAATGCTCTAGAAGAGATTATGAACGAAAGATCCACTTTTTTTAAAACCCAATAAGAGGTTATTGTCCATGAAAAGATGTAACTCCCTGAAGTGATTATAAAGCCCCTAAAGTAGGTAAGGGTACCTACTATTAAATTTAATATCTATGATTTATACAAATATAAGAGAAAAGTGGGATCACCAAAGATGATCATCGATTACATAATTATATATGTTGTATCTACACAAAAATCAAAGGGTAATGATACTGCAAATACATGTACTATAAATGAATGTCGATAAAGAATATATTAGCCAAAAATGAGAAAATTATGTGATAGCATAATTTGAGTCTCTTAATATAGGTGGTGTATTTGGACTTATTATACAAATCTCATGAGATGTTAAGCATGAAAGTTACGAATAGGTATTTATAATATAGAGGAGTAAGATACTTGCAAAAAAGTCCACAATCTGTGACATAAAGTTTTGTATACAAATGGAAGATTGATTATATACAAACAAACCATCTCATTGCGATCATAAACACTTTTCAGGCATCTAACTAGCTTTATAGTTTTTTGAAATATATTATATAGGACTCGTGAATATTATAACTGCTTATTTATGTCGGACTTAGACAAAGAATATGTGGGTACCTCGATTTGTCATCACGGGCCCAGGTGAGTAGCCCAATAGCAACGGCCCAAAGCCCGGGCTCTTCGCATCTCAACTAAATCCGGTTATGACTTAGTCAACTCCTAAAATCTCGCAAGAAGATATTCTAGGAGTAGAAGATGACGTGGGGAAGTCCAACACCCCCACTCCCCAAGAACGAACATGTATATAACAAACCCTAAGCCTGGGGAAAAAGGCATGCATTATATTCCCTATAAAACACTCCCCAGAGTTTATAGAAATAATATTGAGAGCACCACCGTGGACGTAGGCATTCTTGTTGAACCACGTACATATTGTGTTATGTGATTGGCATTTTTTATTCTCTATTCTCTTTGGTGATTGCGCTTTTCTCATTAATTTGTGTTGAATATAATTGTCACCACAATTGGTGCCGTCTGTGGGAAACGTTTATCTTCCTTGAGAAAGCCCTCAACAACTAAGAAGTTAGAATGTCCGGTCACAATAGCAACGCCCCTCAGGTAGGGGATATCTAAGAACAGCATGCCCCTCGTAGGATCAGATCTGAAGTTCGGCATTCAGATTAGAGGGCTCGCCCGGATAGGCTAGCCTCCAAGGAGAGCCAGGGACCAGCGAGGTCCACATAAATCTCCAGATTGATTGATGCCTTTGAGGCAAGGCTCCAAGAGAAAAGGGAGTCCGCTCACAAGCAAGAGGCTGAGAATGCTCACCTCAAAAGGAAATTAGAGAGGTTGGAGAAAGAACTACATTGCAGCACTAGACGATGTCCATACCGTACTCCTAGCCCTCAGGCGAGCAAGTCTCACAGCCGAGGAAGGAGCCCCAAATGCGGATCCCAAAGAAGTGAGAAGCTCGAGTCAGATAATGACTTGCTCGGGCAACAGTGACCAGCTTACCGTTACAGGATCCCAGCTCGAGGTGATGAGGATATAGGAAATTTGGTTCGAAGAGAAATGGACCAACACCCAACACATCGGGGTGCCAGATCAACCAGGGAGCTTGCTCGACAAGATCTCAAGACCCAGATGAAGTCCCCATTTTCAATTGAGATAGAAGAAGAGGAAGCCCCCAAGAAATTTGTTATTCCGAGATTCAAGATCTATGACGGAAAAACTGACCCTATCGATCACGTTAGGCAGTATAGGTAGGATATGACTCTCTGGAACCACCGGGATGCACTAAGGTGTCATATTTTCCCCTCGAGCCTACACGACATGGCCCAAAAGTGGTTCGAGAGGCTCCCTCACTGGTCCATTAGGATCTTTGAGTCCCTTGTCGAGCTCTTCACACCTCTCTTCATTACCAGCAGCTCCCATCCTAAGAGGATGGATGCTTTGCTAACAATGAAGAAGACGCCACAGGAGAGCCTTCAGGACTACGCAAAGAGCTACTGGGAATTGTTCAACGAGGTTGAGGACTGCCGAAAATAGGTAGCAGTGGACTTTTTCAAGAACAGCCTACCCAACTCTTACATTTTGCACCAATCCCTAATAACGAAGGAGGCCACAACCATAGATGACCTAATGTCTCGCATTGAGAAATACGCTAAAGTGGAGGATGTGACCCACTTCAGCACAGGGAAAAATGATCAATCTAAGCTCGCTGCCAAGGGCAACGATAAAATTTAAAACCAAAAGAAAGGAGGCAAGAATGGAGGCAAGAATGGCTCCAAGAACGATGCTTCGAAAACATTTCAGGTAGTGAACACTATATTCAAAGAACTAATCTACAAGATCCTTACGAAGATCAAAGACGAGCCATTTATTAAGTGGCCCAGAAAGATGGGAGGAGATCCCTCAAAGAGAAATAACGCGCAGAGATGCGCTTTTCATAAAGAGGGAGGACATAAGACTAAGCACTGCAAGGCTCTTAAGTCTCACCTTGAAGAGTTGGCCCAGACCGAGAATCTGAACGATTTTGTGGAGAAGAAGGCAGAGAAGGTTACTGCCAATGGAGACACAAGGCCCGACAATATACTCGAGGACGATGTTGACCATGAATTTGCAGTAATTTATGGGGCATATGATATGAAGCAGATTCAAGGGAATTGAGTTCGGATGGAAGTAAAAAAGCTTACAGCAGTAATGCAAGCTTTTCAAATCGATCCAGCGAAGACACAGTCAGGAAAGCATCGGCGAGCAGATGATATCGATTATAGCAATCACATCGTGTTCACAGATGAAGATCTGGTGGGGGTAAGAACCCCACATCATGACTCCTTGATTATTACCCTCAGGATAGCCAACTATGATGTCGACAAGTTGCTCGTCGTCCAGGGAAGCTCATTCGAGGTAATATATCTCGACCTCTTCAAAAAGTTGAAGCTGATCGTTGTCGACTTGAAGGAAGCCACCGTCCCTCTAGTTGGCTTCGCTGGAAAAGTGACTATTCCATTGGGAAAGATCATGCTGTCGGTAAGGGCAGGAAGTGTCTCCAAGATGATTGAGGTCGACATTGACTCGCCATATCAAGCTATCCTCGGTAGTGGTGGCTACATGCAATGAAGGCAGTCCCTTCGACCTACCATCAAAAACTCAAGTACGTGACTGAGCGAGGAGTAATGGAGATCCATGGAGATCAAGAGATGGAAATAAGGTGCTTCATAGCGGCCATTCGCCCGAAACCAGAAAAGAAGGTCGAGAAGGCCAAAGAGAAGATTGAGCAGCAAGAAGGTTTGATACCTTCAAAATAGCAACTAAAGTATGGGAGACCTGGGGTGGAGGACACTAGGCTCCTCCCCTCTGAGCGGGTCGTTGAAAACTAGGAAGAGATCACAGCTGGTGGGAGCAAGAAAGATAGGATGTTCTTAATTGGAGCTACTCTCACAGATCAAAAAAAGAAGGAATTGACAGTATTATTGAGAGGTAATCTAAACGTTTTCGCATGGGAACCATACGAGCTGCCTGGAATTGATCCCAGTGTGGTTTGTCATCGGTTGTACATCGACACCACTTTCAGGCCTATCGCGTAGAAGGCACAGTGAACTATGCCCGAAAAGGCCAAAGCTGTAGAGAAGCTACTAGATGCAGGATCCATAAGGGAATTTCAATTCCCTAAATGGTTATCCAACCCAGTAGTAGTTTCAAAGAGCAATGGGAAATGAAGAGTCTGTATAGATTTCACTGACCTTAACAGAGCCTGCCCTAAGGACAGTTTCCCTCTCCCGAAGATCGACCAATTGGTGGATACCACAGCAGCTCACTAGAGAATGAGTTTTCTGGATGCATATTCAGGGTATCATCAGATCCCTCTATATGGGCCATACTAAGATAAGACAGCATTCATCACTACTGTCGGATTATACCGCTATAAAGTTATGCCCTTTGGGCTCAAGAATGCAGGATCCACCTACCAGCGGCTGATCACTAAGATGTTCAAAGACCAAATGGGAGATACCATGGAAGTATACATTAATGATATGCTCGTCAAGAGCAAGAGAAAAGAGGATTATCTCTCAGACCTATCAAATACCTTCGAGATCCTCAAAAAATACCAAATGAAACTCAACGCAAGCAAGTATTCTTTCGGTGTCCAGTCAGGAAAATTCCTCAGATATTTGGTTAGCGAGAGAGGCATTGAGGCCAACCCAGACCAGATCGAAGCGATCAACAGGGTACAGCCCCCTCGCATGATACGAGACGTATATAAGCTCACAGGTATGCTCTCCGCTTTGAACCGTTTCATCTCGAAGTCCTCTGAGAAATGCAATCCATTCTTCCAGCTCTTGAAAGGAAATAAGACAGTAGAATGGAATCAAAATTGCTCGCAAGCATTGGAAGGGATCAAGGCTTACCTTAGCTCACCTCCTATGCTCGTTATACCTCAAGAATATGATCCCCTGTTCTTGTACCTCACCGTCTCCATTCAGGCCATCAGTTCTGCACTAGTGTGCGAAAAAGCAGGAGTCCAACACCTAGTTTACTATGCTAGCAAGACCTTATTGGACGCCGAGCAGCGCTACCTACCATTAGAGAAGCTCGCTTTTGCACTAGTGATAGCTTCAAGGAAGCTGAAGTAATACTTCGAAGCTCATACCATCGTCGTCCTCACATCACACCCCCTTAAAGAAGTAGTGCGAAAAGCGGATCTGTCTGGCCGACTGTCCAAATGGTCAGTCGAGCTCAAACGATTCGACATCCAATTTCAACCCAGGAATGCAATCAAGGGGAAGGTCCTCACCGATTGCATTGCAGAATTCACAGGCGAACAGCCTTGCGACTAACTTCAACCAATAAAGCAAATGGAAGATCGCCCATCAGTAGGAGTCTGGCGACTGTTTATTGATGGAGCCTCCAACTCAAAGGGGGCAGGAGTAGGCATAGTGCTCGTTACTCCAGAAGACATAATCCTCGAGCAAAAAATCAGACTTGGATTTGAAGCCTCTAACAACGAGGTAGAATACGAAGCTTTGATAGCCGGCTTGCAGAATGCACAGGCGTTGGGGCCAAAGCAGCTACAGGTATTCGGCGACTCACAATTAGTCTCCAACCAGATAAGTGGAGACTTAAATGCAAGAGACGAAAGAATGGCAGCCTACCTCACCTTGGTAAGGGAGATAATGTCCATCTTTGAGGAAGTCAGTGTCCAACAGTTTCCTAAAGGACAGAACTGCCATGTCGATGCCTTGGCAGCCCTAAGTTCAGCAATCAATTCCGACTTAAAGAGGACAATCCCAATCAACTTCCTCGCCCATTCGAGCATCAACCAGAGTGACGAGCTGCTAAACAGGGAACATATGCTCCAGATTGAGTCAGCACCTAGTTGGATGGACCCTTTGAGGGACTATTTGAAAGATGGTTCACTTCCAAATGATAAGAAGGCTGCTCATCAGATAATAGTTAAAGTTGCTCACTTTCACTTATCTCTTGAGGGAAAACTTTACAAGAGATCATTCACCGGCCCTTACCTTCAATGTGTTCACCCGAAGGACGTCGAGCAAGTTCTATACGAGCTTCACGAAGGAATCTGTGGAAGCCATATTGGAGGGAGGTCACTAGCTTTCCGAGCAATGAAGAAAGGCTACTGGTAGCCATATATGCAAAAATATTGGGCAGTATATGCTCGCAAATGCGAGAAATATAAACTACATGCTCCTATGGTCCACCAACCTGCCAGTGACCTAAGATCGCTTACCAGCCCATGGCCTTTCGCTCAGTGGGGGATGGACATCGTAGGCCCTCTTCCTACCGCCAGTGGCAATCGCAAGTATCTGTTGGTCGCAATAGATTACTTCACCAAATGGATCGAGGCAAAGCCACTGGAAAATCTCCGAGATGCATATATGATGAAGTTCGTATGGAAGAATATAATACCCATTTTGGAATTCCCAGAACCATCATCACCGACAACGGAACACGGTTCGAGAGTGGACCTTTCCAGAACTTCTGCAGAGAACACAGGATCAGGAACTATTTCATCTCGATGGCCTACCCCCAGAGCAACGGTCAAGATGAGGCTTCTAATAAAACAGTGATTGATGGGTTGAAGAAACAACTAGAGCGAGCCAAAGGCGCATGGGTGAGTGAGCTGCCACATATTTTATGGGCCTACCGCATTACCCCACGGTGAGCAACTGGGGAAACCCCATTCTCACTAACGTATGGAATGGAAAAAATCATCCACTTGGAAGCTGGCCTACCAACCATGAGAACCAACCTTGTCGACCAAGGCTAAAATGATGCAACATTACTCGGTGAACTTGACCTAGCTGACGAACACAGAGAACTAGCCCTAGTAAGGCTGGCGAGCTATCAGCAACATCTCGCGAAATACTATAACAAGAAGGTCAATCCAAGGTCATTCCAGGTTAGGGACTACAACCTAAGGAAGGTCCTTGGCAGTGCAGTAAAACCATCAGATGGCAAGCTGGGTCCAAATTGGGAGGGACCATTCAAGGTGACAAGGGACGACCTACAAGGAGCTTATCACTTAGAAACGCTGGAGGGCAGAGAGATACTCCGAGCTTAGAACGCATCCAATCTGAAGAAGCTCTACTTATAGTTTTTTCATTCATATTTTATCACATTTTTAGAACTGGCAACTCAGTTTTTATGGCTTGTGATTAATAAAAGATTATTTAGCAGTGACAGTCTGAAGTGTTAATTTTGTATTATGAACTTTATAACTTGTACACCTTTTCCAAGTGACAGGAATATTACTAAGTATGTAGAAGCAGGGAATCACCCTCCTTAGGTCTTCGTTATGAAACACGAACAACCTCTTAGCATTGCCCCTGGAAATATATGAAGCCTTATAGGGGACCCTTAGGCAGTTCGGCCAAATCAAATTGGTCGCCAAACAATGTTTGTCTCAAAAAGCCTGATCGGATAAAACATCCAACACCAGGTGTGTCCTCGCCAGTGCCATACTTAGGCCTAAGGGAGTGTGACGAAACAAGAAAAAAAGGTAAAGCAGGGTAGAATGGTATCTCATAAAGTATACTAGACTGGGAGGATACTCACACAACAAAATAACTTTACCTACATCAAATCTAGTCGGCTACGAAAAGCCCAAGATAATCAAATGGGAAATAAATAAAGTAAAAAATATACAACGCGTGTTTAGTCGAAAAAATCGCCCAAGACATAAATATTACATTACTTCGTTACATGTACAATCAGTTACACCCGATAAAATCTTAATGAGGTTGAGGCCTCTGAACAAGATAATCAGCTACTTGTGCTCTTCAGCCATCGTCCGGATGAGGAGCCAATTCTTCCTCGACCTCATTCACATCTGACTCTAACAGCTGCCTAGGGATAGCATCTATAGGGATCCACTGGTCGTCCCTCCTGAAAGGATTAGGCCTCAGAGTTGAAGGAGAGATCCCATGATGATACCAGAGTATTGAGTTCCGGGGGACCTGCAGCTCTCTGAGGGAACTCAACCATCCCTTGATAAAAGATAGTTCTTCAAACTCTGTCAGCCTCGTCAGAGCATCTATCTAACCTTGTTCATAACCATCAACCCACACTCGTCGAGGTCCTTTCTTGAACAGATGCCTCAACCGTGTGACATACCTTTAAAGCCCAATAGCAATCACGTATGCTCGTCGGACATTTCCTTTGAGCTCCTCCACATCCCTAGCTGGACCCCCTGCATCTGGACCAACTCACGGAGCATCCGATGAGGTAAAACCTCTCAAAACGGGAGGGGCACCGCTCGGTCCTGTGCCAGCTTGCGGAACAGCCGATAAAGAGGAACCTCGTAAAACATGAGGTGCGATGCTCGGTGCATGCTCCCTAAGTCGCGACACCTCCTTCCTCATAGTCTCGTTCTCCTGCTGAAGAATTTCTCCGACTTGATTGATTTCAGAGGCATCTAGGAGCTGAGCTCTCAAAGTGTTCACTTCTTCTTGAACAGAGGCACCAACCTCTTCCATCTCCTGAAGTCTATCCTTCAGTTTGGCAAAAAGCTCATATTGGTCTTTAAAGCTCTTATTCCTCAACCTGAGAGACTTACAAATCCTAACGAAGGATTGGCGAACTTAATTGCTCACATTAGGACCGAGAATCCTTCCCAGTTGAGAGGTGGAGGGTATATATTCATCTACATCAATCAACTACAAGCCATAAAGAGCAGTAAAGAATTAAAGAATCAGTATGCCAAAGAGAAAATATTTTCATTTAATTAATGGAGGACCAAATTACATCGATGAAAGAGAACAGTGAAAACAAAGAAAAAATACATAAAGGTCCTAAGAGGGGGCTAACTGGCAACCTCGATTTGTCCAGAGGTGGTTGGTTATTTTCCCTTGTCAGCAGTAGTAGCAGCATCTCCCTCAGAAGGAACAACTGTTATTCCCCAAGTAGGAGGAGCACCAACAGGAACAATCTGACAGGTAGAGGCAACACCTTCAACGACTGGGGCAGGAGCTTTATCTACAACAGTCTTTGGGCTTGGATCATGCTCATCGAACAAGGGTGAGTCAATATTCACCCCGACATCCAGAAGATCCTTGTTTTAGCCCTTCTTAAAGTTCAGACGGCTAATGTAGCCTATCTGAGCATCAGCATCAGCATATGCGGCAGGCCACTCGAAATTATACGAACTTTCCTTAATGGTGGTTACCTCGGACTCCATCCTATGCAGCTTCTCTACCAACACCTTATTCTCCTCGACCACGACCAGCTTGCTCGTGCAGACAAGGTTGTAGGACTGCCTCAGCTCATTCAGCTCCTTTATCGCTGCCTCTTTCGCTCTATTAGAATCAACAAGGGCGAGATCGAAGGACTTCTGAGCCTCATTGGCAACCTTCAAACTGGCCTCTATCTCGGCACCTTTCCCCTTCAGTTCAACATTCTGCTTCTCCAAATCCGTATTCCTTCCCATCAGCTCATCGCGAGTACGGTAGAGAACAGTGAATTCGGTCACAAACTGCAAGTAAAAAGGAAGCATTAGAAGAAAGCATCGAACAGAATATTACAAGTGTTAAAAAACAGGAACAGACTTACCAAGGCTAGCCTCTAACTCGCTTGCAAGGCTAACTGGTCAGTCCCCATTTCCCTTTGTCAATCAGCAGGCAAAAATGCTCTCTCGAGCAGCACAGGAGCCAGTTGGGGAGAGGTGGCGACCGAGGCCCCCTCGGGCAATGCGGACACTGGCACTAAAGCTTTCCCGACCTTCATGCTCGCTTCCACACTCCTTCTCTCCTTCTCCCTCTCAGCTCTCTTCCTCTCTTACACCTTCTTTTTCTCTTCAGTCTTCTTTCTCTCCTCTTCTTTCTTTCTCTCTCTATCCCTCAACCGTTCTTCCTCCTTTCTCTTCTTCTCCTGCTCATTGGCAGTAGGTTGAGAGCTTGTGGAAACTTCTCCACTACCAGACTTTTTCTTCTTTGACCTCCTGTAACGAAGCATATCATCCTCATCATCATCCCTGATCAGATTTCTTCTGAGAGGAACCATTTCTGCCTCGCTAGAACTGCTCTACTCGTTAGAAGATTCCTAAGCCTCTGAAACCTCTTCCGAGCTAGATGACTCTTCACCAAAGTTCTCTACACTGGAACCACCTTCAACAGTGCCCCTAGTATCACCTTTACTATCCTCGTCAGATCTGCTCTCTTCCTCGTCCAACTGGATGGGGTCTGCAGCAACTTCCTCAGTAATATCCAAGTCAGGAATGCTATCTACAGGTCACGCAATGAAACTGGACCCAATATTCTTGTACTCCAGAAGAAAAGCAGCTGACCGGGGATGTTCACCGTCATCCAAAGATTCTCTGATATTCCAAGCTTTAATCAGCTCGACAGCTCGAACCTCACTAAGGGCAAGTTCCAAGTTCTTTGTCCTCGCTGAAAGGATAACAGAAAAATATCAGAAAAATCAAACATTGATAGAAAAACAAATGAGCAGAGTAAAGGCTAAGATTACCTATGTACTCCTCCCCATGAAAGGGGACTGTGAATCTATTAGACCTCGACCCCTCAGTATGGGGGAAAACTGCCAATTTCTAGCAAGAAAACCCTTTTGTCAGTAACCCTTATGGGAATCAAGTAGGTTTACTACCAATACCCTGTCAGGAATCCTGGCCTTGATGTAAAGAAGGCCAGAACTAGTTCGAGAGAAGGAATAACAAAAACAAATTTCAGCAAGCCATAATTTAGTGCCATAGAGTTGGTTTACTCTATGGACACCATTAACTATCTTCTAAATGTTTGGCGAGCACTGTGCAGGAATGATATTGAAGTAACCGAAGAAGTCCAAAAATAAATTGCTAGGGGGGAAGGTGAACCCCCCTTGGGACAGCAACATGACGTGAATCCAATGAGCGTCCTCTATCTCTCTAACATTCTTAGGGACAGAGGCGCACTCAATTTCTACCCAGTCTGGGATATTATAGAACTTCCTAAACTCAGACACAGACCTATTACCTATCTTTTCCATTTATAAACCCTAATTACGAATTCGAAGCAAACTCAATATAAAAAACACAGAGAGAGAGAAGGTAACTTGCGGGATGAAGGTTTGGCTTGGACGACGCAAGATCACAAGCCCAGACGATGAAAAAGATTGAAAGCAAAGTAAACGAAGACCTGGAGAGAAGGGCATGATAGCGGAAGCTTGAAGAATACGGGAAAATATTAAGAAGCTTGAAACGAAGGTATGGAAACGCTGCTCCAAGTGACCTTTTAAACATTTCTAATCATATCGCACGAGACCCGAAGCAAGCTGCCGCCAAAATCAAGTAGAGAACTCCAATCTTGGGAAGAGCTACACAATTTACAAGAGAGCCATTATGACAAATTATTTAAATTTATTGAGTCCAAATTATGGTCTAACAACTTTAGGGGCAATTGTGGGTACCTCGATTTGTCATCACGGGCCCAGGCGAGTAGCCCAATAGCAACGGCCCAAAGCCTGGGCTCTTCGCATCTCAACTAAATCCGGTTATGACTTAGTCTACTCCTAAAATCTCGCAAGGAGATATTTTAGGAGTAGAAGATGGACGTGGGGAAGTCCAACACCCCCACTCCCCAAGAACGAACATGTATATAACAAACCCTAAGCCTGGGGCAAAAGGCATGCATTATATTCTCTGTAAAACACTCCTCGGAGTTTATAGAAATAATATTGAGAGCACCACCGTGGACGTAGGCATTCTTGTTGAATCACGTACATACTGTGTTGTGTGATTGGCATTTTTTATTCTCTATTCTCTTAGGTGATTGCGCTTTTCTCATTAATTTGTGTTGAATATAATTGTCACCACAAAATACATGTAAAAATCCTATAAGGAATTTCTTTGCCTGAACCAACGATAAGGAGTATGTACCCAAATATAGTAAGATGTTCATTGTACAGCAGACAATCCGAAAAGATATATGCACAATCATTTTAGTAAATATTTATCTAAGGAAGGGTATGGAAACAATCATATATGTCAATGTGCCATTATAAAAATATCCTTGAAAGGATTTGGTCCTGAAGAGCTCAATTGAAATGCAAAATATCCAAATAAGGGGTTGAAAAATGAATGACCTTTGGGTAATTAGTTATCATATCGACTTGAAGATAGAGAATAATTTTGGTTAAACATTAATCTATAATCAAATGGATTGAAAAGTACTTCAATGCTTTAGCATATGTTAAGCACACTATTGTGTTTAACCATGGTCTTCGATCTTTGGATACTAAAGAATCCATATCATCCTAAAGAGGATTACATATATAAATTTGGTTCATAAGCATCATATTTGCATGTTATTATTGCATTGTGAAATTTGGTCTATAAGTACCATACTTGTACTTTATTATTCTACTGATATACATAACACAATGCATGATGTCGAACATAATAGTTGCAATCAATCTATTGGCAAGAAACAATTATCATTGAATTTCAAGGCATGGGACTAATATCAATCATATCATGTGATACATTCGTAGAATTATTGATGTGATACTTTTAAATCTAATGATCTATGTCTAGTTAGTTATATAGATGTAGGTTATCTATGGGATCCTCACAATGAACAATCAAATCACTTATGACTTATCTCGAACAATAGATGTTCCTACTACTACTACTTATGAAGGCAATGGTACTTGAATAGTTCAAACTCAAAGGGGATACATTGTGGGAGATGTGACTAATACATTTAAGTTCTTTTACATACAATAACTCAAGAAAAGCTATACAATATATAAATTCTATAAGAGTTATGTTATCGAAGTCAAACAGATCCAATAAAGTGACATGTTCATCACTTTTCACCAATGTCTTATGGAAGTCAAGTTTTTGAAGAAAAATGAGATTGAAGTAACAACCTATCAAATATATTCACCAAGTCAAAGAAGCATTTCAGAAGGTTTGGTATGAAATTAAAATGCATCGAATCAATCATCAGAGAAATGACATAATGAGGGGAAGAATCGAAGAACAAGATATTTTGGGACATATGGTCGGCGTACTATTTTCCTTTAACTAGGTTTTTCCCATTGGATTTTCCTATCAAAGGTTTTAATGGAGCAGTATTAAGCACATCCAACATCGATTCAATGATTATAAAAGTTTTACTTTGTCTCCTTCATTTTGTTTTTTTCCCACCAATTTTTTCCTTATTAAGGTTTTAATGAAGCAACAATCGTTGAATGATGAATTTAATATACATCAAGGGGGAATTTTATGAAATATGTATTTAGTAGATGTTCACTGGTATTCCACAACTATTAAAGGTTTTATTAGGATATCTTATTTTGTACTATAAATAAGGATCATACCCTTTGAGTATTCACATACCAATTAAATAAAAAGCTCTCTCCCTATAAATTCTCTTTGTGTCCCTTTTATTTTACCATTGTGAGGAGTTATGCTGGGACAGTGTCTATTGTACTACAGCATTTTGTGTTGTATCAGGGGTCCTTTTGGTTGACAATGTGCAAAAGAGTGGGCATGGCAAAATTTACCGTGGGAAATTTTGCCTAGCTTTTTCACATGACGCTATGAAACAACCATTAAGCGAAATTAAAGTCAATCCAAGTAGTTTATTTAAAACAGTTTTTACATTATATACAAAAATGTTAAAAACATTTTTTACAACATTTTTATATTACGATTTTTTTTAAAAATTGTAAAACATTTTCTTTACAATTTTTTATAATATTAAAAATAGTTTTTAAAATATTACAAAATAATATTTAAATATTCACAACAGTTTTTTTAACTATTTAAAATAGTTTTTAAAATTGTTTTTAAAACTTTAAAGTTGTTTTTATATTATATTCAAAACAGTTTTTAGAAATGTTAAAAACAGTTTTTACAATATTTTATATTACGGTTTTAAAAAAAAAATCTAAAACATTTTCTTAAAAATTTTTATAATATTAAAAACTGTTTTTAAAACATTAGAAAATAATTTTTAATATTCACAACAGTTTTTTTAACTATTTAAAA
Source organism: Sambucus nigra (assembly GCA_949130495.1). NCBI lineage: Eukaryota > Viridiplantae > Streptophyta > Magnoliopsida > Dipsacales > Adoxaceae > Sambucus > Sambucus nigra. The sequence goes on from OX422211.1 coordinate 442,011,884, forward strand.
TTATTTTTAAAATTGTTTTTTAAAACATTAAAACTGTTTTTATATTATATTCAAAACAGTTTTTAAAAATGTTAAAAACAGTTCTTACAATATTTTTATATTGCGGTTTTTAAAAAAAAAATTGTAAAACATTTTCTTAACAATTTTTTATAATATTAAAAATCGTTTTTAAAATATTACAAAACAATTTTTAAATATTCACAACAGTTTTTTTAACTATTTAAAATTGTTTTTAAAATTGTTTTTTAAAACTTTAAAACTGTTTTTATATCATATTCAAAGCATTTTTTAAAAATGTTAAAAACAGTTTTTACAATATTTTTATATTATTGCTTTTAAAAAAAATTGTAAAAAAAATTCTTAACAATATTTTATAATATTAAAAACAGTTTTAAAATATTACAAAATAATTTTTAAATATTCATAACAGTTTTTTTAAGGGGCTTATACCAAATAGTCCCTTGAGCTTTTTTTAATACACGTTTAGTTCAAGCGTTTTTATTTTGCACCAAAAATAACAGTTTTCTAAGTGTATTAAAAAATGTTTGAGGGACTTTTTGGTATTTGATCCGTTTTTTAATTATTTAAAACAGTTTTTAAATTGTTTTTTAAAACATTAAAACCGTTTAAGAAGTTAGCAAATTTGTTGACAAATATTTCTCACTCAAATGGGTAAGCAAAGTTTGCCCACAGCTTACGCATAAAGAGTGTTGTATACTGACAAATAATGTCATTGCAAATTGTGTAACCAAACAGCAAAAAAGTGAGCAAATTTTCATATTTGACAACTTTTAGACATTTATCTACACAAAAACAGCCAACCAAACGGACCAAACGTCATCGTATAAGCCGTAACAATAAATCCGTTGGTTAGTTAGTATAAGACAGTTGTTATAATCTGATTAGTTGGTTAGTTAGGAGATATAATCTGATTAGTTGGTTAGTTAGTAGTTACAAGCTATGAAAAGTGTATAAACAACGATGTTTAGCTGATGCAATACTCATTCAGAAAATCCCAGTTATGTCTCAATTGCAAATTTAATTGGAAATTGGTCATCCAAATCATTATTGGCATGAAAAGTTGTTTTTTATGCCATCATCTTTTGCGTCATCTGTGAAAACAGAAAGTATAGACATGAACCAAGCTTAAGTTACTCAAAATACTAATAATTTTGTTGGCCAACAAGGGCGTGTTTTTTACACCAACAATTTATGTATTTTGAGGGGTGTCCAAAATAGATCACGTGTAGGTGTAGGGAGTTAACCACCACGTTGAAGCTACCTTCTCGTGCACGGCTCAATTTTTTTCCATCCAATACTTCATTCTCCAGGGAAGATGAAATACTACTAGTGCAAGGTCTACCAAAAGAAGAACGAGATAATAACAAAATTTGTAACATATTTAAGGGTGAGTTGTTGAAAGTCAACCAACCCACCTAGAGGGTATCCATTTTGTTATTGTTAAAAGGCTCACACACAAAGGAAAAAAAAACATTGTCCAAAAACCCTCAATTATTATAGAAATGGCATGATGAAGAATGCCCGCAAGTATACTATAGACAGTGGGGAATCCAGGATTTTTTGTTGGGGGGGGGGGGGGGAGGGGGGCGAAAGTCTCGAGTGGTGTCAAGCAATGTTTAAAAAGGCGAGGTGGGGCGTTTGAGGCGTAACCCTCACCGAAAGAAGAAGAAAAAAAAGCAAAAATAATATTAAAAAATACTAATAAAACCATTAAAATAAAATAACAAAGAAATATAAAATAAAACTACAAAAAAAACATCCTTGAGGACTTTCTCACATAGTTTGACATTTTTAGTTCCCCCGAGATAACTTTTAAAAAAAAATAATTTGAGAAAATCAATTTTAACATATTTGTTATTTTACAATATGACAACAAATTCATATTGACAAAATCATTTTTTTAGCTTCATTCACATTTTGGTTATTTTATAAAATGACAGTAAATTTATCAATGCAACTTAGCAAGCAAATTTATTAAAAAACATTGATTTTCCAACTAAGATTAAAAAAATGGCAATTTTATTAAAAAAATAATAAAATATATCAACCTAAGTTTATTAAAAAAATGGCAACCTTTAAAATATATTAGTGTGGTGACAATTATTGTGCAACACAAATAAATAAAAGAAAGACAAGCACCAAATAAGAACAAGGAATGTAAAATGACAATCACACAACAAAGGATGTACGTGGTTCAACAAAGATGTGCCTACGTCCACGGTGGTTCAATCGGTATTATTTCTATTTACTTCGGAGAGTGGTTATAGAGAATACAACTTGTTCATTTGCCCCGGACCTAGGGTTTTATATATATACATGTACATTTAGGTAAGTGGGGGTGATGGATTCCCCCACGTCTTCCATCTCTCCCTATAACCTCCCTTAATGGGAACGTGGGAAGAGACCGGATCATATTCAGAATAAGATGTGGGGGACCTGGACTTTGGGCCGCCAGAATTGGGCTACTCGTCCAGGCCCATGGTCCTAATTTTGGGTACCCACAATTAGTTTCTTAATATATATTCAGTTTAGTTAAAGATAACATATTAATCTAAGCAAGGTTGTCAATTCCTTCTGTTCTTGGTCGGTGAGAGATGCTCCAATCAAGAAGACTCTGTTACTGTCGCCTTCTCCGGCCGTAACTTCTACCAGGTCTTCGACGACCCGTTCGGAGGGGAGGAGCCTGGTCTCCTCTACTCCAGGTCTTCTGTACTTTAATTGCTATTTACAAGGTGTCAGACCTTCTTCAACCTTCTCGCTGGGCTGGTCGGCCCTCTTCTCTGGCTTTGGTCGGATGGCTGCTATGAAGCACCTTCTCGTCATTGCCTGATCACCGTGGATCTCCATTACTCCTCGCTCGGTTACATATTTGAGTTTCTGATGGTAGGTCGAGGAGACTGCCTTCATCGCATGGAGCCATCCCCTGCCGAGGATGGCCTGGTATGGCGAGTCAATGTCAACTACCAAAAACTCGATCATCTTGGAGACGTTTCCAGCTCGCACCGGTAGTACGATCTTTCCCAAAGGCATAGTTATTTTTCCAGCGAAGCCAACTAAAGGTACAGTAGCCTCCTTTAGGTCGGCGACGCTTAACTTTAATTTTCTGAATAGGTCAAGATAGATTACTTCGGACGAGCTTCCTTGGTCGACGAGCAACTTGTCGACGTCAAAGTTAGCTATCCTGAGGGTAATGATCAGAGCATCGTGATGCGGGGTCCTTACTCCCACCAAATCTTCATCTGTGAAAACAATGTGCTTGTTATAGTTGACGTCATCTGCTCGTCGGCGCTTTCCTGACTGTGATTTTACTGGATCGATCTGAAAAGCCTGCATTACAGCTGTAAGTTTCTTCATCTCCATTCGAGTTGAATTTCCCTGTATCTGCTTGGCAGAAGATGCCCCGTGAATTATCAGCGTCATCTTCGAGCACGTTGTCAGGCCTTGCTTCTCTATTGGCAGCCACTTTCTCTGCCCTTTTCTCCATAAACTCGTTCAAATGCCCAGACTGGGCTAGTTCCTCGAGGTGAGACTTAAGAGCTTTGCAGTGCTCAGTCTTATGTCCTCCTTCTTTGTGAAAAGTGCATCTTAGCACATTATTCCTCTCCGAGGGATCTCCTCCCATCTTCCTGGGCCACTTGATGAATGGCTCATCTTTGATCTTCGCGAGAATTTTGTAAATTGGTTCTTTGAAGACGGTGTTGACCGCCTGAAATGCTTTCGAAGCGTCATTATTTCCTCCATTCTTGGAGCCATTTTTTCCCCCGTTCTTTCCTCCTTTCTTTTGGTTCTCAGCTTTGTCACTTCCCTTTGTAGTGAGTTTAGCTCGACTGTTTTCTCCTGAACTGAGGCGGGTGACATCTTCTACCTTAGCGTACTTCTTGATGCGAGCCATTAGGTCGTCAATAGTCATAGCTTCCTTCTTCGTCGGGGATTGGTATAAAAGGGAAGAATTAGGGAGTCCAATTTTGAAAGAGGCCACTGCCACTTCCTCTGCGTAATCCTCGATCTCATTGAATAACTCCCAGTACCTCTTTGCATAGTCTCGGACGGTCTCTTGAGGCGTTTTCTTCATTGTCAGCAAAGCATCCATCCTTTTGGGATGGGAGCTACTTGTAATAAATCGGGCCGTAAAAAGTTCGGCCAAGGATTTGAAACTCCTGATTGACCCGTGGTGGAGCCTTTCGAACTACTTCTGCGCTATGTCATGCAGGCTCGAAGGAAAAATTCGGCACATTAGCGCGTCCCGGTGGTTCCAGAGGGTCATGGCATGTCGATATTGCCTGACGTGATCAATGGGATCAGTCTTACCGTCATAAATCTTGAATCTTGGAATGGCAAATTTCTTAGGGGCTTCTTCTTCCTCAATTTCCCTCGTGAAAGGTGATTTTATCTGGGTTTTGATAGCTCGCCTAGCGAGTTCTCGGGTCGATCTGGTGTCGTGGTGGGCAGGATGTTGGTCTATCTCCCTGCAGACCAGATTTCGTATGTTTTCGTCGCTGAGAGCAGGGCTCTGGTAACGGCGAGCTCTTCGCATCTGCTCGCGGAGGTCGTCGTCTTATTCGCCTACTTCGACCTTTTGAGATCCCCGCCTAGGTCTCCTTCCTCGGCTGCGAGACTTGCTCGCCTGAGGGCTAGGAGTGCGATATGGACATCTCCTGTTATCAGGACGAAGCTCCCTCTCCAATCTTTTCAGTCTTCTTTTCTGGCGAGCATTCTCAGCCTCGTACTTGTGAGAAGACTCCCTCTGCTCGTGGAGCCTTGCCTCGTTTGCATCAATCAATCTGGATATCTGTGTGGACCTCGCTGGTCCTTGGCTTTCTTCTGAGGCTGGCTTTTCCAAGCGAGCCCTCTGATCTGAACGTCGAACTTCAGACCTAATCCTGCGAGGAGCAGGTGGTTCTTGAATATCCCCTACCTGGGGGGCATTGCTGCTGTGACCGGACATTTTAAACTCCTCTTTTGGTGTGGGATTTTCTCAGGGAAGATAAACGCTTCCCACAGACGGCGCCAATTGTGGTGACAATTATTGTGCAACACAAATAAATAAGAGAAAGACAAGCACCAAATAAGAACAAGGAATGTAAAATGACAATCACACAACAAAGGATGTACGTGGTTCAACAAAGATGTGCCTACGTCCACGGTGATGCAATTGGTATTATTTCTATATACTTCAGAGAGTGGTTACAGAGAATACAACTTGTTCCTTTGCCCCGAACCTAGGGTTTTATATATATACATGTACATTTAGGTAAGTGGGGATGATGGATTCCCCCACGTCTTCCATCTCTCCCTATAACCTCCCTTACTGGGAACGTGGGAAGAGACCGGATCATATTCAGAATAAGAGGTGGGGAACCTGGACTTTGGGCCTCCAGAATTGGGCTACTCGTCCAGGCCCATGGTCCTAATTTTGGGTACCCACAATTAGTTTCTTAATATATATTTAGTTTAGTTAAAGATAACATATTAATCTAAGTTGAAAACCAAAAACCATAAAACTTTTTAAAAAAAAGTCATATTGAAGTTAATTTAGTACATTTATTTCAAACAAAATCAAATTGACAAAATCAGTTTTTTAAGTTTCATTAACATATTGGTTATTTTTTAAAAATTTCTCTCAAGTTACAATAGTAAATAGTATAAGTTAAGTGCAGCTTTAAAACAAAAAAAAGAACAAGAGTTTTTTTTTTCGCGCCTCAGCAAAATGGCGCGAGGCGAGACGTGAGGCGCACAGAGGCGTAGGACTCGAGGATCAAGGCTCAAATTCATCCCTGAGGCTTAAGCCTCGAGGTATTTTGTGCCCGTCTCGCCTCGAGGCGTAAGCATCAAACGCCTTTTTAAACATTGGTGCCGGGGGTTCGAGGGCGGGAGCCCCTGAGGCAAAAAAAAATTGGGTTAATTCAAGTTTTATACAATTTTTTTATCAAAAGACAGTGTAGGCAAGATCTCAGGAGGGGTGTCCCTTAAAAATTGCACTCCTAAAAAAAATTACACATTTTGCACCCCTAAAATTATTTTTTTTTAAAATCTCAAGGGGGGCCTCCGCCCCTCCTAGCACCCCCCAGATCCGCCCCTGACTATAGGCACCTTAAAATCTCACTTTTTCTATATATCTTTATTCTAATGATACCCCCCCCCCCCCCCCCCCATGTTGCAAACACTGACCCGAAGTTGGCACCCCCATTACTCTTATCAAACCTTTCTTTTTTTTATGTTACAAAGATAACAATGCTTGTTGAGTGTGTTAAAAATCTTGAGGTTACAACTTCGAGATGGAATCGCCATCTCTTTAAAACTCGCTTTGTTACTATATTGAAATGGTAATGAATTATATTTTAACATATTACAAATCCCAAGGCTCACAACTTCAAGAGGGCCTCATCATCCTCTCTTGAGCCCCTTTTATTCCTGTGTTACAACTAAAGTAACCCTCCATCCCAATATTTAAATCATGTGCTCTCGATCACTCAAAAGGGAAAACTCTACAATGCTTCATCATATTCTTAACATATTTTTCTCCCTCTTATAATAAGCCTAAATATTGGAATATTACTCTAAACTTTTTCGGATGGAAGACCAAAGGATACTTGGGAATAAAGAAAGTCATTGCAAGTGAAAAGTCTTAGAATTAATGTTAGTCCCTACGTATTCTCATTAATGTAAGAGTTCTAAAGTCATATTTTCAGTAGTATAAATAACTGAGCCCTGTAATTGCATATGTGTGGCAGCAGTGATTTCAATTCAATAATAAGATTGTTCTTCCCATATTCATGTTCACTTGCCCACCAATGATAACAAAAGTGGTATCAGAGCCTTGTTATGAGTCTTGGCTGAGATAAATGGCTTCAAACAACAATATGTTATGCCCTAACTTCCAAAGTTCATTGGGAAGAATTATAACTAGTGGAATATACAAATAAAGGTGTTGTATATGTTGCAATATCTATGGGATATTGTTAAAACCATTTACGTGGAACCAGAGAATCAAAGGGGCTCGTGAATCACAATTCAATGAGTTGAAGGGCAATCAAAAGAACGATAAGAAGGTGTTGTTTTTCTTTATCAATCAGTAGATGCAATGGGTTTTGAATTGATTTCGAGGTCAACCTCAGTAACGCAAGTGTGGGAAATGATGAAACAAACCTATAAGGATTAAGCCAAAGTTAAGATGGTGAGATTAAAAGCTCTTTGAGCTGAATTCGCCATGATTAAAATGAAGGAATATGAAAGTTTTGAAGAATTTTTTTAATCGTGTTCATTTTATCACTAATCAAATTAGGGTGAATGGAGAAAGTATTCAAGATTAAAGAATTGTGGAGAAAATCCTTCAAAGTAAGACCAAAAAGTTTGATCATATCGTTGTGGCAATTGAAGAGTCAAAAGGCTTAGCAACTTTGTCATCAAATAGTTTTATGGGATGAATCTAATCCCACGAGCTTCATTGGAATCATGACTTAGAACAAGCATTATAAGTTCGAGTTTCTTTTAGAGGAGGTTTGAGAGGAAGAAGAGGTGGTCGAGGTAGTCGAGGAAGAGGAAGAACCAACAAAGGAAGATTTTTTAAGCTAGGTAAAAGAATATTTTTTTCCCAAAATAGAGGCTGAAAAAAAGATAGAGACAGAGGTCAAGGCCATTAGGAAAATTTAGAGGTTGTGATGTTTCTTCAAAATTTTACTGTTTTATTATGGAAAGTTTGGCCATTTTCAAGCTGATTGTTGGTACAAAAAGAAGGAAAATTAGTCTAATAGTTGCTCGACATTCATGAACAAAGATCAAGACAAAGAAGAAGGTATTTTTGTATTGGCATGCAATGTAAACGAAGATGAACCAAGCAGCATTTAGTACATTGATAGTGGTTGCAACAATCCTGTGAATGGAGATAAAATTGCTTTTGCAATTTTGGATGAATATATCCAAGGTAAGGTTAAAACATGTGATTATAAGAAGAATAAAATCATAGGAAAAGTGACATTATTGTCAAGAGCAATAAGGGTGTAAAGAAGATTACTGATGTGTATTATGCTCCAGGCCTTAAATATAATCTTCTGAGTGTTGGATAGATGATAAAGAAAGAAAAAGATGTTAGATTCAATGATGGTTTTTATGCGGTTAGAGACGGGAATGGTGGGTTGATTACTAAAATACAAATTATAGAAAATAGAATGTTCCCATTAAAGTTTATGTATAAGAAGAAGGCTAGTTTAGTGCTATGATAAATGATGAATCTTGATTGTGGCATCATAGATATGGGCATTTGAGTTTTAGCTCATTGTCCCATAGGTGCCAAAAGAATTTGTTGAAAGGGTTGCTAAGTATAAAGAAGGAAGATCGAGTTTGTGAAGCTTTCATTCTGGGAAAATAACATCGAGAGCCATTTCCTATCAGGATAGCATGGAGAACCTGAAAGCCCCTTAAATTGGTGCATACTAATTTGTGTGGACCTATGATAAATGCTTCAAAAGGAAGTAATCGTTACTTTCTGACTTTTATTGATAACTATATTCAGAATGCTTTGATTTATTTTCTAAAGGAGAAGAGTGAATCTTTCAAAAAATTTAAAGCATTCAAAGACTTTATTGAAAAAGAAAGTGGTCACAAGATAAAGACTATTCATTTATACCAAGATGAAAAGTACTTTGCTTGTGAAGAATTTTTTATTGAGAATAGAATTCAACATAAGAATACTGTTTGAAGGGCTCCTTTATAAAATGAAGTTTCAAAGAGGAAAAAAGCATTATGGAGTTGGCGTGAAGCATGGTGACAGCAAAGGGAATGCCAAAAAAAATTGAGGAGAAGCAGTTTCATGTGTGATTTATTATTGAATCGAGCGATAAAAAAGAGTGTTCAAGGCATGACTTCTTATGAAGCATGGAACGGTTTAAAACCTCGTGTCAATTATTCGAGAATTTTTTGTAGCATTGCCTATTCCTACATTCCAAATGAGAACAAAGGTAAATGGGATGTTAAAACTAAAAAGTATGTTTTTTTCCTAAGGTGAGAGATCAAATGTGTATAGGTTGTACAATTAACTCATAGCGGAATATGTGTGCTAAGTGTGTACTTACGACTCAAGTGCAAGTCGATCGCTCAAGTAATACCCGATAAGTCGAGGTCGAATCCTCAGGGAATAGGATGATAAACGTAACAACGACATGGCGGGCTTCTAAAATCTAGGTCTCGACTCTCGAAAGAAAAGAAAAGGTGATTGATTTTTGGAAAAAACTCTACTTAACTAAAAAAGTCTAACTAGTAAGTGCAATTTTTAATTTGAAAAAAGCAAAAACTGAAAGTTGTATTTTAGAAAAGTATTTGGAAAAAAAAAATGGAGTTGGGATCCAATCCCCCGAACCGTAGGTATTTTTGTTAGATACAAAATTACGATAATTACATATTTAATTCACAGAAAATATTACTTCAATCAAAGCACTAAATATGTGAGAATACTACTTCGCACGGTATTTAGTCAATGATTAAATTAACGTGAATGACAAGATTGTCGACATATATATTATATGCTCAAACACTCCGGTTGCCTACAAAAAATGAAGTTAAGAGACCTAAAATATTAATCTCAACAAAATATCAAACCCTAATAATTATATATATGATTATGTCCAATTTTATATCTAACTCTTAAACTTAGGTTGGGTTCATGCTCCCCAACTCTCTAGAGATTTAGCCGGACATGATTGTATTAACTACATATGTGATAAATGATTTTCATGAAGGCATGATGAATAAATAATAATAACAAAGCATAAAAGTAATATTACCGAAGATGGAGAACATAGAACATTCATAAGAACAAGCTTCAAAGGAAAATCGGGAAATGACAAGCTCTCTATAGAAATTTGAATGCAAGAATCTCTTGAATTTGCTCTTAGATGTTCCTAATGTTTTCTTGCCTTAAAATGAATTATTTTTATGATAAAATACTCCTAATGACTATATACAAAGGTTAGAATTCATTTATAAGGGTCCCTAAACTCAAACTCTTTCAACTAAAAGATGGGTTCAAACTTAAAATCCCGCATCATCGAAATCGAACCCATTCTCTTAAGCAAGGTCGAACCCATTTGAAAATCAAACTGGTTCACCCTAGGCAACTGAATGGGTTCACTCCAAGTCTCTGCCTAAGGATGCCTTGTGTGCTCGAATTTCTCTTATATACAATTATGCCACTAAATTTTCTGCTCAACTTCAAATGCGCATAACTTCTTCACCGTAGCTCGGATTTAGGTGTCGTTTTTTCTAGTATTCTCATGGTTTCAAGCTCTTCATCTTTTCAGTTGTCTCCTCCTCTAAGTTCCGAATAGAAAATTACGAATTTTTCCTTGACTTCCCTTTCTTATGATTCTTTCACCGTTCGATTTTCTCCTCCATTCACTTGTACTAATTACCTGTAAAACAAGAGAGAAATACGCAAAATGCCAAATACTCGCCAAAAGGGTTAGTAAAATAAATATGAGATAAATTTGGGCTAAATGAAATATACAAGACTGTAAAAATACATAAATTAAGGGGGGTAAATATGGAATATTTATGTCTAGTCAACAATCCCATCACTGAAAAAATGATTATTAGTCGTGATGTGAAGTTTGATGAAGCAAAAGCATGGAAATAGGATAATGCTACTCAAGTTCATGATTCAATATTATTTGATATAGAGAATGGGGAAGAAGATCAAGAGGTTCAACAACTATAGAATGCACTAGGTTCCCCATGCTCAAGACATTTATGATTCAACGAGAAGAATTGATGAAGATGATTTTACAAATTTTGCGATGTTTGTTGATGCAGATCCTATTTATTTTGAAGAAGGAGTGCAAGATCATAAATGGAAAAAAAATCCATAAATCGGGAAATTGATTCAATTAAGGAAAAACAAGATGTAGGAGTTTATAGAACTTCCAAAAGACAATAAACCACTTGGTGTGAAGTGGGTTTACAAGAAAAAGCTTAATAAAAATGGTGAAATTGATAATCACAAATCAGGGCTAGTTGTGAAATATATAGGCAGAAACATTGGATTGATTATGAGGAGATTTTTGCACCAACGACTAGATTGGAGACTGTTCATTTGATAATTTCTTTAGAAGTTGAAAGAGGAAAGGTTCATCAAATGGATGTCAAGTCAGCATTTTTGAATGGCTACATTGAAGAAGAATTTTACGTGGAACGACCACCTGGCTATGCGAAGAAAGAGGAAAAAAAATAAAGCGTGTCTAATAAAGAAAGCACTGTATGGATTGGAGCAAGCTCCAAGGTCCTGGTACAGTCGCATTGATAGTAGTTCTTTTTTAAGAAAAGTTTCAAGAGATGTCCTTATGAACATGATCTCTACATCTAAGAAGATAGTGATTGTGATTTTTTAATAGTCTTTTTATTGTTGATGATCTTATTTTTACAAGCGGCAACAAGAAGATATGTGATGAGTTCAAGAAGTCAATGATGGATGAGTTCGAAATGACAGACATGGGTATTCTCCATTATTTCCTTGGGATTGAAGCTAAGGTGACAATGAGATTGTTACTTCGCAGAAAAGGTATGCAAAAGATTTGCTTGCAAAGTTCAAAATGGAAGAAGATTTGCCAAGTAAGACCTCAATAGAAACAGGTTCAAAGTTAAGCAGAGATGATTGAAGTGAAAATTATGATGCTACTATTTATAGAGGTCTTGTGGAAAGTCTCATGTATTTTACTGCAGCAAGATCATATTTAATGTTTTCAATTAGTATGTTAAGCAGGTTATAGCAGTTCCAAAGTAAAGTCATTGGGAAGCTGGAAAGAGAGTTATCATATACATTTGTGGCACCATTGATCATGGAATTCATTATAAGAAGGTTCAAAATTCAATCTTGATTTGTTACAGTGATAGTGATTGGGGAGGAAATGTTAATGATCACAAAGACAATTCAAACTATGTTTTTAACTATAGTTCAGGTGTGGTATATCTTGGGCATAAAAGAAGCAAACTATAGTGACTTTTCGACTACAGAAGTTGAGTATATTGATTTATGTGCAGGTGGTTGTCAAGCACTGTGGTTGAGATACATTTTGAAAGAATTAAAGTGTTATTAAGAGAAAGGCATTGTTTTGTTTTGTGACGACAGTTCAATAATTGCACTTAGCAAAAATCCTTCATGGGATGAGTAAGCACATACGGATCAAGTATTACTTCATTCGAGATTTAAGCAAAGATGTAGAAGTAATCATCAAGCATTAACTTAAAAACAAGTGGAAGACATTTTTACCGAAGCATTGAAATAGGAAAGTTTGTCAATTTGAAGGAAAAGCTTGGAGTTGCACAAGTCTAGCTTAAGGGGTGATGTTGGAATATTAATTTAAAAATTTTCAGATGGAAGACCAAAGGATACTTGGGGAAAGAAAGCCATTGTAAGTAAATAGTCTTAGAGTTAATGTTAGTCCCTGTGTATTCTCATTAATGTAGGATTTTTAAAGTTATATTTGGAGTAGTATAAATAAGTGAGTCCTGTAATTGCAAATGTGTGGCAGCAGCTATTTCGATTCAATAATAAGAGTGTTCTTTCAATATTCGTGTTCACTGCCCACCAATGCTAACACGAACACCTTGCCTTAAGACTTTGACATGCTTATTATCCCTGCACTTCAAGTATTGAAACTAAAGGATGTCACAATAGAGATGATGCACACTACATGTTTATTTATTGCCATTTTCTAATCACAAACTTCACAATTTGGGAAGTGAACTTAAGAGTTCTATCTTTGAATTATTGTTATAACGAAAAAAACAAGCATCAATCAAAATCCTGAGTCAAAAGTCATGCTCAAAATAAGAACTGCAACAAAAGAGGGGAGATAGCTGACACAACGACGGCACGTTAGAAATGTACGTATCATTTTTGTCACTGTCAACCCACTTTATGTCATTTAGCATTAGCGATAAGATTCTCGAGCCAACAAAAGATCTTCCCCTACCAGATCACCTGACAACCATACAATTAAACAATTTTGTCATATGAAATATTGTCCCATCAATCATGGTGAATACTGTTGGAAATTAATGTTAAGTGTCGAAATTAATTATTTAATTTTATTTGTATTAAATTTCGAATTTCCCATTTATGTGGTCTTGATAAATGTCAGATAATTAATTAGGAATGTGATAAATAAAGATATTAAAAGATTGGGTAAATTTTATCCGTTAGTCACATGATGGTTAGTGGCATTAGTGGGAGACTTGAAAAGAGTCCCACCTCCACTAGGGTTTCATCCCTCTTCCCCTTATAAATAGAGACCTCTATACCATCTAGAGTCATCTCATAACACACTATTTCTAAGGAGGGAGAGAAAATCTGAAATTCTCATTATTCGTATTTTCTCACAAATATTCTGGGCATATAAGAGAGTAATTCTGGGTTATTCAAGAAGGGATTCAAAGGAAGCTTTGACAGGAGCATTCAAGTCACCTTATTCCAATAAATTGCAATGGACAAAGGTTAGTTTTTATCATAGTTATAAAGAACTTATGATTCTGTGATTGCATGAAGATTAAATATCCTGAATTCATGACAAAACTGTTTTTAACAGATATAACATTATGGTTTATATCTAGTTTTATGATTGACAAAACAGTCTAGGTTAATATGTGGTATCAGAGCTTTCGGTTTATAATCTCATGTTTTTCTTTAATGAAAATTTATTTATAAAAATTATGATCTTTGATTTTTTGCATCAAGAAAATCTGGAAAAAAAAAATTCTGTTAAATCTGGAAATCTGGATTTTTTCCCTTGATGAATCTGGAAATTTTGTTTTTGAAAAAATCTGGAAATATGGAATTTTAAGCAATTTGGTGATCATACACTAATCTGGAATGGTAATTCGAATTTTGTTATGTATGATATTAAGAACGAAATTGCTGCATACAGTCCTTATCTTATGATAACTGTCCCATTATTGTTCAACCCCTTTCGTGTTATTAGAACCATAATATGCCGTTAACATGATTTTATTATTTCAAGTTGTGTAAGCATTCTAAAAAGCACTTTTATTAATTATAATAAGAAAACGAATCTGTTTTTAAGATTAATTAAGTGAAAACTGTAATTTGACGCAAAACACAATTCAAGAGAAAAAAGTAAAAAAAAAAAAATGGGCGTAGTGAATAGTGTTTTTCGAAATTTTTGGTGTCCGATTGACTTGAAACTTGGTAGGTTGACTGGAAACGGGCCAACGATCGAATTTCACCGCCTTCAGCTGTGATGTCATGTGTTTTTCGATAATCCGAGTCCGTTAAGGCCCTCAAAACTCCGTTTTTGCCATTTTAGGAAATAATATCGGGGCTTATAAATCCTTACAGAAAATTGATATTAACGTTCCGCAAAAAGTTTTGATTTCTGGCATGTTTTACTTCAATTCTATGGTGAAAACTCATTTTTGCCATTTTTGGGAAAATTCATGTCTTACGTGTTTTTATTATACCTGGGCAATTATGTTTTTGAGGCATTTAAGCTGCTATTAGTATCTTTGTAATTACTTATAGATTACGTATTATAGTTAATATTTAATGCATGATTAACTATATTTAAGTTGGGACATGTAAGCAATTATTCATTTGATTTAAGTCAAAGGCCAAACACAGGCTGAGACCGCATGTACGAATAATACACTTACATTCATTAAAGATTTATTCTAATGTCAATTATAAAATTGGATTGAGGCCCAACACATGCTAATATCTGAATTGAACAACATTAGAACATGTTTTATGAAAACAGAATAGTTGACATTAAGTCCATTAATCATGGTATTAAATGTTTAGGCAACAAACACAGATGCCAAAATTATGGGATAAGATAAATGAATTATAGGGTAGTATATCTTTACAATATGAACATTATGTGATGATTAACACAGATTTCGTGATATTCAGATTGTAAATGAAATATGCTAAAATTTTTAGTCAATAATTCAATATTCGACCCTTGCAATTTTTGTTGTGTGTGAAAATTTAAATTGTGAACATTGTTATTAATTGCAGTTCCCGTTAACCTGTATTCGCAAGCTAAATCCTATTCCAAATTTGTTGGAATGAATTTTTCTGAATGGAATGAGCAAATTGAGTTCAGCCTAGGGGTTCTCGACCTGGACATGGCAATTATGTGTGATGAACCCGCTGCTATTACTGATAGTATCCATAAAGCATGGTCTCGATCCAATAGGCCGGCCCTTATGTTTATGCGAATGTGCGTTACTGCTAACATTAAGACCTCCCTACCTGAAACTAAGAAAGAGAAAGAGTATTTGAACAACATTAAGGAACGCTTTCGCACTGCTGATAAATCCCTTGATGGGAAACTGATGGCTGACCTGACCACTATGAGGTTCGATGGTACTCGAACCATGAATGAGCACATTATAAAGATGACCAATCTGGTGGCTAGACTTAGAGTTTTGGGCATAACAGTGGATGAGTCTTTTCTCGTCCAATTCGTCCTAAACTCCCTACCTCCTGTGTATGGTCCTTTCCAAATCAATTACAACACTATAAAAGATAAGTGGAATGTAAATGATTTGCAAAGCATGTTGGTACAGGAGGAACGAAGGCTTAAGCAACAGAATGGCCATGTGACTAAGGGACAGGTGGCAAATCTTACAGTTAAAGGAGTTGGTTTTAAGAAGAAGTTCAGCAAGGGCATTAAGAAAGGTCCTGGGCCGTCTCATCAAACTGAATCATCAACTGCTGCTGTGAAGAAGGAAAAGAACGACATGTGTCACTTCTATAAAAAGAAGGGCCATTTCCAGAGGGATTGTCATAAACGAAAGGCCTGGTTCGAGAAAAAGGGTAAGCCCCTTATTTATGTTTGTTTTGAATCAAACCTTATTAACGCTCCTTCTAACACCTAATGGATTGATTATGGTTCTCTGTGTCATGTTTCTAATTCGATGCAGGGCTTCACTACGATTCGCAAAACAAATCAAAATGAACATTTTCTCTACATGGGCAATAAAGCGAAGGCTAAAATAGAAGTTATTAGAGTCTTTCGCCTGATTTTAAGCACTGGATTTATTTTAGATTTGTAAGAAACTTTTTATGTTCCCACAATTTCTAGGAATTTAATTTCTGTTTCCAAACTTGCTTCAGGCGATTTTGCGATTGAATTTAAGTACAATGGTTTTGGTTTGGTTAAAAATTCTAATAATGTTGGTTCTGGATTTTTATTAGATGGTTTATATCAATTGAATCTTGAAAAGAATTTTTCTGAAACCCTTATGACCCTGCATCCTAATGTTGGTACGAAACGTACACTTAGTCTTGAAAAATCTGCTTATTTGTGGCATAAAAGATTAGGGCACAAATCCAGGCCGAGAATTGAAAGGCTCATTAAAGATGGAATACTCCATAACCTGGATTGGGCCAATTATGATGTATGTGTGGACTGTATTAAAGGAAAATAGACCAAACATACAAAGAAAGGAGCCACAAGAAGCACCCAGCTACTTGAAATAATACATACAGACATATGTGTACCTTTTGATATTCCATCCATTGGTGGAGAGAAATACTTCATCACCTTTATAGATGATTTTTCACGTTATTGCATTTTGTACATGTTGCATGATAAATCTCAGTTTGTGAATGTCGTTGAAATATACATTAATGAGGTTGAGAGGCAAAAAGGTGAAAATTATTAGGTCTGATAGAGGTGGTGAATATTATGGTAGATATGATGAGTCGGGACAATGCCCTGGCCCATTTTGCCAAACTCCTTGAAAAATTAGGTATTTGCGCTCAATACACAATGCCAGGATCACCTTGGCAGAATGGTGTAGTTGAAAGGCATAATCGTACTCTTATATAAATGGTTAGAAGTATGATAAGTAGGACCCAATTGCCTACATTTTTGTGGACACGTGCATTAAAGACCGTTGTACACATCTTAAATAGGGTTCCTAGTAAGTCCGTTTTAAAAAACCCTTTTGAACTTTGGAAAGGATGGAAACCCGATTTAAGGTATTTACGTGTGTGGGGCTGCCTAGCAAAAGCTAGAATCTATAACCCTCATGAAAAGAAATTGGATCCTAGGAATTATCATGTCATTTCATTGGGTATCCAGAAAAGTCAAAGGGATATAGATTCTACTGTCCAAATCATATAACTGGAATCATAGAAACTGGAAATGCTAAATTCATTGAAGAAAGTGAAGTAAGTGGGAGTATAAAAGAAAGGGAGGTAATCATTCAAGAAGTCAGGGTACAAATTCCTATACCCAGAATTCATAACATACCTATTGTTCCTAATGTAGTTGTTGAACTGGTCATTGACCCAATCAATAACAATGAACAACAAGTGAATGATTAACCAACTGAACAACCACATAATGAGACTATAACCGATGAAATTTTTGAAGCACTACGAGAATTGCCATTACGAAGATCTCAAAGAGAAAGAAGATCGGTAATTTCGGATGATTATGTGGTATACCTTCAAGAGACCGAATTTAACATAGGGAATATTAATGATCGAGTTTCTTATTAAAAAGATGTAAATAGTGATGATTCCGATAAATGGATTGATACCATAAATGAAGAAATAAAATCTATGAATGACAATAAAGTTTGGGAGTTGGTCGAATTTCCAGAAGGACAAAATCGAGTTGGGTGCAAGTGGATATTTAAGACCAAACTTGATTCAAAAGGCAATATCGAACGACATAAAGCTAGACTTATTTCCAAAGGTTTTAATCAACGAGAAGGCATTGATTATAATGAGACCTTCTCTCCAGTTTCAAAGAAGGACTCATTAAGAATCATATTAGCATTGGTGACTCATTATGATTTGGAGTTGCACCAAATGGACGTAAAAACAGCTTTTCTAAATGGGAGTTTAAAAGAAGAAGTCTACATGGCATATACATAAGGCTTCATAAAGGAAGGAAAGGAAGACATGTATCTATGTTAAAGAAGTCAATATATGGTCTAAAGCAAGCTTCTTGTCAATGGTGCATTAAGTTTGTGTTTTTAGTACTATATGTTGATGACTTACTTATCGGCAGCAGTGATCTTGGTTTATTAAGTGAAACCAAGATGTACCTTTCTAAAAACTTTGAAATGAAAGATTTAGGTGAGGCATCCTTCGTGATCGAAATAGAAATATCTCGGGATAGATCACGAGGAACATTGGGATTGTCTCAGAAAGGTTACATTAACAAAGTTTTAGAAAGATTTAGTATGCAAAGTTTCAATCCTATTAATGCTCCACTTCAGAAAGGGGATAAGTTCAGCTTAAGTCAATTCCCTATAAGTGATTTAGAAAGGTAACACATGAAAGGCATGCCTTGTGCTTCGCTCGTAGGGAGCTTGTTGTATGCACAAGTCTACACTAGGTCGGATATCAGTTTTGCCGTTAGGATGCTAGGTAGATATTAAAGCAATCCGAGGATTTACCATTGTAAAGCTGCAAAGAAAGTGCTCAGGTACCTGCAAGGGACCAAGGATTACATGCTCACATATCGTAAGACTGATCACCTTGAGGTGATTGGTTATTCAGACTCAAATTTTAGGGGATGCCTTGACAGTAGGAAGAGCACTTCGGGCTATGTCTTCCTTATGGCTGGAGGAGCCGTTTCATGGAAAAGTGTTGTCATTGCATCATCTACTATGGAGGTTGAATACGTAGCTTGCTTCGAAGCTACAAATCATGGATTATGGTTGCGAAACTTTATTTCAGGACTTAGAATTATGGGTTCAATCTCTAAGCCGCTGAAAATTTATTGTGATAATGTCGCAGCAGTCTTCTTCTTGAAGAACGATAGGTATACTAAGGCTGCTCAGCATATTGAGATGAAATACCTATCAGTTAAAGAAGAAGTTCAGAAACAAAGAGTGACAATTGATCACATTAGTACGTGTGATAACATAGCAGATCCTCTTACGAAAGGACTATCTCCGAAGACCTTTATGGAACATGTCAAAGAGATGGGTCTCGATTAGTTAGATTATGATTGTTATTTTGGCTTAGTTGTTTGACACTATTACTTGAATTCAATAAAAGTTTTTTTAATTTCTATTATTTCTGTCTTTTTGAATGCATGCATATAATTATGAATTATTGTTGACAGAAATAGTCCTTATTCAAAAGAGAATTATGAGGCCATTATGATACCCAATATTAAAGGCTTAGTTAAATGAAACATTGGTGTTGTGGTACCTGGAAGGAACCATGCTCTTGAATAGCATGGAATCGCCATGACTCGCATTCGTGATTCATTTGATTTAGCAAACTAAATTTATCAATGATTGTGCACCTTATGGTACCTAATCTAATTATACGAATTATTAAGACCAAGTGGGAGACTGTTGAAAATTAATGTTAAGTGTCAAAATTAATTATTTAATTTCAATTATATTAAATTCCGAATTTCCCATTTATGTGGTCTTGATACATGTCAGATAATTAATTAAGAATGTGATAAATAAAGATATTAAAAGACTGGGTAAATCTTATCCGTTAGTCACATGATGGTTAGTGGCATTAGTGGGAGACTTAAAAAGAGTCCCACCTCCACTAGGATTTCGGCCATCTTTCCCTTATAAATAGAGACATCTACACCATCTAGAGTCATCTCATAACACACTCTTTCTAAGGAGGGAGAGAAAATCTGAAATTCTCATTATTCATATTTTCTCACAAATATTATGGGCACATAAGAGGGTAATTCTGGGTTGTTCAAGAAGGGATTCAAAGGAAGCTTTGACAGGAGCATTCAAGTCACCTTATTCCAATCAATTGCAATGGACAAAGGTTAGTATTGATTATAGTTATAAAGAACTTATGATTCTGTGATTGCATGAAGATTAAACATCATGGATTCATGACAAAACTATTTTTAACACGATGTGACATTATGGTTTATATTCGGTTTTATGATTGACAAAACAGTCTTGGTTAACATGCCCCCTCACACTAGAGTGTAATCATGAGCCCTGATAATTATACGATTAAACGGTTCTTCAATGCGGTCAAAGCCCCATTAATCATCACAAAATTTTCACTGTCTCATATAAATTTTAGATGTCGGGAAAAGGAAATTCATGTTTGAATCAGACAGTGAAAAAGAATTCAAGGTTTTGAGAATTTAGAATTTTTAGAATCAATTCTCTTTCCAAGCATCGAACTAAATTAATCCCTAAAGTTCTTGTATTTTAAGTAAAGTTCCAATGAACCCACTTGCATTAAAGGAATGATCTACTAATGGCTCTATCTTAACAGTGCACCATAAGTTGTATGTCTTAACATAATCCTCACCAATGTTTCACACATATATATGCTACGGATCTTGGGTTCACGTAATATTTAAACCAAAACTTTGTTTGGTGGGGGTGGGGGTTATTGGATAGAAATTTGATGTCTTTGAGACATTAAACTATTTGATGTATTGGATTGTGATTGGTCAATGCCACTGGCGCGGACCCATTTCCATAAATGATGTGAGTCTTCACCAACACTATTGACCAATCAGAATTCAAGACTTCAAATAGTTTGATGTCTCAAAGACATCAAACTTTTTTCCGGGGTTATTGTACCTTGAATATCAAACTAACAAGAAAGTCAGCTCATAAGTTGATTTTTTTTTAGTTTCTCCCGCCGTTGAATTTTTAACACGATTGAAGGTCTCAAACTTCACTGTTTTGCCTATAAATAAGGCAATCGGTTCTATAATCGAATATTCCACAAGTCTCAAATTAAGAATCCCAGCATATAGATCATTCATTGATTTTATATTTTTTTAAATCAAAGAAACAGAGAAAATGCTATATATATATATATATAGAGAGAGAGAGAGAGAGAGGGGGGGGGGGAGGAGGGAGGGAGAGGATAACGTGTGGACTCAAAAATGACTCTGCACCGTACGGGTTCACTTTTTCAAAATATTAAAAAAAATTGATTGTTTTTTTTTTTGTATTTTAATTATTTCAGGATATCCATAAAAAGAATCAACTCAAAATAATTTTTTTGCTATTTTAACAAAATGAGTCAATATTTAACAGTTTTTGAACTAACCCATTTTTTTTTAAATAGCAAAAAAAATTATTTTGAATTGATTTTTTTTTATGAGTACCCTGAAATGTTTAAAATACATACAAAAAAAAATAACCCAAAAATATTTTATTAATATTTTTAAAAATAAACTCGTACGGTGCGAAGTCATTTTTGAGTCCTCTCTCTCTCTCTCTCTCTCGCTCGCTCGCTCTCTGTGTGTATATATATACAAGTTCCTGTGCACACTAAGTTTGCACATAATTTTTTTAAATAGTAAAAAAAATTGAGTTGATTTTTTTTGTGTGAAATTTAAACATTTCAAGAGACCCATATAAAAAGAATCAGCTCAAGAAAACTTTTTTTACTATTTTTAAAAAATCGGTCAAACTTACGTTATTTTAAGCATTTTAAAAGCTCCGAAAGTTTAACCGATTTTTTAAAAATAGCAAAAAAAAACTGAGTTAATTTTTTTTATATGGATCCGTTGAAATGTTTAAATATTACATAAAAAAAATCAACTCAATTTTTTTTAATATTTTAAAAAAAATTGGTGTGCGTCAGCACATGTGTAAACTTAATGTGCACGGGAGTCTGCCTCTCTCTCTCTCTCTCTCTCCATATATATATATATATGGAGAGAGAGAGAGGAAGGTTCACATACATCATGATGTATACATCACACCTAGTTCTAGGCCTTAAGAAACTTTTTTCTCCAAATTTCTTATTTTTTTTCTTGAAATTAACCGTCTAATCAACCCATATTCAAAAAATTGGGCCAAAAAATATTTTGTAGCTATTTTTAAAAAATTCACAAAAAAATTGTTTGCGCAGACCCTTATAAATAAGGTATTTTGAGCAGTTTTTTGTAATTTTTTTTAAAAATAGCTACAAAATGTATTTTGACCTAATTTTTTGAGCATGGGTTTATTGGAAGGTTAATTTCAAGAGAAAAATAAAACAATTGGAAAAATAGTTTTTTAGGGCCTATAATTAGGTGTGATGTATGAATGATGTATAGAGCATAATGTAGGTGAGCGTTCTCCTATATATATAATACCTCCTACTTATTAAGGAATTAGACTTGCATTCTTGCATACGTAATGTTCAATCAAATTGATACATAAAGTACACGTGTGTTGATGTTGATTTGATAGGATAAGCCTAATTATTGAAAAAATAAGAGGTATGCCGCATTATTTCAAGGGGTGAAATAAAAAAGGCAAAAAATAACCCTATGTTATAAAAGTTGTATTTTAAGATGGATGTCCTCTATAACACATCCCACATTGTAAAAGTAGGCTTTTGGGATGAGATGACTTATTATAAATAGAGGGGTGACCCCCTCATTATTGACACATCAATTAATGAGAACTTTTCCTCTTTTTTTAACAACAGTCGACAAAAAAGGTACACATCTTATCATGTCTTTCCATATTTACACAACAATAACTGACATGAATAGTTGTATGTTTTAAAAATAACATCCGTAAATCTAGTTTGGGGTTTAAGGTTTCCTTTTCCTGTTTCATTGTAAGTCTTCATCTCCATTATGCATGAATAGTCATTCTAGAGAACAAAAATTTCCTCTTTCATGGCATGTTAGTACATGAATTTATTTTCATACGCAAGTTATATTTTTTTTTAACTTTTAAAGCATAGATGATGGTTAATATTTGGTCACAAAAATCAAATCGTACAAGTTATAATTTTTATTTAATTTTTTTTTCTTCAAATTAGTGTATGAATAAAAATAAAATTTTGGACCCGAAGTTCCAATAAAATATGTCTTAAATCAAAACCTGAAGTTTTGATTATTTATAAGTTCCTAGTTCTTATTTAAATTTTTACGGCCTGAAGTTCGCAATTCATGTTCAACTTTTGGACATGATAATAAAATATTCCATAAAATCAAAACTGAAGTTTTGATTTTGGGGACTTGAAATTTCGAGTAATTGGGGCCTGAAGTTCTTAATTACCATTAAATTTGGGACTTGAATCATTATTATAGTTTGGACCTGAAGTTCCAAAATAATATATACCCTCCATCAAAACTCGAAGTTTTGATTATTTCTACGTCCCCAAATAATTTATAATTTGGACCTGAAGTTCCAAATAATTTTTTTTTTAAATCTGATCAACCCTGAAGTTTTGACACAATAGGGTATAGACCTTAAAGTCCTTATACTTATTAAGTTTGACGCGAAGTTCAATTATTTTATGTGTTGATCTGAAGCTCCAACAAATAAATAATACGGACCTAAAGTTCTAAATATAATTTTTTTTATTATGTATTACATATTTCTGATTGTAATTTACTTATTGAACAGTTTAAAAATGTCAAATATCTCTAAACTCGAATTTGAAGCACTTAAAATTTATGGGGTGAATTATCTTAATTGGTCTCAAGACGCTGAACTCCACCTCCAAGTCCAAAATCTTGGTGATGCAATATCACTTGAAAACACTATGTCCCGGTAGGACAAAGCTAAGGCCTGATATTCCTTAGACATCACATACACAATGATTTGAAAAGTGAGTACCTAACTGTGAAATATCCTCTTGATTTATGGAAATCCCTGAAGGAGTGCTATGACCATCAAAAATCGGTCATACTTCCATGTGCACGCCATGAATGGCTCAACTTGAGATTTCAAGATTTCAAGAATGCGTCTGAATACAATTCTGTTATGTTCAAGATTACCTCCAAAATAAAGCTTTGTGTAAAGGATGCAAATATGTTGGAGAAAACATTCTCAAAATTTCGTCCCTCGAATATACTTCTGCAGCAACAATATCGAGAGCGAGTGTTTAAAAGGTACTCGGAACTAATCTCATGTCTCCTAGTTGCTGAGCAGAACAATGACTTACTAATGAATAATAATACATCTAAACCTACTGGATTTGTAGCACTCCTTGAAGTGAATGCTAACTCTGTTCAGAATAACGAAAGAGGTCGAGAAAATATGCGACGGGTTCGTGCCAACTCCAGAAGAGGTGGATACCATAATCAAGGCCCTAGACAAATATAAGAAATTCAAGAACCACCAGAAGTGGAATAATCACAACAATAAAGAGAATCAGAAGTTTAATCCAAATGATATTTGCTATAGGTGTGGCCGCAGTGGGCATTGGACACGTACCTGTCGCTCGTTCAAGAAATTTGTGAAAAAATATCACGCCTCGAAAAAGAAAGCAGATACAAATATTGTGGAAGTTCCTGAAGTCCATTAGAAACTTGACGATACTGATCTCAATTTCAATGATTTTTTTGAAGATGATGATGGAAATGCTATTGATGATGAGACATTTGATAACATGCTTGGAGAACCACCAAAGACGGTCCTGAAGACCTAAATGATTATACTTTGTTTATTTATTTATCTGCTTTATATTTTCTATTGAGACATTAGTAGTTTATCATTAGAGCTTAGACAATTTTATTTAATATCTTTATTTTGAGAATTTATTAGTTAATGGAATGGTTTTGATCATTTTTTTTATGCTTATATGATTGGTGGATTGAATTTCATTTTATATTTAATTATATTAAAGGTATGGATCCGAAAATAAGCTCAAGCAATGACACTTGTTTGGTAGACAGTGGGACAACCCACACCATTTTTAAAACCAGAAGTTTTTCTCAGACTTGGTATACAATACAGCGAATATTTCCACTATAGCTGATCCTGATAAGATTATTGAAGGCTCCGAAAGAGCCCAGTGGTGTTACCTAATGGTACCCACTTATTCATAATTAATGCTATATACTCAAGAAATTTCATAAGAAATTTATTGAGTTTTAAGGACATAAGAGTGAATGGATATCATATTGAAACATGTAATGAAGGTAACAAAGAGTTCATTTGCATTACTTCTAGTGTTGGAAGCCAAAAGCTCACACTAGGTAAATTGCCTGCATTATCCATGAGGTTATACCATACAACAATTAATATTGTAGAATCACATATTGTCATGAGTCAGAAGCTCAATGATCCTTAAAATTTAATATTGTGGCATGATCGATTGGGTCACCCTAGATCAAACATGTTGCGTCGAATCATAAACAACATATATGAGCACTCTTTAACAAACAAACAACTTACCTTACCTGATGATCATTTTTGCACCCCTTGTTCTCAAGGTAAATTAATCAATAAACCATCTTTTCTCAAAATAGCTTCTGAGTCACCATCCTTATTACAAAGAATGCAAGGGGATATTTGTGGGCCCATCACCCTTTTAGTGTACATTTTATATATTTTATGATTTTAATTTATGCATCCACTCGTTGGTCACATGTTTGTTTGTTATTTACTCGTGGTTTGGCCTTTGCAAAATTACTTGCTAAAATCATAAAACTTAGAGCACATTTTTCTGATCAACACATTAAATCCATCTGTTTAGATAACGCGGGAGAATTTACTTCTCAAGTTTTTTATGACTATTGTTTATCACAGGGAATGGATGTTGAGCACCCAGTCCCCCATGTCCACACCCAAAATAGTTTTGTTGAGTCTTTGATTAAACGTTTGCAACTTATTGCACGACCTTTACTTATGCAATCCAAACTCCCATTCTCTTCTTTGGGACATGCAATCCTACACGGTGCTAAGTTAATTAATCTTAGGCCCACTACTTATCACCTTTTTTTCACCTTTTCAACTTGTATCTAGATGTCAACCAAATATATCACACTTGCGTAAATTTGGTTGTGCAGTACCGCCAGATTTGCGAATTGTCATTTTGATGAGACACTCTTCCCGCCGTTAGGGGGAGGAAAGAACGTACCAGAAGTGCGGTTCGTTCCTGAAGAACGGAGAGAATTAATGTGGAACACTTTCACTTTGTCTCATCTACACCCTGTACTGCTCAATGTGAGCATGAAGTGAAAAGGATGTTGCATCTTCAGAAAATTGCAAATAAATTACCTGATGCATTCAATGATGCTGCAAAAGTAACTAAGTCTCATGTACCCGCTGCAAATGTGCCTGCAAGAATTGATGTACCAGTGGGACAAACATTGACATAAGCAGCAAATGAATCTATTGCACGCCAAGAGCGTGAAAGACCTATAGGTTCCAAAGACTCTACTCCCCAGAAGCGGAGATTGACCAAAATAAAAAATTGCCATCAAGGCAGAACTCGAGTCTCTAAATAAACGTGGTGTATTTGGACCTATAGTACAAACCCCAAAAGGTTTTAAATCGGTAGGTTACCGATGGGTTTTTATAAGAAAAAGAAATGAAAATAATGAAATCACTCGATATAAGGCACGACTTGTGGCACAAGGTTCTCGCTGAAACTTGGGATTGATTTTGAGGAAACATACTCCTCCGTTATGAATAGTATAACTTTCAGATATCTAATTAGTGTAGTGGTTTCTGAAAATCTTGATATGAGACTCATAGATGTTGTGACCGCTTATTTATACGGGGAATTAGACACAGAAATATACATGAAAATCCCTAAAGGATTTCCTTTGCCTGAAGCAAAGCTAAGGAGTACGCATTCAATCCGACTAAGACGTTCGTTGTACGGTTTAAAGCAATCCAGAAGAATGTGGTACAATCGTCTTAGTGAATACTTGTCTAAGGAAGGGTATAAAAGCAATCCAATTTGCCCTTGTGTATTTAGAAAGAAATCCTCAAAGGGATATGCAATAGTAGCAGTCTATGTAGATGACATAAATTTAATAGGGACTCCAGAAGAGCTCGAAATAACTAATAACTATTTGAAAAAGGAATTTGAGATGAAAGACCTTGGGAAATTTTGTCTCGGCCTGCAGATCAAGAAAAATTCTAGTGGGATTTTAGTCCATCAGTCTAATTATACTGAAAATGTATTAAAACGCTTTAATATGGATAAAGCACACCCACTAAGTACCCCCATAGTTGTCCGGTCTTTAGATATAAAGAAAGATCCATACCATCCTAAAGTAGAAGATGAGAAAATATTGAGTCCTGAAGTACCCTATTTCAGTACAATTGGTGCATTATTATACTTGGCACAATGCACTAGGCCGGATATCTCATTCTCTGCGAACCTGCTTGCTAGATATAATTCTAAACCAACCAAAAGGCATTGGGCTGGTGTCAAATATATCCTAAGATATCTACGTGGGGTTTATTTTATTCCTATAACTCTAATAGTTCCAAATTAGTTAGTTATGCAGATTCTGAATATCTCTTTGATCCTCATAAGGGAAGATCTCAGACAGGTTATGTATTTCTTTGTGGTAATACTTCTATTTCCTGGCGTTTTACTAAACAAACTTTAGTAGCTACTTCTTCTAACCACTCTGAAATTTTTGCACTTCATGAAACTAGCTGTGAATGTGTATGGCTAAGATCTTTAATTCAGCATATTCGTAGTTCTTGTCAATTGCCTTCTATTACAGATATTCCAAGTACTATCTATGAAGATAATGCAGCATGTATATCACAAATTAAAGAAGGATTCATCAAAGGAGACAGAACCAAGCACATTTCATCAAAGTTTTTCTTCACTCATGAGCTTCAAAAGAAAAATGAGATTGAAGTCATGCAAGTTCGTTCAAGTGATAACTTAGTTGATCTCTTCACAAAGTCACTACCAAAGGCGGCATTTTAGAAGTTTGTGTACGAGATTGGAATGCGTCGGCTCCACCAATAGTGAAATTGAACATATCAATCAGGGGAAGCATCTTATCAGGGGGAGGATACACTAACATGTAATTTGGAACATATGTGCGTTGTACTCTTTTTCCTTTGATTAGTTTTTGTCCCACTAGGTTTTCCTAACAAAGGTTTTAATGAGGCAACATTAAGCACGTCCAACACTAATTCACTAATCACAATAGTTGTACTCTTTTTTCTTCACTTTGGTTTTTTCCCAATGGATTTTTCCTTAGTAATATTTTAATGAGGCTACAATCAATGAATGGTGGAAATAGTGTACATTCAAGGGGGAGTGCTATAAAAGTTGTATTTTAATGTGAATATCCACTATAACACGTCCCACATTGGAAAAGTAAACTTTTGGAATGAGATGACTTGTATTATAAATAAAGGGGTGATCCCCTCATTATTAACAGATCAATTAATGAAAACTTTTCATCTCTCTAAAATTCTCTTTGTGCCATATTTCTCTTAACAACTTCATAAATATAAGAGTTTTCTCTCACACTAGTTTAATAGGACCACCGTTCACATTGTATATTGTGTGGGTTAGAGTAATTCCATCCACAATTCTTTTAATACCAACAAAAAAATATCAATAGATCTTGCGAGAGACTAGGTGTAGGCCAAATGCCAAATGAATGCGAAATGTTGCTTAATTCAGTGTTTGATTTAGAACACTATTATCGGAACCAACTAATGACAAAGTTAATGTATTGAAAAGTGCATCGATCGATGTTCACAATAACTAATGCACTTTTTAACACACCATCTAGCACATTAACTTAGTAAATTGGTTCATGTAGCATTACTATTTGATATAAAAGGGCTCCATTTGAAAGGGCGGGAATACGTGTAAAATAAACTTTGATCGAGTAAAAATTCAACAAAATGACTTTGATCTTAAGATCAAATGAAGTTTGATGCAAAAGAATTCAAACAATTGCTTAGAAGACAATAATTACTTGAAGGCGTTTAACCATTATCGAAAAACGGAGATTGATGTTGTCAAAATACTAGAATAATCACTGAAGTGCTCATTTGGTACGAGTTTTTATGTTCCTAATGTAAATTCAAATATGAAGTCTCATAATTCATTAAAAAAGTTCGGATCATATAATGTCAACTCATTTCCTAATTCTCAAATTTTACATGTGAAATTACCAATATAAACTCCCAAAAATCAAAAACTCAAACTAGACAAGCCCTAAGGGATTCACAGAGGATTGCAACCTATGAAGAATTCCGAGGAGAATACTAAATGATGTTATCCACTTGAGGGTAATGAAAATGAAACATTTGAGTATCTGTTAAATGAGAAGTGATAAAGTTTTCCAAGGGTCATAAAATTCCAAATGCTGATGAACTTATAGGCAATAAAACTATTAATCACAGCTTCTACAGTTATTCAATTGAGAAAACATTGAATATAATGATAGTGACGATGACCTGGTGTTTATCGCTCCTCCAGCTTATATTGTCTCATATTTTCATTCAATTGCTAAAAGTCTACTGGTTTGTGATACCACATTGTCGTTATAATCTTTCGATGAGCAAGTGTAGCATAAGTCACACAAAAACGTAGAACTTCACATCAGAGAGAAAGGAATCAATACACTGCGATTTTTACAATTTGAATCAAGCAAGTCAAATAAGAACAATGGAAATATTGTTTATGAATTTGAATTACATCAAAAGCCCAAAACTATTTTACAATTAAAGGGGAACTAAAAAGATAATGAAAAAGAAAAAAAAAATCACACAATGGAGTGGCATGACTACCTCAATAAAAAGTGAAGCTCCTACTTGTTAGTTGTTTGGTTGTTAAACTACATCCTTTCCACGCCCACATTTGCAGTTGCTCTGGTTTCTACTTTGGTCAAAGATGTGCGAAAAAATGACACACGCAACAATTTGTAATAAATTGGGGGATTTTTTTGCTATCCTTCATCCTCTCTTGCACTTTTGACGATGTCGAATGGGAGATAAGGGTAAAAGGGGAATTTTTTCCTTGTTTGGTACATAATTTCTAACCTTCATGAATCATGAGTTCCTTAGCTATTAAAGCAATGCGCTGTTTAGCACTGTCTGAGCGGAGATTATCTCCTTTAAATCCCATCTGGGCATAATCAAGAAAAAAAAAATCACTAAATCCACGAAGCAAGAGGACAAAACTACACACGAGTTAAGGTCCTTTTAGGTCCGGGTGAAATATTCTTAATCTGGGAACAAGAAAAATATTGAAAAGTACTCACCTATTAGAGTTTAAGTTTTTGTTTGTAGAATCATATGTGATTATGGATAAAGTAGTGAACAAAATTGAACTCCGAATAGGTGAAAATACTTTTGGGTAAATTATATGGACCTCCACCTCTTGTTTGTCAGAGTCATGAATATCTCCCCACTTTTTAAATATTACACTTCGAGAAAATATTGAGTGTAACGATTATTTTGTTGACATGGTATCACAATCCAATATAAATGTTTGTATATTCTTAAAAAGTTGTGATAGTATTGAGTTGGAGGAGAGAGAAAATATGAGTTTATGTGAGTATGTGATATCAAATCAGCAAAATAACCGTTACACTCGAGGGTAGTCAATATACAAATTTTGAAAGAAGGGAAAGGAAAAATAAATTACTTATAACAAGACGGGAGGCAAGTGTAACATTTAAGGCATTAAGGGGGTATCTATAATTATGATAAACAAGAGGGGAGGTCCATGTAATTTTCCCAAATACTTTAAATCTTTTTACTTTTCACCTATGTAACCAATTCACTCCAAACCAAACAAATATGTGTAATCACCTCGATGGGAATGTCGGGAGAGAACCACCGTAACAAAACTCCAAGATGTACCACAGCAGGTATTAGCTTGAAAAGCAATGGAGTAGTCACCTGTATAATTTTCAGCGCAAATGATCCACTAAGAAAATTACAATTACAAGGAACAAATTAAAGAGCGCTACAGCAAAGTAAACCTTGATTATTTTTTTAATATATTATCCACACAAATGTTTTTCGTTCATTTTTATTATCTCCCCTATTTATGGGTACGCCATTTTCGAGTCTAGCAGCCACTTTATACAAAATAATGCAAAAACTTATGCATCTACCCTCGTGAGATCAACACTGAATAGTTTTCTTTGCAAGGCATAAAGAACCACTTCCGCCAGGTCAAAATGATTAGAAGATCGAAGCATTTAACGAAAAGCACTTCAATTAAATCAATATGTAGTGACACATTTTTTCTACAATAATTAGTTCTTATAGTAATTTTAGCCCAGAAATAATGGCATCAGTTGTGCGCATTAGGATAGCTGATGTAGCAGCCATATAAGCACCAGTGGTGACATGGAAGTTTCACATCAACATTTCGAGCAACCCCGTAGGAAAAGTCACCGGAAAATGCTGATGTGGTGTTTATCACGTCATCACCAGCGCCGACATGGCACTATCATGTTTGCTATCCAAGTGTTCAGAGATTAATGTCGTTTATAATGTCATTATCAGGCTTTTTGTTGAAAATAGGGTGCGTTAAAAATTAAATGAAATAATTCTTTAGGGACTGAACATTATTAACCATTATATACTATTTAGGGGCTAAATATTATTTTTAACCCTTGTGAACAATGAAAACAGTTGCACAATAAATCTCTCATTGTGAGTTGTGACGATGTACGACTACAATGTCTTATACCACATAGCACACCAAAAATCATGAAAACCTAAGATGAATCACTGAAGGGCACGACTGAAAATGAATCCATACCAGACTAAGAGCTGTTGTCCCAAGCAGCAGCAAGTACATCTTCCCCTGAAATGATATCATCATCAGTACAAAACTATTATTGACAAGATTTGCACTCTATTACTAATTAGGGATTTATATATCTAACATATGCACTTATCATGTATAATAAATATAGTCATGAGGATTCATTTGTTTTTAAGTAAATATAGCCATGAGGGCTATAAGATAATCATTAGAAGAAAAGAAAGGAAAAAAAAAAGAGGGTGCAATGAAACTATCTTTTATTCCCAGGGGTAGGGGGGCGCAAAACCCCTGAATAATAAAGTTCTTGCAAGAAAACCCCTGAACTATTTTTAGTGCAAAACTCTCATCCTGCGACTTTTAACCAACACATGGGGTATAATCAATAAATTACATAGTTCGGGGGACCTTTTTGCATTAAAAATAGTTTCGGGGGTATCTTGCAAAAACTGCATAATTCCCGGAATCATATTTTAACTTTGCCTTTTTTTAATCTTCTTGTTATCTCTTGGCATGCAAGTGTGACATAAAGAGGAGAGTAGGAAATTTTGCTATTGTTGTAGCACTAACCTCAACAAGGTGAAGATTGGAAGCGCGACTGAGAAGGACAAAAGCAAATTCCCCTATTTGTGCTAAAGACATCCCAACCTGCATATTACAAGGTCGTCCATAGTCCCTCAAAAGTGGAAAATATATATGTATATATAGTGGGGAAAAAAAAGGTATTACTTGATAGCTTACCAGAACTGAAGTTTTGTTGTTGTAGCCAAATCCCTTAACAACTACGGATATTACAATTGTTTTAACAATAACGACTAATATAACTGATGCTAATAAAATATCGACATGGTTCCACAGGAAGTGAACATGAATCAGCATTCCAATGCTAGCAAGAAAAAGAGCAGCAAAGAAGTTGCGAATGGGTTCAACCTGCACAATAACAAAGCTCAAGCCAAAGGTTACCGAGAGGACAACCATGTCATTGCTGCAATTCTGCATTTTGAAGCAAATTATGCTTTTTTCACTTGGATTGCTCTAAGGAGAGAAATATAGATAGTTGACAATTTAAAAAAGAGAGGAATATATATGACAGGCAAGTGTGGGATGTGCGAAGATTGAAGGGAACATGTCGTGGCATTCTTCTTAATTGTGAGGGTGAAGCACTTTTTGGTGTATATTAAGTCATGCTAGGGTGGGTGGGATCACTTCTTTTTCGTTGGCAAGGAAATTCTGAACCTAAATGGATTCGTAAGCCTATGGGTTCAGAAGAAGAAAAAACATCAAAATAGGATATCTTTTGAGGATATAGATTCGTCTTTTCTAGCTTACTTTTTGACATGCTATAAGGCCTCTGATATTTTGGCTTAATGAAGCCTTCTTGTTTACTTCTATTCCGTTAGTAGATTTTTCTGGGTTCTTTTTTCCTGAGATCACATATTTTTTATATTTAAATTATAGACACATTGGAGAAGAGGCAAAAAAGAACAAGTGAAAGGATGGGGTCAACATAACCAAAACAAACGAAAGGAGACTTACTTGTTCCAGTGTATGTTGAGCAAGATCAGTTGTTGATATCATTACTCCAGCAGCAAATGAACCCAACTCGAAACTTAAACCGAGCTTATCACTACACTGAAATTACAGATGCAATTAAATTATAGTTCTGCCTGAGATGCAATCAGAAGGAATTCACACATACGATATACAAAGCAGCTAGTTCAATTTATTTTATAGTGGCCATTCAGAAACATGACAATAGGTCAAGGGTGATTTCTTTTCTTTATGTTTTTATTAAATATATGTTTAGTACAAAGCACCGAGACGGGGTAACCACCAGCGTTTAACACAAGGAAGCAAGAGTGCAACCAACTAGAAAAAACAAAGTACAAAAACATTGGAACTGCCTTTATATATTATGTGTGTGTGTCAAAATATAATAATATATTTCATATAAAACATCAAACATAAGCATGTCGACATGAAAGTAGAAATTTTAGAGAGATAATTAGGAAGAGTAACGAACCCAAGCTACGAGGAGGCAAAATGCAACTGATGCCAACTGGTACAGTTCGTTTGTCTGCACAGGAGGGGAAAAATTGATGAAAAAACATCATAAAAGTAAAAGCTCATAGTGTGCTCATTCAAGCAAGAGCGCACATATCATAAGCAATACAAGAGCAAAGCATCCTTATTAGCACATCTACAATGGATTGTCTTTGAGGGTTTATCTATCACATTTTTTTTACAGTCATAAAGAAGCCTCCAAAAAAGTGTCTTCAATTTATGTTAAAATTGAATCTGAATATATAGATCTCAATGAATGCTTTTCAAAAAAATTAATTTTATTAAATTTGAACTTGTAGAATAAAAGTTGTAATATTTTACACTTTGGAAGGAAAGAAAAAAGATTGAAAGAGACGAAAAGGATTGTGCAGTTTTTTATGATCGTCACGGCATATCCATATTATCTATGAGACTCTCTACACATAGAGGCTCATATGTAATGTCTACGCGATATCACCGCCACGCCATAAGCATATGCACATAGATAGTGCCTCCTATAGAGAGGACTTTTTTTGGCTTTCAATCCTCTGGCATAGAGAATCACCCTCATAGAGTCCCACTGGAGATGGCCTTAGTGATTCCAATTTTTCAAAAGAGAAATGCATACCTGTGATGATAGGCTTATCATCAGCTTAAGGAACCAAGGTACACAAGTGCGTGACAGTATTGACAAAACAGCCAAAAACGCAATCAACATCACCAACCTGGCTAATATAAGGATCAGTATATTGTACCAACAGATATCCTTGATATCATCAATGAAAAACAAAACATATATCTTACGACTCAAATCATTAATAGTAACATTTGTATGATGCATAAGATCCTATTATAAAAGTTGTTCTTATTTAAACTGATATTTGTACAAAAATAAAAAGAAAGTTGCAATAGCTTGGAGAACAACTCATAAACACATTATCATACAAACAATATAAACCATGTTGTATTAATAAAACGTGTCTCCACCATATACTTGGCTTTTCCGTTAGTATCAGAGCCTAAATCCCAGATGGGTTTCTGGAGGTACTCTCGAGTCCCTTGGTCATTAAGTTTTCCAAAAAAAATCGATAGATCTCTCTGGGGCACTGAAATGGTTGCCTTGATTAAATTTTGGATAGTTCATCACATATCACTGACCCCATCATCATAAATGACTGAAAAGAGACTTTTGCACCTTTAAGTGATTACAATGGAAAGAAAGACCTTTTTTTATAGGCTCCTAAGACTTGAAGACCCTTCACCACCACCTGAAGATTCGGCCGGCCCTAAGGCGCCCACCACCTGCATGTAATCAGTTCACATATGGGGTGTTTGGGTAATTAGTCATAATGTGGCCAAATTTCATGTGGGACCCTCCTTCCTTTGAGGACCGATTGACTAGAGATGAGAATAGAGAGAAAGGTTGAGAGATATTAGGAATAATATTAGTAATCATCATTTAATTAGGATAACGGATTGGTTACCATAATTATAATCGCATACTAATGCATTTCCTTTTTTCTAAAATTCCTTGCTTACCAAGGATTAGTAGCATATGAATAAAGGGCCTCTCTTGTAATCCTCATTATTATCATCACATGTATTCAAATATTCTTGAATTGCGTGTCTGGCTTTTTAATTAATTCTTCCACTACCTATTAAGTGGTATCAGAGCGGTGATCGTCTTGATTGAGCTGAGTTGAGTTACCATCGAGTTGCGTTGAGTTAGGAACGACAACCAATGGCTAAGACATGTAACATCACGGAATCGGAGAAGAGGATCAAACGTTTGGAAAAGATGATGGAGGCCATGATGTGATTCAAACAAACCTTCCAACTAGCTCTCCTATCAGATCACCACCCGATGGTTTTCCATCATTGAAGACCTAAAATTGACGGTTGGAAACAACGAAAATTGTGATCCACATTGTTGTTCAAGCATTCCACCAAACAATATTGGTTGTTAATCTTCGCATAAATTCCATTTGTTCAATTTGGCGCCATCCAAATTATATATTACACATCCAAGCCTAGTTCACTTGCTTTTGAATAAGAGGCTTCACTAGCTCCAGTAAAGGAATATTGAAAAGAACTCAATCCAATAAAGTTTGGTCTCGATAAGGCGAGCAGAGAATATCACTCACCCTGTGTTTATTGACACACACAAAAAAGGGACTTATAACCAAATCCATCAGACATTTTCCCCCACCCTAGTGCGATGGAAGGGATGAACTTTAATTATCCATTTTCAAAACAGGTAAGAAATTGTTGGAGAACCATAGCCGCCTATTTAATTTTAGGGGGAAAATGTGGTGACCAATGACCCAGAGGATGAGCTGTCAATCACAACTATGTCATTTGTCTCTAATCACTATCAAATCGTTGAATGGCTGCCAATCTTAATAACAGATGTCATGGATTACAACTGCCGATCTTGACCACATCATGCTTTCCACGTCCACTTCATTCTCAGGTGTCAACACTCATGCAAGTCTCACTAGAATATCATTTGTTAATTAAATTTTCTATAGCCATATAACATTAATTGCACAAAGCATATAATGAAAAGACAACATTATATAATAAGTGAATTATAGGTGAAGGTCAAGGAACAGTTTGGTATTGGCTTTGCATACTGTTTTGCTTTTGAAAAGGGAGAAATGGATATTATATGAAATGAGCATTTTACAAGCATTACTAGAAAATATAACAATAATTCCTGAAAGTGGGTCAAAATTCCTGGAAACAGGAAACTATAAAAAGAAAGTTATCGTATCTTTCAGAACAGAAGCCAATTAGAAAAATAAGAAGAAGCTAACAACTCTCCAAATTTTTATCAGCCATTTTCCAATGTTTTTAAAATGAGTACCCTAACTGAGAATGATTAAAATGATACCAAACAAGCCCTAAGACTGTCAAAGAACTGCAAAAAAAGTGGTCTGGAAGGTTATGACAATATTTATGAACTTACGATTTAGTCATGGATATTACTCCTTGTAGAACACCTGAACTTCCACCCAGTACTGGAAGCAGAGCAAATAGTAAACCCACGGCACAGTCCTGGAATAGAAAAGCTAATTAAGAACTTAAGATCTGAATAGATTTGCCTGATAAACCAAAGAAAACAAAGGTATATCTTTAAAAAGTCACTTCACTAGTCAATGCTTGTTTGTCAACAAGTCTTACCATGCTTGAATGTATTATGGGAGGATATCTGAGTTCTTTTTGGTTAAATCATTGGCAATGGAGTTCTTATAATACATACACACACACACACACGCACACATATATATATATATATGTATGTATAGTCGGTATCTCTGAGAAAGAACAGAAGCTAATTACCTGTAAAATGAGGGTCCCAATAGTAACTTGCCCATGAAGGGCATTAATGCTATTCTTTTCCATTAAAAACTTCAAGACCTACAACGCAAATTGTGTGAAATGGCAGCTGTAGTCAATTTGTTTGTTTACGGAACTGAAGGGATGATTTCATCAAAATAAAAATCCACTGAGTGTTACCACTGCTGTTGAAGACATTGAAAGAAATGCACCAACAAATATCCCTTCCGAAGGTTTACCACCACATAACTGCAAACATCATCCACTTGCATACATCAGTCTGCAGCATTGTGAATGCAAAAGTTTCTACGATATCATAGCTTTAAATATATATCGAATGGTCACCATCGGCATAATGGCCTTAAAAAACAATATATTCACAACATTAAACGAATTGAGATGGGAAAAAGGTAGACAGAGGGCTAACTGTAAAAGGTGCTAAAAGCAGAAAAACACTACTACATAATGAATGACCAAGATGATGAATGATGGGTAATAATAAACTGATTCGAGGTATGTTCTGATGTGCAACTTCAATTAAAGTATTCTTTAGACTATTCACCGGTCAAAGAAAAAGGATATCCACCTTTATATATTAACATGAATAGAAGTTCTATTAGATTTTATAGACATACCGAGGCTGTAATTCCACACAGGCACATAAATAGAAAAACTTGGAGCAGGCCTCCCAGAATAGCAACTGCTCGAACAACCCGAAGCTAAAAATAAGAAAGATGAACTTTAAACCAACTTTGAGAAATGATGTTGACAATTAACAGCTACACAAAGAAAAGATAAGACAACCTTTGTTGTGGAGAACTCCAGGCCTAAAGCAAAAAGAAGAAAAATTACACCAAACTGAGCCACCGTCTCAACCTACAAGCATCAAAACAGAGTGAAAACGAAATGGCTTTTATGACAACAGATCTTAATCAGAAATTATGTGACAGTCGAAGGAAACTTAGAATATAAGACCTACAGATAATTAGGCATTTTGATAGACCAGGTCATCAGAAACTGCATAATTATAAAATTTGAATGGCGTCATCATGGTGAAAAGTATCCGCCATACCCCTCCCCACACACACAGAAAAAAAAATAAAGGTACTTCATAGATTTATCAAACTCATATTTATTTGTTTCCTGATGAGAATTAAAGTTTTGGGGTGATTTGTAATATTTTATATTTTTACATCTCTCTCCTCCCCTCGTAGATTTCTGGCCAGCATGTTTTTTTAGGGGAGAGTCCAGCAACAAAGGCTATTAGTTAAATAAGAGGGGCTAGACTTTAGACCCTCTTCTGATTTACTTATTAGCAAGCAATCAACTGCTCCTTGTTCTCCCTTCTCTAGGCTAGCCGACAACTAACAATGAACCCATTCGAAGAGCCTTAAAAGTGGGTGAACAAGTCTCGGTGATAACTAGGGTATAAAGGCTCCTTGACTTCATTCCACAACACATTCGCATATCCTTGGAACTTAGTCACTAAATATCGTTTTCCCATATCCTTAGAACTTAGTCACTACAAAAAGCACTTAATTCCTCGAAGGTTTTTGAACTTAAAAATCTTCTCAATTGAATCCAACCAGTCGACAAAAGCATTCAGGTTCATCCATCCATCGAACATCGGCACCTCCACCCATATATCCCCATCTAGGCTCTTGGTCAATAGCCTCAAGGCTTGGCCTATGTGATCAGATGCCAACTCATCATCATCCTCGGATACTCGTCATCATCATCATCAACATCACCCACCCTATGGACATGGCCTCAAGATCCCATATGCTGTCGCTGAGCCTTTAAAGAGTGACATTCGGGCCCATGGTTATGTTCTATGAAATACGGCTCAAAAATCACCGACCCATGTTTATGTCCAAATTGATGGGCAGTGAAGGGTTGCTTCCCTGCAACGAACAGGTCGCGAAAACAGGCTTCGAGAGTGCCGAAAATGGGTTTAAATGGGAGTACTTGGGGGGGTTTCAAATGTAACATTTTGGGTATAAATAGAATGATGAGAGAAGTTTCTCGGTAAGGTATTTATTGATATTAAGAGAGCTATTCATCAAAAGAGAGGCAAAGAAAGTGAGAGAGGTTCAGGTTTCTAAAATTGAATTCAATGTAAAATTTGGGTGTATAGGGGGTTTGGGTCGAGAGTGTGCATAGGCTCCTTCCTACCATTGTGATCTATTTCTCTCAAAAAGTGAAATTGTTCTCTCTTGTGGATGTTGGCAAGGTAAACTTGCCGAACCATTTTAAATCTATTGTGTTCATCTTGTATTTTGTGGCATGTCTTTATTTCCATCAATCTTGCAAATATATGTTCATTGTTTTGGTTGAGTAGGGTACCATTGGAGCATAACAATGTGTTCACCATGCACGGCCACCTCTCGTTAACATAAAAAGTAAATGTGTTGATCAATTGGGACGAAGGAGTTTACCTTGGGCTTATATGCTCCTTCCTCAACAGGCGTATGATATCCTCCAGGTGAACGACACGTGAGCGGTACGAGGACAGCGTGAAGCCGAATCCCATCATCATATTCCATACAGGAGAACTCACCAAACATGAGGGCATTGGCTGTTGGACCCAAACCCTAAGTAACTTAATGGTGGGAAGCGAATGTCTCTAGAGGTTGTGTCGAGGGGTGTATGTAGCCCTCAATGGCAGCCCCTTGGTCTAGCGCTGCTCACAGACTCCCCAATGGCGATGCGAAGGGGGCGGAGAGTCTGAAATGGTCGTTGGAGATCCAAAAGGGCTTGGAACCACTGGGCCCCGCCCCTGCTATTGCAAAACCAATCCAAAGGGCTTTGCCCTTGTCGCAGCGTGATGGCTGACACCCCCTCCTGATTTTGGTGATCTGCTCTCCTTCAGCGATGGCTGGAGGCGGCACCAAAAGGTATCCTTTGTGAGGTGCGACGGTGGCCAATGGATAGGGGGAAGCCCTAGATTGGGACTGGAAGTTGCCAGAGATGGCAGTAGGAGACGGGGGGGGGGGGGGGGGGAGTTGTCGATGCACATAGGGAAGGACGTACAAAAAAGGGGAAAGTAGTTGTAGAGTATAATGTAAGCCCAGTATTTAAGGCTAAAGAATCGGTTCTAGATATTTCTAACTGTTCTTATACGTCTTTCTCCTTTTTTGTGTTGCCTTAGGTGCACGCTTCCCTAAGTTGTAAATAGTAATGTATTCATTCCACTTAGGGAACCCCTAGATATTTCCTTAAGTTTTGTTTTGATTTATTTTGGACTTTACCTGAGTTTTTCCTTGGGAACCCCTGATATATTTATTATTAGATTGTAGCAAATTTTAAATTCACTTTTTTAGCATTTTTTTATACAAATAAACTTGAGAGAAGAAATAGGAATATATGCGGCAGATTCCTAATTTTCGTGTATTGGAAAGGATGTATATATCATTTCAGAATGTGCGTATCAATACGTAAGTCGCTGTGGCTTTAGTGTTTTCTGGTAACTATAAGCCAACAACTCCTCTGCAACTTGACTACATTACTACCCCCACCACCTGGTGATTTCCCTTGCCTTGCACTCTCTTTCTAGGATGTCTGTTTTCTCATCCTACTTGAGACCATCAATGTTTCCATGTCTATTAAAACCTCCATATCTGCTCCAGCACTCTAAGATGCAGATTAGGCTTCAGCTACCACACACAACCCCCAACTTCCATCACTAACCATATCTAATAAAACCTCCGTATCTGCTCCAGCACTCTAAGATGCAGATTAGGCATCAGCTGCCACATGCAACCCCCAACTCTCATCAGTAACCCCCAGCACACTACTCTCCTACACCAATCAACTTAGTTTTAATGCCAAAATTTCATATTTAGGCAAACACACATCCTTACAAGGCAGTAAGACACTTCAGCTCCAGAGCAATATTGTGCTGTCCATAAGAAAGTTCTCAGAATTTTTATATTATGTAATATGTTTACTTTTTAGAATTATTAGAGATAGGAATCGAACCATGACTCCACTCCTCCCCTTGAATGCCAATGCCAGGCCAGCACTTTATAACAATCACCAAAATCATGAAATGAAAACAACATTAATATAAGGGTCAAATGCATAAATACCCCTGGAAGAATTAGTGGCTTGCAAATACACCCTATATTTCTGATGAATACCTAAACTATGCAAAAGTTGCAAATATCCCATAAACGTTGCTAGAATTACTTTTAATGACACAAAGGGTATTTGCAACTTATTAAACAAGTTCATGAAGTTTTTGAAAAATTTATAGCGCAGAAAAATTCAATAGTTGGGGGGAGTGGGGAGGATTTTTCCCTTAATAAATATATTGAAAATGAAATTGTGCCAACTGTGGGCTATGGTGCTATGTTTCCACCATCACAAATCACTATAAATATTCAGCAGCTAAAAAATTGAAAATAAAGATGAATCATTTCAATAATCAGTAACACCATTCTATTGGAATGTCCAAGAAAATAAATCAAACCCTAACTTTTAGAGAGAGAATCAAGAGATTTCTTATATTTCAAAATGGAGTGTGTCCTCAAATGAGGAATACAAGGGGTATTAAAGGAGAGGAGTAGCTTAGGCTCTAAGCTAATATTCTAATTATAAAAATGCCCTTAATAGCCTTTACTACTCCTTATCTCTAAATACTAAAATAAAAGAAAATACGATGACATAATAAAAGAAAAGAAAATACCAAAAATAAAATAAAATGCCATAAAGCCCTAGAAAGGACACATTTCCATCACTCTCCCCCTCTTAAAACCAAGCTCGTCCTTGAGCGTTCAAAAAAAGTTGGGGACTCGTGAGAAAATTTCAAAAAAAAGGTGCCAAAAACTTGTGGGGGCCAAAAATTAATTTCGAAAAATTGAGTGCATATCCCACAAATTTTCTTCTTTTTTTCTTCTCTTTTTCACCCATAGCAACCCTAAAAGCTTCCACCCGGGTCAAAAATCATCGTTTT
Organism: Sambucus nigra; assembly: GCA_949130495.1. Taxonomy (NCBI): domain Eukaryota; kingdom Viridiplantae; phylum Streptophyta; class Magnoliopsida; order Dipsacales; family Adoxaceae; genus Sambucus; species Sambucus nigra. The sequence goes on from OX422211.1 coordinate 442,053,706, forward strand.
CGAGTTTCCACGAGGGTTTGGGGGTGGTCCGGCCTAGTCAGCAGTGTTTTGGCCAAGGAACTGGGATCCGGCCAAATCCGAGTGGCGTGAGGGAGGATCTGGGTTGTTTTGGGGCTAGGGTTGGGCTCGGGGCACTAGGGTGTGGTTTTGAATTAGGGCGAGTCGGGTCAGAGGTTTTTTTGGGTTCGGATGGAGTGGGGTTAGGGTGGCAGCAATAGGGGGCTGCCAGGGAGGTCGGCCGGTGGTTTTTGGGCTGCGGAAGGGGATGTTTTTGGGTCGGGGGTCAAGGGTTTTGGGCTAGGAACTGGGGGCGGTTGGTCGGCAGCTAGGGCAGAGAGCCGGGGATTCGGGATTAGGGTTTTTTCTGGGTCAGCAGGGGTGGAACTAGTTGCCAAGGGTAGGTTGGCTGGGAAATGGGTAGGGTAGGGGTAGGGGAGGGTGATGGAGGCTAGGCTTGGGTTAGGGTTTTGAAGCCATTGGAGGAGCGCATCAATTTGTTGTTGTGTTCTATCCCATATTCGCGTCATCTCTTGGTAGAACTCCTCTCGTTGTTGTTTGGATTTATTTGGAGCCATTAAATGTAGCGTACGATTGGATAAAGACACACAAATACACCAAACACCAATGTTAGAGCTAGGCCTGTAAACAGATCGGATTCGGATGATCAAGCAAATCCAAATCCATATCCATTTACATTAAACAGATTCAGATTCGATCCGATTATCTGACAAATTATTTTTTATTTATTTTTATAATATTTTTCATTAAAAAAATAAATAATGATATGTCAAAACATATAGCAACATTTTAATTTTCAACTCTTAGGAGCCGTGTGTGTGTGTGTCTTTTTCCTCTTATATGAGGGAGATTTTTTAATATAATATTATACTATTATAATATATATTTAAAATATTATTAAATACAATATATATTATATTAAAAATATTAATCGGATCGAATAATTGACGGATCGGAGTATATGAATCCAAATCCACTCCATTTAATAAATGGGTAATCGGGTAATCAGGTAATCGGATTTTAGGCATGATCCATATCCGTTTAAATGGATCGGATTCGGATAAAATCCGATCCATTGATAGGCCTAATTGGAGCGACACCTCGCTCTGATACCAATATGACGTAAACTACACATCAATGGCCAAGAAAATAAAACAAACCCTAACTTTTAGAGAGAGAATCAAGAGATTTCTTATATTTTAAAATGGAGTGTGTCCTCAAATGAGGAATACAAGGGGTACTTAAAGGGGAGGAGTAGCTTAGGCTCTAAGCTAATATTCTAATTACAAAAATGCCCTTAATAGCCATTATTACTCCTTACCTCTAAATACTAATATAAAAGAAAATACAATGACATAATAAATAAAATAAAATACCAAAAATAAAATAAAAGGCCATAATGCCCTAAAAATGACACATTTCCATCAAATAGTTTAAATCTATACTTTGTAATCCAGCAAAATTGTCTGATAGACATCTGTCAACATGATATAGATGAAGTAGACTTCGCTACAATAAGTCTGATTGATGCATGGAGAAGTTACAATCATCCAGAATTATTCTCAAAAGAACAAAAATTAAGAGTAAATATTGAAGCTTTTGAAAGTCAAAATCAACGTACTTGAACCATTTCACTAACAACACCCAACCCTCCTGGTCCAACAAGAGATCCTGCTAGCAAGTATCCCGTCATAACCTGCAAATTTCAAATGGGTAGAAATTTAGAGTTGCACTAGATCATGAAACATTAAATAATTGAGTAGGAACTAAGCATTAATTAAAGGATAATGATCAGACCGGTTGTCCAGCACAAGCAAAGGCAATGCCACCACAAGTTGCAGACACAATAACAACTACGAGATCTGAAATCAACCTACAACATTAACGTTGTTAACAGATAGGATCAGTAAAAGAGTTGACTGCTGTAAAATATCTTTGATAGTAACACAATATAAGGCATACCTCAAGTCTAACTGTAGCACTGGATATTTTGATTTAAAATTAGATATGATAAAGACATTATCCTGAAAATACAGCACAATCGTTATGCTTTCACAATTGAAGTTAATTTTTTTTATTTCATAAGAAATAGGAAAATTGCAGTTATATTTATCAACTCTATGACTTTCCAGTGAACCAACTTTACCTTTCTATCGATCAATGTTGGGGTTTCTTCTGCTCCATTGTCATTATCAAGGTTGAAAACGTGATGAAGTTGAAAGGACCTAAAATAATGTATCAATGATATGAAACAATAAAAAAATTTGCAGAAGGAAATAGAATTTGAGGATTAAATGGCTGATAATTATCTGTCAACAAAGTAAACAGAAATTATTGATAAAGTTATATTGATATTGTATGATAGAAGAATGTACTTTTCCTCTTTCGTGTCATTTTTCTTGGACTTAACTCTAGCTACAGTTTCCAAAACTGCCTGATGAACAAAAACATGTAAACCAGATACATTCAGCAAATGCTTCACACTACATATTAATTCACAATGAAATTGAATTGAGAGAAAAAACATCACATGTAGCGCTAACTCATGCTTCCTTCATTATATAAATTTGAAATATATATCTTTAATTATGAAGGGACAAACACACTGATAGCATAAGTGAGCTGCACTGCTCAATACGAGAGAAGCTCATATAGCATGTACCAGAATTAGAGAAGGTTTGTTTGAAACGCGGTCAAACAGAATATGGATTTAATAACATGCACTATGTTCAAGGGCGGATGGGGCGACTGCTAACCTAAGCTTCTACAAAAATTTAGGTGTGTACATATGTGAGATTTGTGAACTTAATAGTTTAACATGTACAAAATGTTATAAATCCAAAACCTTTAATAAAACCAAGAACAATCACAGGCCCCAATTTATTTCAAAGATTCTCTCGTCACAATACTCTTGTAATACCCCGTATTTTTATGACTTTTAAATTTGGGAATTTATTAAAATTAATTAGAGATATTAATTTAATATTAATCCAGAAATCATTTAAATATTTACTAGCGTGATGAGAGTTAGTAATTATTGGAATTTTGTTTTGTAAATTACTTTATGGGTAAAGTAAGATGTGTGATTAAATTTAGTAAAATTATCATGAGAATATAATTTGATAATTTTGGAAATTTTATCGGGACACGCCTGTGTCGTGTCGGGATTAAATTCGCATTATTAAAAGTGAATAAATTATAAGTCACCCGTATGGTCATTTTGAGTGCGTCAATGTGTCCGGAAGGGTCGAGATAGTCAAAATAATGTACCCGGGGGTGTAGTTTGAGTCTCGGGGCGTTTTTAGGCCTAATGAGCATCCCAGGAGGGCGTTTTAGACACTTTGTATTTTTTGGCATGGAAACCCACGAATTTTCTAAGGTTTTATCAGATGTTAGGGGTTGTCTTCTAGGGTTAGCATAACCAAAAACCAAGAACGGCCATTGGAGAGGAAGAGGAGAAGCTTTCCAAGGAGTTCTAGGCCAAGAACTCCACCGTTTGCACCGCCGTCACCGCCAAATTGTAGATCGCGCGACGAGGAACACAACCACACCAATTTCTTCCACAAATCAGAAACAAAGATTTCCAGGCAAGTATCTATCTTGCTTTATTTTAGTTAATGCTTCAATTATATTAACCTAGGGTTGATTAGAACCAATTCCATGAAAGAAAGCATATATTGGAGACTAGATTTCACATGTTATAGAGGTAATAATCATGTTCTGGAAATCTATTTCACATGTAGAGGTTAAACCACGAATTTTCATTGAGTTAGGAGTAGAAAATCTGGAAAAAGAATGGGAAGAACTAAATTAAAGAAAAGATTAGGGTTCTTGAGGTTTATATAGATTTTGCCCTTGTCAAATGTTATACTTGATGAAAACTCACATGTTTTACGTAGAAAATTATTTATTTGGGTATATAAAACTTGTAGTATCATTTGTTGGGAGTTTGGGAGTGGAACATGATGATTTGGATGAGTTTGGAATAGGATTCCCGTAACTGGATTTTCTGCAGTTTCGTCATAACTGCTTGATCGATCGTTCGACCAAAGAGCATCGATCGATCGATGATCGATCGATCGACCCCATTCCATCGATCGATCGATCGACCCCTCCTGGAAAATTCATATTCCTCCTTTAAATAGTTATTACGATTAAAATGAGTAGTAACCTTTGGACCTTATTAATAGAACATTTTGGGACATAAAGAGGATCAGTAGGACTTAGTAAAAAGGGGGCATTTAAAGTATGGCGAATTTAAAATTAACGGGGAGTAATTTATTCATAGGAAATTATGGAAACGTGTAATTAAAGGAGTAAGACCCGTAAGAAAGTTACGTTAGAAAATAAGAGAGTACCTACTGAATTTATACATTGGGGAATAGAATATTACGAGTGAAATGAGGAATGTACGGAATAACCTATAATTAAGAATAAAAGAGACGAATCGTTATACGGGATAATCTAGTAACATGTACTAAGAACGAATATCATAGTATGGGTCGTGGGCGTACCTAATTTAGAAATGGGAATGGTAGTATACATATATATGACTGTGTTGTGTATATACTATATACCTGTAAAAATCATGCCCGCGCTACTTGCTATCACTGAGGTTACCGCGCCGAGACAGTCTTATCTCGATGGGACCTTTAGGGGGGATATTGACTTGTACCCTAGAACATAGGAATCCTTGGTACAGGCTATCTGATCGATAGTCAGACGGTCCTAAGAGACGTGAGGGTATGTGCTGACCTCTTAGTGACTTGGAACTATGCTTCGCCTCAATTTGTATGTGTTTTGTATTAATACGGTTCGAGAGTGATTCCGAACTAGTATTTCCCTTAGTACGAGTGACGGGGACTTGATAGCAGAGTATGCCAGCACCATAAATTTTATGTGGGGTGCCGTTAGTATATATATATTATATGAGTCATTAATATATATATAGACTTGAAATTGGGAACTTTCTACTGTGACTAAAAGTAGTTAAGTAATGAATAAATATTCCGAATTTATAAGTGTTTGCAATGTTTGAGGCAATACTGAAAGACTTTATAATAAAATGAGATTTATGTGAAAACTTTGCTTTCAGAAATTAATTATCTTAGCCCTAGTAATCGTCGGCATGAAACCTTATGAGAAATTTGAGATAAGCTAAACTTGTGGGGATTAATAGTGCGGTAGGTGTGCACATTAGAAGAGAAGTGAGAAATTTCTCAAGAGAGTGCCGCGTACTAATATGATTGTTGCATTAGTCGATAAGCATTTTAAATACTTGCTAAACTAAATTTTTAAACTGTTTTACAATTGGGCTCTGACCCGTTTCCTGTTATCTCTTCTCTCTTGTACATATATATATATACTACAGGTGCCCAGCCACAGGAGCATCATGCTTAGGATTCTTTAGAAGGAACGTGCTGCAGCTTAGGTGGGAGTTGCAGGCCTTTTGCTTAGACGACCTCATTATTGACTCTACTCTTAGTTCTATTTATCCAGTTGGGCATGTGTCACCCTTTTTCCTTATTCAGTGGGTTTTGTCAGAGATTGTGATTCATTTACTTTTAGTATTTTTACTTTGGGATTTGCTACTGTCAGTATGTTTTTCCTTCGTGGTTTTAAAGTTGGAATTAGTTAATTGAATGCTTAAATTGCTTGGATGATCTTTTCCAGTTTGGTTATTTGTGTGACTCTTAAACGGTGAATTATGAAAGATTTTATTATTGGACTTAAATTAAAAATAGAAATAATGTTTTAAATGGTTTTGACACTTAGCTTAATTATTTAGGGTATTTAAATTGAAAAGTTGATTTTTCGACAGTGATGCTAAGAATGAACCAACCGTTCACCTTGGTTATAATTTAATAAAGGACTGATCACCCGATATTTAATTAGGCGGGGTGTCACAACTCTCTAGCCCCAAATTCCAGCTCTAATTTTCTACTGTGACTAATTTCTAGCCCTAATTTCTGTTGTGCCCTATGTTGTTGTGAATTGACTTGTAGACCTAGTTTCCGAATAGGATAATTTTTTATTTGTGCCCTAATTTAATTGTTCATCATTGAAAGTGACTGTTTAGGGTTATTGTTAAATATCCTGAATAATTATTTAATTATACGCAGGTTGAGTAATTATTTTCTCAAAACCTAAAATATAACCCTTAAAGACAAAATTGCAACACCTAGAGTTGGTGGTAAACTCCACCTCCTTAACCTGAATTCATGTGATCTGCCCCTGACTACGTTTGATATGTAAGTATATCTACATATTGAAATTTGGTCCTTCAAAACACTCAATCAAAAAATATAATACTAATAACGGTACAATGTATTTCCCTCACTCATACTATTGCAATGCATTCATCTTTTAAATAATATAAACTTTACGTGGTGAAACACTCGGTAACAAAATTATAAGAACAATATACCACCCACCTCCTGTTCCGAAACACTGTTGTTGAAGCTGCCGGCCTCATTTACTGCCAATTTCAAAAATGCAAGTTAGAAAAATTAGGTCCATGCATTAAATCCTCAAAATACTCTTTATGTGTATAACAAGCATAAAAGGCAACTTATGCCTTTATGAAGATCTATCCTTACAAATTTTGTGAATATCCATCTTACTATTGTGTGTGCACGGAGGTAAACAAAAGCAATAAATCATAGTTGCTTAAGTACAAAGTAAATTTCTACATGAATAAACATTGAATTCTTAATTCTAACGGCCGCATTCGCTGCCAATTTAATATTAGAAGTCCAGAAAATTTGGGGCTTGCATTCAATCATCAAAATACTCTATGCAAATTATGACTTTATGAATATGTAACCTTTTATAAATTATGTGTATTTTCCATCTTACTATTGTATGCTAATCAAAATCAATTATTGAAGGTTGAAAAACATAGTTTAAAAGCCAAATCAATGGCGTAATTGTATCAAAACCTCAAGTACAAAGTTTCTACATGAATAAACATTAAATACTTAATTATGAGGCCTTGTTTGCTGCCAATATGATCATGCAAGTCAAAAAATTAGTGGCCTGCATGAAATCTTCAAGCATAAGAAGCAAATTATGCCTTTATGAATATGCAACCTCTATAGATTATGTGCATTTTCCCATCTTACGATTGCATATGCCTGTGTAAAAATGGTAATCAAAATTAATGGTTGAATGTTGAAAAACATAGTTTAAAAGCCAAATCAATGACATGGTTTTATTATAACCGTAAGTGCAAAAAAAGTTTGCACATGAATAAATATTAGATAGATTATTATAACCTTAAGTGCAAAAAAGTTTCTACTTGGTGCGATGGCAAGTGCCCTCGCCCAAGCTACGGTTGGTCTCGAGTTTGAGACATGGGAACAGCTTCTCCATATATGGGGGTAAGACCCGCCTCTCCCAGACCTGCAGTTAAGCGGTTAAGCGGGAGCCTTGTGCACTGGGTACTACCTCTCTTTTTTTTTAAGTTCCGTCGGCCTCATTTGTGCAAATTTAATAATGCAAGTCCAAAAATTAGGAGCGTGCATTAAATCTTCAAAGTAGTTTATGTGCACAAGTATAAAAGGCAAATTATGCCTTTATGAATATGTAAACTTTATAAATTGTGTGTGCACAAAGTAATCAAAGAAATTATTGTTGCAAGTAATAGTTTACGTAATCAATAATCTTGTTCATCAAAACCTAAAATTTTAGGGGTATTTTAACTTTACCCAACATATGGTTACCATTATTTGATTTTGGTCATTGTTTTGTTTTTCTTTAGACTTTGCGAACCATTTTGACTTTTAGCAACGTTTTTTCACTTTTAGCAACGCTTTTTCACTTTTGCGACGCTTTTCGTCACTAAAAGTAAAAATGGTGGGTGAAGTATAAAGAAAAACAAAACAGCGGTTGAAGTCAAATAATGATAAGAACATGGTGAGTCAAGTCGAAATACCACTAAATTTTATTGACTTTAGTAGCTCTTCATTAACGTTAATGTATATCCTTACAAAAATACAGGAAAAAATATTTTAAGAAGAAGATATATAGAATTGAACAAAATAATGAATTGCCTGTCCACATTTCTTTGTTTAAGGTTTGGGCCCCAAAATGATTTTAGCGACTGGAAAAAGTGTTAAAAACTACTGATAAAAGTCATTCACAGGGGCCAAAATCAATATCAATTTACTAATGACACCCAAACACCAAATGACCCTATAAACAAACTGGTATGACCATTAAAAAAAAGTATTGAAGTCTTCATATTACGTAGGCCTCAAGGCATAAAAGACCAAAAAAAAGTATGTAAATTATAGGGAATCCCCATTATTTCATTGTACTTATTTCATTTCTTAGGGCTCGGCCCCCAAAATGACTTTTAGTGCTACAAAAGTTTTACCAAATATCTTTGCCATGCTTTTTGCAGTCACAAAATTCATTTGGGGGTTAAAACACAAGTGAAAATTTTGCGGGTCAAAGTCAATATCAAATAAATAATAGCGTCAAACCCCAAATAACCCTATAATATAGGACAGTAGCATTTATCTTTTTTTCAATTTTTTATTAAAGAAATACATATATTGGTCCAATACGACCAAGTCGTCATAGAGTCTTTTAAGTAAGTCCTCACAGGATCGTTGTTGTCCTAATATATATATGAAATTGTAATTGCAGATTTAAAATTGGGGGCTTTAGTCTTGAGCTCCTAAAACTCAATAATTCTTTGTGTGCAATCCTTAATGTTATATAACATTGTGTAGTCCCTAAAATCTAATATAACATTATGTCTTCTTCTGATGCTATATTATAACACTGTTATGTTCATGGTTCAAGGTCTCGGTCTCGGTCCCCATATCGGACACCCGATTTTTAACTCGACCACGGTATCAATTGCGGTATCGGGCGATATGCAAATATACGCTATTCGGAGAGCCGATAAGATTCTCAGTTAATTTTTTTAAAAATTTCTAAAAAATAAGATTAACAATGTGGTCCAATTAGATCAGTACAAATCCATTATTTGATATGCATACCTTTGTCTAATTGATTATACTGATGCGCATCGAATGTGCGAGGTTCAATATTCCACACATGTAATAATGATATCTTTTATAAAAGAAATAAGTAAACAAAGATACATTTTAAAAAGGCAGTGCATTTATAAATAATTTTTTTAAGTACATACGTTTCAAAAACCAATGATACATTTATAAAGAATTTTTGAGTAAATAAAGATACAATAAAAAAAGTATAATGATACATTTTTAAATAAATAAAAGATAATACATTTTATGACGAAGTATTAAGTAAATAAAGATATGTTTTAAAAACCAATGATACATATATAAAAATAAAGATACATTTGAAAAAATATAATGATACATTTTCAAATAAATAAAGATGATACATTTTAGAATGAATTGTTAATTACATAAAGATACATTTTAAAATGACAGTGGTACGTTTATAAAGAATTTTTAAGTAAATAAAGATGGTTTAAAAAAACAATGATACATTTATAAAAAATTCATAAGTGAATAAAGAAACATTTAAAAAAATATAATGATGCATTTTCAAATAAATAAAAAATGTTTAATTTTAACAATTTTTTATGTACATAAAGGATCATTAAAAAAATCAATGATGTTAAATAAAGAATCATACATTTTGTAAAAACATTGAGTAAAGAAAAATACATTATAAGTAAATAAAACAAATAATGATATTATTTAAAAGAAATAAATAATGAATGTATCTTTATTTAATTGAATCGATTCACTATCTATTTACAATAGTCAAACAACTATACAAAGTAGTTACAATAGTCAAACACCCATACAAAGTAGTGGACTACAGTTGTACCATAAAAAGTAGTGCACTACAGTTGTACACAGTTTTAAAAGCAAGCCATCAGAAGAAACCAAATGAAAACATCATCTCCTTCATGTCATCTTCTTCTTTTAGTTTTCTTTCCACCTATACACGCCGACCCGAAGTCGCACAGTCCACTACGTCTTCTTCTTCTTCCATTGTCGCTAACTCACCTGTAGCGGCCGATATTTCAAAAAAATCGTCTGAATCGGCAATATTTTGCCGAATCTATTCGGTCTCGCCGATATCTCAGCATATCTCGTCGATATGTCACGATTTCTTATAATTTTTTATTCGCCTCTCAAAATTGGATTGCTAGTCTACGATACCGAATCAACTCGATCGAGACTTTGAACCATGCTGACGCGACAATGGCTCCTATATTCCTTTCCAAGAAAGCAAAATCAGTAACATTTGGCTAGTGATTTTGAAATATTAGTTTGCCACTTGCTCTGGAGAGCCAAAATCACAAACCGGGAGAGCCAAAATAGCATTTGGCAAATTTGTCACTTGCCTTGGAGATGATTTAATATGATAATTTTTTTCTAATATAACATAACCATGACCCAGAGTCTTGGCCGAGTTGACTCAGTATCGTAGGCTAGCGATCTGATTCCAAGAGGCGAATCAAAATTATAAGAAATCGTGAAATATTGACGAGATATGCCGAGATATCAGCGAGACTGAGTTGTATCGACAAAATATCGTTGATTCAGACGATTTTTTTGAAATATCGGCCGCTACAGGTGGAAATGGACTATGCGGCTTCGGTTTAGGCTTCGGTAGGCAGAAAGAAAACTAAAAGAAGAAGATATTTTCATTTAGTTTCTTCTAATGGCTTGCTTTTAAAGTTGTATAAAGTTGGCACTACTTTATGGTCCAGCTGTAGTCCACTACTTTGTATGGTTATTTGGCTATTGTAACTACTTTGTATGGTTATTTGACTATTGTAACTACTTTATATGGTTGTTTGACTATTGTAAATAGATAGTGAATCGATTCAATTAAATAATGATACATTCATTATTTATTTCTTTTAAATAATATCATTATTTGTTTTATTCACTTATAATGTATTTTTATTTACTTAAAGTTTTTAGAAAATGTATCATTCTCTATTTAATATCATTGATTTTTTAAATGTAACTTTATTTGCTTATAAAATTGTTAAAAAATGAAACGTTTTTTATTTTTTTGATAATGTATCATTATATTTTTTAAATCTTTTTACTTAGGATTTTGTTTAGAAATGTATCATTCGTTTTTTAAACCACCTTTATCTACTTAAAAATTCTTTATAAACCTAACACTATCATTTTAAAATGTATCTTTATTTTTTTAACAATTCATTATAAAATGTATCATCATTAGTTATTTGAAAATGTATCATTATATTTTTTGAAATGTATCTTTATTTACTTAAATATTTTTTATATATGTATCACCGGTTTTTTAAACATATCTTTATTTACTTAAAAATTCTTTACAAATGTATTGTCTTTAAAATGTATCTTTACTTACTTAATATTTCGTCATAAAATGTATTATCTTTTATTTATTTAAAAATGTATCATTATAATTTTTTTAATGTCTTTATTTACTCAAAAATTCTTCATAAATGTATTATTGGTTTTTGAAACGTATGTACTTAAAAATTATTTATAAATGTACCATTGTTTTTTTAAATTGTATCTTTGTTTACTTATTTCTTTTATAAAAGATATCATTATTACATGTATAGAATATTGATCCTCACAATTTCGATGCGCATCAGTATAATCAATTAGACAAAGCTATGTATATCAAATAATGGTTTTGCACTCTAATTGGTCCATATTGTTAATCTTATATTTTAGAACTTTTTTTAAAAAAATCCACAATTTTTTTTAGCTCTCCCAATAGCGTATATTTGTGTATTGCCCAATATCGCGACCAATATCGTGACCGAGTTAAAAATGGGGTGTCCAATATGGGGACCGAGACTTTGAACCATGCGCGTCAATCAAATGCCGCGGGAGAGGGCCAAAATTTTTTCCCATATTTAATTCGGTCCCCAAAAGTTGTATCGGACACAAAACCATTTAGTATTTCCAAGCTAGACAATGAGAGACTCGAGATTTTACATTGTATTCAACGGGGTTCAGCCCAGAATTTACGATAATGTCCGCGACACTATTTGGCATAAGGATACAATTTGGCATATTTGGCGTATGTGAGATTCGTCGACCGGTGGAAGCATCCCGAGGTTGAGTTGAACTCGAACACTTAGTAATTCGATGAGGAGCTATGAAGCACCGACACTCTCCCGGATGCCACGAGTCAACTTTGACACGAGTTCGACACGCGACACACTCTGACACGTTGCCGACACACTCCGACACGTCGGGACATGTTTGGGCACGTTGCCGACACGCTGGGACACGTAAAAATGACACTTTTTTTATTTATTTTTTTATTTTTATTTTTTTTTAATTTTTATTTTTTTTATGTGATTATGATTCTGCCTTATTTATGATTTTTAATGTTAAAGTGTGTTTGAATTTTGTTTTATATGGTCCATTTTCTTAATTTCATGTTAAGAATGCTCTAATAATGTATTTTATGGAAAAAAAAATTTATTTTATTTCATTAATATATATATATATATGTAAATATATATTATATATTTGAAAATATATTATATATTATACGTATCCTAGCGTGTCGTATCCTAGTTTTTGGAAAAATCACGTGTCGCGTGTCGTGTCGAAACACGTATTACGTGTCGAGTCCGTGCTTCATAGATGAGGAGGACGAGCCTGTGCCTCCCCGACTCCCTCCTCATATGTGGATCCAGTGACAAAACCGAATATTATTTCAAAACCGCATTATGTTTTGAAATCGGAGACGGAGCTACTCCGATACGCAAATTCCAGTGAATAGTGCCTCTCGAGCCCGTTAAGTGCAATTACCACTATACACCTTGAGAACGCCCTCAAAGTGGGACAAATATTTAGAGGTGGTTTCATTTTTATTCATGTTTAATATAATGTTGACTTATTAATGTAATGTGTTGGCTAAATTTGATCTTCTGGTTAAATTTGTTTTTATTTATGTTTAATGCAATGTTGACTTATAATTTAATAATAACTTGGAAAAAAAAATCAAGAAAAATTAGCAATAATAAAGTAAAGTTAGCAATGAAAAGAAAATACATCATTTATCCGGCAACTCAAAATCCTGTCCATGTATCCGTTCCGCCTGCTCGGCTGCCAGCTAAGCATCCCACTTGTCAAGTGTGGCCATTTCTTGTGCTCCCAATACGCACGCGTAAAGGGATTCATGTTGGAGTAGTCGCGATTGACTATATTTGCTTCCGTCTTTCTTTCCATCGCTTTCTCATTCTTCAAGGCGATTCTCAGTTTCGCATTCAACAAGCCAGTTTAGAATCAACCTCGGCTAATTTCTTTTGATCAAGTGAGTGCAAGGGGCGTTTAAGCCCGCCATAGACTAAGGAATACTGGGAGTGGAGGAACCGTTGTCGACTTCCCTGGCTCTTTTGCAACTTCTCCGCCAATGGGCCACTACAATCTTGGCCAAGCATGGTTCAAAGTATCGGCCGAGTCAACTCGGTGTCGGCCGAGTCAACTCGAAATCGGAGGATACCGAGATGCGTTTCAAAAAGAAAAACGAATCATGCTGTCTCGCCGAGATATCGGCCGAGACAACAGATCGGTCGAGACAGCCGATTGAAACGACACATTTTTTTTTAACCCTTTTGACATTTTTTTGGTACCCAAACAACAATTTTGTCCAAAACATTTTTTAATTTTGTCTGTAAAAAGATGTCAAAAATACGCTTTATTAGACATTTCTTTGTATATTTTTTTACAAAACATTTATTTGTACAAAAAAAAAAGTATACGTTTTGTAAGACATTTCTTTGTAAATTTTTTCACAAAACATTTATTTGTACAAAAAAAAATGTATATGTTTTGTAAAACATTTATTTCTACATTTTTTTACAAAAAATTTATTTGTACAAAAAAAAATGTTGTGAAAATTATTGCAACCTTATATAATTTTTCTGAGTAATATGGAAAAAAAATTATATCATTATTTGAACATTGTCATATTTTCTTTTATTTTTTGATAGAATTTTAATTTTTTACCATATTTCTTCGTTGTTGAAAATATATTGTAACATTTACACGACCTATATAAGTTTGTCCACATAACATATACATGCAGAATAATTTTACACACTAAGATTAAATTAAACAATTGCAAGAAAATTAAAATGTCACTGATATAAAACTAATAACATTCACCGTACATAAAAATATTTGAACTTGGAACAAAATATCCTATCAGAATATAATGTCACATAATGATGTCCAAAAATGGAAGAGACAAAGATTGTGGTAAAAAAGAATTCTCAGATGTCTAGTCTCGTCCATGAATATCAAACATCCTCCTAAATATATTATAATCAACAATTAGTCACTTATACGTAATTGTTTAGAGATTTTAATCATTTTACATAAAAAAATGAAAATAAAATTAGTACGTTAGCAATATGTCAAGTTCGCCGCACTTCAGAATAACTAATCGTACAATGTAATGCATATTAAACAAGGTTCTAAAAAACGCGGCGCATGATCGAGGCGTGGAGGCCAAGCCTTAAGCCTTAGAAGCCTAGGCGGGCCTTAGGCGTAAAAAGGTGTGAAAAGGCGTTTAGGCCTTTTTAATATATTTTAATATTTTTTAACCATTACAAGGCTATTAAAATACTAAAATTGTACGTATCATAAAAATATGCCTGAATATATGCAAATTAAAATGCTATTTGATTATTTTGGATGAGATAATGGTCCAGTTTGTAAAAAAATTCTTTAAAAGACGATATCGTTTCACTAAAATATTGTTGTTTTTAGAAAAAAGTGCGCCTTAAGGGTTTTACCAAGAATAAGGCGTAAAAAGCGTAAGGCGAGGCGTTTCTCCCAAGCCTCAAGCCTAGGCGTGCCTAGGCGGGTTTTTTTAGAACAGTGATATTAAATAATGGTTTGAACATATCTGATTGTTACATATTGTTAATCTTATTTTTTAAAATTTTATATTTTTTTTGGAATTTTTCGCACTCTAAATAGCTTATCTTTATGTATCGCCCGATACCGCGACCGATATCGCGACCGAGTTGAAAATCGAGTGTCCGATACCGGGACCGACACCGAGACTTTGAACCATGTGGCCAAGTGAATGTCGAAAGGGCGTCATCCTCTAACGACGCGCCCTCTAACGAAGGAACATAAGGTTACTCGACTGACGTAGAAGACAGACTAAGCTCAAAATCAGTGAATGCACTTCGGCCAAATGTGGAGTCGATTCTAGCCTTCTTCCACGGCTTGCACCGTGTTTGGAGCTCACAGTTCCTTTTTTAAGTGTTCTTGAGAAGCATGCGGCGCGCGAAATAATCCCCCCATCCAACTTGTATGCCTGAATGGCAAGAGGAATTGTCTCTTAGTTGGTGCGACCGTTGGGCAACCCTCGCTCAACACAATCAACGATGGCACAAAATTTACTCACAGGCAGGCTAATGGCGGCGCTAAACCATGTCTTGAGTGAGCCTGTCGAACGTTACTCGGTGTGTTGGTTCTCAATGCTCCCACATCCCCATTTTTATTATCTCCTTATAAATGGAGTCCCCGGATGTAGAGGTTCAACTCTTGTAAATTAGGGCGTCTTTATCATCCAAAAAAAAATTCTTGTCGTGGCTTCGCCAAAAATCTTGGCTTTCTTGGTTTTCGGCATCTTCAAATTGTTGGGAAGGAAAGTTTTCCATCGAAAGCCCTAGCAAGGTTTCAACGAAGATTGAGGATGTAATTAATGGTGAAAAAACTTAAATTTATGGAATATCAATACAATTAAATGGGAAATAGCCGTTGAAATTTAATTGTTGGTCCCGTAGAAATTGGAGTGTCGCAGGGACCTTCCCCTCGCGACAAAAGGAGTGTCGCGGGAAGACTTCACCTGATGCCAGTCTTGAAGCAAAACAACTATTTTGGGGGAGCAAAAATGCATTTTTCCATTTTTGGGTAGCAAATTTGCACATATGACCATCTCCAAGGCAATCAGCATTTTTGCTCCCCTAAAAGGTGATTTGCTCCGAGGCATTTAGCAAAAAAAGTGGCAAAAATGCTCTCACAGCAATCCAACTGTCGTGGAAAGGGTGAAAATAAATTAAAAAATGCCGAACAAGTGCTAACACAAAAAAAGCTCTACGGCAGTCCAACCACAGCTCGTCGCGCAAGAAAATGCTTTGCAACTCCCAATTTAGCCTCCCAATACAAAATTAGTAGTTCGCAAAAATAGCATTTTACAAATTTGCAACCAGCCTTAAAGATTGTCTTTGAAAACATTTTTTGTCATGATAGAAATATTCATGTTTGGCATACTAAACCACACTACATGTTATATTAGCTATCAATATAGCATAGGACCCCATATAAACACTTAAAAACCAAAGGAACCCATCCCACAGGCTTTTGACAAGTTCTCTATTTTAAAATTTGAGTTCGATTACATAATAAAATCCGCAAAAACCCTAAAACGACATAACAAATATAGTATTTAATCCAAAAAAAAAAAGCTCGTTTCAACGTAAGTTTCTACACGAATGAACATAGAGACCATCTCGAAGGCAACCAGCATATTTGCAAAATACTATTTTTCCTCTCCCATTTTGTGATTTTGGTGCTCCGGAGCAAGTGGCAAACTAATATTTCTTGGTTGGGGGGCAAAATTAGGAGCGGGAGCAAAATGTTTTCAATTTTAAATTGTGCTTCCAATTTTAAATTGTTGCCGCTGAAATTGAAAACCTCGTGCTCACACGGATGTTGAATTGACGCTGGATCATTTTTTGTCTTTTAGTCTTTTTCGGCATTACTACTTATTTTCACCGCATATCATTGTTGCCACTTTTTTGTTTTTGCTCATCGATTTTGGCCAAATCATCTTTTACGGGAGCAACCATATGCCTTAAAGAGTTGGAGATGGTCTAAATTCTTCATTAACCACTATTATTAAGAGTGTATATTGTATAGTTGAAATTAGATTTTAAATCTAGTCGAGAGATAAAAACAAACACACTCTTAATGCAGAATATTATCTATTTTTCAACAATTTTTTTACAACATTAAGAGCCAAAACAACCACTAAAAATCTTAATACTAAATGGAACTCAATTCATCAATAAAATTCAAAAACAAAGACTAATATATAATAGTGCATAAGTGTAATTTTGACCTATGAAAACGAATAAACCTATGTATTAATTTAAATTTCAAATTCCATTACATAACCTAATCCGCAAAAAACCTAAAAACTCAAAAAAAATTAGAAGTAACGAATCGTACATTTTTTTAGTATCAAGAGTGAAAACTGAATGAAACTCAATTCATCATTAAAAGTCAAAAACAAACACTAATATATAAGAGTACATAGTGTAATTTTAACCTATCAAATCGAACAAACCTATGTACAAATTCAAATTTCAAATTCCATTACATATCATAATCCGCGATAACGCTAAAAACTTAAAAAGTAACGAATCGAATTATTTTTTAGCATTTATTCTAACGGACTATTTTTCAACATTAAAATTACCTCTTAATACTAAATGCAACTTAATTCATCACAAAAAGTCAAAAACAAACGTTAATACGTGAGAGTACATAATATAATTGACCTATCAAAACCGGCAAACCTATGTATAAATTTAAATTTCACATTCCATTACACATTATAATCCGCGATAACCCTAAAAACTCAAAAAGTAATGCCTCGAACTATTTTTCAGTATTAAGGGCTCAAATAACCACTAAAATATACCTCTTAATACTAAATGGAACTCAATTTATCATCATAAGTTAAAAACAAACACTCGTATATAAGAGTACCCAGAGTAAATAGGGGTGTAAATGAGTGAAGCCGGGCCAAGCCATAGGATGCTCAATTTGAGCATCCAAACGAACCGAGTCGAGCCGAGTTCGAGCTGAGCTTAGCTAAGCTCGTTTATTAAATGAGATTGAACTTGTGTTTGAGTTCGGTTCATTTACCAAACGAGCGAGACGAACGCAGACTTTAAACGAGACGAACATGAGTCGAACTCGAGCAACTCGGTTTTAAGAGGCCTAATCGAGCTCGTTTATGCCTTCAAACCCAAAAACGAGCCGAGCCGAGCCTAACGATCGCATATTTTTAAACGAGCTCAAAATCGTGTTCATGCATTTGCTTAACAGATGAGCCGAGCTCGAGCTTTAATCGAGCCGAAGCTCGAGCTGTTCATTTGCAGCCCTATGCTCAAACTTGATTCAAAAGCTTAACGAGTTTAAAAATGTGTTCAAGGTTGGTTCATTTATTTCACAAGCCGAGCTCAAACAAGCTTATATCTTAACGAATCTATAGTGCATTTAGTACGATTATTGGTGATCAAGCCGAGCTCAATTAACAAGCTTTGGTTCGCTTATTCTACTAGCCAAACTTAAACGAGTTTTATCCGATCCCTAAGAGTAATTGACATACCGAAACGGAAAAACCTATTTATAAATCCAAATTTTACATTCCATTACATATCATAATCCTGAAAGTAACTCAAAAACAAACATATGCATAAATTCAAAAACCCTAGAAACTCAAAAGTAACAATCTGAGATCTTCAAACCTTCAATTTGATCATTTTCAGTAAACTCTTTCTCCAAAGCTCGATCGATCATACCGGCAAAACTATCCTCTCTAGTTTTTGAACGAGAAACATTATTTGATGATGATTCGGTGAGATTTGTAATTTGATTATTAACATCGCCGTTTATGAGAGAGAGAGAAAATGGAGAGGATAGAGCTAGAGAGAGAAACAGGAGAGAGAAAATGGAGATCATGGCACGGAGAGGACGGCGCACGATACGCAGACCGGCGCAGGTTTAGAGCGAGTGTCTGTTTTTGTGTCGGTTTTAGTGTTCAAAGTGTAATAAACAAGTACAAACTGGCTGGGGAGAGAGGTGAGCTGTCGTATTGGGGTGAGTTCTTATATTGTTTCCCAAAAAAAAGGATAAAATATTATATTATTATAGATAATTATGACAAACATTACGGGTTTACATTGGCTCGTTTTTTAAATGATACTTAATATACTCCATTTTGATCTAAAAAGGTATAGAATTACTCTTAATTAGGTCATGCGAAATTTTTTTCTAATATATATTCCATTCAAAAGTGTTTTTGCTTCAATAGGTTTTATTTTTAAATAGGTAATAAATATTTACTGTGTGTGCAAATAGGAGTTATAGAGGAAAATTTATTTTAGGGAGCTTGACAAATAAGTTTAGTTTATATAAGATATTTTGTAATTGGTTCTATCCAAATAATTTTGTCTCAATAGGTCATATTTATACAAATAGTAGTGAATATTCACTACATGTTTACAAATATGTCCTGTTGGAGCAAAAAAAAATATTGGACCTATTTAACTACATACTTCATAAATGGGGCTAATTGGTAAAAAAAATATTTTAATTGGACTAAATAAGAAATATATTGTGTAAATAAGACATATTTATCTATCTTTTATGAATAAATGAGGGTTTGAAGAAAATAAATTTTGTATGGTTTTCTATTTGATCATTGGGGACCATCAGGCCCCTCAACCATCGTTAGTAGCCGATGGAAGTGCACAATCTATGTTGCACTAGAAAATGATATTCGCCCGTATACAAGGCTATAAAGAAGTTGGGTCGCTTATTCATAGGCGTCGTGTTCGCTATCGAATAGCACAATCTCTCATTACTGAACGTTCAACTCCTTTCGACTTGGTGGAGTTTTGAGTGGTGAATATTAATTCCTCACATGGAAAGTGAAAACATGTGGGTCATGTCTCGCCACTTTTCCAACAAGGAAAGAATAATATTATTTTTATCTAGGTAAATGGCATAATCATGATGTGGTCGAAAATGTTGGCTCCAGCCAACACCCAGTTATCCCCCACCCGAGCCATGCTCTTCCACTAAGAACGTATGGATTTTATTTACACATCTCATTTTTAGTCTAGAATGCCCTACATAATTGACATGTTCAATAATTAAATCATTTGTATGTTATTAAAGTGTGAAACACATATTAAGCGAACATGTCCATACATTAAGTGTTAAATAGTAATAAAATTGTAAATTCAATCAATCATATATTTCAAATGTTCAAACTATAATTCTTATATTATATATAATAACAATAAGCGATGGTAATAAGTAACTTGAACGGATACACAATACTGATTGCCAAAACCCTCGAAAGAGCTATATGTTTCTAGTGAATAAACTTTGGGGGCCTAGTACTTGATGTTCTCATGTAAAAGAAATCAGAAATCGTCTACAGCATGCTAGGTCGCACAAGATGATAACAACCCTTGAGAATTTGTATGTCGTCTCTCAACAACTCATTGACACACATCCACTAGAATTAAGATGTTATGCAGGTTGGTTATGAGAGAGAGAGAGAGTGGAGAGAGTGAGTGGGGAGGCAGTACAAGTGTCGTTGGAAGAATAATTTGTATTTAATATTTATATACCCATGACTCAAATGTTACAATATTTAATCTTTCTCGACGTTTGGATCTCAAATGAAATTTTGGTTTGACTTTATAACATTCGGGCGTTCTTCCACAAAAATGCCACAATGCTCTATAGATTATTTGACAATGGTGTTAAAAACTAACGACATCATAACTCGATGATTCAATGCCATCAATGATCAATACGACCCCAAATAAAATGTATTAACAGGTAAAAAAAAGGGCATTGTTAAATTTAATTTTATTGATATATATATATATATATATATATTGGATGTATTCAAATTGATATTATTTTACGAAACATATTGTTAGCATGTATCCGAAAAATTAGCAACATGATTAAATTACTCTCAACTTTGGTCAAACGCTTCAAAATATTTGTAAGATCGATACGAAAATTAATAGACTAATAATGGAGAATTGGTAAAATATTTTTGGAAATTGGTGAAATGCCTTCGAAAATGACTTTAAATGAGTATAATGTCTTTGAAATTCATGTAAAATGACTTTTATAAAAGGGCTTGCATGTTATGTAAAAAACTCTTAACGTAACTCTGCAATCTAATACGACTATGTTTTGTGATTTTTTAAAAATCATGAAATGAGTTTGTAGTATGTTAAAATGATTATACAATTAATGTTAGAGTAAAGTGCTATATTGGTCCCTTACCTTTGTCCAAGTCTCAATTTCATCATTTACCGTTTATTTATCTAAATCCCCCCCCCCCCCCCCCCCCCGAGACCTTTCATTTTGTCTCAATTTCATCCTTCTGTTCATATTCATCAATTTTAGTTAACGGAAGATAAACTATTGATGTTTAATTATTATTTATACCCTTCAATCAACTACATTCATATTAAGCATATAAATTATAATTTAAGAAAATGTATTATTTAAAATGTTTTAATGAATTTGGTTTTATAAAATAAACTTTTTAATACTTATTTCCCATTTCTAAATATAAAAAATTATTTATTATTTAAATGTTTTGATTAAATTATTTTTAAATGGTATATAAAAATACTTTTTGTACTTATCTTCATTTTGAAACATGAAAACTATACTTAAAAAATGTTTTCTTTATACGTTTTGTAACAATGTTGGTTTTAAAAATATTCTCATACTTAATACCTTTTAAAACATGTAAACTATTTTTTTTAAATTGTTTTATTTAAACTTGTTTATTTAATGATTTCTCTTTCTTTTTAAAAAAAAAACTATATACAATTTTTAACTTTTTAAATAAGAAAACTATACTTAAAAAATTATTTATTTAAAATATTTTGTAACAATTTTTTCCAAACTTCCCTTTAAATGTAAAAACTTTTTAAAAAACAAAAATTATCTTTAATAGTTCTTATTTCATACTTATTTTCCGTTAAATATAAAAGACTAAAAAAGAAAATGTTTTGTTTAAACCATTGTTTAATAGTTTTAATTTTAAAAGATGTTTTTATACTTATTTCCAATTTTTAAATGTTGAGTTGTTTTATATATTAAAAAATTTATTTCGATTAAACCTTTTTAGAGATTTTTTTAACAATTTTAAAAAATAACTTTCTATTTAATTATAATTTTATGTCTAAAACGGAAAATAAGCACAAACGTTTTGTTTGAGAATGTTAAATAAATAATTGGAATCATTTTATTTGTTGTAATGTTTGAAATAAAAAAATAGCAGATTCTTTATCAACAACAATTACATAAATAATTGATTTGATTAAAAAAAATTACGTTGTTTTTTTGTCTCAAAATGTTTAAAAAGTATGAAAAATTTAGAACCAAAATTGTTAAAAATGAGTATAAACAAAACAATTTATTTATTAAATAGTTTTTATATTAAAGGGGAATAAGTATGAAAAAAACTACTAAAAATAATTTATTTTTTCTTTAAATAGTTTTTATATTTAAAGGGAAATAAGTATGAAAAAAACTATTAAAATAATTTTTAACAAAAAAATAATTATTGTATAGTTTTCTTTAAAAGAGGAAAAAGTATTAAAAATATTTTTTATACCGTATGAAAACAATTTAATTAAAGTATTTTTTTAAATAGTTTTTATGTTTAGAAATGGAAAATAATAAAAAAGTTTAAACAAAATATCTTATAAGTATGATTTGTATGTTTAAAAAGAATGCAGTTGATTGAATAGTATAAATAACAAACGAACGTCAATAATCTCTTTTCGATTAAGTGAAATTGACGGATATTAACAAACTGACACGAAACGAAAAATGAGGATGAAATTGAAACAAATAAAAGGTAAGAGAAGAAATTGAGACTTGGACAACGGTAAAGGGCCATTATGATACTTTATTCTAATGTTAAAGTAATGCCCCGAAATGTTGAGATAATCCTGTAATTTATTTAAACAAATTTGTAATAATATGTTAAAATGAGACTTTAATTCGTTTTACTAATGGTTGGGAATTGCGGGTAAAAAAGACTTAGAGAGTTAGATTTACTTAAATCAGGAAATATATGTAGTCTTAATGAGAAGAATTAAGTTAAAGAGTCATACAACGACTCAGGGCCGGTCCTAAGATTGAGAGTGCCATGTGCGAAAATTAATTTAGGACCCTTTAAAAAAATATGAAATACCTAAAATGGGCCGCTAAAAAATTAAACTTATTTTTTAGGGCCCATTTTAGTTGGGTGAGATTTTTGTGTAGTTGAATAATTCTTTGTACAAATTGTTTTTGGGTAGTTAAAAAACGGGCCCCTAAAAATTTAAACTTATTTTAAAAATTGACATTTTTATATACATAAAATATTTTTGGACCCCTAAAATATACATATATAGGTGCATACTTTAAAATGGGCCCTGTGCCATTGCCCACTTGGCACATGGCCAGGGCCGGCCATGCAACGACTAAAAAATGCATTATATTTGATGCGATATATTCTGTTTCATATTCACATTGACTCATGTTCGAGTCAACATTAACGAAACTCAAACACGAATCAATACGAATGTAATATGTATCCAATTGTATTGCGTTTTTTATTCACTATAATTATAGTCAGAGTAATTTTAGATCAAGACATGATTGAGACTCATTTTTATAGATCTGTTAACGTGTCTTGTATGTATTATTGTTATTCGAGGTTCACTTTATAACTATCAAATAATACAAACATGACATGTCAATATATTTACAAATAAATATCTGAAGTTTGTCTTAAATTCTAAATCCTCAATCCTAAATTTTAAAACCATCTATAATTACTTGCTTAACTTAAATGATGATGAAATTCGTGATTGATAACATTTATTAGGAGTATTTAATGGAGGGTGTTTGGACCATTGGGTTAGTTGAAGAGGTGCCGGTCACGTGAGGTTGAGCTTGGAAGAGAATTTTGCTCTTGTGTAAATAAATAGACAGTAATTAGGGTGTGAATATGAGAATGTCAGCAACAGCAAATAATCAGTTGTTTACATCTACCTCATTAGTCTGTCTTTGGATAGAGACAGCAAGGGGACTGTCCCACCTCACATGCTTCTCATTTATAAATGTGCTAAAATAATAATAATAATAATAATAATAATAAACATGATAGCATATATTAATTGTTTGATGGATTAATTAATGTTATAGTCCCTAAAATATATTTTATATAATGCTTAGTTCAATATATACTCTCAAAAATAATTTTTAGTCCCTAAAAAAATATTTCATTTAACGTTAATGTGTTGGACTAACGGTTGCTTTAGATAATATGTTTTATTCAAATATATAAATAATATATCAGAGGTTTTTTGTTGAGAGAGCTTGACAAATAAATTATGTTTACATAAGATATTTCTTAATTGGTTTCATTACAAAAAATTCTCAATATGTCATATTCGTCAATCATACATATAGTAAATATTTACTACTTGTTTTTTAATAGAAGCAAATAAAAAAAAGTAGGACACATATGACTACATAGTTAGTAAATATGACCTACTGGTAAAAATATTTTTTTGTTAAATACCCCTTGTTTGATTACGGGTAATATATGCACAACGCATTTAATAAATGGTCATATATCAAATAGTCCCTTGAATATTTTTTAATACAGGTTTAGTCCAAGCCTTTTAATTTGCTCAAAAAAGTCATTCACCGTGTCACTGGCGCGGACCTTTAAAAATAAGAGAATATTAGTTAAATAGTTGTTTGAGGGACTTTTTGGTACAAAATAAAAGGCTTAGAGGATTTCAAATGAGAAATACTAACTTCTATTTTTTTTTCTCTAATTACCTATTTTTTTCAAAAATAGGTTCAAAATACTCGAGCCCTAGAACCATGTCACAGCCGACCTCCAACGGCAATTGCTAACATCAAAGTATTTGTAATTTAATCAAAATGTCCGTCATCAAAGTACACGTGAAATGGTCAAAGTATATGCTAATTGAATCAAAGTGTCTAATAATATTATGAAAGTATATATTAGCATAAAGTTAGCAAGGGGGTCAACTAAAAAGATAATATAAGATAAGGAGCAAAAGTGGGTCTAAATGATCCAATATTTATTTTGACAGGCTTATTTGCAAATGTCGTTTATTATATCCCCGATTTGCTTATACAGTATATATTTGTGATGAGTATTGTTTAAGACAACTAATTTCTTTGTCACTAATGACACACAATGCTTAAAAATAAGAATTATTTTGAATTTACCCCCCCCCCCCGACCCCACAATTTTATGACTTCTTTGAGTTACAACCCCATTTTTAAATTTATTTGAAATAAACCTCATTCACGCATTTATAGACACTTTGCAATGATCTTCCGCGACACTTCGTTAGCTTTTGTTGTACTTCTGGGGACAATTACAAATATATTTAAGATTAAAAGTGTAACTTAATGTTTAAATGACTATACTACTGTGTTTTGTGACAAGAAAAAAAAAATTGTTGCATCTAACCCACCCACTTGTGATATTATTAAAACTATAGTGATCATAATTGTTTATTTAAGCAAAATAAAAGGAATATTTGTAATTTTACTCTTCTATCTAGACTACGTGAGCTGATGGTACAGCAAACCTACTCATGCGTAAAATTCTTACAATGTGGTCATTGAAATAAATTAATTAATTGGGTGTTTTCACAGGAGAGGAAGAAGGTAGAAAGTAAACATTCAAAATGACCAGATTATATTTGGTCCAGATCTTGATACTACATTTATATTTTTACTTTTAAACCACTTTTGCAATATTTTGTAAGAAAACACTGCACTCTGTAGACTTTTCTAACAGTTATAAAAGTGTTAAAATATAATTTTATAGTTCCACCCTTATTATATTGTAAAAGTACAATTAAATGCATTTGTTAGTGGCTTGTTTCAACTTCAGATACTGCTATGATTCTGTTGGAATTAGTCAGGTGAGCACATGCATGACAAAGTTTCTTATTAAAATTTATGAGACAAATGTTGGCATTCTTTGATTTACAACGAAAGTCTTCCAAAATTTCAACAATTTTTGTTTTAAATTTACATTTTTTTAAAGGGTCAATTATTAAATAGTCCCTACTATAAATATATATTTTTTAAAAAGGACACATATTTTTAGTTTAACCCATTTAGTCCCTCAAGCACTCAATATCCTCTTATTTTTAGAGGTCCGCGCCAGCGGCACTCCCTCTCCAAAATATGTGGCAAAGGACTTTTTGAGGCAAAATAAAAAAGTTTGGACTAAATGGGTATTAAAAAATGTCCGAGGGACTATTTGGTATATGTCCTTTTTTTAAATTTGCCTCATGAGATCGCGGTGTATTTGGACATAATCCCCGCTTTTTAAATAATTAGACCTACCCCCCACCCCGTCGCCCCATGCATAAGGTACAGGTGAGATGATATATATGAGGGGGGTAAGTCTAATTATTTGAACAGTGTGGGATTATATCTAATTATGGCATTGTCTCGGGGGTAAGTACAAAAAAAAACTTAAATCTATTTATGCATATTTCCCCTCAAATTTGAAAAGATTATAACAACCTCTTAAATTTTGTGTTTTCAACCTTCCATTTTATTTCTTTTCCAAATTCCTTGTTACTTTCGGAACAAGGTTTATTACACTTTGCCCCACTTAACATTTTAATTTTAGTAATATATGTTACCCAAAATGATATTTAATTAGTTTACATAAAGTATAAATAATAATTAATACATGCATAATAATCCGAAATAAACACAAACAAACTTATAGTGACAACAATACAAAATTACTTGATTGAGGCAAGTGTTGAACACTCTCTCCTTAAGACGATATTTGTCCCTCACGGGTGCTCTACGGACTCAATGACAAATATTTCACAGGATACATCAATCACAAGTTGCAAAAGTAGCACTCCAAATTGCAAGTTACTCGCGAACCAATAATGTAATAAACTCTCTTTTATGGACACAAAAATGGGACTGACTTAAGGTAAAAGAATGTCTGAAAAAATAACAGAAAAATAAAATAAAAGCCATCTATTTATACTAAAATAAATAGCAGTTAAAAACAGTTAAACTATCACAACAGTTGGGAACAAAACAATTAAAAACGAAATTAACAAACTATTAAAAACTCGAATTAAAAATACGGTCAGGAAATAAAATATATACCAAATAAAAATTGGTCTCAATAAATAATAAAAGACCCAATAAAACTTGTCTCCAAAAGTTAATACTTTGGCCAAGTCAATGCCCAAAGCCCACAGCCCACATCCGTGCACGTGTCGAGTCGAGCCAAATCGGTTTGGGTGGGCGGCACGTGCGTGTTGACATCATAGTCAATCGAAGTACATGTAGGTCCTCATTCCTTCAAAGGGTTGGGATACCTCAAGGGCACCAAACCCAAATGTCAAAATGAGTTGTAATATACTGCACTCATTTTTCATATTTTATCTATGTGGGAGAAGAGTTTTAACATAACACTTCAACCAAATTCCATTTCCAAGTGGATATTTTAAGTAACAATTTATCATTAATTAATTTACAGCTTTGCGTACATGAGTATACCATATATATTCCTCGCGGAGTAGAATGCGTTGACACTTCGAACCATCTTGAAAGACGTGTGGATCTCATATTAAATTGACCTTAAAGTTGAAAAAAAATTTATTTTATCAACTCAATTAAATGTCATAAATTTCAACAACCCCCCATATGAATGAAATTGGTTTGATCAACATAAAAGACTATGCAAATATAAAGAGAGTTATGTTAAAAAATTCTTACATTGGGAAAGATAGCTTTTGACGTTGAATCTTCCCTGGTGAGAGACTACCAGATTTGCTTACTGATCAGTGAATGCGATGTCTTGAATTGTTCAGTGTTTGGTGTAAATCAAGGCAATAGACTACGCACAGTAATTATTCGAAACAAAATGCGTTCTTTCGATTGTACTCATTTTGGCCCTGAATAACTCCTGGTTTCTTGAGTGCTTTAGAAATTTTTAACCTTTCGAAATTCTCATAGAAGCGACCCATTCACACTCACATAGGTGACTTCCTATTAAGAGTATCCAACTACACCCCACTTGAATTTTTAAGATATACAAGTCATTAAAAGCTAAGTTTATCCGTACTTACTCTATAAGCAACATTATTTTATTATATAGGAATAGGTATGAGTTTAAAACTTATCAATGCTCACTTGGAAGAGTTAGTCAAGATTCGACTGTCCTTTTGAACATAGATTCTGGTATTTGTAGTCAGCTGGGTAGGGTTTCCATCAAGACAATTCTTTATTTTGTAGGCTTTAATCTCATTCCCCTAGATAAATTATATACTTGCTCTCTATTCAACCCTTTGGTTGACGGATCCTCTATATTGTCCTTAGACTTAATATAATCAATGAAAATAATTCCATTAGAGGACAGTTATTTAACAGTATTATATCTTTGACGTATATGTTAAAACTTACCATTATACATATGACTTTGTGCTCTGCCAATTGTCGATTGACTATCACAATGTATGCAAATTGCAGGCACATATTTTGGCCATATTGAAATATCTTCTAAAAAGTTTCGAAGCCACTCTGCTTCTTTTTCATCTTTATTAAAAGCTATAAATTCATATTCCATAGTGGATAACAATACAAGTCTGTTTAGAGTATTTCCAAGAAACTCTAACACTACCAAATGTAGATACATATCCACTTATGGATTTAAAATCCTTATTAGATATCCAATTAGCATAATTATGTCCTTTAAGTATAGCTGAATATTTTGTGTAGTGCAATCCATGATTTAGGTATATCTTAGATATCTAAGAACTCTTTTTTATAGCTTTCAAATGGTCTTCCCCTGTATTACTTGTATATGTACTTTATTTGCTAACTGAGTAAACAATATCGGGATAAGTGTAGTTCATGACATATATTAAACTGCCTACGATACTAGATTACTCTAATTGAGATAACCATTCATGTTATTTTTATATAAATGAATATTTGGGTCAATAGATGTTTTATCTTTAATATCACTACCTTTATCGAACTTATCAAATATTTTCTCAATATAATGAGATTTAGACTAGATAAGTCCATCCGATGTTTTGAAAATTTAATTTTTGATATAAAATATGCCACACCCATATCTTTCATATCAAATTCATTGGACAAGATTTTATTAGTATATTTAATGATATACTTATTATTTTCAATGATAAGCATATCATCCACAAAGAGATAAACAATGACATAACCACTTTGAGTGTTTTTAATATAAACACATTTATCATATTCATTTATTTTATATCCATTACACATCATTACGTTGCCAAATTTCTCATGTTATTGTATAGGTGTTTTTTTCCATAAAGGGATTTAACAAGTCTAAACACTTTCTTTTCTTGTCCTGGAACATTAAACACTTCTGGTTATTTCATGTATATCTCTTCGTTTAACTCGCCATTTAAAAAGACAATTTTCACATCCATTTTATGTATCTAAAGATTATGTAATGCTGAAATAAATATTAACATTCGAATGGATGTTATTCTCATAATAGGTGAGTAAGTATCAAAATAATCAAATCATTCATTTTGCCTATATCCTTTAGCTACAAGTATAGCTTTGTATTTTTCAATTGATTCATCCACTTTCAATTTTTTCTTAAAGATTCACTTGCGTCCAAGAGGTTTATTACTTGGTAGAAGGTCCACAAATTCCCAAGTATGGTTTTGCATGATGGATTTAATTTCACTATTTATATCCTCTTTCCAGAAAAGGAGCTTCTGGAGTTGACATCACTTATTCGAAGCTACTAGGCTCACTCTCTAACATATAAGTTAAAAAATATGGACCAAATGACTTTGAAGTCTTTATCCTTTTACCGCATTTAGGTTTGAGGTCATCATTTTTCTCATTCGATTCATTGTCTATATTTTCTTGATGACTACTAGATTGGGTATCATAAGTTTTTTTAGAAGAACTTGAATCAACCAATTTACTATTAGGAAATATGTCTTTGAAAGAGTATGCATTTCTAGATTCAATTATGTAGTTTAAGTGTATATCACAAATCTCTAATTTATGAACAAGAAATTGATATGCACTACAGTTAATTGCATAACTAATGAAGGTGAAATCAATCATTTTTATATCCTATTTTAATCCTTTTAAGATTATGAGCCACCACATTTGTAAGACACTCCCACACTTTGAGGTATGGGTAAGAAGGTTTTCAACCTTTTCACAATTCATATGGTGTCTTGTATGTTTTCTTATGAGGCATTTAATTCACATGATAATTTACAAAAATCAAAGTTTCCCCACACAAATTATGAGGTAAACCCGAACTTATCAATATAGCATTCATCATCTCTTTAAGAGTTCAATTTTTTTGTTCAATAATACCATTAGATTGAGGTGAGTAGGGAGCAACAGTTTGATGAATAATTCCATCTTTCGAACATATTATTCAAAAAGGTAATCATATTCACCACCTCTATCGCTTCAAACCACTTTAATCTTTTTGCTAGGTTGATTCCCATATTCTGTTTTGTAATGTTCGAAGACATTTAAAGCCTCATCCTTATTTCGAAGCAAGTAAACGTAACAATATCTTGTGCAATCATCAATAAAAGTAATAAAATATTTTTTCTGCCGTTTGTTTGAACAAATCACAAATATCACTATGAATTAACTCAAGAGGATTTGAATTTCTTTTAATAAAATGAAATATATGTTTTAGTTAACTTAGATTTCACACACATTTCACACTTATGATTTGAATGAATAATAAATTTAGGTATTAAGTCTAAATTAATTACTGTACGAATAATATCATAAATAACATGACCCAATCTACCATTTCATACATTATAAGATTCAAGCAAATAAGTAGAAGATGCAATCTTATTATTATTGTCATTACATTGAGTCTGAAGAGCCCATCGCTCAAATATCTTTTCCCCACATACATACCACTCTTGGTGAGTACAAATTTGTCAGATTAAAATACTAGTTTAAACACTTTCTTGCTAAGCAAGGATCCCCAAACCAAGTTCTTTCGAATGTCTGGGACATGCACATCATTAAGAGTAAGTTCTTTTCTCAAAGTCATCTTGAGTATAACTGTTCCTTTCCCTTTTGCCATCGAAGTAGAAGATTTTTCCATGAAAAGTTGCTCTTAATCATCCATATGTTGGTAGAAAGTAAACATATTCTTGTCATAACATATGTGACGAGTGAACCCGGCGTCCACACATCATTCCCAAGTGTTTCCCACTACGTTGACTTAAAAAATAAGGTCGAAAGGCTTTAATCCGTAATATCATCTGAAAGGTTATCAACTTCAGTGACATTGACTTGTGCGGGCTTATGTTTTTTATCCCCATGATTTTTCGATTATGGAAATATTTAACATGATGTCATGGCTTGTCACACACAAAGCATTTTCCATCAAACTTTTTAAGATTTTCACTTTTTGGTCATTTGAATTGACCACCTTGGTTCACACGCTTTCTTTTCTTATTACTTTGACCTTTTTCCACAACATGTACTTTGGATCCCATAGAATTTTCATCTTTCTTCTCGGAGGCATGATTATCCTATCCGATCCTTAATCTCATAATCAAGTCCTCAAGCCCCATATATTTCCGTTAACGTTTCAAATAATTTTGAAATCTTTCTAAGATGGTGGCAATTTTTCAATCATTGCAACGTCTTGGAATGATTCACTCAATTCCATTTTTTTCAAGAAAAGTTAGTTGGAGCTCTTGCACTTGATTCATGATAGTCTTTTAATCAATTATTTTAAAATCCAAGAATCTACCCACAATCAATTTCTTCATTTTGGCGTCTTGCGTTTTGTATATTTTTTCAAAGACTCCTATACCTCTTTAATTATTTAAAGAGGGTTATACACATTATACAGTGTTTTTTTCCATATTGTTGAGGATATAATTCTTACATACAAAACATAAATGTTTCCATGCACCCATTAAATCAATTACGTGTTTGTCATTTCACTTTCTTTAAAAGTTGATGCCTCTTCATGAAGGAGTTTGACCAAGTTCAAAGTTGTCAAATAAAATAACATTTGATGTTGCCCATGTTTGAAATCAGTCCCTTTGAAATTTTCGGACTTTTCACCATGTCCAATAGTTGTTTGCACAACTGCAACGGGCAAGGCATAAGTAGATGTCATTTCTATTTAAACAAAAATAAATATGTATTAATGACATTATATTTTAGTAGATCGATTATATAAATATAATCACACAAAATTTATTAAATAACGACTTGTTTATAATTTACATGAAATACCAGTAAACTATTTTTCTGAATAACAGAAAATAATACGTAATGTATATTAATAAAATTTATAAACATGAAACTATTAGATTATGTTTTCTGATTATATAAAAATATTTTTCATTGGCCAACACAGGATTGAGTATAAAAACAAGTTTTCTGAATATACATAAATAATTTCTGGAACACGAAAAATTAATTTCGTAACACATAAATTATTATAAAAATATTTATGTAATTAATTAACACATAAAATCATTCTGGAATTTAATAACAGTAAAGAGAATAGTAAAAATAATATCGTCTAAAGATTTTTATAAAAAATTGTATTTTATTAATTTATAAAAGTAGAAACAATAATTAATACATGCATAATAATTTGAAATTAACATAAACAAACTCACAATGATAATAATGCGAAATTACTTGATTGAGACAAATGTTGGACACTTTATCCTTAAGACGATTTTTGCTCCGCACCGGTGATGTACGAACTCAATGACAAACGTCTTCTAAGATACAACAATCACGACTTGCAATAGTAGCACTCCAAATCATAAGCTACTGGAGAACCAACAATGGATGAAACTCTCTTTTTATGGATATGAAAATGGGACTTACTTAAGATAATAAAATGTTTGGAAAAAAAAAATACAAACCATCTATTTATACTAATATAAATAGCAGTTAAAAATAGTTAAACTGTCACAACAGTTTGGTGCAAAATTGTTAAAAAATGGAATTAACAAACTGTTAAAAACCCTAAATTAAAATTGGTCGAGAAAATAAAATATACACCAAATAAGATTTTGACTTAATAAATGATAAAAGGCCCAATAAAATTTGTCCCCAAAAGTTAATACTTTGTCCAAGTCAAAGCCCAAAGCCCACGGCACGCGACCCACGACTGTGCACATGCCGAGCCGAGCTAAACTAGACCAAGCCGAGTTGGGTCGAGTGGGCGACAACGGCGTTCGCATGTAGACTTGGAAGTCAATCCAAGCCTATATAGGTCCTCCATCTTTCAAAGAGTTTGGATACCCCAAGGGCTCCAAACCCAAAGGCTAAAATGGGTTATAATATATTATAGGGTACAAACCGTAATGGCCCGAATTTCAGAGGCCCAAGTAGACCCAACACGGATATATAAAGCTTGTCGCTCAAGTCAAGATTAATATCAAATGGGATAAAACATGGAGGGCTCAATCTTGTTACCTATAATCTCAGAGGAGATTAACATAGATCGGTAAAAGAGCCAGCTGTGGAGATTTTTAACATAACTCAACCACCTTTATCACTATAAATGGAACCCCACCCTGGGGCATTGGGGCATGTAATTCTTGGTTAATTAATTATAAAGAATTAATATACAGAGAGAAACACCCCACGAACATAGGCAGTTGTCAAACCACATAAATACTTTTGTTGTAAGGTTATTTTACTCCTTATTTGCTTCTCAATTGCTTAAAATCATTTATTGTGATTAATTTCACGTCATATGGGAAAAAGATTATTTTGCCTAAGCAAATAAAAACTAGAAAGTTAAGAAATATCTTACCCTCATAGTGCACCCGTTGCAGGTGATTAGTAAGACATATTCTCCCTACTTAGAGTCAGGTCTGTAATACACCTGGATAGAAATTAGGCCGGTGGCCGTCCAGAATTTTGCCTACAATATCATTATTCTGAACAGAGCGACAAGTATCCCAGATTAGCACTTATATCGCGGTTAGTCGACGCTTATGAGGACGACTCCATCAACAAGAGGAGGCAACACGCCTCCATGTGGAGAAAAATGGGCATATTTAATGATATTTGGATAAAATAGAGCGAGAGCTCTGTAGAGATAAACTCAAGTGTATACACCATAACCTGGTACCCCCCTAACCAAGTACATTTTCAAGTCCCTAACACTCCTCCTCCCTTTGTAGACCGTAGGTCTTACCCTAAGTACTGATATAGAGGCAACCGGGCGCTTTCGAGCCCCGTTTGTCTCCATTCAACTCTTCAACCTCGACGAGGCTCATTAAAATATCGAAGGACTTTAAATTTCATTTATAACGAACGGTCCATATTGTGTGTGAATCAGCCTCACGGTTCATTTATAAATTTCATTCATAACCAGATATTGCCAACGAATGGGGCACTATCTTTGTCTCCAATAACCCGATGGCGTAAATGGATTCAACGGACATTATATTGATGGATGCACCTCCATTTAACAAGACCCGTGAGGAAACACAATCATTCATTGATGCAGTAACATAAAAGGGTCTGTTATGCGGATACCTGATCAGCCTATCAACCTCTGAGAATGTGACTTCTGAGAGATATCTACTCACTAGTTTAGCCATAGGTCCCTTCCATTTTAAATATGGCGCCATATTTTTCTTCGTGATCTCTAAAATGGATCGTGTAACTTCCAATCGAGAATCTTTAGGGAGACCAAAGGACCAACCAAACTTTGGAGAGCGAGCTACAGCGACGCATTCGATCCATGGATCTGTCTGGTCATCTTCTAGCTCATAAACTTCCTCCACGTCTCTATATGCAGCCTTATCTATGCTATCACTGCATTAACTTTTTCCAGAGAACAGGATCCCATCTGCTTGCTGAGTCCCTCAACGGGATCGTATGCTTCTTCCTCTTGGTCTTCTGTCCCTTCAATATGTCATCCAAATAGAGTTGAGCCAATTCGAAGGTGCACTCTTCTAAAGACCGTTCGAAGCCATCATCGGAAGATCCTTTGACGTCACCTCCTTCGAGCCACTGTCCCATTGTCAATTGCTCAGCCTCCTCATCAAAAGTGCTAACCATATGGGCCCCATGGGGTGACAGAGGGTTATCATTCACATTAGTTTGGGGCAATACGATGTCTCCATTCTTTACATGACGGTCAATCAACCTCCTGAGTGAGAAGCACACTTTGGTAGGGTGATTTATCCTATTATGTAGTGCGCAATAATGAGGCTTCTCCCTGTCTTGTCGTGTGAGTGGTGCAGTCTGGACATTAACTGGCCTACATACTTTATCACGGACCATGAGATCATAAAGATTCAAGGCATGTTCCACCGTGCAAGGTAGCTCGGGGGGATCCTCTTCATCTTTAAACTTTCCTTGTTATCTCTGCCCCTTCTACTTCCTCGACCTCCGTTACTTCTTTCTTTACACCCCCCATTGGCGTAGTTGATCCTCAAGGGTATTCCCCTTCCCGAGGTGACTGTTGGCCTCATTAGCAAGCTTGGCAAAATAGGCGGGGGTATTATAGGTTTTACCACTAAGGCAATATTCCTTACTGCTTTTAAAAATGCTGCAAACATACCTTCTCTTGTTTTGTTAATCGGATGATATATATACTCGGGCAGTAAGCCCTCTGCACACACTTGTAAAAATTTGTCTTCTCGCCTCTTCTCTCTCACATCCATGGAGCATTCACGGAACCTCCTAATATAAGCCACAACATCCTCTCCTGGCTTTTATTTCTCACGCGCGAGCTGGGTAAGTGTGAACTCATCCTCAGCCAAAAAGAACTATTACACGAATAAAATATGCAATTCTTCCCAAGAGATTATACTACCTGGGGCTACGTGGAAATACCATGTATAGGCTTTCTCCGTCAGGTATTTTAAAAACTCCATTTGCCTTAACTTCTTGTCATTGCAGTGGGCCCCCAGACTCTCGATGAACCTCTTCACGTGCTCCTTGGGATTAACGCCTTTCCCTGTGTACTTTTTGAAAATTAGAGGAATATAACCCACTTGGTAGGGTTCATTGTTATATGCCTCTGGTTAGGGAGTACGAAAGTCATCGTACACCGAGGAACTGTCTCTTTCAGACACAGTTATAAACTTTAGCAGCTCTTTCTTTATATCCTCTAAGCTGGCTGGCCGCGACATTATTATCACCGGGATCGTTGAGGCTGGTACGCTTGCTCCTTGGCCTACAGTTATAGCTGGAGTCGCTGAAGTCGCTCCCCCACTCTGCAACGCTGGCCCCTTAATCACAAGTGGGACCGTGGTAGGACACACACCTCCCAAGGGTGGTGAAATAGTGGGTAAGGCATTATTAGAAGTAGGCGTTGCCACTCCTCCAGTAATAGTGGGAGCCGGTATGGACGCTGGAGGTATAATAAAGGGATTCGCTCCTATGGGAGCCCCTAACATTGCTTGGGCTGT
The DNA here is from genome assembly GCA_949130495.1 of Sambucus nigra. NCBI lineage: Eukaryota > Viridiplantae > Streptophyta > Magnoliopsida > Dipsacales > Adoxaceae > Sambucus > Sambucus nigra. The sequence goes on from OX422211.1 coordinate 442,090,094, forward strand.
CGGAGTTTTGATGAACTCTGTGAATAAACCCATCAGCCCCTGCATTTGCACCTGACCTATTCCTCCTTGCGTGGCCATCGTCTCCGCAATACCAACACCAGGCGCACTAGGCTCCGTCCTGGCCATTATCTCCCCCTCAGGCAGTGCGGCGTTGTTTACTTCTTCTTCTTCTTCTTCTTCTTCTTCTTCATGTTGTATGGCGTCGAAGTTAATGACTCTAATGGTGTTATCCTCTGGTATCTTTTCAAAAGATAATACCTCCCCAATGGAGTCGCCAAATGTAAGATGTGGGTTCTTCAAATACAGTTAGTATTAAGTGAGGCGTAACCCCTTATCAAGATCGGGACTAACACTGTTAGGCACGCAATATAGACAGTAGCCATAGGTAAATTAGAGATAATCAGATTCAATATTCAGGCTTGAATTAAAGAGCGTATTAACACAGGAGACATATGACAAGCACGATAAATGAATGGGACCAGCATGTGGTGTGGTCGGAGGGAGAAATAACAAGCAATACAGGCAGAGTAAAGGCAAGGCAGGAACTTTAAGCTCGGTTAATGCCCAATGATGGGTGTATTAAATGTGTATGGTAGTTAATGCTCTCGCAGGGGTTCTCCGGTATAAGGAAATTTGGGCAGAAATTATGGGCTCAGAAAATTCTCTCTCTCTGATTTGTTCATCTGGTTTATTTATATTAGGGCGAGGCTACTCGAGTCAGCCTGCCTTCGATCCGTCTGATAGGGTGCATTAAATGCATAAGATATTTCATTCAATGCATGGAATCCCATGGTTTTGACGGGAAACCATTCTATTGGTTGGATGTATTATGGGTATTTAATGGGAAATATGACCTGTCAGCTTGAGGTTTACTCTAGGATGGCTAGATGTTCAGGTTTGGTGAACTAGACCTACCACCCTAAGGATAAAGCCACCTGAATGCTACATTCTTGAGAACCTAAATATCAAACGTTCTGACGTCAGAAAGTGGTTCAAACAGTGACTATTGTTAGGTATCTGGTCACATCAGTCAGGAGGGCTGACACCCAAGGTACCTCGAGGAGGTAACCTCGAGGGGGCAAGTATTGAGGGAGATTGGGTACCTCGAGGAGGTTCACTCGAATAGGTAAGAAATGAGTAGGCTCGAGTGACACTTGTCCTGGATGAAGTTTTGCCCAAGTGTGCCAAGATGGTTGGTAATAATTCCCAACGTTGCCTTATTCTCAATCCTCTAAACCATGTCTCTATGAAGTTCCCAAGATGAGGTTGCTTGATGGAGCATGAAAGCTCTTCCATGCCCTTCTAGGCATGGTCCCTCGTGGGTACCAAACAACCTCAATCGACATGTATATTTATAAGATAAAATACATAATACAACACTCTATTTCTTGTTATAAACTATTGTCACCCAGGCAACTTTGTTCTATGAAATGGGTTCTTTGAGCCGCTTATTGTGAAGAATCTTCGAAGTGGGTGCTTCGAGCCACTTACCGTGAAGAATCTTCGATGTGAGTTTATGGAAAATCTTTCCTCCTCCTTCTTTGTGAACAACCGACATGCTTAACCAAGTTAACCACTCATTTTGGTGGACACCCCCTACAGGATCAATAAAATCTCGAAGGGATCTGAATCCTCCTTCCAATGGTTCATACTATGCACGAATTGACCTCACGATTAGCACGAACAATCTTTTTTACTCAGAGTACTGATTTGGAGGCCACCGGATGCTTTTGAGTCCCGTTTGACTTCAGTGAACTCCCCAACCTGAGCTAAGCACATTTAAACGTTGAAGGTACCGGAATTACCTTTTTAACAGTCCATTCCGTGCGCGAATCGACTTCAGGTTTCGCATAAATGACCATTTTTACTTCGAAAGGCTATTGAGCACTCCCGAGACTTGTTTAACCTTGGTCAACTCTCCAAACTGAGCGAATCTCAATTAAATCTTAAGGGTTATGAATTTCCTTTCCAACGGTCCGTGTCGTGCACAAATCAGCCTCACGGTTCGTATGAATGACCCATTTTACTCCGAAAACCACCCGTTTAAAGACCATCGGGGGCTTCCGATCCCCGTTTGACTTCAATCAACTACCTAAATCGAGGGTGGCTCAATGGATTCTTGAAGGACTTCGAATCCCCTTTTCAACGGTCATGTCCATTCCCGATTCAGATATAGGTTTAATTGTATGCCAATTTTTCTAAAAAAGTTCGTTCCAGACTGCCTCTAGGCACTCAGACCCCCTGCCTATCGGCAGGGTGTACTTTCCTTTTTCGACAAGGCAGACACTATGTCGATAGACTGGGTAGGGTCCATTCCGATCGACCCCCTAAACCCTAAAATGACACTAATTAAGGAGACCATTACCTCATTCTTATGGGACCTCATTTTTAGCAATAAAAAATATCAGAGCACCGTCATTCCCAAAAAAACCTATTTTCCAACATTCTGTCCATTTATGTTACCTCACTTTCCTACCACCTTTGGTCACTTACCTCACCTTACTTCACCACCATTATATCACCATAAAATCAGACTACTCTCCTTCAAAAATGATTTGCAAAAGTCTCGTAGAAGGTCTATTCCTAATATTTTCTAGTTAATCCATTTTAGTATTATTTACTCACTTTATTCCCATTTTGGTATCTTCTAGTCTTATTTTTGTTATCTCACATCAACTAATATACTTTTTTATTACTAGTATTCACATAACATATTTTTATAAAAATCCAAAAAGACAAAAAAAAAAGTTTATTTGTAAATTCCAAAGGTAAGACTTCCTCACTTTTTCAAACTTTTACACTTGCGCACATTTTCTTCAAAAACATTCAATGTGGAGTTTTTTATTTGGGTTTATGAGTTAAACCCCACCCCTTCTCCCATTATTTACATTACACACATGTACACACACATCATGCTTTAGAGAAAAGGAGAATATTAACATAGCCCATGAGAGACCGAAAGGGCAGAATGGGTGCCTAACACCTTCCCGTTCTGTAACTTATTCCTAGGACCCTCAATTCATTTGGTTTCATATTCATAAGTATGACCTTGGTGTTGTTCTCTCGAGACAACTATATTTGTTTTGCCTGTTTTGATCAACATATATTAGGGACTCCATTTCTTTGTGTTGTCCCCTTTTAATAACGACAACTTTATATCTAAGGTAGCCTGTGAAAAGTTCTCGTACGAGTGGCAGAAAGAGGACTCCCATATCCTCGAATAACCCGCATGTGCAGGGTGGGAAGAGAGGAAGACGATGTCCTGTAGGGTTATTCCCCTCCCGTCACGATTTCGAGGTTGGCCCGCACTAGAGGAATCCGACCTGAATGACCACAGTAAGTGTCGTGGTCGAATGTTTATCCCTCAGGAGAGCAAAACTCACAGCCAAAGAAGGAGTTTGTGCCACGAGTTAAAACATTCAGAGCATAAAAGTTGTTCGACGAGGTGAAACTAATACGAAGGACGTCGTAGACATGATATTTGAAGTTTGGTTTGAAGGGAGATGGATCAACACCCAACTAATCACACGACACAAGGTCCATTAAGGAGCTGGAAAAATGGTACTCATCACTCAGATGAAGTCCTCATTTTAGAGGAAATTAAGGAGTAAGAGCCTCCGAAAAAGTTTGCAACCCCTAGGTTCAAGACATACGATGGGAAGACCGATTCTATAGACCATGTGTGTAAATACAGGTTGACCCTGTAGAACCACAAATGCGCCCTTATATGACGTATATTCCCCTCTATCCTAGTAGATATCGCACAAAAGCGGTTTGATAAGATATTTCACTGGTTGGTCAAGAAATTCAAATCGCTTTATTACAAAGATTTCTCACCCAAAGAGAATGGATTCTCTCATCACCATAAGGAAGAAACCCCAGGAGACTTTGTGAGATTATGCCAGACACTATTAGAAAAACTTCAATAAAGTCGAAGATTGCTCTGAACAAGTTTCAATAGAATCGTTCAAGATAGGCCTACCCCACAACTCCATATTGCACCAATACCTCACTAAGAAATAGGCAGACACCATTGATGATCTTATGTCGCGCACAAAAAAGTATGTCAACGTGGAAGATGTCACTACACCAAAACTGGCGAATGGTCACAGCCAAAATCCCTGACCAAGACTGTGGATCACGAACTTGGGCCGTGACTATTTCGGGCGCGACCAATTTCGTGGGTCGCGGTCTAAGTCCGTAACGAATCGGGGGTTCACGTCCCTTAGGGGTCACGGTATATGGTCGCGACTTAGGCCGTGACCCACATCGCAATGTGAAAAAATGGTCGTGGCCAAAGTTCGTGACCCCCAATCACGTCAAAAATGGTTGCGACTAAAATTCGTGACCCATACCGTGACGAAAAAAATGGAAAAAAATAGTCGCGGCCAAAGTTCGTGACCCCTAACCGTGATGAAAAATGGTTGCGACCAAAGTTCGTGATCCACACCGCGACGAAAAAAATGGTCGCGGCCGAAGTCCGTGACCCCTAACTGTGACGAAAAATGGTCGCGGTCAAAGTCCATGACCCACTCCGCGACGAAAAAAATGGTTGCGGCCAAAGTCGTTGAACCATACCGTGACCATTTTTTCCATTTTTTGTCACGGTGTGGGTCACGGACTTTGGCCGCGACTAATTTTTTTTCCATTTTTTTCGTTATGGTATGGGTCACGAACTTTGGCTGTGACCATTTTTCATAACGATTGGGGGTCATGGACTTTGTCCGCGACCATTTTTATTCTTGACGGGCAAAAAAAAAATGGTCATGGACAAAGTCCATGGACAATATTTAACTATAATTAAAAAAAAATTGGTCCAATTCTAAAATTGGGGATCCGGTGACTGTGCGGCCGATTGCTATGTGTAACGTTGGACGCGTACGAGGTGTTACAAATATTTATTATTGGCAAATCAATGAAAAAAAATCACAAATTGCGAATCGGGAATGTTGTTAATAAACTAATGTACATACAAGCTTAAAAATATTATAAGTCTTAATAATTCACAGACCCAAAAGAAAAATTGGGCAAAGTTTTCTCTATTTTCTGGACATTCCAAACCATGTTAATATAAAACATGCTTAATATAAAGCCTGAACGACCATAAAATTTAACAATCAAGTTATAGAAGCCTGCACGCCTGTAACACATAAAAAACATAATTCTGAATGTCAACAACATTATATAAACAATCTTCATGTAGTAAACTATTGCCTCCTTCATTTGTTCCACGTGCAAAAAACCAAACGATATAATTTTATCCTGTAAAAAATAAGATAAAAAAATGATATCAATAACCAAGTAATTTTACAAAAATCTTATTCAAGCTGAAAAATGGCATCTACGAATTATAATTATCATCATAGCAGTTCCTACGAGTTACATTGGGGGCTATTTCGGGATTTCCCCCTCTAGCGCCATGTTTTAAAGCCTAAGTCTAGATATTTTCAAATTACTGTCCTATTATCAAATTGGGAGTCCCGTGACCACGCGGTCATCTCCTACGAGTTAAATTGGTCCCGTGCGAGGTGTCGACGCCTCTCATGGGGCCGTTTGGGAGCTATTTTGGGATTTCCTCCTCTAGCGCTATGTTTTTAAGCCGAAGTCTAGATATTTTCAAACTATCGCCGTATTCTAAAATCAGGAGTCCCGTGACCACGAGGTTAGTTCCTACGAGTTACATTGGTCTCGTGCGAGGTGTCGGTGCCTCTCACGGGTTCATTTGGGGACTGTTTCAGGATTTCCCCCCTCTAGCGCCATGTTTTAAAGCCTAAGTCTAGATATTTTCAAATTATCAAACCGGGAGCCCCATGGCCACGCGGTCAGTTCCTACGGGTTACATTGGTTCCGTGTGAGGTACCGTTGCCTCTCACAGGGCCGTTTGGGAGCTGTTTCGGGGTTCAACCCTTTAGCACCATTTTTTAAGCCTAAGTCTAGATATTTTCAAATTATCGTTGTATTCTCAAAGCGAGATCCCCGTGACCATATGGTCACTTCCTACGAGTTATATTGGATTCGTACGAGGTGTCGGTGCCTCTCACGGGGACGTTTGTGAGTTGTTTCAGGGTTCACTCCTCTAGCGCCATGTTTTAAGCCTAAGTCTAGATATTTTCAAATTATTGTAGTATTCTCAAACTGGGATCCCCGTGACCACGCGGTCCATTCCTACGAGTTACATTAGTCCTAGGCGATGTGTTGACGCCTCTAACGGGACCGTCTTTAGGATGTTTCAGGGTTCACCCCTCTAACGCCATTTTTTAAGCCTAAGTATAGAAATTTTCAAATTATTATCGTATTCTTAAACCGGGAGTCCCGTGACCACAAGGCCAGTTCCTACGAGTTACATTGGTTCGGTGCGAGGTGCCGGCACGTCTCACAGGGTCGTTTGGGGTTGTTTAGATGTTCCCCCCTCTAGCGCCATTTTAAGCCTAAGTCTAGATATTTTCAAATTATCATCGTATTCTCAAACGGTCAGTTCCTACGAGTTAAATTGGTCCCATACGAGGTGTCGGTGCCTCTCACGGGGCCGTTTAGGGGTTGTTTCGAGATTTTCCCCTCTATCGTCATGTTTTTAAGATATTTTCAAATTATCGTTGTATTCTCAAACTGGGAGTTCCGTGATCGTAAGATTAGTTTCTACGAGTTAGATTGGTCCCATGTAAGGTGTCAATACCTCTCACGGGGACGTTTGGCGGCTCTTTCAGTGTTCCCCCCTCAAGCGCCATGTTTTTTAGCCTAAGTCTAGATATTTTCAAATTATCATTGTATTCTCAAATCGGGGGTCTCGTGGCCACGTGGTCAGTTCCTACGAGTTACATTGGTCCCGTGCGAGGTGTCGGCGCCTCTCACAGGGTAGTTTGGGGGCTATTTAGGGGTTCACCCCTCTAGTGCCATTTTTAAAGCCTACATCTAGATATTTTCAAATAATCTTCGTATTCTCAAATCAGGAGCCCCGTGACCAAGCGGTCAGTTCCTATGAGTTAAATTGGTCCTGGGCGAGGTGTCGGCACATCTCACGGGGCCGTTTGGGGGCTGTTTCGGGGTTCACCCCTCTAGCGCCATTTTTTAAGCCTAAGTGTATAAATTTTCAAATTATCACTGTATTCTAAAATCAAGAGTTTCGTGACCACAATGTCAGTTCTTACGAGTTACATTGGTCCCGTGCGAGGTATCAACGCGTCTCACGGGGTCGTTTGGGGTTGTTGTGGGGTTCCCCCCTCCAGCGCCATTTTTAAGCCTAAGTCTAGATATTTTCAAATTATCGTCATATTCTTAATCTGGGAGTCTCGTGACCACGCGGTCAGTTCCTACGAGTTACATTGGTCCCGTGCAAGGTGTTGGTGGCTCTCACGGGGCCGTTTGGGGGTTGTTCCGGGATTATCTGCTCTACCGCCATATTTTTAAAACTAAGTCTAGATGTTTTCAAATTATCGCCGTAATCTCAAACCGGAAGTCCCGTGATCATGAGGTTAGTTTCTACGAGTTACATTGGTCCCGTGCAAGGTGTCGATGCCTCTCACGGGACCATTGAGGGGCTGTTTCGGGGTTCCCCCCTCAAGCTCCATGTTTTTAAGCCTAAGTATAGATGTTTTACAATTATCATCGTATTCTCAAATCGAGAGCCTCATGGCCACATGTTCAGTTCCTACGAGTTGCATTGGTCCCGTGCAATGTGTCGGTGCCTCTCACAGGGACGTTTGGGGGATATTTTGGGGTTCACCCCTCAAGCGCCAATTTTTAATCCTATGTCTAGATATTTTAAAATTATTACATTGGTCCCGTGTGATGCGTCGGTGCCTCTCTGGGGGACGTGTGAGGGCTTTTCGGGATTTCCCCCTCTAGTGCCATGTTTTTAAGCCTAAGTCTAGATATTTACCAATTACCATCGTATTCTCAAATCGGGAATCCCGTGACCATGAGGTTAGTTCCTATGAGTTACATTGGTTCCGTGCGAGGTGTCGATGCCTCTCAAGGGGCCATTTGGGGGCTGTTTTGGGGTTCTCCTCACTAGCGACATGTCTTTAAGCCTAAGTCTAGATATTTTCAAATTATCATCATATTATCAAATCAGGAGTCGCGTGGCCACATGATTAGTTCCTACGAGTTACATTGGTCTTGTGCGAGGTGTCGGCGCCTCTCACGGGGACGTTTGGAGACTGTTTCGGGGTTCGCCCCTCTAACGACATTTTTCAAGCCTAAGTCTAGATATTTTCAAATTATCGCCGTCTTCTCCAATCGAGAGCCCTGTGACCATACGATCAGTTACTACGAGTTACACTGGTCCCGTACGAGGTGTTAGTGCCTCTCACGGGGCCGTTTGGGGGCTGTTTCGGGCTTCACCCCCTCTAGCGCCATATTTTTAAGCCTAAGTCTAGATATTTTCAAATTATCTTCGTATTATGAAATCGGGAGTCCCATGGCCACTAATTCAGTTCTTACGAGTAACATTGGTCCCATGGGAGGTGTCAGCGCCTCTTACGGGGTTGTTTCAAGGTTCACCCCTCTTGCGCCATTTTTAAAACCTAAGTCTAGATATTTTCAAATCATCATCGTATTCTCAAATTAGGAGCCCCGTGACCACGCAGTCAGTTCCTATGAGTTACATGCTCCCATGCGAGGTGTAAGTACCACTCAGGGGGCCATTTGTGGGCTGTTTCGGGGTGCACCTCTCTAGCGCCATGTTTTAAGCCTAAGTCTTAGATATTTTCAAATTATTGTCGTATTCTCAAATCAGGAGCTTCGTGACCACGCGTCAGTTTCCGCGAGATACATTGGTCCCGTGCAAGGTGTCGGTGCCTCTCACGGGGACGTTTGGGGTCTATTTCGGGGTTCAGCCCTCTAACGCCATTTTTTAAGCCTAAGTCTTGAAAAATTTCAAATTATCGCCGTATTCTAAAGCCGGGAGTCTCGTGACCACAATGTCAGTTCCTATGAGTTACATTGGTCCCGTGCGAGGTGTCAGCACGTCTCACGGGGCCGTTTGGGGTTGTTGTGGGGTTCCCCCCTCTAGCGCCATTTTTAAGCCTAAGTCTAGATATTTTCAAATTATTGTCATATTCTCAATCTGGGAGTCCCGTGATCACGCGGTCAGTTCCTACGAGTTACATTCGTCCCGTGTGAGGTGTCGGTGCCTCTCACGGGGGCGTTTGGGGGTTGTTTCGGGATTTTTCCCTCTTGAGCCATGTTTTAAAGCCTAAGTCTAGTTATTTTCAAATTATCTTCGTATTCTCAAATCGGGAGTCCCATGCCCGCGTGGTTAGTTCCAACGAGTTACATTGGTTTTGTGTGAGGTGTCGGTGCCTCTCATGGGGCCGTTTGGGGTCTATTTCGGGGCCCCCCTCTAGCACCATGTTTTTAAGTCTAAGTCTAGATGTTTTAAAAATATTATCTTATTAACAAATCGGGAGTCTCATCGCCACACAGTCAGTTCCTATGAATTACATTGGTACCGTGCGAGGTGCCAGCGCCTCTCACGGGGCCGTTTGGGGGCTATTTCGAGGTTCACCCTCCTAGCGCCCTTTTTTATGACTAAGTATAGATATTTTCAAATTATCGTCGTATTCTTAAATCGGGAGCAGCCCCGTGACCACGCGATCAATTCCTACGAGTTACATTGGTACCGTGCGACGTGTCAATACCTCAATCGGGGCAGTTTGGGGGTTATTTCGGGGGTTCACCCCTCTAGCGCCATGTTTTAATCCTAAATCTAGATATTTATATTATCATCGTATTCTCAAATAGGGATCTCCGTGACCACTCAGTCAGTTCCTACGAGTTACATTGGTCCCGTGCAAGGTGTCGGCGCCTCTCACGGGGCCGTTTGGGGGCTGTATAGGGATTTCCCCATCTAGTGCCATATTTTTAAGCCTAAGTCCAGATATTTTCAAATTACTATCGTATTATGAAATCAAGAGCCCCGTGACCACGCGGCTAGTTCCTACGAGTTACATTGGTCCTGTGCGTGGTGTCGGCGCCTCTAACGGGGTAGTTTCGAGATTTCCCCCTCTAGTGCCATGTTTTAAGCCTAAGTCTAGATATTTTAAAATTATCGTCGTATTCTAAAACCGGGAGTCCTATGACCACGAGGTCAGTTCCTACGAGTTATATTGGTCCCGTGCGAGGTGTCAGTGCCTCTCACGGGGCCGGGGCTGTTTCGAGATTTCCCCCTTTAGCGACATGTTTTTAAGCCTAAGTTTAGATATTTTCAAATTATCGACATATTCTCAAACCGAGAGCCTCGTGGCCACGCCGTCCATTTCTACGAGTTACCTTGGTCCTGTGCGAGGGTGTCGTTGCCTCTCACGGGACCGTTTGGGGGCTGTTTTGGGGTTCACCCCTCTAGCGCCATGTTTTAAGCCTAAGTCTAAATATTTTTAAATTATCATCGTATTCTCAAACCGGGATCCCCATGACCACTCGGTCTGTTCCAAAGAGTTACATTGGTCCCGTGCGAGGTGTCAATGCCTCTCACGGGGCCATTTGGGAGCTATTTCGGCTCTCTGGCGTTATTTTAAGCCTAAGTCTAGAAATTTACAAATTTTCACCTTATTTTCAAATCGAGAGCCTCGTGGCCACACGTTCAGTTCCTACGAGCTACATTGGTCCCGTGCGAGGTATCGACGTGTCTCATGGGCTGTTTTGGGCTACCCCTTCTAGCGCCAATTTTTAATCCTATGTCTAGATATTTTAAAATTATTAGATTGGTCCCGTGTGATGTGTCGGTGCCTCTCTGGGGGACGTGTGAGGGCTGTTTTGGGCTACCCCCTCTAGTGCCATGTTTTTAAGCCTAAGTCTAGATATTTCCCAATTATCATCGTATTCTCAAATCGGGACTCCCGTGATCGTGAGGTTAGTTCCTATGAGTTACATTGGTTCCGTGCGAGGTGTCGATGCCTCTCAAGGGGCCATTTGGGGGCTGTTTTGGGGTTCTCCCCACTAGCGATATGTCTTTAAGCCTAAGTCTAGATATTTTCAAATTATCATCATATTATCAAATCAGGAGTCGCGTAGCCACGCGATTAGTTCCTATGAGTTACATTGGTCCCGTGCGAGGTGTCGGCGCCTCTCACGGGGCCGTTTGGGGACTGTTTTGGGGTTCACCCCTCTAGCGCCATTTTTTAAGCCTAAGTCTAGATATTTTCAAATTATCGTCGTCTTCTCAAATCGAGAGCCCCGTGACCATACGATCAGTTACTACGAGTTACATTGGTCCCGTGCGAGGTGTTAGTGCCTCTCACGGGGACGTTTGAGGGCTGTTTCGGGGTTCACCCCCTCTAGCGCCATATTTTTAAGCCTAAGTCTAGATATTTTCAAATTATCGTCGTATTATGAAATCGGAAGTCCCATGGCCACGAATTCAGTTCCTACAAGTAACATTGGTCCCGTGGGAGGTGTCAGGGTCTCTCACGGGCTGTTTGGAGGCTGTTTCGAGGTTCACCCCTCTAGAGCCATTTTTAAAGCCTAAGTCTAGATATTTTCAAATTATCATCGTATTCTCAAATCAGGAGCCCCGTGATCACGCAGTCAGTTCCTACAGGTTACATGCTCTCGTGCGAGGTGTAAGTGCCACTCAGGGGGCCATTTGGGGGCTGTTTCGGGGTGCACCCCTCTAGCGCCATGTTTTAAGCCTAAGTCTAGATATTTTCAAATTATCATCGTATTCTCAAATCGGGAGCCCCGTGACCACTCGATCAGTTCCTACAAGTTACATTGGTCCCGTGCGAGGTGTCAACGCCTCTCACGGGGCCGTTTGGGGGTTGTTTCGAGGTTCTCCCCTCTCGTGCCATTTTTAAGCCTAAGTCTAGATATTTTCAAATTATCGCCGTATTCTCAAATAGGGAGTCCCGTGACCACGAGGTCAGTTCCTATGTGTTACATTGGTCCCGTGAGAGGTGTCGGTGCCTCTCACGGGACTGTTTGGGTGCTGCTTTGGGGTTTACCCCTCTAGTGCCATATTTTAAGCCTAAGTCTAAATATTTTCAAATTATCATCCTATCTTCAAACCGAGAGACCCGTGACCATGCGGTCAGTTCCTACGAGTTACCTTGGTCCCGTGCGAGGGTTTCGTTGCCTCTCACGGGGCCGCTTGAGGGCTATTTCGGGTTTTAGCCCTCTAGTGCCATGTTTTCAGTCTAAGTCTAGATGTTTTCAAATTCTCGTCATATTCTCAAATCTGGAGCCCTGTCACCACGCAATCAGTTCCAACGAATTACATTGGTCCCGTGCGAGGTGTCGGCGCCTCTCACGGGGACGTTTGGGGGCTGTTTCGGAATTCACTCCTCTAGCGTCATTTTTAAGCCTATGTCTAGAAAATTTCAAGTTATCACCGTATTCTCAAACTTGGAGTCCCTTGACCACAAGGTCTGTTCCAACGAGTTAAATTGGTCCCGTACGAGGTGTCGGCGTGTTTCATGGGGCCGTTTACTGGCTGTTTAGGGGTTCACCCCTAGCACCATTTTTAAGCCTAAGTCTAGATATTTTTAAATTATCACCGTATTCTCAAACCGGGAGTCCCGTGACCATGCGGTCAGTTCCTACGAGTTATATTGGTCCCGTGCGAGGTATCGATGCCTCTCACAAGGTTGTTTGGGGGGACTGTTTCGGGATTTCCTCCTCCAGCGCCATATTTTTAAGCCTAAGTCTAGATATTTTATAAATTATGGCCATATTCTCAAACCGGGAGTTCCGTGACTACGAGGTTAGTTCCTACGAGTTACATTGATCCCGTGCGAGGTGTCGATTCCTCTCTCGGGGTCGTTTGGGGGCTATTTTGGGGTTCCCCCACTAGCCTCATGTCTTTAAGCCTAAGTATAGATATTTTCAATTTTTCGTCTTATTATCAAGCCGTGAGTCCCGTGGCCCCGCAGTCAGTTCCTACAAGTTACATTGGTGCCGTGCGAGGTTAAAAGAGTGGTCCTTATATGTGTGTTTCAAATCAAACCAATTTTCACCGAAAAATTATCCATCTTTTAAGTAGCACCAAACCTAGTTGTGAAAAAACCAATTTTTACTTTAAACCAATTTTATCTTGATTAATCCTAAACATGCATCTAGTGATTAAAGAAAGTAAAGTAAAGTAAAGTAAAGAATACTCACAATGCTGGATGTACGAGGAAAAACCCAAGACGGGAAAAAATCTCGGACGACCCAAGCCAGACAATCACTATGACAAAGGTTTTACAAAGACAGATTAGCCTTACTCAATGACTCGATCCCCACGGGTCTTGACGCTTTTTCTGATCTTCTACCATTCTTAAATAGTGTCCATGCAGAAATTCCATCTTCCACGATACCTGTCCACAACACACGCGTCCACGTATGTCTCGGTGTCCACCGAATGGCTTTGATTCGTCTACGATGTTGAACAAGAAGTCCTTCTCTTTTCTTCACCACAAAACTCAGATGTTCATGAATAGAACAAACCTTCTTGGTGCAGCAAGATCATCTAAACATATAATAGTGATAACTCGGATCTTTGCAAACTTCTAAGGATGTGTTTAAGCTTTGAAACCTTAGAAAAACATGTGCAAACATCATACTGGATGGTAAACTGTTTTTCCAGATGCACACTTACGAAACTCTAACGAAAACACGCTTTAAATAATAATTTAACCCTTCCTTAAAAAAAGAGTCGCTCAAACGAGATTGCCACGTCATTCGCGCGACATGAACATCTCGCTCGAACGATCTGAGATTTCGTTTGAACGACACACAATGTTTTTGACTTTTTGGTTTTTTTCTTTAAAACGTTTCTTCAAAAAGAGATCCAAATAAGTCAAACTCTTTTTCGAGCTTATCAGAATAAAACATAGTGTAAACCATTTAAAACACTTTTTAAAACATTTTAAAATATATTTCTTTATAAAAAATACATCCTTTTCTTTTATAAAAATAATTTCGAGCACGATTAATTATACGCATTCATACCTGTGTGATCTCGGAATGCAATTAACTTGAAGTCGAATAAACTTGCACCAATTAAACTTCGGCATGATTTAAATCTAAGCTTTGCCGCAACGTCTTCAATTTCTTCAATACGTCATAGAACAAGTGAGATCGTGACACAAATAAAATCTCCCCATGACATATTACAAACACAGTTTTGTTCGCGGAATTAAGTCAAAATAATACAGGGACTCAATTGAAAATTTATGTCCTTACAAATCTCCCCCTTTGACTATTCCGGGACAAAACTAAACCAGTGAAATGCCTAAGCCGGACCGTCAAGCCGTATGATGCCTATATCCCATCCCATAGACCCAAAGTTAAAAATTACAGGACACAGATTAGAATATGTAGCACCGGTAAGTATGAACTGTCTGAATGTGATGTAGACTTGAAATCTCATATCGATGAAGCATACCTACACACATGAAATAGACAAACAAATACCCAGTGAAGTATGGAGGAACAAATGATACCAATTTATATTTTCAATAAAAACAAATTATTTGACAAACATGTGAGCAATTATATGATACTAATTTTACAATAGATACCAATATGAATAAATTTTGAAATTAAACAATTGAGCAACAGTATGATACCAATTTGTAAAAACAAACTCAATAAACATGCTCCACAAATCTGCTCAATAACAAATCTTCCCCTACATCACATATATCTCTCCCCCTTTTTGTCTCGAATAGACAATCTAGTGAAAAGATAAACCAATCATTAAACTATCTAGCATGAGATAATACCAATGAAAAAAATGCTAGATAATCATGAAATAACCAGCTAAATGTGATCAAGTAATGATAAATCACTAGCTAGTAAACAAATGAATCACACAAAGAATATATCAATCTAATCAGGTGTGATAAACGAAATCATATGCAAAATACCAGTTTTGAAGACAAGAGAACCTGCATATAAACCAGTCAGTCCAGAAAGCTTCCAGCAGTACCAAAAAAAATATACCAATATAACCAGAGGACTGCAAATAAACAAGAAGAAAAAAAAATCCAGACTTTCGTTCAAACGAGCGAGGGACGTCGCTCAAACGAGATGAGGACGTCGCTTGAACGAAGTACAACTGTCATTCGAGCGACATGGAGATGTCGTTTGAACGACTTCTCGTGACCTGCCAAATTTTTCCAAATTCCCAGAAATAATATATATTTTTTCCCAGTGAAAAAATTTCCACAAAAAATTCCAGGAAGGGCTTGATAGAAGCAAAACAGTGCTAAAACAGTAAGCTTTTAACACAAAACGCATAAACACTAACAATGCGAGTTACATGCAAACATAGTACCGATGTGCTCAAACATGGACATGAAATGTATGGGCGTGAAACTACAACAAATGAGTCACAATTCCAACACATCGAAACGATCAAGAATCTCTAATTGATAGCGATAAATCATCAAACTTTATCATAGCCATATGCCAATTAAAGTGTGAGATTAATGAACTAAACATACTATATGCACACAAATCCAGAATTTTGACGATTCTACAAATAATAACGTCAAATTGCAATGTTGCAACATTAGGATTAGTTGTGCAAACCCGCTTAAATTTTCTCTAACCAAACTCCCTCATAAATATATACTTTTTCAAGTTCTTTTGAGGTTTTTAGCATTATCAACTTAGAAAAAATCTTATTGGCCCTTTTATTAGAATTTTGCTTTTTCTTTTGGGCTCTTTTAAACGATGTCTTTCACGACGAGTCAATTTTGAACTCTCACAGCCCTTTCTCGTGAATCACTCATCATTTTTTTCAATTAGATACAAATTCAAATCCTCACGGTAAACAGTTCTTACATGCACACTTCTCCTTAAGTCTACTTACGCATTGATGACAAGATTGAGATAAGAACGCCTCACCAAATTCAAATATGCAAGAGAATTCAAACATCCATATAAACTCGTGCATGTGTGCAATGTTGGCATATATACAAAGTCGAATCAAAATTCATATCAACTTCGAAACAACCCCATATAAACAATGGCTAAGATCATTCTAAGCATCGATAATAGTGACCAAATGTCCTAGCCACATGGATAATGAAATGTTTGGGGGGGGGGGGGGGGGTCCAAGCACACCAATATGCCACATCAAACATGCAAACTCCAAAACAAAAACCAAACAAGAAAACAAACTATTTTCGGTTTTTCAAAAAAATTTATCAAAAACAAAATCTTTTTGCATTTTTCAAATAAGACTCAAACAAATGAAAAATATAATACAAAGAGATAAACATGTCATAATACTAGCAAGAATATAGCATGAAGCAAAACTAGCATATGACAAACAGTATCATGCAAGCAACTATCCATAAGAAATAGCATGTGATGCATCGTGTGCAAGCATGTGAGAATCAACCAACCTAACATTTAGCATCTCCAAAATGGATTTCCTAACCCAAACAGGTGTATACCTAACAAAACAGGTTTCGGGAACTGACGGGACACTACGTTTAAACTTTTTAGGGTCTTTTCTAAGATCATATAAAAAACTCCTAAGGTGACCTTTCCTACCACAATGCGAACATGTGTAAACTTGACAAGGAACGGGACCGTTAGGTTGACCTTTTATAACACCTTAGGATATGGTTGATGCTCTAAAACACCTTATGGTATTGGCTTTAGCAACGGAAGCATTAAAACAAGACGAGCCATTCCCATTACTACACAAACTACTTGAGTCGGTTAAATCACCTTTAAATTTCAAAACTTTGGACTCAAGCAAAAAATTAAGCTCCTCAAACTTTAGGGACTCCTTCTTTAAATTATCAATTACCCCTAGAAGGTTATTTCTCTCCCCCTCAATGTGAGCAAACTTATCCCTAAGAGCCTTTTCACGTGCCACAAAATCATTAATCAAATTATTTTCCTCAACGGCACAAATCCTAGAATTTTTAAAATCCTCCAACTCTTTTTCTAAAATAAAGACTCTATCATCACTCTCCTTTTTCGAAACTTTAAAAGATTCAAAGTCATTAAATAAAGTTCCAAAATTCTCACGAATGATATCTCTTTGAATTTGAAACGTTTGCAAATATCCAATCATATTTTTAAAACGGGAATTTTCTTCCTCCAAAACTTCAATACGTTTTGCAAACTTTAAATTCAAGAGATGTAACTCGTCAAGGCTTAGAGAATCCATCGAGAGAAAACTAACACACAAGAGATAAACAAACACACAGTATCACAAAACAAATAAATTATGTTTTCTTGCTCTGATACCAATTTGAAAGAGTGGTCCTTTTGTGTGTGTTTCAAATCAAACCAATTTTCACCGAAAAATTATCCAACTTTTAATTAGCACCAAACCAAGTTGTGAAAAAGCAAATTTTTACTTTAAACCAATTTTATCTTGATAAATCACAAACAGACATCTAGTGATTGAAGCAGGTAAAGTAAAGTAAATAATACTCACAACACCGGATGTACGAGGAAAAATCCAAGACGGGAAAAAATCTCGGACGACCCAAGCCAGACAATCACTATGAATAAAGGTTTTGTAAAGACAGATTAGCCTTACTCAATGACTCGATCCCCACGGGTCTTGACGCTCCTTCTGATCTTCTACCGTTCTTCAATAGTGCCCACGTAGAAATTCCGTCTTCCACGATACCTGTCCACAACACACGCGCCCACGTATGTCTCGGTGTCCATCGAATGGCTTTGATTCGTCTACAATGTTGAACAAGAAGTCCTTCTCTTTTGTTCACCGCAAAACTCAGATGTTCATGAATAGAACACACATTCTTGGTGCAGAAAGATCACGTAAACATATAATAATGATAACTCGGATCTTTGCAAATTTCTAAGGATGTGTTTAAGCTTTGAAACCTTAGAAAAATATGTGCAAACAATGTACTGGATGGCAAACTATTTTCCCAGATGCACACTTATGAAACTCTGACGAAAACACGCTTTAAATTTTAATTTAATGCCGCCTAAAAAAAGTGTCGCTCGAACAAGATTGCCACGTCATGCGCGCGACATGAGCGTCTCGCTCGAACGATCTAAGATGTCGTTTGAACAACACACAATGCTTTTGACTTTTTTCTTTAAAACGTTTCTTCAAAAAGAGATCCATATAAGTCAAAATCTTTTTTGATCTTATCAGAAGAAAACGTAGTGTAAACCATTTAAAACACTTTTTAAAACATTTTAAAATATATTTCTTTATAAAAAATATATCCTTTTCTTTTATAAAAATAATTCCGAGCACCATTAATTATACGCATTCATACCTATGTGATCTCGGAATGCAATTAACTTGAAGATGAATAAACTTTCACCAATTAAACTTCAGCATGATTTAATTCGTTGAAGCTTTGCCGTAACGTCTTCAATTTCTTCAATACGTCATAGACCAAGTGGGATCGTGACACAAATAAAATCTCCCTATGACATATTACAAACACAAGTTTGTTCATGGAATTAAGTCAAAATAATACAAGGAATCAATTGGAAATTTATGTCCTTACAGAGGTGTCGACATTTCTCATGGGACCATTTGGGGGGTGTTTAGGGGTTCACCCCTCTAGCGCCATTTTTAAGCCTAAGTCTAGATATTTTCAAATTATCGTCGTATTCTAAAACTGAGAGCCCTATGACCACGCGGTCAGTTCCTACGAGTTACGTTGGTCCCATGCGAGGTGTCGAAGCGTCTCACGAGGCCATTTGGACGTTGTTTCGGGGTTCACCCCTCTAGTGCTATTTTTTAAGCCTAAGTCTATAAATTTTCAAATTATTATCGTATTCTCAAAAAGGGAGTCCCGTGACCAAAAGGTCAGTTCCTACGAGTTACATTGGTCCCGTGCGAGGTGTAGGTACCTCTCTCGAGGCTGTTTGGGACTGTTTCGGGAGTTTTCCCTCTAGCGCCATGTTTTTAAGCCTAAGTCTAAATATTTTCAAATTATCACCGTATTCTCAAACTGGGAGTCCTGTGACAGCGAGTTTAGTTCCTACGAGTTACATTGGTCCCGGGCGAGGTGTTGGTACCTCTCATAGGGCTGTTTGAGGGCTGTTTCGAGGTTTCCCCCTCTAGCGCCATATTTTTAAGCCTAAGTCCAGATATTTTTAAATTATCATCGTATTCTCAAAATAGGAGCCACATGACCACACGATTAGTTCCTACGAGTTACATTGGTCTCGTGTGAGGTGTCAGTGCCTCTCACGAGACCGTTTGGGGGCTGTTTTGAGATGTCCTCTTCTAGCTCCATGTTATTAAGCCTAAGTCTAGATATTTTCAAATTATCCATGTATTCTCAAATTGGGAGTTCCGTAACCACACGGTTAGTTCCTCTGAGTTACATTGGTCCCGTGCGATGTGTCGGCGCATTTCACGTGGCCTTTTGGGGTTCACCCCTCTAGCGCCATTTTTTAAGCCCATCTAAATTTTTTTCAAATTATCACCATATTATCAAACCGGGAGTCCCGTGGCCATGTGGTCAGTTCCTACGAGTTACATTAGTCCCGTGCAATGTGTCGGTGCCTCTCATCGATTCACCCCTCTAGCGCCATTTTTTAGGCCAAAGTTTTTATATTTTAAATTATCAACGTATTCTCAAACCGAGAGTCCCGTGATTGCACGGTCAATTTCTACGTGTTACAATGGTTCCGTGCGAGGTGGTGGTGCCTCTTACGGGACCGTTCGGGGGCTCTATATTAAGTTAACACTAACATGCATGGTCACGGGACCATTGATCTCATTATTATTTCTCAAACCAAGGCCCTGTATATTAAGTTAATATTAACATGCCAACATATTCCTCATCTCTCAAACCACCGAATAAAATATGTAAATTTTTCCATCATGCATTTTGAGATCATGCAAATATAGTCTAAATGAAAGAATTAGTAAATTCAACTCAGATCTATGTAGGTGAAATTGATATATCCAACTTATCTAAGTACATGCAACTAAGTGAATATATATATATTTCTTTGTGTGACCTCATGTCAAGTAGGAAAATTTCATTACAGTCATTTGAAGGTGATTTTGGTTTTTTATCTCTCAAAATCCATCTCGTTTCTTCATACCTAATAGATTAGAATTAATTAGTATAAACAATACGATGCTCTTAAGCTTAATACCAAAGAAGATATTGAAGGCTAAATAATGTTATTACAAAAGGCATTTCAATCAACAAACTCATACTTTGCTCGAATGAAATTCTCAATCACAACTCTATCATAGTTACAAGGCAGCTCAGCTTCCTAGCTATTTGATTCATCATTTCCCATGGCTGGAAGAAAACATCAATCAAATAGACTTTTAACCAACAAGTTCTTTGCTCATAAAACGATGTCGAACATGAATTACTGAAAGTAAGAAACTAAAGTGTGATGCTCACATTGAATAAATGCAACCTGATCAGGAAGTCGAGTGTCCAGCGTAGCAGATCTAACCTGCAACAATAACAATAGGGAATGTTTTTCTCCTTGATCCGAGGCAACACATTTTCAATGTAGAACTGTGCTGGAGCATACGTATTGTCCATCTAGTAAGCATAACACAAGATTTTTTAGAAATATAAATTGGAGTTGTAGCGCACTGATAGTAAAATGAGTCCCATCAAAATATGCAATTAGAACTTCCAATATAAGATTTATTCGTAAATCCGGATAGGTTTATATCAACTGTCAACAATGAAAGAAAACTTGACAAGTTGTAAAGTTTCATGAGAGACTTTCAGACTCTGGATGCATGGACTTACAATGCGACTCGACACAATCACACAAGTTTAAACTTTAGCACGATACATATGGAATACAACGGACTCCTAATTTTAAGTCAAGCTACAAGGAACAAGCATCAAACAAATAAATCCACAACCTTCACTTACAAATAAATATATCGAAATATCAAAGTTCACAAGACAAAATGACCGTAACAACAAAAATTGGTAATCAATGATGTGACACCTCGCCTAATTAAATATCGGGTGATCAGCCATTTATTAAATTAAAATCAAGGTGAACAGTTGGTTCATTCTTAGCATCACTGTCGCAAAATAATTATTTTCAAATTAAACACCCTAAATAATTAAGCTAAGTGTCAAAACAATTTAATGTTGTCATTTATTTAATTCCGTTGTAAAAATATTTTTAAACACAAACAAACTTGAATAATACAAATGATAAAAATACCATTCATCCAACAAACCATGCCAACTAGATTACTCAGATCCAAATAATTAACCTAAAATCACAAATAATGTGAGAGATAAAATAATCCCAAATAAAAACAGAGTACTGAAATGATAGAATTATGAAATCCTTATCAAGTCTAAACAAGTCTGGAAATGTGATCCCCCGCCCTAGAAAAGAAATATTGAATAATAAATTGATGATTTTATTCGAAGGAAAATTTTTAGGAATAAATATATAAGGAAATTACGCTAAAATGACACGAAAAGTGACACATTATGAAAAATAATTATGGAGAAAAAGAATCTCCACGTTGTATGGTTCGCATGGATGTGCATTTAAGTCCTAATAGTCCTAGTAAGTATGTTGGTTAAGTTTGATGCAAAAATTCCAATGAATGATTGTGATACGGTCGTGGTTAATAAAACACAATTTTTATCAGTGCGTGTCGCGTAGGACGCGGACTTGCACGATTTTTGTAGGACAATTGGAGAAGGATAAAAATAGTATGACTACATATTTGGGACCCTAAAAATACATATAAAAATACCATGAGGTCAAAAGTCAAAAAATGAAAAAATAAATAAAATATTATTATTTTTCGTCAAAACATAAAAGTGCTCAGAAAATTCTGAAAATTCCAGATCGACTTAAAATTTAATTTTGAGCAACTTTCTCTTGTTAGACATCTTCAGAAAACATCATTTAGACCTATTTTAGAGCTGTTTTCAACTGTAAAAATATTATTAAATTTGTGATTTTGTTTTTTATTTTGGTTTAATCCTAAGCCATCCATTGATTCAACTGCCTAGTCTATACCTCCCTCACCAGTCCCTTTGAATAACTTCACCAACATTGAATGGGTGTAAGATTTTTGGAGTTAATTAATGAATAAACTAATGAATTATGAGATTATATAATGTATTAACCATGTGGGTTGGTGAGAGAAGAAAGCAATCAGATTTTGATCACTCTCACAATCTCACAACTCTCAAACACTAGTGAAAAAATGTGACACTTCCTTTCCCTCTCTAAACAACCACCAAAACTTCATATTTGTGACATATTTACACCCCAAAACAACCATTAAAGGAGTATATAGCTTAAGAAAATCTTGGAGCTTATATTTTAGAGCTAGAGTTGGAGTTTTAGAGCATTTATTGGAGCTTGAAGAAGGAGTTATAGAGCTCCCATGGATGATGCATTTGGTAACCCCTTGAGGCCACCTTTGAAGGTGGGGGTTGCTCCTCCTACATCGCCATTTTGGAGTCTTAAGAGGTAGAAAAATCTTACTTTGATTAAAGTTTAGAGTTTGATAATTTTTAGAATGATATTTATATATATTAGACTTGATATATATAGTATTTTAGCTAATTTACAACTTTATGTTGTTTAGTCATCATATCATCATTTGGTGTATAGAAATGAGTTTTTAAGAAGTAATTTTGATGGGTTCAAAAGGTGGATAAATTTCAGAATATTAGCCTTGAACATGTTATGAAATAAAGTGTGTCAAAATGATGTTTCAAGGGTAAATAATGTGATTTCATGTTTAGAAAAATATTGGGCTAATATAGGCCATTTTTACGAAATAAAAATGAGACTTTCTTACCAAAATGATGAAGTAGAAGAAGAAATTGGACTTTTACTTAAATGAGTGTTTTTGAGATGTATAAACTCATAATAAGTACTAATTGGGGTTGATATGTAAATAATCAAAGTATAAAATACTTACTTTTAAATTGATACTTAAGTGTAGTTAGAGAAAGTAAAGAAGGCCAAATGTATTGATAGTGGCCAAATGGGTATTTAAAGTGTGTACAACTTATTTTGAAAACATAAATGGAAATAAAGTTTTTTTTATCAAATTTGGAATTTATTGCTGAAATTATGTTGGAAATATCAGAAATACACTTTGAGAAGTTATAAATTAGTTTTTGGCGAAATTAGTATGTTAAACCCATTTAAAAGGATATTATTTGTGTGAAACAAATAGTAGTGGCATTGTCGTAAATACAGTGAATAGTATGCTGTCAAGAAAATATTTGGCAATTAAATGTATAAATTGAGTTTGATAAAAGGAGATTAATGATACATTTTTCTAAATAAAAATAATGAGTTTCATGGAAATGATATTCATAGTGTCAACGTGACTAGTGTGAAATATGGATAAAAATGTAGTTTTTGACAAGTGTTAAGTGGTTAAAAGTTGAAAACTTAATAACTATTTTTGGGAATAACACTTTTGGAAAGAAACGGGTAAACTTTGTAAATTTACGTAAATCGAAACATTTTTATGAAATAAAAATGTCAATGAATAGTTTTAATGAAAAAGGAAAAAAATTGATTTTCCAAGTGAGAATGAATGTGAACATTGAGAATAATATTGAAACACATGGAAAAGATAAGAAAGGATACTTGAATGATGCCAAGAATTAAGCAGGACATGACGTCCCTAGCGGTGAAAGACCCCAAAGCCCGTGAAGTATGGCGACTGGAGACCGATGGTGTAGAGCCCGTGAAGTCCAGGCATAATGGATAGACTCCAAGAAAAAGATTGATAATTCTTGTAATAAGAAATGAAGAATGAGAATATTCTTGAAATTAAGGCAAATAAATCTTGAGATTTGCAAAATGTTGAAAGATGGAAATAACTAAAGTTTTCATGAAATATTAAATGTTTTGTGTCATGTGGTGTATAAATTTCTCAATGAAAATGAATATTTTCCAACACGATGTGTGCGTGTCATAAAGATTATTTTAATGAGAATATTAATATAATGACAAAGTAACTCTAGCGTGAGTTAATAAACGTTGAATAGATGAATATTTTCAAGAAAAGAAAGGGTTTTCCTATAAATGATTAACCGTGTGCGTTAATGGGAAAGAATGTGATTTTTAAGGAAAGGTTATCCAAAATGACTATTTTGGGAAAGAAAAAGAGGATGAATGGGGATAAATAATATTTTTGGAATAAAACAGTTTAATACATCGGAGCGTGTATTTTCAAAAGTATATGTGTAGATACATACATATTTTCATGAGTATATAGCGAGTGAGTATTCTTTTCTGCCGTTCGTTTCTATGTTGCATTTGTATAAATCCCACTGAGCCTTTCGCTCACCCCCTCCTCTTTGTTATGGCAGGTTGTATGCGGTTTTGTACTTTGAGAGCATTATACAGGTAATATTTACTTGCATTAACGTTAGTAGCTCTATTTACTTGGCCTTAGGGGCACTTTCCTTGGGTCTCGCACGTAGTTTATTTTATATTGGAATCGCATGCTAAGCAAAGCATAATCTTATTTAATAATAAAACTGGAATAGTAACATTATTTAGGTTGTTCATTGCACCCCACACTTGACTCTCGAATCGGATCAGGGTCAATCCTATAATAACCCTTAAATCCGGTTCAGGGTGTCATAGGAAATGGGCGACACATGCGCTAACTAAAAGAGCTAAACAGAAGTCTGAGGAACCAAAGGAGGAAGCGTCTATTGCAATGACCTGCAACTCCCACATAAGCTGCAACATGTCCAGTCAATTGATTCTACACCTGACGCTCCTGTGGCTGAGCACCTGTAATATATATATATATATATATATATGCAAGAGAGAGAGAAAATGACAAATAACGGGTCAGAGCCCGAGTGTAAAACAATTTAAAAAAATGGTTTAACAAGTATTTAAAATGCTTACTGGCTAATTTTACAACCATGTTAGTACGCGACACTCTCTTGAGAATTCTCACCTCTCATCTAGTGTGCACGCCTACCGTACTACTAAATGCCTTATGAGTCTATCTAACTTATCTCCAATAAATTCTATTGCGAGGGGTCACAAGGATATGATATTTAGTTTAGAGATCAATCTCGTAATGAGTACTTACGTTACCTAGTATATCTCAGTAATGTTATAGAATTCCCGAACACTTTCTATAAAATTTGGAGCATTTATTCAATACTTAACTACTTATATGCACAATAGAAGGTTTTCATATATACATATACATATTAATCACTCATATAATATATATACTATCGGCACCCCATATAAAATCTATGGTGCTGGCATACTCTGTTATCAAGTCCCCGTATCTCTCGTACTAAGGGACATACTAGTTCGGAATCACTCTCGAACTGTATTAACACAATACACACACAATGGAGGCGAATCATAGTTCCAAGTCACTAAGAGGTCAGCACATACCCCTCACGTCTCTTAGGACCGTCTGACTATTATTCTCAGATAGCCTGTACCAAGGAGTTCTATGTTCTAGGGTACAAGTCAATATCTCCCATAAAGGTCCCATAGAGATAAGACTGTCCCGACACGGCAACCTCCGTGACAACAAGTAGCGCGGGTATGATTATACACAAATATAATATAAATATATACACATGCACTCGGTCATATATATAAAGATTCTCATTTTCAAATTAGGTTCGCCCACAACCCATAATAATATTTTAACTGTATGAAATACAGTTCTACCAAATCTTTACGCATAAAGAACTCATCTCATTTTATTCTCAATTATAATCATTTCATAATTACTTCTTGTCCCTCGAAGTATTTTCTCTTCCTAAAGATCAATTCATTAGGTACACCCTCTCTAACATACTGGTCTAAATCATTCATGAATCTCTCAATTCCTTAGTTAACGTACGCACGATTTTCAACATGTGTCAAACCCCGTTAACCCACGGTTACGTCCCATATAAAATTTTATTCAACGGAATCTACTTAGACCCTACGGGTCCTCTTCATGGCCCATTATTCTCTTTAAATGATGTTTAAGGGTGCCTACGTATTTTACCGCAATTAAAGGAAAAGAGGAAAAACATGTAGTTTCCAGGAGGGGTCGATCGATCGATGAAAGGGGTCGATCGATCGATCAAGCCGTTCTTGCCCAGAAAATGTTAATCCAACCTACGGGTTTCATCCAAGAAAATTCTCCAAAACACCATTAATGATTCCCAAACTCCCAAACAAGTTTACTACTGATTAAATATACCTATATACATGATTTCCTACGTGAAGCATGTACAAATTCATCAAAGGTATCGAATTAAAGGGCCAATTCATCATAATTATCAAGAACCCCAGTTTCATTAAAATTTCCAACCTTCTAATTCTTTTTCCAGATTTCTCACTTCTAAACCAATTCAATTTCATGGGTAATCCTCTACATATGATAGGGTGTCCAGATTTCATGATTTACTCCCAAAACATGTGATTTAAGTCTTCTAAATTATATGATTCTTTCATAACAACATGTATTCTTAATCCTAATCTAACATGGATGAATATTAACTAAGAATTTGCAAGATAAATACTTGCCTTATGATGGTGGGTCTGATTCCACGAGTTTGACAAGTATAGGCTTGATTCCCTCGCTTCTATCTACGTTTTGGTGGTGGTGGTGGTGCAATTGAGTTGGTTCTTGGCCTTAGATTTCTTGGAAAGCTTTTCCTTCCTTCCTCTCACTGTCGTTCTAACTTTTTGAGAGTGTTAACCCTAGAAGACTCTTTTTAATATTTGATATTAATGTCCCAATTTTCATCATTTAATTAAGGCATAATTTGAAAATGACTAAATCGCCCTTCCGGGGTGCCGGTTAGGCCTAAAAACGCCTCGAGACCCAAACTAAACCCCCGGATACACTTTTCAGACTATCTCGATCCTTTCGGACACGTTTGTGCACTCGAAATGACCATACAGGTGACTTATAATTTATTCACTTTTATAATAATTTAGTCCTAACACGACACAGGCGTGTCCCGACTTAATTTTCATAACTGTTATGTTATTCACTCGTCGTGACAAATTTTAATAAATTTAATTATACATATTACTTTACTCATTAAGTAATATTCAACAAGTTTCCAATAATTACTAACTCTCGTCGTGCTAGTAAATATTTAAAATGAATTTCCGGATTAATATTAAATTAATAACTCAATTAAATTTAATAAACCCCAATTTTAAAAGCTATAACAATACGGGGAATTACATACTTCCCCCCTAACAACGAAATTTCACCCCGAAATTCGGAAAATAAGGCATACTTGGTAAAAATAGATCTGGATATTTTTCGCGCATATCTGCCTCGTACTCCCAAGTGGACTCCTCCACATTATGATGCTCCCACAGAACCTGTACAAGTGGAACTACTTTCGACCTCAATTTTCTCTCGCTATGGTCTAGGATAACCACTGGTCTCTCCTCATAAGAACTGTCGGGCTGTCAGTCAATCTCCTCTATCGCGATGTGGGTGTGGGCCATATCATCCCGAAAATATTATCTCAATGACGAGATGTGGAATACATCATGAATACAGTGAAAATGCTCTGGTAACCCCAATCTGTATGCCACCGGCCCTATCCTCTCGATAATGGAAAATGGTCCTATGTACCTCAAAAATAATTTCCCTTTCTTCCCGAATCTCATTACTCCTTTCATAGGAGACACATGTAGCAATACTTCGTCCCCCATGACAAACTCTCGGAAGGACCATTTTGCATCGGCGCAACTCTTCTTCCGGTCCTGGGATACCCGAATACGACTCCTGATAAGCTCAATCCTAGATGAAGTCTCTTGAATCAACTCTGGTCCGAGCAATTTGTTGTCCCCCACCTCTAGCCAACAAGCGGGAGAACGACAAGGCCTATCGTATAATGCCTCAAATGGGGCCATGCCGATCGTGAACTGATAGGAGTTATTATAAGAAAACTCCACCAGTGGAATACGGCTCCCAACCTCCTCTAAAATCAAGAATACACATGTGTAGCATAACTTCCAACATCTGATTGGTAGCTCTATCTGTCCATCTGTCTGTGGGTGATATGCTGAAATCAATCTCAACTCTGTACCCATGGCCTCCTGAAAGCTCTCCCATAAGCGCGACACGAAAACCTCGTCTCTATCAGACACAATATCCAGGGGCACCCCATGTAGCCTAACAATCTTGACAATGAATAACTGTGCATATTGGCCCGTGGTGTAGTCTGTCCGTACTGGAAAAAAATGAGCTACCTTGGTCAACCAATCCACTATAACCCATATGGAATCGTGACCCCACTGTGACGTAGGCAACCCAGTAATGAAGTCCATGGAAATTCTTTCCCATTTCCACGTAGGTATCTCCAATGGTTGAAGTAACCCTAGCGATCTCTGGTGGTCCACCTTTACCATCTGACAGGTAGAACATTTGGACACGAACTTTGCAATGTCCTTCTTCATCCCACTCCCCTAGTACTTCCGCCTCATATCCTGGTACATCTTATCCCCTCCGGGATGTACCGCAAATATGGATCCGTGTGACTGTGTCATCACTACATGACGTAAGTCTTCTCCCTCTGGGACCACCAATCTCCCATTAAACCTCAAAACCCCATCAGAACTCACTGAATAGAACTCAACACCCTTAGTTAAGAGCCGTACAATCTGCTTCTGGAAAAACGTATCCGTTACTTGTGCCTGTATCACCCTCGTAACAATCTCGGGTGTGACTGACATAACAGATATAAAGGAACGGGCTATCGTGTCCTCGTGACCCAACTCTTTCCACTTTGCTCTTCATACTTCCGCTACGTCACCTACCGATCTACGGCTTAACGCATCAGCAACTACGTTAGCCTTTCCCGGATGGTACTGTATCTCGAACTGGTAGTCTTTCACAAACTCCAACCACCTGCGCTGACGCATGTTCAACTCTCGTTGAGTGAACAAGTATTGCAGTGACTTGTGGTTTGTGAACAAGAAAAACTTTCCCCCCAGTAAGTAATGTCTCCAAATCCGTAATGCAAACAGGACCGCTGCAAGTTCGAGGTCGTGGGTGGGGTAATTCCTTTCGTGAGGCTTAAGCTTACGGGAGGCAAAAGCTATAGCCTGATCCTCCTACTGAAGTACTCCCCCGAGTCCCCGTAAATAGGCGTCAGTGTACACCAGGTACTCCACTCTTGGTCTGGGCAAAGCAAGAACTGGCGCTGAAGTCAACTTATCTTTCAATTCATCAAAAGCCAATTGACAAGCATCATCCTATACATACGTTACTCCTTTGCGAGTCAGATTCATCAACGGACTCGCTATCTTCGAAAAGCCTTGGATGAACCTCCTATAGTACCCGGCTAACCCTAAGAAACTACGCACCCCTGTCAGTGTCGTGGTCTATCCTCACTCCCTCACTGCCGACACTTTGCTCGGGTTAACCGATATCCCTAATTTCGACACAACTGGTCCCAAAAACTGTACCTCTCATAACCAGAATCCGCACTTTTCATACTTAGCATACAACTGATGCTCTCGTAGAGTCTAAAGAACCTGTCTCAAGTGCTCGGCATGCTCCTCCTCAGTCTGTGAGTAAATCAGGATGTCATATATGAAGACGATGACAAACTGATCTAAGAACTCTTTGAACACTCGGTTCATCAACTCCACGAATACGACTGGAGCATTTGTCAGCTTAAACGGCATGACTCCGGACACGTTGACACACTCGAAATGACCATACGGGTGACTTATAATTTATTCACTTTTATAATAATAATTTAGTCCCGACACGACACAGGCGTGTCCCGACTTAATTTCCATAATTGTCATGTTATTCACTCGTTACAAATTTTAATAAATTTAATTCTACATATTACTTTACTCATTAAGTAATATTCAACAAGTTCCCAATAATTACTAACTCTCGTCGTGCTAGTAAATATTTAAAATGAATTTCCGAATTGATATTAAATTAATAGCTCAATTAAATTTAAGAAATCCCCAATTTTAAAAGCCATAACGATACGAGGTATTACAAATGATAGATAAAGAAGTTGCATAACAATTATATAAACCGTTATATAACTGTTTATATAACAGTTATATAAACTGTTATATAACAATTTATATAACTATTTTTGCCTGTTGATTTTTAGGAGGAAAGGAAGTCATAAGTATGGGAGTGGGAAAAAACAAAATCAAAATATGTGCTTGCCTATACAGTGCCAATAGCCCGAACAACTTGCTGATCTGAGATATTTGAGATAGAAATACAATGAAATACAATGCTTGGCTATCACATAGTTTAGATAGGAATAAAATGCAATGTTTCACACATAGTTGAGTTGTAATCTTAATCTGACTATATCAAGTAAACACAAGTCACAAAGTTATAACCAGTTTCCTTATTAAAAGCCTATGCACAAGCTCATGGGGAAATGCATCCGAGTCTCACTATATCAAGGAAACACTAAGTCACAAAGTTGCAACTAGTTTCTTTATTACAATCTTATGCAGAGACTCCCCCACACTAGTACCACACGTACTCACATAAAAGTCTAGACATAAAATTTCATATGTTGAGATCACATAACAGATTAGATGTATTGTAAAATTTAAAAGAAGAATTGTTCAATGTATTTTGTTATAAAGTAAGTGTGATATCATAAAAATATGGCGAGGTGTTGGTGCCTTTCACGAGGTCGTTCGAGGGCTGTTTCGGATTTTCGCCCTCTAACGCCATGTTTTTAAACTCAAGTCTAGAAATTTTGATATTATCGTCGTATTCTTAAATTGAGAGTCCCGTGATCGTGCGGTCAGTTCTTACGAGTTACATTGGTTTCGTACGAGGTGTTTCTACCTCTCACGGGACTGATCGGGGGATGTTTCGGATTTTCGCCCCCTAACGTCATGTTTTTAAGCCCAAGTCCTGATATTTTCAAATTATCATCGTATTCTCAAATCGGGAGTCCCATGACCACGCGGTCAGTTCCAACGAGTTACATTGGTCATGTGCGAGGTATTGGTGCCTCACACAGGGCGGTTCGGGGGATATTTAGGGTTTCACCTTTTAAGGCCATGTTTTTAAGCTTAAGTCTTGATATTTTTAATTTATCATTGTATTCTCAAATTGAGATCCCCGTGACCACGCGGTCAGTTCGTATGAGTTACATTGGTCCCATGCGAGGTGTTGGTGCCTCTCACGGGCCATTTGGGGGATGTTTCGGGGTTCACCCCTCTAGCTCCTTTTTGAAACCTAAGTCTAAAAATTTTCAAATTATCATCGTATTCTCAAACCAGGAACCCTGTTGCCACCCGGTCAGTTCCTATGAGTTACATTGCTCTGGTGTGAGGTGTCGGTGCCTCTCACGGGGTCGTTTGGAGGCTGTTTCGGGGTTTCTCCTCTAGCGCATTATTTTTAAGCCTAAGTCTAGATATTTTCAAGTTATCATCACATTCTCAAACCGAGAGCCCTATGACCACCAAGTCAGTTCCTACGAGTTACATTGGTCCCGTGCGAGGTGTTGGTACCTCTCACGGGGCCGTACTCCTTATATCATCTAAAAGATTTAATAGATAATGCATATCAATTATATAACTACTTTAGTTAAAGTAAAGAGTACCTGGCAGGATACAAATAAGATTGACAAGGATAAACATTCATAAAAATAACTAAACATTCATATATCAAAGTAAAGTGCTAATACAATGTCAATATCATAATATGACACAAATAAGATTGACGAGGATAAAATAATATTTTGATACTCAATCTTCCTCTAAATCAACTAAAAGATCCCTCAATTAGGATTGTCATTAAGAGCCGATTAGAATTATTTTGGAGCCTTTAATTCGTTTACTTGAGTAGTCATACCCTTTGGTGCATGCACAACAATAGACCAATTGCCATCGTTTATACACTTCGAGTAGAATACATTCTTTATGTTCTGAAAGGCACAAATAAAAGACGCATCGACTATGCGGTCTTTAGTCTTCATCTTTGATAAATCTACCATAATAAGTTTGGCGTCAGGATCAACTTTTCAAGCATTTGTTGTATTTTCCACCTTTACCTAATCACAATAGAATGCGATTTTTGTGAAATCTAAGTAATCAAGTTCTAGGATTTGTTGAATTATCCCATAATAGGTTAGCACTATATTCTTTGGATTTTTATCACATTTGCTAGCGATACAGGTGGTCTAAGAAGAAATTGATATTCCATTGTTTTGTGTCCAAAGCTTTTCCTCATATGGATATGAAATGAAATCAGAATTATTGGTGCAAAATTTCTTAAACTCTTTTGCACGAAAGCTAGGACCTTTTGCTAGGCGTGCAAGTCTGGAAGAGGCATCACCTCATTTTAGAAGCTGCATTTATTAATAAATTTGTATTAGGTCATGTTTTTACCACACATGAATAAATAACCGCCCACATAAGATGTGAAAATTATCTCTTTTGACACCTATGCCCTAAAATCAGTTGTCGTGCCATTTCTCCTTTGATGCCAGGCAATTTTGTTTTTCTACTTCTTACCGGAGAATTGTAGAGTTTAGATCATAAAATATAAAATACATATAATCAAAGAAGAAGAATTCACTAGATACTCACTCTCTTTAGTCTTCGACTTCATCTTGAATTTTGAAGACATAACAAGCTGCTTGCTCGTATTGTAGATTTGTGAGTTTCACCTCTTTAGGGTTCCCAAACGATAATTTGTCCTCAAACTCGTCCGGTTCGTCTATCACTCGTTATCTACGAGGATTAAACCTCCTCACCTCTTGTTTTGGCATATGTTCCCTAGCGTATAACGATGATTCCACCGTTACGTATTCTTCTGCAATATATTCTCAAATATACCATGTATTCTTTACATAATCTTTGAAGGTTTTCATCAAGCGCTCAAAAGGATACATCCAACGATAACTAACTGGACCACATAATAAAGCTTCATCGCATAAATGCACAATCAGGTGGATGCTGATATCGAAGAATGACATAGGAAAATATTTCTCTAATACACAAACTGCCTCGGCTAAAGGTTATTTCACAACTTTAATGTGCCTCCTGCTTACCACTTTTGCACAAATTAGGGTAAAACACAAACTGATTTTCATAATTTCCCGACGGAGATCTTTGTGTTCAGAGTAACAACGCCGAAATAACAGAGGGATTAATTGGATGATTACGTGCCAGTCGTGAGACTTGCACTGTTTCAAGTAATTTTCTTGGTAGCTTACTACCCTACGTAAATTACCAGAATTACTGGTTGGAGTCTTCAAGTTGAACAACGTGTCTAAGTGGATCTTCTTCTCACTTGTAGTCAAAGTGAAAGAAGTCGGGGGGGGGGGGGGATTCTTCCTGTTGTAGGATCATTTTTCAACCAGAGTTTTTTTCTTTATTTTCATATCCTGTAGATCTCAATGGGCCCGCTCTCAATATTTGGAATGAGATCCACCTAGACATGTTCCTATCAGATGTTCTGCAACATTCTTCTCTGTGTGCATTATATCAATTATATGCCTTACACGATGATCTTTTCAATACATGAAATTAAAAAAGTGCATGGACCATGGCTTCACTTTGCTAATGTCATTCGGATCCCCCTAGCTTTACGCTTCAGGTTTAAAAACTGGGGGTGTTTGCCTACGTACCTACTTTCTGCAGTCGCAGTGGTCACCCTTTCCTCAATTTGCTGACCAGAAAGACGAACAGGTGATGTTCTGTGCTCGTGACCGACGGGAAAAAAGTTAGACTTGTCGTTCCTAAAAGGGTTACTGGTCGGTAAAAATCTACGATGACCCATGTAACTCATCTTACCACTATATTTTAACCAACATGCTTCAGTTTACTCCCCACATATGAGACATCCATAATAACCATGAACATTACAACCGGACAAGGTCCCATAAGCAGGAAGGTCATGGATCGCCCACATCACCATTACTTTAAGTGTGAGATCTTCACCCTTATGAGAGCGAACGCCGTCATGCCTTTATCCCACAACTCTTTAAGTTCTTAGATTAATGGTGCTAAATATATCAATGTCATCACTGGGAGCCTTCGGCTCGGGTATCAACAAAGATAACAATGTGATCTCCTTTCTCATGTGTAGTGTCAAAGGGAGACTTAAAGGCGCCATGAGATCTGACTAATAAATCTGACTAGTACTTAAATTATCGAAAGGGTTAAACCCATCGATTGAGATTGAAAGACGAACGTTGCACGGTTCCTTTTTAAATTCATGGTGTTGTGCATTTGAAATTTTCTAGATGGGTGAATCAACCGGATGACGCTTCAAATTCCCACCCACCTTGTATCGAGTGTGCGATGTCATGGCCTCCGCTATTCATGCTATAGTAAAAAAAACCATTTTAATCATGGCCTAAGTGGAAAATACTTCAAAATCTTTTGTTGGACTTGGGAGCACTTGCGATTTTTTACAGGTTTGTTCTTTCCATTCTCACAAACCACATATCTAGGCTCACTGCATACAGGACATTCATCCTTCTCTTCGTGCTCGTTCCGGTACAGTATGCAATCATACTTGCAAGCATGAAAAGAATTGTATTTAAAACTTAAACCCTTCAAACTCTTCTTCATAGTAGTATAATTGTCTGGTAGCGTGTTCTCTTTTGGGAGAATTTCTTTAACCCACTTAAGAAATTCGATTACGCTGTTCCCAGACAAACCAAATTGACTCTTAAAATTATACAAACCAATCATTACATATAATACTCAGTGATCTTCATCGCAATCTTTATACAACGGTCTAGCCGCATCGATTGTCAACCGTATGCATTCCCAATCTCCTAGTAGTTCAACATCAAATTGTTCATTTACTTGGTCATAATGTGCATTATCTGTATCCATAGGTTGGTGGTTTTTATGGTTGTGGAGTCCATAATCATCATCAATTAAGTCGATCAATGGACGATGTGTTGGTGAATCATGTATCACTTCCACTCGTTGGGGTTCCGTTACACGATCGGGTACCAGTAATTCTTCCGGAAGATAAGGTATAACTTTTTCACCATGGTATGTCCATATTTTATAGTCTTGACAGATTACCCACTTTATTAAATGCAACTCAACATCATTCTAGTCCTGTGGTAATAGGTTAGAAAATATTATTATAACTAAAACAAAAAGAATATTCTTACAACTGAAACACAACCAATATTCTTACAACTAAAATAAAAAAAAATATCATTGCAACTAAAGCAAAACCAATATTCTTATAACTAGAACAAAAAAAAATTATTACAACTTAAATGAAAGAAAATATTATTACATCTTGGCCAACAAAAATATTGGCTAAGAAATAAAAGATTGTAGATAATTCCTCAATTCCATCCCTTCCCCACTGTTAAAGTGCACAGGTACATCTCCGCAACCGTTGTATATTTCTTCGACCATTTTTTGAGCCTTACCCTTCTCCAAAGTTCGCCCGTGTACTGGAGTTTAGGGAACTATAGAGATGAGTGTGCACACACCAATAAACCTCGTATTGCTCAGGTCCCTGATATAGTACTCTTGGCCATAGTCACCGTGAGTTCTAAATGATAATCCAAGTCCCGTGACTGGAGGAGGCGCAGGGGAGGGGAATGTTAGAGGATGAGACATTTGGGAGGGGAATGTTGGAGGAGGAGGCATTTGGGAGGGAAATGTTGGAGGGGAAGTATATGTGAAACCTTGAGTAGGAGTAGGGTAAGTGTAACCTTGAGGAGGCATTGGGGGGCTATAACTTTAAAAAAAGTTCACAAGTTTCCCAATTTGATTAGTCAATAATCCCAGGGTATTTTTAATATCATGGACATCCCCATCGGTCTTGAACTAGTGTTCCTTTCAGGACGAGATACAATTCTTGACCGAAGAAAGCTCTTCCACAAGCGGTGCAGTGTGTTGAAGTTTTGTTTTTGGAATATGTGAGCCAACACCTCTCATCCTCCCCATTTTGTCCCTTCCAAAGGTCTGGGTTAGGGCATCATTTTCAATGTCAAAGTTATCATTAAGGCTCGAATCGGTTTGACTGTTGATGGCCTCTATTGATTCCAGCGTCTTAGCCAAGTGCGGCGGGAATTTATTATCTTTGTCCCGTCGAGTAAGAACGAATAAGTTGGACCGATTTGGGTTTTTATCGGCATCTGGACCATCCTTTATTCTACTCTCCCATTCATTCTTCAAATCCTCATATGATTTGGAATCCAGCCTGTGGATATCAATTTTTTGTGCCTTATTTTTTTATTTGCTCCCTCTGGACCAACTTTTTGTCATTCGCCTCTTTCTCCAAAAAATTATTCCACTGCTCCACCAGCATTTTAACATTGGGAGGCACTCTCTCTTTTAAAGCCAAAATATCTGAGCTCGCGTCCTTCGAGAAATTTTTCTTCCGAAGGTTTCTCCTGTATGTCCTCAATCCTTTAGCAACCCGAGATATAACCCTGTTCTTGGAACGGTCAGGAAATGAGAAATGCTTGTATAGTTGATCATGTATGTCATCGTTGACCTCTTGATCAACAAGGTTCCAGTTGTCTGGTCCACCGACTCCCACATTCATTTTTACCAGCGATAAACACCGAGATTTAAAGTTCAGCACGTCATTCCTATCACCCATGAGGTTACTCCTGAGAAGGGAGAACCCAATCGACTTCTTTTCATTTGAGCGGGAGGCATCGGAAGTGCCGGATAGGGGCGTTGGGGCAACGAGAGTGCTGGATTGGGGCGTTGGAGTACTTAGATTTGGACTTGGTGAGGAGTGAACCATTGGTGGAGTTGATAATTGCTCAGCCTTTGGTGTTGAGAATTCGAGTTGTGCACGAGATCGTGTTACCTTGACACTTGGTATCATTGGTGATAACACATATATCGTACCCCTATCGCGAAATTAATACTATAGTTAGTGATATCGCCTGACCGCCGCAGCCCAACTTGCTATAGGCTATGGTATCACAATGTGCCTTACAGGCCTGTCGCATCCCTTAACATACAGGCTGCGACCACTTATAAGCTACATGTCGCAGCCCCCGGCCTCATCAATAAGCTGTCGCAACCTCTCTTGCACAGGATGCGGCCCCAGATGTTGTGGGGTGCGTCCCTAGTTCATTCACCTAACATGCCATAACCCTTTTTTATTTAATAGCAGCAGTGCAACATTTACATCTCCTATATATAGAGGTCTAGCCGACACCCCGGAGCCACCGGAATCATCATATTCATGTATTCTCTTATATTCTCATGCTTGTGCGCCTCTTTAGGCTTGATTACTATGTACCAAACATCATATATAATGAGTGTGTGACCCCAGAGTAGACGTAGGCTGATTATAATAGCCGAACCACTCTATATCTTGTCTTTTATCTCTCTTTACTTGCTCTATTTAATTATTATGCACTTTATACTTGATTTTCTGGTACGAGAACGACAAGTGGATGATTTCTCGTATCATCAATTTGGCGCCGTCTATGGGAAACGAGGTATTACAATCTTGTTTCTCTATGTTTTGAGTTTTTAAACACCTTATTTGATCCATAGGGATCCTTTGGATCATCATCTCATGAGTAAATTTTGGTTATTGAGCTCTATTTTATATTTACACCCTTAAATGGGTATTTCGTATATTCATATCTGCTCTTGGGTCTCTCTTTTTACGACCTTGGATCTATTTTACCTATTCCTGTGATATCATTTCATCTAGATAATGCTGAAAAGCATGATGGGCTTCAACCCCATCAAGATGGGTGATTAGGGAAGATTTATATTTACTCTTTTTTGTTATTCTTTGCCCATGATCTAGGGTTTATTAATAGAATTGTGTCATTTTATGCACCGAGAGGCTATTTTACCCTGGATAGACCCTAGTAGGCATGCTCTCCACGAGTTTCATGAGAAACACTTAGTATTTGGGTTTCAATTTTGGGATTGTTCCCTTCACTGCCTAATAGGGGATAGGGCCAGGTAGTTCAAATGCCTGCCCTGCCGCGACCTCTAGTGGTGCAGTTGGATTGCAACAACTTCAATGCATCAAGGAATGGATTTGATCTTAACCTTGGTGAATTCCATTGTTTAAAAGGCCACAGCAGTACACTTATGTGCCTCACTGGCCGCGGCCCCATTAGTAACTACCATGCAACAGTGAAAATGCTGCATCCCAACTTTATACTCTGTTCATCCTATATTTCTTTGATCACTCACTTCTGTTAGTTTTGTCTCAGATTATATATAAATTTAAAAACTAACAAAGCAAAAAATGGAAGGAGAATCCAACCAGAGCACAGAAGTCAAAGATGAGATTGTGCAATTGTACAATCACCTCAACCATCTCTACGACAGTAATGCTTCACTTCAAACCCAAGTCAACTATTTGACCCAGAGGGTCCTCATGCTAGAGGCCAAAACCTCAACAAATGCAAGTGCGGCACCCAAATTCATTGCTGCATCAACCATCACTGCTGTGGCCATACCAGAAGCTCCTGTCCCAGAGACATCTAACAAGACCCGAAAGAGGAAAGTGGAGAAAGCTGAGAGATGCTTCAAGGCCTATACCCCATTGGCCTTCCCAGTTAAAGACATCTTTGAGTTCGTGAAGGAGGACAAGATGCTGAGGTGGACCGAGAAGCCGAGGGATCCACCCCATAAGAGGGACAAAGTGTAATACCCCGTATTTTTATACTATATTAATTTGGGGATTTATTAAATTTAATGTGAATTAATTATTTAATAAAATCCGGAAATTAATTATGTTATAATTATTAGAATTTTTTTGAATATTACTAATGAGCAAAGTAATATATAATATTGGTTATATTGAATGTCACGAGTGAATA
The DNA here is from genome assembly GCA_949130495.1 of Sambucus nigra. Classification (NCBI taxonomy): domain Eukaryota; kingdom Viridiplantae; phylum Streptophyta; class Magnoliopsida; order Dipsacales; family Adoxaceae; genus Sambucus; species Sambucus nigra. The sequence goes on from OX422211.1 coordinate 442,128,808, forward strand.
AAATGACAATTTTGGAAATTTAAGTCGGGACGCGCCCGTGTCGCGTCGGAACTAAATAGTGAAAAATAAAAGTGAATATTTTATAAGTCATTCTTATGGTCGTTTTGAGTGTGCCAACGCGTCCGGAAGGGTCGAGATAGTCATAAAAGTGTACCCGGGGGTTTAGTTTGGGTCTCGGGGCATTTTTAGGCCTAATTAGTACCCCGGGAGGGGGTTTTGGACATTTCGCAATTATGGGTAATTAAACCCACGAAATTCTAAGGGTTATATCAGATGTCTAAGGTTGCCTTCTAGGGTTAGAACAACCAAAGACAAGTGACGGCCATAGGAGAGGAAATGAGAGAGCTCTCAAGGCAATCCAAGGCTAAAAATCCATCCGTTTGCACCGCCACCACCACCAACGCGTAAATCGCGCGACGGGGAACGCAACCACACCAAAATCATCTGCAAATCAGAACACCAAAAATCCCAGGCAAGTGTTTATCTTGCTTATTTCGTTGATGCATCTTTCATATTAGTTTAGGGATGATTAGGATGATTTGTATGGAAGAAAAACCAAAGATTTGAGATAGGAATCACATGTAGTTATGGTTTAAATGATAATCCTAGAAACCCTTGCCATGTAGAGGAATTACCCACGAAATTATGATGTTTATAAGAAGAAATTTCTGGAAATACTTGTTAGAACCATGTTTAGGAAAATTCTAGGGTTCGTGATAATTATAATAATTTTTGGGCTGTTAATCCATGTATAATGATAGAAATCCACATGCTTTACATTGAAAATACCTAATATGGAGATATAATGTTAGTAGTATGAATCTTTGGACGTTTGGGAATGTAAAACTTGAATTTGGATGAAGATAGGTGTTAGAACCCGTAACTGCAAAACTGCAGAAATCGAAATACCTGTTTGATCGATCGATCGAGCCCAAAGCTTCGATCGATCGAACCTTCGATCGATCGAGCCCCAAACCTCGATCGATCGACCCCTCCTGGCAGACTCCTATTTCCCTTTCTAAATTAGTTAAGTTCAATTTAATGTGAAATAATTCTTGGGCATCCTTAATAAAATGTTTTGGGAGATAGGGAAGACCAGTAGGACATGTGAATAAATTTTGGGACCCTTGATGTCGGGCAAAGATTGTATTTTGGGATAATTACATAAGGATCGGTGAATTTATGATTTAAAGAGAGAGACACGTAAGAGAGTTACTTTGGGACAAATGCGTATACCTACTGAATTTTATAATTTGGAGAATAAAGCCATGAGAGTTGTGTGGTACGTTGGAATAATACCGAATCAAGGTTAGAAACGAACTGTTATAAGTGTTTACTAAAATATGATAATATGGATAAAAGTCGTAACTATGGGATTTGAGAATATACCCAATATTGACATGGTAATATTAGTATAGTTATATGATTGTGTATGCATATGCTATCTATGTGTGAAAATCATGCCCACGCTACTTCCTATCCCCGAGGTTACCGCGCTGGGACAGTCTTATCTCGATAGGACCTTTATGGGGGATATTGACTTGTACCCTAGAAGATAGATATCCTTGGTACAGGCTATCGAATGGATAGTTCAGACGGTCCTAAGAGACGCAGGTACGTGCCATCCTCTTAGAGACTTGGAATCTATACTTCGCCTCATTATTGTTTATGTATGTGTTAATACAATTCGAGAGTGATTCGGAATTTGTATTCCCCTTAATATGAGCGATACGGGGTTTGGATAGTAGAGTATGCCCTCACCATAGTTTTTATTTGGGGTGCTGTTATGATATATATATTTTACGAGTAGTTAATATATATATGAAATTCTGAAATTTGGAACTACCTACTGTGAATTGATATGTATGACATGGTTGATGACTCAAATTGTAAATACTTGTTTTGAGAAAGTATAATATGACACTGGAAAACTTTATTGATTAATAAAGTTAGAATGAGAACTTTGGTCACTAATTGAAATATTCTTTTCAAACAATTGAATCGTTAAATTTTGAATCCGACGAATAACCTAAGATAAGTTAAATCATTGGGGAAAGATAGCGTGATATATGATGAGATAAACCATTGGGAAGGTTAGTGCGATAGGTGTGCACATTAGAAAAAAGGTGAGAATTTCTCAAGAGAGTGTCGCACTAATATGTTGTTGCATTGGCCTGTATCAATTTAAATACTTGCTAAACAAATTTTTAAATCATATACACTATCGGGCTCTGAACCGTTTTTCTCTCTCTCTCTCTCTCTCTCTCTCTCTCTCTCTCTCTTGTATATATATATGTATGTACTACAGGTGCCCAGCCACAGGGGCGTCTTGCTTAGGATCCCTTGGAAGGAACGTGCTGCAGCTTAGGTGGGAGTTGCAGGCCACTTGCTTAGACGATTTCATTTACTTGATTCCACTTCTATCATTCTCAGTTATTGGGGCATGTGTCACCCTTTCCACTATTTATTTTTAATGGGACATTTGTATTTCAGTTATTTCTAGTACTGTTACTTTGGGATTTATTCAGCATGTATGTTTTACATTAAGTTTTAAATGTTGGGATTTTGGATGTTGAATGTTTAAATCAATTGGATTATGTTCCAGGAAAATTGTGGTATGGTTCTTACTTATGGAAAATGTGGTTAATAATTAAATAAATAAGTTTTTCTTTAAAAAATATAATTTGGTTAGAAAGGTTAAAAAAATGGTTTTGACACTTAGCTTAATTAATTAGGGTGTTAATTTGGAAAAAAGTTATTTTTACGACAGTGATGCTAAGAATGATCCAACTGTTCACCTTGATTTTAATTTAATAAAGGAGTGATCGTCTGGTATTTAATTAGGCGGGGTGTCACACAAAGCCAAGTGGTGCAAATTACACCAAGACCATGGTCACAACACTGAGAAGTGCTATGCCATGAAAGATGAAATTGAGAGGCTCATAAGGCAGGGAATGCTGCAGTGCTTCCTCAAGGATGACTGAGGGATGCAGCCTAGCTGGACATGCCACATTCCCACTTTTATGCTTATGTTCATTTTTCATTTGTTTTTATTCTATAGATAAACCCTAACTCTTCTTAAGCTGTTTTAATTTAAACTTTCTATTGTCCTTACAAAGTCATATATATATATATATATATATATGAATAGATATATGAAATCAAGTTCACTTTATAGTGCCATAGTTTGATTCTCATTTCCGTTAAAGGTTATCTTATAAAAGACTCTTTGTCTTAAACTGTGGCAATCCCCAATCCTCGCGGAGAGAGAGAAGGAGGGGTCATCTCCGCGGTGAGAGGACCTTGGTCCCGTGCATCCCTCTAGGGAGCGCTTTGGCCGTCGTCGACGATGTGTGAAGTGAAAAATGTAGAGAGATGGAGTCGTCAGTCTATTTTACTCAAAACAGACAAAAGAAGGTGGATCCATCCCGAAGGACAGCATCCAAAGACATACTGATACGTAGGACACCAAAATGATTCGAAAAGGTTTCGGAGGTTAAGTTACGAAATGGGAAGGTGTTAGGCACCCATTCCGCCCTTGCGGAATCTCATGGATTGTTGTTATTTTCCTTTATTTCCTCGTGGCATATGTGCATGTGTATATTTAGCGGAGATAGAAATCATCGACTTGTATCATGGAAGAGAAAAAGCGAGTCATCCATAGAATGTTCCTAACAGTATTATTAAAAAATAGGATTTACGTGATTATCCTAGTGTTGATCGTTATAATGGAACGATGATACATATGGAATAATACGCCACTAAGAATAAATATATGTATATGCAAATATATAGAATCCAAGAAAATTAAGTTAAAGAATTAGAAAAATAGAAAATGGGAAAAAAGTAGGACTCGAATCTTGGATTTTACCTCGAGACACCTACGTAGCCTATAGAGGCATCTAAGTCCACGTAGTTCGTATATAAAACGAGGGGTGGGGTTTATCCCATAAATCCAATCGGAGACTTCTCTTATGTATGTGTGTGTGTTTAAAAAGATATTTTAGTTGTGATAAAAGTGTGAGAAAAGTGTAAGAATTCCCGTTTGGAATTTATGAGCAAACCCTCTTTTTGTTGTTTTTCGGGTTTTATTTATATGAAAATAAGGGATGTGCAATAATACTAAATAAAAAGTGTATTAGGATATGTGAGATGGATAGAATAAAAGTGTTAAGTAATAAAAATAAGTTAATGCGAATTTAGGAGAATTTGAAGAGAGAGTCGAGGAAGTTGGACCTTCTTGAAGATCTTGAACTTGATCTTGAATGTTGGAGACCAGCCCTTGCACTTGGATGATGATAAAGGGTAGTTAATCCACCAAGTTTGATGAAAAAAATGATGAAAAGTGAAGGTTGTAAAAGGATTTGGATGTGGAAAACATGCTGACTTCGAGAGAGGTTTTCTGAGTTCGCTGAGAGTGATGGATTTCAGATCTTGGGTCCTTTTGCAATGAGGTCAGACCCTCCTTTTTATAGACCCAAGGCATTGACGATCGGTATAGGCCTGGTCCTTCCAATCGGAAGGTGTTTTTAGGCACACTGTCGATTGGCAGGATTTGGAACCTGCCGTTTGATAGTCTCTTTCAGGTTCCTTAAAAAAAATGGTCGTAAAACTCAAATCATTGATCCGAATAGTGCACGGGGTGAGCCGCTGGAAAGGTATTTTAGAGACCTTCGAAAGTCCTTTGGACTTCTCCTAGGTTCGGGAGTTAACTTTGGGTCAAATATGGCTCGAAAGCGCTCATCGGTCCTTTGGACGGGTGATTATCGAATGCAAACGGATCGTCCGTTCGTATGGTAAGGCAAAATCGCACACGGGGGGGGGGGGGGGGGGGGGACCGTTGGAAAGGTTATGATATGTACTTCAAAATTCCAAAGAGTTTGACTCAGTTCGGGGAGTTGACTTTTGTTAATCGGGATCTGGGAGCGTTCGGTGACCTTACGGAGTAAAACGGATCATTTGTTTGTACTATAAGTCAGAATTGGTCCTGGAGCAGACCGTTGGAAAGGGGTTTTAGCGCCCTTTGAAGATTCATTCAGTCTCGATCAATCTGAAGAGTTGACTTTGGTCAAACAAAGCCTGAGAGCGTTCGGTGGCCTCCTGATCAAGTTTCAGGGGAAAACGGGTCGTTCGTTCGCACCGTAAGTCAGAATTACGCATGAGGCAGACTGTTGGAAAGGGGTTTCAGCATCCTTTGAAGATTCATTCAGTCTCGGTCGAGCTAAATATTTTGACTTTTAGTCAAACGGAGCCTGGGAGTGCCAGATGGCTTCTAGGTTAGTACCCGGGGTATGACTTAGGTTTGTTGTGATGAAGGGAGGTGCTATAGACCTAAGGAGAGGTTAGGGGGGGGGGGGTGATAGAATGGGGTGTCTACAGAGACCCTCGACGGGTGAGTTTGGAACAAATGATAGCCGTTGAATAGACACCGCATGATGGCTTTGAAAGAGGATGACCAATTCAGAGGGTCGAGGTTGATTCTGAAAACCTGGGGATGAGGATGATCGATTCTGCGGGTCGAAGCCAATTCTGAGGGCTTAGATTGTGTTGACCAATTCTGCGGGTCGAAGCCAATTCTGAGGGCTTAAATTATAATGACAAATTTTGTGGATCGAAGCCAATTCCGAGGACTTAAATTGAGATGACCAATTCTGCGGATCGAAGCCAATTTTGAGGGCTTAAATTGAGATGACCAATTCTACGGGTCGAAGCCAATTCTGAGGGCTTAAATTGAGATGACCAATTCTGCAGGTCGAATCCAATTATGAGGGATTAAATTGAGATGACCAATTTTGCGGGTGGAAGCCAATTCTGAGGGCTTAGGTTGTGATGATCAATTCTGCAGGTCGAAGCCAATTATGAGGGCTTAAATTGGGATGACCAATTCTGCGGGTCGAAGCCAATTATAAGGGCTTAAATTATGATGACCTCGGGGAGTTCTGCCAGGGAAATTACCTCGTGAATTTGATTTGAGCTAGGGAGATGATTGCTGTGGAAACTTTTGTGTCTTTTGGAGACTTTGCGAGGGAACAACCAATTTGATGTTGTAAATTCCACTAGAGAAGTGATTAGGTGGTCCAGGGTTTGGACGTTTTTCTCGGGGAAATTTGAGACATTTGAGGAATATGAGATAACCTGAGGTTTAGGATACTTTAGGGGTCCTATGGGGACGTTGCCTGGGGGAGGTTAACTTGGTCTTTGAGAGTTCCGCTGGGGAAATAGGGGTTCCGCATGAGGGAGTGTGAAATTTTCTTGGTGAAAATTTTCTAAATCTTCCTTGGGATTTTTAGGAATTTTCTGAGGATTTTTCAAGGTTTTCTGTTATTTTCTGGGAGTTTTTCTACGAAAATTTAAGGGGGGTGCCAGTCGGCATGGTGTGGAGGGTGCCATTCGGCAGTGGCACAGACTTTTGGACTGCCTCGAGAAGGTGGAAGGTCAGTGCCGATCGGTATATGGGGGTGCTGTGCCGATCGGCATGACCCTTGACTTCCTATAAAAAGGGGGCGGGTTCCCCTCATTTTTCACAGCTTCTTGCCTTCTCTCTTTCATGCTTTTCTCATGCGAATCGTTCTTACATTCCGCAAACTAAAAAATGGCCACTTTTGTGAGCACCGCGGTACACAGGGAGTGGTTGCCTATTGATGACTGGGAGAATGTGGAGTGGAGGGCCAGGACAGCTTTTGCTTTGGGGAGTGAGAACTCTTTTGATGCATTTGAGCTATTGGCGGATGAGCGGACTTTACTGCGGGAGCCGTCACATCATCGCTCTTTTAGGGTGGTGAACCCTGATAGTTATGTAAGTACACAATGACTTTTGGCATTCTTTTTTTTTTATTTTCTTTTTTACTTGGATTTTGACAAGGTTTTTTCTTTGACAGTCTGATGTCTCTTTGTCGACTATACGTGCCCGCGAGATGATGGGGCTTAAGGATGTCTGGGAGCACCTTCCACCTGTGGTGCGTTGGGTAGTATCATCAGCAGGCTTTGGGAGGCTGGCGTCTGTGCTGGATGAGATGCCTCGCTCGATGATAGTCTTATGCGCTTTGGGGGAGAGGTGGTGGGACACTACCAACACCTTTCATTTTAGATTTGGGGAGATGACTGTGACTCCCATAGATGATTAGCAATTGGTGGGGTTGGATTGTGATGGAGAGCAGATAGAGGTGGATCGCTCTTTGCGGGTGAGGCCGAAGGCGGTGCAGGCGACGCTTAGTGATGTGGGGAGGATAGTATTTGGGAACTCCATTCATTTGTCGCTACTGAGGGATGTTTTGCTGAGTAGGGTGATTGATATGGAGGACGGACTGCAGATGAGGTAGATGACCTGGCTATTTATTTTACTAGTGTTGGGGGGATTTCTAGTGGCGACGTTGTCCACTTGTGGTTTTTTCCATACTTGAGGATGTTTTCGAACATCCCTCTCTATGATTGGGGGAGCCTGACTTTGGCGGCCCTTTATTTTTATCTGGATGCATTTAGCCGGTGCTGCTGGCAGACTTTTACTAGAGCCACGTATCTTCTTGAGGTATTATTTAGTTTGCGCATTTTCCTTTTATGCATTCGCATTTTCATTGTGTGTCTCTTTTTTGATTGTGGATTCTTATCCTTGGAAGGCGTGGTTCTATGAGGTGATTGTGTGTAATACCCAGTCGGTTGCTTTGAAGGAGGTGACTGTTGATGATGCTAAGATTTAGCATCATCGGATAAGTGATAGTGAGCTCAAACAGTAGTAACCATGGCAGCCAAAGGGGTGTATAAATGTATAAGTATGTATAAGGGGATGAGTATAAGAGGAATAAGACAATGATGTATAGTGGTTCAGCCAATTTGGCCTACATCCACTGTGAGTGTGTGATCCACTACGTATGGGCACTAACGACCTTGGATACAATGCACATAAGTTCCTCTCTCTCTCTACTGTGTGTACAAGCAAAGTTTCAGCTAGGGTTACCATGAATTGATCGATCCCTCTAAAGGTTGTTGGTGACAAGTATATATAGGTCTTGGGGGGTGTAGTGTACCCCCCAAGTATGCATGGTGCATGTGAATGATGATCTAGCCAATCCCCTGTTGACACATGTAGATGCCAAATGATGACATATATTCCCTCACGTGAGGGTGTGATTTTGTTATAATGGTCTCCCATGTGCCATGTGAGCCTCACGCGCACTGTTCCACGCGTCTCCCAAACCACGCGCTGTGATGATGTCACCCTCGGCCTAGGAGCCGAGGCCGAGGGCAAAATTCCTTCCAGTAGCGAGTCTGGCCTAATTCTGGCCTCGTGCTGTCGGCCCCTCGTAGGGTCGTCTGGAGCCCGGTGAAGGGTCGGCCCCTCGTAGGGTCGTCTAGAGCCTGGTGAAGGGTCGGCCCCTCGTAGGGTCCTCTGGAACCTGGTGAAGGGTCGGCCCCTCTGAGGGGTCGTCTTGAGTCTGATGAAGGGTCGTCCCCTGGGGGGTCGTCCGTTTGGAGGTAACCTTCAGCCAGGCCGAGGATATAAATGGGTATATCAATCACCCCCAGCCCTTAGCCATAGGTGCTATTGAGATGGCTGAGGGATAGTGTTGTAATTGAGATGCGTGTATGATCATTTAGGTGATTGACACCTGGGCAGATACTCATTGCTGTGCCAGTTTCCAAGGCATGGCGACTGCATACTTTGCCTGGGACTTTGTGCCCTAATGATGCCTTCCTCGTGGGCTGCGCCCTGCCTTGGTCAATGAGCCCACTTATTGCTAAAGTATTTAAGAGATTTTTGAACTCTCTCTCTTCTTCTTCTCCTTCGTGCCCAAGCCTTCTCTCTCTAGCCTTTTACCAGTTTTCATCGCCATTTCTGCAGCCTTCAATCCTTCAAGCTTAGCAACTTGGGCAGTTCTTGCTCTCTCTTTATCAGGTAATCTTCCGCCTCCAACGTCCTCTTCGCTTTCATTTTTTTTTTGCTTTTCTATTTTAGGCTCGTAGGGATTGATTTGGGTTATTTTATAGCTTTTTCCGGTGTCTTCTCCGACAACTGTTTCTTGAATGTTCTTGAGTGAAAACCATCAATTCCCTTTTTAATTCAAAAGTCTAATTTGGTCAACTGCAAACTTGTTTGTAGTTAAGTTCCTCAAACTTCTCTAAGTGCAGGGTCTTCCCTTTTAATGCTTATGAAGCTTTATAGTTTAGCGTCTGAATTCCCATCCTTGAGAGAGAAGCTCTTTGCAGAGATCAGACGAGTAGGGGAAGAGGAAGAGAGGAAACGAGGGGCCGACCCTAATTGGGTACGACCCATCTTTCCCATTCCTCTTGCTATAATAAAACCATTTGAACCGTCTGAGTCTTGTGGGTCGTCCCATCGTCCAGCCGAGAGTCATTCAGGTGAGATGGACGAGAGAGCGTCGTCACCAACTGGAGCTGGACCTTCTGGGAGAAAAGAGGCATCTGACCTAGGCCCAGGCTGAGAGGCCGAGGGTATGGTCCCTTCCGAGGCTGTCCCTGTGACAACCCTATCTCCCCATGCCTCGTCCTATATCTCCTCTATTAGGGATCGTGACCTCTTGATATGGAGGCATGCCTATGGAGTGCCCCCCAGCGTAACTATGAAGGTTCCCTCTGAGTCTGAGAGGGTTTTTGATTGTGAAGAGGGAGAGGTTTCGGTTTATGAACAAATGTTCAAGGTTGGAGTCAGATTCCCTCTGCACCCTGCCAGCGTAGATATCCTGTCTGCCCTTGGTGTTGCCCCCTCTCAACTTCCTCCCAACTCTTGGAGGACAATCCTGGGCTACATCTCCTTGTGGAAGAATGCTTTCACCGACGAGCCCTCGGCCGACTTATTCTTGGGCTGCTACAATATCACCTCCTCATCCAAACATCCTGGATACTATCATTTGGGGGCGAGGAGGTCTGAGAAGAAACTCCTCCACGTGGCACAAACTTCCAACCACGATTGGAAAAAGAGATTTTTCTTTATCTCTGGGGAGTGGGAGTTCACCGCCGATGGTCCGAGGGTCCCCAGAAGATGGTTTAACCCCTCCATGAAGGCCAGGTCAGACCCTGGACTTAGTCTGGAGGAGAAGGACATTGTTGAATATCTGAGAGGACGAGGGAGAGAGGGTGAACTTCCAAAATTTGAAGACCTGATGACCCCCCGGTTCCTCAAAGAAGCTGGTCTGAGGGTCGGCCCTCTGACAGAACTATGTGAGTTATACTGAACATTTTCCATTCTTTACTTATTTTCGAAGTGTTTCCTCTTTATCTCTGCATTTTTCTGACGTGTTGTCCTCTTATCAGGTCATCCTGCAGGTATATCAGACTATCTTTGGGAAATGACTGCTCCCAGCTTATTATCAGGCTTGGCTAAAAAGAAAGGAAAGGAGCCTCAGCAGGCTCTGAGGAAGACGAGGGCCGCTGGGCCGACAGTGGTGGAGCCGACCGCTGATAGCCATAAAAGAAAGGAGCCTGAGGCCCCTGTTGACCCTCGGCCAGATTCTCGGACGAGGGCCAGGGTCGAAGCATCTGAGGGGACGACCTCTTCATCCAGCATGGGGGCCTTCTGGTCTCAAAACCTGGCACATCTGAGGGCCAAGCCCTGATCACTCATTGCAAACTTGAGAGCAGCCAAGGCCTCAATGTTTTCTGCACCCTCGGCCTCTGACTACGAGTTTCTGTCAAAGATGCCTCCTGCCAAAGTGTACGACTATGGTCTGCACGCCCTTGCACAGGTATTGGTCTTGACCCACTTCTCTTAATTTCATTCTTTCACCAAATGTTTCCTCGGCCTCATGGCATGTGTTTATTTTTCTTGTGCAATCTGTGTGTGCCTTTACCTCGGTAACAAAATGGATGGCTGAGAACCAAACAAAGTTCCATGAAGCCGAGAGGGCTATCCAACATGAGGCAGATCTTCAATCGGAGCTTGATACTGCAAGGGCCGAGTTGGAAAGTACCAGGACTGAGCATGCAAGGATCCTGGACCAGCTGACGAGGCAGCACGACGAGGACATTAAGGCCAAGGACTTGCTTCTCAAGGAAAAGGACGAGGCCTTGACCAACATGGAGGCCAAGTACAAGGCTGACCTTGAAGCAGCCATCAAGAAAGCCGAGGCTGATGCTGTTGAGGCTTATAAGGTTTCTGACGAGTTTCAAGGCTTCGGCCTTGAATATTTGGAGAGAGGAATCAGGACTGCCTGCCGATGGGTCGTCCTCAGGTTTGGTGATGTCGTCTCCTCGGTCCGCCCTTCGATCGAAGCAGTCAGACTGGACGACCCTATGATTGCCGAGGCTCTGACTTATGTAGAATCTCAAGTGCAGGTTGAGGGGGTCGGCACGTCTAAGGATCAGCCGGTTATGGTCATTGAGGAAACCCCTTTGGTGGATGTTGAGGCTCTGCCCTCCGATATTGTCCCATAGGGTGGCTGTCTGTAGCCCATACCCTCTCAATGTAATCAACATTTTTGTACTTTACTTGCAGAACACTTGATATTTTGTATAACTGGCATTTCATTAATACCATCGTCTTATTTACTGTCTTCCATATTTGCTTCTTGTATGGTTTGCTTTGTTCTTGTTAATGCTACTAACCTCTCCCTCGTCTTTCTTGAGGACAGTGGTGGGGTCGTCCCCTCCACTAGCCCTCATTATAGCCGAGGGATCAACTTACCAAATAAATGGATTTAATAAAGTCTTCCCTCGTCTTTTTTGAGAACAGTGGTGGGGTCGTCCCCTCCACCGGCCCTCATTATAGCCGAGGGATCAACTTACCAAATTAATGGATTTAATAAAGTCTTCTCTCATCTTTTTTGAGAACAGTGGTGGGGTCTTCCCCTCCACTGGCCCTCATTATAGCCGAGGGATCAACTTACCAAATTAATAGATTTAATAGTCTTTCCTCGTCTTTTTTTTAGAACAGTGGTAGGGTCGTCCCCTCCACTGGCCCTCATTATAGCCGAGGGATCAACTTACCAAATTAATGGATTTAATAAAGTCTTCTCTCGTCTTTCTTGAGGACAGTGGTGGGGTCGTCCCCTCCACTGTCCCTCATTATAGCCGAGGGATCAACTTACCAAATAAATGGATTTAATAAAGTTTTCCCTCGTCTTTTTTGAGAACAGTGGTTGGGTCGTCCCCTCCACTGGCCCTCATTATAGCCGAGTGATCAACTTACCAAATTAATGAATTTAATAGTCTTCCCTCGTCTTTTTTTGAGAACAGTGGTGGGGTCGTCCCCTCCACTGGCCCTCATTATAGCCGAGGGATCAACTTACCAAATTAATGGATTTAATAAAGTTTTCCCTCGTCTTTCTTGAGAACAGTGGTGGGGTCGTCCCCTCCACTGGCCCTCATTATAGCCGAGGGATCAAATTACCAAATTAATGGCTTTAATAAAGTTTTCCCTTGTCTTTCTTGAGGACATTGGTGGGTTCGTCCCCTCCACTGACCCTCATTATAGCCGAGGGTTCAACTTACCAAATTAATGGTTTTAATAAAGTTTTCCCTCGTCTTTCTTGAGGACAGTGGTGGGGTCGTCCCCTCCACTGGCCCTCATTATAGCCGAGGGATCAAATTACCAAATTAATGGCTTTAATAAAGTTTTCCCTCGTCTTTCTTGAGGACAGTGGTGGGGTCGTCCCCTCCACTGGCCCTCATTATAGCCGAGGGATCAAATTACCAAATTAATGGCTTTAATAAAGTTTTCCCTCGTCTTTCTTGAGGACAGTGGTGGGGTCGTCCCCTCCACTGGCCCTCATTATAGCCGAGGGTGGTTCTCTGTAGATGTTTCCATGCGTACTAGAACTGATAACCACAGGATGAGGGGAAACACTGATATTTCTCATTAATTTTCCAAGTGTTCTGTTGGAGCAACTCTTATTACAATTATGGTCTATCAAGACCTTACAACACTACTGATAGTATTTCTTCAAATGATCTGCATTCCAGGGGTTGGAAAAAGGTTCCCCTTCTAGGTTTTCTAGTCTATAGGTCCCAGGGACGACTTCATCGATGACCCTATATGGGTCATGCCAATTAGCATGAAGCTTGTTGGGCTTTTGCCAAGTCTTCTTGAGGACCAAGTCCCCCACTGCGATAGGCCTCTGTTTCACCCTCTGATTGTAAAACCTTGCGGTCCTCTACTGGTAGGAAGCCTGCCTTATCTCAGCGTTCTCCCTCCTTTCCTCAATCAGGTCTAAGTCGAGTCTCCTCTCTTCCGCATTTTTCTGGGGGTCATACATTTGGACTCTATGCGTAGGAAACTCAATCTCGGTGGGGATGACGGCTTCTGAGCCATAAGCTAGCATGAATGGGGTCTCTCCGTTAGAGGTCCTCACTGTTGTCCTGTATGACCACAGCACGACATATAACTCCTCGACCCATCTTCCTTTTGCCTCCTCAAGCCTCTTCTTGATTCCATTTAGGATTGTTCTGTTCGTAACTTCTGTTTACCCACTGGCCTGAGGTCAGCCTGGGGTGGAGAAAAATTGTTTGATACTCACCCTTTCACAGTACTTCTGTAGAGAGGTATTCTTGAACTGAGTCTCGTTATCCGAGATGAGGGTGTTGGGGAGACCATATCTGCATATAATATTTTTCCAGATGAACTGGAAGGTCTTCTGCTCGGTGATCGTTACCATCGGCTCCGCTTCCACCCATTTTGAAAAATAGTCAATGGCTACGATGAGGAATCGATAGTTATTGATGGCCCTAGGCAAGGGTCCTACTAGGTCAATTCCCCACACTGCAAATGGGCATGGGGATGTAATGGAAGTAAGAGGCTGATGGGGCTGGTGAGGGATGGTGGCAAATCTTTTACATTTGTCACACTTTTTTACATATGCCGCTGCGTCTTTCCCCAAGGTCGGCCACCAGTATCCCTGGGTGATCACCCTCTCGCTAAGGATCTGCCCCCGATGTGGCTTGAGCACGATCCTTCGTGCACATCTTGCAAAATGGAAGGGACTTCTGAGGGATGCACACACCTAAGCAAGGGGAGCAAAAACCCCTTTTTGTACAAGGTGTCTCCGATGACAGTGAATTTTGCAGCCCTGTGCCTCAGCTTCTTCCTTTCTTATCTTGCTTCTGGCATCTCACCCTCTTTAATGTATCTGATCAGAGGGTCCATCCACGAAGCTTCCTGAGAAATATTTAGGCAATTGCTAAGTGTTCCCTCAGCGTCTTCAATAGTTGGCCGAAGCAAAATTTCTACTGGAACCGTCCTCCTGATGTCTGTCCTCGTTGCCGAGGCCAACCTAGCAAGGGCATCAGCACGACCATTGTTGAGTCTAGGTATCCTCTTTAATTTCATTTCTATGAAGCCTTTCAATAACGACCTCACCTTCTCAAAGTACTTAGCCATCCTCTCGTCCTTAGCCTCGTAGGCTCCTAGTATCTGATTCACTACTAGCCTTGAATCACCGTGGACCAAAATATGGTCGACACTAAGAGACTTGGCCAAGGAGAGGCCTGTTACCAAGGCCTCATATTCAGCCTCGTTGTTGGAGGCTTTGAAATTAAACCTCAGGGCGTACTCAATGTTTGTGCCGTCGGGTGCTGATACTATTAACCCAGCTCCGCTCCCGCTTTCGCAAGAGGACCCGTCGACGAAGAGACTCCACACGGTGCGTTCTTCTGAGAAACTTCCCTCGGAGAGGGATCCCTGTCTAAAGATGTATCTTCCCTCTTCGTTTTCAGCCGCTTTCCTTCTAGCGGTGCTTGTCTCAGCCCTATCTGCGGGTGTGTCGGTGGGCCTGTCTTGTTGTGCATCTGTCTTCCCGAGGGTCTCACCCTCGGCTTCATCATCCTCCCAAGTAAACTCAGCCACGAAATCCGCCAGCGCTTGCCCCTTAATGGCCGTCCTAGGCTGATACACAATGTCAAACTCCCCTAGCTCTATAGCCCAGGCCATTAACCTACCTGATTTTTTTGGCTTGTGTAGGACCTGCCTAAGAGGAGAGTTGATAAGGATGACCATTGTATGGGATTGGAAGTACGGCTTCATCTTCCGCGAGGCATGGATCAAGGCGTAGGCCAACTTCTCCATCCTCGGGTATCTTGGCTCTGCCCCCTGGAGTGCCTTGCTGTTAAAATACACAGGCTTCTGTATCCCGTCTTCGTCTCTCACAATGGCTGCACTGATGGCCGACTCTGAGACGGCGAGGTACACATAAAGTCGTTCACCTTGTTCAAGGCATCAACTCTCCCTGTGAGTCTCTGAACGTCTTTAATGGACCTGGGGGTCTTCATCTCAACAAGGGCCTTTATCTTTTCAGGATTGGCCTCGATGCCTCTTTGGTTGACAATGAACCCCAAGAACTTCCCTGCTCCGACCCCGAAGACACACTTGGCCGGATTAAGCTTCATCTGGTACTTGTCCATCGTATTAAAGGTCCTCTACAGGTCTGCCACATGATCCTCTGCCTTCAGACTCCTAGTCAGCATGTCATCTACGTAGACCTCCATAGACTTCCCAATTTGGTCTTCAAATATTTTATTTACGAGGCGCTGGTACGTTGCCCCCTCATTTTTGAGGCCAAAGGGCATGACCCTGTAATAGTATGTCCCCTTGTCAGTGATGAAGGCTGTCCTCTCCAAGTCTTCAGGGTTCATGAAGATCTGGTTATACCCTGAGTAGGCATCCATGAAGCTCATGAGCTCATGGCCTACAGTAGCGTCTACCATCTGGTCGATGCGGGGGAGAGGGAAGCTATCTTTGGGGCAGTGCTTATTGAGTTCTGTGAAGTCCACGCACATTCTCCACTTGCCGTTGGCCTTTGGGACAATGACTGCATTGGACAGCCATTCAGGGTAGATGACCTCTCTGATAAATTCAGCGTCTTCTAATTTTTTGACCTCGTCCCTGATGACCTCATACTTTTCTCTGGAGTAAATTCTCCTTTTTTGCTTTATCGGCTTCACTCCCTCTACCACATTGAGCTTGTGGCACATGATTTCAGGGTCAATCCCCTGCATATCTACATGACTCCATGCGAAGACGCTTCACCTTCTCCTTAACAGTTTAACGAGGTCTTCCTTGATATTGGGCTTCAGAGACTTGCCGACTTGGATGGTTTTTTCCGGGTCATCCTCATCGAGGATGATGGATTCTACCTCTTCCGCGGCCTCTCCTTTATTTAGCTTCGTCTCATCCCTGGGGTCTAGGGTATCCATATTGTAAGTGGTCGTAGCCCTCTTGTGAGCCTCCCTTTCTTCAGCGGAGTTGTAGTAACATTCTCGCGCTGCCGTCTGGTCTCCCTGAACTTCCCCCACCCCGTAAGGGGTAGGAAATTTGATCATCTGATGGACCGTAGACGGCACAGCTTCAAACCCCTTGAGGGCCACACGCCCCAGTATGATGTTGTAGGCCGAAAACACATGCTCATCCATCACAAAGAAACTGACCTTTTTGGTGAGCCATCTCGGCCACTCGTCCCCCATCCTCACATCGACCTCATATACCCCAAGGGGATGAACCTTTTCCCCACTGAACCCAATCAATGGATGATGCTAGGGGGCGAGCCTAGCAAGGCTGAGACCTAAAGCTTTGCAGCACGGCCAAAACATCACGTCTGCAGATGAGCCCCCATCTATTAGGATCCTAGGCACCTCGCATCCGTGCACCCTGGTAGTGACGACGAGAGGGTCGTTATGTGGGGCTGAGAGGCCTTTGAAGTCCATTCTTGAAAATCCCACTATCAGTGTGTCTCTATCAACCTTCTTCCTCTTTTCTGACTTGACCTCCAGGGAGGTTGTGTGTACCGTCTTCGTCACTGCCTTGGCCTCATCCACATGGGCCTTCCTGTCGGTGACTTCAGACCCTCCTCCTGCAAGACCCCCGGGGATCATTCCCACTCTGAGCGAGATCATATTAAGCCTCTTGACAGGGCCATGGTCGTCTCTCGGCGGGAGGCCAGGGTCGTCCCCTCTTTTTTGAGGACCTTCTCTACATGCATCGCCTCGCTTCTTTCTGGGGTCGTCCCCTCGGCCCCTCTTGAAGGCGCCTTTGTCGACTTACTTTTTGAGCTTCCCTTCCTTCAGCATCTTCTCAATCTCATCTTTCAGAGCAAAGCATTTGTCCGTTACGTGGCCGTGGTCTTGGTGAAACTCACACCACATGTTCTTATTCCTCTTGTCGGGGGCTGCCCTCAGCTTCTCAGGCCACTTCAGGGACCGGTCACTCTTTATCTCATTGAGAATCTGTTCACAACTGACCGTTAGAGGGATGTAACCAGCGAACTTGTCATCCATGGACCTCTTCTTCCCCTCTTTGTTCTTCTTAGGGTATTTACCCCCACTAGCACCTCCTTTTTCGTCTTCATATTTTGCAGCCATCGCCTCTTCGGCGTTCATCACCTTTCCTGCTGTCGACAGCAGCTCAGCCATCGTCCTCGGAGGGTCTTCAGCAAGCTTCCATAACAGCTTCCCCTTTTGGAGTCCTCCAATCAGGGCTGTCATAGCTATGCTCTCCTCATAGTCTTCCACCTCCAGCTTCTCTTTATTGAATCTGGCTATGTAGTACCTCAGACTCTCATTCTTCCCCTGCTTAACATAGAGCAGGTGGGTGGTCTTCTTCTGTGGCCTCACCCCAAAGCAAAAGTTGTGGATGAACAGGTCTGCCAACTGCTTAAAGTTTTCAATGGAGTTTTTTGGAAGAGACGTGTACCAGACGTGTGCAGCCCCTGTCAGGGTACCAGAAAAGGCATGACACCTCATCTCGTCTGAGATAGAGTATATGTCTGCTGCTGATTGATACATCTCCACGTGGTGGACGGGGTTGGTGCTCCCGTCATATCTTGGGGTGACCACAGGTGGCTTGAACTTTGATGGCGTGGGGAAGTTGACTATCTTTGCCACAAAGGGTGAGCCTATGGTGTATCCCCTCTGAAGAGGGTCCCGACTCTTTAGTATATCACCGATCTTATCCTCTAACCGCTGGATTGAGTCATTCCAGGGCCTCACAGGATCGGCTTGGACGATGTTATCCCCTGCCGCCTCTTTAAGGTGGACGGGAGGTTCTGCCGCAGCGGGCCTGTGTCGGCTATTTACTTCCCTTTGGACGTCATCTCGTCCTTGGGGTCGGCCATCTGCTGCCTCCCTCTTGGACCTTGAAGCACTTCTTGACCTGGACAATTGTTCCCGCAGGTTATTTACTGGGCCCAGCCTCTCAAAGGCTGACCCCCTGATTAAGCGATCAAAAGCAGAGCCTCTCGGGCGATCATCAGGATTTGGTCTCCCTCACTTTCCTCTACTATCTTGGAGAGGTCGTATAGTATTGTTGGAGACCTCATATGGTTCCCAGCACTCTATCGGGGCCTCCTCTCCCTCCGGATCGTCATAACTGTCCTCGGGGCATGGGTTTCCTTGCCTCCCCAGGCGTAGACGCCGGGGGTCAGCAACATCCCTACGCCGCTGAGGAGGTGGCAGGTCTTTCTGCGGTGCCTGGGGTAGTCCCCTGGCCTCATGCTGTCCTGGAGCTGCTGCCGGAGTAATCATCTCAGGTGAAACCCCTGGTGCTCTTAGTATATTCTGGCTTAGAGCTGTGAACTGCTCCTGCATCATCCACTGGCTTGCTGCCAGAGACTTTAAGGCTGCCGCCACATCAGCCATCTCAGACTGAGGCGGTGGCTGACTGGAACTGGGTCTTCCCCCATCATCCGGCGGGGGAAGTGGCAGTGGTGGCATTTCAGGTGCCATGTGTTTGAGATATGAAAAGCTGAACTGAAGAAAAGACTGGTGAGCTTGAGAACCTTAGTGGGTCTCTTTCAATGGTGAAACATCTCCTCTCAGGGGGAGTGCTGGCTCACCACCAGAGTGCCCAGTGAGGTCAAGCTGTACAAAGGAAGATATGTCTTCTCGTTCCCACAGGCGGCGCCAAACTGATGATGCTAAGATTTAGCATCATCGGATAAGTGATAATGAGCTCAAACAGTAGTAACCATGGCAGCCAAAGGGGTGTATAAATGTATAAGTATGTAAAAGGGGATGAGTATAAGAGGAATAAGACAATGATGTATAGTGGTTCAGCCAATTTGGCCTACATCCACTGTGAGTGTGTGATCCACTAAGTATGGGCACTAACGGCCTTGGATACAATGCACATAAGTTCCTCTCTCTCTCTACTGTGTGTACAAGCAAAGTTTCAGCTAGGGTTGCCATGAATTGATCGATCCCTCCAAGGGTTGCAGGTGACAAGTATATATAGGTCTTGGGGGGTGTAGTGTACCCCTAAGTATGCATGGTGCATGTGAATGATGATCTAGCCAATCCCCTGTTGACACCTGTAGATGCCAAATGATGACATAATATTCCCTCACGTGAGGGTGTGATTTTGTTATAACGGTCTCCCATGTGCCATGTGAGCCTCACGCGCACTGTTCCACGCGTCTCCCAAACCACGCGCTGTGATGATGTCACCCTCGGCCTAGGAGCCGAGGCCGAGGGCAAAGTTCCTTCCAGTAGCGAGTATGGCCCAATTCTGGCCTCGTGCTGTCGGCCCCTCGTAGGGTCGTCTGGAGCCCGGTGAAGGGTCGGCCCCTCGTAGGGTCGTCTGGAGCCTGGTGAAGGGTCGGCCCCTCGTAGGGTCGTCTGGATCCTGGTGAAGGATCGGCCCCTCGTAGGGTCGTCTGGAACCTAGTGAAGGGTCGGCCCCTCTGAGGGGTCGTCTTGAGTCTGATGAAGGGTCGGCCCCTGGGGGGTCGTCCGTTTGGAGGTAACCTTCAGCCAGGCCGAGGATATAAACGGGTATATCAACTGTTGGGGACTTTTATCGTTTGTACCGGTGGCGAAAGGCCAATCGACAATCGAGGAAGTCTCTTTCTCTACAGGCGGTGTGTTAGGTCTTGAATGGCCTGACCAGTGATATGGTAAGACTTTTTCCTTCTTCAGTCTTGGTCTTTATGTTCTCTTATTCCATATTGACTTATATCTGGTGGGGATTTCTCAGGTGACCTTTTACCCTTGAGGATGGTTGTTCAGGACACGGGGTCGACTGGGGTGAATGCACAGATGAGACATTTATTGACGCATGAGTTTGGACACTCCTGGTATCTCGGGGAGAAGGTGGTTCGACAGCTTACTAATAAGTGGTGGTGCCACTTACGACGCCCTCTATGTCTATGAGGTGAGAGAGGATGTTGCCGGAGTATACGAGGATTGCGGCGATGATTGGCGAGCCCTATCTATTATAGACCGATACAGCTATGCCGTATGATTATATGGACTTCGTGACGAGTTGGATGATGGCACCTAGCATATATGATGCGCTGCCTTTCCCTCCTGCGGATTCGAGTCAGCCAGTGGGGTCCTCCCACAGTGGTGGTGGTCTGTCGACATCTGCAACGACTACGACTTCAGAGGTTCCCTTTGTACGATTGCATACCCCTTCTTACAACATTTGGCGGGCTGATGGAGGGATGGTGCCTATGTTGCATCGTCCTCATGCGATGGACCCAGAGTAGTTGGGCTTGACAGAGGAGGTCCTTCGTTATGTGGTGAACCTTTTTGGTCCTTTCTTCTTTCTTTTCTAGTTTCTTTTGATCTTCTTTGCATGATACTGAGTCTGCCTTTTCTTGTAGCATTAGGGACTGGATATCTTCAGAGACTGCCCATATTCGAGATGTGGTTCCCATTCCTTCTTGCTTGGTGCCATCTGCCTCATCTGGGGAGGAGTCTGGTTCAGCTAGCGGTGGTGTGTCATAACGCCGCAGGGGAAATAGAGTGTGTCGCAGGGATGGGAGCTCTTAGAGAGAGAGGGGAAGGGTAGGTGAGAGAGAGAGAGAGAGAATGTGGGTTCAGGCTGAGTCCCGTTGTTTTTCTGCTTTTCTTTATTTACTACAAAATTGATGTAACACAAAGAAATATCTATGCAATGCAATGGAGTTTTTTATTATCTTCTGTTAGTAATGAATGAATGAATGCATATGCGCTTTTTACTTTGCTGCTGAGACCTTAAATATAAGTATTTTTGGGATTTGAAGGAAAGTTTTATTTAAAATGAGAAATTTTATAAAGATGGAAAGGGATTTTGAAATTCTGTTGAGAATATCAATTTATTGAGTCTTCTGATTTTTTTTATTTTGTCAAAAGAGGAAAAAGGTTAGTTTCTAAAAATAGGGGGTTGCCGATCGGCAAGCCCCTTGTCCTACCTATCGACAGGTCAGTCCAGTCTAATCAATCAAGGCTTTGATTGGTACTCTCTTCAGCTTTTGATACCTTGTGGAGGAGGATTCCCTCCGATTTTTGCAAGGGTTGTGTCTTTTATGAGGTTCTCAAGTATAAAAAGGGGTAAGGGTGGAGTGTTTTCATCACACCTTCACATTCTTATTTTCTTATTATGTGAGATGGCTCTCCTTGGTAGTGTTGAGTTTTCCAACTACCTCGAGACTTTGGAGGTGATGTGCTCCTACAACGTCGACTACGTTGCTTTCAACATGCGTCGAGTATCTTTATGGCGTAATCGGCCCATAGAGTGGAACATGCTGATGGCGGCGGTACAATTTTGGTACCCCGAAGACCATGTATTCCGCTTTGTCTTGGAAGAAGTTTGTCCGAATTATGAGTAATTTTCTTCCATGTTGGATGTAAATCCTAATGTGGAGGCTGCTATGCTTGAGTTTTCTCGGTCTCCTGGGGAGTTATTGGCTAGACTTCTCCGCGTCTCGCCTTCAACGGGCAGATCTTTGGTTACTGGAGGAATGATTTCCCTTCCAGCGGTGCCGCGGTCCGTCTATTTGCAGGAGGTTGGTGATGCTGGATATGCTAAAGCCGTCGTTGTGGGCTTGGTTTCGAAAGTGCTGCTGGTGATTGAGGAATTTAGTGGACCCACAACTTGTAGCCATTACTTCATGGATGTTATACCATCGCAATCATGCGGTGGTGAAACTGGCGGAGACTTTGAATTTCCTGGATGCCTGGCGAGAAGGTCGTTCTGACTTTCTGAGGGGTAGCCTTGTGATGCTGTTCACGTGGTTATCTGAAAGATTTCATCTGATGACTCTTCCGAAATCTCCTTTGTCGGATGTGCCCAACTTCTTTTTGTGCCATTTCATTAGTGTTGGTATGGATATCGAGAGCTGGGAGAACTGGTTTTTAGAGCATGGGGCTCTAAATCTACACTGATCAGTGCCTTGGTGGGGACAGCTGCTGCCTATTCTAGAGCTGGGGGAATACCAGTACGTTCGGCTGGTTGGTCTCATACATACCTCTTTCTATTTCCCTTGGCGGCTTCTGTGCCAATTTGGTTGGGAGCAGATCGTTCCACCTCGGACACTAGAATTCTTTCCGGTAGAATATCTGACAGAACGTCTGTGCATGCGGCTTGGCTCTTTATGGGAGAGTCGGCGTCCGTCGACCCGTCCTTCTCAGTCCGTTGGGAGAGTCTAGCACATCCCCAGGGATTATATGAAGTGGTTGTGGAGAAGAATAGTTAGCAAGACATTGGTAGTGGAGACTGGACAAAGGTGGTTATCTTATCTGATACCATGGAGGGAGGCGCTGTGATTTTTTTGAGGTTGGTTCGAGCTTATCGATCCATGGAGCGTCTGCGACATTCTATTAAGGCAGGGGAAGCTTGGGGACCCCATGATGTAGATGATGCTGGAGTGGGCTCCTCTGATAGATGTGGGTAGGACTCTTGGAGAGTTTGTTTTGTAATGGGGAATAAATTTGAGAATTTATTTGGCTTTTTAGAAAGGTAGGGGTGAAGGGAGTTATCCATTCCTTTTCTTATGTAATTGCACTGTAATTTCTTATTAACGAAATAAACAAGTTTTTTATCATCTAACTGTGCCTTTTGATAAATTTTGTATTTTGAATTATCTATACTGGTAGCTAAGGCATGCACAATCCTTTTGTTCAAGTATATGTTAGAATGAACTGTCGTTCTCGGAGATAAGAAGATAATAGTTTTTTATGAAAAAGAAAGGGTCGTGCTCATGTAAGCTATATGAGATGCCTACATACCTCTGGGGTTTTTTTAAAAGTTTTAATTTTTTTTGGAAATGGTTTTTGTAGAGGATCAGGCCCACGTAGTTCTGGGTAGAGAAAATGAATAGAAGGGAGATGAGAAGAGTCGTAGAGCGCCGAGATTTCGGGCTAGGGGTAAAATTTCTTGAGATGGTCCAGGTTGGCTAGACGAGCCATATCTTCTCCATCAAGGTCGGTGAGCATGGCGACACCTCATGACAAGATCTTCTTCATAATGCATGGGCCGCTCCAATTAGTTTTGAATTTCCCACTGGGGTCCTAGATGGGCTCTACTATTTCTTTGAGGGATAAATCCCCCTCTCGGACACCGCGATCCTTGACTCTCTTATTGAATGATCACGGTACACGGTGATGGTACCCTTATATGTGATATAGAGCTTTCAATGTCCTTTCATATAGGTGGGTCAGCTCGTCAAGACGGCTTTGGTACCAGTCTTCTTCACTGACCTTGCTTTCAAGCATGACGTGCAACGAGGGTATTTCTAGCTCTATGGGTAAGACGGCTTCCATACCGCAGACTAGAGAGTAAGGGGTAGCCCCAATAGAGGTTCAGATTGAGGTTCGATAGCCCCAGAGGGCGTAAGGGATTCGGTCGGCCCAATCTCGATAACTTTCGATCATCTTACTGATGATGGATTTGAGGTTCTTATTGGCTGCTTCGACCGCACCATTGGTCTGAGGTCGGTAGGGAGAAGATTTTTATCTCTGAATCCCATACTCATTGACCACTTTTATGACTTCTACCTCAAAGTGCAACCCGTTATCTGACACTAGTTCGTGCGAGACCCCATATCGACAGATGATGTTCTTCCTGATGAATTCGACCACTTTTGCGTATGACTCTGCTTCGACCCATTTGGTGAAGTAATCAATGGCAACTAGGATGAATTTATGCCCTTTGGAGGCCTTGGGTGTAACCTTACCTATGATGTCGATGCCCCAGTGGAGAACGGCCAGGGAGAAGTCATGTTGTATAATTCTCGCGGGGGCAGATGTTGAAGGTTGGAAAATTATTGGCATTTGAGGCATCTGAGGACATAGGGGGTGCAATCCTGGACCATAGTGGTCCAATATTAGCCTTATCGGATGATATTCTTGGCAAGCATATGATCGTTCATATGGGCCCCGCATTCCCCGCTATGGATCTTTAGCATTATCTCTTTAATATCGGCCCTGCGATGCAGTGTAGATGGGTTCCATCGAAGTTTTTTTTTAACAGTGCTTTGTAACATATGATGTACTAGGCGGCCAGTCTTCAGTGGATTTCTTGGTCTTCCTTGTTGGAACCTTCGGGATACCTACTATGCTTTAGGAGGTGCCAGATATCATAATACCAGCAATTGGCTAGCTCAGGATCTTCTTTGGTGATGAGCTCAATGTGGTAGCAGTGGGTTGGTTTATCTTGCTTTTAGACTAGGAAGGGGGCCATTGTTATTCCTTCGGGTATGTCGACCATGGAGGCCAAGGTAGCAAGGGCATCGGCTAGGTTATTCTTTACTCGAGGCAAGTAGTGGAAGGTGATATCTTGGAATTAGGATGCTAGTTCTTCTAAGTGGGCATAGAAGGGCTGGAGTTTCTCGTCCTTGTCGTTCCATTTTGAGCACTTGACCGATGATGAGGTTAGAATCCCCATAGATGTCTAGGCATTGAATACCTTTCTTGAGAGCAACTTTGAGGCTTATCGTATATGCCTTGTATTCAGTCATGTTATTGGTGCAGGGGAAATTCAATTTGATAGTGATGGGAGTGTGGGAGTCATCTAGGGCGATCAGAAGTATCCCAATGCTATATCCTTTTTTATTGGCAGTGCCATCGAAGAACATTTTCCATCGAAGGTCATCTTGAGCAGCACAAAGGATGTTTTTATTTGGGAATTCGGAGGTCAAAACATTAACTTCTTCCATGGGGTAGTCAGAGATAAATCTTCCTTTCATAGCTTTCTGCATGCCGTACACGATATCAAACTCGGCTAGAAGCATCAACCACCGGGCCATTCGACTGGATAAGGTGGGTTTCTTAAGCAGGTACTTGATGGGGTCCATTCGGGATACAAGTTTGATGAAAAATGCAAGCATGCAGTGTCGCAGCTTTTGGGTGACCCAAATAAGTACGACACACTCTTTTTCCAAAGCAGTGTAGTTGACTTCGTACCCAACCAATTTACGATTGGCGTAATAGATGGATCTTTCTTAGTGGGATTCTTTAAGGTATTAGGCTAAAAAATCCCCAGCTGTAGTGTCAGTTATGGTTAGGTATATGAGCAAGGGGAGACCAAGCTATGGTGGCATGAGTACCGGAGGTTGGGTCATATTTTGCTTCATTCGGTCAAAAGCTTATTGGCAGGCCTCATTTCAAACCTTGGTTGAATCCTTTCGGAGGAGTTTAAAAATAGGTTCATAGATGGAAGTTAGTTGGCTGATGAACCGACTGATGTATTATAATTTCCCAAGGAATCTGTGGACTTCTTTCTCCATTCGAAGAGGTGGCATCTAAAGTATAGCTTTCAGCTTGGCAGGATCTGCTTCTATCCCCTTCTCACTGATCATGAATCCCAAGAGTTTTCCCTTTGTAACGCCGAATACACATTTTTATGGATTGAGTCTCATCTGATACCGTCGCAGTCGTTTGAAGAACTTTCGGAGAGCGGGAACATGACCTTCTCTAGTTTTGGATTTGATAATCATATCATCCATATAGACCTCGACTTCTTTGTGAATTAGATTATGCAGGATGGTTGTGGCAGCCTTCTGGTAGGTAGCCCCAGCATTCTTGAGACCAAATGGCATAACAGTGTAGCAAAAGGTTCCCCACGGTGTGATGAATACGGTTTTTTTTTGGTGATCTGGGTGCATTTTGATTTGGTTGTATCCGACAAATCCGTCTACGAATGAGCATGACTGACTGTATTGTCCACGATCATGTCGATATTAGGTAACGGATAAACATCGTTTGGAGAGGCTTTGTTCAAGTCCCGATAGTCTACACACATCCGAACTTTCCCTCCTGATTTCGATACAGGAACTATGTTGGCTAGCCATGTGTGATATTCGATTACACGAATAAAGCCCACGTTCAGCTGTTTGACCACCTCTTCTTTGACTTTGAGTGACCATTCGGTGCGGAGCTTTCTCAACTTTTGTTTAACCGACTTGTAATCTGGAAGAGTGGGGATCTCATGTTGAGTTATTTCAGGATCAATGCCAGGCATATCGTCATAGGACCATGAAGACATCCACGAATTCCTTTAATAATTCTTTGAGTTGTGCGCACTCATGCTCGTCAAGAGTAGCCCCTATCATAATCTCGCGCAGTTGGCTACTAGAACCAAGGTTAACAACAACAGTTTTTTCTTCATTAACTTGAACGCGGTTATGTTGTTTGTTATTAACCTTATTTAGATCAGTTGAGAATTGATAATTTGCAAAATCATCATCATAAAAAGTTTAATTAAAGTCTAAACAATTAATGTAAGGCACAACAAGATACTCAAAATCTTCATTTATTTCATTGATAGAAAAAATAACATTGAGAACCTCATCAAAGGAGGTCTCGATTACATTAGAGTAAGGATGGACAACAGAAGAAGAGATATGGTAAACATTGGGGTTAGGTGGGATTTTAACAGGTAGAACCGACATGGCATGCCAGTTGAGGAGAGGTGTATCAACAACTTTAATCAGGTGGGATGGATATAATGATGTAGTGCTTGAATGAACCATGCAGAGTGTCAGCCCCAGTGTCTGTAAGTTAAACGAATCCTTAGAGTCACTTCCCTCAGAATCTTCGATATCTTTGATGATCGATTGTACATGGTGTTGGGAACTTTCGACCCATGGGTAGCTGTCTTAAAAAAAGATCTCCATTCTAGGCTTGATCTTCTTGTCTATATGGTCATACCATGGTTCCGAAAAGCCGCAAAAGGGGAAGTCTTCGCCCTCTTTAATGAATCGTCCATTTAAGGAGTCACTTGGGATAGTCTGGACGCAGTCTAATCTTCTTTTTGGTCGAGACTGGCGGATCATTCTGAGCTCTTATTCTGACGGTTAATACCCCAAACCACAAGGAGGGAAAGCTTTTTTTTCAGTTCATTAAGTTCAATTATCCCTTGCTGTCTTTGTCCTAGCCCCAGTCCGGGCATGAAGTGAATGTTTCTGGACATTTGAATCACATTGACGTTGCCATGAGGGTAGTATTCTGGATAGACCCTTTCTCTGAAATCGTCCCCCGCCGGGAGTAAAATTGGCTCAACTCGGAATCCTGATAGGATCATATCATTTAACCCGTGTTGTATCTCAAGGATTGGATTACTGGTACTTGCACCCTCGATATTGTCGTCGTCGCCCAAAATGGGGTTGACTCGTCCGTCGACGAAGAACTTCAATTTCTGATGGAGCGATGAAGACACACCCTTGATACTGTGGAGATATGGTCGTCCAAGCAACAGGTTGAAACAAGATGGGATATCAATAACTTGGAATTCAATGACAAGGTTTATAGGTCCAGCCCTTATTACAAGTTTTATGGATCCTATCACTTCCCGACGGGTATTATCGTAGGCATGTACAACAGTGGGGGTTGGAGCGAGGTCACTTTCCTTAAGTCTTAAGCATTTGAAGGTTCTTATTGGTCATCTATTAAAGGCGGATCCATTATCGATAAGAGTGAGTGGTATGATCTTCCCCATAACTTCGACGGAGATGTTGAGTGCATGATTGTGGTTTGCCCAGTTATGGGGATTTCTTCTTCAGAAAAGGATAGCATTCGAGTAGAGGTCAAGGATCCGACTAAATTTATCACTTCTTCTGGTGTGGTAGAAGGAGGAAGTGTGGGTCCGGTGAGAAACTTGATCAAAGCATTTCTGTGCAGCTGGAAAAACATAAAAAGCCCCCATAGAGTGATGTTAGCTTGAATTTTCTTCAGTTGGTCGGGGATCTTGCTTTCCTAGAGGGTCATCTCTGGCATAGGAAGGTTTTCAACGCTCTTCCCTTTGTCATTGGCTGGTGGTAAGCTTGGGATCTGGTAATGCCTCCCTGATCTCGTCACGTAATTTACCGAAGAATGGAAGAACATGAACCCTGTTTCTTCGTCAACCTCGGGTTGTTATGCCACCTTGTTTATTTCTCTGAGGAGTTCTTCAAATGATATCATCCCACACATATTGGCTACCAGGCCCGTTTTATCAGAAGCTTGCTCTTCGTTTGAATCTTCAAATTCTCCCCCCCATCCAGTGGAAGCAATTCTGTCTTTCCATGTAAAGTCAATGCATTCCACAACTTTAATGGCTTCTTCCTACAGGTCCTCCCATTTAACGGGGAGGTGTAAGGGTGAAGGGACTAGGCGCCCTTGTTGCTTCAAAGTATCGAGTAACTCAGTCATATTATAAATTTTATTTGTTTGCCTGAATAATTCTTCCATGATGTGAACAACGTCATCTAGGATGACTTCATTGGTCGGTACTACCCAACCGTCTGACCTTAGGTCCCATTACCATGCTTCCAAGAATAGCATACTAAACCTCTGGAAATCAATGATCATCTGCGAGGGCAATTTCATCCCGAACTCCAGGAGTTGGTTTAATACTTCTGCTAATTCCATACTTTTATTTTCAGAACGGGTACGGACAACGATGCATTATTTAGTAAGGAGTGATAATGCCTGATCAATGAGGCTAGCAGGGTGTAGGAGGAAATATGGTCAAGTTTGGAGTGGTTTGGGAGAGTATATGGGTGTGATTTGAGTTAAGGGATCAAATTCTGGGTTCTCTTATAGGAAGATGACATTGGCTTGATTTGGGAGTGGGTTATGAGTAGTGTTTGGCTTGGGATTAGCTGGTGGGGCAATGGTACCCCGATCAATTAGACCTTGGATTATGTTTCGAAGGTGAAAGCATTGGTCGGTGGTATGGCCAACAGTTTGGTGAATGGCGCAACGGGCATCCGCCTTGAAGTTTCTTGGAAGTGGATTTGGGAATGGAAGGGGGTCCAAGGGTTTGATAAGATTTCAGCTTAACAGGGCTTGATAAAATTTGGAAAGGGGAGCATGGAGTTCGGTGTATTCCTTTCAGACTGGGACATGGCGACTTTTTGGTGCCCATGAGGTGGTTGGTTGGGAGATGTTGTTGATGGTTGAGACTGCAGCGCTGACAGGCTTATCATATTTTTTAGCAGTGAACTATTCAGACACTTTCTTTGGTTCAACTTCTGTTTCACAAGACCTTCCTCTATTTCTACTCCTGCTTCTCTCAGAGATCGAAAGTGGGGATAGTATTATCTTTCAATTGCTGCTTGGACATGGGGTAAGAAGTGCTTCTTCACTATGTTGACTTGTTCTTCCTCGGATGGACGATTGGTCACGGCGGCTGCTTTTTCCCTACATTGGGCTATGAAGTTACTGACTGATTCCCAAGAGTACTATTTGAGCAGCTCTAAATCATGATGGGTGACCTCAAGCTCTTTATTGTATCTGTACTGCGATATGAATTCCCGGGCTGCATCCTCCCAGCTACAGATTCTTGACTCTTCGAGAGACAAAAACCATCGGAGGGCGCTATCCTTCAAAGTTTGTTGAAATAATTGGGCCATCACTTCTTGAGAAGCCCCTAGGAGAGTCATAGAACGGTGATAACTGCGAAGATGAAAAACCGTGAGTCCACTTCCTCTGAATTTCTCGATATTTGGTATCTTGAACTTCTCGGGTAACCTCGCCTTAGGATAAGGAGATATGTGGGTGTAGTCCATGTAATTTCCAGAGATTATGACTTGGTTGAACTTCTTAATTAGCATCCTGAGATCTTCTTTGACCTTGTACAACTCTTCTGCTTTTGGATCAATGATCATAGGCAAGTTAGCCCTAGGCTGGGCAAGGTTTGGCATAGGAAGCTGGGCAGGTGACGGTCCATGAGCAAGAGGGGAAAGTGGAGTGTGCTGATACTCTTCGAGAACCCAAATAGGTTCGGGTGGACCCATAGAGCGGGGGAATAGGGCCTCGGGCTCTTAAGGAATAGGAACCTGGTTTTGTTGCATCTCTCGAACCTCAGTCTGGAGGTTGTCAATCTTGGACACGAGCTGAGCTAAGACTGCCGTCAGATCTGGCTGCACAATAGGTACTTGATTTGTGTTCTCCATAGAAAGTGGATGGATTCCGAACTTAGAACAAGTAGCAGGGGAACGGACGGAATTTCGGGGTGATTTGACTGAAGACCGAAGCCAATAAGGATCCAGGCCAAGGGCTTGCAATCGACCTGAGAAGGCGTAAAATGGGATTTATTTTTGAAAAAAAAAGAAGAATGAAAATATTTTTGACATTTTTTTTCTTTCTGAGATTGAAAGACAAAATATTTTTGGATTTTTGACAAAGAAAGGAGAAGTATTTTTGGATTTTTGATAAAGAAAGGAGAAATATTTTTGGATTTTTGATAAAGAAGGGAGAAATATTTTTGGATTTTTGATAAAGAAGGGATAAATATTTTTAGGAGACGGGTCTCAGCATGATTATTATAATTACTATGTTCTCACTTGTATTAAATTCTCCTAAATGCAAAAGGAAATGCCGAACGGAACCCGAGCCTGGAAACGTTGGGTTTGTAACATATGTAAAGTCATGGTTGGACTTGTGACCGGGCTCACGGACAGGGTCCCGTTTTAAAAAAGCGCAAAAATTTGGACGGTAGGTCGACCCGAAATTTTGGCAGAGTGTCGGGTCAAAATCGACAGCCTAACATTTGTGTCCTAGGCTTGATACCTATGTGCGGGTATGCAGTTTGGTTAGGTGAATTGGAAAGGGTTCCCCCATTTGGCATGACTTCCACGATATATGTCTTGCTTTTGAGGGAAATTGGTATGTGTGGACAATCCATTTGATATACCTGAGTGTACGTGAATTGCTTCACTATATACCTCGTGGGGATGGTACGTGTGAGAGGGAATTCGATATACTCGGCATACGAGAATGAGTTCCCTGTGATATACCTCCCGTCATAACTTTGATCAAGAGGTAAGATGCGGGGGAACCATTCGATATACGTCGAAGGTACTTGACCAATGGAAGGTGAGAGTTATATCGTTTAGGCTAACTGTGCCTTGTCGGACCAGTGCCCATCACGAAGTGACTCTCCAGTTATTCGACAAAATTTGGTAAATCACAATGCTCTTTGGTGATGTCATGTGAGTCATGCATGATTCTCCTATTAGTATCTTATGATGAGAATATCTTTTTTTATCATGCCAAATAAGGAGCAAAGTCTAAGTACGAATGGTATACCAAGTATGGATGGGTGATGTGTGCAACATGTGGATATATGTGATCTTAGGTGCACGTGGTGAGAAGTGTACATGGAGAATCTTCTACAAGTGTGTGAATAGAAGCATAAACATGAGGGACACATGAATAATAAAGGGAAACATGCGAAATAGGGGAATATATAAGAAAATAAAACACCCATGTAAATAGAGTCTAGCCCTCTTAAACAAAATTCCCTAGCGGAGTCGCTACTGTGGGCATCCCCGATCCTCAAGGAGAGAGAGAAGGAGGGGTCATATCCACGGTGAGAGGATCTTGGTCCCGCGCACCCCTCTCAGGAGTGCTTCGGTCGTCGTCGACGATGTGTGAGTTGAAAACTGTAGAAAGATGGAGTCGCCAGTATATTTTACTCAAAATGGACAAAAGAAGGTGGAGCCATCCCGAAGGACAACATCCAAAGACATACTGATACATACGAGACCAAAATGATTCGAAAAGGGTTCGGAGGCTAAGTTACGAAATGGGAAGGTTTTAGGCACCCATTACGCCCTTGCGGTCTCTCATGTATTGTTGTTATTTTCCTTTATTTTCCCGTGGTATGTGTGCATGTGTATATGTAGTGGAGATAGGAATCATCGACTTGTATCATGGAAGAGATAAATCGAGTCATCCATTGGAATGTTCCTAAAAGTAATATTAGAAAATAGGATTTACGCGATTATCCTAGCGTTGATCGTTATAATGTAACGATACTGCATATGGAATAATACGCCACTAAGAACAAATATATGTATATGAAAATATATAGAATCTAAGAGAATTAAGTTAAAGAATTAGAAAAATAAAAAATAGGAAAAAGTAGGACTCGAATCTCAAGTTTTACCTCGAGATGCCTACATAGCCTATAGAGGCATCAAAGTCCACGTAGTTCGTATATAAAACAAGGGGTGGGCTTTATCCCATAAATCCAATTGGGGACTTCTCTTATGTATGTGTGTCTGTAAAAAGGTGTTTTAGTTGTGAGAAAAGTGTGAGAATTCCCGTTTGGAATTTATGAGCAGACCCTCCTTTTGTTATTTTTCGGGTTTTACTTATATGAAAATAAGGGATGTGCAATAATACTAAATAAAAAGTATATTAGGATATATGAGATGGATAGAATAAAAGTGCTAAGTAATAAAAATAAGCTAATGCGAATTTAGGAGAATTTGAAGAGAGAGTTGAGGAAGTTAGACCTTCTTGAAGATCTTGAACTTGATCTTGAATGTTGGAGAGTATCCCTTGCACTTGGATGATGATGAAGAGTAGTTAATTCACCAAATTTGATGAAAAAGATGATGAAAAGTGGAGGTTGTAAAAGGATTTAGATGTGGAAATCATGCTGACTTCGAGAGAGGTTTTATGAGTTCGCTGAGAGTGATGGATTTAAGATCTTGGGTCCTTTTGCAATGAGGTCAGGCCATCCTTTTTATAGGCTTAGGGCACTACCTATCGGCATAGGCCTGGTCCTGACAATCGGTAGGTGTTTTTAGGCACACTGACGATAGGCAGGATTTGGAACCGACAGTTTGGCAGTCTCTTTCAGGTTCCTTCAAAAAATAGTCGTAAAACACAAACCGTTGATCCGAATCGTGAACGGGATAAACCACTAGAAAGGTATTTCAGATAACTTTAAAACTCCTTTGGACTTCTCCCGGGTCCGGGAGCTGGCTTTATGTCAAATGTGGCTCGGAAGTGCTCGTCGGTCCTTTGGACGGGGGATTATCGGACACAAACGGATCGTTCTTCCGTACAGTAAGGCAGAATCGCACATGGGGTGGATCGTTGGAAAGTTTATGAGATGTACTTTGACATTCCAAAGAGTTTGACTCAGTTGGGGGAGTTGACTTTGGTCAACCGGGGTCTGGGAGCATTCGGTGACCTTTCGGAGTAAAATGGATCATTCGTCCATACTGTAAGTCATAATTGGGATCAGAGCGGACCGTTGGAAAAAGGGTTTCAAGGGAAAATAGGTCATTCATCCGCACCGTCGAGCTGAAGAGTTAACTTCGCTCAAACGGAGCCTGAGAGCGTCCGGTGGCCTCCTGATCAAGTTTTGGGGGAAAATAGGTCATTCATTCGCACCATAAGTCAGAATTGGGCACGAAGTGAACCGTTGGAAAGGGGTTTCAGCACCCTTTAAAGAATAATTCAGTCTCGGTCAAGATGAAGATTTTAACTTTTGGTCAAACAGAGCCTGGGAGTGCCTGATGGACTCTAGGTCAGTCCCGGGGTATAACTTAGGTTTGTAGTGATGAAGGGAGGTACTAGAGACCTAAGGAGAGGTTAGGGGGTACTAGAATGGGGTGTATACATAAACAGATTCCAAATTGAGATAGTACGTTATATCGAGAATGATAATATCTAAATGGCCCCACAACACCCACCGTGACACCTGACTATATGAAGGGAAATGATAATTAAAAATGGTGAAAGCAATTATTGAGCTGTTAGCATGGGGACTATATCTCAGCGTACGATGATTGCATTCTTGAAATCATCTATTAGGATATGTAATTAATCGTAAGGGCTTACAGTGTCCGTTCCTAGGTTTCAGGATGCGTCATTAGCCACAAGGGCTTATAGTGCCCGTTCCTAGCTTTCTGGATGCGTCATTAGCCTAAGAAGGTTACTCCCCCGACAAACATCATTAACTTGGTGGATAGAGACAAAACATCATTAACTTGGTGATCTCATATTATCTTGGGGAAGCTTCGTAATACCTAGCCCGGGAAGGCCTGATAATAACCTACAAGGACCGAAGACTTAATTGTTTACCAATAATCCTATATTTGAAGGGGTTGAAGACTTAATTGTCGGTGGATAATCCTATTATAACATGGGAAGGCATTATATATATCCAATCATAGCTTGGGGAAGCTTTATAATACTATCCC
Organism: Sambucus nigra; assembly: GCA_949130495.1. Lineage (NCBI taxonomy): Eukaryota > Viridiplantae > Streptophyta > Magnoliopsida > Dipsacales > Adoxaceae > Sambucus > Sambucus nigra. The sequence goes on from OX422211.1 coordinate 442,162,932, forward strand.
GGGGGGCTGAAAATAACCCAATCGACTAAAGAAAAGCTATGAAAGGTAGTTAAAGTGACTAAAGGATGCTGAGTGGCTGATATCATGAAGCATGCCAAAGCTATAGAAAGATGGTGGCCTTAGCCCAGCATTCTGTCATTAATTTCTTCACAAAGGCATGAAAGATGCTGAAGCCCTATTAATGTATCCGCAGCTATCAAAGGACATTCATTTAGCAGACCAGGAATTGCTAAAAGGTCGCAGATGGGTCCCAAACCAGCCACAACCCCTGAAATACAAGGAAAAATGGTAGAAACTGATTATTGTTAAGCCGCAGCCCCAAAGCTATTTCTCATTGGCACCACGACTTTGGGGATTATAGCCACATATGGAGTGAAAATTTGAAACCTTTAAAGGTAAAATATAAGTTGTGAAAAGTCCCAGCCAAAGTAAAACAGGCCGCAGCCTTTTTGGAGAACCTTTATATAATGTTGCTGCGACCTTACGCGCATTGCAGTCACTGGAGAAGTTTTACAAAGCTCATTCAATCAAGAAATCAAACATCAAAGAAAATAGTGAAGGAGGTGCTCTCTCTATAAAAAATAGTGATACATTCAATCAGGAAGGAGTATTTAAGAAGCATCTATTCAAGTTTTGAAGCAGTGGAGAAATAAGGCATGCATATAAAGGGCATAAAATATTTATTTCCAGAACAGGCCGCAGCCTTGATGATCAGATTCACATAAGTTTAAAAGGGCAGCATCCCTATATATCAAAAAAGGAATCAAAGGCTAAAACCTTAGCAAAATATTGTTTGCAGACAAAAGGCCACTGCCATTCAAAATCAAGTTAAGTTAAGAGGGACACAATCCTAATGAACAAAAATAAGACTAAAATGCAGAATCATCTTCTTCATCTTCCTCATTTCCATCCGCAGAGTAATAGTTCCCTCCTCAGCTGTCTCTGACTCAACCTCTTCCCTTTGCCTGGCTCTCTCTTCTGCCGCGGCCTTCATTTTAGCCACACAGGTAACATGATCAGTATCCCCAATGCTTCAAGACTTAATTATGACCACGACATCTTGGAAGTTATTTGTCACCTTATATCTTAGCTCTTAGTAGTTGCGAATATAAGCTTTGTTATTGATGAGGAAGAAGTCTGGGAGCCTTTATATGATGCTACAACATTGTCAATGGCTAATTGAAGGTCTACGCCATGTTGTTCATCTTTCCTGGTAAGGGCCGCATCATGATCTTCATCCATCTTCTTTATCGTCACGATATGGGCCTGGGCATCATTAGCAACCTTGGTCTCCAATTCCTCATACTTCTTTTGAAGAAGTTCAAGTTTGCTATTTGCAAAATACGCGACCTTAGCATCTTCCACGGCCTGAGATTAGGAAACCTTGAGAGAGTTTATGGCTTGCTTAAAATTCTCCTCAGCATCTCGCTTGGCTTGTTCCGCAGTCTTAATGGTGGCATCTGCATTCATCTTATATAACTCAAGGCCTCAGCAGAAGACTTATTTCCAGCTTCAAAGGATTTTCCTTCACCAAATCAACATTGTGAACATTGTCCGTGACCTCCTTAAGCCTAAATAGACCCTCATACTTAAGTTTCTAGGTTATCACAGCTTTTGTAACCTGTGAATGTATCGTAAGTTAGAAAATAAAACTGAAGCTACAAAGAAGAATTATTGAAAAGCCGGAGTTACTCACTCTCAATAGACTGTGGAGGGCATAAGACCCCACGTCCTCATGGTCCTCATCTACGAACTGATCCAGGTCGGCTCCATCAACCGCCTTTTTTATCCTATGGACAACACGGGCAGTTGTATCCGAAGAAGACTGAGGATCTAGCCTCCATAGTTGTGGGCTCATACATCTGCTTTGTGGAGGTGCTAGATTTGCATTGACAATAATTATTGATGGAGGGATAGGAGAATTTGTCACATGAACAGGTGAATTACCTCGGTCACCTTGGTCAGAGAGAGATGGCATTAACCCTGCCGCGGCCAAGTGAGCTCCAATGTCATTGTCAAAATTACCCTCAGGCCCCTCATGAGGAGCTACTTCCTCAACTTGAGTGATAGTTACGGCATGAGTTGTTTGGCCCTCAGGCTGGTTAGAGGGAACGGTAGGATTATTTTGATCTGCAGACTGCATAGTAGGCATGATAGACTCAACTTGGTCACTAGAAGTGACTGCGGCAGGAGCGTTGGACTTTGTCCTCTTCCTTTTTCTTTGCCTGTTTGTGTTATTGAGGATAATTGCGTCCTCATCCATCTCAGCAAGCTGAGCTGCTAACAGAGATCTGTCAATCTCCTCACCTGTGAAGAAATAAAGCAAGATCAATATGCAAGTGTGAAGCAACTGCCGCAGAATAAAAAATCAAAGAAAATAGTATTACCTTCAGTACCCATCTCTTTGGGAATAGAATTGTTGGGAAAGAAGCCTCCATTGTAGATTGAAGCAGAGGTTACAAGAGTGTTGAACTTCTTCTTGTCAGCAGGAATTCCCGTGGCCTCACCAACCCTCTTCTCTTGTCGCTCACTCAGCTTCAAATTGCCAAGAACTGCAAAAAAATACAAAGGTTAGTACAAAAGAAAAATATGGAGAATGAAATGCAACTAAATAAAGGGGACGCAACCATAATTCATTAAGATTTACCAAGCTTAGAGGGACACCCCCACTGCCGCGGCATCCTAAAGGTTCTCTCTCTCTCAGTCTCTTGGGGGTGGATCTCCCACCCTTCTCCAGAAATGAAAAAAATATTTGCCCTTCCAATTCTTTACACCGGTAGGCCTCCCAGAATAAAGGGTTTTGTCCCTGTCGCGGAAATAAAAGTAATAATACCCCATAAATTTTACCGAGTTTTCTTTTGGGCGGTAGAAGTAGAAAAACTCCGCATGAGTAATGTCTCTCTTAAATTTCTTCTTCCATAGCACAATAGCTACAATAATGGCCCTCCAACCATTGGGATATAATTAGGCTGGGGCTAACTTCATCATTTGGAAAATTCATTTAACTAGAATAGGGACAGGTAACCGTAACCCATAAATGAAAGCATAGAGGGGGAAGCAGACCCCATTATTAGCAAGTGTCGTGCATGGTCTTTGTTCCGCGACGGGTGCTGAGCACATCAGACCCTTATGAAACTCAAAGGCCTCAGCCACCTGATCAACCCACTCTTGGGTCATAGTGTAGCGAACACTAAGTGCAGTAAGAGGTCTCTCATCCCTCCCAGATGTGCCAATAGGTGCGTCCCTAACCTCAGATGTACCCACTGCTGCGGCATCTATATCCATTGGTTGATTGATTGAATTAGCCTCTTCCTCCATGACCGTGGAATCTGAGTATGAATTTAGCACTACACAGTTTCGGTAATGTATCAACTGGCACGCCCCTATTGTCCTCAAAGGACGCACTAAAGGAAGCTCAGGTGGAGAAACTCCAAAGTGTGTGTTCCAAAAGTTTTTGAAAAATTTGTCACGATCAAAACTCATATAGCTACCGCAACACCTAAAAGAATAAGGGTCTGCAGTTAGGGGTCGCAGCCAATATGGTCATATAGGCCTCTTAGAGACAGCGATATGAATAATGATATTAAAAGTTTGAAGGCTAAAGTGGAAATGTTAAGCAGAAATTGGCCAACTACACTAAGTGTTGGTCTCAAGTCGTAGAAGTTAACTTCAGTCGCGACATATTCTTTTGGGGAAGGAGGTGTTATATTCGTACATGCCGTAGTCATTGGACTATGTGTTAAATTCTGTTGACACTAACCTAAGAACCTTAAAAAGTAAGGAATACTTACATACCGCAGCTATATATTTACATGTCGCAGTCAATTATTTAAACAGTCCAGTATTTAAGAGTTGCAGACCGTGACCTAAAACCACCTTAAATTGCAAAAGGATTTTATTATGACGCCGCCAGATATTCTCCATGTCTCCGCCATATACGCAAACAGGTTGATATTTAATGTTGGTAAATTTAAAAGATTCAAGCCCTAGATTGTAAAGGGTTTGTCCAAGAACATCAAGAACAGTGGGATGTTAGCAGCATATCTTATCAATTAAGGGTTTATTTTAGTAATTCAAGATTGATTCAATTTCAAATCAGTCATCCACTATAATCCAAGCAGTCACATGAATTCTAATGGTTTCATTTCGTTAGTAAGTTAGTGAATACAGATTCAGATGATGAATCATTCGATTACAATAATTATTTTACAAAAGCAGAAGTTTAGATAGATCAATTCCAATCAGAGAATCAAGAATAGTTAGAAGGATTAAATTGTAAAGATTTACAGGTAAAAATTACCTGGAAATGGATGGAAACCGATTGCTCAGCCTTAAATCACCTCACACACTGGCCTGAAAGGTCGTCGGAAAAGTTAAGATGAAGAACGAACAGAGATTTGCCTTCGATATGCTCTCAAGGGTTTGGGAAACGTAATGAAGTCCACGATTGGTTCTATTTATATAAGAGGGCGCGGGAAGACGAAGCGTCATTTTGGGAAGCTTTCGTAGAGGATACGCACCGCGGCACTAGTAGTAACAAGACGCAACACCAATCCCTTGGTACTATGCCTTGGGGGCTTATTGATGGTGTAGGAGGGTAGTGAGACTGGGGTCTATGACTAACTGGAAAGGGTGCGTAACCCACTTCAATGGACGTTGTCTGTAAGGTTCTTACGAATTTCTAAAGCAGCTTCTCACGAGACCTTCTCCTTTTGGTAAAAATGGAGCTCAAGATGGAAATCCCTCCCTGCAAGAAGGTGAACTTCCACAACAATAATAGTAACTTTTTTCAAGAGGAACTCCTGAGAATGATGGCTGTCAGTGGGGGGGGGGGGGTGAAAGAACAAGGCACTTAGCACTAGAAAGAGAGAGAGCAGGGAGAGAATACTAAGAGGTTCTGGTGTGATTTTGATAGAGTAACGGAGCCATTGAGTTTTTCTCTCTTTTCTAGACCTTGCCCATGGGTCCTATTTATACTTGGGCACTAGGGTTGAGATGAAACTTTTGGTGTCAAAAACTTAGAGGGTTGGTAAGGGACAAGGTCTGCAGTGTACCATTTATCCCTACCTGTGTGCAACAGCCTGTCCCCTCAGACAGGTGCCACCTGGTGCAAACGAAAGTCAAAAAGCAAATATGTCTCCTAATGGAGATAAAATATCTAATTTGGTAAATATCTTTTGAAACGGTAACTTTTGGTACAAACTTTATATCTTGAGGGGGGTCTCAAGGACCATCTCCTCTAAAATATTTGTAAGCCTGAGGGGCGTCTTGAGGAGCCCCCTTCTAAAATCATTTTCTTGATAGGGGCCTTAGAGGACGCTCTCCTTTAAAATCATTTTATAAATAATTCTTTTCTTGTGATCAAACCTTTGGTGCTCACCCTGATTGTGTCTGACTGTGAGTTGTGTGAGGACTGGCTGACCTTAGGGTCTTTCTACTAGTATTTTCTCAATCCTAAAGTGCTAAGTGGTTGAACTTGCTCAACAAACCTTGTTCCTCAGCCGCCAAGCCAAAACTCTCAAGAGATCCCAACTGGCCTATTTAAGCCCTGCCTACTCAACTAGGCTACATGTACAAGAAATTAAGTGTTAGTTCTTTTGTTTTTTTAAAGAATGACTTTTCATGATGAGGGGTTGCTCATGGTGGCCACTCCCTCATCCTGGCCTGTTTTTCTAGAAGTTGAGGGGGAGGACCTTGACTGCTCCTCGCCCCAACATTTTTTTAGAAGTTGAGGGAGAGGACCGTGACTGCTCCTCGCCCCGACATTTTCTGGAGGTTGAGGGGGAGGACCTTGACTAATCCTCGCCCCATCATTTTTTGAAAACTGAGGGGGAGGACCTTGACTGCTCCTCGCACCAATATTTTTAGGAAGCTGAGGGGTAGGACTTTGACTACTCCTCGCCCCGATATTTTTTGAAAGTTGAGGGACCTTGAGGGTTCTTTCACCAATATGAATTTTTTCCCGTTGGGAGAACCTGGGGGCTCTTTCTTAATATGAGTTTCTGTTGGGATCCTGGGTGGGTTTCTTCTCAATATGAATTTATTCCGGGACCCAGAGGGTTACTTCTCAATATGAGTTTCTGTCGAGACACTGGGTGGGGTTCCTTCTTAATATGAGTTTCTATCGGGACCCCGGGGGGTTCCTTCTCAATATGGGTTTCTAGCGGGACCCTGGGTGGGGTTCCTTCTCAATATGAGTTTCTGCCCGAGACCTAGGGTGGGGTTCCTTATCAATATGAGTTCCTATAGGGACCCTGGGGGGGTTCCTTCTCAATACGAGCTTCTGTCGGGACCCTGGGTGGGATTCCTTCTCAATATAAGTTTCTGCCGGGACCTGGGGGGATCCTTCTCTATACGAGCCTCTGTCGGGACCCTGGGGGGTTCCTTCTCAATATGAGTTTCTGCCGAGACCCTAGGGGGGTTCCTTGTCAATATGAATTTATGTCGGGACCTGGGTGGGGTTCCTTCTCAATATGAGTTTCTGTCGGGACCCTAGGGGGGATTTCCTTCTCAATATGAGTTTTTGTTGTTGAGGGACCCTGGGGGTTCCTCCACCTTATATTTATTGAAGACTACGAAGGGGGTATTTGAGGTACCCTCACCCCAAAATATAGTGGTCAATCTTGAAACATCTTTCTACATCAGCCCCTCGTGCAAAGTCTTTTGTGTTGGGCAGACCAAAAGGCTTTGTACGCCATAAATTCGATTTTCAATTTTTAAGGACCCTATGGTTCCTTCATCATTACCCCTAGGGTCATTAAATGCTCTTTCACTTCATCCCAGGTTTTGTAGATGAGGCCACTTATAGTGGACCTCCTTATCTGGGTATCAACTTGGGCACAAGGGTTGCTCGCAATGAGCCCCTCGTCCTTAGCCTTTTATTGTGGACTTCTATATTATTTAGAGGGGTTACTCATAGTGAGCCCCTCGTCCTTGACCTTCTTATGTGGCCTTCTATCCTATTTAAATGGGTTGATCATGGTGACCCCCTCGTCCATGGCCTTCTTCTGTGGCATTCTATCTTGGATAGAAAGGTTTCTCGCGGTGAGCCTCTCATCCTTGACCTCTTTCTGTGGCCTTCTATCTTGGGTAGAGGGGTTGCTCAAAGTGAGCCCCCTCATCCTTGGCATTTGTTCAGTGGCCTTCTATCTTGGGTAGAGGGATTTCTCATAGTGAGTCCACCCGTTCAGGTTTTACACCTCGTCATAGGGCCACTCAAGGTGGACCCTCTTGCTATAAATATTTTCTTGCTAACTTGGACAGTGGGATCACTTTCCTTTTGCTATTCTATAATAGTAGCTGGGCACCCCTCTACATTAGTCCCCTTGTACAAAAATCTTTCTATATGGTATACCAAAAGGTTTTGTATGAAACAGTCACTTCATCTTGGAATGCAAAAGTTTCATACCTTTACATCATTACATTGTTCAATATGGAGTAACTGAGGGGTCTCTAGTGGTGGACTTCATCATCCTTAGTCATTCTTTTTTCTGAATCGGTTTTGGGCAAAGGGTCCACTCTAGGTGAGTCCCTTATCTCTAACTCATTTTACCTTGTTTCCAGTTTCTGGTGGTGAGGGGGGAGACCTTGGGGTAGGGCATCTCATTTTCATGTCTGTCTTTGGCAGATGGGTCACTTATCTTGGACTCCCTCGCCCTGGGTTTTCCTCTTTGTATTTGCCTTTGTCTAAGGGGGTCACTCGAAGTGAACTCCCTCTTCATAAACTATTCGTGCCTTTGATTGTAGCTGATAGGCCACTCGTGGTGCCCCCCTCACCACCAGCTATTTTATAACATTGCTCTTGGTCGAGGGGCCACTCGTGGTGGACTCCCTCGGCATAAACTCTTGATTGTTGTAATCTTTACTAAGGGGAAATTTGTGGTGTACTCCCTTATCCTCAAACCGTTACTTGTGTTGGTCTTGACAGAGAGGCCACTCGAAGTGTACCCCCTTACCATAAGCTATTTCTTGTATTTATCTTGGCAAAGGGTACCACTGGTGGTTGACCCCTCGCCCTGAGTCCTTTTCTGTAGCATCAAGTTTGGGGAGAGGGGTCACTCAATGTGGATCCCCTCGCCCTAGGTTATTTTCTGTCTATCTTGCAATCTTGAGCAGGTGGAGCACTCTAAGTGGATCCCCTCACCCTAGGCTATTTTCTGTCAAACTTGTAATCTTGGTCAGGTGGAGCCACTCTAAGTGGATCCCCGCGCTCCAAGATATTTCACTATTTGTTCACTTGCTTGAGGACTTCTCAATATTATCCCCCTTGTGCAGGAGTGTCTTGTAGTGTCGAGAGACTTGTGCACGAAATATCAAGATTTCACTTTTTATTTCCTGGCTTGAGGACTTCTCACCATTATTACCCTCGTGCAGAAGTGTCTTGTAGTGTCGAGAGACTTGTGCACGAAATATCATAATCAAGATTCCACTCTCTGTTCAGTGGCTTGAGGACTTCTCAACATTATCCCCCTCTCAAGCATAATACAGGTTAATAGTATGGGTGCTCCAATGCCCTTAGATCCCCAGGTACTAAACTGTCGTACCTTTTATTTATACTTGACAATTGCTCAAACTGTAGTAATTTTTTTTACTATTTTATTCATACTTGACACTTGTTCGACTACTCAACCTGTTTCTTTGTTCTCAGGTTGATACTATGAGCTCTTCAGTTCCCTTGGAGCTTTAGTTACTAAATTGTAGTACCTTATATTTATACTTGGCACTTGCTCAAGACTGTGAGCGCTCTTATGCCCTTGAAGAATGAGGCACTAAACTGTCGTACCTTATATTTATGCTTAGAACTTGCTCAAGAATGTGAGCGCTCCGGTGACCTTGGAGCATTTAGGTACTAAACTGTCATACCTTATATTTATACTTGTCACTTTCTCAATACTGTGAGCACTCCAGTGCCCTTAGAGCCTTAGGTACTAAACTGTTGTACCTTATATATATACTTGGCACTTGCTCAATACTGTGAGCGCTTCGGTGCACTTGGAGACTTAGGTACTAAACTGTCGTACCTTATATTTATACTTGCCACTTTCTCAAGATTGTGAGCGCTCCTATGCCCTTGGATCCCGAGGTATTAAATTAGCGTACCTTTTACTTTGCACTTGCTCAATACTCTGAGTTTCTCTATTTTCTGTGAGAACTTCAAGATTGAACTTCCCCATAGTCTGTGGGGTACTTGCCTATGATCTAAGAAAGTTATCGTTTTAGAGATACCCCTTCTAACTGTGGGGTACTTGCATATGAGAAGAGAAAGTTAAAATTAGGAAGCTGCCCCTCTAGCTGTGGGGTACTTGCATATAGCCGAGCAGGTTAAAATTTTGAAGCTACCCCTCTAACTGCGGGGTACTTGCATACAACTGAGAAAGTTAAAATTTTGAAGTTACCCCTATAACTGCGGGGTACTTTCATATGAGCTGAGCAAGTTATTATTTATGAATCTACCCCTCTAGATGCGGGGTACTTGCATACAACTAGGCAAGTTAAAATTTGGAAGCTTCCCCTCTAGCTGTGGGGTACTTGCATATAGCTGAGCAAGTTAAAATTTGGAAGTTGCCCCTCTAGCTGTGGGGTACTTGCATATAACTGTGCAATTTAAAATTTAGAAGTTGCCCCTCTAACTGTGGGTTACTTGCATATAACTGAGCAAGTTAAAATTTGGAAGCTGTCCCTCTAGCTATGGAGTACAAGTTGAAATTTGGAAGCTGCCCCTCTAGTTGTGGGGTACTTGCATATAACTAAGCAAGTTAAAATTGGGAAACTTCTCTCTAGTTGTGGGGTCCTCGTTCCAACCTTTTCTTTCGCAACACTTTCCGGCTCCACTAGCCCTATCTCTAATGGCTTTCTTCTCAACGTATTTTCTCCCACATGCTCACTAATTATCATTAAATTCGATGACCTAGAATCCAATGACGTCTTCACTCTTTCAACATTTTATTAAGGCTTATGTGTATAAATCTTCCCAACAAAGCCCAAAATAACTTTTCCTCAGCATCGTCGGTCCTTGATTTTCACAGAACCCAAAGCATACCCCCGGGACTCTCAAACCTTTCCCCTATACTCACAAGTCTAATCATGAACTCTCGCATTTCTAAAGGAGTCATATACTACTGCACTCATACTATCACTAAGCCTTCGGCGCTAAATATTAATGACGAGCTAAATCTCTCTGCTCCATGGCAACCCAACATACCGTAAATTTCACCAGTAAGAGTCCTACGCAGCGGTATCTAATATAACTAGACAACTGTACTCTATGGAGCCTAATTTACATAATATTGCCACCATAATATTGCTCAACCCTCTTTTAGGTGAGACGTCTAAAAAAGAATATACATCCTATACCGAAACAACGAACACGATAGCCTTGATATGATTGCCCACCATTATGAACCCGTCTGTACCCAAGCTAAAACCACACCTCGAATATCACCTCTCACACAAGCTAATCCTCAAACCAAACCAAAAACTTTTCTAGTGATGCCCTTTCTAGACATCCCACTCCTGTCCCCTGCTTCGCTACGGACAAGATTCATCCATGTGTTTCTACGATTTTACACATAAGACACGTCTTTGTGTCATTCCCTTTTCTCTGGATCCACCATCCATGATGAGGTTGTCCTTCTCATGGAATTGGTAGCTCTGACCCTGATTTGTTACCCCAAATATCCCTGTCAGTTCGCTGATCCCATAGACTTGTTGACAACCTTGACGACAATACCACCAGTCATCCTAGCTGTATCTCCTATCCGCGCTTGTATTATATACCCACGGGTATATTAGTAACTTACAAACCATTTTTGAATTTTTTTTAAAATTTCCCTTGCCTCGCCATTTACCTCTAGTGGGAGTATTCATAATACTTCGCACCCCAAATTCTTCATTATCTATGGGAACTCCCCGTGAATGTGTTGACTAGCTCCCATCACCTCATACTGATTCTAAAAGCAAACTTCATTGCTCAAAATTTAAACTTAAGTGCCACTCCACTCCCCCATATGTGATCCCATTTGGATGTTCTTCATCCATTGGTAAACCACCCTTATGCACTTCCCTCAAATTCTAGCGGATTTTTATTCTGAGACAAAACTTTCTTCGACCTTTACCCCTTGTCGTCTACACTTAGGGACTTAACCTTGCACCATCGTCCTAAAATCGACTAACCAATTTCTGCCCACGCAGACACCGTAACCCTCCAAATCTATTACCAAGATGTTTGCCAAAAAACTTAATCCTCTAATCATGTCAATCCCCCTACAATTTAAGTGGGTGGGAAGTCCACCCCCCATCGGTAACTCCACACACATGAGTAGGCTATCATCCGTATCTAGAAATCCCACGACTCTAGCAAAAATGGGTCCTAATAAATAAATGCGATGCACCAGTATCAAAAATAATTCTACCATCATAATCATGGATATGGAACCTCTACCGGTGGTGCCTGCGGTGCTGGAGAAATCTGAACATACCGGACGTCGTACACCTGTCCGTACTGCAACTGTCCCAAATGCTGCGGAATGTGGGGAGCTAGTGCTGCTAGAGGTCCCTGCACTTAATAGCCATGCGGGGCATCCTGTTGCTGGCCCCTACCTCTTTCTGCACTCCTTCCTCAAATGGACCGATTGGAAACAAACAAAATAATGCTTCTGGAAGCCTCCCAGATACCGACCCTGGCGGCTCTTGCTTGGGCACTCTTTCCTCACATGGCTCGGCTGGACACAAACGTAGTAGTGCCTTTGATACTAGCCCTACTGACCTTTATGCGACTATCCCTAGTGGTATCCCTGATGGCCACCCCCATTGTTACCCTAGCACTGGTGGCCCAGAGGGACCCGTTGTTGGTTAGGGCCCTGCTTTCCTTCCTATACCAATAATTGTGGTACGATATTCTGTTGCGGGTAATCTTTTCATTGGTGATTCACTTCTCCACATATAAATCAATGACCCTCGAAGGGGAATTCCTTCTTTTGATTGCCTTTCCTCCCACACGCGAAGAAGCAATCTGAGTGATCTATCTTTTCCTAGTCCTTCTCTTGCTGGACAGGCCGAGGATAACCCTGGGGCAGTCCCTAGGGACTCTTCTGTCGAGAACTCTGTCCCTGATGTGGGATCTCATTGTTATTGTTATTCATGGTATTTTCCACTTGACCTCTTTCCTTAGTTCTCTTACTCCCTGACCTTTGGATCTGACCATCTTGATACTGCAATAGTGCGGTAGTCACTGCTTGAGCTACAACTTCGACCATTTCTGTGACTGTCACTGTCACTTATGGTGCTTGAAGCCCTTGTTGTACCTGCCCATAATTAAACTCCTCGATGGTCCTAGTTTGTCGTTCTCCCTCGAGTGACACCTGAAAATTTTATCGAGCTGTATTATTTCACGATTTATACAAGTCTTAATCACTAATAAACATAAAGATGAGTCAACAGTCCTAAGAATAGGGCTATATGCCAAATAACGCAACACTGAAACTAAAGTAAGCTGTACAGATCCTAGGAACACTAGAACCTGATGCTCTGATACCATCCGTGACACCCCGCCTAATAAAATACCGGGTGAAAATTCCTATATAAAGTTAAACAGGAATTTCATCTGGTTCATTCTTAGCATCACTATCGCAAAAATTATTAATTACTAACCACCTAGTCTTTAATTAAGTTGATGCCAAATTTTATCTTATGAATTAAATCGAACTCAACCAATATAATAGGAAACCAAAATAACAATCACAAGAGAAAATCTAATCATGCCACACAACTAATAAAAGTGTTAGTCGAACGACATCGACTATACAAGCAATCCACAAAGTGTAAGTATAAAAGAGTACAGGTACATGCCAAAATTGAATATAAAAGTACAAGGCCAATAGTACAACTGAAATGTCCCTATCTATAGAGAGAATAAGACATGCGTCTAATCAAATATCCCACAGCATCCACATATACTGCAGTTACGCACGCTGTAGGAAGAATCAAGCCAAACGCTCTTGTGGTAGGACACCTAAAAGGTTTTGAAAAGGTTTTATAGCAAGGGTTAGAACCCAAAACCTTTGAAAATATTTAGCAAGTGAATTTAACTGCAGGAAATTAAAATGCAAGTATGCCCTTCATATTTAAGTTAGTTACGTACTCTCTTGATGACACCTCACCCCTCCACTAATGTGCACGCCTAACGTACTATACCGGACCCATCTAGATAACCGCCCCGTAACTAGCCTTGTCACTTAAATTTCACTACTTCCCCCACTAATCTATCCCAAGTGAGTTTAGCATATACTATATAAGTTATTAATCACACTAACTTATTTAAACAAATCCTCATTCAGTACTATATAATCGTTTCACAAGTTTTATTAATTATACATTTACACCATGCATATATATCCGTATATAATTTTTCATTATATATACGTATCATATCTCAACATTCATACGCATGTTGGATATAAATGTTATAACCTAACGCATAGGATGCGGTCATAGTTCCCCTCGAAAGTGTCCGTTCCATGCCATAACGACCCACCCCTAATAACAGACGCTATGACCCGGGGAATATAATCGCCCTGCATCCTAAGATAGCATTAATATTAGTATGCTTTACCCTAAATATTATTCACACAAATATTTATATATCATATATATCACCGTATATATATATATATATATATATAAATCTAGGCTACCGGTGTACTATGTCCATACACAAGCCTAAAACATGTAAATCTATGGTCCGACTCCATTTCAATTGATTATACACTAATTAATTTTCATTATTTTGATGTCACCCTACAAATTATACCCGGACTCTCTCTCTCGGCCCAAAATTTAATAATTTCACCCCATCATTGAATTTCATTCAATTAAGCTTACCCACTTAATTAACAAGGTTGCAATTCACTAAATCATGAACCTTAAATCTTAAAATTTATTAATCCTCCAATTAATTGAAGGGTAAACATTCACCAATTAAAACCCTAAATCATAACCAAAGTTGCAGAATTAACTAAAGTAGAAACTATGTATCTCAAATACATAACAGGTCTAAATCGGGGGAAGCAAGAAATCTGATAGGCTTAACAGGTCATTCAAACGACAAGCCTCGTCCTTCGAAGGACAGTGACTCTCGTTTGAACGAGATACCAGGTCGTTCGAACGACCCTGGTATCATCTTCTTCTCTAATCTGCACAGAAAAACCCAGTCCACCATTAAAACGTTTAAAACCTTCATTATGTATAGATTTCTTCATAAAAACTTCCCCAAATTCATCCTAAATCCATACTTTTATCATATTCAATCTAACCCTGACAATTTCATCAATTTCGGCATCAAATTAATCAAATCTCAACACCTCTACGGATTTATAATACCCAATCGAAGAAATCCCCAATTTTTCATGAACACAAACCCTAACATATTAATTGATTCCCACCTTTTTTAATAAGAATAGGTAAATGCAAATTAACCATTGCAAATTAAACCACTTGCCTTAATTTGTAGATTAAAGCCTTTGGATAAAGATGTTGGACTGAATTCAAGGATCGCCTCTTGTTGTTGAAGAAATATCCCAGAATCCCCAAATTCTCTTCTAATGGTTCTCCTCTTAAGCTCTCCCCAATTTTAGTCTTCTAAAATGACTTTAAGTTGCCTTACCCTTTCACCATTAGGGTTAAAAACTCTAATCCTGTTTTTGGGGCAATCGGCCTCCTAAAAAGGGCCCAAACTCTTTATTTGGAGCTCAGTTATGTCTAATTAAATCCCGAAATCCAATATATACATATGGATACTCATTAACAACTATTTCGACCCATCCGGACTAAACCATGCACTTCGAATTGCCATCCGAATTAATTTATAACATTCTCCAAATTCTTGACCTCAAAATGCGACACAAAATAATCCAATATATTAAACCTCAATTCACCAAATTAATAAATTCCTCAAATTTAAAAATTCGCAAATCATGAATTTAATTCCTCCAAATAAAATAAATTCTTTTTCTCCAAATATTTTATTTAATTAAAGGTCCTTGAATTTACGGGGTGTTATATTAACTAAACCCCCGGGTAGACTTTTTTGACCATCTCGACCCTTCCGGACACTTTGGCGCACTCGAAATGACCATATGGGTGACATATAAATAATTTATTTTTATTTCGTAAATTTTAGTCCCGACATGGCTAACATGCGCGTCCCGACTTAATTTTTCATAACTGTCATATTATTCACTTGACAATTTGAATAAATTCATAATTACATATTACTTTACCCCCAAAGTAATATTCAACATAATTCACACCTATAAATACTAACTCTCGTCACGCTAGTAATTATCTATTTAAATCCGAATTAATATAAATAAATTTCACATTTTTAAGTCAATTATTCCCATAATTAAAATTATTAAAAATACGGGGTGTTAAGTAAAGCCTACTGAAATTTTGGCGTCAATAAATACCCCAAAAATTATGCAAGCAAGGTCGTAAATATGGAGCAGACGTGATATACCCTGTTAAATCTGCTAGGCGTAATAACTAGGACAACTCAATCGAAATAAATGAGCGAAAACCTATTACTAAAGCAACGCAACCAATCAACCCTAGGTGAGTTCAATCCAGTGCAACCTAATTTAAATTAGCCACTACACATAATAAAAGACATTAATTAAACTAACTAATTAATTAGAGCCAACACTTAAATAAATTAACTAGGCTTAGAATAAATTAGAAAGCAATAAACAAAATGGACAAAGCATAAATAAGTTGAAAGAGATAATGAATAGTATCCACTTACATTAATGGGTGTCAAACCAACAAGAAAGTGGAGAAGAGGGGTGTTCTCCACAAAATCCCAAAAAATGGCACAAACCCTAGGTCTAAACTAAAAGTGAAGAGAATTCAAAATAGATATAAAATAAGATGTCTTTACAAATAAACAAGGGCTCCTCTTATAGTAAGTGACAAAAAAAAGAATAAAAGAAAAAGGGAAAAGAAAAGGGAAAAGAAATGAGAAAAATAAAGAAAAAGGAAAAAGAAAAGAAGTAGCAGCGAAGTCGGCAAAAAACAGAGCCCCGATGGGCATAGACCACCTGTAATCGCTGTAAATGCTGTGACCTGCCATGGCATCTTTTATCCAACAAAAAACCTAAGGTCCGAGACCTGCTCCAAATCGCAAGAATCATCCAAGCCACCTCCATTATTATTAAGCCAAGACCTTGAACCACCAACAAAATCCAAGACCAGCGTTGCCATGCCATCTTTCATCCAACAAACTAAGGCTCTAATTGGTTCAATCCAAAAACTCGAGTACAAACTCGAGCATGGCCCAAATAACCATTTTTGTTTCTTTTGCTGCAATTCCAATTTTGAGGAGAAGGACATGGAGGTAATTAATTAAATTATTAGTTATAAATTAATTTCTTATATTTTTTCCCCGATAAAAAGGCCCGTGGATTCTTCATTCGAACCCGAATTCGTGCACTGTTCATGGCCACGCGAAGCATATTCTTAGAGTTTCTACTTCCATGAAGGCTTTGAGCCGATAATCATAAAGTGTGGAATTACTGAATTACCCCTGAACGTGCGGAGTTTGACGGGACGTTACCGAAACGTCATCAAACTTCTTACTAAGCACTTTAATACCTACAAACACTCAATAATATCTCAAATAACATGTTAGCATATAAAACGGAGGTTGTCTGGTTAATGAGCATAATTATAGATATTAAAGTACCCGAGGGGGCTAAAGTGCACAAGTATCGAGGGTATATGTGTTCATGATTCGGGACGAATCAGATACTCATTTATCCTTTGCAATTAATGCACCGTTTAAACCGGAAGAAAATGCATGGCACAAAAACATAATTCAAGGTCCAATGAGGTTGAAAAGAGTCCGAAAAAATTTAAAGGCAATAATAAGAAAAATATGCCATAAAGTGGGCCAATAGGATTTAGATTCCTCACCTAAAAAAATAAAAATAAAAATCATTATTATTTATGAGGGAGTTTGGATGGAATTAAGCGGATTTGCACATCCTGACAAAGTTATGAAAAAGCGTTACATAGTTTTAGACGTTATTGGAGTGAAAATCATGTCTGACTTTGATTTGTCGATTTGATTTGGGCAATGTCATCTAAATTTACATTTTTGACGATTTTGAGATTCATTCATTAGAAGTGCACATATTCATCGTACAAATATATTTTTACATGATTGCATTGATTTGCCTAGCGAATTTTTCACACCTCATTCTGTTTCCATGATTTTGTTGTCTTAGTGTAAATTTATGGTGTGTGATTTTTGTAAAATTATTTTTTTACATTTTTTGTATGAAAAAATAAAAAATAAAAAATAGTTTGTGGAAGCTTTTGGGTTACTCCTTTGCTTGAGCATAGTTTGGTTCATGTTTTCTATGCATATTTATCGTGACAACACCATGTTTGTTTTATTTATTCATTTCCTTGTCTATTTCGAACAAATAAAAGGGAGAGAGCAAATTATGGGGGAGATTTGAGAATCGATATTTATTTTAATTCAAACTTGATACATCACGAATGTATTTTCTTTGTCTCATGTGTCTAGGTACAAAGATTGATTGATCATATGTTACACACCCTGATGAGAAAAACTTAAAGAATTAAACTTGAAGATTTTGAAAAAAAGTTTTAGACTTACATTTTTAGTACCTTTTTAGTTTTGGTTTCATGGGTGGGTATTATATTTGTATAGGTTTTTTGATTTGACAATTCAGATGTTTTTATTTTATACCGTCATAGATATAAGGGAGATTTGTAAGGACATTATTTTATAGTCTGATTTACATTTGAGTATGTCCTATACCACTACAACCGTCGAAGACTTATTCAAGTTCAATCATGCGTCAAGAAAGATTCGAATATCAAAGTTTTTTAACATTTAAGCCTCCGCGAGATTAATTTTGGTAAGGTTGTATTTTTATACCTTTACGGTTCACTTAGAGTGTTGGGATAATTTTTCTAAAAAAAATTCTAAGTGTTGAGGCGGACTGGAATAAAAATTTAATTTTTTCTCTGGTCATTTGAGAGACTGTGACACGTCGTTCAAGCGACAATGGTTGTCGCGCGATGTCTCGTTCGAGCGACGATTGTTTTTTGTTTATTGCTTGAGAAAACCTGCGAATTTCAATCCTACGAAACTGCTTTGGCAGAAATATTTGTCTTCTCAATTTTAAGGGTTTTATCCTTTGTTTTCAATTCACAAATTATTCTAATCTTTATGTGAATTTTTTTGGAACCTAAGAACGTAATTTTATGAAATTTCTTTTGTAGAGAAGATCTCTACTGCTGATCTAGGTTCCACTTGAGGGAGGTGCGGGGCTGACGTGACTGCGTGTCAAAGAGAGTACTCGTGGGTGTTCCTAGGCTGACTGAACTGCGGTTTGTGTTGAGTTGCTGCGGAATTCCATTGCTGATTTAGGTTGCGGCCCATGTTGGTTTACTGCAGTTAATCCATTGCAGATTTTACTTGTAATCATTGTGAGTATTATTTGTGGAATAAAAGGTTTTACCCGAAAGAAGTTTTTTCCTAAAATCTATGTGTCAGTAATTTATTTATGATTGCTTGATTTATCCACACATAGTTGCATGTTTTAGAGCTGAATTATTTTGGATTAAAAATTGACACCGATTAAATAAGGTTAACTTCAAAATTTATGAATTTGGTTTAATCAAGTATCACACATACTTTTTTCAATAAGCTTCTCAAACCAGAGTTGATTCAGGATACTTAGGCCAAGATTGAGCTGATTCGGAATACGGATAGCTCAGGATAGACAAAAGAGTTATGCCGATGATAAGAAGTTCTTCCTGGAATTTAATGTGGGGGACCGAGTGTTACTAAGTGTATCTCCTATGAAGGGGACAATGAGGTTCGGGAAGAAATGGAAGTTGGCACCAAGGTATGTGGGGCCATTCCTTATCATCGAGCGTATCGTGCCAATTGCATATAAACTCGGATTACCGGGGCATTTGCATCGAATGCATGATGTATTCTACGTTTCTTCACTAAGGCCATATCTCCGGGATGAGTTAGATCACACTCGCATTGCGTTAGAGGAGATTAATTTACAGCTTAATATTTAATACTAGGAGAGACCAGTTGCTATCCTACACCATAGTGAGAGGAGGCTGAGGTTGAAGGTAGTTCCACTTGTACGTGTTAAGTGAGGGCATCATAATGCCGACGAGTCTACTTGGGAGCACGATGATGAGATGCGCGACAAATATCCATAGCTATTTGTACCGGGTATTTTTTGAATTTTGGGACAAAATTCCGTTATTAGGGGGAGTATGTAACACCCCGTATTCTTAAGGATTTTTATATTAGGATTAATTAAATAAAAATGGGAAATTAATTCTGTTTAAAATAAATATTAATTAGCGAGACAAGGGTTAATATTTATTTGGAAGAATTATATTAGGTATTATTTAATGAACGAGTAATAAATTAGTAATAATGTATTATGATTATTGTGAGTGAGAAATACGATAGTTGTAGTAATCAGTCGGAACGCGCGTGTGAGTCGTGTCGGGACTTAAATTTATAAAATAAAATATAATTTATTTATGGGTGATCCAAATGATCATTTTGAATGCGCCAGTATATTCGAAAGGGTCAAAATAGTTAGAAAAGTGTACTCGGGGGTCTGGATTGGGTTCCAGGGCATTTTTAGGCTAAACCGGCACCCCAGAGGGGTATTTTGGTCTTTTGGATTTTTAGAGAAAAGGGACGTATGAGTTTTCTAGAGTTATATCATCAAGTAGGTTGAGGGTCCTAGGGTTAGAACTGACAAAATATAAGAGAGTCCATTAGAGGAGGAAGGAGAGGAGTTCCAAAGCTTCCCACGGCATATTTGCACCACCACCACCACCGAAGTGTAGATCGAGAGGAGAGGAAGGCATCCCCACCATTATTCTGCAAAAAATCAAACCTACAATTCTAGATAAGTGTTTATCTTGTTGAATTTGAGTGCGTATACTATCCATTTAGAGTAGGATTGAATAATACTAATTGATAAATGATTTTTGGCTTTAAATTAGAGATTTAAATGATGATCTTGGGTAGGAATTACATATAGATTGAATCCCTATGTGAATAGAAAATGAAATCAGAACATGTGAAATGATGATAATAGGATAAATATTGGTTTTATTGATGTTATTGAATAAAAAGAATAGCCTAGGATTTTGGAGTTAAAATAAAGGATGACTGCGATTTAAATTACCTTCCTTGATGATTTGATGTTTTGATTACGTCAAAAATCCTTTATACATGTTATTATAGGGATTAACATACTTGGTTGGGAGTTTGGGATTGAATTATGGAGGTTTGAAGGGTTGAAATTCGTGAAAACAATAACAGTTAAAGGGAAGGAGATGACCAGCACATTTTCGAATCGATTTAGCCCAAGGGCGAATCCATTCGGTCAGGCGAATCGATTCGTCCATTGGGTGAATCCATCCGGCTTCCCAGATATTGAATTGTTTTTTCTATTTAAGCCTTGAACTTGTAAACGATGATCTGGGGAACTTTTGGGATACCATTAAAATATTGTGAGAGATATTTTGATTACCAGTAGGCTAATTGTAGGATCGAGACTCAGTCATAAGTGAGAAAAAAATTAAGGCTAAAAGTAATTGGCATAAATGGTAATATAACGAATTCGGGATAATGAGAACGAGTTATGGTGACGGTGATCAAACCTATGACTTAGAACACTAGAGTATGAGTGAATTATCTACTGAAAAAATGTAAAGGATAATTGTCACACTTCGAGTAGTGGGGGATGCTCGAAGATATACGATGATTACTATAAAGGTAAATTAATAATACATAGGATATTCGAGAGTTATGTATACTATGTAGAAGACATATATTATTAGTTGCGCGTATACTTATACTGATGAAATATATATATATATATATATGTGTGTGTGTGTGGGGGGGGGGGGGGTTGTGTGAATACCTATTATGTGAACTCTTATATGTGTTAACATACCTAAGCTACCTGCTATCACGGGAGGTTCCGCGTCGTGGACAGTTTTATCCTGATGAGCCATTGGGGGGATTTTAGTCTTGTGCCTCGAAACATAGAACTTAGGTATTGAGCAATACTAGTGTGTATGATAGTGTGACCGATCATTTGGGTGCGTTAGGTGTATGCGTAGCCGAAAGGTTTAGAACTATGTTCACATCCAAATTGTGTGAATTTTGAATGTATGGTTCGAGAGTGATTCCGAACCAGATGTCCTTTACTTAGTACGTGATGTACCATAACTCAATAGCAGAGTATGCACGCATCACAGGTCTCCACCTAAGGATGCCGTATTCGTATACATTACAAGAGTGGTGTATATATATATATATATATATATATATATATATATATATATATGTGTGTGTGTGTGTGTGTGTGTGTGTGTGTGTGTGTGCGATTTATTCTACTACGTGTATATTAGAAGATAAGATAGATAGTGATATCTAAAATAACCAAAGTACGTGGAAACTTAATACTTACTTGGTCAAATCAGTTTGGCGGGGTAACGTAACTAGGTTGGTTTAGAAGAATACGTTAGGCATGCACGATAGGTGAGAGGTGAGGATCTCAAGCGAGGTCACGTGAAGTTAACATGTATATAATATCTTCTTTTAATGCATTTTAAATACTTGAAAAATATTTTCAAACTATTTTCTTGGAATCTCACCCATTGAAAATTTATTTTTGTAAAAAACTTTTAGGTGCCCATCCACAGGGACGCCGAGCTTAGGAGTCCATTCATATTTGACTTGCTGCAGCTGTTGTGGATGTTACAAGACCTCAGCAGTAGACGCTTCCACCTTTATTCATTCCATTTCATCATTAAATTATATCAGTCGGGCATGCCGCCCATCTTTAGGTAGTAGTTATTTGAGAGATACTGTATTTCAATTTTATTTCCAGTGGTTGGATTTGGTTTTTATTTATGGACTATTGTACGTGGATTTCAGGTTGGAGTGTTAATTCCAGACAACTTTATTTTTCTCATTACTTTATTATATATTACGTTGTTTACTGGAATTGTGAATGTGGTTTAATAGTTTAAATTATTTCTTGTTAATGAAAAGATTAAAATTTTGACACGAGCAATTATGGTATTAGTAAAATAATTGGTTTTCGACACTGGTGCTAAGAATGAAACCATTAACGATGCATGTTTAATTTAGTAATGGACTGATCACCCAGGATTAGAATAGGCGGGGTGTCACGGTCATGTATTTATATCTTTTTCACAAGTTCAAACTAAAGTTGGAGGACTTGAAGGAAGCGATCATTCCTCTGATCGGCTTTGCTGGATGAACAACTATGCCATTATTCAAAAGTATTTTATCAGTACCATCCGTCCTATATAAGAAAAGAAAAAATATCCCTCTATTCAGTCCTGACCAAGACAAAAATTCATTTATAACCCCTACGGGCTTATAATGTTACAAAGTCGTGCCTTTTGTCCTAAAAAATGCAGAAGCCACATACCAAAGAGTGGTTACAAGGATGTTCAAGAAATAATTAAAAGGGAAGATACAAGTTTATATTGATGACATTCTCGTTAAGAGCAATCTTAAAATTGATCATTTGAAGGATTTGGCAAAAACTTTTGAGATCCTCAGGAGTTACATAATGGGGCTCAACATGGCCAAGTGCTCTGTGACACCCCGCCTAATTAACCCCGGGTGATCAGTCATAAATTAAGTTAGAACAGGTTTCTCAGTTGGTTCATTCTTAGCATCACTGTCCCCTTTTTAATTACTAACCACCTAAGTGAGAAAATTAGACTGGTGCCAAGTTTTATCTTTCATTAACTTAAATGAAACTCATGCGGAAATAAAACAACATAATAATCTCAATTAACTGAAACAACCATTCACAATTAAATAGCTGACCGAATAAACCATCGGACCCAAACTCCAATAAATATAAAATAAAGACAAATAATCAATCCCAAAAAGTATGAAAAAAACTACAAGAACTGTGAGCGACATGCTCGAAATAACTGATAGAAGTCTCTATACTAGAATGAAAGAGTGAGGTGTCTATCAAACTCCCGCAACATCCACATATGATGCAGCAACGGATCGCTGAAAATGAGTCAAGCCTGGGGTCCCTGTGCTTGGACACCTAAAAGGTTTTTAAATTTTTTTATAGCAAGGGTTAGTACCCAAAAATATTTGAAAAACATTTAGCAAATGATTAACTTGCAGTAATAAGTAAATATGCATGCTCTCCATATTTTAGTTAGTGTTGCACTCCCTTGAGGACATCCTCACCCCTCCTCTAATGTGCACTACTAACGCCTTAAATAAATTCACCTAGTTCTTCATCTTATGACTAGATAAATTATTGCAAACACCCTACTCTAACCGAGTATGCCTTATTTCTGATTTTTAAGTTATTATCAACATCAACTTAATTAAATCATTTCCCTTTTTAATTTTATATAACTTCCACATCTGTTATACACATAATACAACTCATGCTTTGTATTAATTAGCCCGTATATAATTATTTATCTAATTATATACTTAATCATATTACAATATTCACAAACATACTGAAATAACATTAACAATAGTATTCCCCCGAGTAAAGTTTCACCGGGTATAAATCCTCTAAAGTGCTATCCCACTAGGTATATTCACATAACCTAGTTACCCAAGTCAGAATCGCTTACTAACTTGGTAAATATATACATGTTTGAGGCGGTCATATTCCTTTCCTGAAAGTGAGATGACCCTCACCCATATAACGGACGCTATGACCTGGGATTATACTTGTCCTACTCCTCAAGCTAGGGGATTCATCCACTACGCGCAACCTCCCCCTATAGCACTAGAGTATATAATAATAATATCTATCCACTGATATTAATGCACACACCATATATATACTATCACACACCGTATATATATAAATATACAACATCCCGGCTACACCGTGTACTAAGTCCGTGACACAAGCCTATTCCATTTTATTATGAGTTTATGGCCCAACTCTAATGATTAATTAATTTGCACATTAATTTCTTTTGGTATCGCCCCAACCAATATATTCGGACTTACTCTTGTGCCTGAAATAAAAACATCACCCGAGTCTAAATCCCCGACTCTAAATTATTTAGCCTTCACCTAAATAAAATTTACACCTCGGTATATCTCAACCATTATTCCCGAACTTGTCCACTAAATCCGTATTTAATCATTTTGAAACATACTTTCCAAAATTTAACCTTAGTGTGTCACACCTAATTTCCTCCAAATCCCAATTAATTTTAATCACGATGTCACACCAAGTTGCCCTTAAATCCAAATTAATTTTTATTCACAATTACTTAGATTTGAAACCATGTATTAATTACTCAGAAATTAAGGCATGGAAGAATTTTTATTTAATTTCCCTATATATTAAAAGCTGGGGGAACTGTCAAAGTTTCCGGACCATCGATCGATCGATGGTCCACCTTCGATCGATCGATCGATCAGGTCCTCGTCTTCCCCGAGTTGGTTGTTTCAGCCATGGACGCACACCTCCAAACCCTAGCTTCTTCTATACTGAAAACTAAGCTTTCCCATCGTTAAGAAACATCAAACACCTTATATGGAACCTCCCTAAAGTCCAAAAACATCATTTAATTTAGTTTCTCTACTGTTTCCACGAGTTTGGGGTAAAATCCAATATAATCTTTAACCCAATTGAACATTAATTTCATAACACAAATTCATTTCTAATTCATCTGGGTTTACACATCTTACCAGATACAAATACAAAACTCAGATTGTATACGAATTTCTACTCAATTTAGAAATCAGATTCATGGTTTATAAAACCCCATGTTTATCCCCTTTAAATCCCAAAACGAATTTCTTTGGTCATCCACATCACATGAATATGAATTAAAATACACTTTAAATGCTACAGTAAGTTAACCACTTGCCTTAGGGTTCGTAGAGTCTGATTTTGGAATTGTGAATACCCAAGGTTGAAGATGACTCTTTTGGCTCTCCTGTGATTCCCAACTTTGTCTTTGACTGCTATTAGGATTTCCTAAACCACTAAGTCTTTTCTAAACTCAATTCAGCCATTCCCTTATCTCTTATAATTGTATAATTTGGCTTAATCCCATTTTTTGCCTAATGGGCCAAGCCCAAATGATCCAAATGCCCCCGCGTGGGCTCGGCTATGCCTAAAAGCATCTCGTGACCCGTTTACTACCTCCGGGTACACTTCTTTGACTATCTCATCCCGTCCGGACTCAACCGTACACTCAAAATTGGTATCCGAATTAATTTATAAAAATACTTATTTCACACCCAAATTAGTCTATACCGACTCCCGACTGAAATAAGTACATATCCCATCATTAATATCCAAAATGACGTAAATACATTATTACTATTCACTTAGTAAATAAATTTCCCTAAATATTAACCATTCATTCCCCGATTAATATTTAAATATAAATTGCCATAATTAATTCAATTAAAATTACGACACACAAGTAATTTTGAATTCCCGAATTAATTAAATATTAAATGCATGAAAATACGGGGTGTTACATACTCCCCCCCTTACAATGGAATTTCGTCCCCGAAATTAGGTCGTACCTGTGGTGAAAAGCTCTGGATATTATTCCCGCATATTCTCCTCCTGCTCCCAGGTAGACTCGTCAGCGTTGTGATGACCCCACTGTACTCTAACTAGTGGAACAACCTTGGATCGTAACTTTCGCTCACTACGATACAGAATAGACACCGGTCTATCCTCATATGAGATGTCTGGCTGTAAATCAGTTTCCTCGAGTGGAATGTGCCAGAAGGCCCTCTCGCTCCTGCGATATTTCTTCAGCGATGCCACATGGAGCACGTCGTGTATCCGGTGAAGGTGCTCTGGCAATCCCAACCTATAAGCTACTGGTCCCACCCTCCCGATAATAGGGAAAGGTCTCACGTACCTCGGTGCTAACTTACCCTTCTTGACGAACCTCATCGCCCCTTTCATAGGGGACACTCGGACTAATACCTGGTCTCCAACCTCTAACTCCACATGTCTCCGTGAAGCATCAACGTAACTCTTCTGCCTATCTTGAGCTATCTGAATCCTCCCTTGGATCAACTCTATCTTAGCAGACGTCTCCTGAACAATTTCTGGCCCCAATAGTTTGTTGTCCCCACCTCTAACCAACAAGTGGGTGAACGACAAGGTCTTCCGTATAGTGCCTCGAATGGTGCCATGCCGATCGTGAATTGGTAAGAGTTGTTATACGCGAACTATACTAAAGGAAGATATTTTTCCAAACCTCCCCCAAAGTCTAATGTGCACATTCTGAGCATATCTTTCAGCATCTAATTGACTCTCTCAGTCTTCCCGTCAGTCTGTGGGTGATAGGCTGTACTCAAACGTAACTCCGTGCCCATGGCCTCCTAAAGGCTTTGCCAAAAGTGGGCCACAAAGATCTTATCTCTGTCAGACACAATATTAACCGGTACCCCGTTCATCTTAACAATCTCAGCTATGAATAGCTGCGCATATCGCATCGTCTCAAAGTCTGTGCGAACCGGCAGAAAGTGGGCCACTTTGGTCAACTGATCCACAATGACCCATATGGAATCGTAACCCCTTTATGATGCAGGTAACCCTTTATTGAAGTCCATGTAGATGCTCTCCCACTTCCACACGGGAATCTCCAACGGCTGTAGCATCCCTGATGGTCTCTGATGGTCAACTTTCACAAGCTGACACGTGGCACATCTCGAAACAAACTCTTCTATGTCACGTTTCATTCCTGCCCACCAATAATGCCTCCTCATATCCTGGTATATCTTATCCCCATCGGGATGCACTGCAAATCTCGACCCATGGGACTCTGTCATAACCGCGTGCCTCAACTCCTCATCCTCTGGCACAATTAACCTCCTATTAAGGCGTAAGCCTCCTTTCGAGCTGACTGAGTAACCCTCTGCTTCCTCAGCTAGCAATTGGCTCACCCTATCCCGACAGATCTGATCCTATGTCTGATCCCTCATAACCCGCATAATGATCTCATGTGTGATGAATAATGCTGACATGCAAGCCCTGGCTACATCATCCTCATATCGAAGTTCTCTCCAATTCGCTTTCCAGACTTCTGATATTTCCCCAGTCGGTCTCCGACTTCATGCATATGCTACCACATTAGCCTTACCAGGATGATACTGAATATCAAACTAGTAATCCTTCAAAAATTCTAGCCGTTGCCTCTGCCTCATATTCAGATCCTTCTGTGTGAAGAGATACTGAAGTGATTTGTGATCCATGAATAACGTGAACTGCTCTCCTAGAAGATAATGTCTCCATATCCTCAAAGAAAAAACGACCGCCGCTAGCTCCAGTCCGTGAGTGGGGTAATTCCTCTCATGGGGATTTAGCTTTCTGGACGCATAAGTTATAGCCCTTTTCTCCTGCTGAAGCACACCCCCAAGTCCCTGTAAGGATGCGTCAGTATAAACCCGATACTCTAATCCTCCCTTCGACAACGCAAGTACGGGTGAAGATGTCAACTTTTCCTTTAGCTCGTCGAAAGCTAATTGACAATGATCACTCCAAGTGAAAGTCACCCCTTTTCGGGTCAGATTCGTCAAAGGGCCCGCAATCTTTGAGAATCCTTTGATGAACCGCTTGTAATAACCGGCCAATCCCAGAAACTGCGCACCTTGGTGGGTGTCATGGGCTACCCCCAATCCCTCACCTCCGATACCTTACTCGGATCCACCGCAATACCCCGTCCTGACACCACATGGCCAAGAAATTGAACCTCCCGTAGCCAAAATCCACACTTCCCGAATTTATCATAGAGCTAGTGATCCTGCAATGTCTGTAAAACTATACACAGATGCTCTGCGTGCTCCTCCTCGGTGCGCGAGTAGATCAGGATGTCATCAATGAACACGTTGACAAACTGGTCGAGAAACTCCCTGAAAACTCTGTTCACGAGGTCCATGAACACTGCTGGTGCATTGGTGAGCCCGGATGGAATCACCCTGAACTCATAAGATCCATACCGCGACAGGAAAATGGTCTTAGGAACATCCTCCTCTCGGATACGTAGTTGATGATACCCTGACCTCAAGTCGAACTTAGAGAAGTAAGACGCCCCCCTCAACTGGTCAAATAGATCATCAATCCTAGGCTACGGATACTTATTCCGTATTGTCGCCTTGTTCATCTCTCTATAGTCCACGCATAATCATAGTGAGCCAATGCGCTTCTTTTTAAACAACACCGATGCACCCCACGGCGATGTACTTCGCCGAATGAAACCTTGACCCAGAAGCTGCTGAATATGCTCTCTCAACTCACACATCTCTGAAGGGTCCATACGGTATGGGGGCCGAGCAATCGGCCTTGTCCCCGATGATAAATCGATTACAAATTTAATTTCCCTGCTAGGTGGCAACCTTGGTATCTCCTGGAACACATCCTCAAAGTCCCTCACTACCGGGATTGAGTCCAATGGAATCGCCACCTCCTGTGAGGTTTCCTCCTCGATGCAATACAGGTGCGTGCGTGACCCTCCCTCAGGTAACGGCATTGCTATCAATAACATCTCCTATCCTGGAATGGAGAACACGATTGTCCTCTCGTAACAATCCATAGTTGCCCAATAACTGGCCAACCAATCCATACCCAGGATGACATCGTACCCCTCCATATCTGACACGACTCAGAATGTGTCTCTAAAGTGTGTACTCTCTAGGCTCAAGTGCAATCCTATCGTTCAAGTAATAATCCGATAAGTCGGGTATCGATCCTCAGGGAAAAAGGACAACGAGAGTTGTGACGACGGGATAAGACGGAGGAATCCTAACGATGACTCTAAAAAGAAAAGAGAAGATTGATTTGGTTTTTGGGATTCGATTACACTAAATGCAATTATGAAAGTATGGTGAAAAATGCAGCTAACTAAATGACCTAGATTAAGAATGAAGGATTGAATTGAACTTTTAAATGAGATGATGAAAAATAGGACGGGAATACAATCCCCCAACCCTAGTGTATTGCAGTATAATATTAATCGTAAATTTATCTAGTTAATTTGACCCGGAATTTAGTACTCCCAAGCATTACGTATACGAGGTTCAAGCCCGCGTCATACTTAATCAAAGGATGAGTAAATCAGTATCACGATAACGACACTCGAATTGTATTCTCAATCATCCCGGTTACCCAGGGGCAAACGAGATATTTAGACCTACAATTGTTGTGTCCCTACGCAATATGGTCAAAATTAATTACTAAATTCAGAGCATTAACTTTATACGTACAATGACCACATCAGGTTGGGTTCATGTAACCCGACCTTGAAAATCTAGTCGGACATACCGAAAATGATGAAAACAGTGTTTAACATGCAAGAGTTCATGGTTAATCTAAGGACAATTGATAGAATACTGTAAAATAGAATCACAAAGAAGAAACAACTTACTAAAATTACCCAAGGAACAATCGCAGCAATAAATAAAATTGGTGATCACACAAACTTGGAATAAACCTTCAATCCTTGAATAAAACTGGAAATTCTATCTACAACTAGGGTTTGTGGAAGAAAATGAGAAATTAAAATAAATCCCCACGTTCTAGCCTCCCTTACAACCAAAATAATTCGGGTTTTTATACCCTACATGAAATTCCAAGAAGTTGAGTACAAGTCGGAGTCTTTAGAGGAGAATCAGAAAACAAAATCTCGAGGGGCGGACCGGTCCGGCCCTTAGGCGGATCGGTCTGCCTCTAAAGCGGATCGGTTCTTTTATTTTCCAGGCGGACCGGTCCGGTGCGGATCGGTTCTTTTATTTTTTATGCTCTTCGGTTTGCCTTCGGTTCGCAGTCCTCTGGAGTTTGCATAGCGGACCGGTCCGGTTGAGGGCGGACCGGTCTGCCTATTTGACTTTTCTATCAAACTTTGACTGCCCATATCTTTTGCTCCGGGTATCCGATTGAGGTCTCGTTTCTTCCTAGGTGCTTTTGAAGATGATACCTTCAACTTCTCTTTAGGTACCTCATCTGGATTCTGGGTAGAAATGACTCTTTTGCCCTTTTGACTTTTCTCGTTGACTTTCTCTATTCTTCCGGTTTCCTTCTTCCATTTCTTGACATTAGATACCTGTAAAATCATAACAAAATACCAGAAACTCGGTGTACTTGTTAGGATAAGTCAATAGCAAGATTATGAGATAAAGTCAATCCAATTACGTTGTTCGAGGTGATTAAAGTACCGAAATTAAGGGATAAATTAGGAAGAATTTATGCCTAATCAAACCCCCCTAACTTAGA
Organism: Sambucus nigra; assembly: GCA_949130495.1. Taxonomy (NCBI): domain Eukaryota; kingdom Viridiplantae; phylum Streptophyta; class Magnoliopsida; order Dipsacales; family Adoxaceae; genus Sambucus; species Sambucus nigra. The sequence goes on from OX422211.1 coordinate 442,193,312, forward strand.
ACTTTGCGCGTCCCGAGCAATGTAAAATAATTCTAGCAAGGCTCAACTTTTGAAAAACATTTTATTGGGATAAATTACCTCTTTCGCGGGCACGCGATTGCATTTAGCGTATCCAACAAGCCTTTAAACCCCTAGGTTACCCTAGTGGGACGAGTTGTGTCTCGTGAGGGTTTGCAGAGAATATACCCACAAAATTCGACTCAAAGAACTTCATAATAACCAAAAATTGTATAATTCAAACTTTTCCAGAAAATAGTCATCATTAAGTCATGTCTACAAGTCTCAAACTGTAGTGCGTGTGTGCGAAGCCAGAAATATAACCGCCAATTTCCACTGATTAATCATTACGTTACTTATCCGAAAATTCGTTTTGATTTCAAATTCTCACGGGAAGCTCTCTCAAACGAACTACTCGGAATATGGCTTTTCTCTCGGTATGCGTGATATAAAGAGTAAATATAATGGACGCAAAATCACGCATACAATTAGAAAGACGGAAATTTCATGGTGAAAGGATCTCATCAACGGATTACGGTTTTAAAAACGGGAACATTGCCTCTTATTCGCGCATTTAATCTCCTTTATTATCTTTTGGTGTATTAGCTCTCTACGCGGTAACCAATTCTACACTTTAGACTCGGTTAGGACTTTTTCGGGTTAAAGGTGTATTGGGTAAAATGATAATGGTAGGGAAGATTGGAATTGGAAAAGTTATTTATGATGTCCGTTGGTGCTTTTTCTGGGCTATTGCTCATTTTTTCTTCTTTTTCTCTATTATTTGTTGAGCATATCTAATTTTTTTCTTGCCCCTTTTTATGCACTTTTTGGACTTGAAATCTGAATTTTTCATTTTTTCACAATTCCGGCTATTTTGGGTTTTTCGGGTTGTCAAACGAAAGAGAAAATTATTCGGCTCAATTTGGGTTGCAAAAGGGGTGATTTTTCGCATCTTTTTCTGGCCAATATTTTTGGGATGACAAACGAGGGCCTACTTCATTGTCCAAAATGCTAATTGCGTTACCATATGCGTTTCGAGGTGAATTTAAGCTAGAGACTAATTTGGCACGTTTTTCAAGGCAATATTGCACACATTTTTCAAAGCCGATCAAAATGAAAGAATTAAGATCCTTGACAACTTATTAAGCGCTAAAAAGAATTTTGAGTTAACAGTTAACTCGGATTGATTTAAAATCTCGCAAAACGTGATAGGCTCGAATCTCACCGGGTTTGTTAATCTCCACATTTATTTGGTAAGTCGTCAATTTTCGCTCAATTTTCATCTTTGGTCAATTTCGGCTTTGTGTATGTTGACTATTTACAATTTGAGACTCCAATTTGACTTTTAATGATATTTTTGAAAAATTTGAATTCCAATTTTTATGTATTTTGAACAAAAATATTTTTGGATTTTTCACAATTTTATGATTTTTTTTGGAAATTTTTGGGCATTTTTGAAAATTTGTGAAGTTTTAGAAATATGCACTTGTGACCCCCCCTAACTTAGACTTTTGCATTGTCCTCAAGCAAAAAGGACTAAAATCTAAATAAGGCAAAATAATAAGTGCAATAAGTAAAACAAACAAATATAGAAAATGCAACTTTTTATATCATAAGACTGTGGTACAAACAGGAATACAGCACATGTAGGATGTGAGAATAAATACATCAAAACAGTCCATAAGCAACAAAACATCACGGGGGGGGGGGGGGGGGGGAGGGGGGGGGGGGGGAGGGGAACGGGAGGAGCTGGACGCGTCGGGGCCATAGGGGTCTTGAAAATGTGATGGGAGTGGCTCATAAGGGTCCCCTAGGCGTCGGTAGATATCTGCTTGCCGTCGAGCCGCCCGATTCTGATCTCGTTGGTAGTCGATCACAAAGGTGTCGAACCGGTTCTCAAAGTTCTCGAATCGGGTCTCAAGGGTGGATAACCGAGTCGAGATATCGGTACCCGCCCACTCAAAGTCCGGGTCGTCCTCCTCGTCCGCCGACTCGTTATCGGCGCCGACGTCACCCATCTCAACGTCCGCTTCGGCGGCCTCTTCCCCCGCGCTCTCTTCCGAGGCAGCCTCTTCCTCGCTATCATGCCCTCGCCGTGCCCGGATTATGGCTAGCTGTTTGGCACTCTTAGTGCGAGTGCCCTGTCCAAAGGGACCGGGAATCCGGGTGCGGTCGACAGGGGCCTCAATGCCGGCGTCTTGGAGGATAGACGTGATCAAACGGGCATAGGGCAAAGGGGCGGTACCCTTCTCATCCAAAGAAGCGGCAATGATGTCGGAATACAATGTGCGGGCCAAATGGATGGAGGTTTGGGGATCGAAGAGATGGTAGGTCAAGGTGGCTTGCCGAGGTCTCATGGCGGAATCGTTGGACGTTTGAAGAATGTTGGCGCATACGATTTGGAAAGTGAGGCGCGCCGTTTCATTGAGTCGTCCAACCGCGACGGTTTGGCCCGCCCAAGCCACGTTAGGAGTAATGCTCGCCATGATGACGTCCTTAGCGACCGGAGGAACGTTCCTAGGATATGTGAAGTCTTGGGGGTCCGGGACACCAAAGGTGGCCAATTTGGCCGTGAGGAGGGCTAAGGAAAAAGGAACGACCGTTCCATCAACGTAAGCTTAGGCCTCAAATTGGTCCGTCCGCACAAGCGTGCCATAGAATAACCGGACCTTGGAAGCCCACACGGCGTCATGGGGTTCGTTGAGGAAACGACACCACCCCCGGGCCATGAAGAGGGCCGTGACAGAATTGGGCAGCGCGTTCCATTGGACCGCGCGCTCCATATGGAGTTTGCGGTTTGACCCGAAGAAGTTGGTGCACCATCGCTCCTCCTGGCGGGAGCGGAACTCGTTGCTCCCGGAGTGTAGGAAGTCGGTGGATGCGTATTTGGTGGGAGCAGCACGGGAGGCCATGGAGACTAGGCAGAGAGAAGGAACTTAAGAGATCTAGAGAGAGAGGGGAGAGAAGTGGTGTTTGAGGTGTGAAGAGAAGGGGAGGGGGTAGGGTTGAATTTATAGTGGAGGGGGAAGAGATTTGGAGGGAAAGGGTGGTTGGAGGGAAAGGTTTTTGGAGGGAAAGGGTGTATGGGGAAGTGGAGAACCGAATGGGAGGGAAGGATGGTAATTGGGGGGAAGGGGGGGTGAATGGGGGGAAGAGATTCAACGAATCTGCAGAAGGCGGACCGATCCGGTCCAGGGGCGGACCGGTCCGGTTCTTTAATTTCCAGAAAATTCGACAGGCGGACCGGTCCGGCTTAAAATTAAAGGAACCAGTCCGGGGCGGATCGGTCCGGCCTTAAATTAAAGGAACCGGTCCGGCTTGGGTGTTTTAGGCTGGAATTTTCCCCGAAACTGGATTTCAACCTCTCTTCCTCGAAATATTGCACTTTTAAAACGCGCTCCTCTCCAAATATAGACTAAGGACCTCTCAACATCACCGGTCACCCGAATTGCCCAAAATCCCGAACCTGCACATGCTAAACCTGAATGTACCAAATTCCTAACGACACTCACTAACGCACACGACTCTCACGACTCTCACCCCATACGCGTCGGGGGTGCGACGACCTAACTGAAACAGTTCACTCTACCCCGTAAACGGGGTCCGACAACCAAACGATGTCGACTTCTTCTTCGCACGCCTCAAGATATAGCTTTAGGCGTTGTCCATTCACTTTGAACGTATTTCCCCCTTTTAAATCTTCTAATTCGACAGCTCCGTGGGGGAAAACATTCTTGACAACAAACGGGCCAGACCATCGCGACCGCAACTTGCCCGGAAAGAGATGAAGCCGAGAGTTATAGAGAAGAACTTTTTGGCCGGGAAAAAACTCTTTGCGTCGAATGATGATATCGTGAGCGAGTTTTTACCTTTCTTTGGAAATTTTGGCACTCTCATACGCATCATTGCGTATCTCCTCTAACTCATTTATTTGAAGCTTGCGAGCTTCACCGGCTTTATCCATGGCATAATTGAGCTCCTTAATTGCCCAATACGCTTTGTGTTCTAACTCTACAGGGAGATGGCAGGGCTTGCCATACACAAAGCGGAAAGGGGACATGCCAAGCTGATTTTTGTATGCGGTGCGATAGGCCCATAGCGAATCGTTCAGTCTAATTGACCAATCCTTCAGGTTAGGATTGACGGTCTTCTCGAGAATGTTCTTGATCTCACGATTCGCTAGTTCGGCTTGCCCATTTGTTTGTGGTTGATACGTCGTTCCAACCTTGTGAACGACGCCATACTTTCTCATGAGCTTCTCAAATGGCCTATTGCGAAAGTGCATGCCATTATCGCTAATTATCGCCTTCGGTGCGCCGAAGCGAGAAAGTATGTGTTCCTGTAGGAACTTTATCACCACCTTATTGTCATTAGTCTTAGTAGCTATAGCTTCTACCCATTTAGAAACGTAGTCTACCGCGACTAGGATGTATAGGAAACCAAAGGATGGGGGTAAGGGACCCATGAAGTCAATACCCCAACAATCGAATATCTCAATGATGAGTATGGGGGTAAGGGGCATCATGTCGCGGCGAGAGATGGCTCCCATTCGTTGGCACCTATTACATGACTTGCAAGCGTCATTTGCATCCCGAAAGATTGTGGGCCAATAGAGGCCGCATTGCAGAATTTTAGCGGCCGTCTTTTTCGCGGAGAAGTGGCCTCCACATGCTTCCGAATGACAAAACTGGATGACCTTTGGAATCTCGTCATCCGGTACACATCGTCGGATGATTTGGTCGGCGCAGTATTTAAAGAGTAAGGGATCATCGTAGAAGAACATGCGCGACCAAGTAAGAAACCTCTTCTTATCTTGCGGTGTCCAATCGGGAGGGACGGCTCCCGTGACAAGATAGTTCACTATGTCCGCAAACCAGGGATATGAAGAAGTAGCAAAGAGTTGCTCATCCGGAAAATACTCGTCTATGGGTATGGGATCACTAGGTACGTCGGACGAAAGCTGAGACAAATGGTCGGCAACAACGTTTTCTACTCCTTTCTTATCCTTGATAGAGAGATTGAACTCTTGTAGGAGTAGGATCCACCTTATGAGGCGCGGCTTGGCGTCTTTCTTCGCAAGTAGATACTTTAACGCCGCGTGGTCGGTGAAGACAATTATAGGAGAACCAATGAGATACGATCTGAACTTATCAAGGGAAAAGATTACTGCTAGCAACTCCTTCTCCGTGGTAGAGTAGTTGAGTTGAGGTCCAGTAAGGGTCCGGCTAGCGTAGTAGATGACATGAGCTTGTTTATCTTGACGTTGGCCCAAAACGGCCCCAATCGCGTAATCGCTTGCATCACACATGAGTTCGAATGGTAGAGACCAATCCAGAACTTGCATGATGGGAGCGGACACGAGCATGTTCTTTAATTTGTCAAAGGAGCTTTGGCATGCCTCGGTCCACTCAAACGGGTTTTCCTTCATGAGAAGGTTGCTTAAGGGTCTAGCGATAGCGCTAAAGTCCTTAATGAACCTGCGATAAAACCCGGCGTGACCAAAGAATGAGCGCACGTCTTTAAGCGATCTTGGTGGGTGAAGGTCAGCTATGACATCTATCTTAGCCCTATCAACCTCTATGCCTTTAGATGATACTATGTGGCCAAGAACTATTCCTTCAGTGACCATGAAATGGCACTTCTCCCAATTCAGCACTAAGTTCTTCTCCACACACCTAGCAAGTACTTGTTCTAATTTTTCTAGACAAAGATCGAAAGAGGTACCAAAAACGCTGAAATCGTCCATGAACACCTCGAGTCCTCTTTCGACCATGTCACTAAATAAGCTCAACATGCACCTTTGAAAAGTCGCGGGTGCATTACACAAGCCGAATGGCATACGTTTGAAGGCAAACGTACCAAAAGGACAAGTGAAGGTTGTCTTCTCTTGGTCAAGTATATCCACCTCAATTTGGTTATATCCGGAATAACCGTCAAGGAAGCAATAATAAGGGTGGCCCGCTACTCTTTCAAGCATTTGATCAATGAATGGTAAGGGGAAATGGTCTTTTCTTGTTCCCGCATTGAGTTTCCGGTAATCAATGCAAACACGCCAACCGGTGGTGGTGCGTTGGGGAATAAGCTCTCCCTTAGCATTCTCAATCACAGTCATACCCGACTTCTTCGGGACGACTTGAATAGGGCTCACCCATTTTCTGTCCGAGATTGGGTAGATAATCCCGGCATCTAATAGTTTAATGATCTCGGTTCTCACAACTTCTTTCATGTTGGGGTTCAGTCTTCTTTGCATTTCTCTAGAGGGCTTGACATCCTCTTCGAGGTGACTCTTGTGGTTACAAATTAGAGGACTTATCCCCCTCAAATCAGCTATACACCAACCAAAAGCACTTAGGTGCTTCCTCAAAATTTTTAACAACTTATCCTCCTGCTCGTCATCTAGGCTAAAGGAGATGACAACAGGAAATGTCTCATCCTCTCCTAAGTATGCATATTTGATATGGGAGGGGAGTTTCTTTATTCAAGAGTTGGAAACTTTTCGTCGGAGGGAACAACGCGTGTATCCCGTGGTGGTAACTCCTCGAATTTAGAAACCCAATTCACCTCTCTCGCGTCCTTGTCCGACGCTCTCTCATCGAGTAACTCTCTTAACTCCCCAATCTCCCTCTCGTACTCAGTATACGTCCCCTCACTCTCATTGCTCGAAACTAGACAGGATCTTAAGGCATCGCCACAATAATTCTCCTCAATGTACTCCTCTACTATCTCATCTATGAGACTCACCGCGTGAATATCATCTTCCTCTCCCGTATGTTGGGCTATGTTGAAGATGTTGGTCTCTAATGTCATATTCCCAAAAGTGAGCTGCATTCGCCCATTCCTTGTGTTAATAATAGCATTAGTTGTCGCTAAAAATGGGTGCCCGAGAATGATGGGAACATGATTGGTCGAGATTAATGAAGGCTCCGTGTCCCAAATGACAAAGTCTACCGGGAAGTAGAAAGTGTCAACTTGAACGATCACGTCCTCTACTACACCTCGTGGGACCTTCACAGTTTGATCCGCTAGTTGGAGAGTGATTCTTGTGGGCTTGAGGTCGCCCAAATCAAGTTGCCTATAGATGGAGTAAGGGAGGATATTGACACTTGCTCCCAAGTCTAGTAGGGCTTTTTCAATTTTGTTCTCTCCAATGATGCAGGAAATGGTGGGTGCACCGGGATCTTTGAATTTAGGAGGGAGCTCATTGAGTAGGATGGAGCTCACGTTCTGTGCTAGGAAGACATTCTTCTTTACTTTCATTTTCCTTTTTACCGTCAACAAATCTTTGATGACTTTTGCATAAGCTGGAATTTGTTTGATGGCATCGAGGAATGGTAAATTCAGTTTTACCTGCTTTAGTATTTCTAGCACGTCATCACGTGGGTTTCCTTTCTGGGAAGGAATCAACCTTTGAGGAAACGGTGCTGCGGAGGGTGGTTTCACTACTACCTCGGGCTCACTAGTGTCATTTTTATCACTCTCATTTGAGGGGACATCTTCGGCCTCTTTCGTGCCGGGCGAAATCACCTTGCCTTTAGTTGCATCGTGTGGGGGAGGTGATAAATCAACGACTCTCCCACTACGAAGAGTGGTCACAGCTTGACATTGCTCCTGATGATCAGTAGAAGTGGAGCTTACACTAGTTTGACCTTGGGGAGGTCTTTGGCCCTGGGCAGGAAACTTGCCCTTTTCTTGAACGCTCAACGAGGATTGAATTTTGGACAGATTTGCATTTATGTCGCCAATTAGACGATCATATTTGGCATTGGTTTCGGTCTGGCTAGTGATGAATTGATTCATCGTATCCTCGAGAGTTCTCCGCTGTGGCGGGATATAATTTCCATGGGGTGGCGGTGCTTGCACATGACCTTGCATGTGTGGAGCTTGTTGAAATTGTTGTGGAAGAGGAGGGGCAACATGCGAAGGAGGGTTCATTGCGGCATGTTGTTGCCCGTAGCCAAATCCGGGATGATTTTTCCACGAAGGGTTGTATGAATTCCCGTGCGGGGCACCGAAATTACCCTTAAAGCCTCCTATACCACTAACTTGCTCCTGCAACATTACTTTGCAGGCGGGTATCGTCGGGCATTCCTCAGTTGAATGTCCCGCATCACAAATCGCACACACCTTTTTGACGGGATTCTTGATAGATCCAACTACCTCGCATAAATCTCGAAATCCTTTCTCAAGGGAGTCTAACCGACAGTCCGACATAAAGGTCTTATCTACATGGTGTAGGCCGGACGCCGATGGAGTGGTGGTCGCTTGACGATTTCGATTCTGAGCATTAGGATCAGAAATATCCCAGGATTGGGTAGTCTCGGCGACATACCTCAGGTGAAGCTCAGAATCGTGGCAATTTAGCTTGATAAACGGACCACTACCCATGGTTTCAATGAGTTGTTTGGAGTTAAGGTTCAACCCATTATAGAGGAAGGAAATGATTTGAGCTGTATCAAATCCATGATGGGGGCACGAAGCGGTTAACTCATTGAAACGCTCAAAACATCGATGGAATGGCTCATTATCCAATTGCCTGAACGATTGAATCTGAGCCTTTATGGAGATTGTTCGATGTGGTGGAAAGAACTTCTTGAGAAATCTGGATTGTAGCTCGTTCCAAGATGGAATCGAGCTCGGAGGTAAAGACCATAGCCAGGTCTTAGCTTTATCTTTTAACGAGAATGGGAAGAGTTTGAGGCGAATCACCTCTTGTGTGCAAGTTTGATCGTTGAGGGTATCACACACGTCCTCAAATTCCCGTATATGCAGGTATGCCTTTTCTGAATCCATACCGTGATAGTGTGGTAGCATCTGGATCATCCCATTTTTGAATCGGAACTGCCCGGCATTATACGGGAGTATAATGCATCCCGGAGTGACAGTGCGCTCGGGATATAAGAATTCTCTCAACGGGCGGTACGGAGGCTCTTCCTCACCGGTAGTTGCATTACTGTGCTACGACATCTCTCTCTCACTCGACGATTCGGCGCTCTCACTGGGTGTGCACGACGTGTATCCTACGAAGGAGAAGGGAGTGTTGCTAGAGATTGAGTGTGACGGTGTGGGAGGTGGGATCCAGAATTGTGGGGCTTGTGGAGTGTGGGGACTATCAGGATTATACTCAACAAGTGGATTTTCGTGAATGCTGGTTGGAGTATTATGGGGTGTGGGAGTGGTTTCAGAATTTTGCATTAAGTTTGTGAGAGATGGTGGTGAATCTTTTTGTGCTTTTTTTATTTTTATTTTTTTGATTTTTTTTTTGGATTTTTGAATTTTTGGTCAAAGCTTTGGATTAACTCGATCTAATCCTAAGTCTACCTAATTCCCCGGCAACGGCGCCAAAAACTTGACACGACTCAGAATGTGTCTCTAAAGTGTGTACTCTCTAGGATCAAGTGCAAGCCTATCGTTCAAGTAATAATCCGACAAGTCGGGTATCGATCCTCAGGGAAAAAGGACAACGAGAGTTGTGACGACGGGATAAGACGGAGGAATCCTAACGATGAATCTAAAAAGAAAAGAGAAGATTGATTTGGTTTTTGGAATTCGATTACACTAAATGCAATTATGAAAGTATGGTGAAAAATGCAGCTAACTAAATGACCTAGATTAAGAATGAAGGATTGAATTGAACTTTTAAATGAGATGATGAAAAATAGGACGGGAATACAATCCCCCAACCCTAGTGTATTGCAGTATAATATTAATCGTAAATTTATCTAGTTAATTTGACCCGGAATTTAGTACTCCCAAGCATTACGTATACAATGTTCAAGCCCGCGTCATACTTAATCAAAGGATGAGTAAATCAGTATCACGACAACGACACTCGAATTGTATTCTCAATCATCCCGGTTACCCAGGGGCAAACGAGATATTTAGACCTACAATTGTTGTGTCCCTACGCAATACGGTCAAAATTAATTACTAAATTCAGAGGATTAACTTTATACGTGCAATGACCACATTAGGTTGGGTTCATGTAACCCGACCTTGGAAATCTAGCCGGACATACCGAAAATGATGAAAACAGTGTTTAACATGCAAGAGTTCATGATTAATCTAAGGACAATTGATAGAATACTGTAAAATAGAATCACAAAGAAGAAACAACTTACTAAAATTACCCAAGGAACAATCGCAGCAATAAATAAAATTGGTGATCACACAAACTTGGAATAAACCTTCAATCCTTGAATAAAACTGGAAATTCTATCTACAACTAGGGTTTGTGGAAGAAAATGAGAAATTAAAATTAACTCCCCACGTTCTAGCCTCCCTTACAACCAAAATAATTCGGGTTTTTATACCCTACATGAAATTCCAAGAAGTTGAGTACAAGTCGGAGTCTTTAGAGGAGAATCAGAAAACAAAATCTCGAGGGGCGGACCGGTCCGGCCCTTAGGCGGATCGGTCTGCCTCTAAAGCAGATCGGTTCTTTTATTTTCCAGGCGGACCGGTCCGGTGCGGATCGGTTCTTTTATTTTTTGTGCTCTTCGGTTTGCCTTCGGTTCGCAGTCCTCTGGAGTTTGCATAGCGGACCAGTCCGGTTGAGGGCGGACCGGTCTGCCTATTTGACTTTTCTCTCAAACTTTGACTGCCCATATCTTTTGCTCCGGGTATCCGATTGAGGTGTCGTTTCTTCCTAGGTGCTTTTGAAGATGATACCTTCAACTTCTCTTTAGGTACCTCATCTGGATTCTGGGTAGAAATGACTCTTTTGCCCTTTTGACTTTTCTCGTTGACTTTCTCTATTCTTCCGGTTTCCTTCTTCCATTTCTTGACATTAGATACCTGTAAAATCATAACAAAATACCAGAAACTCGGTGTACTTGTTAGGATAAGTCAATAGCAAGATTATGAGATAAAGTCAATCCAATTACGTTGTTCGAGGTGATTAAAGTACCGAAATTAAGGGATAAATTAGGAAGAATTTATGCCTAATCAATATCTAACACTAAGAGGTTCGCTGCTAAACTAAGTCTCCCAATCAAAATGTCCACCCCCCGACAAATCGAGTGAATCGAAGCCCCGCTGCCTACTGGCGACTCTACACACATCCGAAGACTACCCGCGATCTCTAATAATCCGGCCCGTTTAGCAAAATTATATCTAATGAATGAATACTATGCTCCCGTGTAAAAAAGAATACTACCCTAATAACCATGAAGGAGAAACATACCCTCAACTGCTGGCGGTGCTTGCTGCGCTGGAGGATTGGGAACATCCCGGACGTTATACACACGCCTGTAGTGCATCTGCCCCTGTTACGATGGGGCGGGTGGAGCTGGTACTGCTGGCGGCATCTGCCCCCATTTCCCCTGTTGGGCCTCCTGCTGATGACCTCTGCCCCACTCCCTCTTGAAGTGTCCTGGTTGGCCACAGACAAAATAGCATTTCTGACCATCCCCCTGTTGTTGGCCCTATTGGCCCTGACGTGGCTGGCCCTGTTGGCCTCCCCCATTGTTCCCTTGGCCCTGACGGCATTGAGGAACTTGCTGCTGCTGATTTGAGCTCGGATGCCACTGCCTGAACCCCTGTCCTCCCGGTTGGAACCCACCAAGCTTAAACTTCTTAGCTTGATTCCCCTGCTGACTGCCAGTCTGCTGTTGAGTACCACTCGTGTCACCACTAGTAACTCCCTTGCCCTGTTGGCTCGGCTCCCCTGTTCTCTTGCTCCCCTTCGCATGGAAGCGATGATCCTGATAATGTACCAGTGCGACATTAACAACATCTGTATAAGTCACTAACGTCGGATTCCCAATCAAATGTTGCATGATCCGCCAGGGTAAGCCATTCATAAATCTCGATTTCTTTCGCTCCTCATCGTTCACCTCATTTGGTACAAAGTTGGCCAAACGGGTGAACTCTTCCACATAGTCTGCTACTGATCGGTCACCATGTACTAAATCACTGAATTTCTTTCTCATCTCAGCCTCTACTACTGGTGGAAAGTATTTGCGGTCTAACCACACCTAGAACTCTGCTATCGACATCAAATCCCTCTCCTAGGTGATGGTAACTGACTCCCACCACTGTAAGGCTGCCCCCGACAGACGAAAGGTAGCAAGCATCTATTCTTGCACCTCGGTACACTCCAGCATGTGAAGATGGCGCTGAATGTTCTTCTTCCAGTCACGAGCCTCTACTACATCTGTGCTACCCCGAAACTCAGGCGGGTGACCCTTCTGAAAGGTCTCCCTAACTCGCTGCCAAGATGGTGGCCCCACTGGAGCCTGAACTGCTGGTGCCACTGGAGGCGGTGCCTGGGGCTATGGAAAGTGAGCTGCCATAGCTCGCATCGCTGTCTCGACTGCCTGGGCCACAATCACTGCCACCTGAGTAGTGGAAATCAACTCGGGTGGGGGTGGTGGTGGCGGTACCTGTGGCTCCTGATGAGCCTCCCTGACCTCATCCCTAGCCTCAGCCCTCTCCGCTCTCTGTCTCCTCGGTGGCATATGAAATAGATTGAATCGTATAAGTACACAATATACACAAAAATATTCACAGCAGAAATACGATATCTCACAAGCGGAAAATGAATCAACAGTTCTAATAATAGGGCTCTATAACAACCGAGTGTTACACTGAAACATAGTAAGCCGTACAGATCCTAAGGACACTAGAACCTGATGCTCTGATACCATCTGTGACACCCCACCTGATTAACCCCGGGTGATCAGTCATAAATTAAGTTAGAACAGGTTTCTCAGTTGGTTCATTCTTAGCATCACTGTCGCCTTTTTAATTACTAACCATGTAAGTGAGAAAATTAGACTGGTGCTAAGTTTTATCTTTCATTAACTTAAATGAAACTCATGCGGAAATAAAACAACATAATAATCTCAATTAACTGAAACAACCATTCACAATTAAATGACTTATCGAATAAACCATCGAACCCAAACTCTAACAAATATAAAATAAAGACAAGTAATCAATCCCAAAAAGTCTGACAAAAACTAAAAGAACTGTGAGCGACATGCTCGAAATAACTGATAAAAGTCTCTATACTAGAATGAAAGAGTGAGGCGTCTATCAAACTCCCGCAACATCCACATATGCTGCAGCAACGGATCCCTGAAAATGAGTCAAGCCTGGCATCCCTGTGGTTGGACACCTAAAAGGTTTTTAAAATTTTTTATAGCAAGGGTTAGTACCCAAAAATATTTGAAAAACATTTAGCAAAATAATTAACTTGCAGTAATAATTAAATATGCATGCTCTCCATATTTTAGTTAGTGCCGCAGTCCCTTGAGGACATCCTCACCCCTCCTCTAATGTGCACTACTAACGCCTTAAATAAATTCACCTAGTTCTTCATCTTATGACTAGATAAATTATATAACCCCTTGCAAACACCCTACTCTAACCGAGTATGCCTTATTTATGATTTTTAAGTTATTATCAACATCAACTTAATTAAATCATTTCCCTTTTTAATTTCATATAACTTTCACGTCTGTTATACACATAATACAACTCATGCTTTGTATTAATTAGCTCGTATATAATTATTTATCTAATTATATACTTAATCATATTACAGTATTCACAAACGTACTGAAATAACATTTAACAATAGTATTCCCCCGAGTAAAGTTTCACCGGGTATAAATCCTCTAAAGTGCTATCCCACTAAGTATATTCACATAACCTAGTTACCCCAAGTCAGAATCGCTTACTAACTTGGTTGATACATACATGTTGGAGGCGGTCATATTCCTTCCCTGAAAGTGAGATGCCTCTCACTCATATAACGGACGCTATGACCTGGGATTATACTCGCCTTACTCCTCAAGCTAGGGGATTAATCCACTAAGAGCAACCCCCCCTATAGCACTAGAGTATATAATAATAATATATATCCACTGATATTAATGCACACACCATATATATACAATCATACACCGTATATATATAAATATACAACATCCCGGCTACACCGTGTACTAAGTCCGTGACACAAGCCTATTCTATTTTATTATGAGTTTATGGCCCAACTCTAATGATTAATTAATTTGCACATTAATTTCTTTTGGTATCGCCCCAACCAATATATTCGGACTTACTCTCGTGCCCGAAATAAAAATATCACCCGAGTCTAAATCCCCGACTCTAAATTATTTAGCCTTCACCTAAATAAAATTTACACCTCGGTATCGCTCAACCATTATTCCCGGACTTGTCCACAAAATCCGTATTTAATCATTTTGAAACAAACTTTCCAAAAATTGGGCAAAAAAGTTTCCAGACCATCGATCGATCGATCGATCAGGCCCTCGTCTTCCCCGAGTTGGTTGTTTCAGCCATGGACGCACACCTCCAAACCCTAGCTTCTTCTATACTGAAAACTAAGCTTTCCCATCGTCAAGAAACATCAAACACCTTATATGGAGCCTCCCTAAAGTCCAAAAACATCATTTAATTTACTTTCTCTACTATTTCCACGAGTTTGGGGTAAAATCAAATTTAATCTTTAACCCAATTAAACATCAATTTTGTAACACAAATTCATTTATAATTCATCCGGGTTTACACATCTTACCAGATACAAGTACAAAACTCAGATTGTATATGAATTTCTACTCAATTTAGAAATCAGATTCATGGTTTACAAAACCCCATGTTTATAGCCTTTAAATCCCAAAACGAATTTCTTTGGTTTTCCAAATCACACGAATATGAATTGAAATACACTTTAAATTCTACAGCAAGTTAACCACTTGCCTTAGGGTCCGTTTGGCAACTCAATTCCAAACCATGGAAATGGAATTGAAAGGCCAATTTTAATTCCACGGAATTCAAATTGGTCTTCCAATTCCAATTCCAAGCCTTGGAATTGGGTTTCCAAATGGGCCCTTAGGGTTCATAGAGTCTGATTTTGGAGTTGTGAATACCCAAGGTTGAAGATGACTCTTTTGGCTCTCATGTGATCCCCAACTTTGCCTTTGACTGCTATTAGGGTTTCCTAAACCACTAAGTCTTTTCCAAACTCAATTCAGTCGTTCCCTTATCTCTTATAATTGTATAATTTGGCTTAATCCCTTTTTTGCCTAATGGGCCAAGCCCAAATGATCCAAATGCCCCCGCGTGGTACCGACTATGCCTAAAAACGTCCCGTGACCCGTTTACTACCCCCGGGTACACTTTTTCGACTATCTCGGCCCATCCGAACTCAACCGTACACTCAGAATTGGCATCCGAATTAATTTATAAAAATACTTATTTCACACCCAAATTAGTCTATACCGACTCCCGGCTGAAATAAGTACATATCCCGTCATTAATACTCGAAACGACGTAAATACATTATCACTATTCACTTAGTAAGTAAATTTCCCTAAATATTAACCATTCATTCCCCGATTAATATTTAAATATAAATTGCCATAATTAATTCAATTAAAATTACGACACACAAGTAATTTTGAATTCTCGAATTAATTAAATATTAAATGCATGAATATACGGGGTGTTACATGCTCCTTTGGGGTACAATCCCGAAAGTTCATAGGGTATTTTCTCAGTAAAAGGGGTATTTAGGCCAAACCCGATCGGATAGTCGCAATCAACAACTTTCAGCCTCCAAAGACGTTGTGCGAGATTCAAAATTTAATAGGAATGTTAGTAACCCTAAACCGTTTCATTTCAAAGTCTTTAGAACGATGCCAACTATTTTTTCAGATAATGAAGGAGGACATAGGCCTCACCTGGAATGTGGAATGCTCAAAGGCCCTTGAAAAAATCAAATCCTATATGAGAAAACCTTTTATACTGATTATTCTGAATCTAGGAGATCCCCTTTATCTCTACCTAGCAGTTTCGAGCCTTGCAGTCGATTCTACCCTAGTTTGCAAAAAATATGAACGACAATCCCCCATTTACTACATCATCAAAACACTCATAAACGATGAGCAATGCTACCTCCCACTGGAAAAATTGGCATATTCTTTCGTGATCGTGTTGCGTAAGTTGAATCACTACTTTAAAGCTCACTCAATCATAGTTATAATGTCTTTTCCCCTCAAAGCCAACCTTCGAAAAGATAACCAGTATGGACAGATTTCCAAATGGTCAATTGAACTCGAGAGATTTGACATACACTATCAATCAAGAACGGCCATTATGGGTCAAGTGTTGGATGGTTTCATTACAAAATTTACAGGAGAAAAAGAGATCAGCGATTAACAGATTTTTGATCAGCTGAGGGGCTGGGAGATCAATGAGTCCATAAAGTGGACACTTTGTACGGATGGTACCTCTAACACTAAGGTGGAAGGAAGAAGAATTTTTCTCGTCTCCCAGAAAATGCCATGATTGATCAAGAGATTAGGCTTAGCTTTTAGTGATCCAATAATGAGGCTGAGTATGAAGCCCTCATCACTGGACTATGCAAAGCTCACTCACTGGGATAAGCCATCTTGATATATATTATAATTCGAAGATGGTGTCCAATTAAGTGACGGAAGATTTTAATGCCAGGGATAAACGAATAATGTTATACATACAGGTTGCCCATGATTTGATGTTTAAATTTGAGGTAGCCCACAATCAAAAGTTCCCCCAGGGGCATAATAACCATGCTGATGCATTATCATCCTTAGGGTTGACACTAGACTTTGATCTCAAAAGGACCATTGAAGTGGAATTCCTCTCTAAAACTTACATCACAAGCTCGTTGTCGCCAAAAAGACTCATAGCATATTGAAAAGTCCCAACTGGATGGACTCAATAATCACTTATATGCGAAGTGACATCCTGTCGACCAATAAGAAGCAAGCTCACGAATTCAGGGTAAAATCCACACAATTTTACTCAATTACCGAAGGAAAACTCTATACGAGGTATTTCATCGGTCCCTACCTCCATTGGGTGCATCTAAGTGACATTAACCAAGTTATGTATGAACTTCACCATGAAATTTTATGTTATCCACGCGGGAGGGAGGTCTCTGTCTTTTCGAGCAATTAAAGAAGGATACTGGTGGCAATATATGCAAAGAGATATAACTTCATACATCAAGAAATCTGAAAAATGGCAAAAGTTATCCCCCATACTCTGTTAGCCGACCAACGACTTAAAGTTACTAACTAGCTCGTGGCCATTCACCCAGTGGGGTTTGGATATCATAGGTCAACTCCCAACAACACCATGGAATCGCAAATACCTCTTAGTCGACATGGATTACTTCACAAAGTGGATTGATGCATAATAATTAGTGAACACTAGGGACGCCGATATGATCAGGTTCATCTGGAGGAACATCATGACATGGTTCGACATACCTAGGATAATTATCACATATAAAGGCACACACTTTAAAACTGTACCATTCCAAGATTTATATGACAGCCATAGTATCAAGCATCACTTCATCACTGTGGCCAACCCTTAGAGAAATGGGAAAGCAAAGGCTTCCAATAAAATGATGCTTGATGACATGAAGAAGATATTGGAATAAACAAAAGGAGCTTAGGCGCATGAGCTTCCTCACATCCTATGGGCTATCATACTATGCTTAGAAGAGTACTGGGGAAACGCCTTTCACCCTAACTTATGGGATGAAGTTTATTTTTCCTTTTGAAGTTGATCTGCCAACCATGAGGACCTCCATTATCGAGCAGTGTTTGAATGAGGAAGCTGTATGAATTGAATTTGACCTAGCCGATAAGCGAAGGGAGAAAGCTATGATAAATGTAGCCTCTTACCAAAAACAGCTAGCTAGGAAGTACAACAAAGGCATCAATCTGAGAAAATTCCAGGTCGGCGATTACATCCTCAAAAAAGTCCTCGATAGAGCTAAAAAGCCTTCAGGTGGACAGTTAGGACCTAATTGGGAGGGACCGTTCATGATCAACAAAGACAATTTGCAAGGAGCCTACCATCTGGAAACAATATAGGGCAGGGAGATACCAAGGCACGAAATGTAGCCAACCTCAAGAAGTTTTGTTTTTAAATTTTCTCCTTCTTAGTTATTTCTAGCTTAGTTAGTTTTCGCAAAATATTATTTCAGAACTTATGATACTCGCAGTATGTTCTAAGTTTTCCTAATAAAGTACAAGCCTAAGTGGTTCGTTTAATTATTTTACATTGTAACAAAGTGGAAGGCTTGCACTTTAATTGATGGTCAAAACATTGATTAATATCACCTTAGTTTGATTACAATTAAAATCTATTTAATTACAATTAAACTCAAGGTCCCATGATATTCGTCACAAAAAAAAAAACTCACTAATTGCCCAGACAAACAAAAGGTTTATGGGGGATCCCTAGGAGCTAAGTAAGCCTGACCTTGGTCAAATATAAATCATGAACGAGTGGATGGCCCTTGATGCGGGTGCATTTTTGACAGAGTTTGCTCTAGGCCTAAGGTAGTTTGACGACACGACCCAAAAGGTAAGACAAGATGAGAAAACACATCCTTGGAATAGAAAAATTAAAAAATGCAAAATGTGAATTTACACAAATAACGTTTTGATTACATAAAGTTAATATAAGGTCATTCACGGCTCTAAAAAGAACAAAATAGATGCAATTTCTATCTCCGGCGAGCAATCATCTCTGCAACATCTGCTCTTTAATGAATTCATCATCAATTTCATGTGATGACAAATATCGTTAGTTAGTTGAACAGTAACATCATCTAGAGGAACCCAACTCCCTTCACTCCCGAATGGGGGATGGTGATATGCCGGACAATCAACTTGGTACCAGTACCAAAGTTCACAGTCCTTTGGAACTTTTATTACCCCCCAAAGAATTCAACCACCTATATTTGTAAGCTAGATTCTTTGCCTCGTCCAACCTGAGAGGGGCATCCATTCACCCCTCATCATAACCAGCAGCCCACGTCGTGCGAGGACCTTTCCTGAAGAGATAATGGAGCTTGATTATATCATGTCTTAGTCCCATTCTGTTCACTTCCCCCTCGTTAGTTCTTCCTTGGCTTCGGCGAGTTATTTCCTCAGATATTCATTTCGACTTTATAAAAATCCCTCAAAATAACCAATGTTTATGGTCTCAGCGAGTTACCCTTTCAAATAGTTAACTTCTTCTTACATGACTGCACCAACGTCACTAAGGTCCTTCACTTCATCTTTTTACTTAACTACTAAGGCAGACTACTCCTTATGGGCATTGGTCATCTTTTTAAGAGCCTTCTGAACAGAGATAAAGGCACGACGAGCTTTAACACTAGCCTCATGACCAAGTATGGAATCTAAGTCACCAGGAAATAAGGTCTCCATAGGAAAATTACTAGGCTACAAGAATAAAAAGAACAATTCTCATCAATAGTAAAAAATAAAATCAAAATATGGATAAATTCTTTCATTAAATATCAAAATAAAGCAAGGCCTTTAAAAGAGAAAAAAAAACTAAAGATATAAAACGAGCCTAAAACTAATCATTCCTAACTAGTTATCAATTTCCTTCTCCATCACTTTCTCCCAGATCTTCAAGAAATTATCCCAATTTTCTTCAGAATTGCCTAGATCGGCCGTGGAGTCTGCTCGGACATCTTCCTCGGCCCTTAGTGGGGAACTCAGATTTTGCTCTCCGAAAAGCTCTGACTCGACCAGTATATTGGCCCTCGTTAGGATAGCATCCTAACCTTTTTTAAAGTTGGACTTCTTGATCAAGGCTAACTGTGGCATCGTCAAAGGCTTCTTCATATCTATTTTAATAGCCCTCATCCTTGGCAGCAGCAACAGCCTTTTGTTGTTCTTCTTTTAACCGATCGCACTCGACCACTACTTGGTCGTGATCGGTCTTTAGATGATTAAGCTCATTCTTAAGGTCGTTCATCGCCAATTTGGTGGACGTCTTCTTTGCCTCGTGGGACTTCTTAGCAGCAACAAAAGAAAATTCATAATTCTTCAAGGCAGTGGTTGAATCATCCACCTTCGACTACTCGAAGCGCTTTTCCAAAATGACGACAAAATCAACCACAAACTACATAAAGAAAAAGCTGGATATATATCAACACTCAAACAAAATAATAATGTGCAAAAGAAAAGTCATGCTTAATATAGATAGCACCAAAGCGAAGTGAGATGATAGTTGATTATGGGACAACTTGCCAACCTGCTTGCGATCAAGGGCAAGCATAACCCCCTTTAATAGGCTTGGTTATATGGAAGGATATTTATCCACAGACATTACATGGTATACCTTCTAATAACCATGGGTGTCACTCCTCTTACAGAGAAACAAAACAAGAATAAGAAAAATGGATCTTATTCTTATTCTCCTCTCGGACTGAGATGTCCGTCATTGATATGAGGCTAAAGAGACTCTCGGGATTATTGCTCTTAGGAACTTTAGAATCCATCATCTCATCCTCAGTTATGGGACTGTAATTGACATTCAAAGACTCGAAGAAGGAGAGAGTGAAAGACTCCTCACTTGCAGAAGGAAGAGGAACCTCGGGTATTGTGTTTACCGAGCGAGCTATGAAACTTTTGGTAGAATTCTTATACTCCAGAAGAAAAGATGTCGACCTATGGTGATCACCAGTAACGATCAACGACCTTCTTAAATTCTGAACTTTGATGAGTTCCTCCCTATTTAAGTGAGAATTATAGGGCTCTATTTCTTTGATCGAGCTAGACAAAAGAAAAGGAAAAAATTCATCAGTAACAGCATAATTGAATAAAGCTCAGTACAAGGGAAATAAAAATAAACCTATGTCGCTTCCCCTCTTCGGCAATATAAACCATAATACTGCTCGCCCTTAGGAAGAAGTGGGTGTTGCCAATTTCTAGCAATAAAATCGTAATCCAAATTACCTTTATTGGAATCAATAAGGTTAACAACTAATACTCTCTCAACCTTCCTCGTCCTCATATATAAAATCCCATTCATGGCTTGGGACCAGGAATAATAATATTTAATCTCTGGAATTACTATCTTTGTCCCATATAGCTCGTTTATTCAATGGACTCCGTTGACAATCCGCTAAGTGTTTGGGGAACATTGGGCAGGAACACCCTAAAGAAAACTCACAAAATTCTAAGAACAATTAATTTGGGGGGAAATGTAATTTCCCCTTCCGCCACTAAGATGGTGTGAATACAATTACCACCATCAACAATAGTGTAATTTCTAGTAAATGAGGCACACTCAAACGCTACACAATGAGGAATTGAATATGTTTTCCTAAACTCCCCCACGGTTCTCTCACTAACAACATAAACCATTTTTAATGAAAGAAATGAAATAAAGGACTACACAACAGAAATAGATATGATTAGAAGAAGTTACAAAACTCATAACAGTCACAAGAAAAATAAGCAAAGATAAAGAGAACTTACAGAAAGATTGTGAAGATGGACACTCCAAATGTTCTTTTTAAAATAAAGGGAAGTGGGAAAATGATGATGCAAAGTTTCTTTGATTAAACAGAAGCAAAATCCCAAGAGCCTAATCATATGAAGAAGAGTCCAAGGTTATCAATGCAACTGATGGTTCATTTTTGAACTCAGGACCAGCATACCCCTTATCGTAACTAATTAATTACAAAGCATGGTTCCGCAAAAACCTGACGCTAAAGTGTTATGGGCCGACTAACCATTTGAACTAAGCAAACATATAAAATTCTCTGGACTATTTTTGCCAAATTATTTTTGGTGCAATTATGGGTTGCAAACCGTAATGGCCCAAATTCCAGGGGCTCAAGTAGGCCTAACCCGAAAATATAAAGCGTGTCACTCAAGTCAAGATTAATATCACATGGGATAAACATGGAGAGCTCAAGATTGCTACCTACAATTTCAGAGGAGATTAACATGGATTAGCAAATGAGCCAATCAATAGTTGGAAGAGTTTAAACATAACTCAACCACTCCTATCACTATAAATAAAACCCTCGCCGCGGAACATTGGGGCATGTAATTCCTAGTTCATGAATTATAAAGAATTAACACATAGAGAGAAATACCCCGTGAATGTAGACACTTGCCGAACCACGTAAATGATTTTGTTATGAGATTATTTTACTACTTGTTTGGTTCCCAGTTGCTTAAAATCATTTATTGTGATTAATTGCACTCACATATACTACAACCATTTTTCATATTTTATCTAAATGGGATAAAAGCTTTAACATAACACTTCAAACAAATTCCATATTTCAAATGCGTGCTTTGAGTAATAATTTCTCATTTATTAACTTATAGTTTAACGTATGTGACTATATCGTGTTATACTCTTCACGGAGGAGAACAAGTTACCACTTCAAACCATCTCGAAAGATGTGTTGGTCTCTTATTAAATTTATCCTAAAGTTGACCAAAATAGGATTTCGTCAACTCAATTAAATGCCATAAATTACATAAATTCTGACAATCTCTCGTATGAATGAAATTGGTTGGATCAACATAAAAGACTATGAAGATAGAAATATAATTCTATTGAAAAATTCCTTCATCGAGAAATATAGCTTTTGGACTATCGAATTTACTTACTGATTAGTGATCACGATGTCTTGAACTGTTCAATTTTTAACGTAAATCCAGGCAATAGACTTCACACAGTAATTCTTCGAACAAAGTTGGTTCTTTCTGTTCATTTTGGCCCTGAACTACTCTTGGTTTCATAGGTACTTAAGAAAATTTTAGCCTTTAGAATTTCTCATAAAAGCGATTCATTCACACTCATATAGGTGATTTCCCATTAAGAGTATCCTACTATACCCCGCTTGAATTTTCAAGATATAGGAGTAATTAAAAGCTAACTAAGATATATGAGTAATTAAAAGCTAAGCTTATCCTTTATTACTTCATATTTTGTAATAAAGATATATGATTCTCCAGTTTACGTATAAATATATAGTCACATCTTCCTTTTATATATATATATATAGGGTAGAGGTTCAAATGTTAACATAAAATATGAACATTAATAAAAAACACATAACAACCTATTAATTTTAATTCCTATGTTGTAATTGGTCCGCGCCAACGGCAAAGAATACACGCATGTCGACCGAATATTTCTTTTACACGCACACCTACCCCCTACCCCCCCACCCCCATCTAAATCCAACCACATAGAATACGCTTAATGCATAACAATTGATGGAATCTTTGTAGGAGGTTTAGATGGAATCGGAGTTCTCACCATGACGAGTTGATATTTTTATCTAGTTTAGGATGTTTTGGATGTGTCGGTGAACTGCTCCGGGGTTTTGGATGTTTTGGATCCGACCAATTGAACTGCTCCGGGGTTTTACCCAAGATCTTGGTTGTTCGGGATATTTTGGTTTTGGCTTTTGTTGTCGTATTGTTTGTCCGGCCAGTTGATCGTCACCGATGAGGGGGTATGGTGGTCGGATTTGGAGGTGTGGTGGAAGTCCAGATGGCTCCATGTTAGAGATGATGAAGAT
This sequence comes from Sambucus nigra, assembly GCA_949130495.1. Lineage (NCBI taxonomy): Eukaryota > Viridiplantae > Streptophyta > Magnoliopsida > Dipsacales > Adoxaceae > Sambucus > Sambucus nigra. Next base: position 442,216,698 of record OX422211.1, read on the forward strand.
CCCAACCCCAAATCTGGATTTTCATTTCCAATTATTAAAGACAGGTCTGGGCAGTGGAGGGGGTGGGGGGCGTGTAAAAACATATTCGATCAATACGCGTGTGTTCGTTGCCGCTGGCGTTGATCAATTACAACATAAGAATTAAAATTAATGGATTGTTATATGTTATTTGTTAATGTTCATTAACATGTTCATCTTTTATGTTCACTTTTGAACCTCTCCCTATATATATGCCGTGATCATTTGAGGTCCTAAGTTGCGGACCAATTTTGAAAAAATAGAAAAAAAATATTTTGGGACAGAATTTTTTTACAATATATCTAAGGGGCCATTTGGTTGCGAAGTGGACAAATAACTAAGTAGGCAAAATTTTCTATGGCAAAAATTGCCATGGAAAATGCTAGGTTTGACCACTTTGCACTATCAAACAACTTAATGAGTAAAAAATTAAAATCAACCTAATGAGTCAAAAAGTAAAATAATCAAATAAAAAATTGACTAACATAAAATATATTTTACTAAAATAAATAGATTTTACCAAAAAATAAATTAATACATTTTTTTGAAACATTTAAATAATTTTAATAGTTATGAAAAAATATAAATCATTTTTTAAAATAGTATTTAAGTGTTTAAAATAGTGTTTTAAATCATTTTTGATCAATTTTTAAAAACGTTTTTAAAAACAGTTTTCTAAAAATAGTCAAAAATAGTAAAAACAATAAGAAAGATTGTTTTCTTAAAATAGGTTTTAAACAATTTTTTAAAAACAGTTTTTAAAACATTTATTAAAACAGTTTGTAAAAATCGTTTAAAAACAGTTTTTAAAAAGAGTCTTTAGATAATTTTAAAAAACAGTTTTAATATAGGTTTTTAAAACAGGTTTTAAAAAGTTATTTTTGAAATATTTAAAATTGTTTTTTAAAACATTTTGAGAGTGCGCTTTTGTTCAAACATAGAATTTATTTAATTAAACTCAGTTTTTACAATTAAATCCTAAAACATGCATCTAGGTGTGATTGAAGACAATATAATCATGCAAGAACATTCAATCACAAACAAACACACAAATGAGGAAAAATCCCCCAAAGGGGCAAAACCTTTAATTTTCACTATAATTTGTAAAGAACGGATTACACGGATTATACTGAAAACAAGAGTGACATACTAAATACCCTCAGGTGTCGGTTCTGATGTCGTCGGCTGGAATCTCCCGCAAGAACTCCAGATGAGCTGCAATAGAAAAGAGTCGGCTTCCCCACAAGTTACTCCAGATGAGTAAAAGCGATCCTTTGAAGGTTCAAAGATTCACATACATATATGGGAATGGTTTTGTAAATCAAAAAGGTCTGAAACCTGAAAAACTTGAAGTCTGTTTTCTAGGCTGTAAATCGCAGAAACGTATACATAAAAGACTTGAAAAACGTGCGGAAATGACACAAATATTTATACAAAAATCGAGGCGACGACGTCGCTTGAACGACATAGGCATGTCGCTCGAACGAGATCGCGTGACATACTCATGTCGCTTGAACGACAGAGTGATGTCGTTTGAACGAGCTCGATGACCAAGAAAAGTTCGCTTCTACACTTAGAAAAAAATTTACTTTTGTGTTAAAAACCAATCAGACTTCGAAAAATATTTTCTAAAAATATTCCCAAATATTTATGCAAATATTAAAAACTCCAAAAAACCATTTTACCAATAACGCGAAGTGGAGTAGTGGAAATGGTTGAGCAGCACGTCGCATGAAGCATGATGCACGTGCGAAGATGGTGGATGCATGGATTCCGATCAAGGCAGTCGAGGATGATCGTGTTGACGTGTCGAATGTAGCGTTATCAGACATACATACTATGATCTAGGACAAATAGAAAATTCCTAGATTCTACCCCAGATATTTATAAAATTATGTCCTTACAAATCTCCCCCTATATCTATGCCGATACATACATAAAAAATTCCAATTATGCTATCTCCATAAAGCAAGCAAATGACATATAAGATAATATACCCATTAAACCCTCAAACTGAGAATACTAACTGACATGTCGTCAATCAAACTTCAACATCTTTAAAGATTCAACTTTTCAGAAACTCTCAAAGCTTTTCTCATCAGGTGTGCAATCCAATAATTATCAATTTTGTACCTACACACATGAGATAAAGCAGATACCCGTGACACGCGACAGTTTGAAATATAATTATATGAAAAAATCAAAGATCAATTAAGCTTAAGCAAATCATTGATAAATCAACCAACCAATTCTCCCCCATAATTCATTCTCCCCCTTTTTATGATATCCCCAAATAGACAGATATGAGAAGCACAAATAAATGCAAATGAAGAATGTCACAAGGTAATAAACTTTCTATTTTTGATTTTTTTTTCAAACTTTTTCACACAAAATATACAATAAGGAATCACACCATGAAAGAACACAAAAATAATCAAGTCGATGATAGCGAAATTGTAGGGGCGTGAGCAAATTCGATAGGACAATCAATGCATACAAACATAACATATGTGCATGATGAATATTGGATACTCCTAACGAATGAACTCAACATCTTCCTTAGGTGAAAAAAAAATGGAATTATAAGAAATTGACTCAATCAAATCAGCAAATCAAAGCTCAAAGTGATTTCCACACCAATAACGTCCAAAACTATTGAATGCTTTTTCAGGACTTTCAAGGAAGTGCAAACCTGTTTTAATTCTCCAACCAAACTCCCTTAGATTTATATTTTGTTTAAAGTTCATCTAAATTATCAAACATTGGATAATTGATGGAGAAACCTAATGGCCCATATTTGGCATGTATTACTTTTTATTGCCTTTGAATTTTTTTTCGAGCTCTTTGAACCTCTTTGGACCTCGGATAATTAAAATTCCTCAATTTTTTAGGTCCGATTTAACGGTGGCTTAGTATTCGCAAAGGTGAAATGAGAACCGTTCGCAACCCTTCCCCATTTTAAAATACCACACAATCTCACTAAACGGTTTTTACATGCATTCCAATCTTGTCAAGTTTTATCGCATATGGTTCGTTGTATAGACAGAATTGAGATGGAAACACTCAAGCCAATATGTGATAGACAAGTGCAATAATTAAATAAAGCCATGCATGTGTGCAATAAAGGAGATAAGGAGCCAAACATGTAGAAAGATATCACTAATCACATCTCTAAGACTCCAAACAATGTAAAGCACATGGATGCAATGATGTAGCATCTCAAATCACTATCAAACAGTCACGTGAAAAATGGAAATGTAAGTTGTGACTGGGCTATCTTAAATGATCATCCATAAGAGGTGTAAACAAAATACAAAAATCTTTTTGTGCTTTTCTAAAATTTTTATAAAAAGAAAATCTTTTTGGATTTTAAAAAAAATAAAAATAAAAAGCAAAAATAAGAATATAAACGATACAAACTAGCAATAGGAATCATATGATATGAACATGCCAATGCATCTTATCCTAGACACGGACCATCCCCCCAGTCAATTGTGCAAATTCCTAAAGACTTCATAAGATTCTCGAATATAAGGGGATCTAAAGGTTTCATAAAAATATCGGCTAACTGAAGGTCAGTGGGTATGAAACTCAGGGATACGACTTTCTCCTCAGCTAACTGACGTATAAAGTGTTCGCGTATTTTGTTATGCTTTGTACGCGAATGCTGGACTGGATTACGGGATATGTGTATCGCGCTTGTGTTATCACAGGAGATGATCATGGTCTCCTGTGATATCCCATAATCCTCCAGCATCTTCTTCATCCACAGAAGTTGTGTGCAATAACTTCTGGTGGCAATGTACTCAGCCTCCGCAGTGGACAAAGAGATGGAGTTTTCCTTCTTAATCAACCAAGATACAAGAGCAGAACCAAAGAAGAAACACTTAGCAGAAGTGCTCTTACATCCATCTGCATCCCCAGCCCAATCAGCATCCGAGTATACGGACAAACAGTCAGTGGTATCAAAGGAATACCAAATGCCATGGGAGAGAGTCCCACTCACGTATTTGATAATACGTTTAAGAGAAAGTAAGTGTGACTCTTTAGGGGACGCCTGATATCGCGCATAGACTCCAACACTAAAGGTTATGTCGGGACGACTGACAGCCAAGTAGAGAAGACTACCTATCATACTCCGATATAAGGTTTGCTCTATATCTTTGCCTGAAGTGTCCTTACTAAGCTTGGTAGAAGTACTCATAGGTGTACGTGCATGCTTAGCGGAGTCTAAACCAAATTTCTTCACTAGGTCTCTAGCATACTTGGATTGGGAGATGAACATCCCATCCTCTAGCTGACGAACCTGGAGACCAAGGAAGAAATTAAGCTTACCTACCATACTCATCTCAAACTCACTTTTCATCTCTTCGATAAAGTGGTGAGCATGATGGGAGCATGTGGATTCGAAGACTATGTCGTCCACATAAACCTGGGCAACCAAAATGGCACCGTCATCTCTCCTGACGAATAACATCATATCAACTCCCCCTCTCTTGAAGCCACGGGCTAAGATATAGGAAGTAAACCTCTCGTGCCAAGTACAGGGTACTTGCTTCAAACCATTTAAGGCTTTCCTCAGATAGCAGACGTGCTCCGGGTGCTTAGGGTCTTCAAACCCTTTTGGTTGTTCCACGTAAACCTCCTCCTGTAGAATGCCATTTATAAAGGCACTCTTAACATCCATCTCATATAACTTGAAGCGCAGATGATATGTGATGGAGAGTAGTAAGCGGACGGACTCAAGCCTCGCAATAGGAGAAAACGTCTCCCCAAATTCTACATCCTCAATCTATGTGTAGCCTTTAGCGACCAACCTAGACTTGCTTCTGATTATGGTAGCATTTTTATCCATTTTATTCTTGAAAATCCACCTGGTACCTGTCACATTTGTCTCACTAGGTCGGGGGACAAGTTCTCACACATTGTTCTTTTTAAACTGAATTAACTCATCCTGTATAGAAGATATCTAGTGTTCATCCTTGAGTGCTTTTTTATGATTCTTGGGCTCGACTGTGGATGTGTAGCACAAATGACTAACAACATTCTCTAGATGAGCACGAGTCTTGACCCCTAAAGTCGGATCGCCAATAATGGTGGCAGGGTCATGAATCTTGCGAACCCAAGCAGGTGTGTCCCCTAGAACGGGAGTAGGGTCCACCCTGGATGTGGGAAACACAGTGGTATCATCACAAGGGAATGTGTCATCCTCACTCAAATGGGTGAAGTCAACAGACGTCGATGGTTCGCATCTTGCACAGTAACGTTTATTGACTCCATCACCTTAAAGCTCTTCAGGGTAAAAACCCGGTATGCTCTACTATTTGATGAATATCCTAGCAATATTTCCTCATTGCTTCGGGAGTTGAACTTTCCTAATTTCCCTTTATCCCGTATGATGTAGCATTTACTCCCAAAGATACGTAAATATGCAAGGTTGGGCTTCTTTCCAGTCCACAATTCATAGGGCGTTTTAAGTGTGTGCGGATGAAGGTAAACCCTATTCACCATATGGCATGCAGTAGACACTGCCTTTGCCTAAAATCTCCTGGCAACTCTATAACCTAGAAGCATAGATCTAGCCATTTTCTGAAACATCCTATTCTTTCTCTCAATAATCCCATTTTGCTGAGGAGTCTTCACAGCAGAAAACTCATGTTTGATTCCTAGGCTATCACAGTAAAGATCTACTTTTTGCTCCGTAAATTCAGTGCCATTGTCACTACGTATCCTGTTAATAGTGACTCCGTGTTAGTTTTACAGGACATGACACTTAGTCGTTAAAAACTCGATAACATCGGGTTTCTCTCTCAAAAAACCTAAAAACGAATATTTGGAGAAACCATCCACCATCGCGAGGCTATATCTCTTACCACCCAGACTCTCAGTACGAGTAGGATCCATAAGATCCATGTGAATCAACTCAAGGACACGGGAGGTGGTAATGGAATGCAACTTCCTATGGGACTACGGATTTGCTTTCCTAACTGATAGGGTCCACAAACTATGGAAGTTGTCTTTCCAAGTGTTCGTAAGCCACGTACTGGGTCCTTTTTAGCTAATTGTGTCAAATCTCTAAAGTTAACATGACCTAGACGTTGGTGCCACAGATCCATAGGAGTGATCATGGCGCTGTTGTAGACAAGTGAGGACTTGGGCACAGTCCCATAGAAATTATCCTCTGTCCTCACCCCTTGCACTAAAAGTTTACCGGCTTGATTATAAACATTACACGCATCCTGGTCAAACTTTACGGCAAAGTCAACGTCGCACAGCTGGCAAATGCTGAGAAGGTTTGCTTTCAAACCTTTGACGTACAAAACATTCTCTAGCTTACGAAATCCTAGTAACTCTACAGTACCTCGTCCTACGATGCTAGACTTTCTCCCGTCTCCAAAGGTGACTCTACTTTCCTTATAATCCTCTAGGTAGGTAAAAAATGAGACATCATCGGTCATATGTTTGGAGCCCCGACTATCGAAATACCACTGTGAGGTATTATGTTCTTTGAGAGAGACATGAACAACAAGTCCCTTTTCGTCTTTCTTAGGTACCCAAGAAGTGGTAACCTTTTTCTTACCCTTGTTGTTGTTGGTTTTATACGGGATGCGGGAAGCATTCACTGACGATAAAGACATCCGTCGGAATTCCTCCATCAAACTCTGTGATGTGGCGGCTAAAAACTCAACATGCTCTCTCAGACTGGTAAAATCATCAGTACGATGTGGTGGAGCATATGTATGTGAAGTCCGACCCAAACTATAACAATACTCTCTCAGGTGGCCTTTTCTTTTGCAGTACGTACAAAAGAACACAGTCTTAGACTGACCTTGGTTTGCTTTTCTTGGTCGAACTCTCCTTTGTGGTTTTTGACGATTACCATATAGAGTTGTAGTAAAATTAGGAACTGGTTCAGGTGCTATTTGGGACGTGGAGGCACCATCAAAACCTATTCCCTGCCTATCACCAAAACCTAAAGCAAAACCGAGGATTATATTTCCCATATTTTTAGATATGTCCTCGATTTGAACCTTGACTTCTCGTGCTCTCTCAAGATCATGAGTAAGCTGGGCTACAAGGGCTTCAAGTTTCTTCTGAGTCTCCAGGGAGGAATGAAGCTCACTCATAAGACTAGCCACTTGTTTAGTCAAGTCCCCTTTCTTTTTCTCAAAACAACTCTCTCTCACTCCAAACAACCTCTCTCTTTCTCTAAACTGACTTTCTCTCTCAGCACAGGGAGACTCTCTCTCTGTCAAGGTAGTGCAGGTGGAGGATTATCTCTCTCTCGCTTCTCCTAAATCTTACTCTAAAGCGGTGATCCTTAGAACTAACGCTTTGTTACACTTTTTGGTTTTAAATGACTCAGTATATAACTCAGCGTAGGCGCGTTGAAGATTACTCTCGCTCCCACTTGCAGCATCCTCCCCCTCACTCACTTCGTTCTCACTATAGAGGTGTCCGTGTGAAGTAGCATCCTCATCATCGTTAGGATCACTAGAGGTACTCACATGACTATCCATGAATGCGATGAATTTACACTCATGCGATGACTCATCTCCGGAGTCCACCGACTCGACCTCACTGTCGCCACTAAGCGTAGCGTCAAGGACAACTTTTCCCTTTTCTTTGGCAAGTCTGTTCAACCTAGTAGCACACTCAAAAGCTTTATAACCCTTACCGTCACACTCATAACATCTTTCACCGTCTTTCTTAGGAGGGTCTTTAAATCTTTTTCATTTTTCTTTTCAAACTTATTTTTCTCAAAATTCTTTTTATCTTTGAAATTTCCATTTTTCTTGACATTGAGATTTTTCTTGAATTTTTTTGCAAACAAGGCCAAATCATCTAAATCAAGGTCACACTTAGAATCTGACGTTTCTTTCTCCATTTTTCTAGATGACTCTACTCTCTTTCTTGCCAACCCCACACCCTTCTTATCCTCGGAATTAAGTGCAATTCCCTTATCTTTTGGTTTAATAGACTTAGGAAACATGTCAATTTTGAAGGTTTGTAAGCCTCCAACCAATTCCTCTAATTTAAGTAGATTTTAAATTAGTCACGTTCCCAATATTGATGGAGGGATGTGTCCACCCTTTTTCAACCAAAATCCAAACTCTTTCATCTATGTCTTTTAGAGCCAATTTCATACGGGATTTCCAGTAAGCATAATTTTTCCCGTCAAAAACTGGCATTTTATTATATAATTTCTCCATTTTGAACACGCCCTTTTTCAAAAATCAATTTTTCAAAAAATTGATATCTTTAGAAAAAATTTGTGGAAAATTACACGGTACAATTGTGTAATTGGCTCTGATACCAATTTGAGAGTACGCTTTTGTTCAAACAGAGAATTTATTCAATTAAACTCAGTTTTTACAATTAAATCCTAAAACATGCATCTAGGTGTGTGTAATACCCCGTACTTTTGGCTATATTTATTTTTGGGATTAATTAATTAAATGCGTATTAATTGGAAATTAATCCGGGTTATAAATACTAACGAGATGCGAGTTGGTATTTGATTATGTGCATATATGAGTATATATGAATTTGGAATTATGAAATTTGTCGTGAGATTTGTATACGGCATTTTAGAAATTTTGTTGAGACGCGTGGGACCGCCGCGTCACGGTGTAATATTTTGATTATAAAAAAATGAATTTAAAATCTATAAACCGTATGGTCGTTTTGAGTGCACCAACGCGTCCGAAAGGGTAGAGATAGTCAGAAAACACTAGCCGGGGGTGTAGTTTGGATTCCGGGGTATTTTTAGGCCATACCGGCATCATAAAGGGTATTTTGGTAATTTCGTATTTTGGGAAATTAAAAGTGACGAAAATTGGTTAATTATATCTGATGTGGATTTGACCCACTAAGCCCCTAACCAACCCATATTAACCTAGGAGGCTACGTAGGTTATTAGAAGAGTTTTCTAAGTTCCCCAAATCAAACCCTAGCCACCTTAAGCCACCATTGGAGAAGAAGCTTGGAGAGAAGAAATTCTGCAGAAAAGCTTCATCAAACCTACACCAAACTCAGAGACAACCAAGGCAAGTTACTTAATTCCATTTAATTTCAAAGAATGTTCTTTCCATGTTAGAATAATTCAAATTTTGTGTTTGTTCTTGGTGAAATATGAAAACCCATGTAGTTTGGAGTTTAGAACTTGAAAATCTTGAAGAGAATTGCATGTAGAATGATAGGTAGATGATTATTCTCATGATAATTGTGATTAGAAGAAATTAAAACGGATTAAATTCTGGGATTTGATGATGATATAAATCTAGGGTTCATGTTCTTGATAAAATTGGGGAAAAGTATAAAATCTTGTGATTTAATGATGTATAGGGTGCAATAAAGCCTTAAAAGATGTTAGTTATGACCTTAGCATGTTTTAGGATGATTAGATAACTTAAAACATTGTTGGGATGAACTTTGGAGAAGATTTGAGGAGTAGAAATGGATGAAAAACGTAACTAAGAAAAGCTGGGACGAAACTGGCAGGTCGTTAGAAGCCCCTACCCAGGTCGTTCGAACGAGCTTCTGACGAGTTGACCAGTCGCTGCTAACGAGAAGGGATTTCGTTCGATATCTCGTTCGAACGAGATATCGTTAGAAGGTACATTTCGTTCGAACGAACTGAAATCTCGTTCGAACAGCCTCGTTCGAACGAGACTTCTAACGAGTTAACAGAGGAATCTCGTTCGAACAGTCTCGTTCAAACGAGACTTCTAACGAGTTGACAGTTTGGTCCTTTTTGGACTGTTTTGATTTTTGGAGTCCCGTAAACTTGTTCGAGGATATAGATAACATTCCGATGATGATGTAATGATAGAATTGGGACTTTTGGGTATTCATGAGAAGGAAATTAGATACGAGAGTTATATTAAATGGACGGTTTGGGTTGAAACGTGAGTGTCTACTACGACGAGAGAATAAATTATAGCGCGTATGATTATAAACCGGAAGAGTATAAATTGTGCTAATTATAAGTTAGTACGAGAATGCGATAGTACTACGATTAAACTACGGGATTACTAAGACGTGTATTTACTTAGTATTGGTATATGATTTGTGTGTATGACATACCTACCATACTTGCTATCACGGGAGGTTTACGTTCGCTTAGGGCCCTCTAATCCTTGTGTTGCCCGGATTTAGACTGGTTACCTTGATGAACATAGGTCAAAGAAAGACTTATTGGGATATAAATAAGTCCGCTGATCGTGGGAGCGTAGGTATGTGCGTGACTTATGTGATGTGACTGTGTTCGCCTCCATTATTTGTGATGTTGTTATCTGTGAAATATTCCTGAGAGATTCGGAATATGTAATCCTTATGTACGTGATGTACCGGGATGGATAGCAGAGTATGTGTGCACCACAACTTAGTTCTTGGGGTGCTTGTACTGTATATTTATGATGTGATTAATATACACTTAATTAATGGGAACCTTCATGTTATTGTTGTGAATATAATTACGGTATTGTTTCGGGAAATATAACGAGTTAACTGATAGTGATATATATATTGCATATTGAGCATCTGAGTTTACGTTAAACCTCTACTTAATTACGAGCGTTATAATTTTAATAGAACCGAGTAATAAGGGTAGGACCTATGGCAGTCTAGCTAGATATGATGGTACTTAGCTAGTGATTTGTGTCGTTATAGATGGGTACTTACGTTAGGAGTGCACAGTTAGACGAGAGGTGAGAATAGCATGTGAGTGCACGTCCTAACATGTACTTTGCATTTAATGTTTTAAATGTTTTTAAAGCACTTGCAGGTTTTTAAAATATAACTCCACATTCGGGCTCTGACTCGTTTGCTTTTCAAATCTATTTTTCTTTGTAAAACCATTTTAGGTGCCCAGCCACAAGGACACCATGCATAGGATATTCATTCAGGTGACGAGCTGTAGCTGTTTGTGGAAGCTACAGGGATTTGCTTATAGACGCCTCTATCACTTGGATTCCAGATTCATTATCTATCAGTTGTAGGGCATGTTGCCCATTTCTATTAGAGTTACATTTCCATTTCAGTTTCAGACTTTGGCATGTAATGTTTTAGTATTCAGTTTTACTTATCAGTTGTGGGATTTGTAGTGAGGAGTTTTCCTCCAGACTTTATTTACGTTATGTGATGGCCATTCTATTTACTTCATTATGGTGAATGGTGTTATTATTCTTTATTAAACTTGTTGCATGTTAATCAGACTTTAAATAAAATTTGGAACTTACTTTTTTAAATACTAGGTGGTTAGTAATCATTAAAATGTTTCGACAGTGATGCTATTAACTCGACCAACTTGGCATTTTGAATTAATTTAATAAAGGAGTAGCTACCCGGTATTTAGTTAGTCGGGGTGTCACAGTGTGATTGAAGATAATATAATCATGCAAGAACATTCAATCACAGACAAACATACAAATGAGAAAAAATCCCCCAAAGGGGCAAAACCTTTTATTTTCACTATTTTTTGTAAAGAACGGTTGACACGGATTATACTGAAAACAAGAGTGACATACGAAATACCCTCAGGTGTCGATTCCGATGTCGTCGACTGGAATCTCCCGTAAGAACTCCGGATGGGCTGCAATGGAAAAGATTCGGCTTCTCCACAAGTTACTCCAGATGAGTAAAAACGATCATTTGAAGGATCAAAGATTCACACACATATATGGGAATGGTTTTGTGAATCAAAAAGGAATGAAATCTTAAAAACTTGAAGTCTATTTTTTGGGATGTAAATCGTAAAAATATGTACGAAAAAGACTTAAAAAACATGCAGAAAGGACACAGATATTTATACAAAAATCGAGGCAGCGCCGTCGCTCGAACGACATAGGCATGTCGCTCGAATGAGACACAAGTGTCACTCGAACGAGATCGCGTGACATACTCGTATCGCTTGAACGACAGAGTGATGTCGTTTGAATGAGCTCGACGACCAAGAAAAGTCTGCTTCTACACTTAGAAAAATTTCTGCTTTTGTGTTAAAAACCAATCAGACTTCGAAAAATATTTTCTAAAAAATTCCCAAATATTTATGCAAATATTAAAAACTCCAATAAACCATTTTACCAATAACGCGAAGTGGAGTAGTGGGAATGGTTGAGCAGCACATCACATGAAGCATAATGCACGTGTAAAGATGGTGGATGCATGAATTCAGATCAAGGTAGTCGAGGATGATCGTGTTGACGCGTCGAATATAGCGATATCAGACATACATACTGTGATCTAGGACAAATAGAAAATTTCTAGATTCTACCCCAGACATTTATAAAATTATGTCCTTACACATTTTAGAAAATTATTTTTTTAAATAGTTTATTAAATATTTTAAACATTTTTTCTTAAGTTATTTAGAACAGTTTTATAAAATAATTATTAAAATATTAGAAAACATTTGAGAATAACATAAAAAATGGAGAAAAAATATTCATTCAAAGTTGACAAATTTGTTGAAAAAAAATTTCTCAACCAAATTGATAAGCAAAATTTGCCCACAAAAAGTGGGCAAATGATTGTAAAATATGGGTACCTATAGAAAATTTTACCATGACAAATTATGCAACCAAACGGACCAAAATATTGGCAAATTCTCAATTTGCCAACTTATTTTTCACTTTTCATGGCAAAAGTGGGTAACCAAAAGGACCCTAAACTTTCCATGGATGCCCTAAAAGAATTCAATTGAATTTTTTTTAAAGATCGATCAAACATATGTTAGTTTTTAAGCAACTTAAAAACTAACAAATATTAATAAATTTTTTGAAATAATAAAAAAAAATTCTTATAACGCAAGATTATGCATTTATTCCATTTTTGATATATGAATTCTAAACTTTCCTTTCATTATAATAAATCCTCTCTTATCTTGGGTCACCCTAAATTGAGATTTTATAAAAAAAAACAAAGTAAAAAAACTTATTTCGAAGTGTGTCAATAAAATGTTTAGTTATCGTGTTAAAAAAGAAGAAGCCTCAAAATATATTTTTACTATTTTTTCAAAATTGGTTCGCAACTTAGGACCTCACATGATCCTCTCTCTCTCTCTCTCTCTCTCTCTCTCTCTATATATATATATATATATATATATATATATATATATATATATATATATATATATATATATATATATATATAATGTGTGTGTTTGTATGCACAATAATTAATCGAATTGGATCGAATCGTTATCGAATGGAAATAAGATCAATCCATATTCTCTCCATTTAATAAATAGATTAATGGGTTATCGCATAATCGAATAATCGAATTATCGAATTACAAACTTAATACTAAATCTAGTTAAATAAGTCGAATTCACATCGTATTTGGATTAAAATTTGGTCCGTTGATAGCTTTAGGGGGAGGGATCAATCCAAATTAGTAGAACTTTTGAGTGACAAAGGCCAAAAGAACCCATAAAAATCATTATGGTATAATGAAAGTGAGAGTGCAAGCCCTCGAATGTACCTACCCAATTGTTGATGTAAAAAATTAGATCACTCTAATTATTCAATCACAGATAAATAAAATGAGACAAAGATTTTTAAAGTGGTTCAGCCTTATAAGAATGGCCTACGTCCACTGTTATGTTATTGCTGAGTGTTTGGGAATTCTCGATTACAAGTTCAGTCAAGAAATTCCGGTCCCCTTGAATGAGGATGATACAAGGTATTTATAGCCTTGAGGCTGTACATGAAAGGGTCGATACATTAAATGATATACACATGAAAGGGTAATACATTTAATGCAGCGTGTGTGTCAAGATTATAAACATTCAATGAATAGTTGAACTATTTACTATCTGGTAATTACTGATACGGTCGAGATGCAGCTCGGACCGCCTTAGTTGCTCGTTGATCAGGAGTTCCTCGGAGCGCTTGAGTACCTCGAAGTGCTGGAGTTCCTCGGGGTATCTTCGCTGCTCGGAGAGAACATGAATTGGTCGGGGAAATGAACTTCCTCGTTACTATTGTGCCACGTATATTGACACGTGTCTTCGTATTATTCGTCCACATCAGCGTATTAATTTTGGTATCAACAGAAGCCCCCAATGTTTCGTATTTCGAACTTTGAGGAATATGGAACATTCTTTCTTGGTATATGGCAATATTGAATGATCTTCCTGGGTTTTAGGAGCATCGTATTTGAATTTATTTCCAAATTCACAGAATCCGCCTTTTTTCGAATTTTTAAGAGTGCTTCGATCTTTGTGTCCTTTTTGTCCTTTTAGCCGCCGGAAGCTCAATAGTTTCTTTCGTGTAATCATTTCCTTCGCCGCTTCCCTAGGCAAAGTATTTAAACTTCTTAGGTAACCATACCGTCTTCTTCTTTTTCCAATTTTCTGAATTCAAGCTTTGTATTCTCTCTTTCTCTCTTGTGCGTTCATCTTTTCCTTCGCTAGTTGTCAGCAGATCTCCTTCCTTCCTGTAAGATTTTCTTCCTTCTTCTTTTATTCATCATGGTTTACATTATTGAATCTCTTGAAAAATTCCGTTCTGACTTTTCCATCCCATCTTGGGTAATTTTGGAGGAGCTTTCTGAACCTCAAAATTACTTTCGTTTGGCTGAGGGACATTGGTTCCCCAGTCTTTTTATTGCTGAATGTGGTTTTTCCTTTCCACCAAACCCATTGTGTCTTGAGTTTTGTCAATATTTTGATCTTGTCCCTGCAAAAATAGCCCCCAATTCATGGAGAATAATTAATGGGGTGTATAAATTAAATCTAACTCATGGGACTCGTATAGGGATCCCTGAAATTATGTACTGCTATAGATGGGCCGTTCTAGATAATATTTATTACTTAAAAACTAGGTTTTTGAATAGGGCTCTTGTAGTTAACCTCCCTGATGCAAATAGAGATTATTTTGAAATGGGGTGGTTATTAAAAATTGGCAATATGCCCCTTTAGTTGGAGATGGAGTATACAACGGTCCCAGATGTCCTCCATATGGCAATGGGATAGGTTTATTTTTCATTTTATTTCTTTTCTGAATTTACGAATTCATTATGTTTGATAAAATGTATGACTGATATTTTAATATGTGTTTGTTTGCAGTTGAGAGTAAAAGAAAAACTCCAAAAAGAATCAGAGGTTAATATTAAGCATCTGAAACTTATCTGGGGTTTGCATAAGAACGTTGCAGACGAGCACATCAGGTCTGCATCATATTTGCTACAGTATAAGAGCTATACAACCTCTTATACTGCTCGTCCCGTTGAACCAGCTTCAACTCTAGAGGATTCTTCTTCAGATTCTCACATCCTTTTAAGTCAGATAATGGGCAAGAAAAGAGCTCCTCCTGCTCTATTTGATGACATTTCATCTGCTGCTGAGGCCAAGAAAAGTAAAATTGATGTCCCAGAGGGGACTAAGAAGGTGGATGTTGCGCCTTCAAAAGCTACCGAGAAGCCCCCAGTGGCTCCGAGCAAGAAAGTTGCTCCTGTGGAAGTGATTACTATCTCTCCGACCAAGAGTTCTTCCTTGGTTGAAATTGCTGAAGTCCCTTTGAGAAGATTGAGGAAATCATCCTCAGTCAATTTGGCTGAAACTGTCTCCTCTCTACCAGCTGGTGGTGTTGGTGTTCCAACCATCATTCCTCCGAGCTCTGTAATGAGCTCGGTAAAAACATGGATCATACCCGAGGTCCAAGGAATTGATGAAAAAATTTCTAGGGATATGCTGACATCCCTAGCTACTCGTCATCTTGCTTCAGTAAATTTCTCACACTCTGAGTTTTCTTTCTTTCTCTGAATGCTTGCATTTTTGTATTGACTTTACTGTTTTTCTCATCTTTCAGCTAGTGAACTGTTTCGATAACATCGTGAAGAAGGACGAAGCAATTAAAGCTTCCAGCTCCTCGTCTGGTGTAGAGGATGCTCTGCTGGGTTTAACCCAATCTTTGAAGGATTCTCGTCAGCAGTATGACGAGTACAAAGCCGAATGGGAGAAAAAATTATCTACAGTTGAGGCCGAGAAGGTGAAGATGGCTGAGATCTCCAAGAGTTTGGAGAATAAAGTGAAAAGTTTAGAGGTCGAGCATAAGAAATATGACGACTAGCTCAAGAATTTTGGAGAACTTGAGGATAAGCTGAGGAAGGCAGAGGAAGAATTGTCCGCCCTGCGAGATATCAAGGGCCAAAAAGAAGTATTGGATGCGAAGCTCTCCTCGGAGAAACTGAAAAGAAAGCTCGCAGTTAAAAAATCCTTCAGCGCTGGCTGGGATAAAGGATGGGACAAGGGGATTGCTGCGATGACATCCCAAGTTCAATATGGGAAGTTGAAATACTTCCGAGATGGTTGGGTAGCTGCCCTGCAAGAATTGAAGATCAAAGAAGATTCTGGGCTATTCCAGCTACACCTCCCTGGTCCTCCCCCACCAATTGTGGAGGAAGAAGAAGATGAGCCTGTCTCTGATGAATCTTCCATGGCCATAGGTGATCAAGTCCCTGCTTCTCTTCCTTCTGCCAACGAGGACATTTCTTCCATGCCTCCTCCTCCTGAAAAAATATCAACTCCTGCTGATCAAGTCGCTGTTACCACCGAGCAACCAAGCTCCTCGTCCCAGCCTCCCGAGAAAGTCTTGGGAGACAAGGAAAAGGTGTGAAGTTGTTCGGTATCATTTCTATCTTTCATTATTTGTAATCAAACAATGTAATCCTTTTGTGATCTAATAAAATACATCTTTGTTCATCTCTGTTGTTGATGATTTGTTTTTGTTGATTGTTGTCTTTTTCTCATCCTTAGTTTGTTGCTAGAATGGAACTGATATATGCACATGATACAAAGCTGATGCAGTAATGTCGTGAGTATTATAAAGCTGGTCATACAAATTTGAGTGGATCAGAAATTGCTGACATCCTTGGTCATGATGCCTCAGAACAAGCAATTGAGGCTTATCGGTACTTGAAAGATTAACTCGACCGAGCTGTGGCCAACAGTGTGGCCTACTATGAATTGATCGAGGAACTTCATTGTACCTTAGAAGATCTACAACATCAACATAATGAATCAACTGCTTTGCTGCACAAGGAGTATGAAAATAGATATCAGCAGCTTTCTTCTGAAACAGGCCATAAAAAGATCCTTGCTGGATATGATGTTAGGGAAAGAACTTTGAAAGGTGAAGTTGAGGCCTGCAGGCAGATTGCTGAGTTGCTAGAACAAGAGAACAATAATTTGTAGAAAAAGTTGGCACAATATGAATCTGCAGCGTCATCTTCCACTGCTTTAGTACAAGTTACCGATGAAGGTTTCTCGTTCTTAGAGGTTGAGAATGCCAAATTAAGGCAAGAACTGGATAACTTAAGAAGATCTGTTATTCCTGTGACTGCTCGGGGACAAGGAAGAGGTTCTCGTGGGCGAGGAAGAACTGTTCAAAATGTTGCCGAGGAGCAAAGTTCTCCAGTCGCTGCTCGGAGTCGATCAAGAGTTCTTAGCCGTAATGTTGAAGAGGCTCGCACTCAGTCTACTTTGGAAACTCAAGCATACCAATTAAACGCCAAAGATCGGGCTTTATCTGAATTGTCCAAGAGAAATCTATCTTTGGAAGATCAACTTACTGCAACGAAGTCTTCTTTGAATAATAAAGACGTTTTTGCCAGGAACCTTCACGAACAATTGGATAGATTAACCTTCCAATTCCATAAACAGCCCAGGGAATTTTGGATGGCAGGGTACAATGAAGCCCTTGTTCATTTAGATGCTCGTATTGAACATGCCAATAATGAAGGTTATAAGCAGGGGTGGTTGAACGCCCTAGGTGTATTGAAATTGGAGCAAGGGCATTTTTTATGGGATTATCATGCTCCAGGGTTACTAGATTTGCCTGTGACACCTTTCAAATTGGACATGGAATGGATCCCAGCTCGTTCCATTCCCTGGAGTTTAATTTCAAAATATCTGGCGACTATAGTCTTCATTCTCAGACTGAATTATCTCATCCCGAGCATCTCTTGGATACACCTTCTGTGATGAACGTCAGAATGCTCAGAGATATTAATTTCATCAATTCTCCTCTTTGCTTAGAAGATCCTCCTGCCGGCGAGGAACCTGTTTCAAAAGCTAAAGGAAAGAAACCAATAGAATAGGTTTTTCAATGTAATAATTAGCACATATGTATAGCTTGTAATATATTTTGATCTTAATGAAAGAATTTCATTTTCTGTTTGCAAATTTGTATTGCGATTGTCATGTGTTTATCAAACATTTTTACATTTGTGAATATATATCTGTTAAAAAGATAACAATATGGTGTTGTTCATCAACCAACTTAGCAATCAAAATTACAAGTATCAATGTTGCTCAATCACTTAATAATAAAGTAATGAGTATAAAATGTTTAAACTGTTTCCAACCAACCAAGGTTGTTAAATTGTGTTTGTCGACCAACTATAGTTGATGGGTTTTTATCCCCGATCAACTATTCTTGGTAAACTTTTTCATAAAATGTGTCCGACCAACCATGGTCGATAATTTATCCTCGTCGACCAAGTATAGTTGATCACCGACCAACTATACTTGGTTCAGTTTGGAATTCTTTGTATTTTCTGGAATGATTTTAACTTCCGACCAACTTGTTGGCCTATTTTCAAATCAAATGATATTGTTCTTCCCTCAACCGTAGTTGATTATTGAATTATCTCCACTAGTTATCTTACCAACCTTAGTTGGTCACGCTAGTGTATGCCTCCTAACTAAAGGAGTATATTTTTTGGTTCTTTCGAACTATCTGTCCACTAGTTATCTTACCAACCTTAGTTGGTCACGCTAGTGTACGTCTCCTAACCAAAGGAGTATATTTTTTGGTTCTTTCGAACTATCTGTCCACTAGTTATCTTACCAACCTTAGTTGGTCACGCTAGTGTACGTCTCCTAACCAAAGGAGTATATTTTTTGGTTCTTTCGAACTATCTGTCCACTAGTTATCTTACCAACCTTAGTTGGTCATGCTAGTGTACGCCTCCTAACCAAAGGAGTATATTTTTTTGGTTCTCGCCCTTTTACCAACCGGAGTTGGTCGTGGGTCTGAACTATCATCTTCTTTTTGCTGTCGAGCAGCGCAGCGTAGTGTACAACACTAGTATTCCCCGAAAAACTTTCAAACAAAGGAGAGGAAAATGGTGAAAACATCATTGTTTTATTCATATTGATGGAACCGTTGTACATTTTACATCATTGATAATACTTGCGAAGGTGTTCAGTATTCCAAGCATTCTTGAATTCTTCTCCTTCCAGAGTTGCTATTCGGTAAGTTCTTGGTCGAACAACTTCTGTAACTCGGTAAGTCCCATGCCAGTTTGCCTCCAATTTATTGTGTTTTTGAATTACTTTCTTTAGCACATAATCTCCCTCTTTTAAGTCACATTTCCTCACCCTTTTATTGTAGAACAGAGTTGTGCGTTGTTGGTAAGCAGCATTCCTAATGGCTGCCTCTTCTCTGACTTCCTCGAGCAAATCCAAATCCAGTCTTCTCATCAGGTCGCTGACTGGGGAATTGAAATTCAACACTCTGTGTGTTGGGAGACCTAACTCGGCAGGTATTACAGCCTCACTTCCAAATGCCAGCATATATGGTGATTCTCCAGTCGCTGCTCGGGGAGTTGTTCGATAAGCCCACAATACTTATTGTAGCTCGTTAATCCAGTTAGCTTTAGCTTCACTTAGCCTTTTCTTCAAACCATTTAGCAGTGTTCTATTCGTCACTTCAGTTTGTCCATTGCTTTGAGGATGGCCTGGTGCTGAATGGACCTTTAAAATGTTCGACTGATGACAATAAGCAGCAAATTCCTCGTTATCAAATTGGGTTCCATGGTCTGTGATGAAGGCATGAGGGAGACTAAATCGACAGATGATATTCTTCCAAACGAACTGGTATACCTTCTCGTACGTCATGTCAATGAGGGGTTCAGCTTCTACCCTCTTAGTAAAATAGTCTACTGCGACGACGAGGTACTTGAATCTTCCTCTGGTGGTCGGCAATGGTCCCACCAAATCAATTCCCCACATGGCGAATGGCCAAGGGGAAGTTATGGGTGTCAACAATGCTTGTGGAGTTCGTCGGATAGAGGAAAAACGTTGGCACTTATCACATTTCTTAGCATAGGCTATACAATCAGCCCTCATCGTCGGCCAATAGTATCCTTGAGTCATTACCCTTTGTAAAAGTGTTCGACCTGCTACATGAGCACCACAAGACCCTTCATGGATTTCTTCAATCAATTCTTTCACCTCGGAGGAATGTACACATCTCTGCAAACCTGCCATAATTTCTCGTCTATATAAAATACCATTAGTTAATACATACCGAGCAGCTTTATACTTCAATTTTTTGGCAGCGAGCTTATCCTCTGGCAATCCTCCCTCTTCAATATATATCCTGATGGGATCCATCCAAGATGGTCCTAAATCAAGGGTAATAAAATTCATCGTCAAGTTTTCATCTATGCTCCGACTTTCCAATACTTCAATTGGTATCATTCTTCGCAGCTCGGTACGAGTAGCTGATGCTAGTCGGGCCAGTGCGTCTGCTTGTACATTCTCCATCCTCGGTATTCTCACCAATTGAATGGCATCAAATTCTGTCAGTAACTCCATTACTTTTACATGATACTTTGCCATTAAATCTCCTTTAACTGCATATGTTCCTGTCATCTGATTTACAATTAATTGAGAATCACTGAATACAATTACTTGCCGTGCTTCCATAACTTTTGCTAAGTTTAAACCTGCTATCATGGCCTCATACTCAGCTTCATTATTAGAGGCTTTGAATTGGAATCGTAAAGCATATTCCATGTCAATCTCGTCTGGGGTGTTCAAAACAATTCCTGCGCCGCAACCTGCTGTGCAAGATGAGCCATCTACATATAATCTCCATATGGGTAACCCGTCTTCAAATTCCTTATCTGACAGGGTTCCTCGATGAAATATTTGTTGCTTCTTTTCGTCCTCCCTTGACACTTTTCGCTACTCGTCGACCATCTTTTATCGCTCTTTCACCAACTGGAGCTAGTCTAAGCTCGAAGTTGGTGATCTGTCTTCATCCATAAGCCCTTTTACCATCCGAAGTTGGTCTGGGTTTATGTCTATTGATCCTGTAACATCCACAGGTTGGTCAGCGAGCACCTTTTGCTCCTCGGGGGTATCAGGGTATGTAAACTCTGCTATAAAATCTGCTACAGCTTGCCCTTTTAATGATGATCTGGGTTCATACACAATATCATATTCACCGAGTTCTATTGCCCAGTACATCAGTCTTCCTGATTTTTCTGGCTTGTGAAGGGCTTGTCTCAATGGCATGTCGGTATATATGACGATTGTATGGGCCTGGAAATATGGCCTCATTCTTCTACTTGCTTCAATTAATGCCAATGCCAATTTTTTTAACTTTGGATATCTGATTTCTGCACCTCGAAAAGCCTTACTTGTGTAATAGATGGGTTTCTGAACTCCATTCTCCACTCTAATCAATGCTGAGCTAACTTCATTCTCTGATACCGCCAGATACAAGTACAACTTCTCCCCTGTTATTGGCCTGGACAACAATGGAGGTGCTCCCAAATACTTTTTCAAGTCTTGAAAGGCCTTCTCACATTCATCAGTCCACTCAAAAGTTTTTCGAAGTGTTTTGAAGAATGGGAGGCACTTGTCAGTTGCTCGGGACACAAATCTGTTGAGTGCTGCAACTCGTCCTGTAAGACTCTGCACTTCTTTCTTTGTTGTTGGAGATCGCAACCCTAAAAGAGCTTTGATCTTATCTGGATTTGTTTCAATGCCTCGCTGGTTGACAATATATCTGAGAAACATTCCTTCTCGTACTCCAAATGTGCACTTCGTCGGGTTGTGCTTCATCTGGTATTTATCCAGTTGATCAAATGTCTGAGCTAAGTCAACTAAATGATTTGCAGCTTTCTTGCTTTTTGTCAGCATATCATCGACATAGACTTCCATGTTGCAACTGATTTGTTCGGTGAAAACCTTGTTCATCAGCCGCTGGTATGTCGCTCCTGCATTTTTCAAACCAAAAGGCATAACATTATAGCAATAAGTTCCCCTAGGGGTAATAAAAGAAGTACTTTCCCTGTCTTCAGGTTTCATCTTGATCTGGTTGTAACCAAAATACGCATCCATGAAGCTGAGCAGCTCATGTCCCGAGGTGGCATCCACTAGTTGGTCAATTCTAGGCAATGGAAAATGATCTTTTGGGAATGCCTTGTTGAGATCAGTGAAATCAACACACATTCTCCATTTATTGTTCTTCTTCTTTACCATCACCACATTTGCCAGCCAGTCTGGATATTTCACATCTTCAATGAATCAGGCTTTCTGCAGCTTCTCTACCTCCTCTTGTATGGCTTGATTCTTCTCGGGGCTAAATACCCTTCTTCTCTGCTTTACAGGCTTGATCTCCTTATTCACATTGAGTTCGTGACATAAGAAGTTTGGATCTATTCCTGGCATGTCCTCATGACTCCATGCGAAAGTTTTCTTCCCGTTTCTCAAGAACATTATCAACTCTTGTTTTATTGAAGCGTCCAACGACGAACCTATCTGGGTTACTCGTTCAGGGTGCTCCTCGTCCAGAATAACATTTTCCGTAGATTCTACCACCTGTCCTTTTACAAGTTGGGATTCATCCCTGGGATCAAGAGTTTCAATTTCTATACCTTCCTCCACCTGGTAGGTAATAGTCTTTTTCCTTGATTCCTCAAGCTACTCTTGCTCGGTAGATGAATAATAGCATTCCCGAGCTATTTTTTGATCACCTTTCACAACTCCTACTCCGAAGTTTGTTGGGAATTTTAAGCATTGATGCACTGTAGATGGAACTGCTTCGAACTTCTTCAAACCAACTCTTCCCATGATGATGTTGTAGGCTGACTGCACATTCTTATCCATCACAAAGAAGCGTATTCTTTCTGTTCGACAAGCAGGCCAAGTTCCAATGAATATGTCCAACTTGATCATCCCAAGTGGAAAAACTTTCTCGCCAGCAAAACCCAGAAGGGGTCTTTGATAAGGTTCCAATTGAGATAATTTCAAATTCAAGCTATCAAAACATGAATAGTACATGATGTCTGCCGAACTACCATTGTCCACCAACACCCTTGAAATCACCACATCTTTCATCCTCATTTTGATCAATAAGGGATCGTCATGAGGGTAAAGAACACCGGCCAAATCGTTTTTTGAAAAACCAATAACTAGATTCTCTTTATTTACCTTCCTCGGACGATCATCCTCGGCAAGATTTATTCGTTGAATATATGAGCAGGCTTGAGCCTCTCCGAGATAGGCCTTTCTTTCTGCAGTAAGGTCTCCCCCTCCAGCATCTCCTCCTGTAATAACATTACAATCAAATGACCCAAAACGTATGGAAAATACCTCTCGTTCAGGCTGTCTTGGCTTCTTTGGAAGATCGGGGTCTTCATATGGATCATCTTCATGATCTCTTTTCTTTTTCTCCTCCGTCCGACGAGGAGATCTGGAACGATCTCTAGTCCTATCATCATTCTTCCTTTCACCTCTGCGATCTACATACTTTGACAACTTTCCTCTTCGGATGAGCGTTTCAATTTCGTTCTGAAGGGCTATGCAATTTTTGGTCGTATGACCATGATCTTTATGGAACTCGCAATATTTGGCCCTATTTCTCAGTTCAGGATTGGTCCTCAGTTTATCTGGCCACTTGATTTCTTCGTTATTCTTGATTTCTTCTAAAACATGATTAATACCCATCTTCAATGGAGTATAATTATCATATTTCTTCAGGACTTCCCATGATGTCCTATTATTCTTGGAGTGCTTATCACCATCATTACCTTTTTGCTCTTTCTTCTTAGATTTGTCAACCTCCACCTTGGTTTCTTTATCCATATTCTTCTTCGCAGCCATAGCCTCCTCGGCATTCATGATTTTGGCCGCTTTTGCCATCAACTCCGACATAGTTTTAGGTGGATCTTTGGCCAAAGTATAGTATAACTTGTTAGGCAGCAATCCACTCATCAAAGCAGTGATCGCTGTCTTTTCTTCGTAATCTATGACTTCCAACTTCTCGTTATTGAAACGAGTTATGTAATCTCTAGTACTCTCACCTGATTTTTGTCTAACACTTAACAAGTTCGCTACTCGCTTTACCGGCTTTGCTCCAAAATAGAAATTACCAATGAACAACTCGGCTAACTGAATAAAAGTCAAAATCTTGCCCCGATGAAGATTGTTGTACCATATCTGTGCAGATCCGGTAAGAGTTCCTGAAAACGCTCTACACCTCATCTCGTCGGGAACAGCATATATGTCGGCAGCAGCTTGGTATTGTTCTATATGAAGAACAGGATCTGTCTTTCCATCATATTTAGGGGTCACTACAGGTGCTTTAAATTTCGATGGTGTAGGAAAATTCACAATGGCCTGCACAAAAGGTGTCCCTTGAACAAAAGTTCTCTGTAAGGGATTCCTTTCTTTAACCATTTCTCCAAGTCTATCCTCCAATCGCTAAATGGAACCCTTCCATGCTTCATTTCCTTCCTCGGGCTGCTTAGTCCGAGCAATTGATTGTTCTGACGTAGCTTCCTGAGATCTATCTCGACGAGTAGCTGGTCTTGATTGTGCTGATCCTTCTCTCAAACCTGATGGTGGTCGAAAGATTCTCAATGGGGCTCTAGGTGGACTCATATTTCTCCTTGGTCCTAACCGACTGAAAGGAGATGCCCTGCTTAATCTTTCCAGGGCGCTAGTTCTCTCCGGAGAGAGGGTGATATGTTGATCTGTATCCGTAGCCCGTATCGATGAAGTTCGCCCAGGTTGATAAGAAAAATCATTAGATTCTTCATTACGATATGACCCAGTACGCCTGGATCGCGATTGCCCACGATCACTCCTTTGCCTTGAATGGGTAGGTGCACCGCCGTGAAGAGTTTGAATGAGTTGCCTCATTGTTTCTTGCATGGCGGTTTGTCCTTCAGCCAGATTCGTCATAATTCCAGCCAGATCTGGAGGTGCAGATGGATTTGGAGGATTTCCAGTATTTCCAGCATTTCGATTACTGGATTCTGGATTATCTGCCATTGATGATAAATGATTTTTGGTGAAAAACGATAGCAACAGTCGTTTCCCACAGACGGCGCCAATCTGTTGATGTAAAAAATTAGATCACTCTAATTATTCAATCACAGATAAATAAAATGAGACAAAGATTTTTAAAGTGGTTCAGCCTTATAAGAATGGCCTACGTCCACTGTTATGTTATTGCTGAGTGTTTGGGAATTCTCGATTACAAGTTCAGTCAAGAAATTCCGGTCCCCTTGAATGAGGATGATACAAGGTATTTATAGCCTTGAGGCTGTACATGAAAGGGTCGATACATTAAATGATATACACATGAAAGGGTAATACATTTAATGCAGCGTGTGTGTCAAGATTATAAACATTCAATGAATAGTTGAACTGTTGACTATCTGGTAATTACTGATACGACCGAGATGCAGCTCGGACCGCCTTAGTTGCTCGTTGATCAGGAGTTCCTCGGAGCGCTTGAGTACCTCGGAGTGCTGGAGTTCCTCGGGGTATCTTCGCTGCTCGGAGAGAACATGAATTGGTCGGGGAAATGAACTTCCTCGTTACTATTGTGCCACGTATATTGACACGTGTCTTCGTATTATTCGTCCACATCAGCGTATTAATTTTGGTATCAACACCAATTAAAAATAAATTACCAATTAACAAGATAATTGCCTTTTTAAAATAAGAAATGGTATAAACATTAAAAACGTCTAAGCGATAAAATATTTTATTATAATTAGAATCTAATCGATTTTATCTTCTTATTAAGACAAATGATTCTAATAATGCAAAAAGATAAAATAATTTACATAGTGTAGGATTTACGAGGAAAAAACAACTCACGGTACAAAATCTCGGGCCGAAATGAACGAAAAATATACAATGGTCTCGACCAATGCCTTTGAATCTTCTGCCAAACAAATCTTCTTTGAAGTGGAAAATCACTTTTGTTCCAAGGCAATGAATCACCGCGTAACCACTAACTACAATATATAATGTGTGAGGATATCATGTGGTTAATGGTTTGGTTTCTCTAAAACTCACAAAGTATTTTTTAAGGTCTTTGAAAGTAAACCATATTCAAGAACAAAATTATTTTAGAAAATAATTAGTCAAAACACGCGTAATATGAAAGTCTAACTTTCTTTGAATCATGAATGAACCAAAATAAAATTAAAGAACACAATGAGAAGATAAAATAATTTTTCTTTTGAAAGTTAAAATAGTTTCTCTCTAAAAATTATCTTCTCACCTTATTTGGATCAATGGAGAAACTCTTGGTTATTTACACAGATGTATAAAGATAGGTGGGATGTAACTCAAGTGTAGCAAATCCATAGGTGAGGCTATATCATTTTGAATGCCCAACCATGATTTTTATGAATCAATCTTTTGAAAAGTAAAATATCTTTCAGCAAGATAAGCCATGGATTTTTCATGGGTTCTTTCAAAAGATTGCAGCCAACGAAGGAAACACTTCGTGGGTGCAAAGTCACGCTTCACTATGATGAACAACCAATGGACAAGGTTGCGGACAAAGTCAGAGTTTGTCCGTTCTTCTGATTTTCACAAAATTCATAATTTTCTTGTCCAACTTATGACCAAGTAAATTCTAAATAAAAAGATGGATTTCAAACATAATTTTTATATATGAATAATATATAACATCATGTATTTGGAAAATCTCAAACAACCACAAGGTTAAATTAAAGCATTTTTCAATTTTAAAAATATTTAAGCAATTGAGAGAACTTAACTCCTCTAGACAATACACCTTTATCCTAAGCGATTAAATCGGGCCAATGACATGAATCATCTGATATGAATTTGATGAAGCTTTCCGAAGACCTCTTGGATAGAGTCAAAGTTTATTTTGTAAAACGGAATAAGACAATTCAAGTAACGTGGGACACATATACTGTTATAGAAATCATTTTTTGGATAATGGGTATCATTCTTCTTGTTAGTCGACTTCTATTCTATTTAAACTCGACTAGGTGGTGACTTCAATGAACTAGGATTTCAAGACTAAGTTGAATATTTTGAAAAGATA
This sequence comes from Sambucus nigra, assembly GCA_949130495.1. Taxonomy (NCBI): domain Eukaryota; kingdom Viridiplantae; phylum Streptophyta; class Magnoliopsida; order Dipsacales; family Adoxaceae; genus Sambucus; species Sambucus nigra. Next base: position 442,243,847 of record OX422211.1, read on the forward strand.
AATATTGTCGAACAAACTTAACATTGGGGTGTTACTAAAAGAAGGATAATATTCTTATTTCTCCCGCCTTTTATGATTATCGAATGATTCAATACGCAAAGAGAATTAAGTATGATTGATTGTAAGAGAACCTTATTTTGTGTGGAATTTTTTTCCTCCAAGATAGGCAACAAGGACCATATACGTCTAATGGGGTCTCCATTAGCAGGACGAGGGTCATGTTAGAGTGTGTAACAACTCACCTGTGGAATCAACTAGTCCCAAAAATGAATAGCGTGCGGCCTATACTCGATTATCGGGTCAAGTGCTAGGCCTGATGATAAGGAGGGCATGACCGTTCGCTGCTGTTAGGTATTTTGATCAATGAAGGCTGATTCTCCATCAAATGTCATTTGCAATTGAGTTTTACCTAGGGGTATTTTGGTTATTTTCTTATGAGTTTCCTTAGACATAAATAGATTGATGTTAAGAGTTTTCCATAAGGTTTTATTGATAAAGAGAGAGAGTTACTCATTAAATCACTCTTGGTTGGGTATGGTGCCATTGAAGCACGAAAAACTGATATTAGCGTCTTGGTACATACGATGTTGCTTGAAAAAAAAATCATAAATGAGATTGGTGTCAATGCACTAATCTTTGAAGCCGAATCCGATTCATGCCAGCTATGGAGCTTTCATAAGTCTGCAACTAACACTAACACATTAAAACCTCCTCCTCGGGAGTGAACATCGTTGTGATGGTTAAAAAGAAACATAAATATATGAATTCTGTTTTGAGTGTATACTGACTTATTTATTAAAATTTAAGCATATACATAATTTTACAAAAAACTAGTCATTGACTGGGCGGTAACGCTTATGCGACCAGAAATAATTGGGGTGGACACTTGAGTTTGGCATCAGATTATTTGACCAAATAAAATGGCAGTGGCAGTGGCAGTGGCAGGGGCCCAGAGTTAGGCTTAGTGTCAAGTAGTCAATATAATCATCCTTTTGGTTGGGGAGGGGAACTTTATCCAAAGAAATTGCTAGATAATATACAGGGCCGGCTCAAGGAAACTAGGGGCCCTAATTTGGGGCCTTCTGTATAAATTTTTTTAATAAAACTTTTAACTAAAATTTATTTTTCTTGCTTTTGGACAAGCAAAATTATGAATTATGTTTTTATATTCAAGATTTTTTACAATATTTTTATAAGGTTAAGAGTTACAATAAAGTAATTACAAAAATTCAGAAATTCAGAAATTCAGAAATTCAGAAAAGTATAAACTAATACAAAACATAATGATCATTGTAATTAAACATACAAACCTTGTGGAGAGAAGTTTTGAGAGTTGGAGTTATTAGATATTACATGTGCAATTGAGCAATTTTTTTAGTGGGTACAAACTTTTTTGTTGGAGCCGTGTAAAATTAAGAAATGGGGAGGAAAAGGAGGGAAGAGGGAGACCATGAAATATGCTAGCTATTTTAATTAATTAGATAGAGACAGAGATAAAGAATGTAGTGGGTAGGTTGAGAAGTGGGAGAGTTTAGACAAAAAGTTAAAAATATTGTTATACTTGTCTAGAAAATAGGAACTAATAAGTGCATTTCATTTATTATATATATACACACACTATATATACATGTGTATTTAATAGGGGGCCTCCACATTTTGAGGCCCTAGGCAGCCACCTCACCTGCCTAGGGGTGGAGCCGGCACTGCTAATATATGATATACTTTTGGTTTGCATTGGTATAAATAAACTTGATATGGTATTGTTGAGTTCTAAGATTGATGTTTGGATGCCCTGACCTTCGAGCTTCTTAACTCTTTATGTGTCCTAGTGTACCATTTCCAACCGTACATGGCGCATACAATAAAAACAAATTTTAGTACAACAGATTAGAGAGGTAGTTCCACTGTCACTAACATACATAAAAAAGTGATAAATCACTATACATAGTTCGACGTGAACCCTACACAAATCCTCGATAATAGATTCGCTATAAGCTAAACGCGCCCACACATAGTATAAAATTCAAGATAATATATTTGTTATAAGATAAACACATCCATACAATATAGAATTTAAGAAGTTTAAGAGTGTGTATTGCTTACTGAAATGGAGACCCAACAAAAATTATTTTAGCACACGTAAAAGTCTATGTGGATGATAAAAGATGGGAAAAATTTAAATAACAACATAACATCGGATGTACGAGGATATAAACCCACTAACGGGAAAAACCTAAATGAGTGCAATAATCTCACTAAAAACTTAGTAAAGACTAATAGGTGACTAACAATTAACATTCCCTCTGCGTGACTTCACACCTCACACTTTTTTTTCACCAATTCGTAGAAAGTCATAGAACTCTATGCACCGATAAAAGTTCTTAACATCTCTTATGTCTTCATACACGTCAACAGTGTTGCATAATCCTTCGCCTTCAATTAAATGATTGGAACCCGAAAATAGCGGCAAAGATCATAATACCCTTGTTGCGAGAAAGACCCTAAAGTGTCTGGAAAAAGCTATTTTTTTTGTAAAGGTGTGTGACACCCCGACTAATTAAATACGGGGTAGCTACTCCTTTATTCAAATTAATACAAAATATCAAGTTGGTTCAGTTCATAGCATCACTATCGAAAATGTTTTTAAACAATTACTAGCCACCTAATATCTAAAAAGTGAGTTGCCAAATTTTATTAAATTAAATCAGCATGCAACCAATTAAATTATAAGCTAACTATACCACATCCACATCACAATCAATATAGAATAATAATGGAATAAATAAAATGAGTTTGGAGTAACACTCCCCTGAATAATCCAAATACTGAATAAATCCCAATACAAAGTCTGAATAAAATAAATAATCTAAAACTGAAATGAAACTGAAAGTCTGAGAGTGCTATCTCTAAATGAAAAGGGGCGACATGCCCTAACTGATGAATGATCCATCATAGAATCAAACGCAGAATGTGGAGGCGTCGAATATCGAGATCCTTTAACTTCCATAGCAGCTACAGCACGTCAATGTAATGGAACTCCTATGCTTGGCATCCCTGTGGCTGGGCACCTAAAAAGGTTTTACAAGAAAAATATATTTGGAAGCAAATGGGTCAAAGACCGAGGTGAAAATAGTTTAAAAATATAGCAAGTGATTAATTGCATTAAACAGTAAATATTATATACATGTTAGTTACGTGCTCTCACATTAGTCCCTCACCCCTTAACTAATGTGCACGCCTAACGTATATCCTTAACTCATTCTAGTTATGCCGTTAACAAACTAGTCTGAACCACTTCCTATCTTCACATTATAATATAGGGGTCTATTCATATCATTCTAATATATCCTGCGTGTAACTCATCTTTTCATTGATCAGATTAATTTATAACTATTACGATAGGAAATTCTAATTTTTAATCTCATTCAAAATGTCTCAATTATTCATATTCACACTTTAACAAGGAGTCCGAAATAAATATAAGTATATTATTCTCAACATCAATATACAAATAGGGCACCCCTAGGATAAGCTGCGGTGCACACGTACTCTGCTATCGCATCCCGGTACATCACGTACATAAGGACTACGTGTTTCGAATCGCTCACGAACCGTTGTAATAAACAAAATCACACATATTGGAGGCGAACATAGTTCACATACCCATGGGTCACGCACATACCTACGCTCCCATAGTCATCTGACTTATTAACTCATAAATAAGTCATTCATAGCCCTATGTTCTTAAGGTACCAATCTAAATCCCCCCGTAGGCACACAAAGTTAGATGGTTCTATTCCGAAAGTCGACCTCCCGTGATAGCAAGTATGGTACGTATATCATACACATAATAATCCATATATTAAGCATTCATACAACTTAGATAACTGTTATATTATTAAAGGTATATTCTCAGCCTTATACCATTAGTCTAATTCATACACTAATATTATTCCAGATTATACATAATATATTTTGTCGATAAGTCTCACGTCGCATAGTTTCGAGTACATAAAACCTATCTAAAGAGGTTACTAAGTCTCCTACGTACCCCACATATCAATTCAGTACACCGAGGTCCTTATTTATATTCCAAGTCCTAATTTATCAGTCCTAAGAATTTAAACCATGTTCCCATATCATAAAATAGGAAATTACTCGTCGGACACTCGAAAACTCAACTCTACATTCCAAAAAAATTCTAATATATTCTGGGCTTCAACTATATCCCTACTGATCCCCCTAGAGTCCTAATGTATTCACCTAATCCCTAACTACAACGTTCGATGGCCGAAAACACTTAAATTCAAAGAGGGGGAAAATGTCACAATTTCTGGGGAGATCGATCAATCGATCAAGGGTATCGATCGATCGAGCCCAGTCGATCGATCGCCCTAAGGGTCAGAGGCGGATCTAGAAATTTATTTCTGGTGGAGCATAAATCATTGTCGAGGGTTCGGGGGCTTCTTCCCCCAAAAAACATTTTAGGTTACAAATTTTTAGGGGTAAAAATTTGAATTTTTTTCTTTTTTTGGGTGAGGCACAACTCTAAATTTATAATTTTTTAAGGGTAAAATTTTCAATTTTGAGATTTATGGTGGGGCACTTGCCCCACCTCCCTTCCACATAGATCCTCCCCTACTAAGGGTGTCGTTCGATCGGTCAAGCAGGTACAGGCTACGGATTTCCTTCGTTTTCAATCCTATTTTTGTCCCAAATCTCCATTACAAGGTGTGAAATCTTAAAGTAAGCATATAGGATCATTATACAACCTAATTGCATGATTCTTAACGTTCCAGAACTCTTAAATTATCATCAATTTAACTTTTCTTGGATCAAATCATCATATTATCATGAAAAACCCTATTTTTCTATTTTCTTCAAGAATTATTATACTTCTCTTCCTAAATCCATTTTTAACTAATCAAGGGTTCTCATTTTGTTAATGGAATACTTCAAGAATCAAACTACATGCAAATCCTATCCAAAATTAAGGTTCCATCTCTAAATTTCATGAATTTCAATCATTGTTCATGGCTATCTTCAAATCCTAAACTATCATGGATAAATTATTCGTTGAAACTTAATGAATCAAATCACTTGCCTGGAAGTTTGATGTTCTGATCCGTTGATGACGTTAAGGGTTGGTTTTCTTCCTCTCTCCGGTCACAATTCCGGCGAAAAGTGGTGGTGTGTGATGGTTATGGCCTTACAACCTTCTTGTAACTTCTCCTCTTTTTCACGTTGCCCACTCCTTGCTTTTTGAGAGATAATGGACCTAATATTGACTGATAAATAAAGCCTAAAATTCGTGGGTCAAAATACCTTCAAAATTAAAATGACTAAAATGCCCTCCCGGATTACCGATTTGGCCTAAAAATGCCCCGGGACCCAAACTAAACCCCCGGCTAGTATTTTCTGACTATTTTGACCCTTTCGAACACGTTAGCGCACTCAAAATGACTATACGGTTGATATAATTATAATTTACTTTTAAATCCCATTAAATTGATTCCTGACGTGACTAACACGCGCGTCCCAACTTAATTTTTGAGTTGTCGTATTTATGACTTGCGATAATTTTAATAAATTACATAATCATACATTACTATATTCACCCAATAATATTCAACGTTATTATCTTAATCAAATACCAACTCACGTCTCGCTAGTATTTAAATCCGAAATTAATTTTAAATTAATTGTCCAATTTAATTTAATTAATCCCATTAAATAAAATCATAAAAATTACGGGGTATTACATACTTCCCCCCTAATAACAGAATTTCATCCCGAAATTCGGAAATAAAATATACCTGGCAAAAATAACTATAGATAACGATCACGCATCTCATCCTCGCGCTCCCAGGTAGACTCCTCATCATTATGATGCCGCCACTAAACACGTACAAACGGCACTATCTTTGACCTCAATTTTCTCTCGCTATGGCCTAGAATAGCAACCGGCGCCTCCTTATAGGAACTATCAGGTTGTAGATCGATATACTCTAAAGAAATATGAGTATGGGCTAGATCATCCCGAAGATATCTTCTCAGTGAGGAAATATGGAACACGTCATGTACCCTATGCAAGTGTTCCGGTAACCCAAGTCTATACGCAACTAGCCCAATTCGCTCAATAATAGGGAATGGCCCCACGTATCTAGGTGCCAACTTCCCCTTCTTCCCGAAACGCATAATCCCCTTCGTAGGAGATACTCTGAGAAGCACCTGGTCCCCCATATTGAACTCTCTAAAGAACCTCTTGGCATCGGCATAACTCTTATGTCGGTCCTGAGCTACCTGAATACGGCTCCGTATCATCTCTATCCTCGTCGAAGTATCCTGAATCACCTCCGGCCCAAGGACTTTGTTATCCCGCACCTCTAGCCAACATGCTGGGGAACAACAAGGTCTACCGTACAACGCCTCGAATGGAGCCATACCAATAGTGAACTGGTAAGAGTTATTATACGCAAACTCCACCAATGGAAGATACTGCTCCCAACCAACTCTAAAGTCTAGGATGCACATATGCAACATGTCTTCTAACATCTGATTCATTCGCTCGGTCTGCCCATCTGTCTGCGGGTGATATTTTGTACTCAGTCGCAACTCGTTACCCATGGCTTCCTGAAAACTCTCCCAAAACCGTGACATAAATATCTTATCTCTGTCAGACACGATATTGAGAGGCACTCTATGGAGTCTCACTATCTCAGCTATGAAGATCTGGTCATACTGTCTCGTAGTGTAGTCTGTCGGGGCTGGTAGAAAGTGAGCAACCTTTGTCAACCGATCCACGATCACCCATATTGAGTCGTGACCTCTCGGCGATATAGGTAATCCCGTGATTAAGTCCATTGAAATGCTCTCCCATTTACACATAGGTATCTCTAATGGCTGTAAAAGTCATATCGATCTCTGATGGTCCACCTCTAGTAGCTAACAAGTGGTACATTTCAAAATGAACTCGGTAATATCTCTCTTCGTCCCGCTCCACCAGTACTGTCGCCTCATATCCTTGTACATCTTATCCCCACCAGGATGTACCGTGAACCATGCGACTTTGTCATTACCTCGTGTCGCAAGTCTTCCCCCTCAGGAACAGCTAACCTTCCATTGAAGCGTAAGCCCCCGTCTGAACTAACGGTATAAGAATCAACCTCCTCCGCTAATAATCGTACTATCAGCTCTTGACAGAATGGGTCTGCTTCCTGGGCCTGTATCACCCTCGTAATAATTAGGGGCGTTACTGTCATTACATACATGAATGATCGGGCCACTGCGTCTTGGTGTCGCAACTCCTTTCACTTCGCTTTCCACACCTCGTCCACCTCACCTACTAGCCTGTGGCTCAACGCGTCTTCTCCCACGTTAGCCTTTCCTGGGTGGTATTAGATATCGAACTGATAATCCTTCACAAACTCAAGCCACCGATGTTGACGCATATTCAGCTCCTTCTGCGTGAAGAGGTACTATAGGGACTTGTGGCCTGTGAATAAACGGAATTTCTCCCCCATGAGATAATGTCACCAAATTTGAAGAGCAAATACGACTGCCACTAATTCCAAGTCGTAGGTGGGGTAATTCTTCTCATGAGGCTTAAGCTTACGGGAAACATAAGCTATAGCCTGACTCTCCTGCTGCAGTACACCCCAAGCCCTAGTAAGGATGAATTCGTGTAGACTAGATACTCTACTCCCGGCCTGGGCAATGCTAACACTGGTGCTGAGGTCAACTTTTTCTTCAACTCGTCGAAAGCCAACTGGCAGGCATCGCTCCAGATAAATGGCACACCCTTGCAAGTCATACATGTCAAAGGACCCGCTATCTTCGAGAATCCTCGAATAAACCTCATATAGTATCTCGCTATGCCCAAGAAACTACGTATTTTTATCGATGTCGTGGGCTGTCCCCACCGCCTCACCGCTGATACCTTCCCAGGATCAATAGATATTCCTCTGTCGAAAATGATATGCCTCAAAAACTGAACCTCCTTCAGCCAAAACCCGCACTTTTCATATTTTGCATACAACTCGTGCTGACACAGTGTTTGCAAAACCTGCCTTAAGTGCTCAGCATGCTCCTCCTCTGTCTGGGAGTAAACCAGAATATCATAAATGAAGATAATGACGAATTGGTCTAGTGATTAGGCATAAATTCTTCCTAATTTATTCCTTTAAGTTAGTTACTTTTAGCACCTCGAGCAACGTAATCGATTTGATTTTATCTCATAATCTTGCTACTGACTTATTCTAATGAGTACCCCGAGTTTCTGGTATTTCATACTGATTTTACAGGTATTTGATGTCAATTAAAGAAAGAAAGAAACCGAAAGAATCGAGAAAGAAATGAAGGGAAGTCAAAAGGGCAAAATTATAATTTTTACTCGAAATTTGGATGAGGCATCTAAAGAAAAGTTGAAGATGTTAAGTTCACGAGCACATAGGAAGAAACGGTATCTCAATCGGAGTCCCGGTGTAAAAGTTATGAGCAGTCAAAGTCTGAAGAAAAAGTCAAAGGAAATCCGGACCGATCCGAAATGCCAATTTCCAGAGAACCCCGGACCGAAGACGAATCAAAGCTGAAGGAAAATAAACGAACCGATCCTTACCGAATCGAATTAGCCAAGAAATAAACGAACCGATCCGGATTCCAGCCAGACCAAACCGAAGGAGGACCAGACCGGTCCGACTATCAAATTTTTATTTTTTACTCCTCCTCTAATGGAGAGTCCTAGTTCAGCTAAAACTCTTGGAGCTTTGTAGGGTATTTAAACCCGATTTATTATCATTCTAAACAACAGATAATTTATCTAATTTTCCATTCTTTTCAGAAAAACCCTAGTTTGAAGATAGCTTATAATTTTAATTCCAAGATTGAAGATTGTTCAGATTTCTGTGATTACGAGTAATTGTAGTTAATGCTTTGAGTGCTTTGGTAAGATTAGTGAGTAATTTCCTCTGTCTAATTTCCCGTTTACAGCATTCTTCAATTTGTCCTTAGTTTAATCATGACTTCCTGTAATTCCAAAATCGTTTTCATTACTTTCATCATGGTAGGCTAGACTTTTAAGGGTCGGGATTCATGAACCCAACCCGATGTGGTAGTTGTATGTGTATAAAAGTAATCCTCTAAATTTAATGATTTGATTACGATCGTATTGCGTAGGAACGCGACAATTGTAGATCTTTGGATCTCGTTTGCTTTCGGGTAATCGGGATGCTTTAGAATACAATTCGAATGTAACTATTGCAATACTGATTTACTCATCCTCTGATTAAGTATGGTGAGGGCTTGAACCTCATATACGTAATGCTTGGGAGTACTAAATTCTGGATCTAATTAATCATTCAAATTTACGATTAGTTTTATACCATCAATACACTAGGGTTGGGGGAGTGTATTCCTGTCCTATTTTTCTCATCACATAGTTCGAATTTTTAAATCAATCATTGTTAGTACTTTAGGTAATTTAGAATAGTTGCATTTCATTCGTACTTAAGTTCATTAGTTAAACATTTTCAAAATTGCATTTAGTTGTAGTAAATTCTCATACCAATCATATTTTCCTTTTTCTTTAGAGTCAGAGTTAAGATTCATTCATCTGTCCAACGTCGTTACAATTCCATTGTCCTGTTTCCCTGTGAATACGATCCCGACTTATCGGGTTTATTACTAACACGATAGGCTTGCACTTGAGCCTAGAGAGTACGCACTTCTGAGACATATTCTTAGTCGCATCATCTAGGAACTCTCTAGTGATCTCGGCCATAGTGATCCGGGAGTCCCGTGTGGAAGGGCTCTCGCTCAACGAATCAAAGGTACGCTGGGGATAACAGGCTGATGACTCCCAAGAGCTCTTATCAACGGAGTCGTTTGGCTCTCCTATCTTTTGATTAGGAAAGCGGCACATACCAGGGGGTAGCGACTGCTTATTAAAAACACAGGACTCTGCTAAGTGGTAACACGATGTATAGAGTCTGACACCTGCCCAGTGCTGGAAGGTCGAAAGGAGAAGTGTTATAAGCTTTGAATGGAATCCCTGGTAAATGGAGGCAGTAACTCTAATTGTCCTAAGGTAGCGAAATTCCTTGTCGCTATTCATTAAGTCCATAAATACGGTTGGGGTGTTGGTTAGGCTAAAAGGCATAACCCTAAACTCGTAGGAACCATATCTCGTCAAGAAGGCAGTATTCGAGATGTCCTGCTCCCTGATACGTAACTGATGGTATCCTGACCTCAGGTCAATCTTTGAGAAGAAGGCAGCTCCTCCCAGCTGGTTGAATAAGTCGTCGATTCGGGGCAACGGATACTTATTCCGTATCATGACTTTATTCAACTCCCGGTAATATACACACAACCTCAAAGATCCATCCCTCTTCTTAACGAACAGCACAGGAGCACCCCATGGCGAAGTATTCCTACGGATAAACCCCTGACCCAATAGATGCTCTATCTGATCCCGTAGCTCCCTCATCTCTACTGGAGCCATACGGTAAGGTGCGCGTGCTATCGGCCAAGTATCGGGCATCAAATCTATAACAAAGTATATCTCTATACTAGTAGGTAATCTCGAAATATCCTGGAATCATCAGCGAACTCCCTAACAACTGGAATCGAATCAAGTGGTATCATCACCTCCCTAGAGGTATCCTCCTCTATATAGTACAAGTGAGTGGACGAACCTCCCTCGGGACGAGGCATCGCCACTAGGAACATCGCATGTCCGGGTATGGCAAAAATATTACTCCTACTGAAACAATCAATCATGGCTCGATACGCAACTAGCCAATCCATACCAATAATCGCATCGTACTCAGACATATCTAGTACTAACATATCGGCAGGCAAAGTAAACCTCCCAATCTCTACGCCCATGCCTCTACATATGAGAGAAATCACAAAACCCCTACTCAATGGTGAATCTACACAAGTAACAGTGCTCTCTGCGGTATTTAATAACCCCATAGCGCGTGCAAATCTCGTGGAAATAAAACAGTGTATGGCTCCCGTGTCAAATAAAATATGCCCCATAGTCCCCTGAATAGAAAACATACCCTTAATTGTGGGTGGATCCTGCGAGACTAAGGCCTGTTAGAGCTGGTAAACTCGGTCGTACGGAAGTTGTCCCTGCTGAACTGGGATTACTGATATAGGTGGCAATGCTGGCATCTGTGGTGGTGCTGGGAGGGCGGCGGGAAACATAGGTCTCTGGGGCTCATATCGAGCACCCTGTTGCTTTGGGACCCTGCCCCTTTCAGGACACTCCTGGCGTTTGTGGCCAATCTTGCCACATATGAAACATTTCCCTGCGAAGTTTCCCCCTCTCTAACCCTGCTGCCCACGGCCCTGATGACCATTACCACCCCTACCCTGGCCATATTGGCCCTGCTGGCCCTGATGGTCGTGCTGACCCTGCTGGCAATTATGAAAACCTCCCTGCCCATGCCTGAAACCTCCTGATCTAAATCTCTTAGAATCCCCCTACCAGGAACTCTGATCACCCTGTCTGTGCTGACCCTGAGCTGATTGTACCTCGTTGGAACCATTACCCCATGTACTACCCTACTGGCTGGAACCTACTGTTCGCTTACCCTCAGAAAAATGGAAGCAGTGGTCCTGGCGGTGAAGTAATTCTGTGTTAACCACATCGGAATAAGTGGCCAACGAGAGATTACCCAGCAAGTGTTGACGGATCCTCCATGTCAAACCATCCATGAACTTCTGGATCTTCTTCTCTTCAGTTGGTATCTCATCGGGAACGATGTTCAGAAGATTGGTGAACTTGGCCTCATACTCTGCCACTGTCCTCCCTTCCTGCTTAAGGTTCATCAATTTTCGCCTCATTTCGGTGTAAACTGCTGAGGGAAAATATTTGCGGTTTAACCGCACCCAGAACTCCTGAATAGAAAGAATTTCTCTCTCCTCTACGGTGGTAATGGACTCCCACCACTGCAATGCTTCTCCTACCATCTTAAAAGTAGCCAGTATCTGCCTCTGCACATCTGTACACTCGTACATCCTCAAGTGTCTTCGGATGTCCTTCTTCCACTGGTTCGACACAACGACATCAGAGCTCCTTGCAAACTCCGGAGGGTGCGCCATCTGAAAGGCATCACGGACACGTTCCCAAGCAGACGGGAATGCATGAGCCGGAACTGGGGATACCACCGGTGCCTGAGGTGGTTCCTGTTGTACAACTGCTAACGCGGCATTTACCACCGAGGTTATAATGGCGACAACTTTCGCAGCGTTCATAGAACCCTGAATTGATGCAGGCCGAGGCTCGAGCTGGGCACCCCTGGGAACTTGCTGTGCACGTCGAGGAGGCATCTGAAATGAGAGAGAAGTTTTATAAGTCCACAGTTAATATCTCAAAATAGCTGAAGAACGTAAGATACACAAAAGAGTACAATAATCCTAAAATATAGGGCTCTATATCAAAGGACACTGAGCGGAAACATAACAAGCTGTACAGATCCTAAGGACGCTAGAACCTGATGCTCTGATACCACCTGTGACACCCCGACTAATTAAATACCGGGTAGTTACTCCTTTATGCAAATTTATACAAAATGTCAAGTTGGTTCAGTTCATAGCATCACTGTCGAAAACATTTTTAAACAATTACTAGCCACCTAATATTTAAAAAGTGAGTTTCCAAATTTATTAAATTAAATTAACATGCAACCAATTAAATTATAAGCTAACTATATCATAATCACAAAAAAATAATAATGGAATAAATAAAATGAGTTTGGAGTAACACTCCCCTGAATTATCCAAATACTGAATAAATCCCAATACAAAGTTTAAATAAAATAAATAATCTAAAACAGAAAGTCTGAGAGTGTTATCTCTAAATGAAAAGGGGCGACATGCCCTAACTGATGAATGATCCATCATAGAATCAAAGGCAGAATGTGGAGGCGTCTAATACCGAGATCATGTAACTTCCACAACAGCTACAGCACGTCAATGTAATGGAACTCCTATGCTTGGCATCCCTGTGGTTGGGCACCTAAAAAGGTCTTACAAGAAAAATAGATTTGGATGCAAACGGGTCAGAGCCCGGGGTGAAAACAGTTTAAAAATATAGCAAGTGTTTAATTTCATTAAACAGTAAATATTATATACATGTTAATTACGTGCTCTCACATGAGTCCCTCATCCCTCAACTAATGTGCACGCCTAACGTATATCCTTAACCCGTTCTAGTTATGTCGTTAACTAACTATTCTGAACCACTTTCTATCCTCACATTATAATATAGGGATATATTCATATCATTCTAATATATCCTGCGTGTATCTCATCTTTTCATTGATCAAATTAATTTATAACTATTACGATAGGAATTACTCATTTTTAATCCCATTCAAAATGTCTCAATTATTCATATTCACACTTTAACAAGGAGTCCGAAATAAATACAAGGATATTATTCTCAACACAAATATACAAATAGGGCACCCATAGGAGAAGCTGCGGTGCACACGTACTCTGCTATCGCATCCCGGTACATCATGTACATAAGGACTACGTGCTTCGAATCGCTTAGGAACCGTTGTAATAAACAAAATCACATATATTAGAGGCAAACATAGTTCACATACCCATGGGTCACGCACATACCTACGCTCCCATGGTCAACTGACTTATCAACTCACAAATAAGTCATTCACACCCCTATGTCCTTAAGGTACCAATCTAAATCCCCCCATAAGCACACAAAGCTTAGATGGTCCTATTTTGAAAGCCGACCTCCCATGATAGCAAGTATGGTAGGTAAGTCATACACATAATAATCCATATACTAAGCATTCACACAACTTAGATAACTGTTATATTATTAAAGGTATATTCTCATCCTTATACCATTAGTCTAATTCGTACACTAATATAATTCCAGATTATACATAATATATTTTGTCGATAAGTCTCACGTCGCATAGTTTCGAGTACTTAAAACCTATCTAAAGAGGTTACTAAGTCTCCTACATATCCCACATATCAATTCAGTACACCGAGGTCCTTATTTATATTCCAAGTCCTAACTTATCACTCCTAATAATTTAAACCATGTTCCTGTATCATAAAATAGGAAATTACTCGTCGGACACTCGTAAATTCAACGATACATTCCAACTAATTTCTAATATATTTTGGGCTTCAACTATATCCCTATTGATCCCCCTAGAGTCCTAATGTATTCACCTAATCCCCTACTATAACGTTCAATAGCCGAAAACACTTAAATTCAAAGAGGGGTAAAAGGTCACAATTTCTGGGGAGATCGATCGATCGATCGAGCCCAATTGATCGATCAACCTAAGAGTGTCGATCGATCAAGCAGGTACAGGCTACGGGTTTCCTTCGTTTTCAGTCCTAGTTTTGTCCCAAATCTCCATTACAAGGTATGAAATCTTAAAGTAAGCATATAGGATCATTATACAACCTAATTACATGATTCTTAACATTCTAGAACTCTTAAATTAACATCAATTTAACTTTTCTTGGATCAAATCATCATATTATCATGAAAAACCCTATTTTTCTATTTTCTTCAAGAATCATTATACTTCTCTTCCTAAATCCGTTTTTAACTAGTCAAGGGTTATGGTTTTGTTAATGGAATACTTCCAGAATCAAACTACATGCAAATTCTATCCAAAATTAAGGTTCCATCTCCAAATTTCATGAATTTCAATCATTGTTCATGGATATCTTCAAATCCTACACTATCATGGATAAATTATTCGCTGAAACTTAATGAATAAAATCACTTGCCTGGAAGTTTGATGTTATGATCCGTTGATGACGTTAAATGTTGGTTCTCTTCCTCTCTCCGGTCACAATTCCCGCGAAAAGTGGTGGTGTGTGGTGGTTATGGCCTTGCAATCTTCTTGTAAGTTCTCCTCTTTCTCACGTTGTCCACTCCTTGCTTTTTGAGAGATAATTGCCCTAATATTGGCTGATAAATAAAGCCTAAAATTCGTTGGTCAAAATTCTTTAAAAATTAAAGTGACTAAAATACCCTCCCGGGTTACCGATTTGGCCTAAAAATGCCCCGGGACCCAAACTAAACCCCCGACTAGTATTTTTTGACTATTTCGACCCTTCCGAACACGTTGGCGCACTCAAAATGACTATACGGTTGATATAATTATAATTTACTTTTAAATCCCATTAAATTGATTCTTGACGCGACTGACACGCGCGTCCCAATTTAATTTTTGAGTTGTCGTATTTATGACTCGCAACAATTTTAATAAATTCCATAATCATACATTACTATATTAACCCAGTAATATTCATCGTTATTATCATAATCAAATACCAACTCACGTCTCGCTAGTATTTAAATTCGGATTAATTTCAATTTAATTATCCCATTTAATTTAATTAATCCCATTAAATAAAATCATAAAAATTACGGGGTATTACAAGGTGTTATTGGTAAAATCTTTTCCTTCTTTGATATTAATAAACCTCAAGAATGAAAGGTGATTAAATCCAAAGAAGAGAATAAGGAAAAAGATGAAGTATATCTAGAGAATAGGTTCCCTTTTTTTCAAAGGTATGTTCTTATCTTCTTAGAGAGTAAGACGGTGAAGAAGACACAAAAGCTCTCTTGGTATTTTTCTTTTGAAATATTTTAGAGGTATTTTAAAAGGAAGAGCAATAATGGTTTAAATAGGAAAACCATTAAAATGGGTTTAGCCCATACCAAGCCAAGCTACAAAGTCACATCTCTAACATAAGGCATGTGTGAGAGATTTATTGGGGGATTTAATGTCTAATGAGCAGCGAAAAAGTGACTTTAGACATAAAAACCAAGAACATCCTTCAAAGATCCAAACAGAAGATCCATGCCTCCATACGCGTCGCTAGTAGGTTCGCTACAGTTAAGAAATTATTCGCTATAACCATCTTGTAGTGAAACAAGTCCTCTATTTTATCAGGGAATCTTTGAACGACCTTCGAGAGAACAGGCGTGTGGGAACCCGAAATTTAGTGCTATAGGCCTGGATGAGTAGCCCAGCCCTAGCGGCCCAAATTTCAGGCCCCTCATCTTTTGTATTGATCCAATTTCCCCACGATCCCATGAAGGGAAATTATAGGGGAGCACGATCCCATGAAGGGAAGTTATAGGGAAGATGGCTAATAGGGAGGAATCATCATCTCC
Source organism: Sambucus nigra (assembly GCA_949130495.1). Taxonomy (NCBI): domain Eukaryota; kingdom Viridiplantae; phylum Streptophyta; class Magnoliopsida; order Dipsacales; family Adoxaceae; genus Sambucus; species Sambucus nigra. Next base: position 442,260,042 of record OX422211.1, read on the forward strand.
ACTAACGAACATACACATATATAAATTAAACCCTAGGTCCGGGGCAAAGGACAAGTTGTATTCTCTGTACTCATTCTCCAGAATATTGAGAAATAATACTGACTGCACCACCGTGGACGTAGGCACATCTTTGCTGAACCACGTACATCCGTTGTTGTGTGATTGGCGTTTTATTTTCTTTGTTCTTTATTGGTCATTACTTCTCTCATATTTATTTGTGTTGCATAATCATTGTCTCCACAATTGGCGCCGTCTGTGGGAAGCGTTCATCTTTCCCTGAGAAGAGCCCACGCCAAGAAAAGAATCTAAGATGTCTGGTCACAGCAGCAATGCTCCTCAAGCAGGAGATATTCAAGAACCACCTGCTCCTCGTAGGATTAGGTCTGAAGTCCGACGTTCAGATCGTGGGGCTCGCTTGGAAAGGTCAGCCTTAGAAGAAAGTCAAGGACCAGCAAGGTCCACGCAGATATCCAGATTGATTGATGCATACGAGGCAAGGCTCCACGAGCAGAGGGAGTCTTCTCGCAGATACGAGGCTGAGAATGCTCGCTTGAAAAGAAGACTGGAAAGACTGGAGAAGGAACTACGTCCTGATACCAGGAGACACCCCTATCGCACTCCTAGCCCTCAGGCGAGCAAATCTCGCAGCCGAGGAAGGAGCCCTAGGCGGGAATATCAAGGGGTCAAAGGTGGCGACTCAGACGACGACCTCCGCAAACAACTAAGAAGAGCTCGCCGCTACCAGATCCCTGCTCGCAACGACGAGAACATATGGAACCTGGTCCGCAGAGAAATGGACCAACATCCAGCTCACCGCGGCACCAGGTCGACCAGAGAACTCGCCAGGAGAGCCCTCAAGACCCAGATGAAGTCACCCTTCACGAGGGAAATTGAAGAGGAAAAGGCTCCCAAGAAATTTGCCATTCCAAGGTTCAAGATTTACGATGGGAAGACTGATCCCATTGATCATGTCAGGCAGTATCGGCAGGCCATGACCCTCTGGAATCACCGGGATGCACTGATGTGCCGTATTTTCCCCTCGAGCCTCCATGATGTGGCCCAGAAATGGTTCGAAAAGCTCCCTCACCGATCCATCAGAAATTTCAAATCCCTGGCCGAGCTCTTTACGGCCCGGTTCATCACCAGCAGCTCCCATCCCAAATCAATGGATGATCTTTTAACTATGAAGAAAACGCCTCAAGAAACACTCCGAGACTATGCGAAGAGGTACTGGGAGTTATTCAACGAGATCGAGGACTGCGCGGAAGAGGTGGCAGTGGCTTCCTTCAAAATTGGGTTACCAAGCTCTTCCCTCCTTTATCAGTCCTTGACGAAGAAGGAAGCTACGACCATTGACGACCTGATGGCCCAGATTGAGAAATACGCAAAGGTGGAAGATGTCACCCGCCTTAATATAGGAGAAAACGATCGAGCCAAGCTCGCTACCAAGGGAAGTGAGAAAGTTGAGAATTAGAAGAAATGAGGAAAGAGTGGGGGCAAGAATGGCTCCAAAAATGGAGGGAACCCAGACATAACAAAATCGTTCCAGGCGGTCAACACCGTCTTTAAAGAGCCAATTTAAAAAATTCTTGTGAAGATCAAGGATGAGCCGTTCATCAAATGGCCCCGGAAAATGGGAGGAGACCCCTCGAAAAGAAACAATGCATTAAGATGCGCTTTCCACAAAGAGGGAGGGCATAAGACCGAGCACTGCAAGGCTCTTAAGTCCCACCTCGAGGAGTTGGCCCAGTTTGGACATTTGAATGACTTCGTGGAAAAGAAGGTAGAGAAAGTGGCTGCCCACAGAGAGGCGAAACCCGACAACGTGCTGGAGGATGATGCCGGACATGAATTCGCAGTAATCCACGGAGTATCTGACGTCAAGCAAATATAAGGGAACTCATCTCGAATGGAGGTAAAGAAAATGACAGCGGTAATGCAAGCTTTTCAGATTGATCCAGCAAAATCACAGTCAGGAAAACATCGGCGAGCAGAGGACATCAACTACAACAAGCATATTGTTTTCACAGATGAAGACCTAGTGGGAGTAAGGACCCCACATCATGATGCCTTGGTTATTACACTCAGGATAGCCAACTTTGACATCGACAGGCTGCTCGTCGATCAAGGAAGCTCATCCGAAGTAATGTACCTCGACCTGTTTAGGAAATTGAAGTTGAGCGTCGTCGACCTAAAGGGAGCTACTGTCCCTCTGGTCAGCTTCGCTGGAAAAATGACCATGCCCCTGGGCAAAATAGTACTGCCAGTGCGCGCTGGAAATGTTTCCAAGATGATCGAGTTTTTGGTGGTCGACATTGATTCACCGTATCAGGCCATCCTCGGCAGGGGATGGCTTCATGAGATGAAGGCAGTCTCCTCGACCTACCATCAAAAGCTCAAATATGTTACCGAGCGAGGAGTAATGGAGATACACGGCGACCAGGCGAAGGCAAGGAAGTGCTTCATAGCGGCCATTCGACCAAAGCCAGATAAAAAAGCTGATCAACCCAGTGAGAAAGTGGAGGAAGGTGCAATTCCTTCCAAATAGCAATTAAAATACGGAAGTCCTGGAGTAGAAGTGGCGGCTAGGGACGGTGACAATAGCAGAGTCTTCCTGATCGGAGCGTCACTCACCGACCAAGAGCAAAAGTAATTGTCAACCTTACTCAGAAGCAACATAGATGTTTTCAATTGGGAACCTTATGAGCTGCCAGGAATCGATCCCAATATGGTCTGCCACCAGTTGCACGTCGATCCCACATTCAAGCCGATAACGCAGAAGGCACGGCGAACTGCTCCCGAGAAGGCAAGAGCAATAGAAAAAGAAGTCGAAAAATTGTTGGATGCAGGATCCATATGGGAAGTGCAATTCCCCAAATGGTTATCCAACCCAGTGGTAGTCCCAAAAAGCAACGGAAAGTGGAGAGTTTTCATAGACTTCACTGACCTCAACAAAGCCTGCCCCAAGGATAGCTTCCCTCTTCCAAAAATAGACCAACTAGTAGACGCCACCGCAACTCACGAACGAATGAGTTTCCTGGACGCATACTCAGGGTATCACCAAATTCCCTTGTATGCCCCAGATCAGGACAAAACGGCGTTTATCACGACAATTGGTTTATATTGTTACAAGGTCATGCCTTTTGGGCTCAAAAATGCAGGGGCAACCTATCAGCGGCTAGTTACTAAAATGTTCAAGAATTAAATGGGAGACACAATGGAGGTCTACATCGACGACATGCTCGTCAAGAGCAAGGAGAAGGAGAATCACCTCTCGGGCCTGTCAAGTACCTTCGAAATCCTCAGGAAGAACCGAATGAAACTTAATGCGAGCAAGTGTTCCTTCGGCGTCCAGTCAGGGAAGTTTCTTGGGTATTTGGTCAGCAAGCGAGGCATAGAGGCTAATCCGGACAAGATTGATGCAATCAACAGAGTGCAACTTCCTCGCACAATCCGGGATGTACAGAAGCTCACTGGAATGCTCGCTGCTCTAAATCGTTTCATTTCTAAATCCTCCGAGAGATGCAAGCCTTTCTTCCAACTCTTAAAGGGCAGCAAAACAGTAGAGTGGAGCCCAGATTGTTCGCGAGCATTTGACGAGCTCAAGTCCTACCTAAACACTCCACCACTGCTTGTCATACCACAGCAAATGGACTCTTTGTAGCTCTACCTCTCTGTATCCAGTCACACTGTCAGCTCGGCGCTAATGTGCGAAGTTACAGGAATCCAACATCCCGTCTATTACGCGAGCAAAACCTTATTAGATGCCGAGCAGCGCTACCTACCATTGGAAAAGCTCGCATTCGCCCTAGTAATAGCCTCGAGAAAGCTGAAGCATTACTTCGAAGCTCATACGATCATCGTCCTTACATCACACCCCCTCAAGGCTGTCCTAAGGAAGACGAATTTTTCAGGCAGACTGTCTAAATGGTCAGTCGAGCTCGGCCGGTTTGACATCCAATTTCAACCAAGGACGGCTATCAAAGGTCAAATCCTCGCTGATTTCATAGCTGAATTCACAGGTGAAGAACCCTCCGACCAGCCTAAGCCAACAAAGCAAAACAACCAAGCTATAGTGGAAAGCTGGAAACTATTCGTTGATGGAGCCTCTAACTCAAAGGGGGCAGGGGTAGGAATTGTTCTCATCACTCCAGAAAGCACAGTCCTTGAGCAAGGAATCAGGCTGGGATTTGCAGCCTCCAATAACGAAGCAGAATACGAAGCCCTAATAGCAGGCCTCCAAAAATCGTAAACTCTGGGAGCAAAGCGTTTGCAGGTATTCGGTGATTCGCAACTAGTTTCCAACTAGATAAGTGGAGACTATAACGCAAAGGATGAAAGAATGGAAGCCTACCTCTCCTTGGTGAAAAACTTAATGACGAGCTTTGAAGAGATCCACATCCAGCAGTTTCCCAGAGGTCAACACAGCCATGTTGATGCGTTAGCAGCCCTAAGTTCAGCAGTTGATTCTAGCCTTAAAAGGGTTATCCCTATCGATTTCCTCAGTTGCCAAAGCATTTACCCCAACTGCGAGCTGCCAAACGCAGAACCAATACTCCAATTGGAATCAGCCCCCAACTGGATGGATCCCTTGAAGGACTATTTAAAGGACGGAACGCTTCTAGAGGACAAGAGAACTGCCCACCAGATAAGGGTCAAAGCTGCTCGCTTTCACTTATCCACAGGAGGCAACTTGTATAAAAGATCTTTCTCCGATCCCTACCTTAGATGCGTCCACCCAGGCGATGTCAAGGCAGTGCTTCACGAGCTTCACGAAGGAATCTGTGGAAGTCATGTCGGAGGAACGTCTCTAGCCTTCCGAGCAATGAAAGAAGGTTATTGGTGGCCATACACGCAAAAGGACTCCGCAGTATATGTCCGCAAATGCCTGAAATGCCAACTTCACGCTCCTATGGTCCACCAGCCCGCCAGCGAATTAAAATCCCTGACCAGCCCCTGGCCTTTCGCCCAATGGGGAATGGACATCGTGGGACCACTGCCCACCACTGCCGGCAGTCGCAAATATCTGTTGGTTGCAACTGACTACTTTACCAAGTGGATCGAGGCAGAACCACTAGCGAACATCCGAGATGCTGACATGATAAGGTTCGTATGGAGGAATATAATCACTCGATTCGGAATCCTCAGAACCATCATCACTGACAATGGAACACAGTTCTAGAGTGTCCCTTTTCAGGACTTCTGCAATGAACACGGGATCAGGCACCACTTCAGCTCGGTGGCCTACCCTCAAAGAAACGGACAAGCTGAAGCTTCCAACAAAACAGTGATCGCCGGATTGAAGAAGCGATTAGAGCGAGCCAAAGGCGCATGGGCAACCGAGCTACCGCATATCCTATGGGCATACAGAACGACTCCTAGGCGAGCAACAGGAGAAACGCCATTCTCACTAACATATGGTATGGAGGCAATCATCCCACTAGAGGCGGGATTGCCAACAATGAGCTCCGACCTTGTCGAACAAGGCCAGAACGTTGAGGCTTTGCTCGCTGAACTCGACCTAGCCGACGAACGCAGGGAACTTGCCCTAGTGAAACTAGCGAGCTATCAGCAACAGCTCGTGAAGCACTACAGCGAAAGGGTCAACCCGAGGAGATTCAAATTTGGGGACTATGTTCTAAGAAAGATCCTGGGCAACACAGTGAAGCCATCAGACGGTAAGCTGGGCCCAAACTGGGAAGGACCTTATAAGATAATTAGAGACGACCTGCAAGGTGCCTATCATTTGGAAACGATGGAGGGCAGGGAGATACCACGAGCATGAAACGCAGCTAATCTCAAGAAATTCTATTTTTAGGAATTCTATTATTAAATATTTTATTGTATTCGTTATGTGAAAGCACAGTTCATTTCCCATTTCACTAATGAAAATCTCTCAATTGATCACTCTCTAATTAGTAACAGTTATATTTTATTACACATCCCTTCCAAATCACAGGCATAATGGTCGACATAGCAGGGGAACACCCCTCCTCAGGTCATCGTCATGAAGCACGACAGACCTCTTAGCATTGCCCCTGGCAATATATGAAGCCCTACAGAGTATTCTTAGGCATCAAACCTACTTTGGTTAAACAAAATCCTGATCGGATGAAGACATCCAACACCAGGTGTGTCCTCGCCAATTGCCCTACTTAGGCCTAAGGGAGTGTGACGACACAACCTAAAAGGTAAAGTGAGGGTACAATGGTATTCTTGCATTATGCTGGACTGGGGGGACACTCGCATGACAAAATAAAAAAGATTATGAAGCAATGAAAATATTAAAAGATTGGATGAACACGTTTAGTCGGCAAAATTGCCCAAAACGCGAACTTTTCATTAATCCTTTATATTTACAAACAATGATAATACATGTTTAGTCGGCGAAGCTCGCCCAAAGCATTTAAATTATCAAAAAGAAAAAGAATAACAAAATCTCAAGGAGGTGGAAGCCTCCGAGCAAGATAATCAGCAACTTTAGCTCTCCTTCCATCATCAGGAGCGGGGGCTAGCTCTTCCACGACCTCATTTGCGTCCAACTCCAATAGTTGTCGGGGAATAGCATCAATGGGGATCCATCGATCATCCCTTTGAATGGATTGGGCATCAAAGTGGAGGAAGATATCTCGTTTCGATACCATAACACCGAGTTCCTCGGGACCTGCAGCTCTCTCAGGGCACTCAACCACCCTCTGATGAAAGAAAGTTCTTCGAACTCTGACAATCTCGTGGGAGCATCCAGCCAGCCCTGATCGTAGCCATCAGACCACACTTGGCGAGGGCCCTTCTTGAATAGATGCCGCAGTCGGGAAACGTCCCTCTGGAGCCCAGCAGCAATTACATAAGCTCGTCGAACATCGTTGCGCAGCTCCCCAATCTCCCTATCACGCTGTTCGACGGCTTCCCTGTTCCTACCCCTGGCACTCCTGCCAGCACGAGGGAGGGGAGGCCGAGCAGCTCGCGACGAAGAAGAGCCTTGGAGGACTGCCAAAATGATGCTCGGCGAATGCTCCTTAAGCTTTAGGACCTCCCTCCTCAAGTCTTCATTCTCCTGCTGCACGAACTCCCCAACCTGGTTAATCTCGGTGGCCTCCAGTAACCTTGATCTTAGTGCACTGACTTCTTCTTGTACTGAGGCACCGATTTCTTCCATCTCCCGGAGCCTGTCCTTCAGCTTGGCCACCAGCTCGGACTGATCCTTATATTTTTGGTTCCTTAACTTAGCAAACCTGCAAAGTCTAGCAAAGGCCTGGCGAATTTCAGGGCTTGCATTAGGACCAAGAGTCCTACCCAGTTAGGAGGTAGCAGGAATATAGTCATCAACATCAACCAACTACAAGTAAAAGAAAGAGAAGAGAAAGAGATCAGCATAAACAAAAATGAAGTCTTTTCATTAATAAGGAACGAGGTTACATCAGATTGAAAAAGAAAAAAATACAAAGTAGCCCTATCAATTAGCAACCTCGGGTGGCCCAGAGGTGGATGGTCCCTTGTCCTTATCAGCATCAGCAGGGGCATTACCCTCTGCAGGGGTGTCTTCTGTCCTCTCAACCAAAGGAGCATCAGTAGGAGTCGCCTGAGAGACAGGATCAGTGCCTTCAGCAGTTGGGGCAGGGTCCTCATCTACGACTGGCCTCGGCCCTGGATCGTGCTTGTCAAAGAGTGGGGACACAACGTCCACCCCAGCAGCCACGAGAGCCTTATTCCACCCTTTCTTGAAGTTCAGACGGCTGATATAGCCTATCTGAACGTCGGCGTCCTCATACGCAGCAGCCCAGCCAGAGTTGTACGAGTCCTCCTTAAGGGTGGCTGCCTGGGCTTTTTCCGCCTCTAGTTGCTCGGCCAGAACCCTGTTATTCTCTGCAAGGTCCAGCTTGCTCGTGCACACCAGATCATAAGCCCTCCTCAGCTCGCCCAGCTCCCTGACAGCATCATCTCTCTCGCGAGCAGAATTGACAAGGGCCAGGTCAGATGAAACTCGAGCTGCATCAGCAGCCTTCAGGTCGGCCTCCAGCTGAGAGCCCCTGGCTTCCAGAGCAGATCTTTGCTGTTCCAGCTCACCATTCCTCCTCACTAGCTCGTCGCGAGAGCGATAGAGCACAGCGAAGTCGGTCACAAACTGCAAAGAATAAAGAAGAAATCAAGAAGAAGAAACCATCAAGACTTGTTAAAAGAAATTGAGAATTAGAAGAGAACTTTACCAAGGCAGGCCTCTGGATGGCTTGCAGAGCCAGCTGATCGGACCCCAACGCCCTCTGGCGATCCGCAGGAAGGACTGCTCTCTTGAGCAGCCCAGGGGCTAGCTGAGGAGAAGTGGCCACCGAAGCCCCCTCAGGCAGGGCAGATACTGGGACCAGGGCTTGACCTATTTTGGTCCTCGATTCCATCTTCCTCCTCTCCTCCTCCTTTTCTCTATCCCTTCTCTTTCTCTCCTCCACTTTCTTCTTCTCCTCCACCTTCCTCCTCTCCTCGTCCTTTTTCCTCTCCATATCTCTCACCTGCTCCTCCTCTCTCCTCTTCTTTTCTTGCTCCTGAGAAGAAGGCCGAGAACCAGTAGCTACAACCCCAGATGCAGACTTCAGTTTCTTGGACCTCTGTGCAAGAAGCACGTCATCATCATCGTCATCATCTCTGATCAAATTCTTCCTGGGAGGCATCTCTTCACCAGAGCTCTTGGAAGTGCTCGACGATCCTTGAGCTTCAGAATCCTCCTCAGAATTAGAAGAACTGCTACTGACAGAGCTCCCTCCACCAAGATTACCGACAGGATCACTTTCAGAGCTCCTCTCCTCCTCGTCCAATTGGATTAGCTCGGCAGTAGTCTCTTCGAAGGAAGCGAACTCTGGAACACTGTCCACAGGTTGTGCTATGAAGCTAGAGCCTACGTTCTTATACTCTAACAAGAAAGCGACAGATCTGGGATGCTCGCCGTCACCCAAAGGCTCTCTGATGTTCCAAGCTTTAACCAACTCAGAAATTCGGACCTCGCTAAGAGCAGGCTCCACGTTCCTTGACCTCGCTGTAAAAGAAAACACAGAAAGGAGTTAGAAAAGTCATAAGTTAGCAGAGATTGAAGCAACAGTACAAATATCTACCTATATATTCTTCCCCATAAAAGGGAACAGTTAATCTTTCAGACATTGACCCTTCAGATTGGGGAGAGAACTGCCAATTCCTAACAAGAAAACCTTCCTGCCAGTAGTCCTTATGGGAATCAGGTTAATTTACTACCAATACCCTATCAGGGCTCCTAGCTTTGAGGTACAGGACACCAGAACTATTTCAAGAGAAGGAGTAACAAAATCAGAACTCGGCAAGCCCTAACCTTGTGCCATACAATTGATTTATCCTATGCACGCCGTTCACTATTTTCCATACATTGGGCGAACATTGTCCAGGTACAATACTAAAATAGCTAAAAATGCAAAAACAGATCATTAGGGGGAAAACTAAGTCCCCCCTGAGAAAGCAACAAAGCATGAATCCAGTGGGCATCCTCTATATCCCTAACGTTCCTAGGAGGCGAGGCACAACACTCTATCTCCACCCACTCAGGAATGTTGTAGAATTTTCTAAATTCCGAGATCGACCTATTTCCAATCTTTGCCATTGGAAAATACAAGAAAAGCTACAAACCAAAGAGAAAATGCAAAGGGCACGAGAGACTTACAAGACAGAAGATCAGGTCAAATGACGAAGAAGCAACGAGAATGGAGATCGAAAGTAGAAGCGCTAGAGTTCTCAGAAGATAGAAGAGTGCTGGAAAAGCTGAAACGACGAAAAGAAATGAGCCTTATTCCAACAAACCTTCAAAATCTAATCATATCACACAGTAAGCGAAGCAGCTGCCGCCAAAAATCGACTCTACAGCTCCCGAGGAATTGCAACACGGCAATTATGGCTAATCATTTAAATCTGTTGGGCCCACATGCATGGCACAACAAATTTAGGGGCAATTGTGGGTACCCGGAATTTAGTGCTATAGGCCTGGACGAGTAGCCCAGCCCTAGCGGCCCAAAGTCCAGGCCCCTCATCTTTTGTATTGATCCAATTTCCCCACGATCCCATGAAGGGAAGTTATAGGGGAGCACGATCCCATGAAGGGAAGTTATAGGAAAGATGGATAATAGGGAGGAACCCATCATCTCCACTAACGAACATACACATATATAAATTAAACCCTAGGTCCGGGGCAAAGGACAAGTTGTATTCTCTGTACTCATTCTCCGGAATATTGAGAAATAATATGGACTGCACCACCGTGGACGTAGGCACATCTTTGCTGAACCACGTACATCCGTTTTTGTGTGATTGGCGTTTTATTTTCTTTGTTCTTTCTTGGTCATTACTTCTCTCATATTTATTTGTGTTGCATAATCATTGTCTCCACAAGGCGTATAATGAAGTATAAGTAAAGTTTCAACGAAGCTTCAGCGAAGGCCTTCGTTGCGGCATGCTTCAGCGAAGCTGCCCGCACCTTCGTTGCACAAAGCTGCCTAGCTTGACTCAAACTTTGCTTATTTTCAAATTTTCAAAAATAAATTTTTGAAATAAGAAAAATTTAAGTAGAAAAAACATAATATTTACACACAAATTTTTTACCAAGATTCGAAAGTTTTGTAAAAACACATGACGAGAGTGTAAGGGTTTCTCTAACTTCTACCTTTTATCCAAAGTGTGATCAATGAGTCATGATGATGATAAAACTAGATTTAAGGTCTTGAATAGTTATGAAGCATTAATGAGAGGCAAAATCAAGAACCCGACGTGTAGCGAAATAAGACAATTACCTATGAGGGCAAAAATGAGTATATGAATACTCTTACAATCTCTCCCTTTGTCTATTTCGTGACAAAACACATTACTAAATGATTACAACCACTCAAAATGAAAAATCTATCATCTATGACATAAAGTCTTACCAAATTCATAACAAGATATCACAAATTGCTACAACCTATAAGTTTCAAGAAACTTCGTTAAAGTACTCGAAGCATGTTTTTCGGAAATACACTAGCAAACTCATCAAAATACCAATGTGTGAAGATATCCACAATATGAAATAGTTAGAAATAACAATAAGAGATATAAAAATTCAAAGACCATATTTCTGTTCTAGCTAGCATATGAAATAAGTTTCAAGACTCTCCTTAAATATGGTATTATAAAGTAAGAAAACTTCCCCTTTCTACCAGAAATTCTCCCTTTTTTATCAAGGAAGTAGACAAAGAAAAGAATCAAGTATATAAAGCATGAGAATTCTGAGGAGCACATGAAGTCAGTGAAATATAGGCAAGGTAACATACTCTATAAGTATATTTTTCATTCACACATAGATATGCAATACATAGTGAACAAACTCCGAAACCTTGATTTGGATAAGGAAAAATATAGATTAAGATTTCATACTCACCAAATGTTATGAGATGTATGACAAGTGTTCATAAACAAGAAAACATTATCTCACGTGATAAGATGAGATTTATCAACCAAGAAAATAAGATCATGTCGCATTATGAAAAAATTAATGAACATCATTGAAAGATTAAAACCAATTTCGAGTTCAATTAAGAATAACAATTTATAAGAAAAATGACTCAAAGCTTCAATAGGAGTGAAAATCTCTAACACCATTATGATACTTTCAACTAATATTTTTTCTTCATTAATGAGAAATTCAATTAAAACCTTTGGTTTCACATCCTTGATGTTACTCAATTTTGGATGAGTAGAATTATTTGAAACATCGCTTTGTTCAAAATTATTTTTTCATGTGGAGGCCTTAACTTATTCATTACAAAGATGGGATACTGTGTCCAATTTTCAAAGGTAGCATCATCTAATTAAAGTTTTAGCCGTAACCAGATCATATATCATGATTTGACGTAACATCTAGCTTTTTTAACTCCTTCAAATCATGAACAAATCTCACACATACAGATTTTTAAGATAATGAACCCTCTCTCACAAATATTCAATACTTTGAATCATTTGTAAAAGATCGTGCAACTTGGTTATCCTCCATAAAGTGGAATTAATTCAACGTGTAGTGCAGTGTAAAGTGCAATAAGATATGAGCATGCATTCCCAATAAAAAATTTCTCAAAGTTTAAAAGATATTGAAAGAAAATAGAAACATTACCTTGAATATACGAGGAGAAAAACACACTAAGGGGGAAACATTGGATCAGTGGAACAATATCACTAAAAACTTGGTAAAGACTTTTAGAGGGGACTAACGACTAACACTCTTCCCTAGATAATTCACACCTTACACTTTTTCCACCAACCCCGTAGCAAGTCGGATATCTCTACATGTCGATAGAATTTCTCAACATCTCTGATGTCTTTACACATGTCAACAGTGTTGCACACGTCTTTGTCTTCAAACTTGGAGTTCAAAAATGATTTGAACCCAAAAAGATCCACACAGATCACAATACTCTTGTTGGGGGGAAAACCCTAAAGTATATGGATTTTTTTTTTTGTGTGTGAAGGTGCTCTTAGCAAAATCTTCTTCTTTAATATTAATCAACCTTAAGAAATAGAGGTGATTAAATCCAAAGAAGAGAAGAAGGAAAAGACGAACTAGATCTAGAAATTAGGTTATATCTTTTTCAAAGGTGTGTTCTTATCTTCTTAGAAAGGAAGAAGATGAAGAAGACCCAAAAACTCTCTTGGTATTTTCTCTTACAAGATTTGAGAGATACATTAAGATGAAGAGCAACAATTGTTTAAATAGTAAAAACCATTCAAATGGGTTTAGTCAATACCAAGGCAAGCTATAAAGTCACATCTCTTACACAAGGCATGAGTGAGAGTTGTTGGGGGCTCTAATGTCCAATGAGCAAATAAAAAGTGACTTTATAAACAAAAACCAAGAATATCCTTTAAAGATCTAAAAAACAGATCCGCGCCTCTATTATACACGTCGCTGGTAGGTTCGCTCCAGCTAAAAAATTATTTGTTGTAGCGATCTTGCAGCGAATCAAGTCACTTACTTTTTCGGAGAATCTTTTACTGACCTTCGAGAGAATGAACGTCCAATGAAGCAGAAACGTTGCTACAGCGAAGGCCTTCGCTACGGGGAAGCTTCAGCGAAGTTTCTAGCGCCTTCTTCCAAAGTTTTTGCTAGAGGAAGACTTTTAGTTTTGCTACCAGCAAAGGGGGACCGTCGTGGGAGCGAAGCTGCTAGGCTTCACTCAAATTTTTCTTATTTTTCAGATTTTCATAAAAAGGTCTTGAAATAAGCAAAATTTAAAGAGCAAAAACAAAATATTTACACACAAAAGTTTTTACCAAGATTCAAAAGTTTTTTGTAAAAATACTTGACCCGAATGTAGGGCCTTCTCCAACTTTTACCCTTCATCCAAAGTGTGATCAATGAGTCATGATGATTATAAAACCGACTTCAAGGCCTTGAACGTTTATGAAGCTTTTCGGAGAGGTAAAATCAAGAACCCAAAGTGTTTTCAAAACCGGAATAAGATTTACTACATTAATCTTATTTTTCACACCCATATGGAATTTACTTGAATAATATTCACCCACGCCAATCACGATGGACATTGTCACAACATAACATCCGACAAATCACCACTCGTATTTACATATACAAAAAATCATCGTACAATAACTCATAGGTTACCCATGGTACCTTACACTCTCAAGATAAGTGAATCAATCTAAACTAATTGTGCCAGGTTTTAAGTAATTCAACGGGATGTTCACATGTAATGTTTTACAATTGTGGGCAAAATATACCAATCATCTTAATATGACATTGTTTTAATCAATGGTTCATGTTCAAGGCTTCAAATTTTTTATCAAGAATGAAAATATGCCAATATTTCTACAATTACTTATTATTTCGTATAGCTTGGTTAAAGCTAATCAATTGTTCAGATAAGGAAAATCCGAATTCTTCAATTCATAAAATATTACTGGTTTTCCATTCTCATGCAAGGCTCATCACTAATCATTTTTTTCAATCAAAACTTTAATGCTTAAATAGCAAATAATCATCTTCATGCTCATAAATTGAATTCATCATCTTTAATCACTATCATGTTGAACTAGGTTTTTGACATAACCATAATTTAACATCTTTGATACAATTTATATGATATTTCTACTGATGTTAATTTTTATTCTTTGAATCATCAAAATCCTAATTTATTTTACGATTTCGCAATAAAACATCACATATTGATTATAATTAGAAAAGTATAGAACTTGTTACCTTATTAGTTTAGTGATCAAAACCTTGGTTCAAGCTTCAAGGTCACTTCCTCTTTAATGATTGGCCACTTCTTCTTATTCTTCTTCTTCTTCTTCTCTCTCTCTCTCTCTCTCTCTCTCTCTCTCTCTCTCTCTCTTATGTCCACATTAGACCATCTCCATTGTTTGACTTTCTATCATTAGTCAAAATTAGTTTTAGAAAATTTATATATGACGTATGACTTTCTTGATCAATTAGAAAAGTTTACGAAATAGTGTCCCCAATGACGTTATTTCTACAAATGATTTTATCGAATGTGTCAATAGTAGAGAATATTTGGGTATTGTGTGGTCTAGTCATCTTTGTTCATGTTGTATATAAATTTCAACATTTTGAAACTGCCACTTCATATAGAGTTGGAGAAATAATTTCCCATTGGAGAAGTTTTTCACATTTATCTATTATAGAAATTTTGATACCACTGGAGATGGCCTTTAAAGTGTTTACGTTGGGAAAGAACCCTCATTTTAGAAACCAAAACTCTTCATCCCATTCAAACGACATGAAGTCACTCAAATGATTACAAATGATCTATTATGCGAGGTCCAACATGTTAATCCCTTGAGGGTCGTTTGAACGCGCTTTTACGCATCTTCAAACTTGGTATTCTGCATTGAACCCTTAAATCACCGAAAATCATTTCTAAGGTCCTTGCCTTCACCGCATCCCAAGCACTCGCAAACTAAGGTTTAATCATACTAAGCCTCCCAATAAGCCCCTGACATGGCCTAAAGATGTAAACATACTCTAACATAAATAAAATGTGCAACATAAGGTATAGTTTACACCAGGGGTGCACATGGTTCAAGTTGGAGCCAGAGTTGGCCAGTTCCACATTTTTTTAACCGAATTCAAACTTATTATGCCAAGATGGACGATTTTTGGGATTGGTTTGAATCGGTTCTCGATTCCAAAATATATTTAAAAATAAAAATAAAATCCTTAAATATAATATTAAAAGTACTTGATAAGTAAAACATTATAAATATAATCCAAATCCAAAAAGTCAAAATCAATATAAAACTTTTAAATTAAAGAAAAACCATGACATTTTTCATATATATAAAACTTAAAAAACATGTTAGGATTGAATTGGTTCCCATTTGGTCCAAATTATTGGTTCGGTTAATTGTTTGGTTCGATTTGAGTTTGTGCTAGAACCAAAAACCAAACCGATAAGATAGGGTTTTTCATTTTTTGGAATCGGAACCGAACCAACAAGGGGAAAAATCACGCAAACCCAACCCGGTACGCCAAATTTGGTTAGATTTATCAGTTTTTTCGGTTCTAATATACACCCCTAATTTACGCGACAAAGGCACAAACACAAAACTAAGCTACCAAGGAAGCTTATGTTAATGAGATTTAACTCTAAACCACAATAAAACCTAGTACATTAAGTGAATAATATAAACAACTCAATAACTTATGGAACTATACTACGCAAACACAAATATAAACACACAACCACAATAAACGGTAAATTACACCCAATCCATTTTCAACAAATTTTAAACATTTTAATAAAGGGTAAATTATTAAACACACAACCACAATAAAGGGTAAATTACACCCAATCCATTTTCAACAAATTTTAAACATTTTAATCCATAAAATCATGTTTTATCATTTTTTTAAGAAAATGAGTCGGGTGTAAAAAATCGATAATTCAAGGGGTTTAGTGTAATTTACCCTAAATAAAAACAAGAAAATTGAACATAAATCATATTAGCTTGTCTTCAAATTTATGAGGCATTGTACTTTTAACTAAAATTATAAATAAACTTTCACCTATCTTGATGTCATTTTACACACAGGAAATAAAATTCAAATCCAAACAAATGTACATACTTTTTACCATGTGAAATATATTTCACCCAAACCATTCTATACTTAAGTTTCTATTCCTCTGTGCTATAGAAAAAAATAAATTTTAACAATTTTACAACTTACATATACATGTTCATGTTGGACTTAATCCTTTAATTACAGCTCATATATTCCTCCCTCACTATCCAGTTTTGAGGTTTGCAAGTAATTACAACATTACATAAAGTGATCTAGTAATTAAACTTCCTCTTTGGGTATATGTCGTGAAGATATCATGTATCAGTTATATTTTCCCAGGTACCTGGCTACCCATATCTATCAAGCATTTTTTGGTGAGGTTTACTATTGAGTCTGCAATTACTCTTGCATTAGATTTCATATAACCACCTGCAACAAGGATAATTTGGATCAGATTTTTCTTTGAGTATATCACACTAACCTACAGTGTAATTTGGTATAATTACACATACCTCCCATATTGCTTTATATATTATAGGAAAATTCTAGTTGTACATGTGTGTCTGATATTTAAAAACGTTATTTGGCCTTTGACTCTCATTTATTATATATGTCGACACCCCAAGTTTCGTGTGGTGTAAGTTTGACACCCGAAAGTGTCATAAATTTTCTTTCTTTGCTATATCTTTGGAGAATTTGAGCTTTAACCCTCATACATTTAGCCCTATTATATTTTTGGTGCAAAGTACATAATAATATACCTTTAACCCCCAAATGACTTTTTTGAGATTTTTTGCAAGACTTCTCAAGTATTGCGAATTTGGCACCCAATTTAAGTGGACCAGAATAAATACGAACCAAAGTCCAAATCACCCAATCTTTTATTACACTTTTTGGTGGCAAACCTATATTGTGCAAAAGCTTGAGTGTCAAGGTCACAATATGCATAACAAATGAGGGACGATGGCTAAATATTCCTACTTAAAACAAAAGGAGACAAATGTTACATTTAAAATAAGAGGGGAGGCACATATAATATTAAGAACAAGATTAAAAAGAAATTATATATATATATATATATATATATATATATATATATATATAGAGAGAGAGAGAGAGAGAGAGGTCCGTAAATGAGAACCTTCCATTTTTTTATTATTTTTTCAAACCGTAAAAATTATTTTTGAGTTGCACCACCCCCCCACCCCACCCACACCCACAAAAAATGGGAATTTAAGTATTTTGTCTCATCTTGTAAGATTCATTTGTAGACACTCCCATGTTTTTTTTTAATTGTTGATCTTATTGCAACCACTATAGGACAAGTGTCATTCTTTGCGGAAAGGAAGATTGGCGGTTACGGAGTGGTTAT
Organism: Sambucus nigra; assembly: GCA_949130495.1. Classification (NCBI taxonomy): domain Eukaryota; kingdom Viridiplantae; phylum Streptophyta; class Magnoliopsida; order Dipsacales; family Adoxaceae; genus Sambucus; species Sambucus nigra. The sequence continues at coordinate 442,277,486 of OX422211.1, forward strand.
GAGCAATTTGGGTGGTTATGAGACTTACTATAATTTTTAAAAACACATGGGATGGGAGCCTAACAAATCTTAGGAGATGGAACTAAAGCCAAAAAAACTAAAAATGAGGAATATATATATATACAGGCCGGATCTAATGCGAACTTAACTTGCGGATTTAACTTGCAGACGGATTTTTCCGTATTTTTTAAAAATAGCAAAAAAAAAATCGATTTGATTTTTTTCTAGTGATATTTAAACATTTCAGGGATCCCTATAAAAAAAATCAGCTCAAAATGAATTGTTTTGCTATTTTTAAAAAATCGATCAAACATATATCAATTTTTAAAGCTCTTTAAAACTGACATATGTTTGACCGATTTTTTAAAAATAATAAAACATTTCAATTTGAGATGATTTTTTTTATATGGGTCCCCTAAAATGTTTAAATACCACAAGAAAAAAATCAAGTCGAAATTTAATTTTTTCATATTTTTAAAAAATACACAAAAAACCGTCTGCAAGTTAAATCGGCAAGTTGCGTCCGCATTAGAGCCTGACTGTATATATATATATATATATATATATATATATATATATACAAAAAATCTCCTGTAAGGACTCCTTATGGTGCAGATTCCGATACATACCATTTTTTTAAAATAGTAAAAAAATAAATTTTTTGATGAAACTTCATGGATATGATCTCCATGGTGAGAAAATCATCTCTAATTTTTTTCGTCAAAAAATTCAATATAAAAACCATTGAGATGAGGTGATATGTAAAAAAATGGTATAAATATGCATTTTCAACCGTTGAAATGTTGGCGGTCATCTAAACCCCCTAGCAAATGGTATAAATATGCATTTTCAAAGGTCGAAAATGCATATTTATACTATTTTTTACATATCACTTCATCTCAATGATTTTTTTATTGAATTTTTTGATGAAAAAAATTGGAGATGATCTTCCCACCACGGAGATCATATCCATGAAGTTTCATAAAAAAAATATGTACCGGAGTCTGTACCATAAGGAGTCCTTACAGGAGAGGGTCTCTGTCTCTCTCTATATATATATATAGCTTAACCAAACACTAGTGGAGGTCCATGTAAATTTCCGCTCTCCCTCTTGTACCAAGAGTGAGGAAAAAAATTAGGTTATTATATAGAAGGAAGATTTATATTAAACTTAACCTGATGTGAGCATTATGATAGGGATATTCTTCTCGCGAGCGAAACTGAAAACCTTCTCATCTCTACTAACAACACCTTCAGGACTTATCTGGATAAAATGCATATCAGCACAAAATTATATAATATGTTCCTAGAAAGAACAAGATTACAATTAAGTATTTCATTGTAAAGTCTAAGCCTATAAAATCATATTTTCTGTTGTAAATGGCTTCTTGCACTATCTCAGGTGCTATCTTTCATCTTTTTTAATTTAAGGGTAATTTACATATTTGGCCCCTAAACTATCACCAGTATTAAGTCCAATATAAGACACAAATTATTTAATTAGGTCCAATATTATTCCCATATGAATTTACCATCAAATCTAATAGAAAATTATTTTACTCTTTTACCCTTCTATAAAGTGTGAACCTGGAGCAACGGTAAGGTAGCCCCATTGTGACATGGAGGGTAAGGCTGCGTACATCTAAACCCCCTAGTAGGGCTACCTTACCGTTGCTAGGGGGTTTAGATGTACTCTTTTACCCTTCATTTTCTCGATGTTTTTTAAGATATTAATTCATTCTTTTTAATAAGTATTCACATATGTTCTTTCCTCTTGTTATTCTCATGTTTTTGTAAATTCCTCTTTATATATTTATAAAATATATTTATTTATCAACGTATTCCCAGATCCTAATTTTTTATTTATTTGTAGTGACGGACATGACATTTGTGTCCATGTCCGTACTTCTTAGTGTAAGGACATTTTTCTTACGTCCAACATGTTACATTTGTGTATGTCGTACGCCGCTACATTTGGCACGTCACTTCACGATATCATATGACGGCTTCTATCCGAATTTCGGGAATCAAGCATTCAATAACTCCATCAAGTGTCACACATCTGCCTCAACGACTTCACGTTCCATGATTTTAGGGACTTAATGCAAGTGGTACGCAAGAGAAGTCAAAACAGTGAAATAAGGCAAGATATGAAAGTTCAAGGGTATTTTGGTAATTTTACAGCCACCGTCCAGAGGTCCGATCATCTGGAAAGTTGTAGATCTCGCCACAACGAAAATACTGGAAGAAACGGCACCTCAATCCGAGCTACGGTGAAGAACTTATGGCTCTTTGAAAATGGAGAAAAATCCAAGAAAAACACTTGGAAGAATGTTGTGATTTTTAAGCCCCATTCCAACGATTTTCTGCGAACCGAAGGCCAAACCGGTTCAGGGGCCGAACCGATTCGCGGTACACCCGAACCGGTTCGAGGTACCTGTACGCTTGCAGAGTTTTAGAATTTTAAAACTCTTTTTGGTTTCCTTATAAAAGCCAACTTCGGGAGAGTTATTTTGTAAGACTTTGAGAGACGTTTTTTAGAGTCCAAATACATCTAGTCTTCATATTTTTGAGTCCCAAGACTCATGTTTTGATTCACACATCCTTGCCATATTTTTGTGAATCCTTTTGGAACCCAAGGACACATTTTCGCTTTTGTTCATCTTTGTGGGAGATCTCTGCAACCGATGGCTGCGTGTCATTGCTGAGTGAGTCTCTACGAAGTTTTATGGTTGTGTGCCATTGAGGAGTGTTGCGGTTCTTCCTTCGCTGATTGGATTGAGGTCCATGTGGTTTCGCTGCGTGTGGATTCATTGCTGACGACACCGACCGACGCCTGCCGGTATTCGTGTGTCACTGTATTTCATTTAGAGCTGGCAATTTTTGACTCGATAACCCGTTTACGGTAATAACCCGAAACGACCCGAACATGACCCGTTTAGCTTGTATAGATTTAAGAGTACCGAAAACTTATATTAAAATAAAAATCAACGCGACCCGAAAATGACACGACTAACCCGAATTGTCACCCCTAATTTTTCATTGTAATCCGTGAAAGTTGCGATTTACTTATTATAATGAAATAAAAGGTTTTGCCCTGCGGGGATTTTTCCTTAAACTTGTGTCGTATGATTTATCTATTTATGGATTGACACGCGTACACACGTAGTTACATGTTTAAGGGTTGATTTAACTTTGTTTAAATATGGACTCTAATTAAATAAGGTTTAATCGAAAACTTGCGAATCTATTTAATCAATTATCACACAACGCATTCATACGGTTTAATTGGAAACTTGTGAATCTTTTTTAGCATCTTTTTCCAAGAGCACGTTTGCCATTGATTGATGCTTTGTTTCGAATACCATGACACCCTGACTTTGCTTGTTTGATTTATTCTTCTCATTTGTCTATTTGGGGACATCATAAAAAGGGAGAGAAAGAATTATCATTTTATGGAGGAGTTTGAATTTTGGGGGAGTTTTGAGATATGACTTATGCTTTCATCATAAATTGGTATCTATGTTCATCTCATTTCAAACTCGATACGTCACTTAGTATTTGCTTTATCTCATGTGTGTAGGTACTACATTGATGATCACTGAATTGCACACCCTGATGAGAAAAGTTTTGAGATTTTTGAAGATTTGAAGAACAAACGAGGAAGACTTATTCATTTGTATCTTTCCAGTTTTGGGTTCATGGGAAGGTAGATTTGTATGGACAATTTTGTTATTTGATAATTCGGATTTTTTATGTATGTACCAGCATAGACATATGGGGAGATTTGTAAGGACATTTTTCTTACGTCCAACATGTTACATTTGTGTATGTCGTACGCCGCTACATTTGGCACGTCACTTCACGATATCATATGACGGCTTCTATCTGAATTTCGGGAATCAAGCATTCAATAACTCCATCAAGTGTCCCACATCTGCCTCAACGACTTCACGTTCCATGATTTTAGGGACATAATGCAAGCGGTACGCAAGAGAAGTCAAAACAGTGAAAGAAGGCAAGATATGGAAGTTCAAGGGCATTTTGGTAATTTTACAGCCACCGTCCGAAGGTCCGATCATCTGGAAAGTTGTAAATCTCGTCGCAACAAAGATACTGGAAGAAACGGCACCTCAATCCGAGTTACGGTGAAGAACTTATGGCTCTTTGAAAATGGAGAAAATCCAAGAAAAACACTTGGAGGAATGCTGTGATTTTTTGCGAACCTAAGGCCAAACCGGTTCGGGGGGCGAACCGGTTCGCGGTACACCCGAACTGGTTCGAGGTACCCGTATGCTGGCGATGTTTCAGAATTTTAAAACTCTTTTTGGTTTCCTTATAAAAGCCAACTTCGGGAGAGTTATTTTGTAAGACTTTGAGAGACGTTTTTTAGAGTCCAAATACATCTAGTCTTCATATTTTTGAGTCCCAAGACTCATGTTTTGATTCACACATCCTTGCCATATTTTTGTGAATCCTTTTGGAACCCAAGAACACCTTTTTGCTTTTGTTCATCTTTGTGGGGAGATCTCTGCAACCGAGGGTTGTGTGTCATTGCTGAGGGAGTCTCTACGAAGTTTTATGGTTGCGTGCCAATGAGGAGTGTTGCGGTTCTTCCTTTGCTGATTGGATTGAGGTCCATGTGGGTTCGCTGCGTGTGGATTCATTGTTGACGACACCGATCGACGCCTGCGGGTATTCGTGTGTAGGTATTTCATTGTAATCCGTGTAAGTTGTGATTTACTTAATTATAATGAAATAAAAGGTTTTGCCCTGCGGGAATTTTTTCTTAAACTTGTGTCACATGATTTATCTATTTATGGTTTGACACACGCACACGCGTAGTTACATATTTAGGGACTGATTTAACTTTGTTTAAATATGGACTCTAATTAAATAAGGTTTAATTGAAAACTTGCGAATCTATTTAATCAACTATCACACACCGCATTCATACGGTTTTACACTTAGGTACTGATATATGTACACATGTAAAAAAAAGGGCAAACCCAGTGCATAAGGGCTCCCGCCACTGTGGGTTACTAGGGGATTTAGATGTACGCAGCCTTACCCATGCATATGCAACGGTAAGGTAGCCCCATATGCATATGCATGGGTAAGGTTGCGTACATCTAAACCCCCTAGTAACCCACAGTGGCGGGAGCCCTTATGCACTGGGTTTGCCCTTTTTTTTTACATGTGTACATATATATCAGTACCTAAGAAGTACGGACATGGACACAAATGTCATGTCCGTCACTACAAATAAATAAAAAATTAGGATCTGGGGATACATTGATAAATAAATATATTTTATAAATATATAAAGAGGAATTTACAAAAACATGAGAATAACAAGAGGAAAGAACATATTTGAATACTTATTAAAAAGAATGAATTAATATCTTAAAAAACATTGAGAAAATGAAGTTTGTTTTTTAATTTTTAAGACATGAACTTCAGTAGAGAAGCATTAGCGGAGGAGAGTTGTTCGAGTGTCATTGGTGGCTTATTTTTATAGGATGAGGCTCAAAACAATTCTACCAATATAACTCATATTGTTGTATACTTATAAAAACACATGCAAACAAGTGTCCTACACGTGAAATAACTGTCGGACACATTAAAACAAGTGTCGAACACGTTAATTTTGTATTTAAATTACGGATACATGAAAAGGGGTGTCCAACATGTGTCCGGGAGTGTCGGTATCTGACACGTTTCGGACATAGACATGTTTCCTTCTTACAAGTGTCTGTGCTTCCTAGATTAGGACCAATCATAACATACCGATTACACAGTCAATCATAGGACCACCACAAGCCACCACCCACAACACAATATTAGTTTTAGACTTTCAGGTGAGAAAGAGGGGCTACATTTTCCATTTAATTTAAATTTTATTTTTAAAATACTTCTGTGATCTGTTACCTAAACTGGGGAAATAGGAGGAAGGGCAACACTGAAACAAATCAAATAGTTCAATGACTCAATTGAGCCAAAATTTAATTTAGCTAACAAAATTGAAACAAGGGGGATGTTGGGGCTGCAAATCAAATGCCGCTCCAATTAAGTCCACTTTTATCTTGGGCACCGCTAGGCAAAATTTCAACCAAAATAAATTCATTTTTCGATTAAAAAATAAGTAATTTTTTCTGGCTACTGACTTGCATTTGAATCAATGGAAACCCATTTGCTCAGATGATTGGAGTTGGTCTAATATATTCATCACCAAAATGTAGTTGTTGCACCATATACAAAAATATATTTGAACTAAAACAGAGATAAAAGAGTGGTACAAACTAGGTTTGCAAACAATTACAAAAATATATTTTTTAGCTTGTTTTGTGCTTGGCCACTGAACTCGCATGTCAGCTTGTCAAGTCTGATTTTCTTCTAAGCATTTATTTGACATATGCCAAACACTAATAGCTGATTAAGTCTTTCCTGAAATGCAGACCTAGTTTCCAACTCATTCTTATCTTGTGTAACAATGAATAATACTATTAATACATATACTGGACACAAAATTAATTTTCAACATAAGTTTAGTACGTAATCTTAACTGTATTTAAGAGAGAGTGGTTTAGTTAATAGTGATTGTAATGCTAGGGGCAGAGGTAAGCCTAAGTTGGGATATTGTAAAAGATGACATGGTATCGTATGGTTTAACTGAGGATATTGCACTAAACATAGGATTCATGCAATCAACCCCAAATATTTGGGAAAATTTGTTGAGTTGAGTGGAGATTTAGCATTGTAACTGGTGAACTATTATGAAGGGTACTAAATTATTAGTTTCCTTGCAAAAAAGGAAGAATGAAATTGCTGTAATATACTACCTCCGTCCCAAATTAATGGTCGCTATTTGAAACTGACGATTTTTAAGAATTCACTCAATCAATGGCCAAGATCAAAGCCTTATTCACATCGTGGAATTCGGTCCGTCGAATACTTCCAAAAAAGGAAAGCAACTATCAATTTGGGAAGGCCCAAAAAGGGAAACATGACTATTAATTTGGAATGGAGGGGGTATACGGAAGGGAAAGAGAGAGTAGATAGATAGAGAATGAGAGGAGAGATTTTTTAGGAATTTAGAGTCAAATGAAGTAAATGTCTGCCACATTACCCTTCAGGCTTTAACTTAACGAATTTTTAGCATCTATATACTTTTTAATCACATTAGAACAGTTATTTAACATTAGGGTTTCAGGTGCCAGTGTGCCACATTCCAAACATGAAGAGCAAAATGAGATAACTCCCCAAAATTAAGGGACCAAAAAGTAATGAACCCTTAATTTATTCTTAAGTGTTAGCTTTTTTGGCCTTCATATTCTGCCACTTTGTTCATGATCTCCCACAAACCTATTTCCTATTTCTCCATCATCGCTCCAAGTGTACTAAGCCCCGAGAACTCTCATAAGATAAATTTTGTAAATTCTGACAAGTTGCACTTTTCTTTTCTGTTAATATACGAGTGTGAGCTTTCTAAGTTTTATCAAAACCATTGCACATTGTAAGCTAGATCTCTTTCTTCAAAAACTCATGAACGAACCGAAGTTATAAACTCTGACCTTTACAAAAAAGCATAGCAGTGACTCCTGTCATAATAGGACTTTTTTTTGTGGGTGCGTGTGTTGGAGGGGAGCAAAATCTGAAAGAACAAGAGCTTCTTCATTAACAATCCCATATGCAACATTACCTTTAACCTTCCCAATGGATCCCCATCAAGAATATCGGTACCAGCATTATAGACCACCAACTCGGGATCGAAGTTGTGCCCAGCCACCTAAAATTTCATTGTAGCAAACATATTATTACTCAATAAACAACACACTTAAAAAGTAATAATTACAAGTGACATATGAAATCCCCATGTAATGTATTTTCTTGAAATTCTCAATCCTGCAAGTCATTATAAGAATATCAGACTAACAGTGGGTAGAAACTCTCATTATAACTATTGCAGAACTCGCCTACGATGTAGCGACCTGTAATTTATAATAAATGTTTTAGAGTCCAACGCAATTCCATGGAGGTCTAAATATAACTAGTGTTGTTTTGATGTATGCGGGAAAGTGACACAAATAAAGACAAGCCGAGAATGAAAAGAATAGTGTTATTTATAATTTTTATTATTATTTTATGACGGTAATGAGGGAACAATTCTATAAAGTTGCAAATAAGAATATTCTTAACCATATGATATCATGGAGGGACCATCCTTAAGTGATGTCACCCATGACATCACATGGATGCTAGAGAATATTCACTTTATCGGTAGGCTTGTGCCCTCTCACCCCTTATAAATTGTACACCCTTTTAGGCCATTTATTCAATTGCCACATGTTTTAGAGAAATGAGAAGAGAGTGAATATTTTATTTATTTTTTTGTTATTGTACTTGCGCATCCGCAAATCACATCAAATCTGGTATTAGCGCGACGTTCACTTAATGTGACACGTGAGTCACGAGTTGTGATCCCTATCATTTCCCCTATACCACTGCAACCATCACGACAACCACCCCTTGGGCAAAGCCAACCCACCACTACCCACCATATACATCATCTACAGCTACACGGTGTCTATAGAGACTCATCTGACAAGTGAAGCTTCTCCGTCGCGACGAGATTATCAATAAAGCCCCCATCGATCAATGATTAGGGTACACAAACGCCCTTGGACGTTCACCTTGTGTAGAAGTTTTAATCAATTATATGGAGGGTCAAACAAGGGTAATGGTTCTACGAGGGGAGTTTTGATGACAATGAAGCAATGACCATGGATAAGGGGCATATAAAAGAACGTTGCAATCAAGTATGTTCAGGTGTTGAAAGATTCTTTTATGAAAACGGTATTCCCTTTTGTGTACCATCAGTCCCTCTTTTGTTCACGTCGTGCAATTGGAAATTATGGTTGTGTTTTCAAACCTCCTATATCACGTGAGTTAGTTATGTGAATTTTGAAAATTGAAGGGGAGACAACAAAGGAGATTGTCAATGAGGTGAAAAAGACAAGACATGGGCACAAATCGGGATTTTTATACTACCCGACGGGCAAAAAGATATTCGGGAGATATTGATAAATTTTCATGTTAACAACCCATACAGCACTATTTTTCTAAGACTCCATCAAACGCCATCAAAGATACCAAATTATATAGAAACACACGAAGAAGAGTAATAGCTTGGCAACATCGAAGCTCAACTCACTCATATCCATCATATATAATAAAAAAATTGAAAGATAAGCACTTGAGAAAAAAAGTAACTTAAGGAAGATGAAGATCCGTTGGTCATTGACAATATGCCTTCTAATGATGAGTGGGTTGTCGAGCAAGACAAAGAATGCCAAAGCAATGACTCGGGAGTGACTACACGTGGTTGACATAGAAAAAGGAGAAAGACGACAGTTCAACAACTACAAAAAAAAGGTCAAAATATTATTCATTTTACTTATTACAAACAAACACACAACTCATTTTTATACTTCATCATATTATTTGTTACATGACGGAAAAAGATTGCAGTTGGGGGTGAAGAAGAGGAAATGAATGGATCTCAATTCCGACAAGGAGGATAATAAAACGATTCGATATGTAGACGATTTTATGAATCAATAAACAAACTCTATCAAAGCCTAGCAGGAAATCCAACCAACGAGATGGGGTGGCTAGGGCACGTTGGTAGACAATAGTGACAATGGATACATGAGTGTTTAGGGGTACGCTCCAAAACGAGATGGTCAGGGAGGATCAGAGAGACGCAAGAGCGGACAAGAGATGGCGAAGGTGTTCAACAGCTATAGGGGTGGCAGAATACTTGCCAAAAATAGGTCTCTGGGTTTACCCAACATCCTCCCAGTCATTCCAGAGATCTTCCATAGATAATGCTATGAGCAGAAGTGATGAATCAATAACGAGACATGCTCAAATGTCTAATTTGATGTAAAAGAGCATAAATAAATCAAACAACAATCACCAAAATAGGCTCTTTCTGATGTGAATCAAGGGCACTATTGTCCTTTTTTTTTTTGGCATATTAGTAGTTTTATTTTCTTTTTGTTATTTTTCTTTATTTTTGTTATTGATATTTTCTTTTGCTTCGTTTTAATATTTAAAGGTAAGGATTAGTAATGACATTTTTGTAATTAGGACCTTAGCTTGGAGCCTAAGCTACTCCTTCCCTTTAAATACCTACTTGTAAGCCTCATTTAATATAGACTTGAATTTTTAAATATAAAAGAGTATTTCTCTCTCTAAAGTGTGTGTTAGATATTTTTAGGAGCCTTTTGACGTGTAGTTCAAGTCACTTTCGTATTTTGATTCACGAAAAAAAAGGATTTCAAATAGATATGAAAAATCAGGCTTTTCTTAAAGTAACTTACTTCTTTCAATATGAAGGCAGTGAGCATAAAATGAGTGCCTGATAAGGGACAAATTGAACCCGATGAGTGCCGGAGAGAAGGCATTCTCGAATGAAATAGTAGTCAAGTTCAACATGCTTAGTGTGAGCATGAAAAACGGGGTTTGAGGCCATATAGGTAGTGCTGAGGTTGTCACAGAACAGGGTAATGGGTTTGTGTGGAAGGAACTTGAGTTCAGTAAGAATATGGGCGATCCAAGTGGTCTCGGCACAGACATGGGCAAGAGAATGGTACTCCGACTTCAGAATTGGAGTGGGATACCGTAGGTTGTTTCTTGGCGGTCCAAGAGATGAGATTGGACCCTAAGAAGACACAAATACATGTAGTAGAGCGGCAAGAGTCGGGGCAACCAGCCCAATCAGCATCAGAGTAAATTGTGATAGTAACGGGTGTGGGTGAGCGACAAAAGGTAAGGCCAAAGTCAGGAGATCCTTTGAGATAGTGAAGGATCTGTTTGGTAGCAATGAGATGAGGTGATCTAGGTGCGCTCATGAATTGAGCAACATGATGGACAGCATAGGCTATGTCAGGACGGGTGAAGATAAGGTACTAAAAGGAACCAACTAGCTTGTCAATACTCAATGGCATCAGATAAGAACTCACCGATGTGAGCTGATAGTTGGGTTTTGACACAGACTGGAGTGGAGCATGACTTACAGTTTGCTATACTGAACCGCTGTAGAAGGTCAATGGTGTATTTGGTTTGGGAAAGATGAAGATGATCTGGGAAAAGTTGGCTTCTAGTCCCAAAAAGTATGATAAGAGACCAGATCGCTGAGCTCAAACTCTTTGCCAAAAGTGGTGATGAAGGAGGCGACTAGGAAAGGTGTGTTACAAGAATTATGCCATCGACATAGAGAAGAAGCAAAACTACGGAGTCTGATCGGTAGATGAACAAAGAGGCCTGGCTTTGATTGAAACCAAATTGTAGGAGAAAGTTGCTGAGACGCTGAAACTATGTCCGAGGAGCTTATTTAAGGCTATAGATGGCTTTCTTGAGGAGGCAAACATGATGAGGGTGATTGGGGTTTGCAAAACCAAGAGGTTGGCTCATGTAAACAATCCCATCTTATACACCATGAAGGAATGCATTATTCACATCAAGTTGACGGATAGACCAACCCATGGAGACGAAAATGCTGAGTACAATACGGATTGTGGTTGGTTTAATGATGGGACTGAAATTTCATCAAAGTCAACCCCAAGTTGTTGATGAAAGCCTTTTGTAACAAGTCGGGCCTTATGTCGGTCAATGGACCCATTTGCTCGTCGTTTAATCTTAAAAACCCATTTGCAGACAACCACATGTTGTTGAGGAGCAGGAGGAACAAGAACCCAGGTAACATTCTTCAGCGGTGCATTCAACTCATTGGCCATAGCCTGTCGCCATTCAGAAATGCGCAAGGCCTGTGAGTAGCAAGTAGGTTCTGTGATGCGGGAGGGGAGATGAGCCAAAAGGGCTTTGGGAAGAGGATATCTAATAGTGCCATCGGTCCAGTGAAGAAGTTTATGAGAGCCATCCTGATGTCTGGTGATCATGGGCTGTTGGGAAGAGGTGTTGGGGGGGTCTACTGGAGAGGGAGAGGGAAAGAGAGATACGGATGGGGGAGAAGGTGGTGGATTAGTGACGCGACCAAAAATGTATCTAGTGTGCATGCTATTTAGAATCAAGTGCAAGCCTATCGCTCAAGTAATAATCCCGATAAGTCGGGTATCGATCATCAGGGAAACAAGACGAACGGAGTCGTAACGACGTTGGAAAGATGAGGGTAACCTAGCTTTGACTCTAAAAAGAACGACAAGGTGATTTGGATTACAAAAAAACTACCACTAAATGCAAATTGAGAATGATTAACTACTGAAACTAAAATGAATAAAATGCAACTACGCTAGTTAATCGAAAAACTGATGACGATTGGACTAAAAAACTTAACTGTGAAATGAGAAAAATAGGTCGGGTTACAATCCCCCACCCCCCAGTAATTCACCTCGTAGGATATTAGATTCGGAATTAGAATTTTAAATGAACCCGGTCTTTAGTACTCCTAAGTATTACACATATGAGGGATCGTAGCCCGCACAGTATGTAAGCAAATGACGAGTAAAGCGGTGTCGCATTAACCAATACTCGCGTTGCACTCTTAAGCATCCCGTTTACCTAGGACAAACGAGATCAAAAGTCCTACGACGGTTGCAACAGTTATGCAACACGATTCATCTAATATTTTAATTCAAAAGTCTATTTCCATGCTGATGAATTACATTGGGTGGGGTTCATGCACCCCAACCCTTAGAAAATTAGCTAGACATAATTATCTTAGAGAAAGACATGATTTTTTTAGGAAGAAAACATTACTTTAAATAAACTAATTGAAAAGAGAACTTCGGATTCAAAACAAGCAATTAAACTTAATGAGCAATCGAAAATTAAAGGAAAGGTGTTACTTGAATTGTAGAAATTAAATTTAAATCCTTACAGCAATTCTTCTTATTGAAAACTAGGGTTTTTTACTACAAAAAACCTCTACTCCTACTTAGCTAACCTAAAAATCGAACTCCTATTGTTGTGTAACAAACTAGAATAAATCGCTCCCAAATTTACAAAAGTTTGACCCCATAAAAACTCTGAGAAAAAGAATTAAAATTTGAAGAAAATCCAAAGCAGTACGGATCCATCGGGCAGCGCGGTCCGGATCGCCCCCCTTTTCGAGACACTGTTCCTCAGCTTGAGGCGGTCCGGATCCTTTTCCAATAAAAGGTCCGGATCCCCCCCTTTTTTGACACGGAATGTATTTTCCAAGGCGGTCCAAAACCTTTTCCAATAAAAGGTCCGGAAAGCCCTCCTTTTTCATCCAGGGGACTTTTCTTTGTTTCCTTCTCAACTTCAAATCTTCGTAACTTGATCACCGGAGCTCGGATTGACTTTCCGTTTCTTCCTAAGTTCTTGAAATTGAATTCTCTTCAACTTTCTAGTTGGCTTTAACTCCGGACGACGGCTACAAATTTACCAGATTACCCTTTAACTTTCCTTCTTTGACTTTGCTCATTGCTTATCCAGTGCGTTTCTCGAGGCAACATTACACACTATTCCCTTAACCGATCAAAACAAGGGTATTGAGATCGCGACGACTTCTTAGACGTTGAATTAGAACTTTGAGTTAACCATTAACTTGGATTGATTTAGAAACTCACAAAAAAAAAGGCTCGAATCTCACCGGGTTGGTTAATCTCCACATTTATTCGTTAAGTCGTTTATGTTTGCTCAATTTTCATCTTTGGTCAATTTCGGCTTTGTGCACTATGTTTTTACAATTTTAATGATATTTTTGAAACATTTGAATTCCAAATTTTATTTATTTTGAAAAAAAAAATGTCTTTCCGAGTTTTTCAAATTTTTTTGGCATTTTGAAGTTTTCTAATTTTTTGGCATTTTGAAAATTTGTGAAGTTTTAGAAATACGTACTCGTCACCCCCCCCCCCCCCCCAACTTAGACTTTTGCATTGTCCCCAATCAAAAGGACTAAAATCTAAATAAGGCAAAATAAAAAGTGCGATAAATAAAACAAGCAAATATTTAAAATGCAGATTATTTATTTATAAAGACTGGGGTACATCATAAGGAAAGAAAACATACAATCATAAAAACACACCAACCAAATTACAATCAACACAAACACCAAACAAACACATGATTTACTAGGGCGGGGGATTGGAGCTACCAGGCGCGCTTGGGTCGTATAGATCATAAAAGAAGCTTGGAGGCGGTCCCCCAAAGTTGAGTTCGTACATGTGAGCTTGAAGCCTATGCATCATGCTCGTGTTCCTTTGGTATTACGAGATGAAACCATCAACTTTGCCCTCCAATGATGTGAAGCGCACTTCCGTATCATTCTCAGCAGCTCGAAATCATAGTCGTCTTTGTCTTCCTCGGACCCCACCTCTTGGTCCCCCATTTCGACATCGGCCGCTGCATCCTCCTCCTCGCTACTCTCATCCTCATCGGACTCTTAAAATGGCCCTTTGTTTCTCGCTTTTATTCCGGGGACCACAGGGGAAGGACAGACTATATAGGAGGGGAGTGAGTTAACGAAGTTAACGAACGATCAATGCAGGTGCGTACGCGTGATACTTTAGTTATTATATTTCTAGACGGATTGGAAGAACAGACCATAAAGACAGGACACTTGGTCAGATAAACCAAACCCAAACAGTGTACTCTAATGGAAAATAAGAGAAGATAAAAACGATTAACCCTTTGCAGAACGGACCATAAAGCCCGAAGGACACTTGGTCCAATCAAGCAAACAGTTCAAGTAGCTCGAACAAGACAGGAGAGGAAGTACTGGCTTGCTTGTCTTAGCAGAACAGATGGTAATATACCCGATCGGAGAATCTACCAGTCAGTCTGTTAGCTCGAACAAGACACGAGAGGAAGCCCCCCCTTTTCTAACAGGAGGAAGAAATGGAATGGGGGATACCTTCGAAAGAGGAAGTACTGGCTTGCTTGTCTTGGGACAACGGATGGTAATATTGTCGATCGGATAATCTATCGGTCCCGGTCCATAGTAAGCAAACAAGACGGTTAGCTTACACAAACAAAACAGTTAGCTTACACAAACAAGGTTTCAGAATCTGGAAATTACAACTTTTAAAACCCCCCAAAATTGTTTCTATGGCCATTTTGTGTTAACAAAAACGTGAGATAACATCGACCCATGGATGTTTGGTCATTGTAAACTTTTTAGGGGCCTTGAGAAGGAATCATCATGTGTGTACACGCGCCCGCTACGCATGTGTGTGCACGCGCCAGCGACAGAAGTTATACACGCACACACGCTCGCTCATACACACCTTCCCAAAAGGGTTTGGGAGACGAAGAGTTCTGACATGATGGCCGAAGAGATGATCAACTAGAATGGAGGTAATGATCCGGGGATAGGGAAGAGGAGTGGCGCCCTTGTCATCCATCGCCACAAAGAGGACATCGCGGTACATGATATGCGCTAGGTTGATGGATGAGGTGCGGTCAAATAGGTGGTACACAAGTGTTGCTTGTCGCGAGCGCATGCCGGAGTCATTGGAATTCTGGAGGATGTTTGCGCACACAATTTGAAAAGTGAGGCGCGCTTTTTCACTTATCCAGCCGACCAGAAAGACAACAGCGCCCCAAACTTCCCCGGGCGCGATACGCTCAATGAGGACATCTTTTTCGAGCGGTTGGGATTTGTTGGGGTAGACAAAAGCGGCAGGATTGGGGACGTCTTTTTCAGCAAGCTTCTCGGCGATTGTCCCCACAGAGAATGGGATGCGTTGCCCCCGGATTCGCGCTTCAGCCACGAACTCACCGGTGCGTACGAGGGTACCAGAAAATTCCCGGACCTCCGCAACCCAAACGGCGTTGTGAGGCTCGTTCAAGAAGCGGCACCAACCCTTAGGACGAAACAAGGTAGTGACAGAATTGGGTAGTTCGTCCCAAAGAATGGCTCGTTCCACTTGGAAATTGCGCGTTTGCCCAAAATACTCCGTACACCATCGCATTTCTTGGTCGAAGCAGTAGTCGGCGGGGTTATTGTCGATGATAGCGACGGAATTGTATTTGGTAGGTTTGTCTTGGGCAGCCATTGATGGAGAAAGTGGATGGAAAGAACAGCTTGAGAGGTGAGGGAGAAGAATTTCTGGAGAGGAGTTGGTGTGGGAGAGATGGGGGGTAGGGGTTGTATTTATAGGTGGGGTAGGAGGTGGGATGGAATGGATTTGGAGGGAAATGAGAAGGAGGGAAAGGGGAAGGTATATTTGGGAGGGAAATGGTGGGATTTACGAAATGGAGGGAAGTGAAGGGGTTGGGGGAGAAGGGATGCACCTAGGGAATCGATTGAAGGAGTTCAGGGGCGGTCCGAACCGGGTGCCCAGGGGCGGTCCGAACCGGGTGCCTTTTTGTGACAGCCTTCTTTTCTACTTCTTTTCTCACCCTCACTCGTACTTTAATTGCATTCCCACGTACTTTCACTCAATTATGACCCTAAATTATGCTTGACCCTCATTTTCGAATCCTGACGTGGCCTCAAGGTGTATGCTTCCTACCTACGAATGTACTCGACCCCTATATAGTGAACCTACCTATCCTATCCTGATTGACACCTAACGAATGTACACAAGAATCACCCCATACGACGCCCTCTCAAGTTCAGCTCACTCTGCCTCGTAGACGGGGTCCGACAACCAAATGGTGTCGACATCCTCGAAGCACGCCTCTAGATAGGACTTTAGGCGTTGACTATTGACTTTGAACGTGTTCCCCCCTTTTGGATTATCCAATTCCACAGCTCCGTGGGGAAATAGGATCTTAACAACGAATGGGTCTGTCCAAAGGGACCGCGATTTACCCGAAAATAGATGAAGCCGGGAGTTATAGAGGAGTACCTTTTGTCCAGGTTAAAACTCTTTTCGTCGAATAATCCTATCCTGCGCGAGTTTCATCCTTTCTTTTGAAATCTTGACATTCTCATAGGCATTATTGCGTATCTCCTCCAACTCGTTCAGTTGAAGCTTGCGAGCTTAACCGGCTTTATCCATATCATAATTTAACCTCTTAATTGCCCAATACGCTTTGTGCTCCAACTCAACAGGAAGATGGCAAGGTTTGCCATACACAAAACGGAACGGGGACATTCCGAGTGGGTTCTTGTACGCGGTGCGGTAGGCCCAGAGGGAATCGCTCAATCTAAGGGACCAATCTTTCCGGTTAGGATCGACGGTTTTCTCGAGGATGTTTTTGATCTCACGATTCGCCAACTCGCCTTGCCCATTCGTTTGTGGGTGATATGTCGTTCCAACCTTGTGAACGACACCATACTTTTTCATGATTTTCTCAAACGGCTTGTTGCAAAAGTGCGTGCCGTTATCACTGATTATCGCTTTCGGTGTACCGAAGCGAGAAAGTATGTGTTCCTGAAGGAACTTTATCAGCACTTTATTGTCATTGGTCTTCGTAGCTATAGCTTCCACCCATTTAGAAACATACTCTACCGCGACTAGGATGTATAAGTAGCCAAAGGACGAAGGAAAAGGGCCCATGAAGTCAATACCCCAGCAATCAAAAATCTCAATGAAGAGAAACGGGGTTAATGGCATCATGTTTCGTCGGGTGATCGCCCCCATCCGTTGACACTTGTCGCAAGATTTGCAACAATTGTTTACATCACGAAACATTGTGGGCCAGTACAAACCGCTTTGGAGAATTTTAGCGGCTGTCTTTTTCACGGAAAAGTGGCCTCCACATGCTTCCGAATGACAGAATTGGATGACTTTAGGAATTTCATCATCTGGTACACATCGTCAGATGATTTGATCGGCGCCATATTTAAAAAGGAATGGATCATCATAGAAAAACATGCGCAACCAAGTGATGAACCTCTTCTTATCTTGCGATGTCCAATCGGGAGGGACGGCTCCCGTGACAAGATAGTTCACTATATCCTCAAACCAGGGCAAAGAAGAGGTGGCAAAGAGTTGCTCATCCGGAAGATACTCATCTATGGGTGTAGGATCACTACGTACGTCAGACGAAAGCCGTGATAAGTGATTGGCGACGACGTTTTCTACTCATTTTTTGTCTTTAATGAAGAGATTAAACTCTTGTAGGAGTAGGGTCCACCTTATGAGGCGCGGCTTGGCATCTTTCTTTGCAAGGAGATATTTTAAAGCCGCGTGGTCGGTGAAACAAGTGATGGGAGAACCGATAAGATAGGACCGAAATTTGTCTAGAGCAAAAACTACCGCTAGCAATTCCTTCTCCATGGTGGAGTAGTTAAGTTGTGGTCTGGTAAGAGTCCGGCTAGCGTAGTAGATGACATGAGCATATTTGTCTTTTCTTTGGCCCAAAACAACCCCTATCGCATAATCGCAAGCATCACACATGAGCTCGAATGGTAAGGACCAATCCGGAGCTTGCATGATGGGAGCGAAAATAAGCATGCTCTTCAATTTTTCAAAAGCACTTTGGTATGCTTCATTCCACTCGAAGGGGGTGTCCATCATAAGAAGGTTGCTTAAGGGTCTAGTGATGGCGGTAAAGTCCTTAATGAACCTTCTATAAAACCCCGCGTGGCCCAAGAAGGAGCGCACGTCTTTTAGCGATTTAGGTGGGGATAGGTTAGCTATGACATCGATTTTTGCTCTATCAACCTCGATCCCTTTGGATGACACGATATGGCCAAGAACTATACCCTCAGTTACCATGAAATGGCATTTCTCCCAATTCAACACTAAGTTCTTTTCCACACATCGGGCTAGTACTTTTTCAAGATTGACTAGACATAGATTGAAGGAGGTGCCAAAAACACTAAAGTCATCCATGAACATCTCTAGCCCTCTCTCAACCATGTCACTGAATAAGCTCAACATGCATCGTTGAAAAGTCGTCGATGCATTACACAAGCCGAATGGCATACGTTTGTAGGCAAACGTTCCAAAAGGGCAAGTGAAGGTTGTCTTCTCTTGATCAAGTACATCTACCTCAATCTGGTTATATCCGGAATAACCATCTAGGAAGCAATAATAAGGGTGGCCCGCTACTCTTTCAAGCATTTGATCGATAAACGGCAAGGGGGAATAGTCTTTCCTAGTTCCCGCATTAAGTTTTCGGTAATCAATGCAAATTCTCCACCCAGTGGTGGTGCATTGGGGAACTAGCTCTCCCTTGGCATTTTCGATCAGTCATGCCCGACTTCTTTGGGACGACTTGAATGGGGCTCACCCACTTGCTATCCGAGATTGGTTACATAATCCCGGCATCCAACAGCTTTATAATTTCGGTTCTCACCGCATCTTTCATTGTGGGGTTTAGCCTTCTTTGCATTTCTCTCGAGCGCTTAACATCCTCTTCGAGGTGAATCTTATGAATGCAAAACAGAGGGCTTATCCCCTTTAGATCAGCTATACACCAACCGAAAGCACTTTGATGCTTCCTCAAAATTTTTAAAAGCTTACCCTCCTGCTCTTCATCTAAGCTAGAGGAGACAGTAACAGGAAATGTCTCACTTTCACCTAGGAAAGCATATTTAACGTTGGCGAGTAGTTTCTTCAACTCGAGAGTTGGGAATGAATCGCTAGAGGGCACCAAGCGTGCCTCCCTTCGCGGTAACTCTTCGAATCAAGAAACCCAACTAACATCTCTTGCGTCCTCGTCCGACTCTCTCTCATCGAGTAAGCCTCTCAACTTCTCAATTTCTCTCTCAAACTCGGTGTAAGCTCCCTCGCTCTCGTGACTAGACACTAGGCAAGCTTCTAAGGCATCTTTACAGTAATTTTCCTCAAAGTGCTCTTCTACGATCTCGCCAATTAAGCTCACCGCGTGAAGATCATCTTCTTCTCCTGCTTATTGGGATATGTTGAAGATTTTTGTTTCTAAAGTCATATTCCCAAAAGTGAGTTGCATCTGTCCATTTCGAGTGTTGATCAGTGCGTTAGCCGTAGCTAAGAATGAGCGCCCAAGGATGATGGGAACATGATTTTTCAAGGCGAAGGAGGGCTCCGTATCCCAAATGGCAAAATCTACCGGGAAGTAGAAAGTGTCTTCTTGGCCTATCACGTCCTCAACTATACCCCTCGATATCTTCACGGTTCGATCCGCTAATTGGAGAGTGATCCTTGTGGGCTTAAGGTCGCCCAGATCAAGGTGCCTATAAATTGAATAGGGGAGGATATTGACACTCGCCCCCAAATCGAGCAAGGCCTTTTCGAATTTATTCTCTCCAATGGTGCAGGAAATGATGGCTGCACCGGGATCCTTATATTTAGGTGGGAGATCGTTAAGAAGAACTGCCTCACGTTCTGTGCTAGGAACACGTTTTTCTTTACCTTCATTCTCCTCTTGACTATCAATAAGTCTTTTTTGACTTTTGCATATGCTGGAATTTGCCTTATTGCATCAAGGGAAGGGAAGTTCAATTTCACGGTTTTAAGCACCTCTAGCACTTCATCACTTATGGTCCCTTTATGGGAAGGAACCAATCTTTGAGGAAATGGCGCAGCGGAGGGTGGCTTTACAACTACCTCGGGCTCACTAGTGTCTTCTTTTTCACTCTTGTTCAAGGGGATATCTTCGGCCTCTTTCGTGCCGGGCGAACTCTCCTTGAATTTCGAAGTGTCGTGTGGGGGAGGTGATAAATCAACAACTCTCTCACTACGAAGAGTGGTTATAGCTTGGCAATGCTCCTGTTGTTCTGTAGAGGTGGAGCTAACACTAGGTTGACTTTGGGGAGGTCTTTGGCCCAGGGCAGGAAATTTTCCCTTCTCTTGGATACTCAACGATGATTGCAACTTGGAGATGTGCGCATTTATGTCGGCGAACATGCGTTCATTTCTAGCATTGGTTGCACTTTGAGAATTTATGAACTTGTTTATTGTATCCTCGAGATTCCTTAGCGGTGGACTTACATATGGAGCTGAAGGTGGTGGTGCTTGCTGGTATTGGGGAGGTGGTGGAGGTGGGACAACCTGTGGTTGTCCATAGTTAAAACCAGGATGGTTTCTCCACGAAGGGTTGTACGAGTTTCCATGCAAGGCGTTAAAATTTCCCTCGGTGTGCATGGCCTTGTAGGCGGAAATCGTCGGGCATGCCTTTGTGGAATGACCCGCCTCACAGATGGCACACACCTTTTCTTTCGAAACACGGCTGGATCCGGAGATATCTCTCAACCGGCCATCAAACCACTCTTTTATATCTCTCTGAAACTGATCGAATCGGCGATCTATTAAGATATTACTATCCAAATGGTATAGACCGGATGCAGTCGGAGCGATAGATGTTTGTCTAGGTCGGGCCTGGGTATTAGGATCAGATGTGTTCCATGCTTGAGTAGTCTCTGCGACATACTTAAGATGGGCCTCGGCATCACAGGAGTTTAAGGTCTTTCACACATTGTTTGCACAAGTTGTTTCGAAGCCACTGTCAACCCATTATGGAAGAAAGAGATCACGAGGTGTTTGTCAAAACCATAATGGGGGCATGCGCTTACCAACTCTTGGAAACGTTCCCAACACCTGTCAAAAGACTCATTATCGTGTTGTCAGAAACCTTGGATTTGAGTTTTGGCAGAGTTGGTCTTGTGCTGTGGATAGAATTTTGAGATAAACTTAGATTGCATATCTCTCCAGGAAGTTCAGGGGTAGAGACCATAGCCAGGTCTTGGCTTTATCCTTGGAAAAAGGAAAAAGTTTTAGGTGAATGGTATCCTGCGTGCAAGATTGGTCGCTAAATGTGTCGCACGCCTCTTCGAACTCGCGGATATGCAGGTATGGTTTCTCCGAATCCATGTCGTGAAACGTAGGGAGAATCTGTATCATCCCATTGCAAAAGAGGAATTGACCGGCATTATATGGAAGTAAAATGCAACCAGAGGTAACAGTTCGCTCAAGAAAGAGTAAATCTTTCATGGGACGATAGGGTAAATCTCCCTCTCCAGTGCCGAAACTCGTTGCGTCCGACATCGTGCTCGCGCGCTCTTCAAATGACTCGGTATACTCACTCGGTGTCCTAGAGGTGTGATTCGAGGGTTGACTCAGGGTGTAACTACCGATAGAGTGCTCAGGAGTAGGAAGTGGAACCCAAAATTGTGGAACGCGAGGTGTGTGGGGGGCTTTTGGAGTTATACTCAACAATCAGATTTTCGTGGATTCTGGTCGGAGTATTGTGAGGAGTCTGAGAATGTTTAGGATTTTGTATTAAAGGCTTTTGAGAGATGATGAATTTTTTTTTTTTTTTTTTTTTTTTTTTTTTGGTCAAAGTTCTAGACTTAGAATCCCCGGCAACGGCGCCAAAAACTTGACGCGACCACAAATGTATCTAGTGTGCGTGCTATTTAGAATCAAGTGCAAGCCTGTCGCTCAAGTAATAATCCCGGTAAGTCGGGTATCGATCCTCATGGAAACAGGACGAACGGAGTCGTAACGACGTTGGAAAGATGAGAGTAACCTAGCTTTGACTCTAAAAAGAACGAAAAGGTGATTTGAATTACGAAATAACTACAACTAAATGCAAATTGAGAATGATTAACTACTGAAACTAGAATGAATAAAATGCAACTACGCTAGTTAACCGAAAAACTGATGACGATTAGACTGAAAAACTTAACTATGAAATGAGAACAAATAGGTCGAGTTACAATCCCCCACACCCTAGTAATTCACCTCATAGGATACTAGATTCGGAATTAGAATTTTAAATGAACCCGGTCTTTAGTACTCCTAAGTGTTACACATGAGGGCTCGTAGCCCGCACAGTATGTAAGCAAAGGACGAGTAAAGCGGTGTCGCCTTAACCAATACTCACGTCGTACTCTTAAGCATCCCGTTTACCTAGGACAAACGAGATCAAAAGTCCTACGACGGTTGCAACAGTTATGCAACACGATTCATCTAATATTTTAATTCAAAAGTCTATTTCCATGCTGATGAATTACATTGGGTGGGGTTGATGCACCCCAACCCTTAGAAAATTAGCTAGACATAATTATCTTAGAGCGACATGATTTTTTGAGGAAGAAAACATTACTTTAAATAAACTAATTGAAAAGAGAACTTCGGATTCAAAACAAGCAATTAAACTTAATGAGCAATCGAAAATTAAAGGAAAGGTGTTACTTGAATTGCAGAAATTAAATTTGAATCCTTACAGCAATTCTTCTTATTGAAAACTAGGGTTTTTTACTACAAAAAACCTCTACTCCTACTTAGCTAACCTAAAAATCGAACTCCTATTGTTGTGTAACAAACTAGAATAAATAGCTCCCAAATTTACAAGAGTTTGACCCCATAAAAACTCTGAGAAAAAAAAATTTAAGAAAATCCAAAGCGGTCCGGATCCATCGGGCAGGGCGGTCCGGATCCATCAGGCGGGGCAGTCCGGATCGCCCCCCTTTTCGAGACACTGTTCCTCAGCTTGAGGCGGTCCGGATCATTTTCCAATAAAAGGTCTAGATCCCCCCCCCCCTTTTTTTTAGACAGAATGTATTTTCCAAGGCGGTCCGGATCCTTTTCCAATAAAAGGTTCGGATCACCCCCTGTTTTGGGACAGAATGCTTCTTATGATGCGGTCCGGATCCTTTTCCAATAAAAGGTCTGGATCGCCCTCCTTTTTCATCAAGGGGACATTTCTTTGTTTCCTTCTCAACTTCAGATCTTCGTAACTTGATCACCGGAGCTCAGATTGACTTGCCGATTCTTCCTAAGTTCTTGAAATTGAATTCTTTTCAATTTTCTAGTTGGCTTCAACTCCGGACGACGGTTACAAATTTACCAAATTACCCTTTGACTTTCCTCTTTTGACTTTGCTCATTGCTTATCCAGTTTCTTTCTTCCTCAATGCTTCAAATACCTGCAAAACTTAGGAGAAATACACGAAACTAGATGTACTTGTTAGAAGGAGTTAGTGCTAAGGAAACGCGATAATTACACTCATTTTACACTTTTCGAGATAGTAAATGTCTCTAAATTAAGGGGCTAAATTCGAAAGAATTTGAGTCTAATGAATTAGTATCCATATGGGAAGCAGTGATTGGGTGATGGGATGGCCGACGCTGATAATGATAGGGAAAGTGTGGCATATGGTTATGGGCTAGTGTGGCGTCTGGAACAGGAGGGTTGGGGATTTTGGGTGGAGGAGTCAAGGATGATGGTAATGCTGGAGATGGAGGGATGATAGGAACAGATATCAGAAAGGTGTTGAAGGTAGGTGTGTTTTGAAAAAAGGAAAAGTGTGTTCGTCAAACCGAAAATGTCGAGAGATGTAGACACAATCAGTTTTGCGATCCATACATTGGTACCCTTTGTGTTGTAAGCTGTAATCTAGAAATACACATTCCATAATTCTGGGCAAAAGTTTGTTAGTGACATAAGCACCTAAATGGGATAACAGGCACATCCAAAAACACGCACGGTAGAGCATGAGGGAGAATGACCATAGAGACGAGAAAAAGAAGAAGACCATTGGAGGAGAGGAGATGGGAGACGAATGATGAGATGGACAGCGCTAGAAACAGTTTTGGGCAAGTGACAGAGAGGAATATAACTGGTGAAGAGAGAAGAGTACGAGCAATGTGACGATGTTTGTGTTCTGCGAGACCATTTTGTTGGGCAAGAGAGGCGGTGGTGAATACCAAGGGAAGAATAGATCCTTGATGAGACCGCTTTTATATTTTTGACCACCGTCGCTTTGGAGTTGTTTGAGAGTGGCGAAGAATTGAGTGCAGATGTGGGTGGCAAAATTCTGAAAATGGATGAAGACCTCAGATTTTCTTTTCATGAAGAAGAGCTATGAATAACGAGTGTAATCATCAGCGAATAACATATAATATTTGTAACCCGAAACAGAAAGAAAAGGAGATTGCCATACATCAGAATGAACTAAGTCAAAAGGAGAGTGACTATTTGCTTCATTAAATGATTAAAAAGGGAGTTGGGCGACCCTTGGCAAAAGGAAGAATTATTTTCAAAAGTAGAGGATAAGTGTTTATTTGAGCTTAAGTGAGAGAGAACCTTGGTAGAGGGATGACCAAGTCATTGATGCCAAAGGGAGGAGGAACTGTGGGCGACAGTGAGCCTGGAGGCGAGATGGAAGGGATGGAATTTTGTAAAGACCGTCTTTGCAAAGGCGTTGATAGAGTAAGGACCCACTAGTGTGATCAAATATATAAAAGTATTTGGTATCAAAGGCATAGAGAACATTATTATCATGACAGAATTGTGCAATGAAGAGTAAGTTTTTACGCATGGAAGGAACAACATATATATAACGGAAAGAGAATGTACCACGAGGAAGTGTCATCGATCCCGTATAAGTAATCGAAAGTTGATCACCATTACCAAGTTAAACTGTGTCAAGGCCAGTGTAGGGTGCGCGTTGGTGGAAAAGTGCATGATTGCCAATCAGGTGGGTAGAGGCACCATACCAGCTAGAGTCCGAAGATGGCAATGCTGGATGGGCCGACAAGAGTCCAGAGTGATATGCTTGTGGAGAAGGAGTAATCTGGAGCCCATTAGATGCGGAATGCAAAGACAGAGGTAACTAGAATCGAGTAAATATGGGCAATTGAGGGCAGTAGCGAGCACAGTGCCCAAAGGCAAAGCAAAGTTGGCATTGGGTCATGATGGTAGATGTTAGGTTGTGGGAGGTGAGGAAAAGTTGCAGCAGGGGTGGGGGTGGGGGTGGGGTTAGGGTAGCTACGAGAGTGGGAGAGGAAGATTGTCGACAGGGGTTCGTCGGAAAAGTGATTTCCGACTGAGGGTATTAAAGTTAAGAAGGATAAAAGTGAAGAGCATTTTCCTTTTTTGTTTTTTTGGGGGGAACAGTAACTCCGATGGTGAATAGTGATTCCAACGATGAAAAGTGATTCCGACTGTGAACAGTGTTGCCGACGGTGAACAGTACTGCTAATGATGAACAATACCCGTTGTAGAGAAAAAGATACAATAGAAAAGAGAAGGGTTTCTGAGGTGAGAGGAGGTGTTTTGCCACCGACAGAGGGATGCCGAAAAGAAGACAAATTCACCGGAAAAAGAAAAGGGAAGAAGGTGAGGATCAGTATTTAGGTTAATACCATGTAGAAGATAGAATTTTGTGTATTCTTCTCCAATTGGAGGCCTTTATATATAGCTCTTACAATGTGAATAAAGGGAACATACAAGCATGATTTATGCCTAAGATTAAGTCTACGATAGTCAAATCTTTACACTAATGATTCCCATAAAACATGGCATGTTTTAATGAGCTTTAACAAGACAAAAAGCCCACCCTACTTTTCTGAATTCAAACTCTTATTATCTATATTCCCATCTTACTTAGATCACAAATTTATTCAATTACATCAGCATATCATTTCAACTTTCATTCGTACTCCCCAAAATGGCAAAATGAAATTTTCACAATACAGGGGGAGAACTATTTAATTTATTGGAGCGCCAAAAGTTAACAAAGATTACAAAACCCTCTAAAATGATATATGAGGAAAGGAACAAATATAACGAATAATTATGCCGTTATATTTGTTTGAACTTGATGTAAATTTACAAATGTGGAAACGTTATTATTACACTAGACAACTATTAACTACACAACAACAAATAAATTAAGTTAATGAAATGGGTTTCTTTCTCCCTCTATTCTCAATTCTCAATATTTAGGGTGTAATGATTACAAATGAGGGCCAAAGGCCTATTTATAAGAGAGGTTAGCTTGCTAATCAAGCTAAGACCAAAAAGATTAAAAAGGACAACTAATAACTAAAAATGACTCACTAGTCCAAAACATGCTTGAAGACTAATAAAAGACTAAAAATAAAAGAAAATGACAATAATACCCTAAACAAAAAATGGAAAATAAAAGATAGTCTTGTCCTGGGAGAACAACCACGCGTCATGTGTCGTTATATATTCCATACACATCATTCTCCCCGTCTTCGAAAGAGCTCGTCCTCGAGCTTGGAGGGTGAATCATCAATGCCACATGATAGGAACCAAGAAGAGCTTCGGGCCTCAATCAAAATCAACAAAAAGTGGGCAACTAACCTGGAATTAGTCCCATGCACATGAACCTCATCAAACATGGATCTAATAAACACAAATCTCGACGCGATGTCCCTCTACGAAATCGAGCAATCAAAAACTGACGATCATACACACCTTCTCAACACTACGAGTATATGGTTGCAACTTGGAGTGGTGGACCTTGAATCTGACCGGACGGGAAATCCGACGATCGCAACTTTGCGAGTACGACCACGACACAAGCAGACTGAAGGCGGCGACATTCTGGAAAGCCGGACCCAAAATGGCAAATAGTCGGAAAATGGATCCCAAGTGGGACACATTTTTCATGGAAGTCATATGTTGTGTCACAAAGAGGTCTGGTGACCAATTTTGATCGAATTTGAAGTCAAATAGAGGGTGGGGGATTGGATCGTAGTAAGAAAGCATATTTTTATTGGATTTGATATTGGTTCGGCATAAATGAGTGGGGAAAGGATAAAATAGGGTAAAAAAAAAGGTGGGGTTGGTTTCTTGGGGGTTTCTTGAAGGTGGCGGGAGTTGGATTGTTATTTGTGGGCAAGGATAGGATGGGAGGACAAACTCTAGGAGCGGGCTGCCCTGGGGGCAGGGGAAGGCTGTCCGGGGTGAAAAAATGGATTTGGGAGGGTGTTGGGGCAGATCGGGGTAGAGGGGGACTAGTTCGGAGGCTTGGAAGAGGTTCTGGACTCGTTCGGCTGGGAAAAAGGGGTCACCGGCGCTAGGATTGACCTCTCTGGCGGCTGCCGACCACCACTAGGGTCAACCCCTAGTTGGCCGGGGCTGAAAATGGTGGCAGGGCGCAGATCGGGAGTAGGGGAAGTGAGGCGATGTCGGGAAAAGGTCTAGGGCGTGGGTCGGTGACCGGACAAGGGGAAAAACTCGGGGTTTTTTTTGTCGACGGGCAAGGAGGAAATGGTGCGTACCCGAGTGGAGGGGCGGTTGTGGGTTTTTTAGACCAGCGGGGTGGTCGGAACAGGGGTGGGGCTGTTTGGCAGAGGTGGGTTAGGGTTTGGGTAGGGTTAGGGTTTGTAGGTTCTTGGGATGCTTGAGGACTAGGGTTAGGATTTGTGTACGCTGGAAGACGGAGATTCATGTAAACTGGGTGGTGGTTGTGTGGCGGTAGGAGGTGGTGGTGGAGGAGGGTAGTGGTGGGGATGGAGGGTGGAGAAGGCCAAAAGGGTTGGTATCCCTCCTTTTAGCGGTGATGGAATTTAAGGTTTCCATCCACCCGATTCCCATTTGGACATTTATCAATATGCCGATTGAAGGGTTGCCGAAGTTGGAATCACAACTTGTTACCCGCTTCTCGCACCACGACGAACGTCAAAAACAAACGCAGCTCTGATACAAATTTGATGTTAATCTACATATGCGGAAGCGTTATTGTTACACTACACAACTATTAACTAAATAACATATAAACTAAGCTAATGAAATGGGTTTTTTCTCTCTATTCTCAATTCTCAATATTCAATGTGCGATTACAAATGAGGGCGAAAGGCCTATAGGAGAGGTTAGCTTGCTAATCAAGCTAAGACTCAAAAAAAACTAAAAAGGGTAACTAATAACTAAAAATGACTCATTAGTCCCAAACATGCTTGGAGACTAATAAAAGACTAAAAATAAAAGAAAATGATAATATTACCCTAAACTAAAAAATGGAAAATAAAAGATAGTCTCCTCTCTGGAGCACAACCACACGCCACGTGTCGCTATATATCCCATACACATTAGAACTAATAGGAGTGTTCTTACTTCCGTTCTTGAAGTCCCTCGTCAATCTTAACAGAAGTTTCATGATACTAAGCTATCGCTAAATAGTCAGAATCTTGAATCCGAACTCCTCTTGTGTTGGCCGGATTTGTAGCACTCATAGGTCGCCCTGACCTCTAGTCATGGCTGCTAACCTACACACTTACAATTAATAGGAGCAAACCATGCACTAATAGTAATACCACTTTGACGTAAACTCATAAATGTGTATACACACAATCACCACCACCACCACCACCGCCGCCCCAAGAAATCAAAGGTCAATATCTCAATTCTTTTTGCAAAGCATCATTCAAAATTAAGGGTGTTTTTAAACAAAATTCTTGTTAGAGTTTGTGTTTGGGGCAACTGTTTTTAAAACCTGGGTTTTAAAAATGTTGTATTTAAATCATTGTTTTCTGAAACTTGGTAAAATCGCTCATTCTCCATATATTCATTCATTTATACCTTAATATATAATATACATATTTGATGTGTATATTTATATTATAAAAGATTATATATGTTCATGTACACAAAACTACGTGTATATATATGTATTATTAAAATATATAGTATACTAAGATCTCTATATTAAATAACATTATCAATACATACATAATACTTATATATATATATATATATATATATATATATATGTATGTATGTATAAAGATAAAATATATGCATATTATATATGTATATATGTTTAATTGCATATTGTATACACACAAATATGCTTATATATACATTTATGTAAGTATATAAAATATACATATAGTATATTTGTCTATTTGTGCAGATATAAATAGATTATATGTATGCATATATGTATAATATATATACACATGAATTTATTATATGTACTTCATATATTATATGTCATAAAAACTCATATATTATATATGTGATAAAAACTCATATATTATATATGTATAATATATATTTATGTGTGTGTGCGCGCGCGCGCTTTTTTAAATCAAGTTTACCAAACGCTTTAAAATGTTTAAAAACATTCAAAACTAGGTCATATAATTATTCTCAAAAACAGCTTTTAAACCCAGTTTTCTAAAAACATAACCAACGGACCCTAGATTTGCACGAGCCCCTTGAAATAGACATTACATGACTTGCAGCTAAAGATAACAAAATAAGAAAACAGGATACTATAATAGAATACTAATAGATAACCTATATGATAATAGAAAATTACCTAAAAAAATCCTACTAGATTACTAAATAATGAATAAATCAAAACTACAATAATTTTCAGCCTTATAATTTTCGAATTTCCCCATGCCCACCCGGATACATCATAATGTACGTGGAAATGTGGCTTTAAGAAGTCAGGATGCAATACATCTCCATAAAGAATTGTCAATGAACCACTCCAAGTATCTAAGGTATGATCAAATTCTTCGGACACAATTAATAGCTTATTAGGGTTTTCCATGGCATCCTTGTATAGAAATGAATTATGCGAGACAATTATGATCGATAAAGTAAACACAAACCACTAATAATATCTATTGATCTGTTTGATAGAAGAATGTACTTTTACTATTCTAAGTAACTTTTCTTCGACATAATTCTAGCTACAATTTCCAAAAACTATCACGAAGAGAGCAATTCCAAATCCTTTGCAACCGAGGGGCCTAATAGGAGTCCGAAGAGCAACACACCAATCACTACATTTCGGTTTGCATGCCCGAATTAAGGCTAAATTGAGCCTACGTAAGATCCCCAACAAAGATGAGGGGGTTGATTATGCATTAAAAATGGAGCGAGTACTTCAGGATGACAAATTTTGCCAAGATACCACCATGATGGCCTTCAAATGCTATAACTATGGTGCGTTTGGGAACCGGGCAATGGAGTAACCTCAAAAGGAGGGCGAACCAGTCTTGTCAACCATGGTGGTGAGGCAGAGAAAAGGCCCATGATGTGTTGATTGCAGAGGTTATCCAAGTGCTTCAGTTTCCCTCTAAGCTCAAGGTCGAGCTTCTCAAAGGGGAGTGATGCATGGCTAATATGAGCAAGCAGTGGACCTTTTTAGGCATAACAAACAAGATAAAATAAAATTTTCCCATCAACCACAAGCTCTCAAATCTAAGGATGGATTTTCTTCACTTTGCAACCACAAACAGGATGTGGCGGAATACGGTCGGAAATCAGTATTGGAAGACAAGATTGAGAGACCCTCAGAAACACATCCTCCCACTTAAGAGAGAGTGAAAACAAATCCAACTAAGGCAGACCATCTTTATAACTAATGATTGGATATTATTAGGGAAATCCGATGTTGTTTGTAAGTGTTCTTGAATAGTTCTTTCACAACTTATGTACACATCAAACGCTTGAGTTGCAACAAATCAAGCATGCAAAAACAACTAAAGGTTGAGCAACTGAAACGGGTCATAAATATGTACCTTGAGCGCTTCATCTAGTTTCACTAAGTATTCATCTGTTGTGGTCCCACTCTGTTGAACATAAATGCATCAGAAAATATTATAGAAGTTAGATAACAAATAAAAATAAAATAAAAATGCAAAATCTAACTTTATGGATGTAATGATAGGCTCACCGAGACTTCAACTTTTTGATCAATGTATCTCCTCGCCTCGTAATCCTGAAGGAAATAAGTGCAAGAACTTAGAACGCACGAGCAATCAGCATTCCGTTACTTCGACTATAATTTGATACTGACACCACAATACAATTTAAAGAAATGAATACGCACACACAGGTTCGAATCGTGAAAACAACATCTCTGCATATGCATATGCAGGGGTAAGGCTACGTACATCTAACCCTCCCAATACCCCGCAGTGGCGGGAGCCTCGTGCACTGGGTTTGCCCTTTTATGACGTAAACTACACGTCAAAAGGCTTCTACAAATATCTAAACACACTTTAGGGAGAGAAATACTTTTTTCTATTTCAAAATTCAAGTATTCCTCAAATGAGGCTTACAAGGGGGTATTTAAAGGGGAGGAGTAGCTTAGGCTCTAAGTTAAGGCCCTAATTACAAAAATATCATTAACTGTCTTTTGCTACTTCTACCTCTAAATACTAAAACAAAAGAAAATACAATGTCAAACTAAAATAAAAGAAAATAACAAAAGAAAATGAAATGACTAATAAAACCCTAAAATGGGGCCCATTTCCATCATTTTAATATGCACATACAGATAGATAGATAGATAGATAGATAGATAGATAGATAGATAGATAGATAGATAGATAAAGAGAGAGAGAGAGAGAGAGAGAGAGAGAGAGAGAGAGAGAAGCAATGACGTGTATGAATAAGTGGACCCCAAAAGCAATTCGTGAAAAGCAAGGAGGATTCCTTAATTTACGAATATTATTTGATTACTTTTATGTATTTCCATGTAATATATTTTATAATTTTAGCAGTTATTTACAAAAATTAGGATTATAGGTATTTTAGTATAAATAAAGGACTTATTTTCCGCTTGACTTTGTAATCACACCATCAAAAATATGATTATGAATTTTGAGTGATTTTAGGAATGATTCTTTATTCTGCTGCGTGATACATGAGAGAGAGGGAGAGAGAGAGAGAGAGAGATGATTGCTTATAGAACCGACTGTAAAATTTAAAACAAGGTTACTTACAAACGGATAAATGTCGGGATTGTACATATCCAGAATATAGACTCTTCCTGACAGTAACTAGACACACTCGGTTAATACCATAAAAGACTTAGAAGGCCACCAAAGGGAAAGGTAAGAATCATACTGTCTTTAGAAAAATCTTTTTCATGACCATTTCCTTGATGAGCATCAAGATCGATAATCATCACCCTGTAGGTTATTTGAAAATAACAAGAATGAGAAATAGTGATTCAAGTTATTGAACATGACCAAGTTATTAACAGGAGGATTTAATAAGTCCATACACAAGATATAATTGAGGTGTTTTATTTGACATGCCCTGTTCTTATAATGCTAAAATTTGAAATGGTGAGGGTATGTTATCAAAACATGGAGCATCTCTAATATCAGAATTATAACATGGGTAGCTCAAAAAAACATTAATATAAGTTTTTAGGTGTAAGTACCTTGAAATATTTAAACGGATAAAAGCGTAGTGAATGCAAAGAGAGATGTCTGCATAAGCACAGAATCCACCTCCTTTTCCTGCACAACAATGATGGAACCCACCACCAACATTGATAGACCAGCCTCTCTCTTTTGCAAGTTTTGCTGCCAAAATGGTCCCTCCTACCTAAAATGGATTTCATTTGTATAAATTTAACAATAAAAAGATAACAAGGTAAATTTAAAGAACCCCTCTTAATTATCAGACTAGTTGCAAATACTCTTTCAACTATTAACTTTGCAAAGAACTCCTTTAAACTATAATGTTTTTTTGCAATTTTTCTCCATGTACTTTCTACGAGACATAAGGGAGATATTTACATATTTTTCAAAGTTTAAGGGTTTATTCGCAAATAAATATCTAAAGGGCTCTTTTGCGTTTTTACCACAGAAACATTGATTCACATATCATAACTTTACCTGCTTGCGAAATGGGTACAGAACTTTCTTCTGCACAAGACAATTGGGTAATAGTGCAACCGGGGGGACCTAAAAAACAAAACAGATTATATGAAGAAAAAAAATATTAATATAATACACAGACCAAATACACATAATCAACAGCTGAAGTCGTCCTGGATTATTAATTAATTCAAATATATAAATTCTTAGTAAGTTAGTTCTCAAATAAATATATTACTAATCTATTTGATATGTGTTTTTTTTAATAAACATTCAATAACACCCTTAGAGTACAGGGTCAAGCATTCATCAATCAAATTTTTGACACAAATATAAAAGATTTTGTATCTTTGATAATGGCAAATGACAATCGTGTCCAAGATAAAATATGTACAAAGACGCTCCTTATATTGATCAAACAAATACACTGGAAGAGGATAATAGTTTAAACCCACCTCAATTATAAAGGAAACATTTAGACTGCTTTTTAGACTATTCAAGTATGACTCCGAATGCACCTGTCACAAGTGATAAACGAGTTAATGAAGTGTTTCAAAGCATATAAAAGAAAATATTACGTGTTAATTTAGGTTGAGAGAAAACTAGTACTTCTTCCTAATGAGTAAAGTACATGAAAAAGGCGTCAAAAAGGGGGAACAGACCAAGTATAAGATATGTATACAAAGAGCAAATGGCTAAATTAAAGCGTAGCCAAATTTTTTTTAAAAAGGCATGAGCAGACAAAAGAAGACTTAAATTGGTTGTGGCCGTTTCCAAAGAAAATCGAGAAGTTGTGGAGCCAGGGAGTTTTGGCTGCGGAAACAAACGGCCATCGTGATCATTTAAGAAGCATGAAATTCACAACGGTTGTTGGGTATCACCGCTTCAATTTTGTTCAAAACTCAATTGGTGCAGGTGGTAATGTCTACATATAACCTCAATTTATGTGATGCTGACAAGCGGTATTAACCCAATGCAAAGTTTTGAAGTTGATTTAAAATCATGTGGAGAAGAGGAGCGGTTAACAGTTAAATTGTCTGTTAATCATCGAGGAAAATTCAATTACAAAGCAAACCCATGAACTGAGCATGTGTGGTAATGATTTCGCACAGCACTCAGATCTATGTCACGAAAACTTGGAGTTCGAAAAGGGGTCCCCGTACCAATTTTGAGTATTGGAATACTGTCTTGCAAATTTGAGTGTATGCCATGACCATATAAATTTAAATGAGGCAAACACATCAAAAGACAAATAATGGAATTGATTTAGAACAGAATCCCTCACTCCAATCAAGTTATCAAATATAGATTGTATCTAATTCCTCCTGAATCAATTTATATCCCCTACCATCCCTCACTCCAACCGAAAGTCTAAAACCCTTCAAACAAACTAAGCAAGGAAAAAAATGTTCCACCTCACTATCTCTAAGATTTCTGATGAAGGAAAGGTCCCAAACTAAGGATTCATTGATTGGTTCAAAAAACCACATAGGAGATGCTTCGATTTTTTATTGAAGGATAGCCTACACAAGAGTGGAAATAGAACTTTTGAATGACATGTCCTCTCTCCAATCATCCTTGTAAAAACTAATTGATTCTCCACGATCCCATTTCTTCATCAAAGAACACACTACATCCCAGTTAACTAGATGTTTATCTACACCGCTGAACCTTCCACAAAACTCACACTAGCCTATTCAAAGACGTGAAATAAAGTCAGCATGCTAGCATATTAAGTTTGAAAGGTTGTGCGGACAAAACCCTTCCTTGGACTTTGTGGTGTTCTTGTTAATCTGATTAACTCCATTAAGTTTGGCCACAGAAGAACATGACAACATGATTTTTTTGTGTAAGTGGGTGTGGGTGTGGGTGTGAGAGAGAGAGAGAATTGATTAGGTGATCAGCATATCAAAGAGGGAATAGTAAATATTGAATGAAAATCAAGTTAACCGTTACAGCATCATTCAAGTAACAGGCAAGGGAAAAGCTAAAAATAAGTGAAGGAGGCTCTTAAAGGAATGTAGAGGTTACCACTAAAAGATCATCCTCGGTAGCTTCGAGAGGCTCGACTAGACAATTTTTGTTCACCACACAATCCAGGATGAGGTACTGGCAGATACGACCCCATTTTGAAGAATCAAATGGGTGCCTACATTAATGAAAATTACATAACCAAGTAAATATCAAGATCCATTGTAACTTAACAAACAGTGTGCAGCCTTAAGACCAAAGATTGATGGAGATTTGATATTTATTGTAAGATCAACTTTCTGCCAAATTTGTTCATTTCATAGTAAAATGAAATAATTTAATCATATATATTAAAAATAAGATAAATAATTGTGAAAATGTATAAGCAAATATTTCCCAACAATTGTTTGGCATTCAGCTAGCTAAATCTGAAGATAGACAGATAAACGAGTCACATAAGTGAATCCCATATTCAGACATACTTTTGAGTTTTAAGTGCCAGTGTGCCACATCTTCTTTGAAGAGTACAACTAAGTTCCAATCCAAGAGCATGACAAGGGGGCAAAGACTTGATGGTTATCATATCGATAAATTTATTTTTCTAAGTAGAAGTGTGGTATAAAAAGAACCCACAACAGAGGCCCAAACCCCGTATACAAGCGATGTCTACAAAACTCAAAAAGTTCAATGCAGCCCTCCAATATGAAGTCCGCTCAAAATAAGAAGTATGAAGGGGATACCGTCTTGAAGAACATACCAAGGAGTGCTTGTCTAGGTCATTCAATTTTGGGACATTCAAGGTGTAGGAGGGTAGTGACTCTGGGTCAAATTCCGTGATATTACACCTCAAAAGCCCAGAAGTAACACTTCTTGAAGAATGTATACTAAAATGTTGTGGGGAGCACGAGAGTAATGAGATGGATGGAGAAAGAACAAGCACTTCTTTCACGCGAGAGAAATAAGGTGGCAACCTCAGCATGGTTTTCGATATATAAGTGGTTACTGCTTCGGACGGTTGGCAGTGGTAGGGTGCTGGCCACTGGATTACTGTTACCTTTGATTGTAACAGAGTTCAGAGAATGTTTTGGTAGTCAATGGTGGTCAGCGATTAAATTCTTTGTATGTCAGGTGTCGTCCGCGATATTTGATGATGGGGGGTGTGGGTATTAAAATTAATATAAACCTTGATCTGGTTTAGTGTAGTAAAGGAACAATGCCATGCACTTAAAGCAAGAGGTGATAAGCTATCACTAAATGTGAGGTCATAAGCTATGAGCAAGGCAAGATAAGCACTCGAGCAAGGCGTGGTCTGATTTGACAGAAAGGTGGTTAGCATTTCAACGTTTAGTCGTCATGATGGCATTTTAGGGGGTAGGATGGGTATACCGATGGTTTTATTGAGATAATGGCTTATGGTGTAGTGTAGTGATAGTGGCTTGTTGATGGTTATCGAAGGGGGAGTCAGGTCCTTTCTCTCGTGAAATTGTGGTTGGCTTAGGGAGCCCAAGGGTTATTCTCTATCCTCTGAACCACATACCCTCGAATCTCCAAAAATGATGTATGTCGACTGGCCTAACTCAAGTCATTTGAGAGTACGTATATGGTGCTGCATTGTTGGAGGTGTGTGGTTTGGGGCACATTTGTGGTGAGCGAGAATTCTGTGAATCAAGAAACATAGTGATCAAAGACCTTTGGATCGGTTCTGGTGGGGGGCGAAAAAATGTGGACTGGTTGATTTTCAATTAAACCCCCCTACACAAGGATATAATTTTTAGCTTCTCTGAATAACCAAAAATAGTTCCCCTAATCCATTAATGGCACTTTTGTTTTCTTCAAAGCTGTGTTTTGCTACTCAAGGTGGCTCCAACTATCACCCTCTTTCTTGCTTCCTCCTCTCCGCGTGCTTGGATTTTTTTTTAAGGGCATAAAGGCTTCGTCTTCTCACCCACCAAGTAAAAACGCAACAAAAAAAATTGTTAAATCCATCCAGGTGTTAGGTGACCAGACACTAGGGTCAATATACCATTTGGACTGCCAAGGCACTCTTCTATCAGGTTTCCATCTTTAGCCATACCAAATTTGACCAGTGGGGGATAGAGATAGGAGATGATGGGTTTCCTTGCTCCCCCCCAAGTCTAGTAGCTACGTTTATTTGTTAAGACACTAGGCCCCCTTTCTCTTTTCCCATATAAGTCAAAGAAATCGACAGCACATACTTTGTCACTATCACCAATGATCCTCTAAATTAGCATTTGAACTCTCATATAGAACAACATTTGCTTATTGGATCTAAAGAAAACAATTCCTTTTTTTATGACTGTACTCTAGAGTTCCAACATAAAGGTTCAACCTCCAGTACTTCCCGCACGTCCTCGTTGCCTCTATTGCACCACCTACATCAATTGTTTCATAATGACTCTAATGTTACACGCACGCATGCCACTATGGGGGAGGGGGTTATTGTTCGGGGTCGCTGCAATAGAAGTTTTCCGGAGTTTGCAGCCTTCTTTTTTATATGTATCTTTATTCTGACAGTTGTTTATTTAGAGTATCCTATATATGACACCAGCATAAAGCTTGGGAGAGGGGGCAATTCGTGTTTTCAGTTCGGCTTGCCGACACGACACGAAAAGAGTATTTTGGACACGAACACGACACGACTGTTATATCCTAAATATGAAGACACGTGGAAGACACACTAGATTTCATTTGTCTCATTAATCAGCCCAACTTCACCATTAATGAGTCTAACCTCATATCAAGTGGACATTAAGGTATCAGAAGAGTTGGGAACGGGACCCGATAATGACAATGTGGAGCAAATGTGCAACATGAGAAGAGATATGGAGATATTCTCACATATGTCATAATTAACTTGAAATTATTTCATTCCCTTCATGTAAAGCGCAATCTC
The DNA here is from genome assembly GCA_949130495.1 of Sambucus nigra. NCBI lineage: Eukaryota > Viridiplantae > Streptophyta > Magnoliopsida > Dipsacales > Adoxaceae > Sambucus > Sambucus nigra. The sequence goes on from OX422211.1 coordinate 442,315,639, forward strand.
ACCTCACTCTATAAAGGTGAGACACGTGTCCTGGGGACCAAACTCTCTCACCTTACTCACCTATAAATATCAAACCCTTTTTACCCCAAATGAGCATGAGGTATATGAGTTGTAATGTTATGCAACCAAAATTAGAGAAAGCTAGTAAGACTACTCCATGGAGATCGTAGGCACCAATTTGGGCCGAACCACATAAATCAAGGATCTCACTGTCACTCTTCATCTTTCTCTACATTTAAGTTGATTTCATAGTTTATTCATCTATTTACTTCTTGATAATTAGTAAATTGTTGATACATACTTAAGGTCGGCGTAACACCAATTTCTACCATCAACAACGACTAACACAGTTTCTTATATTTTATGCTCAGCTAAATTCGAATAAAACACAATTGACACGATAACACGACTAATAATTTTGACACGAACATGACAGACTACGACAATTTCGTGTCATTTTCATGTTGTTACGTGTCACGTTTCCGTATCGTTTCTAACATTTCCACCCCATACGGGAGCTTTACTTATTGGCCTTTACGGGATCCTTTTTAAAAAGAAAAAAAATGTTTTCTTTTTATTTTAAACATTTTAGGGGCTCAGGTGGAGTATAACTTATACACACACACACACACACAAAGGGGCTCAGTTGGAGTATAACTTATACCGCACCACTTTGTGGTACTGCTTTTTTTAAATTCAAAAAAATGTTTTTTTTACTTTTTTTTTTTTTGGGGGGGGGGGGTGTGTGTTAAACATTAAAGGGGACCCAATGATTTGGTTTTTTTTTATTTTTTGTATTTAAAAAAAAAGGGTCAATATTTAAAAACTTTCAAATATTAACCATTTTTTTAAAATACCAAAAAAAATCATTTTTAGCCGAGGGTACTTTAAAATATTTAAAACCCATAATATATTTTAGGGGCATATACCAATAGTTACTCGAATATTTTTTACACACATTTGGTCCAAGCAAGGGCGGAGCCAGCCCTGGGCAGAGCAGGGCTATATGTTGATAAGCATTCTCACCGCAATTATGTAGACACCCCGACACAGGTCAAAGACAAGTGGTCTTGAATCTAGATAAATGAATCATGATATTTTGGGTCATCTTCATCCACCCCAAATCATTATGCAGGTCAAGTATAGTTGCTTACTAATTAAGGTTGAACTTGTGAGACTAGCTGAACTACGATGTCACTTGAAATACGAACCCAAATGGGATTTCTTTCCCGAAAGTGTTGATACTTATATAAGTTATTACTAAAACTTTTCAGACAAGTAGCAAAGTTAGAATATAGGGTTAAAATTATATATTACTTCGTCTATTACTACATACTAATTATCTTCCTTATTCAAAATCCCTAATATATCAACATGTTACAAGAATATTTTACAAATTTATGTTTCCCTATACAAAATACATTAACAAATTATACAAATTCCTCTTGATTTTTCACAACTACACACACACACACACACACATATATATATATATATATATATATATATATGTTTGTCGAAAAAAATATGATACTTATTTTTATAATTAGAATAAAAAAATTATATTGCTCACGCATGAGTGTGTTGCTATGTCTAATAAATATATACATAGATCCATTGTTGTTGGTGCTATTGTTTTGACATATTTTAATACTGGCCCCTTTAATGTGCGTTGCATCCGCACTTATACCCACATCTAACTACAGAGTATGCTGGGACGTCGGTGGTCAGTAAGTATAGTCAGCTAATATATCAGCCCACCGCTCTCAAGAATTCTGGCTCCGCCCTTGGGTTCAAGCCTTTTTTTTTGTTCCAAAAAGTCCCTCACCATATAAAAACACTCAAACAGAGCTCCAACGAGAGTCACCGGAACTCTGGCAGTTGGGGGTAGGGATGGGGGGAGGTGGGGCAGGAATGCTGCTAGCACGGAACTTTAAAAATAAGGGACATATACCAAATAGTCCTTCGAACATTTTTTAATACTCATTTAGTCCAAGCTTTTTTATTTTGCCTCAAAAAGTCCTTTGCCACATATTTTGAAGAGGGAGTGCCGCTGGCGCGAACCTCTAAAAATAAGAGAATATTGAGTGTTTGAGGGACTAAATGGGTTAAATTAAAAATATGTGTCCTTTTTAAAAAATATACATTTATAGTAGGGACTATTCAATAATTGACCCTAAAAATAATAGAATATTGTTTAAATGAGTGTTTGATGAAATTTTTTGAACAAAATAAAATGGGTCGAAGTAAACCTGTATTAAATGTTAAAGGGAACTTTTGATAATTAATCCTATATTAAATGTTAAAGGAACTTTTTGATAATTAATCCTATATTTTATATATATACAATGGGTAGAGACTAGAGAGAGGGAAATTGAATTCATACAATTTCTCGATTCCAAGGAAAGCAATATCGTAGGAAGAGGAGTAGATTAGCGGAACCTGATACACCAAAAAATGAATAAACTCTTCAGTCCATTAATTTAAAAAAAAATTAAAACAAAGCAAAAAAGTGTTGATTACCTTAGAGAGAGGAACATCGAGGTAGAGCTTGCTACATAAAATTCGATTTCGCCTTAGAGTTTCATTGGTGTTTGTGGATGCACTAGAAGAACAAGCTCCGGCTGACGAAGACATGGTTGTCATAATAGTAAGAGAGAACATTTTGACTATTAAATGGGAGGATATTTAAATAAAAAAATATATATATATCAAAAAATGTCTTTTACGACCTTCCTAACCGAACCAACTTATATGAGGTTGGTAAATGAAATTCATGCATTTAGGATTCGTTTGGTTCGAGATAAAATATGTTTTTACGCGGTGAAAATTAGTATGGTGAAATACATTTTTACCTATTTATAGTTAAATTTTCTTATATATTATCCTATAATAATGAAACTTTAAACGATAATATATAAGAAAATTTAACTCTAAATAGGTGAAAAAGTATTTCACCATATTACTTTTCATCGCATTGAAATATATTTTGCCTCGAACCAAACGAACCCTAACTATTATCTCAATATATCAAGAAAGATGTAATGATGCTACCTCTTATATTCTAGTTCATAGTTTCTCTTGGCCATATGGTTCATTCAGGGGAAAGATTGCGCTTCAAAAAGTTGTGAATGGTCTTATCAATATACAAATGTATAATTCCCCAAGAATTTCAATTGCGCTAATAGTTATCAATCTAGGAATTGGGTTCAAGCTTTCCCCAACCTCTTCTCATCAATGGACTCGTGACGTATGTGAAGGAGTGTGGTTCGTTCGATAAATTCCTACCTCTCTATCTATCTCTAAGATGTTTGGATTTTTCGAAACTCAATGGACGTGTAAAAGAGAAATGTTATCACCACTCAAACCAAGACAGAACCCTTGCTTGTTCAAATAATAATTAAGGTGAAGCGGGAACGACGAATCTCTTTATGATAAACAAATCCAATTTACAAGTTCGTTATTACGAGTAGTTCTTACAAAGGATTTCATTGGACTTAAAGGAAAATTTAACAAAAGGATTATTGCTGCAAACATTATAAATTTTAGCGGCTTAAATGTTACAAATAAAAGTTCGAGGGATAGAACATTACACTGCCCAAAGTTTAGGGGTCATCACCATATTTTACTTTATTTTTAAGTACAGTCGTGTTTAATTAGATTACCACCGAAATCGTGGTGAAAATGACCGTTATGGTTATGGGCATTGAGGGAGGACGGTTGGAATTGAGGATGAGGAGGAGACATGTGCATGAGGGGGGGGGGGGGGGAGAATAGTTGAGATAGGAGAGAGGGACATAATAATGCGATAGAGGAGGTAGAGGAGAAGAGAAGGGTTGAGATGTTGAGGAAAGAAATGACTCAGACAAATAAATGAATATGTCATATTATACGACCCATAGTTAAAACACTCATTCTCAATCATTTATTTAGGTGTAGAAAAATATTAATTGTGTTTATCATTTTGTGTCTTGCTTTAAATGAGTAATTTTGTGTCAAATAAAAAAAAACATGATTACGTATCGTTTCCATGTCTAAATGGTGTTGGTTGTGTCATATCTAAACCGATTAATCGAGTCGGGAAAACCTAAAGCTCGCTCGTTCGATCTATTAATTTTGGCCCGATCTTTAATTGAGCTTTAGCCACATGTGGCTAAGCCCAAATTAGGCCCAAACCCGATTACAAATATATATACATAATATATATTGTACATATTTTTTAACTTATAAAAATAAAGATTATAAGGAAATTACAAAAACATGTTTAGCTTTTAGACTAACACACATATATAAGTACAAGTTAATACATTTCAATATTGCTTCTATAATAACTTGATATTAGCAATTGTGATGACAATGTCATAGTAAAAGTATTGAGAATATATAAAAAAAAATATTTATTTCGTGTTCAACTTGTACAAGAATGTTTTAATCTAGGTTGGCAAACAAATAAACATATGAAGTTTCTTCCCTTTAGACGTTGTATAAATGTTGTATGTTGTAAATCATTTATGGGCCAACACATTAACAAGAGAAAAAGAAAAGACGTACTTATTTTTTCGAGTAAACTTGTATAAGAACTTGAAGTCCGCTATAAAGTGTGAGACAATTTTGAGCTAAGGTTATCCAAACTGGAAGTTCAAACAGCCCGAAATAAGAAATGATTGTGGGTCAATTTTCAGCATAGCCAAATCTAGCTCACCAAGCTCGAACGAGAGTCATAATCTTCTTGTGTTAAGTCGAAACACGATTCAAAAAACACAAATTGTTACCCTAATTCGTATGAAGTTAACATGTGGAAGATATGTGTTAGTGACCCTCTTTATGAAATAACTAGTATGATAGATTTATGGGAAAATTTGAACTTATACCCTCCTATTTTTTTCATGCCTAATCTAATATTGAATTAGAGAACTTTTGAGGAGTACAAATTTGGTGAGCCTGCCCAAATGAGGGTTAACAAGACCTTCCAATATGATTGGCCGAAATATAATTGACTCAGTAATGGGCACCATAATTGTTAATGTTTTGTCCATATTTTAACCAATCACATTAAACGGTCATGTTAACCCTCACTAAAAGAGTCAAAATTTTGAACGCATTTTAAGTTTGGGCCACTTTTTGGATCTCGTGATTAGATTTAGGCTTTTCAGTTGTTCTCCCTGTCTTTTTTTAGAAATATAATTTGATCTTTAATATAATAATTTGAGACTGAAAGTTTATAAAAATACTATTACATACAATTATATTATCACGCAATTTATTAAATATAATAATATAAAAAGTTAAGTTACAAATTGTTAGTAATGTTATGAAATATGAATATAGAAGGTAAATATTTATTGTTATATAGCAGCATAGGCACTAAAGAATTAAAATTATTGGATGACACACTAAACACCCCCTTTTATGAAGCTATTTCGAGGGCATGTCACGTAATGCCAAAATAACAATTTGCGCAATGGTTTTGTCAATTTATTGACTATAAAGCATTGGCATTGTGGATTTTTTTTAGTAAAAATGTTGTTAATTTAACATCATTTTGCTATAACGGATTGGCCAAAGGGGTGTGTTGCTCGACAATAATGTAGTTGCAACAGACCTTTTAGCATCATTTCATTACCTAAAGGTACCTAATCGTCATCAGTGTTGCATATGTTTGAATGTGAACCATTTAAACGTACTAAAGTACCTAAATGATATTGATATTTCATATATTAAAATTGTTTGTCCAACTACAGTCCTAATGTTGCTAGAATATTACGCTCGTGGTAGCCCAACAGTTGTGGAGAATTGCATTTTTCCCCATGTTATGAAATAACACTTAAATTCTGGTGTAACAAACTAACATATAGGCATATTTAGTGGGGGTCGGGGGTGCTCTAGAATTGGTCTGGAAAACGGAATTTATAAACAATTAAAGTGGAATTTGACATTTTAATGAATTGTAAATATAATTTTATATATTAATAATGAAATATTGTTGCCAGTAAATTGAATTTGTGTAATTTGAATTGGTAACTTGTTAAGTTAATTTGGGTCTTGGTTAAATAATAAACTAATTAAGCTTAGTGGGCGTGATTTATTTGGGCTAGAATATTCTAGAAAGGTTATAAGCGAGAATAAGGTGAAACCCCGAAGGTTGAAATTTCAGTAGTGCTATTTGGGTCGCAACCACGGGTGTGTTGTGCCGCTTCTTGCCCGCAGGTTTACAGCGAAAGGTTCTGGTGGTTTTTTCCTTTTATATGTTGTTATGCATAAATTTTATCATTTGTCATTATATCTCATCCAAAACCTTTTCCCTCGAAGCTAAGAAACCTTAAAAATATCTACATCTTCCCCCAAAATAATAAATACATCATTAACGAACCTCAATTGAAGAACTTAATGGTAAGAGGGTGATCTAGAGTAGGTTTGAAGTTATTTCATTGAAGATTCAAGTATGGATTAAAAACATTCAAACAAATATCAAAATTCTTTTGACTAAAAGGCAATATATGGATATAGTTTCATATATATAAATGTTAGATCCACCTAAATTAACTTATTAAGCTTAAATTCAAGTAGAGATAACTAGGGTTTTCACATTTCCTATATGGTTCTCTAATCTGTTAAATTGATTTAGGATTCATATGATTAGTAAAAATTAATGTTTAAGTGATATAATTAATAATTATATTAGTATTAATTATTAACAATCGCATGTTAGGGTTCTGTAATTATATAATTGGTATGATATATGACTAGAATTGTATAAATTGATGATAATACCATGCTAAAACTATGTAATCCGGAAATTTATATAATACACATGCTATAATTGTACCTTTAGATTTATGAGTTGTACATTCATATATACACCTAATTTCTTGTGGGCTAATGCATAATGGTAATTAATTAATCACAAATTCGTATGTTAGTGAGTAATTGATGGAAACCCCCATGATTAGGAGACTAAATGTGTAAATTGAGATAATTTCGGATGTTAATTATGTTATGAAATCGAATTAGGAACTTTTATATGTTACTACAAATGCAAATGTTACTCTAATTGAAAATAATTAATCAGGAACTCTTATGCATCCCTTTATGAATCGATGAGATTAGATTAGCAGTTGGATTGGTTATATATTTAGTGGGATTAAACTAGTAGTTAGGTTGGTTGTTTATTATAGTGCCGACATGGAAATTAAATAAGGTTACTTAACCCCTAACTTTACATAATGCAAATTGGAATGGATTAACTGATTATAAATTATGAATTGGCCGTTTTCCCATGTATATAATATAGTAAGATTTCCCTCTTATCTGATTTAGTTCTTAAGATTTAAAATAGTTGGGTGGGCTCTTGTAACACCCCACATATTTTACCACCAATGGTGATTCGGACCCAATACCAAGATATGTCGGTTGTTAGAATTAAAATACCATTTGTAACATGTGACGAAAACTTTAGACATTTAAAACTTTTTCCACAAAATACAATTTGAGATAATACAACAATAATAAACCATTCACTATAGTAAGATCCATCACTATGTTAAAAAAATATTACCATAAAACTCAAATGATATAAATGTCACCAAAATATATCTCTCCAACTAAAAAGCATAAAACAATTGTCCCATGCGACAGTCTCATAAATAATATGGTTGGAAAGGAAACTAAACTAATGCAATAAAACAAACTAAAACTATGCACCTATTCATCAACCTATCCCAAAAGGTTAGTCAACAGTAATGGGTCAGGGGCCACCACAAATTTCCCGTTACTCATCCCAAATAGGATCCATAAATCCCGTCATAATCACTATAAGATATAAATTATAACGTCGCAGCCTGGATTTAAGGGTTACCAGTAGTCAATCTGGTCCAATTCGAGCATTAGGTGTGAAGTGCAATGAAATAACCTATATAATGTTGCTAGTCCAGTTTTATTTTAATTAACATTTCACTTGTTCAGCATGCGATTCCAGTTTCAAAATAAACTACATCAGGAACCCATAGGGAGTACCCCGAAGTCCAAGCATACAGAGCTGCTAATGTAAAATAAAGACAGTACTTACCTGTATAACGCTCTCAAAATACAAAATTGCCCCAGCCTACAGTAACAAAGCGAGGGTGTGAGCCAATGCTCAGTAGAAAATATACAAATCTAGTATAAAATCGGACAACAGAAAGGAGACTCTAACACGTTATGCCTACGTGAACATGCAACTACCTTGTATGCATGTATATACATACATGCATATACCCATACTTAATGCATGAAACAGTTTTACTTCCAAAAACTTTATTTATCCATATTAATTTACCTTAACCTTATAAAAGACTTCGCTTTTCACATCTTTGCATTTCCCTCTTTATTTAACACGCATGGTTCAATACTTCAAACCACTAAATTTGATTTAACCAAAATCACCTTTTTTATTTTATCCAACACATATTAGTATTTCCGTTGAAACCCACCCTTTCAACACATGCGAACACCGTGTTAGAAAAAACTCATTTAATCTTTAAAAACCTTTTACAACACATTCTTGTGTTAATTATGGGTTTAACTGCTTAGGTTGTTTATTTACCCATTTACTTTATATTTTTTCTTACCTTATGGACATTAATCAATTACACATTTACTTGTCTATTTTAACCTTTATCGGAACATTTATTAATTCATTCAAGTTATGGTGTATAAACACATTTCACCACACAACCCATTTCTTGACATGTTTCTTATTCCTTTATCTTTTTTTGAAATCTTTCAATTAGTGAATACTTCAACGGGCTCCACACCGTCGGCTATGCGCACCATATGCTCTGGTCAGTTATTTTGGACCTTTCACCCCAGGACTTTAGGCCATCCTTAATTATTTCGGTGTCATCCGAGTTCCTTTTAATGTGTTTTAACATTTTACAAATGTCCATATTACTCCCCTTTTTTCTTTTACCCGACCGAAGCCAAAATACGGGATTACACCCCAACTTGTGTTACACTTTAAAAATTTACCACTTCATATCCTTTATATTTTTACCTTGATTTTATTCCAAAAATCATATTTATTTGGGACCAACTACAAAATGTTCTCCTTCCAAGCTTCTAAGCAAGACCCATTTCAAACTCCATGGAAGCTCCATCTTCATCTTCTCCAAGAACTCCCAACACTTCTCCAAAATTCGTAACTCTTCTCCAATAATGGTGGGAATGGGTGTAAATACTTCAAACATGGTGAAATATACTAAGAATATGGTATTTTATGGTGGTAGAATGGTGGATGGATGGTGATTTGTGGTATGAGGTGGTGGAAGACCACCCATCTCTCTCTCTCTCTCTTCTTTAATTTTTTCCCAATAAATGCCCAAACACACCGTTATAAAACCTACCAAAGCCTAAATTCCCATTTTATCCAATATGGGTTGATTTGGACTTGACAGCACAACGATCTAATAGTAAAAAATGTGACAACGCACAAGGGCAATTTGATTAAAAAAAAATTAATTTACGTCGTTCGAACAATAAGACTATGTCATTCAAACAACTTCTCCACCTCGTTCGATGCTTACTTCGCGCCACCCCTTCGCGCAACAAGCCACTGTAAAGCAGTGGCATGTCATTTGAAGCCCTGATTCGTGCGACCCTACAATGTCGTTCGAACGATTCGCTAAAATTTTCCATTATTTTTCTTATTCAATTTTGACCCACAATTCTTCTTATAATCACCATCCTTTCTTCAAAGTAGTTTATACATAATTTAATTGGATTATTAAGACAGGGTATTATAAACGTCCCTCCTTAGAAAATTTTGTCTCCGAAATTCTCGATCCTTTAATCGTAAAGCTTACGGGGTTCACTAACTTCTATTATAAGCCACAAAATCCTCCAAGGTAGAATCATCGAAGTCCATAACACTAAGGTCACCAAATAATCAACATGATTGATGTTCACTATCCCGTTAACCATGACATTACACAATCAATTTCGAGTCTCCACTCGACTTATGATCAAGTTCAAACGATTTTTAGTACCACCTATTCTAGTACCTAAGGTGTATCAGTGCCTCTACGGTCAAGCCCTTTTCTAGCGATCGACACTTACCTAATGTGAACCATTATACAATCAACCGTCGCATTCGTCATCAAAATTAATTCTAGCTTAGGACCGCATTACCTGTCTTCCATAAATTTTCAGGCTATCTTAACTACACAACTCGCATAAGCTTGCTAATAACACTACTATATTATTCACTCACTCTAAGGAGGAATATTCTCATCAAGTCCTCACCTTGTGCCTAGCTTACACCTTCCGCTGCATCACTCTGACGAACCTAATACTATCCTCGGTGTCTTATCCATGAGTACTCACTATAGTCTCACTCTAGTCCACTCACCGTGGCAAAGCAACATCATATGCTAAGCTTTTCTCGATTTCGAACACTATACCGCATCCTCAAGTTACCATCCCGTTCTTTGCAACCCGAGTCACTGAATGCCATATCGGCTAGTCGAAAGTCCACTAATCCTAAGAAAGATCAATACTACGAGCAAATCGTGTGGCCGAAAGAGCAACCACCTGTACACAAAACGTTATACAATAGTAAGAACGCCTCATATGGGTGCACCCCATTACCGAGCTGCTTTGACCATACCCAGTCCACTGCGCTCTCCCAGACCCAACTGCACCGTACCATAATGTAGCACCAATCTGAGTCACCACATTAGTGAGAGTACCAGTTCCTCTACGGTAGAAATCAAAAGGGACAAACGAGAGTCAGAAGGAACAAGTAACCGTCCTAAGAAATCCCGTTCGACTCTGACGTACGAAAGCAAACCTACACCGTATACCTAAAGTCATGCCACTCATTCCTACGGTTCTCACAGAGCGCGAATCCTAGTCACATACCCCGGCTTAGGTCACTAGCAGTGGCGAATCGAATCACAATCATTCATTCTTGTAACATGAGATTAATTTACGAATTAGTGGTCCTTTAGGAAGTCAACGCCCGACTTCCTTCCTTGGGTGCAAGGCCATACATTTCACATTCTTAGCGTACATGAACCATCCCGATTGGTGGACACCTCACGCTCTAGTCTACAATGACCTTATCCAAGACGACGTCACCAACCTACTGTACCTAGGTTATTACCTGCCTTATCATATCGTGATCGAAATCCAAAACTTCCATAGTCATTACTTAGTTCAAGCGAGACACTAACCTTGCCTTGTCTTTTGACCACGTGAGATTGCCACTAAACTTACCTTCGGTTTCTACCCACACAGAATTTCATGACAACCATCCCCACCTCCATTGGCATTCTAAGGGAAGTAAATACCACACTAGGCTACATCTTCTAACCCGTATAAGCTTGTCAAGACATGCGAAGAACTAATCCTTACATTATTAAGGCTACCCTAGCATATATCGTCGACACGTCAACATAATAATCATATTTTGATGTTACCCCACCTTGGTTTCCATTTTTAAGTTTCCACGTGGCGTCATCACTCTAAGTCTCGAATTCATTTCCTAGTACATCCCAAAATCGAGTATCATCACACCCATACTAGTCATTCCATGACTTCCGAGTATCAGTCCTATAACGACTCAACTGTCACCCCATTTTAGGGATCATACCACCCATCTGTGCCGAGTTGGGATGCCACACCCAGCACGTACACTATACGACCAGCAATCTGGGATCATCAGCTGATCTTCAACATAATCGCTACTATAATGCTAAAGATCCTTTATACCGGACTAATTGGTTTCCTAAGGACACTAAACACAATTCGTGTAACCGTCTTCAAGACCCGACAAGATTTCATCATCCATACCTCTATCATTGTAGATACGCGCTCTACAAACTTTTCAATACTAACATCACGATTTACTCGGTGCTCGTAAAGACATTAGTCTACGAACTTCTACCTATGGTTCACCATAACTATCAAACACCTCAAGGCGACAACATACGGTCTTTATCCTTAATGATGCCACACACAATTTGTCCTATGGGAACCTCAGGTGCCTATGAGCTAATCTCACACTAGGATTACCTCGCACCTATCCATTACCTCGGCGGCTAAAACGAGTCTCTATACCTATATAGTAGTCTTATCTTTCTTCTAAGTGTTCATGACTGTAAGCCACGTATAAACCGCAACCAGTGCTACTACGAATCATGGTAGGGTACAGGATGTCACCTAAAACCTATAAACCTCAATGTTTGTTCAACCAGAGTAATTAAATTATGTCACTGTATAAACATCACACCATATGCTAATCTATAAGTTAACCCGACTATATAGATCTTGGTAGGATATGGACGTCGGGTATTGCCTATAAATACCAAGGCCCACACCACAGACATCATATGGGATCCTATTCCTCACTACCACCTCATAATTAAGATATGTTAAACTCAAGTCCTCCACCAAGGGACCCAATAATTGCGAACGTCACTCCGTTATCTAACCTCTATACATGAAATATTCAACCCTAACAGCTAGGTCGCAACAAACACTACTCGTTGTTGCCACTACCAAGGCTACTCTCATCACCAAAGTTATCACACAGCACATCTCATACAAAGGATCACGATATTACCACTATTAGCCTACACAACTTCATGTGTTCATCGAACTAACATCAATTGTGATATCAACTTAAGGATCAAATTTGTCCAATTAGGTTACCGGCATTAACTACTCGTAAGTGCCGCACCTGAGGGCTATATACCTTTTAATTACCAATCATTAGTGCCTAGTCGAGACACCCTAACCATCAACTGATATCGTTGACTATATGCAACTCGTGCCACTTGCCCAATGGGTGTCATTTCACTTTATCGACACCTCAAATGGTTCTATGTCACCAAGAATTTAACACAAGCACCTCATGTAACAACCCTAATTTTTTTCACGTAAAAGCTGGCCAGGCACGATACGCCAAAGATGGGGCTTATTTGTCAATTAATATCATTCTCAGCATCAACATAATATAAATCATATATTAAAGTCCCATAATTTAGTTTGAATTAACATTTCACTAATAAATTAATCCAATCCAACACAAATCGTATGATAAGTTGGACACAAATGTAAATACCTCAAACCGACATAAAGTAATTAAGTGTCGAGCTTATGCCCATACAATAATCCCAAAATAATATAAGTACTGAAGATGAAAAGCACCTAAGCTATAATAAATGGATCTAAAATGCCTGAGGAGCAAAAGAAGAATGCAAGGCTGCTACGTCAACAGTCCCGCTATCCCTGTCTATGAACACCCGGGGGGAAAACATGTAATTTTGGGTCAGAGCCCTAAATGAGAAAGAATTAACTTAACCAATTTAAAATATAATAAATACAGTCGATGCAAAGTAAATATTCTCCATCGCCACTCGCATGCGATTAACATCTCATCCCTCATTTAAGTGTGATATTACCCACATATAAACAAGTCCCAAAATGGAATATGACCAGTGTGCTAATTTAATTAAAAATGAATTAGTTATAATCAATTGCTAATGCGAAGCTAACTATAATCAATTATCAATGCCCAAAGCATACCTATCTTATATATATATCATAGAAGTGGCGTAAACATATATTATGCACAAAATGGTAAAGGTTTATAAGTTATGTCTACATTTTTAGACAAATTAATTTATTTCTCATTTAATCCGGGTAATTTATATAAATATATGTCCATTCATATATGCGACACTTAAAGGCATTTACCAGTGGTGTGCCGTTCGTGCTCTATCGATTAGGATAAAGGAATACCTTATCCAAGTCAGACATCACAAAATACACATAAGTGGGGTGGTCCCTACGCAGTACACCAGTGCACGACCCATACTCAATGGTGACAAAGGATCCCATCATCAACACATACCACTCGTAGATGGAGTTGCTACATAGTACCCAAATGACCTACAAAACATCTAGCCCACCTATGTCGACGTGTGCTACGATCCCAAACGCGTGAAACCCCAAGCCGTTAGGACCGTCCACGAATATTAGTATATCCACACAGATACACATAAGTACATATTATTATACCCATATAATATGTGTAGGAAACAACTCTATAGTTGTCTAAAGCATCCCATGGGATGTTCACCATTATTCACTCATTAATAATTGACCATCTAGTTAATTATTAATTCCATCTTCTTTAACAATTTATTTAAACCTCTAGTTAAATATAATGTCCTAATTAATACACGCGTCACATTTACATTTTTAATAAATTCCCCGTTAACCTAAATATTGTCCTACCAACTCGTACAGACTTCTAAAAATATTCTGGATTTACCCCTGACCCAAACTCATGTTGTCCCCAGGACCGAATCGAATCGGTTTCTTGGCCGAATCGATTCGAAATGCCACAGTAGCCCAGTTCTTGTTATTTCCTTATTACGAGCCTTAATTCCTCCCCAAGGTTTCTTCCAATCGTTAATTCCTATTCATAGACATATAATTAGGTCCATACCACTTAGTTACTCATCTTAGAATGATTAATTTCATGTATTAACCCCAATTTCATTCCCCAAATTCTCAAAATTCATGAATATAAATAAAAAACCTAAACCCGGATTTTTTCCACAATCTCAACAATATGCAATTAAATTCATGAGGTATATAACATGGGATTTACATCATGATGTACAGATCACAAACATGTGTTAAAGTTATCTTCATATGATTTCCAAGATTTTTCAATTTCATCTCAAGAACCCTAAAGCTTCTATCATCAAATTTCAAGAATCGATTCCTAGATTTCTCGATTAACACCCTATGTTATAATTAATCCTCTACGTGCATGGGATTAATTTCTAACATTTAATCATAAAAGTCCATCCTAAAACCCAAAAATCACATGGGGTCATTACAATGAATCGAGAAGCAAATTGGAAATTAAATTGAGCAAGAAAATCCATGCTTGAATATGTGGTTGATGAAATCCCCCCTTTTTCAATTCCTCTTCACTTCTTTATTGTGAATTCTTCTCCTCTCTCTGTCTCTCACAGTGGTATAGGTTAGGTTTTCTAAAGATAAGCTCCAGGGAGTCTCTTAGTTTCTTAATATAAGTCATTAACTCCTTAATCCCGAGTTGGGTTAAATTATCAAGCTTTTGACTCCCAAATGGGTCCGAACCCATAACCAGACTAGTCCAAAAGTCTCCAAACTTATATAAGTATACCCCGGGACCATTTTTAAAGGCTTAAAACACTTAAACGAACCCGTATACTCCCTAACTACATCCCAATTAGTTTATCACACTATTACATTTTTATAATTGCGTCACACATCATTTACGAATTTTATACTACACGTGAAATTGTTATAACTGTTAATCATAAAAAAAATCAACCACACATAATTATGACATGACAATAATTTATTTGTTCGCAGTTAATAAGTTAAATTCACCAATTTAATCCAATTTTCACAAATTTTTATTTTATCCCAAAAATATAGTTTTTTTATTTATTCTATAAAAAAATATGAGGTATTACATTCTTCCCTCCTAAAAACGGGATTCCGTCCTCGGAATCAAGGAAAGTACATATCTATCTAGAAGAGTTCGGGATATTTTGTGCGCATATCGTCCCCCTCCTCGTAAGTCGACTCGTCCTTTCGATAGTGTCCTCACTGCACTCGAACTAAAGGAACAACCTCAGATCGAAGTCGGCGCTCTCGACGGTCCAGAATGGCTACTGGTCTTTACTCGTAAGCTGCGTCTGGATGGAGCTCTATCTTATTAATATCAATGTGCTGGTACGCTATTTCGTCTCGAAGGAACCTACACAATGCATATGTATGGAAAACATCGTGCATCCGCTGCAAGTGATTCAGTAATCCCAACTGATATGCTACGGGTCTAATTGTCTCAAGAATAGGGAATGGTCCTATGTATCGGGGACCAGCTTCCCTTTCTTCCCAAAACCTCATCACCCTCCTCATAGAAGACACTTTAATCAACACCTGATCCTCAACATTAAAGTCTAAGTGTCTCCAACCTTCATTTACCTATCTCTTTTGTATATCCTGGGGAATCTGTATTTTGGTCTGAATCATATCTACCTTCTCTGAGGTGTCCTGAATGAAGTCTGGCCCAAATAACTTGTTCTCCCCACCTCCAACCAGCATGAGGGAGAAAGGAAAGGTCTCCCATAAAGCGCCTCAAACAGTGCCATCTCAATCTTAAAATGGTATCGGTTATTACACACAAACTCCACCAAAGGCAAATACTGCTCCCAACTCCCCTTAAAATCTAAAATGCACATCCGCAACATGTCCTCGACCATCAAATTGACCCTCTCTGACTGTCAGTCAATCTGAGGATGATATGAGATGGTTAATCTCAAATCTACCTGCGAAGGCTGCTGAAAGGTCCTCCCAAAGTGGGACACAAATGTCATGCCCCTGTCTGATACAATGTTGAGCGGTACACCATGTAATTTTATAATTTCTGCAAGGAAAAGCCTAGCATACTGCTCGGAGCTATAATTTGTCCGGACCGGTGAAAAGTGAGCCACCTTCATCAATCTGTCAACGATTACCCAAATGGAATCATGTCCCCTCTATAATGTAGGTAGCCCAGTAATAAAGTCCATCGAGATGCTCTCCTATTTCCAAATCGGGATCTCCAAAGGCTTCAACACACTTGTAGGACGCTGATGGTCCACCTTCACCAGCTGACAGGTAGAACACTTAGACATAAAATCTACTATATCCCTTTTCATGCCATCCCACCAATACTGACATCGCATGTCGTGGTACATCTTATCCCTTCCGAGATGTACCGTAATGCATGAATCGTGAGCCTGTGACATAATCACTCATCTTAATTCCTCATCATCCAGTACAACGAACCTACCCTGGAATCTCAACCCACCATCTGACCTAATAGAATAATGCTTCGCTCCCTCGCTAATAACTATTTAACTCGCTCCTTGCAAAGTTGATCTCTTGCCTCTGCATTCACAACCTGAATAAATGATCTCGGGTGTGATGGTGAAGACTTCCATTAATTCACATGCTAAGTCGTCATCCCCACAAAGTGATTTGCACTTAGCCTTCCACACTGCCGCTAACACCAACATCGACTTGCGGCTCAAATCATCTGTTACGACATTCGCCTTCCCCAAGTGGTACTGATTGTCGAACTAATAGTCTTTCACAAACTCTAGAGACATCCTTTATCGCATGTTCAACTCCCTCTGCATGAACAAATAATGTAGGCTCTTATGGTCTATTAATAGCTAGAATTTCTCCCACGTAAGATAATGCCTCCAGACTCGTAGTGAAAAAACCACGGCTGCTAACTCCAAGTCGTGGGTGGGGTAATATCCTTGATGAGGCTTAAGATTTCATAAAGCATAAGACATCGGTCTCTTCTCCTGCATCAAAACCCCTCCTAGTCCCCTCAAGGATGCATTTGTAAAGACCTTATAGTTTGTCCTTGCCCGAGGTAATGCCCAAACTGGTGTTGTAGTCAATCTATTCTTCAGCTCATCAAATGTCTGTTGGCACACATCATACCATATAAACGGCACTCCCTTCATTTTTAAATTCATTAGGGGCCCTATTATCTTGGAAAAACCCTAAATGAATCTACGGTAGTGAAGAGTGCACTTTTGTTCAAACAAAGAAATTATATAAATAAACTCAGTTTTTTTAATTAAATCCTATTGCATGCATCTAGGTGTGATTGAAATCAATATGATCATGCAAGCACGGTCAATCATAAACAAAACACACAAATGAGGAAAAATCCCCCCGAGGGGCAAAAGCCTTTTATTTTCACTATAATTTGTAATAAACGGATTACAATGAAAACAAGAGTGACATACAAAATACCCTCAGGTGTCGGTTCTGATGTCGTCGACTAGAATCTCCCACAAGAACTCCAGGTGGGAAGCAATGAACAAGAAACGGCTTCTCCACAAATTACTCCAGATGAGTAAGAACGATCCTCTTGAAGGTTTAACGACTCACATACGTAGATGGGAGTGTTTATGTGAATAAAGAAGGCATAAAGCCTTAAAAGTTGAAGTCTATTTTCTAGAATGTTAATCGCCAAAATCGTGTGTAAAAAAGACTTGAAAAACGTGTAGAAAGTGACCAAAAATTTATACGAAAATCGAGACGGTGGCGTCGCTCGAACGAGATAGGCATCTCACTCGAACGAAGGACACGTGTCGTTCGAACAACATCGTGCGAGATGCTTATCTCACTCGAACGATAGTGTGAACTCGTTTGCAGATATAAACAACTCCAATAAATCATTTTACCGATATTGCGTAGTGGAGTAGTGGGAATGAGTTGAGCAGCACGTCGCATGTAGCATGATGCACGTGTGAAGATGGTGAATGCATAGATTCGGATCAAGGTCATCGTGGATGATCGTGTTGACGTGTCGAATGTATCGATATCAGACATACAAACTATGATCTAGGGAAAACAAAAAATTCCTAGATTCTACCCCAGACATTTATAAAATTATGTCCGTACAAATCTCCCCCTATGTCTATGCCGGTACATACATAAAAAATTTAAACTATGTAATCTCCATAAAACAAATGACATACAAGATAATATCCCCATTAAATCCTCAAACTGGGAATACTAAATGACATGTCGCCAATCAAACTTCAACATCTTCAAATCTTCATCTTTTCAAAAACTCCCAAAGCTTTTCTCATCAGGGTGTGCAATCCAATGAATATCACTTTTGTACCTACACACATGAGATAAAGCAGATACCCATGACAAGAAATAATTTCAAATATAATGATATGCAAAAATCGAAGATCAATTAAGCTTAAGCAAATCATTGATAAATCAACCAAACACCAAATAATTCTCTCCCATAATTCTTCTCCCCCTTTTTATGATGTCCCCAAATAGACAGATATGAGAAGCACAAATCAATGCAAATGGAGAATGTCACAAGGTAGAAAAATTTTTATTTTTTAATTTTTCAAAATTTCTCACACAAAATATACAACAAAGAATCACACCATGAACAAACACAAAAACAACCAAGTCGATGATAACATAAATGTAGGGGTGTGATAAAATTCGATAGGAAAATCAATGCATACAAACATGACATATGTGCACGATGAATATTGGATACTCCTAACGAATAAACTCAACATCTTCCTTATGTGTAAAAAGATGGAAATATGATACATTGAATCAATCAAATCAGCAAATCAAAGCTCAAAGTAATTTCCACACAAATAACGTCCCAAAATGATTTAATGCTTTTTCAGGACTGGCAAGGAAGTGCAAACCCGTTTAAATTCTCCAACCAAACTCCCTCAGATTTATATTTTGAATAGAGGTGATATAAATTCTCAAACTTTGGAGAATTGATGGTGAAACCTAATGGCTCATATTCGGCATGTATTTCTTTTTATTGCCTTTAAAAAATTTCGGGCTCTTTTAACCTCTTTGGACCCCGGATAATAAATTTCTCAATTTTTTAGGTCCAATTTAATGGTGGCTTAATCGCAAAGGATAAATAAGAACCTTTCGTAGCCCTTCACCATTCTAAAATACCACACAATCTCACCAAACGGTTTTTTACATGCATTCCAATCTTGTCAAGTATAATCGCATATTGTTCGTTGTATAGAAAGAATTGAGATGGAAACACTCAAACCAATATATGATAGACAAGTACAATTATTAAATAAAATCGTGCATGTGTGCAATAAAGGAGACAAGGATCCAAACACTTAGAAAGATATCACTAATCACATCTCAAATACTCCAAACAATGTAAAGTAGGGGTGGTCATAGGCCCGAGGCCCGCCAAGCCCGCCCAATAAAAAAATAGGGCTTGGGTAAGGTGAATAGGCCCGCAAAGCGAGCTTGGCAAAATTTTATAGGCCCGATTTTTTTTCGGGCGGGGTTGGGCATGAGTTCTTAAGCCCGATGAGGCCCGGCCCGGCCCGAGGCCCAAAAAATATACATAATATATATTTATATATATATATATATATATATATGGGGGGGGGGGAAACTTTTATAAATATAAAAACGTATACCAAGTCTTTTCATGTAGAGTGGGAAACTTTATATATGGATTTTGCAATATATGGAGTTTAAAACATATTTTTAATTAAAAAAATTGGTCTTTAAATAAAAAAATAGGTATTTTAATTTTAAAAAAATCTTTTAATTAACATAATAAGGCCCGATCGGGCGGGTCTGGGTAAAGAGATTTCAAATCTGGGCGGCGAGCTTGGGATTACATAATAAGGCCTGATCAGGGCCCGAGCGGGCTTGGGATAACACTTAATTTTTCAAGCCCGGCCCGAGCCCGACCGGGCCTGCCCAGGCCCGGCCCATGACCACCCCTAATGTAAAGTACATGGATGCAATGATGTAGCATCTCAAATCACTATCAAACAGTCACATTGATAAATGGAATGAAACTTGTGACTCGGCTATCTTAAATGCTCATCCATAAAAGGTGTAAACAAAATACAAAAATATTTTTGTGCTTTTTTAAAATTTTTATAAAAAGAAAATCTTTTTGGATTTTTCAAAAAAATAGAAAAAGTAAAAAAAATAAGCAAACATATGATACAAACTAGCAATAGGAATCATATGATATGAACATGACAAAGCATTCTATCCTATACAAAGACCATCCCTCAGTCAACTGTGAAAATCTCCAAAGACTTCCTAAGACTCTTAAATCTAAGGGCATCTAAAGGCTTCGTGAATATATCGGCTAACTGAAGGTCAGTGGGTACGAAACTCAGGGATAACACTTTCTCCTCAATTAACTGTCATGTAAAGTACTCGCGTATCCTGATGTGCTTTGTGCGCGAATATTGGACTGCATTGCGGGATATGTGTATCGCGCTCGTGTTCTCATAGGAAATGGTCATGGTGTCCTTTGAAATCCCATAGTCCTCCAGCATTTGCTTCATCCACAAGAATTGCGTGCAACAACTCCCGACGGTGATGTACTCAGCCTCCACAGTGGACAAAAAGATGGAGTTTTACTTCTTGCTCAGCTAGGAGATAAGAGTAAAACCAAAATAGAAACACCCACTAGAAGTGATCCTATAACCATCTACATCCTCGGCCCAATCGGCATCCGAATAGGCGAACAAACGGTTATCGATATCAAAAGAATACCAAATATCGTAGGAAAGAGTCCCACTCACGTATTTGATAATACATTTTAGAGAGAGTAAGTGTGACTCTTTCGGGGACGTCTGATATCGTGCACAGGCTCCAACACTAAAGGCTATGTCGGGACGACTGACAGTCAAGTACAGAAGACTACCTATCATACTCTGATACAAGGTTTGCTCTATGTCCTTGCCTGAAGTGTCCTTACTAAGCTTGATAGAAGTACTTATAGGTTTACGTGCATGCTTAGCGGAGTCTAAACCAAATTTTTTCACTAGGTCTCTAGTATACTTGGATTGGGAGATGAACACCCCATCCTCTAGCTGAAGAACCTGGAGACCAAGGAAAAAAGTAAGCTCACCTACCATGCTCGTCTCAAACTCACTTTTCATATCCTCCTCAAAGTGGTGAGCATGCTGGGAGCACGTGGATCCAAAGACTATGTCGTCCATATAGACCTGGGTAACTAAAATAGCACAGTCATCTCTCCTGATTAATAACGTTATATCAATTACCTCTCTCGTGAAGCTACGGGCTAAGACATAGGAAGTAAGCCTCTCGTACCGAGCACGGGGTGCTTACTTCAAACCATACAAGGCTTTCCTCAGATAGTAAACGTGCTCCGGGTGCTTAGGGTCTTCAAACCCTTTTGGTTGTTCCACGTAAACCTCCTCCTGTATAATGCCATTTAGAAAGGCACTTTTGACATCCATCTGATATAACTTGAAGCGCAGGTGACATGCGATGGAGAATAGTAAGTGGACGGACTCAAGCCTCGCAACAGGAGAAAATGTCTCCCCAAAGTCTACACCCTCTATACGTGCGTAGCCTTGAGTGACTAACCTAGCCTTGTTTCTGATTATAGTACCATTTTCATCCATTTTATTCTTGAAAATCCACCTGGTACCTATCATATTAGTCTCACTAGGTCGGGGGACAAGTTCCCAGACATTATTCTTTTTAAACTTAAGAAACTCATCTTGCATAGCAGATATCCAGTGTTCATCCTTGAGTGCTTCCTTGTGATTCTTGGGCTCGACTTTGGACGTGTAGCAAAAATGACTAACAACGTTCTCTAGCTAAGCATGAGTCTTGACCCCTAAAGTGGGATCACCTACAATGGAGGCAGGGTCATGACTCTTACGAATCCAAGCAGGTGTGTCCCTTAACACGGGAGTAGGGTCCACAGGGTGTGGGTTAAATCGCTGCCAAAAAAGTCCTCATCCTCACACTGAAGTCTAGGATCAATAAACGTCAGAGGTTCGTCATCTTGCACGGTGACGTTTATTGACTCCATAACCTTAGATCTCTTTAGGTTAAAAACCCGGTACGCTCTACTATTTGATGAATATCCTAGCAATATTCCCTCGTCGCTATGGGAGTCAAACTTTCTTAATTGCTCTCTATCCCGTAGGATGTAGCATTTACTCCTAAAGACACGAAAATATGTAAGGTTGGGTTTCTTGCCAGTCCACAATTCATAAGGCGTCTTAAGTGTGTGTGGACACAGGTAAACCCTATTCACCGTGTGGCACGCGGTAGACACTGCCTATGCCCAAAATCTCCTAGCTATCTTATGACCTCAAAGCATGGATCTAGCCATATCCTAAATCGTCTGATTCTTCCTCTCAACAATCCCATTTTGCTGAGGACTCCTTACGGATGAAAACTCATGTTTAATCCCAAGGCTATCATAATAAAGATCTACCTTTGCTTCCTTAAATTCCGTGCCATTGTCACTACGTATCCTATTAATAGTGACTCAGTGTTGATTTTATAGGACACGACACTTGGTCGTTAAAAACTCTACAACATCGAATTTCTCTCTCAGAAAACCTACAATCGAATATCTAGAGAAATCATCTACCATCATTAGGATGTACCTCTTACCACCCAAACTCTCAGTACGAGTAGGACCAATAGGATCCATATGTATCAACTCAAGTACTCGTGAAGTGGTAATGGAATTTTACTTCTTGTGGGTGCTACGAATTTTTTTTCCCAACTGACAGGGCGCATAAATCATGGAAGTTGACTTTTCAAGTGTTGATAAGCCACGTACTAGGTCCTTTTTAGCTAATCGCGTTAACTCTCTAACGTTCACATGACCTAGACGTTGGTGCCACAGATCTATAGGAGTGATTGTGGCGCTGTTGCAGACAAGTGAGGACTTGGGCATAGTCCCATAGCAATTATACTCTGTCCTAATCCTTTGCACTAAAAGTTTACCAGCTTACTTATAGACATTACACGCATCCCGATCAAACTTTACGACAAAGTCAGCGTCGCACAGCTGGCTAATGCTGAGAAGGTTTGCTTTCAAACCTTTGACGTATAAAACATTCTCTAGCTTAGGAAATCCTGGTAACTCTATTGTACCTCATCCTACGATGATAGACTTTCTCTCGTCTCCAAAGGTGACTCTACCTTCTTTATACTCCTCTAGGTAGGTAAAAAATGAGACATCACCTGTCATATGTCTGGAGCACCCACTATCAAAATACCACTATGAGGTATTATGTGCTTTGAGAGCGACATGAACAACAAGGGCCTTTTCATATTTCTTAGGTACCCAAGAAGTGGTAACCTTTTGTTTACCCTTGTTGTTGTTGGTTTTAGCCGGGATGCGGGAAGCATTCACTGACGGTAAAGACATCCGTCGGAATTCATCCATTAAACTCTGTGATGTGGCAGCTAAAAACTCAATACGCTCTCTCAGACTGATAAAATCATCAGTACGATGTGGTGGAGCCGTAATACGTCATGTCCAACCCAAACTATAGCAAAACTCCCTGAGGTGGCATTTTCTTTTTTACAGTACGTACAAAAGAACACAGTCTTAGGCGGACCTTGGTTTGCTTTTCTTGGTCTAACTCTCCTTCGTGGTTTTTGACGATGGCCATATGGAGTCGTAGTAAACTCAGGAACTGGTCCATGTGCAATTTGGGACGTGGAGGCACCATCAAAACCTATTCTCTGCCTATCACCAAAACCTAAAGCGGGACCGAGGAGCATCTTTCCCATATTTCCAGATCTGTCCTCGATTTGAACCTTGACTTCCCTTGCTCTCTCAAGATCATGAGTAAGCTGTGATACAAGGGCTTCAAGTTTCTTCTGAGTCTCTAGGGAGTAATGGAGCTCACTCGTAAGACTAGCCACTTGATTAGTCAAGTCCCCTTTCTCTTTCTCAAAACACTTAACTCTCTCTCTCTCCAAACAGTCTCACCCTTTCTCTAAACTGACTTTCTTTCTCAACACAAGCAGACTCTCTCTCTTTCAAGGTAGTGCAGGTGGATGACTCTCTTTCTCTTTCTTCTTCTAAATCTTCCTCTAAAACGATGATCCTAAGAACTAACGCTTTGTTACGCTTTTTGGTTTTAAACGAATCATTATATAACTCAGCGTAGGAGCGTTGAAGATTACTCTCGCTCTCACTTGCATCATCCTCCCCCTCACTCACATCGTTCTCACTGCCGAGGTGTCCTTGTGAATTAGCATCCTCATTGTCGTGAGAAGCACTAGAGGTACTCACATGACTAGCCATGAATGCGGTGAAGTTACACTCATGCGGCGACTCGTCTCCAGAGTCCATCGACTCGACCTCACTGTCATCACTAAGGGTAGCATTAAGGATAACTTTGCCCTTTTCTTTGGCAAGTTTTTTCAGCCTGGTAGCACACTCAAAAGCTCTATGACCCTTACCGTCGCACTCATAACATCTCTCACTGTCTTTCTTAGGAGGGACTTTAAAATCTTTTTCATTTTTCTTTTCAAACTTATTTTTCTCAAAATTCTTTTTATCTTTGAAATTTCCATTTTTCTTGAATTTGAGAATTTTCTTAAAATTTTTAGCAAACAGAGCCAAATCATCTAAATCAAAGTCACACTCGAAATCAGACGTTTCTATTTCCCTTTTTCAAGATGACTCAACTCTCTTTCTTGTCGACCCCTCACTCTTTCTATCCTGGGCATTAAGTGCAATTCCCTTATCTTTAGGCTTGATAGATATTGGAAACATATCAATTTCATACGTTTGTAAGTCTCCTACAAGTTCCTCCAATTTAAGCGTGTTTAAATTACCCATAGAATTTAGCACAGTGACTTTAGGGATAAAACGCTTAGGCAGTGATCTAAGAATCTTTTTAACAACTCTAGCATTAGGAATGTGTTCACCAAAATTAAAGCTAGTGTTTACAATATCAGACAACCTAGCATAAAATTCATCAAAACATTCAGTCTCAAGCATGGTGCTGGTTTCAAATTGAGTTGTAAAATTTTGCAGTTTAGACTCTTTCACAGCATTAGTTCCTTCATGGGTAAGTTGTAAAACATCGCATGCCTCTTTTGACGTGGTACACATCATTATCCATCGAAACTCGTTAGGTGTGACGGATCCAGAAATAGCACTTCAACCCTTAGAATTAAAAGATGACCACTTAAATTCTTCTTCAGTCCATGCAGTCACAGATTTTAAATTAGTCACGTTATCAAGAGTGACAGAGGGAGGTATCCGCCCTCTTTCAACCAAAATCCAAACTCGTTCATCAATGGATTTTGAAGCAGATTTCATGCGGGCTTTCATGTAAGCATAATTTATCCCGTCAAAAGCTAGCATTTTATTATATAATTTCTCCATTTTGAACACGCCCTTTTTCAAATCTCAATTTTTTCGAAAATTGATATCTTAGAAAAAAATTGCGAAAAATTACACGGTATAATTGTGTAATTAGCTCTGATACCAATTTGAAGAGTGCGCTTTTGTTCAAACAAATAAATTATTTAATTAAACTCAATTTTTTCAATTAAATCCTAAAACATGCATCTAGGTGTGATTGAAATCAATATGATTATGCAAGAATAGTCAATCACAAACAAAACACACAAATGAGGAAAAATCCCCTAAATGGGCCAAACCTTTTTATTTTCACTATAATTTGTAATAAACGAATTACACGGATTACAATAAAAATAGGAGTGATATACAAAATACCCTCAGGTGTCGGTTCCGATGGGCAGCAATGAAGAAGAAACGACTTCTCCACAAATTACTCGAGATGAGTAGAAACGATCCTCTTGAAGGTTTAACGATTCACATACATAGATGGGAGTGTTTATGTGAATAAAGAAGGCATAAAACCTTAAAAGTTGACGTCTATTTTCTGGGCTGTTAATCGCATAAATCTTATGTGAAAAAGACTTGTAAAACGTATAAAAAGTGACCAGATATTTATACGAAAATCGAGGTGGCGCTGTTGCTCAAACGAGATAGGCATCTCGCTCGAAAGAAGGACACATGTCGTTCGAACGACATCGCGTGAGATGTTTATCTCGCTCGAACGATAGTCTGAACTCCTTTGCAAATATAAACAACTCTAATAAATCATTTTACCAATATTGCGTAGTGGAGTAGTGGGAATGAGTCGAGAAGCACGTCGCATGTAGCATGATGAAAGTGTGAAGATGGTGGATGCATGGATTTGGATCAAGGCCGTCGTGGATGATCATGTTGACGTGCCAAATGTATCGGTATCAGGCATACAAACTGTGATCTAGGGAAAACAGAAAATTCCTAGATTCTACCCTGGACATTTATAAAATTATGTCCTCACAGGTAATACTCGACTAGTCCCAAAAAGTTGCGTACCTTGGTGGGCGTAGGGTTGTCCCCACACCATCACTGCAGAAACTTTTCTCGGATCCACTGAAGCCCCCTGCTCAAACACAATGTGGACCAAGAACTGCACCTCGCTCAACCAAAAACTGTATTTCTCAAACTTAGCTTATAACTAGTGGTCCTATAACGTCTGTAATACTATCCGTAAATGTTGTACGTGCTCCTCCGCAGTCCGAGAATAAATCAGGATATCATCAATAAACATTATAATGAACCGATCCAAATAATCTGTGAACACCAGATTCATCAGGTCCATAAATACCGTCGGCGCATTGGTTAGCCCAAATGGCATCACCAAAAACTCACACGACCCGTGTCTCATAAGAAATGACGTCTTCGAGATGTCCTGCTCCCAGATTCTCAACTGGTGATAACCAGATCTCAAGTCAATCTTAGAAAAATACGCAGCACCCCTGAGTTGATCAAACAATTCATCAATGCGGGGTAATGAATATTTATTTCGTATGGTGACTTTATTCAACTCCCCATAGTCGATAAAAAGCAGCAATAATTTATCCTCTTCTTGATGAACAAAACTTGAGCACCCCACGAAGAAGTACTCCTCCTAATAGACCCCTACCTCAATAACTTCTTAATTTAATCCGGAAGCTCTCTCATCTCCAGATGAGCCATTCGATACGGTGTACATGCTATGGGTCTTGTGTCGAGAATCAAGTCAATCACGAAGTTTATCTTTCGACTAGGTGGCAGCCCTAGGATCTCCCCAAACACATCTGAGAACTCACTAACTACCGGGATGGAATCTATCATCACCACAACCTCTGAAGAAATATCCTCCTCGATAAAGTATAAATGCATGCTCAACCTACCGCCAGGGTGACAACTAGGTACATCTCCTACCCCGGAATGGAGAAGACGATGGACCTCCCATAACAATCAACACATGCTTTATATGTAGCTATGTAGTCCATCCCCAAAATAACGTCGTACTCGTGCATATCAAGTACTGATAAGTCGGCTACAAAAATGAGCCTCCCCCACTACCCCGACATACTGAACGAATGGATGCCCCTCTACCTGTCGATGAATCCACGTGTAAAATGATATCGAAAGCAAAATCCCCCATCCCAGTCTTTTATACAAAAATCGTGCTAACAAAAAAGTGAGATACCCCCGTGTCAAATAAAATGAGACCTACGTGACCAAAAATAGGGAATATACCCTCAACTACTTGTGCTGGAGCAAGTTGCTCTACGGGCGCAATATGATAAACCCATCTATACTGTAGTGACTGTTGTCCTTGAAATGGGGCTACGAGTGCTGGAGCGGCTGGTGCAGCAACTTCCTAAGGTGGCAATGGTGGGCGCAACCCCTGTGGCACTAGATGTTCCCTCTGGCTCCCCACTCCTGGGCTGCCTAACTACACTGAGGACACAGCCTCGACGTATGACTCCTCTCACCACAAGTGAAATAATTCCCATAGAATTGGCGCCACTCTTTCCGTCGTCCCTGCTGGAGTCGACCATGCTATCTTTGGCCCTGATGGCCTCTATGCTACTGGTCCAGTTGGCCCTGTATCGACTGTCGCTAGCCCTGTTGACCCTGTCTGTTCTGATCGTCGAAACCTCTGAACTTTTTATTCTAATCTGCGGATGAAGTACCCTTGAACTGCTGGGTCCCAGATCCACTACCCCAACTCATCTTGCCTAGCTGGCTAGACGATTTAACTCATTGTCATTTATTACCCTTGCTCTTCTGAAAATTCATGTGATCCTGGCAGTGGATGAGTGCGGCATTCACCAACCTAAGTGAAAGTGTACAAAACTACTAACATAAAATAAAGAAAGTACTTACTTGTATAACGCTCTCAAAATACGAAATCGCTCCCAACTTACCGTAACAAAACGAGGGTGTGAGCCAATGCTCAGTGGGAAATGCACAATGCATTATAAAATCGAACGGCAGAAAGGAGACTTTGATACATTATGCCTACATGAATATGCAACTACCTTGTATACATATATATACATACATATACCCATACTTAATGCATGAAATATTTTTACTTCTAAAAACCTTATTTATCCAGATTAATTTACCTTGATCTTATAAAAGACTTCCCTTTTCACATCTTTGCATTTCCCGCTTTATTTAACACACACGGTTTAATCCTTAAAACCACTACATTTGATTTAACCAGAACCATTTCTTTACCGAAATCACCATTTCTATTTTATCCAACACATATTAGTATTTTCGTTAAAACCCACCTTTTCAATACACGAGAACACCATGTTAGAAAAAGCTCATTTAATCTTTGAGAACCTTTTACAATACATTCTTGTGTTAATTATGAGTTTAACCACTTAGGTTGCTTAATCCCCTATTTACCCACTTACTTTACTTTTTTTCATACCCTATGGACATTAATCAATTACACATTTACTTGTCCATTTTAACCTTTACCGGAACATTTATTAATTCATTCTAGTTAGGTTATATTAACACGTTTCACCACACAAGTCATTTCTTGACATGTTTCTTATTCCTTTATTTTTTCTCGGAATCTTCCAATTACCGCATACTTCAATGAGTTCCACACCGCCGGCTATGCACACCATATTCGCTGGTCAATTATTTTGGGCCTATCACCATAGGACTCCGAGCCCTTTTTAATTATTCCAGTGTCATTAGAATTTCTTTTAATGTGTCTTAACATTTTACAAATGTTCACATTACTCCAAGTTTTCTTTTTATCCGACCGAAGTCAAAATCCGGGATTACACTCCAACTTGTATTACACTTTAAAAATTTACCACTTCATGCATGTCCTTTACATTTTGACCTTGATATTATTTCACAAATCATATTTATTTAGGACCCATTTGTATAACACCTTATCCGACATTTTTATTTCATAAAAATGTTCCACTTTAAGTAAAATTACCATTTTACTCATTTGTATCCAAACTCATTTTTTACTCCATTTTAACAAGTGTTAATTTTTTCAAAAGCACTATTAAGTTATCCACACTAACTTCTTAAGTATTTTAACACCTTAACAACCGTTTTAACCTTGGGGTCATATTCTTCTTAATTGAAAACATCTTTATTCCATCATCTCCTTTCCAATTTCATAAGTGCTAATCCTTTTTAACATTATAAAGTTATACACACTAACTTTCCAATGTTTACCCATTAATACTTATTCAATACCTTTATTAATAATTTCTCAAACCACACATTTCTTTACTTTCTTCATTCAATAAATTCATTTATACTTAAGACTACTTTTATAGGAAAAGACCACTTTTTTTTATTTTACACATAGTCTTACAACTTTGTACTTATCATATGTTTAACCCATTTTTTTCCACACACTTTAAAGACACGAATTTTTATTGTTCTTGTTTCATGTTTAAACCCAGTAAAGACTTTAAACCTTAAAATCCTATTAAATGGGTTAAACATATTTTTCATTCTAGAAATTCATCATACTTGCAAAAATACATTTTCAAGGCATAAAAGACATTTAATTTCTTCAAACTCAACAAATGTCTATTTTTTATACAATTTTCATTTTTGCAAGAAACATTATTTCATCAATGTTTATCAAAATGAATCATTATTTTCAAACATTTTATTTCATAAAATATTTAACATCAATCTTTCTAAAAAATATACCATTTTCATAAAATACCAACTTTAATACTTCAAAGCTTTGGAATATTTTTTAATTATCCGTTTTTAACAAAATATCATTTTTTCAATATTTTTACTTCATACAAATATTTCTTATTTACTAGACATAATTTCATCATCGAATTATATGCATACTACCCATGTAATCTAACTACAAGACTACAAATAATGAAAAATAGAGTCTTAATACTAAGTATATATTTTTCCACCTCTAATCACTCCAGTGGTGGTAGAAATGTTGGTGTAGGAGGAGCCGCCCCCACCTCCAAAGGTGGCCTCAAGGGGTTACCAAATTCATCCTCCAAAAATGCTCCAAAATTTTCTCCTTCCAAGATTCCAAGAAAGACCCACTTCAAACTCCATGAAATCTCCATCTTCATGTTCCCCAAAAACTCCAAACACTTCTCCAAAATTCATAGCTCTTCTCCAACAATGGTGGAAATGGGTGTAAATACTTCAAACATGGTGGAATATACTAAGAAGATAATGTTTTATGATGTTTGAATGGCGGAGGGATGGTGGGAGGAGGTGGAAGACCACCCATCTCTCTCTCTCTCTCTCTCTCTCTCTCTATATATATATATATATATATATATATATATATATATATATATATATATATATTTCTTCTTCCATTTCCCCCCCAAAAATTCCTAAACATACCCTTATAAAACCCTCCTAAAGCCTAAATTTTCGTTTTATCCAATCTAGATTAATCTGGACTTGACACCACAACGATCTAATGGTAAAAAGAGTGACAATGCAAAAGGGAAATCTGAATAAAAAAATTTGATCTACGTCTTTCAAACGATAAGCCCATGTCGTTTGAACGACTTCTCCACCTCGTTCGATGATTTACTTCGAGCGATCCTTCACGCGACATGCCACTGAAAAGCAGTGGCAAGTCATTTGAATACCTGCTTCACGTGACCCTATAATGTCATTCGAACGACCCTCTAAAATATTCCATTCTTTTTCTTATTCAATTTTTGACCCATAATTCTTCTTATAATCTTTATGAACCCTTCTTTAAAATAGTTTATACATAATTTAATTGGATTAATGGGACATGATATTACATAAATATCATAATATAATATTTTAATTCGTGATGCAATATAATAACCAAGGTTCTAAAAGGCGCGAGGCGTGGTCGAGGTGTAGAGGTCAAGACTCAAGCCTTAGGAGCCTAGGCATAAAAAGGCCTTTTTTCTTTTTTTATTATTTTAATTATTCCAAGGCTAGTAATATAATAAAATAGTACATACCTTGAATTTTGAAAATATATCCATATGTTTGGCAGCCATCTTTCTTATATTCATGCTTCATAACCAATATTTGTCAACTAATCCTTCGTTTTTTTTAAAAGTGTGCCTTAAGCCTTTTACCAAGAATAAGGCGTAATAAGGCATAGACGATGCGTTTCTCTGAAGCCTCAAGCCTAGGCGGGCCTTTTAGAACAAAGATAATAACAATGCAAGTAATGTAAAGCTATAACAATTATCCATAAAAATTAAACCAACTTAGCTACCCAAGTCCAATTATGTTTCTTTCAACAGTTGTTAATGTCTTTCCTTTATCTTTTGCAATATCATGTATCTTTGTCAATATTATTATTACGAAGGGCAACACCATTATAGTTAATTTGTCTTTCCTACAATCCTATACATACTATGGTGAACCTAACATCTCATCACATCTTATCCATATACATTACTATAGCTCGTCGGCCTAAATTATTAACCCGCACATCATATGATGCATCCCACACAAAACATGTCACTATACTCAGTTTACCTAGGTCTCGTACACATCGTAATATCTAATCAACACTAGACATTATACATACAATGATACCATCATAACAACAATACTATAGCCAGTTTGCCTAGGTCCCGCACACATCGTAATGGCCAGTTAATACTAGACCATGCACATAACATAACATCCATTCAAATCCATCCATAATTCCCATTTATTATCTTAGGTATTAATTATTTTTTCATTATCATTTTTTCACTATTTACAACTAGCTCCTAAAGTAATCCGACCATCAAAACTAAATCCACCCCTAGTCCGATACATAAAGATTACCGAAATCATAAGTATAACCATCCCCTAGTTTCATGCTTAGGATAAAATAAAGTAAGACGTATCACCTAGTCCCATACCTAGTATATACTCAGTCGTACAAATGGAAACTTTCCCTAGTCTGATACCTGGAAAGGATTTATAATAAATAATATGTATACTTTCTAGCCCGATACTTAAAAAGTGTCATACTAATAACAAAAGTGAAAGTACAACTAACGTATGTGATCCCAACGTTCGTACGATGTCATTTTATTAACATATGAAAATTTTACACTTTTTACATTCTTGATCCAACATCATAATTCTTTGTTCCTTATTTATACAAGTCCGGTTTTATATGCATAACATAAATCTAATCATGTGATATACAAGTTCTACCAAATATCCTAACAAGTACTCAAAATTCAATATTTCAATACATGTGAGAATCTACTAGTTTAAATCATAATTCGGTTAAAACATGTGTATTAACAATTTTTCGTAACATATCATCATATTCTACACCATAATAATCATCTACGCTATTCTATAAAACAAAACATAAAATTGAGATGTATATTTTATTTAACACGTGATTCGTCCCAATACCATAACAAAGTCTATCACTTTAAGCATGCATTATTTAAAGTATTAAACCTAAATTCACAAACAAATTTATAATTAGATTATCACTTTATCTAACTAAGTTGCTAATTAACTTTAAAAAAATGCATATTTAATATTTAGGCAAAATTTAAATCAATTAATACTTACGGAGAAAATTGAGATATTCTTGCCATATGAAAGTATTCCGAAAAATCTGAGTATTCCATCGTGTCCCTCTCACGAAAATATGTAACTTTGCTTTTATACATTCTACAAATATGTTTTAAGGGAGTTTTTAAGGTTTAAGGATGAAGAAGAGAGGTTTGTAGGCTACTTCTTTGACAAAATTTTGTGTGATGTGAAATAGGTATCGTCCAATAAGTATAAATATTAAAACATATCGCCCACTTGTGACCCCAGTCACAGTAAGCCTCGATCCAAGGGTCACAATCTTAGCATCTACCACACGCGAGGGTGACCTAACCAATCGTGACCGTGGCTCTCCCCACGGCCAACCTCCTCCCTTCTTCTTATTTCCTTGTTAGATTAGGATTAAAATATTAAAAGTCTAATAAGTTCTAAACTCTAACCCAACCTTAATTCCTACTCGTGATTCAATTTTACAAAGTCCAAATTTGGAGTCCAAGAGATTACAAATATACTAAAACGCCCATTAGGTTTTTAAGAAAATCCTAAATTACCAAATTATTAATTAAATGAGTAAAATATTCATTTAATTAAGCAAAATTCTCTAAATTCATTTAAATTAAATATTTTATAGATTATTTCAAATTCCAACTTAAATAATTATATTAAGTAAATAACCTAATTAATTAATTAAATCTGGTTAACAAAAATATGGGGTATTAGAGTTCTCCATAGGATGATTATGGTAAGTTAGGTAGTGGGTTGACTAAGAGTCCCATAGACATGCCATGGAAATGTGTGCTGAGTGGACCAAGTAGGGCTTACAGTATAGAAATTGAATTTGAGTTATATTCGAGTTACGAAGTGTAATTTAGAGGGTCTCATACCACTGAATCATAACAACCTTTTTTTATATACCAAATTCTATGGGGGGGGGGGGTACTTGTTTGAATTTTTGCAACCCATAAAAGGAGTCTGGTTATTATGGTTGGGAGTTAAGAGGATGATGGGAATTGTGACATGAGTGATATTGCTTGTTAGGCCTCGATAATTTGAGGTATGTGTAGATAAGGTAAGCATAATCTTATTGGCAATAGGATGGATGGAGGAATAGGTAAAGGAAGTTCAAATGTTAATGTCATGTGTATAACATATATGTAAACGATTAAAAGTTATTGGTAATATCTGATATGGTAGACCCACTTTCTCTTCATTGTGTATGGTAGTCCGAAATCTATAGTAAGAGAGCTAGGAAATAGTCTTATGGATCATTATTAGATGAATGTATTGA
The DNA here is from genome assembly GCA_949130495.1 of Sambucus nigra. Taxonomy (NCBI): domain Eukaryota; kingdom Viridiplantae; phylum Streptophyta; class Magnoliopsida; order Dipsacales; family Adoxaceae; genus Sambucus; species Sambucus nigra. The sequence goes on from OX422211.1 coordinate 442,350,264, forward strand.
TCCGTGTTACGTATGTTTCACCATGAGGATGGAATGCATTTCATTATTGTTATATTTTACCTTTGATTGGGATCACGTAGAACATTTCTTGAGGTGACTGTGACCCATCATATGTTGATTACATTTTAAGTCCATAGTAGGATCATAGGCATGGTTGAGACCTCAATAACAAAAAAAGTTAGTTCATTATATCTTTTGGATGCAGGTGCAAAGAGGTGTGCTCTTATATATAATATTTCGTGCATTTTCATTAATGAGACCATTTTATGGACCTGCGGAGGTTCCAAAGTTACATTGGACTTTATGATATTTAATTGGTTTGTGGAGATTGACTAGTTATGATTGAGACTCTATTCATTAATTCAGTTGAGTATCAATTTTATCTTATCATGTCCAATTGTTTATCCTTCTTATGATATTAATTATTTTGATAGCCTTTATTTATTTTACATAAGGTTGGCCGTCTTATTTATGGAAAATAAGGAGTGTCACACGTTGTTCACTAATTATGTATGCATTAGACTGTTCTCCTAATGGGGAGATTAAAAATCGTTAGGAATAGCTCCTATTAACAATAAAATAAGAGAAAGTAGACTTAGATGGTATGGACATGTCTTGCGTAGACAAGTGGATGCACCTATAACAAGAGGAAGACTATTAGAAGTAGAGGGTAAAAGAGAAAGGGACTGCCCTAAGCTATCGTAGGAAGAAATTATTAGGAAAAACCTTAAGGAGTTAAACTTGAATGATAATATTTCTTATAATAAAGTAGAATGAAAAAGGAGAATCCACGTTGTCGAACCCATGTAATGGGATTAAGACAAGGATGATGATGATGATGATAGACCATTCTCCTCTATTCCTAATGGGAATTAACCCATCATTCTGTTAAATCAAAATGATAAAAGTCCAATACCAACATGAACGATCATATGTCCACCGAGTACACTTACCTCAGATGATTAAATATTTTTCCTTGCCATTCTCGGATGGTAAGGAAAAATATATATAAGAGGAGGGTGTATTACTGTTCCAACAAATCAACGGACGAGATCAAATTTCTTGGGGCGATCTAAGGGTCTGAAATTGTTCCATATCACGACTTATGCATTGTGACATGGCAAGTGAGATAAAACAATGCTTACCCCAAAGACAAACCCTACCCCCCGGTTCTATCTCACCCATCGTCTCTTCTCTACCCCTTCAAACCCTGAAATCCCGCCTCCCTCTCTAGTTGCTGCCTCCTACTCCGAAAATGTCAGACCCTCTCCGGTTGCTTCTACCTACCCACACTTGCTCTTTTTATGAAAATGTCAGATCTCCACCGATCTCCCAGGTACAAGATCAAGCCTCATTTTGGTTTATTTGTTTTTTTTTCTCAGTTTTTAATTCCTATTGTTTGATATCTAGAGATTGGTTAGATATTCTTCAAGTCACCTTCATTTTTTTCAAATCGGGATTGATATTAAGAGATTGTTTTTTTTTCTAGGTTTTAGATTCCTATTGTTTGATATCTAGAGATTGGTTAGATATTCTTCAAGTGACCTTCATTTTTTTCCAAATCGGGTTTGCGGAGGTTTGATTTGTGCTTTTGATTTGTGCACTTGATTGGGTTCAGATCTCTCAAGTAATCCACCTTTCATGTAATGTTTTCACTTTTATTATGATTTTTGGGCTAGATATTTAGGGTTTTTATATTCAAAATTTGTGTTATTTTGGAAACATCCTACTTATAAGGCTTATTTTTGTGGAGTCAGGCTCCCGTGCGGGATCGTTTTTAGAAAAAAAATGTTTTATTTTTTTATTTTTTTTGTGTGGGTTATAAACATTTCAGTGCACCCCTGTAAAAAAAATCATCTCAAAATAACACTTTTTGGTATTTTAAAAAAATGAGTCAATATTTGACAGTATCGTAAGCAACTTAAGTACTGTAAAAAATTGACCCATTTTTTTTAAAATATCAAAAAGTTTTATTTTGAGCTGATTTTTTTTACAAAGGTGCACTAAAATGTTTATAACCCCCACAAAAAAACACTTTTTAAAAAAAAAAAAAATCATCCCGCACGGGAGTCCCGCATTTGGGCTCCCGCACGGGAGCCTTACTGTATTTATGTGTTTGTTTTAGTTTCCCAGGTACTATATTGGTCTCTCCTCAATTTGGCGGTTAACACATTTGAGGTATACTCTCCCCCTCCCTCTCTTTCTCTCTATCTCACAATAATTAATGTTTTAGTTTTTTAGGTTTCTAAGGTCCAAATCTGCTTCAGAGCCTCCAAGAATTATAGTTTTTGTGGTTTAACATGGTGATCTTGCATAATATCATAAATTAGTATATTTTTTTGCAAGTACTTATTTGGGATGGTTTGATTGTTATTTCATTCAGATTTGTGGTAAAAGTGAGGTGTTCTTATTCTTCATATGAATGTATGATTTTTATTTCTTCCTGGCATCAACATAATTATGTATGCTCTGTTTATAATAATTATCTGAAATGTTGTTCAGAGTTGATTAAATGCCTCTCTCATTTCCTCATTATTTCGTACTTTTTATTTCGAAGTTCTATTTGTGTTTGTTTGTGTGGTTAAATACACATCTCCTCAAATGGCAAACTCAGTGTACAAGAGAAATCCATTTGTAATTCTTAAGATTGTTGTATAGTTTGTGTTCGGGAGAATCAATTTATGCCTTGGTGACACGTGTGATTCTGGGATTCTATAAAAGTGTCACTGCCCACTTGATCTCAAGTGGGGCCTAACTTTAGTGTATTTTTTGTTTTCTCCATAGACCTATGTCTCATAGACCTATGTCTCATACTTGGATTTATTTACATACAGGGGAGGAGCATTGCTGAAGGCAAGGGATCAGTGCAGAAGGATCGAGCTTTACTTTCTATTTATTTTTATTAGTACTTATACTTTGTTTGGTTTAGTTTAATTTAGGTTCTTTTTTAAGTTAAACTCTTGATAACATGTGCCTACATGTTTTAGTTCTTTATTCTCTATTGCTGATATTTTCACCTTTCTATTCAGGTACACATCATAGCAAATGAGCTATAAAACCATGAGTGAGTTTGTGATTAAAACTATTTTGTTATTTGTGAAAACTATTTTGTTATTTGTGAAAACTATTTTGGTATTTTCACCTTTCATAACGAATGATCAAACACTATGCAGATTGTTATAAATCCCCCTTATGGAAACTCTTTAGCGACACGGTGTATTGGATCATGATAATATTGTTGGAAATTAATGTTAAGTGACGAAATTAATTATTTAATTTCAATTGTATTAAATTCCGAATTTCCCATTTATGTGGTTTTAATAAATGTCAGATAATTAATTAGGAATGTGATAAATAAAGATATTAAAAGATTTGGGTAAACCTTATCCGTTAGTCACATGATGGTTAGTGGCATTAGTGGGAGACTTGAAAGAGTCCCACCTTGACTAGGATTTCGACCCTCTTCCCCTTATAAATAGAGACCTCTACACCATCTAGAGTCATCTCATAACACACTATTTTTGAGGTGGGAGAGAAACTCCGAAATTCCATTAGAGTGCATTTTTTTCAAGAAGGCAGATCGATGGAGCAATGAATCAAGATTGATCTTTGATCAAGGTATGTCTTATTTTCTATCTTTTAGACGTATTTATTGTGAAAACATGAAGATCCAAGATCCTTTTATTAAGAACAATTGTATGTTAAACTTTAATCATATTAATGTGTTCATGATTAATATTAGGGTGTTCTTAAGAATGATTTTATATGTGGTATCATAGCTAAAGTTTAAGATCTCATGATTTTCCTTATTGATGTTCGTCTATAATGATATATGTGCCTGAGACTTTCTGCGACATTTTATTTATGTCATTAAATTATTTTTGTGCCTGAGACCTTCTGCGACGTCTTATTTCTGTCATTAAATCTGCTCTTAAAGTGTGTCTGAGATTTTCTGTGACGTTCTTCTTCTGTCGCCAATACTCACCGGTGAGAATGAAAGGTCAAAACTTGCTCAGAATTTTACGAAACTGACATGGTCGACTGGAAACGTCGAAATAAACAAAACCCATTGTATACAATGGGCACCACCTTACTTTTGCGTTTTGACGTCGTTAAGGCCCTCAAAACCCCGTTTTTACCATTTAGGAAATAATCTCGGGGTTATAACTCTTTACAGAAAATTGATATTAACGTTCCGCAAAATTTTTTGATTTTCTGGCATGTTTTACTTCAATTCCATGGTGAAAACTCATTTTTGCCATTTTTGGCAAAATTCATGTATTACGTGTTTTTATACCTGGGCAATTATGTTTTTGAGGCATTCGAGCTACTATTGGTATCTTTGTAATTACTGATAGATTACATATTATAGTTAATATTAATGCATGATTAACTATATTTAAGTTGAGACATGTAAACAATTATTCATTTGAGTTAAGTCAAATGCCAAACACAGGCTGAGACTGCATGTACGAATAATATACTTACATTCATTAAAGACTTATTCTAATGTTAGTTATAAAATTGGATTGAGGCGCAACACATGCTAATATCTGAATTGAACAACATTAGAACCAGTTTTGTAAAAACAGAATAGTTGACATTAAGTCCATTAATCATGGTATTAAATGAATTAGGCAACAAACACAGATGCCAAAATTATGGGATCATGATAAATGAATTATAGGGTAATATATCTTTACAATCTGAATATTATGTGATGATTACCACAGATTCCGTGATATTCGGAATGTAGATGAAATATACCAAAAATTTTAGTCAACAATTCAATATTCGACCCTTGCAATTTTTGTTGTGGGTGAAAATTTAAGTTTTTCCATATTTCATGTATGTTTTATCTAGAACTGTGATAAAACCTTGCTCTAATGATCCTTTTTAGTTGAATATTCGTGCGAAACACATGCCAACATATTTCATATGGTCGGATATTAGACTTGTGTTATTGTTAATATTCATGTTTTGATGAATCTCGTGCCAAACACAGGCCAATGATTCATATTGTTGAATATTATGATATTCATGTTTTAATGAGTCTCGTGCCAAACACAAGCCAACGATTCATGTGGTTGAAAATCAGAATTATTGTTTATTTTAAGGCTAGTACTCCCATTAAGTTGAATTAAATGTCAAACACAGGCTACAATTCATATGTGCGGATACTAGATTTATTCGTTGCATGCATGCATATTTGAATGCATGACTTGCAAATTTTGAGACTCATAAGTAGGTATTCATTCAGTTTAATCAAATGCCAAATACAGGCTAAGATTACATGTGAAGATACTATACTTGTATTCATTTCAGATTATCCTAATGTTTGTTATAAGGTTAAATTGAAGCGCAAGACATGCTGAAATTTGAATCAAATAAACATTGGAATTTTTGTAAATGTTAAATAATTGGCATCAATGTTAAAAAGTCATATTTACATATGTCACTAGTATGATAATTGTGATTATAACCATATTGTGCATTAGTATGACCATGAATGATTTGGGTCAATATTTCTGATTTGTTACTCATACATAAGTGATGAAGCGAAAGTAAATGATTTATGTCTTCCATTTACTATTATTTGTGTAATATCTCATGTAAACTCTTTGTCTATTTGATTTTCACATTATGTCAAATTTTTCGTGAATTTCAAATTAAGGAATAGACAATAATATAATTATTCATGTATTACGGGTATTTTGCACATGTATGCGTATCTCTTATATTTATATAATATATGGTTTGGTGTTCATTAAAGTGCTCCATTCCAGAAAATATAAATATTGGACTAATGCATTAATATCATGCATATTTTGGTTGCCTACGGGTCCATGTATGATATTGAATGCTAGGATGATGATACTTTATGATGTTGCATACATATTATTGTTTATTCATTTATTGTGATTACAATAATTGAACAAAATGTTAGTGGTGATATATATTGGGAAGGTAATAATGGTCGTCAAAAACAGATGCCATAATTTCTGTCACTATCATATCACCAATTAAGTTTATGAAAACCATAAACATGAATAATTTAGCTTATTGATCATGCGATATTTAATGAAAATAAGTGAAAAATCTATTGACTTGTGTATGTAAGTCTTTACGTAATGTAATATTCATATTATGAAATGTTTGGTAATCACTACAGTGACCCAACTAGAATGGCAATGAATATTAAATGTAAAGATGATGGTAGTAGTAACTCATGATGCTTATAATTGTAAAGATATTAATGGGGTATATTGAGTTTATTTCTTCAAGCAAGGTTATTCCTTACAAGGAATCAATTTTGAGTGATTGAATGAACATTATAGATCACATACATTATTATAGTATGTGAAAATAAGTTGTGCACAAATGTCGTGTACAATATAATGAAATAACATTATACCCAATAAAGTAATCTACAAGCATCATATAATCGATATTTCACGGTTACTATTGACAAAAACTCACGGTTATGCACTCAATTTATCATGTAATCGATGTGTGTGTTGTTAAATCAAAGCATTAATGAAGTGAGCAATTTATCTCATTATCTTATCACATATTATTGTATCCCATTTTATTTCTCTAAAATTTCATATTTAATTTGGTTAAACAAATTAAGTTTGTTTACATATTGCACACTCGGACTAATAATGATAAAGATAATATGTATCTTTTATGATTTGAAATGAGTTTTTCATCTCAGTAGAGTTTTCAAGTTATACTTACTATGTTATAGAAAGTATTTACTTTTGATGCAAGGATTTCTTACAAAACAAACTAGAAATGCTAATAAGATTCTTTTCTTTTGTTCTTGGGGAATCAAATCGCCATTTGTTTTCATAAACCCTCAATTTCTTTTGAAAAATGTTTGTCTAAACTTGATCGTGAGGGATATGTTCTAAAGAATCTTTTGATGTATATTTTTTCAAGGGTTATGATTTTAGTTTTGATGTTTTGTACAAAATAAAGTTTGGACATAGTTCTTTAAAGATTTGTTTGATCCTGCATCATAATCGTAGCGTTTTTTTTATGAAACTCTTTAAATCTTGTACCAAATTAAATCTAGACTCTTTTTCATAATTTTCGTGGACAAGATTTTTGTAATGTCTCTTACAAATTTTGATAGTCGAGTTGTGCTCTTAAGGTATTACGATGTCTAATATAAGGATGACCTATGTGGCCCAAGTGGGAGATTATGAGAAACTTCCCTTAAAGTGGACCTACATAGATCATATAATTGTCATTGACACGTATTTATTGCATTAAAGTCAAATTCATTATGAAAGGTGAAATTAGTGGTAGTAGAAAATCATGAAATATGGTTATAAAGGAAGGTAGGGTACTTATCCCATTATCGATAACCTTCTTGAGGTTATAAAGGAAGGTAGGGTACTTATCCCATTAACGATAACCTTCTTGAATCCTTGTTCTTTTAGTTGTTAGATTGTCTAAACAACAAAGAACAAATAAATGGTCAACCACTAAATGATAGTATTGTCATCGTGAGAGAAATGTAGATATAATCATAAGGAATAGTATTAAGAAGATCTTAAAAGGTCGACTATCCTAAATGATTATGTAGTGTATCTGTATGAACATGAATTTGGCGTAGGAATAAATAATGACATGGTTTTATTTTCAAAAGTCATAAGAAGTGAAACTAATGGACTACAACTAAGGTTGAAATCTCGTTGAATTACATAATTGATGCACTAAAGTCGGGTATAAGGGGGTCATCAAGACCAAACGCGACACTAACGGTAGTTAAACGAGATAAAGCTAAATTGTAGTAAAATATTTCACTATTAATGAAGAAAAGGTTATAAATGAACCTTCTCAATTATATGTAAGGACATGGAATTCCTATGACATTAGTAGCTCATTATGATTGAGAGTTACATGAAGTGGATGTGAAAATTACTTTTTGAATTCTAATAAACCATGCGTATATGTTTAGGAGATCATTTTATAAACATAAGTTTCCCACATGACGAATTTTAAGAAATAATATCATTATTTTTTTTAATCGTTGTATATTTGTATACACCTTAAGATCAGTGGGAGTAAGTTTATATATTTTCTCTATATACAAGCACGGATTTAGAAAGTAGAGAATCAAAATAATTTTATGGGTTTAAAAGTTGTGTATGAAGTAATGAGATACTTAAAGGACTATATGCTCACATTTATGATGTATGTGTTCATTTAAATATGAACAATTATTATGACTCAGATTTACTATTTGTACGGATGGTATGAAGTTCACTCTTGCTTAAGAATATTTGTTTTGGTTTATCAACCAATATAATGAAGGAGTGCAACACAATCCATCCATTAAGTATTGTGAAAGCTGAGTTTGTAGTATGCTTGATGCTACAACTTATGTATTTTGGCAGCGTGACTTCATTTCGGGACTTGGAGTTGTCGACACTATTATCAAGTCGCTGAAATATTATGATAATGTCGCTGCAATCTTCTTTATGAAGAAATGTTAGGTATTCCTAAAGTAACTAAGCACGTTGAATGAAATACCTATCAGTTAAACAAGAAATTCATAAACAAAGAGTGCCAATTGATCACATCAGTACGCGTGATAACATAGCAGATCCTCTTACGAAAGGACCATCTCCGAAGACCTTTATGGAACATGTCAAAGAGATGGGTCTCGATTAGTTAGACTATGATTGCTATTTTGGCTTAGTTGTTTGACATCATTACTTGAATTCAATAAAAGTGTTTCTGATTTCAATTATTTCTATCCTTTGAGAAAGCATGCATATAATTATGAATTATTGTTGACAGAAATAGTCCTTATTGAAAAGGACATTATGAGGCCATTATGATACCCAATATTAAAGGCTTAGTTGAATGAAACATTGGTGTTGTGGTACATGGAAGGAACCATGCTCTTGAATAGTATGGAACCGCCATGACTCGCATCCGTGAATCATTTGATTCAGCAAAATAAATTTATCAATGATTGTGCACCTTATGATACCTAATCTAATTATGCGAATTATTAAGACCAAGTGGGAGACTGTTGGAAATTAATGTTAAGTGACGAAATTAATTATTTAATTTCAATTGTATTAAATTCCGAATTTTCCATTTATGTGGTTTTAATAAATGTCAAATAATTAATTAGGAATGTGATAAATAAAGATATTAAAAGATTTGGGTAAACCTTATCCGTTAGTCACATGATGGTTAGTGGCATTAGTGGGAGACTTGAAAGAGTCCCACCTTGACTAGGATTCCGGACCTCTTCCCCTTATAAATAGAGACCTCTACACCATCTAGAGTCATCTCATAACACACTATTTTTGAGGTGGGAGAGAAACTCCGAAATTCCATTAGAGTGCATTTTTTCCAAGAAGGCAGATCGATGGAGCAATTAATCAAGATTGATCTTTGATCAAGGTATGTCTTATTTTCTATCTTTTAGACGTATTTATTGTGAAAACATGAAGATCCAAGATCCTTTTATTAAGAACAATTGTATGTTAAACTTTAATCATATTAATGTGTTCATGATTAATATTAGGGTGTTCTTAAGAATGATTTTATAAATATTTCATCCGAGGAGGCTACAAAAACTGCCCCACGTTTGTTTAGAACATTTATAATTAATGAAGTAAATGATTGGTTTTTCAATCATCACTTTAATTACCAGTCTTAAATTAAGTACTGTATATGACTTTTATTTTTCATTCCATAAATTTGTTTGTGCTCCATATTTGGATTTAGCTATGTTCATGTGAAAATGGGTTCATTGTGGGTTTTCAAAATTTAATCAGTTTCACTTTTATTTTTTTGTTTGTTTGATTACTTCTTTATAGAATGGACATTAATGTATTATATGATCTACCATTGTTAGGTGTGTGCCTAATTAGTTCCACTTTCATTTACTCAATGCTTCATTCAGGCATGTGCTGTTGTGCTCCCATTATCTCCCGAATGTTGTGTTGTTGTGCTAATTGAGGAGTTTGAAAATAGGCAGTCGATGGCACGTGCTGTTGTGCTCCCATTATCTCCCCCAGTGGCAACTCTTAGCCTATTCGCTTCCCTCTTCAATGCTTCATTCAGGTCAATCTGCAACTAAATTTGTTGTTCCATTGTTCGCAACTGATTAAGCTCTGAATTTACAGCAGCCAGATCTATTTAATAGGTCTTTGTGGATGCATCTCCCACTGAAATCAAACCGACCTACTACCTCAAGGCAAGAGTAGTTCTTCCTGAAATAAAACAGGCTTACTGCCTTAGCACTTAGTAGTGTAAGTTAGTCTTTTTTATGAACACTAAATAAATTATTGTATTGATTTTGCACAATAAAGGTCTTACAATATTGATCTTAAGTTACCATCTTATATTAATCTCTGAAGTTGTTACCTCAAAGACAAGGACCATGAATGTATGAAGTTGCCCCTCTCCTGTAAACATGGCATATGCTGCTGCTGTTCCCGAAAGTAAGTGATGAACCACATATTCACCTCCACCAACAAATCATCCCAAGGTCCGAAAGGAAGTACTTAACAGAAACAGTAGGATCAAGCCAAAATGGAGTTATACACTTCTACTTCTTTGCCTAGACGAAAGACACGCCCCTCCTGTAATTGCAATGAGCTGTGAAATTGGGAAAGAGAATAATGGGTCATTTTTGTAAGACTACTACAGCTCCTCAAGTGAGAGGTGTTGATCAACTCGGTGAGATCATAAACCATTTCTTTAGTTAAGTTCTTCATTTTTTGTGCATCTTTTAATCTGACTTTATCATTTTTTAGTATGTCACATATGATTTTTGTGCATAAGATGGAAACTAATTGTTGGATAATATAAGATGGAAACTAATATGACTTTATTATTCTTTATAAGCTTTATTGCTGGATAAAATAAAATGGAAACTAATTGAGAACCGATATATTTGTGTGTTATACAAATATGAGAACCGATATAAACCGCCTCTAATTTATGTTTTTCCATAATTTCCAACTTATACAAGTATGAAGAATAAAAAAAATAACTTGTACACTTACTGTTTTTACTTCAGATTTGTTTTATTATGTACAATCGTGATATGTAGTGCTTATAGTTATTTGTTTTTGTGCAGAAATCAAAAGGCGAGTTAGAAAGTTATCAAGTTAAAGAGGAAATGATATGGAGACAACAATTGGACTTCTCAAATTTTATACAGACCCTCAAACTTTATATAGGCCCTCAAACTGTATATAGACTCTTAAGCTGCTAGCACAAACTGTATATAGCTCCCAAGCAGGGAGTTTCACTGTTGGAATGCCTATTCAGGTATGTCACTTTTTTGTTCTGAATTATGCTTCGGCATTTTGAAAATTTATCTCTCAAATAATTTTTAAACTGTATTAGTTTCTTTCTCATGTATATACTACATAAGACCCTCAAATTGGTTCCCATATTTAAACCATGTTAGAAATTGTGACCAAAGATTAACATTTAAAACCAATACTAACCATAGTAAATGAACTAACAGATAAACGTTTACAAAACATGAATGCAACTATTTCATGGACTATGAATGAAATTGCTAAACCAATACAAATTGACGGATTGCTCGTAGTTTTTGAAGTGATACTCAGTACAGTTTGTTTTCTTACCTTTTTATTTATGGAGTTATATTCATGTTTGTTTATTGGTGTATGATATGAGTTTGGATATCTTTCCACATGTTTCAGATCTGAAGTAACTAAAGTGCAAGAACTCAACCCTTGATACTTGCATAGGTACTTTGAAGGTGATTGATAATGTGGTAATTAATTTTAGGTTAATTTATTGAATTTATATTGAGTTTTGTTATTTTATTTATGTTTGCAGTAATTTTTAAATTTGAAAAGTTGCTCAGCACCTGGGACACTAATATTATGAGCTGAATGGAGACAATGAAACAAATGTTTGCAGTAATTTTTGCATTAAATATAGGAACACATAATTTTTTCAGTCAATGACACAACCGCAAATGGTATGTATTTTTATGTACTCTATTTTGTTATTGAGTATTGGTTTCTACTGGTTCTTTTATTTTTAACTCCCGGATGTTGTTGGATTGGTTGTCATCCCTTAAGAGGGTGGGCATGTCAATTTTTCTTTAAATAACCACTTTGTTTACTTGAGACGCAATGTGAATTCGGTTGATGAATATTATATATTTCATGTTATATGTGAATTGGCCTGATGAATTTAGACTATTTGAATATTATTGAACAATTTATTATTTGTTAAGCGGGGTGGATAGTACTATAAACAATGGAGACTATGGCCAATTTTTAAAAAAATTACGGTTTGTTTGGTTAGGGAACGATATTTTTGTCGTTTATCAATTACGTACTTTTAAAATTCTCTCTCTCTCTCTCTCTCTATATATATATAGGGAGAGGTTCAAAAGTGAACATAAAAGATGAACATTTTAATGAACATTAACAAAAAAAATACCCAACAACCCATTAATTTTACTTTTTATGTTGTAATTGGTCCGCGCCAGCGGAAACTAACATGCTTGTCGATCGATTCCCCCCCCCCCCCCCCCCCCACCACCACCACCATGGAAGCCCTTATGGCCTTATGACAGTAGGTTCTGTGGTGGCCGGGTGGGGGTGGGGGTGGGTGGTGGGGGATCGATCGACACGCATGTTCGTTACCGCTAGCGCGGACCAATTACAACATATGAAGTAAAATTATTGGGTTGTTGGGTGTTTTTTGTTAATGTTCATCTTTTATGTTCATTTTTGAACCTCACCCCATATATATACTGGCGGAATGCCCGTGCCTAAAGGCACGACAAAAATATCTAAAGTACATAATCGTTACACAATTGCAAAGCGAAAAAGATTTCGTTCTCCAACAATTAGGGTAAACAATTTAGAAATTTTAGGTATAATTTTCTTTATTTGTAGAACTATCCACCCCGTTAAAGAAAAAAATGCTCTAACAACACTAATAATTCGTCCTGAACCTCATATAAACAACATCGATTTAACTAAAGGCACGAAGACATATCGACTACATTAGACCACACTTAAACTAATAAAAATAGTTATAGTCTAAAACAACCATCGTTGCATATTTGGTTGGCACTATAATCAATAACAATCAAAATCCATGACAACAATACTTGATTATATTAAAATTCCAAAAAAATGATAATCAAAATAAATGCACAATATTTAAATCGAAGATAATCTTAGAATAAAAAATGTAAATATAAAAAATTTGGGCAGAGTTCTTTTATTTATAGGACTATCCACCCTGTTTAAAAAATAAAAATACTCAACAACAATAATAGTAATAGTCCATATTAGACCTCGTTTAAACTACATCATCGATTTAACAATAATCATATATAAACCCAATTTGTGAGTATCAACAATGTAAACTAAATTTGTGATAAATAATTTCTTCCAGGGTTCCGAGGGAGTTTTCGCCGGAAGACATAATCCAACAAATTGGTATCCCTTTCGCATGGATTTATTTTTTATCTAAAAAAAATATAGCAGAATAATAAATAATAATTTGTTAGTTACCTTAATATATGCAACAAATTCAAGGCTTCAGTACCTCAATATATATAAACTTTTAAGTGTCAATTGATAGCTGAAAAAAATAGGGTGGGGGAAATTAAGCCTTTTGCAAGTGGAAAAACAAAGAAACTAAGTGGGAAGAATCAAAACTAAAAAAAAATGTATAAATAATGTCAACACGGCGCAAACAATTTACCCCCCACCCCCACCCAAAACAACAGCCACTTTGAAATGCATGTTGTGACTATGTATAACACACTTGGTACAAACTCATTTATAGCACAACTGGTAGTGTAATTTTTTATTAGATACAAATCTGAGCAACTTTCCAACCAAAGGAAAAAAGTGTTAATAAGTTGATATGAGTAATATTCAAAACATTTTAACCATTTCAATAACACAAAAATCTCTTAAAAATTTATAAAACCTTATTTTACAATCTCCAAATGTCAAACATCGGTATCAATCACACAAAAAGTTCAACAAAAGCTGATATTCATACCTGATAAGTTAACTGTAGAATTGTAGTATTGTACTCCATTTCAGCTTTCAAAGTGTATAAATACTCCAACATAAAACAGATAAAGCACATCAAAAACATAAAATATAATTTAGCATATATTAACCAGGTCAATATAAAATAACAACTCTATAAAAAATAAGATACAAAATATTAGATTTTTGTTTCCTTTTATGGACCTCACCCTTGAACATAAAAAACGAACACAATATAGATACACAATGTTAGTTATAAACACAATAAAATAGAAAGAAACTAAAGAAAGAATCGTATATCTACTCAGAATGAAGACTTTACCTTCACAGTTTAAAGTACCCAAATGTGAGATTGCAACCCAAAATGTTAAAAATGTAACTTGGTGGGCTCAATCATGGAAGAACTTACATTTGCTTTACTCCCACCTAAAGTTAATGAGAGTATTAGTCATGATAGTGAATGCAAATATCGAATGTGTTGTGCTTACACACTTTATGCCTTGGATACAAATAAATTGTATATCTTGTTACCTCATTCAACAAACTAATATTGTGTGTCCGAACCAACATTCAATGAAACTGTCCTCACAAACTTGTGTGTGAAAAGACAGTTGGTTATTAAATCTTGTGACAACTTTGTACAACCACAAATACCTTAATTAAAATATGGACAAATTAAGTTCAAAACTATATAAAAAAAGTCATAGGTATCAGTAATGCTAAGTTCTCAAATGCTAAGTTCTCAAATGATAGACACGATAGAGTATAATAATGAAATGGAGAGAGAATAATTGATTCAACACCTTATTGAGTATAAAAGTGAAATAGTTGCTTATATATGTTTCCACGCCTGAAATAGGGACAATTTCAGGTGCTTATTATAGATGAGTCCACACCTGAAATTAAGAAAGAGATTACACATAACTGGCGGTGGAAGGCTTTATCAAACATTAAGCAGTTAGCAATAGGATTTATAACAAATTACAAAAAATACTTTCCACGAATACAACATCGAAGCCATTCAACCCCCCCCCCCCCCCCCCCCCCCAATACAACTCTACGGCGGTGGAAGGCTTTATCAAACATTAAGCAGTTAGCAATAGGATTTATAACAAATTACAAAAAATACTTTCCACGAATACAACATCGAAGCCATTCAACACCCCACCCCACCCCCCCCCAATACAACTCTACGTTATGAACTAAAACCACATATAGTAAAATATTAAGATATAAGTTAAAAAACATGTAATAACAAATGGATAATGAATAAGTTATATCTTAAACAAACCTACTGTGTTGTTTACTTGCTACTTTGGTGTGACTTGAAACTCATACCTATATATCCCAACCAACATATTGCACCAAGAGGGTGATACGGGAAACCAGAAGGAAAGAAAGTAGGGAGTAAAATAAACTTTTCTAGAACACCAAAAAGGAAAATAAGAAAGGCATCAACCAAAGAGAAGATGCTGAAGGAAAAACTAAAAGGCTGAAACAACCAAAGAGCAGTTGCATATCAAATTATAGGTATTAAACCAAAAATCAAGTTTTTTAAAGTTTCAAATTATCAATAAAAGCATGAAACACAAAGAGAGAATGGAGTATACCTGACTCCAGCTCTGAGATCACCCAAAATTTAATCCAACTCGGGTCCAACCACAATTTAATCTAACTCAAATCACCCAGAATAGTTGGACGAGCTAGTTGTCGACTTCATCAAACCCAAGTTGTAAGGTATACTTGAAGATATAGAGTGAATTATGACGCTGCGTTGAGAAGAGTTTTTATAACTGTTCTGCAATGACAGGACACGATGGGGCAGAAGAGGATCCCTCGTTCATGATTGGTGTTGCTGCTGCCACATGAATATTTTTCTGTATAAGAGATTGCGGCAGTCTCTTGTTCATTAAGCTAGGCCAATGTGCCTTCCAATGTCCCTTTTATCTATAAAACCTAAACGATGCAAAACATTCAGTAGTAGTAACGAAGAATTCAATAGCCTAAAATGGAATCAATATCTAAATGGTAAGACGGGTGTCGATTCGAATTCTACAATGAATAAAATAACTCAAAAACTGTGTGTCATTACATACCAATGGATTCGACTCAATTCCATTTAATCCAATGCACCCGTTAGTTGGATTGCCTTATTTGTAAGATGATTTAACAACTGGGAAAAAAGTCCAAGAAAAGTATTCAAAAATGATTGCCTTATTTTCTTATATTGAGAACCACCGTTATTCACTACATTTACATAGATAACCTTTCAAAATACCTCCACATAAATAAATTTCACACACACCAATATAGGAGGGGGTACATTGGCATGCCAGAAATTAATCCACAAGCTAGGACTTATCGCCAAATTATAAAACTTGTGTATAAAAAAGATTTTGGGAATGCGTGTTGCTAAAATGAATGCCTGTAACTGGTGTATAAAACCATATCTTAAGAAGAAACTCTATATGAAAGGTGTAAAATGAAATTTTTAACTAACCTCAATACTGAATTAAAAGAAAAAAATGAATACAAAATTCAATAACTCAAAAAATTAAAACAATTCAATAGTGAGATATGCATAATTTTGCAGTAGACTAAAAAGAAAAAAATCAATTTTAAAATTATGATTAAGAGAACACCCTCTAATTCCATAAACATTCAAACATTATTTTAAAAAAATGAATCAACCTTATGGCGTGTTTGTCCAATATAAGTCAAAGAGCTCCAAAATACACTCTCAATGACGCATTCAAAGCTAAATTCGATAATTTAGTTCGACACAAATATAAAAAACATGATTGTAAACAACAATTTAATATGTAATAAGCATCTTCAATCATATGATAAAGTCCATTATGAAAATAAGCTAAAAGTAATCTAAAAAATATGATTGTAGTAATGATACAATCATCCATCCTATTATGTCTATTATGAAAATAAGCTAAAAGTAATCTAACAAAAACACTAAACAGTCATTCCATGGTAATAAGATAAAATTTACCTAATGTAAAGAAAATCAATGCAATATGTATGGTTATGAAACCCTAGAGTACACCACCAAAATCACACAAAAAGTTATAAACTTCCACAAAATAGAGGACCCTTTTTCTGGTGTATTTTTTCACAATACCTGATTCAATTAACTCCTATCCATAGAAGCACTGTTCTAAAAAACCCGCCTAGGCTCCGCCTAGGCACACCTAGGCTTAAGGCTTGGGACAAAAGCCTCACTTTAAGTTTTTTACGCCTTATTCTTGGTAAAACCCTTAAGACGCACTTTTTTCTAAAAACAACAATGCTTTGGTGAAACGATATCGCCTTTTAAAGAATTTTTTTACTAACCAGAGTATTATTTAATCCAAAATAATCCAATAGTATTTTAATTTGCATATATTCGGACATAATTTTATAATATGTACAATTTTAGTATTTTAATAGCCTTGTTATGGTTTAAAAATATTAAAATATATTAAGAAGGCCTAAACGCATTTTCACGCCTTTTTACGCCAAGGCCCGCCTAGGCTTCTAAGGCTTAAGGCTTGGCCTCCACGCCCTGCGTTTTTTAGAACCTTGCATAGAAGACACAAAACTTGGGCTCATAGTCATTGAGTAATATAATAAAGCATTATAAACATTGCAGTTTGAACCTCCAACATCAATGCTCGTGGTAAAGTCTAAATTTCAAGAAATCCCCAATTCAAATTTCAAACACACTAAATTTCAAAAAATCGTAAAAAACTAAACTTTGAAACAAATAGTTCCAAGTTTCAAACACACTGAATTTTTAAAAATCCTAAAAAGCTGAACTTTGAAACAAATGGTTCCACGTCTTTAAATCTGTTATATGTTAAAGCGAAAAGAATTTCATACCAAAAAAATATGTTATACCCCAAATATGAAACATGATTCCTAAAAATTAGGGTTTACAAAACATTAAAATGTTCAAAAATGCGAAGAAGTCGTTCCCGAATAGATCTTAAAAAAAACCTGAAAAAAACCCATTAGATCTTCAAAACAAAACACAAACAAACCAAAAGATCTTCAAAACAAATCGAAAAGGCACAAACGATTTAGCTTATTTGTGTGTACATGTGTAAAAGGGCGAGAGGTGGAGGCTGTAGCGAAGGCAGAGGTAGCGGGGAGGCATTGGCAGGGGAGTTTATGGGTGTTTGAGTGTGTGGGTGTGTGCGTGAGTATGTAAGAGGGTGGCGGCGAAGGGTGGCAGAGGTGGACGACGTAGGGCGATGGGTAGTTTTTTTTGTGGTCGGGTTTATTTTGAAAGGGGGAGAGAGCATAAATGCGTGGGAGGGAACCGAATAAGCGGGGTTGGGTTTTGGGGATCAAGTGGACATTCTCTCATTTTCCATCTCACAATGGTTAAGTTGTGACATGGCACAATGTAAGACCTTTAGATCGTAGTAGGAAAATTGATATTGACTGTTGATACTTTGGAACAGTAAAACATCCTCCTCTCACATTATATAGATATACGAGGAGCGGGAGAAAGTAAGGTTTATAGATGGATTAGCTTGGAGGATTAGGCAGCACTTAATTGGTAATCTAGCCCTGGTGACGTATACCGATGTCGTCCATGTAATATTATTACACTTTTAGGATTATCGCTTCCACATGAAGGGAGACAAGAGAGGAGGTGAACCCAGCCAGCCGGGTAAGGTAGGTAGGGGTACTCTTAGTGAAGCACAACAGTAAGATGACAGGTAGCATGGGCTGGACTCCCGACAGGGGAATTCTGCCAAGAGATTAAGATCTGAGGCCTATCGATCGGATGGTTAGGATTATCGAGAGGGATAGCCGGGTCCCAATCAGCAGCAACACTTTGTCCCTCAGTGGTAGGGAGAATTTTTTAGGAAGTGTTTCCGTTGAGGAGAGGCAGGTCACATGAAGAGAGATTGCCCTGAGCGAGGTAGGGGCAACTACAGGACGAAGTTCTGGATGTACAACCACTATAGCAGTTCATGGGTCAGTTCGAATGAGAGAATTTTAACTAGGAACCCAAGGATTAGGCAAAGCAACTAGAGTATGGAGGTAATTATCTTTTATCCTATGAGCATGGGGTATGATTTGAGTGACATTGGGATTTTTGTAACATAAGATTATTTTCACTAGAATTCGCGAGTGAGTCGGATTTAGTGGGTGCATTGGCCATAATAGCTATATTATGTGTATATATTTACCATGGGGTAGCGGGGTTCTTTAGTGTTAACCATGAGAGAGTGGGGTGTACACTAAGAGGAGGTTTGCATTACACGAGATGTTACTGCTTTCGATAAGTATGGGAGTAGGATAGATAATTTCCAAGGATTGACTGGTTAACGATAGTTTAGAGCTATAGTGGGTAGTTATAGTAAGGCTTGGTCGTCGTTGTACCAGGATATTGATTATTTCACTAGGTATCACCTGAGATAGGGTCTAGTTTATATATACGAGTTTATATGTTAAAACGTGTTGCACAATAGACTTATATTTATGCTTATATTGATAATTTTATCTGGGGAATAGGGACGTTTACTGATGTGATTTAGGGCGAATAGGTTTATTTTCGAGCAAGGAGTTATAACTCGGGATTAATTTTGTGCAAGAAAACTAGTGCTAGTAAAGGCGCGGTATTGTATGTTGTCTTTTGTATTATAAAAGTGGGTGTGTATACTTTTATGTCAAGAGACGGGTATTTGGGGTACGTACTATGGATTAGGGGCCGAACGAATCTCAACGACCGACAATGTTAGGTAGTAGTGTATCGGGGAGATTTTTTATTGGGATTTCTCTTTGCGAGACATCCCACGCATGAAACTTAGCGCAACGTTGGAAGTGGGGAGATGCTTTTTTTTAGTATATGGGTTGGATACCTCAGTTATTGTTCATGTACGTAGTTATAACTGTGAGATGAAAGTTATATTACAGTTTCAGGCTGGTAAAAGTCAGGTATCATGTGCGCGAATGATCACGGGTGCAGGGTGTATAGGCGCCCTAGTTAATAATTTAAACTTAAAATAATTCTCAATTAGAAGTGGGAAAAATAGGGTAGCAATCTGTGACAACCCGCTATCCGAAATAAAGGGTGGCCAGCCCTATACCTCGATAAAATAGGAAATCATGGATAAATATCATCCTCAGCATCACAACAATATACAAAGCATAAGGAATAACCACACTATATTCCAGAAAACGGGTTATCAAAAACTTTGGTTTTGAAATAAAAAGAAAACATTTTCAACAACCCATAATAGAAATAGAGGGTGGAAACCCCCACAAGCGTACATAAGAAACCCAAAAGATACAAAAGGACCGAATGAAACGTCGATCAATAGTAACCATACAACATGCGAATAGTACCAAGAGTTACATAATAGATTCATTATACAATTACAACGGTTTGGGCAACATGCCCGAATATACTGATCATAACTAGAAAACATAAACGGAGGCGACTACACAAACATCCCGTGAAACCCGCACGATGTCACAGCTCCTCAAAACATGTGGAAGGAAAGGTCATTACGGGCGACCGTGCGGCGGAACACCTGAACGGATTATATATATACATATACAACAAGAAAGGAAAACCGGTCAGGGCCGGATATATGTGATCAATAGATAAATGACAGGTATGACAACGATGCGCAAGTAAGCATGGATGATAGTCTAGCATGGTAACGTCATGTAAGGAACTAAAACTGATAAATGACTACGTAGAATGAAATTCATATAAAGCCGAATTAAAAGTACTTAGGAGCCTTTAACATCTTTCAACATAATTCGATTTCAATCTTCTTTTCCATTCCTTATCAGGAATACAATTATTATCATGTGCTCTTTATGGCACTAATCTCAATAGCATGCTCTTTGTGGCATAAATTTGCTCTTTATGGCATTCATGTTCCATCGAGTCCAACTCGATAATTAGAATAGTCATAAATATAAATATAACGATTCTAAGACCGCCCGTCCGGGTTTCCCCACTGTGCGCGTCCCTAAATAACCATCATCTTCCAGGGCCTAACATAAGACAACCTGGGATCCTATCGAAATCGTCGGGAAGCGGCTATATGCCTGCGGGGTAGTCAAGACCACACCCAGAATCTCCTACCCATCGCAGAAAAATAAAACAAGCGCTCATATGGCCTAGGACTATATCCACCCTGCATTCATTAGCCAGGGGGCTTCACCTCTTGCACGGACTTCCCTTAAGATGGTATTTAGAGAGGTGTGTAACATCCATTTTATTTATTTCCATTACATGATTTAGTAATTTATCATTTACCTTATCAATTTCCCATTTTAACGAATGTATAGGCTTAAATCGGGACTATACGTATTACGTACTGTCATAACATCCTTAACAAGAAATTCAGACTCCAAAGTTATTTCCAAAGCCTCCTTTAGGCTTTAACATAAACCCTCAAGTCAAATCTAACTCAAGTTAATTCCTAAGGTCTCCAAATTGACCTAAAGATGTTCTAGACCCTTATAGAACTACAAGATAAAAGTAATGCCTAAACATCACTTTAAATTCCCCCTTAAAAGAACCCTAGATGAACCCTTTCGAGTCTAGGATGTCGACCCAACTCAACTAATACTCTAAACCCTATGTTTACTTCATTTAAGAAGGTCCCTAATTACTAATCCTAAAGAAAAAGGGTTAAAATTTAAAAGAAAAATTTTGGAAAAGTGCAGGGCTACCGAATCGATTCGCCCCCTTGGCCGAATCGATTCGGCCAGAAAATTTGGGTTTCTGCATAACTGCCGAATCGATTCGGATCAATTCCGAATCGATTCAGTTCACAAGACCTGAGCACTGGACTTTACCGAATCGATTCGCCCAGGAGGCCGAATCGAGGGCCTGCGATTTTGCCAAGATTTGGCTATGGAGTCTTGGACTCCATTTTCTACCCCAACTCAAATTTCTTCAAACCAAACTTATATACCAACATCAAGATAACATCAATGATACTATTGACCATCTTAAACCTCATAAATCATCCCAATCATCTTTGAATGAATCAAAACCCATAAATACATAAGAAAAACCCTAAGTTTGCTAAACCAAAATCAATACATCATTATCATAGCAAATCATCTATCCCAAGACACAAATAGCAAGTAAAAACTTGCCTTGATTCAGCAACTTTGCAGATTTCTTGGTGTAGGAGCAAGAATCTCTCAAAATCTCCAAAGCTCTAATCTTTCTCTCTACTCTTCTCTTTCTCTCTTTGGTTTAGGAAGGAAATTAGGGGAAATTGGAAGACTTAGAAGGTTTAAGTCGTGACCTAAGACAAAATCCCACTTAATTAACTAGTAGTGCGATAAAATAATACGCAATAGCATAATTAAGGCACAACCAGTCAAAAATGCCCAAAACTACAAAATACAATATGGTACATTATTTGACTATTTCGCACATTCCGGAATCAACTGCAGCCTCCAAATTATCATTTGGACATTTTAAAATTCAATTTAGGTTCCGGTCTCATTATTAAGCCAAATATCATTTTGAGTTCAGATGCTATTAATAAGCATAACATAGCAATATTTACCCATAGATATGATATGTATGCAAACTCCAAATAAATATCAACTTTCTAAATTGAATTAACATTCAAATCATAACTCAACACTTGTCTCCAATTACTATACTAATTAATTACTATAAAATACGGTCTCATAAGCGAGGGTTATTACATACTCCCCCCCTTATGAGGGAATTTTGCCCCCAAAATTCAGGCGTACCTCATAAGAAAAGATGTGGATATTTCTCCCGCATCTCGTCCTCACATTCCCAAGTTGATTCGTTGGCATGATGATGACTCCAATGAACTCTCACTAGGGGCACCACACGAGATCTTAACTTTCGCTTCCCAAACTCAAGGATAGCAACCGGTTGTTCTTCTTAAGAAACATCGGGCTGCAAATCGATATCTTCAAAAGGAATGTGCCAAAGGGCACCTTCACACCTTCTGTACTTCTTCAAAGAGGAGACATGAAATACATCATGGATTTGTTGTAAAGGTTCCGGCAAGGCGACTTGGTATGCCACGGGACCAACCTTTGCAATCACTAGGAAAGGTCCAACAAAGCGCGGTGCAAGCTTTCCTTTCTTCCCAAAACGTTTAATACCCTTCATCGGGGACACTCGCACTAACACTTGGTCTCCAACCAACAATTCCATATGTCTCCTACCCGCATCGGCATATCTCTTTTGACGATATTGGGCTATCTGTATGCGATTTCGAATAAGCTCAATCTTCGAAGAAGTGTCTTGGATCATTTCAGGTCCAAGGAACTTGTTATCACCCACTTCCAACCAACAAGCGGGCGACCTACAAGGCCTGCCATACAGAGCTTCATAGGGTGCCATTCCGATAGTAAATTGGTAAGAGTTATTATAAGCAAACTCAACCAATGGAAGGTATTGTTCCCAACTGCCCTTAAAATCGAGTATGCACATACGAAGCATATCCTCCAACATCTGGTTTACCCTTTCGGTCTGACCGTTTGTTTGAGGATGATAGGAAGAGCTTAACTTCAACTCGGTCCCCATAGCTCCCTGGAAACTCTGCCAAAAGTGGGACACAAATATTTTATCCCGGTCGGAGATAATATTCAAAGGTACCCCGTGGAGTCTGACGATCTCCTCAATGAACAACTGGGCATAACGAGCGGTATCATAATCGGTGCGCACGGGCAAGAAGTGTTCCGACTTGGTCAAACGGTCGACAATCACCCAAATTGAGTCGTGACCCTTTTGCGATCTAGGCAAGCCCGTAACAAAGTCCATCGAAATGCTCTCCCATTTCCATACGGGAATCTCGAGCGGTTGTAACAAACCTGTCGGTCGCTGGTGGTCAATCTTAACCAACTGACAAGTAGTGCATTGAGACACAAACTCGGAGATATCCCTCTTCATACCCGCCCACCAATACAAATGACGCATATCTTGGTACATCTTGTCCCCGCCTGGATGCACCGTGAACTTGGACCCGTGGGATTCCGCCATTACTGCACGTCTCAAATCTCCATCGTCGGGAACCACAAGTCTTCCATGGAAGCGTAGTCCACCCTCAGAACCAATTGAGTACGACTCTGCTCCCTCAGACAACAACTGGCGTGTATGGTCTTGACAAACTTTATCTCTTTTCTGAGCTTCCACAATCTTTGCTATAATCGTGGGAGTAACCGTCATCACAAAAAGGAATGCTCTCACCCCTGCATCCTCCAGGCTGAGTTCTTTCCACTTAGCTTTCCACACCTCAGCTAAGTCTCCATCAGGCTTTCTACTCAAGGCATCTGCTACCACATTCGCCTTTCCGGGGTGATAATGAATATCAAATTGGTAGTCTTTCACAAACTCCAACCAACGACGCTGGCGCATATTCAAATCCTTTTGGGAGAATAAGTATTGTAGTGATTTGTGGTCGGTGAAAAGACTAAACTTTTCCCCCAAGAGGTAATGCCTCCATACCTTCAAGGCAAATACAACGGCGGCGAATTCCAAGTCATGTACCGGATAGTTCCTTTCGTGAGGCTTCAACTTACGAGAAGCGTACGCAATGGGTTGTCTCTCTTGTTGAAGAACACCTCCTAACCCCAGAAGAGATGCATCGGTGAAGACGAGATATTCCAATCCCGACTTTGGCAATGCCAGGACTGGAGCCGAAGTTAGTCTATCCTTGAGCTCATCAAAAGCCGCTTGACATGAACTGTCCCATACAAATCTTACTCCTTTCCGGGTTAAATTCGTCAATGGGATAGCAACCTTGGAAAAGCCCTTAATGAATTGACGGTAATAACCCGCCAAGCCCAGAAAACTAGGAACTTCAGTGGGCGTCGTGGGCTGACCCCACTCTTTTACCGCGATCACCTTACCCGGATCCACCGACACGCCTTGGGATGACACCACATGCCCCAGAAATTGAACTTCCTTCAACCAGAAGCCACATTTCTCAAACTTTGCATACAATTGATGATCCCTCAATCTCTGCAGGACCAACCGCAAGTGAGCAGCGTGATCCGACTCTGTCTGAGAATAGACTAGGATGTCATCGATAAAGACAATGATAAACTGGTCAAGGAAATCCCGAAACACCCTGTTCATAAGGTCCATAAACACTACAGGGGCATTGGTTAGTCCAAAGGGCATAACCAAGAATTCATAAGATCCATAACGGGTCAGAAAGGCCGTCTTGGATACATCTTGCTCTCGTATCCTCAATTGGTGATACCCCGTCCTCAAATCGATCTTGGAGAAGTAGGAAGCTCCCCTAAGTTGATCAAATAAGTCGTCGATGCGAGGTAAAGGGTATTTATTCCGGATGGTGACTTTATTCAACTCCCTATAGTCCACGCATAACCGGAGAGAACCGTCTCTCTTCTTCACAAACAATACCGGAGCGCCCCACGGTGAGGTACTACGCCTAATAAAGCCCTGCTCCAGTAGCTTCTGAATCTGATCTCTCAGCTCCCTCATCTCCACAGGAGCCATTCGATAAGGATCTTTGGCGATCGGTCGAGTTTCCGGCATTAGATCAATCACAAACTCTATTTCCCGACTTGGAGGTAATCCCGGTATCTCCCGAAAAATATCTTCAAAATCTCTAACGATTGGAAAAGAATTTAGGGGAACCACGACATCTCTAGATGCATCTTCCGCAATACAATATAGATAAGCACTCGTGCTCCCTTCCATGCAAGGCATAACTACTAGGAACATCTCTTGTCCCGGAACCGCAAAAACTATACTCTTCCCGTAACAATTTACTATAGCACGATACTTCACTAGCCAATCCATACCCAAAATAACATCGTACCCGACCATATCAAGGACGAGCAAATCAGCCTCAAAACACAAGTCACCTAGGTTAATTCCTACGTTTTTACATACGAAGAAAATCAATGAGCCATCGCCCATAGAGGATTCAACGCTAGTGAAGGTACTTTCAGCAGATTTTATCAAACCTGAAGTCTGGGCAAAACTTCTAGAAATAAAGGAGTGTGTAGCACCCGTATCAAATAGTATTCGACCCATGTGCCCATGAATGAGAAACTTACCCTCGATCGCTGGTGGTGCCAGAGGAGCTGGAGGAAGCAGAGCCTCCTGAATATGGTAAACCCGACCGTACTGCAATTGCCCCTGTTGAGGAGGAGCAACCGGATTAGGCGCTTGGGGCGAAAACTGTACATACGGCTGCTGTGGGGCCCTTAGAAGATGCCCTCCAACCAACTGAGGACATGCCCTTTTATAGTGGCCCAGCTCCCCACACTGGAAACATTTATTTGTCGTATTATCCTGATTCCTACCTTGGTTATTTCGGAATTTGCCCCGCATCTCGGCCCTGTTGGCCCCTACCTCCATTTCCACCTCTACCTCCCTGTGGTTGCTGACCACCTTGACCCTGCCTGTTATTATAGTTGTTGCCACCAGCATTAAACCCACCGAAACGTTGACGCTTGGACGAATCCCCCTGCTGAGGATCCCTCTCCACCTGCTTGTTCCCCGAGGATTGGGATGAAGAAGATGTTCCCCCTCCGCTCCCAGTTCCTCCCTGTCTCACTGCTTGCCCCGCAACCACAACCTTCTTCTTGTTTTGCACAAACAATCTATGCTCTTGACAGTGAAGTAAAGCAGCATTCATCACATCCCCAAAGGTCACCAGAGATGGATTTCCAAGCAAATGTTGTTTTATTCGCCAGTGCAAACCTCCCACAAACTTGGAGATCCTCTTCGCTTCTGGAGTTACTTCATCCGGTATAAAGCTTGCTAACCGGGTAAACTCCTCCTCGTATTCGGCAACCGATCTCTCCCCTTGTACCAAATCCTGATGCTTCCTCTACATTTCCCTCTGAACTGCGGGAGGGAAATACTTTCCATCAAACAAGGCCCAGAAATTTGTAATGGACATAGTATCCCTTTGTTTGGGTGTCGTCATTGACTCCCACCAGTGTAAGGCCGGTCCGACCAGCTTGAAGGTAACGAGAATTTGCTTTTTCTCCTCACTGCATTCCACCATCCTAAGATGGCGCTGCATATCTTTCACTACACCAAATCTGCCAATTTGTCAAGGTCATTGACCTTGACAAATTCACCTTGTCAAGGTCAATCACCGTGACATTTCGAGGCGAGACAACTTTTTTTGTCACGGTCGTGTCACGGTCAATGACCTTGACATAAAACTCGCGTTTTGTGTCACGGTCGTGTCAAGGTCAATGACCGTGACACGTTTGTCACGGTCATTGACCGTGACAAAGCCGTGACCCTCTGTAAAAAAATTGTCACGGTCAATGACCGTGACAAGACCGTGTCAAAATTGTCACGGTCTTGTCACGGTCATTGACCGTGACAATTCTAGGCAGAATTAAAAAAAAAACTGCTGGGCAGTATGGCCACTGCCACTGCCCAGCAGTATATTTGTATCTGTTATAGCAACGTTGTACCTGTTCCACACATCATATATCCGAACAAACTAAAGATAATGCAAATATATATTTAAATAAGAAACTATTTAAAAAGAAACAACATCACCATCATTTTATCTCAAATCTACAAACTATTTGCATGGAAAAGAGATTTTGTACCGCGACGCTTGGGAACACCTCCTTATCCTTCCCTTCTCGTCCGAGTAGCCACATAAGTAGAGCATATGTGGCCTACCCTTAGGGCCACTCCCTGTCCCCTGAATTGAAATAAAGTAAAATTAGTATCCGCCCCTCAAATATAGATAAATATAAATTGTAATTGAAATCGAAATCGAAATTGACATATAAATATAAATACATTACCTGTAGTGTCACTCAAACAGCTAACTTGAGCTCATATGGCACCTCCTTCCAACTAATGTACCCCGGGCAATCGTGTAAATTATAATTCTCTTCATATCTAAACACTAAGAGATACCATAATCCTATGGAGGTATGCGTTGCAAATTCCTTCCAACCGTTGTGTAGCCAAAAATCAGCAGTTGAAGTTGTCAACTCCACCTTTGAATGGGGTATGGAAAGTGGTGGGGTATGGAAAGTGGAATTGACAACTTCAACCGGTGATGTTTGGCTACGTAACGGTTGGGAGGAATTTGCAGAGCATCGCTCCATAGGATTATGGTATTTCTTAGTGTTCGGATAGACGAAGAGATTCAGTCTCCTCTCCACAAATAGGACACCCCAAATAACTATGTACTAATCACCTATTAAAGGTAAGAAGCGTATATTCATGGATTAGTATAAACAAAACTTAGATGTAGTTGGAATATTTATGTATTAATCTCCTCTCCACACACGCAAACTACAGAAGAGTGAAAATGATAAAGTGCAGATCAAGTAAAAGCATTAAAAATGGATGTTTCGGTACAAATTGAAATAATTATTACAAATTGAAAAATTGTTTCAAATTCGGGTTATCATCAAAAATGGATTGATATTCGGTAGGAGCAGCCAAGTCATCCACACTACTATTTAGACGCCTTGGCGCGTGTTGGACAATTGACCACGGCTCGTTGTTGATATACTCCGAGTAAAACACTTGCTTAACCTTTTGAAATGCACAAACAAACGGCTCATCGCTCACGTGGTCGTTGCTCTTCAACTTGGACAAGTCAACCATGATCAAATTGGTGACAGGATCAACTTTAGAAGCATTTTTATCCTCAACTCTTACCCATTCACAGTAAAATACAACCTCTTTGAAGCTTATATAATCCAATTCAAATATATTTTGAATTACACCATAGTAAGTCATTTCAGCTTCAACGAGGTTTTTATCTTTTGCGCTTGCTCGAAAGAAAGTAAGAGCCTTGTATGAAATACCCGAGTTCTGTACATTTGTACTTTCCTCGTACACTTTAGCGCCGAAAATGTAACCGTTCAATCGATATTTTTTGTACTCTTGTGCCACGAACAAGGGTCCAGTGGCTAGACGAGCAAGCCTTGATGTCGCATCACCCATCTTTAGGAGCTGAGAATATAGATAAATTAATTATATTAGTGGTAAAATATGAGTGTAATGTAACGTTATATAACGACTGTTTTCATTGTAATTACCTCTTGTGTCAACCATAGCCTAAATTCGCTGTCTGATTGTACCACTGTTTTTCGTCTTTTATTGTTCTCACAGGCATCATATTTACTGCATATTACAAAATTAATCATGTATAAAATAATCTAAAATAATGTTAAACATTATAATATTCGAAACTTACTTTTTCCATTCTTCGACATCTTCATGTGTGTCAAATAGATAACGAGCTACTTGTTCATGTTGCAAACTCGTTAATTTCACTCGTTTTCCCATCACATTACCACCATCATCGAGGAATTCATCAGTGTCATCAACGCTGGTAGAGTCAGTCATATATTCCCGAGTATATATTGATGACTCCACGGTGATGTATTCCTCTGCAATTGATCCTGCAATGTATCGCGTATTCTTGACGTAATCTTTAAAAACTTTCATCAATCTTTCAAACGGATACATCCACCGATATCTAACTGGACCACAAAGAAGTGCCTCGTCGCATAGGTGTACCAACAAGTGAACACTTATGTCAAAGAATGCTGGGGGAAAGTACTTCTCCAATACACAAATCGCTTCGTTCACAGCCAATTTTGCGGCCACTATGTGTTCTCGATTCACTACCTTCTCACACAAGAGGGAGAAGGTAATACTAATTTGCATAATAGCCCTACGCAAATCCTTGTGCTTGGAGAAACAGTGCTTAAACAATAGAGGAACCAATTGCATGATCACATGCCAATCGTGGGACTTACACTTATGTAAATCATGAGTAGCATAATTCACAATCCTTTGCAAGTTGGACGAAAAAGTAGATGGGCCCTTCAAATTATATATTGTGTCTAGAAGCACCTTCCTTTCCTCACTCGTCAAAGTAAACGCACCAGGGGGAATTATTGTCCTTCCCCTACTATATTCTTTCAACCATAGTTGTGGTTTAAGTTTTAACGTTTTAAGGTCTTTTCGTGCATTTTCTCCATCCTTCGAATGACTCCCCCCAAGGCAAGTACCCACAATATGTTCAGCGAAGTTCTTCTCTGCATGCATCACATCCAATACATGGCGCACCGGGTTTTTCTTCCAATAAGGCAAGTCAAATAAAATTGACCTCCGAGACCATGCCTTTCTTATCTCAGTTTCATTCCCAGTTGGGGTCTTCTTATGCTTGACATTCTTAAATTTGGGATTCTTACCTGGCATATTTGGGCCACATTGAGAAGATTTACTTTCAATTTCTGAACCCGAAAGTTGTCTCGGCGGTAGCCTATGTTCAACTCCGCCCAATAAAAAATTGGAAGCTTTCTCAAATCTGAAACTATGAGCTGGGGGTAAAAACCTCCTGTGGCAATGGTATACATTTTTTAAGCTGGAGGATAGACGAAGAGATTCAGTCTCCTCTCCACAAATAGGACACCCCAAATAACCATGTACTACACATCCGGATAATGTCCCATAAGCTGGAAAATCATGAATTGCCCACATCAACATAGCTTTCAGCGTAAACTCTTCTTTTCTAAAAGAGTCAAATGATTGCACACCATCTTCCCACAACTCATTTAATTCTTCTACCAAAGGAGCCAGGTAGATATCAATGTCTTCACTTGGTGCCTTTGGCCCAGGTATCAATAAAGCCATCATCGAAAATTCAGGTCTCATACACTGTGAAGGAGGGAGGTTGAGTGGGGCTAGGATCACTGGCCATACACTCTGATTGGTGCTTAGATTTCCAAATGGATTGAAACCATCTGTTGATATAGCCAAACGAATGTTGCGTTGTTCTCGAGCAAAATCGGGATACTCATAATTCATCCTCCGCCAGGCAGTAGAATCAATAGGATGACGCATGATATTACCCCCTACTTCTGCCCTAGCATGCCAAGTCATTGCCTCTGCAATCCATGGTACTGTGAAAAATCGCTTTAATCTAGGCCCAACGGGAAAATATTTCAATACTTTTTGAGGCACTTTTGAGCTTGTGCCTTCCTTACTAGTAGATTGGACATATCTAGGTTCATCGCATACCGGACAACGATCGAGATTTTCATACTCCTTTCGGTATAGTATGCAGTCATACACACAAGCATGAATCGATTTGTACTTCATTCCCAAACCTTTCAAACTGTTCTTCATAACAGGATAGCTATTTGGAAGTGTATTCACCTTGGGTAATAAGCCCTTCACCCATTTCAGAATTCCCGTCATGCTATTGCCAGACAAACCGTACTGCGTCTTCAAACTGTGCAAACCAACCATGGCATGTAAAGTTGTTTGATCTTTCTCACAGCCAGAGTATAACGGTTGGGTCGCCTTAAATTTTAAACTTTGGTAGTCATCGTCAAGTTTTATCGTGTTATCTTCACGAGCACTTGAATCTTCTACATCATCAGTAACCTCATTCTCCTCAGCTTCATAAACTCCGTACGCATCATCAACTAAATCCTCTAACATATTATGATCTACGTCGTCCCCTTCTTCATCTATTCTACTTGTTGAAGGATGTTGTGAAGGTTGGTCAGGGACAAAAGGAACTTTCAATTCACCGTGAAAACTCCAAAATCGATAACTATCTTGCATACCCGATCTTAACAAATGTAGTTCAACTGTTTTCCACTCAAACACCTTACCATTCTTACACCTAGCACACGGACACGGAAACTCTTCATCATTACGACATCTCTTTGCATATTTCACAAATTCGTTAGCACCTCTGCGAAACACATCCCCCATTCTATTAGTCTCACCCATCCACTCTTTGTATTTCGGATATCCCATCACAACTACCACAACTAAACACCTATTAAAGGTAAACAAAACTTAGATTTATAGTATGTTTTTTTTAATTATCCCATCATTTAATTATCCTATTAAAGGGTATGTGGTCCTATCCCATTCAAGAATGCATTTTTCTGTAATATACTTAACAGCTCATGCACATTGTTACGATTTGGAAAAAATTCGACAGCATATCCCCTTAGTTCTCCAAGTACACGACGTAGATTGGCAGGTGTGAGTGTTATTTCAATTGGTCAATTAAAATAACAGTCACACTTGTCAATCTAGTATGTACCCAGAGAACATTAAGATACGACTGCAGAACTTCCTCCAAAAGTAACAACTTTAAGCCAATAAGAATATTATACAAAAATTATACAGTCTCAAACTGTCCGAACGGGACAATTCGAGAGATCTCATTACAGGGGTAATGACTCTCGAACGGGTCTAAGGGTTATTGAATGCGTACGCATAAGAACTAGAATGCTAGTATCTATGCGCACTATATTTAATTTCAAGTATGTTTCATATAATGGGTTAATTCAAATACACAAATAAATTCATGGGATAATTCAAATACAAAAATAAATTCATGGGATAATTCAAATACAAAAAGAAATTCATGTATTGACCACATACACACACACACACACACTATCTAAGCTGTTCTATAGGTATAAAAACAATTATTATCCAATTATTATCCAACTATTATCAATTATTTATTTTGAATGTAAATAATATTCAAAACCCCACCCACCCCCACCCCCTCAGATTAATTCAAGACATAAGACCCTAAAGGGAATCCAAATTATTTCTTGGACGTGAATTCCTCCAAATTATGATCTCATACCTATTCACACAATGATGGGGGAGGGGGTGGTGGAGGGGGGCAGGGGGTGGGGTGGGGTGGGGTGTGTGTGTGTCCGTAGGTGCGTAGGTGTGCGTGTGTGTGTGGCGTAGGTGTGCGTGTGTGCGTAGGGGCGTAGGTGTGCGTGTGTGTGTGGCGTAGGTGTGCGTGTGTGCGTAGGTGTGCCCACCCCACCCCACCCCCTCCCCCCCTCCACTACCCCCTCCCCCACCCTGCCCCATCCCGCCCCACCCCCACCACACACACACACACACACACCCCACCCCACCCCACCCCACCCCCTCCCCCTGCCCCCCTCCACCACCCCCTCCCCCACCACACACCACCACACACACACACACACACCACTCTACCCCACCCCCTGCCCCCCTCCACCACCCCCTCCCCCAAAACACACCCACCCCACCCCACCCCACCCCCTCCCCCTGCCCCCCTCCACCACCCCCTCCCCCACCACACACCACTCTACCCCACCCCCTGCCTCCCTCCACCACCCCCTCCCCCCCTCCCCCAAAACACACCACCACACACACACACACACACTGCACCCCACCCCACCCCCTGCCCCCTCCACCGCCCCCTCCCCCACCCTGCCCCACCCCGCCCCACCCCCTGCCCCCCTCCACCACCCCCTCCCCCACCCTGCCCCATCCCGCCCCACCCCCCACACACGCACACACATACACACACACATATATATATACACATACACACATAAATATACAAACAAATATATATATAAATGGAAGAGAGAGAGAGAGAGAGAGAGAAATTGGACCTGAGAGAGAGAGAGAGAGAGAGAGAGAGAGCAGCGTCGAGTCGAGAGAGAGAGAGAGAGAGGGAGGGAACGGTGGGAGGGAAAAAAGAAGGGGGAAAGTCATTTTGCTGGAAAAGTTGTCACGGTCGTGTCAAGGTCTTTGACCGTGACACGAATTGTCACGGTCAATGACCGTGACACGACCGTGACAAATTGAATTGTCACGGGCTTGTCACGGTCAATGACCGTGACAATTAGTTGCCACGGTCGTGTCAAGGTCAATGACCGTGACATAAAACGCGTGTTTTTTTGTCACGGTCAATGACCTTGACAAGGCTGGCCGGCTGAAAGGTGACAATTTGCCCATTTTGGTGTAGTGTTTCTTCCACTGGTTCGCCTTTATAATATCCGAACCTCCCTCAAATTCCGGGGGATGTCCCTTAAGGAAAGACTCCCTCACCCGTTCCCACTGAGAAGGTCTCGTAGGAACTAGTGCTTCTTGTCCCCTCACTTGAGCTTGTGGCATTTGTTGGGCCACTGCAGTCATCGCGGCGTTGACAGCTTGGGCCACAATATTTGCCACTTCAGCGGCACTGATATTCCCCTGCTGCGGTGGAGGAACAATCTCATCCTCAACAACCCTATTACGTCTAGCGGGACGTCCTCTCTTCGGCGGCATCTGAGATAAAGACGAGATAGAGTTAAAACATAATATAAGACAATCTATTTAGCAAAAGATCGCATACATAGGCAGCAAAACAATCCTAACATTAAGTTCTATATCAAAGAACGCTACGGTAGAACGTGACAAGTCCGCATAGATCCTAAAGACTCTAGAACCCGATGCTCTGATACCATCTGTGACAACCCGCTATCCGAAATAAAGGGTGGCCAGCCCTATACCTCGATAAAATAGGAAATCATGGATAAATATCATCCTCAGCATCACAACAATATACAAAGCATAAGGAATAACCACACTATATTCCAGAAAACGGGTTATCAAAAACTTTGGTTTTGAAATAAAAAGAAAACATTTTCAACAACCCATAATAGAAATAGAGGGTGGAAACCCCCACAAGCGTACATAAGAAACCCAAAAGATACAAAAGGACCGAATGAAACATCGGTCAATAGTAACCATACAACATGCGAATAGTACCAAGAGTTACATAATAGATTCATTATACAATTACAACGGTTTGGGCAACATGCCCGAATATACTGATCATAACTAGAAAACATAAACGGAGGCGACTACACAAACATCCCGTGAAACCCGCACGATGTCACGGCTCCTCAAAAACATGTGGAAGGAAAGGTCATTACGGGCGACCGTGCGGCGGAACACCTGAACGGATTATATATATACATATACAACAAGAAAGGAAAACCGGTCAGGGCCGGATATATGTGATCAATAGATAAATGACAGGTATGACAACGATGCGCAAGTAAGCATGGATGATAGTCTAGCATGGTAACATCATGTAAGGAACTAAAACTGATAAATGACTACGTAGAATGAAATTCATATAAAGCCGAATTAAAAGTACTTAGGAGCCTTTAACATCTTTCAACATAATTCTATTTCAATCTTCTTTTCCATTCCTTATCAGGAATACAATTATTATCATGTGCTCTTTATGGAACTAATCTCAATAGCATGCTCTTTGTGGCATAAATTTGCTCTTTATGGCATTCATATTCCATCGAGTCCAACTCGATAATTAGAATAGTCATAAATATAAATATAACGATTCTAAGACCGCCCGTCCGGGTTTCCCCACTGTGCGCGTCCCTAAATAACCATCATCTTCCAGGGCCTAACATAAGACAACCTGGGATCCTATCGAAATCGTCGGGAAGCGGTCATATGCCTGCGGGGTAGTCAAGACCACACCCAGAATCTCCTACCCATCGCAGAAAAATAAAACAAGCGCTCATATGGCCTAGTACTATATCCACCATGCATTCATTAGCCAGGGGGCTTCACCTCTCGCACGGACTTCCCTTAAGATGGTATTTAGAGAGGTGTGTAACATCCATTTTATTTATTTCCATTACATGATTTAGTAATTTATCATTTACCTTATCAATTTCCCATTTTAACGAATGTATAGGCTTAAATCGGGACTATACGTATTACGTACTGTCATAACATCCTTGATAAGAAATTCAGACTCCAAAGTTATTTCCAAAGCATCCTTTAGGCTTTAACATAAACCCTCAAGTCAAATCTAACTCAAGTTAATTCCTAAGGTCTCCAAATTGACCTAAAGATGTTCTAGACCCTTATAGAACTACAAGATAAAAGTAATGCCTAAACATCACTTTAAATTCCCCCTTAAAATAACCCTAGATGAACCCTTTCGAGTCTAGGATGTCGACCCAACTCAACTAATACTCTAAACCCTATGTTTACTTCATTTAAGAAGGTCCCTAATTACTAATCCTAAAGAAAAAGGGTTAAAATTTAAAAGAAAAATTTTGGAAAAGTGCAGGGCTACCGAATCGATTCGCCCCCTTGGCCGAATCGATTCGGCCAGAAAATTTGAGTTTCTGCATAACTGCCGAATCGATTCGGATCAATTCCGAATCGATTCGGTTCACAAGACCTGAGCACTGGACTTAACCGAATCGATTCGCCCAGGAGGCCGAATCGATTCGGGCCTGCGATTTTGCCAAGATTTGGCTATGGAGTCTTGGACTCCATTTTCTACCCCAACTCAAATTTCTTCAAACCAAACTTATATACCAACATCAAGATAACATCAATGATACTATTGACCATCTTAAACCTCATAAATCATCCCAATCATCTTTGAATGAATCAAAACCCATAAATACATAAGAAAAACGCTAAGTTTGCTAAACCAAAATCAATACATCATTATCATAGCAAATCATCTATCTCAAGACACAAATAGCAAGTAAAAACTTGCCTTGATTCAGCAACTTTGCAGATTTCTTGGTGTAGGAGCAAGAATCTCTCAAAATCTCCAAAGCTCTAATCTTTCTCTCTACTCTTCTCTTTCTCTCTTTGGTTTAGGAAGGAAATTAGGGGAAATTGGAAGACTTAGAAGGTTTAAGTCGTGACCTAAGACAAAATCCCACTTAATTAACTAGTAGTGCGATAAAATAATACGCAATAGCATAATTAAGGCACAACCAGTCAAAAATGCCCAAAACTACAAAATACAATATGGTACATTATTTGACTATTTCGCACATTCCGGAATCAACTGCAGCCTCCAAATTATCATTTGGACATTTTAAAATTCAATTTAGGTTCCGGTCTCATTATTAAGCCAAATATCATTTTGAGTTCAGATGCTATTAATAAGCATAACATAGCAATATTTACCCATAGATATGATATGTATGCAAACTCCAAATAAATATCAACTTTCTACATTGAATTAACATTCAAATCATAACTCAACACTTGTCTCCAATTACTATACTAAGTAATTACTATAAAATACGGTCTCATAAGCGAGGGTTATTACACAATCTTTGAGGGTATGTGACTTGGGAGCTAGTTGACGTTGGGAGCACTAGGCTTGTCTTAATTTTGAGAACGAAATTCCTTTGTAAGGAGGGAAGTATGTAACACCCCGTAATTTCGAGAACTTGGAATTTAATTATTTTGGGGAGAAATATAACTTATTTTATTTGGAGAAATTTAAATTTATGATT
This sequence comes from Sambucus nigra, assembly GCA_949130495.1. Taxonomy (NCBI): domain Eukaryota; kingdom Viridiplantae; phylum Streptophyta; class Magnoliopsida; order Dipsacales; family Adoxaceae; genus Sambucus; species Sambucus nigra. The sequence goes on from OX422211.1 coordinate 442,387,442, forward strand.
TGAAGAAATTATTTAAATTGGAGAATTTAATTAAATTGACGAATTGAGATTTAATTATTCGAATTATTTTTTTGTTGCATTTTTTAAGTAAAAAAATGGATAATCTCATAAAGTAATTCAGAAGGAAATTCTGAGTGCACGGTTGATTCAAGATAGGACGAGATAGTCAAAAAATAGTACCCGGGTGTAATAATTGGGTCTCGAGGTATTTTTAGGCATAACCGAGCTCATACGGGGATGTTTAGGCCATTTTAATTCAGCCCACATGCATAGTTTCGGGATTGACTTTAGAAGATCAAAATTTAAGAGTTTAGGGTGAACACAACTCTACAGGAAATATATCATAAAACTCAAATTAAAGAAGTGATGACAGACACAATTTTAAAGGAATAACTCTAGCTCTATAGAAAAGAAAAGAGGGAGAAAGCAAGAAGATTGTGGGATCAAAGGAATTTGAGTGTGATATTTGTGGAATCATCATCAACACCAAGAAATTCAGACTCTACAAACTCTAACAGGCAAGTGGTTAATTTGCTTCAATATAAATTCGTGATAATCAATTCATATCATAGTGGGTGTGATTTTTGGGTTGGGTTGGTACATAAATCTGGATTTTTAATCTTAGTATATCCTACGTGTTAATTGGGTCTTGGGAGAGGTTAAATTATCAGGTATATTGGAGAGAAATTTATATATTATTTGGTGGTTTAATAATGGATTTGGAGTTGAATTCGTTTATGAGTTGGTTAATTACGAAGAATTCTCATGGAAATCGTTTTGAGTTCAAGGGTATACTGTTAAGAATTTCTGGGTTGTAAACAGTAGAGTTCTCATGGCTGTTGACGCAGTGGAGAGAGAAGGAAAGGGGAGAGAGAAAATACAACATTGCTCGAACGACCTGGGCTGTTGTTCGCGCGATATCACCCGTCGTTCGAGCAATGTGGTGATCCGTTCTAGTGACACAGCCGGCCAGGCCCCGTCTCGGTCTATTTTCTGTTTGGACAGGAGTGAAAGTTTTGGGGTTTATTATAGCAATATGAATTCTCTTATATTATAACAATGAGTTTTAATAAGGGAGTTGGGAATTTATGATTTTAGAATTTTGAGAAATAAATTCTAAGGACTAATTTAAGGACCGGAGAATAACTCTGGGTATTTTGGGAGAGTATCACCATGATAATTAATTAATTAATGTGCCAATTAATTAACTTAGAATCGGGATATTTGGCTTGGATATTTTAGGCTAGTGCTACGGGATTTGTGCACGGATTAGCCGGGTTTAAATTAATGTAGTGTGTGTGTGTATCTATATATATATATATATTTGTGTGCTTTATAAATATTTGTGTGAATAATATTTATTGGAATGCATACCCCTCTTCATAGGAGGTTGCGCGATGTGGGTGAATCCCTTGGCTTGAGGAGCAAGGCGAGTATAATCCCCATATCATAACCTCCATTTTTAGACGGTGAGGCACTTTGGGTATGATTTGTCCTCATTCACGGTAGAAAATATGACCGCCTCCCACACTTATATATTTTTACCTGATTTGGTGGTGAAATCATCTCAAGGTAACCAGGTGGATGAGTTATACCTGGGATGATAGCATTTTAGAGAACATCCCGGAGAGTGTCTACTCGGGAGGATGGTCATTCAACATATGTGTGAATGTTGTAATATGGTGATACGTATATATAGTATAAATTTATATATGAGTAAAATATAGGAAGTGCATCCGTGTTATATATTATATGTATATACAGTTTAGTTTATATACGGGTGGAATACATGGAGTTCAAGTGTATTAATGATACGTGTATGGATGTACAAATATTATACACAGGCAAATTAATTAGTATAAGAAAAAGTATTAATTGTATATATAACTAGTGAGACTGTTATATAGAGATTTTAAAGGGGATTAATTATGTTAATGTGATAAATGACTTATGAAGTAAAGGTATAAATTACTTAGGCTAGAGTAGGGTGCTGAGAATCTTCAGGTCAAAGCTAGTTAGACGGGGTAGTGTAACTAGGAGAAAATGAAAAAGCGTTAGGTGTGCACTTTAGATAAGGGGTGAGTAGTATCTCAAGTGAGTGCGACACTAACTTAAATATGAAGAGCATTGTTGCATTTTAGTTCACTTGCAAAATATTTTCAAAAAAATTTGGGCTCTCACCCATACTTGTAAAATATTTTCAAAACCTTTTAGGTGTCCAGCCACAGGGACGCCAGACTTGAAGATATGTTCCAGGAATGCATGGCTGCAGCATGTGTGGATGTTACAGGATTTAAACTTAGTCGCTTCAGTCATTTCATTCCTAAAGTAGGATGCAGATCAGTTATTTCATTTGGGCATGTTGCCCCAGATATTATATTTCAGTCAGACTTTGTACTCAGTTTATTAATTCTGTTGGATTATTATTTTGGATTTTTGCCGATGGTTTATTCGGCCAGTCCTTCATTTATTTATTCAATATTGATTTAGACTCAGTGATTATGTAAAATGGTTTAAATCATAGTTTGTTGCATGTAGTTATTGTTTATTAAAAAGATAAAATTTTGACATCGGCTTTTCAGTAAGTTTTAAAAAGTTTTCGACAGTGATGCTAAGAATGAACCAGATGAGAAACTCTTTTAATTTAATAAATGATATGATATTTAATTAGGTGGGATGTGTTAAAGTTGAGAGTAACTCTAGCATTTATTAATATTGGCGTGGCAAAATAACATGAAAAGACATCATTTTTTTTATATAAACTAGATTTTAGCCTCGCGCGATGCGCTGGTTATTATAAAATTAAAAATAAATGTATATAATGTTTTTCAACTATCTTTACCATAATAATCTTCATCAAAAATAGAAATAAAGCAGATAAATTATATCTTCTTCCATGATTCCTTAATATCATATTTTTCTTTTTAAAACGTCACTAACATATGGGGATTCATTTCAAACATAATTAAAAAATTAATATAATAAGGTATTGATTCATGTGTTGAAATTTTATAATCAAAATATAAAATCAGAAAAGAATTTAATATTTTAACATGGGCAAGAGAGCTACTGTATGTGATATTTGTTTATATATCTATCTATTATAAAACATTAAATTATAACATTTTTCAAAGAAAATATGTAGGGAAAAATAGTCTGATGAGAAAGAATTATAAAATTACTAAAAATCATACGAAAACTTTTGACAACTTTTTCAAGTCTAAACATTTGACATTTTTAAATATTTTGACATCATTAAATCTAAATCAAATATGAGAAATGACGATTGAAAGTAAAATACATACTGAACACAGAAACTTAAAAAATTATTGACAAAAAAGAACACGCATATATGCATTTAAAACAAAAAAAAAATTGTATTACATGCCAAATAAACCAAATATATATATATATATATATATATTTAACTAAAACTCAATTTATTCCTAAATTCCCACTTACATAATATATTAAGAGAGATGAAGTTTCCTACACGGGGAGCTATGGTGGTAGCTTTTCTCCAAGAGTTCGGAGCAAGAAAGCCCCCTCAAGGATGGAATATTCCAAATCATGAATGGAGTGACTCCGATGATGATTGGGACTTCCAATCCAAACAACACCGATGGTTCTCATACTACCCGTAGACGTTTCTCCAGCTCTCGCAAGAATTGTATGGGAGTCGTCCTCGGAGAGACTTCCCGAATGACCGTACTATCAGAGAAGAGAAGGCTGAAAGCCTAGCCGAAAGCTTTTGAGTCAAGTACGCAGGAAGAGTTTATAGGTAGAGAGGTCCCTTGTCACTAATTCGAATCTGCGGAAGAGGAGTCTGTCATCCTTGTGTCGTCAGCTCGCTACAACTAACCATATCTCCTTGGGCCCAAGGAGGGGTTACGGCGAACATGCTACTCACCACGAATCCCCCGGTCGAATCCTCGTCGGGTAGGTAAAGAACCGGGTTGTAAGCCGGGTTTCTTGCCTCGTCCCAAGAGTATCCGGGTAGAGATATCCGGATAAGAACAAGTCAAAATCACAAACAGTTATCTCTACCCGGAGGTGAGTTAGAGCTGAAAGGCCCTCGTCCCTCGGATTAGGAAACTATTCAGGAGCCCCAATATATATATATATATATATATATATATATATATATATATATATAGAGAGAGAGAGAGAGAGAGAGAGAAAGGTCCCTATACATCATGCTTCCTACATCGCCTATACATCACACCTAATTCTAAGATCTAAAATACTTTTGTTTTCAATTTTTTATTTTTACCCATGGAGTTAACATTCGAGTCAACACATGTTCAAAAAAATTAGGTCAAAATATAATTTCTGGTTATTTTTAAAAAAATCAACAAAAAATGCTGAAAATACCTTATTTATAAGGGTCTGCCCCGGCATAATTTTGTGATTTTTTTTAAAAATAGCTATTTGACTTAATTTTTTGAATATGCATTTATTGAAAGGTTAATTTCAATAGAAAAAAAATATGAAAAAAGGGTTCTTATGGCCTAAAACTATGTGTGATGTAGGAGAGTCTCTCTCTCTCTCTCTCTCTATATATATATATATATATATATATATATATATATATAATGCTCCAGTGCGGACTAGTCCGCATTTTAAGAATGCGGACCGGACATGTGTCACCTAACAGTGCGCCTAGAAATTATCACCTAAATTGTAGGCACACTCTCTCGCTTTTCTGGGCTCACCATCAGGTGACACATGTCCGGTCCGCATTCTTAAAATGCGGACTAGTCCGCACAAGAGCAGGACTATATATATATATATATATATATATATATATATATATATATATATATATATATATATATATATATAGTCCTGCTCTTGTGCGGACTAGTCCGCATACCCTTTCATTCACATACATATTTAATTAATGTGCATGCCATCCCCCAAACTAATTACCATTTTATAATTGATCTAAATATGTTAATGATATCATTATTTAGTGTAGGGGTGGCCATTCGTGTATCTGCGCCGTGTTTCACGCCGACACGACACGATACGACAAGGTTTTTTCGGACACGAGCACAACACGAATTCGTGTTTATTAGTTGACACGAACACGACCCAAATAAAAATGACATAACACGACACAACACAAATAACACGGTGTCTTAAAATTTTCCGCTAAATTAAACATAAATAGACACGAAAATCCAGAAAAAAACATAATTAACACGACAAGACACGATAACATGACTCATAATTTTGACACGAATACGACATGACTTCGTGCCAAAAAAAAACCGATACGAACATGACATATCGTGTCAATTTTAGATCAATTTCGCGTCGTTTCATATCGTATTTTCGTTTCGTTTCTAAAATTGTCACTTCTAATTTAGTGTTAATAAATATTAATCCACACTAATCAGACTTAATCGTAGTTAGGAGATTAACAATCAAAATTATGAAATCGTAATCCTTGCAACTTGCATAATAACTTAAATTCTAAGTTTTGGAAACCATTTGATTGGCATGACTTCTCGTGACAAATGCAAAAAAAAAATAGGGAAAATGGGTTTTGTCGACTTTTGTATGCATTTGATCGGGCACAATATGCCACACCTAATGGGCCCATGCTTTGCCATGCTCACCAATGTTTTGCCACCATAAATTTGCTAACTTTCCTTTTGTTATAATAAAAGTTTTTTCTACATTATTGGAATCAAAGGTTTGTTTTCTTATAAAAAACATTTAAAAATCACTTTTAATAAAAAAGAAATACAGTGTTTTATTTAAAAAAATGTCTTTAAAAATAAAAATTGTTTTTATAAAAAAACAAAAACAAAAACTGCCTTGATTGTTTTAAAAAAATGTTTTGCTTTAAGAAAGTTGTACATCATAACAAAAGTTGTTTTATAAAATAATTATAAAAAAAATTGTATTAAAAAAACTATTTTATAAAACAACGGTTTTATATAGAAAAAACCTTTTGTTTTAAAAAACAGTTTTATATAATATATATATATATATACAGTCCTGCTTTTGTGCGGACCAGACATGTGTTACCTGACCGTGACCCCAGAAAAGAGAGAGAGTGTGCCTATAATTTAGGCGATAATTTTTACGCACACCTTTAGGCGACACATGTCCGGTCCGCATTCTTAAAATGCGGACTAGTCCGTACAGGAGCATATATATATATATATATATATATATATAGGGAGAGGTTCACAAGTGGACCAAAAGAATGAATTTTTTAATGGACTTAACAAAAAAGACTAACAAGTCTCGTTATTGGGTGCCGCTGGCGCGGACCCATTACACCAAGGAATTAAAATTAGTGGGTTATTAGTCTTTTTTGTTAAGTCCATTATTTTGGTCCACTTGTGATACTCTTCCTATATATATATATATATATATATATATATATATATATATATAGGGAGAGGTTCTCTAGTGGACAAAATTCAAAAGAATGAACTTTTTAATGGACCTTAACAAAAACCACATTAATTTTAATTCCTATAGTGTAATTGGTCCGCGCCAGCGGCACCAAACACGGGTGTCGATCCACCCCCAACCGCCCCCCACCCCCATGGCAGCCCTGCTGTCATAAGGGCTGCTATGGTGATGGTGGTGGTGGGGCGGGGGTAGTGGGGTCTCGAGTGTCGCTGGCGCGGACCAATTACATTATAGGAATTAAAATTAATGTGTTATTATGTGTTTTTTTATTAAGGTTCATTAAAAAGTCCATTCTTTTGGTCCACTAGGGAACCTCTCCCTATATATATATATATATATATATATATATAATATGGAGCCATATGGAGATGGCAAAAAGACAAGTATGATATTTTTGACATTTCATGCCCATGCATGAAATGTCATGCTAAAAGATGTTTTTTTATTTTTTTATTTTTTTTTATTTTTATTATTATTTTTTTTAATAAATAGATATGGATTTTTTTTTAACTATTTTTTTTTCTTTTTTCTTTCTTCTTTTTATTTTTTTATGGGCTGGGTTTTTTTATCACGGGAGGAAATTTATCGCCGTGCCCTCGGCACAGGTATTCGCTAGTATATATATATAACTTGCTTATAAAAAGCTATATAGTTGATTTTTGCAACTTGCTTATAAAAAAACTGTTTTATATAACAAAAGTTATATTTCAAAGTTATTATATATATATATACCTGGCGCTAGATAACTCTTGTGTTGTGTGGGCTCTTTATCAGCCCCTTTTGAGACACCAAACCTTGTTGTTATGAGTTGTTATGTGAAATTTAAAATGATTGAGGGTGTATTTGATTATAAAGTTGGAAAATTGTCGATAAATAATTTATTTTGATGAGAAATTTGAAATTGAGTGGAAAAATATATGAGTTTTTTGTTTTACTTTTTTCATTTTCTGCGGAAAGTAATTCTTTAGTTGGTGGATAAAAAATATTTTTCACTGAAAATGAGGTTTTGAATAGAGCATTTGGCGTGTGCATGAATGTTATTCATATATAACTTGTTTGCAACCAAAGCACTACAACGGTAAAACATGAGTCAAACAACTTTTTTTACGAAAAAAAATTCTATGTCAATCAAACACACCCTTAGTTCAAATTTGATTTTAGGATTAGCATAATTTTGTTTGCAAAAATATTATGTTTGCAAATTCATAATGTTTTACCTTTGTACACCTAAAAAATATTTGAAAAATTAATAAAAAAATATTTGTAATCTGGAAGATTAATCTTGTACAAAAATATTTTTTTTTATTTTGTTGTTTTTAGGATTAGCATAATTTTGTTGTTTATAAAAAACATACAACCGTTTTTATATTTTAAAAAAATGTTTAACTATTTTATAAAATAAAACTGGTTGAAATGTACACTTTTTATTATATAAAACGGTTATTTTTAAAACAGAACAGTCTTTTTTTTTTTTTTGCTTTTAGGATTAGTATAATTTGATGTTTTAAAAAAGGTAGAACTGTTTTTTCATGAAATATTTTTTTAAAAACAAAACAGTTTGGTTATATAACGTTTTTTTTTATAAAACAGTTTTTAAAATATACAACTTTTGTTATATAAAATATTTTTTTTATAAAACAGTTTTTTAAAACAAAAAAGTTTTTTCTATATAAAACCGTTGTTTTATAAAATAGTTTTTTAATACAATTTTTTTATAATTATTTTATAAAACAACTTTTGTTAAAATGTACAATTTTCTTAAAACAAAACATTTTTTAAAACAATCAAGGCAGTTTTTGTTTTTGCTTTTTATAAAAACAATTTTTATTTTTAAAGACATTTTTTTAAATAAAACATTGTATTTCTTTTTAATAAAAAGTGATTTTAAATGTTTTTGATATAAAAACAAACCTTTGATTCCAATAATATATTTTAAAAAAACTTTTAGATGGCAAAACATTGTCGAGCATGACAAAGCATGGGTTCATTAGCTGTGGCAAATTGTGCCGATCAAATGCATACAAAAATCGACAAAATTCACAGTTTTACATTTTAGTCTCTGTTAATTAATTTTTGAACTTTAAAATCAATAGAAATTTTTTTAAACACCTAGATTCCTCAAACATCCATTTGTATCCAGCCTGGAGACGGAACCGGGAGAGGGGGGGGGGGGGGGGGGGAGGTTTTTTTAAGATTAATGGGTAAATGAACTTGTGTGTGTCCATAAATGTTTGAAAAAATATTTGATTGTGGCTTAATACTTCAAAGTTGTTTGTCACAGACTAAACTTTAGAAACCCCAGCAAAAATTGGTGGGGTTCTTCTGCTTACTGAATCCCAAATTCTAATTGTATTTTAAACCTTGGTGCCTCTTTTAATAAATTTTCATCCTTAAATGTAAATTCCCGCCAGTAAATGTGCCATTTAGCAGGCAACCGAGGTAACTAAACTAAAATCACCCCCAAAAATACTAAGCAAGTTCCTAAGAAAAACATTACTTTACTTACTATAACCAACCCTTATAGGCAGTGCAAATATACACATTGCTAGGCCAAATTTATCCGGTTAAAACGAAGGTAAATGGAGGAAAATGCTATGAGTAGTGTAAATATACCCTACAAAACACCAAAACCATGTCGTTTGGGGCCTAGTTTCTTCCGCGGGAAATGATGTTCTGCTTAAGAGTTAAAGGGACTATTCCTTAGGCGGAAAATGATGTTCCGCTTAAGGATTTATGACTTTTACATTTCAACCCCAACATAACTTCTCATAATAAAATAAAACACCCCAAATTAAATATTTCATCTACCTACCAACTCACTACCAAACCTACTAAATTTTTATCTCATTCGTAAAAAATATATTTCAACATGTATTTTTTTTTTAAAAATAGCCGTTTCAAAAATATATCCGTTGTAAAATTTAGGGGGTAGAAAGCTAATTAAACAAAAGTGTGTAAAATCCTATGCGGAACATCATTTTCCGTTTATGGCATTTTTTTTTTGTTTCTTGGGCGGAACATCATTTTCCGCTTAAGTTGCGCCCCACAAAAAACCTTGTCGGTTGCTAGCCCATTTTCAAATTTGTTATTTTTTACCCTACCAAATGTTAAATATACAAGTTTATCTTATCCACAACATACATCTTCATTGCATATATACACATTTAACATACCCATAAGGGTTGCTCTTAGTACTAAAATTAATAAGGAAATCTCATCAAGTGATTTTTTTTTCCTCAAATTTAGCACTCATGTTGAAGAAAAAAGGAACACTGAAAAAATAAAAAATAACCGACAATTAATTTCATCTTTTTTATTTAAGAAAATATCAAAACAATCCTACTGAGCCCTTCCTTTTACAAAAAAAAAAAAAACACCTCCAACAAAAATTCCTAAATCGATCCACAATATTCAAATATTTTCCAAAATCAATCCAGAATATAGGATTGATTTGAAAATTTTGTTTCTTCAAATTTAGGACTGATTGGAAGTGGACCAATATACATTACGGGTTTTCTTACTTTAACCACCATGTAGGTTTGATTATTTGACTTTACGGATCATTTTGTTTTTCATTAGACTTTAGCTCCCATTTTAACATTTAACTATGATTGTTCACTTTTTGTGACAATTGTTTCGTCACTAAATGTCAAAATGTGAGTAAAATCTAGGGCTGTATTTCGACCGGATCGGATCGGAAATGCCTATTCGGAAAAAATTTTGATTTTTTCGGAAATAAAATAACTATTCCGATTTCCGATCTGATTTTTTTTTTAAATTAAAAAAAAAATCGAATTCGGAAAAATCGGAAAATGGGCAAAAATCGGAAATTCACAAAATATATTAAAAATCCAGAAATTTCGGAAATTCCAAAATTTCAAATAAAAAAAATTATGGATTTTCGATTGCTCGAAATTCTCATTTTAAAGAAACAATGAAAATGGCTCAACCCAACATGTAAACACATGAGGATTTGGCTCATTTTTCATTTGGGTAGAAGTTAGGAGAATACTCTCCTTTTATAGAGCATATTTTGGAGCCCTCTCCCTCTCCCAACCGATGTGGGATATAAAAAACTTTCAAAAAATCGAAAAAGAAATCGAAAAATCGAAAATCGAAAAATAATTCCAAAAAAATCGGAAATAATTCGGAAAAAAACCGGAAAAATCGAATCGGCATAGTTTCGGAAAACTCGGATCGAAAAAATCGAAAAATCGAAAATTCAGAATTATTTCCGATTTTCGATCCGATTTTTTTCGGAAAAATCGAAAATCAGAATATCGGAAATCGGCAAACTAAAAATTCATTCCAAATTCGGAAAAAATCGGATCGGAAATCGGAAAAATCGAAAAGTTCGGAAAAAAAATACAGCCCTAGTAAAATCTATAAAAAAACCAAAATAATGAGTAAAATCAAATAATCACAACTACATGTTGAGTAAAATCAAAACACCCCTATACATTATTCTCCTTTTCTATCATTAATTTTTCGTATTATTACCTTTCACCTAGGCCAAAAAATATTTTAGTCCAAACCAATCAAGGGATGCTCATGCTAAAATATTCGAGATTACTAATTAATCTAATTTTGGAAAAAACCAACATAAATGCAGATTTTATGTGTTATTCAAGAATAATCAATTCCAACTGTGCCTGGTATATTCCAGAACTTCATATTTTTCAAGTTTAACCTTGATATGGACCCAAAAATTAAAAAATTGAAAAGATAAAATAGCAGGTAATTAAAAAATTTCCTTTATTTTTTGCACAATAACCCACAGAGACCAAATGTTTACAATTGGGAAGCTGCAATTTCTTCCTTAACTGACCTCCAAAGACACAGTGACAGAAAAATATTCTCATTCTCTTTGTTTTCCTCTCTTTTTTTTTTCTTCTCCTTTTTGTTGGTATTTTCCTTTCCGAATAGTTTCTTACATATGGATACTACTATCTACATTTACCACTAAAAGCTACTGGTAAGAAAAAAAGAAGTTTAATTTATTTAATTTATTATTTTCATCTTTTTTAATTTTTTCTGAATTGGCTGTGCTAATCCCCACTTTGAATGAACCAACACTTCCCAACCCAGAGAGTCCCCTCTTATCCTTTCTTTCAATCTACAAGGCTTTTTCTTCAACTAAAATTTTCGTCTTCTCTGCTTCGTTCGAGTTGAGGAAGAAAGCTCTCAGTTTATCAATACAACATTTTCATTCCCGCAAAAGCCTTATTGTTGATTTTTGCGGATCTCGCCCTTCTCAATAACCAAACGCTGAAGGCTTCTGAGACGCAGTATAATTTGTGCAAAAGAGGGTCGCGATTCTGGCTCGCTGCAGAAGAAATGAATACAAATCAATATATTGGAAACAAACCAATGAGATCAATAGATTAATGTGACCGAGCAGGTCAAAGTGGATGGGTGGGTGAGTGAGAGAGGAGGGGGCTGTAAATCCGATTTAGTTGAGTGTTTAGTGTATTTTACCCATGATATTAACAAAGGGAAAAGCTTAAAAAGGATAAATTTGCCTTTAACCTCCACTTTTTTTGGGGGGGGTGGGGGTGGGGGTGGGGTGGGGGGGAGGGGGTGTCTAGATGTAAACCCGAATTAGTTGAGGGGTGTTTAGTGTAATTTTCCCATGATATTAACAAAGGCAAAAGTTTAAAAAGGGTAAATATTGACTTTCTTTCGTCTCTTTTGAGTTGCACGCCCGTAATTTTAAAAGATATTGGAGTAACCCCAAAATTGTTGCAAAACTTTAAAGTGTTAGAAAAGATAATCATGAACGTTCATTAAAACCCTGAATGGGGGTAAATTACAAATTATTTCAAAATTGGGGTTGTAACTCAAAACCGGTCATAAAGTGTGGACAATGCAGTTTTTGTAAGAAAAAACTTTGAACCGACATGAGAGGGCCTTCCCCAAAACATGTAAAACTCAAAGAGGGTTTCTTACAAAAACTGCATATTTTGGGGAATTATCTTTCCACTTTACCCTGTATGAAATTCAAAAGATTTTTACTTCAATCAGGATTTAAAAAAAAATATTAATTCTCTTAATCTCGAGTGATGTAATAACCTTTCTTTCAACTAGAACAGATAACAAGAAGGTTGAACATACCGAGCCCAACAATCAGTTATAATCTGTGCAACCATGGGATCAACATCTTCCGGGATATCCAGGTGTCTGTGTTGAAATCCAACAGCTCCAACGACCTGCATCGAGTTCATCTCGGCCCACGGTACGCGCAATGTTGCCAATTCCCACAATATAACACCGAAACTGTACACATCAGACCTGCAAACCAATCATCGCCCGATTCTCTTAGCAAGATTTGAAAATAACATTGGATTCGTGCTTACTATCAACAAAGTGAATCAACTCACTTCTCGTTGGATGGTTCGTTCCTCAAAACTTCTGGGGCCATCCATTCAGGCTGCAATTCAATGGCACACCTTCAGTACATAAGTGCAACACTCTCATATTTTAACAATACATCGCCCTCCCCCTCTCCCTACAAGAGAGAGAGAGAGAGAGAGTAAAGTTCAACAAAATACTTCAAAGAAAATTACATGGAACTTCCCTCTTGTTAAGCATAACTACGGACACATCCCCACTTGTTTTAGTAATATTTTCAACTTGACCTTCACTTCTAGGGTCGCTTTCAAATTAACCCCCAAAATAGAAATTAAATATGCGAGTTAAACACCCATTCAGGGTTTTAGCAATACTTTAAAAGGATCTTTTGTGACTTCTTGTGAGTTTTGCAGCACTTTTGGAGAGTTATAGCAAATGTTTTAATTTTAGATGCAACTCAAGGTGACCGCAAAAGTTAGGTTAAAGTAAAAATAACCTCTTATTCTAAATATTACATGGACCTCCTCTCTTGTTTCAGACATTACACTTGTTTTGACACTTTTCCTTCTATAAAGTTTGAACTCTCACTACCCATGGGGCATAGGTAGCAGGTATTACAAATATAAAACCAGATGAAAAGCAAGCGCAATACTTAAAGGGGGGTGTAATATCTAAAACAAACGGAAAGTATCTATAATCAGGCCTGAAAAGGGGAAGAATTATATTATTTACTCAATACTTTAACATGCATTACCGTTCCAGCCATGGATGTTGAAGAGAGAAAAGTGTGATTCTTCATACGCGACATCCCAAAATCACAAACCTGAAGAGATATATAAACAATACACTTGAAAGATACAGACGGTTTTTGAACAAAAAATCATGAAATTTGACTTTCATCCCCACTTTTGTTCCAACTTTGATGTTATACCCACACTTTTCAAACAATTTGAGATTCACCCCAAAAGCGTAGCTAAAGCTCACAAGGTGTCACATTTATGAGTCTCTTACAATACTTTGAGCTTTAGCAACACTTTTGATGTTGAGGCGCCATTTTGTTTCTAAACAAAAAGTGACGATGCAACAGAAAAGTGGGAACAAAAGTAGGGGTAAAAGACGAAATAACCCTAATCTAAATACCAAAAGTATAAGGAACCTTAACAACCCAGCTCTTATCAACAAGGAGATTTGGAGTCTTCAAATCCCGATGCACAATAATAGGATGGCTTGTGTGCAAGTAATTCATTCCCTTGGCCTGCAAGCAATTAACAAGATTTACTAAAAGAGAAAAATTGAATCAGAGAATACACCAAAATGGGAGCATAATTCCCAAACTTTTACCACATCAAAAGCCATCTTCATACGCCTCTTTTCATCAAGTTGGATATTTGGGCGATGCAGCAGCTTATATAAACTCCCTCTGCATTTAAATGAATGGAATGGTAAATCACCACCATATACAGATCATGATGCAGAAGAGAATAATAGAATTTACGAAAATACAGGAATTTTGTGAGATTTATATATTTGTATCTGGGGATCATTAGGGATAATGTAGTCAATTAAGATTTGATTAGCTAGAGTAGTCAAGAGTCAATGTAGACTTCGGGTTTTATTTAGTCTATTAATAAAAGTTGTAAACTTCATTATTGAAGATGTCGTATTATTAAGGGGTAATAGTTATCAAGTCCCATGTCAATGAGGCAAGAGATCCTTTGATCAATGGTGTCAAAGATCCTATTTTGCAAACTCAGTACATTAAAATGACAAATATGCCCTCAAAATACACCCTCACGCTTGTTACGTCGTTTTTTTCAAAAAAAAAAAACACCAAATATTTAAAAGACCATAACTTCAAATCTACAAATCCAAAATTCACAAAATTTATATATTTGGAACCTACTCGTCAAGATCTATCAAAACAACACTCATATTCGATATTTTTTAACGATACTGTTTCTGTAAAACCTCCATTTTTTCCGGCGAAAACTCCTCTTCTCCAGCTCGGGCTATGGTGCCGCTGGAGCGGACCGAAAAAACAAAGAGAAATAGACGAAGGGAGAGAAATAGACGAGGAGAGATAAACACTCCGACGAGAATTCCAACGGCCTCGGGTGAGATTTCTCGATGGACTGTTTCTGGCGAGTCTCCGATGGAGTGGGCAGGGTGGGGGTGGAGATGGGGCTGCTAGAGAGAGAGTGTGTGGGATTATGTGTTTGTTTGTAGAGAGAGTAAATGGGTTTAAAATGGATATATGTGAGGGTATATTTGTCTAATTATGTGTAGTTTATAATGAAAAAGGACTTGGTACATTAAAAAAAAGTTAATAGGATTTAATGCATCTTCAACTCAATAAATAGGACTAGCATTGAATTATCCCTATGATTGATATTAAATACAGAGATTTAATATTATTACTGGAATTGACTCATTTTCTTTTATTTCTTCCTTTTCAACTACTTTTTTTCCTTTCTTCTTGGTCATATACTAGAGTATGTACTGGGTCAGCGGCAAATTATGTTCCCCTGGTGCTTTCTTCAATATAGCCTATGTCAAATAATAAAACCTCAGAGATCTTTCAGATGAACACAGTTTCTTCTAACATGTTTTTGTAAGATAAATATCTACGTCTTTGTTGATAATTTTAACAAAAACGTATTCCCATATTTTAAAGAAGAGACATGCATGCAGGTGCGTATTTGATATTTTCCCTCAAGTTTTTGGAGCTTCAGAGAGTGTATCCAACTAGACGTTGAGAAAACAAATTCAAAATTTTTAATGCCTACAAAATATCCCTTCACCGCAAGCACCCTCAAGAAAGAACATGGTCCGAATGGCGAATGTAATTTTAAAACTCATGTGTTTGGCAAAAGGGTTTGACTATTCTACATATCGACTATTTAAAAATAAAGGATCTCTCACTTCATAATATTCTCAAAATATAGTTAGTACAGTGGAATTATTTACCCTTAAGTCATGACGTCATACAATGAGATCAGCCCTTCGCCTCGAAGAGGGGCAATTTTGACTTAAGCCACTATTTTGGCTTACTTTTCATTTTTTGAATTTTAGGTTACTTATGGGTATTTTTATCAATTATGCATTTCCTATTATTACCTTTAATAGTGAGGTAAACCCTATGGTTTAAAGGATTGGGTCTAGAAGTTACTTTTTGTCCTTCAGTGTCAGCTTACTCTTTTGGGTGTTGCCATTCCGTGCTATAAATATCTTGTATCCTCTTCTTTTATAGGGCACCATATAGTTGAAAGATATTGTCTTGTGTCTATTCTTGAGCGTCATTTTCTTGCATTGGGTCATCATAAGAGGCTAGAACATACTTAATACATTTTTCACTAAAATATCCCTTTCCACTCTACAAAAAGACAAGACTAAAAAATAAAGCTTAATAAAAGAAATTAAAAATTAAAAAAATGACGGAAAACCAATTGAACGATCCACATCATAAATGGTGATACAATTACAAACAAGAATGCAATCAATTAATAAATAGAGGAGGGTCTTTAATCATCAATTCAAAAACAAGAAAATAATAATAATATTGTAACAATTTTAGACAAAAGAAAATAAACAAACCTTGGTAGGAACTCAGTCAATATAGAGAGATTTGGGGGGCGAGTAACAGCTCCCATGAAAAGAACAACATTCGGGTGTCTCAACCTTAACATGATTTCAACCTAAAAAAGAGAGGCACTGAGTTCAATCCTCATGTATAGTCTCACTTTTTCATTAATAATAGCACATGATGTAAGGTGCAATACCCTAGCACTTACTTCACATTTAAACTGAACTAGTGCATCGCCTGAAATGTCTTGGTCCATGAACTTCTTCACAGCAACTTCCTGTTGTGAAATACCAGTATCATATTATAGTAGTAACGATGTCTACCCCAAAAGGGATCACTACACCCTCCTATGTAGAGCAATAAGGGACTACACGACCTAACACTTGGTGGATACGCACTCTGAATTGCCAAAAGTGGTGTCCCAATTTTATCATTAACTATTTTAAAATATTATTATATAATGCACCTATTGATTTCAACAATTGAATATATAGGGAGAACCACATCTAAATCAATATATATAATTCAATATGTATAAATGAATGGTTAATAACTTACTAACATATAATAGAAATTCTACACTGCGTACATTTTTCATGAACCCTTTATAATTGTGGAGTACATGTATTCTTGACAATATACTAAAAGAATCCCAATGAGAGTTTTAAAGTACCTTGTAATCTGAAATAGTGAAGCAACTAAGCTTACCCCCACCATACCTCGAACTAGTGCGACCTACGTTCCAAGTAACATTGGGTCTACCAGGAGAGGATCCACACTTGTCCCCAACTTTAGACACAATCTTTATGCTTCACAAATTTAAGGTGGCAAAGTCATATTTTAAAAGAGTGACCTTATTTTCTTTTTGTATAATATATTTTGTACTAGCAATTTTCAAACCCTACAGTGGGAGTATCATGTATTAATCACTAACACTTCTATTGCCACAACAGATCAATATGATCAATGAAGAATCACAAACACGGACCCACAACAGATCATGCCAACACTTAAAACACTGCTATTACAATTATGGAGACGGAAAATTTCATTTCAAGTATGATGTATTTTGTTGTGTGTGTGTGTGTGTTGGTGGGTGGGTGGGATGGGGGGGGGGGGGGGGGGGTATCCAGGCCTTTTAGAAGATCTAACTAGATCCCAGAGAGGGTTATTTTGAGACAACGTTATTGCTATTTTGATTGCAACAAGCATCATATTACATCTTTGAAGCCAAGAGATGGAGGGGGAGTTGGGGGGTGGAAATTAGCTTAAAAGGACTAGAAATCTAAAGTGGCAGCTTGCATCATATGAACATTATGTAAATAGAACACAATCTATCATCTCTACTATAAAACTGTTTTACAGCATCATCTTGAATGGCTCGATCGCGCTACCAAAAATTGCTCCATCAAATAAATTGCATGAAAGTCATCTAGAAAGAACTGGGAGAAGGTATAACTTACAGTGCCATTCCATTCTGCACGATAAACCTCTCCGTATGAACCTGCAGCATAAGAAATTACATATGATTATTAGAAGAATCAAGCAATTATTGTATACTCCCAACAAAAATCCTTTTACACATAAGATAGATAGCAAGAAACTGATACATAGATCAAATCAAACATCACATCCACAATTACTTAGTCAATTAAATAGTGTACCTTCAACATTGATAAATACTAAAATTCAAGTTCTCTGGGAAAGAGTTCTTCTAGTATGTATGCGAGACTTTAGGCCAATAAGCTTAAATTTTTAGTATCTATAAAATCTTGGTTGTAGTGCCTCCAACTAGATTCCGGGATCAAAGGGGCTTTCATGAGAGAGAGAGAGAGAGAGAGAGAAAGAGAGATTCTTGATTTATAGCTAATTGGGGTGGTGGAAGAGTGTAGAGATTAGCCACTAATGTTATGCCCAACCGACTATAGACATAAACTTTAAAAGAGGCCATGTCCGCTAACACATTAACAGAGACGAATATGACTTAAAACACATATGTCCCTTTGATTTAAGTCAATGGTGAGTTAGCATTTTGGAAATAAAATTACTTTAACAAAAAAAACGCCAATAAAAATTGACACATCTCTGTTTTTTTTAAGGAAGACCACCTTCTCCATCCCCATCCCCATCCCCTCAGCCCTGTCCCTATTGCAAATTTTGCGACACAGCTACTGCCGGCCACATCTGGCTTTTGAAATGCTGCCACTGGCTAGAGGTGCAAATGAGTCGAATCGAGTGTATCGTTTGGTTTGGAAAGTTTAACGAGAAAAAAAAAATGCGCTTGCTCGTTTATCTTGCGAGCCGAGCTTGAAAGATCTTTCAAGTGAACATACGCAAACCGACCTCGAGTAGTTTGGTTACTTTTAAACTACAAGCCCGTCTCGAATGAGCTTTTATCCTAACGAACACAAGTCAAACTTGAGTAACTTGGTTCGTTTTACAGCCCTACCACTGGCCTCGCTAGTCCTCTTCCCTCCATAACTTATCCCCCACAACCATTGGCAGCACAAATCCGGTAAAACACACGTACAAACAAGGAATTTAACAAGTGGATGACGCAGCAGAAAAAGGTTTAAAACACTATGATGGAGATATTATAGTGAAAGGCTTTCTCCTTCAGTCACTAGTGTTGACGCTTTAGTGAGCTCAAGCCAAGCAAATACTCTAATTTTATAGGGAATACCGGCTACCCATATTACTTTCGAGGGAGCAAAGAAGCGAAACAAAGAGTCGTCGAATAAGATATGGAAGTAAGATTTTTAAGAAACCATTACTAATCAATCTCCATCTCCTTCTTGCTCTCACTCCTTTTTGTAAACACACCCCATCAATGATACCCGATAAGGAAATAAACGCCACGAGCTACACTTTGTCTAGAAGTATACAAATGGATAAGTTCCAAAAATGAAGAATTAGATTCCAATGACGCGCTGTCTGTTTTTGTTCAAAGATATGACTCGCCCCACCCCAAATCCTCCCAAACCAAAACCTAATATGGGTTCCATCCTCCATTTCCCATGAAGCACTTAAAGGAGACCATACACGAGGAGATGGAAATTCAAGGACTTCTCAAACGAACCCCATAAAACTATTTTGGAAGCCCTACGTTCATCCCCGTAATACGCGTATTTTTTAAGGAGATTTAATAATTAATTATTTAGAAGTAATTAAATTAATTAAATGGCAACTCGGACTAATTAGATAATTTAAATTATTGGGCATATATCAAATAGTCCCTCGAACTTTTTTTAATACACGTTTAATCCAAGCCTTTTTATTTTACACCAAAAAGTCCTTCACCATGTCAAAAAGGCTTTATCATGCCGCTGACGCGGACCTTTAAAGATAAGAGAATAGGAGACTTTTTGGTACAAAATAAAAGACTTGGACTAAATGTGTATTAAAAAATGTTTGAGGGACTTTTTGGTATTTGATCCTTAAATTATTTATGAAGACTTCAAGTCAAAATGAATTAATGTTAATCTGGAATTTTAAAGTTTATTCAGTAAATTCTTTGTGCTTAAGTGTAATTATTATAAAGATTGGAGCTAATTTGGTAATTATACTAAGTTATATGTTGAATTGGACAAACGGAGAATTTGGGGAAATAAGTTAGGGTTTGCTTTTGAAACTTGGGAAAACATGCAACCGCCACAAAATTGGGACCCCACGATCGCAGCTAGGTCGCGGGTCAATCTGTCTTTTCTTTTTTGTTTTGACTCTTATATGTCTTTGCCTCATTTTAAAACTACGAACCCTCACTTTAAGTTGCCTTATTAATAAAGAAAACCCCAACTCTCTAAGCCTTTTCCCAAACAACCTCTCCCCCTTATTCAAATCAAAGAGATTTTTCAAGACTTTCAAGTACGGATTCAAACGAGGTTTATAAGCAATCAAATCAAGTTAGGGATTCAAGGCTAACTTTTTAAGATTTCTTCTCTTCAGTTCAAATCAAGTTCCTAGTTTATCTTTGAGGCAAGTTGCTAAACCACTTCCCTATTTTTATATATATAGTTGTTGATTTCACCTAAACTCTATTTATAGGTTTAAATGTGTTAGAAATCCTTAGGGATTTGGGATTCCTAAATGTATTACCTTGTTCGGGTGAAATTGGTTATCATCAAATGTTATATGTTAAGATTTGTCCCTAACTAAAGTGTGAAATTGAAAATTGAACCCTTGGTAGTAAATTAATATATTAGGGTAATAGGGTTTGAGGACTAATCTTGGATTCATGATGATCGGAAAGTATGACGAGTAATCTGGCCATAATTTGGATTTCATTTATGAGACGTCCCATGCATGGAGTTTAGAGACAGGCAGGATTGAGAACTTTAGAACCTTTAATTAACATCTCTCTTTATTTATAATGTTTCGATTTATCAGTAGTCCCACATTAGAAACATCATCATTTAGTCTATAATGAAATGACGTAACGTTTGGTTTAGAGATTTAATTAGCATGTCTCGAAGCGTAGGGTAAATGAAAAATAACGACGTAACGATAAGTTATAAGTGTGAAACTAAAAACATTAATAAAGAGTAAAATAATGAATGTGGATTATGGGTGTGTGCCGAGAAGGAACATTGCGTACTGGGAGTACGGTTTTATGTGGAATTTGGTGCATCACACTAGTTGTGGATTTCCAACCATGAGAACAATAGGTGGCGATGGGATGTGTGATGGGATTATGTGTGCATCACACGATATTGTGGATGTTCAAGCCTCGCGTATCACGGGTGGCGACGAGTTGTGTGATGATTTTTATATTTGTGTACCGCATGTTCTTGAGATGGTCGGGGAGAAGAGACACATATTGGTTATGATTTAATTAATTAAGAAATTAATTAATTAATAAAACTAATGAGTTGACTGAATGGCTATGAAGCACTGACACTCTCTCAGAAGTCACGAATCAGCTTTGACACGAGTCCGACACGTGACACGCTCCGACACGTTGTCGACAGGCTGAGACACGTTAGGACATGTTTGGACACGGTGCCGACACGCTGGGACACGTAAAAGGACACTTTTTTTTTCCTTTCTTATGTGATTAGGGCTGTAAAATGAAACAAGCTACTCGAGCTCGGATCGTGTTCGTTCGGAAAAAAGCTCGTTCGAGACTAGCTCGTAAAATAAATGAGCCAAGCTTGAACAAATATTTAAGCTCGTTATCTTATGAAGCTCGGCTTGGATTCGGCTCGATCCTCGATATCCATATTAAACTAGTGTAAAATAACCAAGCTACTCGAGCTCGGCTCGTATTTGCTTGATTAGAAGCTCGTTCGAGCTTGGATCTTAGGATAAATGAACGGAGCTTGAACATACTTTTAGGCTCGTTTACATTTACAAACCAAGCTTGAGCAATCTTAAGCTCGGCTCGGCTCGCCTCATTTTCACCCCTATATGTGATGGTGATTCTACCTTATTTATGATTTTTAATGCTAAAGTGTGTTTGAATTTTGTTTTGTATGGTTTATTTTATAATTTCATGTTAAGAATGCTCTAATAATGTATTTTATGGAGAAAAAAAATTGTTTTATTTCATTAATATATATATATTTAAATATATATTATATATTTTAACATATATTATATATTATAGGTATTCTAGCGTGTCGTATCCTAGTTTTTGGAAAAATCACGTGTCGCGTGTCGTGTCGAAACACGTATTACGTGTCGAGTCCGTGCTTCATAGCTGAATGGACCATGAACATCTGTGACACATGATGGGTTATGATTCGATGTGAAGTCCTTGTGATCGGACGATACAGATTGGATCGGCTATTTTTTTAACAGTTTGGGGAATAGAAGTTGAGCTTCCTTTTAGTTATCCCCGAAAATGACTTCCGAGCCTTTTAAATCCCATCCAAATTTTAGTTTTTGGTCAGTTCAGAGAGACGGATATGAATACTCTATCTCATCTCTAAGCTAAATAAACCGCGGATTTATCATTTTGTGTGTGAGTGCGCGCGTGTGTGAGTGCGCGCGTGTGTGAGTGCGCGCGTGTGTGAGTGCGCGCGCGCATGTGTGTTTTGAGTTGCGTAGCTTTAGTGACTTGCTGAGTTTTGAACACTTCAATCTGTGATAACCTTTCAGGTGCTAGAGCTGGTCCTCCCCCGTAGCCTTCTTCTCTCTCCCGTTAGCACATATCATCTATTTCCCTCTCCAGACATCATCACTGATTGACGTACGTTCATCTCTTTATTAGACTATCTTTTATATTTCAATCGTGTGAGTTGTAAATTTTAAATTCAGTTGGCATTTATTATTGGGCAGGATTTTGGCATATATTATGGAGACTTAGTTTTGGCATGTATTTTGGAGTTGGTGTTTAGTTGTAAAGATAACTCTCACTCTATTAGAGCAATGATGCATTCTATGAGTTTTATATTAGAGGTTCATCATATCTCATTCCTATATTGTCACGTGTTTCATTTGATTCTTTTCATGTTGAGAATAATATTTTAATTTTTTTTACAAGTATACTATTTTAATGTTAGGAATTGATCAACCCTAAGTTAAAATATACGAGTTATTACAATACCATAGTTAATTTTATTAATTGCACAGTAAAGAAAATTCTCCTCCTTTAAGAATCGCATGGCTAAAAGAGCTTTATTTCTATGAACAAGGTTATCAATCCCCAAACCTGCCATATATTTGCGTTGAGAACTACTTTCCATTCAATTAGATATTCTGATTTACCTTCCCCACACCCTTACTTGAGAGTTTCATTCATCCCTTTTTAAAAGATGGCCAGAAATCCACTGAAAGTTGTGTTAGATATCTTTCTTTATGTTTGGAAAGAAAATTGTAACCAAGAAAACATACTTGGCGAAATTCAGGAAAATAAAATAATATTAACAAGAAATTCACAAAAAAATGAATAGTAAAGGATTAAACAAGTTGGACAAAAGTTGAAGAAAACCGTATATAAGGGGGAGAATGCATGTGTTGTTCTGTCAAGATTTAGAGTGTAAGAGTATATGTATACTCATCTGCCCCCTCAGCAATTGGATTGGTGTTTTCCAATTTAAAAAATATGCTTCAATTCATGTCTTTGAGGTCGTTCAGGCAAACGAATAGTCATATTCACCGAAAAGCTTCATCAATACTCAATCGGGTATCATTCATGATCACATTTGTTGGAGTGTCACTTTGGCTGAGATAATGGACTTAGTAAACCTGCACTTTTTTCATACTCAAACTAGAAAATAATTTTATGTGTTTGATATGGATTTGGTATTAGTGGTATAAGTATGCCAATATGTGTTCATATAAATCTTTTCAAAAGGAACATGGCATAAGTATATCATGTGTGTGTTTTTATTAAGGTTCAAAATATTAAGGTATAAAAACTACACAGTGCCCTTGTTATCTGGGATTTTTCGCGACTTAGTCGAGCCAGCGAAGGAATGCTTTGCACTCTCGAATGCTATTCTCTGGTCGCGGACTCTTTCTTCAAGAGATTTTTTCCAGTTTTGCAGGTGTCATGCGCGGCCTCCATCCTCCCAGACCGTTCACATCAGCGAAGATTTTTGTTGCGACCGCAACAGTGCTTCGGGGGCGCCAAGCCTTGTCTATACAATAGATCTTTTAAGAAATCTTTTGTTTTTCTTTGGGAATTTGTGAAAGACTTTCTTGTAGCCATATATTTCCTTGTTTAAACACTTAACGAGTGTGGGATATTGATGATGGGATTACTCTCCCCACTTATGCTACTTGTTCACCACGCATGCGGAGAAACATACATGTTATAAGTGAAGAGAGTAATTTCATTATCATCATCTTTGTCAAAAAATACGAGAGAGCAACATTATTTGAGAAATTTTCTTGGGAGTGAAAAAGAAGTTTGATCAAGAAGAATTTTTTAAAGAAAGAAGTTTGAGTTTAAACACTCTAGAGGTTAAAACCATAGTTTTCTTCTTTACTTCTCTCTTCTATGTTTTTGAGATGTTTGTTTTCGAACATTGATAAGAAAGCTTAAAACATTTCAACCTTTATTCTTGAGCAAATATATTTATTATTCTTGAGAGACTTGTGGGAAAATCTCAAAAATCCATGGCGAGGCTCGAGTAATCCAAACTATTGTTCAACACTCTCAAAACTTTTAGTATCAATCACATCCTGAAAAGTAGTACCCTAGCATTTGGCGGCTTCTCAACAAAGTTAATCTTCAACTTTACAAGAAGAGTTTGATTTTGGGGTGAAGATTTGAAAACATTGGTCGAGGCCAAAACCAGTCGCTATTGTGTAGCGTTTTCCGGTCGTTGGCGCCTTCTATGCAAGATATGGTGCGAAAGAGTGGATAGTCAATTAGCGCGTTGTGTGATTGTAAGTCGTTAGTTTCTATTTGTAAAACTTTACATAATGCATTTGTCGATCATATTTGCCCGCTGTTTTTCCCCGTTAGTGGTTTTTTCCTCGTACGACTTAATGCTATGTAATTGTGGTACTTATTTGAAACTTAGATTAATCCCCTACAGCATTTTGTCAAATAGACCTAGGTTGTGTTCATTGTGCCCTTAAGAAATTAAAAGAAAAATACTGTGTCTATTATGGCAATAATTTTAAATTGAGCATCTTCGCTACATCTTGGATTCGAGTACATGCACTCTCATAAAGCAATGTAGGAATGTCTACTTTTAACATTGAAAAAAGTGAAAATATAAGATATCTCATTCGAGTCTCAACTCTCCAACTGTTTTGTATGTGTTCTACTACCTCCAGCTTTTGAGGCGCAAAGAAGCTTTAATGGGGGACCTTAATAGGCGAGAGAGGCTGAAGACTCGTACTGCCAAGGCTCTGAAAACGGCTGTTGTGGCTTTTACAGGGATATAGAGGAGCAAAGAAGGGAGATTGCTGATAAGGAAGCCCAAAAAGATTGCTGACACGAGAGAATAAATAGCCATGGCTAAGTTGTCTATAGAGTATATGGAGAGAGATACTATAAGCCCTCTGTCCCACGCATCTAACCAGATCGCATGATTCATCGGTTCCACCAAAAACTCTCATTTGTTGAAGCGGAGCATAGTGCGCTTTAGGCGCCGAGCAAGAAACATCACTTCTTTCGTTTCGGTTTATTCACTGATCTGAAACTTAGCACTAATTTTCTTATTGATTCCAGAGGAGGTGGCGCTCTTGAATGAAGCCTATCCGAACCGAGGTTCGGTTTATAAAAACGAAAACTAATGGTCATTTTGATATAAGAAGCTTAAAAGCTGTGCTTTCAGGTTTGGAAACCGATGAGCGACATAGTAAATACTTGAGACAAAGAAAAACGTGATACTATCCATCCATAATCAAATATAATACTAAATCATTTCAAATTCACAGCCAAATTTATCCTTCAGTGAAAATTAATAAGTTGAGAATATATTCTTACCAATGCCAATGCGTTCTCCAATCTGAAGATCCTCCCATGGAATTTCCCATTCAGCAACCTCACCCAGCACTGGGCTAATTTTCTGATTGTGTGTGGTGCAAGGATTAAGCCGTCCACTGTTGTCTTTTTCAATCTGACTTGTTTCATTAGTTCCACTATTAACAAACACAAAGCCATCACTTGTAGTTGTCGTATCAGAAGGTAAAAGGCACCAAGGGTTACTTGCAGTAGACCCTTCAAAAGAATGCTTTAGTTGACTGTCATAACGAACATTGTCCATGGACTGTAGCCCAGTAAAGGGTATGATAGACTTTTCATTGTTAGACAAGACCATCAAACATTGAGTCCCATCACCCTCTCTATTTTCACTCGATAAAACTTCATCAAGCCCCTTCAATTCCCCCCCATCCTGGGGATTTATATCTGAAAGCAAAACAGCATGAAGTTTTTGAGCAAATTCTGGGTTTTTTGCAGCACTGATGACGCATTTGGAAACATCTTTAACTTGCAACTTTTGTGCAGCCGACGCTTTCCCACCCAAACCTGAGGAACCTTCTTGTGATCTACATAATGATGGAAGAAGCCTTCCAAAGTCATGTTCAAACCTCTCGGTCTGATTTTTCTCAACAACAGTCCCATCCCCTTTTGACTGAATCCCCATAAAAGATGATACTTCTGAATTGGAACTGCCAGCTTTCGCAAATGCATTAAAATCAGCTAAAAAAGCTACTGGCACGGTTTCTTTTTCAAGCACTGGATATGTATGCTTAAAATTTTCAGCAACATCTGCAACACTCGTTATATCTAACCCGAAATTTTGAAGATTAGAACTAGGTGCTTCAGCAGGAATAAGCGTTCCAGGAGCACCCATTAGATCAATAATGTATTCGCTGCATCAAACCAAGAATCAGATATATCATTACAAATTAAGTATGATGTGGACGGTAAATAGATCCCCATTGGGGACAGAAAGCAAAAGGGAGGGGGTATTATTAATATTGAAACAAAAAAAAATACTGTGGGAGATGCTTTAGGATGGATTGTCATTATCTCCAAGTTTATCCTTTGTTCGTTTTACTAAGTATTTACGATAATTAGTACTCTAGTTATTTTAGTATATATAAAGGCTTTGGCCTCCCCTAGTACAAAGACATGAAAAATAACTTTACGACTTGGGAGATATTTCTGAAATTGTTCTTTATTACAGAAACAAAGTGTGAAGTCACTACCTTCCATTATCAACTTTAATCAAGTTCACAGCTCCTTCATCAGTTCCAGTATAGTAGCTCCCTTTGACCAGCATACATGGAAGGTTAATCCTATCAGCAAGTACCTATCACCCGAAGTCTAAATCAATACATGTTTCAAGAAATGTTTCACAAACACAAATTAATAGTTATTAATGAGGGCAAAATGCATGTTTCATTATCGTTATCAGTGAATATAAGATCATCCAGATTTTTTGTAATTATTATTATTATTATTTATCTATGTTGAAAGTACAAGAAAGTCTATAATTGAACCATGAAATATCAGGAAAACATAATTTTTCTTATGATGTTAATTAGAATATGAAGGTTTCACTCAATAAATTATTGAGGAAGTTGAACTATATAAATACCAACTATTGAGGAAGTTGAACTATATAAATACCAACATGTTTAACATGTCAATTTATGTTTCAAGTTCCACAGATTTAACTTCAATGTTTAGCTTCACTGGCAAATTTTATATACCTTCAGAAGTAAAAATAATATATAAAAGCTTTTTCCACTTTAAAATTGTAGATAACTTTTAAAGGAAGCAGAAGAAAACAGAAAAGTCTCCACAATGAATAAACATTAATTTAATAAATCTGATAGAATAGAAAGAAAAAATCACTTAAATGTTTTTTTTACTTTGCTAATGGTCAAAATTAAACTTAGTACAATACAAATTGATTTTTAGAATTCCGTAATTTTTCGTCATTGAAGATAAAAAAAAATTGCCACCAAAAAGGTGCATTTAACATCGAAAAAGTATTAAATTCTTAAAAACAATCATATCGGTACAAAGGTCTAATTTCAACTATTAGCAAGGTATATAGATCAAACTCACCCAAAAAATTAATAAGGATGAACTAATGTTAAGCGTAATGATTATCATTATCATATTTAGTATTGTCTGATAGAACCAAGACAATAACCATTTAGAAACCTATATGCAATTTTAGTATGAAATATATAGTAGGATCACACTAAAACGACGTACACCTCCCTGTTTGCATGAAATGTCAGCAATTTTTACACATGTTTAACGGACAACTTCAAAAAAAAAAAAATCAAAGACAGTGAAGATTCTTACAACCTTAAAGAGCAAGGCTCTATGGCGTGAAAGTCCAACATCAAGACAGCCGAGGGGAAGAACAATAGTGTTGAGAGAATTCTGTAATTCGGAACTCCTTTGTTTCCACCTTTTCAACATTTCATCCGCATCACTGGGACCTCCCATTTTACCAACAACAAGTTGAGCAATTTTCTGGATCAAACTACTCATATTCTCTGAACATGGCCATTCCAATGATTCATTATACACTCTTTCCTCAAGCAGTTGCAGTTCGGAATCAGCCGCGCGGTTCACTAAAATTACTTCGTAATTAACATTATCTGAAATGGATATTGCTTGGAGATCCGCTAATAATGGCATTTTTCCTTGTGTGACCGAATTTGAAGTGGTCCCATATACATCATAAAACCCATCCATCACTTTCTCGTCGTAGTTTACAACATTATTACTCTGCACGTCATTTATATCACTTCCCTTCATTAGCTCAAATCCATTAAAAATGATTCAAAATCAAAATTTAATAAAAGGGAGAAAACTTGAAAACGTAAAATACTTCTGTTGTGGGGGTGGGGGTGGGGGTGGGGGGGGAGGTGCCATGCACATGCCGATATGCCACTTCCCTTAATTAGTTAAACCCTTCAAAAATTACTCGATATAAACAAAAATATGGAGATATGTTTAAATGTTTCAATTAACATAACACCCATGAATTCTAAACTCCATATAGGAGAGAGAGAGAGTCTATAATATAAATGATATCTTCATTACATCAGATGTAACAATAATTAACCTTTAATATACTCCCTTCTGCCCCAAATCCCAAATTAATAGTCATCTTTTCAAAAATAGTAAACAAAACTAGGTGAGATTCCAAATTTACCCATCCGAACAAAACAATGACTCAAGTGCATGTCTTGCATTCAAAGGTATATATCATGTTTAAGAGATTAAATTTGGAAAGTAAAAACTTCCCTTAAAATATTTGACTTTCAACCGGCGACTGCTAATTTGCAAGAGGGGGCGTATATCGTTAATAAATCTATCCAAAGGCTATATGCAATATCATACGAATATCATACAAAATAAAGATTTATATATTAGAGAGAGAGAAAAAGGAATTCAAGTGAAGCTCAATTATGATGATTCATAGTTACTAGTAGAATTAGATTGATACGCGAGCACAAAAATCCCAAAAAGGAAAATTAGGTATAGAATAACAAATTCAATGAATACAACCTTTTAGAACTGATAAACTTTAATTAACACAATTTCCATGAATTGATAAATTTCATTTGGTTTGTGTGTGTGTGTGTTGGGGGGGTGGGGGGAGAGAGAGAGAGAGAGAGAGAGAGAGAGAAGCTAAATAGAACCCATATCTCCATTACTTCAGAGTAACGATATTTAACCTTTAATATAGATGATAATTAATGACTTCATCAAAGGCTATATCTATGCAATATAAGCTTGGGTCATCCGAGTATTCATATAGAAAACGTTTTTATACAAGAGTAAGCGTGTGTTGTGTGTTTGAGAGAGAGAGAGAGAGACGAGACGAGACTGAGCGACACGAAAGTATGGAATTCATGCGAGGTTCAATTAAGGTCATTCAAGATCCCAAATTGAATTAGATTTAAAACGCGAGTAATTAATTCCCTAAAAAGAAAGGAAATGAGGTATAAAATTAAAAAAATTAAAGGAATTCAGCAATCAAAACCAACAGTCAGATATCGAACAATACCTAAAACCCAATACCAACAAGAGAGAAACTTGATGAGAGTTTATATGTGTGTGTGCGTGTGTTTGTGAGAGAGAGAGAGAGAGAGAATATGGACTTCAGGTGAAGTTCAACTACGGAGAGTAATGACCACAAACTGAATTCGAAATAAAAATGCGAGCAAGTAACTAATTCCCATAAATGAAACGCAATGAGGTAGAAAGATTAACAAAACTCCAGCGAAATTTAACAATAAATTGTACTAAACACAAAATATACCCAATGCCGAGCAGCTCACCGAGCTTTTATATACAGGGGGGGGGGGGGGGGGGGGTGAGGATGTTAGAGGAAGAGAGAGTTCCCAAATTAGTAGCCGTGCTCTCCTTTTTAGCCGTTCTCAAATTAATCATGTTTTTAAACATATTTAATACCAGACGTGCACTTGGATCATTGTCCTCCTATAAGTATTGTTGGGGTGGGTAACTCTGTAATCTC
Source organism: Sambucus nigra (assembly GCA_949130495.1). Classification (NCBI taxonomy): domain Eukaryota; kingdom Viridiplantae; phylum Streptophyta; class Magnoliopsida; order Dipsacales; family Adoxaceae; genus Sambucus; species Sambucus nigra. Next base: position 442,417,736 of record OX422211.1, read on the forward strand.
ACCTAATTTTACATGCTATTTTAGAAACATGATTATTAATTTGGGATGGACTAAAAAGGAAAGCACGAGTACTAATTTAGGATGGAGGGAATATATAATATTAGGTGAGACTATATACAAAGTTTTCCATCAAAGAAGAATGATCCAGGTGTACAGTATTTATGATATTTGGACGATCAATTTCGAAAATAAACATTTTTCTTAAAATATATGACTTTCAAACTGTGACCATTAATTTGGGCAAAGGGGGTATAATATTACTGGTATTATTATTATTTCATAGAAACAACCATTACACTTTCATATGGAACATATGCGTGGAGAAGTGAAAAACTAAGGGTTTTCTAGCTCTACTGAGTTTTTAAAGAATGAACAAATATATTTCTAATATCATCTCAGTATTCATAAAAATTAAACATATATAAACAGAGTGTGATACAGATGGGGGGCAATACAGTAAAGCCTAAAAATCAAGTAAAGTCAATTATCACGATTCACAGTCACAAATCAGACTTGAAACTCCAGTAATGAGGAACAAAATCGAACCTAAATTAACCACCAATTGTCCATATATATGTGTGGAGAAGTGAAAAGGAAGGATTTTCTACTTCTACTAGTTTCCAAAGTAAAATGAACAAATTTATATCTATTATCATCTCAATATTCATAAAATTAAATGTATATATAAGACACATGGAGAGTGTACGAGTGTGTAATACAGGAAAGCACAGAATTCAAATAAAGTTCCATTGATGCAATTCACAATCATATAAACTTAAAAATATCAAACAAAAACCTAAAAACATACCGAATACCGGGGAGAGAAACTCGTAATTAATTAATCCGTAAAAGAAAGTGGACATGTGTGTGTGTGTGTGTGTGTGTGAGAGAGAGAGAGAGAGAGTATGAAATTCCAAGTTCAATTACGGTGTGTGTGAGATAATGAAATAGAAGCCTCTATATATCATTTCAGCATTCATAATAAAGCTTCGTATACAAGTGAGGGTGTGCGTCTGTAGAATTCCAGTAAAGTTCAATTATTCACAAATTGAATAATTTTCGTACAGAAACGCAATGAGGTATAGAATTAACAAATCACACCCAAGTTCACCTAATTCCACAATCAATTGCACAGAAGCCTATAAACTTACCCAATACTGAAGAGAGAGAAACTCAACAAGGCTTTCATCTAGCGACCTTCCCAAACTCCGTTGTTTCACCGCTTTGATCTGCGCAAATTCTGGATCTTCAGGTCCCTTCGGATCCGACACACTAATCGCCAACGCTAGTTGCATCTGAAATTCTTCTTCCCAAACTCCGTTGTTTCACCGCTTTGATCTGCGCAAATTCTGGATCTTCAGGTCCCTTCGGATCCGACACACTAATCGCCAACGCTAGTTGCATCTGAAATTCTTCTTCGAAGAAATTGGAATTCGGTGAATCTCCAGCTCTAATTCCGGAAAACGTCGCCGGCGATTGAGACAACAACGATGAAGATTGAGATGGCATCGTTTGATTGATCTCCGTGGATGGGATTCTCTGGCAGTCGTTAAATCCACTGCCAATGTGAAGTTTTCGTAACAGACGCTTCATTTTTTAAATCGTTTATCAATTCACATCCACACGAGTGAAAATCTCTCTGTGTGTGTGTGTGTATATATATAGCACATTCTTCGTGAAGCTAAGCACCACTGGAAATAAAACAACCGCTTACACTTCCCTAAATATACTGTATCACTACTTAGTTCGTATATATCGATATATAAACGGATATATGTTGGTCTTGCTTCAATTTATAAACCAAAGTCAAAGTGGAGTTTCATTTTGACGAGTCGATTAACAAAAGATAACATTTTCTTTATTGTGGTTTTAAAAACTTGGGGGCTTTAAAATTCGTTCAAGCTTGATTAGTAAGATAAATAAGCCAAACTTGAATGTATCTGTAAGCTGGTTTAACTTTTCATGAACAACTTTGGGGTCGGCTCAGTTCAACTCATTTACACGCCTGATTGGGGGCCCAAGACATTTTTGTTAATAATAGATTCTTTTCCCCTTTGATATTTAATTAGTTGACTAAACTGCCCTTGATGAGTCATGTGCCTAAGTGCATTTGAAAATGGGGATATGTTTTTTTTGTTTTTTATATCTGTGCTATTATGGAGAAGATATATACCATTTAGACCGTTTTTTTAATCTGTTTCATGTTGAGAAGATATACTCAATTTAAATTTTGATCTGCTGCATGTTGATAAGAGTCCTTGGGTGATTATACTTTCCCATCCCCTTTTCGTTTGCATTTTTTTTTTTATGTTTGTTTATATATGTTTTGTGATAATTCAAACATGGACCTAACAATTACCTATTTCTACAAGTTTGATTCGCAAGTTCTGCTTTTGAGATAAATAATGATGTTCATATGGAGAATTGGTGGATCATATATGTGGTACATTGGTATAGGCCATATCATTTATTTGTCTTATTCCTGAGGATAGTTATCCTTATATCCCTTGGTGGGTGCCACGACACTACATGGTCAACAGTCGCAAGAACTTAACCCATTCATCCAAAATAATTGGAGAGCGTTGAGTCAGGCCCAACGAGCGCATGAATTTCTTCCACAGACCAAGAGGTTGTTCCAGGCGTGATAGGCCTTGGGGGCCTATAGAGCCTTGTCAATAATCCTTTGAGAACTGGAACTGTGGATTAGTTATAAGGCATCGCCAAGCCACCAAGCTCGCCACTTTAATAACCACAAAACGAAAGGCGACGCTAGTACCATTCTAAAACTTACCACTTGAAATCCTTTAAACAACCATACATGACAACTAGCAGTCCTTGGAGAATACCTACAAGATTTTCAGATATGCTCCCATAACTTTACTCTTATGGAAAAGAACCCGACACTGCAGAAAGACCCTTCCCTTAGCGTTGTCATTTCCATAAGCAAATGCAAGTCCTCATTCAAAGACATGGAGACCAAGACTCGTGCACAATCATGCGCATGTAAATGCTTAGTAGTATGCAAAATGTCTTTAAGCATCCCTTTGGGCTCACAACAAAACTCTAGAGATCAGCACCTATTCGCCTCTTTCAACAGGATCGGAGTGCTTGTGTTTTCGTCCTTCAAAATCCACAAATCCCTCTGGTTTCACTATATTGTTTTCTCTCGAAGTGGGCACACCCTCATCACGACAGGGTCATTCATACCTATCATTAACCCCCCACTAGTTACCCTTTTACATTTGATAACACTGTTGGTGAAGTATTATCACAACCACGGAAGCACCGCCAATTTAGTTTAGAAGTCGATCAATTTTCAGGAGATACGCATTTGAAAATGCGGTATCGGTGTACGCTTGGACCTCCAATTTTCAGCTTGGTCTTGGTACCAGTCACGGTATCAGGAGATACGCAACTATACGCAATTTAGAGAGCCCAAAATATATTGTAAGATCTATATGAAAATTTCATAAAAATAAGAATAATATTATTAATTAATGAAACAAGTATAAAACCAACATTTAGTATGCATAGCATTGTGTAATTCCTTATAATGACGCATATCGCAATTATTAGTTGCAATATTACATAATAGTTTAGTAAAAAGTAAACAAAACGATCAAATTAAACACAACGTTATAATTAAAATGAAAGTAAATAGAAGTTAAATATATATTTTTATTGACGTAAAAAAAGTCGTACCCAGTGCACAAGGCTGTGCACCCGCTTAAGTACAGGGTCTAGGAGAGGCGGATGTTCGTTGGCCTTAACACTATATATGTAGAGGCTGCTCCAATGTCTCGAACCCGAGACCAACCATAGCTTGGGGGAGGGCACTTGACATCGCTTCAAGGTACAACCTCGATTATTTTTATAAATGTAATAAATATTAATTATTAATTAAATAAATAATATTAATTAATTAATTTATTCCATACAACTTTTAGAAATATTTTAATTAAATAGAGCTACATTTTAAGGAGAGATAATAATGATATATATTAATATATATTAAGTAAATAATGATACATTTTAATATATATTAAGTTGATGATTATACATTTTTTCAAATGTATATTAAATAAATGTGTAAACACAATGATACATATTAAATAAATCTTAATAAATATATTATCACTCATGTGGTAAGGATTTAATTCAACCATAAATAACATCACAAATTTGATAGAAGTTGTACAAATTTAATGACTTTTATTATTAAAATAAAAATTTATAATGAGTTGTCTAATATTATCCGAAACGACCGAGATCGCGCCGATATTATAAAAGTCGACCGAGGTATCAGAGACAGCCGAGATCTCACCGATATGATTCAATTCGAGCCAAAAACGCTTATTACTCAACTCGTGCCAAGGTATCGAAAGGATAGGCTACGAAACCGAGTCAACTCGATGTCAGCCGATACTTTTAACCATGCAGTAGACAAATAGGTGAGTTCATAGTGTCACAACACACAAATCCAAGCAATGAAGGCTCACTCATCGTCGAGCTCTTGAAGAACAACTTCTTACTCAAATTATGTTCCACTCAACGTGTGAAACCCCAACAATCTCCCCTCCCTGCCAAAGCCTCCGAGGGAACAAGTTGCGGGTCCCCCGAGCTACTTTCGCGTAGCCCCTTAAACCATGAGGAACTTTGGAGGGGCGAGTGTAGAAATTTCTTGACGACCTTCCTTCGGAGAACTGGGACATATGACAACAATATAGAGGGATGTGATCCCATATTGTAAGAGAAACGGCAAAGCTTTTATTCTTGTCAAGTGAATTGACATCATCACAAAGGGAAGGATTCATATTATTGCTTAGGAAATACAACAACGTGTTTGCATGGATTTACACTTATATACCAGATTAAACACAAAGTTATGGTGCACAAACTGAACGTGCTTCCTGCGGCTCTGCCCGTCAAACAAATAACTAGATTCTTTTAGCCGGACATTAAGCTGAAGTAGAGCAATTCCTAGTGGCAGGATCCATAACATTAATTCAACACCACGTCTGGTTGTTCAGCGTGGTTCCTTCCCGTCAAGAAGAACGGTTAGTGTTTGCATTAACTTGAGAGATATGAACCGACCCTCCACCAAGCATGAGTACCATTGCCCAACATGGACACGTTAGTGGACACAATGACGGGGCACGAGAGGTACTGTTTCATGGCGAATATGTATGATACAATAATCAAATAAAATGCAATTAACGAAAGACGGGCCTACAAACGCCACTTGGCGACTTCTATTACACCATGATGCCATTTGGTCTACAAAGTTGGGTGTAACCTACCCACACATCATGATGATCACGTTTTATGATATGTTTTATAAACTATTACGTTGATGAACTGGTGATAAATTCAAAAAAGTATAACTCCCATCTCATGAACCTGAGACGATAGAGACGGGAGTATGATATTCCTGTAAAGTACAATTACGACAATTCACAATCACAAATTGAATTGGACTTGAAACAATAAAAATAAAATGAAGCCTATATAACATATGCTTGGATCATCTTAGTATTCATAACAAACCTTCATAAACAATTGTGTGTTTGCGCATGTGTAATTCCTATAAAGCTAAATTCCATGTATTTATCACGAATTGAATTACCCTTGAAACATAACTAATTAATTTCCATACACAAAGGCAATGTGTCACATCTTGCATGTCTTGTTGAATGTATTGACTTCCAGTAACATTTAACGGAAGTAAATAATTTCCATTGAAGTATAGAATTAACAAAATTGTACCTAATTCCAAAATCAATTGAGCAAAAACACTAATTACACTCAAATATTTCACAAAACCTAAAAAATACCCAATACCGAAGAGAGAGAAACTCAACACAACTCTCATTCAATGACGTCTACAGTCAATTGCACAAAAACACAACCTAACACTCAAATACAGTACAACCGATATCTCCATTATTTCAGACTAACACAATAATGAAACTTATTCAAATGATCTTGTTATTCTATATTTCCTTGAAAAAGGTGCTCAGCTAACTGTTCGGGATATTTTAAAGTGAAGGCTATATGGAAATATAAGCTTAGATCATCGCCGCATTAGCAACAAAGCTTCATATACAAATGAGTGTGTATGCATGTGTAATTCCAGTAATATTCAATTATTATATTTCACAATCACAAATCAATTTACACTTCAAGCAGAATTACTTAATTTCCATGACGAATGTTGCGTGTCTCGTGTTGCGTGTCATCGGATATTGAATTATTCACAACAAAGCTTCATATACTCGTGCCTGAATATGTGTAACTCCACTAAAGTTTGATCATTGTGTTTCTCAGTCACAAATCAATTTACTCTTCAAGCATAACTACTTAATTTCCATATCGGGTGTCCCGTGTGATTGAATTAGTTTAGAAAGCCAAAGAGATTAACAAATTCAACCTAATTCCAAAATCACAAAGTGTTGCGTGTCGCGCAATTACGGTGATTCACAAATTGAATTAGTCTCAAAAGCCAATGAAGTATAGAATTAACAAATCCAATCTAATTCCACGATCAATTGTACAAAAACAAATTAAAACTCAAAGCATTTCACAAAACCTAAAATCTCACCCAATACCGAAGCAATAAAAACTCAACCAAACTCTCATTCGTCAACATTCACAAACACCTTCATTTCACCGCTTTGATCACTTCAACATTCGTAACAAAGCTTCATATACAAGCACGTAAATATGTGTAATTCCACTAGAGTTCAATTACTATTTTTAACAATCACAAATCAATTCAGTCTTGAACCAGAACTTAATATCCTAACAAAGCTTCATATACAAGAGCGTGAATGTGTGCAATTCCACTAAAGTTCAATCACTATGTTTCACAATCAAAAATTTATTCAGTCCTCAAACAAAACCAAATAATACCCACACAAAATGTCATGTGTCGTGTGTCGTGTGTCGTGTGTCGTGTGTCATTCAATTACGGTAACTCACAAATCAAATTAGTCTAAAAAGCCGATGAGGTGTAGAATTAACAAATTCAACCTAATCGAACAATCAATTGGACAAAAACACGAAGTTAAACGCAAATACTTCACAAAACCCAAATTCTCATCCGACGACCTTCCCAAACTCCGTCGTTTCACCGCTTAAATCATCCCAACATTCGTAACAAAGCTTCATATACAAGTGTGTGAATGTGTGTAATTCCATTAAAGTTCAATCACTATATTTCACTCTCACAAATTCATTTAGTCCTCAAAAATAACTAATTAATTCCCATAAAGAAATAGAATGACGTATAAAATTTACAAAACTCAACCTAATGCAACATTCAATTGCGCATAAACACAACCTAGTTCAACAAAATTGTGCGCGGGCATGTGAGAGAGAGAGAGACGCGAGCTTGTGAAATTCAAGTGTGTTTGTGTTGGATCCAAGAGTGTAATTGTGTGTGTGTGTGTGTGTGTGTGTGTGTGATGTATATAGAGAGGGGCAAAAAAATGTAATTCAGTTCAAGTTCATAAATTGATTTTGATTTAAAACAGGAGTAAATACAAAGTGTGTGTGTGAGTGAGAGTGAGAGAGAGAGAGAGAGAGAGAGAGGGGGGGGGGGGGGGAACACAAAAGTATGGAATTTTGAAGTTAAGTTGACAAATTTAATTAGATTTGAAACCGAAGTAAATAATGCACAAAATGAAACGCAATGACTTAGTTAAATTAGGTTTGTGCGTAATTCCACTAAAGTTCAATGTCTACTTTTCACAACCACAAATTGACTTAGTCCTCAAACAAAACTAATTAATTTCCATACTCGTGAGTTGTGTGTCGCGCACCATTGCATGTAAATAATTTCCATAAAGAAAGCCAATGAGGTATAAAAACAACAAATTCAACATAATTCTACAACCAATTCCACAAAAAACACAACTAAAACTCAGACATTCCACAAAACCTAAAAGCTCAACCAATACCGAAGCGACAAAAACTCCCCAATCAACCTAATTCCACTTAAGTTCAACTACTATATTTCACACTCACAAATCCAATTAGTCCTCAAACATAACTTACTAATTTCCAAAGAAAATGCCGTGTGACATCGCGTGTCGTGTGTCATCGTGTATCATTGCGTGTTGCATGTAAATAATTTCCATAAAAAAACTAATGAGGTATAAAAACAACAAATTCAACCTAATTCCAAAAAAAAATCACACCAAACAAAACCTAAAACCTCACCCAATACCAAAGCGTTTGATCATCTCAGCATTCGTAACAAAGACTCCACTCAAAGTCTAATTAATATATTTTCATTTAATCCCCAAACATAACTAATTAATTCCATAAAGCATGTCTCGTGTCACGTGTCGCGTGTCGCATGCATTGGATTTTTGGGATTAGTCCCATGTCCAAAGTTTTATTAAGCTCCCCTCCCATGTATTTTCTAAATTGTTTAAAGTCCCATAATCACCCAAAACCTCCATCAACCGCCTTGTAACCGCCTCTCTTCATCTCCGCAAAGAATGACACTTGTCCCATACTTGTTACAATAGGACCAACGACTAAAAAAATAACAAGATGGGTGCAGATACAAAAAAATCTTTGAAAGTGGGACTGAAAACTCAACCACTCAAATAAACCTAAAAAGTCAAATCATCTCAGCGTGATTAACAAAGCTTTGTATAAAAGCATGTGAATGTATGTAATTCCACCAAAGTTCAATTACTATATTTCACACTCACAAATTCATTTAATCCTCAAACATAACTAATTAATTTCCACAAAGCATGTTAACAAATTAACAAAGTCAACAATTAACTCAAAACATTGAAGAAAACCTAAAAACTCACCCAATACCGGAGCGACAAAAACTCGACCAAACTCTCGTCCGGCGACCGTCCCAAACTTCGTTGTTTGGCCGCTTTTATCTGCGCAATCTCCGGATCCTCAACTCCCTTCGGATCCGAAACGCTAATCGCCAACGCCAATTGCATCTGAAACTCCTCCTCGAAGAAATTGAAATCCGCCGAACTCGAATCCCTAACTCCGGACGTTGCCGTCGCCGCCGGCGATGGCGACGATGACGTCGATTGCGAAGGCGTCGTTTGGTTGATCTCCACCGGCGGGAGTCTCTGGTGATCGTTGAATCCGCTGCCGCCGATGTGGAGTTTTCGTAACAAGTGTTTCATCTTTGACATTTTTGTGAGCTTCGATTCACATAGAAAATGAGGAAATGAGATAATTTGTTGTTTAAGAATGAGGGATTCGATTTTATTTGAGCGACTTCTTGGTGAAGCTAAGTGGAGATGGAAAGGAATTAATTAACCGCTCACCCTTCCCTCCAATTGAGTGTGATATAAATGATGTGATTTGTATATATCTTCTATCTATATATAAATATAATAAAGGATCATGTTTAGAAATGGAAGTCAAAGAGGAGTTTTAGTTTGATGTAAATTGCCCAAAATGCACTCTAATTTTTTTTTTTTTTAATATTAGGATGAAGGTGAAAAATTCCTTTAATTTATCGTAATTAATGCTAAAGGACACGCGTTTTTTAGACTTTTCAATAAGTTTGCGTGTGTTGCAGTAATGAATGTAGATAGAGTTAGAATGATGAATACGGTTATAATTGCAATTGTATCTAGATTTTAAGCGCTCGTTTGGTTCGAAGTTTGGAAAAGGAATGAGAATCCTTGATTCGAGAAATTCTACGTTCATGGAATTTTAAATTTCTTTCAATTGTTTGGTTCAAAGGGGAATTTTTTTTTCCTACCCATATTAGCAGTGTCGGCCCTGACATTTTGGAGGCCCTAGGCAAACACTTAAATGGGAGGGCCACTATGCATGAAAAGTAAATTAAGTAAAATATGTGTTTTTATCATTTTTAGATGCAAAATTATCAATTAAGTCATCAAAGTTCATTTTTTTATTAAATCTTTTTCATTTGATAACGTAGCTAAACCATCTAATCTTTTTTGTGACATGGTAGAACAAATATACTATTTTATCAATTTTAACTTTGAAAAACTTCTTTCGGCAGAAGCATTCGTAACGGGTGTAGTTAAAATTATTCTACAAACAACCCACGCATTTGAAAAATAATAATTAATGCTTTAGTATAATCTAACATTTCAATTGCTAATTTATGTTCTTTTGGTAATGAATCTTTCAAAATTTTCAATTCTAAAAATAATTCATTTGCATCAATATATGAAATCGTGTCATGTGTTAAAAAACCTTGAAGCTTAATACGAGAACTCTTCAAACTATCACCATTTTAAGATTTTAATTTGTTTAAATCAAACAAAAATTCAAAAGTGCCTTCATATTTTTTAAATTATTCAAATCTAGTTTAAATGACATTAGAGCTTTATCAATTACATGTAAGAAGAAATTAACTCTAAAATATTCTTCGGGTGATTGTCTTAGCCCTTCACTATAATTTTTATCAAAATATTTTTTTATGAATAATACATTTTTCAACAAATACGCTCTCAATGTTTTAGAAATCTCTTTAGCCTCACTCATTGAATATTCAAACCCACTTTCTCTTTTATTTTCAAAATAGCAAATAAATCCTATCCATGTCATATGTTTGTAAATGTTTGCTAGCTTCATTAACCACATTCAATAAATTTATACCAAATGACCATGCTAAATATGAATTCATAGTTATTCAAAACCCAACTAGTAAGTCATCACACGTAGATTCAGTCATTCTATACATATCGACTTGTGTTGCGAAGTCTTCTAAAGCATCTCTAAGTTGTGAAAATTAAAGTCTATCATGTCTTAAACAGTCTATATGGCTATCCTAACGTGTGTGTGTGTGTGTGATAAGGACTTAAGTGTGATAACTTTTACATACTCTTTGAAAGTGTCCCATCGTTTTGTAGAAGAGGTACATTCTATATATCCAAACAAATCCTTACCTATTGTACAGGAATTAACCATATCAGCAAGTATAAGATTAAGACTATGACAACCACGATGTGTGTAGAATGCTTAGGATTTATTTGTAATAGCCTATTTTTTACACATTTATCTTTTCTTTCCATATTACTTTTTCACCTACATCAAATAAACTAAATAAATATATTGTTACAGATCATTACTCATATGCATGTACAATAAATATTAAAACTTTAAAACAAATACTAACAAACTCCCGAATGTTTTTTTTTTTGAAATGGTTAAGGAAAAAAATTAGACTTTTATTGAATATTTTTATCTTTAGAGTTGTTTTAAACTTTATAAAATATAAATAAAGGGTGTTGAGTGAAGAGAGCTAATCAATTTGATAAGAAAGTGAGAAATGAGAGGAGGAAAATAAAGAGTTGTTAGATTTTAGAGAGCGGTGCATGCGTTTATGTAAGGTGGGTTTAAGAAATGAGAGGAAATAGAAAGAAAAAAAATAAGTGGTGTTGGGTTAAGTTTGGGCCTTTTAAGTGTACAAATGTTATTTTATTACGGGCCTCTTTTAGTTAATCATAAACCCAAATGGACAAGCGATATTTAATTTTGAATTGTTTATAGTGGTCAATATAGGCAATTGATGATTCTATGGAATCACAACGATGCTCTCATGTGTCGCATATTCCCATCCAGATTAGGAGATGTCACTCAGAAGTGGTTGAAAGGTCATCCCACAGGTGGGTTAAGATCTTCAAGCCCCTCGCTGAGGCCTTCACAGCTCGCTTTAGAACCAACAGCTCACATCCAAAGATGATGGATTCTCTACTCACAATGAAGAAAAATCCATATGAGACATTATAAGAGTATGCTAAGAGCTACTAGGAAACTTTTAATCAAATGGAAGATTGCTCGGAGTAGGTAGTTGTAAAATATTTCAAGATCGGCTTGCCCCCCTATATACTGCACCAGTCCCTTACTACGAAGGAAGCAAACACCATTGGCGACCTCGTGTCACGTATTGAAAAGTACACCAAAGTGGAAGATGTAATCAACATCAGCCAAGCAGAGACTAGTCGCGCTAAGTCGAACAAAGGTGATGATATGAAAAATAACCCTAAAAAGGGAACAAGAAACAAAACGGAGGAATTAAGAATAGGGTTAGAGCAGACTCATCCAAAGCGTTCCACGCCATTAACACGGTTTTTAAGGAACCAATTTACAAAATTATGAGGAACATTAAGGACCAACAGTTTGTCAAGTAGCCTTAAAAGATGGGAGGAGATTCGATTAAGAGGAACAATACACTTCGATATGCCTTATATGAAAAACAGACACAAGATAGAAAATTATAAAGCCCCAAAAGCTCATTTGGAGGAGTTGGACCAGTCAAGGCATCTGAGCGAGCGCATAGAGAAGAAAGTTGATCAGCTCGTCAACAACGATAACCAAAAAACAGATAGCACGCTAGACAATGAAGCAAGACACGAGTTTGCCATTACACATAGGGCATCTGACCTAAAGCAGATCCAGGGCAATGCAGTTCAGATGGAACTCGAGAAAGTCACGACAATGATGGAGGCCTTTTAGATAGATACCGTCAAAATCCAAGCTGGCAAACGCAAGCGATCGAAAGATGTGAATTGTAAAAAACATATAGTGTGTTATAGAGGATGATTTGGTCGGGGTGAGAACCTCACACCATAATGCACTAGTAATCATTCTCAGGATTTCAAACTGGGATATGGACAAGCTACTAGTGGATCAAGGAATTTCTTTGAAAGTAATGTACTTGGAGTTTTTTCACAAGCATAAACTAAAGATGTCGAATTTAAAGGAAGCGATCGTCCCACTGGTCGACTTCACCGAAAAGATGACCATGTCGTTGAGGAAGGTGGTCCTACCAATTAGGGCAAAGAATATTTTTAAACTCATCGAGTTTTTTATGGTTGACATTGACTCACCTTACCATGTTATCCTCGACAAAGGGTGGTTACACGCCACGAGGGCAGTCCCCCCAACCTACCATTAGACGCTCATGTGTATCACAGATCGGGGCATAATGGAGATCAGAGGCAATCAATCTATTACTCAGAAATACTATATTGCTGTCATCATGCCCATATAATATAAGAAGAAAGATAAGTAAGTTATACCCGAAATGTACCGAGACAGAGCCATTCCCTTCGAGTAGAAACTAAAGCATGGACGACCAGGGGTGGAAGAGATAAGAATCCACCCCATAACAGAGTCATAGAGAAGTTAGAGGAAGTAATTTTTTATGCAATCCAACCAGAGAGGAAGTTTCTAATCGGCACCACTTTGTCCGACCAGGAAAGGAAGGAGTTGATCACTTTCCTGAAACAGAGTCTAGACGTTTTTGTATGGGAGCCATATGACATGCCAGCGACTGATCCTAGAATCACTTGTCATTGCCTTCACATGGACCTAACATTTTAGTTAATCACACAAAAGGCTCGCCGCACTACCCCAGAGTAGACAAAGGCAATGAAAAAATAGGTAGGAAAACTTCTGGAGGCAAGGTCCATCAGATAAGTTAAATTTCCAAAATAGCTCTCAAACCCAGTGGTAGTCCAAAAGAGCAATATCAACTAAAGATTATTTGTGGACTTCACCGATCTCAACAGGGATTGTCCCAAAGATGCTTCCCTCTACCAAAGATAAACCAACTCGTCAATGCCACTAGGGGTGTGCACGGGTCGGTTCGGTTCGGTTTTGGACCGCAATCCAAACCGAACCGATCGGTTCGGTTTTGGAAAGGGTTAGACTGAAACCGAATCGACAATGAAAAAAATCGTCGGTTTCGGTTTATATCGGTTTCGGTTCGGTTCGGTTTTGGTTAGTTTTCGGTTTTGGTCGGTTTTTTTTGGGCGGTTTTCGGTTTTGGTCGGTTTTTAAGCCCGGTTAATGGATTTTTCATATAAAAATATAAGTTTTTTAATATAAATATTGATATCGGTTCGGTTTTTTCCATGGCTAAACCGCAAACCGAACCGACATGGTCGGTTTTTTAATTCCTTAAACCGTAAACCGAACCGGGCTAAAAAAAACCGTCGGTTTCGGTTCGGTTCGGGCCGGTTCGGTTCGGTTTTCGGGCCGATCGGTTTTTTTGAACACCCCTAAATGCCACGGTAGCCTACGAACGAATGGGTATTCTAGATGCCTACTCAGGATACCACCAGATTCCCCTATTTGGTCCCAATCAGGATAAAACCTCATTTATTATCCCATTGGGCCTATATTTTTATAAGGTTATGCCTTTTGGCCTTAGGAACACCTAAGCCAAATACTAAAAATTGGTCACTAAGATGTTCATGCAACAAATAGGAGATGCGATGGAAGTATACATTAACGATATGCTCGTCAAAAGAAAGCATAAGGATGATTACCTCAAGGACTTAGTAGAAAATTTTCAAATCTATGGCGCTACCGGATGAAGCTCAATGCGAGCAAGTGATCAATCGGTGTCTAGTTAGAAAAGTTTCTTGGCTATCTAGTCAATAAAAGGTGGGTTGAAGTAAACCCTAACCAGATAGTAGTTATCGATAATGTTCAACCGTCGAAGACGTTGTGAGAGATCCAAAAGCTAACTGGGATGCTCGTAGCCTTAAACCGTTTCATCTTCGAGTCATCCAACCGTTACACACCATTTTTTCAACTGATCAAGAAGGAAAAGGGACTCACCTAGAATGATGAATGCTCAAAAGCACTTAAGGAAATCAACTCTTATCTAAGCAAACCTCAATTATTATCAATTATAGACCCGGGGGGATCCTCTCTATCTATACCTTGTAATTTTAAGCCACACAATTAGTTCGGCCTTGGTATGCGAGAAAGAAGGAAAATAATTTCTTGTTTAATACGTCAGTAAAACGTTCTTGGACGCCGAGTAGAGTTACTTATCGCTGGAGAATTTGGCTTACTCGCTGGTCATCACATCCCAAAAATTGAAGCATTACTTTGAGGCCCACTCCATCACAGTCTTCACATCCTTATCTCTTATAGTTGTTATTTACAAAACTGACCTATTTGAACTCATATCTAAATGGTCAATCGAACTCTAGAGATTTGATATACACTATCAACCAAGAACAACAATCAAAGGGTAGGTGTTGGCTGACTTTATAGCGAAATTTACTAGAGAAGGGGCCCTACCGATCAATAGGTTGTCAACCAGTTGAAAGATCGCGAGTTAAATTGATCCAAGAATTGGATATTGTATGTTTATGGTGCCTCTAACTCTAAAGGGGCACGAGTAGGAATTGTTCTTATAACACTAAAGAATGCCATGATCGAGCAAGGAATTAGGTTGGGTTTTGAAGCCTCCAATAATGAAGCCAAGTACGAAGCACTTATAGTTGGATTGCATAAGGCTCACTCACTGGAGGAAAATAACCTTGAAGTGTATTGCAACTCAATATTGGTATCCAACCAGGTCAGTGGAGACTTCAACGCTAAGGATAAAAAGATGGCAACATACCTGCAAGTGATTCACGAGTTAATATTAAAATTTGAGGAAGTCCGTGTTCAATAGTTCCCTTGAGGGCATAACAGTCATATCGATGCTTTAGCAGCCCTAAGCTCAGTAGCGGATTCTAATATTAGGAGAATAATTAAAGTAGAGTTTCTCGCTAAACCTTGTATTATGAAAATAACAGTCTCTCAGTACATTCTCTCTACTGAAAAGGGCCTTAACTGGATGGATCCAATCATCACTTACCTACAAAATGATACATTTCTGACCAATAAAAAGCAAGCTCATTAAGTCAAGGTAAAAATTACACGGTTCTACCTTGGACCTGGAGCAAAACTATACGGAAGATCCTTCACAGGACCCTATCTTCAATGAGTGGATCCAAGAGACGTCGACCAAGTTTTATATGAACTACACAATAGCATTTGTGGGAGCCACGTAGGAGGAAGATCTTTGGCTTTTCGAGCAATCAAAGAAGGTTACTGGTGGCCATATATGCAAAAAGACACAAACTCATATGCTCAAAAGTGTAAAAAGTGCCAAAAATCCTCCCATATGCTTCAATAACCGGACAGCGACCTGAAGTCCATAACCAGTCCATAGTCGTTCGCATAGTGAGGGCTAGATATTATAGGGCCACTCCTAATTACACCAAGAAATCGCAAGTGCTTGTTGGTCGGCACAAATTATTTCACAAAATGGATTAAGATAGAGCCACAAGAGAATATCAGAGATACTTATATAACTTGATTAATCTAGAGAAACATCATAACTTGCTTTGGGGTACCCGAGAGAGTCATACCGGACAATGGCACACGATTTGAAAGTGGACTTTTCCAAGGTCTTTGTGACGACCATGGAATCAAACAACATTTATGTTCTGTGGCCTACCCCCAAAGCAATGGCCAAGTAGAGGCTGCCAATAAAATGATGCTCGATGGCTTGAAAAAGTGGTTGGAAAGAACAAAAGGATATTGGGTAGATAAGCTTCCTCATGTTCTCTAGGCATATCGCAGTACACCGAGGAGACCCATTCAGGAAACACCTTTCATGCTAACTTATAGAATTGAAGTTAGTGATTCCCTAGAAGTTGGTATGCCGACCATGAGGACTATCATTATCGAGCAAGGTTTGAACGATGAAGCTATGAGCACTGAACATAACCCAATAGAAGAACGGAGGGAATATGCGATGATAAAATTGTCCTCCTACCAAAAGTTGTTAGCGAAGAAGTACAATAAGGGGGTCAATTTGAGAAAATTTCGTATCGGGGATTATATCCTCAGAAAAGTCTTTGACAGCACCAGAAAACCTTCGAACGATAAGTTAGGCCCTTACTAGAAGGACCATTCAAAGTAATCAAAGATGACCTGCAAGGAGCCTATCACTTGGAATAATAGAAGGCGAAGAGAAAACTAGAGCTTGAATTACGGATAATCTAAAGAAATTATATTTTTGGTTTTATAATTAGCATGCTTAGTTTTCAAAAATTTTCATTTTAAGACTTATGATGCTTGCAGTTTGATTCAAAATCATTAATAAAGATCCAAGTGATTTAATCAACTACTCAGTATTTATATTACTTTGCATTATTCTAAAATGACAAGCTCACATTTTGAATTAATAATCGAATGCCGATAAGAGTTACCTTAGCTTAATTACAGTTCCAAATTTGTTAATTACCAATAAACCTCATGAATTGCTCAGGCAAATAAAAGCCCTACAGGGGATCCCTAGGCACTGATGAACCCGACTTGGTCGGATCAAATCCTAAACTGGTGTACCCTTAAACCAAGTGCATATTTATCATAGTCTGTTCAAGGCCAAATGTAGTGCAATGACACAACATAAAAGGTATGAAAAGACAACTAAACATGTATTCGGCATAAAAGAATGGAAAAATGCGCAACATTGATATTAAATAAATAACTTATTACAACACAAAGTTAAAGTTATAAAAATATCATCTACAATAAAGTACAAACACAAAAAAGAATGAACATTCTATGGTCGGGTGGAAAGGAAAGTAACAATTGCTCTTCTTCGGCTATCATTAGGGTCTGGTTAGAACTCGTTATCACTATCATGGAAGGATAAATAGCCTTAATAATCTGAAGAGGAACATCATTCAGAAAGACCCATTTCTGCCAAGAAGAGGATGCCTATAAGCCGGACAACGAGTTTGGTATATATACCAAAGTTGAGAGTCTTTAGAAACTTTTACAATCCCCAAGGTATTCAACCATCTATTTTTATAGGCAACACTCTTTGCTTCTTCCAATCTAACAGGAGCAACCACCCAACCTTCATCATAGCCTACCAACCACACTACCCAGGGACTCATCTTGAACAAGTAGTGAAGTTTAGCAACATTACGGCTAAGTATGATAACCATGCTATGAGCTCCTCGACTACTATACTATGTATCAACAAGCTTCTTCTTGAGTTCATCGTTCTCGAATTTAAGAAGGGCGCCAACATCCCCAATGTCTTTCGCCCTAGTGAACTAAGCCTTCAAGTTGTTCACTTACTTTTGCATCAGGGTGCCCATATCCCTCGGGTACTTCACATTGTCATTCAGGTTGGCCACCAAGGATGACCGGTTCTTGTAGGCATCAATTGTCTTCTTAAGAGCCTTGTGAACAGACACATATGCTCTACGAGCCTGAGCACTGGTGTCCCGACCAAGAAGGACATCCAAGTTGCTAACAAATAAAGGAACGTCCTCGGTAACATAAAGAAAGTAAAAGTAAACAAAATAAATTCAGTAGGGTATCTAGACAATATTATAGTTAACAAAGAGGTAGTTTTTTCATTAATAACTCCAAAATGGGCAAATCCCTTATAAATAAGTTAGAGAAAAGAGATACAAGAACATAAAAAAATAGTCCTATACTAAGTTCCTTTTTTCTTCACCTGCTCCTCACTTTCGGGGGCCTTGCCCTTGGATGCAACATCTCGGTTGGGGCTCTTGTGGTGATTTTTCCCTCAAATTTTGGTGGAGATCCCGACTTGTGCTCACTAAAGAGTTCTGATTTTGTCAGGACATTCGTCTTCACTAAAGTTGTATCCTAGCCTTTCTTGAAGTTTAGTTTTTGGATGTACCCCCAACTTGCGTTTAGCATCCTCGAAGGCTTCGGTATAACCTTTTTCATAGCTCGTCCTTCAGTTGGTCATTCTGAACTTTTAACTGGTCACACACGGTCTTCAGTGCGCCAATGGCATCACTGGTGGACTTCTCCTCCTCCTCCTCCTCCTCCTCCTCCTCCTCCTCGTAAGCCTTCTTAGCAAAAGCCAACATTTTTTTTTACTTTCGAAGAGCCTCACCAGGCTCATCATTAATTTTGGACTAGTCCAGGCGACCATTCAAAATTGATACAAAATCTGCCACAAACTGCAAACAAATAAGGAAGATATTAGTCACAAAATAGGCATTCATCCATCCCAAAGAATAACACAAAAAAAGAGCAGAAGAATGAATTATTGACTTACCAGTTACAGTGCTTGAGCAGTGTGGGATGTCAGTTGCTCGTAGGACAACTGCTTGACCTGTTCGCAATCAGTCGCGAGCATAGCTCCCTTCAAAAGACCATAAGTTAGGGAGGGATTCCTGGATACATATATCACCTTTGAAGACCTCACAGGTGGAATGACATCACCTTTTTTGGAGGGTTGAGTGGTTATGAGGGCCTTATCTTTCTTATTATTCTATCGGACGACCAAGTTCGAGTTAGTGGCCTTATGACCTTCTTGTTCAGTCCTCTTCAAGGACTTAGTCTTGGGAGAGGAGGCACTAGCTTCAACATCGTCATCCTCGATTAATAAAATCCTCATCCCAGGATCCATTAAGTCCTCTTCTTCAATAAGGTTGGATCCAATGTCTAGGGATTCAAAAGAGGAGGAGACAAAAGTTTCATTATCTAACAGAGAGATCAAGGATGATATCTACTGGACAAGCAATGAAGCTGCCAGTAAAAATTTTATACTCAAGCAAAGAGGAGGCTGAGCTAGGATGATCACCACCAACTAGGGGTTCCCTCAACTTCTAGACCTTAAATAGTTCAGCCCTATTGATGTGATCAAGGGAGGGATCCTTCTTCTTTGATCGAGTTGTTCAAACAAAGAGAAGAAAAATCATCAGTCAACATAATTCAGATGGAAAGTCATAAAAGGGCATAAAAGTCAAAGCGATTAACCTATATCGCTCCCCCATTCTGGGAACTAAAACCCAGTATATTGCTCGCCCTCTGAGAGAGGAGGATGTTGCTAACTATGGGCAATGAAATCGTGGCCTAATATCCATTGTTGAAATCAGGAAGGTTCAATATAAGAACCCCGTCGACCTTCCTTGCCTTCAGGTATAAAACACCATCAGTGGTGTGGGATTGGGAGTAATAATATTTAATTTTTGGGATACGTAAATTGGTCCCATACAATTCATTGATCCAATAGAACCCGTAGATAATGCACCAGGTATTAGGGGCACATTGAGCTGGGAAAACCTCAACGTATTCAAAAAATACTAAGAAAAGTTGGTTTGGGGGAAAAGTTAATCCCCCCTGAACCACAGTAAATGTGTGAATCCATTGGCCCCCATCAACTACACTAGGGTTTTTTGGTAGGGGACACACCCAATAGTGACCCAGGAAGGGATGAAATACGTCTTCCAAGTTTTTTTGTAACACCCCGTGATTTTAAGTCATAATTTTTTTTAATAAATTGAATATTTCAAAAAAAATAAAATTTTGGAATTAATTAATTTTGGTATTTAAAATGATAGTTTTCACACACACACACACACACACACACACACACACACACACACACACATATATATATATATATATATAAGTTTTTAAATCGGAATTTGAATCGGGATTTAAATTTGGAAATTATAACTTTTATATATATAAAATCAAGGGGATCCTTGGAGTGTTAGTCCGATCGAACTGGTTCAGCCCTGGGGCGAACCAGTTTGCACCGACAGTGGGGCAAAAAATTGGGTTTCCCTTAGAGTTTGATTGGGACTTAAATTATTTTCTTTTTTAAGATAAAAGGCACGGGTTTAGGCTTTTTAAAACACTTTTTGACCCTTCTCAAAAAGCAATAGCTTTCCATAATTTTACTTCCTCTCATCAACAAAACCTAAATCTCATCAAACACAATTTTCAACCCAAGATTTGAAGATCTAAATCAAGCTTTCTCAAGAACAACCAATAACATGTCTTTACTACTTTCGTGAGAGGAACACAACCATGTAATCGGATTTACAATATGACTTCTTTATATGCATGGATACTTCTATTGTTTCCCTTGAGTGTTATGTATTTTAGCTATTACCTAAACTTTTATAAATAGTGTTTTTCTTAAAATAAATTAGGAAAACTAATTAGAAAAAGTGAAAATAATATCGAAACTGTTTTTATTCAAATTACAAATATATTTAAGACTCAAAACAATCACATGCTTAGACTAGAGATTGAACTACAATAAAATTGTGAGACGTTTCATGTATTAAAATAAAAAATATGAAATTGTTATAATGCTTCGTATTAATACGATATTGACGTGTAGATTGTAGAATGGATTTATATTATTGCGTAATATAGTGAATATTCACATTAAAAATGGAAATCTTGTATTAACTGGTTAAATATCACTGTATATTTTTTTTAAAAATTAGACAACTTGTGTAACGATTGGTAAGACTTGTTTAATTATATAATCAAACAGATGTAATGTTGATGATATTGCAATCGGAGAATTAATGGGAAGAATTGTAACCATAAATTGAAAATATGCCTTATGAGAATATTGCTTATTTTAATATTTCGACACCGCAGGGACGTTGGAATTTTTGGGGTAGTTATACTTTTACCCTTATTTTAGGTTAGTTGCTAGGTATGGGACTAATAGGTAGGCCTCGTTGTTGTCAACACTTTCTAGGTATGGAACTAGTGAGTGTATGTTGGTAGGGATGGGAATTTTCTCGGTGGGGCTAGGTAGTGCGTTGTTCCGTTAGCCTAGGTCCGAGAATAGGTGATAAATTGTTGGTGGGTATTCTTCCGACTTCCTAAGTTATAGGCTAGGAAATAATTGTGATTTTGGTGATCTCTAGGTATGGGACTAGGGATGGTTTAGGTTGGATTACCCGAATAAAAGGTGGGGCTATTAGAGAATAACGAGAACTTGATAATAAATTGATAATTAATGCATAAGACAAAGAAAGGGTATTAAAATGAATTTGCATCTCCAATAGGTGCAAAACTAACGAAAATTGAGTTGGCTGCCTATTGTGAGGTGTGTGTGTTGGTGTTGCCAATAGTGCAAGTCTAACGATAATTGGGTTGTTTGGCTATAGTGATGTGTCGTGCGTGGAACATCACCAATATGTACAGGGCTAACGAAATTGGGTCGTCTGGCTATAGTGATGGAAATGGGTATGTTGTGTGATAACTTTAGGTGGGCTCGAATATGTGCAGGATCCATAGAAAGGTCAATTGGCTATAGTGGAGTCGTTATAATAATAATTTGATTAAACACATTAAATTAATTTAATAGCTTTATTATAATAAAATGTGGTAATCTTATTTATTAAAGCTGAATAGCGGAGTAGCTTAGTTACGTGGATTATCAGTGTTGTGTTACTTTACTCGGCTTGTAATTATATTGTTTAATTTAAAATACTCTATTGTGATATATATCATGTATAATGACTGGGTTCAAGGACCCTAATTGGGAGGAGTAGCTAGTGTTCATGAGGTGAGATCTGACCCATTACGTTAATTAATCTTTCAGGTATAGTTGCTGGAGTAACTGCATAAGACGGATTGGAGATTTTCGGATTGAAGCTGGAGATTTACCTTTATTGCTTTAGTAGTTTAAATTAATTATATTCCTTCATTTTATTATGAGACAACTATTATGGATTTGGTGTGCCATTCGGTTCCACGGTTGTTTATGGATTTCAGTCAGAGATTTTCAGTTCGATTATTTATCTGGAGTTTTTAATCTATTGCTTGGAATTAGATTTTATTTTGGAGTTAGCATAGTGATGGATTTTATTTTCCTGCATTTTCATACTCGTTGGATTTATTCAAATTATATTTTATGAAAAATGTTTTTATAGTCTCATATTTATATCACATGCTGAGAATGGTATTTTATTTAGTGAAGCCCGACGTAGATTGGTGACGGTCGCTGACCACCCTGATGTCGAATCTACGTGGGGTGTTACAAATGGTATCAGAGTATGGTCTTAGGTCTCGTAGGTTGTGAATCCGTTACAGCTTTCGCCTTACATATCTTTGATTCATTTTGGTGATTTGTAGATTATAGTTTTTTCGATCTGAAGGTTTTCGGTTTTTGTCTTTTTAGATGGCAAACAGTAGGAGATCTGGAGATAGGAGAGAGGGTTTAGTTTTTGGTTTCAAGTCTTGGGTGAGGCATGATCAGTTTGTTTTAAGAGATTAGGAGTTAGCGGCTATCGTTCTTGAGGCCACAATGGCTGGTATTGAGATAGAGAGACAGAGGTGGAGAAACCTAGAGGCGTAGCAGTAGGGTACACCGACTTTAGTTTGAAACAAGGTGAGGGCCAGTTTCCACAAGGGCAATCCTCTAACTTTTATCGGGGGATCTGACCCAACGTTTGCTCACCAATGGAGGCGTGATATGAAGAGGCATTTAAGGATGGTATTGTATGAATGTGCTGAAGCAAATATTGGCTACGTTTAAATTGACTTGGAATGCGCTGCAATGGTGGGAGAATGTCACCACATCTGAGGATAGGTATAATCTAAATTTTGGAGACTTTTTGGTGAAATTTAATGATAAATATTTTCATTATTTTATTAGAAGTGCAAATAAGAAATAATTCCTTGATTTAGAACAAGGTTCGAAGCCGGTTGCTGGGTATGAGTAAGAGTTCAAAAATCTGTCGATGTTTGTACTGGAGAAGGTGAGTACTGAGGCAAAGAAGATGGATTGTTTCATTAAGGGTTTGACATGGTCGATTAAGCAGATGGTTTTGAGGAATTCTCCATACTCTACTTACACTCAGGGGGTGGACGTCGCATTGTTGTTATGGAAAGAGAAGGCGAATTATCAGAAAAAGTTGGGTAAGAGATATAAATTGAATGGTCAAAATGGGGGACAAAGCTGGTGGGGAGAACAAAGGTCGCAATGACCAACAATGGAAGAGTTAGCGAGCAAGTCATGAGCAACAGGCCTTTCAGTAAGGCAATGGCATCCCGCAGGGCCCTTGGGGACAGGGTAGGGACAATAGGGACAGCAGGGCGAGCGAGCTTCGAGAAGGCATTTGAGACCCTTTAGGGGAGCGTGTTTCGTTTGTGGAGAGGTAGGACATCGAGATTCTTGGTGTTCGAAAGCACAGGGCCAAGGGCCTCCAGCATCGGCAGCACCAGTGCACCGGGAACACCTGTAGCACCAGTAATGGGTATGCAGGGACCGGTGATGCTTAGGTGTTATCTACTTTCGACTCGAGAACTGCAGGCAGGGCATGCTCAGCAGGAGCCAAATCGTGGCTAGTGGAATAGCATGGTACATATTATTTTCTTAGATATGTTTATATATATAGTTGATATATATTGTATTTTTGTTCGTGGGGTAGGTGCGTATAGAATTGGGTGTATGGGCACCCAATCGTAACATTTATACGGGTAGACGTATGTAAGCCTTATTTTATTTGTGCGATTTTACATTTGACATTTATGCTTCATCGAATTTCAAGGACGAAATTTCTGTACTAACGGGGGAGAATGTAATACCCCGTGATTTTAAGTCACATTCTTTTTTAATAAATTGAATATTTGGGGAAAATAAAATTTTGGTGTCAATTAATTTTGGTATTCAAAATGATAGTTTTCATATATATAAAATAAGGTTTCAAATCGCAACTTGAATCGGGATTTAAATTTGGAAATTATAACTTTATATATATATAAAATCGTGGGAATCCTTGGAGTTTTCGGGCGATTGATTGGGTTTTCTCTAAGAGTTTGGTTGGAACTCAAATTCTTTTTTTTTCCTGAAAATAAAATGGCACGGGTTTAGGCTTTTTAAAACACTTTTAACCCTTCTCAAAAAGCAGTAGCCTCCCATAATTTTACCTTCTCTTATTTACAAAACCTAAACCCCATCAAACACAATTTTCAACCTAAGATTTGAAGATCTAAATCAAGTTTTCTCAAGAACGGTCAAGAACACGTCTTTGCTATTTTCGCAAGAGGAACGCAACCGTGTAATTATAGTTACAAGATAACTTCTTTACAGGTATGAATACCTTTATTGTTCCCCTTAAATGTTATGCATTTTAGATATAGCCCAAACTTTCATAAATGGTGTTTTTCTTAAAATAAATTAGGAAGGCTAATGAGGGAAAGTGAAAACAATTATGGGGCTATTTTTATTCAAATCTACAAAATTATTTATAGACTCAAAACAATCACATGCTTAGATTAGAGATTTGAATTATGATAGAACTGTGGGACGTTTCACGTATTAAAATTGAAAATATGAAATTGTTACAATGTTTGACTCGTATAAATACGATATTGACGTGTAGATTGTAAAATATATTTATATTACTGTGTAATATTGTGAATATGCATATTAAAAATGGAATCTTGTGTTAACCGGTAAAATATCACTATATGAAAATTTTGAAAATTGGACAACTCGTGTGACGAATGGTAAGACTTGTTTAATTATATAATAAAACGGACGTAGTGTGGATGATATTGGAATCGGAGAATTAATTAAAAGAATTTTAACTATAAATTGAAAAAATGCCTTATGATAATGTTGCTTGTATTAATATTTCGACACCGCGGGGACGTTGGGATTTTTGGGGTAGTTATGCTTTTACCCTTATTCTATGCCACTTGTTAGGTATGGAACTAGTAGGTAGACCTCGTTGTTGTCAACACTTTCTAATTATGGGACTAATGAGTGTAGGTTGGTACGATTGAGTAGTGCATTATTTTGTCGTTCCGTTAGCCTAGGCGGTAATGGTTAGTGGGTATTCTTCCTAAGTGATAAGCTAGGAAATACTTGTGATTTTGGTGATCTTTAGGTATGGGACCAGGGATGGTTTAGACCAGTTTACCCGAATAGAGGGTGGGGCTATTAGATAATAACGAGAACTTGATAATAAATTGATAATTAATGCCTAAGACAAAGAACATGCATTAAAATGAATTTACGCCACCAATATGTGCAGAACTAACGAAAGTTGGGTTGGCTAGCTATAGTGACGTGGGTGTGCGTTAGCGTCACCAATATGTGTAGGGCTAACGATAATTAGATTGTCTAGCTATAGTGACGTGTCGTGCATAGAAGATCACCAATATGTGCAGAGGGCTATAGAAATTGGATCGCCTGGCTATAGTGACGAAAATGGGTGTGATGTGTGATAACTTTAGGGGAGCTCGAATATGTGCGGGATCCATAGAAAGGTCGTCTAGCTATAGTGGTGTCGCTTTAATAATAATTTGATTAAACACATTAAGTTAAATCAATAGCTTTGTTATAATATAATGTTGTAATCTTATTTATTAAACCTAAATAATGGGGTGGCTTAGTTATTTGGGTAGTTAGTGTTGTGTTACTTTACTCGCATGTAATTATATCATTTAATCTAAAATATTCTATTGTGATATTTTATCATGTATGATGCCTACGTCTGGGTTCACGGACCCTAAATGGGAGGAGTAGCTCATGTTCATATAGGTGGCTCTGACCAATTACGTTGAATAATCTTTCAGGAATAGTTGCTGGAGTGGCTACATAGGATGGATTGGAGATCTTTAGATTACATCTGGAGATTTACTTTTATTGCTTTAGTAGTTTAGATTAATTCTATTTCGTCGTTCTATTATGAGACAACTATTATGAATTGTGTGGGATATTACGAATTTTTAAGGGTTATATCAGATGTTAAGTGTTATCTCTTAGGGTTAACACAACCTAAAACTAATGACGACCATTGGAGAGGAAGGGGAGGAGCTTTCCAAGAGTTCTAGGCCAAGAACACCTCCGATTGCACCGCCGTCACCGCCAAATGGTAGATCGCGCAATGAGGATCTTGACCACACTAAATTCTTCCACAAATCAGAGACTAAATTTCCAGGCAAGTATCTATCTTGCTTTTATCAAGTTAATGCATCCTTTTATATTAGTCTTAGGTTGATTAGAATTAGTGTTCTTGAAGAAAAACGTTAATTGGAGACAAAAATTTCATGTTGTAGAGGTAGAGATCATATTTATGGAAATCCATTTCACATGTAGAGGTTGAACCACGAATTTTCATGATATTAGTGATAGAAAATCTGGAAAAAATGGAAGAAACTAAGTTAAAGGAAAAATTAGGGTTCTTGAGGCTTATAAAGATTTTTGCCCTTTTATCTTGTTATAGATGATGAAAATTCGCATTTGTTACGTAGGATATTGTTTATATGGGTATACAACACTCATAGTATAATTGGTTGGGAGTTTGGGACTGAAACATGATGATTTGGAGGAGTTTGGGTAACAATTCCGTAATTGGGTTTTCTGCAGTTTCGCCATAACTTCTTGATCGATCGATCGAGCCCAGATCATCGATCGATCGATAGATCGATCGATCGACCCCCTTCCATTGATCGATCGACCCCTCCTGGAAAACTGCATTTTTTGCTCGTGTTAGCTTAATCCTATTTTATGCATAGTAAACCTTGATTAGGATTGCTTGAACATAATGGAACACAAAAAGGACCAGTAGGGTCAAGATAAACCCCGTTAAGTGGGACTTTAATGTGAAGGGATATAAAAGGGTAAACGTGGAGATATTTATACTTAGAAAATCATACGTGCGTTGATTTAATAATCGAAACATCTAGGAAGTTGGATTAGAAGGTGAGTGAGGGCATGCTGTAATGATACTTGGTTAAAGTGAATACTTCGAGAGACGAGAAGTGAGTTTAGAATGGCTTAATTACGAGAATAAAATGAACGAGTCCGTTATACGATATAATTGAGTAAAATGTGTAATAACGGATAATTATAATTATGGGTCGTGAGCGCACCTAATTTAATAATGTGGATGTGAATACATGTTTATATATGACGGTGTGATTATGCTTATATTATTTTTGTGTAAAAAATCGTACCCGGGCTACTTGCTATCACGGGGGTTTTCGCACTGGGGCAATCTTATCTCGATGGGACCTTTATGGGGGATATTGACTTGTACCCGAGAGCATAAGATTCCTAGGTACAGGCTATCTGATTGATAGTTCAGACGGTCTTAAGAGACGCGTGGGTATGTGCTGACCTCTTGGACTTGGAACTATGCTTCGCCTCCAGTTGTATGTGTTTGTGTTAATGCAGTTCGAGAGTGATTCCGAACTAGCATTTCCCTAAGTATGTGTGATACATGGACTTGATAGCACAGTATGCCAACACCATAGTTTTTATGTGGGGTACTGTTAGTATATATATAATTTATGAGTGATTGGTATATATATACTTATATATGGAAGCCTAGCACCATAGATTTTATGTGGGGTGCTGTTTGTGTATATATTATACGAGTAATTAATATATATATATATACACGTGTATCTATATGAGAACTTTCTACTGAGTAAAATAGTAGTTAAGTAAAGTATGAAATTCACCAACTTCACTATAAGAAATCGAAACGTTATAAAAATATGGAATTATTCTAAATAACGTAAGAAATCTTGAAGAGTTAGATGTTTCTAAAAGTGAATGTCATAACCTTAATTTCACGAGTTAAGTCTTATGGAGAATAAGTTAGAGAGGTATATGGGATTCATTAGTACGGTAGACGTGCACACTACATGAGAGGTGAGAATTCTCAAGAGAGTGTCGCATACTAATATGACTGTTGCATTAGCCGGTAAGCATTTTAAATACTTGCTAAACTATTTTTAAAACTGTTTTACATTCGGGCTGTGACCCGTTTGCTATTACCTCTGATCTCTTGTATATATATATATATATATATATGTATTACAGGTGCCCAGCCACAGGGGCGTCATGCTTAGGATTCTTTGGATGGAACGCGCTGTAGCTTTTGTGGGAGTTGCAGGCCATTGCTTAGACGACCTCCTTGTTGACTCTACTTCTAGTTCAGTTTTATCCAGTGGGGGCATGTGTCACCCTTTTCCATTATTTAGTTGGTATTGTCAGAAATTGTAATTCTTTTACTTTCAGCATCTTTATTTCGGGGTTTATTACTGTCGGGATGTTTCCTATTTAGTGTTTTAATGTTGGGATTTATTATTGATGGGTAAACTCTTGTATGTTCATTTTTATTCTCATACTTATTGTGACTCTTAGAATGTAAATGGTTAAGGTTTTATAATTGGATTTAATAAAATGAAAATAAGGTTTTAAATGGTTTTGACACTTAGCTTAATTATTTAGGGTGTTTAAATTGGAAAAGTATTTTTACGAGAGTGATGCTAAGAATGAACCAACTGTTCACCTTGATTTTAATTTAATAAAGGAGTGATCGCCCAGTATTTAATTAGGCGGGGTGTTACAGGGGGGTTACATTTTTTCATAAAGAACGTCAGCCATTTTGACAAGAGTAGAGGAATAACAGAAAGATGTACAGTAGAAAATAACTACGAAGGCAGAAAAATAAGAAAAACAAGAGAAGCAAGAAGGAACAAGAGAACTTATAGAGCAAGCAAAGAAAATAAGACCTTCAGAAGTCTTTTTGAGCCGTAGTGAGCGATAAAATGACGAGTACAGAGTTTGAAGCTGAATGACATTCGAACTATGTGCAGAACAATTATAAGTATCAAAGCACAAGAAGGATTTTGGCGGTCCAAACTTTTATCAATGACCAGCGTACCCCTGTCGATTTTGATTAATCACAAACGTTCACGAACATGAAAACTCATGACTATTTGGTTCAACAATGGACCTACAAAGGATTTAAAATTCTTTGGCCCCATTTTAGCAAAGAATTTTAGGGTAATTTTGGAACCCAAACAATAAAGGCCCAATTTATGGTGGCTCGGGAAGACCCAACACGCTGTCCAGTCAAATTTTATACCACATGGATAATCAGAATTACTTATCAAATGGATAATAACGGGCATAACTGGCTATCTATAATCTCGAACAAGATAAACAGGAATCACCAACAAGTAAATATGGAGATAGGAGTGTTCCTTGTTCTATCCAACTACTTTTTCACTGTTATAAATATAACCCTCACCCAGGGGTAAGGGGGCATATAATTTTGAACTTCTGAGAAATTTATGAATAACTAAGAACCCTCTCCGTGGACGTTGGCAGTTGTTGAACCATGTAAATCCTTGTGTTGCGATAATTTATTTTATTCTTTTATTGCCTTTTCTTTCTATAAATACTTAATTGTAAATTTTTGTAATCACACACCCTATTTTAGAGAGGAAATGAGAATTCCAATTTTGTGATAATTCTAAATTTTAGGAATTTTAAGTTCCCTCTAAATTTCCAACCAAGTATTGTAATTCTAGATTAGGAGAATTCTATATTCCAGGAATCCTAAATTTTCTTTCTAAACCTCGAACTAAACGGCCCCTAAGTGTAATTATATATACATTAACAAGTGTAACTATATCAGTCGAACTTATTGTTATTTAATTGCAAAGTTATGGGTTTAATATACTAATAAGATTGATGCTTGGACTAATCATATATAAATAAAATTTTAAGGGATTTATTGGCTAATGCCCCTTTAATAATTAAGTTTTTGCCTTAGGGCATTTTTATGAATCGGTCTCGTTTGTTAAATATGTAGTTAAATAGGTTTTACGATTTTTTTTCATTTTTACGATGATTTTTTATCCATAAGATGTCAAGGGGGGGGGGGGGGGGGGGGGGAGGTAAACTCTAAAGATAAATAAAATGGTGGGTAAAATACAAAAGACCCCATTTTTGTGTATTTCATTTTTAGTAATGACCCCCTCCCTAGTAACTTATGAGTGGATTATCCTTACGAGGGTAAAAATGAACCAAGCTACTTGTTTTTTATGGGATAAATGCTCGTTTGAACTTGTAAAGGTTTAGTGTCAAAATGATCATTGCATAACATATTTTTACTAAAAAAAAATCCACCTTCAAATGAATGTACCAAATCGATCAGAATGTAAGAATATCTTTGACATTGTCATGTCAATGGCTCTATCGAGGACCATTTGTAGGTGTTTTAATTTCTTGATTGATTTAGACATTTCACAAGTAACCTTAGGTTCGTCTCAGCTCGAGTCATTTACACCACTAATTAATTGAGCTCTCGATACTCTTTATTAATATTATATCTTTTACCATTTGATATTCAATTAGTTAAGTGGTTTTCCCTTATTGAGCCATATGGCTAATTTTGTGTGTTATGTGTTTTCATTTTTAATATGTGATGTAATAGCACAAGTATGCTTAAGTGCCCTAAATTTTTGGGCTGTCTTATTCAGTTGACAATCTAAATTTATAATACCCTGTATTTTCGTGGCTTTTATTTATTATTTATTAATTAAAAAATAAATTCATATATATAATTTATTATTACTTGTGTGATATGGTAATAATCGAAAGCATAATTTGGGGGATAATTAAATTTTGCATGTGATGTGATTTTGTGCCACATGTCATAAATAATTAATTGGCGACATTAATTATATTATATTGGATTATGTGTTGCATGTATAATATATAAGTGTGTATTTTATTTATATCGCGAGGTATTACCTTATGTGGCGAGGTCTACTAATTGGATTGGACTCTGGAGTTTCACGAAGGCCAGGATATATATATTTTTAGTAGTTTGGATTTGGTCTACAGGTACGTATATCTTTAGGATAAGTTTTGGGGATTTTGTTGGAAACCTTTGATTGAATCTTTTTATGATTATGTTGTTAGAATGTATATTTAGGACCGAATCACTTGTTATAATGATTGTACCGTGGTAAATTGGGGCCCGTTTTGTTATGTATTCAGTTTTTAAATACAATTTTAAAATTCAGATTTAAATGCTATAAATATTGATGTGCATTTGGTAAACTTATTTTTAAATACAGTCTTATGAAAATTTGATAAAATCGGCAAAAATGTATATATATATATATATAAAGTAGCATGGTTTTTGAATTGTCTAAGCTCAATAACGACCCAGATATTACCACACCACCTCTAAAAATGAAAGGCTTAGATTAACTCTTCTAGATTCATTCAAAATTTAAAAATTAAAAATTTCCCCCTAATTTTCATTTTCCCCCAATATTTGTTTTTTCAAATTTCAATCCTCACTAACCCCTTCATTTCGGATCACACACGATTTCATTCCCCCCCTCCTCAAACACACAACCCCGCCTATTTTTTTGACTCCATCTTCACTCAAGTCAATTCTCACACCATCGACTTGTCACTATCACGAGTTGAAAGAGTAATTTTTTTTTTGAATTAGACTTGTAGGTTTTAAACTAGTTTTTTTTATTCCAAGCCTCTCAAACGCAAACTGCTCCATATTAAGATTTTTTTTTGCAAATCTAAGGTCATTATCACTTTTTCATCATATTTAAAATCTCATTTGTCTCCTTATTGAAACCCAATCCGTTATCCTTCTCCTTATATACGGTTTGAGAATTTTTATATTTCTTTAAACTAATGTTTCAATAATACATCAATATCGGATTTGCTTTTGGGGGTTTGGGTTAGAAAGATCAAATTTTTGATTCCCCCATTTGGTATCCATTACGTAAATATATCAAGTATAAGTACAATTACTAATTTCTTTTTTATGCATATCCCCGAATTTTAGATGTTGTGATACTGTTGGTATAGGTAGATTATTTGAGTATTTCTTTGGAAGTTGATATTGTGAGTATGACGTTTTTGGTTGTTACTGACTCTTGGTCTGTAAATATTTAAGTAGACAAACTAATATTGTGTCAAACTAATTTATGGCTATTACAACAAGTTCTACAATGCTTCATATGTTTACATTGTAGAGTATGGGATTTCCCTTGGTTGTTCATTGCCTAAGATTTAAAATCGGTATTTGTTGTTCATAGACCCAAATAGGGGTTTTCAGTTTCAAATTGAGGATAAATTGGGGCTTCGTTGTTCTTCGTGTGTCTATTTAATGTTTTTCAAAACACATTCCATTACAAAGAGCACCCTCATCAGTGATTAGTTCTAATTTTTCACATTCCTTTTTATGGTAGTTTTATTTGGTTAAATGTAGATATCAATAGGACTTGAGTTTCTGTTTTTTGAGTTTTAGTTCTTCACATGTCTTTCACTTCTTACAAACTATTTAATAATTACGAAATTTAAATTGTCCTTTATTCTTTGCTCATATTTATATTAGTAGTAATTGTGCACATTGAAGTTTTCATTATCCGAATCAATGTAATTTTTAATACTTTTTTTATTTTTTCATTATTCATTGCTATCAAATCTACATTTTACAGATTTCTTTGACTTTTGTACCCCTGGAGAAAATTGCGTTCAAGGTGTCTATTTTGGCCACCCCTTTTGCTACCTATGTACT
The DNA here is from genome assembly GCA_949130495.1 of Sambucus nigra. Lineage (NCBI taxonomy): Eukaryota > Viridiplantae > Streptophyta > Magnoliopsida > Dipsacales > Adoxaceae > Sambucus > Sambucus nigra. Next base: position 442,450,702 of record OX422211.1, read on the forward strand.
ACCTCTTTCTATATATCCCATATACTGATAAAATGCTTCTTTCATACATATAGTTGCAAATTTATTGGTTTATAGCTCCATTATAGTTGCCTACTATATTATGCAAAATTAACACTTATGGATTTCGTTGGCATAAGCTATAAACAAAAACTGCAGATAATTAACATATATGTTACTTACAATTGGTTTTTATTTTGGCTTTGTATTGCAGAATCCAAATGCCATGTTAACCGAGGGATGCAAGCTTTATGGTTTTGTATTGCAGAATATTAACATAAAAGTTTGGATCCTATATATGATATTCAATTTTTTTAATGTATTTTTTGGTTTTAGGTGTTCATTATATATGTCTATATAATATTGATCATGTGTGTTTTATTATTCACCACCATAAACTATAAATATACATTTACGATTGAAATTTAATTTTATACCAAAAGTAATTTGATGATTCTCATTTGTCCAGCAAAATGAAAAATCCAATCGGTTGTACCATGGTGGGCCCCACGCATTAGATGCAAATCAACTCAGCAAAGACACATTTTGTTAGTTTTTCTTTACAAGTGTTTTGAGATACTATTTTACACAATAATTGTGATTTTTTTCCTTAACCTCATGAGGCAAGATATATTAATGTAGCACATGTGATCCGATCAAATTACAGTAGTGGTCATCAAAGTGCACTGTTTATTTCCTCCCATGACTACTAATAAATATTAAATCAATTTTTTTTAATGAATAAGCACTCTTCCAGTTCAGGTCATACTTAGGGATTCATGCACTGCACTTTACAAACTAAGCCTTGGAAATCTCAGGTAAATATTAGTTAATGAAATTTTATGTTTTCTCAATATTTTTATGTCCAATTATATGTTGTACATATCTCTTTTGAAGTTAGATCGTGTGAAATCTGGTATCATTCATTATTGTAGCGTGTTCCTACCATACTTATTTCTTATCAATGTTTATTGTATGTATGGTTAAATATAATTACCTTTCTCGATTTTAAAATGGTAATGGCTTGGTGCAGGGCACCATGACCACATCTAAATGATAATTATAAATGGTAAATTAGTTCATAATTAATCAAAGTTTGAGTTTGTTTTAGAATTTCTTCTCTATATATGGATATGTTTGAGTTCACTATACTCCCGGACCCAACCTTGATTGTAATGGTTTCTTATCTTTTTAAAGACAATTTATTTAATAAGGTTAGTTAGAGTTTCTGATTTAAATTTTTGGATTAAATTATGTTTCATTGTTTAATACTTTTTAGTCTAGGAGATATTCTATCACGGCACACTAAAAAAATAAGGTATACAACATATGTATTGTATGTGTTCAGAGATTATGAAAATTTACAGACTAGCAGTCCTTAGTATTGTGCGGCTTATATGGTTGGTTTATTTGAATCATGATTCTTATTATGTATATATGTTCTGATAGAAGCATCATTCTGATCATAAGGAACTCTTGGCATCCATCTTCATCTAAATAATAGTGATATAAATAGGTTTTTATTATGAAATACAGAGAAAATATCATTTACATAATGTACAGATTTTCTGTAGGCATAAAGCGCACTATAAGAATGAGAACATTGTGATTAATTTATCTTGAATTTTTGGACACTAAGATTATATCCATCACATTTTTAGTTCCTTATACGTGGATTGTTTAATTTTGCAGATGATGTTTTGAATGTTGGAGACGATTCACCAAATCCACAAGTGCAGCGAGTTATTGTTTGTGTTAACACCCTATTAATATAGTTAGTATCTTTATATGAGTTTTTCACGCCCACTAGAATCTTGATGGATTATTGGAGGAATGCTCACAACAATATTACAAAGAATTTATTCAGAGTTTGATGATATTATTTAGAATTTGTTTGGTTGTTTATAAATCGCTAGTACTTTAATGATAAAAGTTTATTTTAAGATGAGTTTGTCTAATTTGCTCATATTTTAGTATATTCCAGTGTTTTTAACAACTAGAAAAAGTGTAAAATATATTTATTTTGTTATTTGTGGGCGAGAAAAATGTAATATCACTATATTTTATGCATGTAGTGTATCATAAGCACAAAGTATACCAAACAGGCGATTACATCGATAACAAAATTATCACTGTGTCGATGGCACGGGCATATATAACTGTGTAAAACTAAATTTTTATTTTTTAATTAGGTGCGAGTAAAAAACATTTTGTTGGGGTTGGATTTTGTTTAGATTTTACTATCTCGATAAGGAAAACTTTTGACAATGCTAATTATATTACAAGTCGATTTTCATAGTGGATTCATTTTATTTTTCCATGCCTATTTTTTTATAGGGATGATTTTGATTATAATGTTTTTTGATAAAGTACTCATGAAGAACGAGTGTCCATATGCTATCAACATATGAGGCATATTTCCATAATATTTTAAGCTTAATTTGTGGATTTTGGTTTAACAGCTTTAGTTTTGTGTGAATTCTCAATTTCATTTTTACGATTATAGGGTGAGACTTATTCATATTTTTTATTCTAATACATTTTAACAGATTTATGAAAATACTAATGCAAGAAGATTTGCAGATCTTGCAATTTTTCGATTTCTTGAATTGTATGATAGATATATCTTTTTATTTATCTAAAATGATTTGAGTTCTATGCGTTGTCATTTTCTAATAATAACACGTGCAATTGTTGTATTCTTGCTATGTTATAACTTAATTTCCTTTTGATATGAAATTACTTATCCAAAACCTAATGAACTAAAGAACAAGAATGGTATCAAGGGAATTGGAATTGGTAGCGAAATATGTTGAAAAAAATAAGAATTATGAAATATTATTTGTCTCAAAATAAAGGTATGGGTTATGTGTAATAATAAATAGTATGACAGGAAAGGTATTATATTAATAAAATTAATTATCACTATATTAAAAAATTTATACACATAATAATTATCACTAAAACTCATAACCTTTTCGTTTGTATTGACACATTAATTTTGGTTGGCGACTCAATTTCATCATACATGTAGTAAGCATGACCTTTATTTTAAAAAATTATAGTTGTGACTTTAAGCACGAGCACCAGCTAGTATGTCTATGTTATGATATTGCATGTATAATCCACAATAATATTATATACATACATAAATTGATAATGTTATTAAATACATATGTATATTATATTATTTCATACATTAATAATGCATGCATAAAACTATATATAAGTATCATGTATATATTGATAATATTATTTAGCATATTTATCTTAATAAAATATACATATATATTGTTGATACCAAATTTAGTCTGCTGACATGGCTCAACCGAGTGGAGACACGTGGCAATCTGCGTGGCAACAACAAACACTTCCGAGGAACTCAGACGCTCCGAGGAACCATATTACAACGAGGAACACTGCATCCCCGAGGAACTCAGACGCTCTGACCTACAAGAACTCTCCGAGAAACTTTTGAGTACCAAGGAACTTTTGATTACCGAGGACCTTAGGCGGTCCGAGCAGCTTAGGCGGTCTGAGCTGCACCTCGGACAAACATTAATAGCCAGATAACCAACAGTTTGACTGCTCATTAAATGCTTATCATTCAGACGTATACACTTAAGGGGCATTGAATGTATTACCCTTTCACATGTACAACATTTAATGTATTACCCTTTCACATTACAGCCTCAGGGCTATAAATACATTGTATCATCCTCGTTGTAAGGGGACCGGAATTTCTTGATTGAACTTGTAATCGAGAATTCCCAAACAGTCATCAATAACAGAAACAGTGGACGTAGGCCATTCTTATAAGGCTGAACCACTTTAAAAATTCTTTGTCTCGTTTATTTTATCTGTGATTAAATAATTAGATACGATCTAATTTTTTACATCAACAGATTGGCGCCGTCTGTGGGAAACGACTGGTAATATCGTTTTTCATCAAAAATAATTCATCACAAATGGCTGATATTCCAGAATCCAGCAATCGAAATGCTGGAAGCCCTCCAAATCCATCTGCTCCGCCAAATATTCCAGATCTGGCTGGAATAATGACAAATCTGGCTCAGGGCCAGACAGTCATGCAAGAAACTATGCGACAACTCATACAAACTCTCCATGGCGGTGCACCAACCCATTCAGGACCGCGAAGTATTCAAAGAAATACCCGTGCACCTTCTTCACGTATTAGACGTACTGATTCATATCGTACTGAGGAATCTGAAGATTTTTCTTATCAACCTGGATGAACTTCGTCAGTGCGGGCCACAAATACTGAACAACGTATCACTCTCTCTCCAGAAAGGACTAGTGCGCTAGAGAGGTTAAGCAGGGTATCACCTTTTGATCGATTAGGACCTAGAAGGATTAGAAGTCCTCCTAAAGTCGCATTGAGGAGTTTTCGACGACCATCAGATTTAAGGAAAGGATCTGCCCAGTCACGACCAGCTGCTCGTCAAGATAGATCCTAGGAAGCCACATCAACTCAATCAGTTGCTCGAACCAACAGGCCTGAGGAAGGAAATGATGCATAGAAAGGCTCTATTCAGAGGCTGGAGGATAGATTAGGGGAAATGGCTAAAGCCAAGAACCCTCTACAACGAACCTTTGTTCGAGGAACACCTTTTATCCAGGCCATTGTAGATTTTCCAAAACCATCAAAGTTCAAAGCACCTGTTGTGACCCCCAAATATGATGGAAAGACTGACCCTGTCCTTCATATAGAACAATACCAAGCTACGACCGACATCTATGCTGTTCCAGATGAGATGAGATGCAGAGCATTCTCAGGAACTCTTACCGGATCTGCTCAAATATTGTATAATAATCTTCCTCGGGTTAAGATCTCAACTTTTCTTTAACGGGCCGAGTTATTCATTGGGAATTTCTGTTTTGGGGCAAAGCCAGTTAAACGAGTAGCACATTTGTTAAGTGTTAGACAAAAAGCTGGTGAAAGTATCAGAGATTATATAACTCGTTTTAATAACGAGAAACTTGAAGTCATTGATTATGAGGAGAATACAACGATTACCGCCTTGATGAGTGGACTACTGCCCAACAAGTTGTACTACACTTTGGCCAAAGATCCACCTAGAACCATGTTAGATCTGATGGGAAAAGCGGCCAAGATTATGAATACCGAGGAGGCTATGGCTGCGAAGAAGAATTTGGATGCCAAAGAAACGAAGGTGGAAGATGATAAAGCTAAAAAGAAAGAGCACAAGAACAATGGTAATGACAAACATTCAAGAACAAGGTCGACATGGGAAGTATTGAAGAAATTTGATAATTATACTCCTTTGAAGAAAGACATCAACCACATTCTAGAAGAAATCAAGAACAACGAGGAATTAAATTGGCCAGAGAAAATGAAGGCAGACCCCGAAAGGAGAAATAAGGCAAAATATTGCGAGTTTCACAAAGATCATGGCCATATGACTAAAGATTGCATAGCTCTTCACAATGAGATCGAAACACTCATCAGACGAGGAAAACTGGTAAAGTATGTTGATTAGAAGAATGATAGAAGAAACAATGACCGAGCAAGAGAGATGTCTAGTTCTCCTCATCGAGCAGAGGAGAACAAGAAGAGAGACCATGAAGTTGATCCAGAAGAGGACCCCGATCTTCCCAAGAGACCAAGGCAGCCAGAACGTTAGGTATTTTCAATACGCTTCGGGTCATTTAATTATAATGTTATTACAGGTGGAGATGCAGGAGGAGGAGACCTTACTGCAGAAAGAAAAACTTATCTCTGTGAGGCTCAAGCTTTCTCATACGTTTAACGAATAAATCTAGCTGAGGAGGATCGCCCGAGAAAGGTGAATAAAGAGAAATTGGTCATTGGTTTCTCAAAGAATGATCTCGCAGGTGTTCTATATCCTCATGATGACCCATTAGTGATCAAAATGAGGATGATGGAGGTAATGATTTCAAGAGTACTGGTCGACAATGGTAGCTCGGCAGACATCATGTTCTACTCGTGCTTCGACAGTATAAATCTAAAGATATCTCAACTGGAGCCTTATCATAGACCCCTCCTCGGTTTTGCTGGCGAGAAAGTATTTCCACTTGGGACGATCAAATTGGATATATTCATTGGTACGTGGCCTGCTTGTCGAACAGAAAGAATACGCTTTTTCGTGATGGATAAGAATGTTCAATCATCATACAATATCATTACGGGAAGAGTAGGATTGAAGAAATTCGAGGCTGTACCATCTACGGTACATCAGTGCCTAAAATTTCCAATAAATTTTGGAGTAGGAGTTGTGAAAGGTGATCAGAACGTAGCTCTGGAATGCTATTATTTATCCGCCGAGCAAGAGGAACTGGAGGAATCAAGGAAAAAGACCACCACCTATCAAGTGGATGAAGGTGCAGAAATTGAAACCTTGGATCCTAGAGATGAGTCGCAACTCGTGAAGGGTCAAGTGGTGGAAGCTACTGAAAACATCATCCTGGACGACTAACACCCTGAAGGAACTACTCAAGTAGGTTCGTCGTTGGAAGCCTCACTAAAACATGAATTGATAACTTTCCTAAGAAGCAGAAAGCAAACTTTTGCGTGGAGTCATGAGGATATGCCTGGGATAGACCCAAATTTCTTATGTCACGAACTCAATGTGAATAAGGAGATCAAGCCTGTGAAGCAGTGAAGAAGAGTATTCAGTCCCGAGAAGAATCAAGCTATACAAGAGGAAGTCGAGAAGCTCCAGAAAGCTTATTTTATTGAAGATGTTAAATATCCAGACTGGTTAGAAAATGTGGTGATGGTGAAAAAGAAGAACAACAAATGGAGGATGTGTGTAGACTTCACCAACCTCAACAAAGCATGCCCAAAGGATCACTTTTCGCTGCTCCGAATTGATCAACTGGTGGATGCTACCTTGGGACACGAGCTCCTGAGCTTCATGGATGCTTATTCTGGTTACAACCAGATTAAAATGAAACCTGAAGACAGGGAGAGTACTTATTTCATTACCCCTAGGGGAACTTATTGTTATAATGTTATGCCTTTTGGTTTGAAAAATGCAGGTGCGACATATCAGCGGCTGATGAACAAGGTCTTTGCTGAACAAATCAGTTGCAATATGGAAGTCTATGTTGACGATATGCTGACAAAGAGCAAGAAAGCTGTCGATCATCTAGTTGACTTAAGTCAGACTTTTGATCAACTGGATAAATATCAAATGAAGCTGAACCCGACGAAGTGCATATTTGGAGTACGAGAAGGCATATTTCTCGGGTACATTATCAATCAACGAGGCATTGAGGCAAATCCTGAAAAGATCAAAGCTCTATTAGGGCTGCGATCTCCAACGACGAAGAAAGAGGTGCAAAGTCTTACAGGACGAGTAGCAGCACTCAACAGATTTGTATCACGAGCAACTGATCGATGTCTCCCATTCTTCAAGACACTCCGGAAGACTTTTGAGTGGAATGATGAATGTGAGAAGGCTTTTCAAGACTTGAAGAAATACTTTGGAACACCTCCACTGCTATCCAGGCCAGTGATGGGTGAAAAATTATACTTATATCTGGCAGTGTCCGAGAATGCAGTCAGTTCGGCATTGATAAGAGTGGAGAATGGAGTACAAAAACCAATCTACTACACAAGTAAGGCTTTCCAAGGAGCAGAGATCAGATATCCAAGGCTGGAAAAGTTAGCACTGGCGCTGATTGAGGCGAGTAGAAAAATGAAGCCATACTTCCAGGCTCATACCATAGTAGTATATATTGATATGCCATTGAGACAAGCCCTTCATAAACCAGAAAAGTCAGGAAGATTGATGTGTTGGGTAATAGAACTTGGTGAATATGATATAGTCTATGAACCCAGATCATCGCTAAAAGGGCAAGCTGTAGCAGACTTTATAGCAGAGTTCACCTATCCTGATACCCCCGAGGAGCAAAAGTTGCTCGCTGATCAACCTGTGGATGTTACATGATCATCAAATGCAAGCCCAGACCAACTTAGCTTGGTAAAAGGGCAAGTAGATGTTACGGGATCATCAAATTCAAGCCCAGATCAACTCAGGTTGGTAAAAGGGTAAGAAAAGATGATCGACGAATAGCAAGAAATATCAGGAGATGGTGAAAGGAAGCAACAAATTTTCCACCGAGAAGCTCTGCCAGATCAGAAATTTAAAGACGAGTTACCTATATGGAGCCTGTATCTGGATGGTTCATCTTGCACTACAGGATGTGGCGCAGGGATAGTTTTGAGCAGTCCGGACGAGGTCGACATGGAATACGCCCTACGTTTCCAATTCAAAGCTTCGAATAATGAGGCTGAATATGAAGCCATGATTGCAGGTCTTAGTTTGGCAAAAACCATAGGGGCGGAACAAGTTGTTGTCTTCAGTGATTCGCAACTGGTCGGAAATCAAATGATGGGAGTATATGCAGATAAAGGAGAATTAATGATCAGATATCATGCAAAGGCAAAGGAACTGGTGTCGAAATTTGCTGCTATTCAGCTGGTCAGAATACCAAGAATGGAGAATGCGAGAGCAGACGCCCTAGCTCGATTAGCATCAGCTACTCGTACCGAGCTACGAAGAATAATCCCAATTGAAGTTTTAGCTGGTCGGAGTATAGATGAAGATCTGACGATGAACTTTATTACCCTCGATTTAGGATCATCATGGATGGATCCCATTAGGGCATATATTGAGAAAGGGGAATTACCAACTAACAAACTTGAAGCCAAGAAACTGAAGTTTAAGGCTTCTCGTTATGTACTGACCAATGGTATTCTATACAGACGAGGAGTTATAGCAGGTTTGCAGAGATGTGTGCATCCCACCGAGGTGAAAGATTTAATTGAAGAAGTCCATGAAGGGTCTTGCGGAGCCCATGTAGCAGGTCGGACTCTTTTGCAAAGGGTGATGACGCAAGGATACTACTGGCCAACGATGAGGGCTGATTGCATAGCCTATGCTAAGAAATGTGACAAGTGTCAGCGTTTATCCTCCATACAAAGAACTCCTCAAGCGTTATTGACACCCATTACTTCCATTTGGCCATTTGCCATATGGGGAATAGATTTGGTTGGGCCACTGCCGACGACCAGGGGAAGATTTAAGTATCTCGTGGTCGCTGTGGATTATTTTACTAAGTGGGTAGAAGCTGAGCCTCTCATTGATATGACGTACGATAAAGTATACCAATTTATTTGGAAGAACATCATTTGTCGATATGGTCTTCCTTATGCCTTCATCACAGACCATGGAACATAATTTGACAACGAGGAGTTTGCTGCCTATTGTCATCAATAAAATATTTTGAAGATCCACTCAGCACCAGGCCATCCTCAAAGCAATGGACAAACTGAAGTGACAAACAGAACGTTGCTGAATGGCTTGAAAAAAAGACTGGATGATGCGAAAGCAAATTGGATCAACGAGCTACAATCAGTACTATGGGCTTACCGAACTACTCCCCGAGTAGCAACAGGGGAATCTCCATATATGCTAGCGTTTGGAAGTGAAGCTGTTATACCTGCCGAGTTGGGCCTCCCAACACACAGGGTACTGAATTTTAATTCCTCTGTCAGCGACTTAATGAGAAGATTGGATTTAGACATGCTCGAGGAAGTTAGAGAAGAAGCAACCATTAGGAATGCTGCATACCAACAACGAATAACTTTGTTCTACAATAAGAGGGTGGAGAAGTGCGACCTGAAAGAAGGAGACTATGTGCTAAAGAAAGTGATTCAAAAGCACAACAAACTAGAGGCAAACTGGCATGGACCATTCCGAGTTACAGAAGTTGTTCGACCAAGAACTTACCGAATAGCAACTTTAGAGCGGGAGAAGTTTAAGAATGCATGGAACGCTGAGCACCTGCGCAAATATTATCAGTGATGTATATTCTCATGTAACGCAGTTCCGTCAATAAAATGAAGATATTCTGCCAAATTCTCTCCTTTTATTGAAAGTTTTTCGGGGAATACTAGGCGAAACTCGGCAAAACTCGGACTACTCAAATTTTTTCTCGAAAACGCCAACTAAGGTTGGTCGAGAAACAAATGTATTCCTCCGGGAAGTAAAACTTTGTATTCCTACGGGAAGTAAAACTTGTATTCCTCCGGGAAGTAAAACTTGTATTCCTACGGGAAGTAAAACTATGTGTTCCTCGGGAAGTAAAAGTATTCCTAAAAATGCCAACTTATGTTGGTTAGGAAGTAAATATATTCTCGAAAACGCCAACTAAAGTTGGTCGAGAGGTAAAATTATTCCAAAAAGTGCCAAAGTTGCTCGTTAAGAAAAAATCCACTATCTATGGCTGGTCGGGGATAAAAATCCACTAACTGTAGTTGGTCGAAAAGGAAAATTTATCGACCTTGGTTGGTCGAAAATATTTTATGAATACGAGAAAGTGATCGAGCAACATTTTTTATACTCGTAACTTTTTAAATTATTACTAAGTTGGTCGAGAAACAAAACATTATTTTTGCCAAATGACTTCAAACTACTCAACAATAAGTTGGTCGACAAATAACACAATATTGTTATCTTTTTAACAGATACACAAGCATAAATGTAAAATGTTACAAAACAATAGCAGTCAAGATTTGCAAATAAAATTATTTCATTAAATGTAGAATGAAATACATCATGAATGAAATACAAATTTATTACATCAATATTCCTATTCTATTGGTTTTTTCCCCTCTGCTTTTGAAACAGGTTCCTCGCTAGCAGGCGGATCATTTAAAGCAAGAGGAGAATTTATGAAGTTAAGATCTTTTAACATCCTGATATTCATCACAGATGGTCGATCTAGGAGATGCTCGGGATGAGATATCTCGACATTTGGATGGAGATTGTAGTCGCCGAGATATTTGAAAATTAAGCATCGAGGAATGGCCCGAGCAGGGATCCAACTCATATCAAGTTTGAATGGTGGCACGGGTAGGTCGAGTAGCCCAAGATCATGGTAATCCCACAGGTAATGAACCTGTTCGAGTTGCAGCATACCTAAGGCATTCAGCCATCCCTGTTTGTAGCCCTCATTATTTGCATTCTGGATACGGTCGTCCAAGTGGTAGAGAGCCTCGTTGTATCCAGCCATCCAGAACTCCCTGGGCTGCTTGTGAAATTGATATGTCAATATTTCCAGCTGCTCGTGGAGATTTTTGATGAAGAGTTATTTATTCTCCAAGGTAGATTTCTGCGCAGAAAGCTGCTCTTCCAGGTCCCTGATTTTCTTAGACATCTCGGCCAACGCCTGGTTCTTCGCCATTAGTTGGAAGGCTTGGTTCTCTAAAGCAGATTGAGTCCTCTGTTCCTCGACAGGAACCCGAGCAGCTCTTGCTCGTCCACGAGGAGCTCTTGCTCGTCCCCGAGAAGATGTAGAAGAGCCAGTTCTTTTCAAGGTCTCCAATTCGTCCCTCAGGTTGGCTTTCTCGACCTCCAAGAACGAGAATCCCTCGTCAGTCACTGGGACCAAAGCATTTGAGGTGGAGGCAACAGATTTTAATTGAGATACTTCTCTTTGCAAGTTGTTATTTTCTTGCTCCAACAACTCGGCTATTTGCCTGTGCTCCTCGACCTCGGCTTTCAACGTTCTCTCCCGCACGTCGTAAGCAGCAAAACGCTTCTCGTATCCCTTGTCGGTAATGATTTGCTGATACTTCTTCTCGTACCCCTCGTGCAAGAGGGCAGTGGATTCCTTATATTGTTGTTGAAGGTCTTCGAGAGTGCATTGGAGATCCTTAATCATATCATAATAAGCTACGTTATTGGCCACCGCACGATCAATCAGACACTTCAGATATTGGTAAGCTTCAATTGCCTGTTCCGAAGCATCTTGGCCGAGGATGTCGACGATTACTGCTGCACTCAGATCTGTGTGACCAGCCTTAAAATATTCATTGCATTGTTGTAACAGCTTTGTATCATGAGAAGATAATAATTACATCCTGGCCAGAAACTAGTAGAGGAAGGAAAAACAATAATCAATATGAAGTTCAAACAGAGCATGAAGAGGAGAAACAACAGTATGCATAAATAAAAGTTCAAGTTTTATTATATCATAAAGTTCAGAGTTACAAGTTCAGGGTTACATTTGACAAAGAGAAATAAAATAGAAAGGAACCCGAACAACTCTACACCTTTTCCTTGTCTCTCGAAACTTTCTCGGGAGGATGGGACGAGGAGGTAGGTTACTCGAAGGGAACAGAGAGTTGCTCGGGGAGCGATGGCAGTTGCTCGGATGAGGTAACGAGTTGTTAAAGTTCCTCGTCAGTATGCTGGATGGCTGGGGGATGAGAAACTTGATCTCCCATCACCATGGAAGACTCTTCAGAGGCAGCTTCGTCCTCTTCTTCGTCTTCAGGAGTTGGAAGGGGACCAGGGATGTGTCGCTGGAAGAGTTCAGAAGTTTCACCAACCTTCATATCCTGAAGAGCTGCGACCCACCCATCTCTAAAGTATTTTAGGCTGCCATATTCGACTTGCGACATCATGGCAGCCAAGCTTTTGTTCCACCCCTTATCCCAGCCAACGCTGAAGTATTTCTTCACAACCAATTTCCTCTTTAACTTCTCCGAGGAAAGCTTATCGGACAGAAGATTGTCAGCAGCCTTCAATTTACTCTCAACCTCCTCTTTCTGCCGACTTACTTCCTGAAGCTGACCCCACTTTTCCTCAGCAACCTTAAGCTTATCTTTAAGCTCCCCAGTAGTTTTGAGCTTCCCTTCGAGCTCTTTATTATTTTTCTCCAAATCATTTAATTTTTTCTCCAACCCCTTGGAGACTTCAACAACTTGAGCCTTCTCCTGCTAAGTTGAGGTAATTTTCTTCTCCCAAGCAGCCTTGTCAGCATCATGCTTCTGACGAGAATCTTCCAAAGATCGTGTCAGACCCATCAGAGCTTCCTCCACACCAGACGAGGAGCTTGAAGCTTTAATAGCTTCATCCTTCTTCAAAATTATATTGAAGCAGCTCACCAACTGCGAAAAGAAGATGAAAGCAAGTCAGAGACAGATATAACAAAGGAAAAATGAAAAGTTCAAAATAATAGGACTTACAGAAGCAATGTGGCGAGCTGCCAATGTGGTAATTGTGTCTCGAGAAAGGTTTTCTTCAATACCTTGGATCTCGGGAATGATCCAAGTCTTCACCGAACTCATAGCAGAGCTCGGGGGAACAAAAGTGGGAGCTCCACTAGTCTGGGGCTGAGAGACGGTGTCAGTTAAATTGACCGAGGAGCTCTTCTTCAGCCTCCTCGGAGGAACAGAAATAGTTTTGACCAAGGAAGAACTCTTGGTCGGTGATATGATAATCACCTCGCCTGGAGCAGCCGCCTTGCTCGGGGCCACTGAAGGCTTCTCGGCAACCTTCGCAGGAGCAGCTGGAGGGGCTGCATCAATTTTCTTGTCCCTTCTGGGACATCATGTTTACTTCTTTTTTCCTCTCCAGCACCAGAGGCAGGTTTCTCGAAAAGGGTGGGAGGTCTTCTTTTCTTCATCCTTTCACTTAAAGGAACGTGGGACTCAGGCGAAGAATTGGTAGAAGCTGGTACTGGCTCTGCGTCGCTTATCACCGGACGAGCAGTAAAAGAAGTTGTGTAACTCTTGTACTGAAGCAGATATGAAGCTGACCTAATATGCTCGTCGGCAACAGTCTGATGCAAACTCCAGATAAGTTTTAAGTGTCTTATATTAACGTCTGTCTCTTTTGGACACTTTCTTTTGTTGTCAACTGCAAATAAATAAACATTAAAATATCAGTGGCACATTTTATCAAACATAAAGGAAGCATAATTTCAAAATAAATAAAATGAAATAAAAATAACCTATCCCATTGCCATAGGGAGGGCATCTGGGACCCTGATACACTTCATCTCCAGATAAAGGAGCATGTTGCCAATTTTTTATAACAACCCCGTGCTCAAAATAGTCCCTATTGGCATCCGGGAGATTGACCACTAAAGCCCTATTTAAAAATCTAGTTTTTAAATAAAAAGTGTTATCACAAACAGCCCATCTATAACAAAACATGATTTCTGGAATTCCTATGCGAGTTCCATGAATTTGATTTAGTCTATGAACCCCATTAACTATTCTCCATGTATTGGGGGCTATTCTTGCAGGAACCACGTCAAAGTATTGACAGAATTCCAGACATAGAGGATTAGGCGGAAAAGAAAATCCACACTCAGCAACAAAGAGACTGGGGAACCAATGTCCCTCAGCCAAACGGAAATAGTCTGAAGGCTCAGAAAGCTCTTCCAAAACAATCCAGGAGGGAATAGAAAAATTAGAACGAAATTTATCAAGAGATTCAACAAGGTAAACCATGATGAATAAAGGAAATGAAGAAGAAGGAAGAAGATCTTACAGAAAAAGAGTGGATCTGTTGACAACGAACGATGAAAAGGATGAACGCACAAGAGAGTAAGACAATGGAAAGTTTGAAGATACAAATTTGAAAAAGTAGAAGACGATGGGATTGTCTGTAATGCTTAAATACCTTGCCTTGGGAAAAGGAAAAAGTAATGAGTACGAAAAGAGACGGTTACGCTACCGGCGGCTAAAAAGACAAAAAGGGTGCGACAATCGAAGCGAGTATAAAAATTCAAAAAAGCCTGATTCTATGAATTTGGAAGGAAAAATAAATACAAGGGAAACACTCCTAAAAATCAGGAGGACCATTTAAAACTACCATATTCTGAGAAAGAATGTTCCACACTCCTCAAATTTCGAACTATGAAACATTGGGGGCTTCTGTTGATACCAAATTTAGTCTGCTGACATGGCTCAATCGAGTAAAGACACGTGGCAATATGCGTGGCAACAACAAACACTTCCGAGGAACTCAGACGCTACGAGGAACCATATTACAACGAGGAACACTGCATCCCCAAGGAACTCAGACCCTCCGACCTACAAGAACTCTCCGAGGAACTTTTGAGTACTGAGGAACTTTTGATTACCGAGGACCTTAGGCGGTCCGAGCTGCACCTCGAACAAACATTAATAGCCGGATAACCAACAGTTTGACTGTTCATTAAATGCTTATCATTCAGACGTATACACTTAAGGGGCATTGAATGTATTACCCTTTCACATGTACAACATTTAATGTATTACCCTTTCACATTACAGCCTCAGGGCTATAAATACATTGTATCATCCTCGTTGTAAGGGGACCGAAATTTCTTGATTGAACTTGTAATCGAGAATTCCCAAACAGTCATCAATAACAGAAACAGTGGACATAGGCCATTCTTATAAGGATGAACCACTTTAAAACTTCTTTGTCTCATTTATTTTATCTGTGATTAAATAATTAGATACGATTTAATTTTTTACATCAACATATGTAATTTTGTGTACATGTACATGTGAGTGGAAAAATCATAATTAGATATTTCTAAATAGTAAAGGGATTGAAAAAGTAAACGAAATGGGCAAAACAAGCAAGATTTACGTGGTTCGACAACTGCCTACGTCCATAGAGGGATTTCTCAGTTTTATTAATTCATCAGAAGTTCAGAATTACATGCCCCTTTGTCCCGGGGTGAGGATTGTATTTAAAGTAGTGAAGTTGAATATGAAACTCTTCTAGCTCCTCATTGGCTCGTTAATGATTCCTGTTTATCTCCACCGAGAATGTAGGTAACCAAACGAGTCCATATAAGGTTGAATTTGATTGGGGCCTATTTGGGTGGCAAAAAATTGGGTCTTCATGGTTTTTCCCCCACAACTGTCCCTAAAATTCTTCGCCAAAGAGTTTTACATCATTTTTGTTTGCCTATAGGTTGAACCCAAAGCCCGAGATGTGTGCTTGGACACGTTCGTGGTTATTTTTAATCAATAAGAGTATGCTAGTCCATGTCCAAAAAATGAACTGCCAAAATCAATATTGAGTGATTTTCCTTATGATTGAGATCTTGGAACTTGATCCTCACTTGTTTCAAACACTACACTGTTATTTTGCCTCTCATTCTTGCTAAAAAAGACTCTTTGAAGATCCTATTCTCTTAGTTCATCTTGTAAGTTATCTTCGTCTCCTATTTGTTTTTCCATCTTCATAGTTCTTTCTGCTTATATTTGTTGCTTATTCTTCTTTTATTCTCTCCTTTTGTGAAAATGATTTATATTGTCCACGAGAAGAACTTGGAGGATTTTAGAAAAACTTATTCATTTCCTTCTTGGTATAATCAAAGGTGCCCCCATGCCCAAAAACTGTATTGCGATTGATGGAAGCCATTGGATATACACTCTTTCTGTGGTTCCGGGAGAATAATGTTAACCCCAAACTAACTATTTTTGGAATTTTGTAAACTTTTTGACGTTGTTTCCACCCAATGTACTCCCAATACATGGAAAATTGTCAGTGGGGTTCATAGAATTAATGAACTATATGGGACCAAATCAAGGATCCCAGAATTTAGGTTTTGTTATTCCTGGTTTCGCAGAATGGATCGTATTTCGTACCTAAAAGAGAGGAAGGCTAATAGGGTAATCGTAGTGAACTAAATTAATTCCAATAAGGGATATTGGGATAAGGGTTTTATTGCCTGTAATTATCAACACCATCCTCTCCCAGAGGGAGAACAGTACTATGGGTTTCTATGTCCAGAATGGGGGAGTTATATAGGTTAATACTCTGGTTTTATGTTTTTTTTGAATTATTTCTTAATTGTGTGGTAACTGCTAATATTTCTTCTTTTTTATGAATAACTCGATTGAAGAAGATTGAGCCCTTCCTTGCTCACATCAGTAGGAAGAGATGCTAAAGGTCTGGAATTTAAGGGAACCTTTGGATCAAGGTGGTTACCATCCTCGATCTGCCTCCTTCCTGCTCAAGTATAAAAATTCTACTGATATTTTCACAGCTCGTCCTGTAGACAACATTCATTATCTTCCATTTCCTTCTCCAAGTGAGGAAGCTTCAATCTCCCCTTCCTTCGAATCTTTTGACGCTGAGTCCATTCCTATGGAGGAAGAAGATTCAATGGCCCCAGGAGAAGAATTATGCTGATCGATGATGATGATGTCGGTGCCTCCTCCCCTAAGACCAAGTCCTTAAAGAGGACTAAGCATGAAAGCCCTTCGACCACTGAATCGGACTTAACAGTTTGAGAGAAGAATAAGTAGGACAAGGCCCGCATGCCCCTATAACCATCCAAGAAGGGTAATGCCCTCACATATGTGAGGATATCACAAGTGATTTTAATGGCTAAGAATCCTCTATTGGCCAATGGTTTATTAAAGGGATCTGTACTTGCCACTGATCACGAGCAGATAAAAAAGCTGTCTTACGAGTAACTTTCATCTTATTTCGCTCAGGCACTATCCTTAGTAAGTTAAAAAATTCTTTTTTGTTCTTCTCTGAAGTTGTTGGGCATCTTTTTTGTGTTCTTAATATGTTTCTTGTTTACTGGTTTGCAGTTTATGGTAGATTTTATCTGGACAGCCGCTTTGATTAGTCCCAAATAAATGATGATCTAACAGTGGCTTTGTAAAAATCCCAATAAGCCATCGTTTATGCGAAGAGAGCTTACGATGAAGAGAGGAAGTCCACCAATAATGCCACGTGCACAATGAAGAGCGATAACGATCAACTGAAGATCTCTAATGACCAACTAAAGGTTGATCATGGTAACTTGAAGAACGAAAGTGAAGGCTTTTCTTCGGCTAGAGAAACCAGCTATGATAAGGGCTACACTGAGCCTTTGAGGATGCAAAGCGCCAGTTGGCCTTCATCAGAAAATTTAGCTTCAAGAAGGGTTTGGACACTGCTTTGGTGAGGACAAATGTCCTTGCTGACTCATAACTTTTTAGCAAGCATAATCCTATTTCTCCACCAAAGGCTGATGAGAATGCGACTAGACATGATCCAATCGACCAAGCTATTGATGCAGCTACCAAGGGTGAGGCCCCAGAGAACTAGAGGCAGGTGAAGAGCAAGAAAACTTAGTTAGGAATGATTAGTTTACGTGCTCTTATATTTTACTATTGGTCGTTATTTATAAGGGTTGTACCCGTTTTGAAAATTATTAATGAAAGACTTTTGTGACTTTAATTTTATTATGAATTATTACTGAATATTCCCTCTATGTTATTACTTTTTATAGTATACAAATGTTTCCAAGGACATTCCTTCTTTTACTATAACCTCGACATCATCCTTGGTAAGGATGCAAGTTCCTAAGCTCGTTGAGCATTCATTTCCAATCCCAAATGTCCTAAAAAAAATGATTGGTGCCTACAAAGACCAATCTACCTTAGTAGCCAATCTGAAAGATAACGTGAAAGACTTGGGGAACGTGGGAACCCTCATGTAGGAGGAGGTGAAATACTTGAAGGCCCAACTGGCTGGAGCAAAGGATGTTGGAAATGCTGGGGCCTTTCTTCGGGATGAGTAGAATGATCTTGAGAAGAAGTTCACTGAAATAGAGGATAGCAGCAGAAGAGCTCATGTTATGGTGATGGGCCTTAGTCGTGACATCGTTAAGTCGAGTTATCTATTCAGAATGGGTCCCCGAGTAGCGTGGTCTACTGATTATTAGAAAGTTTGGGTGGATGCCCCGACCAGGCTAGAAGAGGCAAAGAGTTTAACGTATATACATGGTTGGCTAAATGCCTTTTGGGCTTTAAAAGTTCTCAAGGACTCTCAACTTCGGTATATGTACCAAATTGATAATCAGGCTTATCGACGCCCACCTTGTGGTAGTGAAAAGAGTTAGGTTCCTTTAGACGATCTTCCTCTTCAGTTGTCCAAGAGCTATTTATCCTTTAACGAGAGTGATGATGAGTTCCGACTAAATCTTGATGACAACCGATGAAGAGTTATTATTTTTATTCTCGTTAGCCGATCATAACATATTTATCCATTTTTTGTACATTTGTTATTGTAAATGATATTTTTCTGACTCGTCACTCTATCATAATAAGTGTTTATTTAATATTGTAAAGACATTTTTGTCCATTATTAATTTTTTATGTCATACGCCGTTACACAGTTGAACAAATTCAAGATTCATATCGTCATCAACGGATCCGATTATCAAAGAAGAGGAGGAATCAAAAGTCTGACAGGCCGGACCGGTTCGCCCAGAGAAAAATAACCGATCCGGCCCCGAACTGGTTCGCCCCTCTACCGGACCGATTCGCCTTGCTGAAGATCCAATAGACCCCAGACCAGTAGTGAACCGATAAAGCCAAAATTAAAACGAACCGATCCGCCTCCTCGGACCGATCCGCCTCATACCCGGACCGGTCCGCCCGGGATAAATTCAGCCAGATCGTGCAGAGATTTTCTAGGGCCAGGACTTCTTTTATAAACCCACTACGGGGAGTTGGTTTAACAAGACTTATTCACACGATTTTCAGAGTTAAAAAAACTCAAAGTCTTCATCTTTGTGAGTTATCAAACTCATGTTTTGATTCACACAAATTTCCAAATCATTTGTGAATCTCTTTGCAACCCAAGAACACAGTTTTGCTGTTCATACCCTTGTGGAGAAGACCGACCTTCTTCTTCACTGCTTCCCTCCTGGAAAGGGAAACTTCTAGCCGCTGACTACAGATTCGACGCCTGAGGGTAATTCTGTGTCACCCTTGTATTTCATTGTAATCCGTGTAATTTGTACATTACAAAATTATAGTGAAATAAATGGTTTTGCCCCTTTGGGGGATTTTTCCTCATTTGTGTGTGTTTGAATGTTTCCTCATGCTTTACATCTTATTCAATCACACCTAGATGTATGTGTTAGGATTTAATTGGGATTAAACTGTGTTTAATTATATAATTTCTTAAATTGAACGCACGCGCTATACTCTTTACAAATTGGTATCAGAGCAGGTTACGCTAATTTATTGCGTACTCCTAGTTTCCTCAAAATTTTTCTAAGATATCAATTTCCTGAAAAATTGATTTTTGAAAAAGTGCGTGTTCAATGGAGAAATCATATAATAAAATGCCAGTTTTTGACGGTACTAACTATGCCTATTGGAAAGCCCGCATAAGGTCGGTTTTAAAGGCCATAGATGAAAGGGTTTGGATTTTAGTTGAAAGAGGGTGGACACCTCCCTACGTCACTGTTGAAAACGTGACCAATTTAAAACCTGTCACTTCTTGGACTGAAGATGAATTTAAATGGTATTCTTTTAATTCTAAGGGTTTGAGTGCTATTTCCAGATTCATCACTCCTGATGAGTTTCGACGTATCATGACGTGCACCACGTCAAAAGAGGCATGGGATGTTTTGCAACTTACCCATGAAGGAACTAATGCTGTGAAAGAATCTAAATTGTAAAATTTAACAACTCAATTTGAGACCATCACCATGCTTGAAACTGAATGTTTTGATGATTTTTATGCTAGACTATCTGATATTGTTAATACTAGATTTAATCTTGGTGAACATATTCCTAATGCAAGAGTTGTGAAAAAGATTCTTCGATCTTTGCCTAAGCGTTTTATCCCTAAAGTCACTGTGCTAAATTCTATGGGTAATTTAAATACGCTAAAATTGGAGGAACTTGTAGGAGACTTACAAACTTATGAAATAGATATGTTCCCTAAATATGTCAAGTCTAAAGATAAGGGAATTGCACTTAATGCCCAAGAGAGAAAAAGTGAGGGGACGGTAAGAAAGAGAGTAGAGTCATCTAGAAAGAAAGAGAGTGAAACTTATGATTCTGATTGTGATTTTGACATAGATGATTTGGCTCTATTTGCTAAAAACTTTAAGAAAATTCTTAAATTTAAGAAAAGTGGAAACTTTAAAGCTAAGAAGAATTTTCAGAAAAATAAGTTTGAAAAGAAAAATGAGAAAGAGGCTAAAAACCCTCCTAAGAAAGACAGTGAGAGATGCTATGAGTGCGACGGTAGAGGACATAGAGCGTTTGAGTGTGTTACTCGTTTGAATAGAGAAAAGGGCAAAGCTATTCTTAACGCTACCCTTAGCGACGACAATGAGGTCGAGTCGGTGGATTCTGGAGACGAGTCACCGCATGAGTGTAACTTCACCGCATTCATGGCTAGTCATGTGAGCACTTCTAGTTATCCTCACGACGATGAGGATGATGCTTCACAGAGACACCTCGACAGTGAGAGCGATGTGAGTGAGGGGGAGGATGACACAAGTGAGAGCGAGAGTGATATTCAACGCGCCTACGCTGAGTTATATTCTGAGTCATTTAAAACTAAAAAGCGTTAGTTATTAAGATCACCGGCTTAGAGGAAGAGTTAAGAAAAGCGAGAGAGAGAGAGAGTCCTCCACCTGCACCGCCCTGAGAGAGAGAGAATCTGCTTGCGTTGAGAGAGTTTGTTTATAGAGGGAGAGTGAGTTTGAGAAAGAGAGAGGGGACTTGACTAAACAAGTGGCTAATCTTACGAGTGAGCTCCATTCCTCCGTGGAGACTCGGAAGAAACTTGAAGCTCTTGTTGCCCGGCTGACTCATGATCTTGAGAAAGCAAGGGAAGTCAAGGTATAAATCGAGGACAGATCTGGGAAAATAGGAAAGATCTCCTCGGCCTCGCTTTAGGTTTTGGTGATAGGCAGGGAATTGGGTATGATGGTGCCTCCACGTTCCAAATTTCACCCGGACCAGTTCCTGAGTTTACTACGACTCCTTATGGCCATCGTCAAAAACCTCACAGGAGAGTTCGACTAAGAAAAGCAAACCAAGGTCCGCCTTTGACTGTGTTCTTTTGTACTTATTGCAAAAGAAAAGGCCACATCAGGGAGTTTTGCTATAGCATGGGTCGAACACGACGTACTACTGCTCCACATCAGCATACTGATGATTTTACTAGTCTGAGAGAGCGAGTTGAGTTTTTAGCTGCCACGTCTCAGAGTTTAATGGAGGAATTTCGACGGATGTCTTTGCCGTCAGGGAATGCTTCTCACATTCCATCTAAAACCAGCAACAACAAAGGCAAATAAAAGGTCACAACTTCTTGGGTACCTAAGAAAGATAAAAGGCCTTTGTTGTTCATATTGCTCTCAAGGCACATAATACCTCACAGTGGTATTTTGACAGTGGGTGCTCCAGACATATGACATGTGATACCTCATTTTTTACATCTCCTAAGGATTATCAGGATGGCAGAGTCACCTTTGGAGATGGGAGCAAGTCTAGAATTTTAGGACGAGGTACTATAGAGTTACCCGGTTTTCCTGAGCTAGAGAATGTGTTGTACGTCAAAGGTTTAAAAGTAAACCTTCTCCGCATTAGCCAGCTGTGCGACACTGACTTTGCAGTAAAGTTTGATCGAGATGCGTGTAATGTTTACAATCAAGTCGGTAAACTCTTAATGCAAGGGGTGAGGATTGCGGATAATTGTTATGGTACTGTGCCTACTTCCTCACTTGTCTGCAACAACGCCACGATCACTCCTATGGATCTGTGGCACCAATATCTAGGTCATGTAAATAGTAGAGATCTCACTCGCTTAGCTAAAAAGGACCTAGTACGTGGCTTACCATCTCTTGGAAGGCCAACTTCGACGGTATGTGGACCCTGTCAGTTGGGAAAACAAATTCGTAGTCCCCATATGAAGTTGCATTCCATTACCACCTTTCGTGTTCTTGAGCTTATACACATGGACCTTATGGGTCCCACTCGTACTGAGAGTTTAGGTGGTAAGAGGTATATCCTCGTGATGGTAGACGATTTCTCCAGGTACTCCATTGTAGGTTTTCTGAGAGAGAAATCCGATGCTGTAGAGTTTTTAACGACCAAGTGCCGTGTCCTGCAAAATCATCACGGAGTCACTATTAACAGGATACGTAGTGACAACGACACTGAATTTAAGGAAGCAAAGGTAGATTTGTATTGTGATAGCGTTGGGATCAAACATGAGTTTTCTGCTGTGAAGACTCCTCAGCAAAATGGGATTGTTGAGAGAAAGAATAGAACGATCCAGGAAATGGCTAGATCTATGCTTTTAGATCGTAATGTTTCTAGGAGATTTTGGGCAGAGGCAGTGTCTACTGCATCCACACGGTGAATAGGGTTTACCTGCGTCCACACACACTTAAGACACCTTATGAATTGTGGACAGGCAAGAAACCCAACCTGACATATTTCCGTGTTTTTGGGAGTAAATGCTACATCCTACGGGATAGAGAGCAATTAGGAAAGTTTGACTCCCGAAGCGACGAGAGAATATTGCTAGGATATTCATCGAATAGCAGAGCGTACCGGGTTTTTAACCTGAAGAGCTCTAAGGTTATGGAATTAATAAACTTCACCGTGCAAGATGACGAACCTCCGAAGGTTATTTATCCTAACCTTAAGTGTGAGGATGAAGACTCATCTGACAGTGATCCACTTGTCCCCCACCCACACTCTGTGGTCCCCACTCCCGTGTTAGGGGACACACCCGCTTGGATTCGTAAGAGTTATGACCTGTCTGCCATTATTGGCGATCCCACTCTAGGGGTCAAGACTCGTGCTCAGCTAGAGAACGTTGTTATCCATCTTTGCTACACGTCCAAAGTCGAGCCCAAGAATCATAAAGAATCACTCAAGGATGAACATTGGATATCTGCTATGCAGGACGAGTTGCTTCAGTTTAAAAAGAACAATATCTGGGAACTTGTCCCCCGACCTAGTGATACTAATGTGATAGGTACCCGGTGGATTTTTAAGAATAAAATGGATGAAAATGGTACCATAATTAGAAACAAGGCTAGGTTGGTCACCCAAGGCTACACACAGATAGAGGGTGTAGACTTTGGAGAGACATTTGCTCCTGTTGTGAGGCTTGAGTCCGTCCGCTTACTACTCGCCATCGCATGTCATCTGCGCTTTAAGTTATATCAGATGGATGTCTAGAGTGCCTTCTTGAATGGCATTCTACAGGAAGAGGTTTATGTGGAACAACCAAAAGGGTTTGAAGACCCTAAGCACCCTGAGCACGTCTATTATCTGAGAAAATCCTTATATGGTTTGAAGCAAGCACCCCGTGCTTTGTGCGAAAGGCTTACTTCCTATCTATTAGCCCGTGGCTTCAATAGAGGGGAAGTTGATATGACGTTTTTCATTAGGAGAAATGACGGTGCTATTTTGGTTGCCCAAGTCTATGTGGACGACATAGTCTTTGGATCCACGTGCTCCTATCATGCTCACCACTTTGAGGAGGAGATGAAAATTGAGTTTGAGATGAGCATGATAGGTGAAATTACTTTCTTCCTTGGTCTCCAGGTTCGTCAGCTAGAGGATGGGATGTTCATCTCCCAATCTAAGTATGCTAGAGACCTAGTGAAGAAATTTGGTTTAGACTCCGCTAAGCATGCATGTACACCTATGAGTACTTCTATCAAGCTTAGTAAGGACACTTAAGGTAAGGACGTAGAGCAAACCTTATATCGGAGTATGATAGGTAGTCTTCTCTACTTGACTGCCAGTTGTCCCGACATAGCCTTTAGTGTTGGAGTCTGTGCGCGATATCAGGCGTCCCCGAAAGAGTCACATTTACTTGCTCTAAAATGTATTATTAAGTACGTGAGTGGGACTCTCTTATACGATATTTAGTATTCCTTTGATACCGATGACCGTTTGTCCGCCTATTCAGATAGGACTGTGCATTAAAACCGTAAACCCGAAGAACCGAACCAAACCGACCTCTATGGTTCGGGTTGGTTTGGGTTTTTTTAATTTTGGGTTGGTTCTGGTTCCCAAAACAAAAACCGATATACTCGGTTCGGTTCTCGGTTTCGTATATAAACCAAACCGAACCGAATCGAAAACCGAACCATAGACCCGAACCAGAAAACCGAATCGCAAATCGGTATTTAGAACCGAAACATAACTAAGACATTTTAGTGCTTTAGCTTTACATTTTAGGACCTAGGGTTTAAGTCATTTAACTTTTACATTTTAGAACCCAACCATCTCTCTCTCTCTCTATCGCTCTCGCTCTCTCGCCCAATTCATTTTAGGACCTAGGGTTCAACAGCCGTCTCTCTCTCTCTGGTTCAACACCCGTCTCTCCGTCGGTCGTCTTCAACTTCAACTACCGTCTCTCTCTCTCTTGCTCGTTTTCCCTACAGCTTTTACAATGTAAGTTCTCTCGTTTTCGCTCTCTCGCTCGTTTTCGCTACAGCTTTTACCGATTTCATAACTGATATTTCATTGAGTTTGGGTATACTAAACTGATATTTCATAACTGATTTCGCTCGTCTTACTGATTTCGTTTGGGTATACTAAACTGATTTCATTGAGTTTCATAACTGATTTCATCTTTTGGGTATACTAAGGTTATTTTTTTGGGTATACTAAACTGATTTCGTTTGGGTACACCTTGAAAAAAATTACCTTATTGATTTCATTGAGTTTGGGTATACTAAACTGATTTCGTTTGGGTATACAATTGTTTGGGTAAACTGATTTCGTTTGGGTATACTAAACTGATTTCGTTTGGGTATACTAAGGTTATTAAACTATTAAACATTT
Source organism: Sambucus nigra (assembly GCA_949130495.1). Taxonomy (NCBI): domain Eukaryota; kingdom Viridiplantae; phylum Streptophyta; class Magnoliopsida; order Dipsacales; family Adoxaceae; genus Sambucus; species Sambucus nigra. The sequence goes on from OX422211.1 coordinate 442,476,140, forward strand.
TTTTGGGTATACTAAACTGATTTCGTTTGGGTACACCTTGAAAAAAATTACCTTATTGATTTCATTGAGTTTGGGTATACTAAACTGATTTCGTTTGGGTATACTATTGTTTGGGTATACTATTTCGTTTGGGTATACTAAACTGATTTCGTTTGGGTATACTAAGGTTATTAATTAAACTATTAAACATTTTTTTGGGTATACTAAACTGATTTCGTTGAGTTTCATAACAGATTTCGTTTTATGTATACTAAACCTTATTGATGGATCAAACAAAGGCCCTTAGATAAAATGTTTAATAGTTTTATTTTAATAGATAAAATGATAATGTTTAATAGATAAAATGATAAAATGTTAACTGATTTTATAATGTTTAATAGATAAAATGATGTTATAATGTTTATAATGTTTATAATGATAAAATGATAAAATGATGTTATAATGTTTATAATGATTTTATAATGTTTATAATGATAAAATGATGTTGCAATGTTTAATAGTTTAATAGATAAAATGATGTTATAATGTTATAATGTTAAAATGATTTTATTTATCTTTCATTATCACTTGTGCACCTGACTATTAGGTTTAGTTATAATGTTAACTTATTTACTGTTTTATTTGTAGATGTCAAGTACTGCGGACACTACTTTTCGTCACCCAACTTCTGTTTCTCAGCCAACGACAAATACCACCACACAAGAATCACAAGTAGCAGCCGGGGATTCGACCGAGGTAGCTAAAAAGAAGTTCAAATCTGATGTGTGGGATCATTTCACTAAAATAGAAAAGGAAGATGGGAGTAAAGCCGATCAATGTAAGTGTAACTATTGTTCATTTGTCTATGCATGTTCAAGTTCTTATGGAACTAGTACCTTAAGGAAGCACCTTGGGAGATGTAGAGCTTATCCACTTAATAATTATACAAAGCAAACAAATTTAGTTTTTCAAAAGGATGACGAAGAGGAGAGTAAACTAGTACCTTGGAAATTTGACCAGGGGGATTGTAGAGAGGCACTTGCCAAAATGATTATGATTGATGAACTATCATTTAGGTTTGTTGAAAGTGAAGGCTTTAGGTTGTTTATGAGTGTTTGTCAACCTAGATTTCAGCATGTGTCCCGCACTACAATTGCTAGAGACGTTGTCAAGTTGTATGCTAGGTTGAAAACAGATTTAAAAATTGGTTTGCGAAATCAAACTCAGATAATTTGTCTAACCACTGACGCATGGACCTCAATTCAAAATATGAGTTATATGTGTCTTACCGCTCATTTTATTGACAGTACTTGGAAATTACAAAAAAGGATACTCAATTTTTCTGTCCTTGCTAGTCATAAGGGTGTTGCTATAGGCCAAGCCATTGAAGCATGTTTGGTTGAATGGGGTGTAGAAAAAGTATTTACAATGACAGTTGATAATGCCTCCTCTAACGACACTGCTATTTCCCACTTGAAGAAAAAACTTTCCAAAAAAAATGCATGTCTTAGATGGTGAATTTTTTCATATGCGATGTTGCGCCCATATATTGAACTTGATTGTGAGGGATGGGGTGAAAGAGATAGAGACGTCCATTATTAGAATTCGTGGTGTTGTGAGATACATTAGGAGTTCTCGACAAAGAGCACAACAATTCGGAATTTGTTGTGACCAAGAACAAATTGTGTCCAAATCCTCTTTGTGTCTTGATGTCCCCACAAGATGGAATTACACATTTCTCATGTTAGAAACCGCACTCAAGTTTCAAAAGGCATTTGAAAGGTTGGATGAACTTGAAACAAACTTTGCCTCTGATCTTAAGGAAGGGGTACCTAGTGAGGAGGATTGGGATAATGCTCGAGTATTAACAAAAATTTTGAAAGTTTTTTATGACGTGACCAAACGTTTATCCGGGTCTTTGTATGTCACGTCAAATGATTATTTTCATCAAGTGTGTGCAATTGAACAATTATTGAGTGATTGGGCTAAACATAGTGATATTAGGTTGAGTATCATGGCTAAAAAAATGAAGGAAAAATTTGATAACTATTGGGGAAACATTGAGAAAGTTAATATGATGTTGTTGGTTGCAGTTGTGTTGGATCCACGATACAAGTTAAAGTATGTGGAGTTTTGTTATGGGAGAATTTATCATTTGGAAAAAGTGAATGAGTTATCAACGAGAATATAAGAAGTTATGCATCGTATGTACATTCATTATCAAATATTTGTCGGTACGAGTTCTCGTTCAAAGAACACTCAATCTTCAAATAATATTGAAGTTGATTCCTTGGAAGGTGAAAATGGTGAGCAAGTTAAGTCTCTTCAATCGCAGTTTTTGAAACATTTGGAAGAACGAGAAAGTGTAGATTCAAAGTCCGAAGTTGATGTGTATTTTGATGAAGGGGTAGCAAAGGATGGACCAAATTTCGATATCTTAGCATGGTGGAAATTGAATGGTTGTAGGTATTTAACACTTTCTCTAGTGGCACGTGATGTTTTAGCTATACCGGTTTCTACCATTGCTTCAGAGTCAGCCTTTAGCATGGGGGGGCGTATCCTTGACCAATTTCGTAGTTCCCTATCCCCTAAGGTAGCAGAGTGCTTGATTTGTGGACAATATTGGCTTCGCGCATCACCATTACCACTAGAAGTTGAGATGCGATTAGATGAAATGTCGGATCTAGAATCAGGTAACTTTTATTATGCAATTTTTTTTGTTTTATTAATATGTAACGGAATTATTAATATGTAAAAATATGTTATTTGCAGTCATCACGGAAGATCCCGAACTTGCAGCGATTTTCTCTACTACACCCGTGTTGACTTGAGGTAAAATTTCAGTTGGTATATGTTATTTGCTATAATTCCCGAAAACTGTTATATATGTCAACATATATAACAGAAAACTGTTATATATGTCAACATATATAACCGAAAACTGTTATATATGTCAACATATATAACAGTTTTGGTTATATATGTTGACATATATAACAACAACTGCTATATATGTTAACATATATAACAGATGTTATATATGTTAACATATATAACAACCCTGTTATATATGTTAACATATATAATAGTTGTTGTTATATATGTTAACATATATAACCAACTAACTGTTATATATGTTAACATATATAACCAGTTATGCTGTTATATATGTCATAACATATATAACAGTTATGCTGTTATATATGTCATAACATATATAACTAACTGTTATAAAAATTGTACTCCGAGATAGGTTCGTTTTTTTTCACGCCGTTTCATTTTTTTTGCAGAAACGCTTCACCGAGTGGAACAAAGGAAGATGACTTCAATTGGAAATTTGGAAGGAAAAAGCTCTATTTGCGTGGATGAAATTTATAATTTAATATGAATTTTGAATTTATTATGTATTTCAGATCAGCTCTTTTTGAGGGGATGATAATATGTATTTCAGATGATGCTTTAATCATTACGTTGTTGAAATATTCTAGTTAATTTCATGTATTTTATTCTTGAATGTTGGGATATTCAAGTTAATTTCATTAACTTTATTTATTTTATTTTATTCCACACTTGAATGGTAATTTCATGGTTTAAACTTTAATTTAATCACAAATGAACATGAACCGTGAACCGACCCAAACCAAACCGATAACCATTAGTTCGGTTCGGTTCGGTTCTACATAAATATTCGGTTCGGTTTTGGTTCCAAAACCAGAGAACCGAACCATTTCGGTTCTGGTTCTGGTTCCATAATGGAACCGAACCAACCCGAACCATGCACAGACCTATATTCAGATGCCGATTGGGCCGGGGATGTAGATGGTTGTAGGAGAACTTCTGGTGGGTGTTTCTATTTTGGTTCTGCTCTTGTCTCTTGGTTGAGAAAGAAGTAAAACTCCATCTCTTTGTCCACTGCGGAGGCTGAGTACATCACCGCGGAGAGTTGTTGCACGCAACTCTTGTGGATGAAGCAAATGTTGGAGGATTATGGGATTTCACAGGACACCATGATCATTTCCTGTGATAACACGAGCACGATTCATATATCCCGCAATCCCGTCCAACATTCGCGCACATAGCACATCAGGTTACGCGAGCACTTCCTACGTCAGTTAGTTGAGGAGAAGGTCGTATTCCCGAGTTTCGTTCCTACCGACCGTCAGTTAGCCGATATTTTCACAAAACCTTTAAATGCCCTTAGATTTGAGAGTCTTAGGAAGTCTTTGGGGATTTGCACAGTTGACTGAGGGGTTGGTCCATGTCTAGTATAAGATGCATTGTCATTATCATATCCTTTGATTCCTATTTCTAGATTGTATCTTTAGTGTACTTATTTTCTTTGCTTTGTATATTTCTTTTGAAAAATACAAAAAGATTTGATTTTAAAAAAAAAATTAAAAACACAAAAAGATTTTATTTTGATAAAATTGTTAAAAAAAATAAATAAAAAATCCAAAAAGATCTCTGGTTTGCATTTTTTTTGGATGAGCATTTAAGATAGCCAAGTCACAGCTTCACTTCATATATCCCTGTGACTGTTTGATAGATATTTGAGATGATACATCATTTCATCCATGTGCTTTACATTGTTTGGAGTCTTTGAGATGTAATTGGTGATATTTTCCTACATGTTTGACTCTTATATCCTTTACTGCACACATGCACGGCTCTATTTGATTATTGCACTTGTCTATCACATATTGGTTTGAGTGTTTCCATCTCAATTCTGTCTATACAACGAATAATATGCAATAAAACTTGACAAGATTGGAATGCATGTAAAAACCGTTTTGTGAGACTGTGTGTTTAATTGAGAACGGGGAGGGGTTGCGAAAGGTCATTATCTATTCTTTGCGCAAAAGCCACCGTTCAAAAGGACCTAAAAAATGGAGGAATTTTATTATCCGAGGTCCAAAGAGGTTAAAAGAGCCCCGAAAAAATTTAAAGGCAATAAAAAGAATTATAAGCCAAATATGGGCCAATTAGGTCTCATAAACAATTCTCCAAAGTTTGAGAATTTAGAATACCTCTATTCAAAATATATATCTGAGGGTGTTTGGTTGGAGAATTTAAACGGGTTTGCACTTCCTTGAAAGTCCTGAAAAAGCATGAAAACATTTTGGACGTTATTGGTGTGGATATCACTGTGAACTTTGATCTGTTGATTTGATTGAGTCAATGTCTCTTATTTCCATTTTTTTACACCAAAGGAAGCATTTGAGTTCATTCGTTAGAAGTATCCAATATTCATCGTGCACATATGTCATGTTTGTTTGCATTGATTTTCCTATCGAATTTGATCACACCCATTCATTTACGCTATCATCGGCTTGGTTGTTTTGTGTTTATTCATGGTGTGATTTAGTCCATGTGACACCCTTGCTTTTCTTTTTTATTTATTTCTCTCATTTGTCTATTTTGGGACATCATAAAAAGGGGAAGAAAGAATTATCTTTTTATGGGGGAGTTTTGAAATTTTAAACTTGAAATTTTAAACTCGATACGTCACTTGGTTTTTGCTTTGTCTCATGTGTGTAGGTACTACATGGATTATCATTGGATTGCACACCCTGATGAGAAAAGCGTTGAGATTCCTAAAGATTCGAAGAGCAAACGATGAAGTCTTATTCATTTATATCGTTCCAGTTTTGGGTTCATGGAAGGGTAGATTTGTATAGGCACTTTGTAATTTGATAATTCGGATGTTTGTTTTTATGAATGTACCGGCATAGACATAGGGGGATATTTGTAAGGACAATTTTGTCCATTATTAATTTTTTATGTCATACGCCGTTACACAGTTGAAGAAATTCAAGATTCATATCGTCATCAACGGATCCGATTATCAAAGAAGAGGAGGAATCAAAAGTCTGACAGGCCGGATCGGTCCGCCCAGAGAAAAAGAACTGATACGACCCCGGACCGGTCCGCCCCTCTACCAGACCGATCCGCCTTGCTGAAGATCCAGTAGACCCCGGACCAGTAGAGAACCGATAAAGCCAAAATTAAAACGAATCGATCCGCCTCCTCAGACCGATCCGCCTCAGGCCCGGACCGGTCCGCCTGGGATAAATTCAGCCAGATCGTGCAGAGATTTTCTAGGGCCAGGACTTCTTTTATAAACCCAATATGGGGAGTTGGTTTAACAAGACTTCTTCACACGATTTTCAGAGTTCAAAAAACTCAAAGTCTTCATCTTTGTGAGTTATCAAACTCATGTTTTGATTCACACAAATTTCCAAATCATTTGTGAATCTCTTTGCAACCCAAGAACATAGTTTTGCTGTTCATACCCTTGTGGAGAAGACCGACATTCTTCTTCACTGCTGCCCTTCTGGAAAGGGAAACTTCCAGCCGCTGACTACAGATTCGACGCCTTAGGGTAATTCTGTGTCACCCTTGTATTTCATTGTAATCCGTGTAATTTATACATTACAAAATTATAGTGAAATAAATGGTTTTGCCCCTTTGGGGGATTTTTCCTCATTTGTGTGTGTTTGAATGTTTCCTCATGCTTTACATCTTATTCAATCACACCTAGATGCATGTTTAGGATTTAATTGGGATTAAACTGTGTTTAATTATATAATTTCTTAAATTGAACGCACGCGCTATACTCTTTACAAATATCATCATTTTGCATTTTTCTATCCCATTTATGCTAAACATGTGTTTTTATTGTCTTATCTTATCTTTTATATTGTGTTGTTACACTACCTTAGGCCTAGAACAAACTATGATAAAAATGCACCTATTTTAAGGGCTATCCACCTATTCAGGATTTTATCGGACCAAAGTCGAGTTCATTAAATGCCTAGGGATGCCCCGTAGGCCTTTTATTTTCCTGGGCAAATCATGAGGTATTTGGTTTTTTACGACGAAGACCTAGAGACCTTAGGTTTAATTTTAATTAATCAACTCGCAATTGCAATTAATCTAAGGTGATGTTAATCGACATTTCGATATTGGCTTAAAATGTAAGCCTGCCATTTTGGAACAATGCTAAGTAATTGACTGAACCACTCAATCTTTTATTAAAGATGTTAAATCAAACTACGAGCATAATAAGTTTTGAAATAAAAACTTGCAAAAACTAAGTACGCTACAAATAAACTCAAAAGTAAAACTTCTTGAGATTAGTTGCATTCCAAGCTCTAGGTATCTTTATGCCCTCAATTGTTTCTAAATGATAGGCTCCCTGGAAGTCGTCTCTGATCACCTTGAATGGTCCTTCCTAGTTAGATCTCAACTTACCGTCCAAAGGTTTTTTGGCATTGGCAAGGACTTTTCTGAGGACATAATCATCGATATGGAATTTTCTCGAATTGACGCCATTGTTGTACTGCTTAGCTAACTATTATTGGTAGGAGGCCAGTTTTATCGTGGTATATTCCCCTCACTCTTCTTCAAGGTCAAGTTCAGCGTTCATAACTTCGTCATTCAAACCTTGCTCGGCAATGGTGGACCTCATGGTTGGCAGACCATCCTCCAAGGGGATTACAACTTCTATTCTATAAATTAAAGCGAAGGGTGCTTACCTAGTGGGCCTCCTCAGTGTAGTACGATGTGCCAAGAGATCACGATGAAGCTCATCTACCCATGCTCCTTTTGATCTTTCCAACCTCTTCTTCAAGCCGTCGAACATTATTTTATTGGAACCCTCTATTTGGCCATCGCTTGGGGGTAGTCCACATAATTGAAATGGTGTTTGATTCCATGGTCTTTGTAGAAACCTAGGAAAGGTTCGCTTTTAAAATATGTGCCATTATCCTTGACGATTATCCTGGGTACCTGGAAACGTGTTATGACATTCCTCGAGATGAATTTGATCATATAAGTGTCTCTGATGTTCGATAATGGCTCTGCTTCAATCCACTTTATGAAATAGTTTGTGCCAATCGGTAGGTACTTATGATTTTTTTATCATAGTTAGGAGTGGCCTTATAATATTCATCCCCCACCGGGTAAACAACCACGGACTAATTAGTGATTTTAAGCCACTGGTTAGTTGGTGAAGCATGGGGGAATTTTTTTTGCACTTTTTCGCAATTCTGAGCGTAAAGAACTTGTGATTTTCTGCATATATGGCCACCAATAGTTTTCTTTGAATGCTTGAAAAGCAAGAGACCTTCGTCTCGCGTGGCTCCCACAAATGCCATCATGTAGTTCATAGATAACTTTGTCGACATCTTTTGGATGCACATATTGGAGGTAAGGGTATGTGAACGACCTTTTGTAAAGATTTTCTTAGAATCCCAAATAAAACCATGTAACTTTCACCCTGACTTGACGAGCTTGGTTTTTGTTGGTCGATAAGGTATCATTCTGCAGGTAGGCAATTATCAGGTCCAGCCAGCTAGAACCTTTTTCAATGATGAGAACGTGCTTGAAAACCATCGTCTTCATAATTTTAAGTTTATCGAGAAACTCCACTTCAATTGTTCTCATTAGATTGAAGTCCACTACTGAACTTGGAGCTGCTAAGGCATCGACGTGACTATTATGCCCTTGGGGTAACTATTGAATGTTGACTTCCTTAAATTTTGATATCAATTGGTGAACCACCTGTAGGTATACTGTCATCATTTTATCCTTAGCGTTAAAGTCTCCAATAACTTGGTTAGACATCAGCATTGAATCGTAATATACTTAAGGTTATTTATCCCCAGCTGGTGGGTCTTATATAATCCAACTATGAGGGTTTTGTACTCGGCTTCATTGTTAGAGGCTTCAAATCCAAGATTGATTCCTTGATCGATTACGACATTCTTCAACGTGATGAGAATAATCCCTACTTCAGCCCCTTTAGAGTTGAAGGCGCCATCCATATACAATATACATTGCCTGGATTGGCCAATCCCATGAATTATAAACTGGTCACAACATGTTGGTCGCTAGGTGCTTTTTCTCCCACGAATTCTGCTATAAAATTAGCTAACACTTGTCCTTTGATTGTCGTTCTTGGCTGATAGTGTATATAAAACCTCTCGAATTTAATTGACCATTTGAACATGCGCCTAGATAGGTCGATCTTTTTTAGAAAAAAATTAAGGGGAAATAAGTGAGGACTATGATGGAATGGGCCTCAAAGTAGTGCTTTAACTTTTGATACACGATGACCAAAGAGTAGGCTAATTTCTCTTATGGGAGGTGGAATTATTCGGTGTCCAGAAGCGTCTTGCTGACGTAGTAAATGAGGGTTTGTCTTCCCTTTTTCTCGCAAACAAAGGGCAAACTGACTGCGTGGCTTGAGACTGCTAGATAGAGGTAGAAAGGGTACCCTGGATCTGGAATGGCTACCATAAGAGGTTTGCTCAGGTAAGACTTTATTTCTTCAAGGGATTTTGAACATTTATTATTCCAGGTGATTCATTTCACAATCTTCAGAAGTTGAAAGAATTGTCTACAATGCTTAGATGACTTAGAGATGAAACAATTCAAAGCTGCCAATATCTCAGTTAGCTTTTGAATTTCTCACAACGTCTTTAGCAGTTGAACATTGTTGATCACAACTATCTGGTCAAAGTTTGCTTCAATCCCTATTTTGCTGACTAAGTAGCCGATAAATTTTTCAGACTGGACTCCAAAAGAGCATTTTCTCACATTAAGCTTTATCTGGTAGTGCATGAGGATTGTAAAAGTTTCTGCCAAGTTGTCGAGATAAATGTCCTTATGCCTGCTCTTGACGAGCATACCGTCAAGGTATACCTCCATCATCTATCCCATATGTTGTTTGAACATCTTAGTAATCAATCTTTAGTATGTGGCTATAGTATTTTTTATGCCAAAGGCATGACCTTATAATAGTACAAGCCTAATGGAGTGATGATTGAGTTTTTATCTTAGTCAGTACCAAACAGTGGGATCTAGTGGTACCCCGAGTAAGCATCTAGAAAACTCATCCGTTTATGGGCTGCTGTGGCATCTACCAACTGATTTATTTTTGGTAGAGGAAAATTATCTTTAGGACAAGATTTATTGAGGTTAGTGAAGTCCACACAAACTCTCCAACTGTCGTTGCTCTTCTGGACTACCACTAGGCTAAAGATCCTTTTTGGGAATTAAACTTCTCTAATGTAACTTGCTTTTAGAAGTTTTTCTACCTCCTTTTCCACTTCCTTAACCTTCTCCAGGGTAGTGCGATGAGCCTTTTGCATAATCGATGAAAATTCTAGGTCCACGTACAGTTGATGGAAAGTGACTCTGGGCCTGACATGTTATATGTCTCCCGTGTGAAAACATCTAGGTTCTTCTTTAGAAAATACATTAATTCCTTTCTTTCTTGGTCGGATAATGTGGTGCTGATTAAAAATTCCTCTTTGGTCGAATCTCATAAAAATTATATTTTCTAATTTTTCCACAACTCTCTTTGCGGAGCTGACACTTGTTTCCTTTACCCTTGGTTTGCCATACTTTAGTTTCCATATAGAGGGAGTGGATCCATCTTAAGATATTTTAGGGATAACTTCCTTTCGTTTTTTCTTTTCTTCTTTGGGCCTGATGGCAGCGATGTAGCATTTCTGATCAATAGCCTGATCTCCCCTGATCTCCATTATTCCTCGATATGTGATACACTTGAGTTTTTAATGGTAGGTTGAGGGCGATGCCCTCATAGCATGCAACCTCCCTCTCTATAGGATGGCATGGTAGGGTGAGTCAATGACTACCCCCAGAAACTCGATGAGTTTAGAAATATCACCTACCCTTACAGGTAAAACTACCTTACAGAATGGCATAGTCATTTTTTTCGATGAAGCCGACCAGTGGGATTGTCGCTTCCTTTAACTCCGTTATCTTTAGTTTAAGCTTATGAAAAAGTTCTAGATACATCACTTTCAAAGAAATTTCTTAATTCACTAATATCTTATCCAAATCCTAATTTTCAATCTTGAGAGTGATTACTAGTGCATCTTAGTGTGGGGTTCTTACCCCGACCAAATCATCTTTTATGAACACTATGTGCTTATTGTAATCCATATCTTCTGGTCGCCTGCATTTTCCAGCTTGGCTTTTAATGGGATCTATCTAGAAGGCCTCTATTACTACAGTGACCTTTTTTAGTTCCATCTGAACTATGTTGCCCTAGATATGCTCAGGGTCGGATGCCTTGTGAATAATGGTAAACTCGTGCCCTACTTTGTCATCCAGCACATTATCTAGTTTTGGATCACCATTGGTGGAAAACTGATCAACTTTCTTCTCAATATACTCGTTCAGATGCCCCGCCTGGGCTAACTCCTCAAGATGGGATTTTAAGGCCATGCAATTATATTTTTTGGGTTCATTCTCCCTATGATAGACGCATCTAAGTGCGTTATTTCTCTTGGTCGGATCACCTCCCATCTTCTTTGTCCACTTGAGAAATTATTGGTCTTTGATCTTCCCAAGTATTTTGTAAATTGGTTCCTTGAAAACCGTATTAATGTCCTGGAATGCCTTGGGCGAATCTGCTTTGTACCCATTCTTGGATCCTTCGTTCTACTTCTTATTCCCCTTCTTTGGAGTATTCTCTTTATCATTTTGTTTGTTCGCCTTTGTGTGACCAGTTTATGCTTAGCTGGTGTTGACCACGTCTTCTACTTTGGCATACCTTTTCATACGCGACTTGAAATCATCAATGTTGTTTACTTCCTTCTTAGTGAAAGAATGATCTAACATGAAGGTAGGGTAAAGCCTATATTGAATGATGCTAATACTTCTTGCTCCTATCAATCTTTCACCTCGATAAAGGTTTCCCAGTAGCGCTTAGCATATTCCCATAAAGTCTCCTATGGCTTTTTCCTCATAATGAGTAGAGAATTCATTGTCTTCGAATTCGAGTTGTTGGTGATATAGTGAGCTACGAAGGCTTCTACAAGGGACTTAAAGCTTTTAACTGACCTATATAGAAGCCTCTCAAACCACTTCTGGGCGACATATCCTAGGTTGGATGGGAATATGTGGTAGATAAGAGCATCGTTGTGGTTCCATAGACTCATCGCTTGTCTATTCTGGAAAACATGATCTATGGGGTCACTCTTTCCACCATATATTTTGAACCTTGGGGCCGCGAACTTCTTTGAAGGCTCCTCATCCTCGATTGCCCTTGAAAAAGGGGACTACATCTGCATAATAAGGGCCCTTATTGCCAACTCTTTTATGGATCTAGCTTTATGATGTGCTGGATGTTGATCCATATCTCTTGGGACCGAGCTCCTTATATCTTGCTTATAACGATCTTCATCTAGATTTCATCTTATCAAGTGACTCTCGTACTCTAAACGATCCTAGTCACGACCAGTACTCCTTCCTCGGCTGCGAGTTTTGCTCACCTTAGGGCTAGGGGTCCGACCATGGCATTTTTAATTTCCCTCACATAGTTTTTTCTCTATCCTCTCCAATTGTCGCTGGAGACGTGAATTTTCCTCCATTTAGAGGAGAGTTACCTTACCTCCTCTTGCAAGTGGAGTAGTTGTTCATAAGTGTCAACTAGCCTGTGACACCCCGCCCAATTAAATATCGGGTGATTAGTCCTTTATTAAATGAAAACAGAATGTTCAGTTGGTTCATTCTTAGCATAACTGTTGAAAAACTTTAGTTCGATTAATTACCTAATATTTAATTAAGCTAGTGTCAAAAACATTTACTCCTAACACATCCATTCAGTTTCTTTTAGTAAGCAACCCACTTCATTAACTAAATGAACCATACAACAAATCAAATACCAACCACTGAACTAAATAACAAAATAATAAATAATGAGATGAACGTCCCAGTTAAAATGTCTACAATCACCAACATAAAATACCAAGTTTATTTGAAACTGAAATACTGATGAGAAATACAAAAATATCTCGAAATAAACATAGTATGAGAATGGCGACATATGCCCTGAATAGAAAGTCTGAATAAACTGAAAGAAATGATAGATGCGTATGTTCTCAAAGACCTACAGCTTCCACCATCGCGGCAGCTCGTCAAATAATCCAAGTGTCTAGATCTGGTGTCTCTGTAGCTGGGCACCTGTTAGAATATATATATATATATATATATATATAGAGACATGAGAGAAGATGTATAAGAAACGGGTTAGAACCCGAGTAAAAATAGTTTAAAATAGCAAGTGCATAAATGCAACTTGGCACATATTATTTACATGTTAGAAATTCTTGCCCTCACTTGAGATGCTCACCTCTCAACTAATGTGGATGCCTATCGCAACTTCTAACCCATATTAGCTATGCTACTTAACCTAACTAGTTTGAAGCCACACTATCACTACTTACGTTCACCCGTAGTGCACCCGTATCGCCCATATAATACGTGATTAACATAGTTTATCCCAAATAACTGATTTACGTTTTCACCATTCATGTAGTTAATCTTTTACTCATTAAGATTAATTTACTTATCATTATTACCATATCTTATAATTCGCACAATAGAATTGTTCTCAAGTATATATATATATATATATATATATATTCAATATCATCACTATGCACATATATATATACAAATCCTGCACTCCTAGGTTAAGACCTCTTAGTGCAATGAATACTCTGCTATCGTATCCCGGTACATCTCGCACTGAATAGGGATAAAGGTTCGGATAATCTCCCACGAACCATCAAAATACAACAAAACATATTGGAGGTGAACGCAGTTCCTAGCACAATGGGTCACGCACATACCTACGTTCCCATTAAACCGTCGAACTATCATATCTCGGATAACACGTGTCCAAGGCTCTATGTTCTATGATGCAAGTCTAAAGATCCCCCTGAAGGCTCATCAGGATAAGACTGCCCAAGCGCGTAACCTCCACCCGATAGCAAGCAGCGTAGGTATGTCATACACATAGTAAACAATCCATATATATACACACAACCTGTTATAATATTAGGTGTTCACATAACCATATTACACTTTTTGGTATTTACCCAACCCAATATAAACCTTAGGTAATCCAATTCTTTCTTAATATATGTAGCATAATATTCTCTACTACTTAATGTATTGGTCCATTACGATTATTTACTCACTCTCGAACTATCCTCGTAAGATTTCTACTCAATCGGGAAATTTTACAATTTTCTAAAATCTCGTTAGAAGTGTCAGAAATCTCATTCGAACGAAACTTCGAACGACTTAAGGCCCTGAATTCTCGTTGGAAATTTTGTTCGAACAAGGTCGTTCGAACCTAATTCTAAAGAACCTAACTCTAAATTCTCGTTGGAATTATCGTTGGAAATCTCGTTCGAACGTGGTCATTCGAATGAGATCCAATTCTCCAGGTCGTTCGAACGACCTTGACCCAAATTATCCCCTTTTAATTTCTACGTTTTCTTCCATTTTTGTCCACCCAATGCATGTGTAATTTCACCCAACACAAAACCACTCATCCTAAATCATTTCTACACCTAATAGGATGTCTTTCAACATGGTTTAACATCACAATTCCATTAAATTTTAAGTATGGATGCATTAATTCAAGAAGTCCTTAAAAGCCATATATTTCTATAATCACCATTAATGTATAATCTAAAGTCAAATTAAATTCGTATTTAATCATGCATAAATCTCAGAATTTATATCTCTAAATAGGGTTTCTCAATCTACATGAAGTTCCTACCCAAATTCATCATTTGAAATCAATTTAATCATCAAATTCATTATCTTATGGATGATTCAACAACCTAGTCTAACATGGGTAATATATGCACAAAATTTAGCAAGATAAACACTTGCCTTATGGAGAACTTCTGTTTCGTTGAATGAAACTGGTATTGGGGTGATCATCTCCTCTCGATCTACACGTTAGTGGGAGTGTTGGTGTGAGAGCTTGAGTTTTGCACTAATAACACCTATGGATCACTTCTTATTCCTCTTTCATTCTATCTCTTTTATGTTTAAAAACTGAAAACCTCCATCTAACCCACGTACCTTTCATTTTAATTTCCCAATTTTCGTCCATTTTAATTTCCCAAAATCCCTCCGGGGTGTCGGTTTGGCCTAAATTGCCCCGAAATTCAAATAAAACACCCGGGTAGAATTTTTTGACTATCTCGACCCTTCCAAACTCATTGACGCACTCGAAATATCCATATGAGTTACTTAAAAATAAATTATCTTTTTAACCCATTAAAGTAGTCCCGACACGACTCACACGAACGTCTCGACTTAATTTACTAAACCGTCATATTTCTCACTCACGACAAATGTATAATATCACAATCCCATATTACTTACTCACACAGTAATAGTCAATAGTTTTCAATAATAAGTATTAACCATTGGCACGCTAGTTAATATTTATTTCAAACTAATTAATTAATAATTGATTTCTCATATTTAATTATATTAATCCCACAATAATAATTAATCTCATAATTATTAAAATCAACAAAAGTACGGGGTATTACATAGCCGTGAGATCTGTGTTCATCTAGGCTGCTCATTGCTCTGCTTAGGAAGCTGCTCTTCTGGGTAAAATCTAGGATTTCTGTCTTCACAAACCTCAGATTTGATTATGAGGGGGGCCAGATCATCTTGGACATCACCAGCGAGGGGTGCAATATTTGGGTAATGAGACAATGTGTTTACTCTTTGGTTCTGAGTTGCATTTTTAAAAGGAGAATTGTTCCCACAAACGATGCCAAATATGAGTGCAATAAATCACATTTAAATATTTTTAAAGAGAAAAAGGATTGAAAGAGTAAAGGAATGGGCACAACACACAATATTTACATGGTTTGGCAACTGCCTATATCCATGAAGGGTTTTATCAGTTTTTATTAATTCGTCAGGAGTTCAGAATTACATACCCCTTTGCACGGGATGAGGGATGTATTTATAGTAATAAAAAGTAGTTGAGTTGAATAAGAAACTCCCCTAGCTCCTCATTGGCTCATTGGTGATTCATATTTATCTCATTTGAGAATGTAGGTAATCAAACGAGTCTTCAATTATCCACGTGATATGCTCGTGTGTTCATTCATGCGAAGTTTAATTCGATCGAGGCAACGTGCTAGGCCTATTTGGACTGTAGAAAATTAGGCCCTCATGGATTTTCCCCGGGATTACATATATATTTTCTATTTATTAGAATTATATACATATTAATGTATTATTCATGTATATTATATATGAAAGTATAAACACATAAAAATATTAAGAATTAATAATTCTGAGTTGAAAAATAAAAAATAGAATTTAAAAAACACCCTTTTGCTATTTTAAAGAAAAAATTAATTATAACATATAATAATTATAATTAAGTTATTAAAAAATAGGTGTGCTAAACGCAAATTCTTAAAAGAATTGTATTTAAACATTGAAAATATATTTATAATTGATAACCAAACAGGTGCTTGATGTTTTGGAATTTGAAATCACATGCTAATTAAATTAATTGAATGTATAGGATGAAGTTAGGTTTAAACTAAATTTTGATAGATTTGAACCTTGGTTTAAGTTAAAATGATGTTATTTGTTGTGGAATTGAATCAGGATCATAAATATATGAGTTTTGGGGATATATATCTAGGTTTGAAGCTGTAATGAAGATTAAGGCCATAATCAATGGGGGTTTTAGACGATATACACATTTTTTGTACGAAGGGCCGTCGGACAACGGGACCGGCCCGAAATTCCTCTGGGACTAGAAAAATGAATTATGGACATATTGGTTTTTGGGTTACGATAACATTAAATGTATATATTAGGATGCATGAACATATATTATTATGAGGTTTAAAATAAATTAAGCTAAGTGGGAAAATAGTTGTTTTAAATATAGGGTTTTGAGAATTGTAAACCTTTATTTAGTTTATACAATCAAACATTAGGGATTGGGATGATTTTGTGTATGCGCAAGAGTGATCGACATCCTATGGTATATATAAAGATAGTTTTGAGTACACTTGAGAGTATGTGTATCCTATATTATATGTTGTAAGGTTGGGCTTAATTAAGGATTGAATAGATGGTAAACTAATAATTAAATTAACAATCTGACGTTCGGAGATTAAAATAGTTTGGTTATGCTCGATAGTACGCATTATCCTGTATTTATGTATATATTACGGGTATATGCATAAATCGGTTGATTATACGAACATATTAACTCCTCATGGTGAATCTATCGATCGGGGTTTTAGATTTAAATGGTTGTGAACATGTACCACACGCATAGCTAGTGACGCTGGACTTTGTGGAGGCCGATGTGTTGTGATAGCACGTTAAGTATAGCTATCGCCTCATGATGTGATATACGGATGGATCAATCCATCGGGCAACATCGTCAATGGTGTTAATATGTGTTGACACATTTAGATCATATGTTTAGTTGGTTCATGCTTCGTGATGAGAGAGGCGGATGATCTGATCCATCAGACGAGTTTGGGTATGGGACTATCCAAAAGTGTCACTGCATAGTTATCACCCGTTCTTAATTATTTATGTATGTTCCAAATCCGCTAGGTGGGGGACTCTTATGGATTAACTGACAAAATCATGAAAAGGTTCACCAAAGGTAGATGCCTTCATGTGGTTGTTATAAGATTTATATATATGTATATGATTAGTCTGGTGATACATTGTTGTGATTAGAAGTCATATGTCATATTTATATGTTTTGTTATGATATTGTGTATATATTATTGTAAGGGTGACAAGAGTGGGGTTGGTTCGGGATTGTGTTGTATACATACATTATAGTTCACTGATGAACATTTTTAATTAAATTTTAGTTAAGACGGATGAAATGTAACACTATGAATATCGTGAGTATCTTAATGGGTATATATATGGGTATAGGGGGTGTATTATGTGCAAGAGAAGTTGCATCCCGTGACAATAATTTGTTAGGTGATAGTACTTGCTAGTCTAGTGATAGAAACTCCATAATATTAATTATTATTTAGTTTAGGATACTCGTACTATATTTCTCTTATGATGAGGGGTGAGGTATCTCTTGCATGTGAGTGTCGAGGATATGGCATGTTTATCGTGAATGAGTCCCACAACTATTACTATTTTTATACTATAAGTTATTTCTTGAAACTTTAGGGTGTTGATCCAAATCTCTAAATCTTTTCCCCCACGGGTATTATTATTGTTATATACAAGAAATGTAGGACTGAGGAGTTAGACTTGTAATTTATGGAGATTCAGTTTGTCATCCTTAGAGTTGGAGTCGCTGGTTTATTTTAGTAGTCATTTGTGTTCATGAATTTTGATCTGAGGTGTTTACTAATATATTTCTTTTATTCTAGTCAAGATAGTTGTATTTAAGATATTTTATAATAGTGGATTAAGATTAATTGGAGTTTCAGTTTTATTTAAGTTTAATTATATTACGGGTGGTTTTTATTTATTGTCAATTTTCTAATGTTCATGCTGAGAATGACATAAATTATTTAGTGCTCCATATATTTGGCGTTCGACATGATCAACTTGATGTGAAAAATATCGGGTGTTACATTTGGTATCAGAGCATCCACTTTTTAGTGTCTTTCAGGATTTGTGTTGTGCCCATCTCATTTTTTATTGAGTGGTATTTGATATGTTTAGAGCCTGTTGTAGGCACCCCATCCTAGTACCCCCTAAGTACTTTATCAAGTCCCTAACACTCCTCCTCCCTCCGTAATCCCCAAGCCTTACTCTGAGAACTAGTCTGAAGGCCATCGGGTTCTTTAGAGCCCTGTTTAACTCCGGTCAACTCTCCAACCTGAGCGAAGCTCAATGAAACCTTAAAGGACTGAATCCCATTTCAAGCGGTCCATATTGTGCGCAAATTGGCCTCACGGTTCGCCCAAATGATCCTTACTTTGAATACTAATATAGAGGCCATCGAGCGCTTCTGGGTCCCATTTGAATCCGATCAAATATCCAATCTGAGCGAAACTCAATGAAACCTTAAAAGGATATGAATTCCCTTTCTATTGGTCCATACCGTATGTGAATCGGCCTCACGGTTTGCATGAACGAATTTTTTACTTCAAAAGTTCACAGGGCACTCCCGAGCACCCTTTGACCTTGGTCAACTCTCCAAACCGAGCTAAGCTCAATGAGATCTTCGAAGGTCTCTGAATTACCCTTCTAATGGCCTGTGCCATGCATGAATCGACCTCACGACTCGCACGAATGACCCTTTTTATTATAAAACCCTCCATCCAAACACCATCAGGTTCTTTCGAGACCCGTATGACTCCGGTTAACTCCCAAACCGGTAGTGTCTAAATGAACTCTCGAAGGGCTCTGAATCTCCTTTATAACGGTCCCAACTATTCACAATTCAGACTTATGGTTTGCATTTTATGCTCATTTTTTTGAAAAAGTTCGTTCCGGACTGCCTATAGGCACCCCAAACCCCCTGCCTATTGACAGGGTGCACTTTCCTTGCCCGACAAGGTAGGCATTGTTCCAATAGGCAGGGTAGGGTGATCGAGGGGCGAAAAGTAACGCAGTGTCAGTACGTCAGTCGTTGTTTTCGTTTCACCCCCTCATTACAAAAACTTAAACTATTAACTACACTATTTTAAGGGAGTATATCGGCCAGTCCAGGTATCAAAATCCGCAGAGACTAGTTGTTAGAATTATATTGATTTAATACTTCTCGAATAAAAGTGAAAAATATAATTGTTAAGAAAAGAAAAGATAATACTAGGCATGTGTTTAAACTAAGATTAGCAAAAAGGAATAAAAACAGTAGATTGCGGCTAATATCCCTCACCTCGAATTAATTGGTATAAATGGTTACATGGGATGACAAGTTTAACAAGATTGAATCTTATTTCAATAATTAATTAAATCTAGAGTTGTCACCCCCTAAATCATCATAAAAGCCTACTATGATTTTGGCGTCAACAAATACCCCAAAAATTACACACGTAAGGTTGTAAATACGGCGCATACATGATATAAACCGTTAAATATCCTAGGCGTAAAATCAAGAACAACCCAATCCAATAAAACTCATAAAACCCATTACCAAAGCAAAGCAACCAAATCAACATAAGATGAGTTCAATCAATAACAACCTAAACTAAGTTAGCTAAAAAGCAAGTCAAATGACATTAATTAAATGAAAGCAAGGAAGTGAAAGAAAATAAACCTAGTTAATAAAGCAAGAAAACTAAATAAGACCATAAGAAATAAACAATGGAAGCTT
The DNA here is from genome assembly GCA_949130495.1 of Sambucus nigra. NCBI lineage: Eukaryota > Viridiplantae > Streptophyta > Magnoliopsida > Dipsacales > Adoxaceae > Sambucus > Sambucus nigra. The sequence continues at coordinate 442,496,274 of OX422211.1, forward strand.
GGATAGAGGAAGAATATGATGAATAGTAACTTACAAATCCATTTGGGTGAAACCCTAGTAGAGAGAGAAGCAAAACCCAAAAATCTCCTCCAAACCCTAACCTCTTTAAAATGCAAGATGAAATGTATAAAATGAAAGATATATGTATTCAAATAAACAAAACCCACTTATATAGTAAGTGGTAAAGGAAATAAATGATTTGTCCTAAGTGGTTATGGTGTTGTCCTTCCTCCGCCAGAAATCCCATAACTTCTTCGTTATTGATCGGAATTGCGCACCATCAACGGCCACGAGAAGATGACTCAAAGGGCTTCAAATTCTGTGAAGATATTGGTCTAGAAACCCGAATTGTGAAATTACTAAAATGACCCTGTACGTGCGATTTTAGACGAAACTTCCTCAGAACGCTACCGAACTTCACACTAAGCACCGTAATGCCTACAAAATCTTGATTATACCTCGTAAAATATATAAATATATAAAATAGAGGTTGTCTGGTTAACGAGCATAAATATAGGAATTAAGATACCCGAGGGGGCTAAAATTCATAAGTAAAGAGGGTGAATATATGCAATAGTCGAGTCGAATCACACCCCCTAACTTACACACTGCTAGTCCCTAGTAATGAAATCCAAAGCAATAAGAACTACATGTAAACCACAAGAAAGGAATCTGTACAAAGGAGATAAATGTCACTTTCGCGGGCGAACAATTGCATTTAGCATAGGCAATAAGCCGTTAAACCCCTGGGATACCTTAATAGACGAGTGTTGTCTCGTGAGGGTTTTCAGGGATGAAACCCAGAAACATTTAATTTCCTCAAAAATATGCCCAGTCACATACGGCAAGCCTAACAAAAAGTAAAAAGATTTTAAACACATTATTAGCACAGTGAATGAATTCCCTCAAAAGTCCATAGTTATTAACATTATAAAACGAACTTCATAGAATTGAAACCTTAAAACTGGGAGGGGAGAGAGCACACACAAAGTATGATTTGGCAAAAACTTATATAAACCGAATAAGAAACATTAAAGCGTGCACATATGTTAATCCTCACCGGGAATTACGCTCAATAAATGAAATCACTATGAATGAGCGGTAATATACGGGACATGTAGGCATAAAGAGTAAATGTAAATGGAAACAAGGCAGCGCACATGTCACTAATGAATAATGCTATATATAAAAATAAAAACATGTAATCTCAATGAAAGATACTGTCATTAAAGTAGGCAAAATATATTTTCACTGATTATCACAACTATTTAAACTTTTGAATCGAATTCACCGTAGGATCATATAGAACTTTATAGGGTTTTAATGAAGGTTTGGGTTTGAGGTTATGAAATGAAAGGATTATGTACGGATTCAAAGTTGTTCGGGGATGAAAAACTTGGGATAATGGAAAATTGTGGGCAATTTTAAAAATCGAAGAATGACTTCCTTAAAAATCATTGGATATATTTATAGAAAGCGACAAAGGTTATTGAACACTATATACAACATATACAACTTTCTCTTTCTTTTCTTTTATTCCTTTTCTCTTATTTTCTTTTGTTTTTCTTTTATTTTTTACTACACTTTTTTCTTCACTTTTTCACTCTCACATGCTTAATTGTAACCACGTAACATGAACGTCATTCAATCCCAAGTATCATTCCAAACAAAGGTATGTAAGGTAAGATGTATGGTTTATAACTCGAATGTGGAGTTGGTTATAGGATTTTGAGTTATGAAATGAAAGGCTATATTAAGGCTCAAAGGGGTTGATTAGGAAAAACATAAAAGGTGAGGTCAAGGTCAATATGGGTGATATAACAAAGATGGTCTATGATCATTTCCTAAAGTTTACGCAATTCTCGAGTAAAAACAACTTTGAAAATCTTGCTCAAGTTACACATTTCATAAATGAACTCAATTAATGAAGGATCAAATAAAAGAATAGTGAGCTTACCAACAAATTTAATGTTTTCAATGAGAAAAGAATAGTGTGTAACACTCACAAATGAAGGTATGTCTCGACTCGCACTTATGTAAGTATATACAATGAAACAAAAGATCATCGAGTTATACAAATCTTGAACCAAATCAATAAAGAAAGAAAAGTGCATGTGCTCATGGGATTAAAGTTTAATTTATAAAATTAATCACAATATCAATGATTTGAGGACTAAAGTCTGATAACTTCTAAAATCGAGAACATGCATCATTGAATTGTCTATTGGATCGGGCAATTATTCAAATTTATCATCGAAAACAAAAGCAAAAACCCCATGAAAGTGAAAAGAAATAAAGAAAATAATTTTTGATTTTTTTAATTAATTAATAAATATAAACATAGCTCACGATGATAGAAAAAAATTGAGATGAATAATCACCCCCCAAACTTGAAACTCACACTTTCTTCAACGTAATTAAAGACAATATGACAAAGAGAGGGAAATAAATAAATCACCCCAATTTGGAGCGATCCCCGAGGTAGTCAACGTGAGCCCTATACACACCAAAGAAAAACAAATATATGTACACAAGAATTAAGTTAAAAGGAATTATGTAATAAGTCACAATAATATAATGGGGCTGAAGTGAAAATACTAGATAGATTGATGGTGAACATTTGATTTTATAAAAATTGGGATCACACACATCAAAATCCAATAGATAACAATTAACTATATTATTATTTCAAATCCCATAATTCCACAGAAACACTTAATACAATAGAATACTAAATAGAAAGAAAGGAAGCAATAATAAGAATGTTTTCCATTATAACAACAATACTCCAAAATCAGGACCACCAGAGGATCCCGAAGCATATCTTCACCCATTCCTTTCTCGCGTCGTAAGATGTCCGCCTCAACTTCACCACCACGAATATCGTATAAAAAAATATATCAACTCCTCATTGATGCGACCATTCGTGGCACGAAAAGCTCCCAATTGTGGCGAGGCAAGGTGACTCACGCCACCTTTCACCACGGAACCCCTCGAATCCCCTCGATGGCACACACTTATTCGAATCATACTTTTGATATTGTGGCCTTTTAAACCTACAAAATAATAATTAGGCTAGACAAAAAAATTATAGACGCAATTAAAGTTTGTCAGTGAACGAGTTAAAATGGTGTGTGCAAGTGCATGAAATCGAGTGAAAATATACCACACTGTGACAAAAATGTGTCGGTGTGCGACAACGAGTGAAAAAAATGCAAGTGCATGCTAAATTTAAAAAAAAAATAGTTTAGGAATTCTAGCAAACACTTAGTGTGCATAATGTGGTATAAGGGTGTGTGAGTGCCATTTGGACCAACATAAGCCCCATTCATGAACAAACATAATAATTCATCAACAATTTGTGTTCATGAATGGATATACATCAACAATTAAGCATTAATCAAGTTGGAACAACAATATTGGAGAATACCCAACGAAAACTCAAAAACTGTCAAAATGTACAAAACACCCTTGAATCATGACATTTACAATCAACAATACCGATTATACAAGATAACATGGTGGAAATAATACCTTGATTGTGTAGAAATTGGATGAATTTTGGTGGAGAAAAAAAATAGGGCACGAAAATAAGAGGGTAAAAAGTAGAGGAGGGGTTGAGAAATTAGAACAAATGTGGAAAAAATAAGAAGCACTTTTCGGCCTTACCTACTTGCCCCGGTCGACCGTGGGTGGTATCCCAGTCGATCGCGATTTTCGAATTTGCCTTGAAGTTGAACCAGTGAGCGATGGTAAGGGGAACCGATCGACCGCGATTTCAATTTTTGCCGTGGAGTTGGGGAAATAATGCTAACCTGCTTCGAACAACCCACCGGTCGATTGTGGGTGGGATCTCGATCGATCGGGCCCGTGTTTTTTTCCAACACTTGCAACTGCTATTTTTTTCTTGGACCTGCTTGTATTTTTATAAGACATGCATCCGAATTTGTTTAGGCCAATACCTGTTCTCTAATTGTTTTTTTTTGTTAGCAAAAGCAAACAAGACCTACTTTGCAGTGCAATGGGAAACACGCTGTTAGTTGTTTTAAGCTTACTATATTTTGGAATGGGAAAAATTGAGTGGGGATACAAAAAAATTAAAATCAAAGCCAAGAAAATCTATAATAGAAAAGATGAAAAATATTTACAAAAATACTATAAAAAGAGTATATACACTAAAATATTAAAGTAAGGATGGGATTCACAATGAGCGACACACGTCCACACACATACACAAAAAATGAAAATATATGCATAAAAGTGAGTACGAGTTTGTGCAAAATAAAGAAAATATTTTCGTGAGTTAATTTTTTTTCCTTTTTAACAACTCTATGTCCTGGACGCACAGTCCCTAAATTCGAATTCATTGAACCTACAAAAATTGTCAGAACCAAGCATATACAAAAAATAAAGAAAAAATTAACTAATTACACTAAAAGCTGTACTTAAAAAAAAAGAAATAACAATGTACCACCTAAATTTCAATTATTCAATTAACAATACAAAAGGAGTTGAATTTTTTTAGAGTCTTCCCTAACAATGATTTGACTTTGAGGGATAATTGACGGTCCCTCAATTGAGTTCATGCCTTCTGAAAAATATGGATTCCGTTCAAACAACGGAAGGTATGTGTAATTCAGAAGAAATATACCATCATCAATTAATCTTTTTTTGGGTGGGTGGGGATGATGTGGGGTTTGGATTGAATGGGTGACAGATACACGTGGGACAAATTTTTTGCAATTGGAATGGGAGGTGGCACACATGGAGGCAAAATTGTCTTTATGGAAAGCAACTCGAGCAAATAATCCTCATTAGTGAAAGGGTTAAACATTTTAAAGTTTGGAACCGATTCATTGGACACTTGTATTGGTTCGACAATATAGAATAAAGATGGGGAGGAAATAAATTCAAGCTCAAGATATAAGTCATCATCTCTTGAAGATTGAGTACGAAGGAAATAAGATCATTTTCAATGAAATATTCTTCTATGGGGACCAAAGAAGAAATCATTTCATTGCAAATGAATACTACGTCCATTTCTTCCTCATTTTCATTCTCTATTATACCATGGGCCAAATCAAGAATGGTTTGTTCCAAAGTAGGCAAAAATTCCTCCTTTGGTTCAAAACATTCCTCGACTTCAAAAGTTCCGGAAGAAAAATCATCGTCAGATTCGAATAATGCATCCAAATCTTGTTCCCAACAACGATTTTCTTCCCGATAACAGTTTTCAAAATTTTCATTTTCAAGAATGCGCAAACCCTCACGCAAAGTCATAGGTGGAGGCGCCGATTCTTGATAACTAAAAGTTTGGAAACTATACTCGGAACAACTATTAAAATCATAATCATAAGAATTTTGAAAGCTATTGCAATTAGTTTCAAAATTCTTATCATAAGAATCTTGAGGCCCAATATCAGAATGATCGTTCTCAAAATTCTCGTAATCCATAACTAGACTTTGGTAATACTCACCCAATGACATTTTAGATGTTTCAAGTTTTTGTCTTTGCGAGTATTCACCAAGAGTCATAGGTTTAGGGGGATTTTGAGAATTATCACTATGATTACCGAAAAAATTAGAATAAGACATGATTACCCCAAAAATAGATCAAGGTGGCAAAAATGCACAAAGAATGTGCGTCCAAAAAATTCAAGCATTTCCCGACGCTAAAATGTAGAAGTCTTACAAAAATAGTTAACAAAGAATACAAATAAAAGGAAAATATTACGAAACACTAAATCAATTAAATTCTAAAACAAACAAGTCCCCGGGAATGGTGCCAACTGCAGCACAAGTGTATAAAGATATACGTCGTTGTAGTATAGTGGTAAGTATTCCAGCCTGTCACGCGGGTGACCCGAGTTCGTTCCCCGGCAATGACACCATTATGATCGAGGGGTGAAAAGTAGCTCAGTGTCAGTAGGCCAGTCGTTATTTTCGTTTCACCGCCTCAATACAAAAACCTAAACAATTGACTACGCTATTTTAAGGGAGTATAGCGGCATATCCGGGTATTGAAATCCACAGAGACTAGTTGTTAAAATTATTTTGATTAATACTTCTCGAATAAAAGTGTAAAAGATAATTGTTAACTAAAGAAACGATAATACTAGGCATGTGTTTAAACTAAGATTAACAAAAAGGAATAAAAACAATAGATTGCGACTAATATCACTCACCTTGAGTTACTTGGTATAAATGGTTACATGGGACGACAAGTTTAACAAGATTTAATCTCATTTCAACAATTAATTAAATCTAGAGTTGTCACTCCCTAAATTGTTATAAAAGCCTACTATGATTTTGACGTCAACAAATACCCCGAAAATTACACACGCAAGGTCGTAAATACGGCGCATTCATGATATACACCATTAAATCTCCTAGGCATAAAGTCAATAACAACCCAATTGAATTAAACTCATAAAATCCATTACCAAAGCAAAGCAACCAAATCAACCGAAGGTGAGTTCAATCAATCACAACCTAAACTAAGTTAGCTAGAAAGCTTGTTAAATGACATTAATTAAATGAAAACAAGTAAGTGAAAGCAAGTAAACCTAGTTAATAAAGTAAGAAAACTAAATAAGACCATAAGAAATAAACAATGGAAGCTTGGATAGAGGAAGAAGATGATGAATAGTAACTTACAAATCCATTTGGGGGAAACCCTAGGAGAGAGAGAAATAAAACCCAAAAATCATCCCCAAACCCTAACCTCCCTAAAAAGCAAGATGAAATGTATAAAATGAAAGATATATGTCTTCAAATACACAAAACACACATATATAGTAAGTGGTAAAATAAATAAATGATTTGTCCTAAGTGGTTTTGATGTTGTCCTTCCTCCGCCAGAAATCCCATAACTTCTTCGTTATTGATCGGAATCATGCACCGTTAGTGGCCACGCGAAGATGACTCAAAGGAATTCAACTTCAATGAAGACATTAGGCCAGAAACTCAAATTATAAAATTATTAAAATGCCCCTGTATGTGCGATTGTAGACGGAACTTCCTTGGAACGCTACCGAACTTCACACTAAGCACCGTAATGCCTACAAAAGCTTGATTATACCTTACAAAACATATATATATATATATATAAAATAAAGTTTGTTTGGTTAACGAGCATATATATAGGAATTAAGGTGCCCGGAGAGGCTTAAATGCATAAGTAAAGAGGGTGAATATATGCAATATTCTAACCGAATCATAGGAGCCATGCTGATCGGCACCCCCAAGCCCTAAATTGGCACCATTTAAGGATACCATGACCTCATTCCTAAGAACTCCTTTTCAGCAATCAGAAACATTCCCTCGAATTTAGAGCGTCATCATTCCCCAAAAAACCTATTTTCTAATATTCTCTCCAATTCTCCCACCTCACATTCCTACCACATTTGGTCACTTATCTCACCCTACTTCACCACCTTTATACCACCATAAAATTAGCCTAATCTCCTTCAAAAATCCATAGAAAAAGTCTTCTAGGAGGTTTATTCCTACTCTTTTCTAGTTTATCCATTTAGTATTATTTATTCACTTTATTCCCATTTGGGTATCTTTTAGTCTTATTTTTATTATCTAACATCAACTAATATCCTTTTTTATTACTAGTATTCACATAACTTACTTTCAATAAAATCCAAAAAGACAAAAAAGAGGGTTTGCTTATAAATTTCAAAAGTAAGGTTTCCTTACGTTTTCACACTTTTACACTTGAGCATACTTCTTTAAAGAAATTCAAAGAGGAGTCTTAAATTTGGGTTTATCAGTTAAACCCCACCCTATTTTATATCGAACTACGTGGACTTTGATGCCTTTAGGGCTACATAGGCGTCCCAGGCCATTCCTAGGATTAGAGTCATATCTTTCCCATTTTATGCTTTTATACTATATTGTATTTATTTCATGAGTCATAAATATATACGTGTCTCGATGACATGTACATTCGCTTTTCTATATCAATTCATGATTCGGAGAACACTCATATTATGTTTATGTTTTTTTAAGTACACTCCTTCGGATGATTCCTCTTCGTCTTTCCCATGACGCGAGTCAGATGAATTCCTTCTCCAGTTATTTACATTACATACATGTACGCACACATCACGTTGTGGAGAAAAGGAGAATATTAACATATCCCATGAGAGACCAAAAGGACGGAATGGACGCCTAACTCCTTCCCATTCCTTAACTTAGTCCCCTGACCCTTGATTCATTTGGTTTCGTATATATTAGTATGATCTTGATGCCGTTCTGTCGAGATGGATATTTTTCTTTTGTCTATTTTGAGCAAAATAGGCTGGCGACTCCATTTCTTAGTTTTATCCCCTTTTAACGATGAACGATTTAGCTCGCAAAGCAACTGACACGACTGGCAGAAAAAGGACTCCCATATCCTCGAATCACATGCACGCGCACGATGGAAAAAAGAGGGAGATGATATCTTATAAGGTTGCTCCCCTCCCATCCCAATTTCAGGGCCGACCAGTGCTAGAGGAATCCTACCTGGATATCCACAGTGACAACTCTGCTGGGGACTATTTTAGAGGACTAAACTCTATTTTCATATGGGGTTATTTCTTTTCTCTCCTACTTTTTTATATGTCTACATATGCCTCCACTTGTATCTTTTCCTTACACACACACACACACACACACACACACACATATATATATATATATATATATCTCATTCTTATCGTGATGTTTATCTCTACCATGCTCTTTTCTCACCACATGTATATATCACCCCCTTAGCATATGCTTCACTTTTTACTCGCTTGTATATATCCACCATGTTCACTTCATGCACTTACACTGTATACAATATCACTCCTACTTACATGCTTCACGCATTACTTGTAGATTATCATGATTAGTTTCACTAGCACACACCTTCAATTTTTTATCACTTGTATATATTTCCATGCTTGCTTACACATGTTTCACCCATCGCTTGTAGATTAACTATGCCTAGTATCTCTAGGACACACTTCCACATTTATTGAGCATGGTAATATTGACCAAAATTTTGTCTCGTAATGGGTGCTATTCCTCCGGGGCACAGCTAACCTAAGCGATATGATTCCCACTTTCCATTGGCCTAGTACCTTTGACGTATATCGAATAATTCCCCCTGCATCGTACCGCTTGACCGAACTCATGACATGAGGTATATTATAGGAAAACATAGGTCTAGTATATTGAATTCTCTCTCCACACGAGATATATCGTGAGGTAATTCACGTACACTCAAGTATATCAAATAGCTTGTCCACATGTACCGATGAATGATTGCCCTTATAGGAAAACATTATATCATGGAAGTCATGATAAAGTGGGGAACCCTTCCATTAACCCACCAAATGCATCAACCTCATATAGGCGTCTACCCTAGGACACTCATAACTAGTTTGTCGATTATAATGCGAAACTCTACCAAAATTCTAGATCGCTATACCGCCTATTTTTTGCACTATTTCCCCAATTTCTTAAAACAGGTGCCTATTTGTGAGTCTGAAAACAAGTCAAACCGTGTTTTGCATCTTATACCCAATCTTGTCTCCAGGCTCGAATCCTGTCCGATATTTTTCCTGAATTTTAGGTAAACATAGTAAAAGTGGAACCTAATAGTAATAACCATGCTGAGTATTTTCCCTTCTCTCTTTTTTCAAAAATACCAAAAACATATCTTCCCCTTTTTAAAAGAAAATACTAAAAATATTCCTTTTTTCCTAGAAAATAAGCTAAAATTATTTTTCCTCTCAGGTTGATCGCATACCCAAAGTTTGGCCTGGCTCCCTATTGGCTTTGGTATTTTGTCAAACCACCTCGACGCTCTACTGCTTCCTCTGCTACTTCCACTTAATTTGAGATCTATCTTCGCAAGTTATTTAGGGAGAATGTGGACCAGGATTCGAATGTTCAATCAGATTTAATGATTATCTTATCCCAACTTTGTACCAAGATTGATCACCTATAGGCAGAAGTCCAAGATGTGCAATGACATTGGGTCTAGACTCCCGAGGCTCATGAACTCGAAATTCTCTTCCCTCATGCTGTGGGACCACCTGCTCCTGAACCTGTTTGGGTCCTAAAAGAGTAACGACATGACTCGCGTGTCCCACCTACAAATGGACCGCCACCATCTAAGCTACTGATCCCAAATCTTTCCCAACCAGGGGCTAATCTGTCGATGTATATGTATCATAAGGAAAAAGAACTAAATAAGGTCAAAGAAGACCTTAAGCTATTGTCAAAGAAATTCAACCATGTCAAGATCTCAGAGAATTACATGGAATATACTCACATGTCTCCCTATTCTAAAGCCTGATTACCGGAGAAATTCAAAATGCTAAACATTGAGAAATTGGGAGGTAGCGGGCCCTCGATTGTGCATCTACGTAGCTATCACCGAGCCATGACCCTCCTTAGGGCTTCAGAAGAGATAATGTCCTAGACATTTCAAAAAACCCGGAGGGTTGCATAAGGTGGCACCTATCCCTCGAGGAATCTAGAATCCACAGTTGGGAGGATGTAGCCAAGGAATTCATGTCACAATACAAATACAATAAAGAATTAAAAGTTACGCGTAGTGACTTATAGCTACTCAAGAACAATCCTGGGGAATTAGTCAGTAGTTTCATTAGAAGGTGGAGAGAGAAAGCTGTTACCATAACCAGCACGCTATCAGAAGAAGAGCAAGTGTGTATAGTGAAGAAAACTTCTTGGCCCACATCCAAACATCGATGGGATGATAATGCTACCCACACTTCAGAGCCCTCCGGTAGGTTGGTGTGGAGATTGAAGAAAGGGTCGCTAGTCACAAAGTGGAATCTGAACTAAAAACGCTGGCTGGGTAATTTGTGATGTGGAAGTATGATAAGCCAGCCATTACCTCAGTCATTATAATCAACAACATATCTTAACCTACCATTTTTGGGCACCTGAAAATCACCTCAACCTTGCCAAAAAAGAATATACTGAACTCCACGCCCCCCTATCAAAAGTGTACGAAGCCCTGCTGGCCCGAAATCTCATCAAGCCATTAAAACCTTGACCATTACCAAATACGCTCCCCAAGAACATAAGACATAACGCTCACTGTGACTTTCACTAGATTGCAGGACACACCACTGATCAGTGTTTTCACCTCAAAAATGTGATCCAAGGTCTCATAGATCAGGGCATCATCGCTCTACCAGCTAATCCTAAACTCAACACCACTCATAACCCTATCCCAAAACATGGAACTGGGGTGGACGTTGTCTTGTCAAAAGTAAACTCAAAATTTGATCCCTTTACCCAAATCTTGCCTGCTAAAACACCTAACATATCTACAATCTCACCCAAAGCCCTCAAGGATTGCCTATAATTTCTCCTACATCCCACGAGCTTCAATGATCAAGCTCTGTCAGTGCTCACTGGAGCCTGTATTGCCATTCGTACCCGATCAGAGGGGGAGGCATGGAATTACTCACAGTTCTGGACCTACTCAGGAGGTTTGGGCTGAAATTTCCCACAAAGATGACTATCGACTAATAAAGATTTAGCGGTTTATTTATGGAAACTCAAAAGTGAGATCTATAATCAGATGAATGGGTTGTGACCGCAGATGAGTTCAACTTGGACGATATCATACAAATCATATCAAATATGTTCAGCCAGAAAAAGGGAGATATGCATTATCATTGAGTTGCTTACAGTCCTGAAGCACCAGGGGCATCTGGTTCCTTCATTATTTCACTTCCTCGCTAAGTGGGAAGACTTGTATGATGAAGCTATGGAAGTTGTCGAATGTGTTGACTACTCTTGGTAGGATAATATCATCGCCATGGGACGGGGTGATGATTTTGAGAGCTCAAACGATAAGTCAGAGGACAAGGATTTTCCCTTTTACGAGTTACCTAAACCATTGTATGACTCCATTGATAAGAAGATGAAGGTAAGGTTAGAAATCTTCTTCAAAGATGACAACACTTGGGACGAGGAGAAAAAACATGAGGTGTAACCTTTGACTGACAAAGTCGTGAAAAGCACTAAAAAATCTGGGGACAGTGATATCGAGGAGTCATTTAACCTACACACACCAGGACTGATTCTCTGCATGATTTGCCAAGAGGCCACGCTGTTAGACATGTTTATAAAGATCGCCACTACTGAGACACCTTTCCTCAATTCGCATGCCATTACAGTCAATCTAAACCATGCTATCTATTATCTTTAAGAGATCCTTAAGCTTGTTACTATTTCTCCTGTCTCTGATATCATTGTAAATAAGGCCTCCGTTGCCTTGATTCTAATGAAACTTTTGATGATGATTTATTAAATGAAAAATTCTTAACTGATCTCAATAAGGAGAAAAATAAAAAACATAATCATGTTCAAACAAATGGTGATGAGACTATTATTATTAATCTCGATTCTAGTATCCATCTACACGAGATTAGAATAGGTTCTACCCTCGATGAGCATGAGCAGGCATAATTTGAAGTTCTTCTGAAAGAGTTCGTTGGCATTTTCCTATGGTTCTATGATGACATTCCTAGTATTGATCCAGAGTTATCTCAACACGAGATTCCCACATTCCCAGAGAGCAAGCCCATTAAGTAAAAATTAAGGAAGCTCCGAACATAATGGTCCCTCAAGGTCAAAGAAGAAGTGGTGAAACAGTTAAACGTAGGCTTTATTTGTTTAGTCAAATACCCTACATAGCTTGCAAACATCGTCTCCGTGCCAAAATTGGGATTGGGAGGGAAAGTTCGCATGTGCGTCAACTATCGAGATCTGAATAAGGCATCCTCGAATAATGATTACCCCTACCCAATAATGACATGATCGTAGACAATATGACCAACCATGCTCTCAAGTTATTTATTAACGATTTTAATGATTACAATCAGATTAAAATGTGCCCTGGCCACCAGGAGAAGACCACCTTCATCACCCCATGGAGAACCTTCTCCCACACAGTCATGCCATTTGGGTTAAAAAATGCTGGAGCTACCTATCAAAGGGCCGTCATATCCATCTTACAAGACCTCATCCATAAAAAAGTCAAGTCCTATGTCGACGACATGATCATCAAGTCTAGGACTTAAGAAGGTCACATTCCTGCCTTGAGGAAATTTTTTGAGCAACTGCAATAATAACAGATGTGACTCAATCCATTGAAATGTGTCTTTAGTGTTATTAAAGGAAAACTCCTCTGGTTCATAGTCAGTGAGAAAGGGATTGAAGCTTACCCTGCCAAATTAAAAGCTATAATCAAAATTCCACCACCCCGAACGGATAAAGATACGTGAGGATTCTTGGGTAAGTTCAGTTGGTTCATTAGCTAACTGATCTCTATCTGCAAACCTATTTTCAAACTTCTTTGAAAGGACCAAACTAAAGTTTGGAACGAGGAATGCTAAAAAACCTCCATTCAGATCAAACGATACCTCACCTAACCTCTGGTGCTCATGCCTCCGCAGTCAGATCTCCCTCTCCTTCTGTACTTGACTGTCACCAATACTGCAGTAGGGGCTTTAATAACCCAATACATTAAGGAATATCATAAGGAGAGATCAATCTACTACGATTGTTGAAAGCTAGCTGGGTACGAAGTGAGCTACACTCCTTTTGAGAAGGCATATATTTCCTTAGTCTGGGTATGGAGAAACTACGACACTACATGCTTACATTCAGTATCAGACTACTATCCCAAATGTATTCCATAAAATACCTTTTAGAGAAACCCGCTCTGTCTAACTAAATGGCCCACTGTCTAATGTTACTAGACGAGTTCGACATTGTGTATGCCACGTAGAAAACTAAGAAGGGGAGAACCATCTCTGATTATCTTGTCGACCATCCTATAGAAGGAATTGAAGTTTGGGTCTCCAAATTTCCAGATGAAGACATCCTCTGCACTACTCAGGAGGACCTCAGGTGGTAGATATTCTTCGACGGAGCTACCAACAGGAAAAGGATATGGTATTAGGATACTTCTAATCACTCCCGATGACTCTCACACTCCTATTGCCAATAAGTTGGATTTCTCTTACACTAACATTATGACAGAATACGAGACATGCACCGTAGGGCTCAATATCACCCTCAATAAAGGAATCAAGCACATAAACGTCTATGGAGACTCTGCCCTCTTTATCGTATAAATTCTCAGGAAGTGAAAAGTCAAAGATAAAAAGCTCTTACCCTTTCAAACCCAACTAGAAGAGCTTGCCTCCCAATTCAAAGATGTCACCTTTCATTACCTTCCTCACTAAAAGAATAGCCAGGCTATCGCACTAGAAACTTTAACCTCAATGATCGACATGACAGAGGAAATAACAATGGCCCCCTTTTTGGTTTTGAAATAAGCTACATCCACCCAGTGCTACCACACCGAGCTCATTATAGAGGAAGATATAGACATGGAAGGATTGTGGTACTACGACATGTGGTGCCTTCTTGAACATGGTGGGTATCCTCGAGATGCACATAAGAAAGATTATGGGACCCTTCACAAATTAGCTGCCCAATACATAATCTATGACAAAGCGCTTTTCAAGAGAAACTTCAATAGAACCCATATGCATTCCATAGCAGGGGAAAGAATTAAAAAAATGAAGCTAAAAATACATAATGAGTGATGCGAGCCCCACTTGAAGGGTCACATATTTGTTAGAAAAATCACCCATCAAGGGTACTAGTGGACCACCATGGTCCAAGACTACACTTCTTATGTTTCGAGATGCCTCAAATGCCAACAGTTTAAGAACCTTCAACACTTGCTTTCCCGAGAGTGGTACAATATGACCTCTCCCTCACCCTTCTATACCCAGGGCATAGATAGCATTAGGAAGGTCACTCCCAAAGCTTTAAACGAGCACGAATTCATCCTGATTACCATTGGTTACTTCACGAAATAGGTCGAAGTCGAGTCATACGTGGTATGAAATGCAAAGAAAGTGACCAAGTTCATCAGAAAGAATATCATTTGTCACTATGGAGTTCCCCATGAGTTAGTGTCAGATAATGGACTCCACTTCGAGGCTGAGGTCACAGAGTTAGTCTATGAGCATTGAATTCAAAGATAGAAGTCTTCTCCCTACTGATTATAAACCAACGATGATGTAGAAGCCACCAATAAGAGCCTCATAACTATTGTCTGGAAGAAGCCTGAGAGCTGTAGGTACTGGGCCAATCAAAACCCATATGCCCTTTGGGGATACCGTATGTCCATCGAAACACCCATTGGGGCTACCCCCTATTATCTGGTATATGGCATGGAGTCGATTCTCCCCGTCGATTGAGAAACTCCTTCCTTGCGTGTTATGCTTGAAAGCAAGGTCAGTGAGGTAAACTGGCATCAAAGACACTACAATGAACTCTCGTTCCACTATTAAAGGAAATTAAAATCTCTATACCACATACAAGGGTACCATCTCCGGATCGTGCGATCATTCTTAAAAAAAGTTAAGGACCGCGGTGTCCAAGAAGGAGATCTTTCCCCCAAAGAGATTGCCAAACCCGTTTAGGATCCGAGAGGAAAGTTCAAACCTAATTCGAGTGGTCCTTATATTTTGAAGAAAATCCTGCCAGGAGGCACTGCTATGCTCACAGATCTTGAAGGAGAAGATATGGCATGTCCAGTTAACCTGGACCATCTTAAGAAGTTTTACCCTTAGTTCAAACTCTCATCGAGCTACGACTCTTATTATCCCCCTTCTATTCTGAAAAAAATCACTCTCTCTCTCTCTCTCTCTCTCTACATTTACCTTTACTCAGAATTACGTGGGATCTGATCCTCCCAATTCAACCTTTTTTAAATAGAAAAATCCCATAAACTTTTAAACCCACAGAGGTATATAGGCAATTCATAATACACATGTTGGCACGATCCTTTATTTTTGAAAAAAATGTTTTTTTTCTCCCTTTGAGAACAATGGTCTTTCTCATCATTTAAATGCACAAAAGTATTATGTACGCCTTAGAAATTAATATAGAGAGTTCAAATACAAAAACTCATCAAAGGCACAATAAAATATGTCAAAGTCACTTTTCTTTTATTTAAATTAGGAATATGGCTATTACATGAATTGTCAGCAACGGAAGTCAAATAAACCACTCCCTTCTTAACCCTCATACAACATACAAATCCCTACCATTAACAAGCTTCACAAAAAGATCAAAAAACTTATCAAATACGTGCCCAAAACAAAACATAAATTTCCAAAAACCTACACCAGCTTCTCAAACCATGTCTTCAACTATCCTATGGGCTTAACTCATTATCATTACATGCACTTGGAGGTTACCAAGAGTTCCACTCCTGATTATGGCTCTAGATGCGCTCCATAAGATGGTAGGCCTTAATGAGATTTGATGAAACCACGATACCCTTTTCTAAGGTGTAGAACATTGCAAGCCATCTCTGTCAAGTTTCCTCCACCAGGATCTTTTCAACCACCTATTTCCATAAGCACTTTAAATAGTTCCCTGATATGAACCCAACCTCTCCAATAAATTATGGCGTATGGGTAGACGATCGAAGATGTTGCAATGGAGGCCCCATTATCATCCTCAAGGACTCGATCAAGTCCTCCATAAAAAAAGAAATTAGTTATGGGAGGAAGAATAATTTACTCTCATCCCACTTAGTGCATCCGCCAGGGAAAGTAGAAAGAGGTCTGGTGATTACCAACCAACCATACATACCGATATTCCCCTAACTATAAAGCAGGTTGATAGTTACCCCACCACGATATAAACCAATGAAGGCATTGGGCCTCATGCTCCATAAGCCAGTTAACCTAGTTTTTTATCGACGGGTCAAAGCTAAAGAAGGGAAAAGAGAAAAAAATTAGAATGCCTGATAGAGGGTACACAAGAGGTCCCCCTAAGTGCAGTCTCTTAGATAGACACATAAAAAACATAATAGGGATCCTTCACAAAAAGCCAGCTCGACCCTCCTTCCAGGCATCTAAGCCATTCAGAGTCTCCGCTAATACCATCGCAGCAAGACTACAGTGGTAGGACATCTATAGTGCTATTGTGGACACCTGAGGGTCAACCATAAGATCGCCCATCATTGACAAAATCCTGGCAATTAATTTCAGGACTACAACACCGGTGACGCCATTATTAGTACAGTCTTTTCGATACACTAGATTCAACATGATGCAAGAAAGGCGATTAGCTCCACTTGACATCAAGCTTTCCATCTCCTCATCCATAGACCAACCAAATTAGCAATGATTATTGAAAAATCCAAAACCCAAGAATGTAAGAAGAGTGCCATAAAAGATTAAAGCAGTGTACCTGAACTTACAAGTCGATAAGCAGACTGGGGATATGTGAGTCACAAACTATTATGGGAAACCCTCAATTTTTTTCTTCTAATCATTTTCTTTTTAAATTAAGTCCCTTCAAAGGGAAGATTATTGCAACCCAACCTTTGAGGCTTTCCTTTATCTAAACATACCAAAAAGATATTCAAAAATTTCAAAAACACATTTTCCTACGTTTTTCTCAAAATAAAACCTCAGCAGAAAATTAAACTGTATATAAATTAAGTCACTAAATCAAGATAATCAAACAAAAATGCATCATTTTCCCTTTTGAGTCTCTTTTTCAGGTACAATGAAAAACCACTAAATTAATCATATAACATGGTCAATTCCAAGCTCCTCCAGTCACGACGATGAATCTATGAGAAAATCCCGAAAGAAAAAACCCAGAAATGAATGTCACCTCAGCCTTCATAACCTATCGTAACACCCTCTATCCAAGGTACCCGATGTGTCCAAACTTTTGCGCTAGCAGCCTCCTCATCTGTGCATTCACACCCGTAACCCATGAGGACCCCCGAAGACAAACGCCAAGGGTAGAATGTTACTTGTTTCCCCAACAAGAGTCAATATCCTATTAGCAGTAACCTTGATCCTTCCTCGAGAAACCTAGGATTTTGTTCCTTATTTCGATAAGCTCCTCCCCAAAACTGCCTACCGGCAGTCCCCTCAAATTTCGTTACAAAATTTCCAGAAAAATCCAATGATTTCTTGAAAATTTCATGAAAATTCCTGGAACATCCCCGCGTATCAAGAATGTCATTACTATAAGAAAAACACATTATGGAGCACCGAGCCAGTTATAAGCCTCGTTAATTCCCCATAAGATCATTGACACTCAGTCTTGTCACCAACATACTCGCTAGCAGAGCCAAAAATCCAAGGTTTACCTGCACCTACGATGATGTACACTTTCCTTAACGGAGCCACAATTTGAAAAGCTCCCCTTAAATAACTTTTTAGGTCCACATAATTAACCTCGACCCGTTGAATCAGTCATTTAACTCTTTCGGTGTGCATAATCGACCTCGACCTACTGAATCAATTATTTTATTCTTTATGTCTACAGAATCGACCTCGACTCACTGAATCGGTCATTTCACTCTTTAGGTCCGTCTCAACCCGCTGAATCGGTCATCTCAATCCTTTGGTCTACAAAATTGAACTCGACCTTCTAAATCGATCATATTAATATTTATATCCGACCTCAACCCTCTAAATCGATAATTTTAGTCTTTTGGTCCTTGAAATCGACCTCGACCCTTTGAATTGGTCATCTCAATCTTTAGGTCCGCAGAATCGACCTCGACCCTCTGAATCGTTCATTTAACTCTTTAGGTTTGCTGAATTGACCTCGACTCTATGAATCGGTCATTTCATTCTTAAGGTCCACAGAATCGACCTCAACCCTCTGAATCGGTCGCTTAAATCCTTAGGTCTTTAAAATCGACCTCGACCCTCTAAATTGGTTATATCAATCTTAGGTCCATAGAATAGACCTCGACCCTTTGAATGGGTCATCTAAATATTTAGGTCGTAGAATCAATCTTGACTCTCTGAATCAGTCATTTTATTCTTTACGTTCGTAAAATAAACCTCGGCTCGCTGAATCAGTCATTTTATTCTTTAGGTTCGTAAAATCGACATCGACCCTCCGAATCGTTCACTTCAATATTTTGGTTTGCAGAATTCACCTCGACCCTTTAAATTGGTCACTTTAATCTTTAGGTCCGTAGAATTGACCTCAATTTGCTGAAACGATCATTTCAATATCTAGGTTCGTAGAATTGACCTCGACCCTCTTAATCGGTCACCTCTATCCCCTAGGTCAACAGAACTGACCTTAGTCTTCTTCCCAAACATCGATGAGGTGTCTATCTTTTTACGTCCTCCACTTATTCCAAGCTCTCCCGTCGAGGGGATCTGTATACATCCCATCCTAGTACCCCCTAGGTACTTTCACAGGTCCTTAACACTCCTCCTCCCTCCGTAAACCCTAGGTTTTACTCCGAGAACTAATCTGCAGGCCACCGAGCGCTTCCAAGACCAGTTTGACTCCGGTCACTCTCCAACCTGAGCGAAGATTAAAAAAACCTTAAAGGGAATTGAATCCCCTTTCCATCTATCCATACCGTGCACGAATTGGCTTCACGATTCGCACGAGCGATCTTTTTTACTCCGAGTATTGATCTATAGGCCATCGGGTGCTTTCGATCCCCATTTAACTCTGTTCAACTCTAAAACCTAAGCGAAGCTCAATGAAACCTTGAAGTTGTTTGAATCCCCTTTCTAATAGTCTATACTGTGCACGAATCGGTCTCACAATTCACATGAATGACCATTTTTACTTCGAAAGGCCACCGGGTGCTTTTGGGCCCCGTTTAACCTTGGTCAACTCTCTGAACCCAGGGAAGCTCAATAAAATCTTGAAGTCTCTGAATCCATTTTCTAAAGATTTGTGCCATGTGCGAATCGACCTCACGATTTGCACAAACGACCCTTTTTTCTTTGAAAACTCCCGTTAAGAGACCATCAGGCGCTTTCAAGCCCGTTTGACTTTGATCAACTCCCAAACTCGAGAGTGGCTTATGGATTCTTAAAGGACTCCAAATACCCTTTCCAATGGTCCCTTCCATGCATGATTCAAACTTATGGTTTGCATTTTATATGGTTTTTTTGAAAAAATATGTTATGGACTGCCTATAGGTACCCCATACCCCCTGCTTATCAACAAGGTGTACTTTCATTGCCCGAAAAGGTAGGCACTGTTCCGATATACAAGGTAGGGGCCATGCCGATCGTCACCCCCAAACCCTAAATTGGCACTATTTAAGGAAACCATGCCCTCATTCCTAAGAACTCCTTTTTAACAATCAGAAACATTCCATCCAAATCAGAGCGTCGTCATTACCCTAGAAACCTATTTTCAAACATTCTCTCATTTTCTCTTACCTCACTTTCCTAACACCCTTGGTCACTTACGTCACCTTACTTCACCACCCTTATACATTATAAAATCAGACTACTCTCCAAAATTAATAACAAAAGTCTTCTAGGAGGTGTATTACTACACTTTTTTAGTTTATTCATTTAGTATTATTTACTCACTTTATTACCATTTTGGTTTCTTTTAGTCTTATTTTTGTTATCTCACTAATATCCTTTTTTATTACTAGTATTCTCATAACTTATTTTTATAAAAATCTAAAAAGAAAAAAGGGGTTTACTTGTAAATTTCAAAAGTAAGATTTCCTCATTTTTTCACACTTTTACACTTGAACACATTTTCTTAAAGTACAATCAAAGAGGAGTATTAAATTTGTGTTTATGAGTTAAACCCCACCCCTATGATATATCGAACTACGTGGACTTTGATGCCCTTAGGGCTGCGGAGGCATCCCGGGTCGATCCTGGGATTCGATTCCTATCTTTCCCGTTTTATACTTTTATACTATATTGGATTTATTTTCTAAGTCATGAACTCATATATATTTGTGTCTCGACCGACATGCACATTCTCTTTTCTATAGAAATTCGTGAATCAACGAACACTCCTATTATATGTTTATATTGTTTTTAAGTACACTCCTTAGGATGATTCCGCTCCGTCTTTCCCATGGTGTGAGTCAGATGATTTATTTCTCCCGTTATTTATATTACATTACACACATGTACACACACACACCCCAATGCGAGTGACGGAAAGAGAACTCTTATATCCTCAAATCACCCGCATGAACACGGTGGTAAAGAGAGGGAGATGATCTCCTCGAGGGTTGTTCCCTTCCCATCTCGATTTTAGGGTTTTGTATTATGGTGTCGCCATGAAGCCTGAAGACATCATTCGTTTCCATTGGAACCTTGGAAAGACTCGAGGAGCATTCGAGAATTGAAGAGTATGAGAATGAATATCATTGCGAGTAAGTAGTAAAGGATAGAACTAGTGGTTAGACATAGGCTTGTAAACGGATCGGGTTCGAACCGGATCAGGCAAATCCAAATCCGAATCCGTTTCAGTTAAACGAATTCGGATCCGATCCAGTTATCCGACGGATTATCTGTTTGGGTTCCAAATCTGACTTGTTAAGAATTCGGTAATTCGATTTGATCCGATAATTTATTTATTTTTTTTAATTATGATTTTCATTAAAAAAATGTAATTTTAAGTTAAAATTACATTTTTAACCACTTAATTTGCAACATTTTTTATTTCATTTCTTTTTTCATAATGATAGTTTCAAATCCAAATAGTGATATTTCCAAATCCGATTTTTATTTTCATCTCTTATTTCATAAATTTAATTTGCAAATGTTTCCAAGATAAAAGTCCAACATTTATTCTTAGATAAAAAGTCCATCATTAAAAATCAATATAACACCAAGATAGAAGTCCATCATTAAAATATTAAACACACCATCCATCACAAATAAACCCAAGATCAAATCCAACAACATTCAAAATCCAAAAATTACAAACACGACTTGGATAAAAGTTCAAAATCAAAATACAAAACCACATCTTCACTTCAACTTTCTCCTTCAAAGCCACCCTGAAAAACAAAGAAAATAAACATTTATCCTTCAAATATAAATACAAATATTGTAAGAAAACGTATGTTAAAAAATGAAAGAAAATAATGAACTTACTTAGTGATTATCTTCTTCTATGCTATTGCTGAAACAAACCTTATGATTCTTGAACAGCTGAAACAAATATTATAAAGATTTAAATATTTGAAGAAAAGAAAAACATAAAAATAATGACAAATTAAATAACTACTTACTTGACGTGTCTTGTAGAAAAATATCATCGTCGTGTTGTTGGCTATCGATGTCGATAAAATCATTTCTACCCACATTGCTCGAATTTTGACAAGGATCCAGTGAAGACATACCTGCCAAAAAAATAGTAAATAACATTAATTTAGGATAGAAAAAACATTGGTTCAATACATAAACAGCCAAGCAGTTCATAAACATTGAATGAAAAAAAAAATTCAGACAGAAAAAGGGCCATTACATAAACAACCAACGTTTATTTTTCCAGCTATAAGAAAAAATTCAGCCAAGCAGTACATAAACAACCAATGTTTTAGATAAACCAATGCACATATCTAACCTCTTAATAAGAGGGGCATTCAGTTATAAGAAAATATAATATATACCTAATGTATATATTATAAGAAATCAACATATACCCAATGTTCCCAACATTATATTTAATCGCATATACACAGCGAATATAAGAAATTAGTATAAGAAATAAGTATATATCCATACATGATATAAGAAAAAATCATTTCTTATATCATACCTGCTAAATATAAGAAGGAAAAAAAAACATATAGTAATTATTGTACAGAAGGGAAAAAAAAAATACCTGATAAACGACGACGGACAGATAGGCGACGGAGGACAAATCGGATGGACGGATCGGATCGGAGGACATGAGGAAGTGTGAGATGGACCGTGACGGATCAAATGAGGAAGGAGAAGAGAGAGCTGTTATGCGTGTGTTTTGTGTGTTTTAGACTTAGGTTTAGGTTTTTATTCTAGTGTAGTGGTGTGGTGTGCTCAGGTGTGTGCATGTGTTTGCGTTAGCAGTGAGTGTGTGCGTGTGTTTAAATATATATTAATATAATATATATTTAAAATATTAGAAAATATAATATATATTAATTAAAAATATGCTATATATATATTATAAATATTAATCGAATCAGATTATTAACGGATCAGATCATATGAATCCAAATCCGCTCCGTTTAATAAACGGGTAATCGAGTTTCTAGCTTGATCCAAATCGTATAAACGGATCGAATTTGGATAAAATCCGATCCATTGACAGGACTAGTTAGACAAAGTCATTTGCCACAACTGTGAGTGTTGATACAAAAATTAGTCAGCTGACGTGAACCAGTTATGTTAAGACACGTGTCATCCAGCATGACGTAAATATATGTACCGAGCAACTTAACGCGTCGAGCTACTTAGAATACCGAGCAACTAGCTGGGAAGACTAAACGACCAAGACAAATTCAATGAATATTCTTACTATGCACCGATGTATATGCCTATTTAACAACGACGTATTGTCTATTCATATTGGCATCCCAAGGTCTATAAATACATTGTAATACCCTCATGGCATGGTAAGCTATCATAAGCAAAGCTAATCAAGATTAAGGCAAAACATCCAGCAATACAAGATAGTGGACGTAGGCCATTCCATTAAGGCTGAACCACTTTAAAAATCCCTTGTCCTATTTATTTATTCATATTTATCTGTGATTAATTAATTAGATCAAATCTAGTTTTTTATATCAACAGACAGGCACCGTCTGTGGGAATGACTATACGTAGCGTTTTTCACAAAAAACTTATCATAAATGGCTAATATCCCAGAATTTAGCAACAGGAACTCCAAATACACATGATATCACTGGGATCCTGGTAAATTTAGCTAAGGGACAAACAGGTATGCATGAAACCATGTGACAGTTCATTCAAACTGTCTAAAATGGAGGATCTACCCAGTCAGGACAACGAAGCGTTCAAAGAAGCATGCGTCCACCGTCCTCACGATTTAGACACACTGAATTCCCTTATGCTGAAAATTAAAGTGATCCATCCTATCACCCTGGCTTAACTTCACCTATAAGAATTTTTTATTCTCAGGAAAATGTTACTATAATTCCAGAACGAACAAGCTGTGACAGCTCGCCTAATTAAATACCGGGCGATCACTACTTTATTAAATTAAAATCAAGGTGAACAGTTGGTTCATTCTTAGCATCACTGTCGCAAAATAAAATTTACCAAATTTAACACCCTAAATAATTAAGCTAAGTGTCAAAATAATTTAAGACTCTATTTACATTTTATTAAATCCGATTATGTAAACTTTTTTAACAACCAACAATTTAAGAATCGCATATTTACTAAGGATGGCAATAACACACAAGAATTTAAAAACTATCTAGATAAACTAAACAAGTTTAAAACTCTAAATGAATCCATCCTGACAATAGTTAACTCCAAAGGAGTACTGAATACTGAAAATACAAATAAACATAGATCTCTGGTATATCCAAACTAAATAGGGAAACGGGCGACACATGCCCTAACTATGAAGAACTAAAACAGGAATTGAATCAATGAAGAGGTCGTCTAAACCAAAGGCTTGCAACTCCCACATAAGCTGCAGGGCGTCCAATCCAAGAAACCTATGCATGATGCCCCTATGGCTGGGCACCTGTAATACATATACCTATACATACAAGAGAGAGAAAAAGACAGGAAGCGGGTCAGATCCCGAGTGTAAAATAGTTTTAAAAATCGTTCAGCAAGTATTTAAAATGCTTACCTACTAATGCAACAACCATGTTAGTATGCGAAACTCTCTTGAGAATTCTCACCTCTCGTTTAATGTGCACGCCTACCGTTCTACTGATCTCATAAGTCTATCTAATTTATTCCCATGAAGTTTTATCTTGAAAAGTACTAAGGCCATGATATTTAGTTTTTAGAAAATTTATCTCTTCCATTTTCTTACGTTACTTAGAACCATTTAGTTACCGTTACAAAATTCACGAACACTTGTCATAAAGCTGGGCATTTATTACTTTTTTAACTACTTATACACTCAGTAGAAAGTTTCCATACATATCAGTATATATATTAGTCACTCATATAATATATATATATATATATACTATCGTCACCCCATATAAAATCTATTGTGCTGGCATACTCTGCTATCAAGTCCCCGTATCACACAAACTAAGGGAATACTAGTTTGGAATCACTCTCGAACTGTATTAACACACTACACAAACAAATGGAGGAGAAGCATAGTTCCAGGTCCGAAGAGGTCAACACATACCCTCACGTCTCTTAGAACATCTGACTATCATTTTTAGATAGCCTGTATCGAGGATACTATCTTCTAGGGTACGAGCCAATATCCCCCATAAAGGTCTAATTGAGATAAGACTATCCCGACGTGGAAACCTCCGTGATAGCAAGTAGCCCGGGTATGATTTTTACACATATACATATTATAAGCACATTCATACAGTCATATATGAATATTCACATTTTCTAAATTAGGCGCGCTCACGACCCATATTTATAATTATCCGCTCTTAGCACATTTTTACTTGATTATCTCGCATAACAGATTTGTCACTTTTATTCTCATATATATAAGTTACTCCATACCTACTTCTCGTCTCTCGAAGTATTCTAACTCCCTAAGTATAATTTCAGTAGGCACTCTCATTTACCTTCTAGTCTAACTTCCTTACAAGTCTCGACCTTTTATTAAATGTACGCATGATTTCATACGTGTGAATAACTCCCCGTTAACCCTTAATTTCATCTTACATTAAATTCTCACTCAACGAAGTTTACCTAGACCCTAGTGGTCCTATTTATATCCCATTATGCTCTAACAATAATAATCAAGGGTTACTACGCATTTTAATCGGATTAAACCAACATAAGGGGAATATGTAATTTTCCAGAAGGGGTTGATCGATCGATCATCCATTGATCGATGTTCTTGGGTCGATCGATCGATCAAGCAATTATGACGAAAACTGCATTAACCCAGTTACGGGTTTGCCTCTCATACCTCAACCAAATCTCCATATATCATTCCCAAACTCCAAAACAACGTTACTACAAGTACTATATACCAGAACACATGGTTTTCTACATAAAATATGTCCCAATTCATCAATTACAACGATTAAATGGGTAAAATTTACCTGAACATCAAGAACCCTATGTTTTCTTTTTTTTTTCTTTCAATTCTTCCAATTCTTTTCCAGATTTCCTAATTCTAAATCCATACTAATTCATGGTTTATCCTCTACATGCGATTTAGATGTCCAGAATATGATTACTTCTTCTACAACAAGTGATTTTAAGTCTCAAAACTATACTTTCTTTCATGAAATAAGTTCTAAACAACCCTCGACTAACATGATTGAGACATTAACTAAAAATAAAGCAAGATAGATACTCGCCTGGAATTTGAGTTTCTGATTTGAGGACGAAAGAGGTATGGTTGCGTTCCTCGTTGCGCGATCTACGCTTTGGTGGCGGTGGTGGTGTAGACGGTTGAGTCCTTGGCCTTGAGTTGCTTGGAAAGCTCTCAAACTCCTTCTCTAATGGCCGTTCTTTGATTTTTCGATTTCTAACCCTAGAAGGAAACTCCTAAAGGTTGATTTATTCTTAGGAATTTTGTGGGTTTAATTTCCCAAAAAATTCAAATGTCTATAATACCCTCCTGAGATGCTAATTAGGCCTAAAAACTCCCCGAGACCCAAACTAAACTCCCGGGAACATTATTTTGACTATCTCGACCCTTCCGGACACATTGGCGCTCTCGAAATAACCATACGAGCGACTTATAATTTATTCACTTTTAATAATAATAATTTAGTCCTGACACGACACGGTCGCGTCCCGACTTAAATTTCCATAATTTCCATTTTATTCACTCGTGGACAAATTTCCAATAATTATTTACTGTCGTCACACTAGTAAATATTTAAATTAATTTCTGGATTAATACTAAATTAATATCTCCATTTAAATTTAATAAATCCCTAAATTTTGAAAGTCATAAAAATACTGGGTATTACATACTTCCCCCTCATAACGGAATTTCGTCCCGAAATTCTAAAAATAAGGCATACCTGGTAAAACAATTTTGGATACCTTATCAGTACGCAAATTTCCACGTAGTAAGGCGCTCAATCATTATAGCCCCCGCTTCATAATAAACTTGTTTAACACTTTCATTAAAGACACTTCACATTGTGCTCCTATCCGACAACATTCGCATACGACACGCCTATACATTATTAATTCCCCTTATTTCAATATCATTGGGAAGCCTCACCTCACTATATGACAACTACTCAGATTTATCTAAACACAATACTCCCATTCTGGGAGAAACCATACGGACATTTGACCACTCTTGTTCGCCTAAAACAGTCGTGGAATCCCACCATAGTCATTAGACTCTAACTCAACCAATCCAAAATTCTGATTATCTGCCCATCTCTTAACATTCAGAGTGAGAAAAGTTAAGGTTTTTATGCACCAAAACCTTTAGCATCTTGTTCACAATAAACAGGTACGAGTGCTTCCACAGAATTTTACCATACTATACTTCACTTGCTAGCTATATCCGTTGTCGAAATGAAATGATCACTAAGATTCAAAAATTACCTTCACGAGTCTCTACTAATCGTTAATCACCGTGCGCCTACTCCTTGGCTATGGGTGATACATCCTACTCAAAACGAAACATTATCCTCGCCGCTTCCTGAAATCCCATATTGAAGGTGGGATTCAAAAATCTCATCCCAATTTAGAAAATAATACCATGTAGGACCACGTACTGGCGCGATCCTTCCTTTCAAAGAAAGACTGGGCACACTAGTTAATATTGCAAATCACCCCAAAGGAATATTAATCACTTCCCTCTTGGGCGACTTGTTCCACATGTTCGGATTCATCCAAGAAACTTTATCGACTTTACCAGCCTCTTCCATTATAGGAATTATCGATAGCCACAAAATTCTCTGGTTTGTTCCTCTTGTTGCAACCGATTTCTATTCATGAGTAGTGCCTACGGAGACTACTCACTATGTCCCGCTCGACATCGACTTCTACTTGTAATGTCTCACATTAAGTGACACTTAATACTCCCCTTCTTTCTTTTGCGTATACTGAAAGTTTCGATCCGTGCACTTTTCTTCTCGATGTGCACTTCTGGACCTTTTATACCATACTAACATCTTCACTCTTTGTACGCATCAGTCGCTCTCAATATTTGACTAATTACAACTCTGCTCCGAGTGTTCTCCATAATAATTACATTCTTCCCTTCTCAAGGAATAACCTTTTTTTTAAATGGCTTCCCACAGCCTTTCAACCAAATTCGGGTGTGCTACTCTAATCACACACGT
Organism: Sambucus nigra; assembly: GCA_949130495.1. Taxonomy (NCBI): domain Eukaryota; kingdom Viridiplantae; phylum Streptophyta; class Magnoliopsida; order Dipsacales; family Adoxaceae; genus Sambucus; species Sambucus nigra. The sequence continues at coordinate 442,524,616 of OX422211.1, forward strand.
ATATATGGATTATTATCTTCATGCGACGCTTAATCCACTCCGCCACTTCCACCTCGTTATGTTAGTCCCACAAACATATATTCCACACGTCTATTCCCACATCCCAACAACTCAAACGATTCTAACATCAACTAACAAGGATGCCCACACACCCTATAAATCGTGCATACTAGCGTAGGCATCACATACGCTTCACACATAACACCCAATTTTTTCTTTTCCTTATGCTCACAACGTGATTACAACACTTGGGGTACTCTCAATCACCCTAGAAATTGAAATTTTAAATCCTCCATATCATCGTTCTACCCCTCAACTCGTGGTGATAAGACAAAACTTTTAATGCTTTCTTTCCACATAACCAGCTCCACTGGCCTTAATTCATAATTCAACTTCCAATTTATAGATATAATTACCTGCTCCTACTACGATCGAGGTACCAAACTCATAGACTAATGACCAAACATGTTCCCACTTCAACCTTACGCTAAGTTTCATGCGTGGGATGTCTCGCAAAGCAAAATTCAAATAAGGAACCCCCCGATACACTACTACCTAACATTATCGATTATCGAAATCTGTTAGGCCCTCTGTCCATAGCATGTACCCCTTAATTCTGTCTCTTAACAAAAAATTTACATCTCCTCCCGTAATTACAATTAACAAAGAACATTCCGCCAATTTTACAATCGTTCATCATTAGTGGTAATCATATCCCATTAACCTCGAATACATACAATCAGGGTCCTCGAAATCATGTCCCCAAATATATGGGTATAACTCTTAACTCTCACATCTCTAAAGGATAGATATATCAATGCGCTCTTCCTAACACCAAGTCCTAAGCGCTAAACATAATAATGAGTTAAATCTTTTCGCTCAACAGTAGCCCCAATACATACTGAATCATAACAACAAAGTCCCTACACACACCGGGATCGAATATCTCAACATCCCTATTCCCTTCGAAATCCCTAAAATAGATAATATAAGTGCGAGTTCGGCCCTCTCGTAAGTGAGGCCTTGCCAGAACAAAACATGCTTCCCTATGGCAACTACTCTGATAGCCTTGAAATTACCGCCCACTATTGTTTTAACCATTTTTATAAACCATAATTAGTATAATATCATACTCGCGTATCACATCACTAATACTAGAATTCTCAATGAAGAATATAAATCACTAACAGTGCACTCATTTGTCCTCCGTGGAGAACACTAAAGACAATCCCACTTTACCCGGGAAATATATACATAATAATAATGCCATAGATATATGCACTAAATTCTTCTCACATACGAATCTGACAATAAAAAAAAATATAATTACTCGCTCGTGCCATATAAAACACGCTTCATCCTCCGAGGGTAAAACTCATACTTCTACTTTGCCAATCGCCTTGGCTACTTAATCCTCTTCTGAACATAACGCATCTGTCTGAACCAAATCGAAAATTATATTAACCATTTCCCTTATAAGCACCATACCCTTGCCCTTATTCTTGCTTAGGAAATTTTTAACTCATGTGGTTTTACTCTACACATAACACCTCAACACATAACCCACTTATCTCCTGAAACACATTCGAAAAATCACGACCGACTGGAATCGAATCCAGGAAAATCACAATCTCCTTAGAGGTATCCTCCTTTATGTAATACAAATAGGTGGAAGATCCTCCCTCTGGGCGAGTCATCGCCACCAAAACTCTCATACCCCGTAATGGCAAAGATAATACTCCTACTGAAATAATTTATTATGGCTGTGTAAGCAGCGAGCCAATCCATACCAAAAATGACGTCGTGCTCACGTATGACTAAAACTAGTATGACTGCAGGTAAAATCAAACTACCAAACTATATACCTACACCCCGGCGTATAAAGAAGATTAAAGACCCTTTACCAATGATGAGTCTACGCATGACACCATACTCTCAGTAGTGTCTAAAAATCCTAAGGTTCGTGCAAAGTGAGTATCTATGAAACAGTGTGATACCCTTTAATACCCCGTGATTTTTAATGACTTTTAAAATGGGTTATATTTTAAATTAATGGATTAATTGGATTTTATTATTAATTAATTCATTTGGGTTTTATCCGAATGGTGGATATTAAAATGATGATTCTGAATATTACTTAAATATATTTAGGTAATATATGAATGTGATGATTATTGATAATTGCTGTGAGATATAAATTCGGTAATTTGAATTTTTAGTCAAACGCGGTATGGGACGTGTCGGGACTAATTTTGTTAAATTAAAAAGGAAATTTATTTTCTATCGACCTTATAGTCATTTTAACTGCGTCGTTGCGTCCGGAAGGTTCGAAATAGTCAGAAAAGTCTATTTAGATATTAATTTTGAGTCTCGAGTCATTTGGAAATGAAAAGACAACCCAAAAGGGAATTTTGGTCATTTTTATAAGGGGGATGAATAGTAATTTCGGATTTTGTCCTTTTATAAGTATGTGGATATTAAGTGTACGTGGGTCATTCATCTCCTCTACACAAAATAGAGAAATCATCTTCCTAGAGAGAGTAAAAGGTTGCTTGGGAAGGGAAAAGCTTACTTGGGAAGGAGAAGAACAAAGACCAAAGGTCACCACCACCAACCACCACCGGAGGTTGACCGGAGAAGGGAGAACCACCTGAGATATACTACACCAAAGGATCAGACCTTCATTAGAGGCAAGTGTTTGATAATGGCAATCTAAGTTTGTATATTGTCCATGTTAGAATAGTTATGAAAATAGATGATTTTTCATGTTTGGAAGAAATAATGGAGTTATTAAATGGATTTCTGGAAACTGAAAAATATATAGGAATCAAACTCATGTTGTAGGTAGTTAGTAATCCACGAAATAATCATGAATCTGTTGAAGAAATTATGAAAACCATTGATGTGTTCTTGAAGATATTATGTTGATAATTTTCTGGAAAAAGTGGATATAAACATTCTTTTAATTCAATCTCCTAATGATTTGAGGATGTTTAGATGATTAGAAATCATTTGTATATGTTGGTATATCATGTAGTAAGGATATTAAGTCGTTTGGGTTATTAATATGAAGGTTTGAATGAACAAAAATGGTGAAACCCGTAGTTGCAGAAATGCAGAAAAACTGGGCTGTTACCTGAGTGATCGATCGATCGACCCCCTGCCTTCGATCGATTGACCTCCTCAGAATTCCTAAAGTTGTTACTTTTTAATGTTGATTCTTATCCCAAACCTTCGGTAGATCTTTGGTGATTATTAATTGGATATTATGGGACTTATATAAGATCAGTTAAGATTTGAATAAATTTGATTGGGATTAAATTGATTAGAATAATGATAATTAACTTAAAAGGTATTTCGGTTGTTAGATTCATTTGTTGGATTCTAATTGGTATGCATGAGGATTTAAGATAGGACCAGTAGGGGTGATTGAACATAACACCTGGGTATCCTTAAGTTTAGAAGGGGGATTAAATCATAAGTGAAAGAATATGTGTTTATAAGAGATTTGAAACTATTGATTTTAACCCTAATTAAAGGGAGAGTTTAATTCGTAGTAATTCGGGAGATATAACGATATGGACCAGTAGGGTATAAGAGACTTCTTACTGAATATATGTTGAGGAAAAACCTATTTGAACCATGAGTATTGAGTGAGGCTCGAGGAGAATTAAATTATGAAGTAAAGATATGATATTTTAATACGTGGGATTTAAAGAGATATAATACTACGTATGTGAATAATCTAAGGGTATTGTGAGTACCTTGTTGATAGTATATTATGGGTATTATAATGCCTATTTGATTGATTTATGATTATATGTATGACATACCCAGCTTACTTGCTATCGACGGGAGGTTTGTGCATGAGGGCAGTCATATCTTGATGAGTTTATGGGATCTTTGATTTGTCGCTCGAGAACATAGGTCTATGAAAGACTTATCGGGGATTTGATAAGTCCGCTGACTGCGGGAACGTAGGTATGTGCGTGACCCATGGGTATGAGAACTATGTTCGCCTCCAATGATTGTGTTGTTATTTATGGTTTGAGGAATCCTTACTGTTGATACCAAAATTAATATGCTGATATAGACGAATCATAAGAAGACACGTGTCGATCTACGTGGCACAATAGCAACGAGGAAGTTTATTTCCCCGACTAAGTCATACTCACTCCGAGCAGCAAGTGCACTCCGAGGAACTCCAACACTCCGAGGAACTCCTGAACGACGAGCAACTAAGGCGGTCCGAGCTGCATCTCGGCCACATCATTGATTGCCAGATAATCAACAGTTCAACTATTCATTGAATGCTTATCATACAGACATATATTCTTAAAGGGCATTAATTGTTTACCCTTTCACATGTACAGCCCAAGGGCTATAAATACATTGTATCACCCTCATTCAAGGGGACCGAATTTTCTTGATAGAACTACATATCGAGAACTCCAAAACACTTGGCAATAACAGAAACAGTGGACGTAGGCCATTCTTATAAGGCTGAACCACTTTAAAATTCTTTGTCTCATTTATATTTATCTGTGATTAAATAATTAGAAGCAATCTAATTTTTTACATCAACAGATTGGCGCCGTCTATGAGAAACGACTGTTGTTATCGTTTTTCACCAAAAATCATTTATCATCAATGGCAGATAATCCGGAATCCAGCAATCGAAATGCTAGAAATGCTGGAAATCCTCCAAATCCCTCTGCACCTCCAGATATGGCTGGAATTATGATGAATCTGGCTCAAGGACAAACCGCCATGCAAGAGACAATGCGGCAACTCATACAGACCCTTCATGGCGGTGCACCTGCACATTCGGGACAGCGAAGTGGTCAGAGGCAAACATATTTACTTTCTTCATGATCCAGGCGTACAGATGCATATCGTAATGAGGAGTCTGATGATTTCTCTTATCAACCTGGGCGAACTTCATCAATACGGGCTACAGATACTGAGCAACGTATCACTCTCTCTCCAGAGAGACCCAGTGCTTTGGAAAGATTGAGCAGGGTATCTCCTTTCAGTCGATTAGGTCGTAGGAGGAATAGGATTCCACCTAAAACCATGTCGAGCAGTTTTCGACAAGCATCAGATCTAAGAGAAGGATCAGCACAATCATGACTAGTTGCTCGTCAAGATAGATCTCAAGAGGCCACTTCAGAACAATCAATTGCTCCAACTAATAAGCCCGAGGAAGGAAATGATGCGTGGAAAGGTTCCATTCAGCGGTTGGAGGATAGATTGGGAGAAATGGCTAAGGCGAAGAATCCCCTACAACGAACTTTTGTTCAAGGAACACCTTTTGTCCAGGCCATTGTGAATTTTCCTACCCCGTCAAAGTTTAAAACACCTGTGGTGACCCCCAAATATGATGGAAAGACAGATCCTGTTCTGCACATAGAGCAATATCAAGCTGCTGCCGACATCTATGCTGTCCCCGACGAGATGAGATGCAGAGCATTCTCAGGAAATCTTATCGGATCTGCCCAGATATGGTACAACAATCTTCCTTGGGGTAAGATTTCAACTTTCTTTCAGTTGGCCGAGTTGTTCATTGGCAATTTCTGTTTTGGAGCAAAGCCAGTAAAACGAGTAGCACACTTGTTAAGTGTTAGACAAAAATCTGGTGAGAGTACTAGAGATTACATAACTCATTTCAATAACGAGAAGCTGGAAGTCATAGATTACGAAGAAAAGACAGCAATCACCGCCTTGATGAGTGGGTTGTTGCCTAACAAGTTGTATTACACTTTGACCAAAGATCCACCTACAACTATGTCAGAGTTGATGGCAAAAACGGCCAAAATCATGAATGCCGAGGAGGCTATGGCTGCGAAGAAGAATCTGGATAAAGAAACCAAGGTGAAAGACGACAAATCTAAGAAGAAAGAGCATAAGGGCAATGGCGGTGACAAGCATTCCAAGAATAATAAGTCGTCATGGGAAGTCCTGAAGAAATTCGATAATTATACTCCTTTGAAAATGGGTATTAATCATGTCTTGAAAGAAATCAAGAATAACGAGGAAGTAAAGTGGCCAAAGAAACTGAGGTTAGACCCTTACACGAGGAATAGGGAGAAATATTGCGAGTTTCATAAGGATCATGGCCATATGACCAAAAATTACATAGCTCTTCAGAACGAGATTGAAACACTCATCCGAAGAGGGAAGCTAGCAAAGTATGTTGATCGGGGAGGCGAAAGAAGAAATAATGACCGAACTAGAGAAAGGTCTAGTTCTCCTCGTCGAGAAGAGGAGAAAAAGAAGAGAAACCATGAAGATGATCCAGATGATGACCCCGATCTTCCCAAGAAACCAAGGCAGCTAGAACGAGAGGTATTTTCAATACGCTTTGGGTCATTTGATTGTAATGTCATTACAGGAGGAGATGCAGGAGGAGGAGACCTTACTGCAGAAAGAAAAGCTTACCTCGGTGAGGCTCAGGATTGCTCATACATTCAACGGATAAATTTGGCTGAAGAGGATCACCCGAGGAAGATAAACAAAGAGAAGCTAGTCATTGGTTTTTCAAAAAATGACCTTGCAGGTGTTCTTTACCCTCACGACGACCCTTTGGTGATCAAAATGAGGATGAAAGAAGTAGTGATTTCAAGGGTGCTGGTAGATAATGGTAGTTCGGCAGACATCATGTTCTACTCGTGCTTTGACAGTTTAAATTTAAAATTATCTCAATTGGAGCCTTATCATAGACCTCTCCCGGGTTTTGCTGGCGAGAAAGTTTTTCCACTTGGGACGATCAAGTTGGATATATTCATTGGAACTTGGCCTGCTTGTCGAACATAAAGAATACGCTTCTTTGTGATGGATAAGAATGTGTAATCAGCTTACAACATCATCATGGGAAGAGTTGGTTTGAAGAAGTTCGAAGCAGTTCCATCTACAGTACATTAGTGTTTAAAATTCCCAATAAATTTTGGAGTAGGAGTTGTGAAAGGTGATCAAAAAGTAGCTCGGGAATGCTATTATTCATCTGCCGAGCAAGAGAAGATTGAAGAGTCAAGGAAAAACACTACCACCTACCAGGTGGATGAAGATACAGAAATTGAAACACTGGATCCCAGAGATGAATCCCAACTTGTAAAAGGACAGGTGGTGGAATTTACAGAAAATGTTATTCTGGACGACGGGCACCCTGAACGAATAACCCAGATAGGTTCGACGTTGGATGCTTCGATAAAACAGGAGTTGATAACTTTCTTGAGAAACAGAAAGAAAACTTTTGCATGGAGTCATGAAGACATGCCAGGAATAGATCCAAACTTCTTATGTCATGAGCTCAATGCGAATAAGGAGATCAAACCCGTAAAACAGAGAAGAAGAGTATTTAGTCCCGAGAAGAATCAAGCTATATAAGAGGAGGTCGAGAAGCTCCAGAAAGCCCAATTCATTGAAGATGTGAAATATTCAGACTGGTTAGCAAATGTGGTGATGGTAAAGAAGAAAAATAATAAATGGAGAATGTGTTTTGATTTCACCGATCTCAACAAGGCATGCCCAAAGGATCACTTTCCATTGCCCAGAATTGATCAACTAGTGGATGCTACCTCAGGACACGAGCTGCTCAGCTTCATGGATGCTTACTCTGGCTACAACCAAATCAAAATGAAATCTGAAGACAGGGAAAGTACTTCTTTTATTACCCCTAGGGGAACTTATTGTTATAATGTTATGCCTTTTGGCTTGAAAAATGCAGGAGCGACATACCAGCGGCTGATGAACAAGGTTTTTGCCGAACAAATCAGTTGCAATATGGAAGTCTATGTCGATGATATGCTGACAAAGAGCAAGAAAGCTGCTGATCATCTAGTTGACTTAGGTCAGACCTTTGATCAACTAGATAAATACCAAATGAAGATCAACCCGACGAAGTGCACATTTGGAGTACGAAAAGGAATGTTCCTCGGGTACATTGTCAACCAACGAGGCATTGAAGCGAATCCAGAAAAGATCAAAGCTCTTTTAGGGTTGCGATCTCCAACGACGAAGAAAGAGGTGCAGAGTCTTACAGGACGAGTTGCAGCGCTCAACAGATTTGTATCCCGAGCAACTGATAGATGCCTCCCATTCTTCAAAACACTTCGAAAAACTTTCGAGTGGAATGATGAATGTGAAAAAGCCTTTCAAGACTTGAAGAAATATTTAGGAGCACCTCCACTGTTGTCCAGGCCAGTAATGGGAGAAAAGTTGTACTTGTACCTGGCAGTATCAGAGAATGCAGTCAGCTCGGCATTGATCAGAATAGAGAATGGAGTCCAGAAGCCAATTTATTACACAAGTAAGGCTTTCCGAGGTGCAGAGATCAGGTACCCAAAGCTGGAAAAATTGGCATTGGCATTAATTGAGGCAAGTAGAAGAATGAGGCATATTTCCAGGCCCATACCATCGTCGTGTATACCGACATGCCGTTGAGACAAGCCCTTCATAAGCCAGAAAAATCAGGGAGACTGATGTACTGGGCAATAGAGCTCGGTGAATATGATATTGTGTATGAACCCAGATCATCACTAAAAGGGCAGGCTGTAGCAGACTTTATAGCAGAGTTTACATATCCTGATACCCCCGAGGAATAAAAGTTGCTCGCAGATCAACCTGTGGATGTTACAGGATCAACAAACACAAGTTCAGACCAACCCCGGTTGGTAAAAAGGCTTGTGGATGTAGAAGGATCATCAAATTCAAGCTCAGACCAACTCCGGTTGGTAAAAGGGCGAGAAGAGATGATCGACGAGGAGCGAGAAATATCAGGGGAGGATGAAAGGAAACAACAAATATTTCACCGAGTAACTTTGTCAGATAAGAAATTCGAAGACGAGTTACCTATATGGAGGCTAGATATAGATGGCTCATCTTGCACTGCAGGATGTGGCGCGGGAATAGTTCTGAGCACTCCAGACGAGGTCGACATGGAATACGCCCTGCGATTCCAATTCAAAGCTTCCAATAATGAGGCTGAGTATGAGGCCATGATAGCAGGTCTTAATTTAGCAAAGACTATGGAAATGCAACAAGTGATGGTATTCAGTGATTCTCAATTAATTGTGAATCAGATGATGGGAACATATGCAGTTAAAGGAGAATTAATGGTCAAGTATCATGCAAAGGTGATGGAGTTGTTGGCAGAATTCGATGCCATTCAGTTGATCAGAATACCAAGAATGGAGAATGCACAAGCAGACGCACTGGCCCGACTAGCATCAACTACTCGTACCGAGCTGCGAAGAACGATACCAATTGAAGTATTAGAAAGTCGGAGCATAGATGAAGACCTGACGATGAACATTATTACCCTTGATTTAGGACCATCTTGGATGGATCCTATTAGGGCATATATTGAGGAGGGAGAATTACCGGAGGATAAGCTCGCTGCCAAGAAGTTGAAGTTTAAAGCTGCTCGGTATGTACTAATTAATGGTGTTTTGTATAGACGAGGAATTATGGCAGGTTTGCAAAGATGTGTACATCCCTCCGAGGTGAAAGAATTGATTGAAGAGATCCATGAAGGGTCCTGTGGAGCCCATGTAGCAGGTCGGACGCTTTTGCAAAGGATAATGACGCAGGGATACTACTGTCCAACGATGAGGGCTGATTGTATAGCCTATGCTAAGAGATGTGATAAATGCCAACGTTTTTCCTCCATCCGACGAACTCCACAAGCATTGTTGACACCCATAACTTCCCCTTGGCCATTTTCCATGTGGGGAATGGATTTGGTTGGACCCCTGCCAACGACCCAAGGAAGATTCAAGTACCTCGTCGTCGCAGTGGATTATTTTACGAAGTGGGTAGAAGCTGAGCCCCTTATTGATATGACATACGAGAAGGTGTACCAGTTCGTTTGGAAGAACATCATCTGCCGATATGGTCTCCCTCATGCCTTCATCACAGACCATGTAACGCAATTTGATAACGAGGAGTTTGCCGCCTATTGTCATCAGTCAAACATTTTGAAGGTCCATTCAGCACCAGGCCATCCTCAAAGCAATGGACAGACAGAAGTGACGAACAGAACATTACTAAATGGTTTGAAGAAGAGGCTAAGTGAGGCTAAAGCTAATTGGATTAATGAGCTACAGTCAGTATTGTGGGCTTACCGAACAACTCCCCGAGCAGCAACTGGAGAATCACCATATATGCTGGCGTTTGGAAGTGAGGCCGTAATACCTGTCGAGTTGGGTCTTCCAACACACAGAGTGCTGAATTTCAATTCCCCGGTCAGCGACTTGATGAGGAGATTAGATTTAAACATGCTCAAGGAGGTTAGAAAAGAGGCAGCCATTAGGAATGCTGCTTACCAACAACGAACAACCCTGTTCTACAACAAGAGGGTGAAAAATATGACTTAAAAGAAGGAGATTACGTGTTGAAGAAGGTCATTCAGAAGCACAATAAGTTGGAAGTAAACTGGCATGGACCTTTCCGAGTTACAGAAGTTGTTCGACCAGGAACCTACCGAATAGCAACTCTAGAAGGAGAGGAATTTAAGAATGCATGGAATGCTGAACACCTACGAAAGTATTATCAGTGATGTAAAATGTAAAGCAGTTCCATCAATATGAATAAAACGATGATATTTCTCCATCTTCTCTCCTTTTATTGAAAGTTTTTCGGGGAATACTAGTGTGTAACACTACGCTATTCGGCAATAAAAAGAACATGATAGTTCTAACTCAGACCAATTTCGATTGGTAAAAGGGAAAGAACACGATAGTTCAAGCTCAGATCAACTCCGGTTGGTAAAAGGGCGAGAACAAACCATACTCCTTTGGTTAGGAGGCGTACACTAGCTCAGACCAACTCCGGTTGGTAAAAGGGCGAGTGGACATGATAGTTCTAACTCAGAACAATTTCGATTGGAAAAAGGGAAAGAACACGATAGTTCGAGCTCAGACCAACTCCGGTTGGTAAAAGGACGAGAACAAACCATACTCCTTTGGTTAGGAGGCCGACACTGGCTCAGACCAATTTTGGTAAAAGGGCAAGTGGACATGATAGTTTGAACTCATACCAACTCCGGTTGGTAAAAGGGTGATAACAACACTCCTAAAAATGCCAATCTCGGTTGGTTAGGAAACAAGATATGCTCTCAAATGCTAACTTATGTTGGTCGGGAGGTAAGTTTATAAAATACAAAAGTTCCTCGAGAATAAAATATTCCAAACTGAATCAAGTATGGTTGGTCGGGGATAAAAATCCACTAACTGTAGTTGGTCGACGAGGAGAAAATATTTCGAACAGTACCAAGTATAGCTGGTCGGGGATAAAAACCCACTAACTATAATTGGTCGACGAGCACAATTATACAACCTTGGTTGGTTGGAAGAATTTTAAAACATTTTTATACTCATTACTTTATTATTAAGTGATCGAGCAACATTATTAATACTTGTAATTTTTTATTACTAAGTTGGTCGATGAACCACACAATATTGTTATGCAAGCACAAATATAAAGTGTTTGACAAATACAAGACAATAGCAATACAAATTTGCGAACAAAAATGAAACTCTTTCATTAAATTCAAAATGAATTACACAAATTTATTACATTGATATTAAATTGTGTACTAATTATTGCATCAGAATTTCCTATTCTACTGGTCTTTTCCCTTCTGCTTTTGAAATAGGCTCCTCGCCAGCAGGAGGATCTTCCAGGCAAAGGGGAGAATTAATGAAGTTAATATCTCCAAGCATTCTGACATTCATTATTGAAGGTGTATCCAATAGATGCTCGGGACGAGATACCTCGATCTGAGAATGAAGATTGTAGTCACCGAGGTATTTTGCAATTAAGCTCCGAGGAATGGCACGAGCTGGGATCCATTCCATGTCCAAGTTATACGGTGGCACAGGCAAGTCAAGTACCCCAGGATCATAATAGTCCCACAGGTAGTGTCCTTGTTCGAGCTTCAGCACGCCCAAGTCATTCAGCCAACCTTGCTTGTACCCCTCATTATTGGCATTCTGGATACGATCATCCAAATGGAATAATGCTTCGTTGTATCCAGCCATCCAGAATTCCCTGGGCTGTTTCTGAAATTGAAATGTCAACCTTGCAATCTGCTCGTGAAGACTCTGGATGAAACGTTCATTAGTCTCCAACACTGATTTCTTTGAAGAGAGTTGTTGTTCCAGTTCTCTAACTTTCTTGGATAGCTCAACCAAGGCTTGGTTCTTAGCCATTAATTGGAATGCTTGGTTTTCCAATGCTGATTGAGTACGAGATTCTTCAACAGTACGACGAAGGACTCTTGATCCTCCCCGAGCAGGTCGAGAACTGGGTTCCTCGACAACATTCTGAGCAACTCTTCCTCGTCCACGAGAACCTCTTCCTCATCCCCGAGTAGCAGTAGAAGGCCCAGCTCTTCTCAAAGTCTCCAACTCTTCTCGTAACTTGGCATTTTCCACTTCTAAAAATGAGAATCCATCATCGGTGACCGGTACCAAGGCAGTGGAAGATGAAGCAGCAGACCTAAGCTGAGCTAGTTCTTTTTGCAGATTGTTGTTTTCCTGTTCCAATAGCTCAACGATTTGCCTGTGCCCTTCGACATCTGCTTTCAATATTCTCTCTCTCACTTCATAACCAGCAAGCATCTTGTTGTAGCCTGTTTCAACACTAAGTTGTTTAATTTTCTTCTCATATTCTTCGTGCAAAAGAGCTGAAGACTCTTTATACTGATGCTGAAGTTCATCGAGAGTACCTTGCAAGTCTTCAATCATTTCTTAGTAAGCCACATTATTGGCCACAGCTCGGTCAAGTAAGCATTTCAGGTACAGATAAGCTTCGATTGCTTGCTCTGAAGCATCCTGACTAAGGATTTCGGCAACTTCTGATGCACTCAGGTTTGTGTGACCATCATTATAATATTCATGACATTGCTTCATCAACTTTGTATCATTAGCAGACAGCAGATCCATCCTGGCCAGAAACTAGCAGAGAAAGAAAAAGTAATCATCAAAAAGAAGATCAAGACAGAGTACAGATAGAAAAGAGACAATCATATGGAAGAAAAGAACTCAAATTTTATTAGATCATAGTGCAGAGTTACAAAGATCTTGGTTACACTTGACAAAAAATAAAATAAAATAAATACCGAACAACTTCACACCTTTTCCTTGTCTCCCAAGATTTTCTCGGGAGGCTGAGATGAGGAGCTCGGTTGCTCGATGGGAATAATGAGTTGATCGGCTGGAGCTGGAACTTGTCCAGGAGGAGCAGGCAGAGATGAAAGCTCCTTGTCAGCAGGCTGGGTAAGGATGGGATCACCCACTACCATTGAAGATTCTTCGGAGGCAGCTTCGTCCTCTTCTTCATCTTCAATAGCTGGGGGAGGACCAGGGAGATACTGTTGAAACAGTTCTGAGTCCTCATTAACCTTCAATTCTTGCAGGGCAGCCACCCAACCATCTCGAAAGTATTTCAAACTCCCATACTGCACCTGAGTCATCATTGCTGCTACCCCCTGTCCCATCCTTTATCCCAACCGGTGCGGAAAGATTTTTTCACCACCAGTTTTCTTTTCATTTTCTCAGAGGAGAGCTTCTCGAATAGAAGATCCTCGATGACCTTCAACTTAGCTTCCACCTCTTCCTTCTGGTGGCTCACTTCTCGCAGAAGGGACAATTCTTCTTCTGCCATTCTCATCTTGTCTTCAAGCTCCCCAAAGTTCTTGAGCTTCTCATCATATTTCTTTTTCTCTCCCTCCAAATCCTTCACTTTATTTTCCAACTGCACTTTCTCTGCCTCAATTGCAGCCAATTTCTTCTCCCAATCAGCCTTATCCTCGTCATACTTTTGATGGGAATCCTTCAAAGATTTGGTTAACTCCAACAAAGCATCCTCCACTCCAGATGAGGAACTAGAAGCCTTGATTGCTTCATACTTCTTCACAATGGTGTTGAAGCAACTCACCAGCTGAAAAAAGGAGATAATGATAAGTCAGTACAGAGATATACGTATTGATGGGAAGAAAGAAAATTCAAAATGAGATAAACTTACTGAAGCAATGTGATGAGTAGCCAAGGATGTAAGCATATCCCTATACATACTCTCCTCAATTCCTTGAACCTCAGGAATGGTCCAAGTCTTCACTGAGCTCATTGCAGAGCTCGGGGGAATAATAGTTGGAACACCAGCTCCACTAACTTGGAGCTGGGGAATGGTTTCAGTCAAATTGACCGAGGAGGATTTCTTCAGTCTCCTCGGTGGCATTTCAACAGTTTCAACCAAAGAAGAGCTTTTGGTTGGGGAGATGGTGACCACTTCCACAGGTGCAACCTTCTTCCTCGGAGCCACTAGGGGCTTCTCGGCAGCCTTCTGAGGAGCAACAGAAGGGGAAACATCTACTTTCTTTGTCCCCTTTGGGACATCATTCTTGTTTCTTTTCCCATCTCCAGCATAGGTGGTCTCCTCGAAGAGAGCAGGAACTCTTCTTTTGCCCATTTTCTGACTTAGAGGAATGTGAGATTCTAGAGAAGAGTCCTCAGGAATTGACACTGGATCACTAGTGCTGACCACAGGACGAGCAGTAAAGGACGATGTATAGCTCCTGTACTGCAACAAGTATGAAGCAGACCTGATGTGCTCGTCTGCAACTTTCTGATGCAAATTCCAGATAAGTTTCAAATGCTTAATATTTACGTCAGCTTCTTTTGGAGTTTTTCTCTTACTGTCAACTGCAAACAAATACATAGTGAAATATCAGTCACACATTTTATCAAATATAATGAAATTATAATTTCAGAAATAAGATGAAAATAACCTATTCCATTGCCATATGGAGGGCATCTGGGACCTTGATATACTTCATCCCCAATTAAAGGGGCATGTTGCCAATTTTTGATAACTACCCCATGCTCAAAATAATCCCTATTAGCATCAGGGAGGTTGACTACTAAGGCCCTATTCAAAAATCAAGTTTTTAAATAAAAAACATTATCTAGAACAACCCATCTATAACAATACATAATCTCAGGAATTCCTATACGGGTTCCATGAGTTTGATTTAACCTATACACCCCATTAACTATTCTCCATGTGTTGGGGGCTATTTTTGCAGGAACAACATCGAAGTAATGACAAAACTCTAAGCACAAAGGGTTTGGTGGAAAAGAAAATCCACATTCAGCAATAAAGAGGCTGGGGAACCAATGTCCCTCAGCCAAATTAAAATAATTTGAAGGTTCAGAAAGATCCTCCAGAGTTACCCAAGGTGGAATAGAAAAATCAGAGCGGAATTTCTCGAGAGATTCAATAACATAAACCATGGCGAATAAAAGAAATGAAGAAGAAGGAAGAAGATCTTACAGGAAAAAGGGAGATCTGTTGACAACGAACGAAGAAAAGGATGAACGCACAAGAGAGAGAAAGACTATGGAAAACTCGAAAGTAGAAATTGGAAAAGGTAGAAGACGATGGGATTGCCTATGAAGATTAAATACTTTGCCTTGGGAAACGACGAAAGAAATGATTACAAAAAAGAAACTAGTACGCAATCGGCGGCTAAAAGGACAAAAAGTGCGCGAAGATCGAAACGCTTATAAAAATTCAAAAAGGCGGATTCTGCGAATTTGGAAGACATAAGAACACGAAGAAAATGCTCCTAAAAACCAGGAAGGTCATTTAATATTGCCATATACCGAGAAAGAATGTTCCATATTCCTCAAAGTTCGAAATATGAAACATTGGGGGCTTCTGTTGATACCAAAATTAATATGCTGATATAGACAAATCATAAGAAGACACGTGTCGATCTACGTGGCACAATAGCAACGAGGAAGTTTATTTCCCCGACTAAGTCATACTCACTCCGAGCAGCAAGTGCACTCCGAGGAACTCCAACACTCCGAGGAACTCCTGCACGACGAGCAACTAAGGCGGTCCGAGTTGCATCTCGGCCACATCATTGATTGCTAGATAATCAACAGTTCAACTATTCATTGAATGCTTATCATACAGACGTATATTCTTAAAGGGCATTAATTGTTTACCCTTTCACATGTACAACCCAAGGGCTATAAATACATTGTATCACCCTCATTCTAGGGGACCGGATTTTCTTGATAGATCTACATATCGAGAACTCCAAAACACTTGGCAATAACAGAAACAGTGGACGTTGGCCATTCTTATAAGGCTGAACCACTTTAAAATTCTTTGTCTCATTTATATTTATCTGTGATTAAATAATTAGAAGCAATCTAATTTTTTACATCAACACTTACCGAACATTATGTCCCCTATTCGGCGACCTATAATATTGGGACGTGATAGCAGAGTAATGCATAGCACCACAGCTGTGACTCGGGGTGCCGTATTATATATGAATATATATAATGAATTAAATGAATGAATGGTTATATTGTGGTTAAATTATCTATTGCGTGATAATTGTAGATAGCGGTAAATTGAGAAAGAATGAAAATAAGTTAATGAATATTTATTGAAGAGCTTAATTCATATTAATGAGAAATGATTCATATTAATGAGAAACGATTCATGTTAATGAGAAACATATAAGAATGATTATATGACGTATGGTATGGGACATACGGGGATTATGATATGGGAATGGAATTATAATATGGAAACTAGAAAAGAGGAACCATTAACTAGGAGGTTAATAGGAAACGTTAAGTGTGCACTCTAGTTCAGAGGTGAGAACAACAAGTGAGAGTTGGATACTAACATGTACATAATAAATGCTTTATTGCACTTGTTAAATACTTGCTGTTTTAAAAATCATTTTCACAATCGGGCTCTGACCCGTTTCCTTGCATATTTTCTTTTATATTGTATCTTCTATATCAGGTGTCCAGCAGCAGGGACGCCAACCTTAGTTGATTTTGACGAGCTATGGAGTATTGCTTAGACGCTTATCTTCAATTGATTCACAGTGTTCTCTTAGTTAGGGCATGTCGCCCAAAGGATCCAGTTATCTCTTTTCTATCGGAGTCATATACTATTGTGTTCGTGTCATTTTAATACATTTGTGATTGTTGGGATTACTGTAATGGATTAATATTATTTGGGAATGTTTATTCCAATTGCATTTAAATTCTTTTGTGTTATCTGTTCATTTATAAGTGTTGTAGAATAAAATGTGTTGTGTTATTCTTAAACTAAAAATGGATTTTGTTGAATTAAAATTTGGAAAGTTTTTAACACCAGCTTAATTGGTTATTGGGTGAGTTGTAAATGTTTTCGACAGTGATGCTAAGAATGAGCCAACTGTATATTCTGTTTTAATTTGGTATGGGACTGACCACCCGGTATTTAATTAGTCGGGGTGTTACACGCCCCAGTATTGAATAAAATGTGTCCCATAGTACTAGAAGGCATGAACGTACCATCAATGGCCGATGATGGCTGTTGAATTTCAGTATGCTGGACGTCGTACACACATTCGTGCTGTTTCTGCCCCTGCTGCTGAGGTATCTTACTCTTATCTGGGCAATTCTGCCTCCGGTGATCCATCCTACCGCAATTGAAGCATCTACCTCTAAAATATTTCATTTCACGACTCTGTTGGTTTTGGTCGAGTTGTACAGTTCCACTTTTTCCTTGGCCTTATTAACCTTGTTGAGCATCTTGATGAAAAATGACATCTGGTTGAGGACAGTCCCTCCACTTATGATCCTTTTGTACACACTTATAGCAGAGTCTTGAAATTTCTCACTAGTCGGGTCGGAGTTCCTCTTTAGTCTGATCTGGACAAGTTCGACGTTCATGACCATCCATTCCACATTTGAAACAACCCCGACTTTGTTGGCCCTGACGCTTTTGGGTTTCCCTGCACAATTTGTTTCCTTCATGGTTTTTACGGTCTTTAGGAGCTTGTTGTTGCGATTTTAATGCCCTTGCACACTTGTTATTTCTAGTCATGACAGATTGACTATACTCTCTAGATCTTTTGCCCCCTATAAGTTGTGTTCTGTGTTCTTGATACTGTAAGACCGCAGTGGTAACTGCCTGTGCCACAATATCTGCTAACTCGACGGTTGATACTCTCTTTGGAGACACCTGAGGTGTGAGCTGACCTTGCTCATTGACTCCCCTAATGGAATTAGCTTATTCTTCTTGACGATCCATCTGAAAAGTTAAATAATACGGATGAGTTCATCATTCACATAAACAAATCGCAGAAGCAAGAATTCCCAACGCATAAAGATGAATACAACATTCCTAATATTAGGGCTCTAATTCAAAGACGCTAAGCTAGAAACGAAACAAGCCGTACAGATCCTAAAGGACACTAGAACCTAATGCTCTGATACCACCTGTGATACCTTGCCTAATTAAATACCAGGCGATCAGTCCTTTATTAAATTAAAAACAAGGTGAACAGTCGGTTCATTCTTAGCATCACTGTCGCAAAATAAAATTTACCAAATTAAACACCCTAAATAATTAAGCTAAGTGTCAAAACAATTTAAGACTTTATTTCCATTTTATTAAATCCAATTATGTAACCTTTTTAACAACCAACAATTTAAGAATCGCATAATTACTAAGGATGGCAATAACACACAAGAATTTAAAAACTATCTAGATAAACCAAACACGTTTAAAACTCTAAATGGAACCATCCTGACAATAGTTAACTCCCAAGGAGTACTGAATACTAAAAATACAAATAAACATAGATCTATGGTATATCCAAACTAAATAGGGAAACGTGCGACACATGCCCTAACTATGAAGAACTAAAACAGGAATTGAATCAATGAAGAGGCCGTCTAAACCAAAGGCCTGCAACTCCCACATAAACTACAACACGTCCAATCCAAGAAACCTATGCATGACGCCCCTGTGGTTGGGCACCTATAATACATATACCTATACATACAAGAGAGAGAAAATGACAGAAAGCGGGTCAGAGCTCGAGTGTAAAATAGTTTTAAAAATAGTTTAGCAAGTATTTAAAAAGCTTACATGCTAATGCAACAACCATGTTAGTATGCGACACTCTCTTGAGAATTCTCACCTCTCGTCTAGTGTGCACGCCTACCGTTCTACTAATCTCATAAGTCTATCTAATTTATTCCCATGAAGTTTTATCTTGAAAAGTACTAAGGCCATGATATTTAGTTTTTAGAAAATTTATCTCTTCCATTTTCTTACGTTACTTAGAACCATTTAGTTACCGTTACAAAATTCACGAACACTTGTCATAAAGCTGGGCATTTATTACTTTCTTAACTACTTATACACTCAGTAGAAAGTTTCCATACATATCAGTATATATATTAGTCACTCATATAATATATATATATATATATATATATATATACTGTCGGCACCCCACATAAAATCTACTGTGCTGGCATACTCTGCTATCAAGTCCCTGTATCACACAAACTAAGGGAATACTAGCTCGGAATCACTCTCGAACTGTATTAACACAATACACAAACAAATGGAGGCGAAGCATAGTTCCAGGTCCTAAGAGGTCAGCACATACCCTCACATCTCTTAGAACATCTGACTATCATTTTTAGATAGCCTGTATCGAGGATACTATCTTCTAGGGTACGAGTCAATATCCCCCATAAAGGTCTAATCGAGATAAGACTGTCCCGACGCGGAAACCTCCGTGATAGCAAGTAGCCCGGGTATGATTTTTACACATATACATAATATAAGCACAGTCATACAGTCATATATGAATATTCACATTTTCTAAATTAGGTGTGCTCACGACCCATAATTATAATTATTCGCTCTTAGCACATTTTTACTTGATTATCTCGCATAACGGATTTGTCCCTTTTATTCTCATAAATATAAGTTACTCCATACCTACTTCTCGTCTCTCGAAGTATTCTAACTCCCTAAGTATAATTTCAGTAGGCACTCTCACTTACCTTCTAGTCTAACTTCCTTACAAGTCTCGACCTTTTATTAAACGTACGCATGGTTTCATATATGTGAATAACTCCCCGTTACCCTTAATTTCATCTTACATTAAATTCTCACTCAACGGAGTTTACCTAGACCCTACTGGTCCTATTTATATCCCATTATGCTCTAACAATAATAATCAAGGGTTACTACGCATTTTAATCGGATTAAACATACATAAAGGGAATATGCATGATGATGCTAGAATCAGCACCACCAGGTAAGGTGTTTTTCAAGCTCAATCTAAGAACAACAATGGCAACACAGCTATGTAAAAGATAAGAGAATGAGATGAGGAGAAGAGGAGAGAGAGCACCAGGATATAAGTGGTTCAGCCTAAATTGGCCTACGTCCACTGTGTGTGTGTGAATAATCTCACTATAATGAGGCACTAATGGCCATGGATACAATCTCTCAAGCTTTCTCTCTCTACTGTGTACATAGACAGAGTTTCAGCTAGGGTTGAATATCTGGGATCCTTTTGCAAGGTAGGGGATGAACCCTATATATAGTACCTAGGGGGTGTAATGTACCCCCCCATGCATATAATGAGCATGTGTATGGTAGCCTCACCAATGTGGGAGTGCCATCTGTCACTGTCACATGTAAGGAATGATGATGAAATATCCTCCCCACGTGTGGAGAATAATCTTGTTACAACTGATTTGTGTCAACGTGTCCTTATCCAAATGTCAACAGATGCTCGGCCGCCATATTGGTGCATGACCTCGGCCTGGGAGAGGCCGAGCTGTAAAGGCTCGATAAACGTCTTCCGAGATGTGTCATAGGGAGTCTCGGCCTGATCTCAGCCGAGACATTATGCTGGGGTCGGCCCCATCCGAGATTGGACTGATTCCATATTGATTACCAAGGCCTCTTGTCACCTCGGCCTACACTCGGCCGAGGTTTCCATACCCAGGTATATGAGAATGTTGTTGATGCATGTGATGCGCGTAGTATCCATTGGTAATGTAGGTGGAAGTGTTAGCCTAGGCCGACCTTACTAAGGCCGAGGGATGATATCGTGGGCCCATGGCTTATCCAGGGTCGATCAATATCTCGGCCATCACCTCGGCCGAGGTTGGTATCTCTAGGTCGAGGTTACACTTAGGGCATATCAATCACCCCCCAACCCTTAGTCATGTGTGAGAGCAAGTGGCTAGGGGATTACTACACCTCCGAGGCCTGTCTGTCCCAAGACAATACCTGCCTAACACCTGTCCAACGCTAGAACGTGCTTACTTGGTTGGCGTGTGCCGTCAGTCGTCTTTTGGGGCTCCCAAGGCAATGATGGGCTTTGGGGAACGTGCCCACGTATTTAAGGGTTTCAAAACCCTTTTCGCTCCTTTTTCTTCACTTTATTCCTGTGCACGATTTGCTCTTGCGATTTTCTCTCTCTAAAGATTCTCTTAATCAACGCTCTTCTGCAAAGGCATTTGTTGGTTTTCTTGCGAGTTTTCTTCGTTTGCTCTCATCGTTTCATTTCCAGGTATTTTCTCCCTTCCATTTCCTTTGTTTTTCGCTTTTGGTTTGAATTTTTCGACGAATTTCTAAGTTTTCCGGCGAGCACCATTATTTCAGGCGAACTGTGTTTGCTTCAAATTCCTTGGTTTGATCTTTAAACTCCTTTATTTTGCAAGTCAATCCTGTTTGTAGTTTTAGGAGTTATTCCCAAGTTTAGGGTCGTCTTCTGATGCTCAGACCTTTATACCAGCTTCTTGAGGATTTCCCCTCTCTTAGAGAGAAGACCCTAGAAAAGATTAGGCAAATAGAGAGAGCTCAGGAGGAAGCTCGTAGGTCACAAGAGTTTCCCATTAGACCCTTGTTTCCACCACCTCTGAGAGTAATATATCCTGACCCCCCGGAGAACTTCTATCAGACAGAGGTCCCTGCCGACCCAACACCTATGTCTGAGTCTGAATCTTCTACCTCAGACCCCATGGCTGTGGACTCTTTTCAGGAAGCCATGGATTTCACACCTCGGCCTGGTCAGGCCCCTGATCATGCCGAGGTCTCCAGCCGAGCCTCATCTCATAATGGCTCAAGCACCTCAGCCTCTTCTTCAGAGGTTGAAATTATTGAGACGAGTGTGGCTGTGCCACCCATTCTTGACGCCATCCCCCTGTCGGCCGTCACAGGGGCAGAGTTCGCTCAGAGATTCGCTAGTAACCCGTCTCCATCTGCTCCAGCCGACGTTGAGCTTGATGATGATGAAGATGCTGAAAGCGATCTCGACGTCTATGAGGCGACCGAGATAGAGAGCATGGTAACTGAGGTGGATCTTCTGTGCTTCAGATATTTATACTCCATTAGTCCCTCCATAAAATTAAGGAGACCCCTGAGGGAAGAGAGGGCCTACCACGGCCGAGATGGAGAAATCTGCTTGTACGAGCAGATGTTTAAGTTAGGGTTTCGCCTACCCATTCATCCCATTATCAAATTCATTCTCTCTTATATCAACTTGGCCCCCTCACAGCTATCTCCCAATGCCTGGAGAGTCATCATAGGGGCCATAATCCTGTGGAGGGCAGTCCACCACTCTGACCTCCTAGTTCAGGTCTTCGTTGGTTGTTATGTCCCAACCTTGGCCAAAAACCATCCGAGCTACTATCATTTTGTGGCTCGGAGGCCTGAGAAGAAAATGCTCCAGGTGACTCAGACCTCGAACCATAATTGGAAGCCCCGCTATTTTTTCGCCTCTGGACCATGGGAATTTGGCCCATGCGTTCCCTCTTCCACTCTTGAGCCGAGGATACCCCTCAAATGGGGTAAGGTCACCATGTCTGCCAGGGCCGACCCTGGTCTAAGTCTTCAGAATATCCAGAAGGTGAAAGCCCTGCAAGACCAAGGGGCACATGGTCTTTTTGTTAAGTTCGAACATTTGCTGACCCCCCAGTATCTCTCGGGGACGAGCCTGGGAGGAAGTCCCCTTGTTGACTTTGGTAAGGATTTTTATTTTCAAGTTTAACCTCTGAACTTATTTATATCTGATCTCTGACCCATATCTTTTAAATTTTGCAGAGCGACCACAAGACATCCCAGACGAACTGTGGGAGATGGCTGCTCCGAGCTTAGCGAGACTTGCCAAAAAAGCTGGTCTGAACGCTCCTCCCTCAGCTCCCTCTACATCCAAATATCAGGCTTCAAAGAAGAGGGCCCCAGAAGCCCATACCCCTGAGGATCAGAGGCCGACCTTGAGACAGAAAAAGGCATCTGATGCTGCAATTCCAATCTCCTCGGCCGACATCCTGACGGCACGTCTGGATCAGCTGAAGCTAACCGACAGTGTGGTCGGCCACAACATGCAGGCCGTGGATGCCATCGGCTCTATAATGACCGAGGCTGACAAGCACTTTTACAGGGCTATGGACACCCCCCTGCTGATTGAGTTCGGCCTTCACAGAGCCATCCAGGTATGACTTGTCCACTTGAAATTTTTTTATAAGTGCAACATCTGACTTTTCTCCAGCTTAACCTCTTCATTAAATATGCAGGGAGTGACTGCTATGCACCACCTATCAAATTGGGCTCTGAGGAAATTGCCCCTCATCCAGAAGGGGCAAGAGGCCGAGAAGGTTCAGAGCGCCCTAAATGCTGAAGTCGACCGCCTGAAATCAGAGCTGCAGAACTCTGAAAATAAGGTCAAGGGCTTGGAGAAAGACATATCTCTACTTGTCAAAGATCACGCCAAAGCCCTGAAGGCCAAAGATGACGTCTTGCAGCAGAAGGTCATCTCGGCTGTGAAGGCTGCCCTTGAAGATGCCTCTGCCAAAATAATTTCTGACTACAAAGCCTCAGACGAGTTCATGGGTTTTGGTTTTGAATACCTCGAAAGAGGTGTCAAGGCTACTACCAAATGGGCTGAAGTCCGAGAGAAGGAGGTCGATAATTTAAAGGACTCTGACTTTGTAGGTCTCGGCTTTGCTGACCCCCAGTTTGCACAGGCTCTTCAAGAGGTAGAGGACGAGGCTGCTGCTCCTGCTCCTGCTGAAACTGCAACTCTTGGAGGGACCGAAGTCGGAGGGGCAGACCATACTGATGACGTGTCGAGGTGACTAATGTTGATCAAGCCAACCCAGCCGAGACTGTTAATGTCCCCCCCCCCAAACCTTTAGGATTTGTGACTTGTAACTTGTAACATCATAAATTTTTTGTAATTGCTGAATATTTGTTATTTCTTCATATATTAACCTCTGAGGAGGGCTGTCTTTACTTAATTTTGCTGAATGTCATGTGATTTCTTCTATCATTTTGTTGTAGTGGTCTTGTTTATACTTAGTCAATAATTCTGACCTCAGACCTCTTCACCACTGAATTGTTATTAGGCTCTGAGGTCATCACCTAAGATGTTAGCCTCAAAATAAATTTCACCAAATTAATGATGTTAAGGGTCTGAGGTCATCTCATTATGGTGTCTGAGCTCAGACCTCGTCACCACTGAATGGTGTTATGAGGTTCTGAGGTCATCACCTAAGATGTTAGCCTCAAAATAAATTTCACCAAATTAATGATGTTAAGGGTCTGAGGTCATCTCATTATGGTGTCTGAGCTCAGACCTCGTCACCACTGAATGGTGTTATGAGGGTCTGAGGTCATCACCTAAGATGTTAGCCTCAAAATAAATTTCACCAAATTAATGATGTTAAGTGTATGAGGTCATCTCATTATGGTGTCTGAGCTCAGACCTCGTCACCACTGAATGGTGTTATGAGGGCCTGAGGTCATCACCTAAGATGTTAGCCTCAAAATAAATTTCACCAAATTAATGATGTTAAGGGTCTGAGGTCATCTCATTATGGTGTCTGAGCTCAGACCTCATCACCACTGAATGGTGTTATGAGGGTCTGAGGTCATCACCTAAGATGTTAGCCTCAAAATAAATTTCACCAAATTAATGATGTTAAGGGTATGAGGTCATCTCATTATGGTGTTTGAGCTCAGACCTCGTCACCACTGAATGGTGTTATGAGGGTCTGAGGTCATCACCTAAGATGTTAGCCTCAAAATAAATTTCACCAAATTAATGATGTTAAGGGTCTGAGGTCATCTCATTATGGTGTCTGAGATCAGACCTCGTCACCACTGAATGGTGTTATGAGGGTCTGAGGTCATCACCTAAGATGTTATCCTCATAATAAATTTCTGATCTAAAAATGAAGCAAGGGCTGTCGTGGAAACTGATCTTTATTAATAACCTCTTCTCAACAAGATGGTACATTTACATAAAATTCTATGCAACATCATATGAAATATCTCTTTAGGTGGTCAGCATTCCACGGGTTAGTGAAAGGTTCTCCTTCTAGGTTTTCTAGCCTGTAAGTGCAAGGCACAACCTCTTTCGTTACTTTGTAGGGTCCATGCCAGTTTGGGTGTAGCTTATTTGCCTTCTGTAGGGTTTTCTTTAGCACTAGGTCTCCCACTGCAATGGGTCTTGACTTCACCCTCTGGTTGTAGAATTTCGCTGCCCTCTGCTGGTAGGATGCTTTTCTGGGCTCTGTGTCTTCTCTTCTTTCTTCGATAAGATCCAGGTCTAGCCTCCTCTTTTCCCCATTACTGTTAGGGTCGTAGGTCTAAATACGATGAGTTGGTAGTCCTACTTCCGTTGGTATGATGGCCTCTGAGCCATGCGCCAGCATAAATGGGGTTTCTCCTGTTGGTGTCCTTGCCATGGTTCTGTAGGCCCATAACACAACGTAGACCTCTTCTGTCCAACTCCCCTTCGCATCTTCTAACCTCTTCTTGATTTCGTCCAAGATAGTTATGTTAGTGACCTCGGTCTGGCCATTTGCTTGAGGTCGACCAGGAGATGAGAAGAACTGTTTAATCCCCACTCTTAGGCAATACTTTTCTAAGGAGGAGTTCTTGAACTGGGTCCCATTATCCGAGATGAGAGTGTTTGGGAGGCCATATCTGCATATGATGTTCCTCCAAATGAACTGGAAGATCTTCTGCTCTGTAATTGTTATCATCGGTTCTGCCTCCACCCAATTTAAAAAGTAGTCAATGGCAACTATCAAGAATCTATAGTTGTTGACAGCTCTTGGCAAAGGTCCTACCAAGTCAATTCCCCATACCGCAAATGGCCATGGAGAAGAGATTGACGTCATAGGCTGATGGGGTTGATGAGGGATAGTGGCGAACCTTTGACATTTGTCGCACCTCTTCACATAGTCCGCAGCATCCTTAGACAAGGTAGGCCACCAATATCCCTGAGTGATGATCCTCTTGGCTAAGGGCCTTCCCCCTATGTGGCTAGAGCAAGAACCCTCATGAACCTCCTGTAAGACTCGGGGTACCTCCGTGGGATGCACACATCTGAAGAGAGGCAATAAAAACCCCTTTTTGTACAAGATGTCTCCTATCATTGAGAACTTGGCAGCCCTGTATCTCAACTTTCTCCTTTCTAGCTTGGACTCAGGCAGCTCTCCCTCTCTTAGGTATCTGACAAGCGAGTCGATACATGAGTCTCCTAGGTTCACATTGTGACAAGGGCTACATACCTCGTCTTCCTCGATGGTTGCCTTTCTTAAGACCTCGATTGGGATGGTCCCATATCTGTCTTCAATGCTGAGGCCAGCCTTGCCAATGCATCAACGTGATTGTTGCTCAGTCGAGGCACTCTCTTCAGCTTTGCTTCTTCAAAATATTCTAATAACCTTCTTACCTTCTTTAAGTACTTGTCCATCCTTTCGTCTTTGGCCTCGTATATCCCCAATACTTGATTGACAACCAACCTTGAGTCGCTATGGAGTAGGAGTCGCTTTACTCGAAGAGTTGTTGCCAATAAAAGACCTGCTATCATGGCCTCATACTCGGACTCATTGTTTGAGGCCTGGAAGTTGAATCTCAAGGCGTATTCAATGTTGGCGCCATATGGAGCCGAGAGTATTAGTCCCGCCCCACTTCCACTGTCACAGGAAGAACCATCAACGAAGAGGCTCCAGACGTCTGTATCTGATGAGAAAATCCCTTCTCTCATAACCCCCTTCTTAAAGAGGTATCGATCCTCTTCGTTCTCTGCTATTCCACTCCGAGTTTTGCCTGAGATGACTTCTTCCTGATCTCGGAAGACACTACGGTTCGTCTCTTCCAAATCTCAGAAGACACTACGGTTTGTCTCTTCGCCGTCATCTAAGCGCTTCTCTGTCTCGGCCTCTTCCAAACTTATACCGTCCTCTTCCCAGGTGAATTCTGCGATAAAGTCTGCGAGGGCCTACCCCTTGATGGCTGTCCTAGGCTGGTAGGTAAGATCATATTCTCCTAGTTCGATGGCCCAGGTCATCAATCTTCCGGACTTCTCAGGTTTGTGCAGAACCTGCCTTAGTGGGGAGTCGGTGAGGACTACCATGGAGTGTGCTTAGAATTAAGGCTTCATTTTCCTTGAGGCATGTATTAGGGCATAAGCCAACTTCTCCATTCGGGGATAATTTTGTTCAGACCCTTGAAGGGCCTTACTGTTGAAGTACACGGGCCTCTGGACCCCATCCTCTTCCCGTATGATGGCCGCGCTGATGGCTGATTCAGAGACTGCCGGGTATACAAACAACCTTTCCCCCGTGATGGGCCGAGACAGCAACAAGGGAGACCCTAAGTAGGACTTGAGTTGGTTGAAGGATTTTTCACACTCTTCGTCCCATTGGAAGGCCTTTCTTAGAACTTTAAAGAATGGAAGACACTTGTTCGTTGCCCTAGAAACAAACCTGTTAAGGGCAACCACTCTTCTCGTGAGTC
Source organism: Sambucus nigra (assembly GCA_949130495.1). Taxonomy (NCBI): domain Eukaryota; kingdom Viridiplantae; phylum Streptophyta; class Magnoliopsida; order Dipsacales; family Adoxaceae; genus Sambucus; species Sambucus nigra. The sequence goes on from OX422211.1 coordinate 442,552,279, forward strand.
TCTGAACATCCTTGATACTCCTAGGAGTCTTCATGTCGAGTAATGCCTTGATTTTCTCAGGGTTTGCTTCAATCCCCCTATGATTAATGATGAATTCCAGGAACTTCCCAGCTCCTAATCCGAAGACACACTTTGCTGGGTTGAGTTTCATTCTGTACGAGTTCATGACATCGAAGGTCTTCTCAAGGTCCGCTACATGAGTACATGCATTCAGGCTCTTCGTTAGCATATCGTCTACATATACCTCCATGGTCTTACCTATTTGATCTTCAAATATCTTATTGACAAGACGTTGATACGTTGTCCCCGCATTTTTCAGACCAAAGGGCATCACCTTGTAGCAGTACGTCCCTTTGTCAGTAATGAAGGCTGTCTTCTCAGAGTCTTCAGCATCCATGAAGATTTGGTTATAGCCCGAATAAGCGTCCATGAAGCTCATGAGCTCGTGCCCTGCCATTGCGTCCACCATCTGGTCTATCCTAGGTAAGGGATAGCTATCTTTCGGGCAAGACCTGTTCAGGTCAGTGAAATCTACACACATTCGTCACTTCCCATTGGCCTTAGGCACGATGACTGCATTTGAGATCCACTCCGGATAGGTAACCTCTCTTATGAACTCGACCTCTTCCAACTTTTTTACCTCTTCCCGGATGACGTCGTACTTCTCCCTGGAGTAGATCCTTCGTCTCTTCTTGATTGGCTTGGCATCTTTGTCCACGTTGAGCTTGTGGTTCATGACCTCAGGGTCGATGCCAGGCATGTCCGCGTGCCTCCATGCGAAGACACTCTGTCTCCTCCTGAGGAACTTTATCAGCTCTTCCTTGATTCCTGGATCTAGGGCCTTACCGACCTGGACGGTTTTTTCCGGCTCGTCCTCATTGAGGACGATGGATTCTACCTCTTCCGCGGCCTCACCCTTCTTCAATTTTGTTTCGTCTCTTGGGTCAAGAGTGTCAATGCTGTAAGTGGTGGTTGCTCTCTTATGGGCTTCTCTTTCTTCGGCCGAGTTGAAATAACACTCTCGCGCCATGGTCTGGTCCCCTTGCACTTCCCCTACTCCATAAGGAGTTGGGAATTTTAGCATCTGATGGACCGTCGACGGCACAACTTTAAACTCTTTAAGGGCCACCCTTCCTATGATGAGTTTGTAGGCCGAGAAGACGTTTTCGTCCATAACGAAAAAGTTTATCTTCTTCGTCAGCCTCCTAGGCCACTCATCCCCCATCCGTACATCCATCTCATACATGCCCAATGGGTGGACCTTTTCGCCACTGAAGCCTATCAATGGGTGATGATAGGGCACCAACCTTGCCCTGCTATGACCCAGGCTCTTGAAGCAAGGCCAGAACATCACGTCCGCCGAGCTTCCCCCGTCTATGAGGATACTCCGTACCTCGCACCCATGCACCCTTGTTGTTATGACCAAAGGGTCATCATGGGGGGCTAGGATACCTCTGAAGTCGAGTCTGGAGAACCCCACTACGAGGGTGTCCATGTCTACCTTCTTCCTCTTCTGCACTGCATCAGAAGACGTTAGATTCACAACTTCGATCTTGGCCAATGACTTGGCCTCTGCTACATGAGCCTTCCTGTCGGCTACCTCAGAGTTCGGTCAGTCTTAATCTCATTGAGGATGTGCTCACAGCTCACAGTCAGAGGAGTGTAATGAGCGAACTTGTCATCTCCTGACCTCTTCTTACCCTCTTTCTTACCTTGGGACTTCCCCGTGCCACCGCGGTTCTCCTCCTCACACTTGGCGGCCATTGACTCTTCCGCATTCATCACTTTCCCTGCGGTTGCTAGCAGCTCCGCCATAGACCTAGGGGGCTCTTCCGCCAGTTTCCACAATAGCTTCCCCTTCTGGAGACCTCCTATAAGGGCGATCATGGCTATGCTCTCTTCGTAATCTTCCACCTCCAATTTCTCTTTGTTAAATCTTGCTATGTAGTCTCTTAGGCTCTCACCCTTGGCCTGCTTGACATACAACATGTGGGTAGTCTTATTTTGAGGCCTTACCCCAAAGCAGAAGTTGTGGATGAATCGCTCAGCTAAGCCTTTGAAATTTTCAATTGAGTTATTCGGAAGGGAGGTGAACCAACTGTGTGCAGCCCCTGTTAGGGTTCCAGAGAAGGCTCTACACTTCATCTCATCGGGTATAGAGTAGATGTCTGCTGCCGACTGGTACATCTCGATATGGTGTACAGGGTTAGTACTGCCATCATACTTGGGAGTCACTGTAGGAGGCTTGAAACTTGGCTGGGGTTGGGAACCCTACTATCCTAGCCACAAATGGGGAGCCCTCTGAGTAACCCCTTTGTAATGGGTCCCTGCTTTTAATGAGGTCTCCTATCTTCTCCTCAAGGCGTTGGATAGAATCATTCCAGGGTCTTCTGTCATCAACTTGGCCGAGGTTATCCCCTGCCACTTCCCTGCGATGGACATAGGGTTCCCCGGCCACGACACGTTGGCTGTTGACCTCTTCCTGTTCCCTGCCTCTTCTTTCACATGGTCGGCCTTGGTCTGGCTGACCCTTCCTATTCCCTCTTTGAGAACCTGCTGCGCTCCTTGACCTCGATAGCCTCTGTCTTAGGTCATTCACCGGGCCCAGTCTCTTGAAGGCCGACCCTCTGCTCAACCTATCAAAGGCTGACCCTCTTTGTTGGGCCTCTTCACCTCTTCGACCGACACATCCTTGACTCTGCCTAAGAGGTCGTATGGTGTTATTTGACACCTCATACGGCTCCCAGCAGTCTTCTGGGGCTTCTTCAGCTTCTAGGTCATCATACCTGTCCTTTGGGCAAGGGTTTCCCTGCCTCCCCAGGCGCAAGCGCCTAGGGTCAGCAACGTCCCTTCTCCGCTGGGGTGCAGGCTGGTCCTTCATGGGCACCTGGGTGGTCCCCTGGCGTCAGGATGAGGCTGAACTGCCATCGGAGTGATCATATTCGGTGAGACTCCAGGTGGCCTCATCATAGTTTGACTGAGCTGAGCAAATTGCTCCTTCATGGCTTGTTGTGTTGCAGCTAAAGATTTCAAGTCCGCTGCTACCTCCGCCATTTCTGACTGGGTGGGCGCCTGACTGGAGCTAGGCCCTCCACCCCCGGGTGGTGGAAGAGGCGGTGGTAAGTCTGGTGCCATAAGTTAACACTATAGAGCTTGAGTAGTAAATAAGCTTAGCACCTCAATGGTGAAACATCTCCACGCTAGGGGGAGGTCTGGTTCACCACCAGAGTCTCCGGTGAGGTTAAGCAGAAAAAGAGGAAGAGATAGTTTCTCGTTTCCCACAGACGGCGCCAAAATGATGATGCTAGAATCAGCACCACCAGGTAAGGTGTTTTTCAAGCTCAATCTAAGAACAACAATGGCAGTACAGCTATGTAAAAGATAAGAGAATGAGATGAGGAGAAGAAGAGAGAGAGCACCAGGATATAAGTGGTTCAGCCTAAATTGGGCTACGTCCACGGTGTGTGTGTGAATAATCTCACTATAATGAGGCACTAATGGCCATGGATACAATCTCTCTAGCTTTCTCTCTCTACTGTGTACATAGACAGAGTTTCAGCTAGGGTTGAATATCTGGGATCCTTTTGCAAGGTAGGGGATGACCCCTATATATAGTACCTAGGGGGTGTAATGTGCCCCCATGCATGTAATGAGCACGTGTGTGGTAGCCTCACCAATGTGGGAGTGCCACCTGTCACTGTCACATGTAAGGAATGATGATGAAATATCCTCCCCACGTGTGGAGAATAATCTTGTTACAACTAATTTGTGTCAACGTGTCCTTATCCAAATGTCAACACATGCTCGGTTGCCATATTGGTGCATGACCTCGGCCTGGGAGAGGCCGAGCTGTAAAGGCTCGATAAACGTCTTCCGAGATGTGTCATAGGGAGTCTCGGCCTGATCTCAGCCGAGATATTATGCTGGGGTCGGCCCTAGCCGAGATTGAACTGATTCCATGTTGATTACCAAGGCTTCTTGTCACCTCGGCCTACACTCGGCCGAGGTTTCCATACCCAGGTATATGAGAATGTTGTTGATGCCTGTGATGCGCATAGTATCCATTGGTAATGTAGGTGGAAGTGTCGACCTGGGCCGACCTTACTAAGGCCGAGGGCTGATATCGTGGGCCAATGGCTTATCCAGGGTCGATCAATATCTCGGCCATCACCTCCGCCGAGGTTGGTATCTCTAGGCCGAGGTTACACTTAGGGCATATCAATGCAGTTTTCCAGGAGGGGTCGATCGATCAATCATCGATCGATCAAGCAGTTATGAAGAAAACTGCATAAACCCAGTTACGGATTTGCCTCTCCAACCTCAACCAGATCTCCATATATCATTCCCAAACTCCCAACCAACGTTACTACAAGTACTATATACTATAACAGATGATTTTATACGTAAAATATGTCCCAATTCATCAATTAGAACAATTAAATGGGTAAAATTTACCTGAACTTCAAGAACCCTAATTTTTCTTTTTTTCTTTCAATTCTTCCAATTCTTTTCGAGATTTCCTACATCTAAATCCATACTGATTCGTGGTTTATCCTCTACATGTGATTTAGATATCCAGAAAATGATTACTTCTTCTACAACATGTGATTTTAAGTCTCAAAACTATACTTTCTTTCATGAAATAGGTTCTAAATAACCCTAGACTAACATGATTGAGACATTAACTAAAAATAAAGCAAGATATATACTTGCTTGAAATTTGAGTTTTTGATTTGAGGACGAAAGAGGTACTTGCGTTCCTCGTCGCGCGATCTACGCTTTGGTGGTGGTGGCGGTGTAGACGGTTGAGTCCTTGGCCTTGAGTTGCTTGGAAAGCTCTCCAACTCCTTCTCTAATGGCCGTTCTTTGATTTTCTGATTTCTAACCCTAGAAGGCAACTCCTAAAGGCTGATTTATTCTTAGGAATTTCGTGGATTTAATTACCCAAAAATATCAAATGTCTATAATATCCTCCCGAGATGCTAATTAGGCCTAAAAATGCCTCGAGACCCAAACTAAACCCCTGGGTACATTATTTTGACTATCTCGACCCTTCCGGACATATTGGCACACTCAAAATGATCATATGGGCAACTTATAATTTATTCACTTTTAATAATAATAATTTAGTCCTGACACGACACGGGCGCGTCCCGACTTAAATTTCCATAATTGCCATTTTATTCACTCGTCGACAAATTCCCAATAATTATTAACGGTCGTCATGCTAGTAAATATTTAAATTAATTATCGGATTAATATTAAATTAATATCTCCATTTAAATTTAATAAATCCTCAAATTTTAAAAGTCATAAAAATACGGGGTATTACACAAGCACTCTGGAAAGGTTGAGCAGAGTCTCTCCGTTCGATCGTTTGGGCCTTAGGAGGAACAGAAATCCTCCTCGGATTGCGTCGATAAATTCTCAATGAACAAATGATTTAAGGGAAGGCTCAGCCTAGTCACATCCCAATCCCAGTCATGTAGCTCATACAGAAAGATCCCAAGAGGAGAATTCTGCGCGGTCTGTTGCTCGTGCGAATATAAACAAATCAGAGGCTGGGAATGATGCTTGGAAAGGGTATATTCAGAGACTAGAAGACAGATTAAGGGAAATGGCTAAGGTCAAAACCCCTCTCCAAAGTACCTTTATCAAAGGATCTCTATTTGTACAAGAAATTATGGATTTTCCCACACCATCAAAGTTCAAGACTCATATGGTCACACCTAAGTATGACGGCAAAACCGATCCTAATCTCCACATAGAGCAATATCAAACTGCAGCAGATATCTATGCAGTTCCAGACGAAATGAGGTGCAGAGCATTCTCAGGAACCATTACTAGATCTGCTCAGATATGGTACAATATCCTTCCTTGGGGAAAGATTGTGACCTTCTATCAATTGGCCGAGATCTTTATATGAAAATTTTATTTTGGTGCAAAGCCGGTTAAAAGGGTAGCACATCTGTTGAGCATTAGACAGAAGGCAGGATAAAGCACTAGGGATTATATCACTCATTTTAACAACGAGAAACTAGAAGTCATTGACTATGAGGAGAAGACAACCATCACAACTATCATGAGTGGTCTTTTACCAGACAAGCTCCAAATCCATGGCTGAATTAATGGCCAAAGCAGCCAAAATTATGAATGCCGAAGAAGCTATGGCTGCGAAGAAGAATGCTGAAGCAAAGGCAAAAACTAAAGTTGAAGGTAAATCGGATAGGAAAGACCACAAGCATAACAGTGGGAGCAAGCAGTCGAAAGGCAAAGAAGCATTAGAACACACGAGGAAGTATACAGATTATACTCCCTTAAAGGTGGATATAAACCACGTTCTGGAAGAGATCAAGAATAACGAGGAATTAAATTGGCTAGCAAAATTGAGGACAGATCCCGAAAGAAGGGATAAATCCAAATATTTCGAGTTCCATAAGGATCACGATCACACGACCAAGCAGTGTGTAGCTCTTCAAAATGAGATAGAGGAACTCATTAGACGAGGAAAACTGAACAAGTATGTTGATCACCAGAATAGTGGGAGGACCAACAACAGAGCTCAACAGAGGTCCAAATCTCCTTGCCGGCCAGAGAAAATAAAAAAAGGGACCATGAAGATGACCCTGAAGATGACCCCGATCTCCCAAAAAGGCTAAGACAACCTGAGCGGGAGGTATTTTCAATTCGTTTTTGTTCATTCGATTGTAAAATAATTACATGTGGAGATGCAGGAGGGGGTGATAATACCGCTAAGAGAAAAGCTTACCTCAATGAGGCATAAGCTTGTTCCTATATACAACGGATAAATCTAGCAGAAGAGGATCGCTCGAGGAAAGTTAACAGAGATAAGCTGGTCATTGGTTTTTCCAAAAATGATTTGGAAGGCATTTTGTATCCTCACGATGATCCTCTAGTGATCAAAATGAGAATGGAGGATGTAATCATCTCAAGAGTACTGGTGGATAATGGTAACTCGGCAGACATCATGTTCTACCCTTGCTTTGATAGTTTAAACTTAAAACTTGTTTAGTTAGAGCCATATCACAGGCCCCTCATTGGGTTCTCTGGAGAATTTTTTTTTCGCTTGGGACAATCAAGTTAGATATGTTGATTGATACCTGGACTACTTATAGATCAGAAAAGGTATGCTTCTTCGTAATGGATAAAAACGTCCCATTAGCCTACAATATAATCATGGGGAGAGTGGGTTTGAAAAAGTTTGAGGCAGTTCCATCCACTGTACATCAGTGTTTAAAGTTCCCGACCAACTTTGGGGTTAGAATTATGAAGGGCGATAAAAAAGTAGCCCGGGAGTGCTACTACTCATCTGCCGAGCTTGAAGAATTGGAGGAAGCCAGGAAGAAAACTACTACTTATTAAGTGAATGAATCTGATGAGTCTGATATTTAAACCTTAGACCCAAGAGATGAAACGGAGCTCGTTAAAGGCCAGGTCATGGAGGAAACGAAAAGCATTATTCTGGATAACGAGCAACCAGAAAGAACAACTCAGATTGGTGCTTTACTTGATCCGGTATTGAAGCAAGAGCTGGTGGTATTTCTGAAGCACAGAAAATAAGTATTCGTGTGGAGTCATGAAGATATGACAGGATAAACCTAGCTTTCTTATGTCACGAGCTCAACGTCAATAAAAAGATCAAACCAGTGAAGCAATGAAGAAGAGTCTTTAGCCCGGAGAAGAATCAGGCTATTCAAGAGGAAGTGGAAAAGTTACAAAAGGCTTCTTTCATCGAAGACGTCAAATATCCTAATTGACTGGCTAATGTTGTGATGGTAAAGAAGAAGAACAAAAAATGGATAATGTGTGTGGACTTCACAGACCTGAATAAAGCTCGCCCAAAAGATCATTTCCCTCTGCCCATAATAGATCAGCTGGTAGATGTAACTTCGAAACATGAATTGCTAAGCTTCAACTCCGGATACAATCAAATTAAAATAAAGTCAGAAGACAGGGAAAGTACCTCTTTCATTACTCCATGAGGAACATATTATTACAATGTTATGCCTTTTGGTCTTAAAAATGCAGGTGCTACATATCAGCGGCTGATGAACAAGGTGTTTGCAGAGTAGATTGGAAAAAATATGGAGGTGTACGTCGATGACATGTTGACCAAAAACAAGAAAGCAGCTTACCATATAACTGATTTGAGCCAAACATTTGATGAGTTAGAAAAGTATAAGATGAAGCAGAACCCGACCAAGTGCATTTTTGGCGTACAAGAAGGCATATTCCTCGGGTATATTATGAATCAAAGAGGGATTGGAGAAAATCCTGATAAGATAAAAGCCTTGTAGAATTATAATCCCCAACCACCAATAAGGAAGTGTAAAGCCTTACGAGGCGTGTTGTAGCTCTCAACAGATTCGTCTCCCGAGTAACTGATAGATGTCTTCCATTTTTCAAGGTGATCAAAAAGACCTTTGAGTGGAATGACGAACGTGAGAAGGCGTTTCTAGAGTTCAAAAGATACTTGGAAGATCCTTCTCTCTTGTCCAGGCTAGTGGCGGGAGAGAAATTATATTTGTACTTGAGCCATTTCAGAAAGTGCAGTCAGTTCGACTTTGATACGAATAGAAAGCGGAGTGCAAAAACCAGTTTACTACACGAGCAAGGCATTCAGAGGAGTAGAGATCAGGTATCCAAAATTGGAAAAGTTAGCATTAGCACTGATTGAGGCGAGAAGGAGGGTGAGACCATATTTTCAAGCCCATACGATAGTGGTATACACTGACATGCCACTCAGACAGGCTCTATATAAGCCAAAAAAGTCTGGAATATTGATGTATTGGGAAGTGGAATTAGGGGAATATGACATTATCTACGATCCAAGATCCTCTCTTAAAGGGCAGACAGTGACGAATTTCATTGCTGAATTTACCTATCGAGATATTTTCAATCAACGAGGGGATAATGCAGTGCAACTCAAGGATGATGGAGGATCAATAGAAATTGTCCCCGATCACTCCCAGTAGTAGAATTACCAGAAAGGATGGCAGTCGATTAACTAGAATCTTCTGGTAAGCAGCCAAAGTTGAGGGATGAAGAAAGGAAGGATAAGATATTCCATCAAGGGATTTTGTCAGACCAAGGGTTTTATAATAATATCCCTATATGTAATTTATACGTTGATGGTTCTTTATGTGCAACATGTTGCGGAGCTAGAATTATTCTCAACAGTCCAGATTGAATAAACATAGAATATGCTCCGCATTTCCAATTCAAGGCTTCCAACAATGAAGCTGAGTATGAAGCAGTAATTGTGGGCCTCAACTTAGCTAAGTCATTAAATGCATAACAAATTATGGTGTTTAGTGATTCACAATTAGTGGTAAATCAGATGCTCAGTCTTTATGCAGCCAAATGGGAGTTCATGTCGAGGTATTTAACTAAAGTTATGGAGATTGTATCCAATTTGGAGGCTGTCCATGTGATTAGAATACCAAGACTGGAGAATGCAAGGGAAAATGCATTCGCACGGTTAGCTTCAGCTACACGCACAGAGCTATGAAGAATAATTCCCATTGAGATACTGGCAAGCAGAAGTATTGATGAAGATTTAATGATGAACTTTATTACTTTGGATATGGGACCTTCTTGGATGGATCCCATCAGGGCTTATATCGAAGAAGGCATGTTACCACCCGATCAACTTGTAGCCAAGAGGTTAAAGTTTTAGGCTGCCAGATACGTCTTAAATAATGGAGTTTTGTACAGAAGAGGTGTGATAGCTGGTCTACAAAGATATGTTCATCCAGCAAAAGTCAAAGATCTAATCGAAAAAATTCATGAAGGATCCTATGGAGCTCACATAGCAGGTAGAACTCTGTTACAAAGAATAAATACGCAGGGATACTATTAGCCAATAATGCATGCTGATTGTATAGCTTATGCAAATAAATACGACAAGTGCCAACGATTTTCTACTATACGAAGAACTCCTCAGGCACTGTTAACACCAATCACTTCACCTTGTCCATTTTCTATGTGGGGAATAGACTTAGTCGAACCTCTACCAATTACAAGAGGACGATTCAAATATTTGGTTGTAGCGGTTGATTATTTTACCAAAGGGGTGGAAGCTGAACTTCTCATTGATATGGCTTATGAAAGGGTCTATCAATTCATCTAGACGAATATTATTTGCAGATATGGTCTGCCATATGCTTTTATCACTGATCAATGTACCCAATTTGACAATGATGAGTGTTGATACAAAAATTAGTCAGCTGACGTGGATCAGTTATATAAAGACATGTGTCATCCTGCGTGGTATAAAATATATTCACCGTGCTACTCAGCGTACTGAGCTACTCAAACGTGACGAGCTACTCAACATACAGAGCATCTAGCCAAGAAGATCAAGTGAGAAAAATAGATTCAATGAACATTCTTATTATGTACAGATGTATATGTCTATTAAATAACGACATACTGTCTATTCATATTGACAACCTAAGGGCTATAAATACATTGTAACCCCCTCCATAACGGGGTAATCGATCACTTGTGATCATAATTGAGATCAAGGCAAAGCACCCAATGATACAAGACAGTGGACGTAGGCCATTTTCATTAAGGCTGAACCACTTTAAAAATCCTTTATCTTATTTCTTTATTCATATTTATCTGTGATTAATTAATTAGATCAAGTCTAGTTTTTTACATCAACAGATTGGTGCCGTCTGTGGGAATGACTATACGCAACATTTTTCACTAAAAAATTCATCATACATGGCTGAGGTCCTAGAATCTAGCAATAGGAAATATTACGGAGTTACTCCCAACCAGTCCTCTCCTCCAACTGTCCATGATCTCACCGGAATAGTGGCAAACATAGCCAAAGGACAAACAACTATGCAGGAGACCATACAACAACTCATTCAAACTGTTCAAAACGCAACGCCTGCCCAGTCAGGCTAGCGAAGCGTTCATAGAAACATGCACTTGTCGTCTTCACGATCCAGACATACTCTATTCCCTCATGCTTCTCGATCCAGACATACCGAATTTCATTATACTGAGAGGTCCGACGATCCCTCCTATCATCCTCGACGGACATCTCCCATAAGAGTTATAGACTCTCAAGAAAATATTACTCTAACTCCAGAACGAACAAGCGCTCTGGAGAGGTTTATTAGAGTCTCCCCCTTTGATCGTTTGGGCTCTAAGAGGAATAGAAACCCTCCTCGGATTGCGTCGGGAAATTCTCAATGATCTAATGATCTAAGGGAAGGTTCTGCCCAATCACGCCCTACAGCTTGTACAGAAAGATCCCAGGAGGAGAATTCAGTGCGATTTGTTGCTTGGGCAAATAGATCAGAGGCTGGAAATGATGCATGGAAGGGCTCTATTTAAAGGTTGGGAAATAGGTTAGGAGAAATGGCTAAGGCCAGAAACCCTCTCCAAAGAACCTTTATCAAAGGATCTCTATTTATACAAGCAATTGTGGACTTTCCTATACCCTCAAAGTTTAAGGCTCCTGTAGTTATGCCGAAGTGAGATGGGAAGACTGATCCTGTTCTCCACATAGAACAGTACCAAGCTGCTGCAGATATTTATGCTGTCCCAGATGAGATGAGGTGCAGGGCATTCTTAGGAACCATCACTAGTTCTGCTCAAATATGGTATAAGAGCCTTCCTCGGGGGCAAATCGCAATTTTTTATCAGTTGGCTGAGCTCTTCATAGGTAATTTCTTCTTTGGTACAAAGCCAATCAAGAGGGTAGCCCATCTGTTGAGCGTGAGGCAAAAAGCAGGAGAAAGCACCAGGGACTACATCGCTCGTTTTAATAACGAGAAACTGAAGGTAATCGACTACGAAGAGAAGACAACCATTACAGCTTTGATGTGTGGTCTTTTATCGAATCAACTGTATTACACTTTGGCTAAAGATCCCCCCAAGTCCATGCCAGAGTTGATGACAAAAGCGACCAAGATTATGAATGCCGAAGAAGCTATGGGTGCGAAGAAGAATGTTGAGGCAAAAGTGGAAACTAAAACTGAAGGCAGGTCGGAGAGGAAAGATTATAAGCATAATGGAGGCAACAAATAATTGAAAGGCAAGGAAAAAGTTGAGAACTTGAAGAAGTATGCAAATTATACCCCCTTAAAGGTATGCATAAACCATGTTCTGGAGGAGATAAAAAACAGCGAAGAACTGAATTGGCCGGAGAAATTGAGGACAACCCCCGAAAGGAGAGATAAGTCCAAGTATTGCGAGTTCCATAAAGACCATGGTCACATGACCAAGTGGTGCATAGCTCTCCAGAATGAGATCGAGTCACTCAGTAGACGAGGGAAATTGAACAAGTTTGTTGATCGCCAGAATGGTGAGAAGACCAATAACAGAGCACGACAAAGGTCTAAATCTCCTTGCCAATCAAGAGATGATAAGAAAAAGGACCACAAAGATGACCCGGAGGATGACCCCGATCTCCTCAAAAAGCCTAGACAGCCTGAACGTGAGGTATTTTCAATACGCTTTGGTTCATTTGACTGTAATATGATAACATGTGGAGATGCAAGAGGTGGGGATAATACCGCTGAAAGGAAAGCTTACCTCAATGAGGCCCAAGCTTGCTCCTACATATAGCGGATAAATCTGGCAGAGGAAGATCGTCCGAGAAAGGTCAATAAGGATAAACTAGTCATCGATTTTTCTAAAAGTTATTTGGAAGGTCTCTTATATCCTCATGACGATCCTTTGGTGATTAAGATGCGGATGAAGGATGCAATCATCTCAAGAGTATTGGTAGATAATGGTAGCTCGATAGACATTATGTTCTACCCTTGCTTTGATAGTTTAAACCTGAAACTCTGCCCCTTATCGGTTTCTCTGGCAAAAAATTCTTTCCACTTGGGAGGATCAAATTGGACATGCTTATTGGTACTTAGCCTGCTTTCAGAATAAAAAAAGTACACTTTTTTATAATGGATAAAAATGTCCAATCAACCTACAATATAATCATGGTAAGAGTAGGACTCAAGAAGTTCGAATCAGTGCCATCCATGGTACATCAATACTTGAAGTTCCTGACTAACTTTTGTGTGGGACCTGTGAAGGGCGATCAGAAAGTAGCTCGGGAATGATACTATTCATCTACCGAACAAGAAGAGTTGGAGGATACCAGGAAGAAGACTACCACTTACTAAGTGGATGAGTCCGAAGATTCAGAGATTGAAACACTAGACCCCAGAGATGAATCAGAGCTCGTGAAGGGTCAGGTCATGGAAGCGACGAAGAACATTATTCTGGATAATGAACGACCAGAAAGAATGACTCAAATTGGCACTTCACTTGATCCAACAATAAAGCAAGAGTTGGTGGCATTTTTAAGGCATAAAAGAAAGCTTTCGCGTAGAGTCATAAAGATATGCCGGGGATAGACCTAACCTTATTGTGCCACGAACTCAATGTTAATAAGGAGATCAAACTGATGAAGCAGTGAAGAAGGGTATTTAGCCCAGAGAAGAACCAAGTTATTCAAGAGGAAGTAGAAAAACTGTAAAAGGCCTCTTTTATTGAGGACGTCAAATACCCTGATTGGTTAGCCAATGTGGTGATGGTAAAAAGAAGAATAATAATTGGAAAATGTTCGTGGATTTCACAGATCTGAACAAAGCCTTCCCAAAATATCACTTCCGTCTACTCCGAATAGATCAGCTGGTAGATGCTACTTCGGGGCATAAATTGCTGAGCTTCATGGATGCTTATTCCGGTTATAACCAAATTAAGATGAAACTAGATGACAGGAAAAGTACATCTTTTATCACCCCAAGGGGATCATACTGTTACAATGTTATGCCTTTTGGTCTTAAAAATGCAGGTGCTACATACTAGTGGCTAATGAATAAGGTGTTCGCAGAGAAAATTGGCAGGAATATGGAGGTTTACGTCGATTACATGCTGACTAAGAGCAAGAAAGCTACTGACCACATCGCTAATTTGGGCCAAACATTTGACCAGCTGGAGAAATATAAGATGAAGCTGAACCCGACCAAGTGCGTCTTTGGCGTACAAGAAGGCATGCTCCTCAGGTATATTATGAATCAAAGAAGGCATTGAGGCAAATCCTGACAAGATCAGAGCCTTGCTAGAATTACAATATCCAACTATGAAGAAAGAAGTACAAAGCCTCACGGGGCGTATTGTAGCTCTCAACAGGTTCGTCTCACGAGAAACTGACAGATATCTTCCATTCTTCAAGACACTCAGAAAAACTTTCGAGTGGAATGATGAGTGTGAGAAGGCGTTCCAAGAGTTGAAGATATATTTAGGGACACCTCCTTTGCTGTCCAGGCTGGTAGTGGGAGAGAAATTATATTTGTACCTGGCTGTTTCAGAAAGTGCAGTCAGTTCAGAGTTGATAAGAGTAGACGACGGAGTGCAGAAGCATGTATATTATACAAGCAAGGCATTACGAGGAGCAGAGATTAGGTATCCAAAATTAAAAAAGCTGGCATTAACATTGATCGAGGCGAGCAGGAGAATGAAACCATACTTTCAAGCCCATACCATAGTGGTTTACACCGACATGCCACTCAGACAGGCTTTACACAAGCCGGAAAAATCTGGAACATTAATGTATTGGGCGGTGGAGTTAGGTGAATATGACATTATCTATGAGCCAAGGTATTCTCTCAAAGGGCAGGCGGTGGAAGATTTCATTGCTGAATCTACTTACCAAGATACCTACGACCAATAGGGGTCTAACGCAGAACAACCCGCGGATGTTAGAGGATCATCAAAAACCATACCCGATCAACTCCCATCAGCAGACTCGCCGAAGGGAATGGTGTCAAAGCAACAAGAATCGTCTGATAAAAGCCCAACATTGAGGGATGATAAAAAGAAGCAGAAAATCTTCCATCACGGGAATTTGTCAGATAAGGGGATTGATAACTGTATCTCCGTATGGAATTTGTATGTTGATGGTTCTTCATGTGCCACGGGCAACGTAGCCGGAATAATTCTTAATAGTCCGGATGGATTGGATATAGAATATGCTCTATGTTTACAATTCAAAGCTTCCAACAATGAGGCTGAGTACGAAGCTATGATTTTAGGCCTCAGTTTAGCCAAAACACTGAATATAGAGCAAGTTACGATGTTTAGTGATTCACAGCTAGTCGTAAATCAGATTCTCGGGCTGTACGGGGCAAAGGGAGAATTCATGTCTAGGTATCACACCAAAGCTATGGAGATTGTATCCAATTTTTCAGCAGTCCAAGTGATCATAATACCAAGACTGGAGAATACGAGGGCTGATGCACAAGCTCAGTTGGCCTCAGCTACCCGCATCGAGCTGCGAAGAACGATTCCTATTGAAATACTTGTAGACCGAAGCATTGATGAAGATTTGATGGTAAAGTTAATCACTTTGGATATGGGACCTTCCTGGATGGATCCCATTAGGGCATATATCGAAGATGGCATTTTATCTGTCGACCACCTTGAAGCCAAGAGGCTCAGTTTAAAGCTGCTAGGTATGTCTTAAATAATGGAGTTGTATACAGAAGAGGTATGATAGCAGGTCTACAAAGATGTGTTCATCCATCAAAAGTTAAAAATCTGATAGAAAAAATTAACGAAGGTTCTTGTGGAGCTCATGCAGCAGGTTGAACTCTTTTGCAGAGGATAACGATGCAGGGATATTATTGGCCAATGATGCGAGCTGACTGCATAGATTATGCAAAAAAATACGACAAGTGTCAACGGTTCTCTACCATACGAAGAACTCCCCATGCATTATTAACACCGATTACCTCACCTTGGCCATTTTCTATGTGGGGAATAGACTTGGTTGGGCCTCTGCCAACTACCAAAGGACGCTTCAAGTACTTGGTAGTCGTTATTGATTACTTCACAAAATGGGTGGAAGTTGAACCTCTCATTGACATGGCATATGAAATGTTCTATCAGTTTATCTGAAAGAATATTATTTAAAGATATAGTCTTCCATATGCTTTCATCACTCATCATGGTACCCAATTTGATAATGAGGAGTTCTCTGTATACTGTCAACAGTCCAATGTTCAAAAGATTCATTCTGCACCAGGCCATCCCCAGAGCAACGGGCAAACAAAGATAACCAACAGAATTCTGTTGAACGGGTTGAAGAAACAGTTGGATGATGCGAAAGGAAATTAGATTAACGAGTTGCATTCTGTATTATGGGCTTACCGACCAACTCCCCGAATAGCAACTGGGGAATCTCCTTACATGTTAGCCTTTGGAAGTGAAGCAATCATACCCGCTGAACTGGGTCTACCTTCTCACAGGTTACTTAATTTCAACACTCCAGTAAGCGATTTGATGAGACGCTTAGATTTAGACATACTCGAGGAAGTCCGGGAAGATGCGGCAATTCGAAATGCCGCTTATCAGCAACGGACTGCCATGTTTTATAATAAACGGGTCAAGATATGTGATCCCAAGGAGGGAGATTATGTACTCAAGAAATTCATTCAATATCATAATAAGCTGGAGGCTAACTGGCATGGGCCTTATCGTGTAACAACGATTGTTCAACCTGGCACCTACAGAATAGAAACTTTAGAGAAGGAAGAATTCAAAAATGCGTGGAATGCAGAGCATCTGCGCCAATATTATCAGTAATGTAGATTCACATGTATTCCGTTCTTTCAATATGAATAAAAATGATATTTTCCCCATAATCTTTTTAGTTTAATTTTTTTTCGGAGTACTCGTGCTACACACTACACTTGAATTTTGCAAGAAGGCATCAAGAACCACCAACTAAGGTTGGTCAGATATCAACAATCACCAACCACGGTTGGTCGACACATCAGCAACCACCAACTACGGTTTGTCGGATATCAACAACCACCAACTAAGGTTGGTCGGCATCAATAAACTTAACCAACAATGTTAGCATAACAATCATACAAGGCAAGGCTTGTTTGATTATGGGTGACCTCAAGGGGCATCCAAAACTAGGCAAGAAGATGGGTGGTCTCAAGGGGCATCCACTGCCTAGACACCAAGGTAATCTAGATAAGATTGCTGCAACTAAGCAGGACCATGGGATGAAAATAATTCCATTGCTTAGGCACTTATGGGTGACAAATCACTACAACTAGGCAACAAATGGGGAAAAGTTCCATTATCTAGGCAATTAAAACAAAACAGGACAAATTGTCCCTTTATAGATATATATACAACATGATAAACAAAACATCTTATAATCTATTTCCAAGGAAAGAACATTACAAAAAGATGAACTTTTATTCATTGAATACAAATTTCCTATTCTATTGGCTTTTTTCCTTCCGATTTAGGTACAGGATCCATTCCAGCTGGAGGATCATCTAAAGCAAAAGGAGAATTGATATAATTTAAATCCTGCAATATCCTGATATTGCTCGAACTTAGTCGGTCAAGTAAATGTGGAGGACGGGATATCTCAAAATCTTTATGAAGGTGGTAATCACCAAGGTATTTGGAGATGAAACACTGAGGAATGGAACTGACTGGAATCCAGCTAACGTCTAGTTTAAAGGAGGAACCGAAATATCTAGCAGTCCATGATCACACCAATCCCATAATGAGTTCCTTTTTTCAACGTGCATCACAACTAGAGCATTCATCCATCCATACTTGTACCCCTTATTGTTTGACTGCTTCAACTTGGCATCGAGATGGCATAAAGCTTTATTGTATCCCCCCATCCAAAACTCTCTAGGCTTCTTATGAATTCGATAAGTCAATCTCTCAACTTACTGATGAAATTTCTTCACCAAGTTTTCTTTACTTTCCAATGCAGAACTCTGCTTGGAAAGTTGCTCGGTAAGACTTTGAATTTTCTGGGACATCTCAACCAGGGCCTAATTTTTTGCTTTCATCTGAACAGCCTGATTTGCTAAGGCTTGTTGAATTCTAGTCTCTTCAATGATGCCCTGACCAACTCTTGCTCTACCCCGCAAGGAAGATGTAGGTATGGAAGTTTCCAAGCACCAACTTATTTCAAAGCCTCCAACTCTTCTCTAAATGTAGCATTTTTAGTTTCCAAGAATGAAAAACCCTCATCACTGACCGGGACCAGAGCTCTAGAAGAAGTGGCAGCTTTAGTTGTCTTAGTTCTTCTCCGAGAGCAATATTCTCCTCCTCCAGCAGCTTGGCAATGTTCCTATGCTCCTCAGCCTCAAGTTTTAGCACACTTTCTCTCTTCTTATGGGCTAAGAGAAATTTGTCAGAGCCCCGATCAACACTCAACTATTGGTACTTTTTCTCATAACCTTCATGCATAAGAGCAATAGTTTCTTTGTGCTGAAGTTGAAGTTCTTCGATTACTCCTTGGTGATCTTCTACTATTTCATAATAAGCCACATTGTTCGCCACAGCTCGATCAAGCAGACATTTTAAATATTGATAAGCATCAATTGCTCCTTCTGAAGCATCAGGCCCGAGAATATCAACTATTTGTGCTTCAGTAAAATCTAAACGACCAGCTTTGAAGTAATCATTACATTTCTTCATTAAATCTGTATCATGAGCTGACAAGAGTTCCATCCTGGTAATAAACTAGCAAGGAAAAGTAAAAATAGATCAACAACGATACAGATCGAGCAAGTAAAGGAGAAAATTCAGAATAGATAACAAATTCCATTTTATTGATCACGAGAGGAGAAAGTACAACCAAAGTTACAACAAAAAGGGAAAAATAGAAAAATAACATAATTAAAGAGCCGAATAACTCTATACCTTCTCCTTATTTCCTACAACATCTTCCGTCGATTTGGATGAAGGAGTTAGTTGCTCAAAAGGCAATTGGCGTGGCTCGACCAAAGTTGTTACTTGCTGAACATGCTCGAAGGATTGAGGAATGGTAACAACAGGCGTTTGTTCTACTATCACCATAGAAGATTCATCAGATGCAACTTCATCTTCTTATTTTTCTCCAATAGTAAGAGGAGGGCCATGAGCATGTTTCTAAAACATTTCAGAATCATTATCAATACTCAACTCCTTCAAAGTTGCAACCCATCCATCTCTGAAGTATTTTAAACTTGCATAATCTATCTGGGGGAGACAGCAACCAAAACTTTATTCCATCCTGTGTCCCAGCCAGAGCTAAAGGACTTCTTTATAGCAGCTTTCCTCTTCGCTCTCTCCGAGGAAGTTTTTTCCCTAAGAATCTCTTCAACAGACTTCACCTTCTCCTCAAGCTCTTTCTTACACCGTTCAGCCTCTTCAAGCTTGCCATCATCTTACACTTTGCTGGAAAGATCAACCTTTAATTTTTCCTGAGGAGTTAGAGTACGAACATGGCAATGAAGAATTAAAAAGATAAGTATAATGACTACTTACTGATGCAAGGTGTTGGGCTGCCAAATCGGTAACCTTATCCTGAGGAGTTGAAGTTTCAGTAGCTCGACAATCAGGGAGAGTCCCCGAATTGATCAATTTCTTAGCCAAGCCAGGGGTAAAGACGGCTAGAGAACTAGCCCTCAAAGAAGCAATCCCAACTCCAGTAGGTTGGGCAACAACATCCACTGGCCTTTCAGCAAGACCCCTCATCAACCTCCTCAAAGGAGCACCTTTAATCACAGGTGTTGTATCTTCTTGAATAACAACAGAATCAATCAAAGGTGCTGCCTCTTCTGAGACAACAACTTCAATCAAAGGTGCTACCTCTTTAGGGGCAACATGGGGATTCTTGCTAATATCTTTGGCAGGAGGAACAACATCATTTTTATTAGTTGGAGCTTCGTCTTTGATCTTATTCGCCCCTTCAGTACCAGGAGCAGATTTTGCAAAGAGGTCAGGCACTTTCCTCTTCTTTGTCATTAGGTCAACAATAGAAGTACCCAAGTCAGAAGAAGATTCTTCAACAGTTGTTGATGATGTAGGTGCTTGGTCAAGGTCAATCACCAAAGGAGGAGCAAGAGGACGAGCAATGAAAGAAGAAGTGGTGTTTTCTCAGCAAGTAAGAGGCATCTCTCACGTGCTCCCTAGCAACTGATTGATGCAAACCCCAGATGAGTTTCAAATCCTTTATATTAATATCACTTTCTTTTGGATATTTACTTTTACTGTCAACTACAATAAGAAAAAAATAAGTGTCAGTGACACATTTTATCAAACAAAAACATAGCTAAATTGAAAAACTAAAAATAACCTATCCCATTGCCATAAAATGGACATCTGGGACCTTGGTACACATCTTTCCTTTTTAACGGGGGTGTTGCCAATTTTTCATCACAACCCCATGATCAAAATAGTCCCTATTAGCATCAGGGAGATTAACCACTAAAGTTCTATGAGAATACCTAGTTTTTAAATAAAAGGTGGTATCGCTAGTAACCTATTTATAATAGTACATAATTTCAAGAATCCATAAATGAGTTCCATGAATTTGATTCAACCTATGTACGCAATTAACTACCCTCCATGTATTTGGAACTACTCTTGCAGCAACAATATCAAAATATTGGCAAAATTCCAAACACTAGGGATTAGGCGGGAAAGAAAAGCCACATTCCTCTACAAAAATGGAGGGAAACCAGTGTCCTTTAGCTAAAGAAAATAAATCAGAAGGGCAAGGAGGTTCTTTCAGAATAACCCAAGAAGTAATTGCAAAATTGGCTCGGAACTTATCCAACGATTCGATAAGATAAACCATAGTGGCTAAAGCAAAGAAAAAAGTTCTTACAGAAAATTGAGAAATCTGCTAAGGAGGATGACAGAAGGAACGAGCGTAAGAAGAAAAAAGTGAGAAGACTAAAAGCTTGGAAGTATAAAAGGCAAAAGGTAGAAGACGATTTGATTCTATCACTTTTAAATGCATTACTTTGGGAAGCGAGAAAAATAATGATCACTAGAGACGACGATTGCATTTTCGGCGGCTAAATAATGAAAAAGACGCGAATACCCAAGCGTCTGTTGAAGATTCAAAATATTTACGAGTTTTGCCATTTCGCTCTCAAAATCATTAAATGTCACAAGTGTTGGAGATCTGTAAACTAATGAGACTGGGTAAACGTGTCCGAGCAACCTCTGGGCATAATGTTCCACACTTTCATATTCAACCTCAACTGTGAAACATTGGGGACTTCTGTTGATACAAAAATTAGTCAGCTGACGTGGATCAGTTATATGAAGACAGTCATCCTGCATGGCATAAAATATATTCATCGAGCTACTCAGCATACCGAGTTACTCAAACATGACGAGCTACTCAACGTACAGAGCATCTCGCCAAGAAGATCAAATGATAAAAATAGATTAAATGAACATTCTTATTATGTACAGATGTATATGTCTATTAAATAACGACATACTGTCTATTCATATTGACAGCCCAAGGGCTATAAATACATTGTAACCCCTCCATAATGGGGTAATCGATCACTTGCGATCATAATTGAGATCAAGGCAAAACACCTAGCAATACAAGACAGTGGACGTAGGCCATTTTCATTAAGACTAAACCACTTTAAAAATCCTTTGTCTTATTTCTTTGTTTATATTTATCTGTGATTAATTAATTAGATCAAATCTAGTTTTTTTCATCAACAATGAGTTTGCTGCGTATTGTCTACAGTCTAACGTTCAAAAGATTCATTCTACTCCGGGTCATCCCCAAAGTAACGGGAAAACGAAGGTGACGAATAGAACCCTATTTACTGGGTTAAAGAAAAGATTAGATGATGCTAAAGGGAATTGGATCAACGAGCTGTACTCAGTGTTATGGGTCTACCGAATAATGCCTCGAACAGCAACAGGGGAGTCCCCTTACATGTTAGCTTTTGGGAGTGAAGCAGTCATAACTACTATATTAGGATTACCTACTCACAGGGTGATTAATTTCAATTCTCCGGTAAATTATTTGATGAGACGCTTGGACTTGGATATGCTCAAAGAAGTCAGAGAAGAAGCAACAATCCGAAATGTAGCTTATCAGCAAAGGACTGTCATGTTCTACAATAAAAGGGTCAAGAAGTGCTATCTCAAGGAAGGAGATTATGTGCTCAAGAAAGTAATTCAAAAGAACAATAAGTTGGAGGCCAACTGGCATGGGACCTATCGTGTCACAACTGTTGTTCGACCTGACACCTACAGAATAGAAACTCTCGAAGGGGAAGAATTCAAGAATCCTTGGAATGCAGAGCACCTGAGAAAGTATTGCCAGTAATGTAACTGTACATATACCCCATTGTTTCAGTATGAATGAAAACATGGATTTCTCGATATTCGTTTGTGTTAATTTTTTTTCGGAGTACTAGTTCTACACACTACACTTAACTCAGCAACAATAATTTTTTTTCTCTCAATAAAGTTGGTCAGCATCAGCAATCACCGACTACAAGTTGGTCGACATCAATATAACCAACAATATTAGTCCAACGATCGAGCAAGGCAAGGCACGTTTTATTATAGGTGACCCAAGTGGCATCTAAACTAGACAAGAAGATGGGTAAAATATCCACTGCCTAGGCACCAGGGAAATTATTTATTTAAATGATTGCTACAACTAAGCTAGAACATGGGAGAAAAATAATTCCATTTCTTAGGCACTTATGGGTTATAAGTCACTACAAATAGGCAAACATATGGGGCAAAGTTTCATTGTCTAGGCAACCAAATCCACAAAGGACAAATTGTCCATATATATATATATATATATAGTGACTGACAAGTACAACATTATTATAGTTGATCTCATAAAGATTGATAAGAAAAGCATCATATAAAAAATTTATTTCCAAGGAAACAAAATTACAAAAAGATGATTTTTCTTCGTTACACAATCACTAACGAAATATAAATAGCCTATTCTATTGGTTTCTTTCCTTCAGATTTAGGTATAGGATCCATTCCAGCTGGAGGATCATCTAAAGAAAATGAAGGGTTAATAAAGTTCAAATCTCGTAGCATCCTGGTATTGCTCGTACTTGGTCAGTCAAGCAGATGAGGAGGTCGGGATATTTTAAAATCTTCGTGAAGATTGTAGTCACCAAGGTATTTAAAAATTAAACACTGACGAATGGATCTAACTGGAATCCAACTAACATCTAGTTTGAAAGGAGGAACAGGCAGATCAAGTAATTTAGGGTCGTACCAATCCCACAACTGGGTTCCTTCCTCAACCTTCATCAAAGTTAGAGCATTCAACCACCCCTGTTTGTATCCCTCATTGTTTGATTGCTTCAACCTAGCATCAAGATGACACAAAGCTTCATCGTATCCTCCCATCCAAAACTCTCTGGGCTGCTTGTGGAATTGATAAGTTAATTGTTCAACATGCTGATGGATCCTCTTCATCAAATTTTCTTTATTCTCCAACGCAAAACTCTGATTGGAAAGCTGCTCGGTAAGAGTCTAAATTTTTTGAGACATCTCAGCTAAAGCTTGATTTTTTATCTTCAGTTGAGCAGCCTGGTTTTCTAAAGCCTTTTAAGTCATAGTCTCTTCGATGCTTCTCCGACCAGCTCTTTCCCTACACCGATTAGATGATGTAGGTCTGGATCTCTTCAAAGCTTCTAATTCTTCTCTTAATGAATCATTTTTAGTCTCCAAAAAGGAAAATCCTTTATCATTGACTCGGGCCAGAGCTATAGAAGAAGTAGAATTCAGCTGTTTCAATTCTTCTCTCAAAGCATTATTTCTTCCTCCAATAACTTGGCAATATTTATGTGATCTTCAACCTCAAGATTTAGCACTCTCTCTCTTATTATGGGCTGAGATAAATTTGTCATAACCCCGATCAGTGCTCAACTGTTGGTACTTCTTCTCATAACCTTCATGCAGAAGAGCAGTGGTTTCCTTGTGTTAAAGTTGAAATTGTTCAATCATTCCTTGAAGGTCTTCAATAATCTCATAGTAAGCCACATTATTCGCTACAGCCCGATCAAGTAAACATTTTAAATATTGTTAAGCATCAATTGCTCGCTCAGAGGCATCAGATCCAAGAATATCAATTATTTGCGCATCAGAAAAGTCTGCATGACCAACTTTGAAGTAATCAATACACTTCTTCATTAACTCTGTATCATGAGCTGACAATAATTCTATCCTGGTAATAAACTAGCAAGGCAAAGTAAAAACAGACCAACAAAGGTATTATTGATCATAATAAAAGAGGGTACAACCAAAGGTATAAAAAAAGGGAAAATAGAGAAAAATAATAAATGTCCGAACAACTTTACACCTTTTCTTTATTCCCTACAACATCCGTAGTTAATTTTGAAGAAGGAATTGGTTGCTCGGTAGAGGTTGTTGCCTACTGAACTTGCTCGAAAGACCGAGGGATAATGGCAGCAGGTGTTTATTCTACTATCAATAAAAAAGTTTCATCAGATCCAGGTTCATCTTCTTCTTTTTCCTCAATAGAAGGAGGAGGACCATGAATATGTCTCTGAAATAGTTCAGAATCCTCAGCAACGTTCAACTCCTTCAATGCTGCAACCCATCCATCCCTAAAGAATTTTAAACTTACATACTCCATTTGAGTAGAGGCAACAGTTAAAGCTTTATTCCATCCTTTTTTTCCAGCCAGAGTTAAAGGACTTCTTCACAGTAACTCTTCTCTTCGCCCTCTTCGAAGAAGTATTTTCCCTAAGAAGCTCTTCAAATGATTGTACCTTCTATTCAAGATCTTTCTTAGGCCGTTTAGGCTCTTCAAGCTTGCCCTCAGCTTCCTTCTTGCTGGAAATAACCATCTTTAATTTCTCCTCTGCCTCCTTGAAAGCATTTACATCCTCTTGTGCAATATTCACAGATTCTTGTCGAGCTAGATCAACCTCTTTGGCAGCTTCCACAACTTTTTGTTGAGCTGTCTTAGTAGACTTAATTTTATTTTCCTAAGCAGCTTTGTCATCCTCATACTTCTACCGAGATTCCTCCAAAGATTTTGATAACCCAGCAAGGGATTCTTCTACTCTACTGAAAGAAGTTGTAGCTTTAATAACTTCATCCTTCTCCAGGATATTATTAAAATACACTAAGAATTATAAGATGAAAGGAAGCCAAAATCAGAAAATGAATATTGTATGAAGAATCAAAATGACAAATATAATGACACTTACTGATGCAAGGTGTTGGGTTGCCAGGTCAGTGACCTTCTCCCGGGGAGTAAAAGTCTCAGCAACTCGACAATGAGGAAGAGTTCCAGACCAGATCAATTTCTTGGCCAAGCCTGGAGAAATGAGAGATGGAGAACTAACTCTTAATGAAGGTAATTCAACCCCAGAAGGTTGAGTAGCATTCACGATCTTCTTAGAAAGACCCCTTCTCAATATTTTTAGAGGAACAACTTCAATCAAAGGTTGAAAGGCCAAGAATTACGTGTGATAATTGATTAACTTCACAACTTTCTAATATAGCACACTTATTTAATTTCAGCCCCTAATCATGCATCTAAAGTGCGTGTGTGTGTCAAACCATAAATAAATCATGTGACACAAAAAATATGCTGAGACACAGATTTCAGGAAAAAAACCCTTTCGGGTAAAACCTTTATTTCACTATGAATATACAAGCCGCAACTTACAATTACATAGAGAAATCTGCAATGGATCAACGCGCAGCCAACCCACAAAGACACGCAGTCTTGAACTCAGCAAGAGAATACACGCAGCACCCTCCAAGGACTCGCAGCCCAAACAGCGAAGGAAGAACCGCAACTCTCCTCAATGACACGCAGCCATAAAACTTTGTAGAGACTCCCTCAGCAATGACACGCAGCCCTCAGTTGCAAAGATCTCTCCACAAAGATGAACAACAACAAAGTTTGTGTTCTAGGGTTCTAAAAGATTCACAAAAGTAATTGGGATTTTTGTGTGAATCAAAAAGATGTTTTGTACATCAAAAAGGTGAAGACTTAGAGTATTTAGGACTCTGAAAATCGTCTTGAAAAGTCTTAAAAAATAACTCCCCGAAGTTGGCTTTAAATAGGAAAACTTTGAGCCTAAAAAATCTGCAGCGAATCTGGCCGAATTTATCCCAGTCGGACCGGTCCGGTTCTGAGGCAGATCGGTCCGGTCAAGCGGATCGGTTCTTTTATTTTGGCCTTCATCGGTTCGCTTGCGGTCCGGGGTATACTGGATCTGCAGCAAGCGGATTGGTCCGGTTGAGGGGCGGATCGGTCCGGTTGCGGATCGGTCCGATAGGGGGCGGATCGGTCCGTTTTTTTCCCAGAAAAATAAAATCCTTTTAAAAGCCTCATTTTGCTTGAAAAAACTTACTTCTTATTTTTATAAAAAAACATTTTATAAAAATTTCCCAATACTAAATATGAACTTTAAGGAACATAAAAACAAAATTTTACCAAGTTCATTCTCGCAGAGGCTATGATGTTGAAGACACTTTGATATTCGGATCCGTTGATGTAGATGCGATCTTGAATTTCTTCAACGGTGTAACGGCGTATGACATACAAATTGATAATGGACAAAAATTTCCTTACAAAGGTGCTATCTCTTCTCGAACAATATCAACCCCTTCAATCAAAGGTGCTGCCTCTTTTGGAGAAATTGGGGGCTTCTTGCTGACTTCCTTGATAGTTGTGACTGCTCCCCTAGATGGAGCAACATCTTTTTTCTTAGCCCCTTTAGCTGGAACGTCTTCTTTGCTCTTTTTCACCCCATCAGCACCAGGAGAAATCTTGGTAAAGAGATCGGGCATTTTCCCATTCTTCGTCATCAGGTCGGTAATAGAAGTGCCCAAATCAGAGGATGATTCTTCAATAATTGAAGAATATACTGGAGCCTGCTCAAGATCAATCACCAAAGGAGGAGAAAGAGGCCGAGCAATAAAAGAGGAAGTGGTGTTCTTGTATCTCAGCAAATAGGAAGCAGACCTTACGTGTTCCCTAGCTATTGCTCGATGCAATCCCCAGATAAATTTCAAATCTTTTATATTAATATCACTCTCTTTTGGGGATTTTCTCTTGCTGTCAACTGCAACATAAAAAATAAATATCAGTGACACATTTTATCAAATAAAAATAGAGTTAATTTGAAAAATAGAATAACCTATCCCATTTCCATAAAGTGGACATCTGGGACCTTGGTACACGTCTTTCCCCTTTAGTGGGGGATGTTGCCAATTTTTCATCACAACCCCATGTTCAAAATAATCCCTATTAGCATTAGGGAGATTGACCACTAAAGCTCTGTTAGAAAACCTTGTTTTTAAATAAAAGGTGGTGACGCTGGTAACCCATTTATAACAGTACATAATTTCAGGAATCCTTTGATGAGTTCCATGAACTTGATTCAATATATGTACGCCATTAACTACCCTCCATGTATTTGGAACAACTCTTGCAGGAACAATATCAAAATATTGGCAAAATTTCAAATAAAGGGGATTAGGTGGGAAAGAAAAACCACATTCAGCCACAAAAATAGAAGGAAACCAATGTCCATTAGCTAGAGAAAATAAATCAGAAGGGCAAGAAGGTTCTTCTAGAATAACCCAAGAAGGAATCCCAAAATTGTCCCTAAATTTATCCAACGATTCGATAAGGTAAACCATGAAGGCTAAAACAAAGAAAGAAAAAGGAAGGAAGAAGTTCTTATAGAAAAATGAAGAAATCAGCTAAGGCAGATGACAAAGAAGATGATCGTAAGAAGAAAATGAGAAGACAAAGATTTTGAGAATCTAGATGGCAAAAGGTAGAAGACAATATGCTTTTGTCGCCTTTATATACGCTACTTTGGAAAACGGGAACAGTAATGATCACAGATAACGACGATTGCATTTTCGGTGGCTAATCAAGGTAAAAGATGCAAGTACCCAAGCGTTCGCCAACAATTCAAAATATTTACGAGTTTACAACTTCACGCTCAAAACTATTATGCTCAGAGGAAAATTTCACAAGTGTTGAAGGTCTGTAACCAAATAAAATATGGGAAATATTCCCGAGCAACTTTTGGGTATAATATTTCACACTCTCACATCCAATCTCAACTATGAAACACTGGGGACTTTTATTAATACAAAAATTAGTCAGCTGACGTGGACCAATTATGTTAAGACACGTGTCATTCAATATGGAATAAATATATGTACCGAGCAACTTAACGCACCGAGC
This sequence comes from Sambucus nigra, assembly GCA_949130495.1. Classification (NCBI taxonomy): domain Eukaryota; kingdom Viridiplantae; phylum Streptophyta; class Magnoliopsida; order Dipsacales; family Adoxaceae; genus Sambucus; species Sambucus nigra. The sequence continues at coordinate 442,580,363 of OX422211.1, forward strand.
TACTCAGAATATCGAGCTACTCAACATACCGAGCAACTAGCTGGGAAGACTAAACGACCAAGACAGATTCAATGAATATTTTTACTATGTATCGATGTATATGCCTATTTAATAACGGAGTATTGTCTATTCATATTGGCAGCCCAAGGGCTATAAATACATTGTAATACCGTCATGGCAGGGTAAGCTATCATAAGCAAAGCTAATCAAGATTAAGGCAAAACATCCAGTAATACAAGATAGTGGACGTCGGCCATTTCATTAGGGCTAAACCACTTTAAAAATCCTTTGTCTTATTTCTTTATTCATATTTATCTATGATTAATTAGATCAAACCTAGTTTTTTACATCAACAATGAGGATAACTACGGGAGTTATTGTGTCTGGGGTAAGGTTTGCAATATAGAGATTTTTGCAGACATAATTAGTGTGTATTTCACGTTTAGTTCATTTTGGAGGCATTAAAGAATTTGAGTTTTGAGGAGCCTATTAGAGATTTTAGTTTTACATATGCTGATATGGATTGTGATGACAATCAGGGCTAATATAATGCCTTAATGATATATTTTGTACAACTAAGGTAGGGGGTAATGAATTATTGCATTTTATCAAAATAAGAAGAGTTTATGTGTCGTTAATTTTCCATGAGATAAAGGAATAGTGTTTCGCTCAGAGTCGAGCAACGTTGATATATATGGTTAAACCCACATGTGATTAAGAGTGATATAAATGTGAGAACTTTGACTTAGAAGTAGGGTCCCCACGTGGTTGCAGGGTATAAGCTGGAGCTAGCTTAAAAGGATTTGTTAATACACTTTAGTAGGTGGAAGCGAGAAATGAGAGAATTGATGTTTTTGTTGTTTAGGTTGAGATGACTTGATAAGAAGTTATGGTGAGAATGTGTTTGACCATATGTATGGGCGTGTATAATGTCAAAGCATTGGTTATGAAGAAATTTAATGAATAAGTAAGTTTAAAAAAGGTCTCGAGGTAAGAGAATTTTTTGATTAAGAATATTGATTACGAGTATATGACCGAAAGTACCCCTATTAGAGACAATGGGGCAAACATAAGAGGATATTACGAGATAATGAGCTAAGGCACACGAGAGTTCATAAAATGAATTGTTTTTATTATTTTATAATATTTAATGTATGGAAATATAATTGTAAGGCGTCGGAATGTGAATTCTGGGTATTGTAGATAAGAACCAAAGACAGTTTGATTGAGTCCTAGAGATTTTACAAAGTTAGCGTTACTATCGGCTCTGAGTGATAGCCGGAGATTTCACATGATTTGGGAAATATCACCTTGTTGAGAGTGGGCCACAATGTGGGGATTAAAATATGTGTGATTAATTGGCTTGTTAAAGTCACCGTTTATTTTTTTATATTTATCACTCATGAAGTAGTGGAATTTTGTACTGTCCAGATCGAGAGTTGACCTAAATTGGAGTATTATGGTTTAGTTTTGGCAATAGTGTGGGAGAGTATGCAACCCACCACCCGATGCAGAAAAATGGTAATGTGTACATATTGTTATGAGGTTTGAGGTGTAAATTGATGGTATTTTTCTTTGGGGTATATAACTCGATGTGGGTCGAGTGAGAACCTATGACATGTGTAGATTCTAGACTAGATATTGACACAATTCTTTAATTTGGGGTATAACGAAACAAATGATTCATAATATCAATATGTGTATAAGGATTTTGGGGCATAAATTGTTTTGCTGAGAGTTATCTCTTTATGTGTATGTTGGATATTGATGAAATCCCATGGCTATGGTTTTAGTATTTAATAGAATATGGCTTTGGCGGTGAGTGACGCCATCCCATATGGAAGTGAATTTATGATTTGTTTTGTATGATTAGATTATATGTGTATTCCCAATATATTTTTATAATTATGGTAATGTGAGCATCTCCTACTTTGTGTTACTTATTTATGAGTTATAGGAGGGTCTTAGTAATTGACGGATTCCGTGAGCACCACATGGGCTTTGATAAGTTACTCGACAATGCTCTATTTTAAATTCACGGAGTGGATGTGATGATACATATTTTAATATATAGCGTGCGTGTGCCCATTGAATGTGACTTTTGAATTCAGAGTACTCATAGGGGTTATATGTTATTGGCTGCATACTTTGTGGGATGGCTATGTGGTTATCTAACCAATGATGGATTTATCTAAGTGTATGGGGATACACTGGGAAGCATTTATAATGTGAAAAATTTAGCTGTTATAAGGATTATGTGTATAGGGATGTCCTCGATTACATAAGGTAATGTATGGTCAAGTGTGGTGTTAGCTTAGTGACATTGTCAGGGTAACTGGTGACTGTCAGCCCTTATTGCACTGAGTAGATGATTGGATGTAAAAGGGTGTTTGAATTATTCTATTGGATTTAGGATGGGTAGGGTATGCTATATTGGATATTTGGGAAATTATGATGTTCTTTGAGTGTTGTTGTATCGATTAACTTAAGGAGTTTTGGTGTCGCCCCTTGGAATATGTGAGCCTTTTGTTGGAAGTCACGATTGGTAGCGAGGGAAACTTTACTAAGGCGGGTGAGTGTAACCTCACCTGAGGATGCTTCATTTATGGGTTGTCTTGATATATTGAATGCGTTGTATTGGAACTTCTAGCATACACTTCTTAGGTTCAGGTGGTGGATGTTGCACTTATACTTTGGCAGGAGAAAGTGAGTACCAGAATGAACTAGGAAAGAGTAACAAGTCATGAGGTTTGGGTGGAACCAAGACATATAGAGAAGGTAAAGTTTGAGATGACCAACCATGGAAGGAGCCTCGAATGGGGCCATTTCAACGGTCCTTTTAGTTAGGAAATGAGGGTCCAAAATTTTCCTTAAGGATAGGGTCGGGAACAACTGGGAGAGAGTGCATCGAGTAGGTAGTTTGGACCATTTTAAGACACTATATCTTATTATAGAGGTATAGGGCATCGAGCGGTGATATATTTTGAGATTCGAGGCCAACATGGTCAAGGATTTACAACATTGAAAGCACCGCGGAACTTTTCTACCACGAGTAGAACATGTGGGGCAACCTAAAAAATAGCCGAGTTGCTATCAGTAGAGTATTAGAACATGACATTGCTTTATGGTTTACCTTATATATTGAAAATGTATTTTTTTAATTATTAAGTTGGCTAAGTTCCCGTGACAAAACATTTGAGTCGTTGAGTCCATTAAGTCATATAGACTTGATTCATTCTGAATGAGGCGTGTTCATTTCTCTAGGTTAGACTTAGATGAACCTTGAAGATTGAAGATCATGCACGCCTCTAATTGGAGAATTTCATTGTCGTACATTCACTTTTAAGTGAAGTTTGTATACTTTTTTATGGTTGTGAATTGCACTAGTCTAAACACACAGGTGCATGATTGTTTTCGAAAATATTTCACTTTTGATTTCTAAATGTTTGAGGATCTTGAAAAATGTTAAACTATGAATTTGAAAAAAAATCTCAGAAGTTTTGAAATATATTTAAAACTATTTTGGGAATTGGTTATGTGATTTGGATAATGAAAGCCTTTTTGAAAATACTTTTTGGCCTTAATCGTTCGCATGGCTACATTCGCACGACCATAATATTAGTCCAAGTGCACAACCTTTGCCATGATTCTACACTGTCTAGAATCGTGCACACAACTAGGTATAACTATGTGCACGGTGGCCCCATATATTGAAATTTTCCCATTTAAAGTCCAATTTCCTTTCCATTTTATGTGATCTAAATTTTACACAACTGAAACACTCTTTTGAGTGATCTTCGAAGTTGAGAGCTCTTTTATCTCTCTTATATTTCAAATCTGACTTATTCTTTTAAAAACTTTTAATACTTTAATCTATATTCGATCCAAAGTATTTTTTAGGGAATTGAGGGTGGATTTTATCAAATATATACACTAAACTTTATTAATTCATTACACATTTGCTGAATTTCTACGACCAACCACTCTGCAATCTAAAATTGAAGGCATTTCATGATATTGGAGAGATTAAAGTTTGAAAGGGTCCAAGGAAGATAATTGACTTATTCATTCATTTCATGGATATGGTGATGGATTCTCATTGGATATGGGGAAGAGTTAAAAACTTCTTAAGTAACTACACGATAAGGATTGTGTGAGAGGTACCTTGTTATCTTTTGTAAACTTATTTTTTAAGTAGAAATGAGAATTAGAGTTCGTCGAGTTTTTTTTTACCCCTAGGTGTTTTTTTCCTCCATAAACCATGTCTTGTACTAGCCTGTGTTTGGTTTGAATTGTCTTCTAGATAATTGATCACATATTTCACATATATCTAGTTTGAATATTATGAATTTACTTAAAACTTGATTAGGCTTTTAGATATAGGCTTCATCTATAGATTCACTTAATAAGATCTTGTGTTTTTTAAAGGCATTTTAAAAGTTTTTTATAAAATCAATTGGTGTTAGTTTTAAAATTGGGAACAATTTTGTGCAAGTGCGAAAAATTGACCTAGGATGCTATCAAACCTACCCCCCTTAGGTTTGGTGTTCATGTTTACAATATATATATATATATATATATATATATATATATATATATATATATATATATATATATATATATATATACGTATGGGATATTTGGGGGGGGGGGGGTTACACAAGGTATTAGGTGTATGGGTGCCCCAGTCGTGGCATGCTATAATAGGCATATGCAAGCCTTATTTTTTATCTCTTTATGATACGAGTGCGAACTAGTTGTGTATAAGCTAATGGTATTTGTGCGGTTTTCGTCGTGACAAGGTATTAGGTATTAGGTGTATGGGTGCCCCAGTCGTGTATTAGGGGGGGGGTTACACAAGGTATTAGGTGTATGGGTGCCCCAGTCGTGGCATGCTATAATAGGCATATGCAAGCCTTATTTTTTATCTCTTTATGATACGAGTGCGAACTAGTTGTGTATAAGCTAATGGTATTTGTGCGGCTTTCGTCGTGACATTATATTTTAGAGAGTTGTGAGGACGAAATTCTTGTATAAGTGAGGAAGATTGTAATACCCTGTATTTTTGTGGCTTTTATTTGTTATATATTAATTGAGAAATAAATTTATAATCTAAAATTATGTGGCTAGTTGTGTATAATCTAAAATTTATAATCTAAAATTTTGTGGCTTTCAATATATTTACTAGTGTGATAAACTAAATAAAATTATGTCAAATGGTATTACGTCGTAAGTGGATAAAAGCGATGAGATTTGACGGTATCTCAATCAGGACGCACGTGTAGGGTCGTGTTAGGTTGAGATGGAAAATTTATTATGGGTGACTCGAAAGAGGATTTTGAGTGCACGATTGATTTATAATGGGTCAAAATAGTTAAAATTAAGTACCCGGGGTAGTAATCGGGTTCAGAGAGCTTTTTAGATTAGTTGGGACCCTCATAAGTGTATATATGCATCATTTTACACTTGGGAGATAATCTAATTTCGGGTTTGTGGTTATAAGAAGGGATGGGTAATGATAGGGAGCACCAACATTATCATTCCAAAGGTCTAAAAGTGAAAGAGGAGAGAAGGGAGAATGGAAAATCAAAGGGATCTCAAGAAGGGCTATTCAAGAAGGATTTTGGGAATAATTCATAGGATAGAATCATCACACAATAAAAGATTCAGAATCGATTATAATTTGGTCAAACTTGCTTAATACTATATTAATGTATTTCAATTCATATCATGATTGGTAAAATCAAACATGATTTTGGGTGGAATTCACATGTCAAAATGGGTTTTTGAAAAAAGGATTTCATAAAATTTGATTGGTGATTATGCCATATGAAATCATTGAATTGAATCCTATATGATAGATAAATTTTTGATAAATAAATTTGAGATTGATTCAATCATAGATGTGTTCTTGAATTAGAATTTTAAAAATTTGATAACTTAACCGTTGAATTAAACTGCGGATTTATGCTGGATAATTTGATATTAAATCCCATGATTTAGAGGGATTTTTGATGAATTGAATCAATAAAATATGTACCTTTATGATTGATATTGATAGGGTAGGTTAAATTGTGTTGGGATGAATTTTTGGGCTCATATTGGTTGAAGCATTAGGTGAAAGTTCGTAATAGATATGGTAGTCCCATATTGGCCAATTCCCAGGGGCAAATCGGTTCGCCCCCTAGCCAAACCGATTCGGCCGCCCTGCTTGGCCAAGCTTTGTTATTTAAATGGTTTTGTTGATCAGGTTGGTTTCAGGTTGTGTTAGGATGTTTGTAGATGATATTAGGACTTTTGGAGAATATTGAGAAATAGTTTTACATACCTTGGGATAATCGGGATAAATCTGGAGGTGAAACTGAGGGTGTTAAGATGAACGACACTTGGAAAATAAGGTAATGAATTCGGTTGGAAATTCGGTTAGACTTGGTATACAGGCTGGTTGGGAATGGCTTAATGTCCAAATTCATTATTATATGGGTGAATCAATTAAATATGGGATTATTTGAATATTTGGAAGTCGAAATTAGACTCGGGGAAAATAGGTTAGTGCAACGAGTGATATGCACGGTTAACTGGGTTTATGTGTGTGTGTGTGTATATATATACGTATAATTATACATGTGTGTTTAATATATGTAAAAAATACCTACTTTAGGGAAATGCTATCGGTGGAGGTTGCATGTCGTGGGAGGTTTACACTGGTGTTGACCAGCAGGTGTAGGATCGATTCCCCAAGTCATAGGTTTATTGCATGATCACCCTATATGATTTTTGAGTCCAGTGGGGGTAATGTGCTATGGTTATTACCTATGGATGTATGAATACAGCCGCCTACGATTTTACGTTTATGCTTTGGGTTCGGATATGCGATTCCGACCCGGTGGCCCAGGTTGAGGTATATATCGGTCGTGCTTGATAACATTATAGAGTTGCATCTGTGAGATAATGCTCAGAGTGGTGCGACTATACGTATGTAGAGAGTGATATATATGTATGTATACCTGATGTAATGTGAAAATACATATATAAGTATGAAGTAAATATATACATGTGTATGAAGCTAAGATGTGAATGTTGAATTAATAACTAGCGTAAAGTTATGCGAAATGAATTAGAAAATTATAATTGAGAATTATAATTATAAATAGGATGTGAAAGCTAACTGAGGATTTAAAGTAAAATAATGTATACATGTGACACAGAGTAGCATATGGGACTTATGTTATGACAAGTTAGACTGGGTAGCATAACTACGGTGGTTAAAATACACACATTAGGTGCGCACTGTAATGGAGGGGTAAGGAGTATCTCATGGGAGTGCGACACTAGTTTAAATATGGAAGATTGCATCACATATTTAGTATTTCATTTTAATCACTTGCAAATTTTTTTCTAAAGGTTTTGGGCTCTGACCTGTATCAAAATATTTTCAAAACTTTTAGGTTTCCATCCACAGGGACACCAAACATGATTTCTTTCTAGGTTGACGGAGCTGCAACAACCGTGGATACTTACAAGGATTTGACTAGTGGCATCTATCTTGAGATTCTAGATATGATTTATTCAGTTGGCATTTGGGATATTGCCCATTGTCAGACATTTATTTAGTTCACTGGTGATGAATATTTGTATTTCATTTATACTTATGGTTTATTCGGTATTTAGATTTTATATTTATTCCATCATTCAGATATTACTTGTGATTGAATGTGTAATTATTTTTTTGGAATGGTTGTGACGAATGAATTTATTTACGACAATTTAATTAAGTTTTAAAATTTAACACCAGGATTAATAGGGTATTATTAATTAATTTAATTATTCGATAATGATGCTAAGAATGAGATAACTGAGATTATTATTTTATTAGAGTAGATGGATGGCCACCCATTATTTCTATTAGCGGGGTGCCACACATATATAATTATTAAGTGTGTATTTTATTTACGTCTTGAGGTATTATTGTGTGTGGTGAGGTTATACTATTTCGATTGGACTCTGGATTGTCATAGAGGCCTGGATATGTGTTTTTAATAGTTTATATTGGGCCTGAAAGTATATTTACCTTTAGTCTAAGCTTTGAAGTAGTCTAGGTAGTATTTTAAGCTCATTTAGAGGCAAAAAATTAGGTATTTTAGAGATATATGAATTTAGACTTATTTTAGGGGTGTTAACACTCATAATTTGGACACATTACACACAAAACACAAATCCTAATTACCTTATAGATTTGAGAGAATATGGTAAGGGATTTGAAGAGGAACAACAAGGTACCAAAAAGAAGAATCACTCGTTTGTACCATTCTGGCAAGAAATCTCTTACTTTGTCATCGTATAATCTATTTTTTAACGTCTTGTATTTTGAAACGGGACTTAAAAACATATTTAAGGATTTATTTTGACTTGTTAATCATGGTCATATTTGGTTTAATTGGGTTTATGAATTAAACCATTAATGGGTTTTGTAATCAGACTTAATTAGGTATTTTATTGAAGACTTTAATTAAATCTTTATTGGGTATGATTATTTTGTTAGAAAGCATATTTAGGGATTAATCACTTGTTATTATGATTATCTTATGTTAATATGATGCTTTGGAATATGAAATCGCATTCTAATTGAATCAATTGAGAGTATAGAATGAAGTTAGGTTTAAATTGAATTTTGATAGATTTGAACCTTGATTCTAGTTAGAGTGATGCTACTTGTTGTGGAATCAAGTTAGTATCATAAATATATGAGTTTTGGGGATAAATATCAAGGTTTGTGGTTGTAATGAAGCTTTAAGTCAGAATTAATGGGTTTTTTTGCCATTACACTCGTTTTTGGAATGAAGACCTCTGGATGGCGGGGTCCCTGGGACTATAGTAAAAAAAAGAATTTTAGACAACTTTATTTTTGGGTTACGATGACTTTAAATGTATGTATAAGGATATATGAACATATATTATTATGATGTTTAAAAGATAGTAAACCAAGTAGGCAAAAAGGCATTTTAAATATAGGGTTTTGAGAATTATAAACCTTTATTTAGTTAGTATAATCTAGCGTTCGGGATTGGGACGATTTTGGGTTTGTACAAGAGTAATGCTTACCTATAGTTTATATACAGAAAATTTCTAGGACACTTGAGGGTATGTTTATCCTATATTACATGTTATAAGGTTGGGCTAATTAAGGTTTTGATAGATGGTAATCTCATAATTAAATTGGCACTGGGACAGTTAGAATATAAGTTATCCTGCACATATATATATATATATATATATATATATATATATATATATATATATATATATATATATATATATATATATATATATATATATATATATATATATATATATATGAACATGTAAGCTACTCGTGGTGAATCTATCGGTCGAGGGTTTTGATTTAAGTGGTTATGATCATGTACCGCACATTTGGCTGATGATGCAAGAATTTATGGAGGTCGATATGTTGTGATCACACGTCCAGTATGACCACCACCTCATGACATGATATGTGTATGGCTCTATCCATCGAGCGATATAGCTGATGGTGTTACTGCATGTTGACACATTTAAATCATATGTTCAGTCGGTCTATGCTTCATGATGAGAGGGGTAGATGATCTGATCCATCAGACGAGTTTTGATTTGGGATTACCCAGTGGTGTTATTGTGTAGTGATCTCCCATTCTCATTTATTTGTGCATGTTTCCAAATCCTTTGGGTGAGGGACTGCTTTGGATCTATCTATAGAAGTATAAGAAGGTTCTCCGAAGGTGCATGCCTTCATGTGGTTGATATGAGACTTATATATACCTGTATATGATGTTAGTCTGATGGTGGACATTTTGGTTAAAATCCTATTTTCAAATTTATATGTTTTGTTATGAGATTGTGTATAACTTATTATATAGGTGAAATGAGTGGGGTTGGTTCGAGATTGTATTATATGCATTTGTTATAGTTTAGGGACGAACGTGTTTCTTTAAAGATGTTGAGATAGATGAAATATAACATTATAAAGACCGCGAGTATCTTAATGAGTATATATGTGGGAATTGGGGTGTATTATATGCATGAGTAGTTAATTGCATCCCATGTTAATAATTCGTTCATTGATAGTATTTTCTAGTCTAGTGATAAAGACTTCATAGAATTAATTATGCCTTGGGTTGTGATACTCGTGTAGTATTTCACTTATGATGAGGGGTGAGGTATCTCATACACGTGAGTGTTGATGGGATGGCGTGTTTATTGTAAATGAGTTGCACGATTATTACTAATTTGATATGGTATGTTATTTCTTGAAACTTTAAGACGCTGTCCCAAATTTATAAATCTTCCCCCCCACAAGTATTATCATTGTTATATATAAGAATCGCAGGGTTATGTAGTTTGAGTTGCAGTCTATGGAGATTTAGTTGTTCACCCTTATAGTAGGAGGTTGGTTCATTGTAGTAATTACTTATATTTATGAATTTTGATCAGAGGTGGTTACTATTATATTTATTTTATTCGAATTGAGATATTTGTATTTAAGAGAATTTATTATAGTGGGTAGAGATTTATTTAAGTTTTAGTTTTATCCCAGATTAGTTATATTGCGGATATTTTTTATTTATTGTCATTTTTTTATGGTTACATTGATACTGAGAACGATATAAATTGTTTGGCATCCCTGTATTTGGCGTTCAGCCTAATCAATTGGACGTGGAAAATAAGAGGTGTTGCAAAATTGTTTTGAAAAGCTCCATGCCCGTGACTTCAAAATTGGACTTCTTCATCTTCATCCGAGAGTTACCTCATACCATGACCATGAGAACTTTGCTTTATGATAAAGGTAAAGGACTTAGATGACTTAGATTCATGTCGTGGTTTAACATCACTAAAATTTAATTTTCTTATATTAGAAAATGTGTTAACCTTATGTGTTTGTATCCCTTTTCATTTTTTAGATAAATTTTCGATTACACTCTGCATATCCTTTTTATATAGAAAAATTATTTTTTTAGGAATTGCATCTTTTTCTATATATATATTAAGTATCAGTAATCTAGGTTGAGAAAAACATACTAAAGTTTTTGCCAAAATAACTTTCAAACTTTGAAAGGAAAAATTGGAATAATTTTCCTCAAGGTTCTAAAAAACGCGGGGCGTGATCGAGGCGTGGATGCCAAGCCTTAAGCCTTAGAAGCCTAAGTGGGCCTTAGGTGTAAAAAGGCGTTTAGGCCTTCTTAATATATTTTAATATTTTTTAACCATAACAAGGCTATTAAAATACTAAAATTGTACATATCATAAAAATATGTCGGAATATATGCAAATTAAAATACTATTTGTTTATTTTGGATGAGATAATGGTCCGGTTAGTAAAAAAAATCTTTAAAAGGTGATATCGTTTCATTAAAGTATTGTTGTTTTTAGAAAAAAGTGCGCCTTAACGGTTTTACTAAGAAAAATGCATAAAAAACTTAATGCGTGGCATTTCTCCCAAGCTTTAAGCCTAGGCGGATTTTTTAGAACAGTGATTTTCTTAGACAACAGCATGACTTGCGCCACCATAGCTTTGTTGCATCAAAAGGTTTCTTTGTTGTAGCGAATAAATTTTCATTGGTTATTGTCTTTTGTGCATTTTTCCCTGTCTCCTTCCGTAATCTGGCTTCATTGAAGCCTCAGAACAACGAAGAAATTTTCGCTCGAGCACATCTGGCATGAAAAAGAAATCTTTCCAAAAAATTTCTTTGGAAAATGTGTAGATTCTATTTTGCAAAGCAAACTTTTTTGTGTGGACAAGAATAAATTAGAGGCTTTGAGATCTTATGGCCACTTGTTTGAAATGCCTATATATGTCATTTTCTTCTCCAAACAAACTAGAGTTGATTTTAAGGTGTATATAGCTAAAAGAAATTAGAGTTTTTTAATATAAAAAACCTTCTTTGTATTTTTTAGACATCCTTGTTATTATTGATATTTAAAGTCATATGAAGTTTCATTACCTATTCCCAAGATTTTAACAAACATTTGCCAAATTTGTTCTTGAAAGACTTTCAATATTTTTGATAACTCAACAATACTTGTGAGTTTATTTTGATTAGCCAAACACTTTTAAAACTTTCATCAACCTTTTGAAATCTCACTTCCTAAGAAGTTAGATATTCATTGGTGGCTTCTCACTTGTTCCATTGGAACACATAATTTTCTTCAACTATATAAATTTTTTTAAAATTGGTTCGAATACAGCATTACCAACAAAAGTTAATACATGCGACGTAGCGAGTGGTCGGAGATGAGTGCTGGTCTTCCTACTAAAAGGTGAAAAATGTAGATTGTGGAGGTTTTGTAATATTGAGTCTAGGAGAGGTTCAAGTTTGTAATTAATTTTTCGTTTTGTGTAAATCTTTACCTATATAGTGGAAGGTATTTGTTTGGTTCAAGGTTTTTCCCTCATATAAATCATCGTCTCAAGTGCATGATTTACTTTTTCATATTTTGATTACCTTAATATGATTAGTGAACTTATGTTAATAAGTCGAATCATTTTGTAAATCACGTTTTTTTCCACTTAGACGTTATAATGAACTTTTTCTCGAATTTGAATTAAAGAAAGACATTACCTCAATCTTAGAAATAATTTTTAATTTGAGTATTTTCTTTTAACCTTCACTTTTCTCGGCTATTTGATATTTCCATATCTCTAAACACGATTTCTCATGTGTTATTGTGGAAAAGATATACTCACTTGGAATTGTATTTTGAATATATTTTATTTTGAAAAGATATACTCAATTTCGATTTGAAATTGATGCGTATTCATTTGAATCCTTTGGTGCTTACACTTTCCCATCTCATATATTCGTTTACATATTGTTAATTTGTTTTTGTTTATGTAAATATATTTTGTGAAAATTCAAACATTGGTTCCACAATTACTTGTTTCGACAAGTTTGGTCTGATTAGATTATCCACAATGGTGGAGCTAAAAGACACCCAAATTGTTAAACTTACAAACTAAGAGCTGTATACCGGTGGACGAAAGGCAACAAATTCTGTATGAAAAAATGGTAGACGTTTGCTAGTTTTACTGAACGGCTACTGAATTTGTGAAGGCTTCTTACGAACTTCATTTCTTCGTAGAAATTCCTACGAACAAATGAAGTTCGTAAGAAGTTCGCATCAAATACAAATACTCAATTTTTATTAGATAATCGAGTTCTTATAGATTCTTACGAACTAATGTTGTTTGTAAGAAATAAAAAATATTTCCTACGAATAAGATCAATTCGTAGGAAGTTGAGTTACGAAGTTTCAACCCTCCACCATTATGGAGTTTACTTCCGTTTATAGCTGAATTCAACTTTTCATTTGGTATACTTGCCTTTCTTCGTGGATGCTCTTTGTGTTGCATTTGAGATAAGTGACGATGTTCACACATAAACAATTGGTGGTATTTATATGTGGTAAATTGGAGAAATTTAAATCCACGTCTTTTATCTGTCTTATGTTACCTCTAGTATAGGATATATGTTATCCGTACACTCATTGGCCCACGTTGCCATTCATGTAAAATAATTGCAGATCATTGGGTCAAGCCCATCAAGTGCATGGATTTTTGTCATTTAAAAGACAAGCTCGACACTTTCAGAACCTAAAGAGTATGTGGAATGTATTTATTAGATATAAGGCACTTAAGAGCCCAAGACACCTCCACAATCATCCATAGACTTAATAAGATGTAAATATGCATTGTCATGTAGAATAATCATGGAAAAATATCATAATACATGCAAAAAATAATACCCCGTATCTAATCATCCCTTTGAGCACATAACAAAAATAAAAAAAAATCAATGGCATTGATGTATATCTCTTGGCCCTCCAAGATCTACCTTTTTTTTGTTGGTGACAACCATGAGGTGTCTGGACCATATTTACTTTGTTATTTTTAGAAGTATGTTACATATTATTACTATCACATACCACAAGTCATTCATATTATCACTAATCATACCACTCATTAACCTCTTACATTTGGTGGTTTTATTGAGGTGGTATTATCACAACCATGGAAATACCACTATCCATAGTTGGAGGCGAATGTTGACAAATAGGGTAACCCCATAATCACGGTAACTAATTAACTACCGAACTCGAATCTCTAACTCCGCCCAATGGTTATGACAACGACGTCGTTGGATTCATCTCCACAAGAGGTAGTCTCTAGTGATCGTTGAATTCGCTGCCGATTTGGAGTTTTCGTAATTTTTGATAGTTCCGGTTCACATTAACGAGAGGGAAATATAATGTGTATGTATATTTGATGAGAGGAGATTTGATTAATGTGAGAAACTTATTGGTGAAGCTAAGTTGTACTGGAAAGAAATAAATTAACCTCTCACTGTGTGTGTATATAAACTATGCGATTTGTATAAATCTATTTATATGAGAACGGATGTATATATTGTTGTTGTTAAAATATGGAAATGGAAGTCAATGGGAATGTTCATTTTGGTGAGTCAATTACCAAAATGAACTACACTTTCTTTATTTTGGTTTTAAGTCTTGAGCGTTTGTTTTAAGGGATTTTTTTATCAATTTGCTTCATTTTCTAAAGGTCATGCCGGCACCACAAAATAAAAATATGGATTAGATTATAGCACCCATATTCCAAACAAAAAAAGGAAAATAGAAAGTTGGGGGTAACAAATCTAGCTCCCGAGTTATAAGACATCATCTTATGATATACTTCCTCCCCACAACTTCAATAAAATAATTTCAAGGGAGTCTGCACTCCATAAATGTTCACAAGTTCGAATTCCTTAACTTTGAAAATCCAAAACTGTTGCAATAATGACACACAACCAGATAGGATAATTACCCACTTAAAACAATATTCACTCACATAATATCTTTCTATGAATAACAAGTAACTCTAACCTCATTTATTTTTATATATGTAATTAGTAGCCTAACAGCCATGAGGGACCACCATAAAAAAGGTTCTTGAGATACAAGACATAAGGTATACATCAAACATGTTTAAGTTCGATTTCACTTACTATATTTATAGATACTCTTTAAAACATAAATTTCCAATCAAACTCAGTGGTAACAAATTGGAAGTCACACTCGGGGTTGATCAAACTTTTGAAATAAGTGACCACCTATTTGGAAAAACGAACGAACTAGTAATCATTATTGTATCCTCTAGAGTTAAGGAATTCAGAGGTTCAATTATGGTCATATAACATTCCACATTACAATACATCTCTCAAAATATATAGTAAAGTATGTTAACATCTACCTTCTACTCCACATGCAAATACTCTTTATACATAACAAATGCAAGCAAGATTCATGTGAATCTTGATATAGCAAAAGCAATTGACCTCTGAGAAATATATGTCTAAATTTTTATAGTTCACTTGCTCATTTCTATTTAATCCAAATGTTTTTTTACATTCCATAACTTCATCTTCAATGAGGGCGGCTCCCGAAATTTTAGGGGTTCGAGGCGAACTCTGGGGGCTCCATATTTAGCAAGCGATTTTTCTATTAATTTATAAATTACGTTTTTTTTACCGAAAGGTTACCGACTTATTTTTTCGGAGTTGCGATAAGTTTAAATGCCTGTCCGTTCAGTTTTCAAAGAATTATTTTGGGATGATTGAAAAGTGTCGCTATAAATATATATACGTATAAAAATTTTTGGGACCCTTAAAATGTGTTGAAAATCGGAGGCCCGAGGTGGCCGCTTCCCCGACCTCCCCTCAAAATCGGTCTTATCTTCAATATTACCACAATGAGAAATCTGCATGTGCATGAAGTTCAAGTATAAAGTGACACTAATCTGGAAACCGTCCCAAGAGAGATGAAAACGGTTGAACAAATAAAGAGGATAAATGCAAAATTCAAAGAGGAGGTTTACTTTAACTAAATTACAAATATCCCATATTCTTTTATTTTGTCTCCAAATTACTTGTTGACTTAGCATAGTCACAATAAGAAAATAAATGAGATATCTTAGAATTAATTCTATCATTTACAACACTAATTAACATATAGTGATGTTGAGCCACCACCCAGTTGGGCCATTAACAATGAGTATCCCCTTCATAGAAAGTGATGTGTGCATGCGATGAAAAAAGAAAGTGGAAGAGAAACCAAAATTTTCTTTGTTTTCAATATGTCCTTAATGGTAAAATTCTTTCTTGTTATTTTGAAAAGAAAAAAGGGTGGGCTAGTGTAGAAAGATTTAATAGGTGTAAATAAGACCTCCCCACAATAATTGTAGACAGTTATTATTTCGTGCAAGGCAAAGATTATTGAAATAAATCAGCAGGTACCCCGCGCGATGCGCAGGAGTTTTATAATATTCTTACAAATCTATTTAACTTTTTTGAAAATCCAAACAATTATAACAACGGGAAATTCAAACCGTCAAACATTCCAAAGAGCAGTTTCCAACAGTTTTCAATTGGTTTCATAAAATTTTCCTACCATCCAAACATTCAAACATTTTTCAATAGTAGCAATAAAGCAGCAAATTAAATATCCAAATACAATACAAACAAATTAAATATCTCGCAATACAATATTACATTGTTCCTTAACTCTCATAACATAATAAACATGACATCAACTTCATTTAGGTTGGGGATGCGGCGTCAACGTGTCTGAAAAAAAACCCCGTGCTTAACATCATTAGTAAATCAATAAATACAACGAAGTAGATTGTATTTAAAACATAAATAATAGTAAACCAATAAACCTTTAAAACACTCCAAAATCACCACACTGTTAATAAACTCAAAACCTTTATAACGTTAAAAAAATAACGTTAAGAAATATAGTGGAAAAAAATAAAAATAGTTTACATATTGTAAAAAAAGTAAAAAATAGTATTTTATATTAACAAACTTTATTAAAAAACTATTTTCCAATTGTATAGTTTATATATAGGAAAAATAAAAAAGCATAAGTTGTATAGATATATAAAAATTGTTTATAATATATAACAGTATTTAAAAAATGTCTTTTACAAAAAATTGTACAATTTTTATTTTTGTATAAAAAACATAGTTTTAACAATTTTGTATAACTTTTTTTCCTTTTTTTTTTAAAAAACAGTTTATATATTTTTAATTGTTTTAAAAAAATAACAGTTTTTAAAATACAATATATATATATATATATATATATATATATATATATATATATATATATATATATATATATATATATGAAAGGATAAACCGATCTAGATACCAGTGATATTGGAAAAAGTGGAGATTCATGATAGTAATTCCTAAAACATTATATCAACTAGCAATTGTAGAGCGTGTAACATAATCTTCAAAAATTAAATAAAAAATCGAATCTGGAGAAGACTTTGAGATGTTCGTGAGTGGGTGAATAATTTTTGACGTAATAGTCACTCGTGTGGATTGTAGAAGCACCGAGATGTGCGGGAGTGCATGAAGATGAAAAACTTAATATCACACATGCTCATCAAATTAGATCAAAGGAAAAAAATCAGAAGTAAAAAATGTATCAGATGCCAACAAATTTGTTTACATACGTATATAAGATGAAAAAACCAAAAGCAAAACAATATCATATGCAAACCAATTTATTTACATAAATATATACACTTCAAATTTGAAATGTAGGGAATTAAGAGCTCCATACATACCTTACACAAACAGTATAATTCCATTGTGAGGCGGAAATGATTGGATGGAAGTGAAAGAAGAGCAGAAGAAGGTTTCATGACATTTATTCTACATTTTCTACTCCCTCCGATCATTGGTTGGGATGGGAGGAATTAATGGTATGAGATGGAGATAAAGGAAAGTATGGGAGGCGATAGGGCAATGGCCTTTTCAATTGTTGGGAAGAAGAGAGGACACTTAAAAACAAGAAAGGGTCAGCATTTCAAATTCCTGTTGCAGCCTTTCAAATAACAATTACGATTAATATAATGTATAAGAGAAAGGAAAGAATGAAATGTGGACTATCTTAGAATTAATGAGTAGCTCCTAACTCATTAACCACTCTTAGCTACCGTTTTAGAGTTATTATATAGATAATTGGAACGGATGGTACTATTCTGCTTGCAAAAAATGTAGAGAAATGCCTTGAATTTCCAAAAAATCCTTAAAATCATCCCCCCCCCAAATAAGTTTTCTACCTTGTAGTATGGATCGAAAACTACAATCACGGAGGAAGCTAAGTTTTTTTTTGGAGTGGGTGGGTGGGGTGGGGTGGGGTGGGGTGGTTGCAAGAATTTAACAAGAGACATTTTTTCATTAGAATATAAGATATATTGATCACAAAAAAGTAGAAATTGCACCACTGCAAGGGATACAATGAATATCTTAATTAGAACAAACATTAGGCAATTATCTAAGTAGCTTTGACAGAGACAATAAAAATTAACCAAAAAAATCTCCATAGAACATATCAAAGCTTTATCAAAACTGCACTCGACGTGTTTTTAAATCACAAAATGCGTCAAAATAAAAAGTCTAATTAGTAACTAAACAAATATGGGTACATTCCAAATTGACATTTTTATTACCATTATTATTTATTGTTAATTTATATTAAAAACTCCAAAAAACAATATAATTGTTACTTTTAAAACATATGAAATAAAAAAAATCCCAATTACAAAAAAATTAAAAGTTAAACAGTTAAATTTACAATCACAATAAAACAAATAAGAAAAAAAAATGGGTACAAAATTGAAAGTTAAATATTAAAAAAAATTAGTTTGTCATTACAATAAAATAAATAATAAACGTAAAAAAATAAGTTAGAATCGGATTTTCAAATATAAGGATTAAATACTTAAATGTAAGATTTTTTTTATTAACATTAACACTAACACTAAAAAAATATAAAAACGAAATGAAAGGAAAAAAAGTAGATTTGTAAAAAAAATTGGAGATATACACAAAAAAAGAAAAAAAAACTTATCTATGATTTTGCTTGGTTCGTCTCCTCTCCCTCCCTGTTATGGTACAACCCCTTTCAAGTTTCAACCTTTGCTTGGTTTTTAAATTTTCTGTTTGTCCATCAGTTGCACTAGGCTAGTAGCAAGATATTTTGAAAGAGAAAAAAAAGGTGGGGTTCGGGGTAAAGAAAGAGAAGTTAGAAAGGGATAAAAATAATTAGGTTTTGCATTTATTAAAGGTGAAGTGCGGCCATTTTAAATAAAAAAATATGAGCAAGTAATTTTTTTTCACAACAAAGACCAAAATAAATACAAGTGGCTTATATGAAGATATGTTCTGAAGTTTGGAGTGATCGTATCAACAGATTTTTATTATCTTAAAAATAATTAACACATAAAGCAAAAATTGTGATTTTTTTTGAAAACCATGCTCTCTTGATCATGCATTAGCTTCGTCCCTGACTACACTATTACAAAATGTTGTGGAGTAAGCACATGACACAATCTCTGTTGTATATTTTGTAAAATGCTAGCTTATTTGGTCAAACTTTAGAGTCAATTTTAATTAAGACACATATGTTAAAGGTGATGTGTCTTAATACCAATGTGTTCCTTGTAGCAAGGAGATTAATTTGGTATACTCACTTGTTCAAAATAGTGAAGTAATGAATGAAAAATTTGGACTTAAAGTGACCCATTTGAGTTTAAGCTAGATGGTGTAAAATAGCTAGTGGGTTTGTCCCGCATTGGAAAAGTGGTAGAAAAGCTTGGAGTTAATATACACAAGTTATGGGACTAAGGCTTGGATGCCTTGGGCTATCCCAACTCTTTGAAGGGGAGATGGCCTACACTATGCATGTGTTGGGCTTGGGCCAAAAGCCCACACGCGCGCGCCGCCGCCGCCGTCCGTCCGGTAATTGACCTTTGGGCTTTAAAATTTATTTTCTGATCCAAAAAATCTGAATTAATTATTTTCCGCATTAATTAATTATTTAAAAAACATTGTCGTTTTTAATTATTTAAAAACGCTGTCGTTTTTAATTAATTAATTAAAACGTTAAGTTGAGAGATGCAACTGTTCAAACAGTCACATCTGTTCTGGGAAAAGTCATGAGTTGCAACCCTTCACCACTTATAAAAAGGACCATATGCAGTCCATTTAAAGATTAGAAAATCTACCCGAATTCCCTACTACTGTCCTTGTTCCCTTCTTACTGCCTTGAGAGTAATTCGCCATTGTTGGTTCGTGGGACTGTTGCACTGAAGTGCTTCTTGCGACAGTCGTTGACCGTTTCATCCTGGGAGGCAGACGCCCGTTGTATTTTCCGTCAGCACCGTAGCGGGGGCGTATTCTGTCTTAAGGAGAGATAGTTTAACTTTCGACTCGGTCAAAAATCTGCAAGTGATTGTGTCAATCACAAACTGTATGTTCTTCTTTTCTCTCTTTACTGTTGCTGTTTATATGTAATTTTGTTTATTTATTTAGTGAAATATTACCTTTTGTAATCCGGGAAACAACAATCTTAAGACATAATACTTTCTATTTTTTTTTTGTGTTTTCACTAAATAAATAATTTTCTTAATTGAAATTTGTTTCGCAACGTTTTACTTGTTTTATTTACATACTAAAACGTGTTTACATTGAATATATCTTTTCTTACAATTTTAATTTTGAAAAAATTTATATACATTTCCTAAATTGCTTTGTGTTATTCAATAACAGAATAATGGCTACTGAATCCTCTGAAAATGTGATGTCTGTTCCTCAAAATGATGTTACGGTTAGTATTCCTAATACCGTTCCTACTCATTTAACTTATGGAGAAAAACCCGAAAAGTTTAATGGTACTGATTTCAAACGTTGGCAACAAAAGATGTTGTTCTATTTAACTACCATTAATCTTGCGAGGTTTATTAACGAAGATGCTCCCGTGGTTAATGAAAATGAAACGGATAAGACAACTTTGTTAGCTGTAGAAGCATGGAAACATTCAGATTTTATTTGCAAAAACTATATCCTTAATGGATTGGACAATACACTTTATAATGTATATAGTCCAATTAAAACCGCTAAACTGTTATGGGAGTCTTTGGATAAAAAATATAAAACCGAGGATGCCGGCATGAAAAAATTCGTGGTCGGTAGATTTCTCGAGTATAAAATGGTTGATTCAAAGACTGTCATAAGCCAAGTCCAAGAGCTTCAATTAATTTTTCATGAAATACTTGCTGAAAATATGGTCATAAGTGAAACATTTCAAGTTGCTACGGTAATTGAAAAATTACCCCCTTCTTGGAAAGATTTCAAAAATTATTTGAAGCATATACGAAAAGAAATGGGACTTGAAGATTTAATTGTTCGGTTAAGGATAGAAGAAGATAATCGTAAATCTGAAAAGAAAAATGGTAACCATGCTATGTCTGCAAAAGCAAATATTGTTGAGGATGGACAAAAATTCAATAAAAAGAGGAAGCACAAAAATGAAGGCACAAGTCAACAAGGCGGTGCTAAGAAGTTCAAAGGAAAATGTTTTAATTGCAACAAAGAAGGTCATAGGGCCAAGGATTGTCGCAAGCCGAAAAAACAAGAGAACTTCAAGAAGAAAGCACCACAAGCCAACATGACAAAAGTTGATGCATTATCCGACGATGTTTCCAATGTTTCTCTCTCCGCAGTTGTATCTGAAGTAAATTTGGTGGGTAATACCAAAGAGTGGTGGGTTGATACCGGCGCTACACGCCATGTATGTTCCGATAAAAGCATGTTTACAACCTACCAACCAATTGCAAATGGAGAACAATTATTCATGGGAAACTTTTCCACCTCGAAGGTTGAAGGTAAAGGCAAAGTAGTGCTGAAAATGACTTCGGGGAAGCATCTCGCACTCAACGATGTATTGCATGTGCCTGACATTAGAAAGAACCTTGTCTCCGGTTCCGTGCTAAGCAAGAAAGGATTCAAGCTAGTCTTTGTTGGAGAAAAATTTGTACTAAGTAAAGATGGAATGTATGTAGGGAAAGGATATATGTGTGATGGGATGTTCAAATTGAACGTCATGACTGTTGTACCTAAAAGTAACAATGATAATAATAATATGATATCTTCTGCTTATATGCTTGAGTCTATGGATATGTGGCATGGTAGACTTGGACATGTTAATTATAGTACTTTAAGTAAATTAATTCACTTAGAATTAATTCCTAAATTTAGCATTGATACAAGTCACAAATGTGAAACATGTGTAGAAGCTAAATTAACTAAAACACCTTTTCATTCAATTGAAAGGAATAGTGAACCTTTAGATTTAATTCACACCGATATATGTGATTTAAAATTTGTTCAAACTAGAGGTGGGAAAAAGTACTTTATTACCTTTGTGGATGATTGCACTAGATATTGCTATGTCTATCTTTTAAGAAGCAAAGATGAAGCAATTGAAGCTTTTAAGCAATACAAGATAGAAGTTGAGAATCAACTTGGTAGAAAGATTAAAGAATTAAGAAGCGATAGAGGTGGTGAATATGAATATCCTTTTAAGGAAATATGCTTAGAAAATGGTATTATTCACCAAACTACCGCACCTTATTCTCCTCAATCAAATGGGATTGCGGAACGTAAAAACCGAACTTTAAAAGAAATGATGAATGCATTATTAATAAGTTCGGGATTACCCCAAAACATGTGGGGGGAAGCATTGCTTTCAGCTAATTACATTCTCAACAAATTGATTCATAAGAAAACAAAAAAGATACCCTATGAGTTGTGGAAAGGACGCAAGCCTTCCTACAAATACTTAAAAGTGTGGGGGTGTCTTGCAAAAGTGTTAATTCCTGAATCTAAAAAGGTGAAAATTGGTCCAAAGACTATTGACTGCATATTCATTGGTTATGCACATAATAGTAGTGCATATCGGTTTCTTGTGCATAAGTCTGACATTCCTGAAATTCATGAAAATACAATCATAGAATCTAGGAATGCATCATTCTTTGAAAATATCTTTCCTTGTAAGAATACACAAGAAACAACTTCTAACAAAAGAATGCTTGAAGTTACAAATGGTGAACCTCGAAATATTAGTGAGGAAGAACCTAGACGTAGCAAAAGAGCTAAGATTTCAAAATCTTTCGGTCCGGATTTTCTAACATATATGTTAGAAAATGAACCTCAAACGGTTAAAGAAGCTCTATCCACTATGGAAGCCTCATATTGGAAAGAAGCTATCAATAGTGAAATTGAATCCATTTTGCAAAATCATACATGGGAACTGGTGGATCTACCACCAGGGACAAAACCGTTAGGGTGTAAATGGATATTCAAACGGAAAATGAAAGCTGATGGAACTATTGATAAATATAAGGCTAGACTTGTAGCTAAAGGATACAAGCAAAAAAAGGGAATAAATTATTTCGACATCTATTCACCTGTTACAAGGATTACATCCATTAGAATGTTAATTGCAATAGCAGCAATACATAAATTGGAAATACACCAAATGGATGTTAAAACGGCATTTTTAAATGGTGAATTAGATGAAGAAATATATATGGAACAACCGGAAGGTTTTAGATCTCCTGGAAATGAAAGGAAAGTATGTAAACTTGTGAAATCATTATATGGGTTGAAACAAGCACCTAAACAATGGCATGAAAAATTTGACAACGTCATGAAGTCAAATGGTTTCAAAATAAATGAGTGTGACAAATGTGTTTACATCAAAAGCACTCAAGCGGGACATGTGATTGTATGTCTATATGTAGATGATATGCTAATAATTGGTAATAATAATAATGTTATCAATTCTACTAAACAAATGTTGACTAGTAGATTTGAAATGAAGGACATGGGATTGGCTGATGTCATCCTAGGAATTAAAATTATTAGAACCCCTCAAGGAATTAGCTTATCTCAATCACATTACGTTGAAAAAATACTTCAAAAGTATAATAAATATGATCAAAGTCCAGTGAGAACGCCTGTAGATCCAAGTCATCACCTCTTTAAAAATAAAGGTGAAGGTATATCTCAATTAGAGTATTCTCGTATAATTGGAAGTTTGATGTATTTATCAAACTGTACTCGACCTGATATAGCATACTCGATTAGTAAGCTCAGTCGATATATGAGTAATCCCGGGAAAGATCATTGGAAAGCCTTGATAAGAGTTCTTCGATATCTTCGATACTCTTTGGGGGATGGTTTGCACTACGAACGATATCCAGCTGTACTTGAAGGCTATAGCGATGCAAATTGGATATCTGACTCAAATGATTCAAAATCCACAAGTGGATATGTTTTTACCCTTGGAGGTGCAGCCGTATCTTGGAAATCCTCGAAACAAACGTGTATTGCAAGATCCACGATGGAATCTGAATTTATTGCTTTAGATAAAGCTGGGGAAGAGGCTGAATGGCTTAGAAACTTCTTAGAGGATATTCCAATATGGTCAAAGCCCGTGCCACCTATCATAATACATTGTGATAGTCAATCGGCAATTGCTAGGGCTGAAAATAATAACTATAACGGTAAATCACGACATATACGTCGTCGACACCAAACCGTTAGACAATTGCTCTCAAATGGAATTATTTCTGTTGACTATGTAAAGTCAAAGGAAAATATTGCGGATCCACTAACTAAAGGTATACCTGGAGAGCAAGTTGCAAGTTCATCACGTGGAATGGGACTAAAGCCTGTAAAATTATAAAGAGTCGTCTTAATGGAAACCCAACCTAAATGACTGGAGATCCCAAGAAATAGGTTCAAAGGGACAACCTAATTATGATGACTCAGTTTGCACTGAGAAGTAATACTTTAATTACTTCCTCCCATTCCGAAGATGAGTCAGTGCACAAACTGTCGCGTGTATAAGGATAAACTATGTTTTTAATGATTTCTATATCTTGAATGTATAGGTCAAGTGGGGTATTAGCAGGATACTCTTTATAGAAATCACCTATGTGAGTGAGAAGGGGCCGCTTCTATGAGAATAACGAAGGCTATTTCTCTAGCACACTCATGAAACCAGGAGGTGTCCAAGGCCAAAAAGGACACAACAATGAGAACCAATAAGGTTGGAAAGACATTGTGTGAATACTATTGTCTCAGTTTACACAAATGGTCGATCAATTCAAGACATCAAGTTCATTGATTGGCTAGTAAGCTCGATAGTATCTCACTAGGAAAGATTCAAAGCCACAAGCTATCTTTTTTCGATGCAATGTTTTTCCTAGAACAACTCTCTATTTGCATCTATATTCGTTTGATTCTTCCAAATTTCATTCATGTGGGGGATTGTTGTATATTTTGTAAAATGCTAGCTTATTTGGTCAAACTTTAGAGTCAATTTTAATTAAGACACATATGTTAAAGGTGATGTGTCTTAATACCAATGTGTTCCTTGTAGCAAGGAGATTAATTTGGTATACTCACTTGTTCAAAATAGTGAAGTAATGAATGAAAAATTTGGACTTAAAGTGACCCATTTGAGTTTAAGCTAGATGGTGTAAAATAGCTAGTGGGTTTGTCCCGCATTGGAAAAGTGGTAGAAAAGCTTGGAGTTAATATACACAAGTTATGGGACTAAGGCTTGGATGCCTTGGGCTATCCCAACTCTTTAAAGGGGAGATGGCCTACACTATGCATGTGTTGGGCTTGGGCCAAAAGCCCACACGCGCGCGCGCGCCGCCGTCGCCGTCCGTCCGGCCCGGCCCGTGCCCGGGTCCGGGTCGTGGGTCTTTCTTGAGCAACTATTAAATTTTTTGGACAAATTTTAATTGACCTTTGGGCTTTAAAATTTATTTTCTGATCCAAAAAATCTGAATTAATTATTTTCCGCATTAATTAATTATTTAAAAAACATTGTCGTTTTTAATTATTTAAAAACGCTGTCGTTTTTAATTAATTAATTAAAACGTTAAGTTGAGAGATGCAACTGTTCAAACAGTCACATCTGTTCTGGGAAGAGTCATGAGTTGCAACCCTTCACCACTTATAAAAAAGACCATATGCAGTCCATTTAAAGATTAGAAAATCTACCCGAATTCCCTACTACTGTCCTTGTTCCCTTCTTACTGCTTGAGAGTAATTCGCCATTGTTGGTTCGTGGGACTGTTGCACTGAAGTGCTTCTTGCGACAGTCGTTGACCGTTTCATCCTGGGAGGCAGACGCCCGTTGTATTTTCCGTCAGCACCGTAGCGGGGGCGTATTCTGTCTTAAGGAGAGATAGTTTAACTTTCGACTCGGTCAAAAATCTGCAAGTGATTGTGTCAATCACAAACTGTATGTTCTTCTTTTCTCTCTTTACTGTTGCTGTTTATATGTAATTTTGTTTATTTATTTAGTGAAATATTACCTTTTGTAATCCGGGAAACAACAATCTCCACTTGAATACAATTTTACGTATATTTTGATCTACCTCACTCTCACCAGGGGAGACTAAACAACCTATATTGAAAAATATTTAGTAGATGAAAATTGTATTGTTTTTTATATCTTACATCAGTTGTTTGTACAGTTCTAACTTTTTCCCCCATTTTCTCTACTCTTTAGAGTGGAATTACATTCCTTGGATGGAATATTGCAACCCATAAAGTGGCCAAAAAATGGGTTGGCTTTAGTTAATTGTTGTGCTTAAACAGCTCCATGATACCGTTACAAAGATATCATTCATTTTCAACTATAAATCTCAGTAATTGGGTTTTCTAAGTATTTAGATTTTGTAGTTATGTACGGTGTCAAGTGGGGCAAAAATGTCGAGTGGTACCGGGGGTTCGGGGGCGGGAGCCTTCGAAGGGATTTTTTTTGAGGTTATTTCGAGTTTTATACAAATTATAGTTTTATAATACCCAAACAACTACTTTCAATTATTATTAACAGTACGTAATTAATTTCAAAAAATAAACAACGCTTAATAAATATTCACAATATCCAAATTTTAGGAGTGATAACAGTTGAATTTTGCTAATATGAAATACAAAAATGAGTTAACTCACCTCATGGAACAGAAAACCATCACCCACTACCAAACCAACATGTCTACCATTACCAAACCATCAGCCATTTCAAATCAACCAACATCAAATCTCTCATATTACACAACCTTTCACAAAACCACAAAGACGAATAACTAAGAACAAAGACAAATATAGAAACCCTAAACATAATTAAATATTAAAGTCCAAGAAAAATAAAAAAAAGGATGAAATCACCTACTTTGAATTGTTTTGGCTGCTGTGTGTATCAGTTTAAAGTTTTGGAAATAAAGATGGCGAGACCCGACTAGATATAAAAAAAAATCAAATCTCAATTGGGGCCTCATATGGATCCGCCCTTGGTTATGTATATTTTATTTTACAGTTCATCCAAGTTTTCTTAATGCTATTCCTATATAATATTACTCACTTAATCAAGATTTCATTACTTCTCTACATTTTAATCTTTGTGTGATATTACCGATCAAGGACGAAGCCAGGATTTATTCGTGGAGGGTGCCGAAATTTAAGTAGACAAAATTTTCCCAACACTATAATGTATTATTTGGCTTAATTCTGTCTTTGGTGGTTAAGTATATACACACGCTAAATTTGTGCAAACCATAACTTTTACCAAAATATATAATAGTATATTAGAGTAAAAATAAATTATTGAATAGAGACTAAAATAAAATGTTCCCTAATATAAATTTATCCCCAAAATGGTAAAATTTGCCTGATTTAAATGTATAATTTAACTAACACATAGATAAGATAGTGATATTATTGGATCACTCCAATTTCAACTTAATAAATAATGAAATGGGGAACAATATTTAGTTGTAAACCTGTATTCTTTTGCTATCAGATAATAGTTGGTACCTCCAACACTAAATCTAGCTTTAAGCTCTAAAAAATGCCATTAGAGTTAATTTAGAGGTCAACAATTATGTTTGAAAAATGAATAAACAACCGAAGTAGAAAAAATAGGTTTGATGTAAGGAAAAAAATCTGCAAATATGACAAATTCAAGGGTCAAAAATTACAATTATAATTTACAATAAACAATAAGGAAAAGATTTTGGTTCCAAATTAGAATGAGCAACAATGTAAAAAAAACTTACTCAGAAGATAAGAGAGAGAGAGAGAGAGAACTTGCCTTTTATTTTTTGAAATGGAGATTTGATGACAGCGACTTTGTTAGAGATAAGTGGTCTTGTTTTCTCTTTTGGCACTAAAATAGAAAAAGAATTAGGTTAACACAATGTTATCAGTCATAAAAACAACCCTAACAAAAATAATAACTTTTGAGGGCTTTTAACTTTTTCTTCAATTGAAAAAACAACCCATTTGGGTCAGAGGTGGGCCTCTAGACTACAAACATTACTGCCATTCTACTTATAAAAAGAGTGCACAACGGTAAAATTCGAAAATCTTGTGTGTGTGTTGGGGTGGGGGGGGGTGGGGTGGGGTGGGGTGGGGGTGGACCATGGCCACCGATTATATTATTTGCCTTTGGCATGTGTACAATCTCAACTATAGGTACATGTGCCCGCATTGCATTGTGTGGATGTTATTTTTAATTCAAATTATATATCTTACCATATCGGAAACTAAGGATTAAATTTCATATTATATCGTTTTGTACCGATAAAAAGTGATAAGAATTTATCTTTTTTACTTACTGAGAACCGAAACTATCGAAATGGAGATTACCGAATTTTTTGTGATTGGTTTTGATTTACACATCTAAAAAATCAATTGCCCGAAATTACCGAATCAAAATTAAATATCAAAACTACCATCCAAAATGCAGTATTGTAACATTTAAAAAGGATAGGAAATAATGTTATAGTTTATTATTTTGGTAAAGTGAAAATATTAGGATAAAGTGATTCGAAATGGATACGTAGGCTCTTAAACATATCACTATTCATATTACAGATTAAGTGACAAATTTTGTTAAAATAGTCAAAATAATAATTTTGAGTTGATTTTTTTATGGGTTCTTAACATTTAAGGGTACCCCTATAAAAATATAACCTGATTTTTTTTTTGCTATTTTAAAAAAATAGGTAAACAATTATCAGTTTATAAGACGTTATAAACTGACAGTTTTTTGATTTATTTATTTTTAAATAGCAAAACAGTCATTTTTAGTTGAATGTTTTTAGGGGTACCCTGATATGTTAAGATCTCACACAAAAATTCAGCTCAAAATTATTTTTTTTGCTATTTAAAAAAAAATCGTCCGTTAATCTATTTTAGAAAATTCTCCTTGAGATGGAACACTAACATAATTGTATGCATTTTGAAACCAATAGAGGCCCACATCGGAAAAAAGACTAAATGGCCGGAAGTTAAGGTATATAAATAAGGGTCTCCACTTTGAGTATTTCAGGTTTAAACTTTCATTTTGAAATTTCTAAAGTTATAGCATTTTGTAGGCTTTTAGTTTGCATTTTGTTTGGTGAACATTATTATAATAATTTTTTTGACTAAATAAAAAGTATTGTAACCTTTTTTTTAAATCTAATATTTTGAGTTGGGCTAGCATGTAAAAAGAAGGCTTAATAGTGAAAATTCAAAATTTAGTGTTATTTTAAATTTTCTGAAGTTATACCGAAAAAAATCGATTTTACTGCGGTTTATCGCAAAATGTGTGGCACGGTTTTCGTTTAAGTCAGGTTGTACTGAGTGGTATAAATATTAATTTTGATTTTAATATATTAAAATTGGTTCGGTATTGTTATGTTCTATTTACCGACCAAATCGACCGAAAGTCAACCCTAAAAATGATATTCGTTACCAATGGCAAGGTAAATATACTATATTCAAAGTGCAAAGATTCTTTTACAAAGGGTAATTATATAGTCGTAGTTAATTTCTAAAATTGACTATATCAAGTTGCTAACCACCTTTTCTATTCTTCTAAAAGTTTGGCTTTTTTCCAATACTCAAAACCCTTTTTTACCTATGTTTTGTTTGAGCAACGGTTAGTTTGGGGTTCGAGACATGGGAGGAGTCTCTCCATATTCATATATGGGGTAAGGTCAGCCGATATTTTCCTCTCCCATACCCTGCAGTTAAGTTGAAGCTTTGTGCACTGGGTACGACCTTATATTTTGTTTGAACTTATATCTCTCATTGACATAAAAATAACTTGCGTAAGTTTAAACAAAATCACTATTGATCCATTTCAATACGAAATAAATAACATATGTCATTAAAATGTGCATCACTGTGTCATTTTTGTGACACTATAAGAAAAGACAACATTTACAACACCTTTTTGGAACATTCACCCTTTGTGTCACCAATATATGAAATTTTGTGCCACAAAATGGTGTATTTTGGTGAGATGCATACTGAATTTGCCTCAGCCAACTACATTTACATTCAATGACATCTAAGAGATATCGCGAAATGGTTTTGTACTGTTGATATTGCGGAATGATTGCGTAGTAAAATAATATTTATTTTTTCACAAAATAATAATAATAATAATTTATTTCTCCTTCTAATTACTTTTCTCTGTATAGACCCTTGTCGCCAAATGATTTTTAATCTCATGCCATTAGATTTGTTTTGATCTTAGTCATCCAAAACTATTTGGAGATCTCAAAACTCTCCCTCTCCTAACACGAACAAAACATTCTCCCACTCTCCCCACCTTTTTTTCTCCTGCTCACAACGGAAACCCCAATCGAAGGTTCTCCTAGGTTTGAGGCCTAGGGTTTTGGCGGCCCTGCAAGCGACCTCCGATGGTTCGGGCCTAGGTTTTTGGATGATTTACAAGGTTACTATCTTTCTCTGTGTGTATGTATGTGTGTGTGTGTGTGAGAGAGAGAGAGAGAGAGCACTATTATTTTTGGGTTTATTTATGGGAAATCCTTTAATGCCTTAGATTAGAGATTTACTAATCATCTACCGTCATTGTATAGTGAAATGATGCATGCTTGGTTCCCCTAGCTTTTGGTTTGAGGCATCATTAGCATTGAATTTGGTCATCAATTGTCTTAGAGTGAAAAGATATGTGTGTGATGAATTTAGAAAAATACTTCAACATTTATTTAATTGAGATGTGAGATTCATGCTAATGCAAATAGTAAATGGTTGTACTTGGTTTCTGGTTTAAATCCAACTATTACTAGCCTGGCATTATAAAATTCTTATATTTAACTTATTTCGCATTAAAGTCGTCTCATAAAACCGTTTTTAAGAAATAACATGGATTATATCCCACAAATAATCAAGAAATACCTTGCCCTACCTAATAATATTCAATGTAACTCATTTACATCTCATGCTATCCTATCAGCACTTATATCAAAATACTTCACCTCACCCGTCATAAGGTAGCCCTAACCGTAATTGCCTATCATACTCAAGGATAGCTAATAATGTAAGCATCTAAGTTCTAATAATAATCGTGTAACCTTCATACCATATAACTCATGATACATTATAATGTCATCACTCATTATAATATACTTAAAACTATTATTCTCTCGTAGTTTCCTCACCTCACGTAATGTTCAAGTAGATTAAGTACTTCAATAAGGCTAACTATTATCCACACAATATCCATGTAAGTTATATTCATTATTAGACTAACTACGATAGTAACCAATATATCGGTACATCGGACCTAGCATTAACCTATCTTTATGTTATATAATACCCATATTACCTAGTCCGTCACTAATCTGAATATCCATTAATCCAATATATAAGTATTAAGCTCCACTACGCCATCTACATGAAAACACTCTAAGAATCCAACCTAGTATCATAACTTTAACTATGAAATAAGAGTAATAAACCTTATGTAGTACCCATATACTACCTCATAACTAATAAGTAATAACATCACACTCAGGATAGTAGTACAAAATAAGGTCTTTCGATTGGGATACCTCGTACTATCATATGACCACAACAAATATCCATATCCAGATACTAGGATACAACTAGCATGACTACCACGTGCCACCCAAATAATAAGATATACACAATATCATAACGAATCAAGTCATCCACGACTCCCATCGTGAGACAACGATGAACTAAATGTACGATCAAAATATCGATTTCTTACACCCTTTTTGTAACAACCTGTATATTTTGACACTAAAATTGATCAAGTTTTAGGTTTAAAATATATAAAATGTCAAAATAATTTAAATATCATTCTCATCATATAAGAATAAAAATAAGTATACATAATAATGTAAAGAGATACAATGTGATTAACCTTATAATAAAATCCCAATATTTAAACCCCAGCTCTTTCTAATGGTGCAACACTCAAAATTACCAATCATATAATATCCTAACTGGAAGCATACAAACCTGAAATTTGTTAAAATATAAACCGTAAGCATTAAGCTTAGTGAGGTACTCCTTCCCTGCAAGGAATTAACAGTTCTCTATCAAATATGTGGATATAAAATCCAAACAATCCTGCACATTGGCAATAACCAATCCTGGGACGTAAGTTCCAACGAATCATTGGATCTTTGTCCAATTCCAATCCTGGATCATAAGACCCAAACAAATCCTGGATATTTGAATATCCAAACAAATCCTGAATACCGAAGTATTCAAAACTATATTATGACCATAAAACCAATGACACGTAGGAATGTCACAACAACTATAAAACCAGTACCCATCTAACAATATCAATGACAAAGTCAAAGTTTCAAACCACACAACTGGATAGCAAACTACATGCCAATAAATCTATCCACCATACATGCTCACCGAAAGATAAAAGTATCCATACTCACACGAAAAGAAAGTAAAATAATGATAATCTAGAAGGGAAGGAAGATATAACACAGCTAGCTGGAATGAAACTACTCCTCATGACCCTCTTAGATTAACAAGTGCTTCGTAGTCCACTTTAATTACACACTTGTGTACCACATTTTCCGCACATTACCTATGAATGCTAACTAACTAAAAATTATACAATTTCAAGTTTTAAAGTTGTGGGAAACAAATCTAGCTTTCGAGTTGTAAGACATCATCTTATGATATACTTCCTCCCCACAACTTCAATAAAATAATTTCAAGGGAGTCTGCACTCGATAAATGTTCACAAGTTTGAATTCCTTAACTTTGAAAATCCAAAATTATTGCAATAATGACACACAACTGACTGGTATGATAATTCCCCACTAAAAACAATATTCATTCACATAATATCTTTCAATGAATAACAAGTATCTCTAAACTCATTTATTTTTATATATGTAATTAGTAGCCTAATAGCCATGAGCTCCATTGAAGACCAGATTGTCCGAGGGACCACCATAAAAAAGGTCCTTGAGATACAAGACATAAGGTATATGTCAAACATGTTTAAGTTCCATTTCAATTTCTGTATTCATAGATACTCTTTAAAACATAATTTCCAATCAAACTCAGTGGTAAAAAATTAGAAATCACACTCTGGGTTGATCAAACTTTTGAAATAAGTGACCACCTGTTTGAAAAAATGAACAAACTAGTTATCATTATTGTATCATTTACTACATTTAAGGAATTTAGAGGTTCAATTATGGTCATATAACATTCCCACATTACAATACATCTCTCAAACATATAGTAAAGAAGTAATTGTGGTTATATACACATGGCTACTTTAAAAAAAGATAATAGTTACCTTTGCAAAAATGACATGTTAAACAAGAATCAAAGCGAACTGCTAGCTGTGCTCAACAGATTGATAGGAATGACATTAAACTTTGAGATGAAATTGAACTGATATAATCTACTATATGGGAACCAGAAATACACTGTCATAAAATGTTGTGGAGGAAGCAAACGACAATGACACAACCTCGATCATACTAAGGTCATATACTCCACTTGAATACAACTTTATGTATATTTTGATCTACTTCACTCTCACCAATTACTAACGATGGGGGAAGAATCAACAACCTAGATGTGAAAATATTTAATGGATGAAAATTGTAATTGTTTTTTTATATTTTACATCCGCTGTTTGTACGGTTTAAACTTTTTTCCCCATTTTCTCTACACTTTGAAGTGGCATTTTCCTTGGACGGAATATTGCAACCCATAAAGTGGCCAACAAATGGTTTGGCTAGTTAATTGTTGTGCTTAAATAGTTCCATACCATTGCAAAGATATAATTCATTTTCAACTATAAAGTTCAAGTAATTGGGTTTTATAAGTATTTGGGTTTTGTAATGAATTTTTTATTTTACAGTTCATCCAAGTTTTCCTAATACTATTCCCATATAATGTTACTCACTTAATCAAGGTTTCATTACTTCTCTACATTTTAATCTTTGTGTGATACTACCGATTATATTATGGGATGTAAGGCTAGTCCCATTTATTTGCTCAAACATTCATCAAATACCATTTATTTATTTTAATGCACAAAGTGCTTTTTCATTATAGAGTACATATATTTAGACAAATATACCCTTAGATATATCCATTTTAAACCCACTTACTCTCTCTTTAAAAATAAACATATACCCTATACTTTTTCTCTCTCTAGAAGCCCCATCTCCATCTCCATCTTGACCCCCACTCCCACCCCATTGGAGACTCGTCTGAAACATCCCCCCAAAAAAATCTCGCCGGAGGTCGTCAGAATTCTCACTGGAGTCTCTCTCTCTCCCCGTCTATTTCTTTGTTTTTTCTTCTTCACGCCAGTGACATCATCGCCTAGTTGGAGAAGAAGAGTTTTTGCCTCAAAAAATAGAAGTTTTATAGAAACAGTAAATTTATTTGTTTCGATACTTTAGTAAAAAAATATCGAATATTGGTGTTGTTTGATAGATCTTGACGAGTAGATTCCAAATATATAAATTTTGTGAATTTTGAATTTGTGGATTTGAAGTTATGGACTTGAATAAGTGAATGTGATTTAATAACTATTACCCATATTATTATTATTATTATTATTATTATTATTATTATTATTATTATTATTATTATTATTATTATTATTATTATTATTATTATTTGCTTTTGGCATCTGTACAATCTCAAATATGGACACACACACCCGCATTGAATTGTGGATTTTCAATTAGATTAAAGAAACAGAGTTAAGAAAGGGGAGTCATTGAAAATATAATGTTGTTTTCCAGAGGTCTAGGGTTTGAGGCCCTGCAAGCTACCTCCGATAGTAGTTTCATCGATGAAACCTCTGATGGTGTGTATATATATGCTCTTGTGCGGAATGTCCTGCATTTTAACAGTGCGGACCAAACATATGTCGCCTGACGGTGAGCGTAAAAATTATCGACGCTCTCTCTCTCTTTTATGAGCTCACCGTTTAGTGACACATTTTCAGTCCATGCTGTTAAAATGTGGACTGATCGGCATAATAACAAAACTATATATATATATATATATATATATATAGACCGATAGATGTAGCTTTATATATCACTCACATAGAAAATCACTCTTATTTTGGGTTTAATTATGGGCAATCCTTTATTGCTTTAGATTAAAGATTAATTAATCATATGGGCACTAGACTTCGGATTTTTGAATTGTGTTCATCTACTGTCTTATAGTAAAATGATGCGTGCTTGGTTCACCTAGATTTTGGTTTAAGTTCATCATTAGCATCAGATTTGGTCATCAATCGTTTTAGAATGAAAAGATGTGCGTGTGAGGAATCTAGAAAAACACTTCAACATATATTTAATTGAGATATGAGATTCATGCTGACGCAAATAGTATATGGCTGTACTTGGTTTTTGGTCTAAATCTAATGATTACCATCCGAACATTATACATTCTTATATTTTACTTGTTCCGCGCTAAAATCGTCTCATAAAATTTGGAAATTTATTTAGGATCGTGTGTTGTTAAACGTGTCTATATTGAATCTATATTTCTCGATAACACCCTTTT
This sequence comes from Sambucus nigra, assembly GCA_949130495.1. Lineage (NCBI taxonomy): Eukaryota > Viridiplantae > Streptophyta > Magnoliopsida > Dipsacales > Adoxaceae > Sambucus > Sambucus nigra. Next base: position 442,616,218 of record OX422211.1, read on the forward strand.
AAGGTAATGCATTCTATAGATTTTGAGTGCGGAGTAGAATGAAATATCCGAAGACTCATAGGCCCCGATGCTGGATTGATCCCTACACAAGTATTTTCTTTGATTCATATTTGATGATTTACAAATACACTTTTTACCCTTTTTTAGAATGAATAAAAGCTTAAAGAATGCACTTTAAGTTTTAGTCTCTCCGGCTTTGTAAAAAAACATTTTCGAAATGAGATGAAGAAAATTAGAATTTTTACTATCTAATAGTTAATATTGATCATGTTGAATGACAAACCCCATTTTGCAATTATTTTTGTTCAAAGATGATTGTGAGTTAATATACTCCGTTCAAGATATAACCTACATTTTTTAGAATTACTGTAGTTTTCATATCTCTATACTACTATAAAATGCTATTCAGGCAATTTAATGTCCTCAATGGTAAGAGTGTCCACGTAATCAAGCTTATCCTCTATACTATTCTAAGCTTCGTCTGCTTCCTCATTCAATCACAAGGTATTTCTCTTCTTTGCTCGATTGAAATTCACTGCAGCTGCAAAGTCTCTTCCAATTCCTTTACAGCCACAATCGAGAAATAAATACAGCCCAACTCCATATATGCCAATGGAATACTTTCCTCTAGCAGAATTTTCTTACAATAATAGTTACCAAGCTAGTATCGAGATGACCCCCTTCCAGGCCTTGTATAGGAGACCGTGTCATTTTCGAGTGTGTTGGGCAGAGGTGGGCAAGAAGCACCTTACAAACTCGAATATGATCAGGGAGATGACTGAAAAGGTTTAGTTGATACATGAGAGGCTGGAGATGGCTCAGGTCGACAGGAGAATTATGTCGACAATCATCGTACACCATTAGAGTTCGAAGTGGATGATAAAGTGTTATTGAAGGTCAGGGCTAGGACTGGTAGATAGAGGTTTGGTCAGAAGGGAAAGCTTTCCCCTCGGTACATTGGACCCTTCGAGATTTTAAAAAGGGTCAGGGATGTCTCATACCAATTAGCGCTACCTCCACAGTTAGTTCATGCCCACAATGTCTTCTACGTCTCTATGCTGAAGAAGTATCTGCATGATCCTTGCCATGTGATCAACTGGAAGAACATCGAGTTAGAAGAGGATACAACATTCTTGACTCGGCCAATATCCATCTTGGACCGAGAGGACCAAGTTCTGCGCAACAAAGTCATTGCGATGGTGAAGGTCCTATGGGAGTCACAGGGAGTCGAAGGTGCCACTTGGGAGCGAGAAGCCGAGATGCGAGAGAAACATCCACAACTTTTCGAGTGACTTTGGGTAAATTTCGGGGACAAAATCTCCTAAGGAGGGGAGAATGTAACACCCGCACTTTTAGTTGTACTTGTATGATCATCCTTTTATTTAGCGACGCTCCGTTAATGAAATTTTTACGTCACATGTTTTCACATGAGTTATGATTTGTGTCCGTATAATTATTTTAAATACTTTGGTTAAGTTTCACGCGACTCGAACGAGCAATGAACGCTACGCAAGCATGTGTACTAATTGTCTTACGACCCGCGATACAGTGAAAGTCAAGTTTTGCGCAAATTATTCAGGACAATCAGCAAGTCAAAAAAATATTCCGACTATATATTTAGACCCATAAAAATATAAGGAATATAACCATGCAAAGAAAAATCGAGAAAAAAGATGTTTTGCGCGGAGGTCCCATTTCTTGCACTATTATTTAGGACATTTCGGAAGGTCAAAAAAATATTGTGAATATGTTTTTTGACTCACAAAATATAAGGAATAATACCATGCGTAGAAAAATCGAAAAAAAAAAATATGTTTTACGCGGAGGTACCGCTTCTTACGCGTATTGTTTAGAAAATTTCGGAAGGTAAAAAAAATATTGTGAATATGTTTTTTGACTCACAAAAATATAAGGAATATTACCATGCGAAGAAAAATCGGAAAAAATACTTTTGCGCGGAGGTCCCGATTTTGCGCGTCTTGTACAAGACAATCCGGGAGGCCAAATGACTAATGTAAAAATGATTTTTAGCCAAAAAATACAAGGAATATGTATCTCATATTAAAAATTCAATTTTTTTTTTGGACATGAGAGAGAAAGTGATGAAAACACCCCTTATTTATGGTGTCAAGTTGTGTGTGAGAAATGAGAGACTTGATGTGGTGGTGTAGTTTCTTTCACCCATCAGATTTTCAGACATTAATACACTCTTTCACTCTTTTGGAAAGTGCCTAGCTCTTAGCTTTTGGCTATAGGATGGAAGACAACTATTTTTGGCTTATAAGAATCTTGCAAGGGGTGAGGGTTTGGAGCAAAAAAGTTCTATCTCTCTCCATCAGATTTCTTTCTTTTTCCATAGCCAAAGTAAGGTGGTTCTCTTCCCAATTCGTGGGTCTCTTTTACCACCCATTTTTTACCATTGTTGCACCATTTGGGAGGACACAAACTCCATTAAAGTTTTCTTAAGAAGTAGGAAAACTTGTTGGAGCAAAACATAGGTGGTTTTGGAGCTTTTGGCTGGTGGCTTTGTGGAGTTTTGTGGTGTTCCTGTTGGAAATGATGACTCCCAATTTTAACACCTTTCACTTTAAAATTCAATTTTCTATAAATACGGAATAAAGATGGTTCAACTAAACAACTACATAAACTAAAAAATTAATTTCTTCACAAAATTAAAAGTAAAGTAAAGTAAACCAAATTTTAATTTTCTCAAAATTTAAATTATACTAAAATTCAAATTTGTGAATTTTTTACTTTAAGCCCCAAAATCAATTTAATCCCAAGTCCTGGAAATTTGTCTAACAATAAATATTCATTTTGCAATTTAGGCCAAGCCAAATTTTATCCAATAAAATTAATGACTTGAATTAAATTAATATACATCCAAATTAAATTTGCACCAAATTAAATATTTCAATTTTATCTTTTTACCTAAGCATGTATCTATTGTGATTTGCAAAAGATAAAATAAGTAAACAACACACTACGCCACGATGTACGAGAAAAAACCCACAACGAGAAAAAAAAACTCGGACGACCCTGGCCTTAAATCCACTAAGTATGGCTTTATGTTTACAAGACATAAGACTTACACAACTCGACTTGACTCCGTCCAAGCCCCTGACGCATTTTCTTGCAACTACCTCCGCCTAGCGGACAATCGTGGAGTCCACCGGAACCTTGAAATCCACCAATGAATCTTTTAGGAACCCATCAACCACACGCGGTGCCTTTCACCGTATGAGAATGCCGCAGCCAAAATAATGAACTTCTTCTTTGAGGGATGTAGAAGTAAACCCAAAATTCTCTTCTTTTAGGTGTAGAGATAAACCCGGTGCCAAAACTCCAAGCAAGGATATATATGAAGGAACTTGGAATAAACAAACTATTGGGTGTGTATGTATTTTTTGGTGAAGTTAATCCATAAAAATCAAACACAAAACACGGAACTTTTTCTTGAAAGTTTTGCTCTCTAAAGTCTCTTAGAATGTGAAAAGTTACTTTAAAAAGGATGGTTCCCGCACTTAGTAAATCTGTCAAAAAGTAGTGGGGAAAAAGTAGTGGGAACATGGAGAAAACTGCAAAAAACTGTTCCCGCCAAAGACGTTCGAACGACATTCTCGTTCGAACGACTTAACTAACAATGTTCCAATGCGAAAAAGATGTTTTGTTAGAAGTCTCGTTCGAACGACCTGAGAATCTCGTTCGAATGAGATTCCATTTCGTTCGAACGACGTATCAGAAAAAAATAAAATTCTTTTCAAGCCCAAAACTTTTTATGAAAAGTTCTTAAAAAATATTTTTCTGTATAAAACAAAGTCGTTGAAACTATTTATAAATTTTTTATAAAATTCACCCAATAAATTTCCAAGCTCCTATGTATTTATAAAATGCATTCATACCTTAGGAGCATTGGAACCAATGTTGTTGACGTAGAAACGAGGCACACTAAACCCGACATATAATGAAGCTTTATAATATTGTCCACTACGTCTTCAACTAATACATTATAGGCTTGGATGGATACACTTGAACACTATCCTATGACTCAAAAGTTTTTGTTCGGAATTGAGCCAACACTACATTAAGACTTAATCGGAGACTTGTGTCCTTACAAATCTCCCCCTTTGGCTATTCCGGGACAAAAACCAAACAAAAATCCTAAAAGGCTGTCAAGCTCTACTAGACTTCAAAAAATATCCCACCCAAAATAAAAATTACATAACTTGACTAAAAAAACCAAGGTTCAATATCTTTGCCGATGAAAGTTTCCATTTAGAAGAATTCCCGCACACTTAAGCAAACTATCAAACGTATAGGGAATATCAAGAATATTAAATGCATGTAAAATAAATATCCCCCCTAAATTAATTCTCCCCTTTATAAAAAAAATGACCTACTTAGAAAGACGTCTCCCCCGAAGATAAATCTCCCAAACTAAGATACGATTACAATAGGATTAGATACCATTTCTCCCCTATCATTCTCCCCCTTTTATTTCAGGAATAGACAAAGGATAAAAACTAATTTAAACATGAAGCTTAGAGTGATAAGAGCATGAAAGCATATGGGCAACAAAATCATAACTAATCCATACAAATAATAACGGATACCAACGAACATGCAAAAGAAATGATACCAAAGAGATACATAAGATACTAAGTATGTGATATCAACAAACAATATGCAACAAGATAGATACCAATTATGAATTTGAAGCATAGATGGACTAGAAAGCGAGGCAAAGAAAAAGAAATACCATATATATGTAGACATAATGAATATCACTAACGCACACTCACATATATAGGTATAGACACCACACATGACACAAAATACAATAAGATTTTCACACTCGTATGGCAAAAATGTGTCATATGAAAATGGAAGTGTAGGGGTGTGAACTAGTAATAATTAAATTTTGACCCAATCACTTAAAACATGTTCACGGAGTTCTCATTTGATTGCAAACTTTATCACATTTTAATATAACCTCATGTGACAATATAGATTAAACTCAATGAACAAACATACACAATGCATACAAGCCTAGAATTTTGATGATTCTACAAACCAATAGAGTCATGACATTAAAAGTACAACTAGGATAAATGAACATTGTGCAAACCATTGATATACCATCCAAACTCCCTCAATTTAAGCATATTATTTTAATCTTTTGAATGAATAAATCAACTAAACAAAATAGTCCTTGGCAAATATTTTCTTTTAATGCCATTATTCTTTTAGGCCTTTGGACCACGTATTTCTTTTAGGTCCAAGCAAACGGTGGCTTACTCGCAGAGGATGATATTTCCTTTCGGAGCCCTTCCCCGTGCACACACACACACACACACACACACACACACACACACATATATATATATTTTATTCATATAATAAGTTAGGTTGGTTTTTGAAAATATACACATTTTTAACGGTCTAGATCGATGCCACCTACTCACATATTTTTACACATTTTAATAGTTTAGATCACATCACATTCCTTTTTACAAATCTACCCTCACTAATTTGGATTTCCCCCTTTTTTTTACCCACAAAGATTACACCTTAATTCAAAATTGAGGGTATTTTTGTAACACTCTCTACCTCACACTCTTACACGCATACCATCAAGCCCTTCGCTCTCACTCTCTCCGCTGCGTCGACCTCATTCTCTCTCTCTTACTCTCTCCTCTGCGTCGCCCTCCGCTGCCCTAGCCACTCCATCCGCTACGTCTCCCTCAGCCCTCCATTGCCAGCCACTCCCTTCGCTGGTCTACGCTGCCCTCCGCCGCCCTTTATCTCAATTCAGGTAGTCTCTCTCTCTCTTTCTCTCTCTCTCTCTCTCTCTCACACACACACACATACACACATGCGCGCACACACACACACATTGTGAAATCAATGTTGTGTGAAATCAGGAGCTGTGTGAAATCAATTTTGTGATCGAAATGTTACATTGTGGAGGTTTTGATTTCGTTCTTAACTTCAATGTTGCTGTGTTAAATCAATTTTGTGATTGAAATGTTACATTGTGCAGCTTCATTGTTATTTACATTTAGGTATTTATATTTTAGAGGTTTTGTGAAGCTTGGCTGAGGTATTTTATCTGATTTGGGTCTTTACATGTATTGTATCTGATTTGGGTTTGTACGGGTCTTTACATTGTGGAGGTTTTATGAAGCTTGGCTTTATTTTCATTGGGTATTAACATTGGGTATTACATCTGATTCACTTATTGTTATTGGTCACATTTGTAGGTTTACTTATTCACATTTGATTTGGGTATTTACTTATTTAAAGGTATTTACATTATGGAGGTTTAGCCAAGCTTGGCTAAAGTATTTACTTATTAAGGTATTTACTTCATTTTTGTATTAATAGGTTGCCTTTTGTGAATCCTGCCTTCACGTATTTACATTCTTAGGTTTGGGTTTGTATATTTCGACAAATTTATTTTCATATTTTTTAGTTACTTTTTTGTATTAATAGGTTGCCTTTTGTGAAGCTTGCCTTTACGTATTTACATTCTTAGGTTTGGGTTTCGTGGGTTCTGCTTCTTTTGTTCAGAGAACCAAAGTCTGGAAGTGTTCTGACATGTTGAAAGATTTAAGGATACGTCTATTCATTTCCTAGATGTATAATCTTACATGGATATTTTGGTTATTGATACTAATTTTTCTGTCATCATAGGTTGAATTTCCACGACGTAGACACCTTGGTGTTATTATTCGAGATGAATCAGAAGTAAATACTATTCGAATTGAGGCCCAAAATCAAAACATCGTGGCAAGTTTCGATGTAGGTATAGGAAAGCGAAAAGGCAGAGAAAAAGTTATTTCTGATGGGGTATGTTCGAAAAGGCCTTTTCACTTTTTATAAACTGTACTTCGGAAATGCAAAACATTGTTTCACTTTAAATATATTTTCCCTTTCTTGGCACAGTCTGAAAGTGGAATCTCAAAGGCAGCATTTGCTCAGCGGTGACGACGTGAACAAGAGTACATTGAACGTGTTCTATCTGCACATTCTACTCTTGCTCAATCGTCTCAAACACCTACCCTTGCTGATCACGTTCGTAGTAATGTAACTCCACTTACATTACATCTGGATGGGGTACGTGAAACACCCAGCCTTGCTGATCGCGTTCTATCTCCGCATTCTACTGTTACTCAAGCGTGTCAAATACCTCGGCTTGCTGATCACGTTTGTAGTAATGTATATCTCTTTACATCACATCTTTTTAAATTTCTATCGTTATAAATCACATCATTCTAAATACCTATCGTTATAGGAGCAATCTGAAATTGGAATCTCAAAGGCTGTATTTGCGCAGCGCCGGAGACGTGAACGTGAGCATATTGAACGTGGAACCACGCCTTCTCGCTGCCCTTCACATTTCCCTGGCCTACTGCCGTCTAGGAGAGAAGAAAAAGGCAAAGATAAAGTTGGTCCTATTGGGGTGTGTCTCTTTCGTTATTATGCAATCTGTATTTACTTCTATTGTATTTACTTATTTTATTTTATGCAATACGTATAGGAAAAATTTGAAATTGAAATCTCAAAGGCTACATTTGCGCAGCGCCTACGCCGTGAACATGAACGTGAAGTCCATTTAGAGGACGACCATTTACATTTGTATGAAGAAGATAAATAAGCTCCTCAAATTAATCGGTCCGTTCGACCCCTCCCTATGAATGACCCATAGTAATTGAAATGAGCCATATCTTCAATTACTTTGCATCATTTGAATCTGTTATAATCTGTTATAATCACTTTTATGTAATGTATCATTTTGCTATAGCATAGTAATTTCAGTTATAATCAGTAATTTCAGTTTTAATCAGTAATTTCAGTTTTAATCAGTATGCAAGTATGCATTTATGCAGTTATAATTGTTTTAACTAATTTCAAGTATGCATTTACATCATTATGCATTTATGCATTTCAAGTTTGCATTTACATCACTTATAACTGTTATATTCAGCATGCATTTCAAGTATGCATTTACATCAGTTAACTGTTATAATCAATATGCATTTTGTGATTACATCAATATGCAATTCACCAGTATGCATTTCAGTTATAATCTGTTATAGCTGTATTAACTAATTTCAGCAGTATGCATTTTCATCAGATCAATTTCTACATTCACGTTCACATAGTAATTAAATTACATCGCATAGTAATTGAAATCAGCCATATATCTTCAATTACTTTGCATCATTTGACTCTGTTATAATCTGTTATAATCACGTTTATGCAAGTAATCATTTTTATAGCATAGTAATTTTAGTAATAATTTCAGTTATATTAATTTTTAATCAGTAATTTTTGTTTTAAATAGTTACGGAAGTAATTTCAGTGGTATACAATTCAGTTATAATCAGTTATGCAAGTAATTTCAGTTTTAACATTGCTATACCATCCTATTTTCAGTTATAATTTCAATTATAATCATTTTTAATCAGTAATATCTGTTTTAATCAGTTATGCAAGTAATTTTTGTAGTATGCATTTCAATTATAATCAGTTACATCAAATCAATTACTACGTTCACGTGCACATAGTCATTAAATTACATCGCATATTACATTATATTCCATGTTTCATCTTTTTTGCTTCAAATACCACCTTATTTCACTTTTTATAATAAATTTATTGTTATTGTACAGGGTACATGGAATTAGCCTGGGTAGACATTTTCTTGGAATGATGAATGTTGAGTGTCCTCATTGTTCGGCCTTACATTGGCTTGGGGAAAAGTTAAGAAATTCTTCAATTGCACACCCATTGTTTGGTAAATGTTATTTTCAAGGTAAAATAAGGTTACCATCCTTGAATGAACCTCCGTCCGAGATCAAATCTCTATACGATGGTACCAATGTTCGGTGAGAGTCATTTCGGAGATTTTCTAGACAATATAACACTGCTAATGCCTTTACCAGTCTTGGAGTACAGATGGATGATAGAGTACTTACTGGACGGGGTCCTACATCTTTCACTATTCATGGAGAATTGCGTCATCGGTCCGGAACCTTATTACCAGAAGAAGGGCAAGAAGGAAGTTATGCTCAGCTTTATATTTATGATCCTGATGCTGCTTTGGATATTCGCGAGCGCCAAAATCCACAACTAAAAAGGGATGTTCTTGAAATTATCCAAAATTGTTTGTTGACCAGTAATCCCTTCTCATCAAAATTTCGGTAGGCATGTGCTATTTTAGAGCAGGTAAATACAACAAATATGAATGTACCAGCTTCTTTTCATTATAGCAAGTCAACAGATAGACGACGCTATAATTTACCATCAAGTGAGGAGATTGCAATTGTATTACCTAGAGATGGATCTCAATTGAGTGCGATGAGAGATATCATTCTTCGTTTAAAGGGAGATGATCAATTGATGCAAATTAGTGACTGTCACCCGGCGTACTTACCGTTGCACTATGTGCTATTGTTCCCTCTCGGTGAGCTCGGATGGGAACCTGATATAACACGTTGGGATGTAGTCAGTGGGCAACCTGATTTACCTAATCGGTTGACTCAACTTAACTATTATGGTTATCGTATCTTTGAACGAGCAAATGAATACTCCACAATTCTTAGAGCAGGCAAATTGTTTCAAGAATTCATTGTTGATGCTTGGACTTTAACTGAGCAGAACCGGTTGACCTACTTTCGTCTTAATCAAGCCGACTTACGTGTTGATTTGTATACTGGACTTGCTGAAGGTATAGTAGATAGGTTTAATGCAAATGAAATTGGTAAACGTAGCATTTTACCATCTTCCTTCGCTGGTAGTGTTAGGCATATGTTTGAAAATTTTCAAGATTCAATGGCCATCAAACTTTATAATCAACATCCAGATATATTCCTCACTATGACTGCAAATCCCAGTTGGCATGAAATTTCTGAAGCTTTATTGGCACATCAACATTCTTCAGATCAGCCTGACATCGTAGCTCGCGTGTTTGCGATGAAAAGAAAAGCGATGATGAAAGAGGTGAGAAGTAATAATGTTTTCGGTAGGAAAGTCGCGCACGTTTTTACTACTGAATTTCAAAAGAGGGCTTTGCCACATGTTCATGTTCCTTTTTTTTGGATTGCAGAAGTAAAATTAAGACATGTGATCAGGTGGATAGAATTGTATGTGATGAATTGCCCGATCCGAAGGAAGATCCTACTTTATTCGAGACAGTCTTGGGTTGTATGGTACATGGCCCTTGTGGTCCCCAAAACCCTAACACCCCGTGCATGGAAAATGGTAGATGTACAAAGAAATATCCTCGATCTTGGGAAGAATACACGACTATAGATCAAGATGGATATCCAATATATTGTCGACGCAATGATGGTCGAAAGTACATTATTGCTGGAAGGAAAGTAGTATGTAATAAAGATGTTGTGCCTTATAATCCATATCTTTCTAGAATATTCGATTGTCATATTAATGTGGAAGTTTGTGTGGGGTTGAGATGTGTTAAATATATTAACAAGTACATATATAAGGGTTTTGATCGGACTACAATGGTTTTAGGAGGATTAGATGAGATCCAACAGTACCTTGATGCGAGATACATTGGACCGCCTGAAGCTGCTTGGCGGTTATTTGGTCATCCAATGCATGAAGAAATTCCCAATGTTGTTCGGTTAACGCTTCATTTACCAGGAATGCATCGGGTTTCATTCAATCCTAATGATTCTATGGAGATAATTATGTATAGAGCTGCTAATCAAAAGACCACTTTGAATGAATTCTTTGCCACATGTGCATGAAATTCATCTGCACGTGCTTTCTGAAAGAGTTGACGCTTGCGTTCAATTAAGAAATAATATAATAACTGCCATTTTTAACCCAAATTAACCCTAAGCATGCAACTAGGTGTGATTGAAACAATATGAAATCATGCACAAGATATTCAACACACAAAGTTAAGGAAAAATCCCCCACAGGGGCAAAACCATTTGTATATCACTATAATTTGTAAAAGATGGTTTACAATCGGATTACAATGAAATACAGGTTGACTAAGAATTACCCTCGGGTATCGGATTCTGTAGTCGCGGCTGGAAGAAACCCTTTCCAGTAGGGCTGACGGCTGGAACTATCCCTGTCCAGTAGGGCTGCAATGAAGAGGAAGAAGCGGTCCACTTCACAAAGGGTTGAACATCAAAGGTGTTCTTGGGTTACCAAATTTGACTCACAAATGTATGGAATTTGTGTGAATCAAGGGTATGAATCAATGGACTCAAATACCATGAAGACTTAAGAGTTATGGAACTCAAAAAATCGTGTATAAGTCTTAAGAAAACCAACTACTGATCGTGGTTTAAATAAGGGATCGAAACCCTACAAAATCTGCTGCACGATCTGTTCGTGGTTATTTAGGGCGGACCGATCCGGGCCTTAGGCGGATCGGTCCGATGGCGGACCGATTCTTTTATTTTGAGGCTGATTCGGTTCGCATTTGGTTCGGGGCTCACTGGTCTTAAACGAGCAAGGCAGATCGGTCCGGGTCTCAGCGGATCGGTCCGTTTTAATTTCAGGCGGACCGGTCCGGATGACTGGATTTCTGAATTCTTCCATTCTTTTGATCTTCGGATTCCGTTGATGATGAATGGACTTTGAATCTTTGCAACGGTGTTACGGCTAATGACATATACAAGTATGTTGGCAAAAATGTCCTTACAAATCTCCCCCTATGTCTATGCCGGAACAAACATAAAAAATCCGAATTATCAAGTATGAAACAATGCCTATACACATCTACCCTTCCATGAACCCAAAACTGAAAGAGGTACAAATGACTAAGGCTGCATCGTTTGTTCTTCGAATGTTCAGAAATCTCACCGCTTTTCTCATCAGGGTGTGCATCATGGGATTATCAAGGATGTACCTACACACATGAGACAAAGCAAATACCAAGTGACGTATCGAGTTTGAAATGAGATAAACATAAGCATATATATCCATTTAAGATGATATTCTCAGAATTTCAAAACTAAACTCCCCCATAATCAGATAATTCATTCTCCCCCTTTTTATGATGTCCCCAAATAGACAAATGAGAGAAATAAATCAAGCAATCAAGTACCGGGGTGACACAAGGCATAAAATCACACCATGAATGAACATAAAACAACCAAGTCGGTGATAGCGTAACATAATGGGTGTGATCAACATTCGATAGGAAAATCAAAGCATACAAACATGACAGATGTGCACGATGAATATTGGATATTCCTAACGAATGAACTCAAATGCTTCCTTTGGTGTAAAAGATTGGAAATATACGACATTGACTATATCAAATCTACAAATCAAAGCTCAAAGTGATTTCTACACCAATAACGTCCAAAATGATTTTCATGCTTTTTCAGGACTTTCAAGGAAGTGCAAACCCGTTTTTCAATCTCTAACCAAACTCCCTCAGATTTATATTTTGAATAGAGGTATACTAAATTCTCAAACTTTGAAGAATTGATGGTGAAACTTAAATGGCACATATATGGCATGTATTGCTTTTTATTGCCTTTTCAATTTTTTCGGGATCTTTTAACCTTTTAGGACCTCGGATATTACAATTCCTCCATTTTTAGGTCCTTTTTAACGGTGGCTTTTGCGCAAAGGATAAAAATCAACTTTCGCAGCCCCTCTCCGTTATGCAAATTATCACACAGTCTCACCAAAACGGTTTTTACATGCAATCCAATCTTGTCAAGTTTTATTGCATTTTATACATTGTATAGACAGGATTGAGATGGAAACACTCAAGCCAACATGAGATTGACAAGTGCAACAATCAAATATAGCCGTGCATGTGTGCAATAAAGGATATAGGAGTCAAGCATGTAGGAAATATCACTAATTACATCTCAAGGACTCCAATCAATGTTAAGCACATGGATGAAATGATGTAGCCTCTCAAATCTCTATCAAACAGTCACATGGATATATGGAATGAAGTTGTGACTTGGCTATCTTAAAAGCTCATCCATAAAAGGCAAATCTCTTTTTGGTCTTTTTCAAAAATTTTATCAAAATAAAATCTTTTTGTGCTTTTCTCAAAATTTTTCAAAAAAGAAAATCTTTTTGTATTTTTCTAAAAATAATAAAAAATACATAAAAGCTGTACAACAAAGAATAGTACATATAGACAGACTAGCAATAGGAAGCATATGATATGATCATGAAGAAGCATCCTATTCTAGACATAGACCAACCCCTCAGTCAACTGTGCAAATCCCCAAAGACTTCCTAAGACTCTCAAATCTAAGGGCATCTAAAGGTTTCGTGAAAATATCGGCTAACTGACGGTCGGTAGGAACAAAACTCAGGGTTACGACCTTATCCTCAACTAACTGACGTATAAAGTGCTCGCGTAACCTGATGTGCTTTGTGCGCGAATGTTGGACAGGATTGCGGGATATGTGTATCGCGCTCGTGTTATCACAGGAAATGGTCATGGTGTCCTGTGAAATCCCATAATCCTCCAACATTTGCTTCATCCACATGAGTTGCGTGCAACAACTCCCGGCGGCGATGTACTCCGCCTCCGCAGTGGACAAAGAGATGGAGTTTTGCTTCTTGCTCAACCAAGAGACAAGAGCAAAACCAAAGTAGAAACATCCACCAGAAGTGCTCCTACAACCATCTACGTCCCCTGCCCAATCGGCATCCGAATAGGCGGACAAACGGTCATCGGTATCAAAGGAATACCAAATACCATATGAGAGAGTCCCACTCACGTATTTGATAATACGTTTTAGAGCGAGTGAGTGTGACTCTTTAGGAGACGCCTGATAACGCGCACAAACTCCAACACTAAAGGAAATGTCGGGACGACTAGCAGTCAAGTAGAGAAGACTGCCTATCATACTCCGATACAAGGTTTGCTCTACGTCCTTGCCTGAAGTGTCCTTACTAAGCTTGGTAGTGATACTCATAGGAGTACGAGCATGCTTAGCGGAGTCTAAACCAAATTTCTTCACTAGGTCTCTAGCATACTTGGATTGAGAGATGAACATCCCATCCTCTAGCTGACGAACCTGGAGACCAAGGAAGAATGTAAGCTCACCAACCATGCTCATCTCAAACTCACTTTTCATCTCCTCCTCAAAGTGGTGAGCATGCTGGGAGCATGTGGATCCAAAGACTATGTCGTCCACATAGACTTGGGCAACCAAGATAGCACTGTCATCTCTCCTGACGAACAACGTCATATCAACTCCCCCTCTCTTGAAGCCACGGGCTAAGAGATAGGAAGTAAGCCTTTCGTACCAAGCACGGGGTGCTTGCTTCAAACCATACAAGGCTTTCCTCAGATAGTAGACGTGATCAGGGTGCTTAGGGTCTTCAAACCCTTTTGGTTGTTCCATATAAACCTCTTCCTGTAGAATGCCATTCAGAAAAGCACTCTTGACATCCATCTGATATACTTTGAAGTGCAGATGACATGCAATGGCGAGTAAGAAACGGACGGACTCAAGCCTCGCAACAGGAGCAAATGTCTCCCCAAAGTCTACACCCTCTATCTGTGTGTAGCCTTGAGCGACCAACCTGGCCTTATTTCTGATTATGGTACCATTTTCATCCATTTTATTCTTGAAAATCCACCGGGTACCAATAACATTAGTATCACTAGGTCGGGGGACAAGTTCCCAGACATTGTTCTTCTTAAACTGAAGCAACTCATCTTGCATAGCAGATATCCAGTGTTCATCTTTGAGTGCTTCTTTGTGATTCTTGGGCTCGACTTTGGACGTGTAGCAATGATGACTAACAACGTTCTCTAGTTGAGCACGAGTCTTGACCCCTAGAGTGGGATCGCCAACAATGGCTGAAGGATCATGACTCTTGCGAACCCAAGCAGGTGTGTCCCCTAACACAGGAGTAGGGTCCACAGAGTGTGAGAGAGGAACAGGTAAATCACTGTCAGAACAATCCTCATCCTCACACTGAAGGTTAGGATCAATAACCGTCGGAGGTTCGTCATCTTGCACGGTGACGTTTATTGATTCCATAACCTTAGAGCTCTTCAGGTTAAAAACTCGGTATGCTCTACTATTCGATGAATATCCTAGAAATATTCCCTCGTTGCTCCGGGAGTCGAACTTTCCTAATTGCTCTCTATCCCGTAGGATGTAGCATTTACTCCCCAAAACACGGAAATATGCTAGGTTGGGCTTCTTGCCAGTCCACAACTCATAAGGAGTGTGAAGTGTGTATGGACGCAGATACACCCTATTCACCGTATGGCATGCAGTAGACACTGCCTCTACCCAAAATCTCCTAGAAACTTTACGACCTAGAAGCATAGATCTAGCCATCTCTTGGATCGTTCTATTCTTTCTCTCAACAATCCCATTTTGCTGAGGAGTTCTCATAGCAGAAAACTCATGTTTGATCCCAAGGCTAGCACAGTACAGATCCACCTTTGCTTCCTTAAATTCAGTGCCGTTGTCACTACGTATTCTGTTAATAGTGACTCCGTGTTGATTTTGCAGGACACGGCACTTGGTCGTTAGGAATTCTACAGCATCGGATTTCTCTCTCAGAAAACCTACAATGGAGTACCTGGAGAAATCGTCCACCATCACGAGAATGTATCTTTTACCACCTAGACTCTCCGTGCGAGTAGGACCCATAAGATCCATGTGAATCAACTCAAGAACACGGGAAGTGGTAATGGAATTCAACTTCCTATGAGGGCTACGAATTTGTTTTCCCAACTGACAGGGTCCACAAATCATGGAAGTTGACTTTCCAAGTGATGGTAAGCCACGTACTAGGTCCTTTTTGACTAAACGAGATAAGTCTCTAACGTTCATATGACCTAGACGTTGATGCCACATATCCATAGGAGTGATCGTGGCGCTGTTGCAGACAAGTGAGGATTTGGGCTCAGTCCCATAACAGTTATCTTCTATCCTCACCCCTTGCACTAAAAGTTTACCGGCTTGATTATAGACCTTACAAGCTTTCCGGTCAAACTTCACTGCAAAGTCATCGTCGCATAGCTGTCTGATGCTAAGAAGGTTTGCTTTCAAACCTTTGACGTACAGCACGTTCTCTAGCTTTGGAAATCCTGGTAACTCTACTGTACCTCGTCCAACTATACTAGATTTGCTACCATCTCCAAAGGTGACTCTCCCATCATTATAATCCTCAAGATGGGTAAAATATGAGGCATCACCTGTCATGTGTCTGGAGCAACCACTGTCAAAATACCACTGTGAGGTATTATGGGCTTTGAGAGCGACATGGACAACAAGGGCCTTTTTCTCTTTCTTAGGAACCCAAGAGTAGGTACCTTTTTGTATTCCCTTGTTGTTGTTGGTTTTAGCCGGAATGCGGGGCGCATTCATTGATGATAAGGTCATCCGTCGGAATTCCTCCATCAAACTCTGTGATGTGGCGGCTAGGAACTCAACACGCTCTCTCAGACTGGCAAACTCATCAGTCTGAAGTGGTGGAGCAAACGTACGTCGTGTCCGACCTAACTTATAGCAATCATCCCTAAAGTGTCCATTTCTTTTGCAATGGGAGCAAAAGGGCACAATATTTGGAGGACCTTGGTTTGCTTTTCTTGGTCGAACTCTCCTTCTTGGTTTTTTATGATGGCCATAAGGAGTCGTAGTGAACTCAGGAATTGGTCCGGGTGCAATTTGGGATGTGGAGGCACCATCAAAACCTATTCCTTGCCTGTCACCAAAACCTAAAGCGGGACCGAGGAGCATCTTTCCCATCTTTCCAGATCTGTCCTCGATTTGTACCTTGACTTTCCTAGCTCTCTCAAGGTCATGAGTAAGCTGGGCAACAAGGGCTTCAAGTTTCTTCCGAGTCTCCAGGGAGGAATGGAGCTCACTCGTAAGACTATCCACTTGTTTAGTCAAGTCTACTTTCTCTTTCTCAAAACTGCTCTCTCTCTCTTTAAGCAAATTCTCTTTACTAACCCAGGCAGACTCTCTCTCTCTCATGGCGGTGCAGGTGGAGGACTCTCTCTCTCTCGTTTCTCCTATCTCCTCTTCTAACGCGGTGATACTAAGCACTAGGGCTTTGTTACGCTTTTTAGTTTTAAATGATTCATTATACAACTCAGCGTACGCGCGTTGAAGGTTACTCTCGTCCTCACTACCTTCCTCCTCTCCCTCACTCTCTTCGCTCTCGCTGTCGAGGTGTCCCTGTGAAGTAGCAATCTCATCGTCGTGAGATACACTAGGAGTACTCACATGACTAGCCATGAACGCGGTGAAGTTACGCTCATGCGGTGACTCATCTCCCGAGTCCACCGTCTCGACCTCACTGTCGTCACTAAGGGTAGCATTTAGGACAGCTTTACCCTTTTCCCTATTCAGACGAGTGGCACACTCAAACGCTCTGTGTCCCTTACTGTCGCACTCAAAACACCTCTCACCGTCTTTAGGGGGTTCTTTGAAATCTTTCTTTTCAAACTTATTTTTCTGAAAATTCTTTTTATCTTTGAAATTCCCATTTTTCTTAAATTTCAGAATTTTCTTGAAGTTTTTAGCAAAAAGTGCCAAATCATCTAGGTCAAACTCACATTCAGAATCAGAAGTTTCTATCTTTCTAGACGACTCGACTCTCTTTCTTGCCGACCCCTCACTTTTTCTCTCTTGGGCTTTAAGGGCAATTCCCTTATCTTTTGACTTGGCAGATTTAGGAAACATGTCTATTTCATGAGTTTGTAAATCTCCTACCAGTTCTTCCAATTTTAGAGTATTTAAATTACCCAAGGAATTTAGCACAGTGACTTTAGGTATAAAACGCTTAGGAAGGGAACGAAGAATATTTTTAACAACTCTAGCATTTGGAATATGTTCACCAAGATTATAGCTAGTATTAACAATGTCAGAAAGCCTAGCATAAAATTCATCAAAACATTCATTTTCATGCATGGTGATGGTTTCAAATTGAGTTGTTAAATTTTGCAATTTTGACTCTTTAACAACATTCGTTCCTTCATGGGTAAGTTGCAAAATATCCCATGCTTCTTTTGACGTGGTGCACGTCATTATGCGTTTGAACTCATCAGGAGTGACAGACCCAGAAATAGCACTTAGACCCTTAGAGTTAAAAGATGACCATTTAATTTCATCATCAGTCCAAGTGATGTCAGGTTTCAAGTTGGTCACATTATCAACAGTCACGGTTGGAGGAGTCCACCCTCGTTCAACCAAAATCCAGACACGTTCGTCAATGGCTTTTAAAGCCGACCTCATACGGGCTTTCCAATAGGCATAATTCGACCCGTCAAAAATAGGCATTTTATAATATGACTTCTCCATTTGAACACGCTCTTTTCAAAAATCAATTTATTCAGAAAATTGATATCTTAGAAAAATTTTGCGGAAAAAGGAATACGCGATAGATTAGCGTAACCTGCTCTGATACCAATTTGAAAGAGTTGGCGCTTGCGTTCAATTAAGAAATAATATAATAACTGCCATTTTTAACCCAAATTAACCCTAAGCATGCAACTAGGTGTGATTGAAACAATATGAAATCATGCACAAGATATTCAACACACAAAGTTAAGGAAAAATCCCCCACAGGGGCAAAACCATTTGTATATCACTATAATTTGTAAAAGACGGTTTACAATCGGATTACAATGAAATACATGTTGACTAAGAATTACCCTCGGGTATCGGATTCTGTAGTCGCGGCTGGAAGAAACCCTTTCCAGTAGGGCTGGCGGCTGGAACTATCCCTGTCCAGTAGGGCTGCAATGAAGAGGAAGAAGCGGTCCACTTCACAAAGGGTTGAACATTAAAGGTGTTCTTGGGTTACCAAATTTGACTCACAAATGTATGGAATTTGTGTGAATCAAGGGTATGAATCAATGGACTCAAATACCATGAAGACTTAAGAGTTATGGAACTCAGAAAATCGTGTGTAAGTCTTAAGAAAACCAACTACTGATCGTGGTTTAAATAAGGGATCGAAACCGTACAAAATCTGCTGCACGATCTGTTCGTGGTTATCCAGGGCGGACCGGTCCGGGCCTTAGGCGGATCGGTCCGATGGCGGACCGGTTCTTTTATTTTGAGGCTGATTCGGTTCGCATTCGGTTCGGGGCTCACTGGTCTTAAACGAGCAAGGCGGATCGGTCCGGGTCTCAGCGGATCGGTCCGGGGCGGATCGGTTCATTTTAATTTCAGGCGGACCGGTCCGGCTGACTGGATTTCTGAATTCTTCCATTCTGTTGATCTTCGGATTCCGTTGATGATGAATGGACTTTGAATCTTTGCAACGGTGTTACGGCTAATGACATATACAAGTATGTTGGACAAAAATGTCCTTACACTTTCATATATCTCGAGTTTCCACAATAATTTATTTGGAATAAAGAACCGAAGACGTGGACTGCGAGATCTCCAAGATCGCAGGGTCATGCAATTGGTCGAATGTATTTTGCTGCCCCAAATACAAGTGATCTTTTTTATTTGCGGCTCCTTCTAACAGTGGTAAAGGGACCTCCATCATATGAAGCGCTTAAGACTGTGAATGGTATAACTTACGATTTATTCAAGTTAACATGTATTGCTTTGGGGCTTTTAGAAGATGACGGTGAATGGGTCCAATGTTTGCAAGAGGCTGCGGTCCTTAAAACCGGGTATTAATTGAGAAGGTTATTCGTTGTTATCCTTAATCAATGTGCACCTCTACATCCTGATATATTGTGGAATCAATTTGCGATGCCTATATGCGATGATTTGGCACATAAGATACGGACTTTGTATGGCATTCAGACTCCTACTGAGATTCAAATTGAAGACTATAGTTTGTATCTGGTCAACTAGTTATTACAAGACTTAGGAAAAAGCTTATCTGATTTTCCTCCGATGCCTCTTTCAGTTGGTAATTGGTGTACAACTATAGGTAATATGCATATTCGTGAGCATCGTCAATTTCAAAGTGAAGTTGAACAGATACAGTCTCAAACTAATGTTGATTGTCTAAATAATGGACAACGAGCTTCATATGAATCCATAACCACTTCGGTTCTAGAAAATTAGGGAACTACATTCTTTTTGAATGGTGGTGCGGGCACCGGAAAAACATTTTTGTACAATACTATTGTTACAAAACTTAGCAGCCTCGGACATATTGTTATTACTGTTGTTTCTTCTGGTATTGCGTAATTGTTGTTGTTGTTGGGGGGGGGGGGGGGGGTTCGAACTGCACATTCGACCTTTTGTATTCCTTTGGACATTCTTGAAAATTCAGTTTGTGGGTTTACAAAGCAGTCGATTCATTCTGAGTTGTATAAGTTAGCAAAATTAATTATATGGGATGAAGTTCCAATGCAACATTGGTTTTGTGTGGAGGCCGTAGATAGGACTTTGAAAGATATTCATAATTGTAATAATCCTTTTGGGGGTATCACTGTTGTCTTGGGTGGTTACTTTCATCAAATTCTACCCGTGATACCATGGGGCCTTCGTGAGCAAATTGTTACCGCGTCATTAAGGCGTTCATTGTTATGGAAAGATATTCATGTTTTGACCTTGGTTTCCAATATGCGACTTAATAATGCAGAAACTGAAAGTGTTCCATTTTCAAGCTTCCTATCTGAGGTATAATTTGAATTTTGTAGTCCATTTCTGTTTTCACATATTCCTATACCATTAATAATGTTACTAATTTTAATTTACAGATTTATAGATTGGGTCCAACTCCTAAGAAGATGTAGAACTACCTTCAACAATACGCAAGTGCAGTGGTCTTAATGAGTTATTGACGGAGATTTATCCATCGCTGAATGCAGACGGCACTACCACTCCTAACTACTTTAGAGAACGAACAATTCTTTCTGCGAGAAATGACGATGTCAATATTATAAACTGTTCTGCATTAAATATTCATCCCGGTGAAACAATAACATACTTGGCTGCAGATAAGTTGTGCCTGGACGAAACAAGTAGTGACGTAGTTAATCAATATCCAAATGAATATTTGAACTCTCTAAGTCCCTCGGGGTTGCCTTTGTTCAAGTTAGAACTTAAAATTGGTTGTCCTATTATGTTGCTAAGAAATATTTCGCCTAGGGATGGTCTTTGTAATGGCACTAGGTTGATCGTTGTTAATTGTGCTAAACATGTAATTGAAGTTCATATTTTAACGGGAGATCATAGTGGTAATTTCGCTTTCATTCCAAGAATATCTTTAACACCCTCTTCAGCAGAAATGCCAATTCAGATGACAAGACGCCAATTCCCGGTTAGATTAGCATATGCAATAACGATGAACAAATCCCAAGGACAGTCTGTTAAATTTATTGGAATTGACTTGCGAACACCGTTTTTTAGTCACGGTCAACTATATATCTCATTTTCAAGATGTACAAGTGCAAATTGTTTAAGTATCCTTCTACCTCAAGATGGTACAAACTCAACGATAAATATTGTGTATCCAGAAGTTTTGTTATAGCAGTTTATTTTTATATTGCATTCTTTGACTTTTTTTAAATCATTTGGTTGCTAACATGTCTACTAATTCTCTATGTGTATGTGGCAGTGTATGTGTAGCAGCAGTAGGTATTTGTTTGAGGAAAACATTTTGCTTAGTCCATTCATTTACAATGGATTACCTTATTCAATAAGTTTTTTTAAACTATCCCCACTCACACACGCACTAAAATGGTCCTGTACGTTTGATTAAAATGGTTGCCATTCTAGATTAAAATGGTTTGGTCATGTATGTGCTTTTTCACGAAACTGGCGATGTTCGTAATACCAATGTCAATTATCTTACAATTAATCTTAATTTTTCACTTATTGTGTTTCCAGTGCACATGCATTTTTCGACTTCTCAATGTCATGTATTTGGAAAATGCAGATGTGTTGTGACATTGTGTGCTTCATATTTTTTATGCTTTTGGCTGGCAGATTGTTACTCTTCGGTATAGAGCATTGGCCTTACCTCCCGACACCTCCACCGTCGCCCTATGCCCCCACCGCTGCCCTACGTTCGCCTCTGACTGGTGATCTCTCCCACAAATGGAGGTTTTGGGTTTTGAATTGCGGTTTGTAATTTAGGGTTTCAATTAATTTTGGGTTTCAATTTTGGTTTTTTATTTCAATAGTGGGTTGTTGTGTAATTTTGGGTTTCGATTTTGGTTCTTAGTTGCATATATAATTTTGTGTTTCATTTCGATTATTGAAACATAACCATTTAAGTGGGCGCTTAGACTTCATTGGAATGAGGTGAGATACACTTGAATAGTCAATATCCATATCTCCATTTTATCAACTTGGAATGAGGTATGACACACGCACACATGCGCCCCCTGCCCCGTCCCCTCCCCCCTTCCCCACTCACACACGCACACACGCGCACACAAACACATACACAAATACACACGCACGCACACACGCACGCACACACGCTGCAATATGCATATATGCGTACACGCACACACGCACACATGCGCCCCCTGCCCCGTCCCCTCCCCCTTCCCCATTCACACACGCGCACACGCGCACACAAACACACACACACGCACCCCTGCCCGTCCCCTCCCCCCTTCCCCACTCACACACGCACACACAAACACACGCACGCACACATGCACACACTGAATTACAGATTGTAATTTAGGGTTTCAATTACAGATTGAATTAAAGTAGTAAAATTACAGATTGCTATACATGAGTCGGTTTTATTATTGAAGTTTATTTAATTCTTTTAAATGTGTATTCAATGGCATATCTGTTAAGTTTATGTGTGAAAATAATGTCCGAAGATTAATTCAGTGGATTCATGATGAAAATAATCTGATATAATATGGAAGGAGCTTTATCTTCTTGGGTTAACTGCTGCAAATGCCAGTTATATAGCCTGAAAATAGTCTGAAAATAATCTGATATATTCACAAGTGCATTTGTATCTTTAATGTGCATTATTTAGAATTTTTTTATAAAAAGTTATATAAAAAGTGCATTTGTATCTTTAATGTGCATTTTATAAAAAGTTACTGTAATTTAGTTGATTTTTAATGAATTCGTAGAAACGAAACTGGTGTTGTATGTTTTGTATGTGTTGCACTAAAATGATCCTGTACGTTTGATTAAAATGGTTGCCATTCTAGATTAAAATGGTTTGGTCATGTATGTGCAATTTGCGGCCTCCACACTGCATATATATGCATATGCATATAATTGCATATGCATATATATGCAATTTGCGGCCTCCACATTGCCTCCACACTGCCTCCACACTACATATATATGCATATGCATATATATGCAGTTTGCGGCCGCTACACTGCACACTGCTTCCACACTGCATATATATGCATATGCAATTGCATATATATGCAGTGAATATATATTCAATCTGCATATATATGCAATCTGCATATATATACAGTGCATATATATGACTGTATATATATGCATATCCCCAACTGCATATATACGCATATGCTTATACATATATATGCATATGCCATATATATGCATATGCACCGTACCTTAGATTGGAAATCAGTAACCATTGTACCTTTTGTTGTTTTTTACAGAAATCAATGAATGCCGAAAATGTATCATTTATCGTCTGCATTGCATGGCTACGTTGTGGGATAAAGTGACGGGTAACCTGACTTGGCCATCGTTTGCTATTGATGGAATGTCTGATGTATCAAATTTTTACTTTGATAGCTTCAAAAGGTGACCGTCAGGTGCGAACCTCGCACGTATTTGATTTCCATATCCTTAGAATAGTCAATTTTCTTCCATGTTGACTACTTACTGCCATTTATAGTTGTTGATTTTTTTTTTAAAAATGTATCAGGTTATTAGAAAATTGGGTGGACTGGAGTATGTATGTAGTCCTACTATGTTGATTGCTTTTGTTAATGCTGCTATCTGTGAGTTTCATGTATGTAAAGTACTTGGGGAAATAAAATGAATATGGGTTCATTTATGTGAGTTTCATGTATGTAAAGTACGCTGTTATCTGCTATCTGTGCTGATTTCTTTTGTTATTTGTTTTATTTGTAGACCAGATATGATGGGATCAAACGCGAAACTGCATTTTTGTATAAAATAGGTAATCCAATTGGATACGACTGAATCAATCTCGAATTTAGACAATTTGGATGTGATTTTATATTTCATTTTAGTAATTGTATATTTACTTATGTGATTGTATCTTTGTTCGAGAAACTGATTAATTATGTTTATTGTTTGTCGAATCGTACAGAAAACCAAGAGGGAGAGAGTGATAATGTCCAGAGGTGGGAAGAAGGATGGGAATACAACAGTACCTAATCCAGAAGCACCACAACACATACATTTTGAGGAAGTCCCACAGAAAGAATAAATTCATATTCTCCTTTCCCAGCCTTCTAGCTCCCATCTACGAATTTGGGATTTTTTTTTAATTTGTTGGATTTGTTGTTACCCCTTAAATAGGGCGGATAGTCGAATAAACAAAGGAGACTATGCCCATTTTTTTTTTAACAAATTGACACTTTGTTTTTTTTGAGACAACTAATTTGATTGATGAATATTATATATTTCATTTTATATGTGAATTTGTTTGAAGAATTCAGACAATTTGGATGTCAGACTATTTGTTATTTGTTAAGCAGGGTGAATAGTTCCATAAGCAAAGGAGATTATTCCCATTTATTTAAAAAATTTGACACTTTATTTTTTTTGAGACACAATGTGAAATTGATGGATGAATATTGTATATTTCGTATTATATGCTTATTTATTTGATGAATTTAGACTATTTGAATGTTATTGGACTATTTGATATTGTTTTAAAATTAAACTTCGAAATTTTTGCATTTCGCTATTACGTACTTTGAAAAATTATTGCCGTTTCGCGATTAAGTATTTTGGAAAATTTCTTCGTGCCTTCAGGCACGGGCATACGCTAGTGTATATATATATATATATATATATATATATATATATATATATATATATATATATATATATATATATATATATATATATATATAATATTTTATCGCTCAATTCTCGCGTGCAACGAATTTTAACATGCACTAGTCCTCCTAGGTTACATAACATGTAGATGACAAGATTGGTAGGAGAACACCTCACAAAGCTCAAATATACATATGACGTTTAAATTTCAAGTGAGCTCATGCATGTGTGAATTGAGGCATATAAAAATAGAATCCATTATAGCAATATAAAATCCAACTACTCCATGTAAGCATGGTAAAGAACATTTTAGGATTGATAATCTTAACCAAAAGTTCTAGCCAAATGGGAGTGAAAAAGAAGGGATTCATACACAAGTATATGCCACATAGAGTGTGTCAAACTAAAATACACACAACAAAAAAAATATTTTTGAGTTTTAGAAATTTTTAACCTAACAAATAAAAATATTTAATTAAAAGACAAACAAAAATCATTTGTATTTTTCATTAGCCTAAATTACTAAAAATGTAAAAGACAAATGATAAACAAAAATCTTTTTGTATTTTTCATTTAATGCAAACTTAAAATGAAAGAACAATTATACAAAAGATAAACAAACATCATAATTCTAGCATGTGATATGTGATAAAGCAATGATTATAAAATGACTAAACATGCATACACCTAGCAATGATATATAATATGAAGCACAAAAATCTAGAGTATGTAAACAAAACTAACACATTCAACCTTTAAATTTTGCAAGGGAGGTTTCATGTGAAACCAAATGAGAATAAAAAATCCTATTTTGTAAATCTACCAAGTCGGATCTCTTAACCCAAACTAATGATGAATGACTATCTCGCGGTGTAGGAATCTTGGCTACCTCGGTTGCCTTACGTAGGGATTTTCTAGGACCTCGTTTAAGATCAAAACAAAATTTTCTAAGATGAAATTTTCGACCACAATGTGAACAAGTAAAAACACGTCGATGGTTGGTACCTAAGGATTGGTCTCTAAAGGCTTTCCTAGGTGATTCTCTTAAAACTTTACTTTTGGATTTATGAGTTGATTCATTACAAGTATCGAAGCCTAAACCACACATGTCATTTTTAATTTGGACCGTTCCTAAAATTTTATCTAATTTCTCCGAACGACAGTCCAAAACAAATTTGACTCTACTTGAGTCTCTTACTTTATTCTCAAGCTCTACAATCCTAGAATTAAGCAAACAATTTCTCTCTTCAAACTCGAGAAGTTCCTTTTTCAAGGATTCCATTAAACCTCTAAGGTTATCTCTCTCGCCTTCTACATACTCAATCTTCTCTCGAAGAGCTCTCTCACGTGTCCTAAGGTCTTCCACTAAAACACTCTTATTAGTGACCTCGACACGCTCTTTCAAACTAGCTTCTAACTTCAAATTTATTCTTTTTAATTTAGTAGATTCTTCATATAATTCTTGAAAAGCAATTTGAAGTTCACTCACATCAACCTCATTTTCACTTTTACTCTCTTTCTTCTCCACTCTCACTACCATCATCTCTTTGGAATTCACAAACAAAGGCCTTGGAAGTGTCATGTATTAAAATTTCATCAATAAAGGAGTGCTCACTTTCACTCACATGACTTGCCATAAAGGCCACAAAGTTGGGCTTAGTGGGGAAATCGGGTCCCTCTTCCTTATCACTATCACTAAGGGTTGCATTATAAGAAATTGGTTGCTTACCCTCTCTCCTTAGTTTAGTGGGGCACTAGTTTTCCCTATGGCCATACCCTTCATAACCATAACACCTATTTGACTCGTCCATATTTAAATTTTCATTAAAAGTTTTAGGGATCTTCTCGGCTTTGTCATGCTTAGAATTTTCAAATTTTTTAAAATCTTTTTCAAATGTATCTTTGTTAAATTTGAGAAATTTATGATATTTCCTAGCAAACATAGACATATCTTCTGAGTCACTCTCACTTTCATTCTCTACTACTTATTTTTCCTCCTTTCGGGCTTTCAAAGCAACACCTTTCTTTTCAGTTTTAGAGGAAAACATGTTTAGTTCATAGGTTTGTAAATCACCTACGAGCTCTTCTAATTTCGTAGAGGCTAAAGTGGGTAAAGAATTTAACATAGTCACCTTAGGAATAAATCTATCGGGTAGGGACCTTAAATTTTTCTTTACTACTCGGTTGTCGGGTATTTTCTCTCCCAAATTAAAAGATGAATTAACTATATCAGATAATATAGTATAAAATTCATCAAATGTTTCTTTTTCATTCATTTTAATGGTTTCAAATTGAGTGGTGTGGTTTTGGAGTTTAGAAGCTTTTATGACACTAGTTCCGTCATGAGTGAGTTGTAAAACATCCCAAGCTTTTTTAGCGGTTTCACACGTCATAATGCGACGGAATTCATCCGGTGTGACCGCGCTAAACAAGGCATTTAAACCTCGAGAATTAAAATTTGCAAGTTTAAATTCATTCTCACTCCATCTATCGGTAGGTTTGGGAACACGTTCATTTTCAACTAAATATGTAGGTGGGGACCACCCGTTAATAACTGACAACCAAACCCTCTCATCGATAGACCTAAGTGCCGATTTCATGCGCGCTTTCCAATACGTGTAGTTAAAACCATCGAAAACAGGATATTTTGAAAATGAGGAAAATTCCATTTTAGTCAAAAATATTTAAAAGGATCTTAAACACAATAATTTAGCGATCACGCTCTGATACCACTTGTTGGAAATGATGACCCCCATTTTTAACACCCTTCACTTTAAAATTCAATTTCCTATAAATGCGAAATAAGGATGGTTCAACTAAACAACTACATAAACTAAAAAATTAATTTTTTCACAAGTTAAAAGTAAAGTAAACCAAATTTTAATTTTTTCAAAATTAAAATTATACTAAAATTCAAATTTGTGAATTTTTTACTTTAAGCCCCAAAATCAATTTAATCCCAAGTCCTAGAAATTTGCCTAACAATAAATATTCATTTTGTAATTTAGGCCAAACCAAATTTTATCCAATAAAATTAATGACTTGAATTAAATTAATATATACCCAAATTAAATTTGCACCAAATTAAATATTCCAATTTTATCTTTTTACCTAAGCATGCCTCTATTGTGATTTGCAAAAGATAAAATAAGTAAAAAACACATTACGCCGCGATGTACGAAGAAAAACCCACAACGAGAAAAAAAAACCTCGGACGGCCCTAGCCTTAAGTCACTAAGTATGGCTTTATGTTTACAAGACATAAGACTTACACAACTCGACTTGACTCCATCCAAGCCCCTAACGCGTCTTCTTGCAACTACCTTCGCCTAGCCGACAATCCCGGAGTCCACTGGAACCTTGAAATCTTCCAATGAAGCTTTTAGGAACCCATCAACCACACACGGTGCCTTTCACCATATGAGAATGCCGCAACCAAAATAATGAACTTCTTCTTTGAGGGATGTAGAAGTAAACCCAAACTTATCTTCTTTGAGGTGTAGAGATAAACCCGGTGTCAAAACTCCAAGCAAGGATATATATGAAGGAACTTGGAATAAACAAACTATTGGGTGTGTATGTGTTTTTTGGTGAATTTAATCCATAAAAATCAAACACAAAACAGGGAACTTTTTCTTGAAAGTTTTGCTCTCTAAAGTCTCTTAGAATGTGAAAAAGTTACTTTAAAAAGGATGGTTCCCGCACTTAGTAAATCTGTCAAAAAGTAGTGGGGAAAAAGTAGTGGGAACATGGAGAAAACTACAAAAAACTGTTCCCGCCAAAGACGTTCGAACGATATTTTCGTTCGAACGACATTCTCATTCGAACGACTTAACTAATGATGTTCCAGTGCGAAAAAAGAAGTTTCATTAGAAGTCTCGTTCAAACGACCTAGGAATCTGGTTCGAACGAGATTCCAGTTTGTTTGAACGACGTGTCAGAAAAAAATAAAATTCCTTTTAAGCCCAAAACTTTTTATGAAAAGTTCTTAAAAAATAGTTTTATGAATTTTGTGAAAAGTTCTTAAAAAATATTTTTCTGAATAAAACAAAGTCATTAAAACTATTTATAAAAAATTTATAAAATACACCCAATAAATTTCCAAGCTCATATATATATATAATGCATTCATACCTTAGGAGCAATGGAACCAATGTTGTTGACGTAGAAACGAGGCACACTAAACCCAACATATGATGAAGCTTAATAATATTGGCCGCTACGTCTTCAACTAACACGTCATAGGCTTGGATGGATACACTTGAACACTATCCTATGACTCAAATGTTTTTGTCCGGAATTGAGCCAACACTACATTAAGACTCAATCGGAGACTTGTGTCCTTACAGTTCCTCTTCCATCTTCTTCAACCTCCTCCTCATCCTTTTACCAAGTAGGATTTTCCTCACTCCTAAACTCTTTTATTTCAAATGCTAATATGAACAAGATGATGAAAAAAGAATGTGACTTTTTAGCTCTTCTCCCTTATTTTCATATGCTATGAAGAACCCATTTTGTGAAAAATGATAAATGGAGAAGATGATGTTTAGAATAAATTTTCAAATTATTATATATGTTGAAATCATGCTATAAATGTAATAATCTCATGAAATAAATATAGAAAATGAAATACTACAATAAAATGACTAGTTAATTCATTTGTTGGGTTTTCTAAGGAAGAAGACCCGTTTTCTTGGAATAGTGTATGTAGTATGTGTTAATCTTGACAATGAGATCATTAATGTTGAAATCTAGTGGTTTAAATATGTGATTAGTAATCTCATAAAAACAGCCCCAAAATCTAATATGTTGAAATATTAATTTAAGCCTCCTGAATATGTTAAATAAGGCTTATAATTATGTAAATGGATTTATATGTAAAATTGTGCTAAAATGGGTTGTACATCACTAATGAAGGTTTAAATGTTGGTGGAAAAATTTAGTACATTAAAGAATAATTTTTGTACTTAAAGCCCACTTAAAAAGGTGATTTTTGGTTAAAAAAGGCCTTAGTGGAAGATTTGTTAAATATGAGAAAAAGTCACTTAAATGGTGTTTTTGCATGAAAAATACTTGAAAAATGCTAAGGAAATGCTTTTTAGATAATAAAAGTGTAAGATGGCATTTTGTTAAATTAAAATGTAAAATGGTGATTTAGTACATTTTAGTATTCAGTGTTGACAATAAGTAGCCTCCTCAGTTCGTTAGGAAAATGGCTAATAACGGGTTTTAAATGATAAAATCGGATAAGTTGAATGTGAACATTGAGAATAATGTTGAACGCATGAAAGATAATGATATTTGGATGATGCCGGGAGAAAATAATTAAGAAGGGCATGATGTCCCAAGTGGTCAAAAATCCCAAACCAACTTCAGTAGATATGGCGGCGGAGACCGGTGGTGTGAGGCCACGAAGTCCGTGAGTGTTTGTTGGCAAAATTCCAAAAATAATGTTAAGAAATGAATGAGAAAATTCATGAAACTTAAAGTAATGAATGGATAAGAATTCATTAATAATTTTGTGGATGGCATAATTGGAATTAATTACGTCCCTGGCATGGGACATCGAAAATGCTAAGTGTGAGTGGCCACGTAGCCCAGGGCATTGCATATAGGTGCATTTATGACTAAGTTAAAGAATCTTGTTAGTATAGAAACATGATAACTTAGTTGAATATAATGATAACTTAGTTGAATATAATGAAGACTTCTTAAATATGATTAGCATAGTTAAATGTTAACTAAGATAATCATTAATGATAATTAATGAATATGGGACAATGATGGTTTTTGGAATTACTAAAATGCATTGTACATGTATAGTATTTTGCTATGGAAATTATTGCTTAGCATTTCCCACCCTACTGGGCATTTCGCTCATACCCTATTTTCCAAAACCCCAGGTACAACATGTCGTATGTCGAGTAAGGACGTTGGAAAGGCCGCAGAAAGTGCTAGTCGTCGTTAGAGGCTCTGTAACCGATTTTTTAATACATGGACTTATGTTGAACCATAATCCCTTATGTTTTGTCAAGACAATTTGGTTGAACTTGAACTATTTGAAAATTTTAATAATACAGGGATTTATGCTTTATTTATGGATTAAATCTTATCAAAGGTTTACTTGTTAAATTGTTAATTGAATATTAACTTGCAAAATATGCGCCTCACCTTTTCACAATAAAAGAAATCAAAGGTTTTCTTTAAGTATAATGTGGTAACTGTTTTCCAATTTAATAAAATGTTTTATCCCCCTCCCCCTTAACACCTTGGTTCGGATACGGGTTATTCCAACGGTAAATCTAATCCGGATCGGGGCATTACAGTGTCAGCCTACTAAAGTCAAGGAGAAAAAAAGACCTTTCTCCAGCACAAAAAAATAATAACAAATACCAAAGGTCACTATAGTTATATAGAAACTAGGGTTCCTCACCCTAGACGAATGACGGTGCACAGGTTCACGAAAAGGATGCGTTCCTCATCTATCGCCTTAAAAAGATCAAAGACAGTCTCGTCGCCCATGGAAAGGGGCACCCTAGACTGCCACTATAAACCAGCCCAGTCATCAACGTTCAGCCACTCTAAGTTGTATTCCTGACTTGAAGAACCCGCCATTTGAAGTCTTAAAAAAAAGGACTTTTAAACGGTTTTTTGAGAGAGGAAGTAGAAGATTCAAAGTTTGAAGATGTGAAAAATGAGGAAGGATCGCCCCCTTTTATAAGGGACTAAATGATGTGCCGATTGGCAGACCCCTACACATACTGATCGACATCTGCCTGTTCCTCTTCCCAAGGAAGCCCAAGAGTCTGTGACATTGAAAAACGGCAACCCATACTCATACCGATTGGCAACCCCTGCAAATTTTGTACAAAAAATGACATAAAAATCTAAAAATTACCCAAAAAATACCTAAAAAGGCCAAACTAATATTGGAACATTTCTTCATTAGGAAAACCATTTTTTAGAATACTAAACCCTTAACAAACTCCTGAAGTGCCCAGCAGGATTAATATTATGCTCTTATCCCCACCATGAACCCTAACCTACCCTCGACACATTATGCACCCGCATCCCAAAGTCTACTATAATTCCCCAGCGAAATCTCAAATCTCAACTCTTCCCCAGCGGAACCCAAAACTCAAACCAAAATACTTCCCACATAGGATTGAAAAATAATACCTTCCCAACTCCCTAGCAAGAATTTCCAGGCTGAACTTTCTCCTAAACCATCCTCCAGTGAAATTTCAGGATACGCCTACAATTAAAATCCCTTGCGGCTTCCCAAATAAAGTTATACCCTCTCAAAATAACGTAATCCCTAGCCGGATCTCTCAAAAGATAAAACATTCCCCAATATAGTCTAAAAAAACACAATCCTCAGATGAACAACAAGTACATCTTCATCCCTAAGATAAAGAAAAGATTTCTTAGGAGGACAACTCCTCGCGTATCAAATTTTGGTACTTATAATCGACCTTGGCCCGCAAAATTGGTCCCTACAACTTTAGGTCCTCAGAATTGACCTTAGCCCATAGAATTGGTTATCACCAATTTAGTTCCTCAGAATTGACCTCAATCTGCAAAATCGATCAGTATAATTTTAGGTCCTCAAAATTGACATCGGCCTTGAGAATCGATCGTCACCACTTTAGGTCATCAGAATTGACCTCGATCCTCAGAATTGGTCATCACCACTTTAATTCCTGAGAATTGATATCGACCCTCAGAATCGGTCGTCACCACTTTAGGTCCTCAGAATTGACCTCGACCCACATAAGCAGTCTCTATAACTTTGGGTCCTCAGAATTGATCTTGGCCTTCAGAATCGGTCGTCACCAGTTTAAGTACTCAGAATTGACCTCAGCCCTTAGAATCATTCGTCACCACTTTAGGTTCTCAGAATCAACCTCGACCCTCAGAATCGATTGTCATCATTTTAGGTCCTCAGAATCGACCTCGACCCTTAGAATCGATCGTCACCACTTTAGGTCCCCATAATTGACCTCGCTCCTCAGAATCGGTCTTCACAAATTTAGGTCCTAAGAATTGACCTTGGCCTTCAGAATCAATCATCACCACTTTAGGTCTGCTGAATTGATCTCATCCCTTAAAATCAGTCGTCACCATTTTAGGTCATCAAAATTGACCTCGATCCACATAATAGGTCACCCCCAACACAACCTTAGGTCCTCAGAATCGACCTCGACCCTCTGAACTAGTCATCCTCATCCTTTTTATTCATAAAATTGATCTCTTTTCTAAACATCCATCTGGTGTCTATTCGATGGCCTTTACTTTTTCCAAGCTCACCCATCGACGGGCTCTGTAGACACCATATTCTAGGACCCCATGAGTTTATCCTTGGGTCCCTAACACTTCCTTCTTCACCATAAGCCCTAAGCCATACTTCGGGTACTGATCTAGAGGCCACCGTGTGCTATCGAGTCCCGTTTTGAGCAAATCGGCCTTATAGTTCGGACGAATGAACCATTTTTTTTCCAAAAATTGATAGAGAGACCATCGAGCACTCTCGAGCTCCATTTGATTCTTGTTAACTCTTCATCTCAAATGAGACTAAATTAATCTTTGAAGGGCTTTGAATACCCTTTCTAAAGATACGCCCCGTGCATGAATTAGCCTTACGGTATGGATGAATGACCCATTTTATTCCTAAGGGTCACTAGGCGCTTTTGGGCCCCGTTTGACTAAGGTTAACTCTCTAAATTTATCAAAGCACTTTAAAACATGGAAGATACCTACATAACCTTTCTAACGGTCTGTCCTGTACACGAATTGACCTTATAGTTTGGATGAACGATCCGTTTCCCTTTTTTCTAAAAGACCATTGGTCGCTTTCGATCCCCGTTTAACCACAGTCAATTCCTAAACCCAGGAGCAGTCCAATGGATTCTTAAAGGGATATGAATATCCTTTCTAACAGTTCATCCCGTGCTCGATTCGAACTTATGGATTGTGTTTTACGACCATTTTTTCAAAAAATCTGCATGAGACTGTCGAATGCCACACCCATTTCCTTGCCTATTGGTAGTGTGTCTGGGGTTGCCTACCGATAGGCATGTTAAGGACAATGCTGATTGGTACCCCCTTGATCCTATATAAGG
Organism: Sambucus nigra; assembly: GCA_949130495.1. Taxonomy (NCBI): domain Eukaryota; kingdom Viridiplantae; phylum Streptophyta; class Magnoliopsida; order Dipsacales; family Adoxaceae; genus Sambucus; species Sambucus nigra. The sequence continues at coordinate 442,650,275 of OX422211.1, forward strand.
GGATAATGATCTTCCACATTCCATTTCCACCTTTTCTTTACCCAATTTTACAAATTCCATTCCTTTTCCTCCTACCACCTTCATCCAACTTGTAAAAGAAACCTTTCAACAATCAAGATCAACCTTAAAGCTTCGAAAGAAGGTCCAAATCTTTCACTCTTTCTTTAAATTCTCTTATTTCCGCATTACTTATTTAATTATTACTTTAGCATTTCATCTTTATTAGATCACACATATTAATATTCAATTTTTTATTAGTAGTATTGCATATACTATATTTTCTATAAAAGGACCCAAAAAAATAATAAGAAGAGGGTTTGCCTGTAAATTCTAAACGGGGATTTCTCACTACATTTTCTCACACCAAAACATCCTTTTTCTACACACACACATATAATAAATTCCCCAGTTGGATTCATGGGATACACTCCACCCTCGTGTTATATGCGAACTATGTGGACTTTGATGCTTTTTAGGCTATGTAGTCATCTCGGGTGAAATCTTGGATTCGAGTCCTCCTTTATTATTTTTGTTCATATATTGTTTTCATATGTTATACTTGTGATTCATGCTTGCGTTTAGTCTCACGTATACCATTGTTCTTCTATAAACGATCGGTGGCTCAGTGAATGCACATATTATATTTTTTTACTATTTGGGGAACACTCCAATGGATGACCTCACTCCGCCTTTATCCATGATGCGTGTCTAGTGATTCCGCTCTCCATTTATATATATATGCACAAACTTCACAAAGTTATTAAGGAGAAGAATAACATATGCCCACGAGAGACCAAAAGGGAGGGATGAGTGCCTAAAACCTTCCCATTCCGTAGCTTAGCCCTCGAATCCTTGAACTAATTGGTTTCTCATGCATCAGTATGTATTTGATACTGTTCTCTCGAGGAGACAACATTTCTTTTACCTGTTTTGTGCAATATAGGCTAGAGACTCTATCTCAATACATAACCCCAATTGACTATGACCGAAGTTCTCCGAGGAAGGGCACGATATTCCCACGTGAGCACATGCTGAACTGGATGGGATGGCCACAGTGATCATGCCATAAAAATGTTGTAAGATGTACACCAAATTTTTCCCATTAACTTACATTTTCATTTGGCACGTCTAAGAGAATTCACGAAATGGTTTCGTACTTTCGACGACAATTATTTATGTCGCGGAATGACCACTTAATTTTGATAATAATCTGTTAATATCACATAATGATTCCGCAATCTACAAACATTTTATTTTTTGCATAAAAATAATAATGTAATAATAATTATTATTTATCCTTCTATTTACTTTTTCAGTACATATACCCATATTGCCAAATGGTGTTTAAATCTCAGGCCATTAGATTTGTTTTGATCTTAGCCGTCTAAAACTATTTAGAGATATCAAAGCTCTTCCTCTCTTAATACGAACAGAACATTCTCCCATTGTCCCCACATTTCCTTTTTCCCACTCACAATTGAAACCCCAATCAAAGGTTCTACTAAGTTTGACGACTATGGTTTAATCGAGTCTACAAGATACCTCCGATGGTATTTTCAGTTATGAAACCTCTGATGGTTCCGGTCTAGGACTATGGTAGCTCTGCAAGGTTTCTCTCTCTCCCCCTCTCTCTCTCTCTCTCCCCCCCATGCATAATCATTATTGTTTTGGGTTTAGTTGTGGGAAATCTTTTATTGAATTAAATTAAAGAATAATTAGTCATATATGAATTGGAATCATTATATTTTCCAGTTATGGTAATCTACCGTCTTATAGTGAAATGATGCATCCTTGGTTCCCCTAGCTTTTGGTATGAGTTCATGACTCGCATCAAATTTGGTCATCAATCATCTTAGAGTGAAAAGATGCGCGTGTGATGAATTTAGAAAATTACTTTAACATCTATTTAATTGAGATATGAGATTCATGGTAATGTAAATAGTAAATGATTGTACTTAGTTTCTGCTCTAAATATAAAAATTACTAGCCTAATATTGTACAATTCTTATTTTTAACTTATTCTGCATTAAATCATCTCATAAAATCTTGAAATTTGTTCATGATCCTGTGTTGTTGAACCTGTTTATATTGAGTCTATATTTCTCCACAATACTCTTCCGAGGTAGTTGATTCTATAGACTCTGAGTGCAGACCTAAATTGGATATCCAAATATTCATAGGCCTCAGTGTTGGATTGATCCCTATACAAGTATAATGGATATAGAAAACCCAACATACAATTTTTAGCTTCATATGTGTTGATTTATGAATATTTTTACCCTTTTTATATTAAATAAAGTCTTAAAGAACACACTTTATGCTTTAGTCTCTAGGGTTTAATAATTGTTTTTATAATCATATCAAGACAATAAGAATTTTTACTATGTATCCAATAATTGATCTTGATCATGTTGAATGATAAACCCTATTCTTCAATCATCTTGTCCAAAGATGATTGTGATTTCAGTATACTCCCTTCAGGATATTACCATTTTTTTCTAGAATTACTATGGTTTGTTATAATAGTATTCAACACCTAATATTTTGCTTCTTATCTGTAGAAATAATACCCTCTAATATTGTCTCTCAATCTGATCAAGAAATAATTATTAAAGATGATGATTGTTACATGTCATTTATATATACCAGTATCTCTGTCTGAAGTAAGAGTCCTTGGAACAAGCTACCTTGGATATTATTTATTGAGCATAATATAATCTTCTTAGTCATTGGTGACTTTTATTTTTATCCTAAGTGCTCATGAGAGGTCTGGTGGCATCTTCTTCCTATAATTGCCTATTTTAATGTCATTTTGCTCGATAGTTTAAGTAATTAGTTTGATAAATGCACGTCTATACACGTTATATCAATGACAAAATTATATATACTTATCTTGTAAGCTTTTTCTAAAATTAATTAAAAAAATACTTTTCGCAACACAATGTTAGTGTCACAACAAATCCAGCCACGTTAAGAAAAATGACATTTAATGACACACTCTACGTGTCAGGAAAGATGGGACAATTTGCAACATGTGTAACATGTCACCAAATTGATGACATTATGCTACACAAAATTATGTTGCAAAAAGTATTTGTATATATATATTCTGCGACATGTATTTTTGTTGCTGAACATAGTACATTCCTCGACATAGCTATTTTATGTCACCGAACACATTCCCTGACATGGGTGTCGTGACACATGGGTGACATAGGGCACCATTTAAGCACACTATATAGTTCACTCACTTGAGTTTGCACTATATAGGAGCCTCACATAGTTTGAAAATGGTGACAAAATTGAGGTTCATCTTTCAAGTGCATTATATAGAATTCATTAAGCTTCATCAGCATGGGCAATGATCAATATTCAAGGTAGAAAAACCAATACACATACTTACATGTCTGCATTTGATTACATAATTAGATGGTCTATGTTAACTGAATTTAAAATCATTTTTCTACATTTTTAGGAGTTTTTACACAATTAAAACCTATTTTTAAAATTAATTGAATTAGAGTTTAAAATTGTTTGGGGATAAAATTCAGATTTTAAAAGTTCCTTAAACTTATCTTGGGTAGAATCCAAAATCGACACATAATATTGTGGTAGAAAAGGATATTTTCTACACATCTAAAATACACATTTGAGATTAAATGCGAGGCTGGCACATGATTGTCTGTGATTGGTTACTTTTATGTTTTCTACCTCTCACATTAAAGAGCTTTAATTTCAACTGTTTGATCAAATTTATTAAGGGCCTACATGTGTTCTTTTATAATCAAAGTTCATATCTTTTTAGCCAATCAGAAAGAAGATTTGTGTAGTCACTTAACAATCCTTGGATTGAGTATTCGAACAACCAATTTAATCTCAGCCCTCCACTTGCCATATTGTTCGAGATCCTTCTACCCTAACTATAAAAGAGACCTTCGTCTCAACCATTAGAAGATTTTGCGAGTTTGAAAGAAAAAAGAGAGAAGAGAGAGAAAAGAGAAAATAAAAAAAGAGAAAAAAAATATTTTTCGTATAAAAACTCTTGCAATTTTTTTTTAGAAAATAGTTTTGAGAGTTCTTGTTTCTTGTTTCTGATTTTCTCTTAAGTCAAAATCTCGCTTTCAACAACCTCAAAATATTTAGATCTCATTTCTGTTTAGAAACTTGTTTATCTAGACCAGTGATATATTTTCACCTAGATTAATAGGTTGTTTTGAGTTCTTTGTTTGAGAAATCATCTTCTCATGTTGGATACTGTTTTTGTAATGCTTGTAATATGTTTTATATCCAACACCTCTCATTTTTGACAAAACTGCAATGATGAATTACATATTTCAAATCTGTTAATTTTTCATTTCAAAAAATTTTGTGAATAAATAAAGTTCTAAGGATCTAGGTTTTAAAGATCCTTAGATTAAGTCTAATTTCAGAAGTGTGAAAAAAGAGTTTCATACTTAGATTTCAATCGTTTGTACTTGAGTGTGTGTGAGTGCATGCATGGTGTATTTGTCACAACACTTACTACACTGTCACCCTTAATCACAAAATTGTGTTGTTGGTTGAGTGATTCTGATTTTTGAGTCGACACTGTAAAAGAGGAGAAAGGAAGCAAAGCAGGGAACAGAAAAAGGACGAGTACATTCCTTGGGAGAAGTTAGAAAGAATAATGTGAAGAGAGAATTCTCAATAGGTATATTTCTAGACTGAGATATAGGAATTGTTTGTATGATCTGTTGTGTGCTTGTAACCTTGATTTTTATATTGGATTTTTGGTTTTATGGTATAAAGACCACCGTGGATGTTTCCCCAATTGGGTGGAGTTTTACCACATAAAAAATACTGTCTCTCTTATGTGTGCCAAGATTCTTAAATAATTTGTTCAAATAAATTGTTTTAACACATTTTGTATTATTGTTAAGATTTTTATAAGAGTTTCTTCAAAAAGTATTTTGGAGCGCACCAAACAATTTTTAACCTTTGTTTAAATAAAATATTGAGGTTTTTCAATTGGTATTAGATCTTATTACTTTTTAGATCCTATATTTTGAAATTGTTTTAAAATCTTTAATGGACGAAAAATTTGAGTGTTTTGGAAATTTGTTCAGACCTCCCCTCTTTGATGGAATCAATTTTCCTTACTAGAGAGTAAAGATGATTGCTTTTATCCAAGGGACATTGGGAGACGATGTCTGGGAAGCTATTGAAAATCGATATACACATCCAACTAGGCATGTTGTAGAAGGTAGTAATATAAGGATTAAAAAACTCCTCAATGAGTTTACTAAGTAAGAAAAACCGACCTCCTTGAATAATAATAAAAGGAAAAATGCTATATTTATGTTTGTTAATGCGTACAAGTTCAAATTCATATCTATTTTTGCTACATCTAAGGAAGCCTGGGACACATTAATCACTGCTCATGAAGGTGATGAACGAGTTAAGGTAGAGAAAACACAAATGTTTATACAAGGGTATAACATGCTGCTTATGAATGAGACTAAGACCTTTGATGAATTATATATTAGACTGGCTGACATTATTACAAAACTGCATGCTAATATTATCACATATGATAGGAAAGAAATAGTGTAAAAAATTCTTAGTTAACTTCCCCATAAGTTCAATAATAAACGTTATGCAATTGAGGAGATATATGGTCTATTCTCGACCTTGAACTCCTCAGTAGAAAACTTAGGACCTTAGAAATGGAACTTGAATTTAAAAAGCATCTTTTAATAATCAGAAAAGACATTCCAGTTCTAATGTTGTTTTTAAGCCTAAAATGACTTCACCTCGATTAGTTGTGCTTAATGTTGAGTGTAACTCTGATGAGGAATGTGATTTGGAGACATTGGAAAACCAAATAGCCCTTATGTCAAAACCGTTTAAGAAAATTTTAAAATTTAGAAACAATATTGCTTATAAACAAGGGAAAGCTGGATATCCAAATAACTTCAATGACAAGCCTCCTGAGAGAAACCATGACAAGCACAACATTGAGAACAATAGCAGACCTGAAAGGAACCATAAAAAACTCAATGTTATAGGTATGGTAAAAAGGGTCATGTAACTACTAATTGTAGGGTTAAATTGAATAATTTTGCTAAAGCCAATTTCAGCAGGACTTGGGATGATTCAGGTGACTCTAAAGATGATGAGACTGGATCTTCCAACTCTTTTGACCCATGCATGTCTTTCTTTGCAAATTATCTATTATGATGATATGCCTGTGAATAATGCTGAATCTGATGCTATCATGCTTAGTACTGTTATGTGTGATGATGGTTTGCCTAGTTCTGGTTTATCTATTTTTTTCTTAGATAATACTAATATTGTTGATACTGCTAGTAGTAACTTTTCGACGATGTGTGTGAGTCAAAGTGTTCGTATTAATGACAAATTCAATGGGTGTATGAGTATGAAAAATGAAGCGCTAGAGGACAAGTCACACGCTGCACATAATGAGTCTAACAATGACGATCTCGCTGACATTTACACACTCTACACTAAGACTCTTAGGAAGAGCACTAAACTAGAAAAGACTGTCAAGGAATTAATTGAGAGGGCAGAAGCCTTAAGCCTAATGGTGAAACAAAACGTAGAGGACTATACAAATAAGTTTCTGGCCTATGAAACCAAAACAAAACCTTTTGTTAAAAAAGTTAAACAACTTTAAGAATTAAATGAACTTTTGGAAAAGAAATATATGCCGACTTTGATAGGCCAGAAACTTATTTGTATATGCCGACTTTGGAGAATCAAAATAAAAGGTTTCAACCGTTTTCAAGAAATTTTTTAAATTTGAAAACAATTCCAACTGTTTTGAAGACTGTGTTGACTCAATCAAAACAAATTCTGAAGATAAAACGGGCTTAGGTTTTGATCAAAAAATTAAGGCACAAACCAAAACTTTTCAAAATGTACAATTTATTTCTTGTAGAAAAAGACCTGATGATCTATGTATTAATTTTCAAGCAATACAAAAGGATTTAAAAAATAAGCAAAAAGGGCCAGATATTTTGATGGAAAATTATCCTAAGGCAACAGTTGAACCTAAGGCTAAGTATGTTTGCCCCCTATTAGGCAAGGAAATTCCTCATTCGAACCTGTTGTAGTTTGACATAAGATCAAAGTCCAATGAATATCTTTTCATAGGCTTTCAAAATGTGAAAAAAATGTCTAACCACCAATACTATTCCTATTATAATGTTTATGGACTCTGTCTTAATGAATGTTTTCAAAAACGACCGTATAAACCTGTCTATAATTCACTAGTTTATAAAAACTTTAACTATTCTAGGCAGAGCATGAAAAATTATGTACTTCCTAAATAACCAAATAAAAACTCTAACTTTAGAAATAGGAAGAAAAGATCTCACGCTAAGAAGAAATCTAAGAGAAAGAGTCTTACATCCGTTTCTAAACCAAAAGGTCACAAACCTTTTAAAACTAGAACTACATGGATTAGAAACGATGATCTAATACCCTAGTTGAAGTGTACCATTATTATCAGTGCTTTAAAAGTCGAACACATTACTTCTGGTTACTATTTAGACTCTGGATGTTCCAAGCATATGACCAGAGATGATACTAAATTATCTGACAGAGCTGATTTCTTAGGAGGGAATGTTTTGTTTGGGGACGGAGATTCAACTCAGATCATAGGTAAAGAAACACTCCAAGAAAAAGGGTTCTCCATTCTCAAAGATGTCCTTTTAGCAAAAGGTCTTAAAGATAATCTGTTGATCATATCGCAGTCTTTTGACTTCAACCACATAGTCACATTCTCAAAAACTAATTGTAAGATTTTAAATGAGAATGGTATTTGCATCCGTACAGGTCACAGGACCCCAAATAACCGTTACATAGTAAATTCTAGTAATGAGACTTATATGTCAGCTAGACTTAATGACAATGAAATATGACATTAACGTTTAGGTCACATTAATTACGATAATCTTGTTAAATTAAGCTCTCAGGATTTAGTTCGAGGTTTACCAAAAATAAAATCAATTTCAAATGTTGTTTGTGAACCGTATCAGGAAGGAAAAATGCTTAAGATTTCTCACAAGAACGTTAAAGAAATTTTAACAACAAAACCTGTAGATCTAATCCACATGGATCTTATGGGTCCCTCGTAGACTGTTAGCCTTTGCGGTAACAACTATATTTTGGTAATTGTGGATGATTTTACTCGATTGACTTGGGTAGTATTTTTAAAACAAAAATCTGACACATTTCAAGAGTTTTGAGAATGAAAAAGATACCAAAGTTAATCGAACACGAAGCGTTAGAGGAGGTGAATTTAATGACTCAGGTGCAACAGAGTATTATAACCGTAATAGTTATGAACATGAATTCAGTGTGCTAAAAACACCCCAACAGAATGGTGTTGTCTAGCGTAAAAATTGCACAATCTAAAAAATACTTGCCAAAATACGCTAAGAACTTGCCAAAATACTTTTGTGTTGAGGCAGTCAAGCAGCATGTCATATAATCATCTAGGTCTATCTTCGAAAAAAATATCAAACAAACCTTTTTAATGAACTTTGGTATGGAAAAAAGCCCAATCTAAAATATTTTCGAACTTTTGGGAGTACTTGCTATGTTTGCAAAGACAGAGAACACCTGTTTAAGTTTGAAACCCGTGGCAATAAAGCCACATTTTTTGGTTACTCCCCTAATAATAGTAGGTCTTATTACATTTATAACCAGTGTACCAAAGTAATAATGGAATCGATGAATGTGATAGTGAGTGACACTAATGTCGAGAGTAAAGAAGAAGAACCAATTGTAGTGGATGAGTCTGAAAATGCTTTACTTATAACTCTCCAGAGATAGTTAATCCTTTACCAACTGAGACCGCTGAAGTACCTAACTGGGTTTCTAAATATCATCCCATTGATAATGCTGTTGGTAACCCCGATGAGCCAGTGCGTACAAGATCTCACTTACATAGTGTTGCCCATTTTTGGTGCTTTGTTTCTCTAGTAGAACTAAAGAACGTATAATGAGGAACTTAATGACTCATTTTGGATACGTGCTATGAAGGAAGAGCTTATCCAATTTAAAAGTCATGACGTGTGGAATCTTATGACTAGGACAAAAAATAAAAGGGCTATTGGCACTCGCTGGATTTTAAAAAATAAAATAGATGAATTTGGGATGATAGTTAGAAAAAAAGATATATTAGTTTCCCAGGGCTACTATTAAGTTGAAGGAATAGATTTTGAGGAGACATTTGCCCCAGTCACTCGCCTCTAGCCTATTCCCTTACTTTTGGCAATAGCTTGTCACTTATAATTCAGCCTTTATCTAATGGATGTAAAATCTGCTTTTTAAATGGTATTTTGACAGAGAAGATCTATGTTGAACAAGAGAAATTCTTTTTCAATCCTCATTTCCCAAACCATGTGTATAGATTGAAAAAGGCATTATACGATTTAAAGCAAGCCCCTCCGGTTTGGTACGAACGCCTGTCGACCTTTTTTTATTAATAAAGGTTTTCGATGCGGTGGAAATGACCTGACATTATTTGTTAAACATTTTAACAAATAGTTCTTAATAACTCAGGTTTATGTTGACGACATTACATTTGGATCAACTTCCCCATCTGAGGTTAAAGAGTTTTCAAAAATTATGCACGGGAAATTCTAAATGTTTCTTATTGGGGAGCTTCAATATTTCTTAGGTCTTTAAGTTAAGCAAAAAGATGATGGGTTATTTATATCACAGTCTAAATACACAATTGAATTAGTTAAAAAATTCGGTCTTGACAATGCCAAAATTTTTAGGACACATAAGAGGACTTACATGAAACTATCTAAGATGAGAATGGGAAACCTGTAGACCCTACGCTATGTAGAAGTATGATAGGTAAGTCTATTGTATCTAACAATTTTCCAACCCGATATCATGTACGCTGTATATATTTGTGCATGTTACCAAAGTGCACCTAAGCATAATCACCTTTTATGTGTTAAATGTAAAATTAATTATGTTAAGGGGACAATAAACCTAGGTATATGGTACACAAATGTACCACTAACACAATTGTAGGCTACACTTATGTAGACTGGGTTGGCTAATTAGATGATAGAAAAATCACTTCTAGTGTTTGTTATTATATAGATAACAACTTAGTAGGGTGGAGCAGTAAAAAAAATAGAATTGCATATCCTTTTCCACAGCCAAATCAGAATATATAGTTGTAGGAAGTTGTTGGACTCAATCATTATGGATTAAGAAAATGCGTTGTGATTATAGTATTAATGAAGAAAAACTAAATCTATATTGTGATAATCAGAGTGGGATTAATATCTCTAAAGTCCTATTTAACATTCGTATACTAAACATATTAAAATAAGGCATCATTTTATACGTGTCGAGTCTAAAGAAAAGTAGAGATAAACTATTTATCCACTGAACATCAACTAGCTGACTTGTTCGCTAAAATTTTGGATAATGTACGCTTCAAATATTTAAGAAAATCCATAGGTATGATTATGTTTGAATAGATCTTTATCATGCTTATAATTAGTCTTTGGGGATATAGGGTAAGGTCATTTAATAAAAGACAAAAGACACCTCCTAATTTTATTTTATGTAGAAGACCCTTGTAGTGACCCATTGATTGTTTTAGGTTGATAAAGTGCTTAATATGTTCACATTATGATTTTCACCCTTTGTCCAATTGAGCCAAAATGGGGTAGAGCAATTCGAGTCCATCAGGATAATTCTTGCAAAACTTAACTAATTCTTGATCTTTGCCATGAGTTGCTGTATTGATTATTAGATCTATTTAGGGTATTGGTCTATTCTTAGTCGAGTTATATACTTTTTGATTTCTAGGAAATGGGGTGGATAGAATTTTAATATAGGAATGATGTTTTTTTATTTTCTTATATTTTTTTTTTATCTCTACGAGTCCTAAATGATTCAAAGGATTTTGTCTCTCATTTCCAAAGGGGGAGATTGAAGCACACTGTAAAAGCGGTGAGCTTTTCAATTAAAGTCAAAGTTAATAATTTCCTTTTATATAGAAACTCGAGCTGATGCGGAAGCGTAAGGATGATGGTTCAACTTTGAAAACAACAACCAATTTTAATGTCTTAAAACAAATTAAAATTAAACCAAGTGAAGTAAAATTAATCACTTAATATATTCACTTAAACCAATTCACTAATCCAAGTCCTAGAATTTGCCTAAGTCATATTTATCAATATTAGCAAATTAGGCGAAACCAAGTTTTAGCAAATGACTTGAATTAAATAAACTTTACCCAATATTTAATTTAGTCCCAAATTAAATGAAGTGTGATAATTTAAACCAAATTTTATCTTGTAATTATCCTAAACATGCGTTCTACGTTATTATGCAAGATAAAATAAACCAATCACACTACGCCGCGATGTACGAGGAAAAACCCAAGACGGGAAAAAACCTCGGACGGCCCTAGCCACAAATCCACTAGATACGGAATTACAATTACAAGACAGATAGACTTACAACGCACGACTCGATCCCTCTCAAGCCTCGACGCTTCTTCTTGTAGACACCTCTTCCTAGCGGATAACCTTGGAATACCACCGCGGTCTCGGAATCCACCGATAGGACTTTATATGGTCACCGTCACCCGTATATGGAGCCTTTCTCCAAGTGGGTAGAATCGCAACAAAACGTCTTCTTCTTTGATGGATGTAGAAGCAAACCAAAACTTCTCTTTGAAACGGAAGAGATAAACCAGTGCCAAACAACAAGCAATTTGATATGTATATAAGAACTTGGATAAACAATATGGGTGTAAAACTAGAGTGATAAAATATTTTTCTCTAAAAATCTCACTCAAAACATGATCTTTTTCCCTCTTTGAATTTTCTCTCAAAACACTCTCTAGGAGTTAGAAGGTTGTGAAAAAAGATGAATTATCAAAAGTGATTCCCGCACATATTAAAGACTGGAAAATTGGTTAAAAACCAAGTGGGGAAGTGGGTGCAAAACTGCCAAAAAACTGCCAAAAACTGTTCCCGCCTGGCATCTCGTTCGAACGACATCTCGTTCGAACGACATCTCGTTCGAACGAAATCTCGTTCGAACGAAATCTCGTTCGAACGAGATTTCTAACGACGTTCCAGATTGAACTCGTTTGAATCTCGTTGGATATCTCGTTCAAACAGAAGGTTCGTTCGAACGACATATCGAACGACATGTCAGTGGCCTATTATGGGAACTCGTTGGCAGGTTCGTTCGAACGACAATCTCGTTCGAACGACTCTATCGAACGAAAAACCAGAAAGTTTGGAAAATTCGATTTTAGCCCAGAAAACTTTATAAACTTATTTTAAAGTTTTATTTAATTCTTTCTGAAAATTAAAACACAGTTTTTACAAAACCTAACACCCAATAAACTTTGTTCCAAGCTCCTATATATATAATATTGCATTCATACCTTGGGAGCATGGAACTATGGTTGATGACGTAGAAACGAGGCACACAAACCGACATATTTGATGAAGCTTTATATTCTTTGCCGCTACGTCTTCAACAAACACTTCATAGGCTTGAGAATATTACAATTAAATACTATCCTATGAATAAATGTTTTTGTCCGGAATTGAGCCAAAACTATATATGGACTCAATTGAAAATTTGTGTCCTTACACACACTATATAGTTGACTTACTTTAGTCTGCACTATAAAGGAGCCTCATCTAGTTTGGAAATGGTGACAAAATTGAGGTCCATCCTTGAAGTGCATTAGAGGGACTCTTAATGCTTCATCAACATCAGCAATGATCAATCTTCAAGGTAGAAAAATCAATACACACAAACTTATAGGTTGAATTTCATTACATAATTGGTTGGTGTATGTTAATTAGATTTGAAATTAAATTTCTACATTTTTTAGTAATTTTTAGACAATCAAAACCCATTTTTAAAATTAATTGAATTAGGGGTTTAAACTGTTTGGGTATGAAATTTATATTTTAAAAGTTCCTAAAACTTAGCTTGGGTATAATCCAAAATCGACACATAATATTCTGGTAGAAAATGATATTTTCTAAACATCTAAAGCACGCGTTTGAGATTTAATTTGAGGCTGGCATGTGGTTGTCTGTGATTGGTTACTTTTGTGTTCTTCATCTCTCACATTCAAGAGATTTAATTTTAGCCGTTCGATCAAACTTATCAAGGGCCTGCATATGTTCTTTTATAATTTAAGTTCATATATTTTTAGTCAATCATAAAGAAGCTTTGTGCAGTCACTTAACAACCCTTAGATTAAGTATTCGAACAACCAATTTAATCGTAGCCCTCCATTTTCCAAATTGTTCCAGATCCTTCTACCTTATCTATAAAAGAGACTTTCCTCTCAACCATTAGAATATTTTGGGAGTCTGAGAGTTTAAGAGAAAAAAAGAGAAGAGATAGAAAAGAGAAAATAAAAAAAGAGAAAAAGTTATTTTTCGCATAAAAAATCTTGCAAATTTTCTTTAGAAAATAATTATGAGAGTTCTTGCTTCTGGTTTATTATTTCCTCTTAAGTCTAAATCTCACTTTCAACAACCTCACAAGATTGAGATCTCGTTTTGGTTTAGAAACTTGTAGATCTAGATCGGTGATATATTTTCATCTAGATTAATAAGATGTTTTGATTTCTTTTTTTGAGAAATCATCTTCTCGTGTCGAATACTATTTTTTTAATGCTTGTAATATGTTTTATACCCAACATCTCTTATTTTTGACAAAATTGAAATGATGACTTACATATTTCAGATCTGTTGATTTTTCAATTCAAAAAGTTTTGTGAATAAATAAAGTTATAAGGATCTAGATTTTAAAGATCCTAAAGATATACAGATCTTGAAATAGTTTTGTGTAAAAAGATTAAGTCTAATTTCAAAAGTGTGAAAAAAGAGTTTCATACTTAGATTTCTGTAATTTGTAGGAATAGTTTGTACTTAAGTGTGTGTGAGTGCGTACGTGGGATTTTAGGCACAACACTCACTACACTGTCACCCATTATCACAAAAGTTTATTATTGGTTGAGAGATTATGATTTTTAAGTTGACACTGTAAATGAGGAGAAATGAAGCTAAGCAGGGATTAGAAAAAGGATGAGTACATTCCTTTGGAGAATAAGAAAGAATACCGTGAGGAGTGGATTCTCAGTAGCTATATCTAGAGAAATTTTTATAGTGGATTGTTGGTTTTGTGGTGTAGAGACCATCATGGATGTTTCCTTAGTTGTGTGGGGTTTTATCACGTAAAAAATTATGTCTCTCTTGTGTGTGCTTTTTAATCTTTCACTGGTTCGATCTGATACATAGACTTTGGTTTAAACTAAAATGCAATTTCGAAGATTCTTATATAATTTGTTCAAATAAATTGTTTTAACACATCTTGTGTTATTGTTAATATTTTTATAAGAGTTTCTTCAAAAAGTATTTCTAAATTTACTAAACGATTTTAACCTTTGTTAAAATAACATAGTGAGGTTTTTCAACTATGTCACAAAATGTCTTTTGCTACGTAATTATTACCTTTCGAGACACACTTATTGCGTCGCGAAATCTGTTTTTGCTTGTAAATCACAGGCAAAGCATTAACCGTTACGTTTTCATAATAGATGCTACTGTAGTTAGTTGGGTTTTGCAACTACAAAAGATAGTTACATTATTAATTACAAAACATGAGTGCATAGTAGTAATAGAGCCTAAGATGGAGATGATTTGTTACGTGGTTTGTTGGCAGGATTGGGTTTGAAGCAGGTGAATAATGTTTTGCACAGTGATAGTCAGAGCGCAATAAATCTAGCAAAGAATTCAGTATTTCATATGAAAACTAATCATATCGGACTTCGTTATCACTTCATTATATCACTTTTGATGATGGAGTTTTAACCCTTGAGAAGATCTAAGACAAAGAATACAAACAAATTGAACTTGATCTTGTAGTGCCCCGACCTAAGTTTGAGTCACTATCACCGAATAAATGAGTTAAAGCGGGAGGGGAGCGTCCAATTTCATTATTTAAGAAAAACCCTTTAATTGCACCATTTATTAAGGATTAAGTTAACCATTTTAATTTGAGAAAAAAATGACCAATTTAAGTAATTAAGTTAATTTGCAAGGTTTATATATGAAAATTTGGTTAATCCAACAATACTAATTAAATGAGAGTTAAATCACAGTCGTCCGTGTATTATTACATCACATGATCGAATGCCCGTATAAAAAATTTAAATGTCCCAAATTCCAATCATTTTAAAGAAAGTGACAGAGCCTCTAATGATGCTGATTTCCCTTCGAGGCATTACCGACATCCTTTCCGATGTCCCTACTCGATGTACCTAGGATAGGGTGGGATTTTTTACATAAAAAGCAGGGGTGAGTGAATGCTCAACAGGGTGGATAATATTAAGCTATACATTTTCTAGAAAAATACTATACATATAATATGTATTTTAACAATTTCGAAAACATTTAACAATTTAGCGAGTATTAATGCAACTACCATGTAATGCACCATAGTGACATGATCATACTCACATTTAATCATTTTATACCACCCTTATCGGGTCTAGAGACTAATTAATCATATTTTATTCCCTAGTCTCCTTTTTATCCCATTTCGTTAGGTTATCTTATTTAATTTTTTTAGCACAACCATAATCATTTCCTTTTTTTGTTATCTTTTCTTAGAATCTTCTAAATATCCACATACTTTAATGGGGTCCACACCTCTAGCTATGCTAACATATACCCTGGCTAGTGATTTTGGGTCTTTCTTCCCTGGGCTCCGGGCACCTTATAATTATTTTTCGATGTCATCCGAGTCGATATTAATGTATTTTAACATTTTTGCTAATGTCCAAATTATTTCGTCATTTTACCGTTTTTGCTATTTCTACGTTTCATATCACCATTTCATCTCGTATACATGCCATTTTGTTGACTTTATTCGTTCTTCACAAAAATCAATCGATAAGGCCTGACGAGGAAGTTCGACCAATGGACTCTTAATTTTATCAAAAATTTCGTTTTACCGTTTTTTCACCATAACCTTGTGAAAAACATAATTTGTTCATTATGATATTTAAAATCACCATTTCCATTCAAAATCATCCTTTATGATTTTATGTTCAAAAATCATGTTCATCACCCTATCCATTCTGAACAGGTCGTTCGAACGAAATCACTTCTCATTCGAACGAGAATCAAATCTCATTCGAATGACATTCAAACGAGTATCTAACGAGGTGGAAAATCTTAGACATAGGAAGGTCATTAGATGTTCATTTGAATCCTGTTAAAATGAGTGAGGAACCCCATTCTAACGAGATAAGGATCTCATTCAAATGACTCTTATTCTCGTCTGTACGATAGTATAAAATTTCGATTTTAATTTTGTCCATTTAATTCCCAATTAATTACACAAAAGGCCACATGAACATTCAAATATAGACAACAATCCATTTATTATTGGTCTAAGGCTTAAAAGGGTTATCCATAATTAAAAATTACATGGAAAAAAGGATAAAATCTCAGGTACGAGTGTCACATTCTCCCCTCCTTAAGGGATTTCGTCCCCAAAATCAGAATAACCGACTAGAGAAAGAGTTTCGGGTGCTTCTCCCCATATCCGACTCGCACTCCCAAGTTGTGCCTTTAAGACCTTGGAACTCCTAAATAACTTTCACCAATGGAATGACCTTGTTGTGTAAGACTCTTTTCTCATAGTCTAAGATGGACACATGTCACCTTGTAAATTTAACATGTTCCTCCAACTCATGCGGGTACAATCACTGACGCGCCGGGGATCACGAAGATACTTCTTCAACATGTAGACATGGAACACATTATGAACTTGGACAATTGTGAAGGTAGTGCTAAGTGGTACGATACATCCCCAATCCATTCTTGGATCTCAAAAAGATCGACATATCATGAGGGCCAACTTCCCCATTTTTCCCAAATCACTGATTGTCGGTTGTCGCTCTAACTTTCAGCAGCACATGGTCACCCACTCTAAAATCTAGAGGTGTTCGGTGATTTTTAGGGTAATTCTTTTTTCGGCTCTATTCTCTCGTGATCCTCTATCAAATTACCTGAACTTTATCAGTCATTTATCTAATCAAATTTGAATTAGTGAGATGCTTCTCACCCACCTCAACCCAACAAACCGGAGAGAGACATGGCCTCCTATAAAGGAACTCATAAGGAGACATTTCGATTCTTTCCTGATAACTGTTGTTGTAGGAAAAATCTTCTAGATATAGATTCTCCACACAAATTCTCCAAAAATTGAGTGCGCAAGCTCTCAACATGTCCTCTAAGATCTGGATCAATAGTTTTGGCTGTCCGTCGGTCTCAGGGTGATACACCATACTCATATTCAAAATGGTACCCCAAATATTGTTGAATTTATTTTATATCTAATTTATGAATCAGGGATCCTTATCTGAGATATTAAAGAGAAAAACACCACGAAGCCTGACTATTTCCTTGACATATAACCTCACTAACTTAGACACGCTATCCGTGACCTTAATCGATAAAAAGTGTGCGGATTTCTTGAGTCGATACATTATAACCCACACTACATCATGACCACGCTCAGAACGTGGTAAGGCTTTGACAAAATCCATCGTGATATGCTCCCATTTCCATTCCACCAAGGGCTGACTTCTTATGCTCGGGCTTCACTCGCTGACTGTAGAACTTATCCACATATGTCGTAATATCCCTCTTCATACCAGACCAATAAAAATATCTACATAAGTCCTTGTATATATTCGTAGCACCAAGATGTATACTGAAGTGCGAGTGATGGGCCTTTGCTATTACCTCATCTTGAAGCTCATTAATCAATGGGATAACTAACCAGCCCTTGTGTCATATGCCACCGTCCTTATCCACGGTAAGAGTGTTGAACACTTTGCCATTCTAAATATGGTCATGGTATTGAGAAAAATTGGGATCACATGATTAGGCATCTTGAATTTTATCCTAAATAAGTGATCTATCCACCACACCCCAAGGGTACGCCCTATCATAACCCCTTTGGATATACCGATCAAATTTTTGCAGCTCGACGAACATCTTTACTCGATGACACTTCATCACTGCCAGAGTGCGCCTAGACTTTAGATTGAGAGAATTGAACATTATATTAGCCTTATCTAAAGGATATTTTAATGAGAAGTCGTAGTTCTCCACCAATTCTATCCATCATCTCTGACAAAGATTGAGATCATGCTGCGTGAAAATATACTGGAGCATCTTATGTTTTAAAAATGCCTCAAACCGTTCCTCATAGAGGTAATACCTCCAGCTCTTTAGTGCGACACAATAAAATCTAACTCCAAATCATGGATGGGGTGGTTATTTTCATGCGCCTTTAGCTGAGGATATGCGTATGCGAGTACCTAACCATTCTGCATTAGTACTGCGACGAGTTCTGAACCGAAAGTGTCACAATACATGGTGTAACCATTTCTACGCTATGGGAGGATAATAACGGGCACATAAGTTAACCTGACCTTTAATTCACAAAGTGTCGACTCATAATCCTCAGACCACTCAAAGTGCACATTGTTTCGAGTCAACATGGTGAGGGGCAACGCAACCCTTGAGAAGTCATGCACAAATCTGCGGTAGTAACTGGTCAGACCCAAGAAATCATGTACTTTTGTGACTTTCCTTGGCCTATCCCATACCAGAACGGACTCCACCTTGGAAGGGTCAACGATAACGCACTCGTCGAAAACCCATGGCTAAGGCACTTGATCTCAACCATCTAGAATTTGCACTTGCTGAATTTGGCATACAACTGGTTCTCCCTGAGCATTTGAAAGGCCGTGCAAAGGTCTTCCTCATAGTCTATATCCGATACTAAATATACCAATATGTCATGCATAAAGACGACCACAAATTAGTCAAAGTAGGGACGATAGATGCGATTCATCAAATCCACGAACATTACAGGGCATTAGTTAATCGAAGGGCTTCACTTGAAAATCATAGTGCCTATATCGAGTCCAAAATTCCAACTTAGGATATCCTCCTCTTTGAAGCGCAACTGATGGTATCTAGACCGAAGGCCAATCTTTAAAACTTACCCTCCCCACGTAATTGGTTAAATAAATTGTCAATACAGTGCATAAGGTATTTATTCTTCACCATTACCCTGTTCAACTACATTTAATATATACAGAGCCACAAGGTGTTATATTTTTTCTTAGCAAAGAGGAATGGGACTCCCCATGGGGACACACTCGGGTAAATGAATCTTTTACTGGTGAACTCCTCCAACTGAACCCTTATCTCTTATAATTCTACCAGAGCCATCCTGTGAGGTGGTATAGAGATAAATGAGATGACCTATTTCACCTCTATGGAAAAATCCACATCTCGATGTGGAGGTAACCCAAGAAGATCATTTAGGAACACATCGGGAAACTCTCGCACCACTTGGTAGTCTAACAATATACTGTCCAGCTCATCTTGAGCCATTATATTGCTCAACTAATTAAAGTACCATTTTTACTCACGCATGGTAGAGAACTTGCAAGGATAATCAACGCCCTTCTCTTTATTAAAATGGTGGTGAGACCCATCTGGAAAGAATACTGAGACACTGTGTTGCTGGCATTCGATGGTAGTGTCAAAACATGTTAGCCAATTCATGACGAGGATCACCTCGAACCCATCCGTGTCCATCGGGATCAAGTCATACTACAGAACATAGTCTCTTGCTATAACTATGAAACTATGGTATACCCTATCGAGAACTATATCGTTGCCAACAGAAAGTTCTACGAAGATAGAAGGATGAAACTAATCTACCTCTTGTCCCAAACTGAATGCAAATGAGCTTGAAATAAATGAATTCGATGCACCTAAATTTAATATTGCCTTATCCTATGTATTAAACAAAAGAATCATACCCTCCATTATGGATGGATCATCGAAAGGTTTTGCGAACTGCGTCATGGCATATGCTCATCCTAGGTTAAATCAGTTTCTTTGGTCCCCGGGCACCTGACCTGGCTCGTGACTACCCTGACCCTGACTTGAACGTGAACCATCCACACTCTGCCTTGTGGGATGATGATAGCCCAATGAGAACTATTGCTGCTGCTGTTAGGTGGGGATCAACTAGATAGAACTCTGACCCGACACATAGTTGACAGTCTGCTAATTTCCCTGTTGACTACCCGAAGCTCTCTGTGAGAAGTCTCTCTTGAAATGATAGGGGGACCCATAAGCAAAACATATCTTCTCAACGGGGGTGATTAGACCCTGATTGCTGATACATTGGGCGAAAGAAGAACCAACCGCTAACCAACCCCCTTAGTGACCTTTAGCTTCATAAGAAGCCTTGAGCCTCCTCCTGGACTTTTTATGACTGCCACTCTGGGACCCAGTGGTCTCTTTCTTTTTTCCTTGGTGGCCTTACGATACATAGTACATAACTCTAACCACATAACTGTGTTCACTACTGAACTCAATTTTGGCTGATCCATACCTGCCAGGACCCATAAAATACCCAAATTAAGGCCCTTGATGAATAACCTCGTCTTCTCATCCTCATTCCATTGCACTGTATCCACATACTTATACAAAATTTTAATTTTGACCCGTTACTCATTCACAAAAATCTTCCCCTGTATCAGATAAAGGAACTCATCCTTCTTGGAATCCTCAAATGCTTAAGGAAGGTACTGATCAAGGAAGGAAACTCTGAATCTACCCTAGTCTATGGTCTCTATCGTACTGGTGAAGTAAAAGCTCCACTAGTGTTGTGCCTGCTCCATAAGCTAGAATGTAGTTGTGGTGACAATAAATCTCAGCACAAAATAATAAGCAAATGCGATCACCAGAATAAATAAAGAACATAAAAAAACTTCAATCACACACAACACAAGATATTCGTGGTTCGGCATAATGGACTACGTCCACAGTGGTGCTCTGTTTATATTATATTTATCTTTACTCCAGGGGAGTGTTACAATTTTTCTCGTGCCCTTTACCCCGGGCTAAGGGTTTGACATATACATGCCATTTTTCAGGGAGTGGGGGTGTTGGACTCCTCCACGTTAACCCATGGTCCCTAGAATATCTCTTGAGAGATTTTAGGGGTTGAATGGGTCATAACTGAATCCAGTATGCATGAGGCCCCTAGACTTTGGTACGGACTTAATCGGGCTACTCATCTGTGCTGGAATAATTAATCGAGGTACCCACAATTGCGCCTAAAATTTTTGGGTCACAATTTGGGCTCAATAATGTTAAATAATAGCGTTAGTGGAATTTTTGTGAATCGCGTAACACTTTGGGATTGAAGCGTCTTTCTCAAGTAGATTTAGGTGGTATACTTGATTCGTTTCCTATACATTATGATTGAGAGGGTTTAAATCGGTTTGAAGAGGCCATTCCATGACGTCATTTCAAACTTCCGTGCATTCTCTAAATTTCTCCGGCTTCTTACTGTTCTTTCTCACTTCCCGGTCCTATCTTTCATCTTCAAGATTCTTCCTTGTCCTCCCATCTTCTTTACTTGTGGCCTTGCATTGTCCCAAGCTGATTCTTACTTCGTAAGTTCTTTATACTCCATCTTTTTTCTTGTTCTGTTGAAATTTCTTCGTTATCGCTGTTAGGGTTTTTCTTGTTTGATGGTAAAAGTAGGCAATAGGTCAATAGCTGACTTTAGAAAGTTATACAATATTCTGGACTGGTTAGATATTGAATGTGACCCTGTTCCTTGTAATGTTAGAGATATTGAGGATGGCCATTGGATATATGTTCTTCTGCTGTCTCAGGGTGGTCTTACTTTCCCGCCAAATCATCTGTTTTTGCATTTTTTTTAGTTAATTCTAGATAGTTCCGACACAGTGCTCGCCAAATGTTTGGAAAATTGTCAATGGTGTACATAGAATTAATCAGCTCTATGGCACCAATCTAGGGCTTGCTAAAATTTTCTACTGTTATTCTTTCTCTAGAACAAGCTCTGGTCTCCTTTATCTAAAGGCTAGGAGTCCTGATAGGGTATTGGTAGTAAATCTACCTGATTCCCACAAGGCCTATTAGCAAGAGGGGTTTATTGCCAGGAACTGGCAGTACCCTCCCCATGCTAAAGGGGCGAGGTCCGAGAGACATGTGATTCCCTTTTATGGGGAGGAATATATAGGTAAACATAATTCATGTTCTTCTCATTGATTCTTTGTTAATGTACTGCCTATCTTATGTTTTCCTCTTTTCTTTTCTCAGCGAAGACAAAGAACTCAGAACCTGCTCTTTGCGAGATTCTAGCTGCTGAGTTGGTCAAGGCTTGGAAGATCAAGGACTATTTGGCTGACGGTGAGCATCCGCGATCAGCAGCATTCCTTTTGGAGTACAAGAACATTGGGTACAGTTTCATCGCATGACCTGTGGATATCATCCCTCAGCTAGATATCACAAAAGAGGTTGCTACTGACCCAATTCAATTAGACGAGGAGGAAAGCAGCTTGGGTGAAGAGAGCGAGGGAGCTAACAGGGGCAGTATTGAAGGCGATTATAGTGAGGAGAACTCCAGTAGCGAAGAGTCTTCCATCTCGGAGGGTTCTGAGGCTTCGAAGGATTCATAGGATTCAAGTATCTCCAGCGAGGAAGATATGGCTCTTCCTAGGAAGATTCTGATCCAAGATGATGATGAAGATAATGCGCTGCTTACTCGCCAGTTGAAGAAGCAAAAATCTAGGAGCAAGGATACTTCCAGTGGATCCTAGACTGGTGCTCGCGATCAGGAGAGGAAGAAGAAGGAGGAAACATTGGTGAGAGATAGGAGAGAAATAAGGAAGAGGAGAAGAAGAAGGTGGAAGTGAGAAAGAGGATAAAGAGGGATAAAAAGGAGAGAAAAGAAGAGAAGAGGAGAGAATAGGTGAGGATAAAGGCGGGGCAGTCTCTGGTGCCCTTGTCCACACTAGGTGAGGGGGATTATGTTTCTCTTACCCCTCAGTTAGCTCCGACAGTGCTTGAGAGGTCAGTGCTGCCAACTAATCGCCAGAGGTCGGTAAACAAGGGACCGACCAGTTAGCCCTGAAGGCGAGTCAGGGGCTAGCCTTGGTAAGCTTGTTTTCACTTCTCTTTTCTTGTAATGCTACTTTTAATACTTTCTCCGCTAATATTTTCCTTTTCTCTGTAGTTTGTGTCTGATTTCACTATCCTCTACCGCAGCCGCGACGAGCTAGCGAGGCAGAACGCTGAGATGGACAGGAAAAATGCTGAGCTGGAGGCTAGCTTAAAGACTTCCAGTTCTGTTAAAAAGTCTTCTGACCTCGCCTTGGCCCAAGCTAACAAAGCAAAAAAGGTGGTGACCAAGGAGCTCGAAGAGCTGAGGCAGTCTTATAACTTAGTCTACGCGAGCAATCTAGCTGTGGTTAAGGAGAATAAGGTGCTTATTGGGAAGGTAAATAAGGTGGAATCTGAGGCCGCCACCCTCAAAGAGAGCTCGTACAATGCTGGATGGGTCGCGGCGTACGAGGATGCTGAGGTTCAGATTGGCTATATTAGCCACCTCAACTTTAAGAAGGGTTGGGACAAAGCCTTGCTTACTGTCGAGGTAAATATTGACTCCCCCTCTTTGACGAGTATGACCTTGGCCCCAAGCCTATTGTGGATGAGATGCCTGCTCTTGCTATCAATGAAGGTTCTCCATCTATCCAGACCACTCCTACTGGTACTCTTATGGTGACTGCTCCATCTGAGGGAGGCATATCTGGAGCTACTGCAGACAAGGGGAAGCAACCAGCGGCCTCAGAGCAGACTGAGGTTGCCAGCCAGTCTTCTTTTAGGGAACCCTTCATATTTTTATTGTTCTTTCTTTTTGATGATGTATTTTGGACCTTCTTTAAATGAAATAAAATTCAGTTCCCTTTCGTGTACTGATTTATTTTCTTTTTAATGCTTATATGGTTTGTAGCTCATCGATGTTGAGGATTATATTCCTGCTACCTCTCAGTTAGGAAAATTCTTGGACCTGATGTGAGAAATCGAGTTCGCAGAGCCTTAGTAAGGATCTGCAAGTATCTTAGGTCGAGGAATCAGGAGTATAAGGACCAGTCAAAGCTTATTGCCAAGCTGAAGGACAGGCTCCAAGAGATGGAGGAAATTGATGCTTCTGTTTAAGCAGAAGTGAATGCTCTAAAGGCCAAGCTTCTGGATGCCTACAAGGTCAATCAAGTTGGAGAGGTGCTTCAATAAGAGAACGATGATCTGAGGAGAGAAGTCTCCAACTTAGGGAGAATGCCTTGAGCATTGCTCCTAGAGTTTTGCGTGGTTCCTCTTCATTGACCGAACCGTGAGCTGGTACTGATGATAATGGTTCAGCTAAGGAGATTACCGAGCTTCGAGGTGATGTTTTTCGAGCGTATGTGATAGTTATCTAACTTCAAAGAGATGTTACCTTGCCGAGGCACCTGTTCAAGAAGGGTCCTCGACCAGTGTGGGCTGATGGTTTTGATCAGGGTTGGACAGATGCTCCGATGAAGTTGAGGGAGGTTAAAGAGTTATCCTTCATTAGAGGATGGTTGAGTGCTCTCAGGGAGCTGCATGTCCCTAGGAACCCTTTCCTCTGGTATGGTCATGAGATCTCTCCCTCAACTTTATTACCAAACCCAGTCAGAAGGGATGATCAATGGGTTCCCATAGATGCTATCCGAAGGAAGTTGTTGGAATGAGATTTAAATAAAGTCAAGGAGGAGTTATCTCCTTGCCCAGATGATGGATGAAGAGCACAAGTGGCTGACTATCTTGCTCGGAGACCCGATCCTCATTAGATTTATTTTACTCAGCACACGTAACTCTTTGTATATGTAATGATGTAATAAAATAGTCATATTTTGGGAGATTCTCCGACTAAACATGTGTTGCATATTTTTTACTTCATTGATGTCTTGTTCGACTATCTTGGGCTCTTCTTAGCCGACTAGATTTGATATAGGCAGAGTTGATTTGTTGAGTCCAGTATGCTTACAGGATACCATTTTGCCTCACTTTACCTTTTACGTTGTGTCATTGCACTTCCTCAGGCCTAAGTGTGGCAATGGCGAGGACACACCTGGTGTTGGATGTTCTATCCGAGCAGGTTTTTTGATCGAAACATTATTCACAACCAACCTTGGTTGGTCGTGCTGCCTAAGGGTCTCCTGTAGGGATTCATATATTTCCAGGGTAATTTCTAGGAGGTTATTCGTGTTCGATGACGAAAACCTGAGGAGGGTAATACCTTACTT
The DNA here is from genome assembly GCA_949130495.1 of Sambucus nigra. Lineage (NCBI taxonomy): Eukaryota > Viridiplantae > Streptophyta > Magnoliopsida > Dipsacales > Adoxaceae > Sambucus > Sambucus nigra. The sequence goes on from OX422211.1 coordinate 442,675,554, forward strand.
TTATATATTAAGAGGAGAGCTTGTGAATTGGAAAAGGTGCCTGAATTATAATGTAATTTGAGAAAAATCATCACTTCATAGAATGCTACTGCCAAAGAAATTTTTATTAATCATAAACGAATTGAAAATTTTGACACTAGGTTAAAAATGATCAAAGAAAAACTAGAAGTAAAATTTCTTCAAATTGGCTGCATTCCAAGCTCTAGGTATCTCCCTGCCCTCCAGCGTTTCTAAGTGATAGGCTCCTTGTAGGTCGTCTCTTATTACCTTGAATGGTCCCTCCCAGTTTGGCCCTAGTTTGCCGTCTGATGGTTTTACAGTGCTACCAAGAAGTTTCCTAAGGACGTAGTCCCCAACTTGGAATGCTCTTGGATTGACCTTCTTGTTGTAGTGCCTGGCTAGCTGTTCCTGATAACTAGATAATTTCACTAGAGCTAGCTCTCTTCATTCCTCAGCTGGGTCATGTTCAGCGAGCAATGCTGCATCGTTCTAGCCTAGGTCGACCAGGGTGGAGCGCATGGTAGGGAGTCCAACTTCCAAAGGGATGATTGCCTCCATACCATATGTTAGTGCGAACGGGGTTTCCCCAGTTGCTCATCGTGGGGTAGTGCAGTAAGCCCATAAGATGTGAGGTAGTTCGTTTATCCATGCCCCATTGGCTCTCTCCAACCGCTTCTTCAATCCATCGATCACTATTTTGTTGGAAGCTTCGGGTTTCCCATTGCTCCGAGGGTATGCTACAGAACTGTAGTAGTGCCTGATCCCGTAGTCGCTATAGAAACCCTGAAAGAGGTCGCTTTTGAACTGGGTTCCGTTGTTAGTGATGATGGTCTTGGGGATCCCAAAACGAGTGACAATGTTCCTCCATATGAATCTTATTATGTATGTGTCTCGAATTTTTGCCAGCGGCTCTGCCTTTATCCATTTGGTAAAGTAGTCTGTTGTGACTAATAAATACTTTCGATTACCGGCAGTAGTAGGAAGAGGGCCCATAATGTCCATTCCCCATTTGGTGAAAGGCCATGGGCTGGTAAGTGACTTTAGGTCACTGTCTGGCTGGTCAACCATAGGAGTGTGAAGTTGGCATTTTTTGCATTTATAAGCATAGACTGCAACGTCTTTTTGCATGTATAGCCACCAGTAGCCTTTTTTCATTGCTCGAAAAGCTAGCGACCTGCCCCCAATGTGACTTTCGCACATTCCCTCATGGAGTTTGTGAAGGACTTTCTCAACGTCCTTTGGGTGAATGCATTGGAGGTAAGAACCAGTGAAATATCTCTTATACAGTTTACCCTCAAGAGATAAGTGAAAGAGAGTAACTTTGAATCTTATCTGATGAGTGGTCTTGTTATCGTCTGGTAGCGCACCATCCTTCAAATAATACCTTAAGGGGTCAATCCAATTGTGGGCTATCTCAATCTGGAGAACATGTCCCACGTTTGGTAGTTCATCAATCTAGTTGATAGGGCTGTAAAATGAACCAAGCTACTCGAGTTCGGATCGTGTTCGTTCAGGAAAAAGCTTGTTCGAGACTAGCTCCTAAAATAAATGAGCCAAAGCTTGAATAAAAGTTTAAGCTCGTTATCTTATTGATCTCGGCTCAGATTTGACTCAATTAACGATATCCATACTAAGCTAGTGTAAAATAACCAGGATACTCGAGCTCAGCTAGTATTCATTTGCTTAGAAGCTCGTTCGAGCTTGGATCGTAAGATATATGAACCGAGCTTGAACATACTTTTAAGCTCATTTATATTTACAAACCAAGATTGAGCAACCTTAAGCTCGGCTTGGCTCGCCTCATTTTTACCCCTACTAGTTGATGCTTGGCGGGTCGAGGAAGTCAATCGGAATTGTTCTCTTTATGTCAGAATTTATCGCTGAGCTCAAGGTCGCTAGGGCGTCATCATGACTGTTCTGTCCTCTAGGAAACTGTTGGATGCTGACCTGTTCAAAGTTAGCCATTAATTTCTTCGCTGTGGCGAGGTAGGCCACCATCCTCTCATCCCTAGCGTTGAAGTCACCGCTTATCTAGTTGGAGACTAGCTGTGAGTCGTCGAACACTTGGAGTTACTTTTCCCCAGTGCTTGTGCCTTCTTTAGGCATGCTATCAGTTCTTCATATTATGCTTCATTATTGGAGGCTTCAAATCCAAGTCTGATTCCTTGCTCGAGTATTGCATCTTCAGGGGTAATTAATACGATGCCTACTCCTTCCCCCTTAGAGTTGGAGGCACCGTCAACGAACAACTTTCGGATACATGATGTCGAGGGAACTTCCTGCTCATGAATAGTTTGAGGTTGATCACAAGGATGTTCTCCTATAAATTCTGTGATGAAGTCGGCGAGGACTTGTCCTTTGATAGCATTCCTTGGCTAGGACTGAATGTCGAATCGCCCGAGCTCTACTGACCATTTTGATAATCTGCCTAACAAGTTCGCTTTTCGTATTAGTGCTCTAAGAGGGTGGGACGTAAGTACAATGATGGAGTGGGCTTCAAAATAATGTTTCAATTTTGTTGAGGCTACTACTAGCATAAAGGTGAGATTTTCCAATGGTAGGTATCGCTGTTCGGCGTCTAAGAGAGTCTTGCTCGTGTAATAGACTGGGTGCTGAATCCCCGTTCTTTTGCATACTAGTGCAAAACTGACAGCGTGGATGGAAACTGCAAGGTATAGGTACAAGGAATCATTCTCTTGAGGTATTACGAGAAAGGGTGGTGTGCTGAGGTAAGATTTGAGCTCCTCTAATGCCTTCGAGAAATCCTCGTTCCACTCCATATTTTATCTTTTCTTTAACAACTGGAAGAATGGCTGGTACCTTTTGGATAACTTCGAGATAAACCGATTTAGGGCGGCGAGCATCCCCGTGAGCTTCTGCACGTCTCTTATTGTACGGGGGGATGCACCCTATTGATGGCGTCAATCTGATCTGGGTTGGCTTTAATGCCACTCTTGCTAACCAAGTGTCCAATAAATTTTTCTGACTGGATACCGAAGGAACATTTACTTACGTTAAGCTTTATTCGGTATTTCCTGAGGATTTTGAAGGTCCTTAATAGGTCAGAGAGGTGGTCTTCCTTGAGCCTACTCCTGACGAGCATATCGTCGAAGTATACCTCTATGGTGCTTCTTATTTGGTCTTTGAACATTTTGGTGACCAACCACTGGTAAGTTGCTCCTGCATTTTTAAGCCCAAAGGGCATGACCTTGTAGCAATACAACCCGATGATGGTGATGAATGCTATGTTGTCTTGATCTGGCTCGTGTAGAGGGATTTGGTGATACCCGGAGTATGCATCTAGGAAGATCATTCTTTTATAAGCTACTATAGCGTCCACAAACTGGTCAATCTTTGGGAGAGGAAAATTGTCTTTAGGGCAAGCTCTGTTAAGGTCGGTGAAGTCAGTGCAGACTCTCCATTTTCCATTTCTTTTCGGGACCACTACTGGGTTAGACAATCACTTAGGGAATTGAACTTCCCGTATGGATCCTGCATCCCACAGCTTTTCCACTTCCTTCTCTACAGCCTTAGCCTTCTCGGGTGCAGTTCGTTAAGCCTTTTGTGCAATCAGCTTGAATGCTGGGTCAACATGAAGCCGACAACAAACCACATTGGGATCAATCCCAGGCAGCTCGTAGGGTTCCCACGCAAAAACATCCAAGTTATTCCACAAAAGTACTGTCAGTTCCTTCTTCTCTCGATCTGTGAGAGAGGCTCCGATCAAGAACATCCTATCTTTATTATTCCAATGGATGCAACTTCCTCCAGGTTCTTAACGACCCGCTCAGAGGGGAGGAGCCTGGTCTCCTCCACTCCAGGCCTTCCATATTTTAGCTGCTATTTGGAAGGTATCAAACCTTCGCATTCTTCAACCTTCTCCTTGACTTTCTCGACCTTCTTCTCCGGTTTGCAGCGGATGGTTGCTATAAAGCACTTTCTCGCCATTGCCTGATATCCATTACTCCTCACTCAGTCACATATTTGAGTTTCTGATGGTAGTTAGAGGGGATGACCTTCATTGTATATAGCCACCCTCTGCCAAGGATCGCCTGGTAGGTGAGTTAATGTCGACCACTAAAAATTCGATCATCTTGGAGATACTTAGCCTCACTGGAAGTACAATCTTTCCCAATGGGATGGTAACTTTACCAGTGAATCCAACTAGAGTAACGGTGGCTTCCTTTAAGTCGGCGATGCTTAACTTTAACTTTCTGAATAGGTCAAGATACATCACTTTGAATGAGCTACCCTGGTCGACGAGAAATTTGTTGATGTCATAGTTAACTATCGTAAGTATAATGATCGAGGCATCATGACGTGGGGTCCTTACTCCCACTAGGTGTTCATCCGTTGTTCCTTTTTGAGGGGTCTCCTCCCATCTTCCTGGGCCACTTAACGAACGTATCATCCTTGATCTTTGCTGGAATCTTGTAGATTAGTTCTTTAAAAATTGTGTTCACTGCCTGAAATGATTTTGAGGCATCATTTTTGTTCCCACTCTTGGGGCCGCTCTTGCCCCCATTTTCGCTTCCTTTATTTTGGTTCTCAGCTTTGTCGCTTCCCTTGCTGACGAACTTGGCGCGACCATTCTCCCCTGCACTGAGGCGGGTCACATCCTCAACTTTGGTGTATTTTTCAATACCAGCCATTAGGTCGTCAATGGTCGTGGCCTCCTTCTTAGTGGGGGACTGGTGCAAGAGGCAGGAGCTGGGTAGTCCAATCTTAAAGGATGCTAGGCGACCTGATCCGAGCAGTCCTTGACCTCGACCTCGTTGAATAACTCCCAATATCTTTTCGCATAGTCTTTAAGGCTCCCCTGGGGCATTTTCTTCATTGTCAATAAGACATCCATCCTCTTTGGATGGGAGCTGCCGGTAATGAAGCGAGTTGTGAAGAGTTCTTCCAGGGACTCGAAACTTCTGATGGATTTGTGAGGGAGTTTCTCAAACCACTTATAAGCTACGTCATGCAAGCTTGACAAAAATATCCGGCACATCAATGCATCCTTATGTATCCATAGGGTCATGGCCTGCATGTACTTCCTAATATGGTCAATAGGATCAGTCTTACCATCATAGATCTTGAATCGGGGCATCACAAATTTCTTGGGGGATTCTTCTTCTATCTCCCTTGAGAAAGGGGATTTCATCTGGGTCATGAGATCTCACTTGGCTAGCTCTTTGGTCGACCTGGAAACCCTATGCGGGTGGTGTTGGTCCATTTCCCTCCGGACCAGATTTCGTATGTCATCGTTTCCTTGGCCTGGGCTCTTATGATGGCGAGATGATTGTTATTTCTCAGGAAAGTCATCATCTAACATGTGTCCTTCAAATATTTTAGATCCATGTTTAGGGCTCCTTCCTCGCCTATGGGCTAGGAGTGCGATAGTGGCGTTGCCTCGTGCTGTGATGGAGTTCTATCTCCATCTTCTCCAATCTTCTCTTGAGGCAAGCGTTCTTGGCCTTATGCTTACCTCCTCCTGTTCATGGAGTCTAGACTCATAAGTGTTGATCAGCCTGGAGACTTGCGTGGACCTGGATGGTCCTTGACTTTATTCTGAAGCTTGGGCGAGGCGTGGGATTTGAGCGTCAAACTTCAGATTTAACCCTTTGAGGGGCTAGTTGCTCTTGAATATCCCCTTCTTGGGGGGCATTGCTTCTATGACCAAACATTCTAGGTTCTTGTTGGTGAAGACTTTCTTAAAGGAAAACAATCGTTTCCTACAAACGGCGCCAATTGTGGTGAGAATAAATCTCAGCACAAAATAATAAGCAAATGCGATCACCAGAATAAATAAATAACATAAAATAACTGCAATCACACACAACACAAGATATACATGGTTCAGCAGAATGGCCTACGTCCACGGTGGTGCTCTATTTGTATTATATTTATCTTTACTCCAGGGGAGTATTACAATTTTTCTCGTGCCCTTTGCCCCGAGTTAAGGGTTTGATATATAAATGCCATTTTTCAGGGAGTGGGGGTGTTGGACTCCTCCACGTTAACCCATGATCCCTAGAATATCTCTTGAGATATTTTAAGGGTTGAATGGGTCATAACTGAATCCGTTATGCACGAGGCCCCTAGACTTTGGGCCGGAGTTAATCGGGATACTCATCTGGGCTGGAATAATTAATCGAGGTACCCACGGTAGCTATCTTGGATTTGTGCCTAGCTGGCACATCAAGAATCTCCATGACTCTAGTGGCTTCATTGATACACTCTTTTACATAATTGGATCTAATTGTCCTATTAAAGGTGGGTTGTTGGAGGCTCCTAAATTGCTTCAGGATGTAAGCGAAGGTAGTGCTCTCAACCGTTCCACTACGGTTGGCCCTCTGTTACTGTAAAAAGGAGTTTATAAGTAGGCGCATGGCTTGTTCCACACTTCTAAGCTCGTTATTTCCTGACCCACTAGACACATCACAATGTGGAGGCATCTACACAAGAACGGAGAGTTCAATACATGATGATACGAAATGAAAGCGAGAACGGATGCGATTGACTTAAATAGTAACTAAAGTGGTAACTATGTAGAAATGTATAAGGAAAACGTATTAGGAAAGCGTAAATACTTTGTTACACCTGAGGATCCTATTGCTTTGATACCATTTGTAAAGCCTCGACCCGGTTTGGGTCACCGTTTGGTTAACCCACACAAGGAGTTAAAGTGGGAGGGGGAGAATCCAATTTCATTATTTTAGAAAAAACCATAATTTATTAAGGATTAAGTTACTAATTTTAATTTGAGAAAAAGTGACCAATTTATTAATTAAGTTAATTCGCAAGGTTTATTTATGAAAATTTGGTTAAGCCAGCAATACTAATTAAATGAGAGTTAAATCACAGTTGTCCGTGTATTATTACATCACATGAACGAAGGACCATATAATAGATTTAAATGTCTTAAATTTCAATATTTTTAAAAGACAATTTAAAGAAAGCGACAGAGCCTCTAACGATGTTGATTTCCCTTCGAGGCCTTACCGACGTCCTTTTCAACGTCCGTACTCGATGTACGTGGGGTGGGGTTTTTTTTACATAAAAGGTAGTGGCGAGCGAATGCTTAGCAGGGTAGATAATACTAAGCTATACATTTTCTATAAAAATATTATACATATAATATGTATTTTAATAATTTTGAAAACGTTTAATAATTTAGATAGTATTAATATAACTACCCTGTAATGTACCTGAGCATTGTGCTCATACTCACACTTAACCATTTTATACCACCCTTTATTGGGTCTAGAGACTAATTAATCATATTTGATTGCTTAGTCTCCTTTTTATCCCATTTCATTATGTTGTCTTATTTACGTTTTGAGCACAACCATAATCATTTCCTCTTTCGTTATCTTTTCTTGAAATCTTCCAAATATTTGCATACTTTAACGGGCTTCACACCACCTGCTATGCTACCATATGCTCTGGACAGTGATTTTGAGTCTGTCAGCCCAGGGCTCCAGGACCTTTTTAATTATTCCTGGGGTCCATTGTAATGTATTTAAATGTTTTAGCTAATGTCTACATTATTTTATAATTTACCATTTTTTACCATTTCTACGGTTCATATCACCATTTCATATCGTATACTTTCTATTTTTTCTACTTTATCCATTTTTCACAAAAACCAAACGATAAGGTCTAACAAGGATGTCCGACCACTAAGACCCTTAGTTTTATCAAAAGTTCCCCTTTACCCTTGTTTTTCATCTTAACCTTGTGAAAAACATAATTATTTCATTATGACATCAAAAGTTACCATTTCCATTCAAAATCATCTTTTAAGATTTTTTGCTCAAAAAGCATGTTCATCATTTTATGTTCAAACTATATAAAATACATATAACTATTTGAAGACTATTTTTCAAATATTATCCTTTTCATTATTAACAACATTTATAACATATTTATGGTTGTTTTTTCAAACTTGCTTATTTTCTCATGAAACCTATTTTGAATATCATTTATTAAGACTATATGTCATCTACCAACATACTATATGTTTCTACACATCTTAAGGAGAATTTCAAGGCTAGAAATCCTTAAATATGAATATAAACAAGATATTGGCATGCGTTTACATTTTATATGCTTATTCTTCATATTTCTGGGTTAGAAATGCAATTTATTCTTTAAAACCCATTTAGGTTTTATTCTATTTAAAACTCCATTTTTGCAAGACTTGAACATGCTAGAAAATATCTTCATTTATAGCATTAAATCATATCTATCATGCATCCTACAAATTTTTATAGCTTGGAACCTTGAAACTTGGAGAGAAAAATCCTATCTTAAGGTTTGAAGAGGAGAGCATGGAAGAATATTAAGAGAGAAGCCCTAGACTTAAAAAATAATCCAAATCTCTCCAAAGCTATCTTGAATGATCCTACTTGCTCAACACAACCCAATTCTATCCTCAACAAGGTTTGCAGTGGAAGAATGGATCTTGAAAATGAAGTGGAAATGGTGGATCAACGTGTAGAGATGGTCAAACAATGGTGGAATATGATCTGGGGAGGAAGAATAAGCCTTAAATCTAAAGAGAGAGTGTTTGGCTAGCTGATAACAAAAATGTGTGTGTGTGTGGGGGGGGGGGGTGGGGGTGGGGGGGGGGGGGGGTTGAACCCATAAAATCCTTAAAAATGCATTTTCCCAAATGTTTTCCATGTGCCAACCCGATTTTGTAATCTACAGCCACCAGAGTTTGACACAATAGCCCATAAATTGACAACACACAAGGAAAAGACAATATGAAGATTTTCTAAACAGGTCGTTCGAACGAAATGTCTTATTGTTCGAATGAAATCGTTTCTCGTTTGACCGAGAATCAAATCTCATTCGAGCGAAGTTCGAATGACTATGTAACAAGGTGGGGAAACTTAGGTAGAGAAAGGTCGTTAGAAGTTCATTTGAACCCGTTCAAACGAGGGTGGAACCTCATTTGAACTAGATAACAATCCATAAACTCAAACTACTCTTGTTCTTATTTGAACGACATGATTAAATTTAGATTTTAATTTTGGTCATTCAATTCCCAATTAATTGCACAAAGGCCACATGAACATTCAAATATAGATAACAATCCATTTATTATTAGTTCAAGGCTCAAAAAGGTTTACCATAATTACAAGTTGCACGAGAAAGGGATAAAATCTCAGGTACGAGTGCCATAGTTCTCAACTCTTTAGTGGGTGTTCAAGAATATAATACAAGTCTCACACCCAGATTCACTGATAGACAAATTGTTGGAGGTACATCTTAAGTTGTCTCCAAGTGGAAGATTGTTTGAGTTTATGGATCCAATTAAAGTTTGTGTGAACCCATTAATATCCATACACTTGGCTAGTATCTTAACTACACATGTGTTTTCTTATCAACCACTCCTTTTAATCTTAGCCACACAATTAGCTTGGATATTTGCCACAAAAATTTGTCTTTACCACCGCTCCTTTGATTTGTAGCCACAAAATTTTCTATCCTCCTCCTATAAATTGAAGATTAAGTGGGAGAGGAAAAATACGCAAAAACATCACAACAACAAACCCAAGTGTAGTAGAAACTAAAGTAGGTAGAAAAATACGAAATGAGTATTTTTTTAGAGTTGTGAAATTGTGAACCAGAAAATACTAAGTGTGTATTTTAAGAGTGCGAGTGATGCATTGTGTTTTTTTTTGTAAAGAAACATTATTATAGTGAAAGTGGGTGTGAGCTGTGGACATAGCCAAATTGGTGGACAACATATATCTATATTGCGTATGATTGTATTTTTATACTATTATATGTGTTATTTTTTGCCTGTTTATGTCATTATTATTTTTCTTGAACCATTGAATCCTAAGGCCTCATCAATATTATTGTCAAAATTAGCAACATCTAATTTCCCTAACAATTGGTATCAAAGCTGTTAGTTTGGCAACCTTGAGTAACCGAAGTTGTCTAAAAAGTTACTCAATGTAGTTCTTTTTTGTATTCATCATATTCAGTTGAATGGGAGCAATGGCATAAAAAATTAAAATTTTAAAGTCGCAAAATTTGACGGTACAAATTTTGGATATGAAAAATGCAAATAGAGGATTATATATTCTAGAAGGAGCTGTTCTATTACTAGAAGAAAATCCAGAAGATATGGAGGACGCCAAATGGAAGTTGCTTGATCAAAAAGATCTTGGAACCATAAGTCTCTCGCTATCGAAGTCGGTGGCATTCAACATAAAAATGACGTCTCTCATGGATGCCATTTATAGTATGTATGTACAAACGTTTGTATCAAAAAAGTTCATATGATTAAAAAGTTATTTAATATGAAGATGCCTTAAGGTAGACACTTTTGAGAACATATTAACGCATTCAACAAAGTGACTGATCAATTAGAATCGACTGAAATATATTTTAATGATGAGATTAGAGCTATATTAATCCTGGGACATTTTCCTAAAAATTAGAGAGAAATGTATACAATGATCAGTAGTTCTATATGAAAATCCAAACTAAAGCTCAATGATGTCGTTAGTATGATCATGACACAAGAAATCCGTAACCAGTTAGACAGAGCTTCCACTTTGGCATCGACGTTGAATTTAGAGAGAAGACGCAGAGATTTATACAGGAGGAATAGGGATGTTAGGTTCTAGTTGTGGAATACCATGTCACTGTCTTAAAACCCAATAAATTCTAAAAATAAAAATCTAAACCATATGAAGATTGAATGTTTGAATTATGGAAAGAGTGGACATTTCAAAAACTAGTGTCGATCGTCAAAGAAGAACACAAACGAGAAGACTGAAGCAAATGTTATTTCAGAAAAAGTGAATGATACGCTGATATGCTCTTTGGAGAACAAGGAGGAATCTTGAGTGTCAGACTCCAGAGAATCATTCCATACTAACTCAAAGAAAGGATTATTTGACAGCTATTTACCGGGTATTATCTCGACGATGACTTGCCCTGCGATGTGGGTGGAAAAGATGAAGTCCACATTAAATTAAATGGGTTTGTGTGAGAACTAAAGGGTGTTAGACACATCTGAGGAAATATTTAATCTCGGTGGGATAGTTGGTGAATAAAGGTCATTTCACAACCTCCAATATTGATACCTTAAAGATTTCCAGATGGGAAAGGACTATGGAACGTGGTAGGAAGAGTGACACACTATACATGACTACATAATCTCGAGGGTCAATTGTGGTTGTTGATAACAAGGAGGACTCAAACTTGTGGTATAAGAGACTTGGTCACATGAGTGAAAAAGGACTCAAAGTTATGCACTCTCAGGGTAAACTACGAGCATTACCATCAATTTTGATTGACTTGTACGAGATCTACATCTTCGAGAAGCATAAATGGGTGAGTTTCTTGAAAAATAGAATACACCAAAGCGGAAGAATTTTAGACTTGTTCACACAGACGTCTTAGGGACAGTCCAATCTCATCCATTGACGGACAATCTTATTTTGTGACCTTAATTGATCACCACTCGGGAAGGGTGTAGGTTTATTTTTGAGGTACAAGTATGATGTGTACGAGGTGTTATTGAAATGGAAGTTCATCGTGGAGAATGATACATGAATGATAGTAAAGAATTTGAGATCCGACAATAGTGGTGAGTATAAAGGCGCTAGTTTCCAAATTTACTGCTATAAGAATGGCATCAGACTGGAAATGACATTTCCAATGGCACTATAACAAAATATCTTAGCAGAACGGATGAATCGAATACTATAAGAGAGCCAGAAGCATGCGTATATAAGAAGGCCTACCCATGAGGTTCTGGGTAGAGGTGGTTAATACAGTAGACTACCTAATTACGTGAGAACCATTAATACTATTAAAGCACATAATAATGGAGGAGGTATAGAGAGAAAAAGGTGTGAAACTTTCACATTTGATAATTTTTTGTTGTATCTGATATGTGCATACTAGTGATCATACCAGGGGTAAACTTGGCACCGAGTCACTAAAATACACATTTATGGGATATGGTGAAGGTGAATTTAGCTAACTCTTCTGGAATGACCAAAAGAAGAAGGTCACAAGAAGTCGAGATGTCGTATTTAATGAACGAGTGATGTATATGGACATATATGCATGTGTAAGAGATGAAACACATGTCAGTGGATCAAGAAAGGATAATCATATGTACGTTGATATGAAAGATACTCCAGAGGGTAGTGGAGTAGATATTTATTAGATAAAGGAACCCACACTACTGAGCAGTACACATAATAGTGAGCCACTAAGTCCAACTCAAACTTCAACACTAAAGAGGTCTTCCCGTGCTCCTGTACATAATAGGTAGTATATAAACTATTTATTACTTAGTAATGGTGGTGAACCTGGATACTATGATGAATCATGTCAAGTAAAGGATCCAAATAAGTGGGAGCTTGCAATGGAAGATGAGATGAAGTGACTTATCTCAAACTAAACATGGAAGCTAACTGAGTTGCCCATGGAGGAAAAGACTTTACACAATCAGTGGGTGTATCGATTCAAGGAGGAACATGATTGTTCTAATAGATACAAGGAATGGATCGTAGTCAAAGTCACCAGAAGGAAGGTATTAACTACACAAAGATTTTTTCACCCGTTATGAAATCGACTACCATCTGATCCATTTTAAGCATTATTGAAGCAGAGAGTTTGTACCTTGAGCAATTAGATATCAAAATTGCCTTCTTCCATGGTGACCTAGAGGAAGAGATATATACATAACAACCGTAAGGTTTCTTAGGGAAGGAGAGCCTAGTATGCAAGTTGAATAAGAGCCTATACGGATTGAAGTAAGTCCTAAGACAGTGGTAAATGAAGTTTGACTAGTTTATGCAGATAAATAGCTACAATAAGTGCAATGCTAACCACTGCTTCTACTTTAAGATATTTCATTTTAGTTACATTATATTCCATTATATGTTGATAACATGTTAGTGCAAGGATTAGATATGTATAAAATTAGGAACTCAAAGAAATAATTGTCGAGTGAGTTCGACATGAAGTACTTGGGTGCAACTAAGCAGATGCTTGGGATGAGGGTTAACATAGATAAGCAAAAGGGTACTTTACAGTTGTCTCAGGCAGAGTACATCAGTCATGTCTTATTAAGGTTTAATATGGGTGATGATAAAACTATTAGCACACCATTAGCTAGTCACTTTCGACTATACAAGGACCAACCACTCGAGATAAAGGATGATAATAAATTCATGGCTAGTGTTCCATATGATTCATCCATACAAAGTTTGATGTATACCATGGTCTGCACGAGACTAACTATTGCTCATGAAGTGGGAGCAGTGAGCAGGTTCATAACAAATCCCAAGAAGCAACATTAGGAAGAAGTGAAATGGATACTCAGTTATCTACGAGGTATTTTTAAAACATGTTTATAATTCAGAGAAGGCGAGAGGAGGTCACCAAGATTTGTGGACGGTTACTTTTCTGGTGAGGTAGATCACATGCGGAGCACTATATGCTATGTTTTCACGATAGATACTACTGTAATTAGTTGGGTTTTATAACTACACAAGATAGTTACATTATCAACTACAAATAGGGAGTACGTGGCAGTTGCAGAGGCTAGTAAAAAGATGATTTAGTTACAAGGTTTATTAGAAGAATTGGGTTTGAAGAAGGTGAAAAATGTTTTGCATATTTTGGCAAAAAATGCAACATTTCATTAAAGAACTAAGCATATCGGGCATCATTATAACTTCATTATATCACTTCTTGATGATGGAGTTTTAACTCTTGGGAAGATCTAGGGAAACAAGAATAAAAATGGCATCTTAGTCACGATAGTGAGTTCAAATAAACCAAATTTTTACTCAACTTTAGTGTGTTCAAGCATATAAGACAAGTCTCACACCCAGATTCACTAACAGGCAGATTGGTGGAGGTACATCTCAAATTGGCTCCAAGTGGAGATTGTTAGCCATTATGTACCAAATTAAAGTTTGTGTGAACCAATTAATAGCCACACACTTGGATAGTATCTTAACCACACATGTGTTTCCTTGTACGCCGTTCCTTTTAATCTTAGCCACACTTGTCATGGATATTAGCCACACACATTTATCTTTACCACCACTCCTTTTATTTGTAGGCACAAAATACCCTATTCTCTTCCTATAAAATGAAGATTAAGTGGGAGAGGAAAGACATGCCAAAATATCACAACAATAAAAACAGATATAGTTCAAACTAGAGTAGAGAAAAAATATAGAGTGAGTATTTTTTTTTTAAAAGTTGTGAATGTACAAGCCTGAAAATATGGAGTGAGCAATTTTAAAGTGCGAATGATATACAATGTGTGTTTTTGTAAAGAAGCATTATTATAGTGAAAGTGGGCGTGAGCTATAGACGTAGCCAAATTGATTAACCTCGTATATATTTGTCTTGTGCGTGAGTGTATTTTTTTAAACTATTATATGTGCTATTTTTTCGTGCAACATATTATTGTTATTTTTCTTGATTAATTGAATCCTAAGGTCGTGTCAATATTTTTGTCGGAAGTGGCAATGTCTAATTTCCCCAACATGCTTTCTTTATTGGAAGGTCATGTTAGTGTTTATGGACCCAATTAAAGTTTATGTGAACCCATTAATATCCACACACTTGGAAAATATGTTAACCACACATGTGTTTCATTGTCCACCACTCCTTTCAATCTCATCCACATACTTGGCTCCGATAGTAGCCACACACATTTATCTTGTCGACCACTCAATTTATTTTCAAACACAAAATGTCCTATCCTCTTCATGTAAAAGGAAGATTAAGTGGGAGAGGAAAGACACACCAAAACATCACAACAACAAACAAAAGTTTAGTAGCAACGAAGTGAGTATTTTTTCGAGTTGGAAAAGTGCGAGTAAGAAAATACGTAGTGAGTATTTTCAAAGTGTGAATGATACACAATGAGTGTTTTTGTAAAGCAACATTATTATAATGAAAGTGTGTGTGAGGTGCGGATGTAGACAATAGATGAACAAAATAAATCTTTATCTTGTGTGCGAGTTTCTTTTTATATGCTAGTACCCGTGTTATTTTTAGCATGCATTATATTTTTGTTATTTTTCTTGACCCATTGATTCCCACGGTGTTGTCTGTATTATTGTCGAAATCAACAATGTCTAATTTCCCTAATAGGTTATGACTGTATTTGGACAAGAGTAATCTTAGTGTGAACAACTCAGTTTTTGCTACAATAATATCTACATTTTTTTAACTTATGCTGACATTGATAGTAATTTATGTTCAAATACCTCAATTTCTATTTGGATTATGACTTTTGGAGATCAATTTACTGGCTTAGATGTTCCTCCAAACACACCCTTATATTAAATAAACTCTGCATTTATGATTTGTTAGTATCAATCTCACACTTTTTTCTTCCCCTTTTATACCCTGAGGGCTTTGAACAATAATGGTTGCTTAATAGTTCTTTATCAAATTTATTGACTATAAGTTGCAATTAATTACTTTATTCTTATAGTTTAGGGAACATCTAAGTATTTATTTTTTATATTAACTTATGTTTTTGTTACTATGTTACTTTGGGCTCCTATATTATTCCATGTAATGTTCAACATGGAGTTTAATATTCGGTTGTCATATTAAACCAAAAGTTCGTTGTATTATAAATTCATAATCTCCTTAGTTAGGATTTTTTTTGGTGTGGGGATAATTTTCCTTAGTCCATACAAAGAAAAAGAGGGAACATAAATGTTAGTTTTACTCTTGGTAATTAGGTGTACATGGAGTACTTTAAAAAATATATTATTAAACCATTTATTTAAATGAATATTATATGTGTGTATATATAGACACATCCTTTTTTAACAAAAAATCACATTTTTTGTTACATATAAAAATATAAAAATCACATTTTTATCCTAAAATTAACATCATATGCAGAAGTTACGACTAGAGTAATGATAGCTGAATGTGACAATGATGGTATAGGAAAAATATTGACAAAATGATGAATATTTGAAATGAAGAAAGATGGAAGCACAGTGATTATAAAATCTTTTAAGAATATACCATAGGTCGGTAATAATTTAAAATTAATTTAAATACCAGCTACAAATGTAAGTGATGTGATTTTACATTGGAAAACCGTATGATATGTGTAACAACCCCCATTTTCACACGTAAAGGATGGCCAGGCACGATACGCAGAATATGGGCTTATTTGTCAATTAATACCATTCTCAGCATCAATATAATAAAAATCATATATTAATATCCCATAATTGAGTTTAAATCAACATTTCAAAAATAATAAAATCCAATCCATCACCAAGCGTATAAAAATTCAACATAAATGTAAATGTCTCGAACAAATTTAAAGTAAATAAATCCTAGGCTTATGCATACAGTAATCCCAAATAAAAGAAGTAACTGGAACTGAAATGCACCTAAGTAAGAATCAATAGATCTGAAATGCCTAAGAATAAAAAAAGGAGAATGCAAGGCTGCTATGTCAACAGTTTTGTTATCCCTGTCTTGGAGAATCTAGGGAGAGAAAATATTTAAATTTGGGTCAGAGCCCTAGATGTGCAAGAATTAACTTATTCATTTTAAAATGCAATAAATACGGTCGATGCAAAGTAAATATACCCCATCGTAACTCACATGCGATTAACATCTCACCCATCATCTAATTGTGATATTACCCGCATCTAAACAAGTCCTGAAATAAAACATGACTACTGTGCCAATTTAATATCTAATACAGTAACCATAATCAATTACTAAAACGAGCCCGACTATATTCACTTATTAAGCCCAAAGTATCACAGTCTTATATATTTCATGAAAATGTCATAAACATCTATTATGCCCAACATAGTAAGAGCCTGTAAGTTTTATCTACATTCTTAGACAAATTTATTAATATATATATATATATATATATATATATATATATATATATATATATATATATATATATATATATATGTGTGTGTGTGTGTGTGTGTGTGTGTGTGTGTGTGTGTGACACTCAACGGAATCTACGAGTGGTTTCTCGTTCGTGCTCTATGGATAAGTCCGAAGAAATCTCTATCCAAGTCGGATGTCACAAAACACACATAAGTGGGAAGGTCCCTAGGCAGTACACTAGTTAATAGGCCATATCTAGCGGTGACAAAAGATCCCAGCATTAACACCCGCCTCTTGTAGATGGAGCTACTACGTAGTACCTAAATGACCTACACAATGTCTATCCCACCTGTGCCGATGTGTGCTACGGTCTCGAACGCGCGAAACCCCAAGCCGATAGGACCATTCACGAACATTGGTATGTCCAAACAGTACAAGTAAATACATATTATTATTCCCATACAATATGTATAGGTAACTACTCAATAATTACCTAAAAATATCCCACATGATGTCCACAATTATTCATCCAATTATAATTGATCATCTAGTTAATTATTAATTCCATCTTCTTTAACAAATTATTTAACCATCTAGTTAAATATGATGTCTCAATTAATATGTGTACAAAGTTTACATTTTTAATAAATTCACTGTTTAGCTAAACACCGTCCCCTCAACTCGTATGTAATTCTACAAATACCCCGAAACTAACCTTAGTCCCGATTCAACAAGCCTCCAAGTAGACCAAATAAAAACAAACCAAGGCCAAATCAATTCGAAAAGTAGAAGTAACACAAATATGCTACTGTTTTCCAATACGGGATTTCTCCATTCATTCCCAAGATTTCCTCTAATTTTTCATTCCATTACATAACCAAATAATCAAGTCCCTACCACTGATTTACTCATATTAGAGCCATTTATTTCATATATTAATATGGATTTCTTTTCCCAATTCCCAGAATTTCTGTGATTAAACTATAACCTTTAGTCCAGATTTTCTACTACCATAATGACCATGTGTAAATTAGATTATAGGGCATATAAGATAAGTACTTACATCCTCATACATATGTATGACACACGAAGACATCTCTCTTCGGCGTTCTGTTCGTGTTCTATAGGTAATACCCATAGGAATCCCTCATCCTAAAGAGGGTAAGAACAAAACACAAGCAAGTGGGGCAGTACTTACGTAGTACACCAGTTCACGACTCATACCCAACGGTGAAAAATGATCTTAATATCAACACATAACTCTCGTAAGTGGCGCTTCTATGTAGTACCTGTAATATGACCTAACACTATGCCTAGCCCACATGTGCCGACGTGTGCTCCGATCCAGAATGTGCGCCAACCCCAGCCGATAGGACAGTCCACTAACCCAGGTATGTCCACACAAAATAATATAATACATACTATCATTCAATATGTATAAGCAGTTATTTTATAACTACGTTTACACCAGAAATATCCATCCATATAATTATAGCCTTCTTGGCTAAATCATAACGTTTTAGTATGTTATTACATAACACATTATTAAGTCGCTATCCTACGACTACTCTTCAATTATTAAGTCCCGCTCACTTATTCACTTACCTGAATATTTACTTCACCGTATACACGTGTGTAGTTGTCCCATACTACTTCTTTCAATTTAAGTATTACTTTCCATATTTTGTTCTCTTAGGTACAAGCCTATATGTAAATATACAAGGACTCAACTAAGTGAATAAGGGTTATATGTACATGTATAAGGAAACCACCATATTTTCCTAGAATAAATAATAAAACTATATTTTTAGGAGAAATAAAAATTGGTGGAAATTGAATTTTATCGGTGAATTAAATTTATTAATTTTGAACATGCAACTCGTTGTTACATCATAAGTATGTGCGTTTGATTTTTGTGATGTCAATAATTATAATAATTGCATATGTAGTAGAAAATTCATAAAAGATGTGTGACATGATTATAAGAATGTAATGTTGTGATTAAATAATTAGAACATATTACGGGAAGTATATGGAGTCGTTTAGGTATTTTAAACATTTAGAATTGGTCCCGAGGTATAGGTATATAATTTGAAAAACTTTTGGGCTAGTCTGGTTATGGGTTTCCGGCCGATTTGGGGGTAAAACATTTGGGAATTTAACCCAACTATGGATTAATGAGTTAATCCCATATATTAAGAAGTTAATAAACTCTGTGGAGATTATCTCTAAGAACCCAGACCTACACCACTGTGTGTGAGAGAGAGAGAGAGTGGAAGAAGCCACAATAAAGAATTAAAGAGGAATTCAAAGGGGATTTCATTAGCCGGGTATCCAGGCAAGAATTTTCTTGCACAATTTAATGTCTAATTTGATTCTTGATTTATTATAATGACGCCATATGATTTATGGGTTATTAGAACATAGGGTGTTAACCCAGAAATCACATGTGGTCATTACAATGAATCGAGAAGAAAATTAAAAATTAAAAATTAAAAATTAAATTGAGCAAGAAAATTCTTGCTTGGATACATGGTTGATGAAATTTCCTTTCAACTCCTCTTCAATACCTTGTTGTGGCTTCTTCCCCTCTTCCTTTCTCACAGTGGTGTAGGCTAGAGTTATTAGAAATAACCTTCACGGATTTTATTAACTTATTAATACAGGGGATTAACTCATTGATCCCGATTTGGCTTAAATTTCCAAATTTTGGACCTCCAAATGGGCCCGAATCCATAACCAGACTAGTGCAAAAGTTTTCCAACTTATATATCTATACACCGAGACCATTTCTAAAGGTTTAAAGCACCTAAACGAGTCCATATACTTCACGAAATATGTCCCAATTATTTTATCACAACATTACATTATTATAATCGCGTCACACATCTTTAATGACTTTTCTACTACATAAGTAGTTGTTATAATTATTGACATCACAAAAATAAACCATACATACTTACGACATAATAACGAATTACATGTTCGCAATTAATAAATTTAATTCACCGATTAAATTTAAGTTCCATGAATTTTTATTTTATCCCAAAAATATAGTTTTATTATTTATTCTATGAAAATACGGGGTATTACTTTCTTCCCCCCAATAATAGGATTCTATCCTCCGAATCTAGAAAAGTATGTACCTAGCTAGGAGAGTTTGGGATGTTCTATACATATGTTATCCTCCCTTTCCCAAGTCGACTCGTCCTCCCGACGGTGTCCCCACTACACTCGAACTAAAAGAACAACTTTGGATCGAAGTTGGCGCTCCCAACGGTCCAGAATGTCTATCGATCTCTCCTCATAAGCAGCGTCTGGATGGAGTTCTATCTCATCAATATCAATGTGCTGATATTCTATCTCATCTTGAAGTAACCTCCACAATGCAAATATATGGAAAACATCGTGCATTCGCTGCAAGTGGTCCGATAATCCCAATCGATATGCCACATGCTTAATCCTCTCAAGAATAGGGAATGGTCCCACTTATCGGGGAGCTAGATTTATTTTCTTCCCAAACCTCATCACTCCCTTCATGGGAGACACTTTAGCTAACACCTAATCCTTAGCATCAAAATCTAAGTGTATTTAACCTGCGTCCACATAGCTCTTTTGCCTATCCTGGGCAATTCGTATCCTGGACCGAACCATCTCTACCTTTTCTGAGGTGTGCTGAATGAAATTTGGCCCAAGTAACTTATTCTCCCACACCTCCAACCAGCACGAGGGTGAACGATAAGGTCTCCCGTAAAGTGCCTCAGACGGTGCCATCCCAATCGTGAGCTTGTAGTTGTTGTTATACACAAACTCCACCAAAGGCAAATACTTCTCCAAGCTCCCCTTAAAATATAAAATGCACATCCACAGCATGTCCTCCAACATCAAATTCACCCTCTCTGTTTGATCGTCGGTTTGAGGATGATATGAGGTGCTCAATATCAACTCTTCCCCTAATGCCTATTGAAAGCTACTCCAAAAGTGGGACACAAATGTCCTGTCCATGCCTGACATAATGTTGAGCGGTAAACCGTACAACTTGACAATTTCTGTGAGGAGAAGTTTAGTGTACTGATCGGAGTTATAATCTTTCCAAATCGGTAAAAAGTGAGCCATCTTCGTCAATATGTCAACGATCACCCAAATGGAATCATGCTCTAATGTAGGTAGTCTAGTAATGAAGTCCTTGGATATGCTCTCCATTTTTCACATTGGGATCTTTAAAGGCTATAACTCACCTGCAGGATGCTGATGGTCTACCTTCATCAGCTATCACATAGCACACTTGGACACAAAATCTGTTATGTCCCTTTTCATCGCAACCCACTAATACTGACGTCGTATATCATGGCACATCTTATCTCCTCCGAGATATATCATAAAGAGTGAACTCTTAGCCTCAAATATAATGGCCCATTTCAACTCCTCATTATCTGGGACAACTAACCTGGCCTGGAATCTCAAACCACAATCCGACCCAATAGAATAATGTTCCACTCCCTCAGCTAACAACTGTCTAACTCACTTATAGCAAATCTAATATCCTACTTGAACCTTCACCAATCGAATAATGATCTCGGGCGTGATGGTGAGGACTGTGATAAATTCATGGGTTAAGTCATCGTCCCCACAAAATGATTTCCACTTCACCTTCCACACTGTCACTAACTCCAATATCAACTTGAGGCTCAAAGTATCCATTACGACATTTGCCTTCCTCGGGTGGTATTGAATGTCGAACTGATAGTCTTTCACAAACTGTATCCACCTCCTCTGCCTCATGTTTAACTCCCGTTGCGTGAACAAATATTGTAGGCTCTTATGGTCTATGAATAGATAAAACTTCTCCATGAGATAATTCCTCCATACTCGCAATGGGAAAACCACAATCGCTATCTCCAGGTTGTTGGTGAGGTAATGTCCCTCGTGAGGCTTAAGCTTTCATAAAAAATAAGCTATCGGCCTCTCCTCCTGCATCAAAGTACCTCTAAGTCCCCTCAAGGATGCATCTGTGAAGACTTTATAGTCTATCCCTGCTCAAGGTAATGCAAAAATCAGTGATGTTGTCAATCTAGTCTTTAGCTCATCAAATTCCTACTAAAACACATCAGCCCATACAAATGACACTCCCTTCCTTGTCAAATTCATTAGGGCCTCGACTATCTTGGAGAACCCCTAAATGAATTGATGGTAGTACCCGATTAATCATAAAAAGTTGGGTACCTTGTGGGTGTAGTGGGTTATCCCCACTCCATCATTGTAAAAACTTTTCCCGGGTCCACTAATATCCCCCTCTTAGACACAATGTGTCCCAAGAATTTCACCTTTCTAGACCAAAAACTATATCTATAAGACTACCCGTAAATGTTGTGCATGTTCCTTCACAGTGTGAGAATAAATCAGGATATCATCGATAAAGACTATGACTTACCGATCCAAATAATCTCTAAACACTTGATTCATCAAATCCATAAATATCGCCAATGTATTGGTTAGCCCAAATGGTATCACCAAGAACTCATACGACCTATACCTCGTAAGAAATGTCATCTTTGAGATGTCCTTCTCCCGAACTCTTAACTGATGATAACCCGATCTCAAGTCAATCTTAGAGAAATGCATAGCAACTCTCTGCTGGTCAAATAAGTCATCAATGTGGGACAACGAATATTTATTATGTATGGTGACTTTATTCAACTCCTTATAGTCGATACAAAGTCATAATGATCCGTCCTTCTTCTTGATGAATAAAACTGGAGCACCCAACGACAAAGTACTCCTCCTAATGAAACCTGTCCTAATATCTTCTCAATCTAATCCTGAAGCTCCCTTATC
Organism: Sambucus nigra; assembly: GCA_949130495.1. Classification (NCBI taxonomy): domain Eukaryota; kingdom Viridiplantae; phylum Streptophyta; class Magnoliopsida; order Dipsacales; family Adoxaceae; genus Sambucus; species Sambucus nigra. The sequence goes on from OX422211.1 coordinate 442,698,285, forward strand.
TCCAGATGATCCATTCAATACGATGTACGTGAAATGGGTCTCGTATTCTAAATCAAGTCAATCATGAAGTTTATCTCCTGACTAAGTGGAAACCCTAGGATCTCCCAAAACACATCTAAAAACTCACTAACTACCGGGATGGAATCTAGCGTCACCATAACCTCCGAAAAAGTATCCTCCTTGATAAATTATAAATGCGTGCTCCACCCACCCCCAGGGTGCGACATCACAAATAGGTACATCTCCTACCCCTGAATGGCGAAGATGGTGGACCTCTCGTAAAAATGAACACATTCTCTGTATGTAGCTAGCAATTCCATCCGCAAGCTAATGTCGTACTCGTGCATTTCAAGTACCATTAAGTCATCTACAAAGTGAGGGACCCTATCTCAATTTTGATACCTCGATATACCAAACATATGGGTGCCCTTCTACCCACTAGTGAATCTATGTGTAGTACGATATCGAAAGAAAATCTACCATCCCAGTCTCTCGTGCAAAATCCGTGCTAACATAAGAGTGAGATTCCCCCATGTCAAATAAAATACGACCTATGTGACCAAAATAGGGAACATACCCTCAACTTCCTGTGCTGGAGCTGGCCCCTATGCCGGCGCAATATGATAAACTCGTTCGAATTTTGTGGTGGCAGTACCTGAGGTAGGACAATGGGTGCTTGAGCGACTAGTGTAGTAACTCCCGTAGCTAGAAACGATGGGCACTTTCCCTTTGGAGCCTGATGTCCCCTCTGACATCCTTGCTCATTGGCTGCTATATTACCCCGAGGACATAGTCTCGACCTATGACCCCTCTCTCTGCAAGTGAAACAATTCTCACCGAACTGGCACCGCTTTGTATGCCTGCCTTGATGGCCTTAACCCTGCTGTCCTTAACCCATGGCCTCTGTACTGCTAGTCCTATCCCGACTGCCAGTGGACATGTCTTCTCCTATCATCAAAACCCCTGCACTTGTTATTCTGATCTACAGACGAGGTACCCCTAAACTGTTGGGTCCCGTATGATCCTGACAGTGGAAAAGTACGACGTTCACCAACTGATTATACGTGGTAAAGGTCGGGTTCCCCAAAACATCCTTCCTAATGTGCCACAATGACCTCTTTATGAATCTGTCCATATTTTTTATTCAGTATTCCCATCTTCTTTTGCAAAGTACAAATGGGCAGTAAAATCTTCTTCGTACTCAGCCACGGTACGCGCCTCCTGCTTGAGCTCTATAAATTTTATCCTCATCTCAGACTGCAAAGCTTGAAAAAAAAATACTTCCTCTCAAACCTCTCCCAAAACACATCATTCGCCAAGTTATCTCTCTCTGCAACTGACATACTGGAGAGCGATCCCTACTAATTAGAATGAAGCTATCATCTGCTTCTGCACTGCCGTGCACTCTACCATTTGTAAGTGCCTTTGTATGTCTTTCTTCCACCTGCTTGCCACTAGTTTATTTGAACTACCTAAGAACTCTGTAGGCTAGCCCTTCACGAAGGCCTCCCGTGCCCTGTCCCAAATCAACTCCGGTGCTTGGGCTGGTACGATCACCAGTTGTGGTGGTGGTGGTTATTACTGAGCCCGTGATGGTGATAAATACTAGAGCATGGACGTCATGGGTGTAGAAACCGCTCGAGTCATAATAGTGGCAATTTATGCTGGGTAATCAACCGTGGGGGTGGTGGGGACTATGGATGCTACTATGGATCTGACTGAGCCTCCTCCTCGGCAGCAAGTGCGACTATACGCCTCGACCTACCTCTCCGAAAGTTTGCCATCTGAAAGAAAAAAGTTTTGAATTAGTACAATCGCAAGAATACAATGAACCATAAACATATGCTTTACATATCAAAGGACGCAACGCAGAACGTAATGAGCGCAACATAGATCCTAAGGACACTAGAACCTGGATGCTCTGATACCAAGTGTAACAACCCCCATTTTCTCACGTAAAGGCTAGGCACGATATGCCGAAGTTGGTGCTTGTTTGCAGTTAATATCATTCTCAGCATCAACATAATATAAATAATATATTAATAGGCCATAAATGAGTTTAAATCAACATTTCAGAAAAATAACATCCAATCCGCATATAAAAATTCAACATAAATGTAAACGTCTCGAACCAACCTAAAGTAAATAAATTTTGGACTTATGCCCATACAATAATCCCAAATGAAATAAGTAACTGGAACTAAAAAGCACCTTAGCAAGAATCAATAGATCTGAAATGTCTGAGGATAAAAAAAGAGAATGCAAGGCTACTACGTCAACAATCCTACTATCCCTGTCTAGGAGCACAAGGGGGGAGAAAATATTTAAATTTGGGTAAGAGCCCTAGATGTGTAAGAATTAACTTATTCAATTTAAAATGCAATAAATACAATCGATGCGAAGTAAATATCCCCCATCGTCACTCACATGAAATTAACATATCACCCCTCATCTAAGTGTGATATTACCCGGATCCAAACAAGTCTCGAAATAGAACATGACTACCGTGCCAATTTAATATCAAATGCATTAGCCATAATCAATTGCCAAAACAAAATAAACTATATTTACTTATTAAGTCCAAAGTATCCCAGTCTTATATATTTCATGAAAATGACATAAACATTTATTATGCCCAGCATAGTAAGGGTATATATATATATATATATATATATATATATATATATGAGACACTCAAAGGCATCTACCAATGGTGTCTCGTTCATGCTCTGTCAACAAGTTCGAAGAAATATCTATCTAAGTCAGACGTCACAAAACATACGTAAGTGGGGTGGTTCTTACGTTGCACACCGGTTCACGACCCATACCCAGCGATGGCAAAGGATCCTAACATCAACACCTACCTCTCGTAGATGGCGCTGCTATGTAGTACCTAAATGACCTGCAAAATGTATAGCCCACATGTGCCGACGTGTGCTACGGTCCCGAACGCGCGAAATTCTAAGCCAATAGGATCATCAACAAATATTGGTATGTCCACACAGATACACATAAATACATATTATTATTTCTATATAATATGTATAGGTAACTACTCTTTAATTACCTAAAAATATCCCACTTGATGTCCACAAATATTCATCCATTAATAATTGACCATCTAGTTAATTATTAATTGCATCTTCTTTAAAAAATTATTTAACCATCTAGTTAAATATGATGTCCAAAATAATATATGTATCACGTTTACATTCTTAATAAATTCGTCGTTTACCCAAACACCGTCTCCTTAACTCGTACAGACTTCTAAAAATACTTCGGAACTAACCCTGGTCCCAACACAACGAGGGACAAAGGCCGAATTTATTAGATTCTTGGCCGAATCGATTCGTTGCCAGACCGAATCGATTCCGACCAAGGTCGAATCGATTCAAAATGTAGCAGTAGCCCAAATCTGCTACTGTTTTCCAATATGGGATTTCTCCATTTGTTCCCAAGATTTCTTCTAATTATTCATTCCATTACATAACCATATAATCAAGTCCCTACCATTTAGTTACTCATCTTAGAGCCATTAATTTCATATATTAACATCTATTTCTTTCCCCAATTTCCAGAATTTATGTGATTAAACTACAACCTTTAGTCCAGATTTTCTACTAACATAATGATTATGTGTAAATCAGATGATGGGGCATATAATTGGGAATTAAGATCACAAATCTCTAGATCACAAAGTGCATTAACACCTTTACATGTGAAGTCTAAGATTCTCCAAATTTATCCCAAGAACCCTAAGCCATCTATCATCAAATTTTAAGAATTCGATTCCTAGATTTCTAGATTAACACCCTATGTTCCAATTAATCCTCTACATACATAAGATCAATTCCTACATATAACCCAGAAATCATATGGAGTCATTACAATGAATCGATAAGCAAATTGAAAATTAAATTGAGCAAGAAAATTCTTGCATAGATACACGGTTGATGAAATCCCTTTTGAATTCCTCATCAATTCCTTGTTGTGGCTCCCCCCCGTCTCTCTCTCTCATAGCAGTGTAGGCTAGGATTTCTTTTGGAGTCACTATTTTTTTTGGGAGATTGTTCGTTTGAATCCCGATTTAGGGTTTCTTTTGGGATTGTTATTTTTTTTGGGAGCTTTTTGATTTGAATCCAAATTTTCATATTGTTCTTTTTTGAAGATGTTGTTAGTTTGAATAAAAAGTTTCAAATTTGGGGGTTGTTTTGGGTGTGTGTGTGTGTATATATATATATATGGTGGAATGATGTTTGTATATCAGTCACTTTAAAATTTTCTAGTAAATCATTTTAGTATATAAAGTCACTTATAGATTTTTTTCTAAATTCACTATTTTTTATTTTAATATATATTTAGTATTTTTTCAGATTTTTGAGTTCTTTCTATGTATTTTGAATGATTAAATATAATTTATTGTCATTCAAAATTTTATGCATTTTCAGTATTTTTCATATGCTTTAATAATTTTTGAATTTTGATTTTTTATAAGTTTTATGATTTTCATAAATATGTATTTTGTCACTTCCAGATTTTTAAAAGTATTTTTAGTATTTTTCCAATTTTTGTAATGTATTTAGTATTTTCCATGTTTTTTTAATTATTTTTTTGTAATTTATTGAATTTTTAAATATATTTAAGTCAAATCTTGAGTTTTTAATGTATTTTTAACATTTTCTAGAATTTTTTCTTCAAAATTTTCAATTTATTTTTTTGTCGATATTGGTTTTTTAAAATATATTTTTATTTTTCAAATATTTTAGATATATTTTTGTCATTTTCATTTATTTTAAATAGTTTTTTGTGGAGTTTTCAAATTATTTAATTATTTTTTTGGTCGTATATATAATATAAATATTTAAAATGCTCCTTTGTATAGAAACTGGCAAAAATAACCTCATTTCATGAGACATGATCACTTTTTCGTCCATATTTTTAACATCATAAGGGGGTTTGGGTTATTTGCTATCGTTTTGGAAGTTTAGGGGGTGGAATGCAAAAAATAAAAAGTTCAGGTGATGAAACGAGTATGGGCTAAAGCTTAGGGAAGTAATTGTGATTAACCCAATATATTAGTAAAATGTGATGGATTAAACTATCTATTTAAACTGAACTTTGGATGGTTTACCTATAATTTGGTATTTCTTAAATATTATGATCAATATTGAATCAACTCTTTAATTTATAATTACTTAAATATGTACAAATCCAGGTTACTAGACCAAGCATCCACATGTCACTTTATGATGGCATCATATTGATTTATCGCGCTTCAATCTAAAGAGTCTTTGCAACTAAATTAGTAGAAAATATTGAGTGTAACCTTGTTATACACACTTTTAAAATAAACATAAAACTACATAAATTACCCGAGCAAAGTCCAAATAAAGGCCGCCAAAACATAATTAAATTAAAGACACGAAGACAAACAACATCATCCAATACAATCACTAGACTTGTAAAAAAAATGATAACTCGTTAACACGACACGACCCGATACTAAATGATAAGTTAATGGGTTTACCTTTATTGGGTTTGGGTCATTAACGAGTTTATACAGTAGACCCATTAACACTAATGGTTTGGGTTTGAAAATTTACTTGTATCCATTTTGATTCGTTTTTACCCGTTAATAACCAATAACACTAACATGTAATATAGAGTCACCCATCACATACCCAATAAGAATAACCATTAAAACCCATTATTTATAAATCCCTTAAGACTAACGAGTACTATAGGGTCACCTAACCTATACCCAATAAGAATAACCATTAAAATCCATTATTTTTAAACTGATGAAGATTAATGGATACCATAGGGTCACCTAACCCATTACTCGTTTAGGCCTAAACTGATTTGTTAATATTAGCGAGCGGTAATGTTCGGGTCGTGTACCCATTAATATTAATGGATCATGTTTGGTTATTGTCATTAGACCCGTTAGCGTTAACAGATCGTATATGAGTTAGGGATGTTTTGACTTGTTAATCCATTAACCTGATCCGTACACAACCCGACATGACCCGTTGACGGGTCTAACAATTACTAGATTCTCAATTTAAAGGAACCCTACCACTTTAGATTATAGCAAAAATAATAAAAAAAATATGGTTATTTTAATTTGTAATAATTAATTACAAAATTTATGAACCCAATACCCATTAATTTAAGTTAAACACAAATAACACAGTCACCATCAAATTCAAAGACAAGAACCCATCAATTTTGCATATTTACACCCATTTAAAAGAAATCTATGAACCATCATACATCACATCTTGTATGTCTACACCTACAAAGCAGGAGCATTCGAAATTGACGTATCATGTTCAAATTCAGTTTTTTCCAAGATAAAGAACGTTTTTTTTCCAAAATTTTCTGTAAAAGCTATCATTATGTGAGAGCATAATAGGGGGCATAAATAAGAGTAAGGACTTGATACCTTAAATACTCACTTGGTAAAGCAAATATACATGCTACCCATAAGGAAACTTTAATATGTAATTGCTTCCTCTCCTGTCAAGAACCATAATACAAGTGTGACCAATATTAGATGTAACCTTTTAAGAATAAACGATGAAGTTACATATTGTGTTAATCATATAAGTTTTTAATTTTTTGCATTTTAAAAAGTTTGAGATATGAAGAAAACTTTGGAGAGTGTGTGAGAAAAAATGTTGGTCAACTAACACCCAACACTAAGGTGATTCTTAATTTGAGATGGGGGAAGTATGCAACATTTACAAATTGGCATGACTCGTTTATGCTCAAATTAAAACCTACCAGAACTTATTATTATGCTAATTTTAATCAATAATACTGATTTTCTTTGTTCATTTGTACCAAAACTCTCAATTATACATAATTATACATACAATATATCCACATAAATGTATAACATCCATGCCTTCATAATTTTTACAAGAGAAAGTGTCTCATTACTTTGATCTTGGAAAGATGCCATAATTTAGAAAATAAATTAGTACATTAACAAATTTATGGGAGTGAAATTGATTCCACCTAAAACAATTATCCAGGTGGAGTATAATCCGAAAGAAAGAATAAATCAACAAGATAAGAAACACAACACCAAGTTCTCTTACAATTGGTTTAGCAAATAACTCGATAGATATAGATTTAAGGTAACATAGTATGTTCCATTGTTAAATGGTAATACAACGACATATATATTAATAGAAGAAAATTTTAAAATTAATTAAAAACAAATAGCGAACGTATATAGCATCTCAACTGATGCGTTATAGCTCGGTATGACCAGCAATTTGAGGTTGATTGGCCTTCAATTTTCAAGTATGGATATTCCAAATACGATTGACTTGATTTCTTTAACTTTTGAGTTACTTACAAATAAGGTTTCAACTACTTAAGTTTTTATGACACCCCGCCTATTTTAATCATGGGTAATCAGTCCTTTACCAAAATAAATAGGAATCTCATTTGGTTCATTCTTCGCATCACTGTCAAAACCTTTTTTAAATTACTAACTACCTATGTTAAATTAAGCCGATGCCAAATTTTATCTCGATTAACATGCTGTAATATGCAAAAATAAAAACAATATAAACCATCCACACAATAATAGAAGTTTAAAACATCGCGCAGGATAATGTAGATAAATAATAAATATCGAATAAACCATTGGCTCCAAATCCAACATCCAACTCATAAGTCTAATTGAAATGAAATGAATCTAAATACAAAGTCTGATACCAAAATAATTAAATATGAATAAATGTCTAAACTAAATGGGCAACATGCCCAAATGAAATAACTGAACATGAATCCTAAACTAGGTATGAAATAACTGAAGCATCTATACAAGTCCTACATGCCTCCACAAGTGTTGTAGCTGCGCATCGATGGAATGAAACATTATGCCTGGCGTCCCTGTGGCTAGATACCTAAAACTTTTAAAAATAGATTTAATACGTGTCCGAGCCCAAAACCTTTTGAAAAATATTTAACAAGTATTTAAAATGCAGTAAGAGTAGTTATTAGATACACATGTTAGTTTTGAGCACACTCTCTTGAGTTCCTCACCTCTCAATTATAGTCCACACCTAACGTCTCCTATTTTACCTACCTAGTTATGCTACTCACCCTAACTATTCCCAAAGAATCTATTAACCACTGCAATGCTTAGCTCACCCATAATTTTCATACGATACGCTACTGTAAAACATTAATCAGTATTTCTCGACTATTATGTTTGAACCATTAGTTATGTTTCTCTTGCTTAAGTTAATTTAGATACACACCATCTCTATATTATACTACTACACATGAGTAAAATAAATCATACACAAACACACACACACACACACACACACACACACACACACACACACACACAATTATAACATTCCTGGAGAATCGCGAATGCATGCATACTCTGCTAGCAAGTCTCGTACCCAATCAAGGACTATCGGTTCAGAATGGCACCTCAGCCCATAAGTCAAATAACACACAATGCATGCGAACATAATTCTAAGCCTTTGGGATACTGATACGACACAAATATTGCGTATTTCATCCTCCGAACGGATGCATTTTAGCCCTCTCGGGTATCTTATTCCCTAAATTTATACTCGTTAACCAGACAACCTCAGATTTCTACGTTAACATGTTTTGCAGGGGTTAATTGAGCTTTTATAGGTACTTGAATGCTAAGTGTGAAGTTCGGACGCATTCCGCTCGATTTTTGTACGCGATCGCACGTTCAAGGGCTTTTTAGTAAATTCACATTTTGGGCACCTGGCCCATCATCTTCACGAAAGTTGTAGCCCTCCTTGCAATCTTCGCATGGCAGTGAACGGTGTGCGATTCTGATTCAGAACGAAGAAGTTACGGCGATTTCAGCGGACGGAAATTGCAAACAACCAAAACAGCATGCAGCTTGGCTGATACCTGCTTGATCGATCGATCGACCAAAGGGGTTGATCGATCGATCTTTAAGTTTTGCCAAATTGTGGGGAGACAGTGGGCTTCAATTTTGAGCATCGATCGATCGAGCCCAGGGGATCGATTGATCGATTCCCTATTTTCTGAGATATTTTGGCCTTTTCTTTTCTTTTCTCTTTTCTTTTCTAATTTAATTCCTTTTACTATATAAAGGATTTTTGTTGTAAAAATAGAGATAATTAGTTTTAAAGAGTTGTAGTTTAGGGTTTGAGGGTTTTTGGTTAGTTCTTCTTCATTTCTCTTTGGATTGACACCCTTTTTGGTATGTAAGTTGACTATTCATTCACCCTCTCCATTTAATATAGTGTGTATTTCATTATTTCTTGCTTTGTAGTTAATTTTCAAGCTTTCTAATTTAGGTTTACATGCTTTCTTTACATGCTTTCTTTTAGTTCTTTCTAGTGTAGATTTTTCGCGTTTTTAATATGATTTCTAGCTAATTTAAATTAGGTTATGTTTGAATTGAACTCACTCGAGTTAACGCATTGCTTTGCTTTGGTGATGGTATTTACGGGTCTATTTCGGGTGCGTTGTCCTAGTTATTGCGCCTAGGATATTTGACGCGGCATATCATGTATGTCCCGTGCTTACGACCTTTTGTGCGCAATTTCTAGGGTATTTGTTGAAGCCAAAAATCTTATTAGGCTTTTATCGGATTTTGGGGCCTGACAACCCTTGATTCAATTAACTGTCGAAACGAGACGCATTCGTAATAACTCATCGACCCATGTATCCATTTTATACAAATTAACTAGGGTGAGGGATATTCGACGCAACCTATAGCTTTACTCGCTTTCGTTAATTTAGTTTAATTTACACTCGCATAGATTAATATTTCCCTTTTATGCATCTTTTCTGTTTTACTTTGTAATTCACCTTTTACATTTTTATTTCGGAGTATTAAATCAATTAAATTCTAGCATCTCGTCCCTGTGGATTTTTCGATACCCGACTTATCGCTAGACTTGCCTCGCAAGTGTAGTCGTAATTTAGGTTTGTTTGTATTGAGTAGGCGAAACGAAAACAATGACCGTGCCCCTTACACGCGCACGCATTTCTCACTTGATCAAAATGGCGCTGTTACCGGGGATGAGTTTGTTTTAGACTTTATTTGATTTAGTATTTCATAGTATTTTCTTTCTATTTGTATTATTTGCTAACATTTTTGCAGGACTGCCATATTTGAGAACTTAGAAACGCTTGAATTTCTCGCGCGCACCTATCTTTGTGGAATTTGCCATTTCGAGAGATTTTTGGGGTAAGCATGTCTTATTCCAATTCTTTCGGTAATCATTGTTATAATTCTCGAAATTCCCATAATTCTATGACTTTCGGTAAATACTTAGAATCCCAAAGTATTGCAAATTCAAATATGACTTTGGGCGAGTATAACGAAAGTCAAAACTTAGGTTATTGGAATTTTGATGATGATGATAATGATTTTGGGCCTTTACCTCCTTATCATAGGAATTTTGAATCGAATCGCAATAGTTTTCAAAATTCTTATAATAATGAGTTTTCGTTTAAGTCCGATGATAATTTTCAAAGTTCCCATTTTCATGCATCCGCACCTCGATCTATGACATTCGGTGAGGGCTTGAGTATGTATGAGAATGCGAAAATTGAAAACCGTTATCGGGAAGAAAATCGTTAATGGGAACGTGAATTGGATTTATTATTTGAGTCCGACGACGATTTTGCTTCTGAGACTTTCGAGGTCGAGGAATGTTTTGAACCAAATGAGGTCTTTGTGCCTACTTTGGAACAAACCATTCTCGACTTTGCCCATTACATAATAGATATTGAAAGTGAGGATGAAAATGACGTAATATATATTTGCAATGAAATGATTTCTTCTTTGGCCCCCAAAGAAGAACATTTCATTGGAAATGATATTATTTCCTTCGAAACTCAATCTTCATGCGATGATGATTCATCTCACGAGTTTGAATTTCTTTCATCCCCATTTTCATTCTCTGTTATCACACCATCACAAGTACCCGATGATTCGGTTTCAAACTTTAATGTTTTAAACCTTTTCGCCGATGAGGATTACTTGCTCGAGTCGCCTTCCGTGATCGCATCTTTGCCTTCGTGTGCATCGCCTCCCATTCAAATTTCAAAATCCTTGGGAGGATATTTGACTTTTCTCAGTCCCCACATGTTTTTGTCACCCGTTCAATCCAAACCCCCCATCTTCCCTCCAAAATTTTTAATTGGCGATGGTTCTTTTCTTCCACCTTACACATGCCTTCCGTTGTTAACACGGAATTCGTATTTTTTGGAAGGCATGCTTGTATGTGACATCGGTTATCCTCCAAAGTCAAATCATTTTTGTGGTGGACCCTCAGCTATTTAGAGTTCTAGTGTATAGTTAGTGTGAAGCCTAAGTAGTAGGTTGCATATAGTTATCTTTCTTTCTTTTTAATTTAGTCTAGTGTAATTAGTTAACTTTTTCTTACTTGTTTTTTCTATGATCGGTACTAATTTGTTTTGTAGATTCTTTGGACTTGTTCTTACGGGGATCGCTCCAATTTTGGGTAATATTGCTCTTTTCCTCTCTTTGACTTGGTTCTTAATTAACATTGAGGACAATGTCAAGTTTTAAGTTAGGGGGTGTGGGATATTCTATCCATTTCTTTATTTAGTCCATGTTTTTGCTCACATGTTAGTTACTTAGTAGGCTTTTCTTAGAAAAAATTGAAAATTTTCAAAAAGATTTTCTTTCTTTTTTATCCTTTTTGGGCATATTGCCTTTGTTTCCGATGATAAATTTCAATAATTGCCCAATCCAATAGCCAACCCAATGATGCATATTCTCAATTTTAGAAGTTATTAGACTTTAGTCTCGATTATTTATATTATGAATAACTTCATGAATTAAACTTTAATCCCATCAGCACATGCACTTTCATTGTCTTATTGATTTGGTTTAAGATTTTTATAACTCGATAATATTTTGTTGCATTGTATATACTTACACTGAGTAAGCTTTGTACCTTTCATCATTTGTGAGTGTATACACTATTCTTTTCTCATTAAAAACGTTGAATTCGTCGGTAATCTCTCTATTCTTTCATTTGATCGTTCATTAATTGAGTTCATACTTGAAATGTGTTACTTGATCATGATTTTCATATATTGTTTTGACTCGAGAATTGCGTAAACTTTGTGAAATGATCGTAGGCCCTCTTTGTTATATCCCCCATATTTTCCTTGACCTCACCCTTATATGTTTACCCTCGTCAACCCCCTTGAGCCTAAATATAGCCTTTCGTTTCATTACCCCAAATCCCGTACCAACTCCAAATTATAGTTTTAAACCATATATACACTTTCCATACCTTTGTTTGGAATGTTACATGGGATTGAATGTTGTTGTTGTGATGTCGGTTGCAATTTAGGCATGTGAGAGTTTGAAAGTAAAGAAAAGAGAAAGATGTGAAAAAGTGAAGAAAAAGAGAAAGCAAAAAGAAAAAGAAAACAAAAGAAAACATGAGAAAAAGAAGAAAAGAAAAAAAAAAGAGAAAGTTTTAAATATTGTGTATATAGTTCAATAAGCTTTGATTGCTCTCCCCGATGATATATCTAATGCTTGTTTGGAAATTGTTTTCCAATTTTGATATTTCCCGCATCTTCTCATTATCCCGAGTTTTCATTTCCAAACACTTTGAATCCGTATATACATTCCTTCATTTCATACCCTAGCCTAGCCTATATTATAACCATATAAAAGTCCTATGTGATCTTAGGTTGATTTAATTCAAAAGATTAAATAGTTTTGATAATCTGCGAATGTGCATTTTGCCTCTTTTTAGTGTGCGGTATCCTTTCATTGAGATTACGTTTTTCATTTTATATATAGCTTTCTTCAATTGTGACATGAGTGCGGTCTAGTTTCCATTTCCATTTACTCTTTATTCCCGCATGTTCCGTATGTTACCTCCCTGTTTCGAGTGAATTCGCTTGATGAGTGTAATGCCCGTGAGGATTGAATATATGCCTGCTTTAATGTTTATCCGATTTATATAAGTTTTTTGCCAAATCATACTTTGCATGTGCTCGCTCCCCTCCCACATTTTAAGGTTTCAATTCTATGAGGTGCATTCTAGAATGTTAATGATTTGGACTTTTGTTTGAAGTATTCATTCACTTTGATAATAATGCATATGAAATCATTTTCTCCATTGTTGGGCTTGTCGCATATTGGTTTGGGCATTTTTTAAGGAAACCATGTGATGTTTGTGGGTATCATCCCGAAAAACCCTCACGAGATGACAGTCGTCCACTAGGGCGACCTAGGGGTTTAACGGCTTATTGCATACGCTAAATGCAATTGAATCTCCCGCGAAAGTGGACTTATGATTTTATACCATACTTTTGTACTATCTCCTATTTTTGGTTTACTTGTAGTTCTTGTTGCATCCAATTTCATTGCTAGGGACTAGCAATGTGTAAGTTAGGGGGTGTGATACGACGCAAATATTGCGTATTTCATCCTCCGAACGGATGCATTTTAGCCCCCTAGGGTATCTTATTCCCTATATTTATGCTCCTTAACCAGACAACCTCGAATTTCTACATTAAAATGTTTTGCAGGGGTTAATTGAGCTTTTATAGGTATTTGGATGCTAAGCGTGAAGTTCGGATGCATTCCGCTCGATTTTCGTACGTGATTACACGTTCAAGAGAATTTTAGCCAATTCACATTTTGGGCACCTGGCCCATCATCTTCACGAAAGTTTTAGCCCTCCTCGCAATCTTCGCATGGCTACGAACGGTGCGCGATTCCGATTCAGAACGAAGAAGTTACGGTGATTTCAGTGGGTGAGAATTGCAAACAATCAAAACAACATGCAGCTTAGCTGATACCTGCTTGATCGATCGATCGACCAAAGGGTCGATTGATCAATCCTTCAGTTTTGCCAAATCTTGGGGAGACAGTGGGCTTCAATTTTGAGCATCAATCGATCGAGCCCAGGTGATCGATCGATCGATCCCTTGTTTTCTGAGATATTTTGGCCTTTTCTTTTCTTTTCTCTTTTCTTTTCTAATTTAATTCCTTTTACTATATAAAGGATTTTTATTGTAAAAACAGAGATAATTAGTTTTAGAGAGTTGTAGCTTAGGGTTTGAGGGTTTTTGGTTAGTTCTTCTTAATTTCTCTTTGGATCGACACCCTTTTTGGTATGTAAATTGACTATTCATTCACCCTCTCCATTTAATATAGTGTGTATTTCATTATTTCTTGCTTTGTAGTTAATTTATAAGCTTTCTAATTTAGGTTTACATGATTTCTTTAAGTGCTTTCTAGTGTAAATTTATCGCGTTTATTTACCGCGTTTTTAATATGCTTTCTAGCTAATTTAAATTAGGTTGTGTTTGATTTGTACGCACTCGAGTTAACGCGTTGCTTTGCTTTGGTGATGGTGTTTACGGGTCTATTTTGGGTGCGTTGTCCTAGTTATTGTGCCTAGGAGATTTAATGGGGTATATCATTATGTCCCGTGCTTACGAGCTTTCGTGCGCAATTTTCGGGGTATTTGTTGACGCCAAAATCTTATTAGGCTTTTATACGGATTTAGGGGCGTGACAACCCTTGATTCAATTAACTGTCGAAATGAGACGCATTCGTAATAACTTGTCAACCCATGTATCCATTTTATACAAATTAACTCGGTTGAGGGATATTCGACGCAACCTATAGTTTTACTCGCTTTCCTTAATCTAGTTTAATTTACACTCGCCTAGATTAATATTTTCCTTTTATGCATCTTTTCTGTTTTAGTTTGTAATTCTCCTTTTACACTATTATTTCAGTGTGTTAAATCAATTAAATTCTAGCATCTCGTCCCTGTGGATTTTTCGATACCCGACTTACCGCTAGACTTGCCTCGCAAGTGTAGTCGTAATTTAGGTTTGTTTGTATTGAGTAGGTGAAACGAAAACAACTACCGTGCACCTTACGCGCACGCATTTCACACTTGATCAGATACGCACATACCTCACCTACCAAGTGACCTTCCAGTCCCACTATCATATTTTCAAATAGTGACCCGCCCCAAGTTCAATGTTCTGGTGCACACATCCGAACCTTATGGCATCGCCAAGGTGGGATCGCCCACTGGGCATGACCTCTTGTGATAACAGACAGCATAGGTATGTTCACACATATAAGTAAGTACATAATAGGTATACACACCACCTATACATATAACCCGTACGTTTAACTTATGTCCCGAATACCGAATGTACTAAAAATTTACACTTAACATTATTTTCCCATTTTCCATAGTATCACACTTTACCCAAATGGTCCTAGTTATCCTTAAGTAAATTTCAGTAGTTAATATATCACTAACCTTCTGGTATCAAATTTTGGGTTATCATTTAAGCTTCCCCTAACCCGATTTGTAAATTCGCAATACTTAACCCGATCGTTTAACCTTCGTCAGTCCTAATCTCATTTTATCCTCATCAGGACTAAGCCGAGCTTTAACTATTGGTCTACTCATATTCTTCAAGTCCTCATATAGTTAAGAAACCATTACCAAAGTCCCCTACAATTATTGGTAAAGAAAGTTATGAAAATCAACAAAGATCCCCATTTTCTACACTGTCGATAGATCGATCGATCTTCTTCGATCGATCGATCGATACTTGCTATTATCAGCTTCGCCCATATTGGGTTTCTTCCATTTTTAACCCATTAAACCATCAATAAATCTTCCTAAAGTCCCATATAACGTAATAAATCATCAAATACATGTATATGGAAAATTTCTAACGTAAGCTTAACATCAAATCATTCAAGAATTCATCATTTACAAGGCTAAATCTTCCATCTTTAATATAAACCCTAATACAGTTCTTTTTAAGTGTATTCATTATAAAGCCCTGATTTCCATCATTTGTAAAATTATTAATTCTCAAATTTTGTACCACAAGTATATAGGAGTAATATCTAACATGGTCTCTATTCCAAAACATTAATTAATCCTACATACAAATCCTAATAATCATGTTCCTTATGCAAGTTCAACTCTAAACTATCATGGGTATTATAACTACTCAAAATATTGCAAGATAAACACTTGCCTTGGGTTTGGGTGGTTTGATATTTGTTGTTAAATGATGGACGTGTCTTCCCCATGCTCTAATCTTGATTCCGACAATGACGGTCGAAAAGTGGTGTATGTTGGTTCACAAACCCTTCTCTAACCCTATCTTATGTCCTCTCTTCTCTCCCAAGTATTGTTACCCTAGCCTCCCCACCTAAATGGCTAATATATATCTTTAAAATTTGGAGTTTTTCCAACCTTAAACTCCCAAATGATCGAAACACCCTTAAGTAGTCCCGAGTTAGTCTAACAATGTCCCACAACCCAATTACTACATCCGGGTACTCTATTCTGCCTATTTCAACCTATTCCGAATCATCTGTGACCTAAAAATCACCATCCGGGTTATAGTACATAATTTCCTATCTCGATCATTACATAGCCTATACATGACTCCCAGTCGGGATATAACATAGTCCCGTGGATATTACTTACTACGACATATAATAATTATCACTTGTTATTTACTACACACTTAGTAAATTTATTATATATATATATATATATATATATATATATATATATATATTAATCATTATCTCTCTCAATCAATATTTAATATATACATAATATTCTACTTAATTAAGTTACTGCACACATGCAATTAAAATACCAGGACTAATTTAATTCATAATTATCCAAAAATACTCGGTGTTACATATTTCCTCCCTTGGAAAGGAATTTCATCCTCGAAATTTGAATATAATCAGTACTAAAACTTCAGATCCTTATCCTCAATGCATCTGAACGTATTTAAAGTTAACTCACAACAATATTTTGGTGTTTACACTATACACACGCCAATGGTACCATTTGACTGAAGGTCTACTCACTGCAACCCAATATTAGCGACGAGTCCATTCAAATGCTTACTTACTAATATGTTCCCTTTTGCTGAAGGTCTCCCACTTATATAATGATACGCAAAACTATCGTGAATCCTCTAACAATACCTTAAAATACAAGCTGATACTCCACTGGCTCTATTTAGAAAAAGGTCCTACTTCTATAAGTGCCAATTTCCCTTGTTGTCAAACCATGTAACTCCCTTTATGGGGGACACCCGCAACAACTCCTGACCGTTCATGTTAGACTTCAAACTTCGATTCATGGTGGCAAACATTCACTACGTTCCGGAACTATACAAAAATGACGTTGATTAATCCAATCCTTATCGAAAGGCCATGAGTCACTTCGGGTTCGAGAAGCTTGTTATTTCCTACCTCTAACCAATGGATGATAAGATCTTAGTATAAAGCCTCTAAAAGCATCATCCAGATAACAAACTACTATAAGGTATCACACGTAACTCTACTGGTGGTAATTACTACTCCTAATTACCTTAAAATACAGAATACGCATTTTTTACATTTTTCAGCATCCTAGTTACCTCTCGTCTACCCATCGACCTACGGGTGAAATGTCTAACCCAAAACCCAGCTCCGTCCCCATTGCCTCCTCACACTTCCTATTGGAGGTGGGACTCAAGGTTCCCATCCTAATTCACATTAATATTGGGTGGGACCTTGTGCTGGTTCATTTCTCCTTTCTAATGAAATATTGGACATACTGCCCGATAATATAAGTCACCCCATATGAATAATAATTATTCCATTTTGGTTAATACATTCTGACCCCTCCGTGATTTTGATCACTTAATAATGAACTTTATTAGTCTACTTATACATTTCGTCACTAGAATCATCAATATATTACAAAATTTTGGTTGATAATCTCAGACGAACCTTTTTCCTCTACGAATGGTACACCTGGAGACAACTTCACTATGTTTCACTCAACAGTGATCCACATTCTCAACATTTCACATCACGTGTCACATCTTACTCCCCTTTTCTGGTATATACCAAAACCATGGCTCGTGCGTCTTCTCCACAACTACACACTTCCCCGGCTCTTTCTCGTTTGGTAGAATCAACATCTTATATATGCGTAAGACACCTTGGACATTTTACTAAGTAATATTTCGCTCTAATTTCCAAATTTGTGGTGGTCCTCATTTATCAACAGACATATTTTATATGTGCCGCCACCGTCTTTCAACCCACCTTGATTGTGATAGTTCTCCTTGACATACATATAGTCAGACTATCTCCTTTTCTCAAACGAAGCTCAGTCCATCTTACCCTTTCACTTATGTTTCTAACTACCCCATATGCATACATTCAACCCATTTATTTCCACACCCCCTTATCTTGGACAATTTTGACAGTAAAACTAACCAGGGTGTCCATACACCCTATATTCCGTGCACTCCTGCGCAATCATCACTAACGCCTCATACATAACATAATGATCTCAGGCTCTGCCCTGCACTCTCGACGTGGATATACAGTAAGGTTATACTCAGTTTCCCTACTAAATGTGACTTATTTTTCCTCCAGACCACCCAACCTATGAACTAGTGGTGCAAAAGTTCCCCAGTGCATTCTACACAACACTATCGGCTCCACTAGCTGCATATAGTATCAGAGCTCTCCGCTCATAGTGTTTTCTCTACACGATAAATGATTAACCTTCAGAGCCACTTCCCTAGCATCTAACAATGTCTCCTCACTCTCAATATTTATAATGGTTCACGCGTAGAGAGTCCTACAAACGAAACTCAAACAAAGGATTCCATCGTTGCAATATCGCCTAGAATTATTGGTCATCGAGTTTTTTAGTCCCAAAGCATATAGCCAGGACACTCAAAATCATTTTTCCCTATCGTATTAGCCTAATCATAAACTCCCTTATCTTTAAGAATTTTTATAACATTGCGCTCTCACTAACACTAAGTCCCAACGCTAAATAATTAACGAGCTAAATCTCTCCACTCAGTAAGAAATCCCAATATACCCTGAATCACATCAGTAAAGACCTACACACTGGGATAAAATAATGTGAAACAACTATATACTCTAAAGTCACTCCACAATATAATATAGACACTTGCTCATCCCCCATCCAGGTGAGACATCGCAAAACGACACATCCTGTCCTAGAACAACGAAAACAATAGCCTTGCTGTAACACCTCATCAACGCTCAAGCCATCGCTAACTAGTACATACCCAGGATAACATCATACTCGTATATAATTTCTCTAAAACGAGTAAATCCACTAAAAACATATCTTCTTAGAGACCACATCTTCTCCCCTGCAGATGGAACTAAAGATCCCCCCTGCAACCCGACAATGAATATATGCATAATAATAACACTGATACTGCCAATGCACCCACTAAATCCGACTCACCTGTGAATTTTAGTGTTAGTAATAATATATTGTGATGCCCCTATGTCATCCGAAACTTACCCCATTTCCCCATAGGTAAAAATGAATAATAATAAAAGATCGTACCTTTCAATCACTGGTGGGCCTATGATTCCTGCGGCATGAGGGATGTTGTAGGCATGTCCATACTGTAGTTGACCTAGCTATTGTGGGGCTGGTGTTACATGGGAAATTTCACCTGCTGCCCTTGCTAGGCACCCTGCTATGCTACTCTACCCTGCTATGGGCAATCTTTCTTTCGGTGACCCGTCTCCCTATAAATAAAACTGTGACTAGAGAAGTCCTAACTTTTTTTGGCCATGCTGATCAGGTAGAGGCTTATCCTTATCTTGATGTGAAAAAACTCGATGCTTGTGGCCTGGTTCTCCATATTTAAAACATCTCTTTATGAATTCTTCATGCTTCTGGCTTTGTTGGCCATTGTGGCCTTAACTCTGTTGGCCATTTTCATTATTCCCTTGGCCCTAATGGCATCGAAGAACCTGTCGCTGTTGTAAAAGAAGATCCTATTGGCCCTATTTGAATCCACTACCCTCTAGTCGATAATCCCCCGATCTGAATCTCTTAGCCGAATTCCCTTGCCAGGAATCCTATCCCTAGTGCCAACTCATCTGCTGCTGTAGTGCTCCACTAGCACCATTGTCTTCTGTCTTTCCTGACTAGAAAAATTATGTTGTTCTTTTTCTCCCTATCATATGGAAATGATGATTTTGGTAGTGCAATGATGCATTAATAATTACCTATGCCATGAT
This sequence comes from Sambucus nigra, assembly GCA_949130495.1. Taxonomy (NCBI): domain Eukaryota; kingdom Viridiplantae; phylum Streptophyta; class Magnoliopsida; order Dipsacales; family Adoxaceae; genus Sambucus; species Sambucus nigra. The sequence continues at coordinate 442,718,443 of OX422211.1, forward strand.
GTAAGCCACCACTGTGGCTGTGACCCTTCCTTGTGGTACTAGACGTACTGTGACACCCCGCCCAATAAAATACCGGGTGATTAGTCCTATACCAAATTAAAATAGGAATCCCAGTTGGATCATCCTTAGCATCACTGTCGAAAACTTTTTAAAACTTACTAACCACCTAGTATTCCAAAAACTGGTGCCAATTTTAACTTTTTAATTAAACAAAACAGTACATGCGAAAATAGAATATAAACCATTCACACAACTGAATGAAAATTAACTGAATTATAACTACACAATTTGCCGAATAAATCACCGACCACCAAAGAAATAATCCAATACAAATATTCAACACCTGAATAAAATACACCTGAAAACTGTACCGAGAAGTCTGGGTGACAAGCCCTAAATAAAACTAAAACTGATACAAGATTCCTACTCTAGGAATGAATGAATCATGCATTTAATCCAAACTCCTGCTAGCATCCACATATGCCGTAGCTCCGTGTTCCTGGAATAGAATATCAATCCTGGCGTCCCTGTGGCTTGACACCTAAAAGGTTTTGAAAATAAATTTATAGCAAGGGTTAAAACCCAAAACATTTTGAAAATATTTAGCAAGTGAATTAACTGCAGTAATTTAAAATGCATGAATGCGCTTCATATTTAAGTTAGTGTCGCACTCCCTTGTGGACATTCTCACCCCTCCACTATTGTGCACACCTACCAGTTATCTTAACCCCACTTAGTTGTGCTACCCCGTCCAACTAGTCCTGGTATAACCTTCCCTTGCCATACTACTCTAACCCGAGTATAATGATTTCCTGAATTATAAGTTATTTCACAATTTACTTAATTAATTCCTCTTAAATAGTAACGTATAACCGTATCACAAGTTATATAAAGTAAATACATCACACACTGTATTATTCACACAAATGATTAACTTAATTAATTTCTCATTAATTAACAGCATATAACTGTAACCCGAGTTATATAAGGTAAATACATCACACACTGTATTATCACCTACATATAATATTTACTACCATATTATACGTACCTTTACTAACATCCACACATATATCATACGTGTATCCATACTTTCGAGTATACCCTCACCGGATGATTCCCTCTAAAATGCTATCTCACTAGGTGTGCTCACAAAACCTATTTTTTCCAAGTTGGAATCGCTCACTAACTCGGCCCAAAAATATAAACGTAGTGGAGGCGGTCATATTCCTTCCCTTAAAATGAGATAAATCCCTCACCCATATATACCGGACGCTATGACTTGGGGATATACTCGCCCTACTCCTCAAGCTAAGGGATTCACCCACATCGCGCAACCTCCCTTGATAGCATTAGAGTATTTAAATTGAATAAATATCTAGTCACTGATATTTAATATCACACACAATATAAACACGTATATATATATACTATCACTGTACCGTATATATATATATATATATATATATATATATATATACTATCACTACACCATATATATATATTATAAACCCTGGCTTTACCGTGTACTAAATATCCCGTACACTGCCTGAAATTTCCTGAGTCTGTGCCCCGACTCAACGTAATTAATTTTCTCACTTAATAATTTCTCTTCTTCCCGAGTCTATGGTCCGACTCTAATATATTTAACTCACACTTCAATTGATATAATACTTTCCCCAAGTCTATAGTCCGACTCCAATTAAATTAATTAATACCCTTATTAATTTAATACCTTCCCGAGTCTATCACCCGACTCTAATTAATTTAATTATCACACTCATTAATTTAATCCTACCCGTGTCTACAATCTGACTCTAATTAAATTAATTATCACTCTTATTAATTTAATCCTACCCAAGTCTACAATTTGACTCTAATTAAATTAATTATCACTCTTATTAATTTAATACTTGGTGTCACCCAACCATTATCCCCGGACTCTCTCACTTGGCCCGTACCTCAACATTTCCCGAGTCTATGTTCCGACTCCAAACTAATTACTTTCTCTCAATAATTAATTTAATACCTTGATGTGACTTAACCAACATACCCAGACTCGCTCACTTGGTCCAATTTACATCTCATAATATAATACCCACATTTTTGCCTACAATGTGTCACACCTTTATTTCCATAATTTCCCCAATTATATATACCTATAATTGTTAGCTCACCCGGACCCACCCACTTAGTCCATAATTAAACATTTCACCTAAATTCCTTTAATAATGTAGTTTCACCCAACTATAATTCCCGAATATCATTCTTCGACCCAAATATCAATAATTGAATTATTTCTCCAAATTTGTTCATCCCATGGCATACCGTTCACACCCTCCTAAATCCAATTATATCACCCTATAATTGTTAAGGAAACATATGTCCCATATGAATTTATCACCAAATAAAAGTAAGGGAATTAAACCTTAAATAAACCCTCATTATAAACCACCTGGCCGAACTGCCCAAAATTTCCCATCGTCTATCGATCGATGGCCCCCGATCGATCGATCGATCCCTTCGTGACAGCTCTTCTTCCCCACGAAAATTTCCACCATTAACGAGCTTTAAGGTTTCTTTTCCTCAAAAACCAACTTCAAATCAGCATGTTAATCATTTTATATCATTTCTCATGAACTGAAAATATCATTTAAACCCTTTAACATCATTAACACTATGAATCTTGACCCACTCAAGAACACAAAATTTCTAGGGTAGAATCCAAATTTCAAATTCAAATTTCATCCTTTTATAATCCGATTTTTCTCATTCAAACCAGATAATCATACTCAAAATTATATTACACAATTAATTCTTACCTTAAATTCCATTCAATGGTTCCATTAACAAAACACCCTTTTTGTACCCATTTATCCCAAAAACGAATTTTGGTTTACACATCACTATGATATGAATTGATTATCATACTTTAAGAATCAAAACAGTTAACCACTTACCTGGAATCGTTCGTAGGGTCTGATTCCGTTGTTGTAGAGATTGGTTGATGAAGAACACCCCAAATTAACCCTTTAATTTGGCTCCAAAAGCTCCCAATTGTTCTTGCTAAGCTTTCCCCCAATTTCCCTCCCAAGCCCTAGGCATAGAATTGTGTTGGATGCTGATTTCCTAATCCCCCACTTAGGTTAAAACCCTCAATCACGTTTTTCACCTAATGGGCTTAATTAAAGTGGCCCAACTCACCCTGTGTGGGCCCGGCTATGCCCAAAAATACCCCGAGACCCAATTACTACCCCCGGGTACTCTTTTCTGACTATCTCGACCCATTCGGACTCAACTGCGCACTCAGAATTGGCATACGAATTAATTTATAAAAATCCTTATCTCACACCCAATTTAGTCTATACCGACTCCCGGCTGGGATAAGTGTATACCTCGTCATTAATACTCGAAATGACGTAATTAAATTATTACTATTCACTTAGTAAATAAATTTCCCTAAACATTAACCATTCACTCCCCGATTAATATTTAAATATATATATATTGCCATAATTAATTCAATTAAAATTACAACACACAAGTAATTTAAAATTCCCGAATTAATTAAATATTAAATGTACAAAAATACGGGGTGTTACACGTACTAGTTGAACTTTTCCAGCAATAAGCTTTCAGCGATCCTATCTTTCGTTCAGTCATGGGTGGCATCTATAATCAAATCTAATTGTATGAGTTCACAGTTAATATAAAAATAACAACAGAAGGGGGGAATCTCAAATACGTAATAGTGAATGCAATATTCCTAATAATAGGGCACTATATCAAAGGATGCTACGCTTAAATCGTATTAAAACACACAGATCATATTGGCACTACAACCTGATGCTCTGATACCATCTGTGACAGCCCACATATTTTAATCACGGGTGATTAGTCCTTTACGAAAATAAACATGAATCTCATTTGGTTTATTCTTAGCAACACTCTCGAAAACTATTTTAAATTACTAACCACCTATGTTAAATTAAGCAGGTGACAAATTTTATCTTTCATTAACATACCATAATATGTGAAAATAAAAATAATATAAATCATCCACACAATAATACAAGTTTGAAACATCTCAAGAAAATATAGATAAATAATAAATATCGAATGAACCATCATCTCCAAATCTAACATCCAAATCATAAGTCTAACTGAAATGAAATGAATCCAAATTCAGAGTCTGATATTGAAATAAATAAATCCGAATAAAAGTCTAAACTAAAAAACCAACATGCCCAACTAAAATAACTGAACATGAATCCTAAACTCGGAATGAAATAACTTAAGTGTCTACACAAGTCCAACTTTCCCCCACAAGTGATATAACTGCGCATCCCTGAAATGATACATCATGCTTGGCGTCCCTATGGATGGACACCTAAAAGTTTTAAAAATTGATTTGATACGGTTCAGATCCGAAAACCTTTGAAAAATATTTAGTAAATATTTAAATTGCAGTAAGAGCAGTTATTACATACACATATTAGTTTTCCACACTCTCTTAAGTTCCTCACCACTCAATTACAGTGCACACGTAACGTCTCCTATTTTACCCACTTAGTTATGCTACCCACTCTAACTAGTTCCAAAGCATATGTTAACCACTTCTATGCTTATCTCACCCATACTGTCCACATGATACACTACCGTAAAACATTAATCAGTATTTGCTGAGAATTATGTTTGAACCATTAATTAAGTTTCTTTTACTTAAGTTACTTTAGATACAAGCCATATATATCTTCTACTACCACACATGAATAGAACAAATCACAAATATATATATATATATATATATATATATATATATATATCACACTATCTATGTATATAATTATATCATTGCTGGACTAAGAACCGCGAATGCATGCATACTCTGCTATCAAGTCCATGTACCTCTCGTACCCAATCGAGGACTATCGGTTTGGAATGGAACCTTGAACCATAAATAAAAAAACATACAATGAAGGAAAATATAGTACTAAGTCTTTGGGATACGCACATACCTCACGTATTTAAATGACCTACGTATCCTACTGTTGTACTCTCAAATAGTGACCCTCCCTAAGTTTTATGTTCTAGGGCATACATCCAAACCTTACTGGCATCGCCAAGGTGGGATCGATCATTGCGTGACCTCTTTTGATAGCAGGCAACATGGGCATGTTTACACACATAAGCAAGAACATAATAGGTATACACACCACCTATACATATAACTCGTATGTTTAACATATGTCTCGAATACTGAACATATTAAAAATTTACATTTAATATTATTTTCCCATTTTTTCAAGTATTACACACTACCCGAAAGGTCCTAGTTATCCTTTAATTAAATTTCAGTAGTTAATATATCACTAACCTACTAGTATCAATTTTGAGTTATCATTTACGCTTCTCGTCCCGATTTGTAAATTTCCAATACTTAACCCAATCGTTTAACCATCGTCGGTCCTAATCAAATTTTACCTTCGTCATGGCTAATTCGAGCTTTAACTATAGGTCTACTGATATTTTCCACGTCCTCATATAGTTAAGAAATCATTACTATAGTCCCCCATAATTATTGGTAAAGAAAGCTATGTAAATAAATGTAACTACCCGTAATTTGAGGAATTAAAAGTGAATTAATTCATTTAAATTTAAATTACACGTGTGACGTAATTTAATGAAAATTAAATATTATGGGTTGATTAAATAATTAATCCGAGAGAAATGAGTAAAGTTTATCGAATCAAATTACTAAGTGAATAGTAACTACGTATTTAACATCATAACGAGTGATAGTGACGTGGCAGTATTTTATCTTAACTAGGCGCCATGTGTGGACTATATGAGGTCAATATAGAAAATTATTTGTAGGTAACTCAGATGATAATTTTGAGGTCACAGTTGAGTCCGAAAGGGTCGAAACAATCAAAATAGTATACCCGGGTGCATAGTTTGGGTCCCGGATAGTTTTAGATCAAACCAGTACCACGAGGGGTCATTTTAGTCATTTTGTAGCCTAATGTTAAGGGAGATACGAATTTACAAAGTTTATATAAACTTTTAATAGTGAGAGTCTAAGGTAAGAGGAGTTGGAGGCCATTAGAGAAGAAAGGGAGAGCATTCTTAGAGCTTAAGAAAGGGTTCTTGGAGATTTCAATCTTGTTCTTGCATCAGAATCATCTTTGGAGGGTGGATTAAAAGAGAATCATTATCAAGAGAACCAAATTAGATCACTCCCATACAAGGCAAATGATTATGTTGCATAATTTATGAGTTAATGTACCCATGTAGTGTAGGGTTCCTGATTTAATGTTAATTGATGATGTTCTTGGGAGTTTGATGAATAAAACTCATAAATTTTGGGTAGGATTGTATGTAGAATGAATCCATTTGTGTAGATAAAATGAAATCAGAAGTTATGGAATAAAAAACATGAAAGAAATCTGGGTTTTGATGAACTTATATGAAGAACACCATAGATAGGATTTGGGTAGAAAACCTTGATGAGATCTTAAAATATATGAATTTAATGATGTTTTAACATTAGTGATTTGTTAGAATGGTTATATAAACTCATATTTGATGTTAGGTTAAATCGTATTGGAGTTGGGTATGTTTACATGAAGAAATTTTTGGTTAAAAATGGTGAAACCTATAATAGTGGAGAGGATGAAGTCACAGGTGATTCTAGTCCTCCAAATCTAGCAACCTACAAGTCTCCAAGTCTGTTCGGCCATAAATCTATTTGGCATCCAAATCTGTTCGGCCAAATCTGGATAGCCACATACCAGGTCTAGTCATCCGTCTGCCCATAAAATTTTATTGGCCGAATTTTTAAGGAAATTTATTACGAGAAATTTTAAGCAGATTTAATAATTTGTACTAAGACTAGGGAAAGTCAGTAGGTACAAACTCTATAAGTGGTCATTCTTAGTGAGGGTAAATTAAGTCTTAGACTGACAATGTTTAACCAGTTGAGGGACGTATCTTGAATATGCTATTTAGGTTATAGGAAAAGGATAACGATAACCTAAGACTTCATTTAGTAGTATAGAGATGTATAACTGCTGAATTTACATAAGGAATAGATGGGACCCTTTGGGGCTTGTCGTAAGGGTAATCCGAGTGAGCTAGACTTATCGAGGGTATTTAGATATGTTATCTAGTTTGGATGGGTAGCATAACTGAATAGAATACATTAGGCGTGCACATTAGTTGAGAGGTGAGGATCTCAGGAGAGTGTACGTGGACATTACATGTGTAGTAAATAACTGATTTAAATTCACTATACCAAAACTGTCGGATTGTCATGACCATTGACTCTGACAAGTCCAACTTGTCAAGATCAATGACCTTGACAAGTATGGGGGTGACATTTTATTATCACGGACTTGTCACAGTCAAAGATCATGACAAGTTCATTAGACTTGTCACGGTTCTATCACGGTCTTTGACTTTAACTAGGTTTGTCACAGTCAAAGATCGTGACAAGCCCGTGACAAAACAAAAAAAAATGTCATGGTCAATGACCATGACAAGTTTCTTTGTCATGGACTTATCACGGTCATTGACCGTGAAAATTCTAGGGAGGATTTAAAAAAAATCTACAGGGCAGTATGGCACTGCCACTGCCCATCAGTATATTTGTACCTGTTATAGCAAAATTATACATGTTCAAACAAAATATATCCAAATAAAATAGAAAGAATGCACCAAATCATTGCATATATAATTGCATATCCAAATATAATAGAAATACAATCCATATCCAAACCTAAATGTAACAAATTAAAAAATACAAATATAATCCAAATGTCCAAATAAAATATATACAAATAATATCAATGCATAGAGTCAACAGTAGGTTGCAGGCGGAAGGAAGGACAAATGATATATGCATTGAGACACCCCTCAATATGCGTCACGCCGCATTTTTCACGCAACCATAATGCAGAGTTATACTTTTTGGGCATCACATGCGTGACGAGCACCTTGGCCTCAATGTCTTAAAGGATATTTCCATGAACCAGCATACCCGGGAGGGTTCTCAGGTCCCTCAACCCCCTCGCTATCGGCTGGCCATCATATATGTCGAGTAACAACATGCTCGACTAATTGATTGTTGACATAGTCCGCTCGACGGGAGTTAAGATGGGAAATGGATCATATAGCAGCGGGTCCGTGCGTATTGACGATGAAGTAGGGAAGTCCACGTCCTCGTCCTTCTTCACATCCCCCGTCTTCTCTTTCCCCTTACCCTTGCCCAACTTACGCTTCATGAAGGCGTATATATCTAGGATTGTCACCTCTAACCTTGATAGATTCTCATCATGTGTGTCCACCTGACGAGCCAACCCTGTGTTGCTCATCTCCATTTCTAAGATCCTATACTTCCCCACTCGCCAACTCACCCCTAGTCCTCCTCTTGTGATCAGCACCGAGCACTTGGATGAGTACGTCTGAAGCCAAAGATGCCTTATCGGCATCAAACTGCTACTCATTCATGTGACAACCCACCTAATAAAGTATCGGGTGATCAATCCTATATCAAATTAAAATAGGAATCTCATATGGTTCATTCTTAGCATCACTGTCGAAAATAAAATTAATTACTAATAACTTATTAGGCTGGCGTCAAAATTTTATTTAACTAATCTTTTTAACCAAACAAACTAAATAAAACATTCACACTGTTTATAAGCAACAACTGAAATGAAATAAAATAACCGAACACTCGATTTAACATAATACAACCAATCGAATGCCGTACTAAAAAAAGCGGTAAAAGAATAAATGAATACAGTTGGGCTATCGACTCGAATGTTTCTACGATATCTCCTATCTATATCTAAAGGATAAAAACGTCTACGATAAACCTGCAGGCATCCATAGCTGCTGCAACAAACGTCTGACTCGAAAGAATCATCATCCAGGCATCCTTGTGTCTGGACACCTAATATATATACATATATAGCAAGAGAGGGAAAAATAGGGAAACGGGTCAGTGCCCGAGTTTTAAAAATGTTTAGCAAGTGAATAAATGCCATATATTTTTAAATATTAAATCTCTCATAATTAAATTGGTATCGCACTCTCATGAGATACACTTCAACTCTCTTCTAATAGTGCACACCTATCGTATACATTCTAAACAACCTAGTTAAGCGACCCTACCTAACTAATATGTTTCACCCATCTTCTAAAAATCCTCATAAACCCGAGTACTAAGGACTAAACTTCACCCCATTCCTAAAATTGGATACATTTCGTGGATGGGGTATCTCATGAAGAGAAATCCAAACAAGGACCCCCCGATACACTACTATATGATAATGTTGATCGTCGAGATCTATTAGGCCCTCAGTACATGACGCATATATTATAAAATTCCGTATATATATAGTTCTCACTAGAACCTAAGATTCATGTTCGTATAAATCCGGATATAAATCTACTCGAAGGGGAATAACACCTTATTCATTCTTTTCACTTTACACAAGTTGACTTCATATGATATCTCATTTCATATACAAGCAATATACTGTACGCAACAAGTATAATTATATCTATTAAAATCATAAGTATAATAACCATCCCACTGAACTATAACTCGGGAATGCAGTCTCATAGTGCCTATTCGCATCCGAGCTTACTCAATCAACCACGGTACCAAGCCAGACTCACTCATGGACCTGGTAAAAATACTAAACGGTGGAGGCAGTTATGTTCCCTACTGAGAGTGAAATAAAAATATCTCACTCATATGCGGGATGATATGACCTGGGGATATACTCTCTCTGCTCCTCAAGCCAGGGGATTCACCCACATCGCGCAACCTCCCTAGATAGCACTAGAGAAAATACATAATCTGGCTGTCGATCCCTATGCCCAGGGAAGTCTGTGGAACCAGCCTCTAAGATACAAATACACCAATTACATACAGATATATTTAATTTCGTATCATATCATATACATACAGTAATAACTCTCGTATATAATATATATCACTTCTCAATATATATGGATATAATTTCCAAACTCTTATAGCGACCCCCGAATGTTCCCATTCGTAATAGCATATAAGTATTCTCTTACTTAATATATAACTTGCACCTTAATCACTTTTAAGGATTTACATATAATCCCGAATATACCAATTCGTAATAATCAAGTAAGTATACTATCGACTTATTTTAGTCTCATAGGTACCGCATCACTTATAATAATATTCGTCAATAGACGTATCGGATAACCTCTCAATCATCTTTAGCCTATATCCTAAAATCCATCCTAATCGCTTCCTAGGATTTACTCAAACGCATTTAGCCCATATTTATTCTCATCGCATAAATATCTCTACACACTTACTCAAGACCTCTCTCTCGAACGTAGCTCGACCCGAACATCCACTAAGTCCATACCCCGGATTGTACACTAAACCAATCCAAGGTTCTCTCTTTCATTCCAATGTTTACTCACCCTCAATACCGTCATCTAGGAGTCCTAATATCATAACTAGAATTCCCCATAATAATCTCCGAGGTATAATTTAACTCCCCCTAAACTCAAAGGAGGAAAATTTTCAAATTCAGTGGGCGAATCGATCCGCCCCAAATGCGAGTCGATTCGGGCTGGAAAATCGATTCGGTCTCAATTCGAATTGATTCGGAAAGTGATCTGCAAGAAGTCCTCAAAGGCGAATCGATTCGGTCTCAATCTGAATCGATTTGGCCTGAGACAACCTTACAGATCCCCTTATGCGAATTGATTCGGTCTAGACCCGAATCGATTCGCCTTGTGCGGAGGGCACTGTTTGGGCTATTTCTCAATCTCCAAAAATCCCAAATATCAACCCGATCTCCATTTTTACGGTTTCTAATCTCAACCAATAACACTATAATCTTCCTAACAATGCTTTATAACTAACACTTCAATTTATTTGTGGTATTAAATCATTTCTCTTAGATTTACACCCTAAAGCCATTAAAACCCTAACTAATCATTTTAACCCATTTCTAATCATCTATACACATCATTAATATGGGTTTATCACTATAAATCATCAAGAGTTAACAACACATCTATATGTGATTTCAAAATCAAATTTTCCCAAATTTATTCTATGGGTTCTAACCCAAAATTATCTAGTTTACCAAGTAGAATATGAGATATACACACTCAAATAAATAAAGTAAGTAAACACTTGCCTCGTGGTTAAAATTCGACGACCTCGAGTCGAATTCCGCGGTGTTTGGGCCGGAATCCCCTTTCCCTTCCTCTTTTTCCTTCCTTTCTTCTCTTCTTTCTTTTCTCTATTTTCTTTGTCTCTCTCTCTCTCGTGCCTTTATAAGAGAGAATAAGGGTATATCCCTTATAAACCCAAAAATGACTCGTTTACTCAATTGCGAGTCCCTACTAGTCCAAAAATCCCCCGAAGCCTAAACGCTACCCCTGTATACTCTATTATGACTATTTTGGCCATTCCGAAACCCACCATGCACTCTAAATCTCCATCCGAGTCACTTAACTAAAATTCACTAATTAAACCTGACACATCTCACCACGCGTGTTTTCCAAATAAAATATTATCCTTCATCGCTTTACCTAACTGCGACATGTAATAAAAATAATTCAACTCATTTACTTAGTTCCAAAAGTAAATGTAACACACATCGAAAATCATCTAACACTCATAAACTCCAAAAAATTTATTCACAGTAATTCCTGAAATTTCCAAATTACGCCCACTTATGTAATTTAAATATCTATAACATTACGGGGTATTACATTCTCCCCCCTTACAACGAAATTTCGTTCCCAAATTTTAACACGACCGGTACTATCAACCTAGGATATCTAATCACACTACATCCTAGTGCACAAAAGTTGAATGGTACTAACCCAATGGCACTCTACCATACCCTCGTTCACGGTCACTACACCAAAAACAACATTTTGGCATGCCCTGATATTAAAAATCTGGCGCAGTTTAAAACTGTGCTAGATTTTGGCACGGTTTAATAGAAACTTGGCACACTTTAAAATAGTGCCAAATTTTGGCACTGTTTTAAAGTGTGCCAAAATGGAGTACACTTACTAAAATATATAATACCCAAAAAAAAACATTACACTCCTCTCTTTCTCTTGTTCCCGCTCACGGTTCCCGCCCCGCTCGGTCTCTCTCTCTTGTCTCTTCGCTCGGTTTCTCTCTCTCGACGGTCAACATCCATTCCCTCTCTCAACCTATAGATCACATTCTCTCGGCGGTCATCATCTATTCTCTCCCTAGGTCGACATCCATTCTCTCTCTAGGTCGCTGGTCGAAATCTCTACTGCTGACACTCTCTCTCCGGCCCATTCTCTCTTTCTCTGGTCACTGCCCTGTTCTCTCACTGCACTCATCCCAATTAGGTAATTGAATAAAGCATTGTATTTTTTTAACCTAAGTTAGGTTTAACATTTGATCCTAGAGTTTATGATATGCCTGATTTGATTCGTATTTGTCTTTTAGGGTTTTGTATATACATATTTAAATATTTATTATTTTTTTTAATGTGTGAGTTTTTGGTTCAAATTGAATGTTGATAATGAAAAAAAATAAATCATGGGTTTTTATGTTCTTACCCCTTTAATTAAAATGCATATTTGATCTGATTTTTACATGTTACGGAGTTTTAAGAAAATTTAAGTGCTAAATATTCAATAATAATGGAAAAATAACAAATTGAAAAGTAGACACCCCACTAATTAAATGGATAAATGAGATTATGTGTTGAAAATTTAAAAAAAAACAAAAAAAACTATTTAAATAGTAAGTAGACATTAATACTAAACATTCAATAATGATGTTACGCATGTAGAAAAACCTTAGACCCGTTCAAGAGGTCTCACTATGACTGTGGTGAGAACTCTTGAATTGTCCCATTTTTGGACAGTTTGGAAATGCAAAAGTTTGTATTGTACATAATGATTATGCATGTCCTATTTTGAAAAATTCGGTGGCATATATTTATGTTCTTTGGGTGCATACTAGATTTATGTAGTGTTTTGTGTTTTCTTGGTCAAAAAACATAAGTAACACATGAACACTCCCAATTTAAGTTGTGTACTTGAAGAACTGTAGGGAGATGCTAGAGAAATTTTCTAGATTAGGACATTGCATGAGACATTATGACCAATACAAAATATGCATTTTCGAATGGGATAGGACCCTTACCCTGTAGAGGAGATGGATGAAATATAGGAGCTCAAATATATACATATTTACACTTGAATAAACTTCAATATATTTACAGTAAGCGTTTATATTATAATGTGTGTTCCTTAAACTTATCAGGATGTCGTCGGGAATCTACAAAGAGTGGATAAATGAGAAAAATATTGAGACCGATACATATAGAGATGGGGTGTTACAGTTTCAACATTATGTGCGTAGTAATAGTTCGAATGCTAAACATTCATGTCCCTGTAGACGTTGTCGAAATGGGAAAGGGCATGTTGTTATAGATGACATATTCGTTCATTTAATGACATATGGTATGGACATGAACTATACCTTATGGCATTTTCATGGTGAGACATTAGTTGTTGATCAAGTCCAACCACCACCGCAATCTGTGACACCGACAGAACACGCTGATGTGCACAATATTCCAATTTTGAATGATCGAGTGAATGATGCTTGTGAGATGTTTATGGGTGAAGCGGAACCTAGTGAACCTAATTGTGTAGGCAGTGATGAAGCCCCCACAACTTCTGAGGTTCCCAATATTTCGTACACACATAAATACAAAGGCAAGAAGTATGATCGTTTACATCAACTCGCACAGGAGCCATTGCACTCAGCTACCGGTTCTTCGCGTCATACCATAATGTATGCTCTTATAAAGTTGAATGATTTGAAAACACAATTCAATTTATCGGATGGTGCTACAGGTGGAATTCTTAGATTGTTAAATGAACTACTTCCTGAAGAGAACAACTTGACAACTAGTTATACATAAATAATAAACACCGTTAGAGATCTCGGTATAGATTATGTTAAGTATGACGTATGCATTAACAACTGTATGCTATTTTGGATAGAGCATGAAAAATCTACTAGATGTATAAAATGTGGTTCTTTATGCTACAAGTTTACTTGTCTAGACGAGGACGGTGTAGAAATTCAGAATACTAATGGAAAAAAGTACTCTAGGGTTCCTAAGAAGGTAATGCGACATTTCCCTCTAATCCCTCGGCTAAAACGGTTGTATACCATAAAATAGATAGCAGAGAAAATGACTTGGCACGCTTGTGCAAGCTCTTGTGTGGAATTCTTGCGTCATCCCCGAGATTCAGCAGAATGGGTAAATTCAAACATTTTGTGGAGAGATTTTGCAAAAGATCCACGGAATATTAGACTTGCAAAAGCAACTGATGGTTTCATCCCAAATAACATGTTTGGTCGTAACTATAGTTGTTTGCCAGTGATAATTCAACCTCTCAACCCTCCTCCATCAATGTGTATGGAAAAGTGAGTTTTTAATGTTATCTGTATTGATTCCCGAACCAAAGTCATCATCAAGTAATATTGATGTCTTCCTCTAACTGTTGGTTAATGAGATAAATATCTTATGGTCTGGATTTGAGGCTTGGGATGCGTACAAAAATGAGAGATTTCAGTTAAAAGCCATGTTGATGTGGGTTATACATAATTTTCCAGCTTATGGGATGTTATCAGGTTGTTTAACTCAAGGTTACAATGGGTGTCCTGTTTGTTCTACAAATACACCTTCTCAATATCTTTCTAAGTCAACGAAATGTTGTTACCAACGATCTCGTATGTTCCTTCCTAAAGACCATCCTTATAGGTTTGACACATCAAAGCAAATATTTAATGGTAAAATAGAGGATGCTATGGCTCCAAGAAAGTTAACAAGTGTAGAAGTTGAGCAGATAGTGTCACCTATCGCTCGAGAAGGTGTTCAAAGAGAGGGAGAGGGAGATAAAAAGGTAAAGGGGAAGGGGAAGGGGAAGGGGAAGGGGAAGGAGAAGGAGGATGTCGTAATGGAAGACGATGATTATCCAAGTGAGGGTGACGATGAGAATCTACGGGTACCGAGGGTTTTTCAAGGAGGTCAATTTTCTTTGACTTAGAGTACTGGAAGGATCATGATATTATACATAATTTAGATGTTATGCATGTTGAAAAGAATGTCACAGAGACTCTTTTAGGTACAATAATCTCGGTGAAAGGTTCATCAAATAAAGATACGGTCAAAGCCCATGAAGACTTGAAAGTTCATTTGAATCTTAAAAGGAAATTATGGATGAAAGATGTTGAACGCAGTAACAAAAGGCTTATGCCAAAGGCACCTTTCGCATTAGGAAAGGAAGAGAAAGAAGCCTTTTTTCTTACACTAAAAACATTAAAGGCACCGATTGGATTTTCATCAAATTTCAGCAACAATGTTAACCTCGATCCACCTGGATTTACCAATCTCAAGTCCCACGATTATCACGTCATTATGCAACGGTTGCTTCCTGCGTTGCTTATGCATTCATTTTCGGATGATAAGCCTTTGTTTAAAGATATACAATGGATAAGCATATTCTTTAATGTGTTGTGTGCCAAAGTGATATTTAGGGAACATCTTTTGAAGGCTAAAAGCGCATTGGTAGAGGCACTTTGTGTCTTTGAAATTTATTTTCCACCTGCCTTTTTTGTGGTGATGATCCACCTCATGCACCATTTAGCCGATGAAGCTTTGACAGCTGAGCCACCAAGATATCGGGCGATGTGGTTGTTTGAGAGAGAAATGGGAAGATATAAAAAGTGGTCACGAAATAAGAGGTACATTGAAGGGAGCATTGATAATGCATATTTGTTACATGAAGCTTCTTTGTATGCCATGGAGTACATATCGAAAAGAGGTGAAGGAACTCATAAGAGGAATCTTGAGGTTTTTTTTAATGATGAGTTTGATGACTCGGAATGCCAACGACCATTGGGTAAAAGTAAAGAATTGATCTTAAATAATGTACAATATGGACAAGTGTGAAGATGGGTTTTATCTCAATGCAACGGTGTTGATGAATGGAGAAGGTACACACTTAGTTCTATGTTAATTCATATTAATTGATTGTAATGTGATATTTCTTAATTTTGAAACTAATTTCTTATAGAAAATTTGTGGTAACTGAGACTCAATCGAGGAATAGAATTGATGATTTCATCCCTTGGCTAAGGAACGAGGCAAGTCTTTATTTATACATGTACTTTTTTATGAACCTTAATTATTTTTAATGAAACTTTAAAAAATTATCAATTCCTTACAGGCCTCAAGATTTAATGATACGGGAATTTTGCCATATGCTGATGGTACGCTCCATAGGGTTACCAGTTATGAGAAATTTCAATGCAATGGGTACATTTTTTGTACTTCTGGACATGAAAAGAATTATAACTTTCAGAGTAGTGGTGTATCCACTAAGGCCTTTAATAAGAAGGGGATTATGACAACCTTTTATGGAGTTATTAGACAAATACTCGACCTCAATTACATTGAGTTCACACATACTGTCTTTTATTATGATTGGGTGGATGTTGATGATAAGAATGCTTGCAAAGTTGAACCCACCTCAAAATTGGTGATGGTGAATCTTAGTAAGCTCGTGAGTAAAAATACCATTCACGATGATCCGTTCATCCCTGCATCTCAATCCAGTCAAGTATTTTATTGTCAAGATGTAAAGTTAAAGGGGTGGTCAGTTGTTTTACACTCTCCCAAGAGTCTGACAAAAGAAATAGATGCGATTGATATTGACCGTACGATGTATGACTCCATTCGTGAGGAAAATAATAAATTGCTGGAGCTTTTGGACACGTATTTCTAGTGCAATGATTTAGTTATGAACTTATTTTTGAATATGCAATATTATATTTTTTATTATTTTGAACGAGTAATATTCTATTTATTCCGTTTGTTGTTGTTATAAACATTTAATACTCTATTGTTGTTTGAACATTTAATACAGGTATGGCTGTTTGAACTTGTAATTCTATGTTTACAGATGTTTGAACATGTAATATACTAGTGTCTATTTGAACATATATTCTTGTAATGTTTATTCTGATTATTTTGGTGTCCAATAGTAATTTTTTTCCAGATAAATGTCTCATATTGGTGATACTTCACAACCGTCAATAAATGGGGTGACACCTATATCAACCTCCCGTTCTAAGGTTGCTTCGGGTGTTTTAAGAGTAAGTGATGGCTCTTTCGCCAAGAAATTAAAATTTAATGAGCACGACCTTCCAGTTGGTGAAGATTTATATACACTCTCAACCAGGTTGGGAGACTTAGCAAGGACACATGTTCCCATTTCTTATATGAGTTAGAAACAAGTGGATGTGCAATATAAGAACTCAGTTTGGTCATCATTAATGGTATACTATTCCTTTCTATTCCAAATAATGTAATAGTTAGTAAATTCAATTATGTGATGTTTTAATTTTATTTCTTCATATATTGTAGAAAGAGTTCCCAGATGTGCGCGAAAGTCAGAAGCAAATTTTTATGAAAAAAGCGAACGATGCTTGGAAAAAGTTCAAGTCAAAGCTAAGGGTTAATTTGAAGGATGGTGATGTTGGAAAGTGGAAGGAGAAACTTCCACGAAATGTCAAATCTGAGGACTGGGAGGTGTTTTGTAATAATGAAGCTTTAGAGGTTCAAAAAACTTTGCGAAGAAATAACAAAAAGACTAAAAAAAATTGTGTGAGAAAGACAACTCATAACACAGGTCGTCATGGTTATGCCAGAGCTTCAGAGAATTGGAGAAAGAAGCATGGGCGTGCACCCACTCGTGCTGAATTGTGGTTGGCAGCTCATATACTCAAAGGAGGTGGTTATGCCCCTCATGATAAAATATTTTCGATAATTTAAAATTTTTAATGTTCGTTTTGTCAAAAAAAAGTATCGTATCATCAAACCTAATGTTAATATATTTTTGTACAGGACCAAATTCAATTGCTTCTAGATGTATACAAAGCGAGTGGTCAGGAGGAGACCTTGGATGCCGGGCCTATTTTTGAGGTTTTTGGAAAAGATACGCGAGGACGTGTTTGTTGTGTTGGGTCCACAATTTCGAGAACCGCTATATTAGCGTCGGCATTTGCTAGAGAAATGCTTGAAGAGGTGAAAGAGGACACCAAAAATTGGAAGGATCATGTTGATCACCTAAGGAGTGACATAGAGGGGATAAAGTCTTCATTATCAGAATTCATTACTGACTTCAAAATCGGGAAATTTTCATGTGTTGGACACAACGTTCAGGAGTTACCTACTTTAGGCACCGCGGCTCCTTCGTGTTCTCTTTCCTCCCCTGCATTCGAGGTTCCAAATTCACCTCTCTAATTGAATGCAAAATACTATCCCATACACGTGAACTTGTTGGTTATGGGAGGAAAACGCAACCAGGAGCCGTCTCGACCGTTCACTTCCATGCGTTGAGAAAGAATGAAGTGCAAGTTTTATTCGATGACATCAAAGTTCCCGAGTATCCAGTTTGCAGTGGAAAACAATCTCATTGTGAGAACTTGGAAGATGTTGGTAAAAATGAAATTATGTATTGGCTCGACGACCTTTGTCCTCCCATTGGTGACACCGACGAATGAACACAGGTATAAACACACTGATAAGACTCTCTTTCAATTTCATCTTTACTAATTAATATTCGTCCATTAATATTTGTGTGTATGTATATATCTTTATGTCGGTTCTTCTTTATATGCAACAAATATGTTATTGTGAGCATATAGGCAACATATATGCTGCTGCGTGCATATATGCTACTGCATATATGCAACTGTATGCATATATGTTGCATATATGCTGCTGCGTGCATATATTCTACTGCATATATGCATACAACTACTACATATATGCAACATATATGCATACAGTTGCATATATGCTGCATATATGCATACAGTTATTGCATATATGTTGCATATATGCTGCTGCGTGCATATATGCTACTGCATATATGCATACAACTACTGCATATATGCAACATATAAGCACACAGTTGCATATATGCTGCTGCGTGCATATATGCTACTGCATATATGCATACAGCTACTGCATATATGCAACATATATGCACACAGTTGCATATATGCATACAGTTATTGCATATATGCTACTGTATGCATATATGCTACTATATGCTGAAAATTAATATAGCGACTAGTAATTTGGGACAGGGGATAAACAAAGCACAAAAGTGCCAATAACGTGGTCCTCTAAAAAATGTGCAAGAAATTGACCCGTACATAGATCAAGAATTATATGTTGTTGAAGTGTCTAGTACAAAGGATGAAAAACTAATCCAGAAATTCTAGTACATATCTCTCTTAGTTCTTATTTGAACCTCCCGCTCTTCGAAAAAGGCAACATTACTAGTAGACACCTGCACATCTCCTACCAATTGATTTTGTCTTAGTTGAAAATAATCTCCCTCCATGATCTATAGACCTGTAGACCTGTAGCTATAGCCTCTTAGTTTGAGAAATCTTGCAGACCTGTAGCTACAACCTCTTAGTTTTAGAAATCTTGCAGACCTGTACCTGAGAAATATTACAGATCTGTAGACCTGTAGACCTTTACATAATCTTACAGACCTGTAGCTACTTCAGCCTCTTAGTTTGAGAAATGGGCTTAGTCTATAAACAAGTAATTTTCCCCACCTTCCACTTGGGTTATCATGCATCTGAGGTATGGCCCATAGTTGTAGTTATTGTTCCACACTAATGGAAGAAATCTTCGAGGATCGAAAAGGGGATTAGGACAAAATTTGTTGAAGTTACACTTGAAAAGTAGTGACTTCACATGGTGTCATTAAATCAGTAAGGTCCATAGTTGGAGGATAAACCTCAGCTTGTGAGGAGCTAACCTTAAAGGAAAAGTCATTTGTTCCGGAGTATCCTCAAGAGCTAGAAAATGCCAGGTGACTTTAGCTTGTGGACATGGACACTCTTATAGTTGGGTTCTCCCGACTCGACTTCCAAGGTATCTTAGACCCACATGATGACACCTTGGTAATTACAACAAGAGTACATGGATGCGAGGTGCAGAGAATCCTCGTAGATGGGGGGAGTTCAACAGACGTGATGTTTTGGCCCTGCTTCAAGAGCCTAGGTCTTAGCAGAGCTAGGCTGGTACCCTATCATCATCCTTTAATGGGCTTCAGCAGTGAAAGGGTCCACCCATTGGGCATGTATGAGATGGACGTACAAATGGGTGATGAGTGGCCTAAGAGGTTGACTCGGAAGATTAACTTTTTCGTTATGGATGAAAACGTCTTCTCGTCCTATAACCTCATCATAGGAAGAGTAGCCCTTAAGAAGTTTGAGGCCGTACCGTTAACGGTCCACCAGATGCTAAAATTACCGACCCCCTATGGGGTAGGGGAAGTGCAAGGTGACGATACCATAGCACGAGAATGTTACTTCAACTCGGCCGAAGAGAGAGAGGCCCATAAGAGGGCAATCACCACTTATAACATTGATACACTTGACCCAAGAGATGAAACAAAATTGAAGAAGGGAGAGGCTGCGAAAGAGGTAGAATCCATCATCCTCAAAGAGGACGAACCGAAAAAAACCATCTAGGTCGGTAAAGCCTTAAAAATAGAAATCAAGGAAGAGCTGATAAACTTCTTGAGGAAGAGGCAGGGTGTCTTCGCTTGGAGTCATGCAGACATGCCCGACATCAACCTTGAGGTTATGTGTCACAAGCTTAACGTGACCAAAGATTCCAGGCCAATCAAACAAAGACGAAGAGTTTACTCTAGGGAGAAGTACGATGTCATCCGGGAAGAAGTTAAAAAATTGGAAGAGGTTGAGTTTATTAGAGAAGTCATATATCCGGAGTGGTTATCGAATGCAGTCATCGTGCCTAAAGCCAATGGAAAGTGGAGAATGTGCATTGATTTCACTGACCTGAATAGGTCTTGCCCAAAAGACAACTATCCCTTACCTCCGATAGATCAGATGGTAGATGCTACTGCAGGGCATGAGCTCATGAGCTTCATGGATTCGTATTCAGGATACAACCAGATCTTCATAGATGCGAAAAACTCAGAGAAAACAACCTTCATTACCGATAAAGGGACGTACTGCTACAAAGTGATGCCCTTCGGTCTGAAAAATGCAGGGACGACATACCAACATCTTGTGAATAAGATGTTCAAAGATCAAATAGGCAAGACTATGGAGGTGTATGTAGACGATATGCTGATGAAGAGCTTAAAGGCCTTCACTCATGTGGTAGACCTTGAAAAGACCTTAGATACTATGGACTTGTACAGGATGAAACTCAACCCCACGAAGTGTGTCTTCGGGGTAGGAGCTGGTAAGTTTCTTGGACTTATCGTCAATCAAAGAGGAATCGAAGCAAACCCTGAGAAAATCAAGGCTTTGCTTGACATAAAGATACCAAGGAATATCAAGGACGTCCAAAGACTCACGGGGAGAGTGGCCGCACTCAACAGGTTTGTTTCCAGAGCAACGGACAGGTGTCTTCCATTCTTTAAAGTTCTTAGAAAGGCCTTCCAGTGGGACAAAGAGTGCAAAGAGGCTTTTAACCAACTCAAGTCTTACCTTGGGTCTCCCTTGTTATTATTTCGTCCCATAGTAGGAGAGAAATTGTATGTTTATCTAGCTGTCTCTGAATTGGCTATTAGTGCAGCCATAGTATGGAAAGACGTTGGAATCCAAAGGCATGTGTATTTCAACAGTAAAGCCCTTCAAGGGTCTGAGCAAAATTACCCTCGTATGGAAAAGTTAGCCTATGCCCTGATACATGCTTCCAGGAAGATGAAGCCCTACTTCCAAGCCCATTCCATGGTCGTCCTCACCGATTCCCCACTAAGACAGGTTCTACATAAACCTGATAAGTCTGGAAGATTAATGACCTGGGCCATCGAGTTAGGGGAGTATGACCTTACTTACCAACCTAGGGCAGCCATTAAAGGGCAGTCCCTCGCAGACTTTGTTACCGAGTTCACATGGGAAGAGGCCGAGGTAGAGAATGACCTAGTGGGTGCTGAAGGGTAAAACAACAGGGTCTTCCGAGAACAGGAACAGGTTGCACCAAACGTCTTCCGAGAATAGGAAAAGGTTGCACCAAACGTCTTCCAAGAACAGGAAGAGGTTGCGCCAAACGTCTTTCAAAACCAGGAAGAGGTCGTATCTAAGAAGATCAGGAGCGGAGTAGCGGAGAACGAGGAGGATCGATACCTCTTTAGGCAAGGAATCATGTCAGAAGGGGCCATCTCATCGGATACAGACATTTGGAATCTCTTCGTTGATGGTTCTTCCTGTGACAGTGGAAGCGATGCAGGGTTGATACTTTCAGCTCCAGATGGTGCCAACATTGAATACGCTTTGAGGTTCAACTTCAAGGCCTCTAACAACGAGTCAGAATATAAAGCCATGATAGCAGGTCTCTCATTGGCAAAGACTTTAGGAGTAAGATGACTCCTACTTCATAGCGACTCAAGGTTAGTTGTCAATTAAGTATTGGGAGTCTATGAAGCCAAAGATGAAAGGATGGCTAAGTATCTGCAGAGGGTGAGAATGATGTTAGAATATTTCGAAGAGATAAAACTGAAGAGAGTACCTTGATAAAATAACAACCACGCAGATGCATTGGCCAGGTTGGCCTCGACGACGAAGACAGACATCAGAAGGACAGTTCCGGTCGAGGTCTGAGCAAAAGCGACAATCGAGGAAGAAGAGGTTTGTAACCCTTGTCTCAATTTGAACCTAGGAGACTCATGGATGGACCCCCTCATCAGATATATCAAAGAGGGAGAGTTATCGGAATCCAAGCTTGAGAGGAGGAAATTGAGATATAGGGCTGCCAAGTTCTCCATAGTAGGAGACGTCCTATATAAGAAGGGATTTCTGTTGCCTCTCCTCAGATGTGTGCATCCCACCGAAGTTCCCCGCGTCTTACAGGAAGTTCATGAGGGTTCTTGCTCCAGTCATATAGGAGGAAGACCCTTAGCCAAAAGGATAATTACACACGGATACTGGTGGCCAACTTTGGCCAAAGATGGTGCAGCTTACGTGAAGAGGTGCGATAAATGTCAGAGATTCTCCACTGTTCCTCACTAACCTCATAAACCTATGATGTCAATCACTTCCCCATGGCCATTTACAGTATGGGAAATTGACTTAGTAGGACCCCTACCAAGAGTTTCCAATAATTACCAGTTTTTGATAGTTGCCATTGACTACTTATCAAAGTGGGTAGAGGCAGAGCTGATGATCACGATCACCGAACAGAAGACCTTCCAATTTATTTGGAGGAACATCATATAGAAACATGGCCTCCCAAACACTCTCATCTCAGATAATGGAACTCAGTTCAAGAACTCCTCTTTAGAAAAGTATTGCGAAAGAGTTAGGATAAAGCAATTCTTCTCATCTCCTGGACGACCTCAGACAAATGGTCAAACGGAGGTCATAAACAGAACAATCCTCGATGGGATCAAGAAGAGGTTAGAAGAAACAAAGGGGAGATGGACTGAAGAGGTTTATGTTGTGTTGTGGTCCTACAGGACAACAACAAGGACACCAATATGAGAAACCCCGTTCATGCTAGCACATGGCTCAGAGGACGTCATACCAACAGAAGTGGGGCTCCCTACTCATAGGGTTCAGACCTATGACCCTGATAAAAATGGGGAAGATAGGAGACTAGACCTAGATATGATTGAAGAGAGAAGGGAGGACGCAGAAATTAGACAAGTAGCTTACCAGCAGAGAGCAGCAAAATTCTATAATGAGAGGGTGAAATCAAGACCCATTGCTATGGGAGACTTAGTACTGAAGAGGCCTTACAGAAAACAAACAAACTCAACCCAAACTGGCATGGTCCCTACAAAGTGACAAAAGAGGTTATGCCCGGGACCTGCAGGCCAGAAAACCTAGAAGGAGAACCTTTTGCCAATCCCTGGAATGATGATCATCTAAAAAAATATTACATATGATGTTGCAAGAAAGTTTACGTAAATGAACCATCTTACGAAGAGATTATTAATGAGAGATCAGCTTCCATGACAATTCTTGCTTCATAGTGCTCTAATGATAGAATGTGTGAGGATAACATCTTAGTTGATGACCTCAGACCTTATAACATCATCATTTAGTGACAAGGTTTGAGGTCAGACATCATACTTGGATGACCTCAGACCCTTAACATCATTAATTTGGTGAAACTAATTATGGGGATAACATCTTAGTTGATGACCTCAGACCTCATAACATAATCATTTGGTGACAAGGTCTAAGGTCAGACATCATACTTGGATGACCTCAGACCCTTAATATCATTAATTTGGTGAAATTAATTATGAGGATGACATCTTAGTGATGACCTCAGACCTTATAACATCATCATTTGGTGACAAAGTCTGAGGTCAGACATTATACTTGGATGACCTCAGACCCTTAACATTATTAATTTGGTGAAATTAATTATGAGGGTGACATCTTAGTGATGACCTCAGACCTTATAACATCATTAATTTGGTGACAAGGTTTGAGGTCAGACATCATACTTGGATGACCTCAGACCCTTAACATCATTAATTTGGTGAAATTAATTATGGGGATAGCATCTTAGTTGATGACCTCAGACCTCATAACATCATTATTTGGTGACAAGATCTGAGGTCAGACATCATACTTGGATGACCTCGGACCTCACAACATCATCATTTGGTGACAAGGTCTGGGGTCAGACATCATACTTGGATGACCTCAGACCCTTAACATCATTAATTTGGTGAAATTAATTATGAGGATGACATCTTAGTGATGACCTCAGACCTTATAACATCATCATTTGGTGACAAGGTCTGAGGTCAGACATCATACTTGGATGACCTCAGACCTCATAACATCATCATTTGGTGACAAGGTCTGAGGTCAGACATCATACTTGGATGACCTCAGACCCTTAACATCATTAATTTGGTGAAATTAATTATGAGGATGACATCTTAGTGATGACCTCAGACCTAATAACATCATCATTTGGTGACAAGGTCTGAGGTCAGACATCATACTTGGATGACCTCAGACCCTTAACATTATTAATTTGGTGAAATTAATTATGGGGATAACATCTTAGTGATGACCTCAGACCTTATAACATCATTGTGGTGACAAGGTTTGAGGTCAGACGTCATACTTGGATGACCTCAGACCCTTAACATCATTAATTTGGTGAAATTAATTATGGGGATAACATCTTAGTTGATGACCTCAGACCTCATAACATCATCATTTGGTGACAAGGTTTGAGGTCAAACATCATACTTGGATGAACTCAGACCCTTAACATCATTAATTTGGTGAAATTAATTATGGGGATAACATCTTAGTTGATGACCTCAGACCCTATAACATCATCATTTGGTGACAAGGTCTGAGGTCGGACATCATACTTGGATGACCTCAAACCCTTAACATCATTAATTTGGTGATAGTATTTATGAGGATGACATCTTAGTTGTTGACCTCAGACCTTATAACATCGTTATCTGGTGACAAGGTCTGAGGTAAGACTATTAATTTGGTTTAAACAGACATCATTGCAACAAGACTTTTGAGCTGAACATCGCATGGCAAAGAAGCATTCAACAAAGAAATCAAATGAAGTGAAACCCTCCTCAGAGGATGTTATCCAAGTGTAAAATTCAAAATGTAAGCTGACAATGTTCTTTAGAGATTACAACTAATCAGGGGTTACAAAACAAAGATTCACAAAATAGCCTAAGGATTAGAGGGGAGAGTGATGGTATCCTCGGCCTGATTCTCTTGGATGACGTTGGTTACCTCGTCCCTATCTTCTCTGATGTTAGCTCCTTCTATCTCCATACCGTCCAGTGGCGCAGTCTCTACAAGGGAATCGACCTCCTCTTCAACCTCTTGAAGGGCTTGGGCAAGCTGAGGGTTAGCAAAACCCAGACCTATGAAGTCAGAGGCCTTCAAACTGCATGCCTACTTCTCCTTAGCAGTCGCCCATTTGATAGTAGCCTTAATACCTCTCTCGAGGTACTCAAAACCGAAGCTCATGAATTCATCGGAGACTTTATAATCAACCAATATCCCCTCAGAAGCATCCTCGAGGGCTGCCTTCACTGCAGAGTCAACCTTTTGTTGGAGAACGTCGTCCTTGGCCTTCAGAGCACCAACGTCGTCCTTTTTGAGCTTGGAGATCTCTTTCTCCAGGTCCTTAACCTTCTTCTCAGACCTCACAAAAGAAGACTTCAAACGGTCTACCTTGGCATTCAGGGAGCTTTGCGCCTTCTCGGCCTCCTGACCCTTCTGGATGAGGGGTAACTTCCTCAGAGTCTAATTGGCAAGATGATGCATAGTAGCCAGACCCTGCAAATCAAGTGGTCGTGTATATGAGTTGAAATTCAAAATAGAGGTTACACTTTGAAGCTATACTGAACTCTGAAGACATACCTGAATAGACCTGTGGAGGCCGAACTCAACCAGCAGAGGTGTGTCCATGGATCAGCAAAAACGTTTGTCAGCATCGGTCATGGCAGAGCAACTGGTATCCAGTGCCTGCAGACTGTGGCCTATGATGCTGTCATTGATTTTTAGTTGCTCTATTTGAGCAGCCAATGCATCAGCAGAGGATATTGGGATGGCAGAGTCTCCACCTTTTTTCTTCTGCCTCTGATCCTCAGGGGCAGGGTCGGTAGAACATCTCTTCTTTGTGGCCTGAACCTTCGAGGTTGAGGGAGGGGGAGGAAGGGCATTTAGACCTGCCTTCTTAGCAAGCTTTGTCAAACTCGATGCTGCCATTTCCCAAAGCTCGTCGGATATTCCCTTTGGACGCTCTACAAAATAGAAAGGTATGAGTCAGAGAGTCAGACATGCATAAACTTAGAGGCATAACTTGGAATAAAAAACACTTACCAAGCTCTGTAAGAGGACTTGCCCCTAAACCAGTCTCAGAGAGGTAGTGGGGGGTCATTAGGTGTTCAAATTTGACGAGCAGACCATGCATCCCCTGATCCTGAAGGTCTTTTACCTTCTGAAGATTTTGCAAGCTCAGACCAAGGTCGGCCTTAGCAGCCATTGAAACCTTTCCCCATCTTATAGGCATCCTCATCTCTAATGGGGAAGAGGGGGCATATGGGCCAAATTCCCATGGCCCTGAGGCAAAGAAGTAGCGTGGTTTCCAATTATGATTAGAAGTTTGATTTATCTGAAGCATCTTCTTTTCAGGTTTTCGAGCTACAAAATGATAATAGCTCGGATGATTTCTGGCAAATGAAGGGACATATCATCCTATGAAGACTTGGACTGGAAGGTCTGAGTGATGGACATCCCTTCATAATACAATGGCCCCAATTATCACCCTCCAAGCATTGGGTGATAACTGGGAAGGGGCCAAGTTGATATAGGCTAGTATAGACCTGATGATGGGATGGATGGGAAGACGAAATCCCAACCTGAACATCTTCTCGTATAGGCAGATCTCACCATCTCGACCGTGGTAAGCCCTCTCTTCCTTCAGAGGTCTCCTAAGATTTATGGAGGGGTTGATGAAGTATAAATACCTGAAGCAAAGAAGGTCGACCTCACTAACTGTACTCTCAATCTCGGCTGCCTTAGAGACGTCAATATCACTCTCAGAATCATCATCAACATCTAACTCAACGTCGACCTGAGCCGATGATTGGGCTCCACTTGGAAACCTCTAAGAGAACTCAGCCCCTGTGACAGCCGACAAGGGTATGGCTTCAAGGATTGGCGGAACCGCCACACTCGTCCCAATAATTTCAACCTCAGAGGAAGAGGTTGATGTGCTTGAACTTTTGTGGGACGAGGCTCGACTGGAAACCTCCACTTGATCAGGGGCCCGATCTTGCTGAGTTAAGAAATCCATAGCCTCTCGAAAAGAGTCCACAGACATAGGGTCTGAGGAGGATGACTCAGACTCAGACATTGACAACGGCTCAGTAGGGACCTTTGCTTGGTTAACTGGTTCGGATGGTTCAGGATATAAGACCTTCAGAGGTGGTGGAAAGATAGGTCTGAGGGGGAATTCTTATGACCTACGAGCTTCCTCCTGCACTCTTTCTATTTGCCTAATTTTCTCTAAAGTCTTCTCTCTGAGAGAGGGGAGTTCCTCTAAGAGTTGGTAAAGAGGTCTGAACATAAGAGGCAGACCCTACAGTTACAACTCTCCTAAACAACAAACAGGACTGACTAATGGAATGAGGCAATCTAAGGATCAAACTATCATATTTGAAGCAATTACTATAAAAAACACACAAGAACAGTTCACTAGAAAAAATGGAACCTCGCCGAAAATCTCCAAAAACTCACCGAAAAATGCAAAAGTAAGAAGAAGACAGGAAAAATGAAGAAGATAGAATGGTAGAGGATACCTGAAGATGAAATGGTAAAGGATAAGGAAGAAAATGTGAGAAATCACCACCAAAAGCTTCAAGCCAGAGCCTTTCTAGAGAGAGAAAGCTGCAGACGCGAGTTGAACTAGGAAAAATAGAGAAGTGAAGAAGAAAGAGGGGAAATAGGGTTTAAACCCTTAATATGAATGCATGTTTCCCAAGGCCCATCATTGCCTTGGGAGCCCCAAAGGACGGATGACATCACATGCATGCCAGGCACGCCACACACTTTAGCAATGGAAAAGTGTTAAATGGACATTGGCACAAGAGAGACCTCGGAGATGTAGAGACCCCACAGTCACCTGCTCTCACATGTAACTAAGGGTTGGGGGGTGATTGATATGCCCCAAATGTTCTAACTCAGCTCAGGGACATCAACCTCGACTGAGGACATGGCCGACGTTGGAAGGGACTTGGATCGATGACCGATAGCCTCGGCCATAACAGGGTCGGCCCTGGCCGACACCACTACCAACCTTTTCAAGGGGAGACTGCATAAATCAGGGGGTCAGCAGTTCGCCAGTTCACCACCAACTATGACAACCTTGGCCGGGGGTAGGCCGAGGTTACAAGGAGCCATACTTCTACCAAGTTCAACCCCATAAGTGAATCAGCCGATGTTTCAGGCATATTCTAGCTTAACCTCGGCCTAGACCGACCTTAATACCTTACCTCGGCTTCACTTAAGCTGAGACCATAATGGCTCGTCTCGGATTGGGTGGGCAGCTAGAACTTACTAACCTCGAACTCTTCTAGGCCGAGGTCATGACCAAGCACGGAGGCCGAGCTCTTATTGACATATGTGTGGACAAGGATACGTGGACACAAATCAGTTATAACAAATCATTCCCCCCACGTGGGGGGAATATTTCATCATCATTCTCTACATGTGACAGGGACAGATGTCTTCATAATATTGGCTCGATCAACACACGCATGCTCTTTACATGCATGGGGTTACACTACACCCCCCTAGACACTATAAATACTTGTCTCTCCTTCTTAGAAAAGGACCGAAATTAGTAACCCCAGCTGAAACTCTGTTCAAATACACAGTAGAGAGAGAAAGCTTGAGAGTTTGTATTCATGGCCTTTAGAGCCCTCATACAGTGATACATATCATACACTTGCACAGTGGATGTAGGCCAGATTGGCTAAACCACTTATATTCCGGTGTGATTCCTCTTCTCCTCACCTCATTCTCTTATATTTGCTATATACGCGTGCTGCCATTGTTAACATTGAATTGAGCTCACAAACACCTTGAAGGGTGGTGCTATTTCCAGCATCATCAATATTATCATCAACATTGGAACCTTGATTGGGCTTTTCTTCCATAAGAGATAAAATACCAGTAACCTCATATTAAGATATGGGATTGGAAGCAGGATAGTCAACATTTATTAGGCTTGATTCACTTCAGGAACTGGGAATAAATGTTTGAGCAGGAGCATCAATTAGCTCATTTTTTCAGAAGCTAAAAGAGGAGTAATAAGATCTGCAACTTGTAAAGGTTTCTCCACATTGGCTGAGCTATTAACTAAGTTTATAATAAGAGAAAAATAGTTTGAAGTTGGGATTTTGGGGTAATAATAACAGAGTATAAATCTTGCTTTAAAAGCAAAACACATTGGTGTACCTGCCAATTAGACCTTATGAATAGGTCTCCGACTATCGTTTTCACATGTTTCCTCTTTGGAATGTTAAATATGGTTGATATGGGAGTTTCAATAGGTTCAGGGGTAGATGAAGAAGTACTAACTAGAACATCAGAATACGATTTGTCCATTCTAGTACGACCACAAACCAATATGTAATGGATTTTAATTAACACTATCATGGTTTGACCACAAACCAACAAAAGCCTCAGCCACTTTAGTATAAAAATAATCATCAATTATGCTAAAGGTGCTTCGAACCTCATGATAACTACTAATCCCAACCATTATAGTTGTTTTAATAATTTGAAAAGACCTTAAAATAAATGTGGCTTGGCAAGACTCCTCTCAGGGACTAGAATAGATTGATAAAAGCCAAATCACTTGGAAAATTGAGCAAATAAGTAAATTTCCTCAAAATATTTGGAATTGCGGGATTGCGAGATTACGTAATTACGGAATTGCGTAGTCCCGGGTCCCCCGGTTTGAGAGTATGACGATAATCTTCAAAAATACACTTAGACTTAAAAACAAGCCGTTAAAGGGAGAAAACCCAAACCAGCCCCCAAACGACCCCGTAGGAGGCATGAACACCTCGCACGGGACCAATGTAACTTGTAGAACTGACCGCGTAGTCCCTGGTCTCCCGGTTTGAGAGTATGACGATACTTTGCAAAAATCACACTTTAGACTTAAAAATAAGCCGTTAAAGGGTGAAAACCCAAACCATCCCCCAAACGACCCCGTAGGAGGCACGAACACCTCGCACGGGGACTAATGTAACTTGTAGGAACTGATCGCGTAGTCCCGGGTCTCTCGGTTTGAGAGTATGATGATAATTTGCAAATATCACACTTAAGACTTAAAAACAAGCCGTTAAAGGGTGAAAATCCAAACCAGCCCCCAAACGACCCCGTAGGAGGCACGAACACCTCGCACGGGACCAATGTAACTTATAGGAGCTGATCGCGTAGTCCCGGGTCTCTCGATTTGAGAGTATGATGATAATTTGCAAAAATCACACTTAGACTTGAAAATAAGCCGTTAAAGGGTGAAAACCCAAACCATCCCCCAAACGACCCCGTAGGAGGCACGAACACCTTGCACGGGACCAATGTAACTTCTAGGAACTGATCGCATAGTCCCGGGTCTCCCGGTTTGAGAGTATGACGATAATTTTCAAAAATCACACTTAGACTTAAAAACAAGCTGTTAAAGGGTGAAAACCCAAACCAGCCCCCAAACGACCCCGTAGGAGGCACGAACACCTCGCCGGGACCAATGTAACTTGTAGGAACTGACCGCGTAGTCCTGGGTCTCCCAATTTGAGAGTATGACAATAATTTGTAAAAATCACACTTAGACTTAAAAACAAGCCGTTAAAGGGTGAAACCCAAACCAGCCCCCAAACGACCCCGTAGGAGGTACGAACACCTCGCACGGGACCAATGTAACTTGTAGGAACTGACCGCGTAGTCCCGGGTCTCTCAGTTTGAGAGTATGACGATAATTTGCAAAAATCACACTTAGACTTAAAAACAAGTCGTTAAAGGGTGAAAACCCAAACCAGCCCCCAAACGGCCCCGTAGGAGGCACGAACACCTCGCACGGGACCAATGTAACTTGTAGGAACTGACCGCGTAGTCCCGGGTCTCTCGGTTTGAGAGTATGATGATAATCTGCAAAAATCACACTTAGACTTAAAAACAAGCCATTAAAGGGTGGAAACCCAAACCATCCCCCAAACGACCCCGTAGGAAGCATGAACACCTCGCACGGGACCAATGTAACTTGTAGGAACTGACCGCGTAATCCCGGGTCTCAGGGTTTGAGAATATGACGATAATTTCCACTCATATATGTAATTTTTTAGTTTGAGTAAATCTTTTTTTGTAAATTATTGGGTTACTAATATCGTATCTTTTTTGTATCCTATTTTTTTGGCAGGATAACAGTTTATCGTTGGCATTTATTCACGTGGAACACACAGAGAACTCAGTGGTTTACAAAAAGGGGTTTATTCATGATTCCATTTTTTTGTGTCATGGCCGTGCGGTCTTTTGTTGTTTTATTGTTGACTTTTATGTCCGTGCAGGCTTTTGTAAGTTAATTGTTATATTTTGTGGCCGTGTGGGCTTTATGTTAGGCAGGTTTTGTATTAACAGGTTTTGGAATGTCCAAAAAATAGAGGAAACTCTGCCCAATTTTTTTTAGGCATGTGAACTGTTAAAGACTTGTAATATTTTGAAGTTTGTATGTACATTAGTTTATTAACAACATGCAATATTATTAATTTGTGAATTTTGTGCTTTCAAATAATTATTATTTTTTTATAAAAAATGTGGCACAGTTCAAAACCGTGGCAAAAGTGTATCATATTTTGGCACGGTTTTGAACCGTGCCAAAGCTTTTTAAACTATTTTGAATCTGGCACAGTTAAAAACTGTGCCAAAAGTATGCCAGAAATATCAAATTCTGGCACGGTTTAAAAGTGTGCCAGAAGTGTTCCTGTTTGGCCAAATCTGGCACAGTTAAAAACTGTGCCAAAAGTGTGCCAGAAATATAAAATCCTGGCACGGTTTAAAAGTGTGCTAGAAGTGTTCCTGTTTGATCAAATCTGGCACACTTTTGAGCCATGCGAGAAAAAAATTGCCATTTTGGAACACCTGATTCTGGCACAGTTCAAAACCGTGCTAGATTTGATCTGGCACAATTTTAAACCGTGCCAGATTCCTATTTTTAGTGTAGTGGGTACCCACTCATCTCAAGGCTTATACTCTAACGCACTAACTTAATAACACATGCTAACACACTACCTTGGTCGTAAGGTTAACTCTAATAACGACAAATCATACCTAGTGCTTCTAAAATCGCATATAAAGAGAACGAGCCTATAATCTCCGCTCTAACGTTTCGATCCCCTCGAAAAGCCGACACTCTAAGCGTCCGTTCGCTCACCTTGCGACTTCGAATTTCCCTAAAAAAGGAAGCTATACTTATTGCACCCATGATTGGATTATTGTGTACCTCATACGACGTTCCATCCCACAAACTCCAATCCCATTTATAACTGCCTCACGAAATAATCTTCAACTTTATATACTACGTCCCTTCTATATCTGGTAGTATATAAAGTCAACTTACCAAGGTGCATATTTCCCCTATAATCCGTGCTTATCAGCACACTATTGCAAATGTCACACACATAACACTCTCTCTAAAAAAAATGGGCCTCACTTTCTTGTCCTGGTGCTAACATTTGGGTATTTTCAATAATCTTCTCAAGATTCAATTCTTCCTATACTTGGAAATCTAATCCTTCTCAAGGTTAACCCACCAATCTTCTTGTGGTTAACTTACAACAATCTCCCTATATCAGCGCCACTAGTCCTACTGGCCTTACTTCAGGGTAGTCCTAAGATCAATGTGTTTCCTACACACGTAAAATGAATACTATTATAAATATGTCCCTAGTGCCCAAGACCTCTCTCAAATTCTGACATTCGCTCGGTTTCATGGGTGGCACGTCTCGCAAAGCGAAATCCAAATAAGGAACCCTTCCGTTACACTACTTCCTCGCATCGTTGGTTGTCGAGATATAAAGTCCTAAGTCACACCATCGGGACGTTCTAAATCCTACCTCATTAACCTACTAACGTACTTCTACCACTATGTCCTTCCATGCTAGTGAAATGGAAAGTCTAACTAATCGGGGTGCCTACTTTATGCAAAAAGTGTTAAGAACATCATACCCAAAACATACTTCCTCTGAATTTGCCTTCTGTTCAAGGCCTAGCTATAAGCTTCAACCCGACTTCCTTTACCTTGCCTCACCCACATACTTGCGGTAAGAGAATCATTTCCAGTGATTTTCCACAACACATCTATTTCCATTAGCCCCTGATCATCACATGACTCTCAGCTAAATTATCATCAAAACCAACATCCTAGCCGATAATAACATCTCTCCACTCTCGACGTCATTAAGGTTTGTGCGTGGAGTGTCTTGAAAGGTGAAAACCAAACAAGGAATCCCTATGATACACTACTACTTAACTTTGTCAGTCGTGGAGGTATGTCAGCATAAAACATATAAAACAATAAATCCTGCATACCTTAGATCATATCTATAAGGTCCCCAAGCACTAAAGTTAAGATAGTGAAACATCTACTCACCGAAGTTCCATCTAAACATATTTAAAAATATGGTGAGCTCAACCTGTATCTAGGTGAGATATCACAACAACAACCCGTTCCGCCCTGGAATTGTGGATACGATAGTCTTGCAATCATTAGCCTACTATCGCTCCAATCATCCACAAATACATTACACTTACAATAGTACCACACTCGTATAACAAATATAAAATGAGCAGTACAACCCAGATATAAATTCAAAATATCAATACCCGTTTTCATAACGAATGAAGAAAATAGAATCCCGCTATCGCAAAAAATATATAGATATACCCTCTATAATATTACCGATACTGCCACAAATCTCGAATTACACACACGAATATAGGGCTAATAAAATATCGCAACTCTATCTAGCCATAGAAAATATACCTCCTTCATCCGAGATGAAACTTATAATAACAACTTCACCAATCTCCTTAACTGCTCCAATTGGTTTCCATACATAGTACACTTGCCTTAACCGAACCAAAACTACTTTAATCGATGCCCCATCTCGGCACCCTATTCTTGTCCTTTAACTCCTACCGGGCAAGATCACAGCGTGTGGTTGTACGCTCCATATCACTATATTTCCCCATCTCTGGCCTACCTGACCACGTTAAGGCTATAAGTATCTTGGACTCTATAGCCTTGATCCTAACAATCACCTTCTTAGTTCCCTCAGCTCCTCCGATAAAAAAGAAACATACTACCGACCTCAATTGCCTTATTTCAATGAATCCCCCGGGTGGATGTCCACAAATGGGGTTCCACGAACACAACTTCTCCATGAGTGTTAACAACACTCTCTAGTGAGCCTATGATTTCTCTAAAAGACTCTTTTTTCATTGTACCTATCTTACTTCGGTACAAGGTTCACTTCTCCATATCACTCTTTATTCACTATCGGCCTCTAACCTATCCTCATGTGAATAATTCAGAAAGTTCATTCTCTTCATTTCTGAAAACTTAAAGGAACTCGCGGTTTAAGTCATCCGTAAGATTCATTTATGAGAAAAACATCCTGCTCCCCCAAATATGATGACTACCGTTCCCACTATTTCAACATTGCTCCAACGAGTGAAATTTCTTTTTTTCTCAAATTTTCACATCTGGGCATTCCTATACCCCGCTCTAATCCGAATCTTCTGAGCCCTATACTTCCATCGGATAAGGCTACACCTCCTTCGCATAACTTAAACTTCAACGTATGGTCCTTATCAAAGACCCTTTCAACCTTTTTTCTAATTTACTTAACTGGGTAGGTCAAGTTTAGCACCACTCTCTACTATAGCGAAACATGGATAGTTATAACTACTATACCTTAACAGTCGTTGCATCAATCCTTAACAATACCACAAGGGGAGTGACCTCTACTGCGGTCCACATCCCCGACTTCAACTGAGAGCTCCAACTCATCCACACCTTCTGCTGCCTTCATAATGGCCTTCTATGGTCGCCCTTCATCGATCTGCACCCGAATCTTGAACGAGCGCACAAAAGATTTACTATAATCTTACATAATGGTAGGAGAACGAAATCTCACAAGAGGAATCAACAATCCTAATCATAAGGCTCTATATCGAATCAAAAGCAACGCTGAAAGCGTAATACGTCTGCACAGATTCCTAAGGACACTAAAACCTGATGTTCTGATACCATTTATGACACCCCTCCTAATAAAATACCGGGTGATCAATCTTATACCAAATTAAAACAGGAGTCTCATATGGTTCATTCTTAGCATCACTGTCGAAAACAAAATTAATTACTAATAACTTATTAGGCTGACGTCAAAATTCTATTTAACTAATCTTTTTAACCAAACCAACTAAATAAAACATTCAAACAGTTTATAAGAAACAACATAAATGAAATAAAATAACTGAACACTCGATTTAACATAATACAACCAAAGCGAATGCCGCACTAAAAAGCCGGTAAAAGAATAAATGAATATAGTTGTGCTATCGGCCCGAATGTTTCTACAATACCTCCTATCTAGATCTCAAGGATAAAAGTGTCTATTATAAATCTGCAGACATCCACAACTGCTACAGCAAACGTCTAACTCGAAAGAATCATCATCCAGGCATCCCTGTGTCCAGACACCTAATATATATACATATATAGAAAGAGAGGGAAAAATAGGGCCCGAGTTTTAAAAATGTTTAGCAAGTGCATAAATGCCATATATTTTAAAATATGAAATCTCTCATATTTAAATTGGTATCGCACTCTCATGAGATACACCTCACCCCTCTTCTAATAGTGCACACCTATCATACACATTCTAAACAACCTAGTTAAGCTACCCTACCTAACTAATCTGTTTCACTCATCTTCTAAAAATACTCATAAACCCGAGTATTAAGGACTAAACTTCTCCCCATTCCCAACATTGTGCCACATTTCGTGCGTGGGGTGTCTCACGAAGCGAAATCTAAACAAGGACCCCCCCACGATACACTACTACATGACAATGTTAATTTTCGAGATCTATTAGGCCCTCAGTACATAACGCATATATTATAAAATCCCGTATATATATAGTTCTCACTAGAACCTAAGATTCATATTCATATAAATTCGGATATAAATCTACCGAAAGGGGAGTAACACCTTATTCATTCTTCTCACTTTACACAAGTTGACTTTATATGATATCTCATTTTCATATACAAACAATATACTGTACGCAACAAGTATAATTATACATATTATAATCATAAGTATAATAACCATCCCACCGATATATAACTCAAGGATGCAGTCTCATAGTGCCTATCCGCATCCGAGTTTACTCAATCAACCACGGTACCAAGCTAGACTCACTCATGGACATGGTAAAAATACTAAACGGTGGAGGCGGTCGCTCCTGAGAGTGGAATAATAATATCGCACTCATATGCGGGACGATATGGCCTGGGGATATACCCTCCCTGCTCTGTAAGCCAGGGTATTCACCCGAAGACCTCTCTGTCGAACGTTGCTCGACCCGAACGTCCACTAAGTCCATACCCCTGATTGTACACTAAACTAATCCAAGGTTCTCTCTTTCATTCCAAGGGTTACTCACCCTCAATACCGTCATCTAGGAGTTCTAATATCATAACTAGAATTCCCCATAATAATCTCCAAGGTATAATATAACTCCCCATAAACTCAAAGGAGGAAAATTGTCAAAATTCGTAAGGGAGAATTGATTTGCCCCAAATGTGAATCGATTCGGGGTGGCGAATCGATTCGGTCTCAATCCAAATCGATTTGGAAAGTGCTTTGTAAGCAAGTCCTCAAAGGCGAATCGATTCGGCCTGAGACAACCTTACAAATCCCCTTATGCAAATCGATTCAGTCTAGACCCGAATCGATTCACCTTGTGCGGAGGGCACTGTTCGGGAAATTTCTCAATCTCAAAAAAGCCCAAGTATCAACCCAATCTCCATTTTTATGGTTTCTAATCTCAACCAACAAGACTATAATCATCCGAACACTTCTTTATAACTAACACATCAATTTATTTGTAGTGTTAAACCATTTCTCTTAGATTTAGACCCTAAAGGCATTAAAACCCTAACTTATCATTTTAACCCATTTCTAATCATCTATACACATCATTAATATGGGTTTATCACTATAAATCATCAAGAGTTAACAACACATCTATATGTGATTTCAAAATCAAATTTTCCCAAATTTATTTTATGGGTTCTAACCCAAAATTATCTAGTTTACCAACTAGAATATGAGATATACACACTCAATTAAATAAAGCAACTAAACACTTGCCTCGTGGATAAAATCCGACGACCTCGAGTCGAATCCCGCGGAGTTTGGGCCGGAATCCTCTTTCCCTTCCTCTTTTTACTTTCTTTCTTATCTTCTTTCTTTTCTCTCTTTTCTTTCTCTCTCTCTCTCTCTCTCTCTCTCTCATGCCTTTATAAGAGAGAATAAGGGTTTATCCCTTATCAACCCAAAAATGACTCGTTTACTCAATTGCGAGTCTCTACTAGTCCAAAAATCCCTGGAACCTAAACGCTACCCCCGTATACGCTATTCTGACTATTTTGGCCATTCTGAAACCCACCGTGCACTCGAAATCTCCATCCGAGTCACTTAAGTAAAAATCACTAATTAAACCCAACACATCTCACCACACGTGTTTTCCAAATAAAACATTATCCTTCATCGCTTTACCCAACTGCGACATGTAATAAAAACAATTCAACTCATTTACTTAGTCCCAAAAGTAAATGTAACACACATCGGAAATCATCTAACACTCATAAACTCCAAAAATTTTATTCACAGTAATTCCTCAAATTTCCAAATTGGGCCCACTTATGTAATTTAAATATCTATAAAAGTACGGGGTATTACAATGCACTTCCTCAAGCTTTGCTTGAAACGAAAAAAACACACGATTAGTTAATTATGTAAATAAAAAATTGTAATGTTATTTACAAAAATTAAACATTTATAACTTACAATCATGACCGCGGCGTTCGGGGACACCTCCTTATCCCTGCCATTCTTCATCCGAATTGCCACAGTAGCACTTGCAAAATTACGGGTTGGGCCTAATTTGGGCGGGTCAAATATGGGTTGAGCTAAATGTGGGTTGGGTTAAATATGGTCCGGGCCAAATATGGGTTGGGCCAACCCATTGTTTTTCTACTAAAATAAGTATAACAATTCGAGGTATATGTAAAAAAAACTCATAGTTTACTCACAACTTTTAAAAATGAGTAATATGTTTGATTTGTATCTTTTGGGCTCTATATTTGATTTATAGCTTTCAGATATGGGCCCCATATTTGGGCGACTGGGCTAATAAGGGTTGTTTTATTATTTGGGCCACATTTTGCCACTACTACTACATAGGCATCGAGCCTATGTGGCCAACCCCCAGGGTCACTCCCTATATCCTGACATAAAATAATGCAAAATTAGTAAGTAACGAAAAATAAAAGAATACAAAATAATATAAAACTATAATTATAGAAAAATAAAAACTTACTATCCTGTGCTCCACCTCAGCGTAAGATGTCCGTCTGGAGTAGTGCACGTCCGACTTTTTCGCCCGATTTTCCCTCCTCGATTGGAGTGATGCCAATTGTCGCTCCTCGATCTCATTGTCGATAAAATTTTTCCTTTGTGCCAATGCTATCAGCTCCTTCGTTAGGAAGATATCACGCAGTCTGAGAATCAAGTCCCGGGTCTTCCCAAAGTACCGTACCCACAAATTCTTCTTCCATGTCTTATATTGTTACCTCAACTACTCTAACATGGAATCGGGAAGTTTTAGGGGCAGGCTGAATTGTTCCTGTCAAACAAATACAAAACAAAAAGAAAGTAAGTGTTAGTTGCTAATCAATATAAGTATACATATTACCGAATTGTTCCTGTCAAACAAATACAAAACAAAAGGAAAGTAAGTGTTAGTTGCTAATCAATATAAATTTAAATATAAGTATAAATATAAATATAACTATAAATTGAAATTGAAATATAAATATAAATACATTTACCTGTAGTGCCGCCCAAATAGCCAACTTGAGCTCATTTGGCACCTTCCTCTAACTAGTGTACCCCGGACCGATAATAGTCTTCACCAACTCGAGGGATCTAGCCAACAATCCCGTCTTGTTCTCAACGGCCGATCCCAATTTGCTCCATTTTGGGAGCCTAGGGACTGAGGAGCCTTCGCTTCCTCCACTGCCGCCAAGCCCTAATGAAGACATTTTCTATAAAAATTGTTATTATTAGTACAAATTCAAATGAATTAGAAGAATAAAAAGCACTAACTATATTATAACAAACACTGACAACTTTGAATTATTGCACTAAACTGATCAAGTACAAATGAATTAAAGGCATTAAACTAATGTTCGATAATAATAAAACATTAGAATAATACACCCACTGGACATGGACTTTGAATTGATGCTTAAGAATTAAATCTAAACATTACATGTAGTAAACTGATCAAGTACAAATAAATTAAAAGCATTAAACTGATGCCCGATAATTGGAATACTTATTGCAAATCTAAAAATTGTTTCAAATTCAGGTTATAATAAAAATTGAATTGATATTTGGTAGGAGTAGACAAGTCATCCACACTACTGTTTAAATGCTTAGACGCGTATAGGACGATTCACCACGTCTTTTTGTTGATAAACTCCGAGTAAAACACTTGCTTGACCTTTTGAAAAGCACAAACAAACACTACACCAAATCTGCCGAATTGTCACGGTCATTGACCTTGACAAGTTGGACTTGTCAAGATCAATGACCGTGACAATTCGGGGAGAGACAACTTTTTTTGTCACGGACGTGTCATGGTCATTGACTGTGACAAGTTCGTAAGAATTGTCATTGTCGTGTCACAGTCCCTGACCGTGAAAAGTTTAGTCACGGTTAATAACCGTGATAAAGCCTTGACCCTTTTTAAAAAAATTGTCACGGTCGTTGACCGTGACAATTCTGGGCAGAATTTTAAAAAAATCTGCTGGGCAGTATGGCCACTGCCACTGCCCAACAGTAATTTATTCCTGTTATAGCAGCGTTGTACCTATTCAAACATCATATATCCAAATAAACTAGAGATAATGCAAATATATATTCAAAATAGAAACTATTTAAGAAGAAACAACATCACCATCAATTATCTCAAATCTACAAACTATTTAGCTGGAAAAGAGATTTTTTACCGCGACGCTCGGGAACACCTCGTTATCCTTCCCTTCTTGTCGGAAGAGCCACATAAGTATTGAGCCTATGTGGCCTACCCCCAGGGCCACTCCCTGTCCCTTGAAATAAAATAAAGTAAAATTAGTATCCGCCCCGCAAATATAGATACATATAAATATAAATCGAAATTGAAATCGAAATTGAAATTGACATATAAATATAAATACATTACCTGTAGTGTCACCCAAACATCTAACTTGAGCTCATATGGCACCTCCTTCCAACAAATGTACCCCGGGCAATCGTGTCAAATATAATTCCCTTCATATCTGAACACTAAGAAATGCCATAATCCTATGGAGTTATGCTCTGCAAATTCCTTCCAACCGTTGTGTAGCCAAAAATCAGCAGTTGAAGTTGTCAATTCCACCTTCCAATGGTCTCCCATGTTTTTGCTAGAAGTTCCAAGTGGTGGGGTATGGAAAGTGGAATTGACAACTTCAACTGGTGATGTTTGGCTACATAACGGTTGAGAGGAATTTTCAGAACATCACTCCCTAGGATTATGGCATTTCTTAGTGTTCGGATAGACGAAGAGATTCAGTCTCCTCTCCACAAATAGGACACCCCAAATAACTATGTACTAATCACCTATTAAAGGTAAGAAATATATATTCATGGATTAGTATAAACAAAACTTAGATGTAGTTGGAATACTTATGTATTAATCTCCTCTCCACACACACACACTACACAAGAGTGAAAATGATAAAGTGCAAATCAATTAAAAGCATTAAAAATGGATGTTTCGGTACAAATTGGAATATTTATTACAAATTGAAAAATTATTTCAAATTCAGGTTATCATAAAAAATGGATTGATATTCGGTAGGAGCAGCCAAGTCATTCATACTACTATTTAGACGCCTTGACGCATGTTGGACAATTGACCACATCTCGTTGTTGATATACTCCGAATAAAACACTTGCTTAACCTTTTTAAATGCACAAACAAACGGCTCATCGCTCACGTGGTCGTTGCTCTTCAACTTGGACAAGTCAACCATGATCAAATTGGTGACATGATCAACTTTACAAACATTTTTATCCTTAACTCTTACCTAGTCACAGTAAAATACAACCTCTTTGATGCTTATATAATCCAATTCAAATATATTTTGGATTACACCATAGTAAGTCATTTCAGCTTCAACGAGGTTTTTATCTTTTGCGCTCGCTCGAAAGAAGTAAGAGCCTTGTATGAATTTCCTGAGTTCTGTACATCTGTACTTTCCTCGTACACTTTAGCGTCGAAAATGTAGCCGTTCAATCGATACTTTTTGCACTCTTGTGCCACGAACAAGGGTCCAGTGGCTAGACGAGCAAGCCTTGATGTCGCATCACTCGTCTTTAGGAGCTGAGAATATAGATAAATTAATTATATTAGTGGTAAAATTTGAATGTAATGTAACGTTGGATAATGACTATTTTCAATATAATTACCTCTTGTGTCAACCACAGCCTAAATTCGCTGTCTGATTGTACCATTATTTTTCGTCTTTTATTGTTCTCACAGGCTTCATATTTTCTGCATATTACAAAATTAATCATGTATAAAATAATCTAAAATAATGTTAAACATTATAATAATCGAAACTTACTTTTTCCATTCTTCGACATCTTCATGTGTGCCAAATAGATAACGAGCTACATGTTTATGTTGCAAACTCGTTAATTTCACTCATTTTCCCATCACATGACCACCATCATCGACGAACTCATTAGTGTCATCAACGCTGGTCGAGTCAGGCATATATTCCCGAGTATATATTGATGGCTTCACGGTAATGTATTCCTCTGCAATTGATCCTACAATGTATCGCGTATTCTTGACGTAATCTTTAAAAACTTTCATCAATCTTTCAAACGGATACATCCACCGATATCTAACTGGACCACAAAGAAGTGCCTCATCACATAGGTGTACCAACAAGTGAACACTTATGTCAAAGAGTGCTGGGGGAAAGTACTTCTCCAATGCACAAATTGCTTCGATTACAACCCATTTTGCGGCCACTAAGTGTTCTCGATTGACTACCTTCTCACACAAGAGGGAGAAAGTAATACTAATTTGGATAATAGCCCTACGCAAATCCTTGTGCTTGGAGAAACATTGCTTAAACAATAGAGGAACCATTTGCATAATCACATGCTAATCGTGGGACTTACACTTATGTAAATCATTAGTAGCATAATTCACAATCCTTTGCAAGTTGGACGAAAAAGTAGATGGGCCCTTCAAATTATATATTGTGTCTAGAAGCACCTTCCTTTCCCCACTCTTCAAAGTCGAAAAATCCCACCCCCATATGGACAATAATCCAGTGGTCATGCCACTTTTAAAACTAACCAACCAAACATTTACTAAACAAAATAATCCAACAACAATGTAAACAAAAAATGTGTATCCCGCACTCTTTCTAATTCATCTACTCAATTAATTCATTTAATCAATTAAACTAATAATTAACGTATACAATTATTAATTTACTAATTTACAATGAGGGGCAATCCTACTTTCATATGAAATGGACACTAATTATTAATTTACTTTCATCTAAAACTATACAATTAAAATTATAGTGAAAATGATAAAGTGCAATTCAATTAAAAGCATTAATTACATTTATGCAAATCACGTATGTTTCATTTATTACTTATATTTTAGTGGATGTAATTATAGAATCTATGGATGGATTCAATTTAATCTTACAATGTGAATGTTTTTATCTACAATGAGTTAACCTTGAAACAATATATATTATCTCATAGAATCATCAAAACACGATATTAAGGGAATTAC
Source organism: Sambucus nigra (assembly GCA_949130495.1). Lineage (NCBI taxonomy): Eukaryota > Viridiplantae > Streptophyta > Magnoliopsida > Dipsacales > Adoxaceae > Sambucus > Sambucus nigra. The sequence goes on from OX422211.1 coordinate 442,762,342, forward strand.
AATGGGACCTTGCCTCACCCCACCTCCCCACACCCACCCACCACACCCACCACACACACACATAATAGCCCCCTGCCCCACCCCCTCCCCACCCCCACCCACCACACATATACACACACACAACAACCCTCCTGCCCCACCCCTACCCCACCCTGCCCCCCTCCCCACCCCTACCCACCTTATACACACACACACACACACACAGCAGCCCCCCACCCACCACACATATACACACACACACACACAAAAGCCCCCTGCCCCACCCCCTACCCCCACCCTGCCTCACCCCCCACACACGCACACACATATATACACACACGCACATATATACACACACACACACATATATATACACACAAACATATATATATAAATGGAAGAGAGAGAGAGAGAGAGAGAGAGAGAGAGAGAGAGAGATAGAGATAGAGAGAGAGAGAGAGAGAGATATCAGCGTAGAGAGAGAGAGAGAGAGTGTTGGAAAAAGGAGGGAAACGGCGGGGAGGGGAGGGGGGGAAGAAGGGCAAAGGTTTTTTGTTGCATAAATTGTCACGGTCGTGTCAAGGTCCTTGACCGTGATAATTATTTAAAGAATTATCATGGTCAATGACCGTGACAAGTCCGTGACAACTACATTTGTCATGGACTTGTCATGGTAATTGACCGTGACAATTATTTATCACGATCTTGTCACGGTCAATGACCGTGACACAAAATGCGTGTTTGTTGTCACGGTCAATGACCGTGACAAGGGTGGCCGACTGAAAGGTGACAATTTAGACATTTTGGTGTAATATATTGCTCACGTATTCATTGCACTTCAACTTAGACAAGTCAACCATGACCAAATTGGTGCTAGGATCAAGTTTACAAGCATTTTTATCCTCAACTCTTACCTAATCACAGTAAAATACAACATCTTTGAAGCTTACATAGTTCAATTTAAATATATTTCAAATGACACCATAGTAAGTCATTTAAGCTTTAACCAGATTTTTATCTTTTTCTCTCGCTCAAAAGAAAGTAAGAGCCTTTTATGAAATGCCCGAGTTCTGTACATTTATACTTTCCTCATACGCCCTTGCACCAAATATGTAACCATTCAATCAATACGTTTTGTACTCTTGTGCTATGAACAGGGGTCCAATGTCTAGATGAGCAATCCTTGATGTCACATCACCCGTCTTTAAGAGCTTAAAATAGGTTAGTTGAAAAGTTTTATCGTAATGTAACATTTAATAACATCAATTTTCATTATAATCACCTCATGTGACAACCACAACCTAAATTCGCTGTTTGATTGTGCCATTATTTTTCCTCGTTTATTGTTCTCACCGGCTTCATATTTTTTGCATAAATTAATGTGACGAGCGTATTACAAAATCAATGATTTATAAAATAATGTAAAACTTAAAATAATTTAAGCTTACTTTTTCCATTCTTCGACATCTTCATGTGTGTCAAATAGATAAAGAGCTACTTGTTTATGTTTGAAACTCGTTAATTTCACTCGTTTGATCATCACATAACCACCCTCATCGACAAACTCATCAATGCCATCAACGCTGGTCGAGTCGGGCATATATTCCCAAGTATAGATTGATGACTCCACGGTGATGTTCCCCTAATTTTGTCCTAGCATGCCAAGTCATTGCGTCCGCTGTCCATGGTACTGTGAAAAACCGCTTTAATCTATGCCCAGCGAGAAAATATTTCAACATTTTTAGGCACTTTGAGCTTGTATCTTCCTTGCTAGTAGATTGGACTTATCTAGGTTCATTACATACGACGTCGATCAAGATTTTCATATTCCTTTCGATATAGTATGCAGTCATACACACAAACATGAATCCATTTATACTTTATTCCCAAACCTTTCAAACTATTCTTCATAATAGGATACATATTTGGAAGCGTATTCTCCTTGGGTAGCAAGACCTTTATCTAATTCAGAATTCCTGTCATGCTATTTCCAGACAAACCGTATTGGGCCTTCAAACTATGCAACCCAACCATGGAATATAAAGTTGTTTAATTTTTCTCACAACCAGAGTATAACAGTTGGGTCGCCTTAAATTTTAAACTTTGGTAGTAATCGTCAAGGTTTATCCTGATATCTTCATGAGCTACTGCACCTTGTACATCGTCAGTGAACTCATTCTCTTCCACTTAATGAACTTCGTATACGTCATCAACTAAATCCTCTAACATATTATGATCTACATCGTCCCTTGTATATCTATCCTACTTGTTGGAGGTTGTTGTGAAGGTTGGTCGGGGACAAAAGGAATTTCCGATTCCCCGTGAAAACTCCAAAATCAATAACTATCTTGCATAACCCATCTTAACAAATGTAGTTCAACTGTTTTTCACTCAAACACCTTACCATTCTTAAACCTAGCACACGAACAAGGAAACTCTTCATCATTATGACATCTCTTTGTGTATTTCACAAATTCATTAGCACCTCTACGAAACACATCCCCTAATCTACTTGTCTCACCCACCCCCTATTTGTATTTAGGATATCCCATCACAGCGACTCCAAATAATCACCTATTATATGTAATAATCGTATATTCATGGATTAGTATAAACAAAAGTGTGAACATGTAATTCCCATTAGTATAAACAATCACCTGTTACTTATTGAATAAAATTTATAGTATGTTTCATTTAATAATGCATTATTTATATTCGATTTTTAAATTTCAAATTCAAATTATAATATTAATTCTTATTTCCTCCATCTCCTCTAGAGGGTGAGTGGTCCTATCTCATTCAAGACTGCATATTCCTGTAATATACTTATTAGCTCATGCACATTGTTCCAATTTGAAGAAAATTCGGCAGCATATCCCTATAGTTCTCCAAGTACATGATGTAGATTCGCAAGTATGAGTGTTATTTAAATTGATAATTGAAATAACACTTAACATCGCATCATCTATTATATATACAGAGAGAACATTAAGATACGACTGCAGAACTTCCTCCAAAAGTAACAAGTTTAAGCCACTAAGAATATTATTATACAGAAACTATACAGTCCCAAACTGTCCAAACGGGACAATTCGAGTGATCTCATTACAGGGGTAATGACTCTCGAACAGGTCTAAGGGCTATTGAATGCGTACGCATAAGAACTAGAAGGCTAGTATCTATGCGCACTATATGTAATTTCAAGTATGTTTCATTTAATTATCATAATTTCTTGGCCGTGCCATTCTCTAATGGGTCGTGACACAAAGTAATTTTAAAAAAAAGTTGAAAACTCCCCCTCCCCCCATTTGGACAATAATCCAGTGCTCGTGCCACTTTCAAAATTAACCAAACCAACAAATTAAGACAATATAATTATTTAAGGATTTATTAGTGTGAATTAAATTAAGGATTAAAAAAATTAAACAACCAACTTCCATATCCAACCACATCCGTCCAATATAATCTAACAGCAACAACAAATCAACAAATGTGTATCCCGTGCTCCTTCTAATTCATTTACTCAATTAATTCATTTCTAACAACATAAGAAATTAAATACATATGACTAATTAGCTTCAAGCCCTAAATAATAACACCCTATCAACATTAACAATTTCTATCCAATTTCAAACATAAACAAGAATGCACAAACAATATTTATAATATCAAATTAATTTTATTCTGTAAACATTAAGATTCAAATCAATACCTATTAGGAGAATATATTTTTCTAAACAATACCTATTAATTTCAATATTAACAATACCTATTAGGTTTGTGTGGTCAAGTCAATACCTATTATGAACATATATTTTTCTATAATTTATGTCAATAATTTAATAAATTTGTAATTTTAACACCCACACCCACCAACCCCATTGCCTCCACCCCCACACACCTATACACCCACACCCACACACTAACTCCCCTCACCCCTGCCCCCCCCCCCCCCCCCAACACACACCTACACACACTACCCCTTCCCCCACCCCCACCCCCACACACCGACACACACTATCCTCTGCCCCCCACCCCTACCCCACCCCCACCTGCACACACATATACACACGCACCCACCTACACACACACACACACACACACCCACCTGCACACACACACACACACATACACATATACATATACATATACACACACATACACATAGGAGAGAGAGAGAGAGGAAAAAATGGACCTGAAAGTAGAGAGATAGAGAGAGCCGCTGCTTAGAGAGAGAATTTGGGGGAAACAAATCGGTGGGAAAAAAGAGCCGAAAAGTTTTTTTAACTCCGAAAGTGGCTGTCAGAGTCTTTGACCATGACAAGTCCGTGATAACTCCACTTGTCACGGACTTGTCACGGTCATTGACGGTGACAACCGTTGTCATGGGCTTGTCACGATAAATTACCATGATAAAAAAATACTTATCTTTTTTTCACGGTCAATGACCGTGACAAGGCTAACCGATTGAAAGGTGACAATTTGACCTTTATGGTGTAGTGATTTTAATTTAAACACTTGTAAAATATTTTTAAAATGTTTTACTTGGGCTCTGGCCCGTGTCAAAATTATTTTCAAAACCTTTTCGGTGTCCAACCAGAGTGACACCAAGCTTAGAGATCTTATCCAGAGCTGCGTAGCTGCAATAGTGTGGTGGCTGATAGGAGATTACTTTAGACACTTCAGCTTATTCATTCTAGATAAGAGATTTACTTAGCAGTTCATTTGGGCATGTTGCTTTCATACTATTCCTTATATTCAGTTATGTATCAAACTATATTCCGATTTTAGCTTTACTTATTTTAGATTGTGATTGGATTATGTACTTGGAGAATCGATGGTTTATTCGATCTCATTTAATTATGTATTTATCGTGTAATTGTTCAAATTATATCTATGTGTGAATGGTTTATTCCATTTATTCTATTTCTGCATGTGGTCATAATAAAAGATAAAATTTGACACCAGCTTAATTGGGCATAGGTGATTTGTAATTAAATTTTGTTTTCGACAATGAACCAAATGGGATTCCTATTTGTTTTAAAGAAGGACTGATCACCCGTGGTTAAAATAGGCGGGGTGCCACAATAAACAAAGATCCCTAATGCATCCCCAATGGAATTTCATCCTCTGCATTATCATCCATAATTATCGGTCATCAAGTTCTGTAGTCCCAAAGCATATAATCGGGACACTCAAAATCATTTCCCCCATCATATAATTCTAATCATAAACTCCTCCAACTATAAAAAAGTCATATAACACAGCGCTCACACTAACACTAAGTCCCCAACGTTAAATCAATAACGATACAAATGTCTCAACTCAATAGGAAAATCCAATGTACCCTGAATTACATCAATGAAGTCCCTATATAATGGGATCAAATATAATGAGACGACTATATACTCTAAAGTATCCCCCATAATATAATATAGATGCAAGCTCATCCTTATTCTAGGTGAGACATCATAAAATTACACATCCTATCCTGGAACAACAAATACGGTAGCCTTGTTATAATGATTCATCATCGCTCAAACCATCGCTAACCATTTCATACTCAAGATAATATCATACTCGCATATCATTTCTCTAAAATGAGTAAATCCACCAAAAATATATCTTCTAAAAAGAGGCCCACCGCCCAATGATAAATATATGCATAATAATAAGGCTAATACTGCCAATGCACCCACTAAATACGACTCACCCATGAATTTTAATGTTAATAATCATATATTGTGATGCACCCATATCACTCGAAACTTACCCCATTTACCTATGGGTAAAAATAAATAATAACAAAATATCATACCTTTCAACCATTGGTGGATCCTGGGTTCCTGTAACGTGACTGCATACTGGACGTTGTAGGCACATCCATATTGTAGTTGCCCTTACTATTGTGGGGCTAGTGGAGCAGGTGCTGCAGGGGGTAACTGCACCTGCTGCCTCTACTGGGCACCCTACTATGGGCAATATTTCTTTCGGTGACCCGTCTCCCCACAAATAAAACAACAACCAATGAAGTCCTTCTCTATGCTGGTCAAATTTAGGCTTCTCTTTAGCTTGCTGTAGAAAAACTCGACGCTTGTGGCCACGCTGTCCACATTTAAAATAATTCTTTGTGAAATCTTCATGCTTTTTGCTCTATTAGCCCTGGTGGCCTTGGCTCTGTTGGCCATTTCCATTATTCACTTGGACCTGACGGCCCTAAAGAACCTGTCGCTGTTGCAGCTAATGACCTTATTGGTCATGTCTGAATCCACTACGCTCTGGTCAATAATCCCCCGACCTGAATCTCTTGGCCAAATTCCCCTATTGGGAATCCTACCCATGGTGCCTACTCATCTGCTGCTGCGGTGCCCCACTAGCACCATTACCTCCTGTCTTGCATGATTGGCTAAATTCTATTATTCTTTTTCTCCCTATGAGCTTGAAATGATGATTTTGGTAGTGCAATAATGAAGTGGTACTCCCTGTGACACGATGTTAACTACGTTTGTGGTTGTCACTATTTCTTGTGGTACTAGAGGTACTGGTTGAACCTGTACAATAATAAGCTTTCCACCGATCCTAGTCTGTCATTCTCTCCTAGGTGGTATCTAGAATCCTATCGAATCGTATGAGTTCACAGTCAATACAAAAATAATAGCAGAAGGATGAAATCTCAAATACGTAATAGTGAATGCAACAGTCCTAATAATAGGGCTTTATATCAAAGGATGCTACACTAAAATCGTAGTTAGCCGCATATATCCTATGGACACTACAACCTCATGCTCTGACACCATCTGTGATACCCCACCTATTTTAATCATGGGTGATCAGAATCTCATTTGGTTCATTCATAGCATCAATGTTGAAAGCTTTTTTAAATTACTAACCACTTATGTTAAATTAAACCCGTGCTAAATTTTATCTTTCATTAACATACCTTAATATGCGAAAATTAAAATAATATAAACCATTCACACAATTATACAAGTCTGAAACATCGCAAGATAATATAGATAAATAATAAATACTGAATAAACCACCGGCTCCAAATCTAACATGCAAATCATAAGTCTAACTAAAATGAAATGAATCTATTTACAAAGTCTGATACTGAAATAAATAAATCTGAATCAAAGTCTAAACTAAAAATCCAACGTGTCGAACTGAATTGACTGAACATGAATCCTAAACTAGGAGTGAAATAACTTAAGCGTCTGCACAAGTCCAACTTGCCCCCATAAGTGCTGCAGTTGAGAATCCCTGGAATGATACATCATGCTTGGTGTCCCTATAGTTGGACACCTAAAAGTTTTTGAAATAATTTTAACACGGTTCAGAGGCCAAAACATTTGAAAAATATTTAGCAAGTATTTAAAATGCAGTAAGAGCAGTTATTAGATACACATGTTAGTTTCGCGAACACTATCTTGAGTTCCTCACCTCTCAATTATAGTGCACACCTAACATCTCCTATTTTACCTAGCTAGTTATTCTACCCACCCTAACTTGTCCCAAAACATCTATTAACCACAACTATGCTTAGCTCACCTGTGTCGCCCATATGATACGCCACCCTAAAACATTAATAAGTATTTGTCGACTATTATGTTTGAACCATTAGTTAAGTTTCTCTTACTTAACTTACTTTAGATACATCCCATCAATATTTTCTACTACCACACATGAGTAGAACAAATCAAACAAATATCTATACATAGAGTATGGATGCATCCACGATTCTGAGTTCGGGAATGTTATAATTATATATATATATATATATATATAATAAAAGAGGAGGGGTTTTCACTATTCATACCACACCATAAGTTGCCATGTCACATGCCACATCATATGTTGCGATGTCACAGGATAATAGCAGCACATGGCAATAACAGTACAAGGCTCAAGACAATAGCAACACAAGGCTCAAGACAAACGCCCCTCTCTAAAGTCTGTGGGAAGTACAAACATGGGTATTGCCCCCTACCAAACGCCCCTCTCTATTATTTTTCTCTGACACTACGTTTCAAATCCACTCGCTCATCAAATCATATATGCCTCTCAATCTTTCACTTTTAACGCACCTCTATTCTTTACTCCATTTCTAGCCTCCGACCGTCGGCACAAGAAGCACCGCCATTTCTTTCCTTCGGTCGCAAAAGGTATCTCACTTAATTTTTATTATCTTAGATTTGGTCTGATTAGAAAGTATTTCACTCTAAGTTGTATTTCACTTCTTTGTTAATATTTTCTTAGTTGTATTGGAGAGAAAAAGATGATTTTGGGGGCAAGCCTTGAGATCTCTTTGTTTGGGGTTTTCTTTTTTATTAAATTCATTATGTATTGATTTATGTTTACGAAGCTTGTGGATCTGATGGTTCAAATGGCTGAGATTGGATGTTTTTATCTTTATTTTTATTTCTGATGTTATTTCTTTGACAAAGCTATTATTTTTACAACTTCCTTTTGGAATCACACACAGTGTTTTTTCAGATCTTATTTCTGGTGATGACTGGGTTTTTTTCAGATCCAACAATGTGCCTCCATGTTTTTTCAAATGAGTTTGAATCAGAAAAAAATGACCCACATGATTCTTCATTGTCGTTGATGTGTCTGTAAGTTATTCAACTTTCCTTTTTGCTTCTATTATTTTTCCTTTTTGGTGAAACATGGTGCCGGAGATGGGTCTGTAAGACATCGAAAGGACGATGACAACGAGAAGACAGAGGAAGGGCGGGCGAGTACGACAACTAGAAGACGACCATCTCTCCCTCAAAATGCTATGATGGTTTTTTTTTTATTTCAGATCTTTGTATTTTTTCACTGCTGGTTTTATTTTTGGGTTGAGGTAGTATATTTATTGATTTTGATGCGCTTTTGGGTTTATTTTTTTGGATATTTTCAAATTCTCAGGCGCTGTGAAGGCAAAGGTTAAGGTTCGAGACATCCCTCTATCTCTCTCTCATACTAGATCCGAGGATTTGGTGTTTTTTTGGTGGGTTTGGTGGATCTGAGCATTTGGTGACTAAAACTGAGCATTTGGTGGTTTTTTATTTCCCTTTTATTTATTGTTGTTTAAATCCAGTCTTCCTTTTTGTGTCAAATCTGCATGGTGTAGTTGATAGTAACTGTGTAGGAAGACGACACCACACGGGTACACTGTGTGCATAGTTTTCTTTTGGTGTAGTTAACCACTATGTATGCTTCATATCTACTTTCTGTTAATGTGTGTATACAGGTATGTGGGGTATTTTTTAAAATTTTTTTGTATTGATTTTAAAGATTTCATAAGACAACCTGAAAAAAAGCTAAAACTAATTTTTTTTTTGTATTTTAAAAAAAAGTGTCAATTGTTACATTGTTGCAAGGACCTTAAACTCAACTAACTGATTTATCGTGGTGGAATTTGTTTGGAGAGCATATATGTAAATAGTTTACGAAGGGGTGAAAATTATAATATTTGTTGATTCATATTGTGAATAGTTTAGTGTATATGCATGATCAACATGGCAGAGATGTGAACATATATAATGCCAAAGTCCCTTATAATTTTTCAGACCGTATTCATGTAATAGGAAATACATAGTTTGATAATGGATGCTAAAATCATAAATTCATGTTTATTTTTATGTTATTAGTCAAAAGTATAGAAGGCACATGATGTCCCCCTACGTATGATATATAGGTGTCATAGTTAAGATGCATAGGTCATTACTAAGATGTATGTATAAATACATTCATAAATACACCACTTCACAATTGATATACAATTTTTTTGCTCGCCCCATGAGTAGGGGGAATGATTGAAGTAGAAATTGGGACATTGAAAAAATATTTTCATATAAAAAATTGTTGTTTGACAAAATAAATTCATTAATTTTTTTTAACGAGTTTAAACACTGGAACGCTAACAACAACATTACACCTATAGGGTTGATTACTTTAATATGCTTGAAAAAAATTGACTTAATTTTTGTTAATTTTACCATTTTCCATCACATATTTGACTATTTATAAGAGTTTTATTATTATCTTTCCATATGCACGGGCACTCATATATCCTTGCTAATGACATGGTGAGAAATTTATCACAAATACATTGGAGAAAAATTAACCATGTTGAAATAATTTTGAAAAAAGTGTTTGTCCTTTAGGAAAATTAACCACACGTTTCATTCTTGGGAGAATTGTCAACGTTCAGTCATACGCCCGTAAATGCGTTCTTTAAAAATTTATGTCTTTATTGGCTTACATTTAAAATCCGGTATATAACGAATCAGTTTGTTGTAATTGATTTAAAATTGACGTATATATAAATGTGTTATGTTCAAGTTAAAATTTGATTTAAATAACCCTTAAATTACCAAATTAGAAGTTAATTTTGTAAAAAAATATATACTTCTAAATTTAAATTTGGTCATGCTATGGTGACATGACATGAAAGACGAAATAAGCGAGTGTAAAATTATCATCGTGACATTTACACGGGTATGAATGTGCTATAATCACATAAAATTGTTTCACACCGTGCCATCAACACGGGTACTTGAACACGTTACGGTTACACGACATGAAAGGCGAAATAAGCAGGAGTAAATTTTCGATTGTAACATTTACACGGGTATGAATGTTCTATAATCACATACAATCGGGAACAAATTTCACACCGTGCCATCGGCACGGGTACACCCTAGTATATATATATATATATATATATATATATATAGAGAGAGAGAGAGAGAGAGAGAGAGAGAGAATTCCAACAAGTTGTAGTAAAAAATAAAGCCCAAACAAAATTTTAACAATATTACCTCTTTTTTTAAATCAAACCCTTAACTCAGAAAAGGACCTTGACAATTGTAGGATCAAATTTGAATCGGAGATTAAGGTGAAAAGAAACAGATCGGTATATCTGAGAATGCGCATATGCTTATATAAATCTTCTGGTGCAAAAAAATCGTGTTGGACACAAAATCGACTTGGTGCTAAAAAATGGAAGAGAAAAGCTTAGTTGGTCACGGTGAAAAAAAGGGAAAGTATAGATTTTAAAAATCCTGCCAAAATTTTTAGCTAGCAAATCGATATGTTATAAAATGTCCAATATTTATAATTGAAAATAACTGATATTTATAATTAAAAATGTCAGTATTTGGCAAAATTTAAATTAAATGTTGCTAATTTTTCGTTATTTGTTATAAAATGTCACCTATATTCTAATTAGATATGAATCTCCCAACATTTACAAAAAATTTCGGTTATAAAATGTTGGCATATCTGTACTTTCTTATAGTGTGGTATCACAATCCATTACAATTGTAACACCCCGCTCAAAATAATAACGAGTGGCCAGCCCTATACTACATTAAATTAGGAGTCTCAGATGGCTCAGTCTCAACATCAACTGTCGGTACAATATAATATAGATCTAACTACCCGGTATCATACAAGCGAGATGTTAAAATTAAATAAAATGTGCAACAGACCACCAACTAACAATACTAATCCAAGAAAAGAAAGGTGCATATAAGAACTATGAGAAATGAAAGGCTAGAATAAAATGAAATAAATAACTACAATAGAATATACTACAAGGAAGTAAACCCGAATAAGCTGTCGGGTCACAGCCAATACAATGACTGAAATGAAATAAATAACATGTATATAAATATCCCTTGGGTATAAACCCGATATACAACATGAATCCTACCTAAATTTTTGAAAGGAGGAAGCGACTACCAGATACATCCCGCAACAGTCCGCACATGTCACGGCTCCCAAGACTCTGGATAGAAGGTCATCCGGCATCCATGCGGTGGGATACCTGTAGTAATATATATATACAAGCAGGAAAGAAAAGTAAATGGGTCAGAACCCGAGTGTGAAAAATATTTAGCAAGTGTGTTAACCATGCATAATAAATATCGGTGCACTTATTTCATAATTAAAGTGGAATCACACTCTCGTGGAATCCCAACTCACCTCTCATCTAAAGGCGCGCACCTATTCACATCCTCAATTATTATTAGTTAAATTACCCCAATTATAAGGACAACCTAACTTGTCATAGGCCTAACCTACACCCACAAGATTTACCTTACTACCCTAACCCCAGAACCCACTCTTTCTAAATACACTTAATTATTTTTACAAACATATATGCCATATTAGGCTTAATGGATTCCGGTTTATAATTTAACCAATTATAAATCTTAATAAGTTACCCATATGTATTTGGGTAGAAACATATGATTTAATTTCTAATTAATATGCATACAAAAATTATTATTGACAAAACTTCTCTCGATTATCAACGATGTGCTGCGTTTCATGCGTGGGGTGTCTCGCAGAGCGAAATCCAAACAAGGAACCACCCCGTTACACTACTCCTTGTCAACATCGATCCTGGAGATCCATAATGCCATACATACCATATAATACTACTACGACTACTACTAAATTTTTAAACTACAATATGGAAATAACTAAAAATCTCCAATAATATCCTTGGGATGATGTAACCGAAGTATTCCTTAAATGCGATACATCAACCCCCATCAATCTAGTACATCATAATCATCCAAGATGTACTCCACAAAGTTTCCATATCCTTTTATCTATAGGATATATATAAACATATATATAGGCATTTTATTCTAACCATATATATATATATATATGCACACCATCATCCAATCCCATGACCATGTATACATACCATATATGATGTACTAAGGCCATGCATAAATAAATACCCGGCTATATATAGCGCCGATAAAACTGCATCAATGCTATCATCTTCCCAGTGCCCGGCTCAAGTAGCAATACTAGGGCCACCATGGTGGGACTAAACAACACCCATCTCGTGGTAAACTCACGCACATGACGTCCCGAGAAGCTGTCATAGATCCAAATCGGCAATGAGATGAAACATACCCACCACGTCTCATCCCAAAAATATAAAAATGTAAATCACATAATAACACACGGGACGACTATGACCTGGGGAATATCCACACCCTGCTTTTCTAGCCAGGATGCTCACCCTCTACGCGCGCAACTTCCCAATGATAGCATGAGCGGGGTATGCTTAACCAAGTAAGTATATATATCATTCACATGAATAATATATATACATCCATATGATCCAATCATATAATTAAACATTAAACCATCATATACGGTTTAAGTATACATACCACATATGTCCACAACATAAATATATTAATATTTTTCATATCTATATAGATATATAAACATATATTCACATATCTTTATATATGTATACAAACTAATTCTCATTCACATGTATAAGATATCTATATGCACTCGGCTATAAGTATATAATATCCTCAATATACAAGCCGTCACCACAAACCCATTTAATTTACCTCGATATGTGAATACAATCCCTCACTTGAACCATATTCAATAATTTTTCCTATGATGAATAATCTTCCAAAATCATATGCATATATATACACATATACTCAACATTAGGGTTATCACCCAAAGTTTAGTATAAGTACTAATCACTACACATTCGATATATCTCCAAAAAGGACCTTCATGCCTCCAATACTAATTTCGACTATTGATATATATATATATATATATATATATATATATATTTATATATAACTAATACTCCATAAACCTCAACTTAACCCTACCTTATTTCAAGTATTGGAATCCCATCTAAGGTTTAATAGTTCTAATGAACTCTAAATCTTATTACATTCATAACTTTTTCCTTAAGTTTATACTCCTCAAGGATGCACGGCATCTTCTCTCGTCGGTCCTCAATCATATCTAAACTCACTTAGGACCTCAAGTTAGAACTCCCGTCCCCACTGAGATCCCCCATTATACCTAAAGGTATCCATTATTAATACACGTATAGGCAAAAGAGACTATCCCTATTCCATTTATAACCATTTCATTACTAAAAGAGGCATCCCATCCTCCGAAATCAATTTAACATAGGCCCGCAAGCCCCTATTCGACCTAGGGCACTATTCCCTAGACCTAAAATCATAACCCTCCATAATAAGCCCATTAATAAAGCCCATAAGAATAAAACTCCAAAAGAAAAGGGGTAAAATAAATTCCCATTCTTGGGCTAAAAATAGGGGACCGATCGACCGGTCCCAGACCCCCGGTCGACCGCGGGTCCAAATTTTGGCTACGAAGAAATGCAGTAGGCTTTTCCCTTAAGGCGCAGTCAACCGGTCCCTTGGGCGCGGTCGACCGGCCATACCAGTTATCTTGGCCGATTTTCCCATTTCTGCAAACCCACAACCCTCAAACACTCACATATCATCCTCAAGCCCCCAAATATTTAACCCAATAATATTTGTAACAAGAAAATCCATCCTAAATTTCATCCCAACCATTTATATGCCATCAAACCATATCTAAACATTGATTTCAAGATTTAAACCCAAAAATCCAGGTTTTGATATTTATACCCAAAATCCATTTCTTTAACACACAAATTATGAAATGAAATTCACAAATAGCTATTTAGCAAGATTAAACACTTGCCTCAGATTTGTAGAGGTTGGATCGTCCTCGATGTCGCGTTTGGGCCGGAATCTCCAAGCTTTTCTTCCTCTCTCTCTTCTTTTCTTCTTCTTTCCTCTCTTCTCTTCTCTTTTCTTTCTCTTTCTCTCTTTCTCTTAATTGAGAAGGCTTAATCCGTAAGCCTTTAAATACTTTAAAACAATAAACCCAATTTTAAATGTAAATACACACTTTAAATGACTCGTTTACTCTAATTCGAGTCAAACATACTTAAAAACATTCCGGAGCCGAAATAAAACCCAATGACAGTCATTTTGACTATCTCAACCCTTCCGGGATCAATGGTACCCTCAAAACCATCATCCGGAATACTTCAAAATGTCCTCTATTTTGGACTTAAATTCCCAATTTAATTAAATTTTATTTTCCCAAAAATTTAATTTCCCAGTCTCAAAATCATGGGGTGTTACAATCTTCCCCCCTACAAAAATTTCGCCCGCGAAATTTAAAATACGCATAGGACCTCAATATCATCTAGTCCTACATCAACTCTTAGGATCACTATACCGATCCTTACTAGTTCTCATGTCAAACCACATAAAATTAAAATCAACTAGCTACCCAGGGCGCCCATACACCATGTAACCGAGTTTTCACTTGCAGAATTTTAATGAGGCTCCATCAGCCTCAAATCATAATATACTATCACCACTATAATCTATAGTAATATATTAATTATATAAAAGTTTGAAAATCCCCAATGGTTGAACTTTCCTCTATTCTTGACGCTAGCTACCTTCGTGCGGGGGAGGTCTCGCAAGAGAAATCCAAACAAGGAACCCTCCCAATACACTACTGTGTAGCTAGGTCGGGGATTGATATTAGTTTAACCAGGTCTAAGGTTTTATAAAAAGATTTTCATATTTTAGATATTGCTCGAGGGCCTATACAACAATACGATATAAATATATTCCGCGTCTTTCGACACGCCAAACAAACACCTCATGCTTAGGACACAAGATCTCAACAATGATAATACTCTAACCAATAACTAGTTCTCAAAACTAGCACAACTATGAGCTAAATTATCCGCTCAACATAAGTCCACTAAACTCTAAACTTCTCAGCTATACTAATCCCCTACATTGCCTCAAAGCGTTTACCACAAGGTAAGTCCTCCCCTTATTGGGTTTCTATAATTTCACTCCCGTACCTATCCATAAGACAATAGTCTTACTACCACTACTCAACAACTTCGACATTCCGTACTTTCGAAATCTAATATTATAACTCTCGACTATCTCCTCACAAGGCGATTCATTTCCTCAAAAGATGCCATGCAAAGGCCATACTTACTCACTCCTTCTTCCAAGAAAATTCCATACACCCTAATGGTGTAGCAGCTACTACTCATCAAGCCTTACGCGCGACGTTCCCAATATCGCACAAAGCGTAACTTAAACCCCAAGAAAGGTATTCTACCTTATACTTCCATAACCCCATGGTTTTACTTTATCCTTGATTCCCTATTTAAAGTCCTCTACTCCTTACATGACCATCGTTCTTCCTAAAACCTATTTCTCCACAATAGAAACACCTTCCTCAAAGTTCTTCCTAGCCATCTTGAAGGACAAAACGCGATGGTGACTGCCGAAAACTCCCTTTGTCCTACACAACGAAACTGAGTCTCCAAATTTTCTCCCTCTTTCCAGAAGGCAATACTCCTGATATTGGGACAACTACACCTTCCACACATCGGTAAGAGTCACCAACACCAGGTTTCCTAACAAAGGCTGACTGGTTTTTTAACCTAAACCTCCCAAGGACTACACTAATCTCTCCTCAGACTTTCCTTACTAAGCCCAAAATTCGCCATTCGACTAAATTTTCCCTTCTTACTCAACTGCCGATAAATCACCTCGAACCACTGCTAGAAATCTCCTCAATATCTACTCCGGAATTGGGGAAAACAAAATACCCCCGATTAAAGCATACCCAAAATATGCTATGAGTATTGTACTTCTAATCCTATCCTTTTC
This sequence comes from Sambucus nigra, assembly GCA_949130495.1. Classification (NCBI taxonomy): domain Eukaryota; kingdom Viridiplantae; phylum Streptophyta; class Magnoliopsida; order Dipsacales; family Adoxaceae; genus Sambucus; species Sambucus nigra. The sequence goes on from OX422211.1 coordinate 442,778,886, forward strand.
TAGACGACAAAATCTAGGCGACGTCTGAAACGAAACAAAAGCAACTGTTATCAGAACACCAATCAAGTGAACATACTTCACAGAAGAAAACAACGCAGGGAACACAACAGTCCTAATTATAGGGCTTTATGTCAAGAATGTTAACGGAAGGATGCAGAAAACTCGTACAGATCCTAAGGACTCTAGAACCTGATGCTCTGATACCATCTGTAACACCCCGCTCAAAATAATAACGGGTGGACAACCCTATGCTACAATAAATCAGGAGTCTCAGATGGCTCAGTATCAACATCAACTGTCGGTACAATATAATATAGATCTAACTACCCGGTATCATACAAGCGAGATGTTAAAATTAGATAAAATGCGCAACAGACCACCAACTAACACTACTAATCCAAGAAAATAAAGGTGCATATAAGAACTATGAGAAATGAAAGGCTAGAATAAAATGAAATAAATAACTACAACAAAATATACTACACGAAAGTAAACCCGAATAAGCTGTCGGGTCACAACCAATACAATGACTGAAATGAAATAAATAACATGTATATAAATATCCCTTGGGTATGAACCCGATATACAACATGAATCCTACCTAAATTTTTGAAAGGAGGAAGCGACTACCAGATACATCCCGCAACAGTCCGCACATGTCACGGCTCCTAAGACTCTGGATAGAAGGTCATCCGGCATCCATGCGGTGGGATACCTGTAGTAATATATATATATATACAGGCAGGAAAGAAAAGTAAACGGGTCAGAGCCTGAGTGTGAAAAATATTTAGCAAGTGTGTTAACCGTGCATAATAAATATCGGTGCACTTATTTCATAATTAAAGTGGAATCTCACTCTCGTGGAATCCCAACTCACCTCTCATCTAAAGGCGCGCACCTATTCGTGTCCTCAATTATTATTAGTTAAATCACCCCAATTATAAGGACAACCTAACTTGTCATAGGCCTGGCCTACACACACAAGATTTCCCTTACTACCCTAACCCCAGAACCCACTCTTTCTAAATACACTTAATTATTTTTACAAACATATATGCCATATTAGGCTTGATGGATTCCGGTTTATAATTTAACCAATTATAAATCTTAATAAGTTACCCATATGTATTTGGGTAGAAGCATATGATTTAATTTCTAATTAATATGCATACAAAAATTATTATTGACAAAACTTCTCTCCAATCTCAACGCTGCGTTGCGTTTCGTGCGTGGGGTGTCTCGCAGAGCGAAATCCAAACAAGGAACCACCCCGTTACACTACTCCTTGTCAACGTCGATCCTAGAGATCCATAATGCCATACATACCATATAATACTACTACGACTACTACTAAATTTTTAAACTACAATATGGAAATAACTAAAAATCTCCAATAATATCCTTGGGATGATGTAACCGAAGTATTCCCTAAATGCGATACATTAACCCCCATCAATCTAGTACATCATAATCATCCAATATGTACTCCACAAAGTTTCCATATCCTTTTATCTATAGGATATATATAAATATACATATATAGGCATTTTGTTCTAACCATATATATATATGCACACCATCATCCAATCCCATGACCATGTATACATACCATATATGATGTACCAATGCCATGCACAAATAAATACCCGGCTATATATATCGCTGATAAAACTGCATCAATGCTATCATCTTCCCAGTGCCTGGCTCACGTAGCAATACTGGGGCCACCATGGTGGGACTAAACGACACCCATCTCGTGGTAAACTCACGCACACGACGTCCCGAGAAGCGGTCATAGATCCAAACCGGCAATGAGACGAAACATACCCACCACGTCTCATCCCAAAAATATAAAAATGTAAATCACATAATAACACACGGGACGACTATGACCTGGGGAATATCCACACCCTGCTTTTCTAGCCAGGATGCTCACCCTCTATGCGCGCAACTTCCCAATGATAGCATGAGCGGGGTATGCTTAACCAAGTAAGTATATATATCATTCACATGCATAATATATTTACATCCATATGATCCAATCATATAATTAAACATTAAACCATCATATACGGTTTAAGTATCCATACCACATATGTCCACAACATAAATATATCCATATTTTTCATATCTATATAGATATATAAACATATATTCATATATCTTTATATATGTATACAAACTAATTCTCGTTAACATGTATAAGATATCTATATGCACTCGGCTATAAGTATATAATATCCTCAATATACAAGTTGTCACCAGAAACTCATTTAATTTACCTCGATATGTGAATACAATCCCTCACTTGAACCATATTCAATCATTTTTCCTATGATGAATAATCTCCCAAAATCATATGCATATATATACACATATACTCAACATTAGGGTTATCACCCAAAGTTTAGTATAAGTACTAATCACTACACATTCCATATATCTCCAAAAAGGACATTCTTGCCTCCAATACTAATTTCGACTATTGATATATATATATATATATAACTAATACTCCATAAACCTCAACTTAACCCTACCTTATTTCAAGTATTGGAATCCCATCTAAGGTTTAATAGTTTTAATGAACTCTAAATCTTATTACATTCATAACTTTTTCCTTAAGTCTATACTCCTCAAGGATGCACGACATCTTCTCTCATCGGTCCTCAATCATATCTAAACTCACTTAGGACCTCAAGTTGGAACTCTCGTCCCCACTGAGATCCCCCACTATACCTAAAGGTATCCATTATTAATACATGTATAGGGAAAAGAGACTATCCCTATTCCATTTACAACCATTTCATTACTAAAAGAGGCATCCCATCCTCCGAAATCAATTTAACATAGGCCCGCAAGCCCCTATTCGACCTAGGGCACTATTCCCTAGACCTAAAATCATAACCCTCCATAATAAGCCCATTAAGAAAGCCCATAAGAATAAAACTCCAAAACAAAAGGGGTAAAATAAATTCCCATTCTTGGGCTAAAAATAGGGGACCGGTCGACCGGTCCCAGACCCCCGGTCGACCGCGGGTCCGAATTTTTGGCTACGAAGAAATGCAGTAGGCTTTTCTCTTAAGGCGCGATCGACCGGTCCCTTGGGCGCGGTCGACCGGCCATACCAGTTATCTTGGCCGATTTTCCCATTTCTGCAAACCCACAACCCTCAAACACTCACATATCATCCTCAAGCCCCCATATATTTAACCCAATAATATTTGTAACAAGAAAATCCATCCTAAATTTCATCCCAACCATTTATATGCCATCAAACCATATCTAAACATTGATTTCAAGATTTAAACCCAAAAATCCCGGTTTTAATATTTATACCCAAAATCCATTTCTGTAACCCACAAATTATGAAATGAAATTCACAAATAGCTATTTAGCAAGATTAAACACTTGCCTCAGATTTGTAATGGTTGGATCGTCCTCGATGTCGCGTTTGGGCCGGAATCTCCAAGCTTTTCTTCCTCTCTCTCTTCTTTTCTTCTTCTTTCCTCTCTTCTCTTCTCTTTTCTTTCTCTTTCTCTCTTTCTCTCAATTGAGAAGGCTTAATCTGTAAGCCTTTAAATCCTTTAAAACAATAATCCCAATTTTAAATGTTAATACACACTTTAAATGACTCATTTACTCTAATTCGAGTCAAACATACTTAAAAACACTCCGGAGCCGAAATAAAACCCAATGACAGTCATTTTGACTATCTCGACCCTTCCGGGATCTATGGTACCCTCCAAATCATCATTCGGAATACTTCAAAACGTCCTCTATTTTGGACTTAAATTCACAATTTTAGAATTCTCTAATTTAATTAAATTTTATTTTCCCAAAAATTTAATTTCTCAGTGTCAAAATCATGGGGTGTTACAACAATGTGTGTGTAAATCTCTAGAAAGTTGTAATCGTATGAGTTGGAGGAGAGAGAAAATATGAGTATGTGATATCACGTTAGAAAAAAAACTGTTACACTTGATATTTTCTCCTAAGTTAGAGCATTTCCAAACATATTTGTTATATATTATAGGGTATGGCTAAATTCACTCCAATTGAATACTCTAGCACTCCAAAATGATATGTAGGAACATTTTATAATAAATTTTTATGTCATTTTTTAATTTTTGATGATACTTTTTGAAGTGTTATACTTGAAGTGCATTTAACAATACATTATATTATGTTGGCTATGTATAAATATTATGGGTCAAAATTGTATTCCAAGCACATGTGAAAATGCATTACATGCATTTGAAATTGCAAGATAGTAGATAAAGTAAACTGGGAGTCTAAATACCTCCAGTAGGCTTTGGCCTAGGCCTGTCAATGGATCAGATTTTATCCGAATCCGAATCCAATCCCTTTAAGCGGATATGGATCATGCCTAAAACCCGATTCTCCGACTACCCGAGTACTCGTTTATTAAATGGAACGGATTTGGATTCATATACTCCGATCCGTTAATAATCCGATCCGATTAATATTTTTAATATATATATATATATATATATATATATATATATATATATATATATATATATATATATATATATATATTATAAATAATATTTTTAAATTATCTATATTGTATTTAATAATTTTTTTAATATTTATTATAATAGTTCTTTATTTCATTATCTTTTTTTTGGAATATTTTTAAAATAAATTTATGAAGAGTTGAAAATATAAATATTGCAAATCAAGTTTAACATAAATGGATAATCGGATCGGATCCGAATTCAAATCCGTTTAACATAAACGGATATGGATTTGGATTTACCTGATCCAATCCGCAGATCGTAATCCGTTTATCATAAACGGATATGGCTTTGGATTTGCCTGATCCGGTCCGAATCCGATCCGTTTACAGGCCAACTTTGGCCGGGCCATTAAGTTTTTTTATATATAACTTTAATCTTCTTCTCTTTTTTACAGGGAAAACATATTATCCACTTTTCGGCCCTCTAGTTGATATTTTAGATAAGAAAATATACAAATATTAATATTAACAATTGTAGGAATATGAAAATGTTAAAAAAGACTTAAGCTTGTCAAACATGATGTAATACATAAATGAATCAAGGAAGTGGAAACTCATTTGAAATAACCCATGGGATTAGAATATTTTGCGGGTCTCACAAGGTACATGTGTGGTTTCATGGGAGTAGAATTTATGGTGATAAATTTTTGTAGGGGCCAATAATTAGGGTACAATGACGCAACATTATATTTTATTATAAACTATCAGTATAATATATACTTATATGAATATATTGGTATATATGAGAATAAGTTAATGATATTCAATGATTAGCTTAGACAACTATGGTACCTTATTTTATTTGCATTGTTGCTTGGGTTATGTGCCGATATGTCTTATTGTGAGCTCAACCCACCTTTTTTGAATATTACTTCAAGTCCCCTTGGTGCACTTCTAGGATAGGTGTATTCTTGGAATTGTTGTAGATATGGTAGCAGTTGCGTCATCATTATCGAGATGTAAGATTTTTCTCATTTAATATCAATTATTTTATGTTCATGTGTAGACATTATAGTTTTGGGGTCTTGAAAGGTCGGAGATCCATGATTTGTTTTGGAGGGTTATTAGTTGGTGGGTTTATTATTCTTATGGATGGATGGTGTTGATTAAATTTATTTTTTATCGTTTATTCATTTTACATGTTTATAATGATCTTTAATTTGTTAGATGATGATACGCAAATATTGCGTATTTCATCTCTCGAACCTACGCATTTTAGCCCCCTCGGGTGCCTTAATCTCTATATTTAAGCCCGTTAACCAGAGAACCTCGATTTATATTGTTAACATGCTATATGAGGTATAATTGGGCTTTTGTAGGTATTTAGGTACCAGGTATGAAGTTCGGATGCATTTCGGTGAAGTTCCGTACGCAATCGCACGTTCAAGGGCATTTTAGTCTTTTCACAGCTTGGGTACCTGGCCTGACATCTCACGGAAGTTGTAGCCCTCCTCGCTAGCTTTGCGTGGCCATGAACGGTGTGCGATTCCGATTCATAACGAAGAAGTTACGGCGATTTCTGCGGAGGAAAAATAAGGAAAGCAAAAGAGGAGAAGAGAAGGAGAAGGGAAGAATGCAGTGTGCTGCTGCCTGGCCAAGACCTGCTTGATCGATCAATTGACCCCTTTGGTCGATCGATCGACCATTCTAAATTGTCGATTTTTGGCCTTGATCGATCGATCGATCCCCTGTTTTTCAGCAGATATTTTCATTTCTTTTCTTTCTTCTTTTCTTTTAATCCAACTTACTATAAATACAATTTTTGTTGTAATAAGAAGGGATAGCAGTAGATGCACGATTTTAGGTTAGTTTAGCTTAGGGTTTGGGTTTTTGATTGGTTCTTCTTCATTTCTCTTTGGTTTGACACCCCATTTGGATTGTAAGTTGACTATTCATCTCCCCTACCATTTGAATATAGTTGTATTTCTTCATTTATTGCTTCCTAGTCAATTTACAAGCTTTCTAATGTAGGTTTACATGCTTTATTAATTAGTTTACTTGCTTTATTTCTTGCTTTCCTAGTTTAATTAGTTTAATTTAGTTTATTTCCATGTCGTGCCCTTAGATAAATAGGGTCGGGATTTCGTTCCGCCATTTACGGGTTTGGACCTTGAAAGTTAGGGTTTCGTGTAAAATTGCATTTAATTGAAACCGCGTGTATTAAAGTTGGATTGTTATGCGTTTAACTTTATTTGTCACGCAACTTTAGTGTTTATAGCGATAATCCGAATTTAATCCGCGTGTGACCATTTTTGATTAAATGTTTAATCTCGCAACTTTGGCTTAAATTCCTTATTGCTTGATGTTTATGCTTAATTGAAAATGATCGATTAAATGTTTTCGAATCGAAATTCTAATTATTAGTTGTTTAGCCCGTGAATGTGTGTATGCGATCCCGATCCTCGCTTTACTTTTGCGTAGCGTAACTTATTCTTTTTCTTTTGTCACTATTCCCAACCATCACCTTTTCATTTATTTATTTTACACTTTTATTCGAGAAGTAATTAAACAATTAAAATCTAAAATTCAATCACTCCATGTGGATTTCTTACGATACCCGACTTACCGCTGTGCTTGCTTGTCAAGTGTAGTTGTAGTTTAGGTTATTTTTGTATCGCGGAGGCGAAACACACAACGATTGTGTCCTCACACGAACACACTTTTTCCGCCCGGTCACAAAATGGCGCCGTTGCCGGGGAGTGTGTTTTAGATAGTAATTATTTTATTATTTCGTAGTATTTTTCCTTTTGTATTTGTATTCTTTGTTTTAACCTTTTTTGCAGGATAGCATATTTGAGCGCTAAGAAACTTTGATTCGCGGTTGCTCACTTTCTTGCTCGAATTCTCCATCTACAAACAACGAGGTAATCATGTCCTACTATTATAGTTATTGCGGTCATTCTAATGATTCTTACTTTGGGGATAGTTTTCAAGTTTTTCATTTTCAAGATTTTCTTGAAAATGAAAGACTTGAAAACATTTATCGCAATGAAAATCGTTATTGGGAGTTTGAGTTGGATTCATATTTTGAAACCAATGACGATTTTTATTCCGATGATTTAGAAGATGAGATTTTACCAAATGAGGAGTCCGAAGCTCTTGAGCCGAGGAAGCCTACTTTGGAAGAAACTTTGCTTCTTTACTCCCAAGGTTTGGAAAGCCTAAATGATGCTGGAATGAGACTTGGAGCACTTTGCGATGAGATGAATTCTTATGCACAAAACAACGAGGCGGTGGAAACTAGTGTTTCACCTAAATTTTTCGAAGAATTTCTCATCGAATGTGAATCTCTCTCCCCCGAAATTCAATCTCCTTCCGATGATATGTTGACGTAGATTGAATTTATTTCATTACCATATACGTTTTCCGTCATTGAACCATTAGAATTACCGGTTGATTCCTATGAGTCGGTAGAAACTTTTAAAACTTCTACACTTTTTGCCGATGAGGACTCCTTACCGAACTTGTTTTCGATGGATGTTATCCCGATGTGTGCACCATCCCCCATTCCATTTGAAAAATCTTTGGGAGATGAGTCGATTTTTCTTGGACCTCAAGTGTACCTTTCCCCCTTATTATCCAAATCCCCCATCGTCCGCCCAAAATTTCAAATTGGCGATGGTTCACTTTTTTCACCACCCACATGCCGTCCGTTGTTCAAACGGAATTCATATCTTCCGGGAGGCATGTTCACTTTGGAGGGTCCACCGTTGATCTTTCAAAGTCAAATCCCTTTTTGGGTGGACCCTCAACTATTTACACTTTTAGTGTATAGTTAGTGTGAAGCCTAAATAGTAGGTTGTAAATAGTTAGCTTTTTAATTTTCTTTCTTTCCTATTTTTCTTTCCTTTTAATTTAGTCTAGTGTAATTAGTTAACTTTTTGTTATTTGTTTTTGCTATGCTCGGTACTAACTTGTTTTGTAGATTTCATTGGACTCGTGCTTATGGAGATCTCTCCAATTTTGGGTAATATCGTTCTTTTCCTCTCTTTGTGTTGTGTTCTTAATGCGCATTGAGGACAATGCAACATTTAAGTTAGGGGGTGTAGGATATTCTATCCATTTCTTTGTTTTGTCCATGGATTTGCTTACTTCTTAGTTACTAAGTATGCCTTTTTGTGAAAAATTTAAAAATTTTCAAAAATATTTTCTTTCTTTTTTCTCCTTTGTTGGGCATTTTGCCTTGTTTTCGATGATAAATTTCAATAATTGCCCGATCCAATAGACAACTCAATGATGCATTTTCTCGATTTTAGAAGTTATTAGACTTTAGTCCTCAAATCATTGATATTGTGAATAACTTCATGATATAAACTTTATCCCATGAGCATATGCACTTTCCTTGTTCTATTGATTTGGTTTAAGATTTTTATAACTCGGGAATCTTTTGTTGCATTGTATATACTTACACCGAGTAAGCTTTGTACCTTTCGCCATTTGTGATTGTTATACACTATTCTTTTCTCTTTGAAAACGTTGAATTCATCAGTAATCTCTCTATTCTTTCATTTGACCGTTCATTAATTGAGTTCATACTCGAAATGTTTTACTTGAGCATGATTTTCATATATTATTTTGACTTGAGAATTGCGTAAACTTTTGGAAATGATCATAGGCCCTCTTTGTTATATCACCCACATTAGCCTTGACCTCACCTTATATGTTTCCCTAGTCAACCCCTTTGAGCCAAAATATAGCCTTTCGTTTCATAACCCCATTCCCATAACCAACTCCGCATTGGAGTTTTAGCCCATACATAAACTTTCCATACCTTTATTTGGAATGATACTTTGGATTGAATGATGTTATTGTAGTGTGGTTGCAATTTAAGCATATGAGAGTTTGAAAAGTAAAGAAAAGTGATGTGAAAAAAAGTGAAGAAAAAGAGAAAGCAAAAAGAAAAAGAAAACAAAAAAAGAAAAAGTGAGAAAAAGAAGAAAAGAAAAGAAAGAGAAAGTTGTGTGTTGTGTATAGTGTTCAATAAGCTTTGATTACTCTCCCCGATGATATATCTAATGCTCGTTTGGAAGTTACTTTCCATTTTTGATATTGCCCGCATCCTTCCCATTATCCCGAGTTTTCATTCCGAACACTTTGAATTCGTACATATATTCCTTCGTTTCGTACCTTAGCCATACCTACATTATCACCAGATTAAAGTCCTATGTGATCTTAGGTTGATGTAATTTAAAAGTCATAATAGTTGTGATAATCTGTGAAAATGCATTTCGCCTCTTTTGATGAGTGGTATCTTTCATTGAGATTACAATTTTTCAGTTTATATATAGCGTTCTTCATTTGTGACATGTGTGCGGCCTAGTTTCAATTTATATTTACTCTTTATGCCCGCATGTCCCGTGTATTACCTCCCATTTCAAGTGATTTCGCTTGATGAGCCTAATGCCCGTGAGGATTGAATGTATGCTTGCTTTGATTAGTATCCGATTTATATAAGTTTTTTGCCAAATCATACTTTGCCTTTGCTCTCCCCCCTCCCACTTTTAAAGTTTCAATTCTATGAGGTGCATTCAACCTGTTAATAACAACAGAATTTAGATTGGATTCATTCAATATGCTAATAACATGTTTGAAATCTTTTTCGTTGTTGTTGAGTTTGTCGCATGTTGGATTGGGCATATTTTGAGGAAACCATGTGATGTTTGTGGGTACCATCTCTGAAAACCCTCACGAGATGACACTCGTCCACTAGGGTGACCTAGGGGTTTAACGGCTTATTGCATACGCTAAATGCAATCGAATCGCCCGCGAAAGTGGCCTTATGCTTTTATACCATACTTTGGTACTATCTCATGTTCTTGTTGCATCCTATTTCATTGCTAGGGACTAGCAATGTGTAAGTTAGGGGGTGTGATGATATGCAAATATTGCGTATTTCATCTCTCGAACCTACACATTTTAGCCCCCTCGGGTGCCTTAATCTCTACATTTAAGCCCGTTAACCAGAAAACCTCGATTTATATTGTTAACATGCTATATGAGGTATAATTGGGCTTTTGTAGGTATTTAGGTACTAGGTATGAAGTTCAGACGCATTCCGGTGAAGTTCCGTACGCAATCGCACGTTCAAGGGCATTTTAGTCTTTTCACAGCTTGTTTACCTGGCCTGACATCTAACGGAAGTTGTAGCCCTCCTCGCTAGCTTCGCGTGGCCATGAACGGTGCGCGATTCCGATTCATAACGAAGAAGTTACGGCGATTTCTGCGGAGGAAAAATAAGGAAAGCAAAAGAGGAGAAGAGAAGGAGAAGGGAAGAATGCAGTGTGTTGCTGCCTGGCCAAGACCTGCTTGATCGATCGATCGACCCCTTTGGTCGATCGATCGACCATTCTAAATTGTCAATTTTTGGCCTTGATCGATCGATCGACCAAATGGGTCGATCGATCGATCCCCTGTTTTTCAGCAGATATTTTCATTTCTTTTCTTTCTTCTTTTCTTTTAATCCAACTTACTATAAATACAATTTTTGTTGTAATAAGAAGGGATAGCAGTAGATACACGATTTTAGGTTAGTTTAGCTTAGGGTTTGGGTTTTTGATTGGTTCTTCTTCATTTCTCTTTGGTTTGACACCCCATTTGGATTGTAAGTTGACTATTCATCTCCCCTACCATTTGAATATAGTTGTATTTCTTCATTTATTGCTTTCTAGTCAATTTACAAGCTTTCTAATTTAGGTTTACATGCTTTATTAATTAGTTTACTTGCTTTATTTCTTGCTTTCCTAGTTTAATTAGTTTAATTTAGTTTATTTCCATGTCGTGCCCTTAGATAAATAGGGTCGGGATTTCGTTCCGCCATTTACGGGTTTGGACCTTGAAAGTTAGGGTTTCGTGTAAAATTGCATTTAATTGAAACCGCGTGTATTAAAGTTGGATTGTTATGCGTTTAACTTTATTTGTCACGCAACTTTAGTGTTTATAGCGATAATCCGAATTTAATCCGCGTGTGACCATTTTTAATTAAATGTTTAATCTCGCAACTTTGGCTTAAATTCCTTATTGCTTGATGTTTATGCTTAATTGAAAATGATCGATTAAATGTTTTCGAATCGAAATTCTAATTAGTAGTTGTTTAGCCCGTGAATGTGTGTATGCGATCCCGATCCTCGCTTTACTTTTGCGTAGCGTAACTTATTCTTTTTCTTTTGTCACTATTCCCAACCATCACCTTTTCATTTATTTATTTTACACTTTTATTCCAGAAGTAATTAAATAATTAAAATCTAAAATTCAATCACTCCCTGTGGATTTCTTACGATACCCGACTTACCGCTGTGCTTGCTTGTCAAGTGTAGTTGTAGTTTAGGTTTTTTTTGTATCGCGGCGGCGAAACACACAACGATTGTGTCCTCACACGAACACACTTTTTCCGCCCGGTCATTAGACACATACTTACAATAATTAAGACTGACCACCTTAAATATTTAAAATAGGGATTTCCAGAGTGATTTATGTTATAACATTTTTAGGATTGATGTTCTTAAAATTATAAAAGTATTTAAGAACCTCACTTGTGTGATAACAAAATTACATGTGATTTTTTTGCATTTTATGACTAGTTTTATTTTTTGCAATTATTTAGAATGTATTTTGGTCGACCCAGATTGCATAAAATGAGGAAGCTAAGATCAACCCATTTAATTAAATGTTGAAGCTTTGTAAGGTTCTTATAAGGAAATAAATAGTTTAAATTATTAGTTTTCATAACTCATTAAAATGAAATGATTTCATATCAATAGGTTAAAGTGGAAATAAGAGGAACCAAGACTAGCATTTAAGCTTAAGTATTTATAATCATATTTTAATTATTTTTAGCCTAAAGTTAACATCATACACATAAGTTTTGACTATAGAAACATGATAAATTTATAATATTATAAAGCAGTTTACACATTTTTATTACTAATATTGTTTCGGATGGTCAATGTGACAGAAGTCCATATACTTTTGTAGTTATTATGACCATTACAAATTCGACCATTCAACCCTTATCGCTTTTGATTACCACCATTTCCACTTTTTCCATGCACCCCTCTCCTTTTCATAATCCAATGACTCATCATTTTCTCAATCAAGCGCAGACCCCCCACCATCTTCCATACTTTTCATATATGTCTTTGTCGACTCTATTGACCAATTTCTCACAACACGTGCACAATCTGCCATAATAGTTTTGTGTGACGCCATGATTTTGATCACTTATAACTCTATATTATTATATCATTGGTATATGGCGTTCAAAGTTATTTGTTCAGGCGATTTTTCCGTTCGTCATATAGTCAAATGCATCACGTCGCAGTGGGTTTGAGGTTCGAATCATATTATTTTCAATTAGGCATTCCTAAATTTAAGTGCATTGCATGGACCGTATTTTATTTTGTATGGACATTAGATTCATTTGGAGGTTCTGATCGTATGTCGGTTCAATGGGAATGAATATAAGATGTTAATGATGGTTGCTTCCTTTATAAAAAAAATGAGCTTTCTTTAAAAAAATTTATTTCATAAAAGGATTTTTAATTCTGTTCGACAAAAAATCATGGGGACGAGTGAAATCTCTCAATTGCTTTGATTACTTGGATTTTATCAAATGGTTTGTATTATTTAATTTTGTTTTGCTTGACCAATAATGATGTCCATTTTGCTTTTGTGATTCAAATTGGTTTGTGGATATCCACAAGCACATGGGATTTAATTCATTATTTTTTTGGTTCTCTTCTCATCAACATATGGGATTAAAATAAAAAGTGATATAACTCATTATTTGTTTGGATGATCTTTAGACCCATTTTTTTGGCCAATCAATTTTATCCAAGGTAGTTAGATGTCTTTCACTCAGACTTCACCAAGCGAGTGATCAAGATGCGTATAGTAAGATTTGGGAAGGCTATATCAATTTTATTATATCTATCAGAATGTTATAATTTTATTTCAATGGTTTTGCATTTTGTGGATTTTAATTATTCAAGGTTTATGAATTCATATGTATGTCGAATCTTTTGTTTATTATTATTATTGGAATAAATGTCAAATTTGACTATCTCGTATATCGCACAGGCTTACACCTATAGTTTTTATCATAAAGTTAACATCATACGTAAAAGTTACGACTAGAGCAATGATAAATGATGTCAGAGTTATGGGTATAAAAAATTATTAACGAAAATATGAGTTTTTGAAAAGAATAAAGAAGGAATCATAATGATTAGAGTATATTTTAAGAATACACCTTAGGAAGGGGATAATATAAAATCATCTTTAACATTGTTAGTCGATACAATTTCTCCATCAGATTAGTTATAGGCGTTACAATAAGTTACAAAGTGTGGTTAGCTGTTAGGTTTAGTTAGTATATTAAATGGTGGTTTCAATTTGGTCTATAAATATATTTAATGATCTTGTAACCATTAGTGAATACAATTCAAACAAATGCACATCTTCGAAAGTTTTCATAGCATCAAAACCATAAAACACCTCGAAAAAAACTTTTCTATTAATTTTTTTATTTTCTTTATCGAACCGATATAACCCTTGTAAGACCTCAAATATTTTTCTATTGATGGTGATCAAGCTCAAATGGAAAACTATGTCAGACGGTAAAACTAAAATACCATTCTTAGCATGTGACAGAAATATGAGATATTTGAAACTTTTTACCATGATATCAATTGAGATAATGCAAAATAATAAAACCATTCATCAAAATAATATCCATCACTATGATAAAATAACATTAACATGAAACTCAATTGATATAAATTCAACCGTAAAATCCCTCCAACTAAAAACCATAAATCAACTATGGTGTCAACTGACCCACTAAATCCAAACACATATGTCTCATTTATATAAAGGCTAGAAAGGAAAAGTAGACTTTGTAATAAAATCAATATTCACCCGCAAGTCCACTAATATCCAAAACTATGTAACTACCCAACAACTTATCCTATAAAGTTAGTCAACAATAATGGGTCAAGACCAACTACATAAATACCAAACACTCTTTCCAAATAGCATCTACGAGTCTAGTCGTAAGAATTTTAAGGGATATATATTACATATAATATTTTAATTAATGAAGTGATATAATAATGATGGGAGTAATGTAAAATTACATCAGCTACCCATATAAAATATGCCAACTCACTACTTAAGTCACATTATGCTTATTTCAACATTAATTAAATCTCTTTACATTGCCTTACTCAATTATAATTATCTTTCTCAATTTTATTAAAATATCTAAGAAACAACATTATATCCAGTTTGTTGTTCTATTGGCCCTACACATACTCATGGAGCCCAAACATCATCACATAAAATCCACAAACATCACTATAGCACCTCAATCGAATTTTTTTGCCCGCATATATTGTTATGTTCCCCTATACAAGACACATCACTATAGCCAATTAGCCTAGATCCTGCGCACATCGTAATATCCAATCAACAGAATAGACTGAACATACTCGTGACATTAACATCAAATCATTATAGTAGCCTAGACAGTGTAAGTCACGCACAAACTATGAAGCCACACCAATCCAACTATAATACCCATTTATCATCTTCGCTATTAGTTATGTTTACATCATCATTTTTCATTATTACAACTTGACCTCAAAATAATTCTAGTAGTATAACTACATGCATCCTAGTACTATATCTAGATATCACTAAACCATAAGTATTACCTATTTCCTCACCTATGAAAATAACAAAAACTAAAACCATCCCGTAGAATCTCGCCTAGAATAAAACAACATAACGACGAACTACCTTGTCACATACCTTGGAAGTGCTCAAATGTACAAGTGAACAATCCATAGTCCCATATCTAGAAAAATAAATAATAAATAATATATTTACTCGTTAGTCCCATATCTAGAAAGTATCATACTAATAATAAGAGATAAAGTACAACTAACGTATGTAATCCCAACATCACAACAATGTATTTTATTAACATGCACAATTTTTACTTTAATTACATTCTTTAGTACAATGTTAATTTCATCATTTCACATTTCTACACATATGATTTCATGCGTAACAAACCAGCTATATCATGTGATAAGCGAGTTATACAAAATATCCGAACAACTTATCCAACATCAATATTTCAATTCGTGTGATAATTAATCAAAATAAATAAAACATCGGTTTAAACATTCGTATTAAATTTTTTTTAGGTACATATTATTAGATTTTACACCATAACAATTATCTACGTGATTTCATAAATACAAAAAATATGATCGAATTACATATATTATTTTACATGTGATTTATCCTAAACTTAACAATAACAAAGTCTAATACTTTAAGCATGCCGTATTTTAAGTATTAAAATCAATTTTAAAAGTCATAAAAATAGATTTTAATTAATTTATCACTTTCCCTAATTACGTTGCTAATCATCTTCAGAAAACATGCGTATTTAATGTTTGAGAAACATTTAAATCAAATAACACTTAAGGAGACAAATAGAGATGTTCTTGCCTTATATGACAGTATTCTAAAAATCTGATGGTGGCACAAGTCAGGAAAATATGCAACATTGCTTTTATCTCATTCTTCAAAATATGAGTATAAAACTCCCCAAAATAGGGTTGAAGTTTTGTTTTAATGGGGGTTTAGGGTTGAAAAGATGAAGACAAATAGGGATCTATAGCTTTCTATTTTTGAATTTGAGAAATGAAAAGAACTTGTCCAAAAATTATATATAAACATAACTGACTAAGCTAGCATCCCATTGCAATTCACAAGGAATTCATGGGGCCTGCATGAGCCCATGATTATGGGCTGCATGTGCAACTAGGAATTTCGCGATCACATGTCTCCCCGGGTTCTCTCTCTCTCTGAATTCCTATTTCGCTTAGGATTAACAACTACAATCCAATATGTTTTAAACTCTAAGCTAAAATAACTTTTACTCGTGATTAAGTTTTCAAACTCAAAATTCGGAGTCCAAGAAACTACAAAAAGATTACAGTAACCTTTATATTTTTACTAAAATATGAATTAAAAATCTCAAAATATTCATTTAATTAACCCCAAATTCACTAAATTCAATATAAATTAAATCGTACCTAAATTAATTCAAATTCCAACTTAATTACTCATTTGGTTCATTAAATAAATTAATTAATAAATCATGTTCCGAAAATACAAGATATTAAAACCCTATCAACTCGCATCGCTATTTCAATTACCGGAACTAGAGATGACCATACTAGAATAGACTGAAAAACTATTAATATTTGAACGAATTTCATTCCACTCCCATACCCATTGAATTAAAACCAACAAACATAAACTAAAACTCATACACCTTCATGCTCAAACCAATTTCTTTCCTTCTCTATAACCAATAATGGTTGAAACTAATTTCAACACCAAACACCTCCCAAAATACCTTTAACACAAAAAACTTTCAAAATTTTCGACTTCCCACCCTACTAATTTTTAACATCACAAACTTTGTCTCTACAAAACTTAATGGATCCAGATATCTTCACTACAAAGACCAACTTGAGATGATCATCACCACTATCTAATTGAGAGTTAAAGGTTAAATTAAACAACCTCTAACACAAATTGTAGTTGATGGAATTAAGAAAATAAATCCTCAATTTTTTACGTGGAGAATTATGGATCGCTTTGTTATGAGTTGCCTTAAGGGAACACTTTTAAATTCAACTGGAAATGAAATTCTTGAGTGTCAGTCATCTACAGATATTTGGTGCACTCTTAAAACCCATATATTATCAAGAGTTATATGCAAATAAGAGTATGATCAATAATCAACTGCATAGCATTAAGAAAGGAATTGATTCAATGTCTAGTTCTCTTCAAATGACCAAAATTCTCTATGATTAATCAAATGAAATAAACATTAATCTTGATAAATATAAAATGATCATGACATTTTGAGTGAGGAAGAAAGTGGGATACTTAATCATGAGCAAAAATTGATAACATGATATTTTGAGTGAGGGATTAAGTGGACTTAAATGTTCTTACGCGAAGCTTTATGCCATTATTTAAAATAAATAAGTAAAATAAAAGTCCTCGATCAGAATTTCTTTGGAAGGGAGAGTTATTTTAGTGGAGAGAGAAAATGGTGACCTGACAAACAAAGTGGCTAGTCTTATGAGAGTTCTTTTCATTGAAGACTCATGAGAAACTTGAAGCTCTTATATCCCAACTCGAGAAAGATCTCTAAGGTGAAAGAAAGGTCAAGGTTACTATAGAGGATACATAGAAGAAGGTAGGGAAGATATTCCTTGATCCTGCTTTATATTTTAGGTAGAGGCAAGGAATAGGTTAAGATGCTGCATCCACTTCTCATGCTTCATCCAAAATGGTTCCTAAGTTTATGGTAGATCCTTATGGGCCTTGACCTAACTCACCAAATAGAGTTTAACCTAAACTATATAACCAAGGTAGAACACAATAAGTCTATATTTTCACTCATTGCAAAAGGAGAGGTCACCTTAGGGAATTTTTCTACAAGTTAGGAAGAACTCAATGCACACATACTCCCGCGTACCACAATAGAGACTTTACTAGTCTTAGAGAGCAAGTTGAATTCCTAGTTGACACTTATCAAAGCTTAATAGAAGAAATTCGAAGGATGTCTATGCCTTTTAAGAACGCTTTTAGCCCCATAACTAGATCCAACAACAATAAGGGAGAACAAAATGTTACATCCACTTGGGTGCCTAAGCATGATGACAACGTCTTTGTTCTTCAAGTTTTTCTCAAGGTTCAATATACTTACCAATGGTATTTTGATAGTCGATACTCTAGGAACATAACTAGTGATAAGTCATATTTTATCAACCTTATGGATCGCAAGGAAAGAAAAGTAACCTGTGGATAGGGGAGTAGGTCTAGCAATTTTGGACTAGTTATGTGGATATACCCGGATTTCCTAAGATAAATAATTGTTGTACGTTGAAGGGTTGAAAGAGAACTTAATTAGCATAAGCCAACTTTGTGATGCAAACTTTACAGTAAAGTTTAACCAATTCTAGTGTAACATATTTGATCAGCTCCTATGATTGCTACCAACCCTTACACCATAAATAGAATACCAATTTTTGATCGGACAAGAGAAAGAACTAGAATATTACTATAGGATCATTCCTAAGTCCTCCTTTGGGAGTATTGCCGCGGACTCCTCTATGGTCCATTGGCATCATAAACTAGATTATGTGAACTTTAGATATTGAGTAATTAGTGAATAAAGACTTAATTTGTATCTTACCATCACTTGGGAAACTAACTTCCTCGGTTTGTGGTTCTTAATATTAAGGAAAATAAATTCAAAGTTTCCATTATATGTTGAACACCACTTCCAGCCCTCGTATGTTGGAGTTATTACATATGAATCTTATGGGTCCTACTCATACAGAGAGAGTTTTGTGGTAAGAGATACATTCTCGTGATGGTCTATGACTTTTCGAGGCACACTATCGTGGGGTTTCTTAGAGAAAAGTTCGATACTGTTGAGTTCCTAAAAACCAAATGTTGTATCCTACAAAACCAATATGGCATTAATATTAATCGGATGCGTAATGACAATGATGCTGAATTCAAAGAAGCCAGAGCGGATAGCTAATGTGATGGAGTGGGCCTAAAACATGAATTTTTTGCCATTCATACTCCTCGTCAAATGGGATACTCGAGAGGAAGAACTAGAAGATTCAAGAGATGGCTAGATCCATAATTCTTGAGAGAAACATGCCTAAATGTTTCTGGTAAGAGGAAACTATTATTGCATACCATATAGTGAATATGGTATATCTTCATCCACACACGTTACACATGACGTATGAGTTATTAATAGGGAAAAAACCCAACCTATCATATTTTAGAGTTTTTACGAGTTCTTTCTATATTTTGATAGACAACACAAGGAAATTTTGACTCCCGAAGAGATGAGGGGATAATTTTAGGTATTCATCACCGAGTAAAGCTTATAGGGTGTTTAACCTTTCAAAATCTAAGGTTATAGAGTCAATAAACATTATGATTACAGAAGACAAATCGCTTACATTTATTGAGTCTGACCTCCACTGTGAGAACAATGCACACCTAGTGAAGATAATATTTTCCTTATACTATCCGGTGGGATCTACACTTGATTTAGAGGATCCAGCCTCTTGGGTTTAAAAGAGTCATAACCCTTACGCTATACTTGGTGATCCTACACTAGGTGTCAAGACTCGCGCTCACCTTGAGAATGTGGTTAGCTACTTTTTCTATGCCTCCTTAATCGATCTCGAGATTGTGAAAAAAAACTCAATAATGAGCATTGGATTGTAATAACCCAAGACTTTAGAGACGATAATTTATATTTTATTTGGAGAATTATTAAATTGGCAATTGAGGTCAAAATTTGAAGTTGTTAGAAAGTTCTTCGAATGGAAATTCTGAGGGTGTGGTTGTTTCCGGAAGGGTCGAGAAAGTCAAAATGACTGTACTTGGGGTCTATTTAGGATCCGAAATAATTTAAGCTCGTTTGGCTCGAATTAAAGTTACCGAGTCATTAAAGTGTGTATTATCATTTAAAGTTGTGTATCTTGGGAGATAAGGCTTATTAAGACTATGGGAGAAACAATTCTCCTTAGAAAGAAAGAGAAATAGAAAGAAAGAAAGAGAGAAGAAGAAAGAAGAAGAGAAAGAGAATTTTCCGGCCATTACGCGATCTCGAGGACGAATCAGACCCTATGAACTTGAGTCAAGTGATTAAAATTGCTAAATAATTGTTGTGTACCATTTATTTGATGATTTGTGGATATATATATATATATATATATAAGTGAAGCATACCCCCTCCTTTCCATCAGCGGGAAGTTGTGCGATAAGGGTGAGCACCCTGGCTCGATGAGCAGTGTGTGGATATTCCCCAGGTCATAGTCGTCCATAGTGATTATTATGTGATATGCATTATTATTTTGGGGGATGAGAAGTCATGGGAATGTGCCGTTATCACTTGCCAGTTAGGAACTATGACCACTTCCCGGACATTGTGTGTGTGTGTGAGTTAATCACGAGGTAAGTGTCGTTTAGCCCTACTAGGTGGTCCCCAGTTTGCTACGTGGTTTGGGCAACTGGAAGATGATAGCATTGAGAACCTACGTCCTCGAGTTATATCTCATTTGGATGGTTATTATATTATTGATGTGAGTTGTTACTTGGGTATTAAGGGCATAATGGACCTCAATGACCAACATTGCCTAGGAGTAGTGTATCGGGGGGGGGGGGGGGTCCTTGTTTGGATTTCGCTTTGCGAGACGTTCAACGCATGAAACACAGTGTAATGTTGGGGGTGGGGAGAAGTTAGTCCTAAATGATAATATTTATATATAGTATATACTTCTCGACGATCGACAGTGCTTATGAGTAGTGTATCGGGGGGGTTCCTTGTTTGGATTTCGCTTTGCGAGACGTCCCACGCACGAAATGTCATGCACTGTTGAGAATTGGGAAAAATAAATTAATCAATTGAATAATAAGAATTTGGGTTACATGCATCATGCATTGAGGGCATAATGAATCTCGAAAATCAATATTGCCAAGGAGTAGTGTAGCGGGGGGGTTCCTTGTTTGGATTCTGCTTTGCGAGACGTCCCACGCACGAAACGCAGTGAAGTATTGAGACTTGGGAGAATATTAGTCCTTAGCACTTAGATGCTAATAACTCATATATAATTATATGTATATTGATGGTATAACTAGAATACAAGAAATTCTAGTAAAGAGAATGCTTATGTATTGTGAATGTGTTAGTATGAGGTTGGTTATGTAAACTTTATGTGTTAAGTAAATGAACAAATAAAAGAGAACTATAACACTAAAAGTTAAAGTATATGATTTAGATGGAATTCAGATAAGTGTAGATTGGGAGATAAGTTAGATGGTTTTTAATTGAATATTTATATTGGGATTTAGTCAGATTTATTTGCCTAATTAGATTTGGGCCTTTATTTGGAGATCATGTGCATACGTTTAGTTGCGCGCTTTAGTTGAGAGGTAAGTTGGATTATTATGGAGAGTGCGACTCCATTAAATCATGTCATAATGCATTTATAATTATTATGCATTTTAATGCACTTGCTATAAAATGTTTTCACCTCGGTCTCTGACCCATTTATATTTTCTCCTGCCATATATATATATATATATATATATATATATATATATATATATATTGTATTATTTAGGTGTTCCTCCGGAAGGACGCCATAGATGTTTATCCACCCAGTGTATTCGTGGAGCTGTGGCAGTAGTGGACTGTTGCGGCACTTTGTCTTAGTCGATTCCTATCTTTTGTATATCTAGATTATGATTAAGTTTGTATATCGGGTTTATACCCAAGTGCTGTAGATTAACACTTTTGTATTCTTTCTCTCAAATTATTATATTGTCTGTGACCCGACAGCATATTCGGGTAATTTATTGTGCAGATTTTGTTGTACTCTTTTATACATTATTGGAGCATATGTGTTCCACTCATCATATTTAGATATAGTATTATTGGTTATGGTTGCATGGTTGGTTTTATTTTGGTCTTAAATAAATGTTTTAAATTTTTGGCATCTGCTTTTAATAGTTTCGGGTAGTTAGCCTTATATTATTTAGTATTTCAGTTGATGTTGAGACTGAGCCATCTCAGATACCTGATTTAATGTTGTATAGGGCTGACCACCCGTTATTATTTTGAGAGGGTTGTCACAGATGGTATCAGAGCATCAGGTTTTAGTGTCTTTAGGATCTGTGTTGGTTACTGCGATCTTCCGTAAGCATTCTTGATGTAGAGCCTTATTATTAGCACTATTGTATTCATACGTCCATATTTCTTTCGTAATGAGAAAACATTTGAAAGGCGTTATGATACACTTGTTCTTGTTTGAAATGCCACTTAAGAGAGGTCGTTCAGTCAGGGCAAACAAAGGGGATGAGGATGTGGAACCCCAATTGCCTCCCAGGACTATAACTACAGATGAAGTTGCTGCCATTTCTATGATGGCGCATCAATCTGCCGTTCAAGCAACCCAAACCCATTTAGGACTGTCTTTGTGGGAAAGTGTGAAAGAAGATTTTAGTAAGGGGCATCCTCAAGAGTTTTCAGGGGGAGTTGATGCAATGGTTGCAAGTCGATGGAAGAATAGTATGCAGAGGCACCTCCGTATGGTTAAGTGTAGGGAGGTGCAAAAGCAATTTTTAGCCACCTTTAAGTTAATGGGTCCAACTCTCCAATGGTGGGAGTCTGTCACCACATATGAACAGAGAGATACTTTACCTATAATAGATTTTTGGGAACTTTTTGATAGAGGGTATTTTCCTTCCCCAATTCAGAAGGAAATAAGGGGGAAATTGATGGATGTGTTTCAAGGAAATAGAACGGTGGCAGAATATGAAGAATATTTTTCTAGATGGGCAAAATTAGTACCTGATGAGGTAAATACGGAAGAGGAGCGTATATCGAAGTTTATGCAGGGTTAGATTGGATAATTCGGCAGCATTTGTTAGAGGGCCCAGTGTTAGTGACTTTCGTCGAGGTAGTGAATGCGACACTATTGAAGTGTCATGAACATCGTCTTCATTCTCAAGAGGGTAAGAAATTTAGAGATTCAATTTCATCAAGTAGGTTTGGTGAAGGGAATGCCAGTAATACCAGTGGGTACAAGTCGGATTATAGAGAATCACATCGGTGTTTTGTTCCTCAAGGTGGGCCGAGAGGATTAGCGGGTAGATGTTTCTTTTGTAAATAAATAGGTCATAGAAAGAAAGATTGTCCTAAAAGAGGTAAAGGACCACGCTTTGAAGAAGTTTTAGAAGTGTAACCCCTACAGCAGATTCGAGGTCATTTTAGTCCAGGGGACTTTGTGTGGGAGCCCAATGACGAGGAAGGGCAATCGGACTAGAGATGGATGATGTAAGTTATTTTCCTTTATGAATAGGAATATTAATATATGAAGTTTTGGAATATCGTATGGGAGATATTTATGGGAGGGTAGTGTTATAAGCCTATTATGCGTGGAATGACCCTAAAAGGGAATTTTGAGTGAGTTAGGCTCTTATGTTATTATCTTTTCAGAGAACAGATTATTTTATAATATGCTCAAAGAGAGCTATAACTTTGTTGTGAATGTAAGAATTGTTATTGTGTGTTAAGTAGTAATGATAAAGCTACTTATTTGTATATAGTCATGTTAGACTTATATACTTGTTGTATTCCAGATATGGGAGAGCCTAATAAATGGCAATATATTAATATGATATAAGATATAATTCCTAAAAAGAGTTCAGAATTTGTGGGTTATTGGGACGCAGGGAAGTTTAGCTCATGATTATGCTAATTTTTATGAGCTGCATGTTGTTGTATGTATGATGATTATTAAGACCTTGTGTTATGGACATAAGGCATTTTATATATGTATCGTAAGATATAATCATTTTTTTTAAATAAACTGCTTTCAAAATCAAACTTTTTATAGGCCTTTGGGCCATCCCAAAATGATTTACACAAAAATATTTTCAAACTCTAGTCCGGATTTAACAAAATATCAATCCCCGACGTCGCTACACATTAGTGTATTGGGAGGGTTCCTTGTTTGGATTTCGCTTGAGAGACCTCCCCCGTATGAATGTGGCGAATGTCAGGAATTGATAGGAGTTATTTCCTTGGACCATTCAAAATTTTTATACCTTTAATATTGCTAGTATTATATATACATTTATAGAATTGTGGAACTTTGGAGGCAAATGAAGCCTCATTATGATTCGTACGAGTAAAGCTCGAATAAAGGGTGTATGGGCGCCCTAGTGGTTAATAAATTGGTTTAATGAAACTTAAAATAAATTAAAATAATTCGTCGCGGGAAGTTAGAGGTTTAGGTATAGAATTTATGAAAATGAGTGTAGTAGGGACTATTTGAGCTTTGGAGTATTAGGCTTAGCTTAATTTCGAGGGCGAAATTCTGGTAAGTGGGGAAGTTTGTAACAACCCGAGACTTTAGAGACGATAATTTATTCATTTTGGGAGAAATAAATATTATTTTATTTGGAGAATTATTAAATTGGCAATTGATGTCAAAATTTGAAGTTGTTAGAAAGTGCTTTAAATGGAAATTCTGAGGGTGTAGTTGTTTTCGGAAGGCCCGAGAAAGTCAAAATGACTGTACTTGGGGTCTATTTAGGATCCAAAATAATTTAAGCTCATTTGGCTCGAATTAAAGTTACCGAGTCATTTAAAGTGTGTATTATCATTTAAAGTTGTGTATCTTGGGAGATAAGGCTTATTAAGCCTATGGTAGAAACAATTCTCCTTAGAGAGAAAGAGAAATAGAAAGAAAGAAAGAGAGAAGAAGAAAGAAGAAGAGAAAGAGGATTTTTTAGCCATTACGCGATCTCGAGGACGAATCAGACCCTACGAACTTGAGGCAAGTGATTAAACTTGCTAAATAATTATTGTCAACCATTTATTTCATGATTTGTGGATTAAATCTTTGGGTTTTAGGTTTAGTTTGATAAAACCTAACTTTTGAGTAAATTCTAGATTTGTTGTGTAAATTATGGATTTGAGGTTAGAAATTAGTTTAAATGTGTTTTTGGATGAATATTAATGTTATGTATGTGATTGGGTTGAAGAGATATGAGTAGGAGATGCTTAAAATGAATTATGGGATTTTTGGCTTACTAAAAAGTAGCCATTTTCGTGAGTTTTGCGGAGCCGAATCGATTCAGCCCCTTACCGAATCGATTCGAAAAGTTGCAGGTGCCCAGGTCTGAGTGACCGAATCGATTCGGACCCCATCCGAATCGATTCGGCCTGAGACAGAGTCCCAAGTCTGATGACCCGAATCGATTCGCCTTGGAGGCTGAATCGATTCAGATTTGGCCCGAATCGATTCGAAAACAAGGAATTTTAGGGGATGTTTTTCTAGGGAGAATTTCATTCCATTTCATTTGAGGTTATCGATTGGGAATCTCTATAGAGATTATTAGGAGTATGTTTTGGAGATTTTAGAGAGTTTCCCTTATAAAAAATTATTGGAGTCATATTGACTTAATTTGAGGAATACCGATTAGAGGATATCGTATATACTAAGTAGGAAAGCCCACTACCATTAGGATTTCTATTTGTAAATAATTATGAAACATATGAAAGAATGAAAATGTGCGTAGTGATATTGGATTGTAGAATAAAATCCCGAATGGGATAACTTTAAAAGTTCATATGATTAATTGAACCATATTATGGATTGAGAATAATCGAATGCTAATAAATGTGCATGCAGATATAGAAATATCCTTAATAATGATTAACTTGGGAGATGTCTCACACAATGAGAAATGCTAATCGAGGTGAATTAGGATAGAGAATATCCTTAACATAAATAGAATTGAGAGACAATTCATAATCAAAAGTAATGCGAAAACTTGAAGTGAGAAATAGTATAGTGTTTACAAAGTGGGGAAGATGTGTGAGAATTGACGATTAGTATCTCAAGAGAGAGAAATATACTATATAATGATATTAATTCAACTACGCCTAAGAGCGTACTAAGAATATATATAAACGATGTGATAGGTATACCTTATATGATGGTGTATCTTTATATGATGTGATGATGTGTGTATATCTTATGTGATGATATATATATATATATATATATATATATATATATATATATATATAAGTGAAGCATACCCCCTCCTTGCTATCAGTGGGAAGTTGCACGATGAGGGTGAGCACCCTGGATCGATGAGCAGTGTGTGGATATTCCCCAGGTCATAGTCGTCCATGGTGATTATTATGTGATATGCATTATTGTTTTTGGGGGTGAGAAGTCGTGGGTATGTGTAGTTCTCACTTACCGATTAGGAACTATGACCGCTTCCCGGACGTTGTGTGTGTGAGTTGATCACGAGGTAGGTGTCGTTTAGCCCTACCAGGTGGTCCCCAGTTTGCTACGTGGTTTGGGCAACTGTAAGATGATAGCATTGAGAACCTGCGTCCTCGAGTTATAGCTCATTTGGATGGTTATTATATTATTGATGTGATTGGTTACTTGGGTATCGAGGGTATAATGGACCTCAACGACCAACATTGCCTAGGAGTAGTGTATCGAGGGGGTTCCTTGTTTGGATTTTGCTTTGCGAGACGTCCCACGTATGAAACGCAGTGTAATGTTGGGGGTGGGGAGAAGTTAGTCATAAATGATAATATTTATATATAGTATATACTTCTCGACGATCGACAGTGCTTAGGAATAGTGTATCGGGGGGGGGGGGGTTCCTTGTTTGGATTTCGCTTTGCGAGACGTCCCACGCACGAAATGTCCTGCACTGTTGAGAATTGGGAAAAATAAATTAATTAATTGAATAATAAGAATTTGGGTTACATGCATCATGCATTGAGGGCATAATGAATCTTGAAAATCAATATTGCCAAGGAGTAGTGTAACGGGGGGGTTCCTAGTTTGGATTTCTCTTTGCGAGACGTCCCACGCACGAAACGCAGTGCAGTATTGAGACTTGGGAGAAGTTTAGTCCTTAGCACTTAGATGCTAATAACTCATATATAATTATATGTATATTGATGGTATAGCTAGAATACAAGAAATTCTAGTAAAGAGAATGCTTATGTATTGTGAATGTGTTAGTATGAGGTTCGTTATGTAAACTTTATGTGTTAAGTAAATGAAAAAATAAAAGAGAACTATAACACTAAAAGTTAAAGTATATGATTTAGATGGAATTCCGATAAGTGTAGATTGGGAGATAAGTTAGATGGTTTTTAATTGAATATTTATATTGGGATTTAGTTAGATTTATTTGCCTAATTAGATTTGGGCCTTTATTTGGAGATCACGTGCATACGTTTAGTTGCGCGCTTTAGTTGAGAGGTAAGTTGGATTATTATGGAGAGTACGACTCCATTAAATCATGTCATAATGCATTTATAATTATTATGCATTTTAATGCACTTGCTATAAAATGTTTTCACCTCGGGCTCTGACCCGTTTATATTTTCTCCTGCCATGTATATATATTGTATTATTTTAGGTGTTCCTCCGCAAGGACGCCATGGATGTTTATCCACCGAGTGTATTCGTGGAGCTCTGGCAGTAGTGGACTGTTGCGGCACTTTGTCTTAGTCGATTCCTATCTTTTGTATATCTAGATTATGATTAAGTTTGTATATCGGGTTTATACCTAAGTGTTGTAGATTAACACTTTTGTATTCTTTCTCTCAGATTATTGTATTGTCTGTGACCCGACAGCATATTCGGGTAATTTATTGTGTACATTTTGTTGTACTCTTTTATACATTATTGGAGCATATGTGTTCCACTCATCATATTTAGATATAGTAATGTTGGTTATGGTTGCATGGTTGGTTTTATTTTGGTGTTAAATAAAAGTTTTAAATTTTTGGCATCTGCTTTCAATAGTTTCAGGTAGTTAGCCTTATATTATTTAGTATTGTCAATTGATGTTGAGACTGAGCCATCTGAGATACCTAATTTAATGTAGTATAGGGCTGACAACCCGTTATTATTTTGAGCGGGTTGTCACATGGATATCTGCTATTCAAGATTAGTTACTCCAGTTTCACAGGAATAATGTTTAGGAGTTAGTCCCTAACCTAGCAAGTCTAATGCAGTTTGTACCAAGTAAATTTAACAGAATAAGATCGACGAAAATTGTACCATAGTTTTCAATAAGGCTAGGTTTGTCGCTTAAGGCTACACACAAATGAAGGATGTATACTTTGACAAGACATTTGATCTTATTTCTAGGGTTGAGTCCATTCGCTTACTACTCACCATAACATGTTATTTGCACTTCAATTTATATCAAATGGATGTAAAGAATGCCTTTCCTAATGACATTATATAGGAGGAAGTGTACATGGAATAACTAAAGGTGATTGAAGGTCCAAAGCACCGGGGACACATATTTTATCTTAAGAAGACCTTTTATGGTTTGAATGAAGAACCCAGTGCTTAGTACGAGAGGCTCACTTCTCATCTCTTAGCTCATGGCTTTAAGAGAGGGTGAGTGGATAATGAATTATTTATAACTAGAAATAGTGGTGCTACACTTGTTACCTAAGTCTATATGGACGACATAGTATTCGGATTAACATGTTCACAACATAATCACACGTTTGGGGAGGAGATGAAAAGCGAGTTTGAGATAAACATGGTTGATGAACTTACGTTCTTTGTAGGTCTTCAAGTGCATAAAATTGTGGATGGGATATTTATATCTCAATTCAAATATGCTATAAACCTAGTGAAGAAGTTTTATTTAAATACTGCTTATCATTCACTCACTCCTATGAGTTCATCGACTAAGATTAACAAAGACACTTTAGGCAAGGACGTATAGCAAACTCTTTATAGGAGCATGATAAGTAGCCGTCTTTACTTGGTTTCTAGTCGTCCCAAGTTTCCCTTTAGCGTTGGAGTTTGTGCATGTTACAAAGAATCCCTGAAAGAGTCTCATTTGCTCGTACTTAAACTTAACATCAAATACATGAGTGGTATTATTACCTACGATACTTGGTATTCCATTGATTTTAAGGATATTTATCATACTTAGTACTTAAATTTGTCTGCCTAGTTAGTAGTTGATTGGGACAAGAATATTGATGGTTGTAGGAGCACCTCAGGAGTGTATTTTTACTTTGAGAGTGCTCTTGTATCTTGTATGATCAAAAAGAAAAAATCCATATCTTTATCCATGAAGGAGGCCGAATATATAGCCATCGTGAGTTGTTGCACATAACTCTTATGGATGAACTACATGTTGGAAGATTATGGGATTTTTGAAGGAACAATTACTATTTTATGTGATAATATGAATGTAATTCATATATCTCGTAATTCGGTCCAATATTACTAAACAAAGAACAATAGGATGCATGAGCATTTCATTCACGATATTATTGAGGATAAGGTCATTTCCTTGAGTTTTGTGAGAACCGAACATTAATTAGCCGATATTTTTACAAAATCGTTAGATGCACTTAGATTATGGAATCTTAGGAACTCTAAGGGGATTTGTTACGTTGATTGAGTGATAGGGTAAAGATGTTCTGATACCAATTTTACCAAATTTTAATTTCTGACTAAATTAGATTTGTATTACCTAAATGATCCAATTAAACAAATTAAACCAAGTATGTTGTTGATGCAAAAAACTAGACTAGGCCTAATTGATTGATTACAGATAAATAAGTAAAAACAGATAGGACAAAGATATTTTTAAAGTGGTTCAATTCAATGGAATGTCCTACGTCCACTGTTATGTATTGCTTGACTCTTTGATTTGTTTTTCGATCCCCTGCAATGAGGGTGTTACAATGTATTTATAGCCTAAGTGCGGTGTTGAGAGTTGTCATGTAAACGTATGGAATACCTTCATTTGTTAGGCATTTACATCAATATATAATGAGAATTAAATATAAGACTGTTGTCGCTTCATTCGCTATACCGGTTGCATTTCCAGCCATTGGTCAATATTCTTAGTTGGTCGAGCTGCCTTGTTGGTCTTTCTTCTGAGTTGGTCGAGCTGCCTTATTAATCGAGGATTTGTATCATGTTGACTTGGACTTATGCCACATTGGATGACACGTGTTGGTTTGTAATTAATCCATATAAGGTGGTGAATTTTGGTATCAACAGAAGTCCCCAATGTTTCATACTTAGAACTGATGCGAAAGTGTGGAATATTATGCTTTAACAGTAGTTCGGTCTGCTTGGTCATCTGCAGACCTTCAAAACTTGCGAAATTTATCCATTTAACTGACAATTTTTGAGTGTGAATGGCAGTTTTGTAAATATTTCAAATTTTAGCGAGCATTTCTGGGGTATCTTCATCTTTTCTCTTGTTAGCCGCCGTAAACTCAACCGTCGTTCACTTTAATCATTAATTTTCCCAGTTTCTGAGGCAACTTTATAAAAAGAGCGATAAAACTTCGATCATCTTCTATCTTTCATTTCTGCTTCTGCTACAGTGTTCTTTGAACTTTCGTGTGATCATTTTCTTTCCTATCTTTAGTTCTTGCTGAATCCTTAAACCCTTGTAAGAACTTTTCTCTCTTCTTCTTTGCTTCTTCATCATGATTTATTCTGTTGATTCACTTGATAAGTTCATGAATGACTTTAACATCCCATCTTGGGTTGTATTAGAACATCCCACTTTTCCTTCTGATTTTTTCTCTCTTTCTGAGGGCCATTGGTTCCATTCCATCTTTATTGCTGAGTATGGGTTCACATTTCCTCCTAATCCCTTGTGTATGGAGTTTTGTCAGTATTTTGACATTGTACCTGTAAGAGTAGCTCCTAACACATGGAGAGTGGTGAATGGAGTATATAGGTTAAATCAAATCCATGGAACCCATCTAGGGATTCCAAAAATAATGTTTTGTTATAAATGGGTAACTAGTTATACCACTTATTATTTGAAAACTAGGGCAGTTAGTAAAGCTTTAGTAGTTAACCCCCATGATTCTAATAGGGATTATTTTGATTACGGGGTAGTTGTAAAAAATTGGCAACATGCCCCCTTAGCTGGAGGTGCTAAATATCAAGGGCCTAGATGTCCTCTCTTTGGCAACGGGATAGGTTGTTTTGTGTTTTAGTAATTTTGCCCTATTTATATTTGATAAAATGTCGTACTAACTGTTGCTTTGTAAATTTGATTGCAGTTGACTAAAAGAGAAAATACCTCAAAGAGAGCGAAGTAAACTTAAAATAATTGAAGTTTATCTGGGGACTTCACAAGACGGTTACTGAGGAGCACATTAGGTTTTCTTCTTATTTTCTTCAATACAGAAATACCGTTTCTTCCTTTATTTCCAGACCTATAGCTTCTCCTGCTCTAGTGATTGATCTTGATTAGGAAGTTGTTGCTGATTCCGTTACTCCTCTTTCTGATATTATGAAGAAGAGAAAGTTTCCCAATCTTCTTAGTGATAGGACTTCTGGCCCCCAAAAACCTTCTCAAGGAGCCAAGAAGAAAATAGGGAATGTCATAAAAAAGCCCCCAATCCCCAAAGACCCAGCCCCAAAAGACCTAGCTCCCAAAGACACAACTCCCAAAAACACAGCTCCCAAAGATGTTAAACTTCCTTTGAGGAGATTTGGGAGAGGGCTTGCAGAGAAGCGGGTCGACCAGGTGACCAACCAATAGACTTTGGTCAAATTACCTTGTTTTGATGCTGCTCCTTCAGTAGTTATTACTCCTTATTTGGCCAAGAAGTTGATCAAGTCTGGTACTCTTCCAGACCATAGGGGAGTGGATGCCATGTTGCCCCCAGTCAAGGTTTATGAATTGGCTACTTAGAGCCTTGCATCAGTAAGTGATTCTCATCTTCTTGGTTTTTTTGTCATTTATATTCCTCATATACTAACTTGATCTTCTTCTCTTGCAGTTCTTAGTGCATTTTATTAATATGCTGGAGAAGGATGATGCAATTCGAGATTCAAATGATGTAGAGGAAGCTTTGGCTGGCTTAAATAAGCCTTTATCGATTCTCTGCAAGCCTTGGAAACTAAGAAGAGTACTTGGGTGGATAAACTGAAGATATTTTAAAATGCTAAATAAATGTTTGAGGAAAATACCCTTGGAGCTAAGCGCAGGGCAAAGGAAACTGAGTGTAGGGCTAAGACTGCTGAGGAGATTGTGACCTCTGCAAGATCTAAGAGAAAGTCTGCTGTAAAGGTATCCTTTAGTGCTGGCTGGGACAAGGGCTAGAACAAAGACATTTCTGCTGCCTCTACTCAGATTGAGTATGCAAAACAAAATTATTTCAGAGATGGTTAGGTTGCTGATCTTCATGAGTTAAACAATATTGAAGGTTCTGAACTTTTTCAGAGATATACTCATGGTCCTCCTCCTATCATTGACGTTGAGATTGAAGATGAAGTTGGTTCTAGAGAGTCTTCTCTAGTGGTTAAATCTATGCTAACCAACCTAAAATCACTGAGTCTTTTCTTCCTTCAACTGAGCAAACCGAGAAACTCCAGTTTGTATCCCCTTATTCTGAGCAAGATAAGAATGTTGAGAATGATAAGGAGAAGGTGTAACATTGTTTGGCATTTTCCCTTTTGATTTTTTATTTCCTTTTCTTTATTTTTATTGTATTCGAACTTCTTCATTATCAATAAAAGAAACCTTTTATTCCTTTTTGTCTCTTGTTGATCATGCATATTCTTCATTCTTGTTGTTGATTGGTGGTCATTTCTTCTTTCTAGTTTATAGCGAAGATTGAACAACTTTATTCCAATGATACTGAGCTACTGAGAAAGTGTAATTCTTTTTTCAAAGTAGGTCATATGGACTTATTGGAGAAAGAAATTATTAAGTTGCTTGGTGATGATGCATCGGAGCAGGCTAAAGAAGCCTTCAAATATTTGAAGTACTTACTTGATAAGGCGGTAGAAAAAAATATTGCTTATTATGAGATGATATAAGAGCTTCAAGAACAGTATAAGAGTCCACTACGTTGTTGCACGAAAGCTACGAGCAGAAATATCAAAGCTTAAGTGAGGTTGGGGTTTTGATAAATTTATTTATATTTATAATAAAAAACAGGCTTTACTTAAGTGGAAGTTGAAGAAACTAGAACTGTTGACAAACTTATGGAAGAGGAGAATAATAGTTTGAGGGTTGAAGTGAATCTTTTGAAGTCTGCCTCTAAAGCTATTTTTGCTACTACTAATGAGAGGTGCTCCTTTTTGGAAGCTGAAAATGCAGCATTAAGGGATGAGTTGGAAGCCTTAAAAAAGATTAAGCCTTCATCCTTTTCTCGGGCAAGAAATAGGCCTAGTCGAGGAACCACAGAGGAAATTAGGACCCAACAGGACCTTGCCAATCAAGCTGCGCAGTTAAAAGCTAAAGATCGAGTTATTGTTGAGATATCCCAGAAGCTACAGACTTTGTCTGAATAGTTATCCACCCAGTCTTCCCAATTACAAGTTAAGGATGGAGTGCTGAAGAAGTTGCATTCTCATGTTGATATATTAACCTTTCAGTTCCATAAGCAACCAATGGAAGTTTGGATAGATGGGTATAACGATGCTTTGGGGTATCTTGATGATAGGCTTAAGCAAGCTAAGAATGAGGCTTATAAATGGGGTTGGGCAAATGCTTTAACAGTGATGAAGGTAAATCAGAATAGTTCCTTATGGGATTGGTATAACCCATGTTTTCTTGAGCTTGACAATACTCCTTTCAAGGTAGATGTTAACTGGATTCCTGTTCATCGTATTCCTCAATGCTTGATTTCTAAGTACCTAGGAGATTACGAGCTACATGATGAACTAGAGATCGTTTGACCTCTTCAGCTGCTTAATCATCCTAGTAGCAACAATACCCAGATGCTTCAGAATTTTAACTTCATCAACTCTCCTTGTACTTTGGATGATCCTCCAGTTGGCATGGATCCTGTCTCTAAGGCTGAAGGAAAATGCCCTGTAGAATAAGGCTTTGTATTTTGTTTCTGCATGGCAAGCAACAATATGTAATCATTTAATAGAATTAATGAAAAGCTTTATTTTATCAATCTTTGATTGTGAATGGATAAAATTTTAGTCAATCTCTATATATGAATGTCTAATTAGTCTTTGATTGTGAATGGATAAACTTTTAGTCAATCTCTAATTTTGGATCGATGATTTGTCAATTTGTAGTTTTTCACCGGTTCTATTGCTACCCTTAGGATTACCCTAAGTATTGTACAAATTTCTAATGCATCACCATGGTTCTACTAATGTACCTAAAGTTTTAGGTAATTTTATTAGTTACCTTGGTTCCCAGACATGAGTGGAACATTTGTCCATCTTTTAGCCCAGTTTAGATAAAAATTATTCATCCGGCTCTTCGTTAACCAAGAATTTGGGACTTATAATTTTTCCTTGCATGGTTTTTAGGTATTGACAACCAACATTTCATTGATGGTTTGTGTTGACAACTGTTGATGTAAAAAACTAGATTTGATCTAATTAATTAATCACAGATAAAGATGAGTAAAGAAATAAGACAAGAGATTTTTAAAGTGGTTCAACCTTAAATAAATGGCCTACATCCATTGTCTTGTATTACTGTGTGTCTTGCCTTGATCTCAATTACGTTTGCTTCTGATAGCTTACCCTGCCATGATGGTATTATAATGTATTTATAACCCTTGGGCTGCTAGTGTGAATAGACAATATGCCGTTATTGAATGGGCATATACATCTGTACATGGTAAAGAATAATCATTGAATCTGTCTGTCATTTGATCTTCCTAACAAGTTGCTCAGTACGCTGCATAACTCAGTCATTGAATTCATGCCACGTTGGATAAGACGTGTCTTCATATAATTGGTCCACGTCAGCTGGCTAATTTTTGTATCAATAGAAGCCCCCAATGTTTCACAGTTGAGTTTTGATATGAGAGTGTGAAACATTTTACCCAAAAGTTGCTCGGGCACATTTCTTACATCTTGATTAATTACAAAACTGCAACACTTGTAAACGTTTTCCATTTTGTGTAATAATTTTGAGCGTGAAATGGTAAATTTGCAAATATTTTTAGTTTTTAACAAACTCTTGGGTATTTGCGTCTTTTTCTTTTGATTAGCAGCCGGGATCACAACAGTTGTCATGTGTGATTATTACTTTTCTCATTTTCCGATGCAACATATATAACGATTATAAAATTCGATTGTCTTCTACCTTTTTCTATCTTGCTTCCAAACTCTTTGTCTTCTCATTTTTCTTCTAACGACCGTTTGAAAGTCATCTGCCTTAGCTGATTCCTTAATCTTCTGTAAGAATTTCTTTTTTCGTTCTTCTTTCTTTTCTTTAGCCATCGTGGTTTACCTTATCCAGTCATTAGATAAGTTTAGGTCCGACTTTGAGATTCCTTCTTGGGTTGTTTTGAAAAAACCTCCTTGCCCTTTTGATTTATTTTCTCTAGCTGAGGGACATTGGTTTCCCTCTATTTTTGTAGCAGAATGTGGTTTTTCTTTCCCACCTAATCCCCTGTGTTTGGAATTTTGCCAATATTTTTGATATTGTACCTTCAAAAGTAGTTACAAATACATGGAGGGTAGTTAATAGCGTACATAGGTTGAATCAAATTCATGGAACTCGTCTAGGGATTCCTAAGATTATGTACTGTTATAAATGGGTCACTAGCGACACCACCTTTTATTTAAAAACTAGGTTTTCTAACAGAGCTTTAGTGGTCAATCTCCCTGATTCTAATAGGGATTATTTTGAACACGGGGCCATGATGAAAAATTGGCAACACCCCCCACTAAAGGGGAAAGACGTGTACCAAGGTCCCAGATGTCCAACTTATGGCAATGGGATAGGTTGTTTTTTATTTTTAAGCCACCTCTGTTTTTGTTTGATAAAATGTTTCACTGACTTTTTCTTTTTCATTTTTGATTTGCAGTTGACAGTAAAAGAAAACCTCCAAAAGAGAGTGATATTAATATAAAAGATTTGAAGCTCATTTGGGGTTTGCATCAATCAATTGTTAGGGATCACATGAGGTCTACTTCCTATTTGCTGAGATATAAGAACAACACTTCCTCTTTTATTGCTCGACCTCTTGCTCCTCCATTGGTGATTGATCTTGAGCAGGATCCAGCATCTTCTTCAATTATTGAAGAATCTTCCTCTAATTTGGGCACTTCTATTGCTGACCTGATGACAAAGAAGAGGAGAATTACTGATCTCTTTGCCAAGGTTGTCCCTAGTGCTGATGGGGCAAAAAAGAGCAGAGAAAATGTCCTAGCTGAAGGGACTAAGAAAAATGATATTTCTCCATCTGAAGGAGCAGTCATAGCTGTCAAGGAGATCAACAAGAAACCCCATATTTCTCCAAAAGAGGCAGCACCTTTGATTGAAGGGGTTGCTATTGTTCAAAAAGAGACATCACCTTTGATTGAAGAGGTTGCTTCTTTGAGAATACTGAGAAGGGGTCTTACTGAGAAGAACGTTGATGCTGCTGCTCAACCTACTGGGGTTGAAATACCTTCCTTGAAGGCTAGTTCTCCAGCACTCATTACTCCAGGCTTGGCCAAGAAATTGACCTGGTCTGGAACTCTTCCTGATTATCGAGCTACTGAGATTTCTACTCCTCGGGGGAAAGTCACTGACTTGGTATCCCAACACCTTGCATCAGTAAGTGTCCTTATACCTTTCATTTCAATTTTACGTGTAATCTTCATATTCTGATTTGAGTTTCTCTTTTTTTTGCAGTTTTTAATGTATTTCAATAATATCATGGAGAAGGTTGAAGCTATCAAGGCTGCTTCCTCTTCCAGTGAAGTAGAAGAAGCCCTTGCTGGGCTATCAAAATCTTTGGAGGAGTCCCGATAAAAGTATGAGAATGACAAGATTGCTTGGGAGAATAAAATCAAGTTTGTTGAGACAGCTCAACAAAAAGCTATGAAAGCTGCCAAGGAGGCTGATCTAGCTCGGTAACAAGATATAAAACCTTCCAAGGAGGTAGAGGAGAAATTGAAGGTCATCATTTCTAGCAAGGAGGAAGCTGAGGAGAAATGGAAGTTCACCGTTTCCAAGAAGGAGGAATCTGAGGGCAAGCTTGAAGAGGTTGAAAGGCGTAAGAAAGATCTTGAACAGAAAGTAAGATATGTTGAAGATCTTCTTAGGGAAAATACTTCTTCGGAGAAGGCAAAGAGAAAAGTTACTGTGAAGAAGTCATTTAGCTCTGGCTGGGACAAAGGATGGAACAAAGCTATATAATGCATATGAATGCATATGAATGAGCACAAATAATCAATATTCTTGGATATGATGCATATGAATGAGCAATTGAGGCTTATCAGTATTTAAAATGTCTACTTGATCGGGATGTAGCAAATAACGTAGATTACTATGAAATGATTGAAGATCTTCAATGAATTATTGAAGAACTTCAACTTCAACACAAGGAAGCCACTGCTCTTCTGCATGAAGGTTATGAGAAGAAGTACCAATAGCTGAGCATTGATTGGGGTTATGACAAATTTATCTAAGCCCATAATAAAAGAGAGAGTGTGCTAAAACTTAAAGTTGAGTAACATA
The DNA here is from genome assembly GCA_949130495.1 of Sambucus nigra. Lineage (NCBI taxonomy): Eukaryota > Viridiplantae > Streptophyta > Magnoliopsida > Dipsacales > Adoxaceae > Sambucus > Sambucus nigra. Next base: position 442,816,573 of record OX422211.1, read on the forward strand.
GAAATATTGCTAAGCTGCTGAGGAAGAAAATATTGCTTTAAGAGAAGAACTGAGATAGCTAAAATCTTCTTTTTCCTTTGGAACTCTGGTCCCGGTTAATGATGAAGGTTTTTACTTTTTGGAGACTCATAATGCCTCATTAAGAGAAGAATTAGAAGCTTTGAAAAGAGTCAGACCTGCATCCACTTCTTAGGATAGAATAAGAGCTGGTCGGAGCAGCTTCGAAGAGACTAGGAGTCAACAGGCTTTGGAAAATCAAGCTGCTCAACTGAAGGCAAAAAATCAAGCTCTGGCTGAGATGTCCTAGAAAATCTAAACTCTTACCGAGAAACTTTCCAATCAGTGTCGCAGAATAAAGAAAGTTTGATGAAGAGGCTTCATCAGCATGTTGAACGATTAACTTATCAATTTCACAAGCAGCCCGAAGAGTTCTGGATGTGGGGATACAATGAAGCTTTATATCATCTTGATGCCAGGTTGAAGCAATCAAACAATGAGGGATATAAATAGGGGTGCTTGAATGCTCTAACTGTGATGAAGGTTGAGCAAGGAATCGAGCTGTGGGATTGGTATGACCCTAGATTACTTGATCTTCCAGTACCTCCTTTCACCCTAGATGTTATATGGATTCCAATTAGCTCTATTCCTCAGTGTTTGATTTCCAAATATCTTTGTTATTAAAATCTTCATGAAGATTTTGAGATATCTCAACCTACACATTTGCTTGACCGACCAAGTGCGAGCAACATCAGAATGCTGTGGGATTTGAACTTGATTAACTCTTCTTTTGCTTTACATGATCCTCCAGCAGGAATGGATCCTGTGTCTAAATCTGAAGGAAAGAAACCAGTAGAATATGCTATTTTTATTTTGTTAGTAAATGAAGAAAAATTATCTCTTTGTAATTTTATTTCCTTGGAAATAAAATAATTGCATGATCAATTATGATAGTACTATATTAGTCATTGATTATATATATATGGACATTTTGTCCTTTTTGATTTGATTGCCTAGACAATGGAACTTCTGCCCCATGTATTTGTCTAGTTGTAGTGACTTATCACCCATAAGTGACTTATCACCCATAAGTGCCTAAGAAATGGAATTTTATCCCATGTTCTTGCTTAGTTGTGATAATTATTTAAGTAAATAATTGCCCTAGTGCCTAGGTAGTTGATATGTTACCCATCTTCTTGCCTAGTTTAGATGCCTCTTGGGTCACCCATAATCAAGCAGACATTGTCTTAATCAATTATTTTACCAACATTATTGGTATTTATGGTGATCCCGACCAACTTTGTTGGTGTTTGGTTGATGCCTACCAACATGGTTGGTGTTTTTGCTAATGCCGACCAACTTTGTTGGTGGAAAAAAGTTGTTTTGTTGCAAAGTTAAGTGTAGTGTGTAGCACGAGTACTCAGAAAAAAAAATAAACGAATGGGGAAGTCATCATTTTCATTCATACTGAGACAATTGGGTACATGGGCAGTTACATTACTGGTAGTATTTTCGCAGGCGCTCAGCATTCCAAGCATTTTTGAATTCTTCCCCTTCAAAAGTTTCTATTCGGTAAGTGCCAGGTCGAACAACAGCTGTGACACGATATGGCCCATGCCAATTTGCCTCCAACTTATTATGCTTTTGAATTACTTTCTTGAGTACGTAATCGCCTTCCTTAAGATCACACTTCCTCACCCTTTCATTATAGAACATAACAGTCCTTTGCTGATAGATAGCCGCATCTTCTCTGAATTCTTCGAGCATGTCCAAGTCCAAGCGTTTCATCAAATCACTCACTGGATAATTGAAGTTAAACACCCTATGAGTAGGTAACCCTAGTTCGTCCGGTATCACTGCTTCAATCCCAAAGGCCAACATGTAAGGGGATTCCCCAGTTGCTATTAGGGGAGTTGTTCGGTAAGCGCATAACATTGAGTGCAAGTCATTGATCGAATTCCCTTTAGCATCATCTAATCTCTTCTTCAACCCAGTCAGTAAAGTTCTGTTCGTCACCTCAGTTTTCCCATTACTTTAGGGATGGCCTAGAGCAGAATGGATTTTTTGAATGTTGTACTGTAGACATTACACTACAAACTCATCATTATCAAATTGGGTACCGTGATCGATGATGAAAGCATAGGGCAAATCGTATCTACAAATAATGTTCTTCCAGATGAATTGATAGATCCTTTCGTAAGCCATATCGATGAAAGGTTTAATTTCCACCCATTTTGTGAAATAATCAACAGCCACCACCAAGTATTTGAATCGTCCTCTTATCGTTGGCAAAGGCCCGACCAAATATATTCCCCACATAGATAATGGCCAAAGTGAAGTGATTGGTGTTAGCAGCTCCTAAGGAGTTTTTTGTATAGTAGAAAATCCCTGACACTTGTCGCATTTCTTGGCATAAGACGTACAATCAGCGCTCATTATTGGCCAATAATACCCCTGCGTATTTATTCTCTGTAAAAGAGTTATATCTGCTACATGAGCCCCACAGGATCCTTTATGAATTTCCTCTATTAAATATTTAACTTCTGCTGGATGAACACACATTTGTTGACAATCTATTACACCTATTTTATACAGAACTCCATTATTCAAGACATATCTAGCAGCCTTATACTTCAACCTCTTGGCTGCAAGTTGGTCGGCTGGTAAAGTACCTTCTTCGATATAAGCCCTGATGGGATCCATCAAGGAAGATCCCATATCCAAGGCGATACAATCTACCATTAAATATTCATGAATACTTCTGCTTGCAAGTACTTCAATGGGGATTGTTCTTCGTAGCTCGGTGCGCATAGCTGAGGCTAACCGAGAAAGTGCATCTGCTTTTGCATTCTCCAGTCTTAGTATTCTAATTACTTGGATAGCAGCCAAATTGGATACAATCTCCATAGCTTAGTTAAATACCTCGATATGAACTCCCCTTTTACTGCGTAAAGACTTAGCATCTGATTCACCACTAGTTACGAATCACTGGACACCACAACTTGCTCTACATTCAACGATCTAGCTAAGTTGAGGCCCACAATTACGGCTTCATACTCAGCTTCATTGTTGGAAGCCTGAAATTGGAAATGCAGAGTATATTCTATGTCTATCCCATTTGGATTGTTGAGAATAATTCCATATCCGCAACTTGTTGCAAATGAAGAACCATCAATATATAAATTCCATATGGGGATATTCTCATCAAACGCTTGGTCTGACAAAATCCCTTGATAAAATATCTTATATTTCCTTTCTTCATAGTTTTTTTTCGACTCTTGCACCTTACCAGAGGATTCTGGTTGATCGGTGGCCATCCCTTCTGGAAATTATGCTACTGGGAGTTTCTCGGGGATATTTTCTATTGCTCCTCTAACATCTTGAAGTTTCTCTGCATTAGCCCCCTGTTGATCGGAGATATTTGGGTAGGTAAATTCAGCAATGAAATCCGCCACTGCCTGACCTTTGAAAGAGGATCTTGGTTCATAGATAATGTCGTACTCCCCTAATTCCACTGCCCAATACATCAATCTTCCAGACTTTTCTGGCTTATGTAAAGCCTGTCTGAGTGGCATGTTAATGTATACCACTATTGTATGGGCTTGAAAATATAGTTTCATCCTCATGCTCGCTTTAATCAACGCCAATGCTAACTTATCCAGTTTTGGATACCTGATATCTGCTCCCCTGAATGCCTTGCTTGTATAATAAAGTAGTTTTTTCACTTCGCTTTCTATTCTTATCAAGCCGAAACTGACTGCACTTTCTGAAACAGCTAAATACATGTATAATTTTTCTCCCGCCACTGGTCGGGACAATAAAGGAGGTGTCCCCAAGTATCTCTTCAACTCTAAGAACTCCTTATCACATTCTTCGTTCCACTCAAAGGTCTTTTTGAGCACCATGAAGAATGGAAGACATCTATTAGTTGCTCGGGAGACGAATCTGTTGAGAGCTGCGACATGCCCCATAAGGCTTTGTACTTCCTTCTTGGTGGTTGGAGATTGAAACTCCAGTAAGGTTTTTTTCTTGTCAAGATTTGCTTCAATACCTCTTTGATTCATAATGTACCCGAGGAACATGCATTCCTTTATGCCAAAAATGCACTTGGTCGGGTTCAGCTTCATCTGGTACTTCTCCAACTGATCAAATGTTTGGCTTAAATCAGCTATATGGTCATCATCTTTCTTGCTTTTGGTCAATATGTCGTCGACATACACCTCCATATTTTTGCCAATCTGTTCTGTAAACACCTTATTCATCAGCCGCTGATATGTAGCACCTGCATTTTTAAGACCAAAAGGTATAACATTGTAATAATATGTTCCCCATGGGGTAATGAAAGAGTTACTATCCCTATCTTTTGGTTTCATTTTAATTTGATTATATCTAGAGTAAGCATTTATAAAGCTTAGCAGCTCATGCCCCGAAGTTGCATCTACAAGCTGATCTATACTGGGCAGAGGGAAATGATCTTTCGGGCAAGCTTTATTTAGGTCTGTGAAGTCCACACACATTCTCCATTTGTTGTTCTTCTTCTTTACCATTATAACATTAGCCAACCAATCAGGATATTTGACGTCTTCGATGAAAGAAGCCTTTTGCATATTTTCCACTTCTTTTTGAATAGCCGGATTCTTCTCCAAACTAAAGAATCTTCTTCTTTGCTTCACTAGTTTGATCTCTTTGTTGATATTGAGCTCATGACATAGGAAGCCTGGGTCTATCCCCGATATGTCTTCATGACTCCATAATAAATACTTATTTTTTGTGCTTAAAAAATGCCACCAGCTCTTGCTTTAATACTGGATCAAGTGAAGCACCAATATGAGTTGTTCGTTCTGGTTGTTCGTTATCCAGAATAATATTTTCCGTCGCTTACATTACTTGGCCTTTAACGAGTTCCGTTTCATCTCTTGGGTCTAAGGTTTCAATCTCAGACTCATCAGATTTATCCACTTGATAAGTGGTTGTTTTCTTTCTAGCATTCTCCAATTCTTCTTGCTCGACAGAGGAGTAGTAGCATTCCCGAGCTACTTTTTGATCGCCTTTGACAATTTTAACCCCAAAGTTAGTCAGGAATTTTAAACACTGATGTATAGTGGATGGGACTTCTTCAAACTTTTTCAAGCCTACTATCCCCATGATTATATTATAAGATGACTGGATATTTTTATCCATCACGAAGAAGCCTACCTTCTTTGTTCTATAAGATGGCCAGGTACCAATCATCATGTCTAACTTGATCGTTCCAAGTGGAAAAACTTTTTCTCTGAAAAACCCAATGAGGGGACTATGATACGGCTCCAATTGACCAAGTTTCAAGTTCAAACTGTCGAAGAAGGGGTAAAACATGATGTCTATCGAGCTACCATTATCCACCAACACTCTTGAAATGATTACATACTTTACTATCATTTTGATCACTAGAGGATTATCATGAGTATATAATACGCCTCGAGATCAGTTTTAGAAAAGCCATTGACCAGCTTATCTTTGTGAACCATCCTCAGACGATCTTCTTCTGCCAAATTTATCCGTTGTATATAGGAACATTCTTGAGCCTCATTGAGGTAAGCTTTCCTTTCAGTGGTATGATCGCCCCCTCCAGCGTCTCTACCTGTAATCATGTTACAATCGAATGAACCAAAACGAATTGAAAATACCTCACGCTCAGGTTGTCTTGGATTTTTGGGGAGATCATAATTATCTTTAGGATCATCTTCATGGTCCATTTTCTTATCTTCTCTTAGTCGACAAGGATATTTGGATCTCTACCGAGCTTTGGTGTTCGACTTCCCACCATTCTGGCGATCAACATACCTGTTCAACTTTTCGCGTCTAATGAGTGCCTCAATTTCATTTTGGAGAGCTACAGACTGCTTGGTTGTGTGACCGTGATCTTTATGGAATTCATAATACTTGGATTTATCCCTTTTTTCGAGAGCTGATCTTAGTTTTTCTGGCCAATTCAGTTCCTCGCCGTTCTTGATTTCCTTAAGAACGTGGTTTATATCCACCTTTAAGGGAGTATAACTCGTATACTTCCTCAAGTTTTTCAACGTTTCTTTGCTTCTCGACTGCTTGCTCCCACCATTATGTTTGTGATCTTTCCTCTCCGACTTGCCTTCAGCTTTAGCTTCTGCCTTTGACTCAACATTCTTTTTCGCAGCCATTTCTTCCTCGGCATTCATAATTTTGGCTGCTTTAGCCATCAATTCAGCCATGGATTTGAGGGGATCCTTAGCTAAAGTGTAATACATATTATTTGACAAAAGACCACTCATGAGAGCTGTAATGGCTGTCTTATCGTCATAGTCTATGACCTCCAGTTTCTCATTGTTAAAAAGAGTGATATAATCCCTGGTACTTTCTCCTTCTTTTTGTCTAACACTCAGCAGATGTGCTACCGTTTTAACTGGATTTGCACCAAAATAGAAATTTCCTATAAATATCTCTTCCAGTTGATGAAAGGTCACAATCTTATCCCGAGGAAGGCTGTTGTACCATATCTTAATAGATCTAATAATTGTTCCTGAGAATGATCTACACCTCATTTCATCTGGTAATGCATAAATATCTACTACAGCTTGGTACTGCTCTATATGGAGAACAATATCGGTTTTTCCATCGTACTTAGGTGTGACCACAGGATCCTTGAACTTTGATGGTTTGGGAAAATCCATAATTTCTTGTACAAATGGAGATCCTTTGATAAAGGTTCTTTGGAGAGGGTTTTTGGCCTTATCCATTTCCCCTAACCTATCTTCCAATCTCTGAATAGATCCCTTCCATGCATCATTTTTTGCCTCTGATTTATTTATGTTTACATGAGCAATAGATCGCACAAAGTTCTCATCTTGAGATCTTTTTATACAGCTGCAAACCTAGAATTTGAATGTGATTGGGCTGAGCCTTCCCTTAAATCATTTGGTCATTGATAATTTCTCAAAGCAATTCTAGGAGGATTTCTGTTCCTCCTAGGGCCCAAATGGTCAAAGGGTGAAACTCTACTCAACCTTTTCAGAGTGCTTGTTTGTTCTGGAGTTAGAGTGATATTTTCTTGAGAATCCAAAATTCTTATAAGAGAAGTCAGACTAGGGTTATAGGATGGAAACTCGAATTCCCAATATGATGGTGTTCAGTATGTCTGGATCACAAAGGTGGTAGACGCATGCTCCTATGAACCCTTCGTTGTCCTGACTCGGCAGACACTCCATGTTTAACGATATGAATGAACGGTCACATTGTTTCTTGCATAGCCATTTGTTCCCTGGCTAAACTTGCTAAGATTCTGGTGATATCGTTTGCATTTGGGGGGATAGAAGGGCTAGGAATATTCCCTTCATCATTACCATTGCTAGGTTCTGGGATATTAGCCTTTTATGATAGGTTTTTAGTGAAAAAAGATACGTATAGTCATTCCCACAGACGACACCAATCTGTTGATGTAAAAAACTAGATTTGATCTAATTAATTAATCACAGATAAAGATGAGTAAAGAAATAAGACAAGATATTTTTAAAGTGGTTTAGCCTTAATGAAATGGCCTACGTCCACTGTCTTGTATAACTATCTTGTATAACTAGGTGTCTTGCCTTGATCTCAATTACGTTTGCTTCTGATAGCTTACCCCTCCATGATGGTATTACAATGTATTTATAGCCCTTGGGCGGCTAGTGTGAATCGATAATATGCCGTTATTGAATGGGCATATACATCTGTACATGGTAAAGAATAATCATTGAATCTGTCTTTGTTTGATCTTCCTAACAAGTTTCTCGGTACTCTGAGCATATCGGTACATTGAATTCATGCCACGTTGGATGACACGTGTCTTCATATAATTGGTCCACATCAGCAAACTAATTTTTGTATCAACAACCAACATTATTGGTTCCTTTGTTGATTTCGACCAACATTAGTGGTGTTTTTATTGATACCGACCAACATTTTCGTTGGTGTTTTTGTTGATACCGACCAATATTTTATTGGTGGTTTGTGTTGACAACCAATATTGTTGGTGCCTTTGTTGATGTCGACCAATATTGTTGGTGTTTGTGTTGATACCGACCAACATTTCTGTGGCCATCCCCAATCCTTGCTGCGCAGGCGGGCGCATGGAGGAAGGATCCTTCGGGTCTCGCGCATCCCTCTCGGGAGCTCTTCGGCCGGCGTCGTGTGAGATGTGGTGTAAAAATGTTGAGAGGTTCAGAGTCGCCAGTCTATTTTACTCAAAACAGATAAAAGAAAAAGGGGAAGCCACCTCGAAGGATATCATCCAAAGACATACTGGTGCGTACGAAACTAAGATGATTTGAGAAGGGTTCAAAGGCTTAGTTAAGAAATGGGAAGGTGTTAGGCACCCATTCCGCCCTTTCGGTCTCTCATAAATATTTTATATTTTCCTTTTGTTTCCCCCCGTGATATGTGTGCATGTGTATATATATAGAATGGAGGTAGGAATCCTCGACTTATATCATGGAAAAGATAAAGCGAGTCGTCCGTATGAAGATATAAGAATAATATTAGAAAAATAAGATTTACGCGATTACCCCTATGTTGACCGTTATAATGGAACGATAACGCATATGGAGCAATACGTTACTAAGGGCAAGTATATAGAATATAGGAAGATTAGATTTAGAGCAAATAGGAAGATGAGAGAAAAAGTGGGAAAAAGGACTCGAGTCTCGGGTTTTACCCCGAGACGCCTACGTAGCCTATAAAGGCATCAAAGTCAACATAGTTCTCATACAAAACGAGGGGTGGGGTTTATCCCATAAATCCAAATGGGGGCTCTCTTAATTGTAAGTGTATGTGTGTGTGTAGAAAAAGTGTTTTAGTTGTGGGAAAGTGTGCGAAAAGTATGAGAATCCCTATTTGGAATTTATGAGCAAACCCTCTTTTTCTTGTTTTTATATGTTTTATTTATATGAAAATAGGAGATGTGCAATAATAATAAATAAAAAAGTATATTAGGATGTGTGAGATGAGATAATAAAAGCGCTAAGTAAGAAAAGAAGTTATTGGGAATTTAAGAGAATTTTCAAGAGAGTTTGATATAGTTGGACCTTCTTGAAGATCTTGAGCTTGATCTTGAATGTTGGAGAGCAGCCCTTGCACTAGGATGATGATGGAGAGTGGCTAATTCACCAAGTTTGATGAAAAGGGTGATGAAAAGTGAAAAAAAAGGGATTTGGAAGTTGAAATCACGCGGCCTTCGGGAGAGGTTTCTGGGATGCGTTGAGAGAGATTTCTATCAGATCTAGGCTCCTCTTTCAAATGAGGTAAAGGCCTCTTTTTATAGTCCCAGGTAAGCGCCGATCGGCATAGACCCGTTCCTGCCTTCTGGAACCTTCCATTTGGCAGTGCGCTTCAGGCTTTTTCGGAAAATAGGCCGTCGAGGGCAAATCGTTGGTCAGAATCACGCACGGGGCATACTATTGGAAAGTTAATTCAGAGACCTTTGAAAGTCTTTTGGACCGCTCCTGGGTTCGAGAGTTGACTTTGGGTCAAATATAACTCGGAAATGTTTGTCGGTCCATTGGATGGGGGATCGTTCGAAACCAAACGGATCGTTTGTCCGCATGGTAAGTCCGAATCGTGCACGGGGCAGACCGTTGGAAAGGTTAGGAGATGTACTTTGACATTCCAAAGTGTTTGACCCGGTTTGGGGAGTTGACTTTAGTTAACCGGGACCGAGAAGCATTCGGTGACCTCTCAGAGTCATACGGACCGTTCGTTCGCATGGTAAGTCGGAATCGTACACGAGATGAACCATTGGAAAGGGTATTCAGTGCCCTTTGAAGATTCATTCAGCCTAAGTTGAGATGAAGAGTTGATATAGGTCAAACAGAGCTCGGGAGCGCCCAGTGGCCTCTAGGTCAAGTTTCAGACGCAAACGGATCGTTCGTCCGCATGGTAAGTCAGAATTGTGCACGGGATGGTTCGTTAGAAAGGGTATTTAGTACCCTTTGAAGATTCATTCAGTATCGGTTGAGATGAAGAGTTTGACTTTTGGGTCAAACAGAGCCCAGGAGCGCCTGGTGCCCTCTAGGTCAAGTTTCGGATGCAAACGAATCGTTCGTCTGCATGGTAAGTTAGAATCGCGCACGGGGTGGTCCGTTGGAAAGGGTATTCAGTGCCTTTGAAGATTCATTCAGTCTCGATCGAGATAAAGAGTTTGACTTTTGGGTCAAATAGAGTCGAGGAGTGCCCAATGGTTTCTAGGTCAGTACTCGGGACATGACCTAGGTTTGTAGTGATGGAGGGAGGTACTAGGGACTAAGGAGAGTTAGGGGGTGGCATAATGGGGTGTCTACAGAGCCCCTCTATGGGTGAGTTTGGAACAAATGATGACCGTCGAATAGACACCATATGATGCCTTTGAGGGAGTATGATCGATTCAAAGGGTCGAGGCCAATTTCGCTAACCTAAGGAGGGTGCTGGGGATGAATGAGGATCGGAGGTTTAGGTCAATTCTGAGGACCTAAAGAGGTGTTGGGTGTGTGTGACCAATTTCTGCGGGTCAAAGCCAAACCTGCGAGCTTAAGTGATGAGGGTGAACGATTATGTGGGTCAAAGTCAATTCTGTGGGTTTAGGGTGAAGATTTAACCCCTGAGGTCAATTACGACCTAAGAGTGGTGACGACCGAGGACCGAGGTCAATTCTGACCTAACTCAGGTGATGATCCAAGGCCAGGGAAAATTCTGACCCAAGAGTGGTGACGACCGAGGACCGAGGTCAATTCTGACCTAACTCAGGTGACGATCCAAGACCCGGGCCAATTCTGACATAAGAATGGTGACGATTGAGGACTGAGGTAAATTCTTACCTAACTCAGGTGACGATCCAAGACCGGGGCCAATTCTGACCCAAGAGTGGTGACGATTGACGACCGAGATCAATTTTGACCTAACACAGGTTACGATCCAAGATCGGGACCGAGGACCAAAGTCAATTCAGACCTAACTCAGGTGACGATCCAAGATCGGGGCCAATTCTAACCCAAGAATGGTGACGACCGAGGACCGAAGTCAATTCTGACCTAACTCAGGTGACGATCCAAGACCGGGGCCAATTCTAACCCAAAAGCAAGAACGACCGAGGACCGAGGTCAATTCTGACCTAACTCAGGTGATGATGCAAGACCGGGGCCAATTCTGACCCAAGATTGGTGATGATCGAGGAGCGAGGTCAATTTTGACCAAACTTAGGCGACGATCCAAGACCACGGCCAATTATGACCCACGAGTGGTGACGACCAAGGACCGAGGTCAATTCTGACCTAACTCAGGTGACGATCCAAGACCGGGGCCAATTCTGACACAAGAGTGGTGACAATCGAGGACCGAGGTCAATTCTGACCTAACTCAGGAGACGATCCAAGACCGGGGCCAATTCTGACCCAAGAGTGGTAACGATCGAGGATCGAAGTCAATTCTGACCTAACTCAGGTGATGATCTAAGACCGGGGCCAATTCTGACCCAGGATTGGAGACGACCGAGGACAGAGGTCAATTCTGACCTAACTCAGGTGACGATCCAAGAACGGGGTCAATTCTGACCTAAGAGTGGTGACGATCGAGGACAGAGGTCAATTGAGACCTAACTCAGGTGACGATCCAAGATCGGGTCCAATTCTGACCCAAGAGTGGTGACGACCGAGGACCAAGGTCAATTCTAACCTAACTCAGGTGACAATCCAAGACCGGGGCCAATTCTGACACAAGAGTGGTGATAACTGAGGACCGAGGTCAATTCTAACCTAACTCAGGTGACGATCCAAGACTGGGGCTAATTCTGACCCAAGAGTGGTGACGACCGAGATCCGAGGTCAATTCTGAAATAACTCAGGTGACGATCCAAGACCGGGGCTAATTCTGACCCAGGAGTGGTGACGATTGAGGTCCGAGGTCAAGCCTGACCTAACTCAGGTGACGATCCAAGACCGGGGCCAATTCTGACCCAAGAGTGGTGACGACCAAGGATCGAGGTCAATTCTGACCTAACACAGGTGTCGATCCAAGACCGGGGCCAATTCTGACCCAATAGTGATGATGACCAAGTACCGAGGTCAATTATGACATAACTCAAGTGACGATTCAATACCGGGGCCAATTCTGACCCAAGAGTGGTGTTGACGAAAAACCGAGGTCAATTCAGACCTAACTCAGGTGACAATCCATGACCGGGGCCAATTCATACCCAAGAGTGGTGATGACCAAGGACCGAGGTCAATTCAGACCTAACTCAGGTGACGATCCAAGACCGGGGCCAATTTCGACCCAAGAGTGGTGACGACCGAGGACCGAGGTCAATTCTGACCTAACTCAGGTGACAATCCAAGATCGAGACCAATTCTGACCCAAGAGTGGTGATGACCGAGGACCGAGGTCAATTCTGACCTAACTCAGGTGGCGATCCAAGATCGGGACTAATTCTGACCGAAGAGTGGAGACGACCGAGGACCGAGGTCAATTCTGACATAACTCAGGTGACGATCCAAGATCGGGGCCAATTTTGACCCAAGAGTGGTTACGACTGAGGACCGAGGTCACTTCTAACCTAACTCAGGTGACGATCAAAGACCGGGGCCAATTCTGACCCAAGAGCGGTGACGACCGAGGATCGAGGTCAATTCTGACCTAACTCCGGTGACGATCCAAGATTAGGGACAATTCTGACCCAAGAGTGGTTACGACCGAGGACCGAGGTAATTCTGACCTAACTCAGGTGACGATCCAAGACTGGGGCCAATTCTAACCCTAGAGTAGTGAAGACTGAGGACCACGATCAATTCTGACCTAACTCAGGTGACGATCCAAGACCAGGGCCAATTCTAACCCAAGAGTGGTGACGACCGAGGACCGAGGTCAATTCTGACATAATTCAGGTGACGATCCAAGATCGGGGCCAATTTTATCCTAAGAGTGGTGATGACTGAGGACCGAGGTCAATTCTGAGCTAACTCAGGTGACGATCCAAGACCGGGTCCAATTCTAACACAAGAGTGGTGACGATCGAGGACCGAGGTCAATTCCGACCTAACTCGGGTGATGATCCAAGACTGGGGACAATTCTGACCCAAGAGCGCTGACGATCGAGGACCGAAGTCAATTCTGACCTAACACAGGTGATGATCCAAGACCAGGGCCAATTATGACCCAAGAGTGGTGATGACCGAGGACAGTGGTCAATTCTGACCTAACTCAGGTGACGATCCAAGAACGGGGTCAATTCTGACCCAAGAGTGGTGATGATCGAGGACCGAGGTCAATTCAGACCTAACTCAGGTGAAGATCCTAGATCGGGGCCAATTCAGAACCAAGAGTGGTGACGACCAAGGATCGAGGTCAATTCTGACCAAACTCAGGTGACGATTCAAGACCGGGGCCAATTCTGACCCAAGAGTGGTGACGACCGAGGACCGAGGTTAATTCTGACCTATCTCAGGTGACGATCCAAGACCGGGGCCAATTCTGACACAAGAGTGGTGATGACCGAGGACCGAGGTAATTCTGACCTAACTCAGGTGACGATTCAAGACTGGGGCCAATTCTGACCCAAGAGTGGTGACGACCGAGAACCGAGGTCAATTTTGAAATAACTCAGGTGACGATCTAAGATCGCGGCCAATTCTGACCCAAGAGTGGTGACGATTGAGGACCGAGGTCAATTCTGACCTAACTCAGGTTACGATCCAAGACCAGGGCCAATTCTGACCCAAGAGTGGTGACGACCAAGGACCGAGGTCAATTCTGACATAACTCAGGTGACGATCCAAGATCGGGGCCAATTCTGACCCAAGAATGGTGACGACTAAGGACCGAGGTCAATTCTGGCCTAACTCAGGTGACGATCCAAGAGCGGGGCCAATTCTAACACAAGAGTGGTGACGATCGAGGTCCGAGGTCAATTCTGACCTAACTCAGGTGACGATCCAAGACTGGGGCCAATTTTAACCCAAGAGTGGTGACGATCGAGGACCGAAGTCAATTCTGACCTGACTCAGGTGATGATCCAAGACCAGGGCCAATTATGACTCAAGAGTGGTGACGACCGAGGACAGAGGTCAATTCTGACCTAACTCAGGTGAGGATCCAAGAACGGGGTCAATTCTGACCCAAGAGTGGTGATGACCGAGGACCGAGGTCAATTCAGACCTAACTCAGGTGACGATACTAGATCGGGGCCAATTCAGACCCAAGAGTGGTGATGACCAAGGACCGAGGTCAATTCTGACCTAACTCAGGTGACGATCCAAGGCCGGGGCCAATTCTGACCCAAGAGTGGTGACGACCGAGGACCGAGGTCAATTCTGAACTAACTCAGGTGACGCTCCAAGACCGGGGCCAATTCTGACACAAGAGTGGTGATCACCGAGGACCGAGGTAATTCTGACCTAACTCAGGTAACGATTCATGACTGGGGCCAATTCTGACCCAAGAGTGGTGACGACCGAGAACCGAGGTAAATTTTGAAATAACTCAGGTGACGATCCAAGACCGCGGCCAATTCTGACCCAAGAGTAAAGACTATTGAAGACCGAGGTCAATTCTGACCTAACTCAGGTGATAATCCAAGACCGGGGGTAATTCTGACCCAAGAGTGGTGACGACCGAGGACCGAGGTCAATTCTAACCTAACTCAGGTGATGATCCAAGACCGGGGCCAATTCTGACCCAAGAGTGGTAATAACCGAGGATCGAGAACAATTATGACATAAGTTAGGTGATGATCAAAGACCGGGGCCAATTCTGACCCAAGAGTGGTGATGACCAAGGACCGAGGTCAATTCTGACCTAATTTAGGAGACAATCAAAGATCGGGGCCAATTTTGACCCAAGAGCGGTGACGACCGAGGACCGAGGTTAATTCTGACCTAACTCCCGTGACGATCTAAGATCGGGGCCAATTCTGACCCAAGAGTGGTGACGACCGAGGTCAATTCTGACCTAACTCAGGTGACGATCCAAGACCAGGGTCAATTCTGACCCAAGAGTGGTTACGACCGAGGACCGATGTAATTCTGACCAAACTCAGGTGACGATTCAAGACCGGGGCCAATTCTGATCCAAGAATGGTGATGACTGAGGGCCGAGGTCAATTCTGACATAACTCAGGTGACGATCCAAGACCGGGGCTAATTCTGACCCAAGAGTGGTGATGACCGAGGACTAAGGTCAATTCTGACCAAATTGAGGTGACGATCCAAGACCGAGGCCAATTCTGACATAAGAGTGGGGATGACCGAGGATCGAGGTCAATTCTAACCTAACTCGTGTGACGATCCAAGACTGGGGCGAATTTTGACCCAAGACTGGTAACGACCGAGAACCGAGGTGAATTTCGAACTAACTCAGGTGACGATCCAAGACCGGGGCCAATTCTGACCCAAGAGTGGTGACGATTGAGGACCGAGGTCAATTCTAACCTAACTCAGGTGACGATCCAAGACCGGGTCCAATTCTGACCCAAGAGTGGTGACGACCGAGATCCGAGGTCAATTCTGAAATAACTCAAGTGACGATCCTAGACCGGGGCAAATTCTGACCCAAGAGTGGTGATGACTGATGACCGCGGTCAATTCTGACATAACTTAGGTGATGATCCAAGACCGGGGCCAATTCTAACACAAGAGTGGTGACGATCGAGGATCGAGGTCAATTCTGACCTAACTCAGGTGACGATTGAAGACCGGGGCCAATTCTGACCCAAGAGTGGTGACGACCGAGGAGCGAAGTCAATTCTGACCTAACTCAGGTGACGATCCAAGACTGGGGCCAATTCTGACCCAAGAGTGGTGACGACCGAGGACAGAGGTCAATTCTGACCTAACTCAGGTGACGATCCAAGAATGGGGTCAATTCTGACCCAAGAGTGGTGACGACCAAGGACAGAGGTCAATTCAGACCTAACTCAGGTGACGATTCAATATCGGGGCTAATTCTGAACAAAGAGTGGTGACAACCGAGGACCGAGGTCAATTCTGACCTAACTCAGGTGACGATCCAAGACTCGGGCCAATTCTGACCCAAGAGTGGTGACGATTGAGGACAGAGATCAATTCTTACCTAACTCAGGTGATGATCCAAGACCGGGGCCCATTTTAACCCAAGATTGGTGACGACTGAGGACCGAGGTCAATTCTGACCTAACTCTGGTGACGATCCAAGACCGGGGCCAATTATGACACAAGAGTGGTGACGATTGAGGATCGAGGTCAATTCTGACCTAACTCAGGTGACGATCCAAGACCGGGGCCAATTCTGACCCAAGAGTGGTGACGATCGAGGACCGAAGTCAATTAAGACCTACCGCAGGTGATGATCCAAGACCGGGGCCAATTCTGACCCTCTAGTGGTGACGATAAAGGACAGAGGTCAATTCTGACCTAACTCAGGTGACGATCCAAGAACGGGGTCAATTCTGACCCAAGAGTGGTGATGACCGAGGACCGGGGTCAATTCAGACCTAACTCAGGTGACGATCGAAGATCGGGACCAATTCTGACCCAAGAGTGGTGACGACCGAGGACCGAGGTCAATTTTGACCTAACTCAGGTGACGATCCAAGACCAGGGTCAATTCTGACCCAAGAGTGGTTACGATCGAGGACCGAGGTAATTCTGACCTAACTCAGGTGACGGTCCAAGACCGGGGCCAATTCTAACCTAAGACTGGTGAAGACCGAGCACCGAGGTCAATTCTGACCTAACTCAGGTGACGATCCAAGACCGAGGCAAATTCTGACCCAAGAGTGGTGACGATCGAGGACCAAGGTCAATATTGACCTAAGTCAGGCGACGATCAAAGACCGAGGCCGATTCTGACACAAGAGTGGTGACGACCGAGGATCAAGGTCAATTCTGACCCAACTCAGGTGACGATCCAAGACCGGGGCCAATTCTGACACAAGAGTGGTAACAATCGAGGAGCGAGGTCAATTCTGACCTACCTCAGGTGACGATCCAAGACCAGGGCCAATTCTGACCCAAGAGTGGTGACGACCGAGGACCGAAGTCAATTCTGACCTAACTCAGGTGACGATCCATGATCGGGGCCAATTCTCACCCCAGAGTGGTGACGACCGAGGACCGAAGTCAATTCTGACCTAACTCAGGTGACGATCCAAGACTGGGGCCAATTCTGACCCAAGAGCGAGGATGACCGAGGACCGAGGTCAATTCTGACCTAACTCAGGTGACGATCCAAGACCGGGGCCAATTCTGACCCAAGATTGGTGACGACCGAGGATCGAGGTCAATTTTGACCTAACTCAGGCGATGATCTAGACCGGGGCCAATTCTGACCCAAGAGTGGTGACGATCGAGGACCGAGGTCAATTCTTACCTAACTCAGGTGACGATCAAAGACCGGGGCCAATTCTGACCCAAGAGTGGTGACGACCGAGGACCGAGGTCAATTCAGACCTAACTCAGGTGACGATCCAAGATCCGGGCCAATTCTGACCCAAGAGTGGTGACGACCGAGGACCGAGGTCAATTCTGACCAAACTCAGGTGACGATCCATGATCGGGGACAATTCTGACACAAGAGTGGTGATGACCGAGGATCAAGGTCAATTCTAACCTAACTGAGGTGACGATCCAAGACTGGGGCCAATTCTGAACCAAGAGTGGTGACGATTGAGGACCGAGGTCAATTCTTACCTAACTCAGGTGACGATCCAAGACCAGGGCCCATTCTAACCCAAAGTTGTGACGACGGAGGATCAAGGTCAATTATGACCTAACTCAAGTGATGATCCAAGATCGGGGTCAATTCTGACCCAAGAGGGGTGACGACCGAGGATCGAGGTCAATTCTGACCTAACTCAGGCGACGATCCAGACCGGGGCCAATTCTGACCCAAGAGTGGTGATGATCGAGGATTGAGGTCAATTCTGACATAACTCAGGTGACGATCCAAGACCGGGGCCAATTCTAACCCAAGCGTAGCGAAGACCGAGGACCACGATCAATTATGACCTAACTCAGGTGACGATCCAAGGCCAGGGCCAATTCTAACCCAAGAGTGCTGACGACCGAGGAGTGAGGTCAATTCTGACATAATTCAGGTGAAGATCCAAGATCGGGGCCAATTCTGTCCCAAGAGTGGTGACGACTGAGGACCGAGGTCAATTCTGACCTAACTCAGGTGACGATCCAAGACCGGGGCCAATTCTGACACAAGAGTGGTGACGATCGAGGACCGAGGTCACTTCTGACCTAACTCGGGTGATGATCCAAGACCGGGGCCAATTCTGACCCAAGAGTGGTGACGATCGAGGACCGAAGTCAATTCTGACCTAACTCAGGTGATGATCCAAGACCAGGGCCAATTATGACCCAAGAGTGGTGATGACCAAGAACCGAGGTCAATTTCGAACTAACTCAGGTTACGATCCAAGATCGGTGCCAATTCTGACCCAAGAGCGAGGATGACCGAGGACCTAGGTCAATTTTGACCTAACTCAGGTGACGATCCAAGACCGGGGACAATTCTGACCCAAGAGTGGTGAAGACCAAGGACCGAAGTCAAATCTGACCTAACTTAGGTGACGATCCAAGACCGGGGCCAATTATGACCCTAGAGTGGTGACGACCGAGGACCGAAGTCAATTCTGACCTAACTCAGGTGACGATCCAAGACCGTGGACAATTCTGACCCAAGAGCGAGGATGACCTAGGACCGAGGTCAATTCGGACCTAACTCAGGTGACGATCCAAGACCGGGGCCAATTCTGACCCAACATTGGTGACGACCGAGGACCGAGGACAATTCTGACCTAACTCACGCGACGATCCAAGACCGGGGCCAATTCTGACCCAAGAGTGGTGACGACCAAGGACCGAGGTCAATTCTGACCTAACTCAGGTGACGATCCCAGACCGGGGCCAATTCTGACCCAAGAGTGGTGACGACTGAGGATCGAGGTCAATTCTGACCTAACTCAGGTGACGATCAAAGACCGGGGCCACTTCTGACATAAGAGTGGTGACGATCGAGGACCGATGTCAATTCTGACCTAACTCAGGTGACGATCCAAGACCGGGGCCAAATGTGACCCAAGAGTGGTGACGACCGAGGACCAAAGTCAATTCTGGCCTAACTCAGGTGACGGTCCAAGATCGGGGCCAATTCTGACCCAAGAGTGGTAATGATCGAGGACAGAGGTCAATTCTGACCTAACTCAGGTGACGATCCAAGAACGGGGTCAATTCTGGCCCAAGAGTGGTGACGATCGAGGACAGAGGTCAATTCAGACCTAACTCAAGTGACGATCCAGGATCGGGGGCAATTCTGACCCAAGAGTGGTGACGACCGAGGACCGAGGTCAATTCTGACCTAACTAAGGTGACGATCCAAGACCGGGGCCAATTCTGACACAAGTGTGGTGATGAGCGAGGTCCGAGGTCAATTCTAACCTAATTTAGGTGACGATCCAAGACTGGGGCCAATTCTGACCCAAGAGTGGTGACGATCGAGAACCGAGGTCAATTCTAAAATAACTCAGGTGACGATCCAAGACCGGGGCTAATTCTGACCCAAGAGTGGTGACGATTGAGTTCCGAGGTAAATTCAGACCTAACTCAAGTGACGATACAAGACCGGGGCCAATTCTGACCCAAGAGTGGTGACAACCAAGGACCGAGGTCAATTCTGACCTAACTCAGGTGACGATCCAAGACCGGGGCCAATTTCGACCCAATAGTGGTGATGACCAAGGACCGAGGTCAATTATGACATAACTCAGGTGACGAACCAAGACCGGGGCCAATTCTGACCCAAGAGTGGTGATGACCGAGGACCAAGGTCAATTCTGACCTAACTCAGGTGACGATCCAAGATCGGGGCCCATTCTGACCCAAGAGTTGTGACGACCGAGGACCGAGGTCAATTCTGACCTAACTCAGGTGACAATCCAAGACCGGGGCCAATTCCGACCCAAGAGTGGTGACGATTGAGGGCCGAGATCAATTCTGACCTAACTAAGGTGACGATCCAAGAACGGGGCCAATTCTGAACCAAGAGTGGTGATGACCGAGGATCGATGTCAATTCTGACCTAACTCAGGTTACGATCCAAAACCGGGGCCTATTCTGACCTAAGAGTGGTGACGATCGAGGACAGAGGTCAATTCTGACCTAACTCAGGTGACGATCCAAGAACGGGGTCAATTCTAACCCAAGAGTGGTGACGACCGAGGTCAATTCAGACCTAACTCAGGTGACGATCCAAGATTCGGGCCAATTCTGACCAAAGAGTGGTGAGGACCAAGGACCGAGGTCAATTCTGACCTAACTCAGATGATCCAATACCGGGGCTAATTCTAACCCAAGAGGGGTGATGACCGAGGACCAAGGTCAATTCTGACCAAATTGAGGTGACGATCCAAGACCAGGGCCAATTCTGACATAAGAGTGGTGACGATCAAGGACCGAGGTCAATATTGACCTAAGTCAGGCGACGATCAAAGACCGGGGCCAATTCTGACACAAGAGTGGTGACGACCGAGGATCGAGGTCAATTCTGACCCAACTCAGGTGACGATCCAAGACCGGGGCCAATTCAGACACAAGAGTGGTGACGATCGAGGAGCGAGGTCAATTCTGACCTACCTCAGGTGACGATCCAAGACCAGGGCCAATTCTGACCCAAGAGTGGTGACGACCGAGGACCGAAGACAATTCTGACCTAACTCAGGCGACGATCCAGACCATGGCCAATTCTGACCCAAGAGTGGTGATGATCGAGGTCAATTCTGACCTAACTCATGTGACGATCCAAGACCGGGGCCAATTCTAACCTAAGAGTGGTGAAGACCGAGCACCGAGGTCAATTCTGACCTAACTCAGGTGACGATCCAAGACCGAGGCAAATTCTGACCCAAGAGTGGTGACGATCGAGGACCGAGGTCAATATTGACCTAAGTCAGGCGACGATCAAAGACCGGGGCCAATTCTGACACAAGAGTGGTGACGACCGAGGATCGAGGTCAATTCTGACCCAACTCAGGTGACGATCCAAGACTGGGGCCAATTCTGACACAAGAGTGGTGACGATCGAGGAGCGAGGTCAATTCTGACCTACCTCAGGTGACGATCCAAGACCAGGGCCAATTCTGACCCAAGAGTGGTGATGACCGAGGACGGAAGTCAATTCTGACCTAACTCAGGTGACGATCCATGACCGGGGGCAATTCTCACCCAAGAGTGGTGACGACCGAGGACCGAAGTCAATTCTGACCTAACTCAGGTGACGATCCAAGACTGGGGCCAATTCTGACACAAGAGCGAGGATGACCGAGGTCAATTCTGACCTAACTCAGGTGACGATCCAAGACCGGGGCCAATTCTGACCCAAGATTGGTGACGACCGAGGATCGAGGTCAATTTTGACCTAACTCAGGCGACGATCCAGACCGGGGCAAATTCTGACCCAAGAGTGGTGACGATCGAGGACCGAGGTCAATTCTGACCTAACTCAGGTGACGATCCAAGACCGGGGCCAATTCTGACCCAAGAGTGGTGACGACCGAGGACCGAGGTCAATTCAGACCTAACTCAGGTGACGATTCAAGATCGGGGCCAATTCTGACCCATGAGTGGTGACGACCGAGGACCGAGGTCAATTCTGACCAAACTCAGGTCATGATCCATGACCGGGGCCAATTCTGACACAAGAGTGGTGATGACCGAGGATTGAGGTCAATTCTAACCTAACTGAGGTGACGATCCAAGACCGGGGCCAATTCTGAACCAAGAGTGGGGACGATTGAGGACCGAGGTCAATTCTTACCTAACTCAGGTGACGATCCAAGACCGGGGCCCATTCTAACCCAAGAGTTGTGACGACCGAGGATCAAGGTCAATTCTGACCTAACTCAAGTGATGATCCAAGATCGGGGTCAATTCTGACCCAAGAGTGGTGACGACCGAGGATCGAGGTCAATTCTGACCTAACTCAGGTGACGATCCAAGATCGGGGACAATTCTGACCCAAGAGTGGTGACGACCGAGGACCGAGGTCAATTCTGACCTAACTCAGGCGACGATCCAGACCGGGGCCAATTCTGAGCCAAGAGTGGTGATGATCGAGGATCGAGGTCAATTCTGACCTAACTCAGGTGACGATCTAAGACCGGGGCGAATTCTAACCCAAGAGTAGCGAAGACCGAGGACCACGATCAATTATGACCTAACTCAGGTGATGATCCAAGACCAGGGCCAATTCTAACCCAAGAGTGGTGACAACCGAGGACCGAGGTCAATTCTGACATAATTCAGGTGACGATCCAAGATCGGGGCCAATTCTATCCCAAGAGTGGTGACGACTGAGGACCGAGGTTAATTCTGAACTAACTCAGGTGACGATCCAAGACCGGGGCCAATTCTGACACAAGAGTGGTGACTATCGAGGACCGAGGTCAATTCTGACCTAACTCGGGTGATGATCCAAGACCGGGGCCAATTCTGACCCAAGAGTGGTGACGATCGAGGACCGAAGTCAATTCTGACCTAACTCACGTGATGATCCAAGACCAGGGCCAATTATGACCCAAGAGTGGTGATGACCGAGAACCGAGGTCAATTTTGAACTAACTCAGGTGACGATCCAAGGCCGGGGCCAATTCTGACCCAAGAGCGAGGATGACCGAGGACCTAGGTCAATTCTGACCTAACTCAGGTGACGATCCAAGACCGGGGCCAATTCTGACCCAAGAGTGGTGACGACCAAGGACCGAAGTCAAATCTGACCTAACTTAGGTGACGATCCAAGACCGGGGCCAATTCTGACCCTAGAGTGGTGACGACCAAGGACCGAAGTCAATTCTGACCTAACTCAGGTGACGATCCAAGACCATGGCCAATTCTGACCCAAGAGGGAGGACGACCTAGGACCGAGGTCAATTCGAACCTAACTCATATGACGATCCAAGACCGGGGTCAATTCTGACCCAAGATTGGTGACGACCGAGGACCGAGGACAATTCTGACGTAGCTCAGGCGACGATCCAAGACCGGGGCCAATTCTGACCCAAGATTGGTGATGACTGAGGACCGAGGACAATTCTGAGCTAACTCAGGTGACGATCCAAGACCGGGGCCAATTCTGACCCAAGAGTGGTGATGACTAAGGACCGAGGTCAATTCTGACCTAACTCAGGTGATGATCCAAGACCGGGGCCACTTCTGACACAAGAGTGGTGACGATCGAGGACCGAGGTCAATTCTGACCTAACTCAGGTGACGATCCAAGACCGGGGCCAAATATGACCCAAGAGTGGTGACGACCGAGGACCGAGGACAATTCTGACCAAACTCAGGCTACAATCCAAGACCGGGGCCAATTCTGACCCAAGAGTGGTGACGACCGAGGACCGAGGTCAATTCTGACCTAACTCAGGTGACGATCCAAGACCGGGGCCAATTCTGACCCAAGAGTGGTGACGACTGAGGACCGAGGTCAATTCTGACCTAACTCAGGTGATGATCCAAGACCGGGGCCACTTCTGACACAAGAGTGGTGACAATCGAGGACCGAGGTCAATTCTGACCTAACTCAGGTGACGATCCAAGACCAGGGCCAATTGTGACACAAGAGTGGTGACGATCGAGGACCAAAGTCAATTCTGGCCTAACTCAGGTGACGATCCAAGATCGGGGTCAATTCTGACCCAAGAGTGGTAACGACCGAGGATAGAGGTCAATTCTGAACTAACTCAGGCGACGATCCAAGAACGGGGTCAATTCTGGCCCAAGAGTGGTGACGATCGAGGACAGAGGTCAATTCAGACCTAACTCAAGTGACGATCCAAGATCGGGGGCAATTCTGACCCAAGAGTGGTGACGACCGAGGACCGAGGTCAATTCTGACCTAACTCAGGTGACGATCCAAGACCGGTTCCAATTCTGACACAAGAGTGGTGATGAGCGAGGTCCGAGGTCAATTCTAACCTAATTCAGGTGACGATCCAAGACTGGGGCCAATTATGACCCAAGAGTGGTGACGATCGAGAACCGAGGTCAATTCTGAAATAACTCAGGTGACGATCCAAGACCGGGGCCAATTCTGACCCAAGAGTGGTGACGATTGAGGTCCGAGGTCAATTCAGACCTAACTCAGGTGACGATCCAAGACCATGGCCAATTCTGACCCAAGAGCGAGGATGACCTAGGACCGAGGTCAATTCGGACCAATCTCATGTGACGATCCAAGACCGGGGCCAATTCTGACCCAAGATTGGTGACGACCTAGGACCGAGGACAATTCTGACGTAACTCAGGCGACGATCCAAGACCGGGACCAATTCAGACCCAAGATTGGTGACGACCGAGGACAATTCTGACCTAACTCAGGCGATAATCCAAGACCGGGGCCAATTCTGACCCAAGAGTGGTGACGACCAAGGACCGAGGTCAATTCTGACCTAACTCAAGTGAAGATCCAAGACCGGGGCCACTTCTGACACAAGAGTGGTGACGATTGAGGACCGAGGTCAATTCTGACCTAACTCAGGTGACGATCCAAGACCGGGGCCAAATGTGACCCAAGAGTGGTGACGACCGAGGACCAAAGTCAATTCTAGCCTAACTCAGGTGACGATCCAAGATTGGGGCCAATTCTGACCCAAGAGTGGTAACGACCGAGGACAGAGGTCAATTCTGACCTAACTCAGGCGACGATACAAGAACGGGGTCAATTCTGGCCCAAGAGTGGTGACGATCGAGGACAGAGGTCAATTCAGACCTAACTTAAGTGACGATCCAAGATCGGGGCCAATTCTGACCCAAGAGTGGTGATGACCGAGGACCTAGGTCAATTCTGACCTAACTAAGGTGACGATCCAAGACCGGGGCCAATTCTGACACAAGAGTGGTGATGAGCGAGGTCTGAGGTCAATTCTAACCTAATTCAGGTGACGATCCAAGACTGGGGCCAATTCTGACCCAAGAGTGGTGACGATCGAGAATCGAGGTCAATTCTGAAATAACTCAGGTGACGATCCAAGACCGGGGCCAATTCTGACCCAAGAGTGTTGACGATTGAGGTCCGAGGTCAATTCAGACCTAACTTAGGTGACGATACAAGACCGGGGCCAATTCTGACCCAAGAGTGGTGACGACCAAGGACCGAGGTCAATTCTGACCTAACTCAGGTGACGATTAAAGACCGGGGCCAATTCCTACCCAATAGTGGTGATGACCAAGGACCGAGGTCAATTATGACATAACTCAGGTGACGATCCAAGACCGGGGCCAATTCTGACCCAAGAGTGGTGATGACCGAGGACTAAGGTCAATTCTGACCTAACTCAGGTGACGATCCAAGATCGGGGCCCATTCTGACCCAAGAGTTATGACGACCAAGGACCGAGGTCAATTCTGACCTAACTCAGGTGACAATCCCAGACCGGGGCCAATTCCGACCTAAGAGTGGTGACGATTGAGGGCCGAGATCAATTCTGACCTAACTAAGGTGACGATCCAAGAACGAGGCCAATTCTGAACCAAGAGTGGTGACGACCGAGGACCGAAGTGAATTCTGACCTAACTCAGGTTATGATCCAAAACCGGGGCCTATTCTGACCTAAGAGTGGCGACGATCGAGGACAGAGGTCAATTCTGACCTAACTCAGGTGACGATCCAAGAACGGGGTCAATTCTGACCCAAGAGTAGTGACGACCGAGGTCAATTCAGACCTAACTCAGGTGACGATCCAAGATCCGGGCCAATTCTGACCCAAGAGTGGTAACGACCAAGGACCGAGTTCAATTCTGACCTAACTCAGGTGATGATCCAAGACCGGGGCTAATTTTGACCCAAGAGTGGTGATGACCGAGGACCAAGGTCAATTCTGACCAAATTGAGGTGACGATCCAAGACCGGGGCCAATTCTGACATAAGAGTGGGGATGACCGAGGATCGAGGTCAATTCTAACCTAACTCGTGTGATGATCCAAGACTGGGGCCAATTTTAACCCAAGAGTGGTACGACCGAGAACCGAGGTCAATTCCGAACTAACTCAGGTGACGATCCAAGACAGGGGCCAATTCTGACCCAAGAGTGGTGACGATTGAGGACCGAGGTCAATCCTGACCTAACTCAGGTGACGATCCGAGATCGGGTCCGATTCTAACCCAAGAGTGGTGACGTCCGAGGACCGAGGTCAATTCTGAGTTAACTCAGGTGATGATCGAAGACCGGGGCCAATTCTGACCCAAGAGTGGTGAAGACCGAGGACCGAGGTCAATTATGACATAACTCAGGTGACGATCCAAGACCGGGGCCAATTCTGACACAAGAGCGAGGATGACCGAGGACCTAAGTCAATTCTGACCTATCTCAGGTTACAATCCAAGACCGGGGCCAATTTTGACCCAAGCAAGCTGACGACCATGGATCGAGGTCAATTCTAACCTAACTCAGGTGACGATCCAAGACCGGAGCCAATTCTGACCCAAGAGTTGTGACAACCGAGGACCGAGGTCAATTTTGACCTAACTCAAGTGACGATCCAGGACCGGTGTCAATTCTGACACAAGAGTGGTGACGATCAAGGACCGAGGTCAATTCTGACCTAACTCAGGTGACGATCCAAGACCGAGGCCAATTCTGACCCAAGATTGGTGACGACCGAGGACCGAGGACAATTCTGACCTAACTCAGGCTACAATCCAAGACCGGGGCCAATTCTGACCCAAGAGTGATGACGACCGAGTACCGAGGTCAATTCTGACCTAACTCAGGTGACGATCTATGACCGGGGCCAATTCTGACCCAAGAGTGGTGACGACTGAGGACCGAGGTCAATTCTGACCTAACTCAGGAGATGATCCAAGACCGGGGCCACTTTTGACACAAGAGTGGTGACGATCGAGGACCGAGGTCAATTCTGACCTAACTCAGGTGACGATCCAAGACCGGGGCCAATTGTGACCCAAGAGTGGTGACGACCGAGGACCAAAGTCAATTCTGGCCTAACTCAGGTGACGATCCAAGATCGGGGCCAATTCTGACCCAAGAGTGGTAACGACCGAGGATAGAGGTCAATTCTGAACTAACTCAGGCGACGATCCAAGAACGGGGTCAATTCTGGCCCAAGAGTGGTGACGATCGAGGACAGAGGTCAATTCAGACCTAACTCAAGTGACGATCCAAGATCGAGGGCAATTCTGACCCAAGAGTGGTGACGACCGAGGACCGAGGTCAATTCTGACCTAACTCAGGTGACGATCCAAGATCGGGGCCAATTCTGACACAAGAGTGGTGATGACCGAGGTCCGAGGTCAATTCTAACCTAATTCAGGTGACGATCCAAGGCTGGGGCCAATTATGACCCAAGAGTGGTGACGATCGAGAACCGAGGTCAATTCTGAAATAACTCAGGTGACGATCCAAGACCGGGGCCAATTATGACCCAAGAGTGGTGACGATTGAGGTCCGAGGTCAATTCAGACCTAACTCAGGTGACGATACAAGACCGGGGCCAATTCTGACCCAAGAGTGGTGACGACCAAGGACCGAGGTCAATTCTGACCTAACTCAGGTGACGATCCAAGACCGGGGCCAATTCAGACCCAATAGTGGTGATGACCAAGGACCGAGGTCAATTATGACATAACTCAGGTGACGATCCAAGACCGGGGCCAATTCTGACCCAAGAGTGGTGATGACCGAGGACCAAGGTCAATTCTGACCTAACTCAGGTGACGATCCAAGACCGGGGCCCATTCTGACCCAAGAGTTGTGACGACCGAGGACCGAGGTCAATTCTGACCTAACTCAGGTGACAATCCAAGACCGGGGCCAATTCTGACCCAAGAGTGGTGACGATTGAGGGCCGAGATCAATTCTGACCTAACTAAGGTGATGATCAAAGAACGGGGCCAATTCTGACCCAAGAGTGGTGACGACCGAGGACCGAAGTCAATTCTGACCTAACTCAGGTTACGATCCAAGAACGGGGCCAATTCTGACCCAAGAGTGGTGACGACCAAGGACCGAAGTCAATTCTGACCTAACTCAGGTTACGATCCAAAACCGGGGCCTATTCTGACCCAAGAGTGGTGACGATCGAGGACAGAGGTCAATTCTGACCTAACTCAGGTGACGATCCAAGAACGGGGTCAATTCTGACCCAAGAGTGGTGACGACCGAGGTCAATTCAGACCTAACTCAGGTGACGTTCCAAGATCCGTGCCAATTCTGACCCAAGAGTGGTAACGACCAAGGACCGAGGTCAATTCTGACCTAACTCAGGTGATGATCCAAGACCGGGGCCAATTCTGACCCAAGAGTAGTGATGACCGAGGACGAAGGTCAATTCTGACCTAACTCAGGTGACGATCCAAGACCGAGGCCAATTCTGACATAAGAGTGGGGATGACCGAGGATCGAGGTCAATTCTGACGTAACTCGTGTGACGATCCAAGACTGGGGCCAATTTTGACCCAAGAGTGGTGACGACCGAGAACCGAGGTCAATTCTGAAATAACTCTTGTGACGATCCAAGACCAGGGCCAATTCTGACCCAAGAGTGGTGACGATTGAGGACTGAGGTCAATCCTGACCTAACTCAGGTGACGATCCGAGACCGGGGCCAATTCTGACCCAAGAGTGGTGACGACCGAGGACCGAGGTCAATTCTGAGCTAACTCAGGTGACGATCCAAGACCGGGGCCAATTCTGACCCAAGTGTGGTGACGACCGAGGACTGAGGTCAATTATGACATAACTCAGGTGACGATCCAAGACCGGGGCCAATTCTGACCCAAGAGAGGTGAGGATCGAGAACAGAGGTCAATTCTGACCTATCTCAGGTTACAATCCAAGACCGGGGCCAATTCTGACCCAAGCATGATGACGACCATGGATCGAGGTCAATTCTGACCTAACTCAGGTGACGATCCAAGACCGGAGCCAATTCTGACCCAAGAGTTGTGACAACCGAGGACCGAGGTCAATTTTGACCTAACTCAAGTGACGATCCTGGACCGGGGTCAATTCTGACACAAGAGTGGTGACGATCAAGGACCGAGGTCAATTCTGACCTAACTCAGGTGACGATCCAAGACCGGGGCCAATTCTGACCCAAGAGTGGTGACGACCCAGGTCCGAAGTCAATTCTAACCTAACTAAGGTGATGATCCAAGACTGGGGCCAATTCTGACCGAAGAGTGGTGACGACCGAGGACCGAGGTCAATTCTGACCTAACTCATGTGACGATCCAAGATCGGGGCCAATTCTGACCCAAGAGTGGTGACGACCGAGGATCGAGGTCAATTCTGACCTAACTTAGGTGATGATCCAAGACAGGGGCCAATTATAACCCAAGAGTGGTGTGGACCGAGGACCAAGGCCAATTCTGACCTAACTCAAGTGACGATCCAAGACCGGGGCCAATTATGACCCAAGAGTGGTGATGACCAAGGATCGAGGTCAATTCTGACCTAACTCAGGTGACGATCTAAGATCGGGTCCAATTCTGACCCAAGAGTGGTGAGGACCGAGGACTGAGGTCAATTCTGACCTAACTTAGGTGACAATCCAAGATCGGGGTCAATTCTGACCCAAGAGTGGTTAAAGATTGTATTTTGATTCTGCTGGAGAAAGAGCTTTGTGATTTTGATCTGAGCTGGGGAGCTGATAGCTGGAGAAGCTTTTAGGAGACCTCGTAGGGAGGAATAACCTATTTTGGGTGCTGTAAGAGAATTCCGCTGGGGAAGTGATCAGGTGACCCTTAGATATCCTCCGGAGCTTTTCCGGGAGGAGTTTTCACTTGGATTTTAAGGATTTTGCTGGGAAAGAGGGGTTCCGCTCGAGGGAACGTGAAGTTTTCTTAGTGAAAAGGCTTTAAATCCCTTCTGGGATTTTTCGGAATTTTTTGGGGATTTTTCGAGGCTTTCTCGTATTTTTTAGGAATTTCTGTATGAAATTTAAGGGGGTTGCCGGTCGGCATAGTATGAAGGGTGCCATTCGACAGTGGCACAGACTTTTGGTCTACCTCGGGAAGGCAAGGGGTTAGTGCCGATCAGTATGGTAGGGCGAGCTGCCAATCAGCATAGCACTTGACATCCTATATAAATGTGGCGAATCCCCTCATTTTTTCACAGCTTCTTTTGCTTTCTCTCTCTCTGCGATTCTTCGGCAAATCGTTCTATCATTCCGATCTTCAAGAAATGGCCACTTTTGTGAGCACTGCAGTCCACCGGTAGTGGTTGACTGTTGATGATTGGGCGAATGTGGAGTGGAGGGCTAGGGCGCCTCTTGCTTTGGGGGGTGAGAACTCCTTTGATGCATTTGAGCATGTTGCGGATGAGCGGACCTTGCTGCGGAGCCATCGTGTCATCGCTCTTTGAGAGTGAGTCCCGATGGTTATGTAAGTAACCCGACCTTTGGCATTCTTCTCTTTTTGGTGATTTTTCTTTCTTTCTTAACCTTTGATGAGACTTTTCTTTTTGCCAGTCTGATATTTCTTTGAAGAACATGTGTGCTCGTGGGACAATGGGGTTAAAGGATGTCTGGGAGCATCTCCCACCTGTGGTGTGTTGGATGGTATCATCAGCGGGTTTTGGGCGGTTGGCATCTGCGCTGGATGAGACGCCTCGTTCGACAGCGGTCCTGTGCGTTTTGGGAGAGAGGTGGTGGGACACTACCCACACCTTTCATTTTGGATTTGGGGAGATGACGGTTACTCCCATAGACGTGCAATGGCTGCTGGGGATGGATTGTGATGGAGAGCAGATAGAGGTTGATCGCTCTTTACGAGTGAGATCGAAGGCAGTGCATGCGGCACTTGGTGATGTGGGGAGGATAGTTTTTGGGGATTCAATCCGGCTATCCCTGTTGAAGGATGTTCTGCTGAGAAGGGTGATTGATGTGGAGGACGGGTTGCAAGTGAGGTAGATGGCCCGGTTATTCATTCTGCTAGTATTGGGAGGTTTCATGGTGTCGTCGAGCGGCGACGTCGTTCATTTGTGGTTTCTGCCGTACTTGAGGATATTTTCGAACATCCCTTTCTATGATTGGGGGAGTCTGACCTTGACGACCCTTTACTTTTCTGTGGATGCATTCAGCTGGTGCTGCTGGCAGACCTTTACTGGGGCCACGTACCTTCTTGAGGTATTCTTCAGTTTGTGCATTTCTTTTCATGCATTCGCATTTTCCTTTCATGCACTCGCATTTTCCTTTCATGCATTCGCATTTTCCTTATGTGTCTCTTTTTGCTTGTGAATTCAGACGTGGTTCTATGAGGTGATTGGGTGCAATACCCCTCTGATTTCTTTGAAGGATGACACTGTTGGGGACTTCTGTCTATTGTATCGATGGCGTAAGGCCAATCGACAGTTGAAAGGATCTCTTTCCCTAGAGGCGGTGCGTCAGGTCTTGAATGACCTGACCAGTGGTAGGGTAAGACTCTTTCCATTTCGATCTTATTTTTTTCTCCTTCTGATCTTGTATTGATTTATGCTTTCTTGGAGATTTTCAGGTGACCTTTTACCCGTGGGGGACAACCATTCAGGATGCGGGGGAGACCGAGGTGAATGCGCGGATGAGGCGTTTGCTGGCGCATGAGTTCGGCCATTCCTGGTACCTCGAGGAGAGGGTGGTTCGTCAGATTGCTGAGGAGGAGGTGGTGGTGCCACCCGCGTAGCCTCCTACATCTATGAGCCAGGAACGACTTATGTTGGAGGATGAGAAGATCCCGACGATCATCGGCGAGTCCTACTTGCTATACACCGATACGGCTGCGCCCTATGACTATATGGATTTTGTGACGAGCTGGTTGATGGCCCCATCATATATAATGCACTACCCTTACCTCCGGAAAGTTTGAGTCGAACGGTGGGATATTCCCACTGTGGTGGTGGTCCGTCGGCATCTGCGGCGGGGGCGACCTCGAAGGTCCTTTTTATACGGATGCATACCCCTTCATACAACATTCGGCGGGCTGATGGAGGGATGGTGCCTATGCTTCACCGTCCTCATGCGATGGATCCGGAGGAGCTGGGTTTGACAGAGGAGGTTCTTCGACCTGCGATATACCTTTCTGTTCTTCTCTTTCTTTCTTTTCTGTTTTGGTCATTTCTACTTTGATACTGATTTCACCTTTTCTTTCAGCAAGTCTGGGTGTCGACCACTTGGCTCAGGGACATTAGAGACTGTATATCTTCGGCGACTGCCCATATTCGGGATGCAGTTCCCGTTCCTTCTTGCTTGGTGTCGTCTGCCTCGTCCGAAGAGGACTCTGGTTCGAGTAGTGGGGGTGCATCGTCTCACCGTAGGGGGAAGAGAGCACGCCGCAGGGGTGGAAGCTCTTGAGAGAGAGAGAGAGAGAGAGAGAGAGAGAGAGAGAGAAAGAATGTGGGTTCGGGCTGAGTCCCATTGTTTTTGCTCTTTCTTTCTATTTCCTGCAGAATGATGTAACACATAAAACAGATATATGCAATGCAACGGAGTTTTTTGACTATCTTTTATTTAATGATGAATGAATGCATGCACATGCGCTATTTACTTTGCTGCTGAGACCATAAAAAGGGATATTTTTGGATTTTTTTTAAGGAAAGTTTTTGATTAAAAAAAGGGGAATTAAAGGGATTTTGAAATTCTGTTGAGAATATCAATTTATTTTATTGAGTTTTCTAATTTGACAAAAGAGGGAAACAAAAGGGAAATTTCTAAAAAGGGGGGGTTGCCGATCGGCAAGCACCCTGACCTGCCTATTGGCAGTTCAGTCCAGTTCCATCAATTCAAAGCTTTGATTGGTACCCTCTTCAGCCTTTAGTACCTTGTGGGGTAGGATTCCCTTCGATTTTTGCAGGGATTGTGTCTCTTGTGAGGGTTTTCAAGTATAAAAAAGGGGTAAGGGTGGAGTGTTTTCATCACACCTTTGCATTCTTACCTACTTTCCCACCATCTCTTAGGCTTGCCCACCATCTCTTAGACTTTGCATTCTTACCTAAAGAGGTGTTGGGTGTGTGTGACCAATTTCTGCGGGTCAAAGCCAAACCTGCGAGCTTAAGTGATGAGCGTGAACGATTATGTGGTGACGACCGAGGACCGAGGTCAATTCTGACCTAACTCAGGTGATGATCCAAGGTCAGGGAAAATTCTGACCCATGAGTGGTGACGACCGAGGACCGAGGTCAATTCTGACCTAACTCAGGTGACGATCCAAGACTCGGGCCAATTCTGACATAAGAGTGGTGACGATTGAGGACCGAGGTAAATTCTTACCTAACTCAGGTGACGATCCAAGACCGGGGCCAATTCTGACCCAAGAGTGGTGACGATTGAGGACCGAGATCAATTCTGACCTAACTCAGGTTACGATCCAAGATCGGGGCCAATTCTTACCCAAGAGTGGTGACGGCCGAGGACAAAAGTCAATTCTGACCTAACTCAGGTGACGATCCAAGACCGGGGCCAATTCTGACCCAAGAATGGTGACGACCGAGGACCAAAGTCAATTCTGACCTAACTCAGGTGACGATCCAAGACCGGGGCCAATTCTAACCCAAAAGCAAGAACGACCGAGGACCAAGGTCCATTCTGACCTAACTCAGGTGATGATCCAAGACCGGGGCCAATTCTGACCCAAGATTGGTGACGATTGAGGGCCGAGGTCAATTCTGACCTAACTCAGGTGACAATCCAAGAAAGGGGCCAATTCTGACCCAAGAGTGGTGACGATTGAGGGCCGAGATCAATTCTGACCTAACTAAGGTGACGACCCAAGAACGGGGCCAATTCTGAACCAAGAGTGGTGACGACCGAGGACCGAAGTCAATTCTGACCTAACTCAGGTTACGATCCAAAATCGGGGCCTATTCTGACCTAAAAGTGGTGACGATCGAGGACAGAGGTCGATTCTGACCTAACTCAGGTGAGGATCAAAGAACGGGGTCAATTCTGACCCAAGAGTGGTGACGACCGAGGTCAATTCAGACCTAACTCAGGTGACGATCCAAGATCCGGGCCAATTCTGATCCAAGAGTGGTGACGACCGAGGACCAAGGTCAATTCTGATCTAACTCAGGTGACGATCCAAGATCGGGGCCAATTCTGACACAAGAGTGGTGATGATTGAGGACCGAGGTCAATTCTAACCTAACTGAGGTGACGATCCAAGACTGGGGCCAATTCTGACCCAAGAGTGGTGACGACCAAGATCCGAGGTCAATTCTGAAATAACTCAGGTGACTATCCAAGACCGGGGCTAATTCTGACCCAAGAGTGGTGACGATTGAGGTCCGAGGTCAATTCTGACCTAACTCAGGTGACGATCCAAGACCGGGGCCAATTCTGACCCAAGAGTGGTGACGACCTAGGATCGAGGTCAATTCTGACCTAACACAGGTGTCGATCCAAGAACGGGGCAAATTTTGACCCAATAGTGATGATGACCAAGGACCGAGGTCAATTATGACATAACTCAAGTGACGATTCAATACCGGGGCCAATTCTGACCCAAGAGTGGTGACGACCGAGGACCGAGGTCAATTCTTACCTAACTCAGGTGACAATCCAAGACCGAGACCAATTCTGACCCAAGAGTGGTGATGACCGAGGACCGAGGTCAATTCTGACCTAACTCAGGTGGCGATCCAAGATCGGGACCAATTCTGACCGAAGAGTGGAGACGACCGAGGACCGAGGGTCAGTTCTGACATAACTCAGGTGACGATCCAAGATCGGGGCCAATTTTGACCCAAGAGTGGTTACGACTGAGGACCTAGGTCACTTCTGACCTAACTCAGGTGATGATCAAAGACCGGGGCCAATTCTGACCCAAGAGCGGTGATGACCGAGGATTGAGGTCAATTCTGACGTAACTCCGGTGACGATCCAAGATTAGGGACAATTCTGACCCAAGAGTGGTTACGACCGAGGACCGAGGTAATTCTGACCTAACTCAGGTGACGATCCAAGACTGGGGCCAATTCTAACCCAAGAGTAGAGAAGACCGAGGACCACGATCAATTCTGACCTAACTCAGGTGACGATCCAAGACCAGGGCCAATTCTAACCCAAGAGTGGTGATGACCGAGGACCGAGGTCAATTCTGACATAATTCAGGTGACGATCCAAGATCGGGGAAAATTCAATCCCAAGAGTGGTGACGACTGAGGACCAAGGTCAATTCTATCCTAACTCAGGTGACGATCCTAGACCGGGGCCAATTCTGACACAAGAGTGGTGATGATCGAGGACCGAAGTCAATTCTGACCTAACTCAGGTGATGATCCAAGACCAGGGCCAATTCTGACCCAAGAGTGGTGATGACTGAGAACCGAGGTCAATTTCGAACTAACTCAGGCGACGATCCAAGACCGGGGCCAATTCTGACCCAAGAGTGGTGACGATTGAGGACCGATGTCAATCCTGACCTAACTCAGGTTACGATCCAAGAAC
Source organism: Sambucus nigra (assembly GCA_949130495.1). NCBI lineage: Eukaryota > Viridiplantae > Streptophyta > Magnoliopsida > Dipsacales > Adoxaceae > Sambucus > Sambucus nigra. The sequence goes on from OX422211.1 coordinate 442,852,002, forward strand.
GGGGTCAATTCTGACCCAAGAGTAGTGATGATCGAGGACCGAGGTCAATTCAGACCTAACTCAGGTGACGATCCTAGATCGGGGCCAATTCGGAACCAAGAGTGGTGACGACCAAGGACCGAGGTCAATTCTGACCTAACTCACGTGACGATTCAAGACCGGGGCCAATTCTGACCCAGGAGTGGTGACGACCGAGGACCGAGGTTAATTCTGACCTATCTCAGGTGACGATCCAAGACCGGGGCCAATTCTGACACAAGAGTGGTGATGACCGAGGACCGAGGTAATTCTGACCTATCTCAGGTGACGATCCAAGACCGGGGCAAATTCTGACCCAAGAGTGGTGACGACCGAGAACCGAGGTCAATTTTGAAATAACTCAGGTGACGATCTAAGACCGCGGCCAATTCTGACCCAAGAGTGGTGACGATTGAGGATCGAGGTCAGTTCTGACCTAACACAGGTGACGATCCAAGACCGGGGCCAATTCTGACCCAATAGTGGTGATGACCAAGGACCGAGGTCAATTATGACATAACTCAGGTTATGATTCAAGATCGGGGCCAATTCTGACCGAAGAGTGGTCACGACCGAGGATCGAGGTCAATTCTGACATAACTCAGGTGACGATCCAAGATCGGGGCCAATTCTGACCCAAGAGTGGTGACGACTATGGACCGAGGTCAATTCTGGCCTAACTCAGGTGAAGATCCAAGAGCGGGGCCAATTCTAACACAGGAGTGGTGACGATCGAGGTCCGAGGTCAATTCTGACCTAACTTAGGTGACGATCCAAGACCGGGGCCAATTCTGACCCAAGAGTGGTGACGATCGAGGACAGAAGTCAATTCTGACCTAACGCAGATGATGATCCAAGACCAGGGCCAATTATGACCCAAGAGTGGTGACGACCGAGGACAGAGGTCAATTCTGACCAAACTCAGGTGACGATCCAAGAACGGGGTCAATTCTGACCCAAGAGTGGTGATGACCGAGGACTGAGGTCAATTCAGACCTAACTCAGGTGACGATCCTAGATCGGGGCCAATTCGGACCCAAAAGTGGTGACGACCAAGGACCGAGGTCAATTCTGACCTAACTCAGGTGACGATCCAAGACCGGGGCCAATTCTGACCCAAGAGTGGTGACGACCGAGGACCGAGGTCAATTCTGACCTAACTCAGGTGACGCTCCAAGACCGGGGCCAATTCTGACACAAGAGTGGTGATGACCGAGGACCGAGGTAATTCTGACCTAACTCAGGTGACGATTCATGACTGGGGCCAATTCTGACCCAAGAGTGGTGACGATCGAGAACCGAGGTAAATTTTGAAATAACTCAGGTGACGATCCAAGACCGCGGCCAATTCTGACCCAAGAGTGGTGACGATTGAGGACCGAGGTCAATTCTGACCTAACTCAGGTGACAATCCAAGACCGGGGCCAATTCGGACCCAAGAGTGGTGACGACCGAGGACCGAGGTTAATTCTGACCTATCTCAGGTGACGATCCAAGATCGGGGCCAATTGTGACACAAGAGTGGTGATAACCGAGGACCGAGGTAATTCTGACCTATCTCAGGTGACGAACCAAGATCGGGGAAAATTCTGACCCAAGAGTGGTGACGATCGAGAACCGAGGTCAATTTTGAAATAACTCAGGTGACGATCTAAGACCGCGGCCAATTCTGACTCAAGAGTGGTTACGATTGAGGACCGAGGTCAATTCTGACCTAACTCAGGTGACAATCCAAGACCGGGGCCAATTCGGACCCAAGAGTGGTGACGACCGAGGACCGAGGTCAATTCTGACCTAACTCAGGTGATGATCCAAGACCGGGGCCAATTCTGACCCAAGAGTGATAATAACCGAGGACCGAGGTCAATTATGACATAAGTTAGGTGACGATCCAAGACCGGGGCCAATTCTGACCCAAGAGTGGTGATGACCAAGGACCGAGGTCAATTCTGACCTAATTCAGGTGACAATCAAAGACCGGGGCCAATTTTGACCCAAGAGCGGTGACGACAGAGGACCGAGGTTAATTCTGACCTAACTCCGGTGACGATCTAAGACCGGGGCCAATTCTGACCCAAGAGTGGTGACGACCGAGGTCAATTCTGACCTAACTCGGGTGACGATCCAAGACGAGGGTCAATTCTGACCCATGAGTGGTTACGACCGAGGACCGATGTAATTCTGAACAAAATTAGGCGACGATCCAAGACCGGGGCCAATTCTAACCCAAGAGTGGTGAAGACCGAGGACCGAGGTCAATTCTGACCTAACTCAGGTGACGATCCAAGACCGGGGCCAATTCTGATCCAAGAATGGTGATGACTGAGGGCCGAGGTCAATTCTGACATAACTCAGGTGACGATCCAAGACCGGGGCCAATTCAGACCCAAGAGTGGTGACGATCGAGGACCGAGGTCAATTCTGACCTAACTCAGGTGACGATCCAAGACCGGGGCCCATTCTGACCCAAAAGCAAGGACGACTGAGGACCGAGGTCAATTCTGACCTAACTCAGGTGACGATCCAAGACCGGGGCCAATTCTGACCCAAGATTGGTGACGATCGAGGACCGAGGTCAATTCTGACCTAACTCAGGCGACGATCCAAGACCGGGGCCAATTCTGACCCAAGAGTGGTGACAACCGAGGAGTGAGGTCAATTCTGACCTAACTCAAGTGACGATCCAAGACCGGGGCAAATTTTGACCCAAGAGTGGTGATGACTGATGACCGGGGTCAATTCTGACATAACTCAGGTTACGATCCCAGACCGGGGCCAATTCTAACACAAGAGTGGTGACGATCGAGGATCGAGGTCAATTCTGACCTAACTCAGGTGACGATCCAAGACTGGCGCCAATTCTGACCCAAGAGTTGTGACGATTGAGGACCGAGATCAATTCTTACCTAACTCTGGTGACGATCCAAGACCGGGGCCCATTCTAACCCAAGATTGGTGACGACTGAGGACCGAGGTCAATTCTGACCTAACTCAGGTGACGATCCAAGACCGGGGCCAATTCTGACACAAGAGTGGTGACGATTGAGGATCGAGGTCAGTTCTGACCTAAATCAGGTGACGATCCAAGACCGGCGCCAATTTTGACCCAAGAATGGTGACGATCGAGAACCGAAGTCAATTGAGACCTACCGCAGGTGATGATCCAAGATCGGGGCCAATTCTCACCCTTGAGTGGTGACGATCGAGGATAGAGGTCAATTCTGACCTAACTCAGGTGACGATCCAAGAACGGGGTCAATTCTGACCCAAGATTGGTGATGACCGAGGATCGAGGTCAATTCAGACCTAACTCAGGTGACGATCCAAGATCGGGGCCAATTCTGACCCAAGAGTGGTGACGACCGAGGACCGAGGTCAATTCTGACCTAACTCAGGTGAGGATCTAAGACTAGGGTCAATTCTGACCCAAGAGTGGTTACGATCGAGGACCGAGGTAATTCTGACCTAACTCAGGTGACGATCCAAGACCGGGGCCAATTCTAACCAAAGAGTGGTGAAGACCGAGCACCGAGGTTAATTCTGACCTAACTCAGGTGACGATCCAAGATCGAGGAAAATTCTGACCCAAGAGTGGTGACGATCGAGGACTGAGGTCAATATTGACCTAAGTCAGGCGACGATCAAAGACCGGGGCCAATTCTGACACAAGAGTGGTGACGACCGAGGATCGAGGTCAATTCTGACCCAACTCAGGTGACGATCCAAGACCGGGGCCAATTCTGACACAAGAGTGGTGACGATCGAGGAGCGAGGTCAATTCAGACCTACCTCGGGTGACGATCCAAGACCAGGGCCAATTCTGACCTACGAGTGGTGACGACCGAGGACCGAAGTAAATTCTGACCTAACTCAGGTGACGATCCATGACCGGGGCCAATGCTCCCCCAAGAGTGGTGACGACCGAGGACCGAAGTCAATTCTGACCTAACTCAAGTGACGATCCAAGACCGGGGTCAATTCTGACCCAAGAGCAAGGATGACCGAGGACCGAGGTCAATTCTGACCTAACTCAGGTGACGATCCAAGACCGGGGCCAATTCTGACCCAAGATTGGTGACGACCGAGGACCGAGGTCAATTCTGACCTAACTCAGGCGACGATCCAAGACCGGGGCCAATTCTGACCCAAGAGTGGTGACGATCGAGGATCGAGGTCAATTCTGACCTAACTCAGGTGACGATCCAAGACCGGGGCCAATTCTAACCCAAGAGTAGCGAAGACCGAGGACCACGATCAATTATGACCTCACTCAGGTGACGATCCAAGACCAGGGCCAATTCTAACCCAAGAGTGGTGACGACCGAGGACCGAGGTCAATTCTGACATAATTCAGGTGACGATCCAAGATCGGGGCCAATTCTATCCCAAGAGTGGTGACGACTGAGGACCGAGGTCAATTCTGACCTAACTCAGGTGACGATCCAAGACCGGGGCCAATTCTGACACAAGAGTGGTGACGATCGAGGAACGAGGTCAATTCTGACCTAACTGGGGTGATGATCCAAGACCGGGGCCAATTCTGACCCAAGAGTGGTGACGATCGAGGACCGAAGTCAATTCTGACCTAACTCAGGTGATGATCCAAGAACAGGGCCAATTATGACCCAAGAGTGGTGATGACCGAGAACCGAGGTCAATTATGAACTAACTCAGGTGACGATCCAAGATCGGGGCCAATTCTGACCCAAGTGTGGTGACGATTGAGGACCGAGGTCAATCTTGACCTAACTCAGGTGACGATCCAAGAACGGGGTCAATTCTGACCCAAGAGTGGTGATGATCGAGGACCGAAGTCAATTCAGACCTAACTCAGGTGACGATCCTAGATCGGGGCCAATTCAGAACCAAGAGTGGTGACGATCGAGGACCGAGGTCAATTTTAAAATAACTCAGGTGATGATCTAAGACCGCGGCCAATTCTGACCCAAGAGTGGTGGTGATTGAGGATCGAGGTCAATTCTGACCTAACACAGGTGACGATCCAAGACCGGGGCCAATTCTGACCCAATAGTGGTGATGACCAAGAACCGAGGTCAATTATGACATAACTCAGGTGACGATTCAAGACCGGGGCCAATTCTGAACAAAGAGTGGTGATTACCGAGGACTGAGGTCAATTCTAACCTAACTCAGGTGACGATCTATGACCGGGGCCAATTCAGAACCAAGAGTGGTGATGACCAAGGACCGAGGTGAATTCAGGCCTAACTCAGGTGATGATATAAGACCGGGGCCAATTTCGACCCAAGAGTGGTGACGACCGAGGATCGAGGTCAATTCTGACCTAACTCACGCGACAATCCAAGACCGAGGCCAATTCTGAGCCAAGAGTGGTGATGACCGAGGACCGAGGTTAATTCTGACCTAACTCTGGTGGAGATCCAAGATCGGGGCCAATTCTGACCGAAGAGTGGTGACGACTGAGGACCGATGTCAATTCTGACATAACTCAGGTGACAATCCAATATCGGGGCCAATTCTGACCCAAGATTGGTTACGACTGAGGACCGAGGTCAATTCTGACCTAACTCAGGTGACGATCAAAGACCGGGGCCAATTCTGACCCAAGAACGGTGACGACCGAGGAGCAAGGTCAATTCAGACCTAACTCCGGTGGCGATCCAAGATTAGGGACAATTCTGACCCAAGAGTGGTTACGACCGAGGACCGAGGTAATTCTGACCTAACTAAGGTGACGATCCAAGACTGGGGCCAATTCTAACCCAAGAGTGGTGAAGACCGAGGACCACGGTCAATTCTGACCTAACTCAGGTGACGATCCAAGACCAGGGCCAATTCTGACCCAAGAGTGGTGACGACCGAGGACCGAGGTCAATTCTGACCTAACTCAGGTGACGATCCAAGAGCGGGGCCAATTCTAACCCAAGAGTTGTGACGATCGAGGTCCGAGGTCAATTCTGACCTAACTCAGGTGAAGATCCAAGACCAGGGCCAATTCTGACCCAAGAGTGGTGACGACCGAGGATCGAGGTCAATTCTGACATAACTCAGATGACGATCCAAGATCGCGGCCAATTCAGACCCAAGAGTGGTGAAGACTAAGGACCGAGGTCAATTCTGGCCTAACTCAGGTGACGATCCAAGAGTGGGGCCAATTCTAACACAAGAGTGGTGACGATCGAGGTCCGAGGTCAATTCTGACCTAACTCAGGTGACAATCCAAGGCCGGGGCCAATTCTGACCCAAGAGTGGTGACGATTGAGGGCCGAGATCAATTCTGACCTAACTAGGGTGACGATCCAAGAATGAGGCCAATTCTGACCCAGGAGTGGTGACGATCGAGGACCGAAGTCAATTCTGACCTAACTCAGGTGATGATCCAAGACCAGGGCCAATTATGACCCAAGAGTGGTGACGACCGAGGACAGAGGTCAATTCTGACCAAACTCAGGTGACGATCCAAGAACGGGGTCAATTCTGACCCAAGAGTGGTGATGAGCGAGGACTGAGGTCAATTCAGACCTAACTCAGGTGACGATCCTAGATCGGGGCCAATTCGGACCCAAAAGTGGTGATGACCAAGGACCGAGGTCAATTCTGACCTAACTCAGGTGACGATCCAAGACCGGGGCCAATTCTGACCCAAGAGTGGTGACGACCGAGGACCGAGGTCAATTCTGACTTAACTCAGGTGACGCACCAAGACCGGGGCCAATTCTGACACAAGAGTGTTGATGATCGAGGACCGAGGTAATTCTGACCTAACTCAGGTGACGATCCGTGACTGGGGCCAATTCTGACCCAAGAGTGGTGACGACTGAGAATCGAGGTAAATTTTGAAATAACTCAGGTGACGATCCAAGACCGCGGCCAATTCTGACCCAAGAGTGGTGACGATTGAGGACCGAGGTCAATTCGGACCTAACTCAGGTGACAATCCAAGATCGGGGCCAATTCTGACCCAAGAGTGGTGACGACCGAGGACCGAGGTCAATTCTGACCTAACTCAGGTGACGATCCAAGACCGGGGCCAATTCTGACCCAAGAGTGATAATAACCGAGGACCGAGGTCAATTATGACATAAGTTAGGTGACGATCCAAGACCGGGCCAATTCTGACCCAAGAGTGGTGATGACCAAGGACCGAGGTCAATTCTGACCTAATTCAGGTGACAATCAAAGACCGGGGCCAATTTTGACCCAAGAGCGGTGACGACAGAGGACCGAGGTTAATTCTGACCTAAATCCGGTGACGATCTAAGACCGGGGCCAATTCTGACCCAAGAGTGGTGACGACCGAGGTCAATTCTGAACTAACTCAAGTGACGATCCAAGACCAGGGTCAATTCTGACCCATGAGTGGTTACGACCGAGGACCGAGGTAATTCTGAACAAAATCAGGTGACGATCCAAGACCGGGGCCAATTCTAAACCAAGAGTGGTGAAGACCGAGGACCGAGGTCAATTCTGACCTAACTCAGGTGACGATCCAAGACCGGGGCCAATTCTGATCCAAGAATGGTGATGACTGAGGGCCGAGGTCAATTCTGACATAACTCAGGTGACGATCTAAGACCGGGGCCAATTCTGACACAAGAGTGGTGACGATCGAGGACCGAGGTCAATTCTGACCTAACTCAGGTGACGATCCAAGACCGGGGCCCATTCTGACCCAAAAGCGAGGACGACTGAGGACCAAGGTCAATTCTGACCTAACTCAGGTGACTATCCAAGACCGGGGCCAATTCTGACCCAAGATTGGTGACGAACGAGGACCAAGGTCAATTCTGACCTAACTCAGGCGACGATCCAAGACCGGGGCCAATTCTGACCCAAGAGTGGTGACGACCGAGGAGTGAGGTCAATTCTGACCTAACTCAAGTGACGATCCAAGACCGGGGCAAATTCTGACCCAAGAGTGGTGATGACTGATGACCGGGGTCTATTCTGACATAACTCAGGTTACGATCCAAGACCGGGGCCAATTCTGACACAAGAGTGGTGACGATCGAGGATCGAGGTCAATTCGGACCTAATTCAGGTGACGATCGAAGACCGGGGCCAATTCTGACCCAAGAGTGGTGACGACCGAGGACAGAGGTCAATTCTGACCTAACTCAGGTGACGATCCAAGAACGGGGTCAATTCTGACCCAAGAGTTATGACGACCAAGGACAGAGGTCAATTCAGACCTAACTCAGGTGACGATCCAATATCAGGGCCAATTCTGACCAAAGAGTGGTGACGACCGAGGACCGAGGTCAATTCTGAACTAACTCAGGTGACGATCCAAGACCGGGACCAATTCTGACACTAGAGTGGCGATGACCGAGGACCGAGGTCAATTCTAACCTAACTCAGGTGACGATCCAAGACTGGCGCCAATTCTGACCCAAGAGTGGTGACGATTGAGGACCGAGATCAATTCTTACCTAACTCTGGTGAGGATCCAAGACCGGGGCCCATTCTAACCCAAGATTGGTGACGACTGAGGATCGAGGTGAATTCTGACCTAACTCAGGTGACGATCCAAGACCGAGGCCAATTCTGACACAAGAGTGGTGACGATTGAGGATCGAGGTCAGTTCTGACCTAACTCAGGTGACGATCCAAGACCGGCGCCAATTTTGACCCAAGAGTGCTGACGATCGAGAACCGAAGTCAATTGAGACCTACCGCAGGTGATGATCCAAGACCGGGGCCAATTCTGACCCTAGAGTGGTGACGATCGAGGACAGAGGTCAATTCTGACCTAACTCAGGTGACGATCCAAGAACGGGGTCAATTCTGACCCAAGATTGGTGATGACCGAGGACCGAGGTCAATTCAGACCTAACTCAGGTGACGATCCAAGATCGGGGCCAATTCTGACCCAAGAGTGGTGACGACCGAGGACCGAGGTCAATTCTGACCTAACTCAGGTGACGATCCAAGACTAGGGTCAATTCTGACCCAAGAGTGGTTACGATCGAGGACCGAGGTAATTCTGACCTAACTCAGGTGACGATCTAAGACCGGGGCCAATTCTAACCTAAGAGTGGTGAAGACCGAGCACCGAGGTCAATTCTGACCTAACTCAGGTGACGATCCAAGACCGAGGCAAATTCTAACCCAAGAGTGGTGACGATCGAGGACTGAGGTCAATATTGACCTAAGTCAAGCGACGATCAAAGACCGGGGCCAATTCTGACACAAGAGTGGTGACGACCGAGGATCGAGGTCAATTCTGACCCAACTCAGGTGACGATCCAAGACCGGGGCCAATTCTGACACAAGAGTGGTGACGATCGAGGAGCGAGGTCAATTCTGACCTACCTCGGGTGACGATCCAAGACCAGGGCCAATTCTGACCCAAGAGTGGTGACGACCGAGGACCGAAGTCAATTCTGACCTAACTCAGGTGACGATCCATGACCGGGGCCAATTCTCACCCAAGAGTGGTGACGACCGAGGACCGAAGTCAACTCTGACCTAACTCAAGTGACGATCCAAGACCGGGGCCAATTCTGACCCAAGAGCGAGGATGACCGAGGACTGAGGTCAATTCTGACCTAACTCAGGTGACGATCCAAGACCGGGGCCAATTCTGACCCAAGATTGGTGACGACCGAGGACCGAGGTCAATTCTGACCTAACTCAGGCGACGATCCAAGACCGGGGCCAATTCTGACCCAAGAGTGGTGATGATCGAGGATAGAGGTCAATTCTGACCTAACTCAGGTGACGATCCAAGACCGGGGCCAATTCTAACCCAAGTGTAGCGAAGACCGAGGACCACGATCAATTATGACCTCACTCATGTGACGAACCAAGACCAGGGCCAATTCTAACCCAAGAGTGGTGACGACCGAGGACCGAGGTCAATTCTGACATAATTCAGGTGACGATCCAAGATCGGGGCCAATTCTATCCCAAGAGGGGTGACGACTGAGGACCAAGGTCAATTCTGACCTAACTCAGGTGACGATCCAAGACCGGGGCCAATTCTGACACAAGAGTGGTGACGATCGAGGAACGAGGTCAATTCTGACCTAACTCGGGTGATGATCCAAGACCGGGGCAAATTCTGACCCAAGAGTGGTGACGATCGAGGACCGAGGTCAATTCTGACCTAACTCAGGTGATGATCCAAGAACAGGGCCAATTATGACCCAAGAGTGGTGATGACCGAGAACCGAGGTCAATTCTGAACTAACTCAGGTGACGATCCAAGACCGGGGCCAATTCTGACCCAAGAGTGGTGATGATTGAGGACCGAGGTCAATCCTGACCTAACTCAGGTGACGATCCAAGAACGGGGTCAATTCTGACCCAAGAGTGGTGATGATCGAGGACCGAGGTCAATTTAGACCTAACTCAGGTGACGATCCTAGATCGGGGCCAATTCGGAACCAAGAGTGGTGACGACCAAGGACCGAGGTCAATTCTGACCTAACTCGGGTGACGATCCAAGACCGGGGCCAATTCTGACCCAAGAGTGGTGACGACCGAGGACTGAGGTTAATTCTGACCTATCTCAGGTGACGATCCAAGACCGGGGCCAATTCTAACACAAGAGTGGTGATGACCGAGGATCGAGGTAATTCTGACCTATCTCAGGTGACGAACCAAGATTGGGGCAAATTCTGGCCCAAGAGTGGTGACGACTGAGAAGCGAGGTCAATTTTAAAATAACTCCGGTGATGATCTAAGACCGCGGCCAATTCTGACCCAAGAGTGGTGGCGATTGAGGATCGAGGTCAATTCTGACCTAACACAGGTGACGATCCAAGACCGGGGCCAATTCTGACCCAATAGTGGTGATGACCAAGGACCGAGGTCAATTATGACATAACTCAGGTGACGATTCAAGACCTGGGCCAATTCTGAACAAAGAGTGGTGATTACAGAGGACTGAGGTCAATTCTGACCTAACTCAGGTGACGATCCATAACCGGGGCCAATTCAGAACCAAGAGTGGTGATGACCAAGGACCGAGGTGATTTCAGGCCTAACTCAGGTGATGATATAAGACCGGGTCCAATTTCCACCCAAGAGTGGTGACGACCGAGGATCGAGGTCAATTCTGACCTAACTCACGCGACAATCTAAGACCGAGGCCAATTCTGACCCAAGAGTGGGGATGACCGAGGACTGAGGTCAATTCTGACCTAACTCTGGTGGTGATCCAAGATCGGGGCCAATTCTGACCGAAGAGTGGTGACGACTGAGGACCGATGTCAATTATGACATAACTCAGGTGACAATCCAATATCAGGGCCAATTCTGACCCAAGAGTGGTTACGACTGAGGACCGAGGTCAATTCTGACCTAACTCAGGTGACGATCAAAGACCGGGGCCAATTCTGACCCAAGAACGGTGACGACCGAGGAGCAAGGTCAATTCAGACCTAACTCCGGTGGCGATCCAAGATTAGGGACAATTCTGACCCAAGAGTGGTTACGACCGAGGACCGAGGTAATTTTGACCTAACTCAGGTGACGATCCAAGACCGGGGCCAATTCTAACCCAAGAGTGGTGAAGACCGAGGACCACGGTCAATTCTGACCTAACTCAGGTGACGATCCAAGACCAGGGCCAATTCTGACCCAAGAGTGGTGACGACCGAGGATCGAGGTCAATTCTGACATAACTCAGATAACGATCCAAGATCGGGGCCAATTCAGACCCAAGAGTGGTGAAGACTAAGGACCGAGGTCAATTCTGGCCTAACTCAGGTGACGATCCAAGAGCGGGGCCAATTCTAACACAAGAGTGGTGACGATCGAGGTCCGAGGTCAATTCTGACCTAACACAGGTGACGATCCAAAACCGTGGCCAATTCTGACCCAAGAGTGGTGAAGACTAAGGACCGAGGTCAATTCTGGCCTAACTCAGGTGACGATCCAAGAGTGGGGCCAATTCTAACACAAGAGTGGTGACGATCGAGGTCCGAGGTCAATTCTGACCTAACTCAGGTGACAATCCAAGGCCGGGGCCAATTCTGACCCAAGAGTGGTGACGATTGAGGGCCGAGATCAATTCTGACCTAACTAGGGTGACGATCCAAGAATGAGGCCAATTCTGACCCAGGAGTGGTGACGATCGAGGACCGAAGTCAATTCTGACCTAACTCAGGTGATGATCCAAGACCAGGGCCAATTATGACCCAAGAGTGGTGACGACCGAGGACAGAGGTCAATTCTGACCAAACTCAGGTGACGATCCAAGAACGGGGTCAATTCTGACCCAAGAGTGGTGATGAGCGAGGACTGAGGTCAATTCAGACCTAACTCAGGTGACGATCCTAGATCGGGGCCAATTCGGACCCAAAAGTGGTGATGACCAAGGACCGAGGTCAATTCTGACCTAACTCAGGTGACGATCCAAGACCGGGGCCAATTCTGACCCAAGAGTGGTGACGACCGAGGACCGAGGTCAATTCTAACCTAACTCAGGTGACGCACCAAGACCGGGGCCAATTCTGACACAAGAGTGTTGATGACCGAGGACCGAGGTAATTCTGACCTAACTCAGGTGACGATCCGTGACTGGGGCCAATTCTGACCCAAGAGTGGTGACGACTGAGAATCGAGGTAAATTTTGAAATAACTCAGGTGACGATCCAAGACCGCGGCCAATTCTGACCCAAGAGTGGTGACGATTGAGGACCGAGGTCAATTCGGACCTAACTCAGGTGACAATCCAAGATCGGGGCCAATTCTGACCCAAGAGTGGTGACGACCGAGGACCGAGGTCAATTCTGACCTAACTCAGGTGACGATCCAAGACCGGGGCCAATTCTGACCCAAGAGTGATAATAACCGAGGACCGAGGTCAATTATGACATAAGTTAGGTGACGATCCAAGACCGGGCCAATTCTGACCCAAGAGTGGTGATGACCAAGGACCGAGGTCAATTCTGACCTAATTCAGGTGACAATCAAAGACCGGGGCCAATTTTGACCCAAGAGCGGTGACGACAGAGGACCGAGGTTAATTCTGACCTAAATCCGGTGACGATCTAAGACCGGGGCCAATTCTGACCCAAGAGTGGTGACGACCGAGGTCAATTCTGACCTAACTCAAGTGACGATCCAAGACCAGGGTCAATTCTGACCCATGAGTGGTTACAACCGAGGACCGAGGTAATTCTGAACAAAATCAGGTGACGATCCAAGATCGGGGCCAATTCTAAACCAAGAGTGGTGAAGACCGAGGACCGAGGTCAATTCTGACCTAACTCAGGTGACGATCCAAGACCGGGGCTAATTCTGATCCAAGAATGGTGATGACTGAGGGCCGAGGTCAATTCTGACATAACTCAGGTGACGATCTAAGACCGGGGCCAATTCTGACACAAGAGTGGTGACGATCGAGGACCGAGGTCAATTCTGACCTAACTCAGGTGACGATCCAAGACCGGGGCCCATTCTGACCCAAAAGCGAGGACGACTGAGGACCAAGGTCAATTCTGACCTAACTCAGGTGACTATCCAAGACCGGGGCCAATTCTGACCCAAGATTGGTGACGAACGAGGACCAAGGTCAATTCTGACCTAACTCAGGCGACGATCCAAGACCGGGGCCAATTCTGACCCAAGAGTGGTGACGACCGAGGAGTGAGGTCAATTCTGACCTAACTCAAGTGACGATCCAAGACCGGGGCAAATTCTGACCCAAGAGTGGTGATGACTGATGACCGGGGTCTATTCTGACATAACTCAGGTTACGATCCAAGACCGGGGCCAATTCTGACACAAGAGTGGTGACGATCGAGGATCGAGGTCAATTCGGACCTAACTCAGGTGACGATCGAAGACCGGGGCCAATTCTGACCCAAGAGTGGTGACGACCGAGGACAGAGGTCAATTCTGACCTAACTCAGGTGACGATCCAAGAACGGGGTCAATTCTGACCCAAGAGTTATGACGACCAAGGACAGAGGTCAATTCAGACCTAACTCAGGTGACGATCCAATATCAGGGCCAATTCTGTCCAAAGAGTGGTGACGACCGAGGACCGAGGTCAATTCTGAACTAACTCAGGTGACGATCCAAGACCGGGACCAATTCTGACACTAGAGTGGCGATGACCGAGGACCGAGGTCAATTCTAACCTAACTCAGGTGACGATCCAAGACTGGCGCCAATTCTGACCCAAGAGTGGTGACGATTGAGGACCGAGATCAATTCTTACCTAACTCTGGTGAGGATCCAAGACCGGGGCCCATTCTAACCCAAGATTGGTGACGACTGAGGATCGAGGTGAATTCTGACCTAACTCAGGTGACGATCCAAGACCGGGGCGAATTCTGACACAAGAGTGGTGACGATTGAGGATCGAGGTCAGTTCTGACCTAACTCAGGTGACGATCCAAGACCGGCGCCAATTTTGACCCAAGAGTGCTGACGATCGAGAACCGAAGTCAATTGAGACCTACCGCAGGTGATGATCCAAGACCGGGGCCAATTCTGACCCTAGAGTGGTGACGATCGAGGACAGAGGTCAATTCTGACCTAACTCAGGTGACGATCCAAGAACGGGGTCAATTCTGACCCAAGATTGGTGATGACCGAGGACCGAGGTCAATTCAGACCTAACTCAGGTGACGATCCAAGATCGGGGCCAATTCTGACCCAAGAGTGGTGACGACCGAGGACCGAGGTCAATTCTGACCTAACTCAGGTGACGATCCAAGACTAGGGTCAATTCTGACCCAAGAGTGGTTACGATCGAGGACCGAGGTAATTCTGACCTAACTCAGGTGACGATCTAAGACCGGGGCCAATTCTAACCTAAGAGTGGTGAAGACCGAGCACCGAGGTCAATTCTGACCTAACTCAGGTGACGATCCAAGACCGAGGCAAATTCTAACCCAAGAGTGGTGACGATCGAGGACTGAGGTCAATATTGACCTAAGTCAAGCGACGATCAAAGACCGGGGCCAATTCTGACACAAGAGTGGTGACAACCGAGGATCGAGGTCAATTCTGACCCAACTCAGGTGACGATCCAAGACCGGGGCCAATTCTGACACAAGAGTGGTGACGATCGAGGAGCGAGGTCAATTCTGACCTACCTCGGGTGACGATCCAAGACCAGGGCCAATTCTGACCCAAGAGTGGTGACGACCGAGGACCGAAGTCAATTCTGACCTAACTCAGGTGACGATCCATGACCGGGGCCAATTCTCACCCAAGAGTGGTGACGACCGAGGACCGAAGTCAACTCTGACCTAACTCAAGTGACGATCCAAGACCGGGGCCAATTCTGACCCAAGAGCGAGGATGACCGAGGACTGAGGTCAATTCTGACCTAACTCAGGTGACGATCCAAGACCGGGGCCAATTCTGACCCAAGATTGGTGACGACCGAGGACCGAGGTCAATTCTGACCTAACTCAGGCGACGATCCAAGACCGGGGCCAATTCTGACCCAAGAGTGGTGACGATCGAGGATAGAGGTCAATTCTGACCTAACTCAGGTGACGATCCAAGACCGGGGCCAATTCTAATCCAAGTGTAGCGAAGACCGAGGACCACGATTAATTATGACCTCACTCATGTGACGATCCAAGACCAGGGCCAATTCTAACCCAAGAGTGGTGACGACCGAGGACCGAGGTCAATTCTGACATAATTCAGGTGACGATCCAAGATCGGGGCCAATTCTATCCCAAGAGGGGTGACGACTGAGGACCAAGGTCAATTCTGACCTAACTCAGGTGACGATCCAAGACCGGGGCCAATTCTGACACAAGAGTGGTGACGATCGAGGAACGAGGTCAATTCTGACCTAACTCGGGTGATGATCCAAGACCGGGGCAAATTCTGACCCAAGAGTGGTGACGATCGAGGACCGAGGTCAATTCTGACCTAACTCAGGTGATGATCCAAGAACAGGGCCAATTATGACCCAAGAGTGGTGATGACCGAGAACCGAGGTCAATTCTGAACTAACTCAGGTGACGATCCAAGACCGGGGCCAATTCTGACCCAAGAGTGGTGATGATTGAGGACCGAGGTCAATCCTGACCTAACTCAGGTGACGATCCAAGAACGGGGTCAATTCTGACCCAAGAGTGGTGATGATCGAGGACCGAGGTCAATTTAGACCTAACTCAGGTGACGATCCTAGATCGGGGCCAATTCGAAACCAAGAGTGGTGACGACCAAGGACCGAGGTCAATTCTGACCTAACTCGGGTGACGATCCAAGACCGGGGCCAATTCTGACCCAAGAGTGGTGACGACCGAGGACTGAGGTTAATTCTGACCTATCTCAGGTGACGATCCAAGACCGGGGCCAATTCTAACACAAGAGTGGTGATGACCGAGGATCGAGGTAATTCTGACCTATCTCAGGTGACGAACCAAGATTGGGGCAAATTCTGGCCCAAGAGTGGTGACGACTGAGAATCGAGGTCAATTTTAAAATAACTCCGGTGACGATCTAAGACCGAGGCCAATTCTGACCCAAGAGTGGTGGCGATTGAGGATCGAGGTCAATTCTGACCTAACACAGGTGACGATCCAAGACCGGGGCCAATTCTGACCCAATAGTGGTGATGACCAAGGACCGAGGTCAATTATGACATAACTCAGGTGACGATTCAAGACCGGGGCCAATTCTGAACAAAGAGTGGTGATTACAGAGGACTGAGGTCAATTCTGACCTAACTCAGGTGACGATCCATAACCGGGGCCAATTCAGAACCAAGAGTGGTGATGACCAAGGACCGAGGTGATTTCAGGCCTAACTCAGGTGATGATATAAGACCGGGTCCAATTTCCACCCAAGAGTGGTGACGACCGAGGATCGAGGTCAATTCTGACCTAACTCACGCGACAATCCAAGACCGAGGCCAATTCTGACCCAAGAGTGGGGATGACCGAGGACCGAGGTCAATTCTGACCTAACTCTGGTGGTGATCCAAGATCGGGGCCAATTCTGACCGAAGAGTGGTGACGACTGAGGACCGATGTCAATTATGACATAACTCAGGTGACAATCCAATATCGGGGCCAATTCTGACCCAAGAGTGGTTACGACTGAGGACCGAGGTCAATTCTGACCTAACTCAGGTGACGATCAAAGACCGGGGCCAATTCTGACCCAAGAACGGTGACGACCGAGGAGCAAGGTCAATTCAGACCTAACTCCGGTGGCGATCCAAGATTAGGGACAATTCTGACCCAAGAGTGGTTACGACCGAGGACCGAGGTAATTTTGACCTAACTCAGGTGACGATCCAAGACCGGGGCCAATTCTAACCCAAGAGTGGTGAAGACCGAGGACCACGGTCAATTCTGACCTAACTCAGGTGACGATCCAAGACCAGGGCCAATTCTGACCCAAGAGTGGTGACGACCGAGGATCGAGGTCAATTCTGACATAACTCAGATAACGATCCAAGATCGGGGCCAATTCAGACCCAAGAGTGGTGAAGACTAAGGACCGAGGTCAATTCTGGCCTAACTCAGGTGACGATCCAAGAGCGGGGCCAATTCTAACACAAGAGTGGTGACGATCGAGGTCCGAGGTCAATTCTGACCTAACACAGGTGACGATCCAAGACCGTGGCCAATTCTGACCCAAGAGTGGTGACGATCGAGGACCAAAGTCAATTCTGACCTAACTCAGGTGATGATCCAAGACCAGGGCCAATTATGACCCAAGAGTGGTGACGACCGAGGACAGAGGTCAATTCTGACCTAACTCAGGTGACGATCCAGGAACGGGGTCAATTCTTACCCCAAGAGTGGTGATGACCGAGGACCGAGGTCAATTCAGACCTAACTCAGGTGAAGATCCTAGATCGGGGCCAATTCGGACCCCAAAGTGGTGATGACCAAGGACCGAGGTCAATTCTGACCTAACTCAGGTGACGATCCAAGATCGGGGCCAATTCTGACCCAAGAGTGGTGACGACCGAGGACCGAGGTCAATTCTGACCTAACTCAGGTGACGCTCCAAGACCGGGGCCAATTCTGACATAAGAGTGGTGATGACCGAGGACCGAGGTAATTTTGACCTAACTCAGATGACGATTCATGACTGGGGCCAATTCTGACCCAAGAGTGGTGACGACAGAGAACCGAGGTAAATTTTTAAATAACTCAGGTGACGATCCAAGACCGCGGCCAATTCTGACCCAAAAGTGGTGACGATTGAGGACCAAGGTCAATTCTGACCTAACTCAGGTGACAATCCAAGACCGGGGCCAATTCTGACCCAAGAGTGGTGACGACAGAGGATCGAGGTCAATTCTAACCTAACTCAGGTGACGATCCATGACCGGGTCCAATTCTCACCCAAGAGTGGTGACGACCGAGGACCGAAGTCAATTCTGACCTAACTCAGGTGACGATCCAAGACCAGGGCCAATTCTGACCCAAGAGCGAGGATGATCGAGGACCGAGGTCAATTCTGACCTAACTCAGGTGACGATCCAAGACCGGGGCCAATTCTGACCCAAGAGTGGTGACGACAGAGGACCGAGGTCAATTCTGATCTAACTCAGGTGATGATCCAAGACCGGGGCCAATTCTGACCCAAGAGTGGTAATAACCGAGGACCGATGTCAATTATGACATAAGTTAGGTTACGATCCAAGACCGGGGCCAATTCTGGCCCAAGAGTGGTGACGACCGAGGATCGAGGTCAATTCTGACCCAACTCAGGTGACGATCCAAGACCGGGGCCAATTCTGACACAAGAGTGGTGACGATCGAGGAGCGAGGTCAATTCTAACCTACCTCAGGTGACGATCCAAGACCAGGGCCAATTCTGACCCAAGAGTGGTGACGACCGAGGAGTGAGGTCAATTCTGACCTAACTCAAGTGACGATCCAAGACCGGGGCAAATTCTGACCCAAGAGTGGTGATGACTGATGACCGGGGTCTATTCTGACATAATTCAGGTGACGATCCAAGAACGGGGTCAATTCTGACCCAAGAGTGGTGATGACCGAGGACCGAGGTCAATTCGGACCTAACTCAGGTGACGATCCTAGATCGGGGCCAATTCGGACCCAAGAGTGGTGACGACCGAGGATCGAGGTCAATTCTGACCCAACTCAGGTGACGATCCAAGACCGGGGCCAATTCTGACACAAGAGTGGTGACGATCGAGGAGCGAGGTCAATTCTAACCTACCTCAGGTGACGATCCAAGACCAGGGCCAATTCTGACCCAAGAGTGGTGGCGACCGAGGACCGAAGTCAATTCTGACCTAACTCAGGTGACGATCCAAGACCAGGGCCAATTCTGATCCAAGAGCGAGGATGATCGAGGACCGAGGTCAATTCTGACCTAACTCAGGTGACGATCTAAGACCGGGTCCAATTCTGACCCAAGAGTGGTGACGACAGAGGACCGAGGTCAATTCTGATCTAACTCAGGTGATGATCCAAGACCGGGGCCAATTCTGACCCAAGAGTGGTAATAACCGAGGACCGATGTCAATTATGACATAAGTTAGGTGACGATCCAAGACCGGGGACAATTCTGGCCCAAGAGTGGTGACGACCGAGGATCGAGGTCAATTCTGACCCAACTCAGGTGACGATCCAAGACCGGGGCCAATTCTGACACAAGAGTGGTGACGATCGAGGAGCGAGGTCAATTCTAACCTACCTCAGGTGACGATCCAAGACCAGGGCCAATTCTGACCCAAGAGTGGTGGCGACCGAGGACCGAAGTCAATTCTGACCTAACTCAGGTGACGATCCATGACCGGGGCCAATTCTCACCCAAGAGTGGTGACGACCGAGGACCGAAGTCAATTCTGACCTAACTCAGGTGACGATCCAAGACCGTGGCCAACTCTGACCCAAGAGCGAGGATGACCGAGGAACGAGGTCAATTCTGACCTAACTTAGGTGATGATCCAAGACCGAGGCCAATTCTGACCCAAGATTGGTGACGACCGAGGATCGAGGTCAATTCTGACCTAACTCAGGGGACGATCCAGACCGAGGCCAATTCTGACCCAAGAGTGGTGACGATCGAGGATCGAGGTCAATTCTGACGTAACTCAGGTGACGATCCAAGACAGGGGCCAATTCTAACCCAAGAGTAGCGAAGACCGAGGACCACGATCAATTATGACCTAACTCAAGAGGCGATGCAAGACCAGGGCCAATTCTAACCCAAGAGTGGTGACGATCGAGGACCGAGGTCAATTCTGACATAATTCAGGTGACGATCAAAGATTGGGGGCAATTCTATCCCAAGAGTGGTGACGATTGAGGACCAAGGTCAATTCTGACCTAACTTAGGTGACGATCCAAGACCGGGGCCAATTCTGACACAAGAGTGGTGACGATCGAGGACCGAGGTCAATTCTGACCTAACTCGGGTTATGATCCAAGATCGGGGCCAATTCTGACCCAAGAGTGGTGACGATCGAGGACCGAAGTCAATTCTGACCTAACTCAGGTGATGATCCAAGACCAGGGCCAATTATGACCCAAGAGTGGTGATGACCGAGAACCGAGGTCAATTCCGAACTAACTCAGGTGACGATCCAAGACCGGGGCCAATTCTGACCCAAGAGTGGTGACGATTGAGGACCGAGGTCAATCCTAACCTAACTCAGGTGACGATCCAAGAACGGGGTCAATTCTGACCCAAGAGTGGTGATGATCGAGGACTGAGGTCAATTCAGACCTAACTCAGGTGACGATCCTAGATCGGGGCCAATTCGGAACCAAGAGTGGTGATGACCACGGACCGAGGTCAATTCTGACCTAACTCAGGTGACGCTTCAAGACCGGGGCCAATTCTGACCCAAGAGTGGTGACGACCGAGGACCGAGGTTAATTCTGACCTATCTCAGGTGACGATCCAAGATCGGGGCCAATTGTGACACAAGAGTGGTGATGACCGAGGACCGAGGTAATTCTGACCTATCTCAGGTGACGAACCAAGATCGGGGCAAATTCTGACCCAAGAGTGGTGACGATCGAGAACCGAGGTCAATTTTGAAATAACTCAGGTGACGATCTAAGACCGCGGCCAATTCTGACCCAAGAGTGGTTACGATTGAGGATGGAGGTCAATTCTGACCTAACACAGGTGACGATCCAAGACCGGGGCCAATTCTGACCCAATAGTGGTGATGACCAAGGACAAAGGTCAATTATGACATAACTCAGGTGACGATTCAAGACCGGGGCCAATTCTGAACAAAGAGTGGTGATTACAGAGGACTGAGGTCAATTCTGACCTAACTCAGGTGACGATCCATGACCGGGGCCAATTCAGACCCAAGAGTGGTGATGACCAAGGACCGAGGTCAATTCAGGCCTAACTCAGGTGATGATATAAGACCGGGTTCTATTTCGACCCAAGAGTGGTGACGACCGAGGACCGAGGTCAATTCTGACCTAACTCACGCGACAATCCAAGACCGAGGCTAATTCCGACCCAAGAGTGGCGATGACCGAGGACCGAGGTCAATTCTGACCTAACTCAGGTGGCGATCCAAGATCGGGGCCAATTCTGACCGAAGAGTAGTGACGACCGAGGACCGATGTCAATTCTGACATAACTCAGGTGACAATCCAATATCGGGGCCAATTCTGACCCAAGATTGGTTACGACTGAGGACCGAGGTCAATTCTGACCTAACTCAGGTGACGATCAAAGACCGGGGCCAATTCTGACCCAAGAACGGTGACGACCGAGGACCAAGGTCAATTCAGACCTAACTCCGGTGGCGATCCAAGATTAGGGACAATTCTGACCCAAGAGTGGTTACGACCGAGGACCGAGGTAATTCTGACCTAACTAAGGTGACGATCCAAGACTGGGGCCAATTCTAACCCAAGAGTTGTGAAGACCGAGGACCACGGTCAATTCTGACCTAACTCAGGTGACGATCCAAGACCAGGGCCAATTCTGACCCAAGAGTGGTGACGACCGAGGACCGAGGTCAATTCTGACCTAACTCAGGTGACGATCCAAGAGCGGGGCCAATTCTAACACAAGAGTTGTGACGATCGAGGTCCGAGGTCAATTCTGACCTAACTCGGGTGACGATCCAAGACCGGGGCCAATTTTGACCCAAGAGTGGTGACGAACGAGGACCGAAGTCAATTCTGACCTAACTCAGGTGATGATCCAAGACCAGTGCCAATTATGACCCAAGAGTGGTGACGACCGAGGATAGAGGTCAATTCTGACCTAACTCAGGTGACGATCCAAGAACGGGGTCAATTCTGACCCAAGAGTGGTGATGACCGAGGGCCGAGGTCAATTCAGACCTGACTCAGGTGACGATCCTAGATCGGGGCCAATTCTGACCCAAAAGTGGTGACGACCAAGGACCGAGGTCAATTCTGACCTAACTCAGGTGACGATCCAAGACAGGGGCCAACTCTAACCCAAGAGTAGCGAAGACCGAGGACCACGATAAATTATGACCTAACTCAGGAGGCGATCCAAGACCAGGGCCAATTCTAACCCAAGAGTGGTGACGACCGAGGACCGAGGTCAATTCTGACATAATTCAGGTGACGATCCAAGATTGGGGGCAATTCTATCCCAATAGTGGTGACGACTGAGGACCAAGGTCAATTCTGACCTAACTCAGGTGACGATCCAAGACCGGGGCCAATTCTGACGCAAGAGTGTTGACGATCGAGGACCGAGGTCAATTCTGACCTAACTCGGGTTATGATCCAAGACCGGGGCCAATTCTGACCCAAGAGTGGTGACGATCGAGAACCGAAGTCAATTCTGACCTAACTCAGGTGATGATCCAAGACCAGGGACAATTTTGACCCAAGAGTGGTGATGACCGAGAACCGAGGTCAATTCCGAACTAACTCAGGTGACGATCCAAGACCGGGGCCAATTCTGACCCAAGAGTGGTGACGATTGAGGACCGAGGTCAATACTGACCTAACTCAGGTGACGATCCAAGAACGGGGTCAATTCTGACCCAAGAGTGGTGATGACCGAGGGCCGAGGTCAATTC
The DNA here is from genome assembly GCA_949130495.1 of Sambucus nigra. Lineage (NCBI taxonomy): Eukaryota > Viridiplantae > Streptophyta > Magnoliopsida > Dipsacales > Adoxaceae > Sambucus > Sambucus nigra. The sequence goes on from OX422211.1 coordinate 442,874,971, forward strand.
AGACCTGACTCAGGTGACGATCCTAGATCGGGGCCAATTCTGACCCAAAAGTGGTGACGACCAAGGACCGAGGTCAATTCTGACCTAACTCAGGTGACGATCCAAGACAGGGGCCAACTCTAACCCAAGAGTAGCGAAGACCGAGGACCACGATAAATTATGACCTAACTCAGGAGGCGATCCAAGACCAGGGCCAATTCTAACCCAAGAGTGGTGACGACCGAGGACCGAGGTCAATTCTGACATAATTCAGGTGACGATCCAAGATTGGGGGCAATTCTATCCCAATAGTGGTGACGACTGAGGACCAAGGTCAATTCTGACCTAACTCAGGTGACGATCCAAGACCGGGGCCAATTCTGACGCAAGAGTGTTGACGATCGAGGACCGAGGTCAATTCTGACCTAACTCGGGTTATGATCCAAGACCGGGGCCAATTCTGACCCAAGAGTGGTGACGATCGAGAACCGAAGTCAATTCTGACCTAACTCAGGTGATGATCCAAGACCAGGGACAATTTTGACCCAAGAGTGGTGATGACCGAGAACCGAGGTCAATTCCGAACTAACTCAGGTGACGATCCAAGACCGGGGCCAATTCTGACCCAAGAGTGGTGACGATTGAGGACCGAGGTCAATACTGACCTAACTCAGGTGACGATCCAAGAACGGGGTCAATTCTGACCCAAGAGTGGTGATGATCGAGGACTGAGGTCAATTCAGACCTAACTCAGGTGACGATCCTAGATCGGGGCCAATTCAGAACCAAGAGTGGTGTTGACCACGGACCGATGTCAATTCTGACCTAACTCAGGTGACGCTTCAAGACCGGGGCCAATTCTGACCCAAGAGTGGTGACGACCGAGGACCGAGGTTAATTCTGACCTATCTCAGGTGACGATCCAAGATCGGGGCCAATTGTGACACAAGAGTGGTGATGACCGAGGACCGAGGTAATTCTGACCTATCTCAGGTGACGAACCAAGATTGGGACAAATTCTGACCCAAGAGTGGGGACGATCGAGAACCGAGGTCAATTTTGAAATAACTCAGGTGACGATCTAAGACCGCGGCCAATTCTGACCCAAAAGTGGTGACGATTGAGGATGGAGGTCAATTCTGACCTAACACAGGTGACGATCCAAGACCGGGGCCAATTCTGACCCAATAGTGGTGATGACCAAGGACAAAGGTCAATTATAACATAACTCAGGTGACGATTCAAGACCGGGGCCAATTCTGAACAAAGAGTGGTGATTACCGAGGACTGAGGTCAATTCTGACCTAACTCAGGTGACGATCCATGACCGGGGCCAATTCAGACCCAAGAGTGGTGATGACCAAGGAACGAGGACAATTCAGGCCTAACTCAGGTGATGATATAAGACCGGGTTCTATTTCGACCCAAGAGTGGTGACGACCGAGGACCGAGGTCAATTCTGACCTAACTCACTCGACAATCCAAGACCGAGGCTAATTCTGACCCAAGAGTGGCGATGACCGAGGACCGAGGTCAATTCTGACCTAACTCGGGTGGCGATCCAAGATCGGGGCCAATTCTGACCGAAGAGTAGTGACGACCGAGGACCGATGTCAATTCTAACATAACTCAGGTGACAATCCAATATCGGGGCCAATTCTGACCCAAGATTGGTTACGACTGAGGACCGAGGTCAATTCTGACCTAACTCAGGTGATGATCAAAGACCGGGGCCAATTCTGACCCAAGAACGGTGACGACCGAGGACCAAGGTCAATTCAGAACTAACTCCGATGGCGATCCAAGATTAGGGACAATTCTGACCCAAGAGTGGTTACGACCGAGGACCGAGGTAATTCTGACCTAACTAAGGTGACGATCCAAGACTGGGGCCAATTCTAACCCAAGAGTGGTGAAGACCGAGGACCACGGTCAATTCTGACCTAACTCAGGTGACGATCCAAGACCAGGGCCAATTCTGACCCAAGAGTGGTGACGACCGAGGACCGAGGTCAATTCTGACCTAACTCAGGTGACGATCCAAGAGCGGGGCAAATTCTAACACAAGAGTTTTGACGATCGAGGTCCGAGGTCAATTCTGACCTAACTCAGGTGACGATCCAAGACTGGGGCCGATTCTGACCCAAGAGTGGTGACGATCGAGGACCGAAGTCAATTCTGACCTAACTCAGGTGATGATCCAAGACCAGGGCCAATTATGACCCAAGAGTGGTGACGACCGAGGACAGAGGTCAATTCTGACCTAACTCAGATGACGATCCAAGAACGGGGTCAATTCTGACCCAAGAGTGGTGATGACCGAGGACCGAGGTCAATTCAGACCTGACTCAGGTGACGATCCTAGATCGGGGCCAATTCTGACCCAAAAGTGGTGACGACCAAGGACCGAGGTCAATTCTGACCTAACTCAGGTGACGATTCAAGACCGGGGCCAATTCTGACCCAAGAGTGGTGACGACCGAGGACCGAGGTCAATTCTGACCTAACTCAGGTGACGCTCCAAGACCGGGGCCAATTCTGACATAAGAGTGGTGATGACCGAGGACCGAGGTAATTTTGACCTAACTCAGGTGACGATTCATGAGTGGGGCCAATTCTGAAACAAGAGTGGTGACGACCGAGAACCGAGGTAAATTTTGAAATAACTCAGGTGACGATCCAAGATCGCAGCCAATTCTGACCCAAGAGTGGTGACGATTGAGGACCGAGGTCAATTCTGACCTAACTCAGGTGACAATCCAAGACCGGGGCCAATTCTTACCCAAGAGTGGTGACGATCGAGGACCGAGGTCAATTCTGACCTAACTCAGGTGATGATCCAACACCCGGGGCCAATTCTGACCCAAGAGTGGTAATAACCGAGGACCGAGGTCAATTATGACATAAGTTAGGTGACAATCCAAGACCGGGGCCAATTCTGGCCCAAGAGTGGGGATGACCAAGGACCGAGGTCAATTCTGACCTAATTCAGGTGACAATCAAAAACCGGGGCCAATTTTGACCCAAGAGCGGTGACGACCGAGGACCGAGGTTAATTCTGACCTAACTCCGATGACGATCTAAGACCGGGGCCAATTCTGACTCAAGAGTGGTGACGACCGAGGTCAATTCTGACCAAACTCAGGTGACGATCCAAGACCAGGGTAAATTCTGACCCAAGAGTGGTTACAACCGAGGACCGAGGTAATTCTGACCAAAATCAGGTGACGATCCAAGATCGGGGCCAATTCTAACCCAAGAGTGGTGAAGACCGAGGACCGAGGTCAATTCTGACCTAACTCAGGTGACGATCCAAGACCGGGGCCAATTCTGATCCAAGAATGGTGATGACTGAGGGCCGAGGTCAATTCTGATATAACTCTGGTGACGATCCAAGACCGGGGCCAATTTTGACACAAGTGTGGTGACGATCGAGGACCGAGGTCAATTCTGACCTAACTCAGGTGACGAACCAAGACTGGGGCCAATTCTGACCCAAGAGTGGTGACGACCAAGGACCGAAGTCAATTCTGACCTAACTCAGGTGACGATCCAAGACCGGGGCCAATTCTGACGCAAGAGTGGTGACGATCGAGGACCGAGGTCAATTCTGACCTAACTCGGGTTATGATCCAAGACCGGGGCCAATTCTGACCCAAGAGTGGTGACGATCGAGAACCGAAGTCAATTCTGACCTAACTCAGGTAATGATCCAAGACCAGGGCCAATTATGACCCAAGAGTGGTGATGACCGAGAACCGAGGTCAATTCCGAACAAACTCAGGTGACGATCCAAGACCGGGGCCAATTCTGACCCAAGAGTGGTGACGATTGAGGACCGAGGTCAATCCTGACCTAACTCAGGTGACGATCCAAGAACGGGGTCAATTCTGACCCAAGAGTGGTGATGATCGAGCACTGAGGTCAATTCAGACCTAACTCAGGTGACGATCCTAGATCCGGGCCAATTCAGAACCAAGAGTGGTGATGACCACGGACCGATGTCAATTCTGACCTAACTCAGGTGACGCTTCAAGACCGGGGCCAATTCTAACCCAAGAGTGGTGACGACCAAGGACCGAGGTTAATTCTGACCTATCTCAGGTGACGATCCAAGATCGGGGCCAATTGTGACACAAGAGTGGTGATGACCGAGGACCGAGGTAATTCTGACCTATCTCAGGTGACGAACCAAGATCGGGGCAAATTCTGACCCAAGAGTGGTGACGATCGAGAACCGAGGTCAATTTTGAAATAACTCAGGTGACGATCTAAGACCGCGGCCAATTCTGACCCAAGAGTGGTGACGATTGAGGATGGAGGTCAATTCTGACCTAACACAGGTGACGATCCAAGACCGGGGCCAATTCTGACCCAATAGTGGTGATGACCAAGGACAAAGGTGAATTATGACATAACTCAGGTGACGATTCAAGACCGGGGCCAATTCTGAACAAAGAGTGGTGATTACCGAGGACTGAGGTCAATTCTGACCTAACTCAGGTGACGATCCATGACCGGGGCCAATTCAGACCCAAGAGTGGTGATGACCAAGGACCGAGGTCAATTCAGGCCTAACTCAGGTGATGATATAAGACCGGGTTCTATTTCGACCCAAGAGTGGTGACGACCGAGGACCGAGTTCAATTCTGACCTAACTCACTCGACAATCCAAGACCGAGGCTAATTCTGACCCAAGAGTGGCGATGACCGAGGACCGAGGTCAATTCTGACCTAACTCAGGTGGCGATCCAAGATCGGGGCCAATTCTGACCGAAGAGTAGTGACGACCGAGGACCGATGTCAATTCTGACATAACTCAGGTGACAATCCAATATCGGGGCCAATTCTGACCCAAGATTGGTTACGACTAAGGACCGAGGTCAATTCTGACCTAACTCAGGTGATGATCAAAGACCGGGGCCAATTCTGACCCAAGAACGGTGACGACCGAGGACCAAGGTCAATTCAGACCTAACTCCGGTGGCGATCAAAGAGCGGGGCCAATTCTAACACAAGAGTTGTGACGATCGAGGTCCGAGATCAATTCTGACCTAACTCAGGTGACGATCCAAGACTGGGGCCAATTCTAACCCAAGAGTGGTGAAGACCGAGGACCACGCTCAATTCTGACCTAACTCAGGTGACGATCCAAGACCAGGGCCAATTCTGACCCAAGAGTGGTGACGACCGAGGACCGAGGTCAATTCTGACCTAGCTCAGGTGACGATCCAAGAGCGGGGCCAATTCTAACATAAGAGTTGTGACGATCGAGGTCCGAGGTCAATTCTGACCTAACTCAGGTGGCGATCCAAGACTGGGGCCAATTCTGACCCAAGAGTGGTGACGATCGAGGACCGAAGTCAATTCTGACCTAACTCAGGTGATGATCCAAGACCAGGGCCAATTATGACCCAAGAGTGGTGACGACCGAGGACAGAGGTCAATTCTGACCTAACTCAGATGACGATCCAAGAACGGGGTCAATTCTGACCCAAGAGTGGTGATGACCGAGGACCGAGGTCAATTCAGACCTGACTCAGGTGACGATCCTAGATCGGGGCCAATTCTGACCCAAAAGTGGTGACGACCAAGGACCGAGGTCAATTCTGACCTAACTCAGGTGACGATTCAAGACCGGGGCCAATTCTGACCCAAGAGTGGTGACGACCGAGGACCGAGGTCAATTCTGACCTAACTCAGGTGACGCTCCAAGACCGGGGCCAATTCTGACATAAGAGTGGTGATGACCGAGGACCGAGGTAATTTTGACCTAACTCAGGTGACGATTCATGAATGGGGCCAATTCTGACCCAAGAGTGGTGACGACCGAGAACCGAGGTAAATTTTGAAATAACTCAGGTGACGATCCAAGATCGCAGCCAATTCTGACCCAAGAGTGGTGACGATTGAGGACCGAGGTCAATTCTGACCTAACTCAGGTGACAATCCAAGACCGGGGCCAATTCTTACCCAAGAGTGGTGACGACCGAGGACCGAGGTCAATTCTGACCTAACTCAGGTGATGATCCAACACCCGGGGCCAATTCTGACCCAAGAGTGGTAATAACCGAGGACCGAGGTCAATTATGACATAAGTTAGGTGACAATCCAAGACCGGGGCCAATTCTGGCCCAAGAGTGGGGATGACCAAGGACCGAGGTCAATTCTGACCTAATTCAGGTGACAATCAAAGACCGGGGCCAATTTTGACCCAAGAGCGGTGACGACCGAGGACCGAGGTTAATTCTGACCTAACTCCAGTGACGATCTAAGACCGGGGCCAATTCTGACCCAAGAGTGGTGACGACCGAGGTCAATTCTGACCAAACTCAGGTGACGATCCAAGACCAGGGTCAGTTCTGACCCAAGATTGGTTACGACCGAGGACCGAGGTAATTCTGACCAAAATCAGGTGACGATCCAAGATCGGGGCCAATTCTAACCCAAGAGTGGTGAAGACCGAGGACCGAGGTCAATTCTGACCTAACTCAGGTGACGATCCAAGACCGGGGCCAATTTTGATCCAAGAATGGTGATGACTGAGGGCCGAGGTCAATTCTGCCATAACTCAGGTGACGATCCAAGACCGGGGCCAATTTTGACACAAGAGTGGTGACGATCGAGGACCGAGGTCAATTCTGACCTAACTCAGGTGACGAACCAAGACTGGGGCCAATTCTGACCCAAGAGTGGTGACGACCAAGGATCGAAGTCAATTCTGACCTAACTCAGGTGACGATCCAAGACCGATGCCATTTCTGACCCAGGAACGAGGACGACTGATGGACGAGGTCAATTCTGACATAACTCAGGTGACGATCCAAGACCGGGGCCAATTCAGACACAAGAGTGGTGACGATCGAGGATCGAGGTCAATTTTGACCTAACTCGGGTGATGATCCAAGACCGGGTACAATTCTGACCCAAGAGTGGTGACGATCGAGGACCGAAGTCAATTCTGACCTAACTCAGGTGATGATCCAAGACCAGGGCCAATTATGACCCAAGAGTGGTGATGACCGAGAATCGAGGTCAATTCCGAACTAACTCAGGTGACGATCCAAGACCCGGGCCAATTCTGACCCAAGAGTGGTGACGATTGAGGACCGAGGTCAATCCTGACCTAACTCAGGTGATGATCCAAGAACGGGGTCAATTCTGACCCAAGAGTGGTGATGATCGAGGACCGAGGTCAATTCAGACCTAACTCAGGTGACGATCCTAGATCGGGGCCAATTCATAACCAAGAGTGGTTTACGACCAAGGACCGAGGTCAATTCTGACCTAACTCAGGTGACGATTCAAGACCGGGGCCAATTCTGACCCAAGAGTGGTGACGACCGAGGACCGAGGTTAATTCTGACCTATCTCTGGTGACGATCCAAGACCGGGGCAAATTCTGTCACAAGAGTGGTGATGACCGAGGACCGAGGTAATTCTGACCTATCTCAGGTGACGATCCAAGACCGGGGAAAATTCTGACCCAAGAGTGGTGATGACCGAGAACCGAGGTCAATTTTGAATTAACTCAGGTGACGATCTAAGACCGCGGCCAATTCTGATCCAAGAGCGGTGATGATTGAGGATCAAGGTCAATTCTGACCTAACACAGGTGAAGATCCAAGACCGGGGCCAATTCTGACCCAATAGTGGTGATGACCAAGGACCGAGGTCAATTATGACATAACTCAGGTGATGATTCAAGACCGGGGCCAATTCTGAACAAAGAGTGGTGATTACCGAGGATTGAGGTCAATTCTAACCTAACTCAGGTGACGATCCATGACCGGGGCCAATTCAGACCCAAGAGTGGTGATGACCAAGGACCGAGGTCAATTCAGGCCTAACTCAGGTGATGATATAAGATCGGGGCCAATTTCGACCCAAGAGTGGTGACGACCGAGGATCGAGGTCAATTCTGACCTAACTCAGGCGACAATCCAAGACCGAGGCCAATTCTGACCCAAGAGTGGTGATGACCGAGGACCGTGGTCAATTCTGACCTAACTCAGGCGACAATCCAAGACCGAGGCCAATTATGACCCAAGAGTGGTGACGACCGAGGTCAATTCTGACCTAACTCAGGTGGCGATCCAAGATCGGGGCCAATTCTGACCGAAGAGTGGTGACGACCGAGGACCGATGTCAATTCTAACATAACTCAGATGACAATCCAATATCGGGGCCAATTCTGACCCAAGAGTGGTTACGACTGAGGACTGAGGTCAATTCTGACCTAACTCAGGTGACGATCAAAGACCGAGGCCAATTCGGACCCAAGAACGGTGACGACCGAGGACCAAGGTCAATTCAGACCTAACTCCGGTGGCGATCCAAGATTAGGGACAATTCTTATCCAAGAGTGGTTACGACCGAGCACCGAGGTAATTCTGACCTAACTCAGGTGACGATCCAAGACTGGGGCCAATTCTAACCCAAGAGTGAAGAAGACCGAGGAATACGGTCAATTCTGACCTAACTCAGGTGACGATCCAAGACCAGGGCCAATTCTGACCCAAGAGTGGTGACAATCGAGGACCGGGGTCAATTCTGACATAACTCAGATGACGATCCATGATCGGGGCCAATTCTGACCCAAGAGTAGTGACGACTAACGACCGAGGTCAATTCTGGCCTAACTCAGGTGACGATCCAAGAGCGGGGCCAATTCTAACACAAGAGTGGTGATAATCGAGGTCCGAGGTCAATTCTGACCTAACTCGGGTGACGATCCAAGACCGGGGCCAATTCTGACCCAAGAGTGGTGACGATCGAGGACCGAAGTCAATTCTGACCTAACTCAGGTGATGATCCAAGACCAGGGCCAATTATGATCCTAGAGTGGTGACGACCGTGGACAGAGGTCAACTCTGACCTAACTCAGGTGACGATCCAAGAACGGGATCAATTCTGACCCAAGAGTGGTGATGACCGAGGACCAAGGTCAATTCAGACCTAACTCAGGTGACGATCCTAGATCGGGGCCAATTCGTACCCAAAAGTGGTGACGACCAAGGACCGAGGTCAATTCTGACCTAACTCAGGTGACGATCCAAGACCGGGGCTAATTCTGACCCAAGAGTGGTGACGACCGAGGACCGAGGTCAATTTTGACCTAACTCAGGTGACGCTCCAAGACCGGGGCCAATTCTGACATAAGAGTGGCGATGACCGAGATCAATTATTACCTAACTCAATTATTACCTAACTCAGATGACGATCCAAGACCGGGGCCCATTCTAACCCAAGATTGGTGATGACTGAGGACCGAGGTCAATTCTGACCTAACTCAGGTGACGATCCAAGACCGGGGCCAATTCTGACCCAAGAGTGGTGACGACTGAGGATCGAGGTCAATTCTGACCTAACTAAGGTGACGATCCAAGACCGGGGCCAATTCTGACACAAGAGTGGTGATGAGCGAGGTCCGAGGTCAATTCTAAGCTAATTCAGGTGACGATCCAAGACTGGGGCCAATTCTGACCCAAGAGTGGTGACGATCGAGGACCGAGGTAATTCTGACCTAACTCAGGTGACGATTCATGACTGGGGCCAATTCTGACCCAAGAGTGGTGACGATCGAGAACCGAGGTAAATTTTGAAATAACTCAGGTGACGATCCAAGACCGCGGCCAATTCTGACCCAAGAGTGGTGACGATTGAGGACAGAGGTCAATTCTGACCTAACTCAGGTTACAATCCAAGACCGGGGCCAATTCTGACCCAAGAGTGGTGACGACCGAGGACCGAGGTCAATTCTGACCTAACTCAGGTGATGATCCAAGACCGGTGCCAATTCTGACCCAAGAGTGGTAATAACCGAGGACCGAGGTCAATTATGACATAAGTTAGGTGACGATCCAAGACCGGGGCCAATTCTGGCCCAAGAGTGGGGATGACCAATGACCGAGGTCAATTCTGACCTAATTCAGGCGACAATCAAAGACCGGGGCCAATTTTGACTTAAGAGCGGTGACGTACGAGGACCGAGGTTAATTCTGACCTAACTCCGGTGACGATCTAAGACTGGGGCCAATTCTGACGCAAGAGTGGTGACGACCGAGGTCAATTCTGACCTAACTCAGGTGACGATCCAAGACCACGGTCAATTCTGTCCCAAGAGTGGTTACGACCGAGGACCGAGGTAATTCTGACCAAAATCAGGTGACGATCCAAGACCGGGGCCAATTCTAACACAAGAGTGGTGAAGACCGAGGACCGAGGTCAATTTTGACCTAACTCAGGTGACGATCCAAGACCGGGGCCAATTCTGATCCAAGAATGGTGATGACTGAGGGCCGAGGTCAATTCTGACATAACTCAGGTGACGATCCAAGACCGGGGCCAGTTTTGACACAAGAGTGGTGACGATCGAGGACCGAGGTCAATTCTGACCTAACTTAGGTGACGAATCAAGACTGGGGCCAATTCTGACCCAAGAGTGGTGACGACCAAGGACCGAAGTCAATTCTGACCTAACTCAGGTGACGATCCAAGACCGGTGCCAATTCTGACCCAAGAACGAGGACGACTGAGGACCGAGGTCAATTCTGACCTAACTCAGGTGACGATCCAAGACCGGGGCCAATTCTGACCCAAGATTGGTGACGAACGAGGACCAAGGTCAATTCTGACCTAACTCAGGCGACGATCCAGGACCGGGACCAATTCTGACCCAAGAGTGGTGACGACCGAGGAGTGAGGTCAATTCTCACCTAACTCAAGTGACGATCCAAGACCAAAGCAAATTTTGACCCAAGAGTGGTGATGACTGATGACCGAGGTCAATTCTGACATAACTCAGGTGACGATCCAAGACCGGGGCCAATTCTGACACAAGAGTGGTGACGATCGAGGATCGAGGTCAATTCTGACCTAACGCGGGTGATGATCCAAGATCGGGTACAATTCTGACCCAAGAGTGGTGACGATCGAGGACCGAAGTCAATTCTGATCTAACTCAGGTGATGATCCAAGACCAGGGCCAATTATGACCCAAGAGTGGTGATGACCGAGAACCGCAGTTAATTCCGAACTAACTCAGGTGACGATCCAAGACCGGGGCCAATTCTGACCCAAGAGTGGTGATGATTGAGGACCGAGGTCAATCCTGACCTAACTCAGGTGACGATCCAAGAACGGGGTCAATTCTGACCCAAGAGTGGTGATGATCGAGGACCGAGGTCAATTCAGACCTAACTCAGGTGACGATCCTAGATCGGGGCCAATTCGGAACCAAAAGTGGTGACGACCAAGGACCGAGGTCAATTCTGAACTAACTCAGGTGACGATTCAAGACCGGGGCCAATTCTGACCCAAGAGTGGTGACGACCGAGGACCGAGGTTAATTCTGACCTATCTCAGGTGACGATCCAAGACCGGGGCCAATTCTGACACAAGAGTGGTGATGACCGAGGACCGAGGTAATTCTGACCTATCTCAGGTGACGATCCAAGACCGGGGCAAATTATGACCCAAGAGTGGTGATGACCGAGAACCGAGGTCAATTTTGAAATAACTCAGGTGACGATCTAAGACCGCGGCCAATTCTGACCCAAGAGTGGTGACGATTGAGGATCGAGGTCAATTCGGACCTAACACGGGTGACGATCCAAGACCGGGGCCAATTCTGACCCAATAGTGGTGATGACCAAGGACCGAGGTCAATTATGACATAACTCAGGTGACGATTCAACACCGGGTCCAATTCTGAACAAAGAGTGGTGATTACCGAGGACTGAGGTCAATTCTGACCTAACTCAGGTGACGATCCAAGACCGGGGCCAATTCAGACCCAAGAGTGGTGATGACCAAGGACCGAGGTCAATTCAGGCCTAACTCGGGTGATGATATAAGACCGGGGCCAATTTCGACCCAAGAGTGGTGACGACCGAGGACCGAGGTCAATTCTGACCTAACTCAGGCGACAATCCAAGACCGAGGCCAATTCTGACCCGAGTTAGGTGACAACCGAGGTCAATTCTGACCTAACTCAGGTGGCGATCCAAGATCGGGGCCAATTTTGACCGAAGAGTGGTGACGACCGATGACCGATGTCAATTCTAACATAACTCAGGTGACAATCCAATATCGGGGCCAATTCTGACCCAAGAGTGGTTACGACTGAGGACCGAGGTCAATTCTGACCTAACTCAGGTGACGATCAAAGACCGAGGCCAATTCGGACCCAAGAACGGTGACGACCGAGGACCAAGGTCAATTCAGACCTAACTCCGGTGGCGATCCAAGATTAGGGACAATTCTTATCTAAGAGTGGTTACGACCGAGCACCGAGGTAATTCTGACCTAACTCAGGTGACGATCCAAGACTGGGGCCAATTCTAACCCAAGAGTGATGAAGACCGAGGACCACGGTCAATTCTGACCAAACTCAGGTGACGATCCAAGACCAGGGCCAATTCTGACCCAAGAGTGGTGACGATCGAGGACCGGGGTCAATTCTGACATAACTCAGATGACGATCCAAGATCGGGGCCAATTCTGACCCAAGAGTGGTGACGACTAACGACCGAGGTCAATTCTGGCCTAACTCAGGTGACGATCCAAGAGGGGGGAAAATTCTAACACAAGAGTGGTGACGATCGAGGTTCGAGGTCAATTCTGACCTAACTCAGGTGACGATCCAAGACCGGGGCCAATTCTGACCCAAGAGTGGTGACGATCGAGGACCGAAGTCAATTCTGACCTAACTCAGGTGATTATCCAAGACCAGGGCCAATTATGACCTAAGATTGGTGACGACCGAGGACAGAGGTCAATTCTGACCTAACTCAGGTGACGATCCAAGAACGGGGTCAATTCTGACCCAAGAGTGGTGATGACCGAGGACCGAGGTCAATTCAGACCTAACTCAGGTGACGATCCTAGATCGGGGCCAATTCGGACCCAAAAGTGGTGACGACCAAGGACCGAGGTCAATTCTGACCTAACTCAGGTGACGATCCAAGACCGGGGCCAATTCTGACCCAAGAGTGGTGACGACCGAGGACCGATGTCAATTATGACCTAACTCACGTGACGCTCCAAGACCGGGGTCAATTCTGACATAAGAGTGGAGATGACCGAGGACCGAGGTAATTCTGACCTAACTCAGGTGGCGATTCATGACTGGGGCCAATTCTGACCCAAGAGTGGTGACGACCGAGAACCGAGGTAAATTTTGAAATAACTCAGGTCACGATCCAAGCCTAGGGCCAATTCTGACCCAAGAGTGGTAACGATTGAGGACCGAGGTCAATTCTGACCTAACTCAGGTGATAATCCAAGACCGGGGCCAATTCTGACCCAAGAGTGGTGACGACCGAGGACCGAGGTCAATTCTGACCTAACTCAGGTGATGATCCAAGACCGGGGCCAATTCTGACCCAAGAGTGGTAATAACCGAGGACCGAGGTCAATTATGACATAAGTTAGGTGACGATCCAAGACCGGGGCCAATTCTGACCCAAGAGTGGTGATAACCAAGGACCGAGGTCAATTCTGACCTAATTCAGGTGACAATCAAAGACCGCGGCCAATTTTGACCAAAGAGCGGTGACGACCGAGGACCGAGGTTAATTCTGACCTAACTCCGGTGACGATCTAAGACCGGGGCCAATTCTGACCCAAGAGTGGTGACGACCGAGGTCAATTCTGACCTAACTCAGGTGCCGATCCAAGACCAGGGTCAATTCTGACCCAAGAGTGGTTACGACCGAGGACCGAGGTCAATTATGACATAACTCAGGTGACGATCCAAGACCGGGGCCAATTCTAACCCAAGAATTATGAAGACCGAGGACCGAGGTCAATTCTGACCTAACTCAGGTGACGATCCAAGACCGGGGCCAATTCTGATCCAAGAATGGTGATGACTGAGGGCCGAGGTCTATTCTGACATAACTCAGGTGACGATCCAAGACCGGGGCCAATTCTAACACAAGAGTGGTGAAGATCGAGGACCGAGGTCAATTCTGACCTAACTCAGGTGACGATCCAAGACCGGGGCCAATTCTGATCCAAGAATGGTGATGACTGAGGGCCGAGGTCAATTCTGACATAACTCAGGTGACGATCCAAGACCGGGGCCAGTTTTGACACAAGAGTGGTGACGATCAAGGACTGAGGTCAATTCTGACCTAACTCAGGTGACGAATCAAGACTGGGGCCAATTCTGACCCAAGAGTGGTGACGACTAAGGACCGAAGTCAATTCTGACCTAACTCAGATGACGATCCAAGACCGGTGCCAATTCTGACCCAAGAGCGAGGACGACTGAGGACCGAGGTCAATTCTGACCTAACTCAGGTGACGATCCAAGACCGGGGCCAATTCTGACCCAAGATTGGTGACGAACGAGGACCAAGGACAATTCTGACCTAACTCAGGCGACGATCCAGGACCGGGACCAATTCTGACCCAAGAGTGGTGACGACCGAGGAGTGAGGTCAATTCTCACCTAACTCAAGTGACGATCCAAGACCGGGGCAAATTTTGACCCAAGAGTGGTGATGACTGATGACCGAGGTCAATTCTGACATAACTCAGGTGACGATCTAAGACCGGGGCCAATTCTGACACAAGAGTGGTGACGATCGAGGATCGAGGTCAATTCTGACCTAACTCGGGTGATGATCCAAGACCGGGTACAATTCTGACCCAAGAGTGGTGACGATCGAGGACCGAAGTCAATTCTGATCTAACTCAGGTGATGATCCAAGACCAGGGCCAATTATGACCCAAGAGTGGTGATAACCGAGAACCGCAGTTAATTCCGAACTAACTCAGGTGACGATCCAAGACCGGGGCTAATTCTGACCCAAGAGTGGTGACGATTGAGGACCGAGGTCAATCCTGACCTAACTCAGGTGACGATCCAAGAACGGGGTCAATTCTGACCCAAGAGTGGTGATGATCGAGGACCGAGGTCAATTCAGACCTAACTCAGGTGACGATCCTAGATCGGGGCCAATTCGGAACCAAGAGTGGTGACGACCAAGGACCGAGGTCAATTCTGAACTAACTCAGGTGACGATTCAAGACCGGGGCCAATTCTGACCCAAGAGTGGTGACGACCGAGGACCGAGGACCGAGGTTAATTCTGACCTATCTCAGGTGACGATCCAAGACCGGGGCCAATTCTGACAGAAGAGTGGTGATGACCGAGGACCGAGGTAATTCTGACCTATCTCAGGTGACGATCCAAGACCGGGGAAAATTATGACCCAAGAGTGGTGATGACCGAGAACCGAGGTCAATTTTGAAATAACTCAGGTGACGATCTAAGACCGCGGCCAATTCTGACCCAAGAGTGGTGACGATTGAGGATCGAGGTCAATTCGGACCTAACACGGGTGACGATCCAAGACCGGGTCCAATTCTGACCCAATAGTGGTGATGACCAAGGACCGAGGTCAATTATGACATAACTCAGGTGACGATTCAGCACCGGGTCCAATTCTGAACAAAGAGTGGTGATTACCGAGGACTGAGGTCAATTCTGACCTAACTCAGGTGACGATCCAAGACCGGGGCCAATTCAGACCCAAGAGTGGTGATGACCAAGGACCGAGGTCAATTCAGGCCTAACTCGGGTGATGATATAAGACCGGGGCCAATTTCGACCCAAGAGTGGTGACGATCGAGGACCGAGGTCAATTCTGACCTAACTCAGGCGACAATCCAAGACCGAGGCCAATTCTGACCCAAGAGTGGTGACGACCGAGGTCAATTCTGACCTAACTCAGGTGGCGATCCAAGATCGGGGCCAATTTTGACCGAAGAGTGGTGACGACCGATGACCGATGTCAATTCTAACATAACTCAGGTGACAATCCAATATCGGGGCCAATTCTGACCCAAGAGTGGTTACGACTGAGGACCGAGGTCAATTCTGATCTAACTCAGGTGACGATCAAAGACCGAGGCCAATTCGGACCCAAGAACGGTGACGACCGAGGACCAAGGTCAATTCAGACCTTACTCCGGTGGCGATCCAAGATTAGGGACAATTCTTATCCAAGAGTGGTTACGACCGAGCACCGAGGTAATTCTGACCTAACTCAGGTGACGATCCAAGACTGGGGCCAATTCTAACCCAAGAGTGATGAAGACCGAGGACCACGGTCAATTCTGACCTAACTCAGGTGACGATCCAAGACTAGGGCCAATTCTGACCCAAGAGTGGTGACGACCGAGGATCGAGGTCAATTCTGACATAACTCAGATAACGATCCAAGACCGGGGCCAATTCTGACCCAAGAACGGTGACGACCGAGGACCAAGGTCAATTCAGACCTAACTCCGGTGGCGATCCAAGAGCGGGGCCAATTCTAACACAAGAGTCGTGACGATCGAGGACCGGGGTCAATTCTGACATAACTCAGATGACGATCCAAGATCGGGGCCAATTCTGACCCAAGAGTGGTGACGACTAACGACCGAGGTCAATTCTGGCCTAACTCAGGTGACGATCCAAGAGGGGGGCAAATTCTAACACAAGAGTGGTGACGATCGAGGTTCGAGGTCAATTCTGACCTAACTCAGGTGACGATCCAAGACCGGGGCCAATTCTGACCCAAGAGTGGTGACGCTCGAGGACCGAAGTCAATTCTGACCTAACTCAGGTGATTATCCAAGACCAAGGCCAATTATGACCTAAGAGTGGTGACGACCGAGGACAGAGGTCAATTCTGACCTAACTCAGGTGACGATCCAAGAACGGGGTCAATTCTGACCCAAGAGTGGTGATGACCGAGGACCGAGGTCAATTCAGACCTAACTCAGGTGACGATCCTAGATCGGGGCCAATTCGGACCCAAAAGTGGTGACGACCAAGGACCGAGGTCAATTCTGACCTAACTCAGGTGACGATCCAAGACCGGGGCCAATTCTGACCCAAGAGTGGTGACGACCGAGGACCGAGGTCAATTCTGACCTAACTCAGGTGACGCTCCAAGACCGGGGTCAATTCTGACATAAGAGTGGAGATGACCGAGGACCGAGGTAATTCTGACCTAACTCAGGTGACGATTCATGACTGGGGCCAATTCTGACCCAAGAGTGGTGACGACCGAGAACCGAGGTAAATTTTGAAATAACTCAGGTGACGATCCAAGCCCGGGGCCAATTCTGACCCAAGAGTGGTGACGATTGAGGACCGAGGTCAATTCTGACCTAACTCAGGTGATAATCCAAGACCGGGGCCAATTCTGACACAAGAGTGGTGACGACCGAGGACCGAGGTCAATTCTGACCTAACTCAGGTGATGATCCAAGACCGGGGCCAATTCTGACCCAAGAGTGGTAATAACCGAGGACCGAGGTCAATTATGACATAAGTTAGGTGACGATCCAAGACCGGGGACAATTCTGACCCAAGAGTGGTGATGACTAAGGACCGAGGCCAATTCTGACCTAATTCAGGTGACAATCAAAGACCGCGGCCAATTTTGACCAAAGAGCGGTGACGACCGAGGACCGAGGTTAATTCTGACCTAACTCCGGTGACGATCTAAGACTGGGGCCAATTGTGACCCAAGAGTGGTGACGACCGAGGTCAATTCCGACCTAACTCAGGTGCCGATCCAAGACCAGGGTCAATTCTGACCCAAGAGTGGTTACGACCGAGGACCGAGGTCAATTATGACATAACTCAGGTGACGATCCAAGACCGGGGCCAATTCTAACCCAAGAATTATGAAGACCGAGGACCGAGGTCAATTCTGACCTAACTCAGGTGACGATCCAAGACCGGGGCCAATTCTGATCCAAGAATGGTGATGACTGAGGGCCGAGGTCTATTCTGACATAACTCAGGTGACGATCCAAGACCGGGGCCAATTCTGACACAAGAGTGGTGACGATCGAGGGCCGAGGTCAATTCTGACCTAACTCAGGTGACGAACAAAGACTGGGGACAATTCTGACCCAAGGGTGGTGACGACCAAGGACCAAGGTCAATTCTGACGTAACTCAGGCGACGATCCAAGACCGGTGCCAATTCTGACCCAAGAGCGTGGACGACTGACGACCGAGGTCAATTCTGACCTAACTCAGGTGTCGATCCAAGACCGGGGCCAATTCTGACCCAAGATTGGTGACGAACGAGGACCAAGGTCAATTCTGACCTAACTCAGGCGACGATCCAAGACCGGGGCCAATTCTGACCCAAGATTGGTGACGAACGAGGACCAAGGTCAATTCTGACCTAACTCAGGTGATGATCCAAGACCGGTGCCAATTCTGACCCAAGAGCGTGGACGACTGGGGACCGAGGTCAATTCTGACCTAACTCAGGTGTCGATCCAAGACCGGGGCCAATTCTGACCTAAGATTGGTGACGAACGAGGACCAAGGTCAATTCTGACCTAACTCAGGCGACGATCCAAGACCGGGGCCAATTCTGACCCAAGAGTGGTGACGACCGAGGAGTGAGGTCAATTCTGACCTAACTCAAGTGACGATCCAAGACCGGGGCAAATTTTGACCCAAGAGTTGTGATGACTGATGACCGAGGTCAATTCTGACATAACTCAGGTGACGATCCAAGACCGGGGCCAATTCTGACACAAGAGTGGTGACGATCGAGGATCGAGGTCAATTCTGACCTAACTCGGGTGATGATCCAAGACCGGGGCCAATTTTGACCCAAGAGTGGTGACGATCGAGGACCGAAGTCAATTCTGACCTAACTCAGGTGATGATCCAAGACCAAGGCCAATTATGACCCAAGAGTGGTGATGACCGAGAACCGAGGTCAATTCCGAACTAACTCAGGTGACGATCCAAGACCGGGGCCAATTCTGACCCAAGAGTGGTGATGAGTAAGGACCGAGGTCAATTCTGACCTAATTCAGGTGACAATCAAAGACCGCGGCCAATTTTGACCAAAGAGCGGTGACGACCGAGGACCGAGGTTAATTCTGACCTAACTCCGATGACGATCTAAGACCGGGGCCAATTCTGACCCAAGAGTGGTGACGACCGAGGTTAATTCTGACCTAACTCAGGTGCCGATCCAAGACCAGGGTCAATTCTGACCCAAGAGTGGTTACGACCGAGGACCGAGGTCAATTATGACATAACTCAGGTGACGATCCAAGACCGGGGCCAATTCTAACCCAAGAATTGTGAAGACCGAGGACCGAGGTCAATTCTGACCTAACTCAGGTGACGATCCAAGACCGGGGCCAATTCTGATCCAAGAATGGTGATGACTGAGGGACGAGGTCTATTCTGACATAACTCAGGTGACGATCCAAGACCGGGGCCAATTCTGACACAAGAGTGGTGACGATCGAGGACCGAGGTCAATTCTGACCTAACTCAGGTGACGAACAAAGACTGGGGACGATTCTGACCCAAGGGTGGTGACGACCAAGGACCGAAGTCAATTCTGACCTAACTCAGGTGACGATCCAAGACCGGTGCCAATTCTGACCCAAGAGCGAGGACGACTGAGGACCGAGGTCAATTCTGACCTAACTCAGGTGACGATCCAAGACCGGGGCCAATTCTGACCCAAGATTGGTGACGAACGAGGACCAAGGTCAATTCTGACCTAACTCAGGCGACGATCCAAGACCGGGGCCAATTCTGACCCAAGAGTGGTGACGACCGAGGAGTGAGGTCAATTCTGACCTAACTCAAGTGACGATCCAAGACCGGGGCAAATTTTGACCCAAGAGTGGTGATGACTGATGACCGAGGTCAATTCTGACATAACTCAGGTGACGATCCAAGATCGGGGCCAATTCTGACACAAGAGTGGTGATGATCGAGGATCGAGGTCAATTCTGACCTAACTCGGGTGATGATCCAAGACCGGGGCCAATTTTGACCCAAGAGTGGTGACGATCGAGGACCGAAGTCAATTCTGACCTAACTCAGGTGATGATCCAAGACCAAGGCCAATTATGACCCGAGAGTGGTGATGACCGAGAACCGAGGTCAATTCCGAACTAACTCAGGTGACGATCCAAGACCGGGGCCAATTCTGACCCAAGAGTGGTGATGAGCAAGGACCGAGGTCAATTCTGACCTAATTCAGGTGACAATCAAAGACCGCGGCCAATTTTGACCCAAGAGCGGTGACGACCGAGGACCGAGGTTAATTCTGACCTAACTCCGGTGACGATCTAAGACCGGGGCCAATTCTGACCGCAGAGTGGTGACGACTGAGGTCAATTCTGACCTAACTCAGGTGTCGATCCAAGACCAGGGTCAATTCTGACCCAAGAGTGGTTACGACCGAGGACCGAGGTAATTCTGACCAAAATCAGGCGACGATCCAAGACCGGGGCCAATTCTAACCCAAGAGTGGTGAAGACCGAGGACCGAGGTCAATTTTGACCTAACTCAGGTGACGATCCAAGACCGGGGATAATTCTGATCAAAGAATGGTGATGACTGAGGGTCGAGGTCAATTCTGACATAACTCAGGTGACGATCCAAGACCGGGGCCAATTTTGACACAAGAGTGGTGACGATCGAGAGCCGAGGTCAATTCTGACCTAACTCAGGTGACGAACCAAGACTGGGGCCAATTCTGACCCAAGAGTGGTGACGACCAAGGACCGAAGTCAATTATGACTTAACTCAGGTGACGATCCAAGACCGGTGCCAATTCTGACCTAAGAGCGAGGACGACTGAGGACCGAGGTCAATTCTTACCCAACTCAGGTGCCGATCCAAGACCGGGGCCAATTCTAACCCAAGATTGGTGACGGACGAGGACCAAGGTCAATTCTTACCTAACTCAGGCGACGATCCAGGACCGGGGCCAATTCTGACCCAAGAGTGGTGACGACCGAGGAGTGAGGTCAATTCTGACCTAACTCAAGTGACGATCCAAGACCGGGGCAAATTCTGACCCAAGATTGGTGATGACTGATGACCGAGGTCAATTCTGACATAACTCAGGAGACGATCCAAGACCGGGGCCAATTCAGACACAAGAGTGGTGACGATCGAGGATCGAGGTCAATTCTGACGTAACTCGGGTGATGATCCAAGACCGGGGACAATTCTGACCCAAGAGTGGTGACGATCGAGGACCGAAGTCAATTCTGACCTAACTCCGGTGATGATCCAAGACCAGGGCCAATTATGACCCAAGAGTGGTGATGACCGAGAACCGCGGTCAATTCCGAACTAACTCAGGTGACGATCCAAGACCGGGGCCAATTCTGACCCAAGAGTGGTGACGATTGAGGACCGAGGTCAATCCTGACCTAACTCAGGTGACGATCCAAGAACGGGGTCAATTCTGACCCAAGAGTGGTGATGATCGAGGACCGAGGTCAATTCAGACCTAACTCAGGTGACGATCCTAGATCGGGGCCAATTCGGAACCAAGAGTGGTGACGACCAAGGACCGAGGTCAATTCTGACCTAACTCAGGTGACGATTCAAGACCGGGGCCAATTCTGACCCAAGAGTGGTGACGACCGAGGACCGATGTTAATTCTGACCTATCTCAGGTGACGATCCAAGACCGGGACCAATTCTGACAGAAGAGTATTGATGACCGAGGACCGAGATAATTCTGACCTATCTCAGGTGACGATCCAAGACCGCGGCAAATTCTGACCCAAGAGTGGTGATGACCGAGAATCGAGGTCAATTTTGAAATAACTCAGGTGACGATCTAAGACCGCGGCCAATTCTGACCCAAGAGTGGTGACGATTGAGGATCGAGGTCAATTCTGACCTAACACGGGTGACGATCCAAGACCGGGGCCAATTCTGACCCAATAGTGGTGATGACCAAGGACCGAGGTCAATTATGACATAACTCAGGTGACGATTCATGATCGGGGCCAATTCTGAACAAAGTGTGGTGATTACCGAGGACTGAGGTCAATTCTGACCTAACTCAGGTGACGATCCATGACCGGGGCCAATTCAGACCCAAGAGTGGTGATGACCAAGGACCGAGGTCAATTCAGGCCTAACTCAGGTGATGATATAAGACCGGGGCCAATTTCGACCCAAGAGTGGTGACGATCGAGGACCGACTTCAATTCTGAGCTAACTCAGGCGACGATCCAAGAACGGGGTCAATTCTGGCCCAAAAGTGGTGACGATCGAGGACCGAGGTACATTCTAACCTAATTCAGGTGACGATCCAAGACTGGGGCCAATTCTGACCCAAGACTGGTGACGATCGAGAACCGAGATCAATTCTGAAATAACTCAGGTGACGATCCAAGACCGGGGCCAATTCTGACCCTAGAGTGGTGACGACCGAGGACCGAAGTCAATATTGACCTAACTCAGGTGACGATCCAAGACCGTGGCCAATTCTGACCCAAGAGCGAGGATGACCTAGGACCGAGGTCAATTCGGACATAACTCATGTGACGATCCAAGACCGGGGCCAATTCTGACCCAAGATTGGTGACGACCGAGGACCGAGGACAATTCTGACCTAACTCGTGTGACGATCTAAGACTGGGGCCAATTTTGACCCAAGAGTGGTGACGACCGAGAACCGAGGTCAATTCCGAACTAACTGAGGTGACGATCCAAGACCGAGGCCAATTCTGACCCAAGAGTGGTGATGCTGAGGGCCGAGGTCTATTCTGACATAACTCAGGTGACGATCCAAGATCGGGGCCAATTCTGACACAAGAGTGGTGACGATCGAGGACCGAGGTCAATTCTGACCTAACTCAGGTGACGAACCAAGACTGGGGCCAATTCTAACCCAAGGGTGGTGACGACCAAGGACCGAAGTCAATTCTGACCTAACTCAGGTGACGATCCAAGACCGGTGCCAATTCTGACCCAAGAGCGAGGACGACTGAGGACCGAGGTCAATTCTGACCTAACTCAGGTGACGATCCAAGACCGGGGCCAATTCAGACCCAAGATTGGTGACGAACGAGGACCAAGGTCAATTCTGACCTAACTCAGGCGACGATCCAAGACCGGGGCCAATTCTGACCCAAGAGTGGTCACGACCAAGGAGTGAGGTCAATTCTGACCTAACTGAAGTGACGATCCAAGACCGGGGCAAATTTTGACCCAAGAGTGGTGATGACTGATGACCGAGGTCAATTCTGACATAACTCAGGTGACGATATAAGACCGGGGCCAATTCTGACACAAGAGTGGTGACGATCGAGGATCGAGGTCAATTCAGACCTAACTCGGGTGATGATCCAAGACCGGGGCCAATTCTGACCCAAAAGTGGTGACGATCGAGGACTGAAGTCAATTCTGACCTAACTCCGTTGATGATCCAAGACCAGGGCCAATTATGACCCAAGAGTGGTGATGACCGAGAACCGAAGTCAATTCCGAACTAACTCAGGTGACGATTCAAGACCAGGGCCAATTCTGACCCAAGAGTGGTGACGATTGAGGACCGAGGTCAATCCTGACCTAACTCAGGTGACGATCCAAGAACGGAGTCAATTCTGACCCAAGAGTGGTGATGATCGAGGACCGAGGTCAATTCAGACCTAACTGAGGTGACGATCCTAGTTCGGGGCCAATTCGGAACCAAGAGTGGTGACGACCAAGGACCGAGGTCAATTCTGACCTAACTCAGGTGACGATTCAAGACCGGGGCCAATTTTGACCCAAGAGTGGTGACGACCGAGGACCGAGGTTAATTCTGACCTATCTCAGGTGATGATCCAAGACCGGGGCCAATTGTGACACAAGAGTGGTGATGACCGAGGACCGAGGTCAATTCTGACCTAACTCAGGTGATGGTCCAAGACCGGGGCCAATTCTGACCCAAGAGTGGTGACGACCGAGAACCGAGGTCAATTTTGAAATAACTCAGGTGACGATCTAAGACCGCGGACAATTCTGACCCAAGAGTGGTGACGATTGAGGATCGAGGTCAATTCTGACCTAACACAGGTGACGATCCAAGACCGGGGCCAATTCTGACCCAATAGTGGTGATGACCGAGGACCGAGGTCAATTATGACATAACTCAGGTGACGATTCATGACCGGGGCCAATTCTGAACAAATAGTGGTGATAACCGAGGACTGAGGTCAATTCTGACCTAACTCAGGTGACGATCCATGACCGGGGCCAATTCAGACCCAAGAGTGGTGATGACCAAGGACCGAGGTCAATTCAGGCCTAACTCAGGTGATGATATAAGACCCGGGCCAATTGCGGCCCAAGAGTGGCGACGACCGAGGACCGAGGTCAATTCTGACCTAACTTAGGCGACAATCCAAGATCGAGGCCAATTCTGACCCAAGAGTGGTGATGACCGAGGACCGAGGTCAATTCTGACCTAACTCAGGTGGCGATCCAAGATCGGGGCCAATTCTGACCGAAGAGTGGTGACGACCGTGGACCGATGTCAATTCTGACATAACTCAGGTGACAATCCAATATCGGGGCCAATTCTGACCCAAGAGTGGTTACGACAGAGGACCGAGGTCTTTTCTGACCTAACTCAGGTGACGATCAAAACCAGGGGCCAATTCTGACCCAAGAACGGTGACGACCGAGAACCAAGGTCAATTCAGACCTAACTCCGGTGGCGATCCAAGATTAGGGACAATTCTGACCCAAGAGTGGTTACGACCGAGGACCGAGGTAATTATGACCTAACAAAGGTGACGATCCAAGACTGGGGCCAATTCTAACCCAAGAGTGGTGAAGACCGAGGACCACGGTCAATTCTGACCTAACTCAGGTGACGATCCAAGACCAGGGTCAATTCTGACCCAAGAGTGGTGACGACCGAGGACCGAGGTCAATTCTGACTTAACTCAGGTGACGATCCAAGATCGGGTCCAATTCTGACCCAAGAGTGGTGACGACTAAGGACCGAGGTCAATTGTGGCCTAACTCAGGTGACGATCCTAGAGCGGGGCCAATTCTAACACAAGAGTGGTGACGATCGAGGTCCGAGGTCAATTCTGACCTAACTCAGGTGACGATCCAAGACTGGGGCCAATTCTGACCCAAGAGTGGTGACGATCGAGGACCGAAGTCAATTCTGACCTATCTCAGGTGATGATCGAAGACTAGGGCCAATTATGACCCAAGAGTGGTGACGACCGAGGACAGAGGTCAATTCTGACCTAACTCAGGTGACGATCCAAGAACGGGGTCAATTTTGACCCAAGAGTGGTGATGACCGAGGACCGAGGTCAATTCAGACCTAACTCAGGTGACGATCCTAGATCGGGGCCAATTCGGACCCAAAAGTGGTGACGACCAAGGATCGAGGTCAATTCTGACCTAACTCAGGTGGCGATCCAAGACCAGGGCCAATTCTGTCCCAACAGTGGTGACGACCGAGGACCGAGTTCAATTCTGACCTAACTCACGTGACGCTCCAAGACCTGGGCCAATTCTGACGCAAGAGTGGTGATGACCGAGGACCGAGGTAATTCTGACCTAACTCAGGTGACGATTTAATACTGGGGCCAATTCTGACCCAAGAGTGGTGACGACCGAGAACCGAGGTAAATTTTGAAATAACTCAGGTGACGATCCAAGACCGCGGCCAATTCTGACCCAAGAGTGGTGACGATTGAGGACCGAGGTCAATTCTAACCTAACTCAGGTGACAATCCAAGACCGGGGCCAATTCTGGCCCAAGAGTGGTGACGACCGAGGACCGAGGTCAATTCTGACCTAACTCAGGTGATGATCCAAGACCGGGGCCAATTCTGACCCAAGAGTGGTAATAACCGAGTACCGAGGTCAATTATGACATAAGTTAGGTAAAGATCTAAGACCGGTGCCAATTCTGACCCAAGAGTGGTGATGACCAAGGACCGAGGTCAATTCTGACCTAATTCAGGTGACAATCAAAGACCAGGGCCAATTTTGACCCAGGAGCGGTGACGACCGAGGACCGAGGTTAATTCTGACCTAACTCCGGTGACGATCTAAGACCGGGGCCAATTCTGACCCAAGAGTGGTGACGACCGAGTTCAATTCTGACCTAACTCAGGTGACGATCCAAGACCAGGGTCAATTCTGACCCAAGAGTGGTGACGATCGAGGACCGAGGTCAATTCTGACTTAACTCAGGTGACGATCCAAGATCGGGTCCAATTCTGACCCAAGAGTGGTGACGACTAAGGACCGAGGTCAATTCTGGCCTAACTCAGGTGACGATCCTAGAGCGGGGCCAATTCTAACACAAGAGTGGTGACGATCGAGGTCCGAGGTCAATTCTGACCTAACTCAGGTGACGATCCAAGACTGGGTCCAATTCTGACCCAAGAGTGGTGACGATTGAGGACCGAAGTCAATTCTGACCTAACTCAGGTGATGATCGAAGACCAGGGCCAATTATGACCCAAGAGTGGTGACGACCAAGGACCGAAGTCAATTCTGACCTAACTCAGGTGACGATCCAAGACCGGGGTCAATTCTGACCCAAGAGCGAGGACGACTGAGGACCGAGGTCAATTCTAACCTAACTCAGGTGACGATCTAAGACCGGGGCCAATTCTGACCCAAGATTGGTGACTAACGAGGACCAAGGTCAATTCTAACCTAACTCAGGCGACAATCCAAGACCGGGGCCAATTCTTACCCAAGAGTGGTGACGACCGAGGAGTGAGGTCAATTCTGACCTAACTCAAGTGACGATCCAAGACCGGGGAAAATTCTGACCCAAGAGTGGTGATGACTGATGACCGAGGTCAATTCTGACATAACTCATTTGACGATCCAAGATCGGGGCTAATTCTAACACAAGAGAGGTGACGATCGAGGATCGAGGTCAATTCTGACCTAACTCAAGTGACGATCCAAGACCGGGGCCAATTATGACCCAAGAGTGGTGACGACCGAGGACCGAAGTCAATTCTGAATTAACTCAGGTGACGATCCAAGACTGGGGCCAATTCTGACCGAAGAGTGGTGACGACCGAGGACAGAGGTCAATTCTGACTTAACTCAGGTGACGATCCAAGAACGGGGTCAATTCTGACCCAAGAGTGGTGACGACCAAGGACAGAGGTCAATTCAGACCTAACTCAGGTGACGATCCAATATCGGGGCCAATTCTGACCAAAGAGTGATGACGACCGAGGACCGAGGTCAATTCTGACATAACTCAGGCGATGATCCCAGACCGGGACCAATTCTGACACTAGAGTGGTGATGACCGAGGACCGAGGTCAATTCTAACCTAACTCAGGTGACGATCCAAGACTGGGGACAATTCTGACCCAAGAGTGGTGACGATTGAGGACCGAGATCAATTCTTACCTAACTCAGGTGACGGTCCAAGACCGGGGCCAATTCTGACCAAAGAGTGGTGACGACCGAGGACCGAGGTCAATTCTGACCTAACTCAGGTGACGATCCAAGACCGGGACCAATTCTGACACTAGAGTGGTGATGACCGAGGACCGAGGTCAATTCTAACCTAACTAAGGTGACAATCTAAGACTGGGGACAATTCTGACCCAAGAGTGGTGACGATTGAGGAACGAGATCAATTATTACCTAACTTAGGTGACGATCCCAGACCGGGGCCCATTCTAACCCAAGATTGGTGACGACTGAGGACCGAGGTCAATTCTGACCTAACTCAGGTGACGATCCAAGACCGGGGCCAATTCTGACCCAAGAGTGGTGACGACTGAGGATCGAGTTCAATTCTGACCTAACTAAGGTGACGATCCAAGATCGGGGCCAATTCTGACACAAGAGGGGGGATGAGCGAGGTCCGAGGTCAATTCTAACCTAATTCAGGTGACGATCCAAGACTGGGGCCAATTCTGACCCAAGAGTGGTGACGATCGAGGACCGAGGTAATTCTGAACTAACTCAGGTGACGATCCAAGACCGTGGCCTATTCTAACCTAAGAGTGGTGAAGACCGAGCACCGAGGTCAATTCTGACCTAACTCAGGTGACGATCCAAGATCGAGGCAAATTCTGACCCAAGAGTGGTGACGATCGAGGACCAAGGTCAATATTGACCTAAGTTAGGCGACGATCAGAGACCGGGGCCAATTCTGACACAAGAGTGGTGACGACCGAGGATCGAGGTCAATTCTGACCCAACTCAGGTGACGATCCAAGACCGGGGCCAATTTTGACACAAGATTGGTGACGATCGAGGAGCGAGGTCAATTCCGACCTACCTCAGGTGACGATCCAAGACCAGGGCCAATTCTGACCCAAGAGTGGTGACGACCGAGGACCGAAGTCAATTCTGACCTAACTCAGGTGACGATCCAAGACCGGGGCCAATTCTGACCCAAGAACGAGGATGACCGAGGACCGAGGACCGAGGTGAATTCTGACCTAACTCAGGTGACGATCAGAGACCGGGGCCAATTCTGACCCAAGATTGGTGACGACCGAGGATCGAGGTCAATTCTGACCTAACTCAGGCGATGATCCAGACCGGGGCCAATTCTTACCCAAGAGTGGTGACGATCGAGGACCGAGGTCAATTTTGACCTAACTCAGTTGACGATCCAAGACCGGGGCCAATTCTGACCCAAGAGTGGTGACGACTGAGGACCGAGGTCAATTCTGACCTAACTCAGGTGACGATCCAAGACCGGGGCCAATTCTGACACAAGAGTGGTGACGATTGAGGGCCGAGATCAATTCTGACCTAACTCAGGTGACGATCCAAGAACTGGGCCAATTCTGACCCAAGAGTGGTGAGGACCGAAGTCAATTCTGACTTAACTCAGGTTACGATCCAAAATCGGGGCCTATTCTGACCCAAGAGTGGTGACGATCGAGGACAGAGGTCAATTCTGACCTAACTCAGGTGACGATCCAAGAACGGGGTCAATTCTGACCCAAGAGTGGTGACGACCGAGGACCGAGGTCAATTCAGACCTAACTCAGGTGACGATCCAAGATCGGGGCCAATTCTGACCCAAGAGTGGTGACGACCGAGGACCGAGGTCAATTCTGACCAAACTCAGGTGACGATCCATGACCGGGGCCAATTCTGACACAAGAGTGGTGATGACCGAGGATCGAGGTCAATTCTAACCTAACTGAGGTGACGATCCAAGACCGGGGCCAATTTTGAACCAAGAGTGGTGACGATTGAGGACCGAGGTCAGTTCTTACCTAACTCAGGTGACGATCCAAGACCGGAGCCCATTCTAACCCAAGAGTTGTGACGACCGAGGATCAAGGTCCATTCTGACCTAACTCAAATGATGATCCAAGATCGGGGTCAATTCTGACCCAAGAGTGGTTACAACCGAGGACCGAGGTAATTCTGACCAAAATAAGGTGATGATCGAAGATCGAGGCCAATTCTGACCCAAGAGTGGTGACGACCGAGGACCGAGGTCAATTCTGACCTAACTCAGGTGACGATCCAAGATCGTGGACAATTCTAACCCAAGCGCCAGGACGACCGAGGACCGAGGTTAATTCTGACCTAACTCAGGTGACGATCCATGACCGGAGCCAATTCTGACCCAAGAGTGGTGATGACCGAGGACCAAGGTCAATTCTAACCAAATTGAGGTGACGATCCAAGACCGGGGCCAATTCGGACCCAAGACTGGTGACGACCCAGGACCGAGGTCAATTCTGACCTAACTCAGGTGACGATTCAAGTGCGGGGCCAATTCTGACCAAAGAGTGGTGATGACTGAGGACCGATGTCAATTCTGACGTAACTCAGGTGATGATCCAAGACTGGGGCCAATTCTGACACAAGAGTGGTGACGATCGGGGACCGAGGTCAATTCTGACCTAACTCAGGTGACGATCCAAGACCGGGGCCAATTCTGACCCAAGAGTGGTGACGACCGAGGACCAAAGTCAATTCTGACCTAACTTAGGTGACGATCCAAGACCGGGGCTAATTCTGACCCAAGAGTGGTGACGACCGAGGACTGAAGTCAATTCTGACCTAACTCAGGTGACGATCCAAGACCGGGGCCAATTCTGACCCAAGAGCGAGGATGACCGAGGACCTAGGTCAATTCTGACCTAACTCAGGTGACGATCCAAGACCGGGGCCAATTCTGACCCAAGAGTGGTGACGACCGAGGATCGAAGTCAAATCTGACCTATCTTAGGTGACGATCCAAGACCGGGGCCAATTCTGACCCAAGAGTGGTGACGACCGAGGACCGAAGTCATTTCTGACCTAACTCAGGTGACGATCCAAGACCGTGGCCAATTCTGACCCAAGAGCGAGGCTGAATTAGGACCGAGGTCAATTCGGACCTAACTCATGTGACGATCCAAGATCGGGGCCAATTCTGACCCAAGATTGGTGACGACCGAGGACCGAGGACAATTCTGACCAAATTGAGGTGACGTTCCAAGACTGGGGCCAATTCGGACCCAAGAGTGGTGACGACCCAGGACCGAGGTCAATTCTGACCTAACTCAAGTGACGATCCAAGTGCGGTGCCAATTCTGACCAAAGAGTGGTGATGACTGAGGACCGAGGTCAATTCTGACCTAACTCAAGTGACGATCCAAGACTGGGGCCAATTCTAACTCAAGAGTGGTGACGATCGGGGACCGAGGTCAATTCTGACCTAACTCAGGTGATGATCCAAGACCGGGGCCAATTCTGACCCAAGAGTGGTGACGACCGAGGACCGAAGTCAATTCTGACCTAACTTAGGTGACGATCCAAGACCGGGGCCAATTTTGACCCAAGAATGGTGACGACCGAGGACCGAGGTCAATTCTGACCTAACTCAGGTGATGATCCAAGATCGGGGACAATTCTGACCCAAGAGCCAGGACGACCGAGGACCGAGGTCAATTCTGACCTAACGCAGGTGACGATCCAAGATCGGGGCCAATTCTGACCCAAGAGTGGTGATGACCGAGGACCAAGGTCAATTCTAACCAAATTGAGGTGACGATCCAAGATCGGGGCCAATTCGGACCCAAGGGTGGTGATGACCCAGGACCGAGGTCAATTCTGACCTAACTCAGGTGACGATCCAAGTGCGGGGCCAATTCTGACCAAAGAGTGGTGATGACTGAGGACCGAGGTCAATTCTGACCTAACTCAGGTGAAGATCCAAGACTGGGGCCAATTCTGACACAAGAGTGGTGACGATCGGGGACCGAGGTCAATTCTGACCTAACTCAGGTGACGATCCAAGACCGGGGCGAATTCTGACCCAAGAGTGGTGACGACCGAGGACCAAAGTCAATTCTGACCTAACTTAGGTGACGATCCAAGACCGGGGCTAATTCTGACCCAAGAGTGGTGACGACCGAGGACTGAAGTCAATTCTGACCTAACTCAGGTGACGATCCAAGACCGTGGCCAATTCTGACCCAAGAGCGAGGATGATCGAGGACCTAGGTCAATTCTGACCTAACTCAGGTGACGATCCAAGACCGGGGCCAATTCTGACCCAAGAGTGGTGACGACCGAGGATCGAAGTCAAATTTGACCTATCTTAGGTGACGATCCAAGACCGGGGCCAATTCTGACCCAAGAGTGGTGACGACCGAGGACCGAAGTCATTTCTGACCTAACTCAGGTGACGATCCAAGACCGTGGCCAATTCTGACCCAAGAGCGAGGATGAATTAGGACCGAGGTCAATTCGGACCTAACTCATGTGACGATCCAAGATCGGGGCCAATTCTGACCCAAGATTGGTGACGACCGAGGACCGAGGACAATTCTGACCAAATTGAGGTGACGTTCCAAGACCGGGACCAATTCGGACCCAAGAGTGGTGACGACCCAGGACCGAGATCAATTCTGACCTAACTCAAGTGACGATCCAAGTGCGGTGCCAATTCTGACCAAAGAGTGGTGATGACTGAGGACCGAGGTCAATTATGACCTAACTCAAGTGACGATCCAAGACTGGGGCCAATTCTAACTCAAGAGTGGTGACGATCGGGGACCGAGGTCAATTCTGACCTAACTCAGGTGACGATCCAAGACCGGGGCCAATTCTGACCCAAGAGTGGTGACGACCGAGGACCGAAGTCAATTCTGACCTAACTTAGGTGACGATCCAAGACCGGGGCCAATTTTGACCCAAGAATGGTGACGACCGAGGACCGAGGTCAATTCTAACCTAACTCAGGTGATGATCCAAGATCGGGGACAATTCTGACCCAAGAGCCAGGACGACCGAGGACCGAGGTCAATTCTGACCTAACGCAGGTGACGATCCAAGATCGGGGCCAATTCTAACACAAGAGTGGTGATGACCGAGGACCAAAGTTAACTCGAACCAAATTGAGGTGACGATCCAAGATCGGGGCCAATTCGGACCCAAGGGTGGTGACGACCCAGGACCGAGGTCAATTCTGACCTAACTCAGGTGACGATCCAAGTGCGGGGCCAATTCTGACCAAAGAGTGGTGATGACTGAGGACCGAGGTCAATTCTGACCTCACTCAGGTGAAGATCCAAGACTGGGGCCAATTCTGACACAAGAGTGGTGACGATCGGGGACCGAGATCAATTATGACCTAACTCAGGTGACGACCCAAGATCGGGGCCAATTCTGACCCAAGAGTGGTGATGACCGAGGACCGAAGTCAATTCTGACCTAAATTAGGTGACGATCCAAGACCGGGGCCAATTCTGACCCAAGAGTGGTGACGACCGAGGACCGAAGTCAATTCTGACCTAACTCAGGTGACATTCCAAGACCGTGGCCAATTCTGACCCAAGAGCGAGGATGACCTAGGACCGAGGTCAATTCGGACCTAACTCATGTGACGATCCAAGACCGGGGCCAATTCTGACCCAAGATTGGTGACGACCGAGGACCGAGGACAATTCTGACCTAACTCTGGCGACGATCCAAGACCGGGACCAATTCTGACCCAAGAGTGGTGACGACCAAGGACCGAG
This sequence comes from Sambucus nigra, assembly GCA_949130495.1. Taxonomy (NCBI): domain Eukaryota; kingdom Viridiplantae; phylum Streptophyta; class Magnoliopsida; order Dipsacales; family Adoxaceae; genus Sambucus; species Sambucus nigra. The sequence goes on from OX422211.1 coordinate 442,907,760, forward strand.
GTCAATTCTGACCTAACTCAGGTGACGATCCAAGACCGGGGCCAATTCTGACCCAAGAGTGGTGACGACTGAGGACCAAGGTCAATTCTGACCTAACTCAGGTGACGATCCAAGACCGGGGCCACTTCTGACACAAGAGTGGTGACGATCGAGGACCGAGGTCAATTCTGACCTAACTCAGGTGACGATCCAAGATCGGGGCCAATTGTGACCCAAGAGTGGTGGCGACTGAGGACCAAAGTCAATTCTGGCCTAACTCAGGTGACGATCCAAGATCGGGGCCAATTCTGACCCAAGAGTGGTAATAACCGAGGACAGAGGTCAATTCTGACCTAACTCAGGCGACGATCCATGAACGGGGTCAATTCTGGCCCAAGAGTGGTGACGATCGAGGACAGAGGTCAATTCAGACCTAACTCAAGTGACGATCCAAGATAGGGGCCAATTCTGACCCAGGAGTGGTGACGACCGAGGACCGAGGTCAATTCTGACCCAACTAAGGTGACGATCCAAGATCGGGGCCAATTATGACACAAGATTGGTGATGAGCGAGGTCCGAGGTCAATTCTAACCTAATTCAGGTGACGATCCAAGACTGGGGCCAATTCTAACCCAAGTGTGGTGACGATCGAGAACCGAGGTCAATTCGGAAATAACTCAGGTGACGATCTAAGACCGGGGCCAATTCTTACCCAAGAGTGGTGACGATTGAGGTCCAAGGTCAATTCAGACCTAACTCAGGTGACGATACAAGACCGGTGCCAATTCTGACCCAAGAGTGGTGACGACCAAGGACCGAGGTCAATTCCGACCTAACTCAGGTGACGATCCACGACGGGGGCCAATTTCGACCCAATAGTGGTGATGACCAAGGATCGAGGTCAATTATGACATAACACAGGTGACGATCCAAGACCGGGGCCAATTCTAACCCAAGAGTGGTGATGACCGAGGACCAAGGTCAATTCTGACCTAACTCAGGTGACGATCCAAGATCGGGGCCCATTCTGACCCAAGAGTTGTGACGATCGAGGATCGAGGTCAATTCTGACCTAACTCAGGTGACAATCCAAGACCGGGGACAATTCTTACCCAACAGTGGTGACGATTGAGGGCCGAGATCAATTCTGACCTAACTAAGGTGACAATTCAAGAACGGGGAAAATTCTGACCCAAGAGTGGTGACGACCGAGGACCGAAGTCAATTCTGACCTAACTCAGGTTACGATCCAAAACCGGGGCCTATTCTGACCCAAGAGTGGTGACGATCGAGGACAGAGGTCAATTCTGACCTAACTCAGGTGACGATCCAAGAACGGGGTCAATTCTGACCCAAGAGTGGTGACGACCGAGGTCAATTCAGACCTAACTCAGGTGACGATCCAAGATCCGGGCCAATTCTGACCCAAGAGTGGTGACGACCAAGGACCGAGGTCAATTCTGACCTAAATCAGGTGATGATCCAAGACCGGGGCTAATTCTGACCCAAGAGTGGTGATGACCGAGGACCAAGGTCAATTTTTACCAAATTGAGGTGACGATCCAAGACCGGGGCCAATTCTGACATAAGAGTGGGGATGACCAAGGATCGAGGTCAATTCTGACCTAACTCGTGTGACGATCCAAGACTGGGGCATTTTTGACCCAAGAGTGGTGACGACCGAGAACTGAGGTCAATTCTGAACTAACTCAGGTGACGATCCAAGACCGGGGCCAATTCTGACCCAAGAGTGGTGACGATTGAGGACCGAGGTCAATCCTGACCTAACTCAGGTGACGATCCGAGACCGGGGCCAATTCTGACCCAAGAGTGGTGACGACCGAGGACCGAGGTCAATTCTGAGCTAACTCAGGTGACGATCCAAGATCGGGCCTAATTCTGACCCAAGAGTGGTGACGACCGAGGGCCGAGGTCAATTATGACATAACTCAGGTGACGATCCAAGACCGTGGCCAATTCTGACCCAAGAGCGAGGATGACCGAGGACCTAGGTCAATTCTGACCTATCTCAGGTTAGAATCCAAGACGGGGCCAATTCTGACCAAAGCATGATGACGACCACGGATCGAGGTCAATTCTGACCTAACTCAGTTGACGATCCAAGACCGGAGCCAATTCTGACCCAAGAGTTGTGACAACCGAGGACCGAGGTCAATTTTGACCTAACTCTAGTGACGATCCAGGACCGGTGTCAATTCTGCAACAAGAGTGGTGACGATCAAGGACCGAGGTCAATTCTGACCTAACTCAGGTGACGATCCAAGATCGGGGCCAATTCTGACCCAAGATTGGTGACGACCGAGGACCGAGGACAATTCTGACCAAACTCAGGCGACGATCCAAGACCGGGGCCAATTCTGAGCCAAGAGTGGTGACGACCGAGGTCAATTCTGACCTAACTTAGGTGACGATCCAAGACCGGGGCCAATTCTTAGCCAAGAGTGGTGACGACTGAGGACCGAGGTCAATTCTGACCTAACTCAGGTGACGATCCAAGAACGGGGCCACTTCTAACACAAGAGTGGTGACGATGGAGGACCGAGGTCAATTCTGACCTAACTCAGGTGATGATCCAAGACCGGGGCTAATTGTGACCCAAGAGTAGTGACGACCGAGGACCAAAGTCAATTCTGGCCTAACAGAGGTGACGATCCAAGATCGGGGCATATTCGGACCCAAGAGTGGTAACGACCGAGGACCGAAGTCAATTATGACATAACTCAGGTGACGATCCAAGACCGGGGCCAATTCTGACCCAAGAGCGAGGATGACCGAGGACCTAGGTCAATTCTGACCTATCTCAGGTTAGAATCCAAGACGGGGCCAATTCTGACCAAAGCATGATGACGACCACGGATCGAGGTCAATTCTGACCTAACTCAGTTGACGATCCAAGATCGGAGCCAATTCTGACCCAAGAGTTGTGACAACCGAGGACCGAGGTCAATTTTGACCTAACTCTAGTGACGATCCAGGACCGGTGTCAATTCTGCAACAAGAGTGGTGACGATCAAGGACCGAGGTCAATTCTGACCTAACTCAGGTGACGATCCAAGACCGGGGCCAATTCTGACCCAAGATTGGTGACGACCGAGGACCGAGGACAATTCTGACCAAACTCAGGCGACGATCCAAGACCGGGGCCAATTCTGAGCCAAGAGTGGTGACGACCGAGGTCAATTCTGACCTAACTTAGGTGACGATCCAAGACCGGGGCCAATTCTGAGCCAAGAGTGGTGACGACTGAGGACCGAGGTCAATTCTGACCTAACTCAGGTGACGATCCAAGAACGGGGCCACTTCTAACACAAGAGATGTGACGATCGAGGACCGAGGTCAATTCTGACCTAACTCAGGTGATGATCCAAGACCGGGGCTAATTGTGACCCAAGAGTAGTGACGACCGAGGACCAAAGTCAATTCTGGCCTAACAGAGGTGACGATCCAAGATCGGGGCCAATTCGGACCCAAGATTGGTAACGACCGAGGACAGAGGTCAATTCTGACCTAACTCAGGCGACGATCCAAGAACAGGGTCAATTCTGTCCCAAGAGTGGTGACGATCGAGGACCGAGGTCAATTCTAACCTAATTCAGGTGACGATCCAAGACCCGGGCCAATTCCGACCCAATAGTGGTGATGACCAAGGACCGAGGTCAATTATGACATAACTCAGGTGACGATCCAAGACTGGGGCCAATTCTGACCCAAGACTGGTGACGATCGAGAACCGAGGTCAATTCTGAAATAACTCAGGTGACGATCCAAGACCGGGGCCAATTCTGACCCAAGAGTGGTGACGATTGAGGTCCGAGGTCAATTCAGACCTAACTCAGGTGACGATACAAGACCGGGGCCAATTCTGACCCAAGAGTGGTGACGACCACGGACCGAGGTCAATTCTAACCTAACTCAGGTGACGATCCAAGACCAGGGCCAATTCCGACCCAATAGTGGTGATGACCAAGGACCGAGGTCAATTATGACATAACTCAGGTGACGATCCAAGACCGGGGCCAATTCTGACCCAAGAGTGGTGATGACCGAGGACCAAGGTCAATTCTGACCTAACTCAGGTGACGATCCAAGATCGGGGCCCATTCTGACACAAGAGTTGTGACGACCGAGGACCGAGGTCAATTCTGACCTAACTCAGGTGACAATCCAAGACCAGGGCCAATTCTGACCCAAGAGTGGTGACGATTGAGGGCCGAGATCAATTCTGACCTAACTAAGGTGACGATCCTGGAACGGGGCCAATTCTGACCCAAGAATGGTGACGATCGAGGACCGAAGTCAATTCTGGCCTAACTCAGGTTACGATCCAAAACCGGGGCCTATTCTGACCCAAGAGTGGTGACGATCGAGGACAGAGGTCAATTCTGACCTAACTCAGGTGACGATCCAAGAACGGGGTCAATTCTGACCCAAGAGTGGTGACTACCGAGGTCAATTCAGACCTAACTCAGGTGACGATCCAAGATCCGGGCCAATTCTGACCCAAGAGTGGTGACGACCAAGGACCGAGGTCAATTCTGACCTAACTCAGGTGATGATCCAAGACCGGGGCCAATTCTGACCCAAGAGTGGTGATGACCGAGGACCAAGGTCAATTCTAAACAAATTGAGTCGACGATCCAAGACCGGGGCCAATTCTGACATAAGAGTGGGGATGACCGAGGATCGAGGTCAATTCTGACCTAACTCGTGTGACGATCTGAGACTGGCGCCAATTTTGACCCAAGAGTGGTGACGACCGAGAACCGAGGTCAATTCAGAACTAAATCAGGTGATGATCCAAGACTTTGGCCAATTCTGACCCAAGAGTGGTGACGATTGAGGACCGAGGTCAATCCTGACCTAACTCAGGTGACGATCCGAGACCTAGGCCAATTCTGACCCAAGAGTGGTGACGATCGAGGACCGAGGTCAATTCTGAGCTAACTCAGGTGACGATCCAAGATCGGGCCCAATTCTGACCCAAGAGTGATGACGACCGAGGCCCGAGGTCAATTATGACATAACTCAGGTGACGATCCAAGACCGGGGCCAATTCTGACCCAAGAGCGAGGATGACCGAGGACCTAGGTCAATTCTGACCTATCTCAGGTTACAATCCAAGACCGGGGCCAATTCTGACCCAAGCATGATGACGACCATGGATCGAGGTCAATTCTGACCTAACTCAGGTGACGATCCAAGACCGGAGCCAATTCTGACCCAAGTGTTATGACAACCGAGGACCGAGGTCAATTTTGACCTAACTCAAGTGACGATTCAGGACCGGTGTCAATTCTGACACAAGATTGGTGACGATCGACGACCGAGGTCAATTCTGACCTAACTCAGGTGACGATCCAAGACCAGGCACCAATTCTGACCCAAGAGTGGTGACGACTGAGGACCGAGGTCAATTCTGACCTAACTCAGGTGACGATCCAAGATTGGGGCCAATTCTGACACAAGAGTGGTGACGATTGAGGGCCGAGCTCAATTCTAACCTAACTCAGGTGACGATCCAAGAACGGGGCTATTCTGACCCAAGAGTGGTGACGACCGAGGACCGAAGTCAATTCTGACCTAACTCAGGTTACGATCCAAAATCGGGCTATTCTGACCCAAGAGTGGTGATGATTGAGGACAGAGGTCAATTCTGACCTAACTCAGGTGACGATCCAAGAACGGGGTCAATTCTGACCCAAGAGTGGTGACGACCGAGGACCGAGGTCAGTTCAGCCATAACTCAGGTGACGATCCAAGATCGGGGCCAATTCTGACCCAAGAGTGGTGACGACCGAGGACCGAGGTCAATTGTGACCAAACTCAGGTGACGATCCATGACCGGGGCCAATTCTGACACAAGAGTGGTGATGACCGAGGATTGAGGTAAATTCTAACCTAACTGAGGTGACGATCGAAGACCGGGGCCAATTCTGAACCAAGAGTGGTGACGATTGAGGACCGAGGTCAATTCTTACCTAACTCAGGTGACGATCCAAGTCCGGGGCCCATTCTAACCCAAGAGTTGTGACGACCGAGGATCAAGGATAATTCTAACCTAACTCAAGTGATGATCCAAGATTGGGGTCAATTCTGACCCAAGAGTGGTTACGACCGAGGACCGAGGTAATTCTGACCAAAATAAGGTGATAATCGAAGATCGAGGCCAATTCTGACCCAAGACTGGTGACGACCGAGGACCGAGGTCAATTCTGACCTAACTCAGGTGACGATCCAAGATCGGGGACAATTCTGACCCAAGAGCCAGGACGACCGAGGACCGAGGTCAATTCTGACCTAACTCAGGTGACGATCCAAAACCGGGGCCTATTCTGACCAAAGAGTGGTGATGACTGAGGACCGAGGTCAATTATGACCTAACTCAGGTGACGATCCAAGATCAGGGCCAATTCTGACACAAGAGTGGTGACGATCGGTCACCGAGGTCAATTCTGACCTAACTCAGGTGACGATCCAAGACCGGGGCCAATTCTGACCCAAGAGTGGTGACGACCGAGGACCGAAGTCAATTCTGACCTAACTTAGGTGACGATCCAAGACCGGGGCTAATTCTCACCCAAGAGTGGTGACGACCGAGGACTGAAGTCAATTTTGACCTAACTCAGGTGACGATCCAAGACCGGGGCCAATTCTTGCCCAAGAGCGAGGATGACCGAGGTCTTAGGTCAATTCTGACCTAACTCAGGTGATGATCCAAGACCGGGGCCAATTCTGACCCAAGAGTGGTGACGACCGAGGACCGAAGTCCAATCTGACCTAACTTAGGTGACGATCCAAGACCAGGGCCAATTCTGACCCAAGAGTGGTGACGACCGAGGACCGAAGTCAATTCTGACCTAACTCAGGTGACGATCCAAGACCGTGGCCAATTCTGACCCAAAAGCGAGGATGACCTAGGACCGAGGTCAATTCGGACCTAACTCATGTGACGATCCAAGACCGGGACCAATTCTGACCCAAGAATGGTGACGACCGAGGACCGAGGACAATTCTGACCTAACTCAGGCGACGATCCAAGATCGGGGCCAATTCTGACCCAAGAGTGGTGACGACCAACGACCGAGGTCAATTCTGACCTAACTCAGGGGACGATCCAAAACCGGGGCCAATTCTGACCCAAGAGTGGTGACGACTGAGGACCGAGGTCAATTCTGACCTAACTCAGGTGACGATTCGAGACCGAGGCCACTTCTGACACAAGAGTGGTGACGATCGAGGACCGAGGTCAATTCTGACCTAACTCAGGTGACGATCCAAGACCGGGGCGAATTGTGACCCAAGAGTGGTGACGACTGAGGACCAAAGTTAATTCTGGCCTAACTCAGGTGACGATCCAAGATCGGGGCCAATTCTGACCCAAGAGTGGTAACGACCGAGGACAGAGGTCAATTCTGACCTAACTCAGGCGACGATCCAAGAACGGGGTCAATTCTGGCCCAAGAGTGGTGACGATCGAGGACAGAGGTCAATTCAGACCTAACTCAAGTGACGATCCAAGATCGGGGCCAATTCTGACCCAAGAGTGGTGACGACCGAGGACCGAGGTCAATTCTGACCTAACTAAGGTGACGATCCAAGATCGGGTCCAATTCTGACACAAGAGTGGTGATTACCGAGGTCCGAGGTCAATTCTAACCTAATTCAGGTGACGATCCAAGACTGGGGCCAATTCTGACCCAAGAGTGGTGACGATCGAGAACCGAGGTCAATTCTGAAATAACTCAGGTGACGATCCAAGACCGGGGCCAATTCTGACCCAAGAGTGGTTACGACCGAGGACCGAGGTCAATTCTGACCTAACTAAGGTGACGATCCAAGACCGGGGCCAATTCTGACACAAGAGTGGTGATGACCGAGGTCCGAGGTCAATTCTACACTAATTCAGGTGACGATCCAAGACAGGGGCCGATTCTGACCCAAGAGTGGTGACGATCGAGAACCGAGGTCAATTCTGAAATAACTCAGGTGATGATCCAAGACCGGGGCCAATCTGACCCAAGAGTGGTGATGACCGAGGACCAAGGTCAATTCTGATCTAACTCAAGTGACGATCCAAGATCGGGGCCCATTCTGACCCAAGAGTTGTGACGACCGAGGACCGAGGTCAATTCTGACCTAACTCAGGTGACAATCCAAGACCGGAGCCAATTCTGACCCAAGAGTGGTGACGATTGAGGTCCGAGGTCAATTCAGACCTAACTCAGGTGACGATACAAGACCGGGGCCAATTCTGACCCAAGAGTGGTGACGACCAAGGACCGAGGTCAATTCTAACCTAACTCAGGTGACGATCCAAGACCGGGGCCAATTCTGACCCAATAGTGGTGATGACCAAGGACCGAGGTAAATTATGACATAACTCAGGTGACGATCCAAGACCGGGGCCAATTCTGACCCAAGAGTGGTGATGACCGAGGACCAAGGTCAATTCTGATCTAACTCAGGGGACGATCCAAGATCGGGGCCCATTCTGACCCAAGAGTTGTGACGACCGAGGACCGAGGTCAATTCTGACCTAACTCAGGTGACAAACTAAGACCGGGGCCAATTCTGACCCAAGAGTGGTGACGATTGAGGGCCGAGATCAATTCTGACCTAACTAGGGTGACGATCCGAGACCGGGCCCAATTCTGACCCAAGAGTGGTGACGACCGAGGACCGAAGTCAATTCTGACCTAACTCAGGTTACGATCCAAAACCGGGGCCTATTCTGACCCAAGTGTGGTGACGATCGAGGACAGAGGTCAATTCTGACCTAACTCAGGTGACGATCCAAGAACAGGGTCAATTCTGACCCAAGAGTGGTGACGACCGAGGTCAATTCAGACCTAACTCAGGTGACGATCCAAGATTCGAGCCAATTCTGAACCAACAGTGGTGACGACCAAGGACCGAGGTCAATTATGACCTAACTCAGGTGATGATCCAAGACCGGGGCTAATTCTGACCCAAGAGTGTTGATGACCGAGGACTAAGGTCAATTTTGACCAAATTGAGATGATGATCCAAGACCGGGGCCAATTCTGACATAAGAGTGGGGATGACCGAGGATCGAGGTCAATTCTGACCTAACTCGTGTGACGATCCAAGACTGGGGCCAATTTTGACCCAAGAGTGGTGACGACCGAGAAACGAGGTCAATTCCGAACTAACTCAGGTGACGATCCAAGACCGGGTCCAATTCTGACCCAAGAGTGGTGATTATTGAGGACCGAGGTCAATCCTGACCTAACTCAGGTGACGATCCGAGACCGGGGCCAATTCTGACCCAAGAGTGGTGACGACCGAGGGCCGAGGTCAATTCTGAGCTAACTAAGGTAACGATCCAAGACCGGGCACAATTCTGACCCAAAAGTGGTGACGACCGAGGGCCGAGGTCAATTCTGACATAACTCAGGTGACGATCCAAGATCGGGGACAATTCTGACCCAAGAGCGAGGATGACCGAGGACCGAGGACAATTCTGACCTAACTCAGGCGACGATCCAAGACGGGGGACAATTCTGACCCAAGAGTGGTGACGGCCGAGGACCGAGGTCAATTCTGACCTAACTCAGGCGACGATCCAAGACGGGGGACAATTCTTACCCAAGAGTGGTGACGGCCGAGGACTGAGGTCAATTCTGACCTAACTCAGGTGACGATCCAAGACCGGGGCCAATTCTGACCCAAGAGTGGTGACAACTGAGGACCGAGGTCAATTCTGACCTAACTCAGGTGAAGATCGAGGACCGGGGCCACTTCTGACACAAGAGTGGTGACGATCGAGGACCAAGGTCACTTCTGACCTAACTCAGGTGACGATCCAAGACCGGGGCCAATTGTGACCCAAGAGTGATGACGACCGAGGACCAAAGTCAATTCTGGCCTAACTCAGGTGACGATCAAAGATCGGGGCCAATTCTGACCCAAGAGTGGTAACGACCGAGGACAGAGGTCAATTCTGACCTAACTCAGGCGATGATCCAAGAACGGGGTCAATTCTGGCCCAAGAGTGGTGACGATCGAGGACAGAGGTCAATTTTGACATAACTCAAGTGACGATCCAAGATCGGGGCCAATTCTGACCCAAGAGTGGTGACGACCGAGGACCGAGGTCAATTCTGACCTAACTCAGGTGACAATCCAAGACCGGGGCCAATTCTGACACAAGAGTGGTGATGAGCGAGGTCCGACGTCAATTCTAACCTATTTCAGGTGACGATCCAAAACTGGGGCCAATTCTGACCCAAGAGTTGTGACGATCGAGAACCGAGGTCAATTCTGAAATAACTCAGGTGACGATCCAAGACCGGGGCCAATTTCGTCCCAAGAGTGGTGACGATTGAGGTCCGAGGTCAATTCAGACCTAACTCAGGTGACGATACAAGAACGGGGCCAATTCTGACCCAAGAGTGGTGACGACCAAGGACCGAGGTCAATTCTGACCTAACTCAGGTGACGATCCAAGACCGGGGCCAATTCCGACCCAATAGTGGTGATGACCAAGGACCAAGGTCAATTATGACATAACTCCGGTGACGATCCAAGACCGGGGCCAATTCTGACCCAAGAGTGGTGATGACCGAGGACCAAGGTCAATTCTGACCTAACTCAGGTGACGATCCAAGATCGGGGCCCATTCTGACCCAAGAGTTGTGACGACCGAGGACCGAGGTCAATTCTGACCTAACTCAGGTGACAATCCAAGACCGGGGCCAATTCTGACCCAAGAGTGGTGACGATTGAGGGCCGAGATCAATTCTGACCTAACTAAGGTGACGATCCAAGAACGGGGCCAATTCTGACCCAAGAATGGTGACGACCGAGGACCGAAGTCAATTCTGGCCTAACTCAGGTTACGATCCAAAACCGGGGCCTATTCTGACCCAAGAGTGGTGACGATCGAGGACAGAGGTCAATTCTGACCTAACTCAGGTGACGATCCAAGAACGGGGTCAATTCAGACCCAAGAGTGGTGACGACCGAGGTCAATTCAGACCAAACTCAGGTGACGATCCAAGATCCGGGCTAATTCTGACCCAAGAGTGGTGACGACCAAGGACCGATGTCAATTATGACCTAACTCAGGTGATGATCCAAGACCGGGGCTAATTCTGACCCAAGAGTGTTGATGATCGAGGACTAAGGTCAATTTTGACCAAATTGAGGTGACGATCCAAGACCGGGGCCAATTCTGACATAAGAGTGGGGATGACCGAGGATCGAGGTCAATTCTGACCTAACTCATGTGACGATCCAAGACTGGGGCCAATTTTGACCCAAGAGTGGTGACGACCGAGAACCAAGGTCAATTCCGAACTAACTCAGGTGACGATCCAAGACCGGGGCCAATTCTGACCCAAGAGTGGTGATTATTGAGGACCGAGGTCAATCCTGACCTAACTCAGGTGACGATCCGAGACCGGGGCCAATTCTGACACAAGAGTGGTGACGACCGAGGATCAAGGTCAATTCTGAGCTAACTCAGGTGACGATCCAAGACCGGGCCCAATTCTGAACCAAGAGTGGTGACGATTGAGGACCGAGGTCAATTCTTACCTAACTCAGGTGACGATCCAAGATCGGGGCCCATTCTAACCCAAGAGTAGTGACGACCGAGGATCAAGGTCAATTCTGACCTAACTCAAGTGATGATCCAAGATTGGGGTCAATTCTGACCCAAGAGTGGTTACGACCGAGGACCGAGGTAATTCTCACCAAAATAAGGTGATGATCGAAGATCGAGGCCAATTCTGACCCAAGAGTGGTGACGACCGAGGACCGAGGTCAATTCTGACCTAACTCAGGTGACAATCTAAGATCGGGGACAATTCTGAGCCAAGAGCCAGGACGATCGAGGACCGAGGTCAATTCTGACCTAACTCAGGTGACGATCCAAAACCGGGGCCAATTCTGACCCAAGAGTGGTGACGACCGAGGACCGAAGTCAATTCTGACGTAACTCTGGTTACGATCCAAAATTGGGGCCTATTCTGACCCAAGAGTGGTGATGATCGAGGACAGAGGTCAATTCTGACCTAACTCAGGTGACGATCCAAGAACGCGGTCAATTCTGACCCAAGAGTGGTGACGACCGAGGACCGAGGTCAATTCAGACCTTACTCAGGTGACGATCCAAGATCGGGGCCAATTCTGACCCAAGAGTGGTGACGACCGAGGACCGAGGTCAATTCTGACCAAACTCAGGTGACGATCCATGACTAGGGCCAATTCTGACACAAGAGTGGTGATGACCGAGGATCAAGGTCAATTCTAACCTAACTGAGGTGACGATCCAAGACCGGGGCCAATTCTGAACCAAGAGTGGTGACGATTGAGGACCGAGGTCAATTCTTACCTAACTCAGGTGACGATCCAAGATCGGGGCCCATTCTAACCCAAGAGTAGTGACGACCGAGGATCAAGGTCAATTCTGACCTAACTCAAGTGATGATCCAAGATTGGGGTCAATTCTGACCCAAGAGTGGTTACGACCGAGGACCGAGGTAATTCTGACCAAAATAAGGTGATGATCGAAGATCGAGGCCAATTCTGACCCAAGAGTGGTGACGACCGAGGACCGAGGTCAATTCTGACCTAACTCAGGTGACAATCTAAGATCGGGGACAATTCTGAGCCAAGAGCCAGGACGACCGAGGACCGAGGTCAATTCTGACCTAACTCAGGTGACGATCCAAAACCGGGGCCAATTCTGACCCAAGAGTGGTGATGACTGAGGACCAAGGTCAATTATAACTAAATTGAGGTGACGATCCAAGACCGGGGCCAATTCTGACCCAAGAGTGGTGATGACCGAGGACCGAGGTCAATTCAGACCTAACTCAGGTGACGATCCTAGATCGGGGCCAATTCGGACCCAAAAGTGGTGACGACCAAGGACCGAGGTCAATTCTGACCTAACTCAGGTGACAATCTAAGATCGGGGACAATTCTGAGCCAAGAGCCAGGACGACCGAGGACCGAGGTCAATTCTGACCTAACTCAGGTGACGATCCAAAACCGGGGCCAATTCTGACCCAAGAGTGGTGATGACTGAGGACCAAGGTCAATTATAACTAAATTGAGGTGACGATCCAAGACCGGGGCTAATTCTGACCCAAGAGTGGTGACGACCGAGGACTGAAGTCAATTCTGACCTAACTCAGGTGACGATCCAAGACCGGGGCCAATTCTGACCCAAGAGCGAGGATGAACGAGGACCTAGGTCAATTCTGAACTAACTCAGGTGACGATCCAAGACCGGGGCCAATTCTGACCCAAGAGTGGTGACGACCGAGGACCGAAGTCAAATCTGACCTAACTTAGGTGACGATCCAAGACCGGGGCCAATTCTGACCCAAGAGTGGTGACGACCGAGGACCGAAGTCAATTCTGACCTAACTCAGGTGATGATCCAAGATCGTGGCCAATTCTGACCCAAAAGCGAGGATGACCTAGGACCGAGGTCAATTCGGGCCTAACTCATGTGACGATCCAAGACCGGGGCCAATTCTGACCCAAGATTGGTGACGACCGAGGACCGAGGACAATTCTTACCTAACTCAGGCGACGATCCAAGACCGGGGCCAATTCTGACCCAAGAGAGGTGACGACCAACGATCGAGGTCAATTCTGACCTAACTCAGGTGACGATCCAAAACCAGGGCCAATTCTAACCCAAGAGTGGTGACGACTGAGGACTGAGGTAAATTCTGACCTAACTCAGGTGACGATCCAAGACCGGGGCCACTTCTGACACAAGAGTGGTGACGATCGAGGACCGAGGTCAATTCTGACCTAACGCAGGTGACGATCCAAGACCGGGGCCAATTATTACCCAAGAGTGGTGACGACTGAGGACCAAAGTTAATTCTGGCCAAACTGAGGTGACGATCCGAGATCGGGGCCAAATTTTGACCCAAGAGTGGTAACGACCGAGGACAGAGGTCAATTCTGACCTAACTCAGGCGATGATCCAAGAACGGGGTCAATTATGGCCCAAGAGTGGTGACGATCGAGGACAGAGGTCAATTCATACCTAACTCAAGTGACGATCCAAGATCGGGGCCAATTCTGACCCAAGAGTGGTGACGACCGAGGACCGAGGTCAATTCTGACCTAACTAAGGTGACGATCCAAGACCGGGGCCAATTCTGACACAAGAGTGGTGATGAGCGAGGTCCGAGGTCAATTCTAACCTAATTCAGGTGACGATCCAAGACTGGGGCCAATTCTGACCCAAGAGTGGTGACGATCGAGAACCGAGGTCAATTCTGAAATAACTCAGGTGACGATCCAAGACCGAGGCCAATTCTGACCCAAGAGTGGTGACGATTGAGGTCCGAGGTCAATTCAGACCTAACTCAGGTGACGATACAAGACCGGGGCCAATTCTGACCCAAGAGTGGTGACGACCGAGGACCGAAGTCAATTCTGACCTAACTCAGGGTACGATCCAAAACCGGGGCCTATTTTGACCCAATAGTGGTGACGATCGAGGACAAAGGTCAATTCTGACCTAACTCAGGTGACGATCCAAGAACGGGGTCAATTCTGACATAAGAGTGGGGATGACCGAGGATCGAGGTCAATTCTGACCTAACTCGTGTGACGATCCAAGACTGGGGCCAATTTTGACCCAAGAGTGGTGACGACCGAGAACCGAGGTCAATTCCGAACTAACTCAGGTGACGATCCAAGACCGGGGCCAATTCTGACCCAAGAGTGGTGACGATTGAGGACTGAGGTCAATCCTGACCTAACTCAGGTGACGATTCGAGACTGGGGCCAATTCTGACCCAAGAGTGGTGACGACCGAGGACCAAGGTCAATTCTGAGCTAACTCAGGTGACGATCCAAGACCGGGCCCAATTCTGACCCAAGAGTGGTGACGATCGAGGGCCGAGGTCAATTATGACATAACTCAGGTGACGATCCAAGACCGGGGCCAATTCTGACCCAAGAGCGAGGATGACCGAGGACCTAGGTCAATTCTGACCTATCTCAGGTTCCAATACAAGACCGGGGCCAATTCTGACCCAAGCATGATGACGACCATGGATCGAGGTCAATTCTGACCTAACTCAGGTGACGATCCAAGATCGAAGCCAATTCTGACCCAAGAGTTGTGACAACCGAGGACCGAGGTCAATTTTGACCTAACTCAAGTGACGATCCAGGACCGGTGTCAATTCTGCAACAAGAGTGGTGACGATCAAGGACCGAGGTCAATTCTGACCTAACTCGGGTGACGATCCAAGCCCGGGGCCAATTCTGACCCAAGATTGGTGACGACCGAGGACCGAGGACAATTCAGACCTAACTCAGGCGACGATCCAAGACCGGGGCCAATTCTGACCCAAGAGTGGTGACGATCGAGGACCGAGGTCAATTCTGACCTCACTCATGTGACGATCCAAGACTGGGGCCAATTCTGTCCCAAGAGTGGTGATAACTGAGGACCGAGGTCAATTCTGACCTAACTCAGGTGACGATCCAAGACCGGGGCCACTTCTGACACAAGAGTGGTGACGATCGAGGACCTAGGTCAATTCTGACCTAACTCAGGTGACGATCCAAGACTGGGGCAAATTGTGACCCAAGAGTGGTGACGACCGAGGACCAAAGTCAATTCTGGCCTAACTCAGGTGACGATCAAGATCGGGGCCAATTCTGACCCAACAGTGGTAACGACCGAGGACAGAGGTCAATTCTGACCTAACTCGGGCGACGATCCAAGAACGGGGTCAATTCTGGCCCAAGAGTGGTGACGATCGAGGACAGAGGTCAATTTAGACCTAACTCAAGTGACGATCCAAGATCGGGGCCAATTCTGACCCAAGAGTGGTGACGACCGAGGACCGAGGTCAATTCTGACCTAACTCCGGTGACGATCCAAGACCGGGGCCAATTCTGACACAAGAGTGGTGATGAGTGAGGTCCGAGGTCAATTCTAACCTAATTCAGGTGACGATCCAAGACTGGGGCCAATTCTAACCCAAGAGTGGTGACGATCGAGAACCGAGGTCAATTCTGAAATAACTCAGGTGACGATCCAAGACCGGGGCCAATTCCGACCCAAGAGTGGTGACGATTGAGTTCCGAGGTCAATTCAGACCTAACTCAGGTGACGATACAAGACCGGGGCCAATTCTGACCCAAGAGTGGTGACGACCAAGTACCGAGGTCAATTCTGACCTAACTCAGGTGACGATCCAAGACCGGGGCCAATTCCGACCCAATAGTGGTGATGAACAAGGACCGAGGTCAATTATGACATAACTCAGGTGACGATCCAAGATCGGGACAAATTTTGACCCAAGAGTGGTGATGACCGAGGACCAAGGTCAATTCTGACCTAACTCAGGTGACGATCCAAGATCTGGGCCCATTCTGACCCAAGAGTTTTGACGACCGAGGACGGAGGTCAATTCTGACCTAACTCAGGTGACAATCCAAGACCGGGGCCAATTCTGACCCAAGAGTGGTGACGATTGAGGGCCGAGATCAATTCTGACCTAACTAAGGTGACGATCCAAGACCGGGCCCAATTCTGACCCAAGAGTGGTGACGGCCGAGGACCGAAGTCAATTCTGACCTAACTCAGGTTACGATCCAAAACCGGGGCCTATTCTGACCCAAGAGTGGTGACGATCGAGGACAGAGGTCAATTCTGACCTAACTCAGGTGACGATCCAAGAACGGGGTCAATTCAGACCCAAGAGTGGTGACGACCGAGGTCAATTCAGACCTAACTCAGGTGACGATCCAAGATCCGGGCCAATTCTGACCCAAGAGTGGTGACGACCAAGGACCGATGTCAATTATGACCTAACTCAGGTGATGATCCAAGACCGGGGCTAATTCTGACCCAAGAGTGTTGATGACCGAGGACTAAGGTCAATTTTGACCAAATTGAGGTGACGATCCAAGACCGGGGCCAATTCTGACATAAGAGTGGGGATGACCGAGGATCGAGGTCAATTCTGACCTAACTCATGTGACGATCCAAGACTGGGGCCAATTTTGACCCAAGAGTGGTGACGACCGAGAACCAAGGTCAATTCCGAACTAACTCAGGTGACGATCCAAGACCGGGGCCAATTCTGACCCAAGAGTGGTGATTATTGAGGACCGAGGTCAATCCTGACCTAACTCAGGTGACGATCCGAGACCAGGGCCAATTCTGACCCAAGAGTGGTGACGACCGAGGATCAAGGTCAATTCTGAGCTAACTCAGGTGACGATCCAAGACCGGGCCCAATTCTGACCCAAGGGTGGTGACGACCGAGGACCGAGGTCAATTATGACATAACTCAGGTGGCGATCCAACACCGCGGCCAATTCTGACCCAAGAGCGAGGATGACCGAGGACCTAGGTCAATTCTGACCTATCTCAGGTTAAAATCCAAGACCGGGGCCAATTCTGACCCTAGCATGATGACGACCATGGATCGAGGTCAATTCTGACCTAACTCAGGTGACGATCCAAGACCGGAGCCAATTCTGACCCAAGAGTTGTGACAACCGAGGACCGAGGTCAATTTTGACCTAACTCAAGTGACGATCCAGGACCGGTGTCAATTCTAACACAAGAGTGGTGACAATCGAGGACCGAGGTCAATTCTGACCTAACTCAGGTGACGATCCAAGACCGGGACCAATTCTGACCCAAGAGTGGTGACGACTGAGGACCGAGGTCAATTCTGACCTAACTAAGGTGACGATCCAAGACCGGGGCCAATTCTGACACAAGAGTGGTCACGATTGAGGGCCGAGATCAATTATGACCTAACTCAGGTGACGATCCAAGAACGGGGCCAATTCTAACCCAAGAGTGGTGACGACCGAGGACCGAAGTCAATTCTGACCTAACTCAGGTTACGATCCAAAATCGGGGCCTATTCTGACCCAACAGTCGTGATGATCGAGGACAGAGGTCAATTCACACCTAACTCAGGTGACGATACAAGAACGGGGGCAATTCTGACCCAAGAGTGGTGACGACCGAGGACCGAGGTCAATTCAGACCTAACTCAGGTGACGATCCAAGATCGGGGCCAATTCTGACCCAAGAGTGGTGACGACCGAGGACCGAGGTCAATTCTGACCAAACTCAGGTGACGATCCATGATCGGGGCCAATTCTGACACAAGAGTGGTGATGACCGAGGATCGAGGTCAATTCTAACCTAACTGAGGTGGCGATCCAAGACCGGGGCCAATTCTGAACCAAGAGTGGTGACGATTGAGGACCGAAGTCAATTCTTACCTAACTCAGGTGACGATCCAAGACCGGGGCCCATTCTAACCCAAGAGTTGTGACGACCGAGGATCAAGGTCAATTCTGACCTAACTCAAGTGATGATCCAAGATCGGGGTCAATTCTGACCCAAGAGTGGTTACGATCGAGGACCGAGGTAATTCTGACCAAAATAAGGTGATGATCGAAGATCGAGGCGAATTCTGACCCAAGAGTGGTGACGACCGAGGACCGAGGTCAATTCTGACCTAACTCAGGTGGCAATCCAAGATCGGGGACAATTCTGACCCAAGAGACAGGACGACCGAGGACCGAGGACCGAGGTCAATTCTGACCTAACTCAGGTGACGATCCAAAACCGGGGCTAATTCTGACCCAAGAGTGGTGATGACCGAGGACCAAGGTCAATTCTAACAAAATTGAGGTGACGATCCAAGACCGGGGCCAATTCGGACCCAAGAGTGGTGACGACCCAGGACCGAGGTCAATTCTGACCTAACTCAGGTGACGATCCAAGTGCGGGGCCAATTCTGACCAAAGAGTGGTGATGACTGAGGACCGAGGTCAATTCTGACCTAACTCAGGTGACGATCCAAGACCGGGGCCAATTCTGATAGAAGAGTGGTGACGATCGGGCACCGAGGTCAATTCTGACCTAACTCAGGTGACGATCCAAGACCGGGGCCAATTCTGACCCAAGAGTGGTGACGACCGAGGACCGAAGTCAATTCTGACCTAACTTAGGTGACGATCCAAGACCGGGGCTAATTCTGACCCAAGAGTGGTGACGACCGAGGACTGAAGTCAATTCTGACCTAACTCAGGTGACGATCCAAGACCGGGGCTAATTCTGACCCAAGAGTGAGGATGACCGAGGACCTAGGTCAATTCTGACCTAACTCAAGTGAAGATCCAAGACCAGGGCCAATTCTGACCCAAGAGTGGTGACGACCGAGGACCGAAGTCAAATTTGACCTAACTTAGGTGACGATCCAAGATCGGGGCCAATTCTGACCCAAGAGTGGTGACGACCGAGGACCGAAGTCAATTCTGACCTAACTCATGTGACGATCCAAGACCGTGTCCAATTCTGACCCAAGAGGGAGGATGACCTAGGACCGAGGTCAATTCGGACCTAACTCATGTGACGATCCAAGACCGGGGCCAATTCTGACCCAAGATTGGTGACGACCGAGGACCGATGACAATTCTGACCTAACTCAGGCGATGATCCAAGACCGGGGCCAATTCTGACCCAAGAGTGGTGACGACCAACGACCGAGGACAATTCTGATCTAACTCAGGGGACGATCCAAGACTCGGGCCAATTCTGACCCAAGTGTGGTGACGACCAAGGATCGAGGTCAATTCTGACCTAACTCATGTGACGATCCAAGACCGGGGCCAATTTTTGACACAAGAGTGGTGACGATCGAGGACCGAGGTCAATTCTGACCTAACTCAGGTGACGATCCAAGACCGGGGCCAATTGTGACCCAAGAGTGGTGACGACTGAGGACTAAAGTCAATTCTGTCCTAACTCAGGTGACGATCCAAGATCGGGGCCAATTCTGACCCAAGAGTGGTAACGACCGAGGACAGAGGTCAATTCTGACCTAACTCAGGCGACGATCCAAGAACGGGATAAATTCTGGCCCAAGAGTGGTGACGATCGAGGACAGAGGTCAATTCAGACCTAACTCAAGTGACGATCCAAGATCGGGGCCAATTCTGACCCAAGAGTGGTGACGACCGAGGACCGAGGTCAATTCTGACCTAACTAAGGTGACGATCCAAGACCGGGGCCAATTCTGACACAAGAGTGGTGATGAGCGAGGTCCGAGGTCAATTCTAACCTAATTCAGGTGACGATCCAAGACTGGGGCCAATTCTGACCCAAGAGTGGTGACGATCGAGAACCGAGGTCAATTCTGAAATAACTCAGGTGACGATCCAAGACCGAGGCCAATTCTGACCCAAGAGTGGTGACGATTGAGGTCCGAGGTCAATTCAGACCTAACTCAGGTGACGATACAAGACCGGGGCCAATTCTGACCCAAGAGTGGTGACGACCAAGGACCGAGGTCAATTCTGACCTAACTCAGGTGACGATCCAAGACCGGGGCCAATTCCGACCCAATAGTGGTGATGACCAAGGACCGAGGTCAAATATGACATAACTCAGGTGACGATCCAAGACCGGGGCCAATTCTGACCCAAGAGTGGTGATGACCGAGGACCAAGGTCAATTCTGACCTAACTCAGGTGACGATCCAAGATCGGGGTACATTCTCACCCAAGAGTTGTGACGATCGAGGACCGAGGTCAATTCTGACCTAACTCAGGTGACAATCCAAGGCCGGGGCCAATTCTGACCCAAGAGTGGTGACGATTGAGGGCCGAGATCAATTCTGACCTAACTAGGGTGACGATCCAAGAATGAGGCCAATTCTGACCCAAGAGTGGTGACGACCGAGGACCGAAGTCAATTCTGACCTAACTCAGGTTACGATCCAAAACCGGGGCCTATTCTGACCCAAGAGTGGTGACGATCGAGGACAGAGGTCAATTCTGACCTAACTCAGGTGACGATCCAAGAAGGGGTCAATTCTGACCCAAGAGTGGTGACGACCGAGGTCAATTCAGACCTAACTCATGTGACGATCCAAGATCCGGGCCAATTCTGACCCAAGAGTGGTGACGACCAAGGACCGAGGTCAATTCTGACCTAACTAAGGTGATGATCCAAGACCGGGGCTAATTCTGACCCAAGAGTGGTGATGACCGAGGACCAATGCCAATTCTATCCAAATTGAGGTGACGATCCAAGACCGGGGCCAATTTTGACATAAGAGTGGGGATGACCGAGGATCGAGGTCAATTCTGACCTAACTCGTGTGACGATCCAAGACTGGGGCCAATTTTGACCCAAGAGTTGTGACGATTGAGGACCGAGGTCAATCCTGACCTAACTCAGGTGACGATCCGAGACCGGGGCCAATTCTGACCCAAGAGTGGTGACGACCGAGGACCGAGGTCAATTCTGAGCTAACTCAGGTGACGATCCAAGACCGGGCCCAATTTTGACCCAAGAGTGGTGACGACCGAGGACCGAGGTCAATTATGACATAACTCAGGTGACGATCCAAGACCGGGGCCAATTCTGACCCAAGAGCGAGGATGATCGAGGACCTAGGTCAATTCTCACCTATCTCAGGTTACAATCCAAGACCGGGGTCAATTCTGACCCAAGCATGATGACGACCATGGATCGAGGTCAATTCTAACCTAACTCAGGTGACGATCCAAGACCGGAGCCAATTCTTACCCAAGAGTTGTGACAACCGAGGACCGAGGTTAATTTTGACCTAACTCAAGTGACGATCCAGGACCGGTGTCAATTCTGCAACAAGAGTGGTGACGATCAAGGACCGAGGTCAATTCTGACCTAACTCAGGTGACGATCCAAGACTGGGGTCAATTCTGACCCAAGATTGGTGACGACCGATGACCGAGGACAATTCTGACCTAACTCAGGCGACGATCCAAGGCCAGGGCCAATTCTGACCCAAGAGTGGTGACGACCGAGGACCGTAGTCAATTCTGACCTAACTCAGGTGACGATCCAAGACCGGGGCCAATTGTGACCCAAGAGTGGTGACGACCGAGGACCAAAGTCAATTCTGGCCTAACTCAGGTGACGATCAAGATCGGGGCCAATTCTGACCCAACAGTGGTAACGACCGAGGACAGAGGTCAATTCTGACCTAACTCGGGCGACGATCCAAGAACGGGGTCAATTGTGACCCAAGAGTGGTGACGACCGAGGACCAATGTCAATTCTGGCCTAATTCAGGTGACGATCCAAGATCGGGGCCAATTCTGACCCAAGTGTGGTAACGACTGAGGACAGAGGTCAATTCTGACCTAACTCAGGCGACGATCCATGAACGGGGTCAATTCTGGCCCAATAGTGGTGACGATCGAGGACAGAGGTCAATTCAGACCTAACTCAAGTGACGATCTAAGATTGGGGCCAATTCTGACCCAAGAGTGGTGATGACCGAGGTTAGAGGTCAATTTTGACCTAACTCAGGTGACGATCAAAGACCGGGGCCAATTCTGACACAAGAGTTGTGATGAGCGAGGTCCGAGGTCAATTCTAACCTAATTCAGGTGACGATCCAAGACTGGGGCCAATTCTGACCCAAGAGTGGTGACAATCGAGAACCGAGGTCAATTCTGAAATAACTCAGGTGACGATCCAAGACCGGGGCCAATTCTGACTCAAGAGTGGTGACGATTGAGGTCCGAGGTCAATTCGGACCTAACTCAGGTGACGATACAAGACCGGGGCCAATTCTGACCCAAGAGTGGTGACGACCGAGGACCGAGGTCAATTCTGACCTAACGCAGGTGACGATCCAAGACCGGGGCCAATTCCCACCCAATAGTGGTGATGACCAAGGACCGAGGTCAATTATGACATAACTCAGGAGACGATCCAAGACCGGGGCCAATTCTGACCCAAGAGTGGTGATGACCGAGGACCAAGGTCAATTCTGACCTAACTCAGGTGACGATCCAAGACCGGGGCCCATTCTGACCCAAGAGTTGTGACGACAGAGGATCGAGGTCAATTCTGACCTAACTCAGGTGACAATCCAAGACCGGGGCCAATTCTGACCCAAGAGTGGTGACGATTGAGGGCCGAGATCAATTCCGACCTAACTAAGGTGACGATCCAAGAACGGGGCCAATTCTGACCCAAGAGTGGTGACGACCGAGGACCGAAGTCAATTCTGACCTAACTCAGGTTACGATCCAAAACCGGGGCCTATTCTGACCCAAGAGTGGTGACGATCGAGGACAGAGGTCAATTCTGACCTAACTCAGGTGACGATCCAAGAACGGGGTCAATTCTGACCCAAGAGTGGTGACGATCGAGGTCAATTCAGACCTAACTCAGGTGACGATCCAAGATCCGGGCCAATTCTGACCCAAGAGTGGTAACGACCAAGGACCGAGGTCAATTCTGACCTAACTCAGGTGATGATCCAAGACCGGGGCCAATTCTGACCCAAGAGTGGTGATGACCGAGGACCAAGGTCAATTCTGACCTAACTCAGGTGATGATCCAAGACCGGGACCAATTCTGACATAAGAGTGGGGATGACCGAGGATTGAGGTCAATTCTGACCTAACTCGTGTGACGATCCAAGACTGGGACCAATTTTGACCCAAGAGTGGTGACGACCGAGAACCGAGGTCAATTCTGAACTGACTCAGGTGACGATCCAAGATCGGGGCCAATTCTGACCCAAGAGTGGTGACGATTGAGGACTGAGGTCAATCCTGACCTAACTCAGGTGACGATCCGAGACCGGGGCCAATTCTGACCCAAGAGTGGTGACGACCGAGGACCGAGGTCAATTCTGAGCTAACTCAGGTGACGATCCAAGACCGGGGCCAATTCTAACCCAAGAGTGGTGACGACCGAGGACCGAGGTCAATTATGACATAACTCAGGTGACGATCCAAGACCGGGGCCAATTCTGACCCAAGAGTGGTGACGATCGAGAACAGAGGTCAATTCTGACCTATCTCAGGTTACAATCCAAGACCGGGGTCAATTCTGACCCAAGCATGATGACGACCATGGATCGAGGTCAATTCTGACCTAACTCAGGTGACGATCCAAGAACGGGGTCAATTATGACCCAAGAGTGGTGACGACCGAAGTCAATTCAGACCTAACTCAGGTAACGATCCAAGATCCGGGCCAATTTTGACACAAGAGTGGTGACGATCAAGGACCGAGGTCAATTCTGACCTAACTCTGGTGACGATCCAAGACCGGGGCCAATTCTGACCCAAGAGTGGTGACGACGCAGGACCGAAGTCAATTCTAACCTAACTAAGGTGACGATCCAAGACTCGGGCCAATTCTGACCCAAGTGTGGTGACGACCGAGGATCGAGGTCAATTCTGACCTAACTCATGTGACGATCCAAGATCGGGGCCAATTCTGACCCAAGAGTGGTGACGACCGAGGATCGAGGTCAATTCTGACCTAACTTAGGTGACGATCCAAGACAGGGGCCAATTCTAACCCAAGAGTGGTGAGGACCGAGGACGAAGGCCAATTCTGACCTAACTCAAGTGACGATCCAAGATCGGGGCCAATTATGACCCAATAGTGGTGATGACCAAGGATCGAGGTCAATTCTGACCTAACTCAGGTGACGATATAAGACCGGGTCCAATTCTGACCCAAGAGTGGTGAGGACCGAGGACTGAGGTCAATTCTGACCTAACTTAGGTAACAATCCAAGACCGGGGCCAATTCTGACCCAAGAGTGGTTAAAGATTGTATTTTGATTCTGCTGGAGAAAGAGCTTTGTGATTTTGATCTGAGCTGGGGAGCTGATAGTTGGAGAAGCTTTTAGGAGACCTCGTAGGGAGGAATAACCTATTTTTGTGCTGTAAGAGAATTCCGCTGGGGAAGTGATCAGGTGACCCTTAGAGATCCTCCGGAGCTTTTTCGGGAGGAGTTTTCACTTGGTTTTTAAGGATTTTGCTTGGAAAGAGGGGTTCTGCTCGAGGGAACGTGAAGTTTTCTTAGTGAAAAGGCTTTAAATCCCTTCTGGTATTTTTCGGAATTTTTGGGGGATTTTTCGAGGCTTTCTGGTATTTTCTAGGAATTTCTGTACGAAATTTAAGTGGGGTGCCGGTCGGCATAGTATGAAGGGTGCCATTCGACAGTGGCACAGACTTTTGGTCTACCTCGGGAAGGCAAGGGGTTAGTGCCGATCGGTATGGTAGGGCGAGCTGCCGATCAGCATAGCACTTGACATCCTATATAAAGGTGGCGAATCCCCTCATTTTTTCACATCTTCTTTTGCTTTCTCTCTCTCTGCGATTCTTCTGCAAATCGTTCTATCATTCCGATCTTTAATAAATGGCCACTTTTGTGAGCACTGCAGTCCACCGGTAGTGGTTGACCGTTGATGATTGGGCGAATGTGGAGTGGAGGGCTAGGGCGCCTCTTGCTTTGGGGGGTGAGAACTCCTTTGATGCATTTGAGCATGTTGCGGATGAATGGACCTTGCTGCGGGAGCCATCGTGTCATCGCTCTTTGAGAGTGAGTCCCGATGGTTATGTAAGTAACCCGACCTTTGGCATTCTTCTCTTTTTGGTGATTTTTCTTTCTTTCTTAACCTTTGATGAGACTTTTCTTTTTGCCAATCTGATATTTCTTTGAAGAACATGCGTGCTCGTGGGACAATGGGGTTCAAGGATGTCTGGGAGCATCTCCCACCTGTGGTGTGTTGGATGGTATCATCAGCGGGTTTTGGGCGGTTGGCATCTGCGCTGGATGAGACGCCTCGTTCGACAGCGGTCCTGTGCGCTTTGGGAGAGAGGTGGTGGGACACTACCCACACCTTTCATTTTGGATTCGGGGAGATGATGGTTACTCCCATAGACGTGCAATGGCTGCTAGGGCTGGATTGTGATGGAGAGCAGATAGAGGTGGATCGCTCTTTACGGGTGAGATCGAAGGCAGTGCATGCGACACTTGGTGATGTGGGGAGGATAGTTTTTGGGGATTCAATCCGGCTATCCCTGTTGAAGGATGTTCTGCTGAGCAGGGTGATTGATGTGGAGGACGGGCTGCAAGTGAGGTAGATGGCCCGGTTATTCATTCTGCTAGTATTGGGAGGTTTCATGGTGGCGTCGAGCGGCGACGTCGTTCATTTGTGGTTTCTGCCGTACTTGAGGATATTTTCGAACATCCCTTTCTATGATTGGGGGAGTCTGACCTTGACGACCCTTTACTTTTCTGTGGATGCATTCAGCTGGTGCTGCTGGCAGACCTTTACTGGGGCCACGTACCTTCTTGAGGTATTCTTCAGACCTTTTCCTTTCATGCATTCGCATTTTCCTTATGCGTCTCTTTTTGCTTGTGAATTCAGACGTGGTTCTATGAGGTGATTGGGTGAAATACCCCTCTGATTGCTTTGAAGGATGACACTGTTGGGGACTTCTGCCTATTGTATCGATGGCGTAAGGCCAATCGACAGTTGAAAGGATCTCTTTCCCTGGAGGCGGTGCGTCAGGTCTTGAATGACCTGACCAGTGGTAGGGTAAGACTCTTTCCATTTCGATCTTATTTTTTTCTCCTTCTGATCTTGTATTGATTTATGCTTTCTTGGAGATTTTCAGGTGACCTTTTACCCGTGGGGGACAGCCATTCAGGATGCGGGGGCGACCGAGGTGAATGCGCGGATGAGGCATTTGCTGGCGCATGAGTTTGGCCATTCCTGGTACCTCGGGGAGAGGGTGGTTCGTCAGATTGCTGAGGAGGAGGTGGTGGTGCCACCCGCGCAGCCTCCTACATCTATGAGCCAGGAGCGACTTATGTTGGAGGATGAGAAGATCCCGACGATCATCGGCGAGTCCTACTTGCTATACACCGATACTGCTGCGCCCTATGACTATATGGATTTTGTGACGAGCTGGTTGATGGCACCCATCATATATAATGCACTGCCTTTACCTCCAGCAAGTTTGAGTCGAGCGGTGGGATATTCCCACTGTGGTGGTGGTCCATCGGCATCTGCGATGGGGGCGACCTCGAAGGTCCTTTTTATACGGATGCATACCCCTTCATACAACATTCGGTGGGCTGATGGAGGGATGGTGCCTATGCTTCACCGTCTTCATGCGATGGATCCGGAGGAGCTGGGTTTGACAGAGGAGGTTCTTCGACCTGCGGTATACCTTTCTGTTCTTCTCTTTCTTTCTTTTCTGTTTTGGTCATTTCTACTTTGATACTGATTTCACCTTTTCTTTCAGCAAGTCTGGGTGTCGACCACTTGGCTCAGGGACATTAGCGACTGGATATCTTCTGCTACTGCCCATATTCGGGATGCAGTTCCCATTCCTTCTTGCTTGGTGCCGTCTGCCTCGTCCTAAGAGGACTCTGGTTCTGGTATTGGGGGTGCATCGTCTCGCCGTAGGGGGAAGAGAGCACGCCGCATGGGTGGAAGCTCTTTAGAGAGAGAGAGAGAGAGAGAGAAAGAATGTGGGTTCGGGCTGAGTCCCATTGTTTTTGCTCTTTCATTCTATTTCCTGTAGAATGATGTAACACAGAAAACAGATATATGCAATGCAATGGAGTTTTTTTACTATCTTTTATTTAATGATGAATGAATGCATGCACATGCGCTTTTTACTTTGCTGCTGAGACCATAAAAAGGGATTTTTTGGATTTTTTTTAAGGAAAGTTTTTGATTAAAAAAAGGGGAATTAAAGGGATTTTGAAATTCTGTTGAGAATATCAATTTATTTTATTGAGTTTTCTAATTTGACAAAAGAGGGAAACAAAAGGGAAATTTCTAAAAATGGGGGGGTTGCCGATCGGCAAGCACCCTGACCTGCCTATTGGCAGTTCAGTCCAGTTCCATCAATTCAAAGCTTTAATTGGTACCCTCTTCAGCCTTTGGTACCTTGTGGGGTAGGATTCCCTCCGATTTTTGCAGGGATTCTGTCTCTTGTGAGGGTTTTCAAGTATAAAAAAGGGGTAAGGGTGGAGTGTTTTCATCACACCTTTGCATTCTTACCTACTTGCCCACCATCTCTTAGACTTGCAAGATGGCTCTCCCTGGTAGCATTGAGTTTGCTGGCTACCTCGAAGCCTTGGAAGCTATGTGCTCTTATAATGTCGACTACGATGCTTTCAACATGCGTCGAGTCTCCTTGTGGCGCAATCGGCCTTTTGAGTGGAACGTGCTGACGATGGCGGTACAATTTTGGTACCCCGAAGACCATGTATTCCTCTTTGGGTTGGAAGAAGTATGTCCTACCTACGAGGAATTTTTTGCCATACTGGGTGTAAATCCCATTGTTGTCGCGGCTTTGCCCGAATTTTCCCGCTCTCCCAGGGATTTGTTGGCCAGGCTTCTTCACATTTCTCCTTCGGTGGCTAGATCATTGGTTGCTGGAGGAATGATCTCCCTCTCGGTGGTGCTGCAGTCCGTGCATTTACGAGAAGTAGGTGATGCTGGCTATACTGGAGCCGTTATTCTGGGCCTGGTTTCAAAATTTTCGTTGGTGACTGGAGAGGTGCAAGTGGACCCACAACTTGCAGCCATTACTTCATGGATGTCATACCATCGCAATCCTGTGGCGGTGATATTGGCGGAGACTCTGAATGGCCTGGATGCCTGGAGAGAAGGTCGTTCTGACTTTTTTAAGGGTAGCCCTGTGATGCTATTCGTGTGATTGTCTGAAAGATTCCGCTTTGCGACTCCTCCAGAGTATCCCTTGTAGGTCGTACCCAACTTCTTTTCATGCTACTTCATCAGCGTTAGCCTGTATGTTGAGAACTGGGAGAATTGGCTTCTGAAATATGGGGCTCGTGGGTTGTATTGGTCAGTGCCTTGGTGGGGACAGTTGCATCCTATCCTGGAGCTAGGAGAGTATTCATATGTGTGGCTGGTTCGTCTCAAACATACCTCTTTTTACTTTCCTTGGCGGCTTTTGCGCCAATTCGGCTGGGCGCATGTTGTGCCCCCTCGGACCTCTAACTTCTTTACGGTAGAAGATTTGACTGAGCGCCTGCGTCTGTTGCTTGGGTCTCTATGGGAAAATCGACGTCCGTCGACCCGTCCCTCTCAGTCTGTCGGGAAGGTTTGGCATGTCCCCAAAGATTATATAAAGTGTTCGTGGAGGAAAGTAGTCAGCAAGATGTTGGCAGTAGAGACTGGACAAAGATGGTTTGTTTTATCTAACACCGTGGAAGGGAGTGTTATGGTATTTTTGAAGATGGTTAAGGCTCATCGATCCATGGAATGTTTATGGCACTCTATTCAGGCAGGGGAAACTTTGGGGACCTCAGGATGTAGATGATGAGGGTGCAGTCTCCTTTGGTAGCTGTGGGTAGGACTCCTGGGGAGTTTATTTGCGTAACAGATGTGGGGATTTTATTTGGCTTTTTATGGTAGCGGGGAAGAGAGTTATCCGTTCCTTTTTCTTATGTAATCCGTACTATAATTTCTTATTAATGAAATAAACAAGTTTCTGATCATCCAGCTGTGCCTTTCGATGAGTTTTTGTATTTTGAATTATCTATACTGATCGCTAAGGCATACATAATCCTTTTATTCAAATATTTTTAGAATGAACCGCCGTTCTCGGAGGTAAGAAAAGAATAGTATTTTGTGAAAAAGAAAGGGCCGCACTCATGTGAGGTGCATGAGCTGCCTACGTACCTCTGGGGTTTTTTTGAAAATATTTTTATCTATTTGCAAAATAGTTTTTTTTTTGGTAGAGGATCAGGCCCACGTAGTTCTGGGTAGAGGGAAATGAAGAGTTTTTTTTTAGAATAGAAGGGGGGTGAGAAGAGTCGTAGCGCGCCGAGATTTCGGACTAGGGGTAGAATTTCTTGAGATGATCCAAATTGACTGGATGAGCCATCTCCTCCCCCATCTAGGTCAGTGAGCATGGAGGCACCGCCGGATAAGATTTTCTTCACAATGTAGGGGCCGCTCCAATTGGGCTTGAATTTCCCTCGGGAGTCCCAGATGGGTTCTATTATCTCCTTGAGGGCTAAATCCCCCTCCCGGACACCGCGGTCCTTAACTCTCTTGTTGAATGATCGCTCTATTCGGCAATGGTACCCCTGTATGTGGTAAAGTTCTTTTAATCTTCTTTCATCTAGGAGGGCTAGCTAATCAAGACGGCTTTGGCACCAGTCTTCTTCACTAACCTTGCTTTCGAGCATGACGCGTAGCGAGGGTATTTCCAGCTCCACAGGTAGGACTGCTTCCATGCTGTAGACCAAGGAGTAAGGGGTATCCCCAGTAGAGGTTCGGATTGAGGTTCGATAGCCCTAGAGGGCGTATGGGATCCGGTCAACCCAATCCTTACAACTTTCGGTCATCTTGCTGATGATGGCTTTGAGGTCTTTGTTGGCGACTTCAACTGCACCATTGTTCTGAGGTCGGTAGGGAGAAGATTTGTGTCTCTGAATCCCATACTCGTTGACTACTTCTGTAACTTTTTCTTCGAAATGCAACCCATTATCTGATACCAGCTCGTGCGGGACCCCATATCGGCAGATGATATTTTTCTTGAGGAATTTGGCCACTTTCTTGGCATTCAATACTGCGTAGGACTCAGCCTCGGCCCATTTGGTGAAGTAATCGATGGAAACCAGGATGAACTCATGTTCATTTGAAGCCTTTGGTGTAACCTTACCTATGATGTCGACACCCCAGGTGGAGAACAACCAGGGAGAGGTCATGTTGTATAATTCTCGCGGAGGAAAATATTGAAGGTTGGAGAATTGTTGGCATTTGAGGCACCTCCGGACATAGGTGGTGCAATCCTGGATCATGGTGGTCCAGTAGTATCCCTGTTGGATGATCTTCTTAGCGAGCATGTGACCATTCATGTGGGGTTCGCATTCCCCGCTGTGGATTTTCTGCATTATTTTCTCAATCTCAGCCCCTACGATGTAGTGTAGATGAGTTCCATCGAAATTCCTCTTGAGTAGACCTTTATGACATATGATGTACTGGGTGGCCAGTCTTCGGAGGGTTGTTCGATATTTCTTGTTGGAACCCTCGGGATACCTACCATGTTTGAGGAGGCACCAGATATCATAGTACCAGCAATCGGTTAGTTCGGGATCTTCAGTGGAGATAAGCTCAATATGGTAGCAATAGGTCAGTTTGTCTTGCTTTTGAACTAGGAAGGGGGTCATTGTTATTCCTTCAGGCATGTCGACCATGAAGACCAAGGTGGAGAGAGCATCAGATAGGTTATTCTTTGCTCGGGGTAGGTAATGGAAGGTGATATCTCGAAATCGAGAGGCTAACTCTTCTAATTAGGCATGAAAGGGTTGAAGCTTTTCGTCCTTCACTTTCCACTTTCTGAGCACTTGACCGATGATAAGGGCATAATCCCCATAGACATCAAGGTATTGAATACCTTTCTTGAGAGAAACCTTGAGGCCCAATGTTCATGCCTCGTATTTCGTCATGTTATTGGTGCAAGGGAAATCTAATTTAATGGCGATGGGAGTGTGGGAGTCATCTGGGGCGATTAGAAGTATTCCAATGCCATATTCCTTTTTATTGGCAGCACCGTCAAGGTACATTTTCCATCGAAGGCGATCTTGAGTGGTGCAGAGGATATTTTCATCTGGGAATTCGGAGATCTGGACATCTGCTTCGTCTATGGGGGAATCAGTGAGGTAGTCAGAGATGGCTCTTCCTTTAATGGCTTTATATGTGACGTACACGATATTGAACTCGGTTAGGAGCATAAACCATCGATCCATTCGACTGGATAAGGCGGGTTTCTCAAGCAGGTATTTGATGGGATCCATTCGGGATACAAGTTTGATGGGTAAGGCGAGCATGTAGTGTCGCAACTTTTGGGTGACCCAGACAAGTGCGACACGTGCCTTTTCTAAAGCAGTGCAGTTGACATCATACCCGACCAATTTGCGATTGGCGTAATAGATGGATCTTTCTTTGCGGGAGTCTTCAAGGTATTGGGCTAACAAAGCCCCGACTGCAGTGTCGGTTATGGTTAGGTATAGGAGCAAAGGGAGACCAGACTGTGGTGGCATGAGAACTGGAGGTTGGGTCAGATATTGTTTGATTTGGTCAAAATCTTATTGACAGGTGTCATTCCAAACCTTGGTTGAATATTTTCGAAGGAGCTTGAAGATCGGTTCATAGATGGAGGTTAGCTGGCTGACAAACCGACTGAAATATTATAATTTCCCAAGAAACCCTCGGACTTCTTTCTCTGTTCGGGGTGGTGGCATCTCAAGCATGGCTTTCAGCTTTGTAGGATCTTCTCTTATCCCCTTTTCGTTGACGATGAATCCCAAGAGTTTTCCATTTATAACGCCGAAGACACATTACTGTGGATTAAGTTGCATCTGATACTGTCGCAGTCATTCGAAGAACTTCTGGAGAGCGGTAACATGACCTTCTCTAGTTTTGGACTTGATAATTATATCATCCACATAAACCTTGACCTCCTTGTGGATCAGATCGTGCAGGATGGTTGTGGCAGCCCTTTGGTAGGTATCCCCAGCATTCTTGAGACCGAATGGAATAACGGTGTAGCAAAAGGTTCCCCATGGGGTGATGAATGCAGTTTTTTCTTGGAGGTCTGGGTGCATCTTGATTTGGTTGTATCCGACAAACCCGTCGACAAATGACTTGAGAGCATGACTGTCTGTGTTGTCCACGATCATGTTGATATTGGGTAGCGGATAATTATCCTTTGGAGAAGCTTTGTTTAAATCTCGGTAATCTACACACATTCGAACCGTACCTCCTGATTTCGGCACAGGTACAATGTTGGCTAGCCATGTGGGATATTCGATCACCTGAATGAAACCCACGTTTAACTGTTTGGCCACCTCTTCTTTGACCTTGAGCGACCATTCGGTGTGGATTTTTCTCAATTTTTGTTTAACCGGCTTGTAATCTGGGAGAGTGGGGATCTCGTGTTGAGCTATTTCAGGATCGATGCTGGGCATATCATCATAGGACCATGCGAAGACATCTACGAACTCCTTCAGCAATTCTTCGAGTTGTGCGCGCTCATGCTTGTCAAGGGTGGCCCATATCCTAATCTTGCACAGTTGGCTACTGAACCGAGATTAATAAAAACGGTCTCTTCTTCATTAACTTGAACGTGATTGTGTTGTTTATTATTAACCTTATTTGGATCAGTTAAGAATTGTTCATTTGCAAAATCATCATCATCAAAAGTTTGATTAGAATTCAAGAAGTTAATGTAAGGCACAACAAGATACTCAAAATCTTCATTTATTTCATTGATAGGAAAAACAACATTGAGAGCCTCATCAAAAGAGGTCTTGATTACATTTGAGCAAGGATAGGCAACAGAAGAAGAAATAAGGTAAACATTGGGGTTAGGGGATATTTCAACGGGTAGAACTGGCACAGCATGCCAGTTGAGAAGAGGAGTATCAATAGCTTTAATCAGACGGGATGGGTCCATTAATGTAGTGCCTGAATGAACCATGCAGAGTGCCAGCCCCAGTATCTGTAAGTTGAAGGAATCTTCGGAATAACTTTCCTCAGTCTCTTCGGCATTTTTGATGAGCGATTGTACTTGGTGTGGGAAACTTTCGGCCCATGGGTAGCTGTCTTGGAAAAAGATCTCCATTCCCGGCCTCATCTTCTTGTCTGTGTGGTCATACCATGGTTCTGGAAAACTGTAAAAGGGGAAGTCCTCGCCTTCTTTGATGAATCATCCATTTAAGGAGTCTCCTGAGATAGTTCGAATGCAGTCTGATCTTCTCTTTGGTCGAGACTGGCGGATCATTCTGAGCTCTTGTTCTGATGGTTGATACCCCAATCCACAAGGAGGAAAAGCTTTCTTCAGTTCGATGGGCCCAAGTATCCCTTGTTTCCTTTGCCCTAGCCCCAGTCCGGGCATGAAGTGCATGTTTCTGAACATCTGAATCACATTGACATTGCCACGAGGGTCATATTCTGGACAAACTCTTTCTTTGAAACCGTTCCCTGCCGGGAGTAGGAGTAGTTCAACTCGAAATCCTGATAGGAGCATATCATTTGACCCGTGCTGTATCTCGAGAATTGGACTGCTGGTGTTTTCCCCCTCGGCATTTTCGTTGTCGCCCAAAATGGTGATGACTCACCCATCGGCGAATAACTTCAATTTCTGATGGAGTGAGGAAGACACACCCTTGATATTGTGGAGCTAGGGTTGTCTAAGCAACAGGTTGAAACAATCTGGGATGTCTATGACTTGGAATTCAACGATGGGGTTTATAGGTCCAACCCCTATTGTAAGTTTTATGGACCCCATCACCTCACGACGGGTATTATCGTAGGCACGTACAACGGTGGAGGTTGGAGTGAGGTCGCTTTCTTTCAGGCCTAAACACTTGAAAGTTATCATAGGGCAAACGTTCAAGGCGGATCCGTTATCAACAAGGGAGAGTGGCACGGCCTTTCCCATAACTTCGACGGAGATATTGAGTGCATAATTGTGATTTGGACCAATTCGGGGGATTTCTTCTTCAAAAAATGATAGCATTCGGGTAGAGGTCAAGGATCCGACCAGATTACCGCTTTTTCTGGTGTAGTAGAGGGAGGAACTATGGGTCCGGTGAGTAATTTGATTAAAGCAATTCTGTGCAGCTGGGAAGACATGAAAAGCCCCCATAGAGTGATGTTAGCTTGGGCTTTCTTCAATTGATTGAGGATCTTGATCTCCTCGACGGTCATCTCTGGCATAAGAAGGTTTTCAATGCCCTTCCCTTTGTCATTTGCTGGTAGTGAGCTTGGAACCTGGTGATGTCTCCCTGATCTGGTCATGTGATTACTGAAGAAGGAAAGAACATGAATCCTGTTTCCTCGTCAATCTCAGGTTGTGCTGCCACCCTATTTATTTCTCCGAGGAGTTATTCAAATGATATCACCCCACATATGTCGGCTACTGGGCCAACTCTTCCTGAAGCTTGTTCTTTACTCGAATCTTCAAATTCTTCCCCCCATACGGTGGTAGCAATTTTGTCTTTCCATGTAAAGTCGATGCATTCCACAACTTGAACGGCTTCTTCATACAAGTTCTCCCATTCTATGGGGATATGTGTGATTTAAGGGACCAAGCGCCCTTGTAGCTTCAAAGTGTCAAGTAACCCGGTGATATTGCAAATGCTGTTGGTTTGCTCGAATAATTCTTCCATAGTCTGGACATCATCATCTAGTCTGACTTCGTCGGTTGGTACCACCAACTTGTCTGAATCTCGAGCCCATTTATGTGCCTCCAAGAATAGTGTGCTGAACTTCGGGCAATCGATGACCATCTGTGAGGGCAATTTCAGCCCGAACTCTAGGAGTTGGTTTAACACCAATGAGAATTCCGTACTTCCATTTTCAGAACAGGTACGGACAGTGATGCATGCTCTGGTAAGGAGTGATAGTGTCTGATCAGTGAGGCTAGTAGCGTGTAGGAGGAAATATGGGCAAATTTGAAGAGGTTTAGGAGAGTATATGGGTGTAATTTGAGTTGAGGGATCGAAATCTGAATTTTCTTCTAAGAAGATGGCATTGGTGTGATTCAAAAGTGGATTGTGAGTAGTGTTTGGCTTAGGATTGGCTGGCGGGGCGATGGTACCCCCGTCAATGAGATATTGGATTACGTTTCGGAGGTGAAAGCATTGGTCAGTGGTATGGCTGGCAGTTTGGTGAAAGGCGCAATGAGCATCGGCCTTGAAGTTTCTTGGGAGTGGATTTGGCAATGGACGGGGATCCAAGGGTTTGATGAGGTTTCGGCTTAACAGGGCTTGGTAAAGTTTGGAGAGGAAAGCATGGAGCTCAGTGTGTTCCCTTCGGATGGGGGCATGGCGGCTTTCTGGTGCCCATGATGTGGTTGGTTGAGATATGTTGTTGATGGTCGAAACGGTAGCACTGGTAGACTTGTCATACTTTCTAGGGGTAAATTGTCTGGACACCTTCTTTGGTTCAACCTTTGTTTTAACGAGGTTTTCCTCAATTTCCATTCCTGCCTCTCTGAGATCTCGGAAGTGGGGATAGTATTATCCTCCCATCATTGCTCGAACATGGGGCAAGAAGTTTTTCTTCACTATGTTGACCTGTTCTTCTTCAGATGGCCGATTGGTCATGGTAGCTGCTTGCTCCCTCCACCGGGTTATGAAGTTACGACTAATTCTCCTGGATTCTATTTTAGCAGCTCTAAATCACGACGGGTGACCTCAATCTCTTCGTTATATTTATACTGTGATATGAATTCTCGGGCTACATCCTCCCAGCTACGGATTCTGGATTCCTCAAGAGATAAAAACCATCAGGGGCATTATCCTTCAATGTTTGCTGAAACAATTGGGCCATCACCTCTTTAGAAGCCTCTAGTAGAGTCATAGAATGATGATAACTGCAAAAATGAACAATTGGGGGTCCACTCCCTCCGAACTTCTAGATATTTGGCATCTTGAACTTCTCGGGTAACCTTGCTTTAGGATAAGGAGATATGTGGGTGTAGTCCATGTAATTCCCAGAGATCCTGACCTCGTCAAACTTCTTGGTGAGCGTCTTGAGATCCTCTTTGACTTTATTCAACTCCTCCTCCTTTGGATCAACGACCACAGGCAAGTTAACCATAGGCTGAGCAATGTTTGGCATGGGAAGATGGGCAGGCGGTGGCCCATTGGCAGGAGGGGCACGTGGAGCATGCTGATATTCTTCCGGAACCCAGATAGGCTCGGGTGGACCCATAGCACGAGGGAACAGGGCCTTGGGCTCTTGAGGAATAGGAATCTAGTTTCGTTGCATCTCTCAAACCTCGGTTTGGAGGTTGTCAATCTTGGACACGAGCTGAGCTAGGACTATCGTCAGATCCGGATATATGACTGGTGCTTGATTTGTATTATCCATGGAAGATGGATGGATTCCGAACTCGGAAGAAGTAGTAGAAGAACGGATGAAATTTCGGGGAGATTTGACTTAAGATCGAAGCC
Organism: Sambucus nigra; assembly: GCA_949130495.1. Classification (NCBI taxonomy): domain Eukaryota; kingdom Viridiplantae; phylum Streptophyta; class Magnoliopsida; order Dipsacales; family Adoxaceae; genus Sambucus; species Sambucus nigra. Next base: position 442,944,593 of record OX422211.1, read on the forward strand.
AATAGGGAGCCAGGCCAAGGGCTTCCGATCGACTTGAGAAGGCGTAGGATGAGATTTATTTTTGAGAAAAAAGGAAGAACTATTTTTAGATTTTCGCTAAAGAAGGGAGAAATGTTTTTGGATTTTTGATAAAGAATGGAGAAATGTTTTTGGAGACGGAACTGAACATGATTATTATGATTATTATGTTTTCACTTGTATTTAATTCTCCTAAATGCAATGTCGGACGGGACCCGAGCCTGGAAAAGTGGGGGTCTTAATATATGCAAAGATATGGTTTGGACTTGTAACCAGGCTCACGTACAGGGCCCCATTTTTAAAAATGTGCAAAAATTGGGCGGCAGGACGACCCAGAATTTTGGCAAAGTTTCGGGTTGAAACCGATAATCTAAAGTGCGTGTCCTAGGTCTGACACCTATATACGGGTATGCAGTTGGTTGAGTGAATCGGCATGGGTTCCCCCCTATGGCGTGACTTCCACGATATACGTCTTGCTCTTGCGGCCAATCAGTATGTGTGGACAAGACATTTGATATACCTGAGTGTATGTGAATTGCCTCACCATATACCTCGTAGGGACACTACGTGTGAGAGTGAATTCGATATATTCGATGTACGTGAATGAATTCCTTGCGATATACCTCCCGTCATGGCTTCGGTCAAGCGGTACGATGCAGGGGAACCATTCGATATACGTTGAAGGTACTTAGACAATGGAAGGTGAGAGTCATATCGCTTAGGCTAACTGCGACCTACCGGACCAACGCCCATCACGAAGTGACCCTCCAGTTACTGGGTAAAATTTGGTCAATATCAATTCTCTTTGGTGATGTCGTGTGAATCATGCATGATTCTCTTATATGTAACTTATGATGAGAATGCCTTTCTTGATTATGCCAAACAGGGAGCAAAGTATAATTACCCCAAAAGGTACACCTAGTATGGATGGGTGATGCGTGCAACATGGGGATATACATGTGATCCTAGGTGCACGTGGTGTGAAGTGTACATGGAGGAATTTCTACAAGTGTGTGAATCTAATCATACGCATGGGATACATATGAGAAAGGGGAACATGCAAATATGGGGGGAAACATAAGCAAATATAACATTCATGTAAATAGAGTTAAGCCCACAAATAAAAACACATATCCCCCGCAGAGTCGCCACTGTGGCCATCCCCAATACTCGCCGCGCGGGCGGGAGCATGGAGGAAGGATCCTTCGAGTCTCGCGGGTCCCTCCCGGGAGCGCTTAGGCCGACGTCGTTTGAGATGTGGTGTAAAAATGTAGAGAGATTCAGAGTCGCCAGTCTATTTTACTCAAAACAGACAAAAGAAAAAGGGGATGCCACCCCGAAGGATGGCATCCAAAGAAATACTGGTGCATGCGAAACCAAGATGATTCGAGAAGGGTTCAGAGGCTTAGTTACGAAATGGGAAGGTGTTAGGCACCCATTCCGCCCTTTCGGTATCTCATGAATATTTGCTATTTTCCTTTTGTTTCCCCCCGTGATATGTGTGCATGTGTATATATATAGAATGGAGGTAGGAATCCTCGACTTATATCATGGAAAAGATAAAGCGAGTCGTCCGTAAGAAGATATAAGAATAATATCAGAAAAATAAGATTTACGCGATCACCCCTACGTTGACCATTATAATGGAACGATAACGCATATGGAGCAATACGTTACTAAGGGAAAGTATATATAATATAGGAAGATTAGATTTAGAGCAAATATGAAATAAGAGACAAAGTGGGAAAAAGGACTCGAGTCTCGGGTTTTACCCCAAGATGCCTACGTAGCCTATAAATGCATCAAAGCCACACAGTTCGCATACAAAACGAGGGGTGGGGTTTATCCCATAAATCCAAATGGGGGATCTCTTATTTGTAAGTGTGTGTGTGTGTGTGTGTGTGTGTGTGTAGAAAAAGTGTTTTATCTGTGAGAAAAGTGTGCGAAAAGTATGAGAATCCCTATTTGGAATTTATGAGCAAACCCTCTTTTTCTTGTTTTGTTTAGGTTTTATTTATATGAAAATAGGAGATGTGCAATAATAATAAATAAAAAAGTATATTAGGATGTGTGAGATGAGATAATAAAAGTGCTAAGTAAGAAAACGAGTTATTGGGAATTTAAGAGAATTTTCGAGAGAGTTTGAGAAAGTTGGACCTTCTTAAAGATCTTGAGCTTGATCTTGAATGTTGGAGAGCAGCCCTTGCACTTAGATAATGATGGAGAGTGGCTAATTCACCAAGTTTGATGAAAAGGGTGATGAAAACTGGAAAAAAAAAGGGGGATTTGGAAGTTGAAATCACGCTGCCTTCGGGAGAGGTTTCTGGGATGCGTTGAGAGAGATTTCTATCAGATTTGGGCTCCTCTCACAAATGAGGTGAAGGCCTATTTTTATAGGCCCAGGTAAGTGTCGATCGGCATAGACCCATTCCTGCCTATCGGCACCTGCCGACAGGCAGGCTCTAGAACCTGTCATTTGGCAGTGCGCTTCAGGCTTTTTCAGAAAATTGACTACCGAGGGAAAATCGTTGGTCAGAATTGTGCATGGGGCATATTGTTGGAAAGGTAATTCAGAGACCTTTGAAAGTCTTTGGGACCGCTCCCAGGTTCGGGAGTTGACTTTGGGTCAAATATGGCTCAAAAACGTTTGTCGGTCCATTGGATGGGGGATTGTTCGGATGCAAACGGATCATTCATCGGCATGGTAAGTCCGAATTGCGCACGGGGCAAACCGTTGGAAAGTTTAGGAGATGTAATTTGGCATTCCAAAGAGTTTGACCCGATTTGGGGAGTTGAATTTGGTCAACCGGACCCGGGAAGAATTCGGTGACCTCTTGGAGTCGAACGGATCGTTCGTCCCCATGGTAAGTCAGAATCGTTCACGGGATGGACCGTTGGAAAGGGTATTCAGTTCCATTTGAAGATTCATTTAGCCTCGGTTGAGCTGAAGAGTTGACATAGGTCAAACAGAGCCCAGGAGCGCCCGGTGGCCTCTAGGTCAAGTTTCGAACGCAAACGAATCGTTCGTCCGCATGGTAAATCATAATCGTGCATGGGGAGGTCCATTGGAAAGGGTATTCAGTGCCCTTTGAATATTCATTAAGTCTCGCTCGAGATGAAGAGTTTAACTTTTGGGTCAAATAGAGACCGGGAGCGCCCGGTGGCCTCTGGGTCAAGTTTCGGATGCAAACGGATCGTTCGTCCTCATGGTAAGTCTGAATCGCGCACGGGGTGGTCCGTTGGAAAGGGTATTTAGTGCCCTTTGAAGATTCATTCAGTCTCAGTCGAGATAAAGAGTTTGACTTTTGGGTGAAACAGAGTCGGGGAGTGCCCGATGGTTTCTAGGTCAGTACTCGGGACATGACCTAGGTTTGTAGTGATGGAGGGAGGTACTAGGGACCTAAGGAGAGTTAGGGGTAATAGAATGGGGTGTCTATAATTTTGTTGGTGGTTTGTGTTGACAACCAACATTGCTTATGCCTTTGTTGATGTCGATCAACATTATTGGTGTTTTTGTTGACGCATTTGTAGTGTAGTGCATTGCACTAGTACTCCAAAAAAAATAATAATTTTGGGGAAATCACATTCTCATAAATATTGAAATCAACTGAGTACAACATGATTACATCACTAATAATATTTCCTCAGGTGTTCTGTATTCCATGGGTTCTTTAATTCTTCACCCTCCAAAGTCTCAATTCGATATGTGCCTAGTCGGATAACTACTGTAATTCGATAAGGCCGATGCCAATTGGCTTCAAGTTTTTTGTTCTTATGAATCACCTTCTTCAAAACATAATCACCTTCTTTTAAGTTGCTCGTCTTAACCCTTTTATTGTAGAAACGTGCAGTCTATTATTGATAGGATGCATTCCTTCAATTTGCATCTTCTTATACCTCTTCCAGTATGTCTAAGTCTAGCCTTCTCATCAAATCACTGACTGGGGTATTGAAATTGAGAACTTTGTGAGTAGGTAATCCTAGGTCGGTAGGAGTTACAGCTTCATTACCAAATGCTAACATATATGGAGTTTCTCTAGTAGCTGTTCTAGGGGTTGTTCGGTAGGACCACAAGACATAATACAGTTCATTGATCTAATTACTTTTATCATTTTTCAGCCTTTTCTTCAACCCGTTCAATAAAGTTCTATTTTTTTTACCTCTGTTTGGCCATTACTTTGAGGATGGCCAGGAGCAGAGTGGATTTTTCGGACATTGGATTGGGTACAATAAGCAGCAAATTCGTCATTGTAAAATTGTGTGCCATGGTCAGTGATAAAGGCATAGGTCAAGCCATACATGCATATGATTTTCTTCTAAATAAGCCGATAAACCTTTTTATAAGGCATGTCCATCAAGGGTTTAGTTTCCACCCATTTAGTGAAGTAACTAACAGCTACAACCAGATACTTAAACCTTCTTTAGGTGGTCGAAAAAGGCTCGACCAAGTCAATTCCCCATATAGCGAAGGGCCAAGGTGAAGTGATTGGTGTGAGGAGAGCTTGTGGAGTCTTGAATATGCTGAAAAACCTCTAAAACTTATCACATTTCTTGGCAAAAGTTGCGCAATGCTCGTATGGTGGCCAGTAGTACCCATGTGTGTTGATTCTTCGCAATAAAGTTATCCCAGCTATATGGGCTCCATAGGACCTTTCATAGACTTCCTCAATCAAATATTTTACTTCAGTTGGATTCACACAGCATTGGAGACCAGCAATCAATCCTCTTCTGTACAACACACCATTGTCTAGCACATACCTGGCAGATTTGTATTTCAACTTCTTAGCTGAAAGTAGGTCGGCTGGTAAAATTCCATCTTCAATATAATCTCTTATGGGATCCATCCAAGATGGACCCATGTCAATCGTAATGAAATTAACCATCAGGTCTTCATCAATGATCCTATTAGGAAGTAGCTTAATAGGAATAGTTCTTCACAGCTCGGTTCTGGTTACTGAAGCTAGCCGGGCAAGTGCAGATGCTCGGTCATTTTCCAATCTTAGAATTCTGATCATATGAATAGCTAGCAAAGTGGCGATCACCTTCAAAGCTTTAGCTAATTATTTGGTCATCAATTCTCATTTAGCGGCATATAAGTTCAACACCTGATTTACCACCAATTGTGAATCACTGTATACCACAACTTTCTTGGCATTCAGTGATTTGGCTAGACTTAAACCAACAATCACAACTTCATACCATGCCTCATTATTAGAGGCTTGAAATTAGTATAGTAGAGTGTACTCTATATCTATTTCATCTGGATTATTGACGATGATTCCTGCTCCACATCCAGTTGCACAGGATGATCCATCAGCATATAGACTCCATATGGGAATATCGCTGTCAAACGCTTGGTTTGTCAGAATCCCTTGATGGAAAATTTTATCTTTTACCTCCTCATACTTCTTTTTCATCTCTTATAGTCCACTGGAAGGATTTGGTTGATCAATGGTAACTTCTTTTGTAGTTTTCTTTACTTGGAGTTGGTCAGGGGTTTCTTTAGTAGGTATGCTGACTCTTGAGTATTTCTCAACAAGAGTACCTTGTTGATTGGGAACCTCTGGGTAAGTGAATTTTGCAATAAAATCTTCCACATATTGGCCTTTCAAATAAGACCGTGGTTCATATACAAGATCATCTTCTCCCAACTCCGTAACCCAATACATCAATCTTTCGAATTTCTCTGGCTTATATAACGTTTGCCTCAGTGGAATGTTAGTGTATACCACTATGGTATGAGCTTGAAAATACGACTTCATCCATTTATTAACCTCAATTAAGTCCAATGCTAAATTCTCCAGCTTGGGATATCTGAATTTTGCTCCTCGAAAAGATTTGCTAGTGTAATAAATTGGCATTTAATCTCCATAATCCTCGCTGATCAAGGCAGATCTAATAGCTGATTCAGAAACTGCCAAGTACAAATATAGATTTTCTCCCAACACTGGTCGGGAGAGTAGTGAAGGTGCTCCCAGGTACTTTTTCAATTCCAGAAAGGCTTTTTCACATTCATCATTCCATTCTAAGTTTTTTCTGAGCACCTTAAATAATGGTAAACATTTGTCTGTTGTTCGGGACACAAATCTGTTGAGTGCTTCTACACGCCCTGTTAGCCTTTGAACATCATTTTTATTGGTCGGGAATTTTATTTCTATCAAGGCCTCGATCTTATATGGATTAGCTTCAATACCCCTTTGGTTTACTATATACCCGAGGAACATTCCCTTCTGAACTCTGAAGACGCATATGGTCAGGTTCAACTTCATTTGGTTCTTTTTCAATTGATCAAACATCTCGTTGAGGTCGGCAATATGACTAACAAATCTTTTTCTCTTTATGAGGATATCATTAGCATACACCTCCATGTTCTTAACTAGCTGCTCCTCAAATACTTTGTTCACCAGACTTTGATAAGTGGCACCTGTATTTTTTAGACCAAACAACATAACATTATAACAATAAGTTCCTTGGGGAGTAATAAAGGAAGTACTTTCTCTATCTTCTGGCTTCATTTTGATCTGGTTATAACCAGAATATGCATCCATGAAACTCAGCAACTCATGCCCCGAAGTAGCATCCACCAGTTGATCAATTTTTGGAAAAGGAAAATGATCCTTTGGGCATGCCTTGTTTAGGTCAGTGAAATCTATAAACATCCTACACTTATTGTTTTTCTTCTTGATCATAACTACGTTGGCCAACCACTCCAGGTACTTCACATCTTTAATAAAGGAAGATTTTTGAAGCTTTTCCACTTCTTCCTGTAGAGCTTGGTTCTTATCTGAGATAAAAACTCTTCTTCGCTGCTTTACAGGATTGACCTCCTTATTAACATTAAGCTCATGGCATAGGAAATTTGGGTCTATGCCAGGCATATCTTTGTGGCTCTATGTGGACACCTGCTTTTTTGGTCTCAATAAGGCCATCAACTCTTATTTAAGAACTGGATCCAATGACTCTCCTATTTGAGTTGTTCGTTCTAGTTTATCATCGTCCAAAACAATTCTTTATGTTGCCTCTATCGCCTGGCCTTTTAAAAGCTCTGATTCATCTCTTGGATCTAAAGTTTTAACCTCAAATTCACTATTCGGTTCAGATATATCCACTTGATAAGTGGTTATTTTCCTCTTTACTTCTAGCATATCTTCCTCCTCGACATATAAATAGTAGTATTCTTGAGCTTATTTTTGATCTCCTTTTCCTATTCCAACTCCAAAGTTGGTCAGGGACTTCAGACATTGATGAACAGTAGAAGGTATAACTTTAAACTTTTTCAGGCCTACTCTTCCCATGATCATGTTGTAGGAGGAATGAACATTTTTATCCATTACAAAGAATCTCACTTTCTCTGTCCCGCTCACCGGCCAAGTCTCGATCAACACATCTAGCTTGATTCTTCCCAATGGAAACACCTTCTTACTAGAGAATCCAATTAGGGGCCTGTGGTAAGGCTCTAGTTGGCTAAGTTTTAAATCCAAACTATCAAAATAGGGATATAACATAATGTCCATCGAACTGCCGTTATACACTAATGCCCTTGCTACAAATACATCTTTCATCCTGATTCTGATCACTAAAGGATAATCAGGAGGATACAATACTCTAGATAGATCATTCACGGAAAAGACAATCACGAGCTTATCCTTTTTGAATATCGTTAGTCGGTCTTCCTCTGCAAGGTTGATTCGCTGGATATAGGAACAAGCTTGAGCCTCATTAAGGTAAGCCTTACTTTCAGTTGTATGATCTCCTCCTCATGTAACCCCACCTATAATCATATGACAATCAAAAGATCCAAAACTAATTGTGAGTACCTCACATTTAGGTTGTCTAGGCTTCTTGGGGAGATCAGGATCGTCTTCTGGATCATCGCCATGGTTTTTCTTCTTATCTTCTCTAGGCTTAACAGGTGATTTATATCTCTGTCAACCTCTAGCGCTAGCTCTCCCACCAGCCTGCCGATCTACAAATCTGTCCAATTTTCCTCTTCGAATGAGTGCCGCTATCTTATCTTGGAGAGCAATACATTGGTTGGTCGTATGGCCATGGTCTTTGTGAAATTCATAATACTTGGACTTTCCCTCTTATCAACAGGTGACCTTAACTTTTCAGGCCAACTCAAATCATTGTTATGCTTAATTTCTTCCAAAACATGATGTATATCCACCGTTAGGGGAGTGTAATTGGTAAATTTTCCGAGTTGATCTAGACTTTCTTTTACTTTCGAATTCTTGCGCTCATCGTGATTCTTTTGTGCCTTCTTATCCGACTTCCCTTCAGACATAACTTTCGCCTTTGCATCTGAATTCTTTTTAGCAGCCATAGCTTCCTCGGCGTTCATAATCTTCGCTTCTTTGGCCATCAATTCCGCCATCGTCTTCGAGGGATCTTTTGCCAAAGTATAATATAGTTTGTCGGGGAGAAAACCACTTGTGAGGGCAGTGATTGTAGTCTTCTCCTCGTAATCAATAACTTCTAATTTTTCGTTGTTAAAACGAGTGATATAATCCATGGTACTTTATCCCACCTTCTATCTCACACTAAGCAAATGATCCACTCGCTTTACTGGATTGTATCCAAAGTAGAAATTACCAATGAATAGCTCGACGAGTTATTAAAAGCTAAAAATCTGCCCCTGAGGAAGACTATTATACCAGATTTGAGCAGATCCAGTGATTGTTCCTGAAAATGCCCTGCACCTCATCTCATTCGGAACAATATAGATATCAAGTGTTGCTTGGTATCGCTTTATATTAAGAACTGGATCAGTCTTCCCATCATACTTGGGAGTGACCACTGGAGCTTTAAACTTAGTCGGTGTAGGGAAATCTACAATAGTTTTCACAAAAAGAGATCTCTTAAAAAAACTTCTCTTGAGAGGATTCTTGGCCATTTCTCTCAATCTATATTCCAAACGCTGAATGGACCCCTTCCAAGCATTATTGCTAGCACCAGATCTATTGGTGGCAACTCTTTTATGCTGACCAACTGATTATGCTGAGATTTCCTCTTGCGATCCTTCTCTTTGGTTGGATCAAGAAGTTTGTCAGGTGTTTGATCTGGATTGGGCTGAACCATCCCTCAAGTCGCTTGGTCGCCGAGTATTTCCTGATGCAACCCGAAAGTAATTTCCCCTGGGTCCTAAATAATTGAAAGGAGGGGCCCTACTTAGCCTTTCTAAGGAACTCAATCTTTTTGGAATGAGGGATTGTCCATCAGGGGCACTAAGAATATTGATAGAGGAAATTCCTCTAGGACGATATGAAGGATCCTTTGAAGTTATGGAATGGCTTTGCCCAACATTCCTTATTGGTGGCGGTGGAATACTCCTTTAATTGGATTGTGCATAGCCTCTTAACCTTTGGCCAGGCGAGCCAAAAGTCCAGTTAACTCATTGTTATTTGGAGGGGAAAGGGATTAGGCGGAATTCCCTCATTTCTGGTACTTATTTCAGTGATATTAGCCATGTTTGATGAATTAGTGAAAATGTTTAGCAATACGTTCCCGCAGACGGTGCCAATCTTTTGATGCAAAAAACTAGACTAGGCCTAATTGATTGATCACAGATAAATAAGTAAAAACAAATAAGACAAAGATATTTTTAAAGTGGTTCGGCTTAATGGAATGGCCTACGTCCACTGCTATGTCTACTTTGATTTGTTTTTCGATCCCCTGCAATGAGGGTATTACAATGTATTTATAGCCCAAGAGGGGTGTTGAGAGTTGTCATGTGAAAGGATGGCATGCCTTCATTTGTTAGGAATTTACATCAATACATAATGAGAATTAAATATAAGACTACTCTCGCTTGATTGGCTATACCGATTAGATTTCCAGCCATTGGTCGATCTTCTGAGTTGGTCGGGCTTCCCTGTTGGTTCGGTTGCCTTGTTGATCGGGGATTTGTATCATGATGACTTGGACTTATGCCGCATTAGATGACACGTGTTGGTTTATAATTGGTCCACATAAGGTGGTGAATTTTGGTATCAACATATGCAATCACACACGAAAAATAAGGAAAAATCCCTTTTCAGGGCAAAACATATTTTTCATCACTTAAGAGACTTTTACAACATTATTAACATACAGACTACTTAATAAAACCTTAAGTATAAAGCACAGTATCTTTAAAATATCTAAAGAAAATGACTCAGTCCATCCACAAGTGGCGGTCCATCCTCAATATCCACCGATCAGCCTTCAGCCTTCTTCAGCCTTCTTATGTCGTGATCACTGGGGTAAAAAATTTAACCGTAGTGAATTCTCTCCACAATTGTATGTAAGAATCAAAACTTCTTAGGTTTCAGAATGATTCACAAAACTATTAGGGGATGTAAAGTTATGAATCAAAAGTGTTTTTGTAACAGAAAACTTGAAAACTTTTGCAAGAGATATGCAGAAACTGTTTTGTTGAAAGTCTTACGAAATTTGGTGTCAAAATAGTTATTTATAAACGCAACAAAAATTTTGAGGCAGTAAATTCATTCAAATGAAATTAAAATTTGTTCAAACGGGAAAGCCATTTCGTTTGAATGAAAACTTAGCTCATTCAACGAGAAAGCAATCTCATTAGAATAGGCTTCTAACTAGCTTCTAATGAATTCAAATAGTGAACCTTCATTGTCTGTTCGTTTGATGTAGATCTAACGAGCCTTCTAACGAACATGCCAGTTCATTCGAATGAGATAGAATCTCGTTTGAATGAGGTGATTTTTTTTTTTTGAAACTATAAAATCTATCCTCGATTTTTTTAAAATAACTTCCCAAATAAAATTTATAAAAGTTACGGAATCCTAAAATAATTATACCTTCATGAGATGTAGAGGAGTAGAACTTAGGGACGTGAATGTACGGTTCATCACATCAGTGCGACTCGGTTTGTAACGAGATATTCCAAATATGCCAAAGTGTAAACAAAACAAACAAAAAGCCTAAGCTAAAATATTTTCACGTATAAATATTTCACTTTGTCTATTTTGGTACAAAACTGATCGAAACCCAAATTAAAAAAATACCCATCTATGACAAAAATGTCCTAATACCCTTCCCAAAACGTAAAAATGGAACGACATAGAGAAACTTTGTCTTCAATCTCATCTTGAGCTTCCCTTGGGTAACTTTGTCTTCACCTGGTGTAAAATATTCTTCCTCTTGGGTACCTACACACAAGAAGCAAAGAAAAATACCCTGTGATGCATAGAGTTTGAAATAGAAAGAAAAAATAAAACTCACATTGAATCTCCCTCATAAATAAAACTCATCATCAAATCAAAACTCCCTTGTAATTTGTTCTCCCCCTTTATGTCCCAGTATAGACAAAGGAGGGGAAACTAGACATGAAGTATAAAGCATTATATAGAAGAAATACGATATCATCACATAGATATGTAAACATTGCACGTATAATGATAATCAAAAAGGTCATCAAAACTAATTATTTTTGAAATTTTTTAAATTTTTGTCAAGTATATATGGTACAACTACAACACAATAACTCAAGCACAAATAATCCAAACTATGGTAAAGTATTTGACAACCATGGCCACGAAGAGTCACAACACGATACCATATATATAATATGCAAAATATACCAAAAAAATACGGCATACATATATAGGTATAAGCGACCACAAAAGTCGACACAAAACACATAATCTTTACACACTATCATAGTATTGATGTGTCTAAACATGTGAGATGGAATGAATGAGCGCAAAATAGATACAAATAAGTTATGACCCAAGTACTCATATATGTTCAACAAGTTCTAATTGACAAAATTTTATCAAACTATGCTTTAACCTCATGTGACAAGATAAAGTCGACTTAATGAAAAAATAATTTCAATGCACACAATCCTAGAATATTGATGATTCTATAAATCAATAGCATCATGAGAAAATAAAAATAACTAGGATTCATTGTGAAAACATGTTGATCTTTAACTACACACCCTCAAAAGAAAATCATATATCATATTTTTTATTGTTTTCTTTTCTAAATTATTCTAAACTTATTTCTTTTGAATGATCAAACATTAAAACAAGTAGGACCAATTGGCAATTTTTTTTTAATTTTTATTGCCTTTAATCCTTTCATTGAGCTCTTGCCAACGGTGGATTTTCCACAAAAGGAAATTTGCTCCCTTCGTAGCCCTTTCCCGTGCACACTCAACTTTTTTTCAATAGTAGTTACATGGTTCACGGCCAATGGTTCTTATATGAAAAAATTCCCCATAGTCACAAAAATATATATCTAAAAAAAATGATGGGATAACATCTCATAAAGATCTAATATATACATATGAAGTTAACGTTGAAAAATCTCGTGCATGTGTGTGCGGAGGCATATAGAAAGTCGAATCCATAAAGAAAATCACGTTCGAAACATCTCCACAAAAACGTGGTTAAGAACAATCTAAGTATCTATAATCATAACCAAATGTCCTTGCCACATAAAAAGTACGGAGTGAATTGAATTCAAGCACACTAATATACCACACCAAATGTTCAAAACAAAAATGCACTAAACACCAAAAATATTTTTTGTATTTTTAAAAAAAAAATTATCAAATAAAATCTTTTAGTATTTTTTCAATTTGACTCGATAAAATAAAACTAAAATACAAAAGATTCATATGTCGTAACACTAGCAAACATATATCAATCACAACAAGAGTATGACAAATAAAATTATGCAAGAAATCACCTAGAAGATATAACTGCGAAGAGTCATGTGCAAGCATGCGAAAATCAAGAAGTCTAACATCTAGCGCCTCCAAAATAGATTCCCTAACCTAAATAGATGTATACTTAACGCGTCGGGTTTTCGGAACCAAAGGGGCAATAGACTTTAACTTTCTAGGACCTCTTCCAAGGTCATAACAAAGCTCCATAAGGTGACCTTTCCAACCACAATGAAAACATTTGTAAATGCGAGGAGTGTTACCTACGGGTTGACCTTTTTTAACGTCCTTGGATGTAGTTGACCCTATAAAATAAACAATGATGTTGACTTTAAAAATGAAAGCATTAGAAATAAGGGAGCTAGTACCAAAACTACTCGAGTCTTTTATATCATCTTGTAACATAAAAAATTTAGACTCAAGTAAAGAATTAGACACTTAAAGTTTTAGGGACTTCTTCTTCATATATTCAATCATTCCTAGAAGGTTATATCACTCTACCTCAACGCTAGAAAACTTATCCCTAAGAGTCTTCTCACGTGCCCTCAAATATAAAATCAATTTATCCATATCCTCATTGACACATAAACAAACCCTAGAAGTTTTAGATTTGTCTAATTCTTTCTCTAAAAATCGAACTCTAGCATCGCTCTGTTTCTTAGACACTTCCAAAATTTTAAAATCACGATCCATGTCCACAAGCTTCTCACGAAATAAATCTCTTTGAGTTTGAACAATTTGCAAAATTTCCAAAACAGCTTTAAAACTAGATATTTCTTTTTCAAGAATTTTAATTCTTTTAGAAAACTTCAAATTCAAAGTAGATATATTTTCACTACGGCTATCCATCGAGAGAAAAGTAAATAAACTAACACAAGAGATATGGATAAACAACCACCCTAAAAAGCAGTAAACAAGGATGGAACATGATAACTTAATGAAACCCGCTCTGATATCACTTGATAAAGTTGGTATCAATAGGAAAAACTCTTTGAAAATCAGGATCACACGATAATTTGGTGTGACCTGCTCCGGTACCAATTGATGGGGTAAAAATGCTCTGATACCAATTTTACCAAATTTTAATTTTTGATTAAATTAGATTTGCATTAGCAAAATAATCCAACTACATATATTAAATCAAACATTCAATCACACACGATAAATAAAGAAAAATTCCTTTTAAGGGAAAGCTCAATTTCTAGCACTTTAGAGAGTTTTAGAAGACCATTGACTTACAGACTACTTGATACACTCGCAAGTATAATGCGCAGTGTCTTTAAAACATCTAAAAGAAGGCTCAGTCTAGAGTCGTCTATAGGTGGAAGTCCACCCTCAGTATCCATCGATCAGCCTTTAGCCTTCTTCAGTCTTCTTCTGCCGTGATCACTCGGGTCATAAAATTTAGCCGTAGATAATCCTCTCCATAAGTGTATGGAAGATACAAATCTTCTAGGATTTTAAAACGACAAATAAAAATTACTTGGGGATGTAAAGTTGTGAATCAAAAAGTGTTTTTGTGATAAAAACTTAAAAGCTTTTGAAACAGATATGCAAGATACGTTTTGGTAAAAGTATTAAGAAATTTGGATAAAAACAAGTATTTATAGACGTGGCATAAATTCTGAGGTGGCAATTTCTTTTGAACAAAGTTAGAATTCGTTCGATGGGAAAGCCATTTCATTTGAATGAAAACCCAATTTGTTCTAACGAAAAATCAATCTCATTAGAATAAGCTTCTAACGAATTCAAACAGTAAGCCCTCATTGGATGTTTGTTCCATGTAAATCTAATAAACCTTTTAACGACACGCCATTGTGTTCGAACAAGATAGGAATCTTGTTTGAACGAGGTCAAATTTTTTTATTTTTAAAACTAAAAAATCCAGGATCGATTTTTACAAATAACAATTCAAATAAACTCTATGAAAAGTTATGAACTCCTAAAAGAATTATGCCTTCATCAGATACATAGGAGTCTTGAACTTAGGGATGTGGAGGTTCGGTTCATCGTGTCGGTGAGAGTCAGTTTGTAATGAGATATACCAAATATGCCAAAGTGCAAATAAAATAAATAAAAAGCCTAAGCTAAAATATTTGTGCTTACAAATATTTCCCTTTGTCTATTCTAGTTCAAAACTAACCGAAATCCAAATTATAAAAAGTTCACCTCTATGACAAAAATATCCTAATACCCTTCCTAAAACCTAGAAATGAAAAGATGTAGAGAAACTTTCTTAATCTCATCTTGAGCCTCCCTTGGGAAACTTTGTCTTCATCTAGTGCAAAATTTTCTTCCTCTTAGATACCTGCACACATGAAGCGAAGAAAAATACCTCATGATGCAAGAGTTTGAAATAGAAAACAAAAAACAAAACTCATGATGAATCTACCACACAAATCAAACTCATCATCAAATCAAATCTCTCTGTCATTTGTTCTCCCCCTTTTTATCCCAAAATAGACAAAGGAGTAGATTCTAAATATGAAGTATAAAGCATCATATAGAAGAAATAAAACATCCTCGCATATATATGTAAACAACGCACGTGTAGTGATAATCTCAAAGGCTATAAAACCCAACTATTCTTGAAATTTTTATCAAGTATATATGATACAAATACAACACAATAACTCAAGAACAAATAATTTAGACTATGATCAAGTATGTGATAACCATGAATTCAATGTAAACTGCAAAAAGTCAAAACACAATACCATATATATTTTTTTTGGATAAAGGAACAGACTTTATTAAGTTGGTGAAGATGAAATGCCTATCTTTAGTGGCTCACAAACTAAGTTAATAAAATTCTTTGTAAAAATAACCATTTAATTTTGTCTAAAGGACTCAAAAGGGAAAATCTTTAAAAATAAGAGAGACATCATTATGTATTGATGCAATTATAATGCTAATAATCATCTCAAGCCCATCAAAGGTCTTCGCACCAAATAGCCCAACAAATATAATATGGTAAAATATAAGTGAGAATAGCTTGAAGAGAGGGACCATGAGTAAGAATCCACCAACTAATGAGGCGAGATTTTATTAAGGACCCTTTAGATTGACAACCCAAAATATTATCAAAGTGAGTCAAAATATGATTAGCCACCTATCCCTTAGAAAAATGATGATCCAAAGTTTCCATCTTTCTATTAGCACAACATCTACACTTGGAGACTACACGCATTTTTAGGCCTTGAATATTCTCATCGAGAGGGAGTGCGTTAAGAAGTAAATGCCACTTAAACATACAGATCTTAGGGAATATACGTTTATTCCAGATCATGTTAAAAGAGAATTGGTTCAGGTATTTAGGTCTAATAGTATTTTAAACCTCATTGAATATAAATTTGCGACTTTTTCAAGTGGAATCGGTGTCGTTAATAAAATGTTCTCGAACCAAGTTCCAAACTTATTGCATACGCTTCCAGGTTGGACTAGAATATTTTAGAACACCTTTATATCCGACAAAATTATAGGGACAAATTTCCAATTGAGTCAATTTGTTAGTGTTGGATTAATTTTGGACAAAACTAATTGATTCATAGGATATTAGTTTGTTGTGTCTTTCAAGCCTATGATAATTGAGTTGAAGACCTAGAGGCCAAGCCTAAAGTGAAGATATCATCAGTGCTAGTTTTCGTGCCTTGTTTTTTGTCGTCAACATTTCAAGTTGTCCAAAGTCTCTAATGGTATGAATGCATTTAGTATATATAGTATATATAGAGACTTGGAGATTTTTATGGGTGTCTTTTAATAAAACCTTTTGTCAAAACGACTTCATATTTTTATAAATAAGTCATTTTAAATAATCAATAACTTATAATGCCTCCTTAAGTGCTAGTGATCCGAAAAAGGGGGAGAGTTCCCCCAATGAGAGAAAGTTAGTTGCTTTCTTGGCATGTCATGTGGGCATCGATGATAAATCTTACCATTAAAATTCTCATGTGCATGACACTTCTAAGTCCGTTGAATCCCAAGTGAGTGAGGGTGAAACTAGTGAGGAAGAGAAGGTTGATGTGAAATAATTGCTAGTTGCCTTTAATGAGTTGTATGCCGAAGCGATGAAGGTGAAAAAGGCAAATTTTAAATTTCAAGCTAGGTTGAATGAGAGTGCGATAGAAAATAAGGATGTTTTTATTGTGGATCTTAAGGCAAGAGAGAAGAAGCTTAGGGAGAAGCTAGAGTGTGTTAAGAAAGAGAGAGATAATCTTCATAGTTTGATGGAAGAATTAAAAAAAGAGGTGTTAGAGTTTAAGGAGTCTAGGAGTTCACGTGATTCTATGATTAGTGAGTTAGAGAAGAAGTTGAAAGGCTCGAGTAAGGTGAAGTTTGACTTGGAATTCAGGTCCAAAAAGTTGGAATGGATGTTAGGCACCGTCCAAGTCAAAAGTGATAGGTGTGGTATAGGCTAAGATGATTGAGTTATTACCATTACCAAAGCCAATACCAACCGTATGAGAGATCCCACTAGGAACGTGAGGAGAGGTTGACATTTTGGTAATCATTCTCGCCTTCTTTACACTTGTACACATTATGGTAGGAAAGGTCACCTTAGACGTTTTTTATATGGACTTAGGAATGCTCCTAGGAAGTTAAGGAATAAAGTCGTTTTAGTTCCCAAAACCCCCATGCATAAGTTCACACTTTCTTAGGTTAGGAAATAGGACTTAAGGCTTTAGGACTTGAACTACACGGTTCTCATTTGGTTGCACTTTATTCTTCCCATGCTAGAGGTGATTGTGTTGCCATATTTGGCATATGCTAGTCTTTTCATCATGATTTATATATTTCTAGTGTTATGACATGTGTTCTTTTGTGTCATATTTTTATTTATTTGAGTCTTATTTGAAAAAATATAAAAAGATTTTATTTTTGACATTTTTTGAGAAAATACAATTATTTTTTGCTTTTATTTGATTCAAAATATGTTGAAAAACCAAAAATTTTTTTGGTTTGTTTTTGTCTTTGAGTTAACATGTTTGGTGTGGCATATTAGTGTGCTTTGACCCCCATCCTTTCATTATCCATGTGTCTAGGACATTTGGTCACAATATTTTATGTTTAGAATGATCTTAACCATTGTATTACGGGGTTGTTTTGAAGTTGATATGCATTTTGATTTGACTTTGTATATATTCCATCTTTGTACACATGCACGAGTTAGTATGAAAGTTTAACATCTCATCCATATTGGAGTTTGGTAAGACCTTATTATCTTAATTTTGTCATCTATGCGTAAGTAAACTTATGGAAGAGGTGTGCATGTAATAACCGTTTACCATGATGATGATATTAAAAAAATTAGTAAGTGTTCACGGGAAAGGGCTACGAGAGTGAAAAAATTGACTCGTCGTGAAAGCCACGGTTTGAAAGAGCCCAAAAGAAAATCAAGGCAATAAAAAGAAACAAGTGCTAAAAGTAGGGCCAATAGGATTTTCTATAAGTTGAGAATGATAGAAACCTCAAAAGAGCTTAAAATGTAAATATATAAAAGAGGGAATTGGTTGGAGAAAATTAAAACTGGTTTGCACCACGAATCCTTATGTTGAAATATTGCATCATGATGCTATTATTTGTTGAATTGTTAATATTCCGGATTTGTGTGCATTTTTGATTTTTTTAGTTCATTTAGCTCTCACTCTAAATGTCACATATGGTTAAAATAAAGCTTAATGATTTATGGCTATCAATTAGAGTTTCTTGATCGTTTTAATGTATTGGAATTGCGATTCATTTGTTTTAGTTCATGCCCATACATTCCATATTCATGTTTGAGCACATTGGTACTATGTTAGCATGTAACTCACATTGTTTTATTTGTTGGTTTTCTGTTTTGCTACTATTTTATGATTTCTACTCTTTTCAGTTAACTGTTTCAAGAAATTTTTTCACTGGACGAAACTACATGTTTTCCAGCACTAGATCTGAGTTTTTGGTTTTTCTCATTCGAGCGACTTATCAATGTCGCGCAAGGCTTCAAGCGACGAGCCTATATCATTTGAACGACAAGGCTATCTCGTTCGAGCGACCTTCTAGGATTTTTGTTTTTCCTTCTGTTTCAGTACCCTAGTTCATATTGATATGTTTTTTGGTACTATTGGGTTGCTTCTGGATAGTTTGTTGTTTTCATATTCTCATTGATTACATATATTACTGCATTGTGTCACACCTGATTAGATTATTGATTCATGTTGTGTGATTATTGTTTGGTAGCTATAGGTTTGACATTTTTTTATCATTATTAGTTGATTACTTCATTGATATCTAAATATATTTCATTGATTGTCTCATGATAGATATGCTTATCTTTTCACCGGGTTATCTATTTGAGATAAAAGGGGGGAGATGCATGTGATGTGGGGGAGATTTTGTTTGTTGAGCTCATAAATTTTGTTTCATTACAAATTGATATCATATGCTTACATGCTTATATGTCAGTATTAATTAGTTTCCACAAATTGGTATCCTGATTTAAATATTGTTTACTAATTGGTATCCATATTTTTGCTCACATATTTTACATCATTTCTTCCACCATACTTCACTGGGTATTTTTCTGTCTCATGTGTGTAGGTATGCTTAAAGAGATTCGATATTTCAAGACTACATCACATTTAGACAGTTCATGCTTACTGAACCATTATTTACTAGTCTTGTCTTGTATTTTTAATTTTTGGTTTATAGGATGGGATTTAGGCATCATACGACTTGATGGCCCGGCTTAGGCATTTTAGTGTTGGTTTTATCCCGGAATAGTCAAAGGGGGATATTTGTAAAGACAAAATTTCCAATTGGGTCGGATGTATGTTTATTTGACTTATTCCCGCAACAAAAGTTGTTTAAGACATAGGTCGTATTTTTATTATCACGATCCGTCACAGACTATAACGTATTGAAGTTTATTGAAGACGTTGCAACAAAGCTTCAAAGATTTATCATGATTATCTATGGTGAATATTTTGTCTTCAGTCAAATTCCATTCCGAGATCACTTAGTTACGAATGCGTAATTTTAATGGGACTCGAAATATATTTTTATATGCTTAAGGATGTTATTTATTTAAGAAAATATTTTTAATTTTTTTTAAAGTGTTTCAAAATGTTTACACTTTGTTTTATTCCAATAAGGATGATTAGAGTTGTATTTTATTCAAACTCTATTTCTCTCTGTCGCTCAAACGACATCAAACGACATTAGCAGTCATTTGAGTGAGATCACTATGTTGTTCGAACGACATAGCCATCTCATTCGAGCGATAGCTAAAATCGTTCGAGCGAGTCACCGCCTTAAAAAATCTATTTAAAGTGTGGTTTTATCAAAATTTCGTAAGTGTGCAATCTGAAAAATAGTATACGAACCAGTACGTATTTTGCACATGTTTTCTAAAGTTGTCTAAGTCCAAAAACATCCTTAGAGTTTCAAAGAGTTTTCATTGTCATATGCAATAGTGATCTTGTTTGTACTAAGAAGGATTTTGTTCTGCACTTTGAAGAACATCGTTGGGTTTTGCGAAGAAGAAGCGAAGGAGTTCGTGTTTCGATTTCTTAGACTTTCTAAGCTACATCGGTGGACACCAAGACATCCATGGAGGCGACCGCTCTGGACATGTATCGCGAAAGGATTCATATGGGCACTGTGGATAAGTGATTGAAGATAAGAAGAGTGTCAAGTCTCATTGGGATCGAGTCATTGAGTAAGACTTGTGTTTGTTCCTTGTAATTCCACATCATGGTGATTTTTTGGCTTGGGCCATTCGTGGTTTTTTCCTTTTGTGGTTTCCTCATACATCCGTTATTGTGAGTGTTCTTTTCTTTACTTTACTTGCCTTAATAACTCGATGCATATTTAGGATTAATCAAGATAAAATTTGGTTAAGTTAAAATTGGTTCGCAACTTGGTGCAGTTTAAAAATTGGAAAAAGGTTTTTCATAAAAGAAAAGTTGTTTTTTATCATCCGTAAAACTCATTCGAAAAAAAGGGGCCTGCACAGTCTAAGCATAATAAGGCCAAGAAATTTCCTAAAAATATTAACGAATATCTTAATAAGGACGAGTCAAATAAATGTTATAGTTGTGAGAATTATGGCAATAGGGTATTCGAGTGTCCCACTAAACTGAGGAAGGAGGGAAAGAGACCTATTTCATATAATGTCAGCCTTAGTGATAGTGAACCGAAAGAGGGACCCGATTCCCCATTAAGATAAATTTTATCGCGTTCATGGCTCGTCATGTGACTATAGTGAAAAGTCTTTCGTTAAGGATAAATTAACACATGACAGTTTCGAGGCCATTGTTTGTGAATCCCATGAGTTTGTTGGTAAAGAGAGTGGCTAAGAGAGTGAGAATGAAGAATAGGCAAAGGGGAGTGAACTTCAAGCAGCCTTTCGAGAGTTGTATGCGGAGTCGTTGAAATTAAAAATGGAAAACTTGAAGTTAGAAGCAAATATGAGAGAATGTGTCATTGGTAGTGATGAGAGTGTTCTAATTGAAGATCTTAAGTCACGTGAGAGAACTCTTCGTGAGAATCTAAAGTATGTAGAAGGTGAAAGAGATATCCTTAAAGTTTTAATGGAGCCTATGAATAAAGAGCTTCTCGACTTTTAAGAGAGTAGGAGCTTACTTGAGTCTCTAATAGTGGAGCTTGAAAAGAAATTGAAAGACTCAAGTCGTGTCAAGTTTGATTTGGAGTGTAGGTTGGAGAATTTTGATAAAATTTTAGGCACCGTCCAAATCAAATATGACATATTTGGTATTGGCTTCGATACTCAAAATGATTCCTCTAATAAAGTTAAAACCATGTTTTTGAGAGAATCGTCTAGGAAAACTTGAAAAGATCAATCCTTAGGTAATAATTCACACTGTGTTTTCACTTGCAACATTATGGTCGGAAGGGGCACCTTAGGAAATTTTTTTTATCTTAGAAATGCTCCTAGAAAGTTAAAGGGTAGAGTCACCAAGGTCACCAAATCCCAAGAGCGTCGTGTTTCACTCATGTGGGTTAGGAGATCTGATTTGGGGACTTTATGTGATAGAGTTTATGATTCTCATCTACTTGCACATGATTCCTCCCTTGCTAAATTTAAATGTTGATTGTGTTAGT
This sequence comes from Sambucus nigra, assembly GCA_949130495.1. Taxonomy (NCBI): domain Eukaryota; kingdom Viridiplantae; phylum Streptophyta; class Magnoliopsida; order Dipsacales; family Adoxaceae; genus Sambucus; species Sambucus nigra. The sequence goes on from OX422211.1 coordinate 442,966,407, forward strand.
GTTGTTTACATACACTAACTTTTGTGCTTTATGATAGATTTTTACTAGTTGTATGTTTGTCATATTCTAGTTAATGCCTCATTATATAAATTGTGCTAGAATTATGATATGTGTGTCTTTTGTAATTCATTTGTTATTTATTTTGTCTTATTTAAAAAATACAAAAAGATTCAGTTTGTCTTTTGAGGTAATTTTTTTTAGTTTTGGTGTTTGTTTAAAATTGTTAAAAAAGCTCAAATTTTTGTTTGTGTGTATTTTAGTTTTACACATGTTTTGAGGCCTACACTTGTGTTTGAATCCTATATCATTCCTCGCTTCCATGTGACTAGAACTTTTGGTTATGATTTTCAATTCTTAAAATGTTCTTGCATGGAGAAGTTTGATTTTGAGTTTCATTATGGATTCTCTTTTTATATGCTTCTCACACACATACATGAGATCTTTGAACTTTAACTTCACATGTATATTTGAGCTAAGTGAGATGTTATCCTGTCAATTTTTGTCATGTACATGTTGCTATGACTATGGAGGACTTGTGCATGTAACAACCGTTGCACATGAGATTTATGTGAATTATAGAATAATATATAAGGGTGCATGGATAGGGTTTAAAAATTATGGCATTGTAAAAAGTAGCGAAGATCCATAGAGTGTGAAAAGGGCCTTAAAAAATGTGGCATTTTAAAAAAGTAGCCAAGGCCTACATTGTTTAGTTGGTATGATTCATTCAAAATAAAATAAAAAGAATTATTATGTATGAGGGAGTTTGGATGGAAATATCAATGATTTTGCACAATAACATTGTATCATAGTTATGCGTATTTTGCCATTACTCTATTGGTTTGTAGAATCATTAAATTTATAGGTTTGTATGCATGGTGCTTATTTGTTATTTAAGTTCACTTTATCTTGTCACATGAGGCTAAATATTTATTTGATAAAGTTTTTGCAATCAAATAGAACTCCTTAAACATTTTTAAATGATTGGGTCATAATTTTCTTGTCTCTAGTTCACACCCCTTCACTCCGTTTATGTCATATGAGTGTAGAAAGCTTATTGTATTTTGTGTTGTGTGTGGTGTTATATATATATATATATATATATATATATATATATATATATATGGTATTTCTTTTATTTTTGAGTCTTTGCTTTGTCATCTAGTCCTTGTATGCTTCATGCTGCTATAGGTATCCATTTTGTTATGATTGATATCCCATGCTTAATTAGTACACTCTAATTGATATCTTTTTGTTATCGCATCGTAGTTGGTATCTATTAATCTTTGTGTGAATTAGTTGATCTTTTAATGCCATGTTACTTTATTGTTCTTGCCACTATATACACCATTGCATGATGAACTTATTTTTCCCTTTATACTTATCCCTTATTTGATTTGGGAGGAGAATCTAATTTAGTTAGGGAGAAACATATTATTTAACGCACCTTAAACCTTGTTTATTCCTGAATAAAAAGGGGGAGAAATGGTATCTAAACTTTTTATATTTGGGGAGATCTATCTTAGGGGGAGACGCGCGACTTTCTTAAGTGGGTTATGTTAGACAAATGGGGACATTTATTTATGCTATTTATACTGCAATATTCCCTATGCGTTTGATGGTGTGTTTAAGTGTGCATGCTTTTCATCTTAGCGATAACATTTTTAAAGAAAGAAAAGCTTCTCATTCCATGTGCCAGTCAAGCGTCTGTATTTTTTTATTTTTGGGTGGCATTTTATCCTTTTAGAAGAGCTTGACGGCCCATAGGATTTTTATTTTAGGTTTTGTCCCAGGATAGCCAAAGGGGGAGATTTGTAAGGACAAATCTCCAATTGAGTCAATTTGTCATGTTGGCTTAATGACAGACAAAACTAATTAATTCATAGCATATAAGTTTTGTTTTGTCCTTTAAGACCTATGACAATTGAGTTGAAGACGTAGCGGATAACCCTAAAGTGAAGATATCGTCAGTGCCAGTTTTCGTGCGTTGTTTTTCGTCATCAACATTTCAAGTTGTCCAAAGTCTTTAAAGGTATGAATGCATTTAATATATATAGTATATATAGAGACTTGGATATTTTTATGGGTGTCTTATAAAGCCTTTAGTCAAAATGATATCGTTTTAAATCTTATCATAAAAGTTTTTGGGCTTTAAAAGAAATTTCTGATTTTCTAAAAAGTTGTTCAAATGAAACTGAGATCTCCTTCAAACGAGATTCGTAAGTTGTTCGAACGAACATTCTAATGAGATTCATTTCATTTTTTCTAAAGTTTTGTTAGAATGGTCGTTAGAACGACATGGTTCGAATGAAGTTATCTAACATGAATTGTTCCCTTTTCAACACTGAAATCTCATTAGAACAAAGTCGTTCGAACAACATTCAAAATTTGTTCAAGCGACTTGGGCGATTTAGCAGTTTTTCCTCAATTTTTTGTTCAACTTCCCATTACTGCACTTCGTTTTTACTAGTTTTAATATGTGCGGGAATATAGTTTTAAACATACTTTTTTAACACTTTCCTATAGCCTTTGAGAGAAAAATTCTTCATCCAAAAAGTCCCTTTTGTATTGATAATTTTTATGGTTTAATTTCTACCAAAAAACATAAAGTTTGCAACCATAGTTTATCATGATCCAAATTTTAATATATATACTTGTTTGAGATCATCTTGTTGACATTGGGTTTCATCTCTACCCCAAAAGATAAAGTTTCCTATGGAGGAGTCTGTGTTTGTTATTTTGTGGTGCGCATATGGAGAAAGGCTTCATGTGTTTTTGATGGTTGATTTGTCCTATCGATGGATTTCGAGAGTACAGTAGATTTCGAAATTATCAATTAGGAAGAGGTGGAAGCAACAAGAAGCGTCAAATATTGAGAGGGAGTCAGGTCGAGGAAGTAAGTCTTTTGTGTTGTCTTTTGTAAAGCCATACATAGTGAATTTGTTGTTGGACCGTCCGAGGTTTTTTTTGTTGTGGTTTTCCTTGTACATCACGCTCTTGTGGTTGTGTGTTTACTTTTTATCTTGCAAAATTCAGCAAGATCAATGCTTAGGTTAACCAAATAAAAATTGGTTCAAATCACAACTTTAGTGTATTTTGGTGCTAGTTTAATTTAATTCAAGCCATCTAATTTAATCTGAAAATATTCATGCTTGGTTTGTTTAGCATATATCAGAATTTATAATTTTCAAAAGTATACCAAAGAAAATCTGGCACACGTATATGTATAAATGATGGAAAAACTCGATACAAATCATATAAGCTTTACCTACTAGCATATTATATTATGTCTAAACATGTGGGATGTAATGAATGGGCATGAACTCGATGAAAATAAATTATGATCTAACCACAAAAACATGTTTAGGAAGTTTTAATTGACTGCAAAACTTTATCAAACTAAGCTTTAGCCTTAAGTTATAAGATAAAGTGGACTTAATGAACAAACAAGCACAATACACACAAGCCCTGAATATTAATGATTCTACAAATTAATATCATCAGTACAAAATAAATATAACTAGGATTCATTATGGAAACCTTTTGATCTTCAACTAAACACCCTCAAAGATAAACACATATCATATTTTCTATTCTTTTCTTTTCTCAGTTCTTTTGAAGTTATTTCTTTTGAATGATTAAACATTAGACCAAATTGGTCGCTTTTTCGCAATTTTTCTATTTTTATTGCCTTAAATATTTTTATTGGGCTCTTGCTAATGGAGTATTTCCTAAAAAGTAGATTTTCTCTTTTCGTACCCCTTTCCTGTGCACACTCATATTTTTTTCTATACTAATCAACATCGCTCATGGACAACGGATCTTACATGCAAAAATCCCTGATAGTCACAAAAACATATAGATGACAAAATTAATGGCGGAACATCTCACAAAGCTCATATATATATATATATATATATATATATATATGTGTGTGTGTGTGTGTGTGTGTGTGTGTGTGTGTGTGTGTGTGTACGTGAAGTTAATGTTCTAAAAGCTCGTGCATGTGTGTGCGGAGGCATATACAAAGTTGAAATCATAAAGAAAATAAAGTTCAAAAAGACTCCACGAAAACATGGTTAAGAATAATCTAAGTATCTATTATCATAACCAAATGTCCTAGCCACATGAAAAGTTCGTAATGAATTGGATTCTAACACATCAATATGCCACACCAAAAGTGTAAAACTAAAATACACAAAACACCAAAAATCTTTTTGTATTTTTCAAACAAATTTATCAAAATAAAATGTTTATGTATTTTTTCAATATGACTCGAATAAAAGAAAAAGAAAATACAAAAGATACACATGTCATAACACTAGAAAACATATACCGTAAAGCATAGTTACAGTATGACAACAAAAATCATGCAAGCAATCATCCATAACATATAGCATGTAAGATTCATATGCAAGAATGAGAGAATCAACTTGTTTAACATCTAGCGACTCCCAAAAAGTTTTCCTAACCCAAATAGATGTATACTTAACGCGTCGGGTTTTGGGAACAAAGGGGACTGTAGACTTTAACTTCCTAGGACCTCTTCCAAGATAATAACAAAATGACGTGAGGTGACATTTCCTACCATAATGCGAACATTTGTAAACATAAGGAATGGTACCTATGGGTTGACCTCTTCTAACATCCTTGGATGTGGTTGAATCTATTAATAAGCAATGGTCTTGGCTTTAATAACATAAGCATTGGAAATATGGGATCCAATACCATCCCTACATAAAATACTCGAGTCTTTTAAATCATATTTTAACTTAAAAATTTTAAACTCAAGTAAAGAATTAGACTCTTTAAGTTTTAAGGAATCCTTGTTCATATATTCAATCATTCCTAGAAGGTTATCTCGCTCCCTCTCAAGCTAGCGAACTTATCACTAAGAGTCTTCTCATGTTCCCTCAAATCTAAAATCAATTTATCACTATCCTCTTTAACACATAAACAAACCCTAGAAATTTTAGAGTCTTCTAATTATTTCTCTTAAAATCGTACTGTATCATCACTCTCTTTCTTGGACACGTCTAAAGTGTTCAAATCAAGATCCATGTCCATAATCTTCTCATGAAAGAAATATCTTTGAGTTTGAACAGTTTGGAAAAGTTCCAAAACAGCTTTAAAATGAGAATTTTCTTTTTCATGAATTTCAATTTTTTTAGCAAACTTCAAATTCAAATGAGATAAATTTTCACTATGGCTATCCATCGAGAGAAAGACAAATAAAACAACACATGAAAGATGAATAAACAACCACCCTAAACCTCATTAAATAAGGATCGAACATGGTAACTTAATGCAACCCGTTCTGATACCACTTGATAAAGTTGGTATCGGTGGGAAAAATGCTTTGAAAATTAGGATTACACGATAATTTGGTGTACCCTGCTCTAGTAACAATTGACAGGGTAAAAATGCTCTCATGCCAATTTTACCAAATTTTAATTTCTGATTAAATTAGATTTGCATTAACTAAACGATCCAATCACAACTATTAAATAAACTTGCAATCACGCACGAAAAATAAGGAAAATTCCCTTTTTCAGAGAATAACCTAAGTTTCAGTACTTTAGAGAGTTTTACAAGACTATCGATTTACAAACTACTTAATACACCCTCAAGTATAGTGCATAATGTCTTCAAAACTTCTAAAGAAAATGGCTAAGTCCAGATTCATCCATAGGTGGAGATCCACCCCTTGGTATCCCCCGATCAGCCTTCAGCCTTCTTCAGTAGTGATCACTCGGGTCATAAAATTCAGTCATAGAGAATCCTCTCCACAACTGTATATAAGATACTAATCTTATAGGGTTTTAAAACGATTCAAAAAAAGTATTTGGGGATGTAAAGTTATGAATAAAAAGTATTTTTATAACATAAAACTTGAAAAATTTTACAACAGATATGCAGGGCACGTTTTGGAAAAAGTCTTACAAAATTTGAAGTCAAAACAAGTATTTATAGAGGCGACACAAATTTTGAGGTTACAAATTCGTTTGAAAGAATTTAAAAGTCACTCAAACGAGAAAGTCATTTCGTTTGAATGAGAACTCAGTTCATCCAAATGAGAATGTAACCTCATTAGAACAATCTTCTAATGAATTCAAACAATAATCCCTCGTTGGATATTTGTTCGATGTATATCTAATGAGCCTTCTAACGAACATGCCACTTCATGCAAACGACATAGGAATCTTGTTTGAAGGAGGTAAACAAATTTTATTTTTAAAACTAAAAAATCCAGCCTCGATTTTATAAGAGTAACATCCTAAATAAAATTTATGGAACGTTATGAACTCCTAAAAGAATTATACATTCATGAGGATGGCAAAGTCAAATAAAGATTATTTAAAATTTATCCTTACAATTCTTCCTATGACTGTTTTGTCATAAATATGGAAATCTAGGTGTAAGGCTCATTACGAAGGCATTCCTATGCAAAGTCAAATTACAATCTGAAATGTTATATGCGTGGTTTCTGAGCAGGTTGCAGTCTTAAAATTTGAGAGCCACATGGCATAGTTTCATCAAGCTCTTCTATAGTATTTGACATAAATGTGTATCTAAATTAGCCTTGTTGTATTATCATAAGATGGTTACCCCCTCCTAGATTTTCCATGAATCTTAATGTAGATGGTTCAAGTAAAGGAAATATAGGTGACAGTGGTATTGGTATTATCATTAGAGGATATAATGGAGGAATGATTCAAGCTCTTCAGGACTATATTGGTGATACAACAAGTTTAGAAGTAGAATCGATAACTATTCTTAAAGGCATCAAAGTTTGTTTAGGTATTGATTTCAATAATCTCCTTATCGAAACTTATTCCTTAACTTCTTTGAATCTTATTCAAGCAGGATAGAAGGTCCCTTGGTACTTAAAGGTATTGTTAATGATATAAGATTGTTGATGTCTACTCAAAATATCATCATCCAACATACTTGGGGATAAAATAATTCTGTTGCAAATGGTTTAGCTACTTTAGCTTCTTCTACAAAAGTTTCTTTATCATATCATAAATTCAGCGACCTTCTAAAGATGATAAGGGGTCTTCTTAACTTAGATATATGGGGTATGCCAAATGTAAGAACTTCTTAATCTTTGTTAAGTTTTCTTCTGCTTGTAAGGCCACCATGGAGAGGTGTTTTCTCCATTATTTTATAATAACATAGGACTTTAAGCCTCCCCTCCCCCCACCCCCCACCCCCCACCCCCCCTCCCAAAAAAAAATAGAGGAGTCTTGAACTTTGGAGCATGGAGGTTCGGTTCACCGTGTTGGTGCGAGTCGACTTCTAAAGGGATACACCAAAGTACAAATAAAATAAATAAATAACCTAAGCCAAAATATTTGTGCTTACGTTGAGTTCAGACACTTTTTCTAGTGTACGGTGATTATTATGTTCATATCATTTTTCCCTATTACTAGACTATTTTTCTACTGTATTTCTATGTTTAAATTTGTTTCTTCCTTTTGATATATTTTTAAAAAAATCCAAAAAGGTTACTTGTTTTTAAGAAAAAGTTTAAAAACTTCCAAAATGTTTTATTTTTGTTAAAAAATTTGAAAAAGACAAAATATTTTGTATTTTATTTTTCACCATATATGGATGTGCATTTAAGATATTCGAATCACCCCTACATTACAACCATTCATGTGACTTTTTCATGGTATTTTGATACAAATCTTCATTTTTAGTGTGCTTAATAATGTCTGGCTAGTATTTTATTGTTATTTTATAATTAATTTCTTCATGCTAGATTCTTTATCTTATTTATTGCACAGTGCACGAACTTTTTAAACATTGTGCTTGCTTGTCACATGTCAAATACAATTTTCACATCTAAATCGTGCTTAATAACGAATCAAATGTACTAGAGATAAGTCGTGCTTATAAGAACTATTACCCGGAATTCATTTCTCAGAAAATTTATTATATGGAATGGAATGGAAAGGGGATACAAAATAGCAATTTCTCTTTGCGTGAAAATCCACCTTTTGTAAAAAGTCCTAAAAGATTAACTAAATACTAAAATAGAAGTGCCAAGGCTATTTTATTTTCCATTGATGCTTCACTATACATGAGCATCATGATATCTTCAAAATATTGAGAGTGAATTTAAATATATGTGATATTTTGAGGGTGTTATAAAATACAAAATCAATAAGTTTACACAACGGACTCTCTTGGAAAGCATTAAATAGTTTTTTGTTATTAATTTGAGGAGCATTTAAATTCATGACATGTTATATAAGTTGAGTAAATTTTATTTATGTTCACCATTCTTACACTTAAGGTTGGAATTGAATTCTTTCTTGAGAAGTATCTCAACAACTTCGTTCACACGTGTTATGAATGCCTATGTTGATTTGCTCATGAAGAATGTTCACACAATTACATTTCGTTTTCATCATTAGACTATTTTCCTATCATTACATGGTGTAATCTGTTTGTACCTTTATGTACATTTTATACATATACTTTTTATACCTTGAGAAAATTGTTTTTTTTTTAAATAGTTGGTATTCTACTTTGAAATTTAATTGCATGTGCCTTATTATTTATCTTTATGATGTTATTTCATTTGGATTCGGATGATGGCTGCTTATAACATTTTGTTTATTACGTAAAAAAATGGGGAGAACAAATTGAGAAGAGTTTATTTTTTATTTAAACTCATATGCGTCATGGTATTCTTTTGTTTCATGTGTGTAGGTCTCTTTCTCTTCGATAATGATCTCATGGACTACATAAGATGAAGAATTTCATTTAAAGACAAAGTCACAAATGTCATTCCGTTTTGGGTTTGGGAAATTCGTTTGTAGAATACTGTCTTTATGGTTTTAGTTTGGTATTAATTTTTTGTTTTTGTACTGGGATACCAAAGGGAGGATTTATAAGGGCAAGGATTAATAATTACTCATAGTTTAGATATTTTTGCTTATTCCATTACAAACCAAACAATACATACACATATGCTTCCACACGATCTTTGAAGACATGTTAGTGATGGAGCGACGTTCTGAAGTTCAAGATGTTGAAACCATCACAACATAATATGGAGGTATATGGTTGTTAAAGTTTTTAAGTTTACGTAGTCAAAATAATCTAGAATGATATTTTTTTACTCAAGGCATTTTTATGAAACAAATATTTTCGAAAAATATTTTTTTTCTCTTTCTAATTTGTTGGAACGAAGTTAGATTTCGTTAGAACGAAATGCAAATTTCCTTCAAAGGAGTTTAATTTCTCATTGGAAATAACTTTTGTTTTGTTAGAACATACATCTAATGAGCATCAAACTGGAATTTTTGTCACCAGAAATGATCTCATTGAAAGCTTGTTCGAAAGAGATTGGCTTTTCGTTCGAATCAGACCTCGTATCTTTAGAGAAAACTACTTTTTCTGTTTGAATGAAGGTGAAATTTCAATCGAACGAAACTCCTCTATCTCCAAATTTTTTTTTTTCTATAAATCGAACTTTTATGAAAAATTGTCTTAACTCTCTTAGTGAAAACGAAATTAGATATCCGTTCCATAAGCTTTCATCTATTTATTTCTTTGAAAAAACTTTTTGTTTCCAAATCACTTATCCCGAGAATGATTTACTAAGTGTGTCGAACCCTAGTTCCTTATCAAACATAAAACCCTTGTAGGGTATTGTCTATGGATGATTTGTGGAGCTGCGACTCTACTACAGAAGAACCTAAGGTTAATTAGTGTATACCGAGGGAAGATATACTTCCTCTGGGTGTTTCGGGATTGCATCATATTCTATTGAAGATTGAAGACCCTATTCATTATAATTAGTGGACTTATTAGTAGTCTATAAGACATCGAGTCTGTCAAACTCTTTAACAATGATGAATATAGGTTGTACTGAAAGGTATTTTTCATCAAATTCTTCTTCTACTTAGTTTGGTTGGTTTGGCATAAGTTATTGAAAATTATATTGCATGCACCCTTAATTCTTATCAAGATAAAATTTGGCTAAAAATTGGATCTTTGCTTGTGTAGCCTAAGATACAAGTAATTCCATATAACCTTGCATTTTTAAAGACGATTGCTCTGGTGGAAAACGATTGAGAAAAAGGTAAAGGGTTGGATTTATAGGGTATTTATACTTTTGAAATGATGGCAATAGTTACTTTTAGAAAGAGGAGACACTCACCATGCTTTAGGAATGGACATGACACTTAGGGATTGACGCACGCCACCCCAAGCATGCATATCATAATGACATGCATCCGACCTAGCCTTTAATAAAAATTTCACAAGTCAATCCGGTTGGCATGCGCTATAGAGATTTTCGATACGATCTGAATTCTGAAGGACGATGCTATTCTCGTATTTAACACTTCACTCATTCAAGTCACCTATTAAATTCTCAAAAGATCCAACACTTTGAAGAATCTGATATAAGTCCTATCCATGAGTAAATTCAAGGGGGATTTATTTTACCATAAATACGGGACACTAGAAAGACCAGTGAGATTGCAACACTTTTCATCAAAAAGTGGTCGAGTTACTTGATAAACTTCTCATTCTAGTTAGCTCAGTAGTCATTTTGCTCGGATGAATAGTTAATGATGTCAGTTGGCACCGTTAATGGAAATTTTCAGTTAACACATTTGAGTCATGTGATGAAATATGAATAGTCCCACTCACATCAATGTGCACGTGGATTATTCTACATAATAGCTCACCCTTTCAATAGGTTGTAACCAACTCATCATTAGCCATCTCTTGGCATGTAAAAGGTGAACACCACCTATCCCACTACTTTATCTCTGTAATAACTATTTATAAATAGCACTCAATCCCATGTCATAATGGATCTTGATATTATTCTACCTAACGGCCATACACAAACCCTAGAGAGAACCTCAAGAGTTTGTGTGCACTTTTTTTGACGACTTTTGCCTATTGAATTACAAACAACAAACACTACACATGCGTACATAGGCACCTCTTTGGACTGAATCACTTTAATCATTGATTTTTTTTGTCTCACATACCTCTCTATTTTATCCTAAATTGGCAAAGTGATAATTTCTCCATTTTTTATTTCTTATTATTTGTATATTATAGTTAAGACGTAAAAATATTATACTATTTTAGATAACAACTACATTTGTCAATTTTTCAATTGATGGTGAATCAAAATACCATATATAGATGCACACACACACACACACACACACACACTCTTGTGATCACGATAGGAAATATAAATATTGATTCAATTCATAAATATGTTGTATGAAAAATCACACGATATCATTTTTTTATTTTAGAGGATTATAAAAAACAAACGAGGCGATCAAAATGGTCCTTGTATAATATCGCATAATTGGACCATAGAGCTTCGTGCCCATGACAAAGTGCAATTATACAATAACAATGTTGCATAATATACCTCTGTGAATATTGAAATGATAGTTTGTTATTGTAAGCTTATGACTTCCAACACTAGAAGTAATGAAAAAAATATTTTTCATTATTAACCAATATACAAAGCATGTACTATTGTGCCCATAAACCGAAGTAAATTTCTTCAGTAATTGCTTTCATATAAGTCACCGTATATGAATGGGCGGTACCACATAACAACATTACATAGGCTCTTCTGGAGCCGCAGGTTTAATGATAGTTGAAATCTTTAATGTACTTTTTAGTTAGAGACCATTTGATGATGATGTTGATAATAATAATAATAATAATATTAATTTAATGTTCGTATCAGATTAAAGGTATTATTATTTTCATTATTATTATTATTAATTTAATCGTTTCAACTAGTTTTTATATTATGTTAAAATGTACTTTTTAGTTAGAGACCATTTGATGATACAATGCTACTCTGCTGCCTATGTATCCAAAACTCGAGACCTTACTTAAAGTTCATATCAGATTAAAGGTATAACACATATAGACACACATATGCACTTGACACATTAGGCATTCATGCATTTGATTGATAGATTGTATGCCTAAATATTTTCTAAAAGTAAATTATATTGTTTTTGTTGAATAAATTTTTTCTCTTAAAATTAAAATTGGAATAATTTTTATTAAATATTAAATTCTTATTTTTAAAATTTTTTTAGAATTATTTTGAAACATAAATAAATTTTAAAAATAATTTTCTTGTTTAAAGATGTCAATTGTGCACTAGTCCTAATGTAAGACAAATTGTGTTTTCTATCACTCATATATCTCATGTGCCTTATAGATATGTGATAAGAGATTTAATCTAATGGTCTATATATATGCTAATGTTATTATCCATGTGTGTGATTTCCATACCATGAAAAGCCACACGTTTGGAGCTCTTTAGCATCATATCTATTTAGAAAGCATAGGTTTTTTCATGTGATAAGCAACCAAAGTGTTAAAATTATGTCCCAAATAGACGTATTTTAATTTCTAGTTCTCGATATAATTTTCCTATGTGTCTATTTACTTATTTTATTAGTCAAAATACATTAGCAAATTTAAACGCGCTATTTTAAGGAGTTTTGGGAAATAAACAATTACAGATTAACTTTCAAAGGCAAAATGATAATTTTAAATAACCAATTTTAGACTCAAACTATCATGGAAATTGTGGGCTTCAAATCAAGGGACACCTGGATTCAAACGGTGTGTTAATTCGATCTCAGACAAAAAGGTTACAAGATTTGTGGTAACACATGATAACGTCATATCATGACACGAGGTGTCGCATTATGATGATAAGTGGAACCATATGATGATAAAATGTGGCATCACGGGATGATGACATGGGGCAACATAAGATCATAACAATTGGAACCAACCTAGTTTCTTTTCCCTTACTTTTTTTACCCACTTTCTCTCCACATTCTTTATTCCTTCCCTCATTTTTTTTTATTATTATCCCATAATATTTCCATCAACCATCACATGCCCTCATATAACAATTTCATCCACCCTTAGTCTCTCCCATCTTCTTCTTTCTTTTCATATTTTTTTATACTTTCCCCATAATATTCCCACTAACCAACACATGCCTAAAATATATAAATCCTTTGCACATCACCTCCTTTTTAAAATTTAGTTAAAATCACTAATCACTTTTATGAAATTTAAAAGGTACTCTTAAGCCATGCTTCCACCTATGAAAGGTCCATTTGTGTTCAATATGTACATCCAATTTTTTTAGAGAAGACTAATTTTTAGTTCATCTTTATAAGGTAATTTTAGGTTAGTTTAGTATAAATTTTTAATTATTTCTTTTGTATTTTTTTTAGAGAATTGTGTGAGGAAATTTATATTTCGAGATACAACTTGTGAGTTTGTGAGCCAAAACTTAGATCCAAATATTATTGTAAAACTTAGATTTGTGGGTGTTCTTCAATTCCAATGTTTGGAGGTTCAAAAGAAATGTAAGGAGACTTAGTTTAAATATTGTTGTCTTTTATTTATTTTTTTCCCTTTTCTTTATGCCTCTAATGAATTCGTTTGACATTTTATATGTAAAAATTCTCAACAAGTTAGGATAAATTTCCCATTCAAGGGGTGAGATAAGACCTATATTGATTGTTGATACCAAAATTAGTATGCTGATGTGGACGAATAATAAGAAGACACGTGTCAATCTACGTGGCACAATAGCAACGAGGAAGTTCATTCCCCCGACCAAGTCAGACTCACTCCGAGCAACAAGTATACTCCGAGGAACTCCATCTCTCCGAGGAACTCCAACGCTCCGAGGAAATCCAGCCCTCCGAGGAACTCCAGCGCTCCGAGGAACTCTTGGATGACGAGCAACTAAGGCGGTTCGAGCTGCATCTCGACCGCATCATTGATTGCCAGATAATCAACAGTTCAACTATTCATTGAATGCTTATCATCTTGACGCACACGTTTGAAGAGCATTAAATGAATTACCCTTTCATATGTGGATCATTTAATGTAACACCCTTTCATGTACAGCCTAAGGGCTATAAAAACCTTGTATCACCCTCATTCAAAGGGACCGGAATTTCTTGATAGAACTTGTAATCGAGAATTCCCAAACACTTAGCAATAACATAACAGTGGACGTAGGCCATTCATACAAGGCTGAACCACTTTAAAATTCTTTGTCTCATTTATTTATCTGTGATTGAATAATTAGAGTAATCTAGTTTTTTACATCAACAGATTGGCGCCGTCTGTTGGAACGATTTGTTATTATCATTTTTCACCAAAAATCATTCATCATCAATGGCAGATAATCCGGAATCCAGCAATCGAAACGCTGGAAATGCTGGAAATCCTCCAAATCCCTCTGCACCTCCAGATCTGGCTGGGATTATGACGAATCTGGCTCAAGGACAAATCGATATGCAAGAAATAATGAGGCAACTCATACAGACCCTTCATGGCGGTGCACCTGCACGTTCAGGACAGCGAAGTGGTCAGAGGCAAACTTATTTACTTTCTTCACGATCCAGGCGTACTGAGTCATATCGTAATGAGGAATCTGATGATTTCTCTTATCAACCTGGGCGAACTTCGTCAATAAGGGCTACAGATACTGATCAACGTATCACTCTCTCTCCAGAAAGACCCAGTGCCTTGGAAAGACTGAGTAGGGTGTCTCCTTTCAGTCGATTAAGCCCTAGGAGGAATAGGAGTCCACCTAAGACCATGTCGAGGAGTTTTCGACGACCATCAGATCTAAGAGAAGGATCAGCACAATCACGACCAGTTGCTCGTCAAGATAGATCTCAGGAGGCCACATCAGAACAATCAATTGCTCGAACTAATAAGCCCAAGGAAGGAAACGATTCGTGGAAGGGTTCCATTCAGCGCTTGGAGGATAGATTGGGAGAAATGGCTAAGGCGAAGAATCCCTTACAACGAACTTTTATTCAAGGGACACCTTTTGTCCAGGCCATTGTGGGTTTTCCTACCCCATCAAAGTTTAAAGCACCTATGGTGACCCCCAAATATGATGGAAAGACAGATCCTATTCTTCATATAGAGCAATATCAAGTTGCCGCCGATATCTATGTTGTCCCCGACGAGATGAGATGTAGAGAATTCTCAGGAACTCTTACTGGACCTGCCCAGATATGGTACAACAATCTTCCTCGGGGTAAGATTTCAACTTTCTTTCAATTGGCCGATTTGTTCATCGGCAATTTCTGTTTTGGAGCAAAACCAGTAAAAAGAGTAGCACACTTATTAAGTGTTAGACAAAAATTTGGTGAGAGTACTAGAGATTACATAACTCGTTTCAATAACAAGAAGCTGGAAGTCATAGATTATGAAGAAAAGACAGCAATCACCGCCTTGATGAGTGGGTTGTTGCCTAATAAGTTGTATTACACTTTGGCCAAAGATCCACCTACAACTATGTCAGAGTTGATGGCAAAAGCAGCCAAAATCATGAATGCCGAGGAGGCTATGGCTGCGAAGAAGAATATGGATAAAGAAACCAAGGTGGAAGACGACAAATCCAAGAAGAAAGAGCATAAGGTCAATGGCGGTAACAAGCATTCCAAGAATAATAAATCGTCATGGGAAGTCCTGAAGAAATTCGATAATTATACTCCTTTGAAAATGGATATTAATCATGTCTTGGAAGAAATCAAGAATAACGAGGAAGTAAAGTGGCCAAAGAAACTGAGGTCAGACCCTGAACTGAGGAACAGGGATAAATATTGCGAGTTTCATAAGGATCACGACCATATGACCAAAAATTGCATAGCTCTTCAGAATGAGATTGAAACACTCATCCGAAGAGGGAAACTAGCAAAGTATGTTGATCGGGAAGGCGAAAGAAGAAATAATGACCGAACTAGAGAAAGGTCTAGATCTCCTCGTCGAGCAGAGGAAAAAAGGAAAAGGGATCATGAAGATGATACAGAGGATGACCCCGATCTTCCCAAGAAACCAAGGCAGCCAGAACGAGACCTTACTGCAGAAAGAAAAGCTTACCTCGATGAGGCTCAGGCTTGCTCATACATTCAACGGATAAATTTGGCTGAAGAGGATCGCCCGAGGAAGGTAAACAAAGAGAAGCTGGTCATTGGTTTTTCAAAAAACGACCTGGCAGGTGTTCTTTACCCTCACGACGACCCTTTGGTGATCAAAATGAGGATGAAAGAAGTAGTGATTTCAAGGGTGATGGTAGATAATGGTAGTTCGGCAGACATCATGTACTATTCATGCTTTGACAGTTTAAATTTGAAATTATCTCAATTGGAACCTTATCATAGACCTCTATTGGGTTTTGCTGGCGAGAAAGTCTTTCCACTTGGGACGATCAAGTTGGATATATTTATTGGAACTTGGCCTGCTTGTCGAACAGAAAAAATATGCTTTTTTATGATGGATAAGAATGTACAGTCAGCTTACAACATCATCATGGGAAGAGTTGGTTTGAAGAAGTTCGAAGCAGTCCCATCTACAGTACATCAGTGCTTAAAATTCCCAACAAATTTCAGAGTAGGAGTTGTGAAAGGTGATCAGAAAGTAGCTCGGGAATGCTATTATTCGTCTGCCGAGCAAGAGGAGCTTGAAGAATCAAGGAAAAAGACTACTACCTACCAGGTGGATGAAGGTACAGAAATTGAAACACTGGATCCCAGAGATGAATCCCAACTGGTAAAAGGACAGGTGGTGGAATCTACAGACAATGTTATTCTGGACGACGAGCACCCTGAACGAGTAACCCAGATAGGTTCATCATTGGATGTTTCAATAAAATAGGAGTTGATAACTTTCTTGAGAGACAGAAAGAAAACTTTTGCATGGAGTCATGAAGACATGCCAGGAATAGATCCAAACTTCGTATGCCATGAACTCAATGCGAATAAGGAGATCAAGCCTGTAAAGCAGAGAAGAAGAGTATTTAGTCCCGAGAAGAATCAGGCTATACAAGAGGAGGTCAAGAAGCTCCAGAAAGCCCAATTCATTGAAGATGTGAAATATCCAGACTGGTTAGCAATTGTGGTGATGGTAAAGAAGAAAAATAATAAATGGAGAATGTGTGTTGATTTCACTGATCTCAATAAGGCCTGCCCAAAGGATCATTTCCCATTGCCCAGAATTGACCAACTAGTGGATGCTACCTCGGGACACGAGCTGCTCAGCTTCATGGATGCTTACTCTGGTTACAACCAGATCAAGATGAAACCTGAAGACAGGGAAAGCACTTCTTTTATTACCCCTAGGGGAACTTATTGTTATAATGTTATGCCTTTTGGTTTAAAAAATGCAGGTGCGACATATCAGCGGCTGATGAACAAGGTTTTTGCCGAACAAATCAGTTGCAATATGGAAGTCTATGTCGACGATATGCTGACAAAGTGCAAAAAAGCTGTTGATCATCTAGTTGACTTAGGTCAGACCTTTGATCAACTGGATACATACCAAATGAAGCTCAACCCGACGAAGTGCACTTTTGGAGTACGAGAAGGAATGTTCCTCGGGTACATCGTCAACCAGCGAGGCATTGAGGCAAATCCAGCAAAGATCAAAGCTCTTTTAGGGTTGCGATTTCCAATGACGAAGAAAGAAGTGCAGAGTCTTACAGGATGAGTTGCAGCGCTCAATAGATTTATATCTCGAGCAACTGATAGATGCCTCCCATTCTTCAAAACGCTTTGAAAAACTTTCGAGTGGAATGATGAATGTGAGAAAGCCTTTCAAGACTTGAAGAAATATTTGGGAGCACCTCCATTGTTATCCAGACCAATAATGGGGGAGAAATTGTACTTGTACCTGGCAGTATCAGAGAATGCAGTCAGCTCGGCATTGATCAGATTGGAGAATGGAGTCCAGAAGCCAATTTATTACACCAGTAAGGCTTTCCGAGGTGCAGAGATCAGGTACCCAAAGCTGGAAAAATTGGCATTGCCATTAATTGAATCAAGTAGAAGAATGAGGCCTTATTTCCAGGCCCATACCATCGTCGTGTATACCGACATGCCATTGAGACAATCCCTTCATAAGCCAGAAAAATCAGGGAGACTGATGTATTGGGCAATAGAGCTCGGTGAATATGATATTGTGTATGAACCCAAATCATCATTAAAAGGGCAGGCTGTAGCAGACTTTATAGCAGAATTTACATATCCTGATACCCACGAGGAACAAAAGTTGCTCGCTGACCAACCTGTGGATGTTACAGGATCAACAGACATAAGCCCAGATCAACTCCGGTTGGTAAAAGGACTTGTGGATGTAGAAAGATCATCAAATTCAAACCCAGACCAACTCCGGTTGGTAAAAGGGCGAGAAGAGATGGTCGACGAGGAGAGAAAAATACCAGGGGAGGATGAAAGGAAACAACAGATATTTCACCGAGGAACTCTGTCAGATAAGAAATTTGAAGACGAGTTACCTACATGGAGATTATATGTAGATGGGTCATCTTTCACAACAGGTTGTGGGGTAGGGATTGTTTTGAAAACCCCAGACGAGATTGACATGGAATATGCCTTGCGATTCCAATTCAAAGCTTCCAATAATGAGGCTGAGTATGAAGCCTTGATAGCAGGTCTTAATTTAGCAAAGATTATGGAAGCGCAATAAGTGATAGTATTCAGTGATTCTCAATTAATTGTGAATCAAATGATGGGAACATATGCAGTTAAAGGAGAATTAATAGTCAAGTATCATGCAAAGGCGATGGAGTTGTTGGCAGAATTTGATGCCATTCAGTTGATCAGAATACTAAGAATGGAGAATGCACAAGCAGACGCACTAGCCCAATTAGCATCAGCTACTCGCACCGAGCTGCGAAGAATGATACCAATTGAAGTATTAGAAGCTCGGAGCATAGATGAAGACCTGACAATGAATGTTATTACCTTGATTCAGGACCATCTTGGATGGATCCCATCAGGGCATATATTGAGGAGGGAGAATTGCCGGAGGATAAGCTCTCTACGAAGAAATTGAAGTTTAAAGCTGCTCGGTATGTACTAACTAATGGTGTTTTGTATAGACGAGGAATTATGGCAGGTTTGCAAAGATGTGTGCATCCTTCCGAGGTGAAGGAATTGATTGAAGAGATCCATGAAGGGTCTTGTGGAGCCCATGTAGCAGGTCGGACACTTTTGCAAAGGGTGATGACACAAGGATACTACTGGCCAACGATGAGGGCTGATTGTATAGCCTATGCTAAGAGATGTGATAAATGCCAACGTTTTTCCTCCATCCGACGAACTCCACAATCATTGTTGACACCCATAACTTCCCCTTGGACTTTCTCCATGTGGGGAATGGATTTGGTTGGACCATTGCCAACGACCTGAGGAAGATTTTAGTACCTCATCGTCGCAGTGGATTATTTTACTAAGTGGGTAGAAGCTGAGCCTATGATTGATATGACATACGAGAAGGTGTACCAATTCGTTTGGAAGAACATCATCTGCCGATATGGTCTCCCTCATGCCTTCATCACAGACCATGGAACACAATTTGATAACGAGGAGTTTGCTGCCTATTGTCATCAGTCAAACATTTTGAAGGTTCATTCAGCACCAAGCCATCCTCAAAGCAATGGGCAGACTGAAGTGACGAACAGAACATTATTAAATGGTTTGAAGAAGAGGCTAAGTGAGGCTAAAGCTAATTGGATTAATGAGCTACAGTCAGTATTGTGGGCTTACCGAACAACTCCCCGAGCAGCGACTGGAGAATCACCATATATGCTGGCATTTGGAAGCGAGGCTGTAATACCTGACGAGTTGGGTCTTCCAACACACAGAGTGCTGAATTTTAATTCCCCAGTCAGCGACCTGATGAGGAGATTAGATTTGGACATGCTCGAGGAAGTTAGAGAAGAGGCAGCCATTAGGAATGCTGCTTATCAACAACGAACAACCCTGTTCTACAACAAGAGGGTGAAAAAATGCGACTTAAAAGAAGGAGATTACGTGCTAAAGAAGGTCATTCAGAAGCACAATAAGTTGGAAGCAAACTGGCATGGACCTTACCGAGTTACTGTAGTTGTCCGATCAGGAACTTACCGAATAGCAACTCTAGAAGGAGAAGAATTTAAGAATGCATGGAATGCTGAACACCTACGCAAGTATTATTAGTGATGTAAAATGTAAAGCAGTTCCATCAATTTGAATAAAATGATGATATTTCGCAATCTTCTCTCCTTTTATTGAAAGTTTTTTGGGGAATACTAGTGTGTTTAACACTATGCTGCTCGGTATGCAACGCTGCTCGGCAGTAAAAGAAGACGATAGTTTAAACCCACGACCAACTCCGGTTGGTAAAAGGGCGAGAACAAACTACACTCCTTTGGTTAGGAGGTGTACACTAGCGTAACCAACTAAGGTTGGTAAAAGAACTAGTGGACATGATAGTTCAGACCCACGACCAACTCCGGTTGGTAAAAGGGCGAGAACAAACTATACTCCTTTAGTTAGGAGGCGTACACTAGCGTGACCAACTAAGGTTGGTAAAAGAACTAGTGGACATGATAGTTCAGACCCACGACCAACTCCGGTTGGTAAAAGGGCGAGAACAAACTATACTCCTTTAGTTAGGAGGCGTACACTAGCGTGACCAACTAAGGTTGGTAAAAGAACTAGTGGACATGATAGTTCAGACCCACGACCAACTCCGGTTGGTAAAAGGGCGAGAACAAACTACACTCCTTTGGTTAGGAGGCGTACACTAGCGTGACCAACTAAGGTTGGTAAAAGAACCAGTGGACATGATAGTTCAGACCCACGACCAACTCCGGTTGGTAAAAGGGCGAGAACAAACTATACTCCTTTGGTTAGGAGGCGTACAATAGTGTGACCAACTAAGGTTGGTAAAAGATCTAGTGGACATGATAGTTCAAACCCACGACCAACTCCGGTTGGTAAAAGGGCGAGAACAAAAGATTATCTCAAAATGCCAACTTATGTTGGTCGGGAAGTAAGTTTATTACATAAAAGTTCCAAACTGAACCAATTATAGTTGGTCGGGGATAAAAACCCACTCACTGTAGTTGGTTGACGAGGAAAAATCTTTGACCTCGGTTGGTCGGGCACATTTTATGAAAAAGACAAAATTTACCAAGTATAGCTGGTCGGGGATAAAAACCCATTAATTATAATTGGTCGACGAGCACAACTTAACAACCTTGGTTGGTTGGAAAGGAAAATCCCTCGTCAGTCACTGGGATTACAGTTGTTGAAGAAGATGCTGCAGACTTATACTGTGCCAGCTCTTTCTGCAAATTGTTATTTTCTTGCTCTAGCAGCTCAGCAATCTGTCTACACGCTTCAACTTCACCCCTTAGGGTTTTTTCCCTGACATCGTACCCAGCAATGATCTTTTTGTGGCCTGTCTCGGTAGAAAGCTGTTGATACCTCTTTTCATACCCCTCGTGAAAAAGGGCAGTTGAGTCTTTGTACTGAGTCTGAAGATCTTCTAAAGTATATTGAAGCTCCTCGATCATGTCATAGTAAGCCACATTATTGGCCACAGCTCGATCAAGTAAGCCCTTTTGGTATTGATAAGCTTCTACTGCCTGCTCTGAAGCACCATGGCCAAGGATGTCGGCAACTTCTGATGCACTTAGGTCTGTGTGACCAGCTTTATAATATTCATGTCATTGCTGCATCAACTTTATATCATTAGCAGACAACAGATCCATCCTGGACAGAAACTAATAGAGAAAGAAAAAGAAGATCAAGACAGAGTGCAGATAGAGAAGAGACAATCATATGGAAGAAAAGAACTCAAATTTTATTAGATCATAAGGCAAAGTTACAAAGATCTGGGATACAAAGTACAAGCAAAAGGAAAAATAAAAGAGAATACCGAACAACTTCACACCTTTTCCTTGTCTCCCAAGACTTTCTCGAGAGGCTGGGACGAGGAGCTTGGTTGCTCGGTGGGAACAATAATCTGGCCGGCTGGAGTTGGGATTTGTTCAGGAGGAGCAGGCAAAGAAGAAATCTCCTCAGTAGATGTCTGGTTGGGTTGTGTAGCAATGATTTGATCACCCACTATCAGTGAAGACTCCTCGAATGCAGCTTCATCCTCTTCTTCATCTTCAATAGCTGGAGGAGGACCAGGAAGATGTTGTTGAAATAGTTCAGAGTCCTCGCTCACCTTCTATTCTTGCAAGGCAGTAGCCCAACCATCTCGAAAGTATTTCAAACTTCCATACTGCACCTGAGCCATCATTGCAGCTACCCCCTATCCCATCCTTTGTCCCAACCGGTTCGAAAGGATTTTTTAACAGCCATTTTTCTCTTCATTTTCTCTGAGGAGAGCTTCTCGGATAGAAGATCCTCGGTGGCTTTCAATTTGGCCTCCACCTCCTCTTTCTGGCGATTTACTTTTCGCAGAAGGGACAACTCTTCCTCGGCCGATTTCAACTTATTCTCAAGCTCCCCAAAACTTGTGAGCTTCTCGGCGTATTTTTTATTCTCTATCTCCAAGTCCTTCACCTTCTTTCCCAACTGCACTTTCTCTGCCTCAGACGCAGTCAACTTCTTCTCCCATTCACCCTTATCCTCGTCGTATTTTTGACGGGATTCCTTCAGAGATTGGGCCAAACCCACAAAGGCATCCTCCACTCCAGACGAGGAACTGGAAGCCTTGAGTGCTTCATCTTTCTTTACTATGGTGTTAAAGCAACTCACCAGCTGAAAAAGAAGGTAATGATAAGTCAATACCGAGATACATGAATTGATGGAAAGAAAGAAAAATTCAAGATAAGAGAAACTTACTGAAGCAATGTGACGAGTAGCTAGGGATGTCAGCATATCCCTAGACATGTTTTCTTCTATCCCTTGGACTTCAGGAATAGTCCAAGTCTTTACCGAGCTCATCGCAGAACTCGGGGGAATAATGGTGGGAACACCAGCTCCACTAGCTTGGAGCTGGGGAATGGTCTCAGTCAAAGTGACCGAGGAGGATTTCTTCAATCTCCTCAGTGGCACTTTAGCAGTTTCAACCAAAGAACTTTTGGTTGGGACCACTTCCACAGGCGCATTCTTCTTGCTCGGAGCCACTAGGGGCTTCTCGGCAGCCTTCTGAGGAGCAACAGAAGGGGCACCATCTACTTTCTTTGTCCCCTTTGGGACTTCAGCCTTGTTTCTTTTTCCATCCCCGGCAGAGGAAGTCTCCTCAAAGATAGCAGGAACTCTTCTCTTGCCCATCTTCTGACTTAGAGGAATGTGAGATTCAGGTGAAGATTCCTCAGAAGCTGGCAATGGGTCACTAATGCTGACCACAGGACGAGCTGTAAAGGATGATGTGTAGCTCCTGTACTGCAACAAATATGAAGCAGACCTGATGTGCTCGTCTGCAACTCTTCGATGCAAATTCCAGATTTGTTTCAAATGCTTTATATTAACTTCTGATTCTTTGGGAGTTTTTCTCTTGCTGTCGACTGCAAACAAAAACATATTGAAATGTCAATCATGCATTTATTCAAACATAATGAAATCATAATTTCAGAAATGAAATAAAATGAAAATAACCTATTCCATTGCCATATGGGGGGCATCTGGGACCCTCATATACTGCATCTCCAACCAAAGGGGCATGTTGCCAATTTTTTATAACTACCCCATGTTCAAAATAATCCCTGTTTGCAACAGGGAGGTTGACTACTAAGGCCCTATTCAAAAACCTAGTTTTCAAATAAAAAACATTGTCTAAAACAACCCATCTATAACAGTACATAATCTCAGGAATTCCTATACGAGTTCCATGAGTTTGATTTAACCTATACACCCCATTAACTATTCTCCATGTGTTGGGGGCTATTTTTGCAGGGACAACATCGAAATACTGACAGAACTCTAAACATAAAGGGTTTGGTGGAAAAGAAAATCCACATTCAGCAATAAAGAGGCTAGGGAACCAATGTCCCTCTGCCAAATCAAAATAACTTGAAGGCTCAGAAAGACTCACCAAAGTTACCCAAGAAGGAATAGAGAAGTCAGAACGGAACTTCTCAAGAGATTCGATAATATAAACCATGGTGAATAAAAAGAAATGAAGAAGAAGGAAGAAAATATTACAGGAAAGAGGAGATCTGTTGACAAACAAACGAAGAAAGGGATGAATGCACAGGAGAGAGAAAAGCCATAGAAAACTCGAAAGCAGAAATTGAAAAGGTAGAAGACGATGGGATTGCTTCTGAAGCTTAAATACTTTGCCTTGGGAAACGGCGAAAGAAATTATTACAAAAAATAAACTAGTACGCTACCGGCGGCTAAATGGACAAAAAGGGCACGAAGATCAAAGCGCTTATAAAAATGCAAAAAAGGCGGATTCTGCGAATTTGGAAGGAAATTCAAATACGAAGAAAAGGCTCCTAAAACCCAGGAAGGTCATTTAATATTGCCATATACCGAGAAAGAATGTTCCATACTCCTCAAAGTTTGAAATATGAAACATTGAGGGCTTCTGTTGATACCAAAATTAGTATGCTGATGTGGACGAATAATAAGAAGACACGTGTCAATCTACGTGGCACAATAGCAACGAGGAAGTTCATTCCCCCGACCAAGTCAGACTCACTCCGAGAAACAAGTATACTCCGAGGAACTCCAGCTCTCCGAGGAACTCCAACGCTCCGAGGAACTCCAGCCCTCCGAGGAACTCCAGCGCTCCGAGGAACTCTTGGACGACGAGCAACTAAGGCGGTTCGAGCTGCATCTCGACCGCAGCATTGATTGCCAGATAATCAACAGTTCAACTATTCATTGAATGCTTATCATCTTGACGCACACGTTTGAAGAGCATTAAATGAATTACCCTTTCATATGTGGATCATTTAATGTAACACCCTTTCATGTACAGCCTAAGGGCTATAAAAACCTTGTATCACCCTCATTCAAAGGGACCGGAATTTCTTGATAGAACTTGTAATCGAGAATTCCCAAACACATAGCAATAACATAACAGTGGACGTAGGCCATTCATACAAGGCTGGACCACTTTAAAATTCTTTGTCTCATTTATTTATCTGTGATTGAATAATTAGAGTAATCTAGTTTTTTACATCAACATTGATGTTAATTTAATTTATTAATTTTGTTCCATTAAAAATTGGGTTTAAACTTTCATTTTTTAAATTTATGCCTCGAAAGAGGATAAATTATTTTTGAGAGAAAATCAAATTTTTGAATAATGTTAATCTTAGAATCAAACTAGATATAGGATTTTCTCAAGTGGAATGTCATATCTTAAATTGCAATTCTAAATAGTTAATTTTTTAAAGGAATAAATCATTTATAATAATTTTATCCTAGCGGGTGATGTAACACCCCGTGATTTTAGACCATAAATATGCTTTCTATAAACTAAAGATAAAATAAATATTTTATTAGAATTAATTATTTATGATACTTAAAAACGTTAGTTTTATACATAAGAAATATGGTTTTAATCGAATTTGAAATCGAGGGAAAAATAAAAAAAAATTCTAAGTTTTATTTAAACTGGAAGACCTGGGCTCTTCTCACATGTCGAATCGATTCGGCCCTAGGGGAGAATCGATTTGCATTGGGCCAGAGTTGCGAGATTGTTTGTTTCTAAGTGTTTGTGTTGGTTTAAAAATCTTTTATTATCCTGTAATAAAAGGTTTAGGATTAGACTTTTTCAAAATATTTTTAACTCATCTGAAAAGCAGTAGCCTCTCAAATTATTCTCTCCTCTTTTCTACAAAATCTAAACCCTATTAAAAGTAAGTTTTAACTCAACTGTTGAAGATTCAAATAAAGTTTTCTCAGGATCAACCAAGAAGAAGTCTTAGCTATTTTTGTGAGAGGGTTGCAACCATATAGTAAGATTTTCGAGACGACTTTTTATCAGTCATGAATACTTTTATTGTTTTCCTTAAGTGTTGTATATTTTAAATATTGCCTAAACATTAACCAATCATGTTTTTTGAAGTTAATTAAGAAGATTAATTAGGGAATGTGAAAGTAAAAATCAGGGTTATTTTTATTAAATATAAAAATATGATTTAATACTTTAATCAATTGCATGTTTAGCTCAGGTAGAATTGTGGGACATTCACATGTTAGAAATAAAAATATAAACATGAAATAAATTTTGACTTGTAAAATTACATTATTTGATGTGTAGGTTGTAGAACGGAATAACTATTGTATAACGTTGTCAATACGCGTGTTAAAATGAAATTATGCATTAATTGGTAAAATATAAATTGTAGTGAAATTATGAAATTTGACAACTTGTGTTATTACTTGGTATAACTTGGTTATTACATAATTAGATGTATGAAATTGAATGGCATTGAAATCATAGGATTAATTGGAGAATATTTTTGATAAATTAGGAATATATTTTATATGGGGAATATTCGTGTTAATATTTCAACACTGGCAACGTTGGATGTTTTTGGAGTAGTTATACTTTAATCAATTTTAATAGGTTTCTTGCTAGGTATGTGTAACACCCCGCTTAAAATAATAACGGGTGGCCAACCCTAAACTATAATTAATCAGGAATCTCAAGTGGATGATTCTCAGCATCTACTGACGATACTAAAATAAACATAGCTAACTACCCAATACTATAAAAAGCGGGTTCAAAAAAAAAATTAAAACATACAATAAACATCAACAACATGATAACTACCGAACATGATAATGTACACATACATGCCAAGATAAAAGGGAATAATTCTATAGTACTCCAGAATTACACAAAAGGAAATACCCGAATAAGCTATCGGGTCACAGACAATACAACAATCCTGAGAAAAGAAATATAAAAGTGCTACAACCACAACTCTTGGGTGTAAACCCGATATACAAACTGAGTCCTAATCTAGATTTACAAAAGATAGGAAACGGTTATAACAAAATCCCGCAGCAGTCCGCAACTGCTACAACTCTACGAATACACTGGATAGAAAACATCATTGGCGTCCTTGCAGAGGAACACCTAAAATAGTATAATATACGTATAGCAGGAGAAAAATATAAACGGGTGAGAGCTCGAGGTGTGAAAATATTTTAGCAAGTGCATTAAAATGCATAATAATTATAAATGCACTATAATATGATTAAAGTGGAGTCGCACGCTCCTGGAAATCCAACTCACCCCTCAACTGGAGCGCGCACCTAAACGTATGTACATGATCCTCAAATAACTACCCAACACGTTCTAAGGACAATTCAATCTAACCTACACCTAATACACACTCGCATAACCCATCAACCAAAACATAACCATAACTTCCTATTCTACCTTAACTCACGTATGTATCTGAACTTATGTTAACATATAAATATACATAATCATATCTCTTACTAGAATTTAGCGGATTATAGTTATTAACTTAAACAAGTTATTATCATCCAAATGCTAAGGACTAAACTTCTCTCAACTCTCAACATTGTACTACGTTTTGTGTGTGGGACGTCTCGTAAAGCGAAATCCAAACAAGGAACCCCTCCGATACACTACTCTTTGACAATGTTGATCGTCGAGATTCATTACGCCCTCGGTGCACTATGCATGTAATATCAGATACTTATTTAAAGTACTACTCTTCTTTTATTATATTCTCACAAATCATTGCTTCACCATAACATATAAATCTGAGTGCTAAGGACTAAACTTCTTCCCACTCCCAATATTGTAATGCGTTTCTTGCGTGGGACGTCTCGCAAAGCGAAATCCAAACAAGGAACCCCCCGATACACTACTCCTTGATAATGTTGGTCGTTGAGATCCATTACGTCCTCGGTACCCAACACATAAATTCTACTAAAAAATAGGAACAATAATCTCTAGTTACAAAAATAAGACATTGCGCCGAACCTTTAGGGTCTATATAACATTTATCTAGTTATAAAGCCCAGTCATTCAACCCCAACAAGTAAGTACATATAACACACTTAGCGTACAAGTAAATATCCAAAACCTAATCACTTATGGATATAAAATACTTCACAATGCTATCATCTTCCAGGAATTACTTGCTTTATCCCGGGTTACCATATATCGGATCATTATCACACCACCATGGTAATAAAAACAAATCACAACTTATAGGAAGCGGTCATAGTTCCGAAACTGAAAGTGAGAACGAATCATACCCAAGACTTCTCACCCAGAATAAAATCACACAATAAATAATGGACGACTATTACCTGGGGACTCTACACACCCTACTCCTCAAGCTAGGGGCCTCACCCACATCAGGCAACTTCCCATGATAGCACTGGAGGGTATGCCCACACAATAAGTATATATATATATGCAATCATATCATATATGCAAACCATCACACAAGGTATTTACATCACGCCATATAAGTATACATACTCTTATAAGTCCATATGTATGAAAGAAGTAAATTCATTTATAAGTATATAACTCCCATTATACTAACCGTTGCTAACTCGCCTACCTTCCCATTATTTTTTCACAAAACGATCCCTCACTCTAAACCTACTCATCCATCACACATATTAGTATGAATAGCCTCCCAATTCAATCAACATTTAGGATAATATCTATATCCAAATTCACATCGATCAACAATAATTATCCCCAATCCATATTATGGTTCAATTGATCTTACAAACCATTAACGTTACCACATTTGTGATTTAATCCAAATGTCCAACGTCGCTAAGCGCATCCTTCCTCTATTTTATAGATCCATAATTATCTCCAAATCGAAATCTTGATGATAGTGGGATTCCCCACTAGTCGATACGATAAATTAAGTTCTTACTCTCTCGAAATAACTCAATACGATTCCAATATTTCATCTTAGGTGAAACTCCCTAAAAATATCCAAAATGTACTTCTCATAACATATATGAAGGTTCCAAATCAATAAACCCAAACGAAACAGAGCGAAACTCACTCTAGAAAAACATCACAAAAATAGCCTTATTTCCGAATCGATTCGGCCTAATCCGAATCGATTCGGCCCAGCAAATCGATTTGCCCCTAATGAGAATCGATTCAGTCTGAAGGACCTGGAAGTCTGTCTTAGGCTGAATTGATTCGGGTCTGGGTCCGAATCGATTCGGTCACTCAGATCTGCAAACCGGCAACATTCTGAATCAATTCGGAAAGGGGGGCGAATCGATTCGGCCTGTTGAGAGGCTACGAAAATGGCTATTTCTCAAAAGCCCAAAAATTTCCAAAAATCATTTTTATCATCTTCTCTCCATTCTTTATCAACCCCAACATATTTCTAACATCAAAACTCAATATTTTCTTACCCAATAAGTTTATAAAGTCCTAAATCCATATATCCACACCTCAAATACAAGATTTGCCCAAAATCTAGGTTTTGTAAGGACATATTTTTATAGGTCTGTTCTCAATTTGTTATGTCATATACCGCTACACCGTCGAAGAGCATTCAAGATAAATCTACATCAAGACGGATCTGAATTAATCATGTTCTTCATAAAAAAGACTCCACGAAGTTTAATTTGGTAAGGTTGTGTTTCTAATACCCTAACTTTACACTTAGAGCTTTTCGGATATTTTTACAAAATATTTTCTGAGTGTTGGAGCGGACTTTTTCGTCAAATTCTGAGAATGAGTATTTTTTCTAAGTCTTGGAGCGGACATTAAAATAATATTTTTTGATGAAGCAGTCGTTCAAACGACTATGCACTGTCGTTCGAGAGACATGTGCATGTCGCGCGATGTCGTTCAAATGACATCTGTAAGTCATTCGCGAGAGACACTTATCTCATTCGAACGAGCATGATTTTTTATGCGGCGTGAACCATTGCTCTTTTGTTTCTAACCATTGCTTTGGAAGTTTGTCGAAGACACCGTGCGTTACTCTTATGGGCGAAAGCAAGATTGTATGTAAGTCAATGGTCTTGTAAACTTTTCAGAGTTTTAGAAATAAAAAGGTTTTGCCCTTCCGGGATTTTTCCTTAAACTTGTGTCGCATGCTTTATTTATTTATGGATTGACACACGCACACACGTAGTTGAATGGTTTGGGGCTGATTTAAGTTTGCTTAAAAAAAGGAATATAATTAAATAAGGTTTAATTGGAAATTTGTGAATAATTTGAAATCGATATCACACACCGCGTTTATTCAATTTTTCAGGTTTTAACACTTTTAACCAAAAATCCATAATTTAAATCCACAAATCATGAAATAAATGAAACACATGAATTATTTAGCAAGTTTAATCACTTGCCTCAAAGTTGTAGAGTCTGAATCTTCCTCGAAATCACGTATTGGCCGAAATCCCCAAGCTTTTCTTTTTTCTCTTCTTCCTTTCCTCTTTTCTCTCTCTCTCTAGGGTTTTCTCTGAATCTCTCAAATGAGATTTTTATCTCCCGTAGGCTTTTTAAGCCTTAAGTCCAAGGTACCCAACTTTAAATTATAATACACACTTTAAATGACTCGGTTACTCCAATTCGAGTCAAACGAACTTTAAAATATTCCGAAACCCAAATAGGACCCAAGTACAGTCATTTCAACTATCTCAACCAATCTGAAATCAACCACACACTAAGATTCGTCATTTGAAATACTTTCTAACATCCTCAGATTTTGACCTCAATTGCCAATTTAAGATTTCTCCAATTTAAACAAATATTTATTTCTCCCAAATTAATTAAATTATTAGTCCAAAAATCACGGGGTATTATAGTATGGTCTTAGTAGGTTGAATTTGTTGTTGTTAACAAGTTCTAGGTATGGGACTAATATGTGTATGCTTGTACGGTTGGACATTTCCTGGGTACGGCTAGGTAGTATTCCTTTAAATCATTCCATTAGCCTAGGTGCGAGACTAGGAGGCAAGTTTTGGTAGGTATTCTTCATAGGTGATGGAATAAATAATACTTACAGTTGGTGATCTCTTGGTATGATTTTAGGTTGTGATACCTGAATTATGGATGGGGATAATTGTAAAAGAAGAGAATAAGAGAGTTATGAATTAATAATTGATGCCTAAGATAATAAACGAGTATTAAAATGAATTTTCATCACAAGTATGTGTAGATCTAACGATAATTGGGCTGGTTAGATATAGTGACGTGGGTGTGTGTTGGCATCACAAGTATGTGTAGGATAAACGATAGTTGGGCTGACTGGCTATTCTGACGTGTCATGCGTGGAACCTCACGAATATGTGCAGAGCTAATGAAATTGGGCTGATTAGCTATATTGAGGGAAATGGGTGTGATGTGTTGAAACTTAAGCACGCCAGGAGTATTTGTAGGACCAATAAAAGGATTAACTATCTATATTTATGTCGGACGAATGAGAATAATTGAATAATTAATTTGAGTAAGATATAAATCTAATTTTGATTCAATGTTAAAATAAAATAATTGAAATGAATAATGGGGTGGCTTAGCTATGTGGGTAGTTAGTGTTATTTTACTTTACTCGCATGTTCTTATAATTTTAATTTAAATACTCTATTGTAATATTTCTCATGTATGATGCTTATGTCTGAATTCAAAGATCCTAATTAGGAGGAGTAGCTAGAATTCATGCGGTGGGCTCTTACCCATTGCATTGACTAACATTTCAGTTATAGTTGTTGGAGTAGCTGCATAGGTTTGGATTTGGGATTTGTGGAGTGAAAATGAAGTTTATTTTACCACTTTAGTAGTTTAGATTTATTTCATTCCGTCTTTTTATTTAGAAGACAATTATTTATGGATTTGGCGGGCCATTTGGTTCAACGATTATTTACGATTTTCAGTTAGAGGCTTGTAGTTGGATTATCCATATTGAATATTAATTTATCTTTTGTGGACTGGCCATCTCCAATGGTAATGGGGATTGGCCATCTCCAATGTCAAAATGCGCGGTGTGTCACATATGATTTATTAAAGAGAGTTTAATTATAATTTTTGTGAGTTTGTGAAAGTTTTAAAATCAATTTTCTAAAGGGATAATATTGAAATTAGATTTATGGCGAGAGTTGACTTGTAATTTTATTATTATATTAGGAAGTTTTAAATCCGTTAATTAATTAATTAAAATAATTAATAAATGAGGTAAAGTATCCCTTCTTTGTTCTTATATTTATTCACCTCACTCATCTCTTATTTTAATTTTATTTATTAATTTAGTTTAAATACTAGCACATCATTAATTAAAATAAACTTCCCTTAAACCGTTATTTTAAAATCATACAAACTCTTCGCTTTGATCATGTTCACAATAAGCATGGATTGATATCCCTTACTTCCCATATATATATATATATATATATATATATATATATATATATATATATATATATATATATATATATATATATATATATATATATATATATATATATATATATATATGTGTGTGTGTGTGTGTGTGTGTGTGTGTGTGTGTGTGTTTTAGTGTATGTTTGGTAAAAAGGTATTTTTGATTAACAGTGTTTATAATGACATATACAAAAGACTTGTCAAATGGTGTCGTTGTCAACTTTTTAAGCATTAGACATTCCACAATTTTTTGCTATAGTTTTTTCACCAAGTTTTATTGTCGGATTTTCGAGTGGAGGAGTGTTTGAATACATGTACATTTATTTCATTTGTTTACATTTTTATTTTTCATTGATTGGTTGCATAAGGATTATTTAGCCTTTGTACATTTATTTGTGGCAATTTAGTCACAAATTATTTTTAATAATTATAAAATAAAAAGCAAAAAGGGAAGAGGGACATAATAGAGAGAGAACGTCATTGGAGTGGATTATAAGCCTCTATGTTTGGGGTCTGTAGACTCCTGGGGATGACTTATGAAAACTTCTCCTTAGTCGACTCAACTCAATTTTCACCCTATGAGTGTGAAAACTGTGGACAATAAATTTCTTTATCACTCGTGTATCTTTAGTTAGGAGTCCATTTATTGTTTGACTATTTGCTCATGTGTGACTTTACTTTTTTCATAGTCGAACCTTAAATGGTTTAATGAATTAATTGGACTTAAGATCTGCATCCGGTGAATGAAATGAAAAGGGTTTTCATCACTCGACTTAATCAATTATCCACTGTGTGCAACCCTAGCTATCACTAGAATCAAAAATAAACCAACTAGATATCCCCATAGGATACGGTGTTCATAGGAACCTTTATAAATAATTTAACATATAAGACAAACTATAAAGTCCTCTCCACATGGAAAAACATCGATCGATTTGATTTGATTTGAGGCATGTTAGTGTCCAGGGAAAATGGTTTTTAAGTGTGACCATCCAGTAACACCGGTTTATGAGGTCCCAACATTGTACCGACCTACCATTTCATCATAGTAGGTTGGGGAGAATCTTTGTGGCAAGCCTCTAGTTGTCTTTTGAAAGAATTAGGGACATACATATGTCAAAGGATACATATAACACTCTGTGATTTTATCGCCCACGGATTAATTAAAATCTAACTCCCCAATCACTTAATTAAAGATTAAAATTGGCTACGTGCTAGTAGGAGTTTATCCTTTGCTTGTAAGTTTATCAATTCAAATCCTTTGGTAATTGGTTTTTTTAGCTCCATCCTTTTTTGATTCAAAACACGCCCATTTTTATACCTTTTGAAAAATCCAAAAATATTTTTAATTCTTTTTCGCATATTAAAAAATCCCAAAAATATTTTCCTTGTTTTTCAATACTTAAAAACCAAAAGGATTTTATTTCTTTTTAAAAAATTTAAAAAGAAAAAATATTTTGGGAGAATCCTTTTTCTTCCACTATCCATCCTGACATGGCCAAAGAATGTCCTTAAAAGACCATTTTGACCATTTTCCATCCTTGTCGTGCACATATTGCTTTAAAGCGAATCACTTGACCTAGGAGTTCTCATACTTTCCATATACATTTAAAACAACCATGGACCAAGTGTATCCATATGCCACTATTTCAGGATCCACTTCGGCCCATTATCATAACATATTCCATACCGAGTGGTGTGAACAACCAAGATATTTGTGGAGGATTGACCACCCTTGGCATGACAATAGTTGGAAGCCGTAAGGACCCACAACTTGGGGTTAGGATACATTGTGAACCCTATCCCAATTAATTATCTCATTAAGGTCCCCATGATTATTTTCCTTATTAAGTTCCCTATGATTATCCTCCTCTCATGTATGAACAACTTGACCCAACTCACCACACTTAATACTTGTATTCTTTAATTAGTCATGCTAATAGCGAGTTATGTCCCCCTACCCTGTTCACCATTTCACTCCCACCCAAAACTTCCCCACCATCATCCACATCCACTCTCGAAGATTATTGCAAATTTTCATCATCGAGCAATAAAAAACTACTAGGCTCAAAATGAATCTCAATGGATTTATAAATGCTTAAATGAATTTGAGCATAAGAGAGATTTGGATTTTCTCCCAAGTCGACCCGCTGTTACACCCATGTGTAAAAATGATGAGTCATCTAATGATATGAATTTATGAGTTTAACCAACCCTATGACCCCGAAAATCTTGAAGTTAAGACCACCCCGTTTTTCGAGGCCTAACTTGAAAATTATATTGACATATCCATAGATTGTGATATTGATCACTCCCCTAGAATTCCAAATGAACCCACATTTGAGGTTCCCTTAATCATCATATCAAAATATATTCCCGAGTTTATACCCATTACGCCCAATTTGTTTGTCTCAAGAAACCTCTTCCTTTTATATTATATTCGACTATAAGTTCCACCCAATTAATTGATATTAATTCACATATGGTTGACACGTCACTTGATATGAATCCTCTTAATATGTTTGACACACTTTGTGTCTGATATTGATGTTGATTTATATGTATCAGCTATAATACTTCTTTAGACCCTTTCAAGACTACATATCATGACATATTAGTGGCTAAGTTGGTCTTTCCATCATTTGAAACCACACTCCCACTTCAAGTTAACTGAGTGGATCATTTCAACCTTCTAATGAGTGTGTGTCTTCTACCCTCGAGTTATATCATCTTTCCCCACCCATTATCCCACCTGACCCTCCTCTATGTCTGAACCTTGTTACCTTACCTCTCCCGCTGCTAACTATCTTTGAAGGTCCTTACTCCGACCGACCCTCCATCCTCGAACTCCATGATCTATCTCGTGAATTCTTCCTCCATCCCGCCATCATAATAGTATTTGTGGTGTTGCTTTCAACTTACGTGACACTGAGCTAGATCATCCTGGAGCACTCATACCTTGTGGTGTTTATTACTATCGTCGGCTCATCGATGTGTCACGATATGACCATTATCATCGGCCATTTAATACCGGTCGTGCATTATTTATGAGCCACACCACAAACTAATTTCCACACCTTACTGCTTTCCTCGCCAATTGAGCACTATTTCCCTCACCTCTAGGCTTTGTAAGGCTCTTTATCGGTGCCTTTTCACCATCACCCTTCCCTTTATTCCCTATACCCTTCTCCCTATTGGCCCTTGATCCACCAATGCCTTACATCGTGTGAAGAACTTTTCCATACAAGTTCATTGACCTTGTATCCATTATCCAACAAGAATTATTTTTTAGTCTTATTTTGGGGTGATTCCCAGCAACCACATATTTTTTCACCATGTGTTGTCATAGCTCATATATTTAGGAGTGAGTTACCTAGGTCTTACTGAAGACATTAGACTTACCGCTATCGGTAGGTAGCCCGTTGTATCCTTATTTTTAAGTATGAGTCTTACCGTATTTAGGGTGTTGTTCTTTTACCCCGATACTTTATATATTATTTATAGACTTGTACCTATTTTGTTCTGCCATTCTTCTTTAGGTTTACCATTTGATCTATCACGCACTACAATTTTATTAGCGATCGATTTCTATATAATCTTTTTCTATAGTGTGATTTAAAAATTCAAAATATGTTGTTAAACATCAAAGGCATTGTTCTCTTTTTTAGGGGTTGGGGTGGGGGGGGGGGGGGGTGAGGTATTTATCCAAATCGTACTTGAAACATGCCATATTTTCACTTTTTATACCATTTTATCCCGACATTGATGTGATTTATCTATCATCTATATTCAAAGTATACAATACTCTAAATTGAACTTGAAGTCAATTTTTAAGCTTAAAAGATTAAATAATACATCGTAAGGAAAATTGCACCATGAAATCCTAGGCTCAACACTATTTGCCCACTTATCACATCATGATATATTAAAGTTCAAGAGTATGAAAATTCTTAAGGGAACCTTAAAGATCACTAGTGGAGACTTGAAACCGTGAGTTTTTAGACTTTCCCGCTTTTCAAAATATTTTATGCAATCTCTGAGTCACAAATTGACTCAACTCTATTTGTGCTAAAATTTATTGCATGATCTCACTATTCTTTTTATTAGGATTAACTATTGAGAATGACATCACTCTCAAGTTATGAGAAACATGTTTTTATAGTTTATCCGGAGTACTAAACTTGTACCTATTCCATCTATATAATTACCATTATCACCATTAATTTTTACCACATAACTATATATATATTACTCCACACCATCCATATATCATATTCATACCATTATCACCATTGGTTTCGAGAAAAAGAGAAATTGAAATTAAAAATGTGAAAATATATTCATTAGTGTTTCAAAAGGAAAAATGAATAAAAATACAAAAAGGAAAGCATGCGATCAAATTTTGTGAAATAAAGACAATAGAAGTTTAAGTTGTATTCCACTCTTCCCAAAATTCCAAAATCATTGTATCATCCATGGTACTCATTTCATTTCCCCTCGTCCTTTACATTACCCCAATTTTTACCTTTGGTGAAGTGTTCTTGCGAATGGAAAGTTTACATAGTGAATAACTCGACACTTTTAATATAGTATTTTTTTATTCCTTTCATTAGATCAAATTCATTCTAGCATTCGTTTTTTTACGTATGCGTGTGATACATTTGATCTTGTTTATATTTACTCATCTCCTCGTACACAAGCGAGAAACACTCGCCCAGATCTCTAAGATTACGTTTTAGAAAGATATATCCGATGATATTTGAAGTTAAAGCATTGATTCTAAAAGGAAATCTAAAAATTACTCTTATGATACATGAAACTGTTATTAATTCACACTACACACGATGTGTTTTAGGAGAGAACTACCTTGTGTATTAAGTAAGTTTAACTTTTCATATACTTCATTATTCTACATTTATATTTTTTTTATCATGTATAATGGATGGTGTGATTTTTCTATTTCTAAGAAGATATTAACCTTCCTTTTCTTATAAATTATTTATATACAAAATGTTTTGAATTTTATGGGTATATTCACTTCAAATCCTCACGAGACAACACTCTTCCTCTAGAAAAACCTATAAATTTAACGTCTTATAGCACACGTTATGTGCAATCACAAGTACCCGTGAAAGTTACACACTTTTGCTTTATTGTTTTTCTTTCTCTCTATTTTGCTCGAGGACTAGCAATTTTTTGTTTGGGGTTAGGATGACAAGTAACCAAAAGTATTATAATTATACCCCAAATATATGCTTTTTAATTTTTAGTTCTCGATAAAATTGACCTTATGCGTGTATTTGTTTATCTCATAGGTCAAAATATATTAACAAATTCAATATCACTATTTCAAGGCAATTTGGACAAGAAATAATCACATATGTAGTTTCAAGGATAAAATGATAATTTTAGATGACCAATTTTAGACTGAAACTATTCATGGAACTTCTCGATCTCATATCAAGGAATGTCTGGGTTCAAATGGCTTGTTAATTCGGTCTCTACAAACTTTGTGGTGAAAAATAAAGGAAAATTATGGTGAACTGATCATCACACGTAGACGCACTAGATTATGACACATGGCATCCATTATGACAACACATGGAACCATAATATGATGACGCGTGGTATCATAAGATGATGACATGTGGCACCATAAGATCATAACAAATGGCACCAATCTAGTTTATGTTTCCCATTTTTGTCCACCTGCTCTTTCTCCCCCTTCTTTCTTTCCCCAATTTTTCTATTGTTCTCCTATAATATTCCCATCAACTACCACATATCCTCATATGACAATTATTTTCAACCACTCTCTCTCCCATCTTCTCCTTTCTTTTCCTCTCCCTTAATATTTCCATCAATCACTACACGCTTATACTAAATAAATGTTTTGCCCATCATCTCCTTTTTAGTATTTAATTAAAATCATCATTAAGGCATTCTTTCTACATATAAAAGGGGATTTTTGTGTTCATTATGAACATCCAATTTTTAGAGAGGACTCATATTTATTTCATCTTTGTAGGGAAAATTTAGGCTAGTTTAGTATTAATATTTTAGTTATTTCTTTTATATTTTTTTAGATAATTGTGTGAGGGAATTTATACTCTGAGATAAATATTATGAGTTTGTGAGCAAAATTCAGATTCAAATATTATTGTAAAACTCATATTTGTGGGTGTTCTTCAATTTGAAAGCTAGAATATTTAATGGAAATGAAAGGAGACTTAATTTAAATATTGTTGTCTTCTATCTTTCTTTCCTTTTCTTTACACATCTAATATATTATTTTTACATTTTATATGTGAAAATACTTTACCTGTTAGGCTAAATTCTCCATTCAAGGGCTGAGATGAAACCCGCATTGATGTTAATTTAATTATTTTATTTTATTTATTTATTGCGTTCCTTTGGAAATTACTTTGAACTTTCAATTTTTAAATTTATACCTCGAGAGAGGGTAAATGATTTTTGAGAGAAAATAAAATTTAAGAAAAACCTTCATATTAGAATCAAACTAGATATAGATTTTTTTCAAGTGGAATATTATATGTTAAATTTCAACTCTAAATGGTTAATTTTTCCAAGGATTAAATCATCCCTAATAATTTTTTTCCTAGCGAGTGATTTATTAAAGAGGGTTTTATTCTAATTTTGACAGTTTGTGAAAGATTTAAAATTAATTTTCTATAAAAGGTAATATCGAAATTATTTGGGACGAGAGTTGAGTTGTAACTTTATTATTATATTGGGCTATTTCAAATTAACTAATTAAAATAATTAATATATATACAGTAAAGTATCATCCCTAGTTTGTTTTCACATTTATTAACCTCACTGTTGGTGCCTAAATTTGTTTTGCTGATTTGTAATGCCCTTAGCCTAATTTAACAAATTTATAACCGCAGATAAGATAGTGAGTTGGGGAGAGATGAGAGTTATAAAGAAATATAAATATTTTATGTGGTTTAGCCCAAGGTGGTCATTATGTCCATGGGTACGAGGCCACCATATTTTTAGGGTTTAATAAAATCCTCTCAAGAACACTCTCCATGGTCTGAATAAATTGTTTTAGTTATTTTAGATGAGAGAGGTAGCAATCTATTTATAGTACGTGGAAGTTAAAGAGGTGGAATACCTTATACACGAGGCATTTACATCTTTTACAATAATAGCCAGCTAGATATTATTCATGCCTATGTGCATGGTGACTATGGAAATCCTATGTGTGATTGTTCATATTATTGACCCTTTGTATTTGTGGGGGTGGTCTGTTAAATGGCCTACCAATAAGATAACCGAGAAAATCATACTCATATGATGCTTAAGGGTCCACTGATCATGCTGACAAGTGTCATTATTTTATTGATCAACGTTGTTTAATTATTTTAATCTATAAAAAAGCCCCCAGTACGTCATTCTTGATAGGAATGAGTGAAAGGATGGAGTATTATCAGTTAGGAGTTGATCGACTATTTATAAGAGACTAGTCGGCCGCCGACCTCTAGGACTTATGTCTCAGGCTGTCTTATTAAGGTGGTGGCAATTTTTTAAAATAATTGATAGGGAGCCTTCCAGGGGTACACTGATCATCTGAATTTGCAAGAAACAAGATGTAGTCGAGATCTGAAATGGTGGTACACTTAATCATTTCAAAAAATTTAGCCCAAGACACGTCACAGGTTCTATGAAGAGTCATTTCCCTCTCAGTCTCTTCACACCTTGAATTTCAAACTCAATTCTTTATTTTCAAGCTTGTACTCCATCATTTGAGAGAACTACTACTATTTCTTTATTTTCACATTAAGAATTCTCTATTTCTTCTATTTTCCTTTCTTCTTTGTCATGATACATAGTAGATGAGGGTTCTTTAAAAGACTTTAGAATAGCATGTAAGATTCTTGAATGGGTGAAGACATAGCTAGTGACATGTCCTTGTGACCAGTGTTCATTAGAAGAGGGTCACTCTCTTCCCATTATCTTTATAGCAGAGCATGAAGTGACTTTCCCACCGAATCAATTATTCCTTGGATTTTGTCAATATTTCGATGTGGTTCTAGCCCAAGTGGAACCAAATACTTGGAAATTAGTGTCAACTATATTAACGAACCGTATATAACCCACATAGGGATAATGGAATTGATGTACTACTATAGCTGGGGGGCCACTTCTGATAACATTTATTCTTTGAAAACCTAATATTCAAACAGGGATTTGGTAGTAAATTTGCCTAATTCCAATAAAGATAATTGAGATATAAATTGATAGTTAAGAATTGGTAGTTTGCCCCTCTCCCTGAGGGTGAGGGATACATTGGGATACGCTATCCTCAGGAAGGGCAGGGCATAGGTTGACACTTTTTTATCTTTGTATATTTTTCTTTGCTCATTTGCTTTTAATTTATTTAGATACTCGCCAACATTCTTATTCTTGTGTTTGTGAGAGAAAGAAATATGGACATTCCTCGTTTGTCTGAAGTGAATTTTGCTTTTCTGAAGTTTGTCTAGTCTATTTAATAAAGAACTGGGGAAAGTCATACTCATTCAGTATCTATTTTTTTGGATTACCGGAGTTCCATCACCTCATTTGTTACTCAGCCAACTGAGTAGATTCCCCTATCCCCCATTGATTTAGAGGATCCAACCTCCTCCTCCTTTATCGCTAATTTAGAATTTTTTCCACAGTTAGAGGGAGAATTTATTATTGGATGTACCTCTTCCTCCTTTGAATCCTTAGACATTAACCTTGTGCCGACCATAACTCTTTCTCTCAAGATAGTGAAAAGGAAGACCCCCAACCTCATTGTTGGGACCAAGTCTTTACCCCCAAATGAGAATAGGAACTTTGAGGAGGGATGCTTCAAATGCCCTATGATCGTGGAACGTGATGAAATGAAGACCCAGGAGCCTCAATTCAAGAGGCTAAAGAAAGGCCTTGATGATCACCTGTAGATGCCACTGAATAATTAGCATAGCCAAGGCCTAGGTGGTACCCCTTTTGTGGTAGTGAACCCTGGCCTTGCTCGGGGATTATTAGGTTAAGGGGTTCTCCCAACCGATGAAGCTTTTGTTGTTACCCACTCAAAGTCTAGATTACTAAAAAGAGCCAACCACAACTTGGCTTTGTTAATTATCTCTTCAACTACTCTCCTTTATCTATTTATATTCTTATCATGTGTTTATTGATTTTCTTGAATTTTGTAGTTTTTGGTTGATTATGATAAACTTTTGAGAAAGGATGATCGATTGAGGGAGTCATCAGTGGATGTTGAGGCTTCATTCTAAGGCTTGAAGGATTCTCTGGATGCTTCAAATAAGGCCAATAATGATGTCATGAAGGATCAAAAGAAATGGAAGGATATCGTGGAGAAGATAGAGAAGGACAATAATGATGTTATGAAGGCCATCAATGATGTTGTTAAGAGGGCCGAGGATATTGAGAAGCCTATTCAGGATGTCGATGGCTAGTATCAAAGGTTAAAGGTGAAGTTAAAGAAGGAGAACAAAGATGTTTACACCAGGGGTTGGGAAAAGGAATTTTCCATTATAGTTGTACATATGTAGTAATTAAAAAGTCCTACTTTAAGGAAGGATATAATATTGCCTTAACCCAGGTCAACACATCCCTGAACTCCAAATTCTTCCTGCATCACAACTCTAGCACTCCTGCAGTGATCGAAGATGAGA
The DNA here is from genome assembly GCA_949130495.1 of Sambucus nigra. Classification (NCBI taxonomy): domain Eukaryota; kingdom Viridiplantae; phylum Streptophyta; class Magnoliopsida; order Dipsacales; family Adoxaceae; genus Sambucus; species Sambucus nigra. The sequence goes on from OX422211.1 coordinate 443,008,301, forward strand.
TTGATAATAACTAAGGGATGGTTAAGTCATCTGCACCCTAAGAGATGTCCATAATTACTGCCTATCCTAAGGATGAAGTTACTCAGGACAAAAAGAAGGTGTAGATGTCTAGGGTTACCCTTGTGGTTTTTGGATTATAATTTTGCAACTAGTTGCCTTTTGTAATTCTCCTTAACAATTTTAATAAAGTTGCCTTTACTTTCCAACTACATTGCATCTCGTTGTGATTTTTTTGGTACTTTTCCATACTTACGCCATGTTTATTTCTTTTAATTTAATTCCAGGATGGTTGTTATAGAATCTTTCGAGAATGACTTATATGAAAGGAGTGTTCAGCTATTTGGGGCAGGTCACGAAGATCTTGATGAAATGAATTGTAAGGGATGCTCGGCATAGGCATTTCGAACCAAGTTAGAGAAGCATAACTCTATTCACACAGGGTATTTAGCTAAGTAGTAGAGACATATGCTTCTTACTATGAAATGATACTCCAAATGCAAAAAGATCATAAGGAGGCTCTTGCCAACCTGTCAATGAATTATGAGAAGAGGTTTGCCTTGCTTAGTACCAGCAGTAAATTTGATAAGAAGTTGCAGGATATCTCTTCGACCTTTGGTAAGAAGGAACTTGTGCTGAAATAAGAGGTGAACAGTGCTCAGGAAGTGGTTGGTTTATTGGAGCAAGAGAATAATATGCTATAAGATGAATTTAAAGGATTGGATAAGTCTTCCTGTGTTGATTAGAGTGAAGAAGCCTTAATTTTGGAATAGGAGAATGCTATGTTAATGGAGGAAATTAAAAAATTAAAGAAATCTAAGTGTGGTCGGTCGTCTAGGCGAGCTATCATTGCTCTCCCAATTGCTGAAGAGGAAAGGCTAAAAAGACTTTGTCGACTAGTCCGACGTGATACAAAATCAATTTGATATCATCAAGAAATTAAATGAGAAGGTTAATCGTCTAACTGAATGTAATAACCCGCGTAATTTTTGGGCTATTTTAATTAATTTCTGGAAAATGGAGGAAAATAAAGTTTTAGATAAAATTATTTTTATTGCTCAAATATGTTGAATATTATTTTTAAAGGCGAGAATTTCAAACGGTTTCGAAATCGGAGTTAAAACGGATTTTAAAATGATTTTAAAATGTTTTTAACTCTTGGAGTTGTTTTGGCTTCCAACTCTTCATTTCTTTGCCTTATTTAAAGGAGTCTTTTGGATTCCAACTCTTCATCTCTTTGCATTATAAAAGGAAGTCGTGGGCAACCCTTTTAACCTACTTTTGGCAGCAAATATATTTTATATTCCTCTTCTTTTTATATATACTTTGGCCCCTGAGATTTGTGAGTTCCAACCTTAGATTAGAGGTGTTCTTGGGGCTATTTTGTTGGAGGTTCTTGGAGGAGATTTTGTAGATCTTTTGTGTTGATCTTGAGGATGTGATCATTACTTTCTCATCATGGTTTGAGGTATGGGGTTTTACACAATATGCTCCTTAAATCTCGCGAGTGTCATTCTGTTTGAATTCTTGTTAATTGAACTCATATTTGAATTGATAAATTCTTTGAAATCTGGAGAAATAATTGTTGAATTATTTTGATTCATGCGGTATCACTATATTGTTGTTGAGCACGTTGTCATGAGATTTTAATATGGCACGGATGTTGAGTACCCGCCAAAATACCTATTCCCGGGCTATGGCTTAATAAAGCATATGCGAATGGGGTGAGGCCTGGTGACCCATTGATGTGTTGTTGAGAAATTATATTGATAAATGCTTTGAGATTTGCATTTTGATTTGAATATTCGTACTCGTGTTGTTACGCTTTATTCATTGCTAATCCGTATTTGTTGAGCATCTTTCCTGTCGTATTGTGTACTTCCCCATATTTTCTTTTACTTGGCAGGTTAGCGTGGATTTGAGCGCTTTGGATTATTGGGATTATTTTAGCGTGGAGTATTTGGGAAGAATTTTAATACAAGTTTGAAGAATTGTATTAATTATTTCATTGGTGTATAGAGCATTTTTATTCGAGTTAGATAGTTGTATTTTATTATTCGAGAGACGTTGTTGTATTTTATTTGAAGAGAATTGAGATTAGTGGATTTATATTATTGTGGGTTTATTTAGATTCTCTATACCTTGTCACTTGTAGATTTGGATTTATTTTATCGCATTAGCGCTCCGTTCGCTCTCTCCGGGCGGGCGGGGTGTTACAAATGGTATCAGAGCTTAGGTATACGGCAACCCTCGGGGCTTGAGTTTTGGGTTCATTGCGTGGTTAGGAATTTTTGGAGATAGAAATTTTTAGGTGATATTCGTGATAAGTTTCGAGATTAGAGGCGAGAAATTATTTTTGGAGACGAGATTATTTTTGGAGATTGTTGTCCTGATTTTTAAGAGTTAGGCAGTCGACGAATTTAAAGGGCGAAATTCCATTATTAGTGGGAAAGTGTAACAACCCGCGTAATTTTGGGCTATTTTAATTAATTTTTGGAAAATGGAGAAAAATAAAGTTTTTGATAAAATTATTTTTATTGCTCAAATATGTTGGTTATTATTTTTAAAGGCGATAATTTCAAACGGTTTCGAAAACGGATTTTAAAATAATTTTTAAATGTTTTTAACTCTTGGAATTCTAAGTCGGCGAACATTAAGTAATTTTCAAGAGTTGTTTTGACTTCCAACTCTTCATTTCTTTGCCTTATTTAAAGGAGTCTTTTGGCTTCCAACTCTTCATTTCTTTTCATTATGAAAGGAAGTCGTGGGTAACCCTTTTAACCTACTTTAAGCACAAATTTTGGCAGCAAATATATTTTATATTCCTCTTTTTTTTATATACACATTGGCCCTTGAGATTTGTGAGTTCCAACCTTAGATTAGAGGTGTTCTTGGGGCTATTTTGTTGGAGGTTCTTGGAGGAGATTTTGTAGATCTTTTGTGTTGATCTTGAGGATGTGATCATTGCTTTCTCATCATGGTTTGAGGTATGGGGTTTTACACAATATGCTCCTTAAATCTCGCGAGTGTCATTCTATTTGAATTCTTGTTAATTGATCTCATATTTGAATTGATAAATTCTTTGAAATCTGGAGAAATAATTGTTGAATTATTTTGATTCATGCGGTATCACTATATTGTTGTTGAGCACGTTGTCATGAGATTTTAATATGGCACGGATATTGAGTACCCGCCAAAATACCTATTCCCGGGCTATGGCTTAATAAAGCATATGCGAATGGGGTGAGGCCTGGTGACCCGGTTAAAGTGTTGTTGAGAAATTATATTGATAAATGCTTTGAGATTTGCATTTGATTTGAATATACGTACTCGTGTTGTTACATTTTATTCATTGCTAAAATATATTTGTTGAGCATCTTTCTTGTCATATTGTGTACTTCCCCATATTTTCTTTTAGTTGGCAGGTCAGCGCGGATTTTGGGGCGTTATGGAGATTGATTTTAGCGAGGATTGTTTGGGAAAGATTTGTATTATTTTGATGTATCTTTGGAGATTTGTATTTTATTTTCGAGTTAGTTGTTGTATGTAATTCGAGAGATTTGGTATTTAATTTGAAGAGATTGAGATTTATAGTTTCTCTTTTGTTGTTGTGGGACTTAGATGCTCTATTCCTTGTGATTTGTGGATTTGGATTTATTTCATCGCATTAGCGCTCCGTTCGCTCTCCCCGGACGGGCGGGCTGTTACAAATGGTATCAGAGCTTAGGTATACGGCAACCTTCGGGGCTTGGGTTTTGGTTCATTGCATGGTTCGCAATTTTTGGAGATAGAAAATTTTAGGTGATATTCGTGATAGGTTTCGAGATTAGAGGTGAGGAATTATTTTTGGAGACGAAATTATTTTTGGAGATAGTGTAGTGGCCTGATTTTGTGAGTTAGGCATTCGGCAAATTTCGAGGGCGAAATTCCATTGTTAGTGGGGAAGTGTAATAACCCGCGTAATTTTTGGGCTATTTTAATTAATTTCTGGAAAATGGAGGAAAATAAAGTTTTAGGTAAAATTATTTTTATTGCTCAAATATGTTGAATATTATTTTTAAAGGCGATAATTTCAAACGGTTTCGAAATCGGAGTTAAAACGGATTTTAAAATGTTTTTAACTCTTGGAGTTGTTTTGGCTTCCAACTCTTCATTTCTTTGCGTTATTTAAAGGAGTCTTTTGGATTCCAACTCGTCATCTCTTTGCATTATAAAAGGAAGTCGTGGGCAACCCTTTTAACATACTTTTGGCAGCAAATATATTTGATATTCCTCTTCTTTTTATATATACTTTGGTCCTTGAGATTTGTGAGTTCCAACCTTAGATTAGAGGTGTTCTTGGGGCTATTTTGTTGCAGGTTCTTGGAGGAGATTTTGTAGATCTTTTGTGTTGATCTTGAGGATGTGATCATTGGTTTCTCATCATGGTTTGAGGTATGGGGTTTTACACAATATGCTCCTTAAATCTCGCGAGTGTCATTCAGTTTGAATTCTTGTTAATTGAACTCATATTTGAATTGATAAATTCTTTAAAATCTGGAGAAATAATTGTTGAATTATTTTGATTCATGTGGTATCACTATATTATTGTTGAGCACGTTGTCATGAGATTTTAATATGGCACAAATGTTGAGTACCCGCCAAAATACCTATTCCCGGGCTATGGCTTGATAAAGCATATGCGAATGGGGTGAGGCCTGGTGACCCATTGATGTGTTGTTGAGAAATTATATTGATAAATGCTTTGAGATTTTCATTTTGATTTGAATATTCGTACTCGTGTTGTTACGCTTTATTCATTGCTAATCCGTATTTGTTGAGCATCTTTCCTGTCGTATTGTGTACTTCCCCATATTTTCTTTTAGTTGGCAGGTTAGCGTGGATTTGAGCGCTTTGGATTATTGGGATTATTTTAGCGTGGAGTATTTGGGAAGAATTTTAATACAAGTTGGAAGAATTGTATTAATTATTTCATTGGTGTATAGAGCATTTTTATTCGAGTTAGATAGTTGTATTTTATTATTCGAGAGACGTTGTTGTATTTTATTTGAAGAGAATTGAGATTAGTGGATTTATATTATTGTGGGTTTATTTAGATGCTCTATACCTTGTCACTTGTAGAATTGGATTTATTTTATCGCATTAGCGCTCCGTTCGCTCTCTCCGGGCGGGCGGGGTGTTACACTTAACCTTTCCATACTCTCTGTATGAATGGATATGATGAAGCTTTTGCACAAATGGTTGAAGAATTGGAACAAGCCAGGAGAGAGTGTCATAAATGGGGATGGTTCAATGCCCTGACACTCTTGAAAGTGCTTTAAAAAGACCCTTTGTGGTATTGGCATGATCGAGGGTGTTTGGACCATCCTACTCCTACCTTTAAATTGCACATAAAGTGGAATTCTATTGATGTCTCATAAGGAAACATCTGGAGGATTGGGGCCTTTATGGAAATGATACACTTAGCCGACTTCTACACCTGGTAAATAGGCCCCAATCTATTAGATAGAAGAGGACTAGAGAGTTAGGGTCCACTGTTCTTCCTTTGACTTTGGATGTTACTCTTGAGGAATGGAGAAAGCTCTTGGGAAGAATCCAGCAAAATGAGAAGTTTTTATGTTTTCTTTGTAATGAATAGGTGTGATGGACAATAACTTGTAGTAACATAAGAGCAATGAGAAATTTTAAAAAAGATCTTATTTTTTTAATATAACTTGTATTATTCCTCTGTGTTCCTTTGTATTATTATCACCTACCATTAGTTTAACATTATGATTATGTGGTCAGTTGTTATCCATCTAATTTTCTTGACCGATTACCATTTTGGAAAAACATAGGCTGTCAGTCTTAGGTCTTATTAACGTATTTATGGTCATTTAAATGGATCTTGTCATTTTTGACTAGGTGTTTATGTTGGTTACCATTGGCGACTAATTACATAGTTTGTTTTTCCTGTTGTTTTGAGATTTATACATATCCCATTCCCCAAAAAATGAAAATAAAAGATGAACAAGGATATTAACTTATAATAAACATGACGTTTTTCGTTGAAGCTAAAAAAGACACATTACATAAAATTAAAAGATTCCATTCATAGTGATGATAATATTTTCGATACGAGTCAGTGTCCAAAACATTTGAAAAGCAGTTGTAAGTATTTAAATGCAATAATAGTAAAGCAGTAAAAAATATACATGTTCACTTAGTGTCGCATTCACATGAGATAATCCCCACCCCTCATCTATAGTGTGCGCCTAATGCCTATATTTTATCCGCCTAGTTATGCTACCCTACCTAACTAGTCTAACCATCCATAACCTACTTTGATCCGCTAAACATCTAGCCCATACGCACCGCCTGTATGCCTCATACTATGTAGCTAATCCATATTAAGGCTTCCTAATAATATTGGTCTCATTGCATAGGTAACGTAACCATAGACTAGCTGTACCTTGATATTCACACAATCATTTGATCCCATATACATATATCACTCTTTATGCATATATACATAGCATCCCCGAGCTAGACCTCTCGGATACATCCCTAGTATGCTATCGGGCACTATGTACATGACATACCACTCCGGGGCCACCGGCTTGGAGTCTCACCATCGATTCCAAATTGCAAACACAATAATGGAGGGGGTCATAAACTTACACCCATAGGTCGTAACCATACCACATCACACCCGACTGGACTCAAAACCTATACCCATCCTCACAGACGAATAGTGGCCATGCAATTGTACTATGACCCAGGGAAACAATCTAACACCCGTTGGTCAATGCCAGGGTGGACTATCCACTACGCTTAACTTCCAAAGATAGCATTTTAGAATAGGTATGTTTCATAAGTCAATATTGGTTACACTTTATATATATATATATATAAAGTCAGCTAACGTACGTAATATCTCTCGTAGAACTAGCTTACCAAATCCCAAAGTCTAACCCAACTACTCGATCTTATATAAGTATACCCTAACTTATAGTTTACTTTCTGATTATATACTTCTGGCCAATATGCTATTGTAACCAAGTACTATCTTAGCCGTCCCAAAATACTAACTCAATTTCTCGATTCCAGCCTATGAACATTCACTCACTTATTCATGTATTTTCCTTACACGAAATCCATCATCGGTTAGCCTACAATATTTCCCATCCCTCACATTGAATTCCTAGAATCCTAAAATCATCCCCACACCAAATATTCCATGAACAATCCTCAAACAATCTGAAAAACAAACACAAGTCAATGGTGTCAAGAAAACAAAATCGAACCGATTCACTAGCTGGATCGAATCAATTTGGTTCGCAAATTAGTTCACTCCCCAGTGACCCGGTTCGATTTGCTGGGCTGCTAGAACGAACTTATGATAGGATTTTACCTTCAACCTTGACCCAAAGCGGTCCTAAACTTCACCAAACCTCCACACATGAACCTTAATTCTTTCCCAAAAATAATCCAATAATTTTTTACTTAAAAACCATCCCGAAGCAACATCTAATTCACTGAATAAAGAATTAAATCAAGAATTAATGCCATAGTAAACCATTTTTTCAAGATTTGGCGTATTCTTCTTAACTCATCCAAGAAATTATCTTTCTTTATAGATTTATATCAGATTCATCATAGAAATACCATTAGATTCACCTCTCATTGTTCATATAATTTAAAACCCATTTTTTCTTATTTTCCCAACCCCAAAATCATGTTATTCTACACTAATGTTGAATGAACAAATGAAACTACACAAGATTATCGAAGCAAGTAAATACTTGCCTTAAAGATGATGGATTCTGAGATTTCTTTTTCTTTAAATTCCTCTTTTGGTTACGATCTTCAACTCTAATATGACAGTTCTCCTCCCCGGATCCTTTCTTCTACCTCTTTTCTCCCCTTCTAATCTCTTTTCCCACTTTCTCACAAAGCCTAGCCGTTTTGGATGGATATATAGTAGCCCTCCTCTATCCACCTTAGTTAAATATTAACCTTAAACTCCCTAATCCTGAACTAAGTGTAACACCCTGTCTAATTAAATATCGGGTAGCTACTCCTTTAATGAATTAATACAGAATATCAAGTTGGTTCAGTCTTAGCATCACTGTCGAAAACAATTAGTTAATTACTAGCCACCTAATATTTAAAAAGAGAGATGCCAAATTTTATTAATTAAGTTAACAAATAACCAAGTAATTAAATCCTCAACCATCAATCGCATAAAGAATCTTATATGAATAACCAACAAAATGAAATAAACTGAGTCTGGAGTAAACACTACAATAATAATAATACCAGAGTGAATAAAGTCCCAATACAAGAGTCTGAATAACTAAAACAATATCTGAAATAATGAAAGTCTGTAACTACAACCTCTAAATAAGAATGGGCAACATGCCTTATCTGATACAAATGACTCTATAGGAATTAAGGATAAATATGGAGGCGTCTACGATCGAGATCATGTAGCTTCCACAACAGCTACAACACGTCCTCATAATGGAACTCCTATGCTTGGCGTCCCTGTGGCTGGGCACCCGGCACCTAAAAGGTTTTACAAAACAAAATAGATTTGGAAGCAAACGGGTCAGAGCCCGAGGTGAAAGTATTTAAAACTACAGGTGTTTAAATTACAATATTAAACAACACATATATTAAACATGTTAGTCATGTGCCCTCACTTGAGATCCTCACTCCTCAACTATTGTGCATGCCTAACACATATTTGAAATTCCACCTAGTTACACCACTACCTGACTAGTCTATTCAACCCCCATCTAGACTGTTCTTACTTTAGGTGCCACCCATTTTATTTAAAGAGAGTATTTTCACAACTCACACATTCAATAATCAGAGTACTTATCTCAAGTATTAGTTAAGTCTACAATGTTCTTAACTTCATTAAATTCCTTAATTATTCGAATCTATTAAGTAGCGGTGAATCAGTCACAAGTATATATATAAATCACTCTCAATACATATATACACATAAGGCACCCAAAGGAAAAGTTTCGGTGCACGTATACTCTGCTATCGAATCTCAGTACATCACATACATAAGGACTACTTATTCCGAATCACTCAGGAACCGTTTCAATAAACAAAATCACACATATTGGAGGCGAACATAGTTCACATACCCATGGGTAACGCACATACCTATGCTCCCATGGTCATATGACTTATCAACTCACAAATAAGTCATTCACACTCCTATGTCCTTAAGGTACCAGTCGAAATCTCCCCCGAAGGCACACAAAGATGAGACTGTCCTTTCCCAAAAATCGACCTCCTGTGATAGCAAGTATGGTAAGTATGTCATACACATAATCATCCATATACTAAGTATTCACACAACTTAGGTAATCATCATTTTAGTATAGGTATATTCCAGCCCCATATTGTATGTCTCACGCATATAATATTATCATCACATTTATTCTACACAATAGATTTTAACGTGATAATTCTCGACGTACAGCTCCGAGTACATATCCTATCCCAAAAAGGTTACTAAGTCCCTCTCTAGTATCTAAGGTTATCTCAGTATTTAAAGTCTCCCCCTTTTAGTCTTTAACCTCAAATTATAATTGGAGCAACAGATATTCAAGTTCTCACAACATATAATCGTACCTCACTAGTCGAATATTCATAAGTCTACCACTTAACCTCAATTAAATCTAATAATTTTCTAGGCTTCAAATACCATCCTACTGGTCTTACCTAAGTACCAATGTGCTCAATCAATCATAACTAAAGAGTTATAAAGGTTGGAAGTTATTCAATTATTTAAAGGAAAATACTTCACTTTTTTCCAAAGAGGTCGATCGATCGAAGAAATGGGTCGATCGATCGACGGTCGATCGATCGACATGCTTGGATCGATCGATCGATCAATTAGTTATCTGCTATAATTCCTTAAAAATTACGGGATTATACCATTTTTACACCTCCAAATCACATTACAACGTCCCAAACTCCCAAATGAGTATACTAATCATGAAACCATCATTTGTACACCAGTCTTAACGTTCAAAATTCATCAAAACATCACAGATTATCGATTTCTTGGATTAAAAGTCATTAATAATACTATAACCCTAGTTTTTCATCATCCCTTAAAAAAACCTCAATTAAATTTCATAATTTCCTAACTCTTAGTTTATAATTCATTCACTTAATAATTCCAGAAGGTCCACTACATGCAAACCTACCCAAGTTCATGATTTAGTCTCTAATTTCACATTATCATAATTATTCATAATTTGTCTCCAAATATAATTATCATGTAGAATATATGACATAAATCTTTGCAAGATAAATCACTTTCCTGAATTAGAGATTCTGATCCTTTAAAGCAGACGGTATGGGAGTGATCCTTGCTTTCCGATCTACTCGGTGGTGGTGACGGTGGTGCAAAAGCCTCTAAGTGGTGGTTCTCTTTTGGGAACTTCCTTCTATTCCGCTCCAACTGTTATTTATGATTTTTGTTTGTGAAACCCTAAGGGTCTCAAGTGTTGGATGATAAAATCAGTCTAAAATTCGTGGGTTATTATTCCTCAAAAAGTCAAAATGACTAAAATATCCTCCCAGGTTACCGGTTAGGCCTAAAATGCACCGGGACCCAAACTAAACCCCCGGCTAGTGTTTTCTGACTATTTGGACCCTTCTGGACATGTTGGAACACTCAAAATGATCATATGGATAACATAAAAATAAATTACTTTTAAATCCATTACATTGGGTCCTGACACGACTAACACGCGCGTCCCAACTTAATTACTGAAACTGTCATATTTTCAACTCACGACAATTTTAATAAATTTAGTAATCACATATTACCATAATCACTTAGTGATATTCAACATTATCATCATAATCATATAGTTAATCTCATCTTGCTAGTTATTTAAATCCGAATTAATTTCCAATTCATTATCCCAAATTAATTTAATTAATCCCATAATTAAAAGCAATTTCATTTAATTAATCTCATAATTAAAAGCCATAAAAATATGAGGATTACACTAAGGTCAGTCCCCTTAGGTAAAATGACCCTATGCCCTCCTATGATTCACACTTAGTCTAAAAAGCCCCCAGGACACAATTGTAATCCGCGGGTGCCTATTATGAACTCTTACAATCCATTTCAAACCATCGGCGCACTCAAAACTACCATCCGATTTACCTAACATAAAATTTCATTTCATGCCCAACACAACTCTACCCGCGTGTCCCGAATGAAATACCGATGAACCCGTCGCCTAAACTCACCTACGAAGTAATATAATTTAATATGTTGCCATTTTCTTATCACACAAATAAATAAAAATATACATAAATATTAATCATTTTTATTTGCTAATTATTATTTATCTAAGCCAATTTATTTTCTAGTTAAATGAAAATTACGAGCGCACGTGTAATTTAAAATACTTTAATAATACGGGGTGTTACATTAAGAAGTAAGAGAAATCTACCATAACCAAACATTCAATCAAAGCTACTAATCATTATACATAAGTAACATCATATGTTCCATGAAAACTAGAGAAATTATCAAACTCCAAAGGTCCTTACCAAAGCTTTGAAGAACTTTAGGAATGCTTATAAAAATGTGAATAAACTTGTATGATCTTTTATATGCTCAATCCAACCTGCCTAAATCTTTCTAAAATTTTTGGCCATGACAAGACAGTACAAACAACCAAATAAGGAGTTATAGGTGGCTTAAAGTCTACTCTATCGAGAGTTTGAGTAAACTCTAACAGGTTATTAAGTACACTTTAATAGTTTGGAAAAACTCTTTAAAGTGAAGAGTTTGAGTCAATTCTAAGTGTGTACAATGATTAACACCCAACATTTATTTTCTAAATTTTAAATTCCATAATTTCTTGAAATTTACATGCTACTCTCTAATGGCTTGTTTTCAAAATTACCTATAATCAGAGGCCGTGCATTCCTTCATTAAACACAAAATCTTATTATGGCTTCTGCATTTATCAAAGTTACATTTCCAAGATTGTGTCAATATCCTTGAGTTTTATTACGCAAGAAACTAATTCCTAAACCCATTTACTATAGTCTAAAATTAGTTTAGGGAATTTATGCCTTGGCCAAGGGTTGAACAGTAATAAACAATAACAAATAATAAAAAGTAAGTAGAGAATGTAGATGAGAGACAAAGAAGGATACAAGATTTATGCAGTTCAATCCAAAAATGTGACCTACGTCCATAGGTGCAGTGATGGAAAAATTATTAGTTTATAAGAATAGATACAGATTTAGGGTTTTACATGGGAATGACGACTTCAGTCCCGTAACTCTATGGAATTTCATGCTATTTATAATTAGTTATATTTCCCTATTGAGGGACATGTGGAGTTCTTTAATATGAGTTAGTTACAGCCCAAGTGGAGTGGGCAAGAATGCATATTCACCGTGCTCAGGTGTCACCATCATGACTTGGGAGTCTTTCTTATGTGTATAGGCAGGTATTGGATTAACAAAGACTATGCTAGTATGGTGGGACATTTACTTCCATAAGACAACCGATAAATTAGACAATAAACCACCAGGCCGAGTAGAGAGGTACCTGAGCCGAGAACAATTAATAATAAGGCCAACCCTTTTTCCTGCCTTAAGGGAGGGTCTATGTCTTGACACAAAGGCACGGTGGGCCATTTACTTCCATAAAATAGCTGATAAATTAGCCAGCGAACCACCAGGCCGAGTAGAGAGGTACCTGAGCCGAGCACAATTAATAATAAGGCCGACCCCTTTTCCTGCCTTAAGGGATGGTCTATGTTTTACCACAAAGGCTTCATGTGTCCCATTTTATTTAGGATGTAACAAAATCCCACAAAACTTCATTCATTAGTGGGATTTTGTAATAGTTTCTCTAGATTGGCGAGTGTCTTGAGTGGTTGTTTCATGGAATGAATGAATGGTGTTAATTCTATTTGATGAAATAATATTATAATCATCTCACTTTCTGTTCAACCTAGGCTGAGAAAATGGTCTTGGATTATTTTAGTTTGTAGGGAAATGTGTCAAGTAAGTAGAAACATTGCCTATGTAATGATTACTTATATGCATGGGTGCAGGTTCTCTGCATTATTGGTTTGCTTTTTGTCTCTAATGTCATTCAATGAAGTGACTCTTTCTCGCCAAATGCAACTTATTTAGAGGGGCATGTATCTTCATTTTATTTCATTTTGTTTAAATTTTGCAAGTGCATCTAGAGAGACAAAGTGATCCCAACTTTATCATAAAGATTTGTTCCTTTATAGCTCGAGTTTTCCATCATCGTCTATGTAGTGTTCCTCCTTGGTGTAATCCTTCACTTAAATTTTCGACTTCCTTTTTCAGAGTAACACGTATGCGTCCTTTGTCTTTCTTAGGGTTTTCTAGGAATTTTCATACATCATTTCCATAAAATTATTATTGGGTTCATTTTTCTGAATATCTTGTTGGATTAGCCATTGAGTTGGTTGGCTTAGGAGCTAGATGTTTCAAAGGTTTCTTGCTGCTTTTTCTATTTTTCTTCACCCTGTTCATCCCTTATGAAGTTTTAGTTGTTACATTGATGAGTTTTTTTGCCTCATATTCAACGCCTATTTGAGATATTAACTGAGTTAGATCTCACTTTCCCAGGCATTACTATCAGGAACTAGGGTACCCTAAATACACCACTAACATAGCCTCATATAGTTCTTTTTCTCCTTTTCCAACTGAACCTCCCACTGCTTCTCCTAGTTTAGATGACTAAGGATTGGGTAGTTTAGTTCTGCCTCCATAGATAGTAGATTTAGAAAATAGGGAATCCATATCTGCAATAAATTTGATAAAGTTGATGATGTCAGCTCTAAAAATCTGGGACTTTCCCTTCCACCTCTTCTATAGATTAGCCCCTTGATAATGGAGCAAATATTGAAGATCAAGACATTGTTGGCTCCTCTGACTCTTATGATCCTTCCACCACTGATGCAAGGTGGTATGCTATTGATATTTTATAGGATGAGCTGGACTTACTAAAGGAAATATATACTATCCCTATTAGTATTCGGGTAAGAATTCCTACCCTTGAGGAGAGAGTATATGTCAATTCGAATGCTGATGAGATTTTCCTTACTCTATGGGCTATGAAAGTGGAGCTTAGGTTACCTCTTCACTAATGGTCCTTTCTTAGTGGTTATTATGTCACACTAACCCAGATTCCTCCCAATGCATATAGGACCATCCTTGGCTAATGATGTTTTGGAAGATTGTGACTGGGTTTGATCCTACGGGAAATATTTTTAGATATGTCCATGTGCTAAAGAATAACCCTAAAACCCCCAATTATTATTACTTTTCTCATAGGAAGTCCCATATGAGGATATTACATGTAATTCAGAGTAGTAACCATAGTTGGAAAGGTCAGTCCATGTTTATTAAAGGTGATTTGTAATTTAGGGGTCATGAGAAGGATAGGACTTATAGGATTCCTTAGGAATGGAACAAACCAAATAGAATAGGTAAGCAGTTATGTATCTGTCATCTGTATCTGTTATTTTTTTATACTGAACCTTTTATTTCCTATTTTTAGTGAAAAAGGCCCCTCAATTGCCTGTTGTTGTGATTGATTTAATTAAATCATATTGTGTGAAGATATCCTTAAAATTCGAGGATTTATTTTTTGTAGAGAAGTTTATTTCGGTAGGGTATAACACCCTACCAAGTGAAGTTTCTCCCATGGAAGTTGCACGTCCTTTGGAAGAGTATATTTTGTATGAGACCAATTTAGGAGTAGCCAACCATTTTGAGGATGAGGGTGAGGTTAATCTTGATATAGGTATCAGTGTCTTTTATCATGGGCATATCATCTATTTTCTCTCAGCTCGCTAACATTTTCACTCATCTAGTTTATTTCCAGATACTTCCGAACACCCATCTATGCTAACATTAGGAATGGCTCCCTAGCATATTGACCTCAAGGCTATGGAGCTAGCCCATAAGAAGAAGATGGAAATGGAAAAGAATAGGTTTGATGTTAAGAAGAAGAAAGTTGAGGTGGAAAAGAAAAAGGCCGAAGATGAGTAAGTTTAGGTCGAGTAGGATAGTAGAAAAAAGACTGAGGAAGAATCTACCAATCTAACTAAGTCAAAGGAGGAGGCCCCTATGTTTTCTCAAATGCTTGCGATAGGCAATAAGGGTTCTTCGGATACCTTAGTCAGTTAAAATGCTCCAAAAATGTTAAGGACCATTGAAGCCAAGACTATTTGTAAGTTGATGAAAGGACAAGGGTCTGCCCCTATTATGGGGAAGTAGAGGAGTTCAAATTCAATCCTGAACATAAGATTTCTTCTAATGAGCCGAGGGTATACCTTGAGTCCATATTCCATCATGCCAATAATCTTACTAATCTTTTGTGATATCATGGATACAACAAGGACTTCGATTTCTTAAGGGGTTGTGATTCAGACTCATTTTGGATATTAATCAAGAATAAAATCTCTATGGTAAGCCTCTTAACTTTCTTTCTAGTTTGTGCTATGAAATTGTTCCATAATTTATGTATTTGTTTCTATTGGTATATTGCTACTGCTTCCACCATTTTAAAAGAGAAAGACATGGCCAACCACGTAGCTTATGAGGAGTTGGCTAAAGAGAACATGAAGTTGAAATCTAACCTAGAGAAGGTTGTTGAGGATGCTAAGGAGACTGTTGTGGAGTTTAGGAGCGTGACGACCAACTGTGTCCCTTACCTTAACTGAGGAGGAAAATGCAAAGCTACGAGACAAACTAAACATATACGATGCCAAGTTAAAGAGCCTAGAGGATACTCTAATTTTTGTGAACAAGACGTTAGAGGAGGCCACCCACGCTAACATCCAATTACCACATGATATCCAAAAGTCTCAAGAGGATATGGTTATTCCCGAAGAGACCAGCATGGCTAAGTAAAAGTCTTCCAATGATTAGAGTGTGGATTGTGTTGGTTTCTTCATGGATAGTTATGAAGAATTGAAGTAAAAGGTGATGACCCATTTCCCTGATATTGTCGATGAGAACCTAGCAGGTTGATGATGATAAGGACACTGCCTTAGCAAGTGAACAAGAGATGACCATTGATTAACTTATAGGTGAAGACATTCCAGCTACTTCTGACCTGCCTGCTCCTTTTAGTAATAACAGTGATACCTCTGCTACTTGATCCTTTTATAAAGCTCTTCGATACTTATTTTTTTGTCTTTGAATGTTATTTTTGAATATAACACAGAACCTTTTGTTTGGAACATGGAAGTTTATTTTTGTAATATCTTACTTCGTAAACGACACAATTATGTATCCACAATTTAGCTTTGTTATTTTCTTTATCTAAATGATGCTTTGCACACTAGCTAATTGATCGCCAATTCTATTATTTTTTATCATAATAAGATCTTGAGTTTGTTTGGGTTCCACTGGATCTTGATAATTTACTAGGTAAATTATATGTTGACCCCAAGTTCTAAAGGTGTTTATCCTTGCTTTAGAATATGGTCGGATCTCAGTCGACTATAAATGAAGGAAGCTTTTAACTTTGGTAGAGGTACTTCTTGTTCGCAATTTGTCATATGATGAAATCATACATAAATTTTAGTTTTTAGTTCATGACTTGTTTATTCAACGAAGTCATACATGTGTTTTGTTCATGACTTATTTTTTTAGTGAAGTCATATAGGATTTCTATTCACAATCTCTTATATTGAGATTGTATATGAGTTTTTTTTTAGTGCTGAATATTGATATGTGTATGAACATATCTCATGCCTAAAAAATAAAAAATGACAAGAATGAGGGAAAAATGAACTTTTATTCATGATAAACTGGAAATACATGATAAAGAGAAGGAAAGATTATTATCATTTACATCACTGATAAAATTTCCTCAAATGTTTAACATTCCAGGGATCTTTGAACTGTTCACTTTTAAGGTCTTAATGCGATAGGTTCTTGGCCTTACGAAATGTGAAATATGATAAAGACCGTGCCAATTGGGTTCCAATTGTTCTCTTTCTGTATTATATTTTTCCATAACGCAATCACCATTTTTAAGCTACTCAACCTTACTCGGTGATTGTAGGACCGAGAAGTTATTTTTTGATAAGTAACAACTCTCAATAATGCATTTTCTCTAACTTTCTACACAAGGTCAAGATCTAGCCTTTTTCATTTGATCTCTCCTTGGGGAATTGAAATTGAGGACTCAGTGGCTGGGAAGGCCAATCTCAATAAGGACCATGACCTCTGTGCCGAAAGCTAGCATGTAGAGAGTATCGCTCATGGTAATCTTAGGAGTGGTTTTATAAACCCATATGACACTCTGTAATTCATTGATCCAGTTTACCTTTACATCGTCCAGCCTTTTATTGATACCATCTAGCAAGTTTTTATTGATGACCTCAGTTTGTCCATTGCACTATAGATGCCCCAGGGTAGAGTGAAGCTTCTGAATCTTCGAGAGGATGCAATAGTCCTCGAATGCTTGGTTGTTAAAATTATTGTTGTGGTTAGTAATGAACTCATAGGGTGCTACATAATGAAAAATTATGCTCTTCAAGATGAGCTGGAAGACTTTGTCATATAGAATTTCCACTAGAGGTCTGCTTCTACCCTTTGTTGAAGTAATCCATTGCAACTACCAAGTTTTTAAAACTTTCATTTGTTTTTAGTAACGGGCCGACCAGATCAACCCCCCAAATTGCAAATGGCCAAGGGGATGTGTTTGGCATCAGGGGAACTCCCAACCTGTAGTGGATCTTGGAATACTTTTGGTATTTATCGCACTTTTTTGCATAGTTAGCGCAGTCTGCTTTCACGGTCGGCCAGTATTAGCCTTTTGTCACTATCCGTTTCACTAAAGATCTTCCAGCTGAGTGTACCCCACATCACCCTTCACGTACCTTCTTAATCAGGTTAATGATTTTATCAGGTGAACGCATCGTAATACAGAGAAGATGTACCCCCTTCTGTAAAATACTCCTACTTTTAACATATAACTGGAAACATTATATCGTAGCTTTCTCATTCTTTTCGAGTTAAATGGCACTGTACCAGTCTTAATGTAAGCTCATATGGGCTCCATCTGTAAGGACACAAATTTCCAATTGAGTCCATATATAGTTTTGGCTCAATTCCGGACAAAAACATTTATTCATAGGATAGTATTTAATTGTAATATTCTCAAGCCTATGAAGTGTTTGTTGAAGACGTAGCGGCAAAGAGTATAAAGCTTCATCAAATGTGCCGGTTTGCGTGCCTCGTTTCTACGTCATCAACCATAGTTCCATGCTCCCAAGGTATGAATACAATATTATATATATAGGAGCTTGGAACAAAGTTTATTGGGTGTTAGGTTTTATAAAAACTGCGTTTTGTTTTAAGAAAGAATTAATTAAAACTTTAAATAAATGTTTATAAAGTTTTCTGGGCTTAAACAAGAATATTCAAACTTTCTGGTTTTTCGTTCGATAGAGTCGTTCGAACGAAAATGTCGTTCGAACGAACCTGCCAACGAGTTCCCATATTAGGCCACTGACATGTCGTTCGATATGTCGTTCGAACGAGATATCCAACGAGATTCTAACGAGTTCAATCTGGAACGTCGTTAGAAGTCTCGTTCGAATGAGATTTCGTTCGAACGAAATGTCGTTCGAAAGAGATGCCAGGCGGGAACAGTTTTTGGCAGTTTTTTGGCAGTTTTGCACCCACTTCCCCACTTGGGTTTTAACCAACTTTTTCAGACTTTATTATGTGCGGGAATAAAATTTTCCAATCTAACTTTTCCATACCATTTTCATCTCTTAGAGAGAGTTTACGAGCAAATTGTTTTAAGGAAAATGTTCATGTTTTGAGTGATATTTTTAGAGAAAAATATCCATCACTTTAGTGTTTTACACCCATATTGTTTATCCAAGTTCTTATATACTTATCAAATTTCTTGGAGTTTGGCACCAGCTTTCTATACACCGAATTGAAAGAGAAGTTTTGGTTTTCTTCTACATCCATCAAAGAAGAAGACGTTTTGTTGCGATTCTACCCACTTGGAGAAAGGCTCCTTGCTCGGGTGACGGTGACCATATAAAGTCCCATCGGTGGATTCCGAGACCGCGGTGGTGTTACGAGGTTATCCGCTAGGAAGAGGTGTCTACAAGAAGAAGCGTCGAGGCTTGAGAGAAATCGAGTCGTGCGTTGTAAGTCTATCTGTCTTGTACTTGTAATTCCGTATCTAGTGGATTTGTGGCTAGGGCCGTCTGAGGTTGTTTCCCGTCTTGGGTTTTTCCTCGTACATCGTGGCGTAGTGTGATTGGTTTATTTTATCTTGCATAAATAACGTAGCACGCATGTTTAGAATAATTCAAGATAAAATTCGGTTTAAATTATCACACTTCATTTAATTTGGGACTAAATTTAATATTGGGTAAAGTTTATTTAATTCAAGTCATTTGCTAAAACTTGGTTTCGCCTAATTTGCTAATATTGATAAATATGACTTAGGAAAATTCTAGGACTTGGATTAATGAATTGGTTTAAGTGAATATATTAATTGATTAATTTTACTTCACTTGGTGTAATTTTAATTTTGTTTTAATGAATTAAAATTTGGAATTTGCTTGTTTTAGTTGAACCACCACACCGCTTCCGCATCGATTTTACATACAAAGGAAATTATAAGCTTTTCACCATCCATGATTGACCTAAATTCACTTCTATAATATTGACAATTTCCTCGTATGTGCAATGGTGGGAAAGTATCTCAATTGGTACTTTTCTTCTTAATTCAATTCGAGTGGCTGATGCCAATCTTACTAGTGAGTATGTCCTAGCATTCTTCGCTATAGGGATTCTTAGTGTAGGAGGGTAGTGTGAATGGTGACTTGGGTCTTGTAAGAAACTGGAACGGTTTAGGCGTGACCCACCTCAATGAACTTTGCCTCCAAGGCTTTCAAGAGTTTCTAATGCAGCACCTAGTAAACCCTCCCATTTTGGTAAAAATAGAACTAAAGGTAGAACCACCTCATGTAAGAAGATGAACTTCATGATAATAATAGTAACTTTTATCAAAAGGATCTCTTGAAAATAATGGTTGTTAAGGTGGTAGTGAAGAAACAGGAACTCAGCACTTAAACCGAGAGCAACTGGGAGAATACTAGGTGGTCTAGTGTGATTTTGACACAGCAACGGCATGACTTGATTTTCTGATATCTGATTTGACCTTACCAATGGTCCTATTTATAAATGAACACTAGGGCTCGTCTGGGTCTTTTGGGTACCAAAATAAATGGGAAAGCTTATAGGGACAGGGTCTGCAATGTACCTTTTGTCCCTACTAGGTCTGCAGCTGCATGTCACCTCTGACAGATGACACCTGGTGTGAACTAAAGTCAAAAACCAAATATTTCTCCTAATGGAGACAAAGTATCTTGTTTGGTAAATATCTTTTGAACGGTAACTTGTTGTAAAAACTCTGTAAACTTGAGAGTGGCATTGAGGACCACCCTCTCTAAAATTATTTTGTAAAAATGTTCATTTCTTGTGAGTAGCCCTTTGGCTACTCACCTCAGTTGTGACTAAGTGTGAGCTTTATAATGACTTGAGTGACTCCTAGGGTCTCTCTACTATTATTCTCTTTATCTTAAAGTATAAAGTGGTTGATCTTGCTCAACAAACCTTGTTCCTTAACCACCAAGCCAAAAATCCCAGGAGATCCCAACTGGCCTATTTGAGCCATGTCTGCTCAACTAAGCTACCTATACAAGAAAGTAAATATTAGTAGTTTTGTTCCATAAAAGAATAAATTTTTCATAATGAAGGGTTATTCATGCTAGATCCCCTCATCCTAGTGTATTTTATTCATTGGGTCACTTCTTGGACCCTCTTACTGCAAAACAAATACTTTTTGGATGTTTGCTAGAGGGGTCCCCTATTTTTGACTTCCTCACTAGATATTACATTTATCTAGTCTTGGCAGACATGACCCTCGTTTGTGGACTCCCACTCCAAGGTATCATTTCAACTAGTCTTGGAAAGGGTTATTCCCTCACTCTAACTATATCATTTTGAGAACTAGGAAGAGGTGGGGGAGGGTGTTCCTCGCCCAGGCTGTGACATCTTGAATTTGGAAGGAGGTAAAGGAGTCCCTCACCACACTATCTCTAGAACTGGAAGGAGATGAGGGAGGGGTGCCTCGCCCAAAAATATTTTGAACTAGAAGGGGGGGTCCCTTGCCCGAAACATCTTTTCAACTGGAAGGAGGTGGGGGAGGGGTGAATTAGAAGGAGGTGGGGAAGTAGTACCTCTCCCAAAACATATTTTGAACTGGAAGGAGGTGAGGAGGTCCCTCGCCACACTATCTCTAGAACTGGTGGGGGATTGGTCCCTTTCCACACTATCTTTAGAATTGGAAGGAGGTGGAGGGAGGGGTCCCTCTCCCAAAACATCTTTTAAACTGGAAGGAAGGTGAGGGGTTCCTTCTCAAAATATATTGGAAATTGGAAGGAGGTGTTGGAGGGGTTCCTTCTCAAAATGTCTTTGAGATTGGGAGGAGGTGTTGGACGATTTCCTTTTCAATATATCTTGTATTAAAACTACGACACCCCTTTACATTAGCCCCTCGTGCAAAGTATTTTGTGTTGGGCGGACTGGATTTGTATGCCATAAATGCAATCTTTAACTTTGAGTAACTCTATGATCTCTTTATTATTACCCCTAGGATCATTAAATGCTCTGTCACTTTATCCCAAGTTTTGGAGTCTCGAGGAGCCATGTGTCAACATGGGAATTATCATCCCATTATTTGGGTAAAAATATATCAATCTTTTAGTTTTCCTATATGTCCTTCCATTTCCCTAAAAAGACTATTTTTTAAATAAGATCTTTCACTTTTACTAACATTCCATGTATTCACAGAGAGCCATTTGAAAGCTTGAGATTTTTTATGATAATAAACCTCCATAGTTTTACTTTCAAGCTTTTACAAAAAACATTACAAATGGCTTCATCATCTCCAAACACCTCTTCTACCACCATTGTTAGTGATATTTTGTTCGGTTCTTTGCCCTTTTCAGTTGTTGTGTCCATGGAGGTGACTACTAGCGTAACCACCATAACCACCACCATTATTCACCCTACTGTCAGCATATCAGTGAGTTCTTTAGATGGGATAGGCATTGTTGGGGGTTCCTCGCATGAGAGGATTGATATGGGGGCTTCTTCATCTAAAGCCCCTACTACCAGGCGTCCCTCGTCTAAGGGAGTGGGTTTTGAGAAAGTTTCAACTAGGGTTTTCGCTATTTTTGTACTTGATTTGGGTATAACGTTACTAAGGGTCCCTCACCGATGGTTATGGCTAGTGCAAGTTCTCCGCCTAAGGTCCAGATTTCTAAAGGCTCCTTATTATAAGGTTCGCCACTTAGATCCCCTCTTACGATGAGTTCCTCATCCCTGGTTCATATTAATAGGGGTTCCTCATTGGAATTACCTGTGGTTGGGGGTTCGTTGTTAGGAACCTCTTTTACCGAGGGCTCCATGTTGGGATCAAGGACTGTTGGGGGTTACTCGCTGGAACCATGTTTTATTGGGGGTTCCTTATTGGGAACATCTAATATTGAGGGTTCCTCGTCTGAACCAATGGCTTCTGAGGGTCTCTCAAGTACCTCCTCTCTTACTCAATCCTACCAAGACTATATGAACACTCGTCAACAAAATATTTTGGTCTTTATTATTGTGCAGCTTATTTTTGGAAAAATGATAACTTTATGGCCATCCTTGCTAAGTTTGAGAAATATTTCATTGTCAAAATCATCGAGCAACCCCATGCGGGATTAGGTGAGTCCACTAATTTCCCCATCATCCTTTTTTATTCCATTCTTAGAGGTAGAGTTGATCGTGGTGATTTTCCTCACTCTAATGTCTAAGTCAAAGGTTCATGAGGTGCCCCTGAGGAGTGGACTACTTTGGTTGATTATATTCTTGTTGTCCCTTCTTATAAGGTTGTTCTTGAGGGACTTGGTCTTCTCACTG
Source organism: Sambucus nigra (assembly GCA_949130495.1). NCBI lineage: Eukaryota > Viridiplantae > Streptophyta > Magnoliopsida > Dipsacales > Adoxaceae > Sambucus > Sambucus nigra. Next base: position 443,031,353 of record OX422211.1, read on the forward strand.
CCATTTATAGCTTAACATCTTATTTTATGTATAAGCATGGTTACACCCTCAATCTCTCGATTTCTCGTTGGAGTAGGGAGTCCCACACTTTTGTAACTAGTTAAGGTGAGTTCACTGTCACAATGGAGGATGTCTGTGAGCTTCTTGCCCTACTTTTCTTAGGAGGGCATGTTTTCACAGATGGTCATGATGACCCCCTTGAGTAGGAGATGGTGGAAGAACTATAGTCGACCCTTTTTAAGTGTTCGATGTATGCGTTTATCAATGTAATCGGTCCTACCAAGCATCCCCTTACCAAATGGCAGAGGTACTGATTTAATAATTTTGAGCAGTTACCCAAAGGAGAAACTTCTAGTAGAGAACCCAAAAGTTGGGATGGTCCCAAGCTTAACTCGCACTCACACTTGGATGCTTTCCTAGTTACTTTCCTGAGTATATTCTTGCTTTTGGGTAAGATAGAAGACCTCCCTCTTGAGTTTGATTTTAGATTGACAATGAGACTGGAATGTGGGAGGACTATTCCCCTTTCTGCCTTAACCCTTGGTCCTCTTTACACTTGGTTGGACTGCGCCCGTGTAGATATTAAGAGATCTTGTGGCCGCTATGATGTCGCCAACTTTGCTAACTCCTTCATATTGATAGCTTTCTTATTTGAGCATTTTCCCCACCTTGTCCCAAAAGTAAGGGCCAGTCATAGCAAAGCTATGCGTATCTAGAGGTGGCATAATAAGTATACCAAGAAGCCCCTGGGGTCTTTGATCGGTAATGTTGATGAATTTTTCTTTCACCCTTATGGAAAATGCCCCGGTGGTACTTTTAATTGGATTTCTTTCCCAGATGATGGTGGAACTTGCTACTGCCCATCGGTTGTAGATTCTATCTCTTCTTACCGACATATCAATATGGTGATTATGTTATTACCGGGTCTCCTTCCTTCTTTGATCGAGATGGGTCAGGGTGTTGATTTCTATCATTTTGAGCATGTGAGGGGACAGTTAGGTTATGACCAGGTTATTCCCATAACTTTTTAAACCTCGAGAAGTGACCCCTCAAAGTTGTATTTGGAGGCATGCAAGAATTTTACTTTCTAGGTAATGCTCCATATAAAGATCCATTTCGGAGGGTTATACGTGACTCCCTTTGACCACCTGCTTTCTTTTACCTCTTCTTGGTTCCTGCTTTGGCATCGATAGGTTCTTCTTATTCAGAACTGTGTGGCTGGGGTTCCTCATGAGACTATTCCCACCAGGTATGTCACTACTAAGTTCTTAGTCAAGATAACGTAAAGAAATTTAGCATCTCAGTATTACACCTAAGACACCTCTTAAGCAAGTTATTTCTCTCTTATGAAGTCTCTACTTGATAAGTCCATCCATCTGAAGAAACCTGAGCCACAACCTACCAAGTCTAAAGGCCAATTTAAGGACAAAGGTAAAGCAAAATCTTCTACCGCAAACAAGTGAAAACATCTTGACACGAACGTGTCAAATTTCATCCCTGCCAATATAACCGTTCCCTCTCCCCCTTCCCCCCTGTGAGGACTAGGGCAACTAATAAAAAGAAGGGGGTAATATTAATGCTGATGCTTCTTCTGTGCCGGATCAGGGGTCAGATGCTGACGACCTCAAAGTAGAGGAGACTTATAATAGTGTTCAAGAGCAGGGTTATAAGGCTATGGTCTTTTCCTCTCAGGAGTCACTCATTACATTTATTATAGTTACAGTAGGTACCATGCTCGAATATTCTTTACTTAGTGAAATTGGCTCTCATGGAGTTTCACATATTGGTTCCCCCTCTCACTTATTTAAGGAAGAACTAGTTTACTACAGACGCACCCCTTAGTTCTTCTTCAAATGATGTGGATGGTCTTGGCCTCCATGGTGAAGACACTACTGACACTTATACTTTATTATTAGTTTCGAGGGAGTATTCTAGTGATGTTGAGATGATAAAGTCTCCATCAGGGATTAGCTCTACTACTAAACGCCTTCCATACGGACATACCGCGCATCTTGATGCTATAATACTTTCTTTACTTAAACTCTTATTTGCGTAATTTTCTTTTCTTTTCATCAATGACTCGTTTACTAATTTTTTCTTTTTATGCTTTCACAGGGTACTTCTGTTGAGTCGAGTGGCCCTTTGCCTCGTCCCCTTGACCAAGGGCCCTATCCTAGGATGAGGAATTCCATGCTAGTATCCTCTTTGAGTCTGGCTAGAGAGGTTTTTTACTTCCTCCTTATTCAAATGTTATTTTCCATCTTTATTCTTTTATTCATATAGTTTGTTCTTTTTTTTTTTTTTACTTTTTTAGTTATCTTCTGTGTTTACCACTGTCACGAGGGCCTCTTCCGTGTCGTCCTCTTTATCCGTTCTTTTCTTTTGCTTCAACTTGTCATATCTTTTTTTTAAACATATTTTTGAGGTCTCTCTTCTTTGGTGTGTTCACAGGTGACCATTCCTCTTTGCCACACTTCCCCACTCTCCACTTCAGCTGTAGTGGGTGATTCTTCTACATCTCAGGTATTTTTGGGCTTGTCACTTCATCTATATTTCTCTATCCTTTGTTATTTTCTATATATAATTGCATTGTCTTAGCCTTTCTTATTTGCAGGGATTGTTCCCATGTAGTCCTTCCTCCACTAAGGGAATGGCACAACTTACAAGAGTCACTGCCCCAGGCCTACCACCTTCGGGGAGGATTCCTATCTCTCGAGTCTTTTTGCCTATGGATAATAGGCCTCACATACAGTCCATACGCTCTCGGTCGGTCTTCACTATTGCCTCCAAGGATCTTATTACGCCGATTATCACTTTTTCTCAGGTATTTCTTACTACCATTATTCTCACCTTATTTCTTTATCTATGTTTGGTTATTTGACATCTTTGTGATTATTAGGCCAATACTATAGTTCCTAATGTGCCAGCGATCATCTTCCACCCTTATTCTTTGGAGGGGGCTCAGGTATTCCATTATCCTACTGCCTTTGATTTATTTGTCTAGATTATACTGACAATTCATTTCATTTTTTTATTGGCTCACAACACTCCTTCATCAGTGCCTCTTGTTACTGTTTCTCTAGCAGCCCCTGCTGTGGTTGACTCACCTTGCCCTACTATTCTAGTGAGGACCCTGTCGTAGTGCCTCATTCAGTAATTATTTCCGTCATAGGATTTTATATTTTTTGTATGCTTGTTTTTCATAAGATAAGTGGTTTTCTAACACTTGCCTTCTTTCTTTCATTTGTTGGCTAGATTTGCAAAGACCTATTTATCTGTCGCTCCCGCAATGAGCATCACGGAGGAAATTCCCTGGGAATCACCCATAGGTCCCCCCTTCGCTATTGAGGGGATAATTACCCAGGTACTATATGTTTCTTATATTTGAGTAGCTATTTGGGGCCACCCATTATACCCATATCTCTTCTAATCATGTCATCAAGTCAGCATAGTTAAAATCCCCCTATCCGCGCAACCTGTTACGAGTTTTGTTCCCATTACTATGGGATGGTTGGCTATCTAGGTAAATACTTGGCTTACTATAATTTTCAAATTTGCTTATACTATGCAAGTGTTTTCTAACACTTACTCGTTTCCTTGTTCTCGGGATAGTGCTGCAATTGTTTTGGGGACTGTGGAACACATTAGGGAGATAACAGCGAGAGAGGTATTATATTTTCATGCCCATCTCTCATTTCTACTTCCCCTTTTCTTCTTTCTTTTACTATGCAAGTATGCTCACCTTCACCTTTGTTTTATCATTTACAGGCTAGTGAGGCAGCTGCTCCAATAACTATGGAATATATTGGAGAGATAACTGCGAGAATGGTATTGTATTATCATACCCTTATCTCCATTTTACTTATCCTTTTTCTTCTTTATTTTATTTTGCAAGTATGTTCACCTTCACCCTTGTTTCATTATTTCCAGGTTAGTGAGGCTATTGCTCCAATAATTGTTGAACATATTGAAGAGATAGCTGTGGGAGAGGTATTGTACAGTCATACCCTTCTCTCCTTTTTCGTCTTTCTTTTACTATGAAAATATCCTCACCTTCACCCTTGTTTCATTGTTTCCAGATTAGTGAGGCGTCCGCTTTTAGTTCTACGGAATGGGCGAAAAGTGTTGAGCTGCGCACTCTGATGGAAACAACTTTTGTGTATGTCATTGTAGAATAAAGTCTTTCACTCAAAACCTAATTAATACCTACACAATGTGACAAAATAAATAATAGAAGAAAGTGGTAAGTACGGGTGTCAATTCAACTTTCAAGTGTGAAGACTAAATGTATGAAGGTAATTTCAAAATCACTTTCATGTTATTATTTTTCGTATTTTTTCTTTCTTTACTTTTTATAGAAAAAAAGGGGTGAAAACTAACTAAGAAGAAAATGATAGTGAGACAAATATATATATATATATATATATATATATTTTAAACAAATTGATATAATATGATTTCTAAAAAAATATTAAACTAATCTAAATAAAAAGAAAAGAATATCTACAATATGTACAAATGGGCGAACTCCTAAATACTCATCAATGCTTGAATTAAATTTGCTAAAAATTATAAACAATCTTAAAAAAGATTTGTATCTCAGTATTTCTCCCTCTAGATGAACTCTCAATGCACTATTAAATAATTAGAAACATTTGTTAAAAATACAAACCCTCCCATTATAAATTCATACATAAAAATTCATCCCAAGTGAGATAAATTCTACCACACCACTCTATATTGAGATGTTTTCATAAATTTGCAAAAACTCTTTATAGAGTGTTGAGGCATAACCTATCCCATTTTTAAAACCTAAATAAAGATAATCCTCTTCAATGGCATGCCCATTCTTTTATAACCCACGGTAATTTTTTCTTCATGAAAGAATTTTTTGGGATTGATTTTGGCCAAGTCAAAAGTTAAAATTAAACTTGGATTTGAATGTGGCTTTGGTGGATAGAGGTTGAATGGTTTTATTGCTCCTGATCTTGTGGAATAGAGGTTGAAATAGGTAAGGGATTGCTGAAGATAAGGTCGGGTTGATGCTCCGGATATTGGGTTTCTATTGGCTCGGGATCGGGGTGGCTGGGAATGGGCAGTTGGTTGGGTTAGAATTCATACCGGGTTGGAGGTCCGTCGGACATGGGTATAGCAAGTCTAAGGTAGGTCGGGGGTTAAGGGGTGGTTCCGGGTTGTATGAGGCGGGTTCGAGCAGGTCGCGGGTTGGAGAATATGAGGGTATGAGAGATAAGGGTGGTGGGTGTTTTGGTTATGGGGTGTATTAGTAATGGTGGAGGAGAGAGAGAGTGATTGTAGGGAGGTAGAAGATGAAGTTGGGAAGAGTTGAGTGTGATGAGGGTGTAGGGTAATTAGGTGAGGGTGAGCAACTAGGATGCTAAGTGTGTGTGTGTGTGTGTGTGGGTGTGTGTGTGTGTGTCATAGTTCGGACCCTTAAAATTAAAATTAACTAACTAAAAAAACTAAAATACAAATAAAAAAAATAAAAATCCTAATCTATAAAATTAAACTCGAATAATAAAATAAAATAAATAAACACTAAAAATCTAATAAAAACTAAAATCCTAAAAAAATCACAATGTAATAAAACTAGAAAAATAAATTCCTAAAAAAATGTAAAATCTAATAAAAATAAAAATAAATGAAATCCTAAAAAAGTAATAATCCTAATAAAAAATAAAGATAATTAAAATCTAAAAACTAATAAAAATCAAAATCAAAATAAAATCACACTAATAAAAGAAAATATAAAAATAGAAAATAAATCCTAGAAAATTCTAAATAAATCCTAAAAATAAAACGACTCAAAATAAATTATAAAAATGACACAAACAAATATCTAAAATAATATAAAATATAAACTAAACACACACGGGGCTTGGGGGATGGACTGGGCTCGGTGTAGGCTTAGGTTTGGTTCGGGCACAGGGTTCGGAACATCGAAAATGATCTCGACAAGCTCAAATATGGACTTCTGACTTCACGCTCACTTTGATTTTCTTCATTTCATGCTTTTGACTGTTATTGTGTCACAATTACGCCGATTTAGGACTATTTATACCACGATAATATATTGACCTATAAAATGATAAAATTCGAAAATAAGGCCAATTTTAATTAAAACGAGTGACTAAAATGCACATATTCAGGGCTTTAATATACACTTTTGGGTGCTTATCACACTCCTTAGGTATTTAACTATCATTCATGAGTTATTTTTAGCTATTAGTTTCATAATATTTCTATTCTTAACTTGTGAAACGTGTTGATATTGTTCTTCACTATTTCTTTTGCTTAGTCTAGCATACTTCCTCCAGCTGATTCCTCTCGCCTGGGTCGCAGCATACTCACCCCCAAGATTTGGGATATGCTTTCTATCATATCCTCGTATAGTGTCTAAGTATATATGTCCTTTATTTTCTTTTCTCCCTTGACTCATCATGTCTATTTATTTTTAGGATCTTATTGGTGAGCCTATCGGGGTAGTAGACGAGGGAGATCAGAGTTCTGAGGCCATTCCTACATCCAGTGATGCTTACTCTAGCGGGGAGTCTTCTTTCCTCCCTTTTGAGATAGAGTATCGGCATTCAGAGGGTAGCACTAAGCTGGAGGTTCCCTTAGCTTTTATGAGAAGGTTGTGGTGCGAGGAATGGCCCGTGCGCTTTAGGAAACATGAGGGCCAGATTTTGAATTTGATTTTGGAGCATCATCCTAAGACATTCACATCTCATAGTGTGCTTCACATTGATAGCCTTACAATGTTCAACTCGAAGGCCATTTCTAGTTATATTTTTGATTTCTTGGATACTTCTCCCTTCAAGCTGACTAGTGCTTCCACCTTGCTATTCTTGGGCACTTCCTGTGATCTGTAGAGATTCTACCATTTCCAGCTAGGTTGGCTTGATATTGGAGTCCATCATTTTCTTAGTATTACCTTTCGAAATATGGTGAGACTTTGCACATCTACGAAATTTAGGGCAGAGCATCGATGGACAGAGGTTACTAGGATCGGGGGTCAGATTGAGTGAATATAGGCCAGACTTGATAGACTTAAGTTTGGTAATCAAGAAGATGGGGCCAAGATGTCTAGGATAGAGGAGGAGTTTGTACAGATGGCTGTCCCATTGTATGCTAGCACACTATCCCACGATGATCTACCTTTTTATTATTTATAGTCGATAGGCTATTTATTTCCTTATATATTTTTTCGTGTGTAAAGGATTGATTACTTATAAATGAGAAAACACCCTTTTACTTCCTTTGTGATTTTGGCAGCTGTCTATACTTTTGGTATCTGTTTATCGTGACCTACTCTTATTTCAGTGATCACTTAGTCAGTTGGGATTGCCCCATATGTTGTGGGGTACTTGCGTAAATTTGGGCAAGTTATATTTTTTTTTAAATTGCCCCTTCTGAATATAGGGGTATTTGCATATCATTTAAGCAAGTTATTATTTTAGAGTTTCCCTCTGACTGTGGGTGTACTCTCACATATATTTGTATATATGCTCATAAGGAATGATTGAAGGGGGTGACCCTTTCTCCTTCCTTTAGGTTTTGTTTCAAAAAAATCTTTACAAATGAAATGAGTAAAGGATAACTAATTCTTTTTAACAAAAACAACACCTAGTCCTTGTTCCACACTTTTTCTGAAGAATTTTCACAGTCTTAAAATTTTTTTTAGAGAGGGTGGTAGACCCCCTTCTCCACATTTCCTGAGAACTAGCCAAGCAAAGTTTTTTCTTGAGAACAAAGGATAATACTTGTTCTCTAATCTGTAAATCTATTTATGAGATAATAAAAGAAAAAAATATATTTTTATTGTCATTAGAAGGACAACCCTCTGTTAGTCTGGTGATAAAAAATTTATCAGTTATGTCTGCAGGGACTTTTCTCAATATACTTTTCTCTTAGGATGGATGTACCCCCCAAGTATAATGAGTAAATTTTCTCTTTGTCATGGACCCACTTCTAGTCTAGTAGAGAGTGTTTCTATAAAAAAAATATTTTCAGTGCATCTACCTCATACAAAAGGTAAGTAAAAAAAAAGAACCATCATGCAATGATAAAAAATAACTGCTATTCATTTCTTTCATATTGATACTGTTTATAAACTTTTTAGCTTCAAGGCATGCTGTTAACACTTTTCAAAAAAATGAATTTTAGCAAAAAAACTAGGCATAATACCTCTTCAACCATTTGCAGTTGATGGATTAAAGACAATCACTCTTCAGCTCTGAGATCTGGCAGTATCCTGACTTACCTACCCCCTTACCACAAAACGGCCTTTCCAATTGGGTTTGAACTTTGATGCTGACATGTTATGGAGGCCATGAGTGGATGCGCGAAGGACGAAGTATCCCACTTGAAACTCTCTGGTCTTGACTAGATTCTCATAAACTCTGGAACTGTGCTGGGTGTAGACTTTAAAGTTCTCTTTTGTCTTATCTTTGTGCTCGTCTAATGCCTCCAGATGCACATGTTGTGGATCAGGGATGAGTTCATTGCTTAGAACGACCCTAGCTGAGGGTACGTATAATTCCACCAGTGGGACAACTTCGGTCCCATACATAAGTGAGAATGTGGTAAACCCATTTGGCTTTCTCTTTAAAGTGCGATAAGCCCATAGTACCATAGGTATCTTTTCATCCCATGACCCTGGAATTCCATCAAGCATCTTCTTTAGTATATTAATTAGAGTTTCATTTGTGGCCTCTACTTGGCCCCTTTTAGGTAGGAGACAGTTGAGATGCTGTGTATAATCTTATACTTGTCAGTGAGAAGTGCCATCTCCTTGCACACGAATTATTTCCCATTGTCTATTAGAATCACCTTGGGTATACCAAACCTACATATGATATACTCCTTGATAAACTGGGTTACCACTTGGATATCCACTCTTCTTATAGGAATGGCCTCTGTCCATTTGATATACAATTCTATAGCCACGATAATGAAAGCTTTTCCACGAGAGGTTGGGCTAATCTTTCCTACCAGATCAAATGCCTATGTATAGAAGGGACATGATCTGCTAATCTTTGTAGACTGACTTAAGAGGCATGCACCATGTTGCCATGTACTTGGAAAGTTATGCACTTCTTCACATAATCGATGGAGTCAGCCTCCATGGTTGGCTAGTATTACCCCAACGTCATTAGTTGATCGTACAGTTTGGCACCAACCATATGGGAGGGATCATGAGCTTTTTTTAGCACCCTTTTTGTATCCATGTTAGATATACATTTTAATGCATTCTCGTTATAGCCCATCCTGTAGAGCTCCCCTTCTACAAGATATAAGTGGGCTACCCTCTTTCAAAGATGAATCTCATCTACTCTTTTCGCTAGTAACTCACTATTTTTCAGATAGGCTATATATGGTTGCCTCCAATCCTCAAAGGCCTCTATAAAGTTATCTTTTGTTGGTTAGTCAAATTGGATTTGGCACTTTAGACAACCTTGTTGTAGACGAGAAGCCTCCATACATGGCCAGTAGTAGCTCCCCAATTGCAACCGATGATAAAGAGGGATATCAGTATCCCCATAATGCTTATCATGCATTATTTCCAACCTCTATTTAGCTTTTTATTCTCCTACATGTTTTGAAAAGAACCCTTCAAGTCTCTTATAATAAAGTGTTCTCTACAACAGGTGGTAGTTGTCTAGTTATAATAACTTTATTGTTCCTTCTCTTGTTTCTAGCTATTTCACAACTAGGTACCTCCAATCTTCCTACTCATCACTTAAAAAAAGAGATCTAACCATGATGGTTGATTTTAAATCATCCATGTCTAATTTATTGGCTATTGTAGCTAGTGCATCAGGGTGCTTGTTAATTTTTAGCCCATGTCTCTCAATGGTTACTTTCAAGAATTGGCCCAACAGCTTCTAGATGATGGATCTATATAGTGTCAGGTTGGCATGCTTAAGGGTTAGCTCCCCATTAACTTGATTTATTACTAAGTTAGAGTCCCCTCGTATGTGTAGAAATTGGATGCCTCTTCATAGCGCCTCTAACAATCCAAGAATGAGGGCCTCGTACTCAGCCTCATTGTTCGAGCACTTGAAATCTAGCTTGAGACAGAGAGTGACCTTGTCCTTACTATTTGAGAGGATAATACCTGCACCCCCATTCCTTATGCACTAAAGCCATCGAACTCCATCTCCCGCTCCTCCATCTCTTCTGCCAAATATGCTTGGAAATTTTCCCCAGGTAGCTCTTCATTGGGAGGCTCAAAATTTTAACTTGGGAAGGGGGCCAACATATTTACTATTGCTTGACTTTTGATGTCTTTTGGTATCACGCACTTCAAATCATATTCCGATAGTATTAAGAACCACCTTGTTGATCGTCCTACCAAGACCGTTCGTGCCAAAAGATACTTAATAGGATCACACTTAGTGACAATGTGAACTGTAAAGGCTATAGGTAATGTCTCAACTTCTAAGCCACGATGACCAGGGCGAGGCAGTGGATCTCAATATTGTTATATTTTGATTCTGTATTGGAAATCACCCTTTACAAGTAGTATACTAGCTTCTTTACTTTCTCCTTCTATTAAACGAGCAGTAATCTTGTAGATTTTTCTGTTGAAGTTAGGTAGAGCAGCAGGGGTGCTCAGCCTTTGGTGGTTAAATGGTAGACAAAGAGGCTAAAATTTAATTGATCTTCTCAAAGGCCTTCTTCTGATCCTCTCCCTAAATCCACTTATCATTTTCCTTCAGGAGGGGGTGAACGAGTGGGCACCTCTTCCAGCACGGGTATGCATATTGTTAGGTAGGAAACCTTTCCTAAGAAGCTCTTGAGTTACTGTTGGCTCTTTGGTGGTGGAATCATCATAATGGCTTTCTTTTTTTCCTCATTAAACTACACCCCCTACTGATTTACTATAAATCCCTGAAATTTTCCTGCAGTGACCTCGAAAGGACACTTAAAGGGGTTTATTCTCATCGTGTGCTTGCGGTATCTTTCAAACACCCACCTAAGGTCCTGGATATGCTTTATTTATTTCTTAGACTTCACCACCAGGTCATCTACGTAAAATTCTAATATATCACGAAGCAAATTATGGAAGATGGACATCATGGTCCACTTGCAGGTGGCCCCAGCGTTCTTCAACCCAAATGACATGACTATGTAATAAAAGTTTCCTAATGGTGTGCAAAAGGCAGTCTTCTCGACATCCGTTGGTCCATCTTGATATGATTATAGCTGATATACCCATCCATGAAACTATACATTTCATGACCTACGGTAGCATCTACTAAGTTGTTTATACTTGGTAAGGGAAACTCATCTTTGGGACATGCTCAGTTAAAGTCACGTAAATCCATACAAATTCATATTTTACTTTAATCCTTCTTTGCCACTGGCACAATGTTAGAGAGCCACACAGGGTGCTGAATGGGTTTGATGAACCATGTCGCTAACAATCTCTCTACTTCTGATTCTATCTTAAGGTATAGCTCAGCCTTGTATATATGAGTTGCTTGTCTAATTGGGAGAGAATTGGGAAGAACATTTAATTTGTGTGAACTCACCTCTAGGTCTATCCCCGATATCTTTATGTATTTCCATGCAAACACATCGGTGAATTCCATGAGCAGGTTAACAAGCTCCTCCTTTTGCTTTGAGTTTAAAATTTTGGAAATTATAATGGATCTACTCTCACCCCTTTATATTCCCAGATTAATTTCCACTAACTCTCATAATTGTTCCTTTAGTACATCTTGCATACACTCAGGGTCTCTTCAGTCCCCTCAATGTATTCGATAATGTGGGATTCATTCACTATAAAACACTATGGTGTCAGGCCAATGCTCTCATCCCAGAACATTGCCCATGTAAACCATTATCAGTAATATATATATTTCCCATCTTGTAGGACCACCTTTTTATATATTCGAGGGGGCATGGCTACCTCCTCTACCTTACTTTTTCTTTTTTCCATATAGGTAATCACTCTCTCCCCCAAACGGACATGCATAGACATTCTTGGTTGGGCATCTCCTGTTACCACCTGCATTCCCTCTAGCTTTCTTATTGAGTTCTTTCTCTCTTTATCAAGCTTTGTATAAAATGCTACATCCACCAGGTGGGTCTCCTTAATAGAAAATGGATTTTCTATTGCTTTGATTATAATCTTAGTACCTCAAACATTAGCTTTGTCACATTTATGGTATGTGAAAAGCACTATGCCATGAGTGTGCATCCACACTCACCCTATGAGCAGCTCGTAGCTTGTGTTGGCATTTGTAGGAGGGTAGTGAGACTGGGGTCTATGAATATCAATAAAGGGTGAGGCGTGACCCACTCCAATAGACACTACCTGCAAGGTCTTCTAGTCTTCTAGTGCAACTTCTCAAGAAAACTTATCCTTCTGGTAATAATGGAACTCAATCTTCAACTCACTCCCTACAAGAAGATGAACTTTCACAACAAAAATGGTAATTTACTTAAGGGAAACACCTGAGAATGATGGTTGTCAGTGGGGAGTGAAGGAACAAGGCACTAAACACTAAGAGAATGAGCAGGGAGAGAATACTAGGTAATTCTGGTGAGATTTTAGCAGAGTAACAGTACAATTTCAATTATGTTTTTTCTTTTTTTTTATTGACCTTGCCCAGAGGTCTATTTATACTTGGGCATTATGGGTGAGTTGGCATTTTTTGGCGCCAAAATTGGGAGGGTTGATGGGGAACAATGTCTGAAGTGTACCATTTGTCCCTACCTGCAGGCAGCCCTGCCTGTCCCCTCCTGCAGGTGCCACTTGGCACCAATCAAAGTAAAAAAGCACATATGTCTCCCAATGAAGACAAAATATCTAATTTGGTAAATATCTTTTGAAACGGTAACTTGTGGTGCAATTTTGCAAATCTTGAGAGAGGTGGCCTTAAGGACCCCTCTCCTCTAAAATCATTATTTTTCTTGAGAGGGACCTCGAGGACCCCCTTTTCTGGAAAAGTCATTTTCTATAAAGGGTTTATTTCTTGTGAGCAGCTAGCTCTTTGGCTTCTCCCTTCACTTTCGACCAAGTGTGAAGTGTGTGTAGTCTTGAGTAACTTCTGGGTCTTCCTACTAGTATTCTCTCAATCCTATAGTGCTAAGTGGTTGAGCTTGCTCAACATACCTTGTCCCTCAGCCGCCAATCCAAAACTCCCAGGAGGTCCCAACTGGCCTACTTGAGCCCTGCTTGCTCAACTAGGCAACCTGTACAAGAAAATAAGTTTTAGTAATTCTGTTCTTTTTTTATGATGAGGGGTTGCTTGTGGTATACACCCCATCATCCTAAGTTAGTTTTCTAGGAGCTACGGGAGGAAGGACCTTGCGGGTCCCTTCTCCCATGTATGTTTCTACTATTTAGGGACCCTAGTGGGGGGTTCCTTCTCTAACATCATTTTTGTCGTTAAAGAAGCCTTGCAATGGCACTTCACGGATGACATTTCTGCAGTATCTCGAATGTCATTTCTGTAGTGACCCTTGCGGTGGCCCTTCTTAATCTTGGGCTACCGCAGTGGACCTTGTGGCGCACTTCTTCAAATGTCATTTCCGCAATGACCCTTATGGTGGCACTTCTCGAATGTTATTTCTGTAGTGACCCTTGTGGTGGCACTTCTCGAATGTCATTTCTGCGGTGACCCTTGCGGTGGACCTTCTCAATCTTGGACTTCTGCAGTGGACCTTTGCGGGGAACTTCTCAAATGTCATTTCTGCAGTGACCCTTGTGGTGGCACCTCTCGAATGACAATTCTGCGGTGACCCTTGCGGTGGCCTTCTCAATCTTGGACTTTTGCAGTGGCCCTTGCGGGGCACCTCTCGAATGTCATTTCTGTAGTGACCCTTGCGATGGTACTTCTCGGATAACATTTCTACAGTGACCCTTTGCAGGGCACTTCTCAAATGTCATTTCTACAGTAACCCTTGCGGTGGCACCTCTCGAATGACATTTCTGAGGTGGACTTTCACAATCTTGGACTTCTACAGTGGCCCTTATGGGTCACCTCTCGAATGTCATTTCTGTAGTGACCCTTGCAGTGGAACTTCTCGGATGACATTTTTATAGTGACCCTTGTGGTGGCACTTCTCAATCTTGGACTTCTGCAGTGGCCCTTGTGGGGCACCTCTTGGATGACATTTCTGCAGTGACCCTTACGGTGGCACTTCTCGATCTTGGACTTCTGTAGTGGCCCTTATGCGGCACCTCTCAAATGTCATTTCTGCAGTGACCCTTGCGGTGGCACTTCTCGGATGACATTTCAGCAGTAACCCTTGCGGTGGCCCTTTCTCGGTCTTGGGCTTCTGCAGTGGCCCTTGTGGGGCACCTCTCAAATGTCATTTTTGTAGTGACCCTTGCGGTGGCACTTCTTGGATGACATTTCTATAGTGACCCTTGTGGTAACCCTTCTCGATCTTGGGCTTTCGCACTGGCCTTGGTGGGGTTCTCTCAATATCTCTAATAAAAAAGTATTTTTATTCTTTTTTTTATAGGTAGACACCCTTCTACATTAGCCCCTCGTGTAAAGTTTTTTAGGTTGGGTAGACCAAAAAAACTTTGTATGCCATAAAGTCAATTTCAACAATTATATATATATATATATATATATATATATATATATATATATATATTTGGAGGGACCCTAGGATCATTAAATGTAGTGTCCCTTCATTCGAGGTTTTTAATTTTTTGAGAACCCACGCGTCAGTGTGGGAACTATCATCTCATCATTTGGGAAAAAATGTCATCACCTTTTTGCCTTCCTGCATGTTTTCCCACTTTAGTGTAAAACACATAAGGCCTTTTTCTTAAACTCTTTCATCTTCTTCAAAACCCTCACAGGGTCTTTAGGTTTGTAGTGAGAGAAAGTGAGAGAAAAGAAATTTAAACACCATAGCCTCTAACCTTTTTGCTCTAGATTTTTTATTTCAATACTTCAATTATGGCTTTTAATCCATCAAATACCTCTTCAAATGTGAACCCCTCATAGTCCCCTTGTTTTATACCCTTCCCAACCATTATTTCCATTGAAAAAGAAAAAAGAAATGTCGGTTTGAATATTTCAAATCCGGCTAGGTTTCTTCTTGCTCGTCTGTGGCTGTTGTCACCGAGGGTCTCTATCCTCTTGAGGGTTCCTCGTGTGTCCTTTCTCAACTCGCAATTTTGACTGCTGAAGATTTTTCATTATTGGGTTTCTCTAGAGCTCCTCGTTATTATTTTTTTGGCCACTGTTCTCATCGTCACTCTCGTCAGTGGTTGTCAGAACGAGTTTTGGGGAATGGGGGTCTCGACGGCTTGAAATTTGAGTAATCAAGAGAGGGGTCTCAACAGTTGGAGACAGATAGAGGGGTATCTCCTGATTTTGTTTGTGGAGAGGGGTCTTGCCTGATTCTGTTTGTGGAGAGGGGAGAGGGGTCTCGCCTGTTCGCCCGTCGGAATAGGTTTTGGGGACAGGGGGTCTCAACGGCTGCCAATTTTTTTTTTTGTTTGGAGAAAGGAGGGTCTCGACGGATGGAATTTTTTTTTGTAGAGAGGGGGTCTCGACTGATTCCCACACGATCTTGGGTGTATCGACCAGTGGGTGTGTGGAGATGGGGGTTTCGACTGATTCCTCTACAACCTTGGGTGTCTCGACCAATGGTAATGTGGAAATTAGTGTCTCGACTAATTCCTCTACGACTTGACCAGTGGTTACGTGGAGGTGGGTGTCTCGACCAGTGGTCATGTGGAAATGGGTGTCTCGACCAGTGAATTTGTAGAATTGGGGGTCTCGTCCAATTTCGACTCATCCTTGAGTTTTGCATTTGGGGTAGCCCCTCCTGGGGGTTCTTCGCGTAATGTGTTGTTTGCTACAGATTTTTCACGAGACCCCTTTTGTACTATGGATTCCTAACCAATGCCACCACTTGGAGTCGTGAGACCCTCTTTAGTTGTGGACTCATCGCAGGCAGACTTCATACTAGGGAGTTCCTCGCAATCTGGTGTTTCTGTAGGGGTTGTCACTTCCCCTCTCTTTTTGGCGACTGGGAATACCCAAGGTTCCTCACTTAGAGTCTCTATCAGGATTAGTTCTTTTCTTGAGCCAATGGCTCTTGGTAGTTCTTCAGCTACGTCATCCTCTTCTCAGGCATGGAAGGACTATATGCGCATTCGTCTAGGGCGGGATTTTGGTACTTATCATCGTGCTCCTTTTTTTGGTCCGGCTGACAACTTTATGGTTTCTCTTACCGAATTTGAGGAAAAAATTTCTAACACTATTCTCGAGCGCCCTCACATGGGGTTAAGTGAGTCTGCTGATTCCCCCATTGTTTCTCCAGACTTTATTCTCCGAGTTCGCATCGACCGTGATGATTTTCCTTATTCCAAAGTTAACGTCAAAGCTGCAGGGGTTCCCACGAAGGAGTGGACTAGCTGGGTCGACTACGTTCTGAGCATTCCTCATTACGTGCCTATTCAGTCAACTCTTGTTGAGTGCTCAAAGTATGTAGCTATAAATATAACTATTCATTCCAAGCATTCCTTTGCCAAATGGCAAAGATACCGGTTCATAGATTTCGAGCAACTGCAGAAGGGGGAGACTTCCCGCGTAGCCCCCAAAACCCAGGATGGTCCCAAGCTCCACTCTCCTTCACATTTGGCCGCTTTTTTGGTTACATTCCTGACTCGGTTCCTTCTGTCAGGTAAGCCTGAAGATTCACCTCGTAAACTTCTTTTTAGATTGCCTATACGGTTATCTCGGGGAAGGTCAGTACCTATGGTTGCCTTGACCTTGGGTTCCCTTTACACCTGGATGGACCGGGCACATATAGATGTAGAGAGGTCTTGCAGTCGGTATAATGTTGCTAATTATGCAAATTCTGCTCTCTTAATGGTCTTTTTATTTGAGCATTTCCCCCACTTTACTTCAGGGGCTCATGCTTGTCATAGAGATGCCGCGCGACTTCTCTGATGGCACAAGAAAATTCCGAATAAATCTTTGGGAATATTGATTGATGATGTTGAGGAGTTTCAGTTTCGGCCTTATACCAAGTGCCCTGGGGGCACTTTCAGCTGGATTTCTTTCCCTGACGATGGCGGGACTTTCTATTGCCCTTCAGCAGTGGGGTCTATTTCCACCTGTCCTCATATTAATGTGGTGACGATGCTCTTACCATGCCACCTCCCTTCTTGTACCGAGTTGAGTCCATGTACTGAGTCCTACCATTTTGAGAGGGTAAGACGACAGTTTATCTATGATTAGGGCGTTCACACTCCTGCTCTTCCTACCTACAGTGATCCTTCTGAGGTGTTTTTAGAGGCGTGCACTAGCTTTACTCTTCGGGGACTATTTCATAGAGTAAGCGGTCTAGGAGGACTTTATGTGCCTCCATGTGATTATCATCCTCCGTTTACTTCATCTTGGTTCCTTTTTTGGCAGCGGAAGGTCCATCTTGTTCAAAAATGTGTAGTTGGTCCCCCTCATGAGACTAACCTTGTTAAATATATCAAAGCCCAGTTTTTGGTCAGGCGGACGCAGAAAGATCCTTGGTTTCTCAGCACCACTTCCACACCACCCTTGGAGCAGGCCATTCCTATTTTCGTGAAGCCTCTTCTTGATGAGCCACCTTAGCCTCTACCGGCTGAGTTTCCCCCTATGAAGTCTAGAGGCCGATCAAAAAGCATAGGGAAAGTGAGAACCTCTTCCGCCAGCAAAAGGAAGCACCGTGACACAGATGTATCTAATTTCGTTCCTGCTACTACCGCTTCTTCTCCCCTTCTCCTGTAAGGACTTGGGCTACAAAGAATAAGAAAGGAAATGGTGCTGGCATGGCTGCTTCCTCCATGGTAGACCAAGAGTCCGATACTGATGATCTTGGGGTGGAGGAGACGTGTCAAGTTATGAAAGAGAAAGGTTACGGAGCATCGGGCCTTTCTTCCCAGGAGGCGCAGGTCGCATCTATTCCCATTGCAGAAGGTACTATATTACACCATTCTTTACTTACTGGAACTAGTTCTCTCGGAGTTTCACCTCCTGGATCATTGGAAGAGGAACTAGAGTATTATGGGAGCACACCTTCCTATGACGACCATAGTTCTTCTTCGGGTGATATGGGCGACCTGGGTTTCGAAAGAGAAATCACTACTGACACTTATGCTTTGTTATCAGTCTTGATAGAGTCTTCTAGTGATGATGAGGCATCCCATTCTCCTGGGGGAGTTAGTCCCACCACCCGACATCTCCCTTATGGCCAGACTACACGCCCTGCTACTGTAAGCGTTCCCCTTTGTTCAAATTTTTATGTATATGATTTTCTTTCTTCCCCCTTATTATTTTATTTATTAATGAAAGTATTTCGTCATATTTTGCAGGTCATTTCCATGGAGGCAAGTAGTTATCCTCTTCCCCCACTGCGACTGACGCCTTTTCAGCGGGAGAGGAACTCCATGCTCGTTTCTTCCCGAGGCCTTTTTAGAAAGGTTTTCTATATCCTTATTTCTTTTACCATCTAATGTAATTTGTTAATCTGCCAATTATATTTTGGTCGTGTATGCTGGCATTTCCCTACAGCTTTCATCTGTGCACCTTACCGACACCAGGACCACTTTCGTGACTTCTCCTTCTGCTCAGGTATGCCTCGCCATTTTCAAAAAATTTATTGTGCCCTTTTTTTCTTTACTTCTTCCTTTTATTTACCCATTTACAATATGTAGAGAGTTGTGCCTTTCGGCGTCGTCACTTCATCTTCCCTTATTTCGGCGGTGGGTACTTGTACAGCTGAGCACCTGGGCACCTCTTCGTCTAAGGTATGTTTATATATATATATTTTTTTTTTGAATGTTTATTTCCTTTTAATAGGAGGTCCTAACGTCTTTTGGATTTTCTTCTCAGGGAGGGACTCTTCCCTTACCTGATGTTATTATCCCAGGTTTATCCTCTTCGGGGAGGATCTCTATCCCTCGGGTCTGCATATCTATGGATAGCAGACCCTTGGTTCAGGCGATTTCTCGTGGCCTAATATTTACTGTGGTTTCAACTAGTGAGACCACACTTCAGGTTAGGCCTTTCCATTGGAACATGGAATCTCTTTTTCCCCGAATATGTGGTGAATAACATATTTTCATTCTTTACAGGCTATCATCACAGCCCCTACTGCGCCGACCATCATTTTCCTCTCTTCCCCTCTAGATGGGGATCAAGTACTTTCATATTTTCTTAGTTATAGTCTTCTCTCTCCAGCCTGTACTTATCGTAGCTGTCTTTCATTTTTGTTGCAGTTATCCTTTGGTGCTGTTTCGAGTGTGGCTCCTGCTATTATCTCTTTAGCAGCCCTTATGCACGGGCCAACTTGCCCTGTTATCGCGCCCCTTCAGGTAGCTATCTTTGTTGTGCCATTGAGGAATTTCCCTCTCCCCTTTTTTAATTGAGGTATTTGTCATTCATGAGGTAGGTGATTTATTAACTATTTCCCCTTCTTGTCATTCGCAGCCTCGCATTTCCATTGTGACTGTCGTCACTGAGGTTGTTCTTCCGGAAGCGCCTGAGGTTGAGGTAGCCTCTTTAGGAGCACTGGTTACTGAGATAGCCCCTTTAGGGGAACCCCCTACGACTACCATCTTTGAGGTATCTCTTTTAGGAGCACCTGTGACTGAGGCCACCTCTTTCAAAGCACTGGTCGCTGAGACAGACCCTACAGGAGCATCGGTCAGTGTGGCGGCCCCTTTGGGAGGCCCTATACCTCCTCCTTTGACCGTTATGGAGAGCGTTATTCAGGTACAGTGTATAAGGGTGTCTACTTCCCTTATGTCATTCTTATGTATTTATTATTTTGTTTAGATTGTGCAGTATTCCCATCTTCGGCTTTGTTGCCTTGTTTCTAGGTGAGTGAGGTTGCTCCGATTACTATGGAGTCTGATGAAGTTGCTCCGATATTTGTGGAGTCTAAGAGTGGGATGGCTGTGAGAGAGGTATTAAACTAGCATACTCCCTCTTTTTATTATTTCCCCTCTTTTCTTCTTGCGTATATTGTGCAAGCGTTCTCATTTCACCTTTGTCTCATTGTTTCCAGGTGCATGAGAGTACTCCAATGACTGTGGAGTCTGGCAGTGGGGTAACTGCGAGAGAGGTATTAAACTAGCATACCCATTTTTACTATTCCCCTCTTTTTTTCTTGCGTATACTGTGCAAGCGTTCTCATTTCACCTTTGTCTCATTATTTCCAGGTGCATGAGAGTACTTCGATGACTGTGGAGTCTGGCAGTGGGGCAACTGAGAGAGATGTATTTAAACTATCATACCCCCTATTTTTACTATTCCCCTATTTTCTTCTTACATACACTGTGCAAGCGTTCTCATTTCACCTTTGTCTCATTGTTTCCAAGTGCATGAGAGTACTCCGATGGCTGTGGAGTCTGGCAGCAGGGAAACTGCGAGAGAGGTATTTAAACTAGCATACCCCCTCTTTTTACTATTCCCCTCTTTTCTTCTTGTGTATACTGTGCAAGAGTTTTCATTTAACCTTTGTCTCATTGTTTCTAGGTGCATGAGAGAACTCCGATGACTGTGGAGTCTGGAAGTAGGATGGCTATAGAGAGAGATCATAGTTCTGAGGCCACTCCCCTGGTCGGTGATGCTGATTCTGGTGGAGAGTCTTCTTTCCTCCCTTTTGAGGTAGGGTCTCGCCACTCTGACGGCGATGATGAAGTAGATGATGCTGCAACCATTGCGGGCAGGCTATAGTGTGAGGAGTTACCAGGATGATTCATGATCCACGAGCGTCATCTCTTAGATCTCATCTTAGAGCACCGCCCTAAGACATTCACTTCTCAGAGCATACTTCAGATTGACAGTCTCACGACCTTCAACCTGAAGGCTCTTGCCATCCATGTTCATGAGTTCCTAGCTACCTCCTCTGCTAAGCTGACTAGATCTTCTATTTCACTATTCTTGGATGCTCTTCGCGACTTGCAACATTTATATCATTTTCATTTGGATTGGCTTGATATGGGAGTTCTCCACTTTCTGAGTGTTCCTTTCCAGAAGATAGTGAGATTTCACACTTCCCGACAATCTAGAGTTGAGTAGTGGAAGGCTGAGGCCATGAGAATCCGGAATCAGATCGCATTACTGCAAGTGAAGCTCGCCAGACTTGAGTTTGGTGATGAGGAGGATGAGGCTAAATCCGTCAGGTTGGAGGAAGAGTTTTTGCGGGAGGCTGGTCCGTTATATGCTGGCGCCATCGCTCGTGATGATTTATTTTTTGTCGTTTCTAGCGGATAGACTACTTCTTGTTTTGTAATGCTCAAAATTCTATGTGTACATCACTGGTCATTCATGAATGAGAGAAATGGCAATTTGTTTCTTCTGCATTTTTCTTTTCCCTTGTTCTCTGTTTATATTGTGGGTGTTTATCTTATCTGACTTGCTCTAATTTCTGTGAGCACTTGGCCTACCGATGCCTCCACCATAAACTCCGGTGTACTTTGCCTTAATATGAGCAAGTTATGTATATATATACATTGTACTTTTATTTCATTATATTTTTTTTAAAATGCGCCTCTTGTAACTGTGAGATATTTGCATGTTACTGCATTGGATCACCCCTTATGTCTGTGGGGGGTACTCCTGCACAATATTACTTATGTTTATAATGGGTAGATTGGAGAGGGGGGCGGGGGGTCACCCCTGTCTCCTTCCTTCAAGTTTGGTTTTATTAAAAAAAACTATTTGAATTAGCTAGCCCCTAGTCTTTGGGGTCTTTGCTCTATATTCTCTCTAAGAGCTTCACCGTTCTTTGAAATATTAAAGAGGAGGAATTTAGCCCCCCCTACATTTTCTCTTAATTTATGCCTAGGGGACTTTTCTCAGTATGCTTTCTCTTAGGATGGACTTACCTCCCAAGTGTAGTGAGCAAAGTTCCTGATTTTTGTGTACTCTCTTTTAACTTAGGGGGGAGTGTATACATATTTCTATATATATATAAATGAGTAAACGAAGCAAGCAAACAATGATCAAAAGTGTTGCTATTTCATTTCTCTACTTTTGTGTGTTGTTACAATGTGGTATTGCTCTAAAAAAATTTACAAAAAAACTTTTCTGATATAGGAGCAACCCTAAAAATCCATTACAGACATGCAAGACACAACCAAAATTTGTTAGCTGTTACTAAGCATAGTACCTCTTCAGCCACTTGCAGTTGATGGACTGGAGGCAATCACTCTCTGGTTCTGAGATTTGACAGTAGCCTGACTTCCCCACTCCTCTGACGATAAAGGGGCCTTCCCAATTGGGTTTGAATTTTGATGCCGACATGCTACGGAGATGGTGAGTGGATGCTCGCATGAATAAATCTCCCACCTAGAACTCTCTAGGCTTGACTAAGTTCTCGTAGGACCTGGACAATTGCTGAGTGTAGACTTTGAAATTCTCTCTCGTCTTGTCTCTATGCTCATCCAGTGTCTCCAGCTGCACATGCCTTGGGTCAGGGATGAGCCCATTGCTGAGAGCAATTCTAGCTGAAGGTACCGCCAACTCCACTGATAGGACAACTTCGGTCTCGTATACTAAGGAGAATGGAGTAAACCCTGTGGGCTTTCTTTTCGAAGTACGGTAAGCCCATAACACCATAGGTAACTTCTCATCCCACGCCCCCGACATGTCCTCTATCATTTTCTTCAAAATGTTTATCAGGGTCTTATTGGTAGCCTCTGCTTGGCCATTGCCCTTGGGGTAGGACATGGTTGAGCTATTATGCACAATTTTATATTTGTCTGTGAGGAGGTCCATTTCCTTGCATACGAATTGCTTCCCATCATCTGTTAAGATTACCTTGGGTATACCAAACCTGCATATGATATACTCTTTTATAAACTGGGTTACCACTTGGGCAGTGAGTCTCCTTAGAGGGATGGATTCCGTCCATTTGGTGTACATTTCTGTAGCCACAATGATAAAAGCCTTTCCGTGAGAGGTCGGGATGATCTTTCCCACCAGGTCGAACACCCATATATGGAAGTGATAATGAGCTGCCAAGCTTTGCAGGCTGATGGAAGGAGCGTGCACCATATTTCTGTGAACTTGACATGATTACACTTCTTCACATACCCAATTGAGTCGACCTCCATGGTCGGCCAGTAGTATCCTAGTGTCATCAGCTAATCACACAGTTTGGCACCTCCCATGTGGGAGGGCTCATGAGATTCTTTCAGCACCCTCTCCATATCCTCTTTGGCTACACATCTTAGTGCCTTCTCATTGTACCTCTTCCTATATAACTCTCCTTCGACCAAGTAAAAATGGGCTATCCTTTTTCTAAGATAAATTTCATCCCCTCTCTCGGCGGGAAGCTCCCCATTTTTTAGGTATGTTATGTATGGTTGTCTCCAATCTTCGAAGGCTTCCACAAAGTTAGCCTCCGCCGGCTGGTCAAAATTAGCTTGGCACTTTAAATAGCTTTGTTGTAAGCAGGCCGCTTCTGCGCTCATGGCAGGCCAATAATACCCACCTCGCTGCAGTCGTCTATAAAGGGAAACATTAGTATCTCCGTAGTGCTTTTGGTGCATTTCTATTAACCTCTCCTTGGCTTCTTGCTCACCGACACACCTTGCTAGAAACCCTCCGGGACTCTTGAAGTAGAGAGTTCCTTGCAGCACATGATAGTTGGCTAACTCTAACATTTTCATTATCCCTTCTCTAGTTTTAAGTTGCTTCTCCACTAGATGCCTCCAATCTTCTGGCTCGTTACTTGGGAATAAAGATTTTACAGTAGCGGGTACCGTTCTCCTCCTCAACGTGATGGTTGCTTCTGACTCCTCCATGTCCAGCTTTTGCGCTATGGTGGCGAGCGCATCGGGATGCATGTTCATCATTCGCGTCTGCCTCTCCACAGTTACTTTTAAATACTATCCAAGCAGCCTTCGGATGATGTGTCTGTAGGGTGCCAAATTGGTGTGCTTAAGGGAAAACTCCCCATTGACCTGCCTTACGACCAAATTGGAGTCCCCTCATATACACAATACCCTGACCCCTCTTCTGAGTGCTTCCAACATCCCTAGAATGAGGGCCTCATACTTAGCTTCGTTATTTGATCATTTAAAATCTAACTTGAAGGAAAGAGTGATCTTCTCTTTCCCATCTGACAGTATGATGCCGTCTCCACCTGTTCCTTGAGGACTGGAACCATCAACCTCCATAGACCACTTTTTCACCTCCTCCGCCATTCATGCTTGAAAGCTCTCCCCGGGTATCTCTTCACTAGGTGGTTCAAAAACTCCACTTGGGAAGTGGGCAAGCAGATCTTCTACTGCTTGGATTTTAATGGCCTTGGGCACTACACATTTTAGATCATATTCTAACAAGATCAAAAACCACCTTGCTGCTTGTCCCACGAGTATAGTCCGCGTGAGGATGTACTTGATGGGGTCACAATTAGTGACTATGTGAACTGTGAAGGCTAGAAGATAGTGTCTCAACTTTTGGTCCACCAATACTAATGCCAGGCAGTGTCTATCGACGCTGGTGTACCTCAATTTTGTCCCAAAGATCACTCTTGACAGGTAATAGACAGACGTTTCCACTCCTTCTTTCTCTTACTCCAAGATGGCCCCTATCGATCTCTCTGTAGAAGTGAGGTAGAGCAGCAGCGGTGCTCCGGCTTCGGGGGGAATCATCATGGAAGGGGAGGCAAGGATTTCTTTAATCTTCTCAAATGCTTTCTCCAGTCTCTCTCCCCAAACCCACTTGGCTTTGTCTTTTAGTAGAGGCGCGAACATATGAGTTACTTCTGCCAGCGCAGGTATAAACCTCCGCAGGTAGGATTCCTTTCCCAGGAAGCTCTTAAGTTGCCTCTGACTCTTGGGTGGTGGCATCATCACAATGGCTTTCATCTTCTCTGCATCCACTTGAACCTCTTGTCTATTCATAACAAAACCTAAGAACTTCGCTTCAGTAACCCCAAAGGCACACTTTGAGGGGTTCATCCTCATCTTATACCGGCGGCACCTTTCGAATACTCTCCTGAAATCCTGTATATGCTTGCTTTCTTTCTTAGGCTTCACCACCAGGTCGTCCACATAGAATTCTAGTATATCATGAAATAGGTCATGAAAAATTACCATCATGGTCCGCTGGTATGTGGCCCCGGCGTTCTTCAATTCAAAGGGTATGACTGTATAGTGAAAGTTCCCTAATGGTGTGCGGAAGGCAGTCTTCTCTACGTCGACAGGATCCATTTTAATCTAGTTGTAGCTAATGTACCCATCCATGAAGATATACATCTCATGTCCCGTGGTGGCGTCAACTAAGCTGTCTATACTTGGCAATGGGAATTCATCCTTAGGACATGTCCTGTTCAAGTCACGAAAATCTACACAGATTCTGATTTAGCTCTTGTCTTTTTTCGCCAATGCACTATGCTGGAAAGCCATACGGGGTGCTGAATAGGCTTGGTGAACCCTGCCGCTAACAACTTCTCCACCTCAGCTTTTATCTTTAAGTCAAGGTCCGCTTTGTATGTATATGTGGCTTGCCTTACCGGAAGGGCATTGGAAAGGACGTTCAATCTATGAGAACTCACTTCTGCATCTATTCTTGGCATCTTCGTGTAATTCCAGGCAATACATCAGTGAACTCCATAAGTAACCCAATGAGCTCTTCCTTCTGCTTCGGTTCTAGACACTTGGATATTAGAATGGGTCTACTCTCGCCCTCTTCTGGCCCCAACTGGATTTCCTCTAATTCTTGCAACTTCTCTCTGGGTCCATCTTGCATCCATTCTGGATCTTCTTCGGGTTCCTCGACATGCTCAATAATATGGGATTCATCAATAATAAAACACTTAGGCGTCGGGTCGATGCTCTCATCCCAGAACATCATCTGCGCAGACTGTTATAAATGGTAGATGATCTTTCCATCAGGCAAGACCACCTTCTTGCAAGTTCGAGGGGGTCTAGCCACCTCCTCTACTTTCCTCTTGCCTTTTGCCATGTGGGGAATCACCCTCCTCCCTACATGGTCATGAACGGACTTCTTCTGTAGGACACTTCCCTCGTCTACCTTGATCCCTTCTAGCTTTCTTGCAGAGACCTTTCTTTCCTCATCTAACTCAATGTAGAAGGCAACATCCACCAGGTGGGCCTCCTCAACGGCGAAGGGTCTCTGCGTGGCCTTGATCACTATCTCTATACCTCTAATGTTTGCCTTTGCACATTGATGGTAGGTGGAAGGCACTATGACAGGAGTGTGCATCCATACCCTTCCAAAGAGTAATTGGTAGCTAGTGTTAGCATTAATAACATGGAACTTGATGTGGGAGGTGCAGTTTCCCAACTTGATTCCCACATTCATGTATCCAATAGACTGCATTTCGGCACTGTCAAATTCGGAAATTACTAGTGGTACAGGAACCACCTTCCCCTGGTCAATTCCTGTTTCATATAATGTACTGATGTCCATGATGTTAATAGATGCTCCCCCATCCATTAACGCCCTGGGAAATAAAACTCCATTAACCGTGGCTGTAACATACAGCGGGCGGTTATGGAAGTAAGGCACCAACCTATCTGCTTATGAAAACACCACTTCAGAAGTATACTTCTTAATTATCCTTTCGATTGGCCCCTGCCAATTTAATGAAGGATCTCCACGCTGTTGCACTGCCTCCAAGACTTTCCTCATGATGGACACCCTTGTGTCGTACTTCACCCCTATATGGTCGAAAAACAACTTAAACATGGGGCTCCTTGCTATGGCCTCACATTCGGAATCTAGGTCCACCTCATACGTTTGGGCACTACAGACATACTCCGCCTCAAAGGTCCCTCCCTCATCTAGAGCGAGAATGACATCTACCTCACCATCCGAGAGGGCCATTTCCTCAACTTCCCCATTTCCATATTCTTGTTCCAGAGTGAAGAACCACTCCTCTTGCTTTCTTTCTAGCTCAAGTCTCCTCAGTGATAGATTTTCGAACTCCTCACATAACTGATCGCCGCTCTCCCACTCCATAAGACCTTTAGTAGCTTCTTCATCATAAGAAACTACTATGTTGGCGGTACCAAAGTGATGTACAGGAAGCGGGTTCTCGTTAACATCCACAGGGGATATGTGCAAGGTACCGTTGGCCAACTACTCGCCAATGATCCTTCGCAAGTAGTAACAATCTTTGGTAGAATGCTGCACCCGTTGGTGTAACTCACAGTACTTCGAATTGGCCTTGTGAGCTGTAGTGGGGGGTTTCTCCTTTCAAGTGAGGAGGTCCTGCTACCCCTTCTCGTACTAAGGTACGATAACAATCCATAGCCTCAGCTACGCTGCATGGTAGTGACAGCAAGGTATCTTCCCCAAACTTTCTCTTGTTGCTGGGACTGCCAGTCTTGGCTCTAGATCCTCCCTTCTTCCCTTTGGGACTCCCATCCACATAGTTAACTGCTTGCCTACTCAAAACTTGAAACCTCCCGAAAGTCAGTGGAACTTGCGTCCTCCAGCCCGGGGCCCTAGATTTTATTATCATAGCTATGTTGCTAGCAGCCCTGGTGAACTCTCTAAAAGTTTTATCTCTAGTTTCGTTGATCAAGTGAAACTTGTACTCTTCTAAGAGTCCTTCCACACATATCTGCAGTAACCTGGCCTCCGCCACATCCTCGTGTACATCTAAGGCCCTCTCATGAAATCGCTTGATGTAGTGCATCAACTCTTCTCCTGGCTTCTAGACCTCTTGTGCTAGGTGCCTCAATGTAAATTCGTCTTTCGCTACAAAGAACTTCTGGAGGAACTTCTTGTGCATCTCTTCCCAAGTAGGGACGTTCTTAGGCACTAAGTGGGAATACCATGTATAAGCCTTCCCGGTGAGGGTCTTAGAAAACTCCCTCAACCTCAGGTTCTTATCGCCAGCATGCACTCCTAAGTAATCGACAAACCGCTTCACGTGCTCTCTAGGGTTATCCCCCCTTCCGCTGAACTTGATAAATTTTGGTGGGATATACCCTTCAGGGTAAGGCTTCTCATTTACTTCCTACAGATAAGGGTCTTGTAACTCCTCATATAGGTGGGAACCCTCCCTCTGGGAGGAGGAGAGTAGCTTCCTCACTTCCTCCATGGTAATAGCCTTAGAGTGCGACTGCTCCAAACACATTCTTTTAGCAACTGGCGAACCAGTTTGCACCAGAGCCTACTCCGGTGTCACATTTCGAGATGGAATCATCTCCGTCGGAATCGCAAAAGGGGTGGCTACCCCTCCAGAAGGGGCAGCAGTAAGTGTCACACAACCTTGACCCAAGCTTGATAGGTCTACGTTATTCTTCTTCAAAAAACATGGCCATAAGATTCATACCTTCCATTGGAGTCACTGCTGGCGAACTGCTCTGCCCTCCCTAAGGTGCAGGCGCCTTGGCTCCAATCACCACCACTTCATCCTGGGTAGTCTGGTCACTGTGAGCTCCATTACCAGATGGAGTGTCCGCAAAAACCAATTGCTTAGAGATATTGAAACCTTCTTTATTCGTTAAAGCAAGAATACATCCCCAGCAGAGTCGCCAAATGTAGGAGGGTAGTGAGACTGGGGTCTATGAATATCTGGAAAGGGTGAGGCGTGACCCACTCCAATGGACACTGTGACACCCCGCCTAATTAAATACCGGGCGATCACTCCTTTATTAAATTAAATCAAGGTAAACAGTTAGTTCATTCTCAGCATCACTGTCGATAAAAATAAATTTTCCAATTTAACACCCTAAATAATTAAGCTAAGTGTCAAAACCATTTTCATACATACTTTCCAAATTTTATTTAAAAAAAAATCATTTATTTTATTAACAACATTCATTAAGTAAGAATCACACCACATTAAATATCTGCAACATAGTCCAATTAATTTAAAACATTCGTCAATCGAATGTCAACATGCGAAATATAAAGTAACACAATCAAATTGAATAAAACCCATAGTAACAATACTGGAAATAACTGAAATACAAATGTCCAATAACAACGGAATAATGGAAAGAGCTACACATGCTCAACTAAATGAAAGTACTAAGAGTGGATCTGAATGAACGAAGTCGTCTAATCAAGAAACCTGCAACTCCCACCTAAGTTGCAGCGCGTTCCTTCCAAGAGATCCTAAGCAAGATGCCCCTGTGGCTGGGCACCTGTAATACATACATATATATACAAGAGAGAGAGAGAGAGAACAACAGGTCAGAGCCCGAAAGTGTGTTTGATTTAAAATACGTTTAGCAAGTATTTAAATTGATACAGGCCAATGCAACAACATAATAGAGCGACACTCTCTTGAGAAATTCTCACCTCTCTTCTAATGTGCACGCCTATCGTACTAACCTTCCCAACGGGTTATCTTATCATTTTATCATACTAACCTTCCCAATAATATAGCTTATCTTAACTTATTCATAAGATTTCAAAACCGAACAATATCATTGTTTAAAAAGATACTTCCAATTAGCAACACAACTCTCGTTTTAGCTTTATTAATTTAAAAAGTTTCCCAGTGACATATTATACTTTCACAAAACAAGTATTTACCATTTGAGTCATCAACCATGCCCTACTTATCAAATCACAGTAGGCAGTTTCAAGTTTCCAAATCTCATATATATATATTAACTACTCGTATAATATATATATAACAACAGCACCCCAAATAAAACTATGGTGCGTGCATACTTCCACTATCCAAACCCCATAACACTCATATCAAGGGGAATACAAATTCGGAATCACTCTCGAACTGTATTAACACATACACAAACAATATCGAGGCGAAGCATAGATTCCAAGTCTCTAAGAGGATGGTACATACTCGCATCTCTTAGGACCGTCTGAACTATCAATTCGATAGTCTGTACCAAGGATATCTATCTTATAGGGTACAAGTCAATATCCTCCATAAAGGTCCCATCGAGATAAGACTGTCCCAGCGCGATAACCTCAAGGATAGCAAGTAGCACGGTATGTTTTACACATGTATATAATATATGTACACACAATCATATAAATATACCACTTTCATCATATTAATATAGGTTTCTCTCGTCACCCATAATTACAACATTTATCCTTAATTTCACATTATTAGTATTACGTAAAAGGTTTCATCTCTAACCTTAACTCGAAGAGTTTTCTCACTTATTATGTGACACTCGTGGACTCTATCCTTCCAAGTAAAAAATTCAGTAGGTATACCTATATTCAATATCGTAGCTATTCGCCGAAATCTCTCACTTGAAATACGTAGTTTCATCATTCATTATATAATTATCCCAAAAGCAAAATTCTCGTCTTATAATAAAGTTCCCAACACTTATTCATATGTCCTACTGGTCTTTCCTATCTCCCAAAACATTCTAATAATAATCCCCAAGAATTATTTCACGATAAATTTAATTTAACTAATTAAACAAGGGAAATAGGAGTCTGCCAGGAGGGGTCGATCGATCGAGGTCTGGGTCTCGATCGATCGAACCTTCGATCGATCGAACCTTCGATCGATCGAAGCTCTATGCTCGATCGATCGATCAAGCAGGTATTTTGATTTCTGCAGAATTGTAGTTACGGGTTCTACCAATTTTCTTCATCCAAATACATGTTTTCCAACCCCAAACATCCAAGAATTCTACTACTAACATTATAACAATATACCAGATGTTTCTAACGTAAGGCATGGGTATTTCCATCATTTAATCAAGGATTAACAGCCCCAAAAGTTAATTAATTATCAAGAACACTGAAATTCCCTTAAACAGGTTTCTAACCAATTTTCTCCAGAAATCCCTTCTTATAATTATCAAAGTTTCATGGTTACATTCCTCTACATGGCAAGGTTTCCAGAATTTCCATATAAATCAATACTACATGGGTTTTCCTATCACAAATTGAGTTTTCTTCCATATTTTTCATCTCTAATCATTCCTAAACTAATATGAAAATTGCACCAACGAAAATACACAAGATAAATACTTTCCTGGGATTTTCAGAAGTCTGGATTGCGGCTGATTTTGGTGTGGTTGCGTTCCCCTTCTCGCGATCTATGCGTTGGTGGTGGCGGCGGTGCAAACCGGTGACTTTTTGGCCTTGAATTGCCTTGAGGGATCTCTCCTCTCTTCTCCAATGGCCGTTCTAGGGTTCGAAATATTCTAACCCTAAATGACTAACCTAAATGGCTGATATAGGCTGCTGAATTTCGTGGGTTTAATTATCCAAATATGTAAAATGACTAAAATGCCCTCCCGGGGTACTAATTAGGCCTAAAAATGCCCCGAGACCCTAACTACACCCCCGGGTACACTTTTCTGACTATCTCGACCCTTCCGGACGCGTTGGCGCACTCAAAACGACCATACGGGCAACTTATAAAATATTCATTTTTTTATTTATCAAAATTTAGTCCCGACGCGACACGAGCACGTTCCGACTTAAATTTCCGAAATTGTCATTTAACTCACTCATGACATTCAATATAACCAATATAATATATTACTTTGCTCATTAGTAATATTCAACAAATTTCCCATAATTACTAACTCTCGTCACGTTAATAATTATAACATAATTAATTTCTGAATTTTTATTAAATAATTCATTCACATTAACTTTAATAAATCCCCAAATTAATATAGCATAAGAATACGGGGTATTACATACTTCCCCCTAATAACGGAATTTCGTCCCGAAATTCGGAAAATAAGGCATACCTGGTAAAAACAACTCTGGATATCTCTCGCGCATATCTGCCTCACGCTCCCAAGTGGATTCCTCCACATTATGATGCTCCCACTGGATCCGCACAAGTGGAACTATCTTCAACCTCAATATCCTCTCACTATAGTCTAGGATAGCCACCGGTCCCTCCTCGTAAGAGATATCAGGCTGTAAGTCGATCTTATCTATTGCAATGTGAGTATGGTCCATATCATCCCGAAGATATCGTCTCAACGACGAGATGTGGAATACATCGTGGATGCGATGTAAATGCTCTGGAAGTCCCAACCTGTATGCAACCGGCCCAATCCTCTCGATGATGGGAAATGGTCCCACGTACCTCGGAGCCAACTTCCCCTTCTTCCCGAACCTCATCACTTCCTTCACAGGAGATACACGCAATAACACTTGGTCCTACACACAAAACTCCCGGAAGAACCGTTTCGCATCGGCGTAGCTCTTCTGCCTGTCCTGGGCTATCCGAATGCGACTCCTGATCATCTCAATCCTCACGGAGGTCTCCTGAATCACCTCTGGTTCTAGCAACTTGTTATCCCCCACTTCGAGCCAACAAGCTGGGGAACGACAAGGTATGCCATACAAAGCCTCAAATGGAGCCATACCAATCGTAAACTGATAAGAATTATTATAGGCAAACTCTACCAGTGGAAGATGTGGCTCCCAACTTCCTCCAAAATCGAGAACACACATACGTAGCATATCCTCTAACATCTGATTAGTACGCTCTGTCTGTCCATCTGTCTGTGGGTGGTAAGCTGAACTCAACCTCAACTCAGTACCCATAGCCTCCTGAAAGCTTTCCCAGAAACATGACACGAAAATCTTGTCCCTATCTGACACAATATTCAGGGGCACCCCGTGTAATCTGACAATCTCAGCGATGAACAACTGAGCATACTGACCTGTGGTGTAATCTGTCCGCACCGGCAGAAAATGAGCCACCTTGGTCAAACGGTCTACAATCACCCAGATAGAATCGTGGCCCCGCTGTGATGTAGGCAACCCTGTAATAAAATCCATGGAAATACTTTCCCACTTCCACGCGTGTACTTCCAATGGCTGAAGCAATCCTGACGGTTTCTGATGGTCCAACTTCACCAGCTGGAAGGTAGGACACTTGGACACGAACTCAGCAATGTTCTTCTTCATCCCACTCCACCAGTATTGCCTCCTCATATCTTGGTACATCTTATCGCCTCCCGGATGTACTGCAAATCGGGACCCATGAGAATGAGTCATCACTGCATGACATAATTCTGCTCCTTCTGGAACCACCAATCTCCCATTAAACCGCAGACCTCCATCAGAACTAACAGAATAGGACTCAGCACCCTCAGTTAGAAGTCGCACAATTTGCTCCTGGCAAAACGGGTCTGTGGTCTGTGCCTGTATCACCCTCGTAACAATCTCGGGAGTGACTGACATCACGGATATGAAAGAATGGGCTACTACGTCCTGGTGGCCTAACTCCTTCCACTTTGCTTTCCAGACGTCTGCTACTTCATCTACTGGTCTACGACTCAACGCATCAGCAACTACATTGGCCTTTCCCGGATGATACTGTATGTCGAACTGGTAGTCCTTCACAAACTCTAGCCATCTGCGCTGACGCATATTCAGCTCTCGCTGAGTGAACAGGTACTGCAATGACTTGTGGTCTGTGAACAAACGAAATTTCTCTCCCAACAAATAGTGCCTCCATATCCTCAATGCAAAGACGACCGCTGCTAACTCCAGGTCGTGGGTGGGGTAATTCTTCTCATGCGGCTTAAGCTTGCGGGAAGCAAAAGCTATAGCCTTCTCTTCCTGCTGGAGTACTCCCCCAAGTCCCCGTAAGGACGCATCGGTGTAGACCAGGTACTCCACACCCGGCTTCGGTAACGTAAGGACTGGCGCTGAAGTAAGCTTGTCTTTCAGCTCGTCGAAAGCCAACTGATAAGCGTCATCCCAAACATATGGTACCCCCTTGCGAGTTTGATTCGTCAATGGACCCGCTATTTTAGAGAATCCCCAAATGAATCTCCTGTAGTAACCAGCTAACCCCAAGAAACTATGCACTTCCGTCGGTGTCGTGGGCTGTCCCCACTCCCTCACCGCTGACACTTTACTCGGGTCAACTGCTATCCCCTGTTCAGAAATAACATGCCCCAAGAACTGTACCTCTCGCAACCAGAATCCTCGCTTCTCGTACTTAGCATACAACTGATGCTCTCGTAGAGTCTGAAGAACCTGCCTCAAGTGCTCGGCATGCTCCTCCTCGGAGTGTGAATATATCAAAATGTCATCTATGAAAACGATGACAAACTGATCCAAGAACTCTCTGAATACTCGGTTCATCAAGTCCATGAAAACGGCTGGAGCATTTATAAGTCTGAACGGCATCACCCTGAACTCATAGGACCCATATCTCGTCAAGAAGGTAGTCTTTGAAACATCCTGCTCTCTAATACGTAACTGATGGTACCCCGACCTCAGATCTATCTTCAAAAAGAAAGTTTCTCCCCTCAACTGGTTGAACAGGTCATCGATTCGAGGTAACGGATATTTATTCCGTATCGTGACCTTGTTCAGCTCCCGGTAGTCCACACACAATCTCAGTGAACCATCTCTCTTCTTTACAAACAAAACTGGAGTGCCCCAAGGTGAGGTACTCCTACGAATGAAGCCCTGACCTAACAACTGCTCTATCTGATCTCGTAGCTCTCGCATCTCTGTCGGAGCCATACGGTACGGTGCGCGTGCTATAAGTCTCGTATCTGGCAATAAATCTATAACAAAGTCTATCTCTCGACTAGGGGGTATGCCTGGTATTTCCTGAAACACATCAGAATACTCCCTGACAACTGGGATCGTGTCTAAGGGAATCACAACCTCCTTAGAGGTATCCTCCTCTATGTAATACAGATGAGCGGTCGAGCCTCCCTCTGGGCAAGGCATCGCCACTACAAACATCTCTTGCCCCGAAATGGCAAAAACAAATCTCCCACCGAAGCAATCAATCATGGCTCTATAAGCTGCGAGCCAATGCATACCAATAATCACATCATGCTCGTGCATGTCTAAAACTAACATGTCTGCAGGTAATACCAAGCTACCAATCTCTACCCCCACTCCTCGGCATATAAAGAAAATAAGTGACCCACTCCCCAATGGTGAGTCTACACACGTCATTGTGCTCTCTGTTGCGGCTAACAACCCTAAGGCCTTCACAAAATGAGTAGCTATAAAACAATGTGTTGCCCCCGTATCAAACAAAACCCGACCCATAGTACCATGGATAGGAAACATGCCCTCAATCGCGGGTGGTGCCTGTGGAGCTGCTGCCTGGTGGACGTTATAGACACGTCCATACTGTAACTGCCCCTGCTGCACTGGAGCTGCTGGAATGGCTGGTAGGGCTGGCACCTGGGCTGGAGCTGGGAGTGCAGGTGGAAAAAGTGGTCTCTGTGGCTCATTACGGGATCCCTGCTGCTGTGGGACCCTATCGCCCTCTGGGCAATCCTAACGCCTATAGCCATGTTTACCGCACCTAAAACATCGGCCTTTGAAGTTTCCTCCCCTCTGACCCTGCTGTCCACGGCCCTGTTGACCGTTACCTCCACGCCATTGGCCCTGTTGGCCCTGATTAGCACGCTGCTGGCCCTGCTGCTGTCGGTGTTGGCCCTGCTGATTAAGCTGGCCCTGATGGCCCTGCCTAAAACCCCCGAATCCCTGCCTAGAATCACCTGAACGGAATCACTTAGAAGGGTCCCCCTGATGGGAACTCTGCTCGTGCTGACGAGTCTGTCCATGAGATGGTGCCCCACTGGCACTATTACCCCCGGCCCGGCCCTACTGGCTGGACTCTCCTGCTCTCTTGCTTCCCTGAAGATGGAAGAGGTGATCCTGGAAATGTAGCAACGCGGCATTGAGTACATTAGTGAAAGTACTCAGGGATAAATTTTCGATAAGGTGCTGACGGATCCTCCAAGCTAACCCGTCGATAAACAACATAATCCTCTTATTCTCAGTAGGTGCCTCATCTCTCATAATGGTGAGAAGTCTCGTGAACTCCTCCTCATACTCAGCTACAGTAAGATTCTCCTGCTTCAGATTTAGTAATTTCCACCTCATCTCAGTCTGCACTGCGGGTGAAAAATACTTACGGTCAAACCGCTCCCAGAACAACTGAATAGGGATTGTGTCCCTCTCCTCCAAAGTGGTAGTGGACTCCCACCACTGCAATGCGGCTCCCACCAGCTTAAAGGAAGCCAATAACTGCTTTTGCACATCAGTGCACTCATACATACGGAGGTGCCGCTGGATGTCTTTATTCCATTGGCTAACTGTGACAATATCGGAGCTACCAGAGAACTCAGGGGGATGAGCTTTCTGAAAAGAATCCCGAACCTCTCCCATGTAGATGGAAGTTGTGCTGGTACTGGCGCCACTGCCTGAACCTGGGGTGGAGCCTGCTGAATCACCGTTATCGCGGCATTCACCGCCTGAGCAATAATGGCGGCTACTTCATTTGCATTCATTGTGCCTGGTGCCGGAGCTGCTGGCCGCTCGGCCTGGGCACGCCTATCCTTCGGAGCACGTCTCGGAGGCATCTGAAACATGAAGAAGTTTATTAGTCTACAGTTATTTTCAAATATTAAATAGCTGAAGACTTAAACATAAAACAAGAGTACAATAATCCTAAAAATAGGGCTCTATAGCAACAACGTTAAGCTGAAAGCGAAATAAGCCGTACAGATCCTATGGACACTACAACCTGATGCTCTGATACCACCTGTGACACCCCGCCTAATTAAATACCGGGCGATCACTCCTTTATTAAATTAAATCAAGGTAAACAGTTGGTTCATTCTCAGCATCACTGTTAATAAAAATAAATTTTCCAATTTAACACCCTAAATAATTAAGCTAAGTGTCAAAACCATTTTCATACATACTTTCCAAATTTTATTTAAAAAAAAAATCATTTATTTTATTAACAACATTCAATAAGTAAGAATCACACCACATTAAATATCTGCAACATAGTCCAATTAATTTAAAACATTCGTCAATCGAATGTCAACATGCGAAATATAAAGTAACACAATCAAACTGAATAAAACCCATAGTAACAATACTGGAAATAACTGAAATACAAATGTCCAATAACAACGGAATAATGGAAAGAGCTACACATGCTCAACTAAATGAAAGTACTAAGAGTGGATCCGAATGAACGAAGTCGTCTAATCAAGAGACCTGCAACTCCCACCTAAGTTGCAGCGCGTTCCTTCCAAGAGATCCTAAGCAAGATGCCCCTGTGGCTGGGCACCTGCAATACATGCATATATATACAAGAGAGAGAGAGAGAGAACAACGGGTCAAAGCCCGATTTGTGTTTGATTTAAAATACGTTTAGCAAGTATTTAATTGATACAGGCCAATGCAACAACATATTAGAGCGACACTCTCTTGAGAAATTCTCACCTCTCTTCTAATGTGCACGCCTATCGTACTAACCTTCCCAACGGGTTATCTTATCATTTTATCATACTAACCTTCCCAATAATATAGCTTATCTTAACTTACTCATAAGATTTTAAAACCGAACAATATCATTGTTTAAAAAGATACTTCCAATTAGCAACACAACTCTCGTTTTAGCTTTATTAATTTAAAAAGTTTCCCAGTGACATATTATACTTTCACAAAACAAGTATTTACCATTTGAGTCATCAATCATTCCCTACTTATCAAATCACAGTAGGCAGTTTCAAGTTTCCAAATCTCATATATATATATTAACTACTCGTATAATATATATATAATAACAGCACCCCAAATAAAACTATGGTGCGTGCATACTTCCACTATCCAAACCCCATACCACTCATATCAAGGAGAATACAAATTTGGAATCACTCTCGAACTGTATTAACACATACACAAACAATATCGAGGCGAAGCATAGATTCCAAGTCTCTAAGAGGATGGCACATACTCGCGTCTCTTAGGACCGTCTGAACTATCAATTCGATAGCCTGTACCAAGGATATCTATCTTCTAGGGTACAAGTCAATATCCCCCACAAAGGTCCCATCGAGATAAGACTGTCCCAGCGCGGTAACCTCAAGGATAGTAAGTAGCGCGGTATGTTTTTCACATGTATATAATATATGTACACACAATCATATAAATATACCACTTTCATCATATTAATATAGGTTTCTCTCGTTTAATCAAGGATTAACAACCCCAAAAGTTAATTAATTATCAAGAACACTAGAATTCTCTTAAACAGGTTTCTAACCAATTTTCTCCAGAAATCCCTTCTTATAATTATCAAAGTTTCGTGGTTACATTCCTCGACATGGCAAGGTTTCCAGAATTTCCATATAAATCAATACTACATGGGTTTTCCTATCACAAATTGAGTTTTCTTCCATATTTTTCATCTCTAATCATTCCTAAACTAATATGAAAATTGCACCAACGAAAATACGCAAGATAAATACTTG
The DNA here is from genome assembly GCA_949130495.1 of Sambucus nigra. Lineage (NCBI taxonomy): Eukaryota > Viridiplantae > Streptophyta > Magnoliopsida > Dipsacales > Adoxaceae > Sambucus > Sambucus nigra. The sequence goes on from OX422211.1 coordinate 443,069,577, forward strand.
CCTGGGATTTTCAGAAGTCTGGATTACGGCTGATTTTGGTGTGGTTGCGTTCCCCTTCTCGCGATCTACGCGTTGGTGGTGGCGGCGGTGCAAACCGGAGACTTTTTGGCCTTGAATTGCCTTGAGGGATCTCTCCTCTCTTCTCCAATGGCCGTTCTAGGGTTCTGAATATTCTAACCCTAAATGACTAACCTAAATGGCTGATATAGGTTGCTGAATTTCGTGGGTTTAATTACCCAAATATGTAAAATGACTAAAATGCCCTCCCGGGGTACGAATTAGGCCTAAAAATGCCCCGAGACCCAAACTACACCCCCGGGTACACTTTTCTGACTATCTCGACCCTTCCGGACGCGTTGGCGCACTCAAAACGACCATACGGGCAACTTATAAAATATTCATTTTTTTATTTATCAAAATTTAGTCCCAACGCGACACGAGCACGTTCCGACTTAAATTTCCGAAATTGTCATTTAACTCACTCATGACATTCAATATAACCAATATAATATATTACTTTGCTCATTAGTAATATTCAACAAATTTTCCATAATTAATAACTCTCGTCACGTTAATAATTATAACATAATTAATTTTCGGATTTTTATTAAATAATTCATTCACATTAACTTTAATAAATCCCCAAATTAATATAGCATAAAAATATGGGGTATTACAGACACTGCCTGCAAGGTCTTCTAGTCTTCTAGTGCAACTTCTCAATAAAACTTCTCCTTCTGGTAACAATGGAACTCAAGCTTCAACTCACTCCCTGAAAGAAGATGAACTTTCACAGCAAAAATAGTCATTTTCTCAAGGGAAACACCTGAGAATGATGGTTGTTAGTGGGGAGTGAAGGAACATGGCACTCAGCACTAAGAGAATGAGAAGGGAGAGAATACTAGGTAGGTCTGGTGAGATTTTAGCAGAGTAACCGTGCAATTTCAATTATATTTTTTTCTTTTTTTTATTGACCTTGCCCAGAGGTCTATTTATACTTGGGCATTAGGGCTGAGTTGGCATTTTTGCGGGCCAAAATTGAGAGGGTTGGTGGGGAACAATGTCTGAAGTGTACCATTTGTCCCAACCTGCAGGCAACCCTACCTATCCCCTCCTGCAGGCGCCACCTGACGCCAACCAAAGTCAAAAAGCACATATGTCTCCCAATGCAGACAAAATATGTTATTGGTAAATATATTTTGAAACGGTAACTTGTTGTGCAATTTCGCAAATCTTGATAGAGGGGGACTTAAGGACCCCTCTCTTCTAAAATCATTATTTTTCTTGATAGGGACCTCAAGGACCCCCTCTTCTGGAAAAGTCATTTTCTATAAATGATTTATTCCTGGTGAACATCCAACTCTTTGGCTACTCCCTTCACTTGTGACCAAGTGTGAAGTGTGTGTAGTCTTGAGTAACTTCTAAGTCTTCCTACTAGTATTATCTTAATCCTATAGTGCTAAGTGGTTGAGCTTTCTCAACATACCTTGTCCCTCAACCGCCAATCCAAAACTCCCAGGAGGTCCCAACTGGCCTACTTCATCCCTGCTTGCTCAACTAGGCAACCTGTATAAGAAAATAAGTGTTAGTAATTCTATTCTTTTTTTATAATGAGGGGTTGATTGTGGTAGACACCCCATAATCCTAACTTGGTTTTCTAAGAGCTGTGGGAGGAAGGACATTACAGGTCCCTTCTCCTATGTAAGTTTCTGCTGTTGAGGGACCCTAGTGGGGGGTTCCTTCACAAACATCATTTTTGTTGTTGAAGAAGCCTTGCGATGGAACTTCACAGATGACATTTCTAGAGTAGCTCTTGCGGGGCACTTCTCGAAGCGGTGGCCCTTATTAATCTTGGGATACTACAGTGACCCTTGTGGGGCACTTCTTCAAATGTCATTTCCGTAGTGACCCTTATGGTGGAACTTCTCGAATGTCATTTTTGCAGTGACCCTTGCGGTGGCACTTCTTAATCTTAGACTTCTGCAGTGGACCTTACGGGGCACTTCTCAAATTTCATTTCTACAGTGACCCTTGCAGTGGCACTTCTCGAATGTCATTTCTGCGGTGACCCTTGTAGTGTCCCTTCTCAATCTTGGACTTCTGCAGTGGTCCTTTATGGGGAACTTCTCAAATGTCATTTCTACACTGACCCTTATGGTGGCACCTCTCGAATAACATTTTTGCAGTGACCCTTGCGGTGGCCTTCTCAATCTTGGACTTCTGCAATGGCCCTTGCGGGGCACCTCTCGAATGTCATTTTTGCAGTGACCCTTGCGATGGCTCTTCTCGGATAACATTTCTGTAGTGACCCTTTGCGGTGCACTTCTCAAATGTTATTTCTGCAGTGACCCTTGAGGTGGCACCTCTCTAATGACATTTATGCGGTGACCCTTGCGGTGGACCTTTAGAATCTTAGACTTCTGAAGTGGCCCCTACGGGGCACCTCTCGAATGTCATTTCTGCAGTGACCCTTGCAGTGGCACTTCTCGGATGACATTTTTGCAGTGACCCTTGCGGTGGAACTTATTAATCTTGGACTTCTGCAGTGGACCTTGTGGTTAACCTCTCGGATGACATTTCTATAGTGACCCTTGCGGTGGCACTTCTCGATCTTGGACTTCTGCAGTGGCCCTTGTGGGGCACCTTTCAAATGTTATTTCTGCAGTGACCCTTGTGGTGGCACTTCTCAAATGACATTTCTGTAGTGACCCTTGCGGTGGCCCTTCTCAATTTTGGGCTTCTGCAGTGGCCCTTATGGGGCACCTCTTAAATGTCATTTTTGCAGTGACCCTTGCGGTGGAACTTCTCGAATGACATTTTTGCAGTGGCCCTTGCGATGGCCCTTATCGATCTTGGGCTTCTGTACTGGCCTTGGTGGGGTTCTCTCAATATCTCTAATAAAAAAGTATTTTTATTCTTTTTTTTATAGGTAGACACCCTTCTTCAGCATTAATGACATGAAACTTAATGTGGAAAGTGAAGTTCCCTAGCTTGATACCCACGTTCACATATCCAAGTGACTGCATGCATGCTATATCAAATCCCAAAATCACCAATGGTACATGCACTATCTTTTTTTTCGAGATCCCTGCCTCATATAACGTGCTTTTTGGCATAATATTGATGGTCACTCCTCCATCCATCAATGCCTTAGGGAAATAAATTCCATTGATCATGACTGTCACATAGAGCGAGCAATTGTGCAAATATGGCAGTTGCATATCTGCCTCAGAGAAGACCACTTTAGAAGTGTATCTTTTAATTAACATCCCAATTGATCCTTGTCAGTTTAGCGAGGGGTCCCCGCGTTGTTTCACTACTTCCAAAACCTTTCTTATAATAACTACCCTATTGTCACACTTTACTCCTATTTGGTCAAAGAACCATTTGAACTGGGACTTTTTATTATGGCTTCACACTCGGAGTCCAAGTCCACCTCATAAGTTTGAGCATTATAAACATAATCTACCTTAGATGTCCCTCCTTCATCCAGAGCAAGGATGATGTCTACTTTTCCTTTTGGGTGGTTCACTTACTAAATCTCTTCACATCCAACCTCTTCTTGATCAGGATTGAAGAACCACTCTCGCGCTTTCTCTTCTTCTAAGTTCTCTATTCGTTGTCAAGTGTCATCCCTTATATCTCTTCACATATCTTGTCACTACCTTCTAATTCTATTAGGTATCGAGATACTACTTCATAATAGGGTACCACCAAATTGGCAGTGCCATAATGAAAAATTGGAAGTGGGTTATCATTGGCATCTTTAGGAGGTATTTGCAAAGTACCACTGTCCACCTGCTCGCCAATGATCCTCTTGAGGTAGTAACAGTCTTCAGTGGCATGTTGCACCCTTTGATGCAACTCATAATACTTGGGATTAGATTTTTCTGTTGTTGTTGAGATTTCCCCATTTGAATGAGGGGGTCTTGCTACCCCCTCTTATACTACTGTATGATAAAAATATATTTCTTCCACCACACTACAAGGCAACGATGGTAGAGTATCCTTTCTAAACATCCTCTTATTAGTTGGGCGGTTGCCTTTGAATCTTGGGCCTCCCTTTTTGCCCTTTGAACCTCCATCTACATAATTAACCGCTTTCCTACTCGAGAGTTGAAATCTCCCAGAAGTCAGAAGCACTTGCGTCTTGTAGTTTGAGGACATATGCTTGATTATCATAGCTATGTTATTGGTAGCCTTGGTAAACTCTCTAAACGTACCATCTTTGGTCTCATTGCCCAAGTGGATCTTATATTATTCCAAGATCCCCTCAACACATATTTGTAGTATCATAACTTATGGCACATCCTCATGGACATCTAATGCCCTCTCACTAAAATGCTTAATATATTGCATCAGCTCTTCATCGAGCTTCTGTACCTCATATGCCAGGTGTCTCAGCGTAAACTCATCCTTTGCTATGAAAAACTTTTGTATAAACTACCTATTCATTTCCTCCCATGTTGGGATGTTATTGGGTGCCAAGCGGGAGTACCACGTGTAGGCCTTCGTCGTGAGAGTCTTGGAGAACTCCCTCAACTTCTGATTTTTATCATTCCCACGTGCCCCCAAGTACTCAATAAATCTTTTCACATGCTTCCTTGGATTTTCTCCTTCGCCATTGAACTTGATAAATTTTGGTGGAACATACCCATTTGGGTATGGCTTCTCATTCACACTTTTTAGGCAGGGATTTTGTAACTCCTCATATAGATGAGAAGTTTCCCTCTGAGAGGACGATTGTAGCTTCTTTACTTATTTTATGTTAACAGCCTTAGAGGGAGATAGATCTAAACCCATTTTTTCCAGCTGGTGAAATCAATGGTGTCATAACTTGCGCCGACACCACCTTTCGTTACTGAGCCACCTCTATTGTTGTTACTATAACAACGACTGCCCCTCCAGAAGGGGTTATTGCTTGTGTTATATAACTTTGGCTCAAGATTGCTAAATCCGTGCTATTTTTTTAAGAAACTCAAAAACACATGCTCATTAGATTCAGACCTGCCAATGGAGTTGTTGGTGTTGTGTTGATGTGCCATCCCTGAGGAGTAGGTACTCTAGCTCCGGTCACCATCACCTCCTCTTAGGTTGTCTGATCACTTTCAGCTCCATTCCCAGGTGAAGTGTCTTTTAAAACTAGCTGCTTAGAAATGTTAAAACCTTCTTTGTCCATGAAAGTGATGATACTTCCCTAGCAGTCGCTAAATATTAGAGGAAAGTGTGGCTGGGATTTGGTAAGAAACTTGAATGGGTGAGGTGTGACCCACCTGAATGAACTATGCCTCCAAGATCTTGAAGAGTTTCTAGTGCAACACATGGTAAAACCTTCCTTTTTTGGTAAAAATGGAACTAAAACTAGGACCACCTCTTGTAAGAAAATGAACTTCACAACCATAATAGTAACTTTTCTCAAATGTATCTCCTGATAATGATGGTTGTTAGGGTGGGAATGAAGAAATAGGCACTCAACACTTAAAGAGAGAACAGGAAGAGAATACTAGGTGGTCTATTGTGATTTTGACAGAGTAACGGTATGACTTAAGTTTCTAATATCTTATTTGACCTCACTAATGGTCCTATTTAGAGGTGAATACTACGGCTAGTTTGGGCCTTTGGGGCGCCAAAAAAAGAGGGAAAACTTAGAGGGACAAGGTATGTAATGTACCATTTGTACCTATTAGGTTTGCAGTCGCATGTCCCCTCTTACAGACGACACCCGATGTGAACCAAAGTAAAAAAAAAAACAAATAGTCTCCTAATGAAGACAAAATATCTAATTTGGTAAATATATTTTTAACAGTAACTTATTGTACAAACTTTGTAAACTTGAGAGTGGCCTAGAGGACTGTCCTCTCTGATATTATTTTGCAAAAAGGTTTATTTCTTGTGAGAAGCCCTTTGGCTACTCGCCTCATTGTGACTAAGTGTGAGTTGTGTAATGACCTGAGTGACTCTTAGGTTCTCTCTACTAGAATTATCTGTATCTAAAAGTGGTAAGTGGTTAATATTTCTCAACAAACCTTATTCCTCAGTCACCAAGCCAAAACTCCCAGAAGGTCTTGACTGGCCTATTTGAGCCCTTCCTGCTAAATCACGTTGCATGTATAAGAAATTAGATATAGTACTTTTGTTCCATAAAAGAATAACTTTTTCATGATGAGGTGTTGTTCATGCTAGATTCCCTTATCCTAGCCTATTTTTTTCCATGGTTCACTTCTTTGATCCTCTTGCTATAAAACAAATACTATTTGAACATTTGCTAGAGGGGTCCCCTACTATGGACTTCCTCACTAGATCTTACATTTTAGCTGATCTTGGCATATAAGCCCCTCGTTTATGGACTCCCTCTCCCGGGTATCATTTCAACTGGTCTTATCAAGGGGTAGTCCCTCACCCTAACTATATAATTTTGGGAATTAAAAAGATGTGGAAGAGGGGGTCCCTCACCCAGATTATGACATCTTGAATTTGGAAGGAGGTGAGGGGGTCCCTCACCACACTATCTATGGAACTAGAAGGAGGTGGGGGGGAGAGATCCCTTGCCCAAAACATATTTTGAACCAAAAGGGGGGGTCCCTCTCCAAAAACATCTTTTCAGATGGAAGGAGGTGAGAGAGGGTCCCCTCTCCAAAAACATCTTTTGAACTGGAAGGAGGCAGGGGATGGTCCCTCGCCCAAAACATCTTTTGAAATGGAAAGAGGTGAGGGGACACCCTAGGAGGTGGGCAGAGCGGTCCCTTGCCACATCATCTCTAGAACTGGAAGGAATGGGGGGAGGGGTCCTTTGCCAAAAACATCTTTTGAACTTGAAGGAAGGTGAGGGGTTCCTTCCCAAAATATCCTATCATAAAACTGTAACACCCCTCTACACTTAGTACTTCTACTCCTAAGAATTTGGTTAGATCCCAAAATATTCCACATATATTTAGTCTGGAGTGGTGATAATGAGACCTGCTTCACTGCTCGTCGTGTAGGATGATCCATCAATGAATAATTTCCAGATAGTACGATGTTGACTAAACTCTCCTTTAATTAGTTCTCCAAATTTAAACAGCTTTCTCAACTACTCATGGTCATGTGTGAGGTCTTTATGGCTTATGGTAGGCTCTAGAATATTCACATAAGGGCTTGCAGTTGGAGTGGTTTACTCATTCCCTTCACTGTGTGAGTTATTTCCCAGAGGAGTTTACTCAATTTCGATCATGGTGGATCTCTCTTTTGGAGAAGTCTTCTTTGCCTTCTATGTTGAGCTCTCTCCGTAGGAGTCTTCTCAGTAGGTTTCTCTTTGTAGGTCAATTTAGATATAAAGTTTTCTACAGCTTGACCTTTGATAGAAGTTTTAGGCTCGTGATGGATATCGTATTCTCCCAACTCCACTACCCAGGCCATCAATTGTCCTGTTGAGACTAGAAATATAGATTCATCCTTCTTGATGCTTTAATTAGTGCTAGGGATAGTTTTTAAATTCTAGGATACTGGATTTATTCTCCCCGATATGCTTTACTGGTATAGTATATCAGCCTCTTTATATTATCCCCTAGTCTTACCAGAGATGAACTAATGACATATTATGATACCGATAAGTACAAGTAGAATTTTTCCTCAAATATTATTCTTGATAAGTAAGGGGATGATCCCAAATATCATTTCAACTCTAGGAAGGTGTTCTCACATTCTTCGTTCCATTAAAAAATTCTTTCTTAAAATTTTAAAGAAAGGGGGCATTTATCAATGGCTCTATAAATCAACTTATTGAGGGCGAAAACACGTCTTATTAGCCTTTGCATATCTTTCTTTATTGTTGGGGAATGAAAATTGGTCAAGGCTTGGATCTTTTCTCATTAGCTTCAATTAATCATTGGTTGACAAGCCCAATAACATTCCCTCATTTACCCCAAACACACATTTGGTCAGGTTGAGCTTCATCCGATGTTTCTCCAGTTGGTCAAAGGTCTGTTGCAAATCCTTAATATGGTCGGCTATAGTCTTGCTCATGATCAATATGTCGTTCACATATACTTCCATATTTTATCGATCTATTCTTCAAACACCTTGTTCAACAACCTATGGTAAGTTACTCTGGCATTAGTGAGGTCAAAAGGAATAACGTCATAATAGTATGTACTTGTAAGAGGGTACTTTAGATTATAGATGGAGGCGTAACCCCTATTTGAGTATGGTAATGATAAAGTTAATCTTGGCCGAAGCTTTGGATTGATGATAGGACACAACAACACAAACCCAATGAAGATAAACTCAGTTTAAACTCACAAAACTCTCGTGTATAACTCAGAAAATAGTAATGAATCCTAGAAGTAACTTAGCTAGAGGGAGAGAGGAGTAAGCACCCTAGATACACCTTGGTAGGCAGGTAGAAACACACCTAATACTTTGAAGAATCTCTGTCAAGTATTAACAACTTTGTAATAAGTAACAATGGTGAGTGGGTAAACCCACTGGTCCGCAATAACTCTCCCTCTAATGTGTATATCTAGTAATAACTCTAGAGTTTCTCCTAAAAAGATCATATCTCTCCTCAGGGGTGGTTGGGGTCTTTAAATATCCCCCCACACCATCCCCGAGGCAACTCAGCCATTAAAACTATGAAAGACATCCCTAATACTTTATGTCACAACATTAAATGCCTGATTCACTAGTTATCTGCACGTCACAAACATTAAATCCCAAGACATGCCTTTTGCCTAACCACTATGTGTCAGGGGGCTGTTGTCACAGAAGTGGCTCACCAACTGCCTGACAGCCCCAAATACCATGGTGGTTTACTCAAGTGCATGTCTGACATTGTTTAGCTGGCTAGTGACATCACCTACAGTAGATGTGACATTAAGTAGAGGGTAGTTTGGTTCGCAACTTAACGCCCGATGGAACTCCAAGCTGCTCCATCCGAGGTTCCACGGTCAGGGTCTTTCGGTGTTTTACCAGGTGTATCTAAGATGACAAGGACAAGCCCCAATGGTGCCTTACTTCTCAATCCTCCGATCCAAATCCCTCTAAAGTTCCCACAGTGAGGTAATTCGATAGAGCATGAAAGCTCTCCCAGGCCCTGCCAAGCCTGGTCTCTCGCAAGTACCGTTTGACCTCACACAAACTCACTTATTATTATCGCTATGTCATTACAACTGTTACAGCTTACAGTCAAATAAAAAGTACCATATGATTAATACAACAAGATAAAAATATAAGTTGCCGCACCCAGCTGCCTCGCTGAGTTGCCATGCCTGAGCTGCCTCGGCTGACTGATCTTAAAAGCTATTGCTAATTCAGGGATTTGCCCCTAATCTCAAGATTACCTTCAAGCCCCCTCTACATTTGCCCCCTCATGGAAAGATTTTCTTGGGACAAGTAATGTCTGCACGAAACATCTCAAACCGATGGACCTTTCTCTATGTGAAAAGACTCGGGCCTCTTCTCCTTTATTCAGGACCAGAGCGTTAGAGTCTTTAAGAGGTTCTAAAACTCTCCCCGGTGTACCTGAGTCTTATCTAAACAATGTTTTAACTTATATCAATGGAACTGTTGGGACATCTTCTTCGTTAAGGGCTCATTGGATATGTCTGACAAAAATATTTTTAGCGCCAAAACCCAATCTTGTGTAGGAAGGCAACGGTTTGTGTTCCCCAGGTTTCACCTCATTAATGACATGGCACCGTCTTTTTAACTGTCAAAGAACTTCTCGAAGTGCCACGTGTCTATTGGAAATGATTGCAGGCGGCCTTGCACGTGAGTTAGTGGGAAACTTAAACGACGAACTTTAAAAATCTCAAACGTCTATACTTAAACACTCAAACCCTTTTTTCTCTTACTCTGTTACTATCTTCTTCAAACTTCCATTTACTTTTAGAGAGATAAAACCTGCAAGAACTCCATTGTTGCTAAGCTCCTTCTTTCCTTCCTCCCTTCTCATCTTCTAAACCACCTCCTGTGGTCATGGTCTTCCATTCTCGTTCTTCAAACTCCTCTTGCGTGAAGCTTTTCTGCTATCTTATCGTAATTTGCCATGGCATCCTCCGGCAACCCCACTATCCCTGCTACCGGTGCTCCGTCTACCACCACTACTTCTGCCTTCGCCTTGGATGTTACACGCTAGGCACAACTGAGGTTTTATCGTCGCTCTCTTATTTTTAGAGAAGGTGATGATTTTGTTGTTGCTTGCAAGACTGGGCATTTTTCTTCTAAGTTTGACGCTTTACTGTTGGGTGATGAGGACGAATATTCTTCTGAGTGGGGCTTTCTTCCTCCATAGGGGACTCTGTGATTTTTCTTGGAGCGAGGGGACTTCCCATGGTCCCATATTGATTTCGAAGCGCTCGGGGGATCTCCTGCCCACTTTGCTGCCTGGAACTCCCATATGCAAAGTTCTTATGCTGATATTCTCACTAAGCTTGAGTTGCAACGGGCTAAATGGTTTGGTGAGTTCACTCTTTCAAAGAACAATGCTGCTCTTCCTATCCTGGTCTCTTGATGGAACGTTACCACTCATACGTTCATCGTTGCGTGGGGCAAGTTCACCATAACTTTAGAAGACGTGTGCGAGCTCCTGGGCCTTGATGCAACAGGTCATGAGCCCTATACCGATGAGGCTCTAGATGCTCAAGAGACTGCCGATCGTTTGGAGTTGGATCGTATATGCTGAAGCTGCATTGGTTCGTCCAACAAGGATACTTTCTCTCCCTTGATTAATTATTTCTTCAAGGGCTCTAGTGAAGGCAGTTCTTCAACAGATGCTCCTGGTCAAGGTACACCGTTGGAACTTCCTGCCTATATTCTTTTGATTCTCTCCCATTTCTTTCTGATAAGAAAACCCAACGACAAGCCCCAAAGGGACCTTATTAATATGTCCCTTCGTTTGGCTCGGGGCATGAAACTTCCACTGGCTACAATTGCCTTGGGATCCCTCTACACCTGTATGGACAGGACTTTTTTCGACATGAAACGATCACTTGGCCGTTATAACTTTGCTAATTTTTCCAACGGCGTCCTTCTAACCGGCTTTCTTTACTTTCGTTTTCCTGCCATTGCGGCCAAAACCAACTGCCCTACTTCGGGGGAGACAATTCTGCCTCCACGGTCCTTTATTTATCATAGGAGACAAAGTCGAAAGGAGTTAATATCTGTGATTGATCGTTTTAAGAACTTTGTCACGAGGCCCTATCACGAGGAAGTCTTTTTCCACAATTATGATTTTTTTCAACATGAAGCAAGAGTAGTACATTCCCCTACCGTGGATATTGAGGATCCCTCGTTGGCTGTGGTCCTTCTGTTCTCCCCAGGACATCTTCCTTCTTACTCTGAATGGGGATATACTAGTGAGCTCTATAATCCCAACCGATGCAGCCGCCAGTTTGGGTTTGACCAGGGGGCACCACGTCCAGTGTTTCAATCATCGAACCCCAAGGTCTCTTTTAGCGAGGCGTGTTCTCTTTTTTCTTCAACCACTGCGTGGGGGATAAGTTCTGCCATGGCTGGGCGAGTCACCATTCCCAGTATTACTAGGCAAGGGGATGTGACCCCTCTATTTGCAACAAAGTACTGGCCAAAACAACAGGCTAAAATTGCTGAGTTCGTTGAGGGAGATCCAGTATATCCTCCCGTTTCTTCATTTTCTGCCTTAGATTTGGGGCTAAAAGGTAACTCCGTACTTGGGATGGAATTCCCTCTAAGTACGACCCCCAAGGCACTTCCTACCGAGCTTCCCCCACTTTGTTCCATGATCCCAGTCGCCACGCCCAAACCCAAAACCCCTGCAGCTCCGAAGAAGGCTACCCCTTCAACTGTAGTTGCTACCGGCGAGGGGCCTTCTCAACCACCTGCCAAGAAGGCGAAAACGGCCAAAAGTGGGACATCAAAGTCAAAATATAAGTCCCAGAAGCCCCAGACTCCCGTGGCAGCCTTCCCCATAGCCTCCGTTCCACCCCCCATGTCTGCCGAAATGGCTGAGCGCTTAAGGAAGGAAGACCAGGCGGAGATAGATCGGATAAATGCTAAGTATTAATGGCACACTATCGTTGTTCCTCCTTCGGTTTATTTTCCCACGGTGGTGGTTGATCCCACGGAGCCCACGGCAAGGAGGGGAAAGAGTTTAAGGGTTTCTCGAACTATTGGTACTGGTGCAGCGGGGAAAAGGAAGAAGACTCTGGGTACCAAGTCTCAAAAGAAGCAAACTCCTGAGGTGCATCTCACTCCTGCCCCCTCTGTTGTTACTACTCCTCCTTCTTCGCCCGTGGTCATGTCTTCTCGTTCCCCCTCTGAATTAGAGGTATGTATGTTTGGTTTACTCATTCCCTTTTTTGTTTAAGGCAGGCTGCATTTGCTTATTATTTTTTTCTTGACAACTGTGGTGCAGGGGATCGGAATGGAAAGACCAAACCCCCCTAGTCCTCGCGTGAGACCTTTTGTGGGGGGACGCTTTGGTACTTCTCGTACCGATGTGACTCCTCCCCGTTCCCCCATGACGGGGCTCACTTATTCTCGCCGTTCAGGTTCCCATCGTGCTAGGGAAGTTGTTGTGGGAGGTGATGTTGTTGAGCCTGTGGGTGTCTCTTCGCCATCAGAGGTAACGCAACCCGAGATAACCTTCTCAATCCCCTCTGATTTACCTACTCCATCTGAGGTTCCTCTGCCCATTGTTCTAGTTGAGGAAAGTGAGCCCGGGGTATGATTTCCTCTACAGTTTATTTGTTATAGCGTCTTTTCGGTCCCACCCCTTTTATTTATTTATCTTGCTGAACCTCGAGATGTTTTGGGTGCCCCAGGTTGAAATATCCTCGTTTCTAGCTAACCTTCTTCTTCCAACGATGCTGATGAGACCTCTGACCGCCATTCCCCTTTTCAGTGCTATAACTGAGGTAAGTAACACTTAGAGATACTTCTTCATTTTTTTCTGTACTTATTCCTCTTTTCTAACACTTGCCCTCATGTCACAGTTTTCTCCCGATCTTGTACAACCTACTTATCTTGGTGGTCTTCATGCACACAAGGCCAAGGTTGGTGCTTCTGCCCAGCGTAGTGGTGCTTTTGCACCCCTCCGTGTAGGGGCTTTTTTTGGGAGCCCATTATCTTCTCCCGATGAACCTTCTATGCTGGCCTTGGTGCCTTATGTCGGTGAGGGCATCTTGTCGAGCGTTGAGGCTTCTACGACCAGGGACCCCGTTATGGCTTCTGAGGCAATGATCCCGTCCCCAACGGTTCCTGTCCCTGCAGCTGTGACAATGACTCCCGTTCTTAACCCTAGAGTGACTGAGGTATATATACATACATATATATATATATATATATATATATATATTTGTTATTTCTCCTGAGCTTCCACCTTATAATGGTGACTTAAGTTTGCTTAAGATTTTCCATAAACTCCACCTTATAACGGTGACTTAACAACGAAAATGCTTGTTAAGATTTTTCATAAACTCCACCTTATAACAGTAACTTAACAACGAAAACGCTTGTTAAGATTTTTTATAAACTCCACCTTATAACAGTGACTTAACAATGAAAACGCTTGTTAAGATTTTTTCTAAACTCCACCTTGTAACGGTGACTAAACAACGAAAACGCTTGTTAAGATTTTTCATAAACTCCACCTTATAACGGTGACTTAACAATGAAAACGCTTGTTAATATTTTTCATAAACTCCACCTTATAACGGTGACTTAACAACGAAAATTCTTGTTAAGATTTTTCATAGACTTAATGCCTTCTATCTCTTCTCAGGTTGCTCGGGAAAATTCTCCCCCAGCTCTTTCGTCTATGGGCTCACCCCATCGGGAACCTGCTGTTTCGGAAAACTCTGGTCATGATGATCAAGGTTCCACGTCTGGTGCTGCAGCAGAGAGCGAATATGGGTGTGAACTTCCTCTTTTTGACTTGGCTCATCACGCTTTCTGCCTGATGGTGCTTCGGCAGTCCCCTCTAATTCCTGTCAACCATCGCTTGGTGATTAAACAATTGGTGAATCGTCACCCTGAGACCTTCACATCGGATTGCCTTCATTCCAATATTCACGTGATGAGTCACAAACTTCAAGGCATGGCGATCGTTGTTGCTAAAATTGCACTACTCCTACTGCCAGCGTTACCAGATCCCTCCTCAACCAAGTTTTGGGTTTTCTGAGGGAGTTGAGGCGTGATGACTTCCGTTTTGACTGGATTAAAACACATTTAAAGACTTTGAAGAACCAGCAACTGATCGGCCAGAGGGAAGTGTTATGAAAGCATCAGGAGGACTAGCGAGTTGAGGAAGCCAAGTTGGTCGCATTAGCACCCCTTTTGGAAGCATTGGATCAAGAGGTAAAGGATGTCGAGGAAGCCTTGTGTCTGGTCAAGCTAAAATGCGAGATACTCCTTATCGAATGTACATAAGTGCAAACGAGGCTGGAGGTTTTTATTAACGCCCAACGGTCTTTCACAGCAGCTTCTGCGGGCCTTCTTGGAGATTTTTTCTCTTCCTCGAATTTATCGTTTCTTTTAGGCTAATTTCCTCTTATATACAAGTCATCCACCTGCTTCTATCTATGTAATGCTCCATTGTTTATGAATGAAGAATGTATATTTTCCAATTCTTCCATGTGTTGTGACTGCTTTTGCATGTTATTAATTTCTATATTTCTGTAATTCTTTCTATGTGTTCAAATCGTAACTAAAACTTGTATATTCATAACAACAGCCAGTTATACCAGTGGTTCAAACTTGATTGTTTACACATGATAAACTTTCAGCCATTTATTACTAATCTTAAATGGCTTATCTTCCTCTAACTTCGAAATTAAATAATAACCTGAATCATGGGCTTCTTTTACGATGAAAGGTTCCTCCCAGTTGGCTGCAAACTTAGGTAGAGGGAGCCCCGTAATGTGCTTCACTGCTGCTTTCAAGATGAGGTCTCCCTCCCTGAACTTCTGTGTTCTCACCAAGTTATCGTATGCCCTGGAGATTTATTTCGTATACATTTGAAAGTGTTTCATGGAATTATCTCTGTGTTCATCCAATGCTTCCAACTTTATATGTCTATTCTGAGGGAGCATGTTACTTCGCAAGGCATATCGAGGAGAGGGAACTTCTAACTCCACTGGAAGGATTGCCTCAGCCCCATAAATAAGAGAGAACGACGTGTATCCTGTGGGTTTCCGCTTGGTTGTTTGATAGGCCCATAAAACAGCTGGTATCTTGTCATGCCACGCCCCTGGAAAGTCTTCCATCATCTTGGCCAAAATATTAACCAAGGTTTTGTTAGTTGCTTCGGCTTGACCATTTCCCTTCGGGTATGCCATCGTTGAAGTTTGATGAACAATGGAGTACTTGTCGGTGAGCATTATCACTTAGGAATTGATGAAGGGAGTACCGTTATCCAAAAGAATAACTTTCGAGATCCCAAAATGGTAAATGATGTATTCTCTAATGAAGTTGCTCACCATCCCAGCCGTTGCTCTTCTGAGTGGTATCGCTTCGGCCCATTTTGTAAAATACTCCATTGCTACCAGTATCCAAATCTTACCTCTCGAAGAAGGGTGTATTGCCCCCACTAGGTCGAACACCAAAGTATGAAACGGATAGGGTGTTGACAGAGAGTGTAAGTCTACCGATGGGGCGTGGATCATATTCCCATGAAGTTGGAAAGCCTTACATTTTCAGACGAATTCAGCCGAGTCTTTCTCCATTGTTGGCCAATAATACCCCAACGTCATCAGCTGATCATATAACTTGGCTCGTCCTATGTGGGCTGGATCGTGCGCTTATTTGAGGACCTCAACTGCTTCTTCTTTTGTGATGCAACGCAACGGCCTGTTGAAGTATCCCCTTCGATAGAGCTGCCCGTCCTGGATATAGAACCTCGGGGCCCTTCGCCTTAGGCATATCGCATCCATTTTCTCTATTGGGGAAACTCCATCATGAATGAAGTCGATATAGGGCTCCTCCAGTCTATTTGAGTTTCAATGAAATGGCACTCAGCTGCCTCGAAGAATAAATAACACTTATCGCACCTCCATTGTAGCTCTGTCGCATCTTGCTTCATTATAGGCCAGAAATACCCCTCCCTTTGAATCCTTCTATATAGAGGTATCTCGATCATCTCGCAGTGCTCCTCATGTGTTTTCTTCAACCTTCGTTCTGCTTCCTCTGGGCTAATACATCTTGATAACCATCCCCCAGCATTTCTATAGTAAAGGTTTCCCTAGTTTGTAAATTATTGGGCTAACTCTCTTAGTCCCATGGCTCCTTCACCAGATTCCAGTTGTTTTCTAATCTCTCCTCTCCAGTCTACGTCTTCCTCCATCGGTAGTATTGACTGTACCACCGAAGGAGCTGTCCTTCATTGGATCACAATGATAGTCTTATCGTTCCTCATGACCATTTTTTGGGCAATAGTTACGTACGCATCTAGGTGGAGATTCATCATTCTGGGATGTCTCTTGATCTTAGTCTGATGGTACTGGTTGAGGAGTCTCTGGATGATCATTCTGTATGGTGCCAGGTTCATGTGCTTCAACGCGTATTCTCCGTTTATTTATTGGATCACTAAGTTTGAATCGCCCTTAATGAAGAGTGAACGAATTCCCCTTCGAAGCGCCTCCAGCAGCCCAGTACCAACGCCTCGTACTCCGCTTCATTATTGGAGCAAGGGAAATCTAGTTTATAGGAAAGGCAAATCTCCTCTATCCCTTTTAAAAGAATAACCCCTGCTCCTCCCTTCTTTTTTGCCAATGATCCATCGAACTGCATTGTCCATTCCTCATCAGTTATATCCAGATAGTTGGCCTGTAAGTCATCTCCTGGAATGTCTTCTTTAGGAGGTTCAAGCGTTCCTGATGGAAAGATTGCCAATAGATCGGCATATGCATGGCTCTTGATCGCACGAGGAACTACACACTTCAAGTCATATTCTGAGAGGATGAGGAACCATCTGGCTGCCCTGCCAATCAATATAGTCCTTGCCAACAAATACTTAATAGGTTCACATCTAGTTACAATATGAATTGTAAAAGACAGCATATAGTGTCTAAGTTTTTGTGCTACAAAGACTAAGGCTAAACAATGCATTTCTAAGCGACTATATCTAATCTCTGGCCCCTTTATGATTTTGCTAAGGTAGTAAACCGGTCATTTTTGCCCGTCCACTTCTTGTGCCAGCAGAGCTCCAACGAACCTCATGGTGGACGTAAGGTATAGCTGGAACGGTACTCCTTCCTGGAGAGGAACCATGATCTGTGGTCAGACAAGTAGTTTATTCAACCCAATAAGAGAATCCCGGTGAACCTCCTCCCACCTGAATTTCATGTTCTTTCGCAACAACTGCATCAGTGGGTGTGTTATTTTGGCCAATCTAGGCACGAATCTCCTAAGGTAGGAAACTTTACCGAGAAAACTCTTCAGCTCCTTCGCCGTTCTTGGACATGGCATCTCTAAGATCACTCGTTGTTTATCCTGGTCCATCTGCACCCCTTGTCAATCCACCACGAAGCCTAGAAACTTCCCGCTCGTTACTCCGAAGACACATTTTAACGGGTTCATCCTCAATTTATACCTCCTGCATCGAATAAATACCTTCTTTAAATCATCCAGATGGGACTCTTCCTTTCTCGATTTGATGACCAAGTCATCCATGTAGAACTCTAAAAATTTATGGAGGAAGTCATGAAAAATGACCATCATTGTCCTCTGGTACATAGCCCCAGCGTTCTTGGGTCCAAACGGCATCACTTTGTACATGAAGTTGCCTAACGGTGTTCTGAATGTCGTTTTCTCTGCATCTGCGGGATCCATCTTGATCTGGTTGTACCCTACGTACCCATTCATGAAGCTATACATCTCATGACCATCCGTGGCATCTATCAAACTGTCGATGGAGGGTAGCGGAAACTCGTCCTTGGCGTAGGACCTATTAAAGTCTCTGAAGTCCACGCAGATCCTTATTTGGATCTTGTCTTTCTTCCCCACTGGAACAATACTGGATAGCCAACGGGGATGTTGTATTGGCTTGATGAACCCTGCTGACAACAAACGTTGGACCTCTTCCTTAATCTTCAAGTCTAGCTCAGGTTTGTAAGTCCTAGTTGCCTGCTTCACCAAAATAGCTGAAGGCATCACGTTCAGTTTGTGGCAGCTTACTTCCTCATCGAGCCCTTTTATTTCAGTGTACTTCCATGCAAAGACGTCAATGAATTTCCATATCAGCTCAACCAAGCCTTCTCATTTCTCTTCATCGATATCCTTTGAAATAAAGATAGGCTTTGGATCTTCCCCTTTGCCTGCTAAATTCAGCTGTTCCAACTCTTGTGCCTAGGGCTTTGGTTGATCTGCCATGTAGTCTGGTTCTTTGGCGACGTCTTCTACGAACTCCTGTATATTGGAGTTGTCTATCACCATACACTGTCCCTGCTGATCCACCAAGAAACACTCATATACTGGGTCAACCTCATCCTTAGTGTCTTCGGTCGCTCGTTCACACCACTATAAGCGGTACACCACTTTTCCTTCTTTCGTGATGATTTTCTTGCATTGTCTGCTGGCAGCTATTGCCGCCGTCTTCCTCTTCTTCTCTCTGGAAGCCTCAACAATTCTTTTCCCTGAGAAGCGACTCAACACACTTTGTTGTTGGACCTCGTGCTCCTTCGGGTCCGATCTAGGCCTCATCCTGTCTTTGAGTTTCTTCAAGATATTTTTGGGTCGAGGGGCCACCTGATGTGCTTCTTCGGCCCTCACCCTTTCGCTACTTGAACCCTCTTTACTTCGCTCGTTCAAGGGACCCATTCTCTCTCTAATAGAGGTAACCCATTCTCCCTCCATTCTTCTTGTAAGGACCCGCACATCTTCCTCCAACTCTGTATAAAATGTCGCATCCACCAAGTGTGCTTCTTCGATAGCGAAAGGCCTCTTCGTAGCCCTAATGGTTACTTCTGTTACCTTGATATTTGCCTTGGCGCATTGATGATAAGTTGAAGGAACTAACCCTTAGTTGTGCATCCACACTCTTCCTATTAGTAAAAGATAGGAAGTTGCACTTTCTATTACATGGAATTTGATGTGGGAACTCAGATTCCCCATCACGATCCCCACATTCACATACCCGACGGACTTGGAAGATTGGTTGTCATACCCCAAAATTACCAAAGGCATGGGAACTAACATTTCTTCCGGAATATTAGCTACGTGGAAGGAGTTGATCGGCATAATATTAATGGAAGCACCCCCATCCATAAGAGTCCTTGAAAAGATAACCCCGTTGACGCTAGCGGTTACATACAGAGGCCTGTTATGAGGAAATCTTACAGCTCTATCTGCATCGTTGAAGGTTATCTCTGATAGAAACTTCTTCACCAGTCTAGCTATGAGTCCCCTCCATCTTAGCGAGGGGACTGTGTTCCTCCTCGCAATGTCCAAAATTGCCTGAGTTATCTCCATCATGCTCTCCTTCGGGATTCCCACTTGATCAAAGAACCAAGTGAACTTTGGAGATTTTGAGACTGCATTCTATTCTATGATCAGATCTGCTTCCTCACCTTCAGCGCTATATACGTCTTCCACGCCCCTAGTGCTCGCTTCATCATAGGCTAAAACTACGTTATCCATTCCCCTGGTGCAATGTTCCAGAGCTTCATCGAACTCCTCTTGCTTCATCGTTAACCTTTCTCCTTCTCTTTCTGCCTCCTCATCATAGGCCATCACCAGGTTGGCTCCGTGTGCTGGAAGTGGGTTGTTGTTAATGTTTTGCGGGGGGATTTGCAATGTCCCCGCCTTCATGTACTTGTCGATGATTCTTCGCAGGCTGGATTTTTTTATGAACCTGGCAGTATTTGGGATCAGCCCTCGTCGCAACATCGGGTTCTTCTGCCAGAACACTTTTTTGTTCATAAACCGTTCCACCTTGGACCATTGCATTATAACATCTCACTTCTTCCTCTATCGTACAAGGCAACGGTGGCGGGTCTTCTTTGTCCCTTCTAAACTTTCTTTTGTTGTCCTTCTTCGACGCCTTGCCCCCATCTTCCCTCTCGACGTATCCTACCCATGGGGGCTGAGACCTTCCCCCCACGGGTTGCATCGGCTGTCTGAACATCATGGGAACCACCACTGGGATGGGTCGTACCACCAAAGAGATGTTCCTTGCGTATTTTAGGAATGCTGAAAAAGTTCCCCCGCGCGTCTCGTTGATTAGGTGGAAAATATACTCAGGAAGTAGTCCCTTAGCACAAATCTGCAACAACTTGGATTCCTTGGCTTCTTCCCTTACATCGAGGGACCTTTCCCTGAACCTTCGAATATAGGCCACCACTTACTCTCCCGATCTATGCTTCTCCCTACCGAGTTGGGTCAGGGTGAACTAATCTTTTGCTAAGAAGAACTTTTGGAAAAACAATACATTCATCTCCTCCCACATAGGAACGCTATTGGGAGTCAAATGGGAGTACCAGGTGTATGCCTTTTCGGTTATGGATTTGAAAAACTCCCTCAATCTAAGCCTCTTATCATTGCAATGTTCTCCTAAGTGTTCGATGAAACGCTTAGTGTGCTCCTTCGGGTTCCCGCCCTTCCCTGTGTATTTTTCAAAAATAGGGGGAATATAGTCTTTTGGGTAAGTCTCGTCGTTGTATTCCTGAGGTTAAGGCATTCGAAAGTCATCGTATACCGAAACTACCTCACCCACAGGTTGCGAGGAAGCCTGCATGAACTTCAGCATCTCTTTTTGCATCTCCCTTCTTATTTCTTCCATGGGCGAGGGGGCAATAACCAGTTCCCTCGCGGCCTGTTCTTCATTATGCTGGATATCGTCAAAGTTGAGTCTTCGAGAAGCATTATCTTGCGCCATACTCCTTACGTAGGAGAATACCTCCCCAGCAATGTAAGAGGGTACTTTAGATTATAGATGGAGGCGTAACCCCTATTTGAGTATGGTAATGATAAAGCTAATCTTGGCCGAAGCTTTGGATTGATGATAGGACACAACAACACAAACCCAATGAAGATAAGCTCAGTTTAAACTCACAAAACTCTCATGTATAACTCAGGAAATAGTAATTAACCCTAGAAGTAACTTAGCTAGAGGGAGAGAGAAGTAAGCACCCTAGATACACCTTGGTAGGCAGGTAGAAACACACATAATACTCTCAAGAATCTCTGTCAACTATTAAAAGCTTCATAATAAGTAATAATGGTGGGTAGTTAAATGCTCTGGTCTGTAATAACTCTCCCTCTGATGTGTATATCTAGTAATAACTCCAGAGTTTCTCCTAAAAATATCATATCTCTCCTCAGGGGTGATTGGGGTCTTTAAATAGCCCCCCACACCATCTCCGAGGCAACTCAGTCATTAAAACTATGAAAGACATCCCTCATACTTAATGTCACAACATTAAATTCCTGATGCACTAGTTGTCTCCACGTCACAAACATTAAATGCCAAGACATGTCTTTTGCCTAACCACTATGTGTCAGGGGGCTGTTGTCGCAGAGGTGGATCACCAACTGCCTGACAGTCCCAAATACCACGGTGGTTTACTCAAGTGCATGTCTGACATTGTTTAGCTGGCTAGTGACATCACCTACAGTAGATTTGACATTAAGTAGAGGGTTGTTTGGTTCATAACTCAACGCCCGATGGAACTCCAAGTTGCTCCACTCGAGGTTCCACGGTCAGGGTCTTTAGGTGCTTTACCAGGTGTATCTAAGATGATCAGGACAAGCCCCAACGGTGCCTTACTTCTCAATCCTCCAAGCCAACTCCTTCTAAAGTTCCCACGGTGAGGTCATTCGATAGAACATGAAAGCTCTCCCAGGCCCTGCCAAGCCTGGTCTCTCGCAAGTACCGTTTGACCTCACACAAACTCACTTATTATTATCGCTATGTAATTACAACCGTTACAGCTTACAGTCAAATAAAAAGTACCATATGATTAATACAACAAGCTAAAAATATAAGCTGCTATGCCCAGTTGCCTCGCTGAGTTGCCACACCTGAGCTGCCTCGGTTGACTGATCTTAAACGCTATTGCTAATTCAGGGATTTTCCCCTAATCTCAAGATTACCTTCAAGCCCCCTCTATAGTACTTATATCGATGATGAATGGTGTTTTTTCTTTATTTAATGGCTTCATTCTAATCTAGTTGTATTTGGAGTAGGCATTCATGATGCTGAGGAGATCGTGGCCAGAAGTGGAATTAACTAATTGATTAATTTTGGGCAGGGGATAATGATCCTTGGGGCATGATTTGTTCAAGTCAATAAAATCCACACACATCTTCCATTTGTTGTTCTTCTTACGCACCATGCCACATTAAAGATCCACTCAGGATACTTAACATCCTCTATAAAGTTATCCCTATGTTGCTTCTGGACTTCCTCCTGCACTGCTATGTTCTGTTCGGCATCGAAGACTTGTCTCTTTTATTTGACAAATTTAGAGCCCTTAACTATGCTTAGCTCATGGCATATAAATTTTGAGTCAATCCCGGGCATGTCTTCATGGCTCCTGGTAAACACACTCTTCTGTTATTAAAGGAAGTCGATCAAATTCATCTTCAATTCTAGGTCTATGGAGGACCCGGTTTAGATGGTTTTCCCAGGATGTTCCTCATCGAGATGATAATTTCCATTTTTATAACCACATATCCATTGACCAACTATTCCTTATCTTGTGGATATATCGTATTAAACTAGTAAGTAGTGGTCAACCTTTTCTACTCCTTCTGGTTAGCCGACGTGTAATACAATTTAGAACCTCCATTTGGTTACCTTTGATTATGCCGGCCCCATAATGGGTAGGGAACTTAAAGCCTTGATGAACTATTTAGGGTATTGCCTTAAATTTCTTTTGACTTACTCTCCCCAAGATGACATTGTAAGCCGAGAGAACATTTTTGTATATGGCAAAGAACAAATCATTTTTGTTCGGCATACTGGCCTGGCACTTACTATGACTTCTAATTCTGCACTTTCCATGGGATATACCTTCTCCCCAAAGAAACTGATTAAGGGCCGATGATATGGTATTAATTTCCTATCTTGGAGCTTCAACTTTCGAAAATAATTATAGAACATTACGCCTCTAAAACTTCCATTATCTATGAGAATTCGGGTGACTTTGCTTTCGTGGATCATCATGGTGATGACTAAAGGGTTATCATGCGGGTACAATACTCCAGATAATCAATCTATGGAAAATTTTATAGTGAGGCAGTCATTATATACCTTCTGGGGATGAGCATCCATGTTACCTGTCAAGTTGACCTACTTGATATGGGTGCATTCCTCGTTCAGATAGGCCTTCCTTTCTGCCAACTCTTCTCCACCTCCTTCATATCCTCCATCAATGAAGTGACATCTGAAGAAGATCATCTTAACCCCAAGAGTGGTTCTTTTAGTTTTAGTGGGAGATTCGAATCACTTTCTAAATATTTATCTTGTCCCCTTTTTTTCTCGTTAGTCCTTTTGCAGGGAGATTCTAATCGTCTCCTAGTCTTGTGCTCATCTGGATCTTCTCAACCATCTCTATCCATGAAGATAGACATCTTACCCTTCTTGATGAGGCTATTTATTTCATTCTTGAGGGAAATACAACTATCCATGTTGTGGCCACAATCTTTCTAAAATTCATAATATTTTCTTTTATCACATGGGTTGGCAGGTGCTTGAGCTTATCAAGCCACCTGAGGTCTTTTGTTTCGTTAATCTCCTCCAGACTATGGTTGATGCCTACTATCAAGGGGGTTTACTCGTCATACTTCTTTGGCTTGTTAGCCTTTTTATTTTTTTTCTCACTACCTTTGCTACATGTATCTTTTGGATGATATGATTCCTTGGATGCCATAGCCTCCTCAGCGTTCATGATCTTACTCGCTTTGGACAAAAGCTCTGTCATGCTCATGGTTAGTTCCATTGCTACGGTCTAGAATAATTTTCTCGATCATAATCCACTAATCAGTGCAGTAATGGTGATTTGCTAATTGTAATCCACAACTTTAAGTTTCTTAATATTAAAACATGTGATGAAATCCCACGTGATCTCGTCGGCCTTCTATTATACAGTGAGGAGATCTATGATCCTTTTGCCAATTTTTTCTCCAATGTAGAAGTTACTGACAAAGAGGTCGACTAACTGTTGAAAATTGGAGATATTTCCTCATAGTAGGTTATTGTACCAGATTTGTGCAGAGCCAGTGATCATACTAGAAAATTCTCAGCAACGCATTTCCTCAGGGACAAAATAGACATCGATAGTTTCTTAGTACTGCTCCACATGCAAGATGAGATCAATTTTTCCTTCGTACTTTGGCATGATGATATGAGGATTGAACTTAGCAGGGGTTGGATAACCTTTGATAAAGGGGATGAAGGGACATCATTTTATAAAGTAATCTCGAGAGGATTTTTGTATCTAGCTCGCAACTGATATTCTAAGCGCAAGATAGATCTTTTCCATGGTTGTTCCTTTGGCTCGGCTTTTACTGCAGTAGATTTGACTAGTCAGCCTTGGATTTTGAGTGAGCTCTCTTCTTGAGAAGTTTGCTCGGCTTGGGTCAATACTGTAGTGCTAGACCTAGACTTATACGACCGGTGTGATCTTTTAGTGACTGCTTGATCTGAATCTTCTCACCTTGCATTGTGCTTATTTCTCCTCTTGTGCGATGTGGGACTAACTGATCAAAGGCTAATCCTCTACTTATCCTTTCTAACTCACTGGGTATTTCCTCAGAGAACGATTATTCTCTATAGTATCCTATCGATCTGAGGGAAGAGGTGACAACTGGACGGTATGATTGATCATGACATGATCTGAATTTTCGGGATGTGCTCCTATTGTCATGTGATCCCAAGTTTAATCTCCTAGGGCTCTTAAGAGCATCCATCCTATACATGATTTATGCCTCTATATGAAGCTAGGGGTAGCATTCTTCTTCTTCCTTTCGATGCCCCGCTCTCAATGGGGGTGGCCAGATCTGGTACGGGCCTGTACTGTCTAGCCTATAGTGTCTGTGTCACTTCTTTACATTCTCTTACATAAACTTCTAGACTTTCACTAGGCTCATTAGTATTCCTTATCTATGACCCATACTTATAGGAGTGGAGGGGGTTATGGCTTTCGCCATACGACTGCTTTCTAGGTTATAAGTCATTCTAAAGAATCAGAGGGTTATGAAAATATAGATTAAGAATTTAGGGATGGTAGGAAGCAATAATGGCTCATCTATTTCCTTTAGACGACGCCAATTTGTTATCGTCTAAAATTGGTTTAAGGAATTTATGGCTTAGCTAGGGGTTGAACAGTAACAAATATAACAAATAATAATAAGGAAGCAAAGAATGGAGATGAGAGAGAAAGAGGGAACATAAGATTCATGTGCTTCGATCATGAAGTGGTACCTATGTCCAAAGGTGTAGTAATGGTGAAATTATTTGTAACACCCTGTAATTTTTAAACATTAAATGGTGCTTTTTAAATTAAAAGTTAAAAACGTATGATATATATATATATATATATATATATATATATATATATATATATATATATATATATATATATATATATATATATATATATATATATATATATTTATTTATTTATTTAAAATGTTTGTCAATTAAAAAGTGGGCTATTAAAATTAAAAGATTCTTGGTCGAAATTGTATTTTATATAAAACATTTCTTTATAGGTGATCGGGCGCGAACCATGCGTCGTGTAATACGCAAATCGTTGTTATCAGTTCGGTGACTCAATGTAAAAAACCTAAACTACAACTACACTTGACAATCAAGCACAACGGTAAGTTAGGTATTGAGAATCCACAAGGAGTGATTGAATTTTAGATTTTAATTGATTTATTATTTCAGGAATAAAAGTGTAAAAGGTGATAGGTTGGGAATAAAGAAAGGGGAAAAATAAGGAGTTAAGTCTAAACAATATTAAATAAAATGAGAGTCGGGATCGCATCCCTGCCATGGGCTAAACAACTAATAATTAGAATTTCGGTTCGAAAATATTTAACCGAGCATTTTTTAATTAATCATCAACATCACGCAATAAGAAATTTAACTCAAAGTTGCGAGATAAAACATTTAATCAAAAATGGTCACACGCGAATTAAATTTGGAATATCGCAATACACACTTACGTTGCATGACAAAGAAAGTTAAACGCATAACACTCCAACTTTAATAAACGCGGTTTCAATTAACTGCAATTTTACTCAAAATCTAACTTTCGGAGCTCGACGCCCCTTAATGGTGAAGAAATGACCCCAACCCACTAACTAGCCGCAAAACATGATTAAATAACTAAAATAACTAATTAATTAAAGAAAACAACAAATAAATTAACTACAACAATTAACTAAGTAAGAAATTAAATATTAAAGCAAGAAATTAGGGGAATAAATCTAGGTTACAAAGCTTAAAAACAAAAATGGAACTTACATTAATGGAGAAGAAGGAGGAATAGTGCCATACAAACTCATTTGGGTGCAAACCTTAGGAGAGATAAAGCTCCACCAAAAATCCCCTCTCTAACCTAAAATGATGAAAAAATGAGTTCTCCCACTTAATAGAATGTTTATATATATATATCCAACCAAAAACCAACTTAAAAAATGGAATTTGCGAATTTTCAGTCGAATCGATTCGCACCTACAGATGTGGTTGCTGCAGCTTTGCCCAACTTTACGGAAAATGTCGTACCTTCTTCGTTATAACTTAGATTTAGGCATGGTCAGAGGCTACGAGAAGATAACTCAAAGGACACAACATCCAAGAAGACATTAGGCCAAAAAACTAAAATATGAAATGACTAAAATGCCCTTTAATGTGTCCTTGAGTGTGAATTTAAAGTAAAAACCATTCCAATAATTCCATACCTCCCTCATTATACATCAGAATCATGCACCGTCAATGGACACTTGAATAGAAATCAAAGGGCTTCAACTTTCGTGAAGAGTTCGGGATCAAAATCTGAATGCTGAAATTACTAAAATGCCCCCGAAACTGTAATCTTTAACGAAACTTTTCCAGAAAGCGTTCAAACTTCATACTAAGCATCCAAATACCTACAAAAGCTCAATTAACCCCTGCAAAGCATGTTTATATAGAAATCCGAGGTTTTCTGGTTAACGAGCATAAGTATAGGGATTAAGATACCCAAGGGGACTAATAACGCATAGGTTAATGGATGAAATACACAATATTTGGGTCGTATCACACCTCCTAACTTACACATTTCTAGTCCCTAGCAATGAAATAGGAAACAACAAGAAGTACAAGAGAAATAGATAGTACAAAATAGGGACAAAAAAAGGATAAGGCCACTTTCGCGGTGAACGATTGCATTTAGCATATGCAATAAGCCGTTAAACCTCTAGGTTACCCAAGTTGACGAGTGTCGTCTCGTGAGGGTTTTCAGGGATGAAACCCACAGACATCATTTGGTTTTCTCAAAATATTCCCAACCCAGTAAGCGACAAACTCAAGAACAACGAAAAACATTTCAAACATGTTATTAGCATATTGAACGAATTCAAGCTAAAGTCCGTTGTTATTAACAGGTTGAATGCACCTCATAGAATTGAAACTTTAAAAGTAGGAGGGGGAAGAGCACATGCATAGCATGATTTGGTCAAAACTTAAATAATTCGGATAAATGATATTAAAGCATGCATATATTCAATCCTCATGGGCATTACTCTCATCAAATGAATTCAATCGAAACAGGGAGGTAACACACGGAAAATGAGAGCATAAAGAGTAAATGGAAATGGAAATTAGGCCATGCACATGTCACAAATGAAGAACGCTATATAGAAAATGAAAAACTTGTAATCTCAATCAAAGATATCGCACATTAAAAGAGGCAAAATGCATTTTCACAGATTATCAAAACTATTTTGACTTTTAATTTGAGCTCGCCCTAAGATCACATAGGACTTGTATAGGGTTGTAATGTAGGTTTGGGGTTAAGGTATAAAACGAAGGAAACATGTACGGATTTAAAGTGTTCAGGGATGAAAACTCGGGATAATGGAAAATTATGGGAAATTTCAAAATTGGAATATGATTTCCATAACAAGCATTAAATATGACAATGGGAGAGTAATCAAAGCTTCTTGAACTATATACATCATATATACAACCTTCTCTTTATTTTCCTTTCTCCTTTTTCTCATGTTTTCTTTTCTTTTCTTTTCTCCTTTTTCTCATGTTTTCTTTTCTTTTCTTTTGCTTTTTGCTTTTCTTTTATTTTTCACAACACTTTTTTTTCTTTTCTCACTCTTTTCATATGCTTAAATTGACATCATTCAATCCCAAGTATCATTCCAAACAAAGATATGGAAAGTAATATGTATGGTTTATAACTCCAATGTGGAGTTGATTATGTGATTTTGGGTAATGAAATGAAAGGATACTATTTTGTCTCAAACGGGGTCACTAGGTAAATATTAAAGGTGAGGTAAAGACTAATATGGGTGATATAACAAAGATTGCCTATGATCATTTCATAAAGTTTACTCAATTCTCGAGTAATAAAAAACTTTGGAAATCATGCTCAAGTAACACATTTAAAAAATGAACTCAATTAATGAACGATCAAATAAAAGAATAGTGAGATTACCAACGAATTCAACGTTTTCAAAGAGGAAAGAATAGTGTATACACTCACAAATCATGGAAGGTACAAAACTTACTCGTTGTAAGTATATACAATGCAACAAAAGATTACCGAGTTATAAAAATCTTAAACCAAATCAATAGAACAAGAAAGCGCATGTGCTCATGGGATTAAAGTTTAATTCATGAAGTTATTCATTGTAGAGGGGGCTTGAAGGTAATCTTGAGATTAGAGATAATCCCCCCATTAACATGAGTGTTTGGGATTAAGGCAGCGAGGCAGCTTAGCGTGAAAACTCAGCAAGGCATCTCGTGGTGGCAGCTCAAGGGCGATGGCAGCTTAGCATGGCAACTCAGCGTGGCAACTCAGTGAGGCATCTCAGTGTGGCAGCTCAACGTGACAGCTCAAGCGTGGCAGCTCATACTTTAGCTTGTTGTGTTACTTAGTCACATTGTATCTTTGTTTATATTGACTGTGGACTATAACGATGGTAATGATGTGACCAGTGTAATGATTTTTAGTGTGAGGTCGAACGGTACTCGCGAGAGACCATGCTTGGGAGGGCCTGAGAGAGATTTCATGCTCTATCAAACGACCTCGCTGTGGGAACTTTAAAGGGACTTAGTTTGGAGGATTGAGAAGTGAGGCACCGTTGGGACTTGTCCTGACCATCTTAGATACACCTGGTAAAACACCAAAAGACCCTGACCGTGGAACCCCGAGCGAAGCAGCCTTGAGTTCCATCGGGCCTTGAGTTGTGGACCAAACAACCCTATACTTAATGTCACATATACTATAGGTGATGTCACTAGCGTGCTAGACAATGTCAAATCTGCACTTGAGTAAACCAGCGTGGTATTTGGGGCTGTCTGACATTTGGTGAGCCACCTCTGTGACGACAGCCACCTAACACACAGTGGTTAGGCAAAAGGCATGTCTTGGCATTTAATGTTTTTGACGTGGATCTAACTAGGCCATAAGGCATTTAATGCTTGTGACATAAAGTATGAGGGATGTCTTTCACAGTTATTAATGACCGAGTTACCTCGGGAGTGGTGTGGGGGATATTTAAGGACCCCAACCACCCCTGGGGAGAGGATGTTATTTTTGAGAGTTCAGGTGTTATTACTAGAGAGAATACACATTAGAGAGAGATTTATTACAAACTAGAGAGTTTACCCACCCTCCATTGTCATTTATTACGAAACTTTAATACTTGACAGAGATTTTGAGGGTGATTGGGGTGTTTGACTGCCTGCCAAGGTGTATCTAGGGTGATTACTTCTCTCCCCCTCTAAATCAGTTACTTCTTAGTTCGTTATTATCTTTTGAGTTATACACGAGAGATTTGGGAATTAAACTGTGTTTATCTTCACTAAGTTGTAATTGCGTGTCTCATAATTAATCAATACTGTTGTTGGGTTAACTTATCATTATTGTAATAAAAAAGGGGTTATGCCTCCATCTAATCTAAAGTACCCTCTTACATTTGGTGACTCTGGTGGGGAGGCATTATTCTAAGCAAGGAGTATGGCGCAGGATAACGTTAATCGAAGACTTAAGTTTGATGACATTCAACACAATAAAGAACAGGCGGCGAGAGGGCTGGAGGCTTCAAGGGACGGAGCCCCTCGATTAGAGATACTCCCAGTTCAAATGGAGACAGGTATCCCAGGGGTGAGATAAGACTTTACAAGCGCTAGGTTAGGACCAGCCCAAGAGGCACTCCTCATGAATAAATTTTATGAGTTTTTACAAACTCTCATAGCTTCAATGGTGTTGGGGGAATTTTAAGCCAATTCCTTCGTGACACCAGGGGCAGCCCCACCAAGTGCAGTTCTAAAAGGAACGGTCTCAGCAAGTATACCCTCTATTGTAAATCCAACAGTGAGAACTCTAAGAGTATCAACCGTTCCAACTATGATGATTTCTCTAGCTGCAATGGGCACTCAGCCTATGGTCCCTCTAGTCATTCCTTCAACGGCATCAGTTATGGAAGAAATGAGGAAAGAGAAACAGAAAGAGATGCCGAAGTTCATGCAAGCTTCCTCGTAATCTGCGGGTGAGTTAGCTTCGGTTTATGATGACTTTTGGGCGCCTTATCCCCAGGAATACAACGATGAGACCTACCTAAAGGATTATATTCCTCATATCTTTGAAAAATATACAGGAAAGGGTGGGAACCTGAAGGAGAACATTAAACGCATCTTGGAATATTTAGGGGTGCACTGCAATAACAAGAAACTCAGGTTGAGGGAATTTTCTAAATCCTTAACCGATAAGACATATACCTAGTATTCTCACTTAGCTCCTAAAAGTGTTTCCACATAGGAGAAGATGCATGTTTTGTTCGTCTAGAAATTCTTTCTGGCAGAAGATGAGTTCACCTTAACCCAACTGGGGAGAGAGAAGCAACGACCAGGGAGTGATGTAGTGGCATATGTTGGAAGGTTCATGGAAATTCCCTCGATGTGAGGGGGGAGGCTAGAGAATACAAACTGATGCAGATTTGTGCGGAAGGACTGCTTCCTGAGTACATCTACCATCTTATTAACGACACGCGCGAGGGGACTTTTGTGGCATTCCTAAAAATAACAAGGACTATCTCGTTGGTTGTATGACCAAACCCAGTGGTGGTGCCCATAGTGTTCAGGCAGCCGATACAACCTATGGGAGGGAGGTATCATCCCCCATGAGTGGGATATACCGAAGGAACAGATGGGAGATAAGTAGCGAAGAGGGATAACAAGAGGAAGTTTGGGAGAGATAGGGAAGACCCACCACCGTTGCCGTGTATAATATAAGAGGCTATTAGCTACTACAATGCCATAGTTCAAGGAGGAACGGTGTATGAACCAAAGGGTATCCCCGTTGGGGAACAAGATGCTGCAACTAGGGCGGATCCAAAATATTGCCAGATCCATCGAAAGATCTAACATCCAACGGAGAGCTGTTTTATGCTAAGAAGAATCATTGACAAATATGTGAAGGTAAGAACGTTGCAAATCCCTTCACAAAATGTTAACAACAGCCAACTCCCAGCACATGGGGCCAATCTGGTTGTGGCCTACAACGAGGAGGCAGAGAAGGAAACAAGGGAGCTAATGACGGAGGAGGAGGAGTTCGAAGAATCTTTGGAAGATTACACTAGGGGAATGGATAACGTAGTGTTATCTTATGATGAAACAAGTGCTAAAGATGTGGAGGAAGTATATAGTATTGAAGATGAGGGAGTAGACCAAGCTATAGAATACTATGAAGTTTTAAAATCCCCAAAGTTTGCCTGGTTCTTTGACCCGGTAGGGATACCAAAGGAAAGTAGATTGGAGATAACCCAGGCAATCCTTGACATTATGAGAAAGAACGAAGTCCATTCGCTGAGATGGAAGGGACCCATGATCTGGTTGGTAAATAGGTTTCTTTCAGAGATAACTTTCAGCGATGTAGATAGGTCCATGAGATTCCCTCACAATAGACCATTGTATGTGACTTCCAGAATCAACGGGGTTAGCTTTATAAGGGCTCTTATGGATGGGGGAGCCTTAATCAATATCATGCCAATCAACTCTTTCCACGCAGCTAATATTCTGGAGGAAAGGTTAGACCCCATGCCGTTGGTGATTTCAAGATATGACAACCAGTCTTTTAAGCCCATTGGCTATGTGAATGTTGGGATTGTGATGGGAAATCTGAGTTCCCCCATCAAATTCCACGTGATATAGAGTATAAATTCCTACCATCTATTGATAGTAAGGGTGTGGATTCATAACCAAAGTCTAGTTCCTTCGACGTATCACCAATGCGCCGAGGTAAATATCAAAGGAATAGAGGTGACCATTAGAGCTACGAAGAGGCCCTTCCCTATCGAAGAAGATCACCTGGTAGATGCAGCATTTTACACAGAATTAGAGAAGGACTTCAGAGTCCTAACGAGAAAAATAGAGGCAGAGTGGGTTCCCTCGATCAGAAAAGGGATGGGGCCATTGAATGAGCATAATAAAAAAGTTACAAGTAGAAAGGGAGTGATGGAAGAAGAAGCCCACCAGGTGGTCCCTCATCATCAAAACATCTCAAAATATCTCAAAGACAGAATGAGGCCCAGGATGGATCCAACGGAGTATGAGGTCCAATGACAAAGTTTGCTGAGTCGATTTTCAGGAGGAAGAGTTGTTGAGGTTTCTAGAGAGAAGAAAAGGAAGGAAGTTATTACTACTAGCAGGCAATACAAAAAGGTTATTATCGAAGAAGGAAATGTGGTTTATCAGTTATAATGGTTTAAACGGGCGGTCCAACAAACTGATAATCAGGCTGACCCGATATATGGGTGCTTTCTGGTGGATCAATAGGGGCAATGTATGGTGATAGACAACTCCAAAATACAGGAATTTATGGAAGATGTCACCGAAGAACTAGTCTATATGGCAGATCAAGCATAACTACAAGCACAAGAGCTGGAACGGTTGAACCTGACGAAAGAGGAGGAGGATCAAAGGCCCATCTTCATCTCGAAGGATCTCAGTAAGGAGAAACGAGAGGCCTTGGTTAAGTTGATTTGAGAGTTCATGGACATTTTACATAAAAGTACATAGAGATGGAAGTGCTGGATGAGGAAGTAAGCTACCACAAATTGAACATGATGCCTTCAGCCACTCCCGTGAAATAAGCAACGAGAACTGACAAGCCTGAGCTAGACTTGAAGATCAAGGAAGAGGTCCAACTATTACTGATAGCAGGGTTCATCAAACCGATACATCACCCACTCTAGCTATCTAGCATTATCCTAGTGGGTAAGAAAGACAAAAATCAAATAAGGATCTGTGTGGATTTCAGAGACTTGAATAGGGCTTACCCGAAGGATGAGTTCCCTCTACACTCCATCGATAGCCTGATAGATGCAACGGTTGGTCATGAGATGTACAGCTTCATGGATGGGTATGTAGGGTACAACCAGATCAAGATGGACCCCACGGATGCAGAGAAAATGGTGTTTAGAACCCCATTGGGCAACTTCATGTACAAAGTAATGTCGGTTGGACTCAAGAATGCTGCGGCTACTTATCAAAGAACAATGATGGCCATTTTCCATGACTTCTTTCACAAGTTTATGGAATTTTATGTGGATGATTTGGTCATCAAATCGAGGAAGGAGGAGTCCCATCTAAGCGATTTGAGGAAGGTGTTTACTTGATGAAGAAAGTATAAGCTGAAGATGAACCCACTAAAATGTGTCTTCGGAGTAACTAGTTAAAAGTTTTTAGGTTTTGTGGTTAGTCGCCAGGGGGTGCAGATGGACCAAGACAAACAATCCCAGTCCAAGAACAACGAAGGAGCTGAAGAGTTTCCTTGGTAAAGTTTCTTACCTTAGTAGATTTGTGCCTGGATTGGCCGAAATGATGCACCCGTTGATGTAGCTTTTGCGAAAGAACACAAAATTCAAGTGGGAGTAGATTCACTAGGAGTCTCTCACTAGTCTAAAGAAGCTGCTCGTTTCACCACAGACTATGGTTCCCCTAAAGGCAGTAATACCGTTGCAGCTATACCTCACATCCACCATGAGGTCCGTTGGAGCTCTGTTTGCACAAGAGATTAATGGGCAAGAAATGTCAGTCTACTATCTCAATAGAATCATACATGGGCCAGAGGTCAGGTATAGTAGCTTAGAAAGGCACTGTTTAGCCTTAGTATTTGTAGCACAAAAACTTAGACAATATATGTTGTCTTTTACAATTTATATTGTAACAAGATGTGATCCTATTAAGTTTTTTCTAGCAAAAACTATATTGATTGGTAGGGCAGCTAGGTGGTTCCTCACCCTCTCAGAATATGACTTGAAGCGTGTGGCCCTTCGTGCGATCAAGAGCTAGGCATATGCAGACCTCTTGGCAATCTTCCCCTCTGGGAGTTTGAACCACCAAGACAAAATATTACAGGAGATGACTTGCTGGCTAATTGCTTGGATGCAAGTGATGAAGAATGGATGATGTAGTTTGATGGATCCTCGATAGAAAAAAAAAGAGGAGAAGGGATTATTTTTTAAAGAGGAATGGAGGAGATTTGTCTTTCCTACAAGTTATATTTCCCTTGTTCCAACAACGAAGCAGAGTATGAAGCGTTGGTACTGGGGTTGCTGGAGGCTCTTTGAAGGGGAATTCGTTCACTTTGCATCAAAGGTGATTCAAACTAGGTGATTCAGTAAGTGAATAGAGAATATTCTTTGAAACACCTGAATCTGACACCATACATAACAATCATTCAGAGGCTCCTCAGCCATTTCCATTAGACCAAGATCAAGAGACATCCCCGAACGATGAACCTCCATCCAGACGCCTGTGCTACCATTGCTCAAAAGATAGTCATGAGAGACGATACAACTACAGTTGTGATCTAACGCTGAACAGATCCCTCGGTGGTACAGATAATTATGTCGATGGGAGAGGACACTGATTGGAGGGGAAAGATTAAAAAGCAACTGGAGTCTGGGCTGGGAGAGATTGAGGGAATTAGACTAATATTTTAAAAATCAGGGCAATCTTTATTTCAAAAATGTGGGAGGATGGTTATCAAGATGCATCGACCCAGAAGAAGCAGAGTAGAGTTTGAAGAAAACACATAAAGTGCACTGCAAAACAACTGAGATACCTCTTTATAGGAGAATTTGAAGGGAGGGATATTTCTATCCTAGAATGAAGCAGGACGCAACAGAACTATAATAGAAGTGCGATAAGTGTCAGTTATTCTTTAAAGCGACTGAATGTCATTTCGTTGACGCTCAATCAGACTGTAGGCAGCCCTATATTGACTTCATTAAAGATGGAGTTATCCCAACAGAGAAAATTGATGTGATGGGACTTAAGTGAAGGGCCCGAGGTTCTACATTCAGGAGGGGAAGCTTTATCGAAGGGTCTACTTAAACAGGCCATTGCGTTGCCTTAAAAAGGAAGAAGCAACAAAGGTCCTCAAATAAGATCCCGATCCATCTCACATAGGAGGGTCCAAGTTATATGACATGTTGATGATGTTTGGGTATTATTGGCTAATGATGGAGAAGGACTCTGCTGAGTTCGTTCAAAAGTGTAAGGTTTTCCAACTTCATGGAAATATGATCCATGCCCCATCGGTGGACCTACACTCCCTGGCAATGCCTTATCCTTTTCACACTTGGGAGTTTGACCTAGTAGGGAAAATGCATCCTTCTTTGAGGGGGAAGATCTGGATACTAGTAGAAACGGAGTGCTTTATAAAATGGGCTGAAGTGATACCACTAAGAAGGTCAATAGCAGGGGTGGTGAGCAACTTCATCAGAGAATGCATCATTTGCCATTTTGGGATTCCAAAGGTTATTCTCTCAGATAACGGAACCATTTTCGTCAATTCAGAGGGAACAATACTCACAGACAAGTACTCCATTATTCATCATACTTCAACGATGGCATACTCAAAGGGAAACGGTCAAGCCAAAGAAACTAACAAAACCTTGGTTAATATTTTGGCTAAAATGATAGAGGATTTCCCAGGATCGTGGGATGATAAGATACCAGTTGTATTATGGGCCTATCGAATGAGTAAGAGGAAGCCCACAGGGTATACTTCGTTCTCCCTTCTTTATGGGGTTGAAGGGATTCTCCCAATATAGTGGAAAGTTCCCTCTGCTCGATATGCCTTACGAAGTAGCATGCTCCCTCAGAACAGACAGGTGCAGTTGGAAGCATTGGACGAACAAAAAGATAATGCGATGAAACACTTTCAAATGTATACGGAGCAACTCTATAGGGAAGCACATCAGGGGACTTCCTTTACCTATGTTTGCAGCAAATTACGAAGGAGCTTTCATTATAAAAGATGCTCATAATTCAGGTTACTACTTAATTTCTAAGATGGAAGAAGACAAGCCATTCAAGATTAACAATAAATGGTTGAAAGTTTATCATGTGTAAGAAATTAAGTTTAGACCTTTGTTGTATCTAGCTGTCATTATGAATATTCAAGTCATTTTTTTATTACAAGTTGAGTGGAGATGAAAGAATTATAGAACTTCATAATATACACAAATAGTGATAGCACAAAGAAATGGAATGGGAAAAAATATATCTTTTTCATTCATCCACAAACTTTAGGGCATTACAAAATTGGGAGCTACTGCCCAATAATTACATAAGAAGAAAAAGGAAAATGTATAAAAAAATTCATTGGCCCAAGAGGAACCATGGGTAAGGAGCGGAGAAAAAATCTCTGGGCAAGCCCGAAGAAGCAGCTAGGCAAGACTGTTGGGCGCTAACAGAAACCTCCAATCTCATTTGCGCTTGTGTACGCTCGATAAGGAGTTTCTTTCGTTTCAGCTTCGCCAGATATAGATCTTCTTCGATGTCCTCTCCCTCCTTATTGGCAGCTTCAAGCAGAGGTCCTATCTCAGCCAACTTAGCTTCCTCAGCCCGTTGGTCCTCCCGATGTTTTTGCAGTAGTTCCCTCTGATTATCTAGTCATTGGATCTTCAAAGTCTTTAAATTCATAATCAGCTAGTCAAAACAAAATCCATCTCGACCTAACTCCCTCAGATATCCCAAGAATTGGTTGAGAAGAGGTCTTATAACGTTCGTGGTAGGAGTGTTGACGATATCAGCAACAATGATAGCCATGCCCTGAAACCTATGGCTCATCATGGGGATATTGGAACGCAGACAATCCACAGTAAAAGTCTCAGGATGGTGCCTTGCAAGATGCTCAATTAATAAATGATGGTTGGTAGGAATTTGAGGGGAAAACTGATGAACTAAAAGGCAAAAGTCGTGAAGAGCTAAGTTGGGTAGAGGAAGCTCACAACCAGATTCGCTGTTAGCAGAAGCACCAGTCGTGGAACCTTGGTCATCATGGCTAGAATCTTCTTAAATAGCGGGGTCCCGATGGGGCGAAGCAATGGGCGAAAGAACTAGTGGAGATTTTTCTCCCGCCGAAAAGGATTCGCGAGAAACCTGAGAACACGTAGAAGAAATAATGAGTTTATGGAATATCTTAACAAGTGTTTTTATTATTAAGTCACCGTTATAGGTGGAGTTTATGGAAAATCTTAACAAGTGTTTTCATTGTTAAGTAACCGTTATAGGTGGAGTTTATGAAAAATCTTAACAAGTGTTTTCACCGTTATAGGTGAAGTTTATGACAAATCTTAACAAGTGTTTTCATTATTAAGTCACCATTATAGGTGGAGTTTATGAAAAATCCTAACAAGTGTTTTCATTGTTAAGTCACCATTCTAGGTGGAGTTTATGAAAAATCTTAACAAGTGTTTTCATTGTTAAGTCACCGTTATAGGTGAAGTTTACGACAAATATTAACAAGTGTTTTCATTGTTAAGTCACCGTTATAGGTGGATTTTATGAAAAATCTTAACAAATGTCTTCATTATTAAGTCACCATTATAGGTGGAGTTTACGAAAAATCTTAACAATTTTTTTCATTATTAAGTCACCATTATAGGTGGAGTTTATGGAAAATCTTAACAATTATTTTCCTTGTTAAGTCACCGTTATAGGTGGAGTTTACAAAAAATCTTAACAAGTGGTTTCATTGTTAAGTCACCGTTACAGGTGGAGTTTGCGAAAAATCTTAACAGTGTTTTCATTATTAAGTCATCATTATAGGTGGAGTTTGCAAAAAGTTTGAGAAAATGAGACTCTTCTAGATTGTACATTGTCAAGAATAAAAGACAAACAACGAGAAACGAAGAGAAACTAATGAAGTACCTCAGCAATGGTTGGAGCAAGAACGGGAACCACCAAGGAGGCCATAACGGAGGGAACTATTAGGGGCAGGATTACTTCCTCAGAAGCCCCAACGGCACCCTCAACCAAAGAAGCCTCAACATTCGGTAAAGCTCCTTCGCCAGTAAAAGGTACCAAGGCCAACATAGGAGTCTCACTTGAAGAGGATGTTCGACCTCCAAGTGATGCCCAAATGTTGGTGGATGCAGAAGAACCACCACACTGGGAAGAAACATCAACCTTGGCCTTGGGAATATGCAGACCACCAAGAGAAGAGGGTGGGGCAAGATCTGGAGAAAACTGCAAAAATAAAACTAACTGTTTGAAATGGGAAATAAGTACAGAAGAAGGGAGAAATAGCTTTAAGTGTTACTTACCTCATTTATGGTACCAAATAGGGGCATTGTAGTTAGGGGTCTTGTCAACACAGCGAGAAGAAGAATATCAGCTAACAAATATGCCATTTCGACTTAAGGCATCCCAACATATAAAAATTTAGCACGTTAAACAAAAAAAGGGGTGGAAAAGAGAAAAAATATTAGACCTAACAGTGATTAATAGTGTGTTACCTCGGGGGAACTTTCTGCAGCTGGAATAAGGGACAGCAAAACCTCGGGCTAAGGTGTTAATTCAGAAGAAATTGGGGGAGTTATCTCAGGATGAGAAGTTATTCTCACAGATTCAACGGTCTCACCCCCTGCAGCAGCACTTTTAGCCCGTTGGGAGGACAAATGGCGAGAATAGGTAAGACCTATCATGGGAGAACAGGGATGAGATGATTCGGTTGTAGATACACCAAAGTGTCCTCCCACGAAAGGACTAACCGGAGAAGAGGACCTTTCTTCACTAGCCTCCTGATGAAAATAAGAAATAAAGAACAAGTGTCAAAAAAGAGAAGAAAATGCACTACGTTATAAACAACTAAGTGTGGAAAGACCAACCTCATGATTAGAAAAATGTGAGGATATGACAATGGGCGAAGCTGGGGGAGATGAGTGA
Organism: Sambucus nigra; assembly: GCA_949130495.1. Classification (NCBI taxonomy): domain Eukaryota; kingdom Viridiplantae; phylum Streptophyta; class Magnoliopsida; order Dipsacales; family Adoxaceae; genus Sambucus; species Sambucus nigra. Next base: position 443,108,941 of record OX422211.1, read on the forward strand.
GGAGAAGCCCTCTCGTTGAAATGAGCCGCAGTTTTAGGACTATCATCAACTGGTATAACTTCATCAGGAGAAGGAGAAGTAGAACGCCTAGGCGTAGAGGCAACCATTTTAGGTTGAATTGTAGAGGCTTGTGTTTTACTTGCCTTGGTTCCCAAAGTCTTCTTCCTTTTACTAGAGGCACCAGCATCCCCCCTTTTTCTTTGCGAAGCCCCTTCGATGGGATCCACCACGATAGTGGGAAATAACTCAGCAGGAGGAACTGAGGGCGCAGTTTGGCGAAATATCCGTTGAAGACGTTCAACCTCATTTATAACTGCTTCCCATTTTTCCTCAGGCTCATCAGTATTTGGAGGAAAGGAGGCAATGGGAAAAGCATCTATAGGGACTTGGGATTTGAAGAGGCCCCACTTCTGGTCTTCTTTGATTTTTAGGAAAGAGGTTGCGAGGTAACTTCACCAAAAGCTGCTGGGGCAGAAATAGTGCCAACTGGAGGTTTAGGTGTTTAAGCTTTTTTGGCTCTAGGTGCAACAATAGGGATTGTGGGGCAGTATGAAGGCAGCTAGCTAGAGGGGTCCTTTGGCGTTTGGCTAAGTGGGAACTCAATTCCCAGAACATAATTCCCCTTTAGCCCCAGCTCCAAGGAGGGAAAACTCTAAACAATTGGGTAGACTGGGGGACTTTGGACGAACTTGTAAATTTTGGCTATCTGCCTTGACCAATACTTCATCGCAAAATCACTGGTTACATCCCCATTCCTAGAAAGTGCAGGAATGGTAACACGACCACTTATGGTTGAGAAGATCGTAGAAGAAGCTGACGTGATGTAAAAGTCATAAGCCTTAGAGAAAGATGCCTTGGGGTGAGAATCTTGAAATGCTGGTCGAGGAACCCCTTGGTCGTACCCAAACTGACGACTACAATGGTTGGGATTATAATGTTCAGATGTATAACCCAGTCAGTGTAAGAGGGAAGATAGCTAGGAGTCAAAGCCAAAACCAAGGCAAACGAAGGGTCCTCCGTTATAAGATCCTCTGAGGTAGGCCACATAACCCTAGACACAACACCAAAAAATTCCAAGTATGGGAAAAAGAATCCCCACTGTAAGGCCTCATCATGAAGCAGCTTATTTTATCAAAAATGCCCAGAAGCTCCTTCCTACTCTGTTTCTTGTGGAAGCAAAAAAGGCGATGGGGTTTGACGATTTCCCCAAGGGGAGTGTGGTTAGCAGATATCTTGGGAAAGAAAAAGTAAAGAAAACTAGTCAGAACGATAGAATTGGGAAAATTGGACAAGTTATATCGACCCAAGGACCGTTCCATGTCTAGATGGGTCCTGTCCAACCATGTATAAAGTGACCCTAGGGCCATGGCTGCCAGAGGAAGCTTATATCCCTAGCCAAATGGACAGACAGATTAATCAAGTCTCTGAGCGATTGATCATGGGGCTTGCCAGGCAAGATAAAATGTAACAGAATGATAAGTATGTAGGCTAAAAACTCAAGAGATGTACATTTGCTCGGGCTAAATTCAGGTGTGGAGATGGCACGATAGAAGTAGTTTATGAGGGGATTAAAGGTTGCCTTATTTAAATTATCGATTGTCCTATAGATTTGATCCAAGTCTTCTCGGGCCTTTATCTCTTCGTCATCCAAAGCCTCATCATGATAGGCTGAAGTCCCTACGGGCTCAAGCCCAAGTAGCTCGCAAACATCCTCAGGTGTAATGGTTAACTCTCCCCATGAAGCAATGAATGTGTGCATTGTAATATTCCAACGAGAGACCAAGATTTAAAGGGCAGCGTTGTGTTTAGAAAGAGTAAATTCCCCAAACTAAGAAGCTCGATGGAGACCAACCTTGGAAAGAACATCAGAGTAAGTGGCCTGCATAAACGAGTTCCAAGAAGCAAAGTGGGAAGGGGAGCTAACAGGTCCTTTGAAATTAATATGGGACCAAGGGAAGTCACCTCTGTCAAGACGAAATCATATTGTCCCCTCAGGAGGAAAATTGCCCCAAGAAGTGGAATCTTGATCTTCATCACCCAGCAGCAAAGCATTATACTTGGATGAAAAATGACAAATCCTGCACCCCTCAGAGAACTCATCATCTTTGCCAAATATAGGCTATCGACGATAAAAATATAGCTATTCTTGACGTACTGCCACTAATGCGATGGCATCCAAGGTGGTTACAGGCGAAGCACTGGTGGTGGTTGTGCTAGGAACGCTGGAAGAGGCCATATCAGTGAATGGTGGAAGAAGAAAAACTTAAAAAGGGGAGAAGGGCACGAAAATGGAGGAACACAATCGCAGGTGGTGATAAAAGAGGTGATGAAAGGCGAAGAACTGGAGAAAACCTTGTTAATAATGGCGGGTTCAGTCTCTCTCTTTTTAAAAAAGGCTCTGGGAGTTTGAAGAATATGAACAAGAAAAATGGCTAAGTGTTTTTGTAAATAGACGTTTGCAATCCCTTAAAAACTGTCTTTTGATTTTTCCCACTAACACACAAGCAAAGCCGCCTATAATCATTTCAAATGGACACGTGTCACTTAGGGAAGCATCATGACAGTTGAAAAGACAGCGGCACGTCATTAATGAAGTGACGCATAGGGAATAGAAAGGGTTTTCTTCCTAGGAAAGTTTGAGTTTTGGCTCCATAAGTTTTGTCAGACATATCCAATAACTCCAAATGAATAAGCTGCCCCAACGGTTCAAAAAAGCTACGATGTCCCTCGCCATAAGTCCAAACGTTGTTTAAATTATGACTCAGCTACATCGGGGAGAATTTATACTTTTTCCACCATGGAAAAATGTTACAAGGGATAATTTCACACGTCTCAACGATAGGGGCAGTCCTAACGAAAAACTCACTGCCTACAACTATACTCCACAACATCACAAACGGGAGAATTTCACTTCCCCAAAGTCAAAATAAGTATTTGAGAAAGTTAGTAGGTCTATCGGGAGAATTTTAAATAGACAAATCCATAACGGTTGAAACTCAATAATAGGAAAAGTTACGATATCCCTTTGCCAAAGCGCCAATAAGTCGCAGAGCTTCGACTCTGGTACATCAGGGAGAATTTTACTTTTTCCTGGAGGCGTTAACCGCAGTTGGTTGCAATGAAGGAAAAGATGCCAGAATTTTTTCACACATAGAAGGTTCATCGGATCGAGAAGTTTTCGTGCAGACATTTCTTGTTTCCACAACAAATTTCTTCGCAAAGGGGAAAATGTAGAGGGGGCTTGAAGGTAATCCTGAGATTAGAGACAATCCCCCCATTGACAACAGCGTTTTGGATTAAGTAAGCGAGGCATCTCAGCATGGAAACTCAGCGAGACATCTCGTGGTGGTAGCTCAAGCGTGGCAGCTCAGCATGGCAGCTCAGCGTCGCAACTCAGTGAAGCATCTCAGCGTGGCAGCTTAGCAAGGGCAGCTCATACTTTAGCTTGTTGTGTTACTTAGTCACATTGTATCTTTATTTATACTGACCGTGGACTATAACGATTGTAATGATGTAACCAGTATAATGATTTTTAGTGTGAGTTCGAACGGTACTTGCGAGAGACCATGCTTAGGAGGGCCTGGGAGAGATTTCATGCTCTATCAAACGACCTCGCTATGGGAACTTTAAAGGGACTTGATTTGGAGGATTGAGAAGTGAGGCACCGTTTGGTCTTGTCCTGACCATCTTAGATACACCTGGTAAAACACCAAAAGACCCTGATCATGGAACCCCGGGCGGAGCAGCCTTGAGTTCCATCGGGCATTGAGTTGTGGACCAAACAACCCTATACTTAATGTCACATCTACTGTAGGTGATGTTATTAGCCAGCTAGACAATGTCAAATCTACACTTGAGTAAACCATCATGGTATTTAGGGCCGCCAGATAGTTAGTGAGCCACCTAACACACAGTGGTTAGGCAAAAAGCATGTCTTGGCATTTAATGTTTATGACGTGGAGCTAACTAGGGCATCAGGCATTTAATGTTTGTGACATAAATTATGAGGGATGTCTTTCACAGTTATTAATGACTGAGTCACCTCGGGAGTGGTATGGGGGATATTTAAGGACCCCAACCACCCCTGGGGAGAGGATGTTATTTTTGAGAGTTCAGGAGTTATTACTAGAGAGAATACACATCAGAGAGAGATTTATTACAAACCAGAGAGTTTACCCACCCACCATTGTCATTTATTACGAAGCTTTAATACTTGACAGAGATTCTTGAGGGTGGTTGGGGTGTTTGATTGCCTGCCAAGGTGTATCTAGGGTGCTTACTTATCTCTCCCTCTAAATGAGTTACTTCGGAGTTTGTTATTATCTTTTGTGTTATACACGAGAGATTTGGGAGTTCAAACTGAGTTTATCTTCACTAAGTTGTGATTGTGTGCCTCGTAATTGATCAATAGTGTTGTTGGGTTAACCTATCATTACTGTACTAAAAAAGGGGTGACGTCTCCATGTAATCTAAAGTACACTCTTACATTCATAACATCAATGATTTGAGGACTAAAGTATAATAACTTCTAAAATCGAGAACATGCATCGTTGAATTGTCTATCGAATCGGGCAATTATTGAAATTTATCATCGAAAAAAGGCAAAATGCCCAACAAAAGAGAAAAAAGAAACAAAATATTTTTGAAAATTCATTTTTTTCACAAAAAGGCATACTTAGTAACTAACAAGTAAGAAAATCGGTGGACTACACGAGAAATGGATAGAATATCCTACACCCCCTAACTTAAATGTTGCATTGTACTCAATGCGCATTAAGAACACAACACAAAGAGAGCAAAAGAACGATATTACCCAAAATTAGAGCGATCTCCAATAAGCGCAAGTCCAAACAAATCTATACAACAAGTTAGTACCGAGCATAATGAAAACAATAACAAAAAGTTTCACTAATTACACTAGACTAAACTAAAAGGAAAGAAAAGAAATTATAGAAAGAAAATTAAAAAGCTAACTATTTACGACCTGCTATTTAGGCTTCACACTAACTATACACTAGAAGTCTATATAGTTGAGGGTCCACCCAAAAAGGGATTTGACTTTGAAATATCAACGGTGGACCTTCCAAAGCGAACATGCCTCCAGAAAAATAAGAATTTCGTTTGAACAACGGAAGGCATGTGTAAGGAGTAAGAAATGAACCATCACCAATTAAAAATTTTAGTGGGGTGATGGGGGGTTTGGATAATATGGGGGAAAGGTACACTTGGGATCCAAGAAAAATTAAATTCACCTCCCAAAGGATTTTCAATAGTAATGGGAGGTGGTGCACACAAACATGAAAAATCCATCTCAAAAAACAAGTCCGGCAAAGAGTCCTCATCGGCAAAAAGTATAGAAGCTTCGATAATTTCTATCGACTCATAGGAATCAACGGGTAATTCTAATGGTTCAATGACGGAAAATGTATATGGTAATGAAATAAATTCAATCTTTGTCAAGATCTCGTCGGAAGGAGATTGAATTTTGGGGGAGAAAAATTCACATTCGATGAGAAATTCTTTGAAAAATTGAGGTGAAACACAAGTTTCCACCCCTCATTGCTTTGTACGTAAGAATTCATCTCATCGCAAAGTTCTCCAAGTTTCATTCCAGCACCATTTAGGCTTTCAAAACCTTGGGAGTAAAGAAGAAAAGTTTCTTCAAAAGTAAGCTTCCTCGGCTCTAGATCCTCGGATTCCTCATTTGGTTGAAATTCTTCTTCACATTCACCGAAATAAGAATCGTTATTGGATTCGAATAATGAATCCAACTCAAGCTCCCAATAACAATTTTCATTCCAATAATTGTTTTCAAGTCTTTCAATCTCAAGGAAATATTTAAAATGGAAAACTTGAAAACAATCCCCAAAGTAGGAATCATTAGAATGACCGTAATAAAAATAATAGTAGGGCATGATTACCGAATTGTTTGTAGATGGAGAATCCGATGAGAAGGTGCGCGACCGAGAATCAATGTTTCTAAGCGCTCAAGTAAGCAAATCCTGCAAAAAAGGTTAAAACAAAGAATACAAATACAAAAGAAAAAATACTACGAAATAATAAAACAATTACAATCTAAAACACACACCCCGACAACGGCGCCATTTTTGGTCGGGAGCGAACCATGCGTCGTGTAATACGTAAATCGTTATTATCGGTTCGGCGACTCAATGCAAAAAACATAAACTACAACTACACTTAATAAGCAAGCACAATGGTAAGTCGAGTATCAAGAATCCACAGGGAGTGAGAATTTTATATTTTAATTGATTTATTAATTCAAGAATAAAACTGTAAAATGTGATAGGTTGGGAATAAAGAAAGGGGAAAAAAATAAGTTAAGTCGAAACAATATTAAATAAAATGAGAGATGGGATCGCATCCCCGCCATGGGCTAAATAACTAATAATTAGAATTTCATTTCGAAAACATTTAACCGAGCATTTTTTAATTAATTATAAACATTACGCAAGAAGAAATTTAACTCAAAGTTGAGAGATAAAACATTTAATCAAAAATGGTCACGCGCTGATTAAATTTGGAATATCGCAATAAACACTACCGTTACGTGACAAAGAAAGTTAAACGCATAACATTCCAACTTTAATACACGCGGTTTCAATTAAACGCAATTTTACCCAAAACCTAACTTTCGGAGCTCGACGCCCATTAATGGTGTAGAAATAACCCCAACCCACTAACTGGCACAAAACATGATTAAACACCTGAAACAACTAATTAATTAAAGGAAACAACAAATAAATTAACTACAATAATTAACTAAGCAAGAAGTTAAATAATAAAGTAAGAAATTAAGGGAATAAATCTAGGTTACAAAGCTTAAAAACAAAAATGGAACTTACATTAATGGAAAAGAAGGAGGAATAGTGCCATACAAACCCATTTGGGTGCAAACCCTAGGAGAGATAAAGCTCCACCAAAATTCCCCTCTCTAACTTAAAACTAACCTAAAATGATGAAAAAAATGAGTTCTCCCACTTAATAGAATGTTTACATATATATACCCAACCAAAATCCAACTTAAAAAATGAAATTTGCAGATTTTCAGTCGAATCGATTCGCACCTACAAGTCTGGTTGCTACAGCTTTGCCCAACTTTACGAAAAATGTCGTAACTTCTTTGTTATAACTCGGATTCAGGCACAGTTGGAGGACGCACGAAGATACTCAAAGGGATACAACATCCCAGAAGACATTTGGCCAAAAAACTAAAATATGAAATGACTAAAATGCCCTTTAATGTGTCCTTGAGTGTGAATTTGAAGTAAAAATCATCCCAAAAATGCCATAACTCCCCTATTATACATCGAAATCATGAACTGTCAGCGGCCATGTGAAGAGAAATCAAAGGGATTCAACTTCCGTGAAGAATTCGGGATCAAAATTCGAATGCTAAAATTACTAAAATGCCCCCGAGGCTGCAATCTTTAACGAAACTTTTCCGAAAAGCGTTCGAACTTCATACTAAGCATCCAAATACCTACAAAAGCTCAATTAACCCCTGAAAAGCATGTGTATATAGAAATTCGAGGTTTTCTAGTTAATGGGCATAAGTATAGGGATTAAGATACCCGAGGGGGCTAATAACGCATAGGTTAATGGGTGAAATATACAATATTATGATCGTATCAATAGGAATCCGAATTTTTTAATATAAACATAAATAAATTCTAAATTTTCAATCTTCTAAATCCAATATTAATTTTTGATTACCTTTTTATGTGTGTGTGTGTGTGTGTGTGTGTGTGTGTGTATATATATATATATTATTTGTTTAGAACCCACTTGGGGGGAGATAGAGATGTTGGCCTTGTTTTTTTTTCACTTTACACACTTGGCTCCCAATTAATGGGGGGGGGTGAGTTTTTTCTTTTTATTTATTTGGATCATTCCATTGTCTTTGGTCCATGGGTGATCAATTGAGCGAGAGAAAGAGGGGTGGTAACCCCCTTTCCCCCATTTCCTTGCACGTATGTGGCTCCCTAATTTTGGGAGGGGGTTGACTAATCTTTTTTATTTATTTATTTGTTTGGTTTTCCTTACTTTTGATGCCTCATTCCTATTAAGGTTGCCACTTACGGCTGCCATTTTTTGGGGGGGTTGGGATGCGTATAGGATAAGGGGTGTTAATATATCTTTATAATATTTTATTTAATGTTTTGGGTGTCTGTAATTATTAGGACTTTTTAACCTTACCTTATATATAGACTTTGACTCACTTTTCGAGAATGCTACACATATTTTTTCTTTTCTTAAAATCCTCTTTTCCCTACACAAAGTACAAATACTCACACCCTTATATTTTAAGTCCAAACCTCGATTAAACAAAACTTCAGTCATATTTTTGGAGGTCTAAACTACATATTTTGAAGAAGGCCCAAGAACGAAACTTATTTATTTTTGCGAGACGAACGCAACTAAGTATTTAGAATTTTCAACCGACGATTTTCAGGCATGAATACTCTATTTCTTTCCTTCAGTATTATGCATTTTAAGTGTCGCCTAAACCCTTAATCATGTGTTTTTTATTTAAATCAATTAGTAAATTAATTAGAGAAAGTGGATAATAAATTTTGGGACTGTTTTTGTGAAATTTTTTAATATTAATTCATCTTTGAAACCCTTGGGTGCGTAGGTTAGATTTTTGGGTTTTATGATTTTGGGTGTAGGTTTTCATGTGGAATTTATGGGGGTTATTTATTAGTTATTAGGACGCGCTCACAATTATAAAAAAAGTAGATGATTTATAAAAGAAATTGGTTATGTCTTATTGAAAATTATGGAAGGGTAATAAATTTAATGTTATTATATGGAATTAATGGTGTAGAAATCAACGATCGTGTTATTTATTGATTTAAATTAAATTGGGACCCTTATGATTAAATTACTCTGTTGTGCATATTGAGTTGTGTTTTGTGTGATTTGTTTTAATCATTTTGGGTAGTTATTTTCTCAACCCTATTTTTAGGACTCTTACTAGGCATGGGACTAGTGGGTAGGCCTTGGTTAAAATTTATACTTTCTAGGTATGGGACTAGTTAGTGTAAATTCATGGGGATTTTATATTTCGGGGTAGAGCAGATTTTTACATTATATCGATATTTTGTTAGCCTAGACATGAGACTATGACGTGTTTTCTCTTGGTGATTCATCCTATATGTAGGATATGACGTATGTATACTTCGGGACCCTTAGGTATGGGACTAAGGGGTATTTTGAGGATCTCACATCTATAAAAAGGGTGGGAGAATTTGAAAATTGTGAAATTGAGAATTGAGAATTAATACCTAAGATAAAAATGGGTATTAAAATATATTGGCGACATAAATAGTAAGAGCCTACAGTTTAAATGGGACAGCCGACATTTTATGTCGTGTCTTGTGTGGAACCTTATCAAATTGCGGGATTGACAGTTTAAATGGATCAGCGATCGTTTTAACAAGGGGATGTTTATTTTGGTGGAGAAATCACCCGTGGCGGGAGGACCTCTATAATAATGTATTTTGGTGGGAGAACCACCCCAGGCGGGAGAACCGCTATACCTAATAATAAAGTGAGAATAAATGATAAATTGGGTTGATTTAATTAAATTAACACTTTGGGTCTGTGGGATATTTAAAATGATATTGGTGTGATTTTTATAAGAATCTTTGGGGATGGTTAGTGATTTATCTTTCTTGTGTTTAATTATCTTGTATTAATTAAAATATTCTATTGTGATATTTATTGCGTATAATGCTATTGTATGGATTCACGGATCCTATTTGAGGGGAGTAGTGTGTATTCATGCTCGGGACTCTGACCTCATGCGTTCACTAACATTTTCAGGCATTAGTGTTGGAGTAGCTTCATAAGATTCATTGGATATCGCTTGGAGGTGCAGCTAGAGTTGATTCTATTTGTAGTTTATTTAGTTTAGATTTTCCTTTCCTTCGTATTTTATTATAGACTTTATTTAGTATTTATTGAGCCATTCGGTTCCAAAGTTGTTTGAGGATTTTAGTAGGAGTATTTACGGTGGTTTTATTTAGATTTTGAATTAATTCATATTTTGAAGATTATATTTAATTGGAGTTTAGCATGTGATGGTTTTTATATTACAATTATTCATTGGGATTTATTAGTATTCATCTTATGGATTGATTTTTATTTGTCTCATATATGTCAAATGCTGAGAATGGTATTTATTTAGTAGCATTCGACGTAGTTCGGCGGCTGTGGCTAGCCACCCCATTGTCCGGATTGCGCGAGGCATTACAGATGGTATCAGAGCGTGGTCTTAGGTCTCATAGGTTGTGAGTCCATTTAGCTTCCGTGTTACTGATCTTTGATTCTCTTTATTGATTCGTACTCCTTAAGGTAGTGAGTCTAGCATACATGTGTGCTTCTTAGAGACAGGAAATTCGTGTTAAGGACATAGTAGGCATCGAGGTTATAAATAGTAATCGCGATGCAAAGATACTTAGAAGTAATTTTGGGAGACAAGATTTATTTTAGAGATTGTTAGTATAAGAGGTTAGGTATTGCAAGTACCAAAATTGGATTTTATAAGGATGTGAAGACATTAAGGTTAGAGTGGCGATCTTGATGTGAGGATCCCTAGAGTTAATTTTGGAAACGATATTTATTTGGCAGATCGTTGGTATTAATTTTTAGGTAGATCTAGTATTGATGCAGTGAGGTGATTTAATTTAAGGATTTAAGTGTTGAGATTAATTCTGGAGATAGAATCGAGTAGTGATTCGCGAGAGCGCATGGTATGCCGTTATTTTCATATATATATATATATATATATATATATATATATATATATATTATCGTGGGGTATACGCGTGTACGATTGGGTGTATGGGGGCCCGATCGTGATATTTTACGGGTAAGCATATGTGAGCTTAATTTTTATTTTCGCGCAACTCTTCGTCGAATCTCGAGGACGAAATTCATGTGCTAGTAGGGAAGTATGTAACACCCCGTAATTTTCAAACCTGAAATGGCACATTTTAAATTAAAAGTTAAAAACGTATGTATATATATATATATATTTCAAAACATTTGTCAATTAAAAAGTGGACTATTTAAATTAAAAGATTCTTGGTCGAAATTGTACTTTATATAAAATATTTCTTTATGGGAATTTGATTTTTTTTATATAAACATAAATGAATTCTTAATTTTCAATCTTGTTAATCCAATTGTTTGATTTTTTTCTTTTTGGCATAATAAAGAGATCCCTTTGTAAAAATATTAATTTTTCATTACCTTCATATATATAGTTTAGAACCCACTTGTGCGTGTGTGTGTGGGGGGGGGGGGGGGGGGGACGCGTATAGGATAAGGGGTGTTAATATATCTTTATAATATTTTATTTAATGATTTGGGTGTTGGTAATTATTAGGACTCTTTTTAACCTTACCTTATATATAGACTTTGACTCACTTTTCTAAAAAGCTACGCATATTTTTTTTTCTTTCAAATACTCTTTTCCCTACACAAAGTACAAATACTCACACCCTTATATTTTAACTCCAAACATCCATTAAACCAAACTTCAGTCATATTTTTGGAGGTCTAAACTACATATTTTCAAGAAGGCCCAAGAACGAAACTTGTTTCTTTTTGCGAGACGAACGCAACTGAGTATTTAGAATTTTCAACCGACGATTTCCAGGTATGAATACTCTATTTCTTTCCTTCAGTATTATACATTTTAAGTGTCGCCTAAACCCTTAATCATGTGTTTTTTATTTAAAATCAATTAGTAAATTAATTAGAGAAAGTGGATAATAAATTTTGGGACTGTTTTTGTGAAAAAATTTAATATGAATTCATCTTTGAAACCCTTGGGTGCGTAGGTTAGATTTTTGGGTTTTATGATTTTGAGTGTAGGTTCTCATGTGGAATTTATGGGGGTTATTTATTAGTTATTAGCACGCGCTCACACTTATAAAAAAAAGTAGATGATTTATAAAAGAAATTGGTTATGTCTTATTGAAAATTATGGAAGGGTAATAAATTTAATGTTATTATATGGAATTAATGGTGTAGAAATCAAAGATGGTGTTATTAATTGATTTAAATTAAATTGGGACCCTTATGATTAAATTACTCTATTATGTATATTGAGTTGTGTTTTGTGTGATTTTTTTTAGTCATTTTTTCCATCGCAGGGATGAGGGGCTTTTGGGTAGTTACTTGCTCAACCCTATTTTTAGGACTCTTACTACGTATGGGACTAGTGGGTAGGCCTTGGTTAAAATTTATACTTGCTAGGTATGGAGCTAGTAAGTGTAAATTCATGGGTATTTTGAGGATATTGCATCTATAAAAAGAGTGGGAGAATTTGAAAATTATGAAATTGAGAATTGAGAATCAATGACCAAGATAAAAACGGGTATTAAAATATATTGGTGACATAAATGGCGAGGGCTGCCAGTTTAAACGGGTCAGTCGGTGTTTTATGTCATGTCATGTGTGGAACCTTGTCAAATTACGAGATCGACGGTTTAAACAGATCAGCGATCGTTTTGACAAGGGGATGTGTATTTTGGTGGAGAAATCACCAGTGGCGGGAGGGCCACTATAATAATGTATTTTGGTAGGAGAACCACCCGAAGTGGGAGTACCGCTATACCTGATAATAAAGTAAGAATAAATGATAAATTGGGTTAATTTAATTAAATTAACACTTTGGGACTGTGGGATATTTAAAATGATATTGGTGTGATATTTATAAGAATCTTTAGGGGTGGCTAGTGATTTTCTTTCTTTTGTTTAATTATCTCTATCAATTAAAATAATCTATTGTGATATTTATTGCGTATAATGCTATTGTCTGGATTCACGGATCCTATTTGAGAGGAGTAGTGTGTATTCATGCTCGAGGATCTGACCTCGTGTGTTGACTAACATTTTTAGGTATTAGTGTTGCAGTAGCTGCATAGGATTCATTGGATATCGCTTGGAGGTGTAGCTAAAGTTGATTCTATTTGTAGTTTATTTTAAATTAGATTTTCCTTTCCGTCGTATTTCATTATGAGACTTTATTTGGTATTTATTGGTCCATTTGGTTCCAAAGTTGTTTGAGGGTTTTAGTAAGAGTATTTACGGTGGTTTTATTCAGATTTTGAATTAATTCATATTTTGAAGATTGGATTTAATTGGAGTTTAGCATGTGATGGTTTTTATATTACGATTATTCATTGGGATTTATTATTATTCATCTTATGGATTGATTTTTATTTGTCTCATATATGTCAAATGCTGAGAATGGTATTTATTTAGTAGCGTCCGACGTAGTTCGGCGGCGGTGGCATCAAGAAGGTCCAACTTTCTCAACTCTCTCTTCAAATTCCCCTAAATTCGCATTAACTTATTTTTATTACTTATCACTTTTAGTCTCTCCATCTCACATATCCTAATATACTTTTTATTTACTATTATTGCACGTCTCTTATTTTCATATAAATAAAACCCAAAAAACAAGAAAAATAGAGTTTGCTCATAAATTCCAAACGGGAATTCTCACACTTTTCTCACGACTAAAACACATTTTTACACACACACGCGCATATAAGAGAAGTCCCCGATTGGATTGATGGGATAAACCCCACCCCTCATTTTTTATACAAACTACGTGGACTTTGATGCCTCTATAGGCTACGGGGCGTCTTGGGGTAAAACTCGTGACTCGAGTCCTATTTCTACTTTTCTCCCATTTTTTATTTTTCTATATTCTTTAAATTTAACTCTTCTAAATTCTACATATTTACATATACTTGTCCATAGTGGCGTATTATTCTGTATGCGTTATCGTTCCATCATAACGATCGACGTAAGGATAATCGCGTAAATCCTATTTTCTAATATTACTTTTAGGGATATTCCTATGGATGAATCGCTTTATCTCTTCCATGATGCAAGTCGATGATTCCTATCTCCACTATATATATATACATGCACACATATCATGGGGAAATAAAGGAAAATAGCAATAACCCATGAGAGACCGCAAGGGCGGAATTGGTGCCTAACACCTTCCCAATTCATAACTTAGCCTCTGAACCCTTTTTGAATCATTTTTGATTTCTTATGTATCAGTATGTATTTGGATGCTGTCCTTCGGGATGGCTCCCTTTTCTTTTGTCTGTCTTGAGTAAAATAGACCGGCGACTCCATCTCTCTACATTTTTCACCTCATCACCAACGCCGACTGAAGCGCTCCCGAGAGGGATGCGCGGGACCAAGATCCTCCCGACAAGAAGAAGACCCCCATCTTCTTCGTCTCTCCCTCCACGAGGATCAAGGATGGCCACAGTGGCGGCTCCACTGGGGATTCTATTCTGAGGGCTAGACTCTATTTACATGGGTGTTATATTTGCTTATATTTCCCCCCATTTTGCATGTTCTCCTTTACTATTCATGTGCACCTCATGCTTATGCTTCTATTCACACACTTTTGAAAGATTCTCCATGTACACTTCACACCACGTGCATCTAGGATCACATATGTCCACATGTTTCATGCATCACCCATCCATACTTGGTATACCATTGGTACTTGCACTTTGCCCCCTGTTGGGCATGATCAAGAAAGATACTCTCATCATAAGATACAAATAAGAAAATCATGCATGATTCACACGACATCATCAAAAAGCATTTTGATTGACCAAAGTTTGTCCAATAGGGCGCAGTTAGCCTAAGTGATATGACTCTCACCTTCCATTGGCCAAGTACCTTCGATGTATATTGAACGGTTCCCCCGCATCGTACGGCTTGACCAAAGTCATGACGGGAGGTATATCACAGGGAACTCGTTCACGTATGCCGATTATATCGAATTCTCTCTCACACGTACCATCCCCACGAGGTATATAGTAAAGCAATTCACCTACACTCAGGTATATCAAACGTCTTGTCCACACGTACCGATTGCCCTCGAAAGCAAGACGTATATCGTGGAAGTCACACAAAAGTGGGGAACCCTTTTCGATTCACCAAACCAACTTCATACCCGCATATAGGTGTCAAGCCTAGGACACACATGTTAGATTGTCGGTTTCGACCCGAAACTCTGCCAAAATTTCGGGTCGATCTGCCGCCTAAATTTTTGAGCATTTTTAAAACGGGACCCTGCTCGTGAGCCTAGTTACAAGTCCAACCATAACTTTGCATATGTTACAAATCCCACTTTTCCAGTCTCGGGTCCCGTCCGGCATTTCAGTCTGCATTTAGGAGAATTTAATACAAGTGAGAACATAATAATAATAATAATAATAATAATAATAATAATAATAATAATAATAATAATAATAATAATAATAATAATAATAATAATAATAATATTAATAATCATGTTGAGACCCGTCTCCCAATAACATTTCTAACTTCTTTATCAAAAATCTAAAAAATTTCTCCTTCCTTTATCCAAAAATCCAAAAACATTTCTTCCTTTCTTTATCAAAAATCCAAAAATATTTTGTCTTTCAATCTCAAAAAAAGAAAAAAAAAGGTCAAAAATATTTTCATTCTTTTTCCCAAAAATAAAATCACATTTTATGCCTTCTCGGGTCGATCACACGCCCTTGCCCTGGCTCCCTATTGGCTTCGGTCTTCAGTCAAATCACCCCAAAGTTCCATTCATTCCTCTGCTACTTCTTCCGAGTCCGGAATCCATTCGCTTTCTATGAAGAACACATATTAAGTACCAGTTGTGCAGCCAGATCTGATGATAGTTTTATCTCAGCTCGTGTCCAAGATTGACAACCTTCAGACTGAGGTCTGAGAGATGCAATGAAACCAAGTTCATGTTCCACAAGAGCCCGAGGCCCTATTCCCTCGTGCTATGGGTCCACCCGAGCCTATCTAGGTTCCCAAAGAGTATCAGCACGCTCCACGTGCCCGTCCTGTTAATGGGTCACTGCCTGCCCAGCTGCCTATGCCAAACCTTGCCCATCCTGGGGCTAACTTGCCTATGATCATTGATCCGAAAGAGGAAGAGTTCAACAAGGTCAAAGAAGTTCTCAAGATTCTAACTAAGAAGTTCGACCAAGTAAAAATCTCTGGGAATTACATGGACTACACCCACATGTCTCCTTATCTTAAGGCGAGGTTACCCAATAAGCTCAAGATGCCAAATATCGAGAAATTCAGAGGAAGTAGACCCCCGATTGTTCATCTTCGCAGTTATCACTGTTCTATGACTCTCCTAGGGGCTTCTGAAAAATTGATGACCCAATTATTTCAGAAAACTTTGAAGGATAGTGCCCTCCGGTGGTTTTTGTCTCTCGAGGAGTCCAGAATCTGTAGCTGGGAGGATGTAGCCCGTGAATTCATGTCGCAGTACAAATACAACAAAGAGCTTGAGGTCACCAGTTGTGATTTAGAGATGCTCAAAAAGAACTCTGGGGAATCAGTCAGTAATTTTATAGCTCGATGGAGGGAAAAATCAGCCACTATGACCAATAGGCCATCCGAGGAAGAACAAGTCAACATAGTGAAGAAGAACTTCTTACCCCATGTCCGAGTAATAATGGGAGGACAATACTATCCCCATTTCCGAGATCTTAGAGAAGCAGGATAAGAAATAGAAGAAGGCCTTGCTAAGACAGAGGTTGAGCTAAAGAAAGTGTCCGGATAGTTCAATCAGTACTGCAGTCTCAACCATCAAGAACATCTCTCAACCAAGCACTTCGTGGGCACCAGAAAGCTGCCCTATCCCAGTCCAAAAGGAATACACCGAGCTCCATGCTCCCCTCTCCAAATTTTATCAAGCCCTGCTAAACCGAAACCTTATCAAACCCTTGGACCCCCATCCATTGCCAAATCCACTTCTAAGAAACTTCAAGGCAGAAGCCCATTGCGCCTTTCACCAAACTGATGGCCATACCACCGACCAATGCTTTCACCTTAGAAACATAATCCAAGGTATAATTGACCGGGGTACCATTACCCCATCAACCAATCCTAATCTAAACACTTTGCACAACCCACTCCCAAATCATACCAATGCTACTTCCTAGAAATGGACCCAGAGTTTGATCCCTCAACTCAAATCACACCCATATACTCTCCCAAACCTCTCCAAACTTGCCCATATTTCTTCCTACACCCTGTTAGCCTTGTTGATCAAGAACTGTCACTCCTTACCAGAGCATGCATCGCTGTACGTACCCGTTCTGAAGATGGAAGCATGGAATTATCAGAAGTGTTAAACCAACTCCTAGAGTTGGGTCTGAAATTGCCCTCACAAATGATCATTTATTACTAGAGGTTCAGTACGCTATTCTTGGAAGTGCGAAAATGGGCCCGAGAGTCAGACAGTTGGGTGGTACCAACCGATGAACTCAACCTAGATGACGTTGTACAAATTATGGAAGAATTATTCAGGCAAACCAATGATATTTATAATATGACCAAGTTACTTCATACACTGAAGATACAAGGATGCCTGGTCCCTTCACCCTTACATATCCCCACAGAATGGGAAGACTTGTATGAAGAAGCCATTGAAGTTGTGGAATGCATTAACTTTACATGGAAAGACAAAATGGTTGCCATCGGATGGGGGGAGAATTCGAATGAAGATCAAGCTTTCAAGAAAACTAGCTCGGTAGTTGACATGTGTGTAATGATATCATTTGAAGAACTCCTAGGAAAAATAAATAAGGTGGTAGAACAACTTGAGATTAACGAGGAAATAGGGTTCATATTATGCCCTTCTTCAGTAAATCACATGACCAAATCAGGGAGGCATTACCAGATCCCAAACTTACCACCATCCAATGACAAAGGGAAGGGCGTTGAAAACCTTCCTATGCCAGAAATGACCCTCGAGGAAAGCAAGATCCTCGATCAACTAAAGAAAACTCAAGATAACATCACTCTATGGGGACTTTTCATGTCTTCCCAGCTACACAGAAATGCTTTGAACAAGTTGCTCCCTGAACCCAAAATTTCTTCTTTCACCACACCAGAAGAAGCGGTAAATTTAGTCGGATCCCTGACCTCTACCCGAATGCTATCCTTTTCCAAAGAAGAAATCCCCAAAATTGGTCCAAACCATAATTATGCGCTCAACATCTTCGTCGAAGTTATGGGGAAGATCGTACCACTCTCTCTTATCGATAATGGATCCGCCTTGAATGTCTGCCCATTAAGAACCTTCAAATGCTTAGGACTGAAGGAAAGTGACCTCGCTATGGACATCTGTTGATGTACGCGCCTACGATAATACTCATCAAGAAGTGATGGGATCCATAATGCTTGTAATGGGGGCTGGACCTATAAACCCTGTCGTTGAATTCCAAGTTATCGACATCCCATCTTATTTCAACTTGTTGCTTGGACGACCTTAGCTCCACAGTATCACGGGTATGTCTTCCTCACTCCATCAAAAATTAAAGTTCTTTGCCAACGAACGAGTCATCATCATTTTGGGCGACGACAATAATACTGATGGTGCAAGTACCATGAATTCAATCCTTGAGATACAAATGGGTCAAATGATATGCTCCTATCAGGATTTCGAGTCGAACCACTTCTACTCCCGCCAGGGGATGATTTCAAGATAGGGTTTATCTAGAATACGACCCTCATAGCAAGGTCAATGTGATCCAGATGTTCAAAAACATGCACTTCATGCCCGGACTGGGGCTAGGACAAAGACAGGAAGGGATACTTGAGCCCATTGAACTGAAGAAATCTTTCCCTCTTTGTGGTTTGGGGTATCAACCATTAGAACAAGAGCTCAGAATGATCCTCCAGTCTCGACCAAAGAGAAGACTAGACTGTATCCAAACTATCCCAGAGGACTCCTTAAATGGACTATTCATCAAAGAGGGCGAGGACTTCCCCTTTTGTGGCTTTCCAGAACCATGGTATGAACATACAAACAATAAGATGAAACCCGAAATGGAGATCTTTTTCCAAGACAGCTACCCATGGGCCGAAAGTTCCTAACACCATGTACAACCTCTCATCAAAGATATCGAAGAGACTGAGGAAAATGACTCCGAAGATTCCTTCAAATTGTAAATACTAGGGTTGACACTCTGCATGGTTTATTCAAGCACTACATCACTGAATCCATCCCATTTGATTAAAGTTGCTAATACACCTCTCCTCAATTAGCATGCGACGCCCGTTTTACCTGTTGAAATCCAACCTAACCCGAATGTTTACCCAATCTCTTATTTTGTTGTCTATCCCTCAAATGTAATCGAGACCTCCTTTGAGGAGGTTCTTAATGTTGCTTTTCCTATCAATGAAATAAACGAAGATTTTGAGTATCTTGGTGTGCCTTACATTAATTATTTAGATTCCAATCAAACTTTTGATGATGATGATTTTGCAAATGAACAATTCTTAACTGATCTAAATAAGGTTAATAATAAATAACATAACCGCGTTCAAGTTAATAAAGAAGAGACTGTCATTGTTAACCTCGGTTCTAGTAGCCAACTACGCGAGATTAGGATAGAGGCTACCCTTGATGAGCATGAGCGCGCACAACTCGAATAAATATTAAAGAAATTCGTGGATGTCTTCGCATGGTCCTATGACGATATGCCCGATATTGATCCTGAAATAGCTCAACATGAGATCCCCACTCTTCCACATTACAAGCCGGTTAAATAAAAGATGAGAAATCTCTACACTGAATGGTCACTCAAAGTCAAAGAAGAGGTGGTCAAATAGTTGAATGTGGGATTCATTCGTGTAATCGAATATCCCACGTGGCTAGACAACATAGTGCCTGTGCCGAAACAAGGAGGGAAAGTTCGAATGTGTGTAGACTACTGGGACTTGAACAAAGCCTCTCCAAAGTATGATTACCTGTTACCCATTATCGACATGATCATGGGGAACACAGCCAGTCATGCTCTCAAGTCGTTTGTCGATGGGTTTTTGGGTACAACCAAATCAAAATGCGCCCAGATCATCAAGAAAAAACCACATTCATCACACCGTGGGGAACTTTTTGTTACATTATTATGTCATTTGGTCTCAAGAATGCTGGGGCTACCTACTAGAGGGCTGCCACAACCATCCTGGATGATCTAATTCACAAAGAGGTCAAGGTTTATGTGGATGATATGATTATCATATCCAAAACTATAGACGATCATGTCCTCGCTCTCCGAAAATTTTCGAACGACTGCGACGATATCAGATGAGACTCAATCCATAAAAATGTGTCTTCGGCGTTACAAAGGGGAAACTCTTGGGATTCATGGTCAGTGAGAAGGGGATAGAAGCATATCCTGCCAAGCTGAAAGACATACTTGAGATGCCACCTCCCCGAATAGAGAAAGACGTCTGAGGTTTCCTTATGAAATTGTAAAACATCAATCGATTCATCAGCCACTTAACCTCCATCTACGAACCTATTTTCAAACTCCTCCAAAAGGATTCAACCAAAGTTTGGAACGAGGCCTGCCAAGAAGCTTTTGACCGAATCAAACAATATCTGACCCAACCTTCGGTACTCATGCCACCACAGCCTGGTCTCCCCTTGCTCTTATACCTAACCATAACCGACACTGCAACTGGGGCTTTGCTAGCCCAATACCGTAAAGATTCCCATAAAGAAAGAGCCATCTATTATGCCAGTCACAAATTAGTTGGATACAAAGTTAACTACGCTGCTTTGGAAAAAGCATGTGTTGCGCTTGTCTGGGTCACCCAAAAGTTACGACATTATATGCTCGCTTTCTCCATCAAACTGGTATCCCAAATGGACCCCATGAAGTACCTGCTTGAGCAACCCGCCTTATCTAGTCAAATGGTCGGATGGTTGATGCTCCTGGTCGAGTTTGATATCGTGTACATCACGCAAAAAGCCATGAAAGGAAGAGCCATCTTTGACTACCTCGCTGACTACCACATAGAAGAAGCTGATGTTTGGATATATGAATTCCCAGATGAAAACATCCTTTGCGATTCTCAAGACAACCTTCGATGGAAAATGTTCTTTGACGGCGCTGCCAACAAAAAAGGATATGGCATTAGGAGACTTCTTATTTCCCCAGATGACTCCCACACTCCCATCTCCATCAAATTGGATTTCCCCTGCACCAACAACATGACTGAATATGAGGCATGTATGGTAGGCCTCAAAGTCGCTCTCAAGAAAGGTATTCAATG
Source organism: Sambucus nigra (assembly GCA_949130495.1). Lineage (NCBI taxonomy): Eukaryota > Viridiplantae > Streptophyta > Magnoliopsida > Dipsacales > Adoxaceae > Sambucus > Sambucus nigra. The sequence continues at coordinate 443,130,109 of OX422211.1, forward strand.
CCTAGATGTCTATGGGTATTATTCCCTCATCATTGGTCAAGTGCTAAGAAAATGGAAAGTTAAGGACGAGAAGCTCCAACCCTTCCATGACCACTTAGAAGAACTAGCCTCCCAATTCCAAGATATCACCTTCCACTACCTACCTCAAGCAAAAAAATAACCTAGCCAATGCCCTTGCTACCCCAGCCTCCATGGTCGACATGCCCGAAGGAATAATAATGGCCCCCTTCCTGGTCCAAAAGCAAGACAAACGAACCCATTGAGCTCATCACCACAGAAGATCCCGAGCTAGCCAATTACTAGTATTATGATATCTGGCACCTTCTCAAGCATGACAGGTATCCCGAGGGTTCCAATAAAAAATATCGAGCAACCCTACGAAGACTGGACGCTCAGACATCATCTGTTATAAAGCACTATTTAAGAGAAACTTCAATGGAACCCATCTACACTGTATCGCAGGGGCTGACATTGAAGAGGTAATGCAGAGAATCCACAACGGGGAATGCGGGCCCCATATGAACAATCACATTCTTTCCAAGAAGATCATCTGATAAGGCTATTACTGGACCGCCATGATTCAGGATTTCTTCGTCTACGTCCGGAGATGCCTCATATGCCATCAGTTATCTAACCTTCAACACTTGCCTCCATGAGAATTATAGAACATGACTTCCCCCTGATCGTTCTCCACCTGGGGCATCAACATTATAGGGAAGGTTACACCCAAGGCCTCCAATGGGAATAATTTCATCCTAGTTTCCATTGATTACTTCACCAAATAGGTCGAAGCCGAGTCATACGCAGTCCTGAACGCCAAGAAAGTTGCCCAATTCATCAAGAAAAACATCATCTGCCGATATGAGGTCCCGCATGAGATAGTGTCAGATAACGGGTTACATTTTAAGGCAGGCGTCACAAAAGCAGTCAATGAGTATGAAATTCAGAGACACAAATCTTCTCCCTACCATACTCTAATTATTCAATCACAGATAAATAAATGAGACAAAGAATTTTAAAGTGGTTCAGCCCTGTAAGAATGGCCTACGTCCATTGTTGCTTTATTACTGAGTGTTTGGGAATTCTCGATTATAAGTTCTATCAAGAAATTCCGGTATGGATTCGGGTCCATTTACAATGAGGATTGTACAATGTATTTATAGCCCTGAGGTTGAAATGTGAAAGGGTAATACATTAAATGATATACATATGAAAGGGTAATACATTTAATGCCCTTTTTGCATGTGCATCTGAATGATAAGCATTTAATGAGCAGTTAAACTGTTGGTATCCTGCTTCGAGGTGCAGCTCGGACCGCCTGAGTTGCTCGGACCGCTTGAGCTTCTCGGTGCTAAAGAGTTCCTCGGATAGGTCTGTTCCTCGGAGCGTATGAGTTCCTCGGAGTAACATGGTTCCTCAGAGCGTGTGATCATCTCGGAAGTGCTTGTTGTAGTCATGTAGATAGCCACGTGTCTTCATATGATTGGTCCATGTCAACAGATTAAATTTGGTATCAACAGAAGCCCCCAATGTTTCATAGTTCGAAATTTGAGGAGTATGGAACATTCTTTCTCGGAATATGGTAGCTTTAAATAGTCTTCCTGATTTTTAGGAGCGTGTCCCTTGTATTTATTTCTCCTTCCCAATTCGTAGAATCATGCTTTTTTGGACTTTTCTGCGTGCTTCGATTCCCGCGTCACTTTTCTTCTTTTTAGCCGCTGTTGCCCGCTCTGATTCCCGCGCCACTTTTCATCTTTTTAGCCGCCGGTAACGTAATCATCCTTTTTTGTAATCATTACTTCACCATTTCCCAAGGCAAGGTATTTAAACTTCACAGATACTCCCATCGTCTTCTACTTTTCAAATTTGTGTTTTCGAGTTTTTCATTGTCTTCTACTCTCTAGTGTGTTCATCTCTTCCATCGTTCGCTGTCAACAGCTCTACTCTTTTTCTGTAAGATCTTCTTCTTTCTTCTTTATTTCTTTTATTCATCATCATGGTTTACCCTGTTGAGTCTCTTGAAAAGTTTCGCTCTGATTTTTCCATTCCCTCTTGGGTTGTCTTGGAAGATCTTTCTGAGCCTTCTGATTATTTCAATTTGGCTGAGGGACATTGGTTCCCCAACCTTTTTATTGCTGAGTGTGGATTTTCTTTTCCACCAAATCCCTTGTGTCTGGAATTCTGTCATTATTTTGACGTCGTTCCTGCAAGAATAGCCCCTAACACATGGAGAATAGTTAATGGGGTGCATAAATTAAATCAAGTCCATGAAACTCGTATAGGAATTCCAGAAATCATGTACTGCTATAGATGGGCAGTTAATGATAATATTTTTTATTTAAAAACTAGATTTTTAAATAGAGACTTAGTAGTCAATCTCCCTGATGCCAATAGGGATTATTTTGAACACGGGGTTGTCATAAAAAATTGGCAACACTCTCCATGAACTGGAGATGAGGTTTACCAGGGTCCCAGATGCCCTCCTTATGGCAATGGGATAGGTTATTTTTATTTCATTTTATTTATTTTGAAATCATGTTTCTTTTATGTTTGATCAAATGTGCCACTGATATCTCAATGTTTGTTTATTTGCAGTTAATAACAAAAGAAAGTGCCCAAAGGAAGCAGATGTTAATATAAGACATCTGAAACTTATCTGGAGTCTGCATCAGAGTGTTGACGATGAGCACATTAGGTCGGCTTCGTATCTGCTCCAGTACAAAAGCTACACCACTTCTTTCACTGCTCATCCAGTGATAAGTGAATCAGAGCCAGTACCAGCTTCCACCAGCTCATCGCCTAAATCCCATATTCCTTTAAGTGAAAGGATGAAGAAGATAAGACCTCCTACCCTGTTTGAGAAAACTGCCTCCGGTTCTGGGGAGGCAAAAAGGAGTAGGATTGATGTCCCAAGGGAGGGGACGAAGAAAAATGATGCACCTTCCTCAGCTGCTGCAGTTGTGAAGGTGGCTGAGAAGCCCGCAGTGGCTCCGAGCAGGTCTGCTGCTCCTGGAGAGGTGATTGTGATATCACCGACCAAGGGTTCTACCTTGGTTGAATCTGTTCATATTCCCCCAAGGAGACTGAAGAAAAGCTCCTCGGTCAGTTTGGCTGATACCATCACTCAGCCCCAGTTACTGGAACTGGGGTTCCAACTTTTGTTCCCCCGAGCTCTGCCATGAGCTCGGTAAAGTCCTGGATCATTCCCGAGGTCCAAGTTACTGAAGAAAACCTTACTCGGGACATGGTCACCTCACTAGCTGCTCGTCACCTTGCTTCTGTAAGTCTTCTTACTTTCAACTTTTCATATTTCCTTTGTCATTTCTATTTTTAACTTGCTTTCTTTTTCTGTTCACAGTTGACGAGCTGCTTTAACATAATCCTGAAGAAGGATGAAGTAATTAAAGCTTCATGCTCCTCGTCCAGTGTGGAGGGAGCTCTGGAAGAGGCTATCAAGTCTTTGGAAGACTCTCGCCAGAAGTATGCCACTGATAAGGCTGTCTAGGAGAAGAAGTTTGCCTCCATCGAGCAAGAAAAAGCTCGAGCTGTTAATGCCTCGAAGGAGTTGGAGAAGAGAATAAATGCCCTGGATAAGGCTAATAAGGAGCTTGAAGAGAAGCTCAACACTGCTGGAGAGTTTGAAGATAAACTCAAGGCTGCCGAGGAGGAGTTGGCTCGGCTTCGGGAAGTAGGTCGGCAGAAAGAGGAGGCAGAAAATAAATTGAAGGCTGCTGAGAACCTGCTGTCCGAGAAGCTCTCCTCGGAGAAATTGAAGAGGAAGATGGTTGTGAAGAAGTCCTACATCGCTGGCTAGGACAAGGGGTGGAACAAAGGGTTGGCTGCCATGGTATCACAAGTGGACTATGGCAGCCTGAAGTACTTCAGAGATGGATGGGTTGCAGCTCTTCAGGAAATGAAAGTTAATGAATCTTCTGAGCTTTTCCAACAACACATTCCTGGTTCCCTTCCAACCCTAGAAGACCTTGAAGAGGATGAAGCTACCTCAGAAGAATCTTCTATGGTGATGGGAGAGCATCCCCCAGCCATTCAACCTGCTGCCGAGGAACTTTAGCAGATCGTCAGTTCCTCCGAGCAATTGCCAATGCTGCCCGAGTAACTATCCATTCCCTCTGAGCAACCTACATCTTCATCCCAGCCTCTCGAGAAGGTTTTGGGAGATAAGGAGAAGGTGTAGAATTGTTCAAGTTTATCTTTATTTTCTTTTTCTTTATCAAATGTAACCCAGAATATGTAACTCTGAACTATGATCTAATAAAACTTGAACTTTTTCATACTGTTGTCTATTTTCTATTCATACTCTGCTTATATTTCTTATTGATGATTGCTCTTTCTTTCTCTGCTAGTTTCTGGCCAGGATAGAATTACTATCTGCCCATGATACTAAGTTGCTGCAACAATGTAATGAATACTTTAACGTTGGTCATACAGACTTGAGTGCAACACAAGTTGTAGACATCCTCGGCCAAGATGCTTCAGAACAGGTAGTTGAAGCATATCAATATCTGAAGTGTCTACTCGATCGAGCAGTGGCTGATAACGTTGCCTATTATGAAATTATCGAGGATCTTTAAAGCACCCTCGAAGACCTTCAGCTTCAATACAAAGAATCCACTGCCTTGTTGCATGAGGGGTACGGGAAGAAGTACCAGCAGATCATTGCCGACAAGGGCTACGAGAAGCTTTTTGCTGGGTACGATGTAAGGGAGAGAACCTTGAGAGGTGAGGTCGAAGAATGCAGACAGAATGCTGAGTTGCTGGAAAAGGAAAATAACAACCTGCAAAAGGAGCTGTCACAATTGAAGTCTGCAGCTTCCACTTCTAGTGCCTTGATCCCAGTGACCGACGAGGGATTTTCGTTCTTAGAGGTTGAGAATGCCAAGTTGAGGGACGAGTTGGAAACTTTGAAGAGCTCTGGCACCTCTTCATCTTCTCGTGGTCGAACAAGAGCTCATCGGGGACGAGCAAGAGCATCTCGGGTTCTTGTCGAGGAACAGAGGACTCAGTCCGCCTTAGAGAACCAGGCTTTCCAATTAATGGCTAAGAACCAGGCATTGTCTGATATGTCAAAGAAGATTAGGGACCTCGAAAAATAGCTCTCTGTACAAAAGTCAGTCTTGGAGAATAAGGAGCTTTTCATCAAGAATCTCCACGAGCAGATGGAGAGTCTAACATATCAGTTCCACAAATAGCCTAGGGAGTTCTGGATGGCTAGATACAATGAAGCACTATACCACTTGGACGATCATATCCAGAATGCCAACAATTAGGGCTATAAGCAAGGCTGGCTGAATGCCTTAGGTGTGTTAAAGCTCGAACAAGGTCATTATCTGTGGGACTACCATGATCTCGGGTTGCTCGACTTGCCCGTGCCACCATACAAACTGGGCATGGGTTGGATCCCTACTCGGGCCATTCCTCGGAGATTAATTTCAAAGTATCTCAGTGACTACAATTTACATTCTCAAACTGAGGTATCTCGTCCCGAGCATCTCTTAGATCGACCATCCATGATGAATGTCAGGATGTTAAAGGATCTCAACTTCATCAATTCTCCTCTGTCTTTAAATGATTCGCCTACTGGCGAGGAACTTGTGTCAAAAGCAGAGGGGAAGAGACCAGTAGAATAGGAATTTTTGATGTAATAGTTCTTGTAATTATCAAACACTTTATATTTGTGCATATTTGTTAAGAAGATAAAAATATTGTGTTGTTTGTCAACCGACTCGGTAACAATTAAAAAGTTACAAGTATCAATATTGTTGCTCGATCACTTAATAATAAAGTAATGAGTATAAAAATATTGTTTAAAATGTTTCCAACCAACCAAGGTTGTTAGATTCTCCATGTCGACCAACTACAGTTAGTGGGTTTTTATCCCCGACCAGCTATAGTTAGTCTTTTTGAAATAATTTTACCCATAAAATGTTTCCGACCAACCAAGATCGGTAAATTTTGCTTGTCGACTAACTACAGTTGGTGGGTTTTTATCTCCGACCAGCCATAGTTAGTAGACTTTTATCGCTTTCTAGATGTAATCTTACCTCCCGACCAACATAAGTTGGCATTTGCGAGAATATTTTATTTTCTAGCCAAACAGGTTGGCATTTTTAGGAATATTTTGTTTCCTAGCCAAACAGGTTGGTATTTTTAGGAATATTTTGTTTCCTAGCCAAACAGGTTGGCATTTTTAGGAATATTTTGTTTCCTAGCCAAATAGGTTGGCATTTTTAGGAATATTTGGTTTCCTAACCAACCGATGTTGGCATTTTTAGGAATATTTTGTTTCCTAGCCAAACAGGTTGGCATTTTTAGGAATATTTGGTTTCCTAACCAACCGAAGTTGGCATTTTTAGGAATATTTGGTTTCCTAGGCAATCGAAGTTGGCATTTTAGGAATATTTTGCTGAGCAGTCTGGAGCTTTGCCGAGTTTTGCCGAGTAGTGTGTAGCACTAGTATTACCCAAAAAATTCTCAATAAAAGGAGAGACTTTAGAAGAATATCTTCATTTTATTCATACTGATGGAACTGTGTTACATATACATCACTGATAATACTTGCGCAGGTGCTCTGCATTCCATGCTTTCTTAAACTCCTCCCCCTCTAGAGTTGCTATTCGGTAAGTTCCTGGTCGAACAACTTCTGTAACTCGGTATGGTCCATGCCAATTTGCCTCCAGTTTGTTGTTCTTTTGGATTACTTTCTTCAACACATAGTCTCGTTCTTTTAGGTCGCACTTCTTCACCCTCTTATTGTAGAATAGAGTTGTTCGTTGTTGGTATGCAGCATTTCTGATGGCTGCTTCTTCTCTGACTTCCTCGAGCATGTTTAAATCCAGCCTTCTCGTTAAGTCACTGACAGGGGAATTGAAATTCAGTACCCTGTGTGTTGGGAGGCCCAACTCGGCAGGTATGACAGCTTCATTTCCAAATGCCAGCATGTATGGTGATTCTCCAGTAGGTACTCGGGGAGTAGTTCGGTAAGCCCAAAGTACTGATTGTAACTCGTTGATCCAGTTTGCTTTCGCATCATCCAATCTTTTCTTCAAGCCATTTAGCAGCGTTCTATTTGTCACTTCAGTTTGTCCATTGCTTTGAGGATGGCCTGGTGCTGAGTGGACCTTCAAAATATTTGATTGATGACAATAGGCCGCGAACTCCTCGTTATCGAATTGTGTTCCATGGTCTGTGATCAAAGCATGGGGAAGACCATATCGACAAATGATGTTCTTCCAAACAAATTGGTACACCTTCTCGTACTTCATATCAATGAGTGGCTCAGCTTCTACCCACTTAGTAAAATAATCCACTGCGACGACGAGGTACTTGAACATTCCTCGGGTCGTTGGCAGTGGCCCAACCAAGTCAATTCCCCACACGGAAAATGGCCAAGGGGAAGTTATGGGTGTCAACAATGCTTGTGGAGTTCTTCGGATGGAGGAAAAGAGCTGGCACTTGTCACATTTCTTTGCATAGGCTATACAATCAGCCCTCATCGTCGGCCAGTAGTATCCCTGCGTCATCAACCTTTGTAAAAGCGTCCGACCTGCTATATGTGCTCCACATGACCCTTCATGGATCTCTTCGATTAATTCTTTTACCTCGGAGGGATGTACACATCTCTGCAAACCTGCCATAATTCCTCGTCTATAAAGAATACCATTAGTTAATACATACCGAGCAACTTTAAACTTCAATTTCTTGGCTGCGAACTTGTCAATTGGCAATTCTCCTTTCGCAATATATGCCCTGATGGGATCCATCCAAGATGGTCCTAAATCAAGGGTAATAAAGTTCATCGCCAGATCTTCATCTATACTCCGACCAGCTAAAACTTCAATTGGGATTGTTCGTCGTAGCTCGGTACGAGTAGCTGATGCTAATCGAGTTAAGGCGTCTGCTCTCGCATTCTCCATTCTTGGTATTCTGACCAGATGAATAGAGTCAAATTCTGACACCAGCTCCTTTGCCTTTACATGATATCTGATCATTAATTCTCCTCTAACTGCATGTACTCCCATCATTTGGTTTATGATCAATTGAGAATCACTGAAAACAATGACCTGTTGCGTCTTCAAAATTTTTGCCAAACTAAGTCCTGCAATCATGGACTCATACTCAGCCTCATTGTTGGAAGCTTTGAATTGGAAACGCAAGGTGTATTCCATATAGACCTCATCCGGAGTGCTCAAAACTATCCCTGCGCCGCATCCTGCAGTGCAAGATGATCCATCAACATATGGTCTCCATATAGGTAACTCGTCTTCAAATTTCTGATCAGTCAGAATTCCTGGGTGAAATATTTGCTGCTTCCTTTCCTCCTCGGATTTTTCTTGATCTACGTCGATCATTTCTTCTTGCCCTTTTACCAACCGGAGTTGGTCTGAGCCCGAATTCAATGATCTTGTAACATCCACTTGCCCTTTTACCAACCGGAGTTGGTCTGAGCTAGTGTTTGTTGATCCTATAACATCCACAGGTTGATTAGCGAGCAACTCTTGTTTCTCATCCGGAGTCCGCACAACTATCTCTGCGTCACATCCTGTAACATCCACACACCCTTTTACCAATCGGAATTGGTCTGAGCCTATGTTTGTTGATCCTGTAACATCCACAGGTTGATCAGCGAGCAACTCTTGTTTCTTGTCCGGAGTCCTCACAACTATCTCTGCGTCACATACTGTAACATCCACACGCCCTTTTACCAATCGGAATTGGTCTGATCCTGTGTTTGTTGATCCTGTAACATCCACAGGTTGATCAGCGAGAAACTCTTATTCCTCGGAGCTATCAGGATAGGTGAACTCCGCTATAAAATCTGCTACAGCCTGCCCTTTAAGCGATGATCTGGGTTCATAGACTATATCATATTCATCGAGCTCTATTGCCCAGTACATCAATCTTCCTGATTTTCTGGCTTATGCAGGGCTTGCCTCAATGGCATATCAGTATATACTACTATGGTATGAGCCTGGAAGTATGGCCTCATTCTCCTACTCGCTTCAATTAACGTCAGTGCTAACTTTTCCAGCCTTGGATATCTGATTTCTGCTCCTCGGAAGGCTTTACTTGTGTAGTAAATTGGTTTTTGCACTCCATTCTCCACCCTGATCAACGCCGAGCTAACTGCATTCTCGGACACTGCAAGGTACAAATACAATTTTTCTTCCATCACTGGCCTGAACAACAGTAGAGGTGCTCCCAAGTATTTTTTCAAGTTTTGAAAAGCCTTCTCACATTCATCATTCCACTCAAAAGTCTTTCTGAGTGTCTTGAAGAATGGGACACATCTATCAGTTGCTCGTGACACAAATCTGTTGAGTGTCGCTACTCGTCCTGTGAGACTCTGTACTTCCTTCTCCGTCGTTGGAGATTGTAGCCCTAATAGAGCTTTGATCTTTTCAGGATTTTCTTCAATGCCTCGTTGATTGACGATGTACCCGAGGAATATGCCTTCTCGTACTCCAAATATGCACTTCGTCGGGTTCAGCTTCATTTGATATTTATCTAGTTGGTCAAAAGTTTGACTTAAGTCAACTAGATGATCGGCATCTTTGTTTCTTTTCGTCAACATATCGTCAACATAGACTTCCATATTGCAACTGATTTGTTCAGCAAAAACCTTGTTCATCAGCCTCTGATATGTCGCACCTGCATTTTTCAAACCAAAAGTCATAACATTATAACAATAAGTTCCTCTAGGGGTAATGAAAGAAGTACTCTCCCTGTCTTCAGGTTTCATTTTGATCTGATTGTAACCAGAATAAGCATCCATGAAGCTCAGCAACTCGTGTCCCGTGGTAGCATCCACCAGTTGATCAATTCGGGGCAATGGAAAGTGATCCTTTGGGCATGCTTTGTTGAGGTCGGTGAAGTCTACACACATCCTCCACTTGTTGTTTTTCTTCTTTACCATTACCACATTAGCTAACCAATCTGGATATTTAAGATCTTCAATGAAACAAGCTTTCTGGAGCTTCTCGACTTCCTCCTGTATAGCTTGATTCTTCTCGGGACTGAATACTCTTCTTCTCTGCTTCAGAGGCTTGATCTCCTTATTCGCATTGAGCTCGTGACATAAGAAGTTTGGGTCTATCCCAGGCATATCTTCATGACTCCACGCAAAAGTTTGTCTTCTGCTTCCAAGGAAAGTTATCAATTCCTGTTTTAATGAGGCTTCCAACGATGAACCTATTTGAGTAGTTCGCTCAGTGTGCTCGTCGTCCAGAATGATGTTTTCAGTAGTTTCCACCACTTGACCCTTCACGAGTTGCGACTCGTCTTGAGGATTCAATGTTTCAATTTCTGCACCTTCATCCACTTGATAGGTAGTAGTCTTTTTCTTTGATTCTTCCAGTTCTTCTTACTCGGCGGATGATTAATAGCATTCCCGAGCTACTTTCTGATCACCTTTCACAACTCCTACTCCAAAGTTTATTGGAAATTTTAGGCACTGATGCACTGTAGATGGTACAGCCTCAAACTTCTTCAATCCTACTCTTCCCATGATGATATTGTACGATGATTGGACATTCTTATCCATCATGAAGAAACGTATTCTTTCTGTCCGACAAGCAGGCCACGTACCAATGAATATATCCAACTTGATCGTCCCAAGTGGAAATACTTTCTCGCCAGCAAAACCAATGAGGGGTCTGTGGTAAGACTCCAGTTGAGATAACTTTAGATTTAAACTATCGAAGCACGAGTAGAACATGATGTCTTCCGAGCTACCATTGTCGACCAGTACTCTTGAAATCATGACCTCCTTCATTCTCATTTTGATCACCAGCGGGTCATCATGAGGATATAAAACACCTGCAAGGTCATTTTTTGAAAAACCGATGACCAATTTCTCCTTGTTCATCTTTCTCGGGCGATCTTCCTCAGCTAGATTTATTCACTGAATGTACGAGCAAGCTTGAGCCTCACTGAGGTAAGCTTTTCTTTCTGCAGTAAGGTCTCCTCCTCCTGCATCTCCTCCTGTAATAACATTACAATCAAATGACCCAAAGCGTATTGAAAATACCTCTCGTTCTGGCTGCCTTGGTTTCTTGGGAAGATCGGGGTCATCCTCTGGATCAACTTCATGGTTTCTCTTCTTGTTCTCCTCTGCTAGACGAGGAGATCTAGACCTCTCTCTAGTTCGGTCGTTGTTTCTTCTTTCGCCTCCCCGATCAACATACTTTGCTAGCTTTCCTCGTCGGATGAGTGTTTCAATCTCATTCTGAAGAGCTATGCAATTTTTGGTCATATGTCCATGATCCTTGTGGAACTCGCAATATTTTTCCCTATTCCTCGTGTCAGGGTATGCCTTCATTTTCTTTGGCCAGTTTAACTCCTCGCTGTTCTTAATTTCTTCCAGTTAGTGGTTGATATTTGCCTTCAAAGGTATGTACTTATCAAATTTTCTCAAGACCTCCCATGACGACCTATTTTTGGATTGTTTGTCACCACCATTGTTCTTATGTTCTTTCTTCTTAACTTTATCACCTTCCACCTTGGTTTCTTTGGCGTCCATATTCATCTTCGCAGACATACCCTCCTCGGTATTCATAATCTTGGACGTTTTTCCCATCAGGTCCGACATGGTTTGAGGTGGATCTTTGGCCAAAGTGTAGTACAACTTGTTTGGAAGTAGTCCACTCATCAAAGAGGTAATCGTTGTCTTCTCCTCATAATCAATGACTTCGAGTTTCTCGTTATTAAAACGAGTTATATAATCTCTGGTACTCTCACCAGCTTTTTGTCTAACACTTAACAATTGTGCTACTCGTTTAACTGGCTTTTCTCCAAAGCAGAAATTCCCAATGAATAACTCGGCCAGTTGAAGAAAAGTTGAAATCTTACCCCGAGGAAGATTATTATACCATATTTGAGAAGATCCGGTAAGTGTTCTCGAGAATGCTCTGCATCTCATCTCATCTGGGATAGCATAGATGTCGGCTACAGCTTGGTATTGTTCTATATGAAGGACAGGGTTAGTCTTTCCATCATACTTGGGAGTCACAACAGGTTCTTTGAACTTTGATGGTGTTGGAAAATCAAAAATGTCCTAGACAAAAGGTGTTCCTCGAACAAAGGTTCGTTGTAGAGGGTTCTTGGCTTTAGCCATTTCCCCTAATCTATCCTCCAGCCTCTGAATATATCCTTTACATGCATCATTTCCTTCCTCAGGCCTATTGGTTCGAGCAACTGATCGCGTTGAAGTGGCTTCCTAGGATTTATCTTGATGAGCAGCTGGTCGGTCATAGGATCTATCTTGACGAGCATCTGGTTGCGACTGGGCAGATTCTTCCCTTAAATCTGATGGTCATCGAAAGCTCCTCGACGCTTCATTAAGAGGACTTTTATTCCTCCTAGGGCCTAATCGGTCTAAAGGAGAAACCCTACTTAATCTTTCCAATGTGCTGGTCCTTTCTGGGGAGAGGGTGACACGTTGTTTAGTATCTGTGGCCCACACTGACGAAGTTCGTCCAAGTTGATAAGAAAAATCTTCAGATTCCTCATTGCGATATGAATTAGTGCGCCTAGTACGCGAAGAAGGCGCACGGTTATTTCTTTGAATGCTTCGTGGTCCAGAATGGGCTGATGCGCCGCCATGGAAGGTTTGGATGAGTTGTCGCATTGTTTCTTGCATAACGGTCTGGCCCTGAGCTAGATTTGCCATTATTCCAGTCAGATCTGGAATAATTGGGGGAGCAGATGGATTTGGAGGGGTTCCAGCGTTTCGATTGCTGGATTCAGGAATATCAGCCATTGGTAATGGATTGTTTTTTATGAAAAATGATATTATCAGTCGTTTCCCACAGACGGCGCCAATCTATTGATGTAAAAAATTAGATTACTCTAATTATTCAATCACAGATAAATAAATGAGACAAGAATTTTAAAGTGGTTCAGCCTTATAAGAATGGCCTACGTCCACTGTTGCTTTATTGCTGAGTGTTTGGGAATTCTCGATTATAAGTTCTATCAAGAAATTCCGGTATGGATTCGGGTCCATTTACAATGAGGATTGTTCAATGTATTTAGAGCCCTAAGGTTGTAATGTTAAAGGGTAATACATTAAATGATATACATATGAAAGGGTAATACATTTAATGCCCTTTTTGCATGTGCGTCTGAATGATAAGCATTTAATGACAGTTAAATTGTTGGTATCCTGCTTCGAGGTGCATCTCGGACCGCCTGAGTTGCTCGGACCACTTGAGCTTCTCGGTGCTAAAGAGTTCCTCGGAGAGGTCTGTTCCTCGGAGCGTATGAGTTTCTCGGAGTAACATGGTTCCTCCGAGCGTGTGATCATCTCGAAAGTTCTTATTGTAGTCATGTAGATAGCCACGTGTCTTCATATGATTGGTCCATGTCAGCAGATTAAATTTGGTATCAACAGTGAGGTCGAAGCAGCCAACAAGAACCTCAAATCCATCATCAGTAAGATGATCGAAAGCTGTCGAGACAAGGCCGACCGAATCCCATATGCCCTATGGGGCTACTGAACCTCAATTTGAACCTCTACTAGGGATACCCCTTGCTCTCTAGTCTACGGCATGGAAGCAGTCCTACCCGTGGAGCTAGAAATACCCTTGTTACGCGTCATGCTTGAAAGCAAGGTCAGTGAGTAGGGCTGGCATCAAAGTCGGCTCGACGAGCTGTCACTCTTGGACGAAAGGAGATTGAAGGCTCTATACCACATACAAGGGTACCATCGCTGAATAGCGCAATCATTTAATAACATAGTCAAGGACCGCAGTATCTGAAAGGGGGATTTATCCCTCAAAGAAATAGTAGAGCCCATCTGGGACCCCAGAGGGAAGTTTAAACCCAATTGGAGTGGCCCATACATTGTCAAAAAGATCTTGTCTGGCGGTGCCGCCATGCTCACCGACTTAGATGGAGAAGAGATGGCTCGTCCATTCAACCTAGACCATCTCAAGAAATTTTACCCCTAGTCCAAAATCTCGGCGCGCTATGACTCTCCTCATGTCCCTTCTATTCTAAAAAAAATCTATATTTCCCTCTACCCAGAACTACGTGGGCCTGATCCTCTGCAAAACCATTTTTAGAAAAATTAAAACTTTTCAAAACCCCCAGAGGAACGTAGGCAGCTCATACATCTTACATGAGCGCGAACCTTTCTTTTTCACAAAAACTATTCTTTTCTTATCTCCAAGAATGACAGTTCATTCTAACATATACTTGAACAAAAGGATTATACATGCCTTGGCGATTGGTATAGATAATTTAAAAATACAAAATTCATCGAAAGGCATAGTTGGATGATCAAAAACTAGTTTATTTCACTAAAAAAAGTTAAAGTGAAATTACATAAGAAAATGAACGGATAACACCCTTCCCCTTACATTCCTAAAAAGCCAAATAAATTCCCAAACTTATTCCCCATTACAAAACAAGCTCTCCAAGAGTCCTACCCATAGCTTATCCTGCCTGAATAGAGTGTCGCAGATGCTCCAAGATTCTCCTACCTGAATAGAGTGCCTCAGATGCTCCATGGACCTATAAGCTCAAACCATATTCGAAAAAACTACCACACCTCCCTCCATGGTATCAGACAAAATAAGCCACCTTTGTCCAGTATCCACTGCCAAATTCTGCCAACAGACTGAGAGGGACGGGTCGACGGACGCCGACTCTCCCACAGAGATCCAAGCCGCAGGCGTAGACACTCTATCATATCTTCTATCGAAAAGAAATCTAGTGTCCGAGATGGCACGATCTGCTCCCAGCCAAATTGGTGCAGAAGACGCTAAGGGAAATAAAAAGAGGTCTATCTGAGACCAACCAGCCGGACATACGGGTATTCCACTAGCTCCAGAATAGATAAAAGATGTCCCCACTAAGGCACCGACCAGTGAAGATTTAGATCCCCATGCTCCACAAACCAGTTCTCCTCGCTCTCAATATCTAGGCCAACGCTGATGAAATGGCACAAAAAGAAGTTGGGTACAGCCAACAAAGGATATTGCGGAGGAGTCAACAGGCAAAATCTTTCAGACAACCACATGAACAACATCATAGGGCTACCACTCAAAAAGTCAGAACGGCCTTCTCGCCAAGCATCCAGGCCATTCAAAGTCTTCGCTAGTATCACCGCCACAGGATTGCGATGGTAGGACATCCATGAAGTAATAGCTTCAAGTTGTGGGTCCACCAGGAGCTCCCCGATCACCAGCAGTAATTTTAAAACCAATCCCAGAACGACGGCTTCGGTATATCCAGCATCACCAGCCTACCAGTAAATTCATGGACCGCAACACCGTCGAAAGAGAAATCATTCCTTCAGTAACCAAGGATTTACCCGCCGAGGGTAAGACGTGGAGAAGACCAACCAATAGCTCCAGGGGAGACTGAGAAAACTTAGGCATAGCAGCCGCCACACTAGGATTTACTCCCAACATGGCAGAAAATTCTTCATAAGTCGGACAGACTTCTTCCAAGCCAAAGAGGAATACATGGTCTCCGGGTACCAAAATTGTTTTACCGCCATCATCATGTTCCACTCTATGGGTCGATTACGCCATAAAGAGACTCGACGCATGTTGAAAGCATCGTAGTCGACGTTGTAAGAGCACATCGCCTCCAAAGTATCGAGTTAGTTGGAAAAGTCAACACTACCAGGGATATCCATCTTACAAAATAAGAATGGAAGAATGTGAAGGTGTGATGAAAACACTCCACCCTTACCCCTCTTTTATACTTGAAAACCCTCACAAAAGACATAACCACTGCAGAAATCAAAAGAAATCCTACCCCACAAGGTACCAAAGGCTGAAAAGGGTACCAACCAAAGCTTTAATTGATTAGACTAGACTGACATGCCAATAGGCAGGACAAGGTGATTGCCGATCGGTAACCCCCTAGTTTTAGAAACTTACATTTTGCCTCTTTTGTCAAAATCAGAAAACTCAATAAAAATAAATTGGTATTCTCAAACAGAATTTCAAAAACTCCCCCTTCCATCTTTATATAATTCCTCATTGCGAATAAAAATTTCTTTCAAAAATTCCAAAAATATTTCTTTTTACGATCTCAGTAGCAAAGTAAAAAGCGCATGTGCAGGAAATAAAGAAAAACAGAAAAACAACGGGACTCAGCTCGAACCCACATTCTCTCTCTCTCTCTCTCCCCTAAGAGCTCCCACCCCTGCGACGCGCTCTCTTTCCCTTGTGGTGGGATGACGCACCACCGCTACCCAAACTAGACTCCTCCTCGGATGAGGCAGACGGCACCAAGCAAGAAGGAACAGGAACCGCATCCTGAATATGGGTAGTCGCAAAGACATCCAGTCTCTAATGTCCCTAAACCAAGTGGTGGACACCCGGACTTGCTGCAAGAAAAGGTAGAATCAGTATCAAGCAGACAAGATCAAAAGAAACTAACGGAAAAGAACAGAAAATATATACCTCAGGACGAAGGACCTCCTCTATCAGGCATAACTCCTACGGATCCATCGCATGAGGACGATGCAGTATAGGAACTATCCCTCCAGCAGCCCGCCAAATGTTGTACGAAGGGGTATGCAACCTCATAAAGGGGACCTCCGAGGTCGCTGCCGCCGCAGATGTCGACGGACCATCAACGCTGTGGGAAGACCCCATTGGTCGACTCGAAACCGCAGGATGGAAAGGCAGTGCATCATATATGTTGGGCGCCATCAGCCAGCTCGTCATGAAGTCCATATAATCGTACGACACAGCCGTATCAGTGTATAGCAGGTAGGACTCACCAACCATTATTGCGATCCTCGCATCCTCCTACAGTAGCCACTCCCGCCTCATAGACATAGGTGGCCTCACAGGTGGCACCACAACCTCCTCCTCAGCAATCTGACGAACCACCCTTTCCCCAAGATACCAAGAGTGGCCAAACTCATGTGCCAGAAAATGGCTCATCTGTGCATTCACTCTAGTCAACCCCATATCCTGAACGGTTGTCCCCAAAGGGTAAAAAGTCACCTAAAAAATCACTAGGAGATATGAGTCAAATACATAAATCAGAGCATGCAAAGGCCAAGACTAAAGAAGGAAAGTCTTACCCTATCACTGGTCAGGCTATTCAAGACCTGACGCACTGCCTCCAGAGAGACATACCTCCTCGACTACCGATTAGCCTTCCGCCATCGATATAACCAGTAAAAGTCCCAAATGATCTCGTCCTTCAAGGAAATCAGCTAGGTATTACACCCAATCACCTCATAGAACCATGTCTTCCAAAGACAAGAAATCCAAAATCAAAAGATACGCATAAGGAAAATGCGAATGCATGAAAGAGAAATGCGCAAATTAAAAAATACCTAACGAAGATACGTGGTTCTAGTGAAAGGCTATCGGCAGCACCAGCTAAAAGTATCTAGAGAAAAATAAAGGGTCGCCAAAGTCAGGCTCCCCCAATCATAAAGAGGGATGTTCGAAAACATCCTCAAGTATGGTAAAAACCATAAGTGGACGACATCGCTGCTCGACGCCACCAGAAATCACCCCAGCACCAACAAAATAAATAATCGGGCCATCTGCCTCACCTGCACCCCGTCCTCCACATCAATCACCCTTCCCAACAAAATATCCCTCAGCAGTGATAGGCGGATGGAGTCCCCAGACACTATCCTCCCCACATCATTGAACGCCGCCCGTACCGCCTTCGGCCTCACCCACAAAGAGAGATCCACCTCTATCTTTTCTCCATCACAGTCCAGCCCCAGCAGTTGCTGCATGTCTATGGGAGTCACAGTCATCTCCCCAAAACCAAAATGGAAAATGTGGGTGGTATCCCACCACCTCTCCCCCATAGATCATAAGACCGTCGTCGAACGAAGCGTCTCATCTAGCATAGACGCCAACCTCCCAAAACCTGTTGATGATACCACCCAACGCACCATAGGTGGAAGATGCTCCCATAAATCCTTAAGCCTCGTTGTCCCGCGGGCACGCATAGTCGACAAAGAAACATCAGACTGTCAAAAGAAAAACCTTGCCAAAATTCAAGAAAAAAGGAAAACCATAAAAAAAATGATGAAGGTCATTTTACTTACATAACCGCCAAGGTTCACCACCCTCAAAGAGCGATGATGCGATGGCTCCCACAGCAAGGTCTTCTCATCTGCAACCGGCTCGAATAAGTCAAAAGAGTTCTCGCTCACCAAAGCAAGAGGCGCCCTGGACCTCCATTCCACGTTCGCCCAGTTGTCAACAACCAACCACTACCGATGTACTGCAGTGCTCACAAAAGTGGCCATTTTTTAGACTACAAAATGTTAGAACGATACACAGAAGAAAATCGCAGAAAGAGAGAAGGCAAGAATCTGTGAAAAATGAGGGGAACCCGCCCCCTTTTTATAGGATGTCAAGGGTCATACCGATTGGCACTGACCCTAAACCTACCGATCGGTACTGACCCTTTACCTTTTCGAGGCAGTCCAAAAGTCCGTGCCACTGTCGAATGGAACCCTCTACACCATGCCAACCGGCACCCCCCCTTTATTTTCGTAAAAAAATTCCCAGAAAATATCGAAAAACCCCTGAAAAATCCTCAAAAAATCCCTAAAAATCTGGAAAGCATTTAAAACATTTTCACCAAGAAAATTTTACACTCCCTCAATCGGAACCCCTATTTCCCCAATGGAACTCTCAAAAGCCAAGTGAATCTCCTCCCGGTAACGTCCCCGGAGGACCCCTAAAGCATCCCAAGCTTCAGTATTATCTCCTATTTCCCCAAAGGTCTCAAACTTTCCCGACCAATGCGCCCAAACCATGGACCGCCTAATCACTTCCCCATTGGAATTTACAGCATCAAATTTTCCATTACATGGAAAAATATTCAGAAGACACGAAAGTTTCCCCAACTATCATCTCCCTAGCTCAAATAAAAATCACAAGGTAATTTTCCCGATAGTGTTCCCCAAGAACATCTCAACCTAAGCCCTCAGAATTGGCTTCGACCCGCAGAATTGGTCACCCTCAACTTAACCCTTAGAATTGGCTTCGACCCGCAGAATTGGTCATCACAACTTAAGCCTGCATAATTGGCTTCGACCCACAGAATTGGTCACCCTCACCTTAAACCCTCATAATTGGCTTCGACCCACAGAATTGGTCATCACAATTTAATCCCTTAGAATTGGCCTCGACCCGCAAAATTGGTCACCTCAACTTAAGCCCGCAAAATTGTCTCTGACCCCCAGAATTGGTCACCTCATCTTTAAGCCCTCAGAATTGGCTTCGACCCGCAGAATTGGTCATCACAACTTAAGCTCGCAGAATTGGTCACCTCATCTTCAAGCCCTCGGAATTGGCTTCGACCCGTAAAATTGCTCATCACAACTTAAACCCACAGAATTGGCTTTGACTCGCAGAATTGTTCACCTCATCTTTAATCCCTCAGAATTGGCTTCGACCCGCAGAATTGGTCATCACACTTAAGCCCTCAGAATTGGCTTCTACTCATAGAATTGGTCATCACAATTTAAGTCCTCAGAATTGGCTTCGACCCGTAGAATTGGTCATCATAATTTAAGCCCTTAGAATTGGCTTCGACCCATAGAATTGGTCATCCCAATTTAAGCCCTCAGAATTGGCTTCGACCCACAAAATTGGTCATCACAACTTAGCCCGAAGAATTGGCTTCGACCCGCAGAATTGGTCACCTCATCTTCAAGCCCTCAGAATTGGCTTCGACTCGTAAAATTGGTCATCATAATTTAAGCTCTCAGAATTGGCCTCGACCCGTATAATTGTTCACCTCAACTTAAGCCCGCAGAATTGGGTCCGACCCACAGAATTGGTCACCTCATCTTCAAACCCTCAGAATTGGCTTCGACCAGCAAAATTGGTCATCACAACTTAAGCCCGCAGAATTGGCTTCGACCCACAGAATTGGTCACCTCATCTTCAAGCCCTCAAAATTGACTTCGACCCCCAGAATTGTTCATCACACTTAAGCCCTGAGAATTGTCTTCGACCCGAAGAATTGGTCATCACAATTTAAGGCCTCAGAATTGGCTTCGGCCCGCAGAATTGGTCGTCCTAACTTAAGCCCTCAGAATCGGCTTCGACACGCAGAATTGGTCATCATAATTTAAACTCTCAGAATCGGCTTTGACCCGAAGAATTAGTCATCATAATTTAAGCCACTAGAATTGGCTTCGACCCGCAGAATTGGTCATCCCAACTTAAGCCCTCGGAATCAGTTTCGACCCGCAGAATTGGTCATTACAATTTAAGCCCTCGAAATTGGCTTCGACCCACAGAATTCATCACCTTAACTTAAGCCTACAGAATTGGTCACCTCATCTTCAAACCCGCGGAATTATCTTCAACCCGCAGAATCGGTTACCCTCACCTTCAAGCCCTCAGAATTGGCTTTGACCCGCAGAATCGATCACCGTCATCTTTAAGCCCTCAGAATTGCCTTCGACCCGCATAATCGGTCACTCACATCCTTAAGCCCTCAAAATAGTCTTTGACCAACATAATCGGTCATCCTCATCCCTAGGTCCTCAGAATCAGCCTCAACCCTCTGAATTGGTCATCTTCTTTCAAAAGGCATCATGTGGTGTCTATTCGATGGCTATCGTTTGTTCCAAACTCACCCGCCGAGGGGCTCTGTAGACACCCCATTCTAACACCCCCTAACCTCTCCATAGATTCCTTAGCACCTCCCCTCATCGCTACAAACCTAACTCATACCTCGGGTGCCATCGGGCACTCCCAGGCCCTATTTGACAAAAATTTAAACTATTTAGCTCGACTAAGACTGAATGAATCTTCAAAGAGCACTAAAACCCCTTTCCAACGGTACGTCCCGTGCGCGATTCTGACTTATGGTGCGGACGAACGACTCATTTTCCCCCGAAACTTGATCAAGAGGTCACCGGACGCTCCCAGGCTCCGTTTGACCTAAGTCAACTCTTCAGATCCACCGAGACTAAATGAATCTTTGAAGGGCACTGAAACCCCTTTCCAACGGTCCACCCCGTGCGCGATTCTGACTTACGATACAGACGATCGATCCATTTTACTTCGAAAGGTCACCGAACGCTTCCAGGCCCCGGTTGATTGAAGTCAGCCCCCTAAACCAAGTCAAGATCTTTGAAATGTCGAAGTGCATCTCCTAACCTTTCCAACGGTCTACCCCGTGCATAATTTTGACTTACCATGCGGACGAACGATCCGTTTGCGTTCGACGATTCCCCGTCCAAAGGACTGACGAGTGCTTCCAAGCCATATTTGACCCAAAGTTAACTCCTAGACCCGAGGGCAGTCAAAAAAACTTTCAAAGGTATCTAAATTACCTTTCCAACGGTTTTCCCCATGAACGATTCGGATCAACAGTTTGCGCTCTATGGCCGATTTTCCGAAGGGACGTGACAAAGACTGCCAAACGGCAGGTCCCAAACCCTGCCTATCGGTAGTGTGCCCAAACACAACTGCCGATTGGCAGGACCAGGGTTATGCCGATTAGCAATGCTCTGGGCCTATAAAAAGAAGGCCCTAACCCCCTTTCAAAAGGACCGAAAACTTGAAATCCATCACTCTCAGCAAACTCAGAAAACCTCTTTCGAAGTCAGCGTGATTTCCACATTTAAATCCCTTTCCAACCTTCACCTTTTTCATCAAACTTGGTGAATTAACTACTCTTCATCATCACCCAAGTGCAAGGGCTTCTCTCCAACATTCAAGATCTTCAAGAAGGTCTAACTTTCTCAACTCTCTTCAAATTCTCCTAAATTCGCATTAACTTATTTTATTACTTTTCACTTTTATTCTCTCCATCTCACATATCCTAATATACTTTTTATTTAGTATTATTGCACGTCTCCTATTTTCATATAAATAAAATCCAAAAAATAAGAAAAAAAGGATTTGCTCATAAATTCCAAACAGGAATTCTCACACTTTTCTCACAACTAAAACACTTTTTTACACACACACACATAAAAGAGAAGTCCCCGATTGGATTGATGGGATAAACCCCACCCCTCATTTTTCATACGAACTACGTGAACTTTGATGCCTCTATAGGCTACGTAGGAGTCTCGAGGTAAAACCCGAGACTCGAGTCCTATTTCTACTTTTCTCCCATTTTCTATTTTTTCTATATTCTTTAAACTTAACTCACCTAAATTCTACATATTTACATATACATATACTTGTCCGTAGTGGCGTATTATTCCGTATGCGTTATCGTTCGACGTAAGGATAATCGCGTAAATCCTATTTTCTAGTATTACATTTAGGGATGTTCCTATGGATGACTCGCTTTATCTCTTCCATGATACAAGTCGATGATTCATATCACCACTACATATACACATGCACACATATCACGGGGAAATGAAGGAAAATAGCAATAACCCATGAGAGACCGCAAGGGGGAATGGGTGCCTAACACCTTCCCATTTCGTAACTTAGCCTTTGAACCCTTTTTGAATCATTTTTGGTTTCGTATGTATCAGTATGTCTTTGGATGCTGTCCTTCGGGATGGTTCCCTTTTCTTTTGTCTTTTTTGAGTAAAATAGACTGGAGACTCCATCTCTCTATATTTTTCACCTCATCATCGACGTCGGACGAAGCGCTCCCAAGTGGGATGCGCGGGACCAAGATCCTCCCGATAAGAAGAAGACCCACATCTTCTTCGTCTCTCCCTCCGCGAGGATCGGGGATGGACACATGTGGGATTACGAATTGTTTATAGTTAGTTATCTCTTCCTATTGTGGGATAGATGGGGTGATTTTATAGATCAGGCAGTTACACATGATATGACAAATAAGGATGAGTTAGTTATAGCCCAAGCAGAGTGGGTATTCTCCACGCACTCAGGTGTCACCACCATGACTAGTGATTCTTCCTTATGTTTATAGGAAGGTATGGGAAGTCAATAAGGATGGTCATTTACTTCTATAAGACAGTTGTCAAATTAGTTGGTTGACCACAAGGCCGAATAGAGAGGTACCTGACTCGAGCACAATTAATAATAATCCCCACCCCTTTTTTCCTTAAGGGAGGGCCTATTTCTTGACATGAAGGCTCCACGTAGCCTATCTTATTTAGGATGTAACACCATTCCCAAGTCAAAGTTTCAATCTGAAACTGCATTGAAGCTAAGATCCTCCCCAAACCCCTTTGAACTTGAAGCACTCTTTAGCCAAAGATATAAACCCAGTAATCTTATATTATAAAGAATCAATCCACTTACCACTTTACCAATATACGTATAAATAGTTGTTTGTTTACACTTTCTAGAAAAGTAAAACCACTTCATACTTTTTTTGGGAAAACATATTTTCTTTCGGTTTTAGTTAAGAATCTTGTTATTATTACTTATGGTGAACTTTATATTATCTTGATGAATGGTAGTGTCGAGGTGCCGAGGGTCGACGTAGTAACACCTTGGACACTTGCGTGTACCTCTTGAAAAAATAGGTGAATGATTTCTTTGTTGGTTGCAATTTTCAAGCTCTTACATTTGAGCTTTTTGGTTCCACCTTAGTGAACCAGAGATAATAAAGTTTCTTGAGAACTGTATTGAGTGTGGACGTAAATAAAGGATGAACCACATCAAAACCTAAGTTTGTAGAGTTTCTCTAAACCCTCTCGTTTGACTACTTATGTTTGTTATTGATTAATTAATTATAGTTGAATTAATTTTTCATATTGCAATTAATATTTAAAGAAAGTTAGGAAAGTGTTAACATTGGAATTAATTTTAATATACCTGATTCACCCCTTCTTGGGTTTATTTTTTAACCAACAATTTTTATTACATCCTAGCTCATGGATACATATTTTAAAAATTATATTTTGATTTGAAAGATCATAAAGATCATGGCAAGTCTCTCTTAAATATTTTTAGAAATAAATGACATACTCATGTTTTCAAGAGACTATTTTTTAATTTAGAAAGGCAGAGTAACTTACATTATTCAATCTCTTGAGTATTATGCTTCGAAAATAATTGGTGATAATAAATCAGCCCTTTCTTGAAATATGAATCACAAGAAAGAAAAATGAACTGAACAATAAATGCATGATAAAACTGCGTTCATCTTTGGATAAAGTCATTTCATGTATCATTATATATTGCAATAAAGCTAGTGATATTTGGTACATCCTATTGAAAGAGTGAATGGAACAAATAAACAACGAAGTAAAAAGTAAACTATTCATTTAGCCCGCATTCACACCACTAGAGCCTTTGAATCAAATCTAATAAAGTTAAGAAGGAGGATTTGAAATATTTCTATTATGCCTAAAAGAAGAAAACAAAATTAAAAAAGATAGTTAATTGGCAGAGAAAAAATCCAAGACATCATAAGAAACTAAACTACTAGAGAATAATGCTCGGTTTACTCTTCTCATCAGATTTTAGATAAATATCCCATAAAACGGATATAAATAAAGTAGATGTTGTGTGTTCTTCACTCTCAAAGAAAAAAACTAACATTTCTCAAGCGATTAGTCACTCGTTACAGACTTTATTTTCTAACAATGACATAAAAAAAGGCATTTGATCACCTAATGATTCTATCAACCAACCATTAGTTGATATAAAAAGCTAGTAAACCTTCACTTAGAAATCAAAGATGATAACCAAATAGTTCTCTGAAAAATAAACAATGCATTTTAGAAAATCAAAAACTAAAAAAAAAACAAGAGATTGACTGAAGAAATTAAGGAAAGAAATGAAAAATAAATTGCCACGAGATATATAGCTAGAAGCTGAAATCTATAATTGAAAGAAGACGTGAAAAGTCTAAAATAAAATTTTATAAGATTCGATTCAAGTAGTCACAATTTAAATTTACTACTTGAACAATAAGAAAATAGATCTGGAAATAAAGGATTATGACTTACAAAGAATCAACCAAGCAAGAATTTTTTTTGGAACCTAAAAATCATTCCAATACCCAAAAAATCAAGTTGTGATATGATTTCCATAAACGAATGCAAAATAAGGTCATTTTGTATCGAGTGTAAAAGGAGAGACCACATATGTTGATACAAAAAATTACCTACCTACGTACACCAATCAGAGATGAACACGTGTCATTTTACATGGCAAGAATCATAGTCAGCAAGTAATAGCTTCGCCGACCAACACATTCAATAGATCTCCAACAGTCAAGAACATTATGTACTGATGTAAAAGCCTAATTTATAAAGGCATTGCATCCTTTAATATTCCATATCTTTATTTCCCTACTTGGGTATAAATACATCGCAATCCCTTCATCAAGGGGAGGATTCATAAGCTTCGAAACACTTTCAACAAGAGGCAAGATAGAATACAAGGCAATAAGAAGCACAGTGGACATAGGCTTTCCCAAATAGCCGAACCACTTTAAAAACCTTTTATCTCTCTCTTTTACTTACTTATTTTTATCTGTGATTGAAGAATTAGATCTATTCTATTTTTTACATGAATATATTAGCATCGTCTATAGGAATGTATTTTTAACAAACGTTATCACTCTTATTCATTTATGATAACACAAAGTTGATTGATATCCCTGAGTCTAGTGCCAGAAACGATGGCAATCTGTCTATTTCATTTGTTCCTCCGACAAATAATGATATAATCAGAATCTTTGCTAGTCTTGCTAGAGGATAGGAGGCCATGCAAGATACGATTAGGCAACTGGCCCAAACGCTACAAGTAAGATCTCCTGCCTTGTCTATTCATTTAAATATGCCACCACCACCTCCAAGAACCAGCAGATAGACATTCTAGGACTTCTAGAGATACTTCTTATAGTCCAGGAGAAAGTTCTTCCCTTAATACTATAGAGTCGTATGATGAGCGATCTTTTTCTCCTCAAAGGTCAAGTGCCTGGGAAAGGCTGAGCCGAGCATCGCCCTTTGATCTTTTGGGACCCTGAGGAAATAAAAATCCTTCTAGGGCATTGTCGAAGAATACCCTATGACCAGATGACCAACATGAGGACTCATCCCAATCAAGATTATGTCCCCGAAAATCTGTCCATACTGAGCAGACCTCTTAGGAGGAGGGCTCAGCCCAGATAAATGGTCAAAACAACCGAGCTGCTTTGCAAAAATCTAATTTGAGTAATTATGCATGGAAAGGCTCTATTCAGCAATTGGAAGATAGATTGGGATAAATGGTGAAGGCGAAGAACCCTTTGCAATGAAGCTTTGTGAAAGGGTCTCCTTTTGCTCCGGTTATTATGGATTTTCCTACTCCTTCGAAGTTTAAAGCTCCTTTTGTTACTCCCAAATATGACGAAAAAATTGACCTTGTTCTTCACATTGAACAGTACCAAGCAGTAGCAGATATTTATGTTATCCCTGATGAGATGAGGTGTAGGCCATTTTCAAGGACCATAATGGGTTCTGCCCAATTATTGTATAATAGCCTACCTCAGGGGCAAATTGTTAATTTTAACCAAATCATCGAGCTATTAATTGGTAATTTTTCCTTCGAGTCCAAGACAGTAAAGAGAGTAGCTCATCTACTAAGCGTGAGATAGTGAGTAGGGGAAAGAACCAAAGACAAAATCACGCTCTTCAATAATGAGAAATTGGAGGTAATTGACTATGAGGAGAAAATAGCTATTACAGCTCTTATGAGTGGATTGCTTCCCTAGAAGCTTTATTACACTCTTGCCAAAGATCCTCCTAAGACTATAACTGAATTAATGGCAAACGCAACCAAGATAATCATTACTGAGGAAATCATGGAATCAAACCAGAGCTCGGTCACGAAGTCTGAGATTAAAAAATGATAAAAAGGAGCAAAAGGAATAGAAGAAAAGGAAGGATGATAGGCTCAGAAAGTATAATAATTACACTCCATTGAATATGGGCATTCACTATATTCTAAAATAAATCATGTATGGTAAGGAGATACTGTAATAGGGTACTTTAGATTATAGATGGAAGCGTAACCCCTTTTGAGTATGGTAATTATAAGTTAATTAGCCTAAGACCTTGGATTAATGATAGAACATACAAACGCAAACCTAATGAAGACGAACTCAGTTTAAACTCACAAGTGTCTCGTGTATAACTCAGGAGATAGTAATGAACTTTTAGAAGTAATTTAGGTAGAGGGAGAGAGAAGTAAGAACCCTAGATACACCTTGGTAGGAAGGTGGAAACACACCATACACCTTCAAGAATATCTGTCAAGTATTAAAAGCTTCGCAACAAATAACAATGGTGAGTCGATAAACCTCTAGTTTGCAATAACTCTCTCTTTGATGTGGGTCTTTAGTAAATAACTCCAGAGTTCTCTAAAAAGATCATATCTCTCCTCAGGGGTGGTTGGGGTCCTTAAATATCCCCCACACCATCCCCGAGGCAACTCAGTCATTAAAAACTATGAAATACACCCCTCATATTTTATGTCACAACATTAAATGCCTGATGCACTAGTTGCCTCCACGTCATAAACATTAAATGCCAAGACATGCCTTTTGCCTAACCACTGTGTGTCAGGGGGGGATGTTTTTGCAGGTGTGGCTCACCAAATCCCTGACAGCACCAAATACCATGGTGGTTTACTCAAGTGCAGGTCTGTCATTGTTTAGCTGGATAGTGACATCACCTACAATAGATGTGACATTAAGTAGAGGGTTGTTTGGTTCATAACTCAGCACCCAATGGAACTCCAAGCTTCTCCGCCTGAGGTTCCACGGTCAGGGTCCTTCGATGTTTTACCAGGTGTATCTAAGATGGTTAGGACAAGCCCCAACGGTGCCTCACTTCTCAATCCTCCAAACTAAGTCCCTCTAAAGTTCCCACGACGAGGTCATTCGATAGAACACGAAAGCTCTCCTAGGCCCTGCCAAGCCTAGTCTCTCATAAGTACCGTTTGACCTCACACAAACTCATTATTATTCTCGTTACATCATTACAACCATTGTAGTTTACATTCAACATAAATAGAAATACAATATGACTAATTCAACAAGCTAAAGTATGAGTTGCCACGCCAAGCTGCCTCGCCTGAGTTGCCACGCTTGAGCTGCCTCGGTTGCTTAATCTCAAACACTATTTCCAATTAGGGAATTATCCCTAATCTCAGGATTACCTTCAAGCCCCCTCTACATTTGTCCCCTCGTGGAGGGATTTGTTGTGGGAACAAGAAATGCCTTCACGAAACTTCTCAATCCGATGAACCATCTCTGCGTGAAAAATTTTTGACCTTCTTTCCCGTGTTAGAACCACAATGATATAGTCTCTTGGAAAAAGAGAAATTCTCCCCGATGTACCTAAGCCGAAGCGCCATTCTCATTGGGGCTGGGGCGAAGGGACATCGTCGTTTTTTCCTCGTGATGATCTTCAATCGTTCAAGGTTTAATATTTGAAATTTTGCCAAAAGACCTAGTAACCATCTCAAATACTCGTTTGGACTCCTGGTAAATGAAATTATCCCCCGTGGTGCTT
Organism: Sambucus nigra; assembly: GCA_949130495.1. NCBI lineage: Eukaryota > Viridiplantae > Streptophyta > Magnoliopsida > Dipsacales > Adoxaceae > Sambucus > Sambucus nigra. The sequence continues at coordinate 443,158,553 of OX422211.1, forward strand.
CATTGTGTTCAAATAGTGTTTGGACATGTGGGATCTTCTTCCTTAGGAGTTTATTGGATATGCTTGACAAAAATTTCTGGCGCCAAAACTGAAACTTGTTGAAGAAGGCAAAACTTTTTGTTTTCTATGCGTCACTTCATTAATGACATGGCACTGTCTTTTCAACTGCCAAAGTACTTCCCAAAGTGCCACGTGTTCATTTGAAATGATAACAGGCGACTGCGCACGTGAGAGGGTGGGGAAATCTAAATGTCGGGCTCGAAAATTTCGAACGTCCATACCCCAACACTTAACCTTTCTTGTCTATTACTTTTCTTTCATCGTACTCAGGCTTCCATACTTTTTAAAGAGAGAAAAAGAAACTGTGAGAACTCCATTGTTGTTTAATCTCTTATCTCCTAACTTCTTTCTTCTATTACCTTCTCTATCTCCACTTGTGCTCGTGTTTCTACATTCTCGTTCCCAAACCCTTCTTGCTCAAAGATTTTCCATTAGTTTATCATCATTTGCCATGGCGTCCTCAAGAAACCCCTCTGCATATGCCGCCAGTGCTCCTCCCACTGCCTCCACCATTGCCACCACCCTGGATGCTGCTCGCCGGGAACAGCTAAGGTTTTATCGTCGATCAACTATTTTTGGAAAAGGTGATGACTTTACTGGTCCGTGTAAGAGGGTCCATTTTTCTTCAAAGTTTGACGCCTTACTGTTGGGTGACGAAGACGAAGATTCTTCTAAGTGGGGCTTTCTTCCTCCAAAGGGGACTCTTCGATTTTGCCCAGAGCAAGGGGACTTCCGATGGTCCCATATTGATTTCGAAGCACCCGGGGGATCTCCTACCCACTTCGCTGCCTGGAACTCCCATATGAAAAGTTCCCATGCTTATATTCTTACCAAGCTTGGGTTGCAACGGGCTAAATGGCTTGATGAGTTCACTCTCTCGAAGAATAATGCTGCCCTTCCTATCCTGGTCTCTTGATGGAACGTTACTACTCATACGTTCATCGCTGCGTGGGGCGAGTTCACCATAACCTTAGAAGATGTGTGCGAGCTCCTGGGCCTCGATTCAACAGGTCATGAGCCCTATACTTATGAGGCTTTAGATGCCCAAGAGGCTGCCGACCGTTTGGAGTTGGATCGTATATGTCAAAGATGCATTGGTTCATCCAACAAGGCTACTTTCTCTCCTATGATTAATTATTTCTTCAAGGGTTCTAGTGGATGCAGTTCTTCAACAGATGCTCCTGGTCAAGGTACACCGTTAGAACTTACTGCCTATATTCTTGTGATTCTCTCCCGTTTCCTTTTGACGGGAAAACCCAATGACCAGCCCCGAAGGGACCTTATCAATATATCCCTTCGTTTGTCCTGAGGCATCAAACTTCCCCTGGATGCACTTGCCTTGGGATCCCTCTACACCTACTTGGATAGGACTTTGCTCGATATGGAAGGATCGCTTAGCCGTTATAACTTGGCTATTTTTCCAACGGCGTCCTCTTAACCGACTTCCTTTACTTTTATTTACCTGCTATAGCGGACAAAACCAATCGCCCTCCTTCGGGGGAAATAATTCTGCCTCCATGGTCCTTTGTTTATCATAAGAGATAAAGATGAAAGGAGTTGATATATGTGATTGATCGCTTTGAGAACTTCATGATGAGGCCCTACCAGGAGGATATCTTCTTCCACACTTGTGGATTTTTTCAACATGAAGCGAGGGTGGTATAGACCCCTACCGTGGATATTGAAGATCCCTCGCTCGCTGTGGTCCTACTATTCTCCCCAGGATATTTGCCTTCTTAAACTGAATGGGGATATACTAGTGAGAACTATAATCCCAACTGATGCAGCCGCCATTTTGGGTTTGACCAGGGGGCTCCTCGTCCAGTGTTTCAATCGTCAAACCCCAAGGTTTCCTTTAGCGAGGCGTGTTCTCTATTTTCTTCAACCGCTGTGTGGGGAATAAGTTCTACAATGGTTGGGCGAGTCATTATTCCCAGCATCACTAGGCAAGGGGACATGACCCCTCTGTTTGCAACAAAATACTGGCTGAAACAACTTGCTGAAATTGTTGAGTTCGTTGAGGGAGATCCAGTGTATCCTCCCATTTCTTCCTTTTCTGCCTTGGAGTTGAGTTTAAAAGGCAACTCCGTTCTTTGGATTGAATTCCCTCTAAGTACGACCCCCAAGGCATCTCCTACTGAGTTTCCACAACTCTGTTCCATGATTCCCACTACTACGTCCAAACCCAAGAGTGTTGCAGCCTCTAAGAAAGCTGCCCCCTCGACCAAAGTTACTACCGATGAACCCTCAGGTCAGAAGGCGAAGAGTGGGACGTCTTCCAAGTCCAAGACCAAGGCTCAGCCTAAATCTCAATCTCCTAAGGGGGAATTCCCCATTGCCTCTGTTCCTCCTCCTATGCCTGCAGAGAGGGCCGAGGAGTTGAGAAGGAAAGTGAAAGCTGAGGTGGCATGCATAAATGCTGAGTTCAAACGACGTGTTCCAGCTGTTCCTCCACCGGGAACCTTCCCCACAATCTTTGTTGATCCCACCGAGCCCACAACGAAGAGGAGAAAAATCTCAAACGTTCTTCGAGGTACTGGTAGTGGTGCGTCAGGAACGAGAAAGAAAACTCTGGGTACCAAGTCCTAGAGGAGACAAACTCCTCAGGTGCCTTTATCTCCTGCCTCTTCGCCTGTCAGATCCGAGGTATGTATGCTTGTTTTATTATTATTTTCCATTTACCTAAGGAAGCGGTACATTTTCTTATGCATTTTGGTGACTTTGGTGCAGGAGATTGAAGAAGAAACTACCAATCCCCCTAGCCCCCCCCCCCCCCCCCCCCCGTGAGCCCTTTCGTGGGGGGACGTTTCGGTGCTTCTCCACCCGTTGTGACTTCTCCTCGTTCGCCCATGACCGGGATCACCTATACCCGCCGTTCAGCCTCTCAACGCGCAAGAGATTTTGCCATGGGTGATAGTGGTGCTGACTCTGTGGGCGTCTCTTTGCTACCAGAGACAACTCTCCTCGTCCCTTCTGGTTTATCCTCTCCATCCGAGCTTCTTCTGCCCATTGTTCTGGCCAAAGAAAATGAGCCCGAGCTATGATTTCCTCTATAATTTATTTGGTATAACGTCCTTTCAGTCTCACCCCTTTGTTTATTTATTATGCTGAACCTTGGGTGCCCTAGGTTGAAGTGTCCTCGTTATTAGTTAACATTCCTCTTCCAACGATGCTAGCGAGACCTCTGAGCGCCATTCCCCTTTTCAGTGCCATAACCGAGGTAAGTAACACCCAGAAGTGCTTCTCCCTTTTTCTGTACTTATTCCCTTTTTAACACTTAGCTTAATGTTATAGCTTTCTCCCAGCCTTGCTCCATCTTCTCTTGATGGTCTGCTTGCATATAAGGCCAAGGTTGGTGCCTTTTCCCCTCGTGTTGGTTTTTCTGCACCCACCCCTGTTGAAGCCTCATTTGGGAGTCCATCATCTTCTTCTAGTGAACCACCCATTCTGGCTTTGGTTCCTTATGTTGGCGAGGGAGTTTTATCTTCCATTGAGGCTTCTGTAACCGAGAATCCCGTTGTAGCCTCTGATGTAACGAGCCCACCCCCAATGATTCCTACCCATACTGCGGCCATAGTTACTCCCGTTCTGGCTCCTGCCGTGACTGAGGTATTTTCTAATTCTCTGTATTTTTGTCGAAGAATTTTCGCAAACTCCCCCCATAACGGTGACTTAACAATGAAACCACTTGTTAAGATTTTTCACAAACTACACCTATAACGGTGACTTAACAATGAAAGAACTTGTTAAGATTTTTCACAAACTCCACCTATAACGGTGACTTAATAATGAAAACACTTGTTAAGATTTTTCACAAACTCCACCTATAACGGTGACTTAACAATGAAAACACTTGTTAAGATTTTTCACAAACTCCACCTATAATGGTGACTTAACAATGAAAACACTTGTTAAGATTTTTCACAAACTCCACCTATAACGGTGACTTAACAATGAAAACACTTGTTAAGATTTTTCACAAACTCCACCTATAACGGTGACTTAACATTGAAAACACTTGTTAAGATTTTTCACAAACTCATTACTTTTTCTTATCTTAGGTTGCACGAGAAACTTCTCCACCCGTTCTTTCGCCTATGGGCTCACCTCATCGGGAACCTGCCGTCTCGAAAGATTCTGACCAGGCAGACCGAGGTTCCAAGACCGATGCTGCAGCGGAGAGTGAATCCGGGTGCGAGCTTCCTCTGCCGGATTTGGATCCTCATGCATTTTGCTTAATGGTGCTTCAACATTCTCCCCAAATTTCTGCTACTCATCGACTGGTGATTGAGCAACTCGCGAATCACCATCCTGAAACCTTCTTAGTGGACTGCCTACGTTCCAACATCTCTGTCATGAGTTATAGGCTGCAAGGCATGGCTACTGTTGTTGCAGAAATTTCCAGTACTCCCACTGCGATCGTTACCAGACCACTCCTTAACTAATTTCTTAGCCATTTGAAGGTGTTGGGTCGTGATGGTTTTCATATTAACTGGATTATATCATATTTAAACACTTTGAAGAGCCAACAACTGATCAAGCAGAGGGAATTACTACAGAAGCATCAGCAGGACCAACGGGCTGAGGAAGCCAGGTTGGCCAAAATAGCACCCCTCCTGGAAGCAGTTGATAAGGAGGTAGGTGATTCCAAAGAGGCTTTGCGTCTGGCCAAGCTGAAACGAGAAAGACTCCTTATCAAACGTGCACAAGTACAAACGAGGTTGAAGGTTTCCATTAATTCCCAACAATCTTGCATCACAGCCTCTTTGGGTCTTCCCGGAGATTTTTTCTCATCTTCAGACATATGGTTCCTCCTAGGCTAGTCAACATTTATACATACCTTCCTCTTGTTTCTTTGTATGTAATTCTTGGGCAGTAGTTCCCAATTTTGTAATGCTCCATTATTTATGAATGAAGAATGTATATTTTCCAATTCTTCCGTGTGTTGTGACTGCTTTTGTATGTTATAAATTTCTACATTTCTACAATTCTTTCATTGTTGTTCAAGTCATAACTAAAACTTGTATATTCATAACAACAGCCAGTTACCATAATGGTTCAAACTTGATTGTTTACACATGATAAACCTTCAGCCATTTATTGTTAATCTTAAATTGCTTATCTTCTTCCAACTTTAAAATTAAACAATAACCCGAATCATGAGCTTCCTTTACAACAAAAGGTCCCTCCCAGTTGGCTGTAAACTTTGGTAGAGGAAGCCCCCTAATGTGCTTCACGGCTGCTTTCAAAACGAGGTCTCCCTCCACGAACTTCCCTGGTCTCACCAAGTTATTGTATGCCCTGGAGAGTTATTTCGTTTATATTTGAAAGTGTTGCATCGCATTATCTTTGTGTTCATCCAACGCTTCCAACTGCACATGTCTATTCCGAGGGAGCATGCTACTTTGTAAGGCATATCGAGTAGAGGGAACTTCCAACTGCACTGGAAGGATTGCCTCAGCCCCATAAATAAGAGAGAACGAAGTGTATCCTATGGGTTTCCGCTTGGTTGTTCGATAGGCCCACAATACAGCTGGTATCTTGTCATCCCATGACCCTGGAAAGTCCTCCATCATCTTGGCCAAAATATTAACCAAGGTTTTATTAGTCGCTTCGGCTTGACCATTTCCCTTTGGGTACGCCACCGTTGAAGTGTGATGAAAAATGGAGTATTTATCTGTGAGCATTGTTACTTCTGAATTGACGAAGGGAGTCCCGTTATCTGAAAGAATAACCTTTGGGATCCCAAAACGGCAAATGATGTATTCTCTGATGATGTTGCTCACCACCCCAGCCGTTGCTCGTCTGAGTGGTATCGCTTCGGCCTATTTTGTAAAAAACTCCGTTGCTACCAGTATCCATATCTTGCCCCTCGAAGAAGGATGTACCGCCCCTACTAGGTTGAACGCCCAAGTGTGAAACGTATAGGGTGTTTCCAGAGAGTGTAAGTCTACCGGTGGGGCATGGATCATATTCCCATGAAGTTGGCAGGGTTTGCATTTTTGGACGAACTCAGCAGAGTCTTTCGCCATTATTGTCCAATAATACCCCAACGTCATCAGCTGATCATACAACTTGGCCCCTCCTATGTGGGATGGATCGTGCGCTTGTTGGAGGACCTCAGCTGATTCTTCCTTCGTGATGCAACGCAGTGGCCTGTTGAAGTACCCCCTTCAATAAAGCTGCCCCTCCTGAACATTGAACCTTGGGGCCCTTCGCTTCAGGCCCATCGCATCCATTTTCTCCATTGGGATAACTCCATCCTGAATGAAGTCGATATATGGCTGTCTCCTGTCCATTTGAGTTTCAATGAAATCGCACTCAGCTGCTTCGAAAAATAGCTGACACTTATCGCACTTTCGTTACAGCTCTGTCGCATCTTGCTTCATTCTAGGCCAGAAATACCCCTCTCTTTGCATTCTCCTATATAGAGGTATCTCAGTCGTTTCGCAGTGCTCCTCATGCATTTTCTTCAACCTTCGTTCTTCTTCCTCTAGGCTGATACATCTTGACAACCATCCCCTAGCATTTCTGTAGTAAAGATTTCCCTGGTTCGTAAAGTATTTGGCTAACTCTCTTAGTCCCATAGCTCCTTTTCCAGACTCTAGCTGCTTACTAATCTCTCCCCTCCAGTACACGTCCTCCTCCATCGGTAGTATTGATTGTACCGAAGGAGCTGTCCTTCGTTGGATCACAACGATAGTCTTATCGTTCCTCATGACCATTTTCTAGGCGATAGTGTCATAGGCGTCTGGATGGCGGTTCATCGTTCTGGGATGTCTTTGAAAATCTGTTACTAAAGCCGTATAATAAAAAATTAAACTATTTAAGTAACTCCGAACAGTTTTTTGAAGAAACTCTTTTCTTTAAAATCAAAACTAATAGAACACAAGAGTGTTTAACAAAAGTATGTACGAGATCTGTTCAAGATTTGATTAACAGTTTTAATAAAACAGTTTAAAAACTTTAAACTCAGCACAACCAAGAATGAGATGAGGAGATGTAGAAAGATTAAGAACAAGGATTTTTGATGTGGTAAAACCTCACCCAACTGATGAAACATCCACGACTCCCTCTACGGAGTAAACCAAATATTCCACTAAAACAAATTTTAACAGTTACAAACTATATAATAAACTTGCATACAACTCAGACCAATATAAATTTAGGAATGTACCCTCTGGTGTCTTTATAACTTCTCCCCGGTTCTGATTGTTGATGTTGTTCTCCCATTTTGCTAACTTCCAATTTGTTCAAGTTCTTTACGTCGACTCTTGTTCTCAAGATCTTATTACCAACACTTTTAGTGTGGTATAGGGATAGTGTTTGTCAAGGTGCTTTCTAACACATGCATGCACACACACACACACACTTATTTTATACAACCAGTCCTAAAAAATTACATACAAGAACTATATGCTGTGATTTTTCTATTTCTCTCTTCTCACAAAACTTAACCTTATTTGACCTTTACAATAATCCCAGAATCCACGGCTCTCTTGCTCGTAAGGCGTATCAAGATCTTAATCAATCTCAGGTTTTGAAAATATTTTTGTGATTGAAAATCACCAAGTGCGATTCCAAACTAGGTCAAATGTCTTGTTTCAAGAGAACTAGAAATAGAAAACATTATTGTTGATTTCAAAATTAAAAACATTTACAGAAAAGAATCAACAATATATTTCTCAAGATGAGAAACAAAAAGTGTAAATCTAAGTGAAATGTAACGTAAAGAACTTGGATCTGAAATTTCTATAAAGCAGAACCTTAGATCTAAGATAAATGTTTAAGTTGGACACAAGATCTAAGAACGAAGAGGTTACAGCAACAATCCAACTAAGCAAACCAACTCTCAACCTCTCAACACACTCAAACACTCAAGGTTGTGTTTGGCATATACAGGACTTTGAAAAGAGGTTTAGGTTTGAAAAGGTTTTGACGATTTAGGGTTAGGGTTAGGGTTTCTAACTCTTTCTCTCTCTTTCTGGTTTCTCTCTTTCTCTCTCTTTTCTCTCTTCTCTCTCTACTCTCTCTTTTCTCTCTAAAAGGACGAAATGGCAAAAGTCTCAGATGGCTGAGTGAAGGGGTCCTTTTATAGGAGGCTGAGAAGATTCGAGAATAAGGTTCAAAATCAATGGCCCGGATTGAGTCAAGGTTGATTGACTTTGATCCAAGGGTTCACGATATGCGGTGATTAAAACTCTCCTGATTTGTTCATATGAGGTTCACAGGGATGATGTTAGAGCGCATGCAGATCATTGATAAAAATGATCCAAGGTTTGTAAACAATCGATGTTTTACACTCTATAAAGAAACACAAAATCCACCAATCAGAATGCAACAGATGTTGTGCAGTTATAAGATATCAAATGCGCGTCTAAAATTAATTACAAACACACCCTGAAGTCTCTGCTGCTTTCGGATTCTACCCAAGGTAACTTATAGCCAATATAACCATCAATACTTAATTGCATATTTACCCCAAAAACTTTTAAAAACAAGTTTTAATTAAAAAAAACTTATTTTAAATGTTTATAAAATCCCAAAAAAATATTAAAAATCAATTTTAGGGATTTAAACACACTCAACATATGTACACACAATTATATGCAATATGAAATGTATGAGATCAATTCTACTGTGTGTGAGTGTTGGTAATATTGTCTAGATCAATCAAGCAAGAAGGATGAAATAGCAAAGCAAGCTTTGGGGTTCTTTGGTTTCTAGGATAGACACAATTTTGTCACAATTTCCAAACTAGATGAACACTTTATACAATACAGACTCAAGTGAGTCAAGAGTATAAGTTGCTTCAGTCTTCTGATCTTGGTCTGATGGAACTGGTTGAGAAGCCTCTAAATGATTATTATGTATGGCGCTAGGCTCATGTGTTTCAACGCATATTCTCCATTTACCTACTGAATCACTAAGTTCGAGTCACCCTTAATGCAGAGTGAACGAATTCCCCTTCGAAGCCTCCAGTAGTCCTAGTACCAATGCCTCGTACTCTGCTTCATTATTAGAACAAGGGAAATCTATCTTGTAGGAAAGGCAAATCTCCTCCATCCCTTTTGAAAGAATAACCCATGTTCCTCCCTTCTTTTCTGCAGAAGATCCATCAAACTGCATCGTCCATTCCACATCAGTTGTATCCAGATAATTAGCATGTACGTCATCTCCTGGGATGTCTTCTTTAGGAGGTTCAAACGTTCTTGATGGAGAGATTGCCAATAGATCGGCATACGACTGGCTCTTGTTCGCACGAGGAACCACGCACTTCAAGTCATATTCTGAGAGGATGAGGAACCATCTGGTTGCCCTTCCAATCAATATAGTCCTTGCCAACAAATACTTAATAGGATCACATCTAGTTACAATATGAATTATAAAATATAGCATATAATGTCTAAGTTTTTGTGCTGCAAAGACTAAGGCTAAATAATGCCTTTCTAAGCTACTATATCTAATCTATGGCCCATGTATGATTCTTCTGAGGTAGTAAACCGGCCGTTCTTACCCGTCCACTTCTTATGACAGTAGATCTCCAACGGACCTCGTGGTAGACGTAAGGTATAGCTGCAACGGTACTCCTGCCTGGGGAGGAACCATAATTTATGATGAAACGAGCAGTTTCTTCATCCCAACAAGAGACTCCTAGTGAACCTCCTCCCACCTAAATTTCGTGTTCTTTCGCAAAAACTGCATCAGTGGGTGTGTTATTTCGGTCAATCCAGGCATAAATTTTCTAAGGTAGGAGACTTTACCGAGAAAACTCTTCAGCTCCTTCGCCGTTCTTGGACATGGCATCTCCAAGATCGCTCGTTGTTTATCCTGGTCCATCTTCACCCCTTGTCGATCAACCACGAAGCCTAGAAACTTCCCTCTCGTTACACCGAAGACACACTTTAACGAGTTCATCCTCAATTTATACCTCATGCACCGAATAAACACCTTCCTTAAATCATTCAGATGGGACTCCTCCTTCTTCGATTTGATGAACAAGTCGTCCACGTAGAACTCTACAAATTTATGGAAGAAGTCATGAAAAATGGCCATCATTATCCTCTGGTAAGTGGCCCCAGCGTTCTTGAGTCCAAACGGCATCACTTTGCACATGAAGTTGCCCAACAGAGTTCTGAATGTCGTTTTTTTTGCGTCTGTGGGGTCCATCTTGATCTGGTTGTACCCTACGTACCCATCTATGAAGCTATACATCTCATGAAAAGCCGTGGCATCTATCAAACTGTCGATGGAGGGTAAGGGAAACTCATCCTTAGGGCAAGCCCTATTCAAATCTCTGAAGTCCACACAGATCCTTATTTAGTTTTTGTCTTTCTTCCCCACTGGCACAATGCTAGATAGCCAAAGGGGATGTTGTATTGGCTTAATGAATCTTGCTGCCAACAAACATTGGACCTCTTCCTTAATCTTCAAGTCTGGTTCAGGTTTGTAAGTCCTCGTTGCCTGCTACACCGGAATAGCTGAAGGCATCACGTTCAGTTTGTGGCAGCTCACTTCCTCATCCAGCCCTTCTATTTTAGTATATTTCCATGCGAAGACGTCTATGAATTCTATAATCAGCTCAACCAAGGCTTCTCGTGTCTCCTTACCAATATCTTTCGAGATAAAGATAGGCCTTGGATCTTCCTCTTCTCTTACTAGGTTCAGCTGCTCCAAATCTTGTGCCTGGGGCTTCGGTTGATCTGCCATGTAGTCTGGTTCTTCGGCGTCATCTTCTACGAACTCCTGTATGTTGGAGTTGTCTATTTCCATACACTGCCCCTGTTGATCCACCAAAAAACACTCATATATCAGGTTAACCTCATCCTTAGTATCTTCGGCCGCCCGTTCACACCATTATAAGAAGTACACCACTTTTCCCTCTTTCGTGACAATTTTCTTGCGTTGCCTGCTGGTAGCTGTTGCCACGGCCTTCTTTCTCTTCTCTCTGAAAGCCTCAGCAATTCTTTCCCCTGAAAAGAGACTCAACACGCTTTTCCATTAGACCACATGCTCCACCGGGTCTGTTCTAGGCCTCATCCTGTCTTTGAGTTGCTTCGAGATATTTTAGGGTCGAGGGATCACCTGATGGGCTTCTTCGGCCCTCACCCCTTCGCTACTTGCACCCTCTTTACTTTACTTATTCAAGGTCCCCATTCTCTCTCTAATCTAGGTAACACATGCTCCCTCCATTCTCCTTCCTCCTCCAGCTCTGTATAAAATGACGCATCCACCAAGTGTGCTTCTTCGACAGCGAAAGGCCTCTTCGTAGCCCTAATGGTCACTTATGTCCCCTTGATATTTTCCTTGGTGCATTGATGATAGGTTGAAGGGACTAACCCTTGGTTGTGCATCCGCACTCTCCCTATTAGTAAATGATAGGAAGTTGCACTTTCTATTACATAGAACTTGATGTGGGAACTCAGATTTCCCATCACAATCCCAACATTCACATACCCGATGGACTTGGAAGATTGGTTGTCAAACCCCAAAATTACCAAAGGCATGGGAACCAACCTTTCTTCTGGAATATTAGCCGTGTGGAAAGTGTAGATCGATAATGTCCTTTTTGTACCTAGAGAAGGATGCTACTAAGCTAGTTGATCTGATCCCTTCTAGAGAGGAATAAAACTCCCTTTTCTTTCTTTTAGCGGGCTGAGAGAATGAATATTCAGCAGAAAAGCGATAGTGAAAGGCTTTTTGGGAGATCTTCGCTGCAAATTCCCACACGTAATGTGATCCCATATGAGAATATTGATGGAATCAGCCCCATCCATAAGAGTCCTTGCAAAGCTAACCCCGTTGACGCTAGCGGTTACATACAGAGGCCTGTTATGAGGGAACCTTACAGCTCTATCTACATCGCTGAAGGTTACTTCTTACAGAAAATTCTTCACCAGCCTAGCCATGGGTCCCCTCCACTTTAGCGAGGGGACTGCGTTCCTCCTTGCAATGTCCAAAATCGCCTGAGTTATCTCCATTATGCTCTCCTTTGGGATCCCCACTTGATCGAAGAACCAAGTGAACTTTGGAGATTTTGAAACTGCACTATACTATATGACCGGGTCTGTTTCCTCACCTTCAACGATGTATATGTCTTCTACGTCTTTAGCGCTTGCATTATCGTAGGCTAAAACTACGTTAGCCATTCCCGTGGTGTAATGTTCCAGAGCTTCTTCGAGCTCCTTCTACCTCATCGTTAACCGTCCTCCTTCTCTTTCTGCCTCCTCATCATAGGCCGTCACCAGATTGGCCCCATGCGCTAGAAGTGGGTTGTTGTTAATGTTCTGCGGGGGATTTTCAATGTCCCCGCCTTCATGTACTTGTTAATGATTCTTTGTAGTGTGAAACAGCTCTCTGTTGAATGCTGGATCGTTCGATGAACCTGGAAGTATTTGGGATCCGCCCTGGTCGCCGCATCGGGCTCTTCCGCTGGAATGCCCTTTGGTTCATAAACCGTTCCACCTTGGACCATTGCATTATAACAACTCACAACCTCTTCTATCGTATAAGGCAACAGTGGCGGGTCTTCTCTGTCCCTTCCAAACTTTATCTTGTTTTCCTTCTTCGGTGCCTTGCCCCCATCCGTTCCTTCGATGTACCCCACTCGTGGAGGCTGAGGCCTTCCTCCCCCAGGTTGCATCGGCTGCCTGAACATCATAGGTACCACCACCGGGTTTGGTCGTACAACCAGTGAGATGTTCCTTGTGGATTTTAGGAACGCTAAAAAAGTTCCCTCGCGCGTCTCGTTGATCAGGTGGCATATGTACTCAGGGAGCAGCCCCTCCACACAGATCTGTAATAGTTTAGACACCTTGGCCTCCTCTCTTACATCGAGGGACCTTTCCCTGAACCTTCGAACGTATTCCACCATGTCTTCTCCCGGCCGTTGTCTCTCTCTCCCTAATTGGGTCAGAGTAAACTCATCCTCTGCCAGAAAGAACTTCTGGACGAACAACACATGCATCTCTTCACACGTAGAAACACTCTTGGGGGCCAAGTAGGAGTACCAAGTATATGCTTTATCGGTTAGGGATTTGGAGAACTCCCTCAAACTGAGATTATTATTGTTGCAATGCGCCCCCAAGTGTTCGATAAAACGTTTAATATGCTCCTTCGGATTTCCCCCCTTTCCTGTGTATTTTTTGAAGATAGGAGGAACATAATCCTTTGGATAAGGCTCGTCGTTGTATTCCTGAGGGTAAGGTGTTCGAAAGTCATCGTAGACCGAAGCTACCTCACCCACAGATTGCGAGGAGGCCTGCATGAACTTCAGCATCTCCTTTTGCATCTCCCTTCTCATTTCTTCCATGGGGGATGGGGCAATGACCAATGGGGTCACAGGAAGAATGCCCGTTATAGCTGGGTCCATCGTTACTGTTGGGGCCATTGACACTCCAGAGGTTCCCACCGCTGGATTCATGACGGAGGGTATGCTTTCCGGGGTTATTCCCATTGTACCTGCACCTGGTGGGGCCGTTGGGGCTGCTCCTGGTGTGACGAAGGAATTGGCTTCGAATCCTCCCAGCACTGTTGAAGCTACGGGGGTCTGTAAGAACTCATAAAACTTACTCATGAGGAGGGCCACCTGAGCAGGTCCCAGCCCAGCATTCATGGAAGCTTGCGTTACCCCTGGAGCGCCTGGTGCTGTCTGAACTGGAGGCACTTCTATTCGAGGAGCCCCGTCCCTTAGGGCCTCCAGTTCTCGTGTTGCTTGCTCTTCACTATGTTGAATGTCATCAAAATTGAGCCTTCGATTAACTTTATCTTGTGCCATACTCCTTACTTAGAAGAATGCCTCCCAGTAGAGTCGCCAAATGTAAGAGGGTACTTTAGATTATAGATGGAGGCGTAACCCCTTTTGAGTATGGTAATGATAAGTTAATTAGCCCAAGACCTTGGATTAATGATAGAACATACAAACGTAAACCTAATGAAGACGAACTCAGTTTAAACTCACAAGTCTCTCATGTAAAGGAGATAGTAATGAACTTTTAGAAGTAACTTAGGTACAGGGAGAAAGAAGTAAGCACCCTAGATACACCTTGGTAGGTAGGTGGAAAGACACCATACACCCTCAAGAATCTCTGTCAAGTATTAAAAGCTTCGCAATAAATAACAATGGTGAGTGGATAAACCCTCTGGTTTGCAATAACTCTCTCTCTCATGTGGGTCTCTAGTAATAACTCCAGAGTTCTCTAAAAAGATCATATCTCTCCTCAAGGGTGGTTGGGGTCCTTAAATAGTCCCCCAAACCATCCCCGAGGCAACTCATTCATTAAAAACTATGAAAGACATCCCTCATACTTTATGTCACAACATTAAATGCCTGATGCACTAGTTGCCTCCACGTCATAAACATTAAATGCTAAGACATGCCTTTTGCCTAACCACTGTGTGTCAGGGGGAGTTGTTGTTGCAGGGGTGGCTCACCAAATCCCTGATAGCCCCAAATACCATGGTGGTTTACTCAAGTGCAGGTCTGTCATTGTTTAGCTGGCTAATGACATCACCAATAGTAAATGTGACATTAAGTAGAGGGTTGTTTGGTTCATAACTCAACACCCAATGGAACTCCAAGCTGCTCCGCCTGAGGTTCCACGATCAGGGTCCTTCGGTGTTTTACTAGGTGTATCTAATATGGTTAGGACAAGCCCCAACGGTGCCTCACTTCTCAATCTTGCAAACCAAGTCCCTCTAAAGTTCCCACGACGAGGTCATTCGATAGAGCATGAAATCTCTCCCAGACCCTGCCAAGCCTAGTCTCTCGCAGGTACCGTTTGACCTCACACAAACTCATTATTATTCTCGTTACATTATTACAACCATTGTAGTTTACAGTCAACATAAACAGAAATAAAATATGACTAATTCAACAAGCTAAAGTATGAGTTTCCATGCCCAGCTCCCTCGCCTGAGTTTCCATGCTTGAGTTGCCTCGGTTGCTTAATCTCAAACACTATTGTCAATTAGGGAATTATCCCTAATCTCAGGATTACCTTCAATACCCCTCTATATTTGGCCCCTCGTGGAGGGATTTTTTGTGGGAATAAGAAATGCCCGCATGAAACTTCTCAATCCGATGAACCTTCTCTGCGTGAAAAAATTCTGGTCTTCTTTCCCCTGTTAGAACCACAATGATATAGTCTCTTGGAAAAAGAAAAATTCTCCCCGATGTACCTAAGTCGAGGCGCCATTCTCATTGGGGCTGGGGCGAAGGGACATCGCCATTTTTTCCTCATGCTGAGGCAAATATGAGGTTGAAACCTTAGATCAAGAAGTGAGTCAGAGCTGGTCAAAGGTCAGATTATAGAAGCTACTAAGAGCATTATCCAGGATGATGATAATCCTGAACAAATTACATAGGTAGGTTAAACACTGGATCCTATCTTTAAATAGGAGCTAGTGATATTCCTAAGATAGAAAAAGAATGTGTTCACTTGGAGCCATGATGATATACCTGGGATTAACCCTAACTTACTCTGTCATGAGCTCAATGTCAACAAAGATGCCAAGATGATTAAATAGATATGTAGAGTGTCCAGTCCCGAGAAGAATCAAGATATATAGGAGGAGGTAAAGAAGCTTTAAAAAGCTTCTTTCATTGAAGATGTTAAGTATCCAGAGAAGTTGGCCAATGTTATTATGATAACAAAGAAGAATAACAAGAGGAGAATGTGTGTAGATTTCATAGACTTGAATAAAGATTGACCAAAGGATCATTTTTCTTTTCCCAGGATTGATCAGCTGGTGGATGCTACGTCGGGACATGAGTTGTTGTGCTTTATGGACGCCCATTCTAGTTACAACCATATCAAAATGAAGCCTAAAGATAGGGAAACTACAGCTTTTATTACCCCCCTCCCCCTGAGGAACTAATTGATATAATGTGATGCCCTTTGGTCTTTAAAATGCAATGAAACCTATCAGAGATTGGTGAACAAGGTTTTTGAAGATCAAATAGGCAAAAATATGGAGGTCTATGTGGATGATATTTTGACGAAGAGAAAGAAAGCCTCCAATGACATTACTGATTTAAGCCAAACTTTTGACCAGTTAAAGAAGCATCAGATGGAGTTGAATCCGACCAAGTGTGTGTTCGACGTGCAAGAAGGGATGTTCCTCGACTTCATAGTCAATCAGAGGGAATTAAAACAAGTCCATATAAATTAAAATCTTTGATTAAAATGCAATCGCCGACCAGTAAGAAGGAAGTTCAATTGCTCGCTAGGCGAGTAGCTGCTTTGAACAGATTTATGTCCTAAGAAGCAGACAAATGTCTACCATTCTTCAAGGTGCAGCGGAAGACCTTTGAATGGAATGAAGAATGTGAGAAAGATTTTTAAGAATTGAAGAAGTATTTTGGATCACCCCATTGCTCTCTTGACCAATTTTTGGAGAGAAATTATATTTGCACTTAGCCATTTCTGAGTCGGCTGTGAGCTTTGCTTTACATGGATAAGACAATGGATTACAGAAGCCAGTTTACTACACTAATAAGGAATTTTGAGGAGTTGAAATCAGCTAACCATGACTGGAAAAATTATCCTTAACACTTATTGATACGTACACATGTATGAAACCATATTTCCAAGCACATACCACAGTGGTGTATACTGACATGCCTCTTCGACAAGCCCTCCACAAATCTGAGAAGTCGGGAAGACTAATGTACTAGGCAGTAGATTTAGGAGAATATGATATTGTATATGAGTCGATATTCTCAAAAAAAGGCCAAGCTATAGAAGATTTCATTGCAGAATTTACTTATTCGGATGTTCCAGAGCAACAAGGCTTTTCGACCAAGCAAACCCCGCAAGAGGAAAGTTCAGCCAAAGTAGCTAATCACCAAATGGCAAAACAGACCTCGAAAATGGAGAGCTCAATCGAAATACCTGCCGACCAACCAGAATCATCAAGGAAATAGGAGATGGCACAAAGATATGAGGAGGAAATTAATAAGACATTCCATCATGGGACATTAACATACTAAAGTTTTAGTAGCAACATCCCGGTATGGAATCTATATATGGATGGATTCGAATGTGCTACAAGTAGCAGAGCAAGCAAAATACTCAATACCCCTGATGGGATTAATATTAAATACACTCTCAGATTCTAGTTCTTGAACTCTAATAACTAAACAGAGTATGAAGCCCTAATAATGGGATTGAACTTAGCTCATTCGCTAAGCACCAAGCAAGTTACGGTGCACAGTGATTCATAGCTGGCAGTTAATCAGATATTAAATTTGTATGAAGCCAAACGAGAGTTGATAACTAGGTACCTTGCTAAAATAGTGGAGGTCATAGTTAAATTTCTAACAGTTCAGATGAATAAAATTCTAAGAATCGAGAATGACCGAGCTGATGAACTTTCTCGGTTAGAATCAGCCATAAGGATTGAACTCGGAAGGACCATCCCAATAGAGATTCTAACTCATCGGAGAATTGGTGAAGGTTTGATGATCAGTTTCGTTGTAGTAAATATGGGACCCTCCTAGATAGATCCCATCCGAGTATACATTGAAGATAAAACTCTACCAACAGATCCCATAATGGCCAAAAAACTCAAGTACAAATAAGCAAGGAACGTAGTGGACAAAGGAGTTTTATATAGAGGAGGGCTAACAACCACTTTACAGCATTGTGTTCACCCAGCAGAGGTTTAAAACTTGATAAAAGAAGTTTATGAAGGGTCTTGTGTAGCTTATATGGCAAGAAGATCGTTGCTATAATGAATCAACACCTAGGGATACTATTGGATGACTATGAGGGCAGATTATGAAGCCTTTGAGATGAAGTTTGACTAATGCCAAAGGTTCTTTGACATTCATAAAATCTCGCATGCTATTTTTACTCCAATTACTTCACCTTGGTCGGTTGCTATATGGGGAATAGACTTGGTCGGGTCACTATCGACTACCGGAGGAAGGTTCAAATATTTAATCATCGATGTGGATTACTTCACCAAATGGGTTGCAGTAGAACCATTGGTGGACGTGCCCTTTGAGAAGGTGTATCTGTTTATCTGGAAGAGCATCATTTGCAGATATGATTTACCATATGCTTTTATCACTGATCATGGCACGCGGTTCAATAATAAAGAGTTCGAAGCATATTGTGCCCAATCCAAGAACCAAAAGCTGCAATCTTCTCCAAATCATCCTCAAAGCAAGGGGCAGATAGAGGTGACAAATAAAACTTTTCTCAATGGATTAAAGAAAATACTTGATGACGCCAGGGGAAATTGGATTAATAAATTGCATTCGATTTTATGGGCATACCTAATAACTCTAAGGGCTACTATATGAGAAACACCATATATGCTTGCTTTTGGGATGGAAGCAATGGTACCTATCGAGCTCGATTTACCAACTCATAGAGTACTAAAATTTGACTCTCCTGTCAGTGATTTAATGCGAGGCTAGACCTTGATATGCTGTAAGAGGTACGCAAAGAACCTTCTCTAAGGAATGCTTCTTATCAACAAATGACTGCTCGTTTCTACAACAAAAGGGTTAAGCCGACCAACTTGAAAGAGGGGGATTATGTTCTTAAAAAGGTGATTCAGAAAAACAATAAGCTTGAAGAAAATTGACATGGACCCTACCACATCTCATCAATCATCTTACCAAGTACTTATCGGATTAAAACTTTAGAAGGGGAAGAATTTAAAAATCCTTAAAATGCCGAGCATCTCAGAAAATATTACCAGTAATCGGACAACTTTTGTAATCATTTTTGTTTTAATCTTAATAAAGAGTTGGTTGTTTCCATTTTTTTTACTTTTTATTGGAGTATGGTGATATGCATCCCCACAATACAAAATTTTAAATCCCGAGTACTTAGTCGACAAGGCAATAAAACCCAAGTCAATACAGGATTTTAGTCCTTAGTACTTGGTTAAGAAAAATTAGTGGTAAAACTCGGTTTAAAAATCAATAAGTTTTATCTGAACTAATTAAAATGAAGGAAGAACGTGTAAAAATTCCTAAACACGAATATAAACACACATTCCCCATACGCTTCGTCACCACTAGTAATTAAAATTAAACTTTGATGTAAAAATCTAGGTGCGTTACTAGAACATATGGCAATACCATTGGTAATTAGTGCTAAACTTGCATCTAAAAATCTAGGTGCATTAGTAGAACCTATGACAGCATCAGTGGTAACTGGTGCTGAACTTAGGTCTATAAATCTAAGTGCATCAGTAGAACCTATGATAACATCATTGGTAACTGATATTAAATTTAGGCAAATGTCTAAGTGTATTAATAGAACAAATGGCATAAAAAATTCATCCAGACATTCAGAAATTAACAAGATAAGTTAATAAAGAAAACAATGCATTTCATTTAGATGAATGTCGTTACATGCAAATATTGTTTTACAAATGAGTTATAGGAAAACTACTCTACTGGACGTTTTCCTTCAGACTTGGAGGAATTCGACACTTTTTCCATGCCTATAGGAGGGTCATCCAGGTTATAAGGAGATTTGATAAAATTATAATCTTAAAGCATTTCTATTACTACTGCTCGGCGTGTCTAATAAATGTGAAGGCCGAACAACCTCTAACTCATCGTACAGTCCATAATCCCCTAAATATTTGGATACTAGGCATTGGGGAATGGATTCTACAAGTATCCAACTAATGTTAAGATTAAAGGGATATTTGTCACAGTCTAAGAACCCAGGATCCACCCAGTACCACAGCCTACTATCCTGATCAACCTTCATAATAGTCAAGCAATTGGTCCAGCCCTACTAATAACCTTCACACTGAGCTTGACTTAAGTGGTCATCAAACCACCCAATAGCTTCATTATCCTTCCATCCATACCTCTCTAGGCTTTTTGTGAAACTGGAAGGCCAATTTCTCTACTTGATGTTTAAGTTTCTTCAACACTCCATCCTTAGCTTGCACCTGAGAGGATTGGCCGAAAATTTTATAATTTTGAGTCTTTAGTTTTTAGGACAACTCAAAAAGTGCTCGGTTCTTGTCTTTCAGCTGGACGACTTGGTCAGCTAAGGTTTTTATGTTCTTGCCTCATCAACTATTGGTCGGCTGACCCTTTGTCTGGTAGAGGAGGCACGCTTAAACTTTTTCAGATTCTCCATCTCTTCTCTCAAACTTGCATTCTCACTTTCTAGAAAAGAAGCGCCTTCATTGGCAGAAACAACATAAGGATTTTTCAAAGAGATAAGTTCACTATTTTGGTAATCTCTCGAGCCTCATCAACTTCAGACTTCAAAAGAATCCTTCCTAAAAGCGGAAGCACGTTTCTCCAATTTCTCTTTAAAACCCAAACTTCACTTAAATACTTGTACTTAGCTTCATAGTCATCATAAAGAAAAGCCTTGCCCTCATTATTCTCCTCTTAAAGTTTTTCAATCATCTCGCAGTAAGTCACTTTATTGGCCACATCTCGATCAAGAAGAAACTTGAGATAAGTATATTCATGATTGGCTTAATCAGTAGCGTTTGCGTCGAGCAATTACGTCAATTCTTTATCGATTAAATCCATGTGACCAACCTTGAACAAACTGTTGCAGCACTTGAGTAGATAGAATCATTGGAAGAAAGCTATTCCATCTTGACCATAAACTAGAAAAATGAAGTAATAGTAAATCAACAAAATAAAAAGATATAATAATAGCCAATAAATGACAAACGGTACGAAGAAAACGTTCTTTTATTGATATATAAATGGAAGTTACAAGAACAAAAGAAACAAAAAAAGGCACAAAATACAAAGAACAATTTCAGAACAAGTTTACACCTTCTTTTTATTAGTCTCAACATCATGGTTTCCACCCAAGTCAGCAAAAGGGGAAGTTGGCTTATCTTGCTCGGCTAAGGGGATGGCTGACTGAAAAACAGTTTTAAGTTGGTCGGCTAAAGACTCAACCACTACAGAAGACTCCCCATAACCAACATCATCCTCAAATACATCATCTATGTTAGGGGGAGATCCAGGGTCATGTCTCTAGAAGAGCTCAGAGTTTTTAGCAGTGCCGACCTTCTTGGGTGTAGTCGACCAACCATCCTTGAAATATTTTTTCTTTGCGTACTCAATATGAGAAGAGGTAGTATTCATGGGCTTATCCTATCCCTTATTGAAGGAATCTTCCTTTGACTTCTTTCTCTTGGCCTTCTCGGCAGAAAGTCCCTTAGTCACCTTAGCCAACTGCTCTCCAGTGGCCTTTACCCTGCGCTCAACTTGAATGGTAGCCACGCAAGCCTTCTGTCGAGCTTCTTCGATACATTTTATTTTTTCTTACCAAGCCTTCTTCTCCATTGCCAAGAACCGTTGTGAATCCAGCAAAGATCTTTTGATACCATAAAATGCCTCTTCCACATCATTCGAAAAAGAACGAAGAGCATCGTCCTTCTATAACATCTAGTTAAAATCAACTAAGAACTGCAAAGAAGAAAAGAAAATTTGGCACAAGAAATGGAAGACAATGCACAAAGAAAGCATAAAGAAAGAGGTCTGACCAGATCAAGGCTTTGAGAATCCCTCTTAGATATCTTTAGTAAGGGCACTGAAGTAGTAGCACCCTTGTGGTCTGGAAGAGTACCAGACTTAATTAATTTCCTGGCCACGCCAAGGCCCATGGCCAACGATGGGCCAACACCAGATGGAATAATACCGACCAATCTTTATTGGTCGACATAAACATCTTCTTCAACCTAATTGGCAACAAGACCCCTTCTCAAACGTTTTGAAGGATAATCCTCTCCCTTTTTGGTTGGGGTCTTCTTCCCAGCATCATCCTTCTTTGTGTCTCACCATCCACAGGCTTGTGGGTGTCAGTAGTAGTAGCATCTCTAAGAAGGTTTGTAATCTCCTTTTTCCCATGCTCATCAAAAGATGAAGGTCTGAATCAAAAAAAGAGGAGGGGCTGATACCAGGTTCACCACCACCAGAGATAGTGGTAAATGAAGTGGACACAAGGTCTTTGTCCAAATCTCTCACAATAGAGGTCATAACAGCTGTAGGTCGGGCTACAAAAGAAGTAATAGAACTTCTATATTACAGTAAGTATGAAGCCGACCTAGTATGCTCCTCGCATATTCTTTGATGAATGCCCCAAAGAAACTTGAGCTCGTCAAACTTAATGTCACTCTCATTGGGACTTTTTTTCTTCCTCGCAACTGCAAGAAAATAAACAACAAATGTTAATTAGACATAGCAGCAGGTAATTCATCAGCATGAGTATACGAAATATATTTATTATAACCTATTCCATGACCCTCTTGAGGGAATTTTGGTATGGTGTATACTTCATCCCCTTTAAGAGTTACATATTATCAATTTTTAGCAATAACATCATGATCCAAGGAGACCCTATTGGAGTCCGGCAAATTGACAATTAGAGCTCTATTAACAGACATAGTCTTCAAATAATATGTACTCACACTTGTGACCCATTTGTAACAGAACATGATTTCATGGATACGGAAATGGGCCCATGGATTCGATTAGCCTGTGGACACCATTAACTATTATCTAGGTGTTGAGGGATACTCTAGCAAGTACAACATCAAAGTATTGACAAAACTCTAAGAAAAAATTATTTAGGGGAAAAGTGAAGCCACATTCAGCTATGAATAAGGAAGGAATCCAATGAACTTCAGATAAAGAAAAAACATCCACAGGGGGACTAGGGAACTCTAAGTCTACCCAGTATGGTATATTCCATTCTTTCTAAACTCATCTTAAGAGACAACCACATAAACCATGATGTAATATGAAGAAAAGAAGAAAAGGAAATGATTCTTACAAAAGATTAAGGATTTAACAAGATCTAAAAGAAAGGAAGAATGATTGCGCGAAAGCTCAAGAGAAGCAGCAACACTTAGAAGGTTTGGAGTAAAGAGACAATTAAGAAATTTACTACCTTTTATAGATTGCCTCAAAAATCGAAAAATGTAATGGTTAAAGTGAAGCGATGATTGAAATTATGGCGGCGATACAAAAAAGACGTATTTACCCTGAGGCGGTTCGCTATAATTCAGGATATATACAAAAACACCATTGGCAATATACGCCACCAGTAATACCAGTAAAATCTTAAAAATAAGGGAAGTTGGCGATTGACCAAGCATCATAAATGTAGCCCGAGCCACGACCAAGACTAAATGGTCCATATTTTCAAGCAAGCGTCAAGCATGAAATATTGGGGGCTTCTGCTGATACCAAAAAATTATCCACCTACGTGGACCAATCAGAGATGAACACATGTTATCCTACATGACAAGAATCCTAGTCAGTAAGTAATAGCTTCACCGACCAGCATAAAGAAGGCCGATGAACACTAAGGAGGCCGACCAACACAATCAGTAGAGCGCCAACAGTCAAGAACATTATGGACATTATGTACTGATGTAAATGCCTAATTTATAAAGGCATTCCATCCTTTAATATTCCATCTCTTTATTTCCCTACTTGGCTATAAATACATTGTAGTCCCGTCATCAAGGTAAATATCCATAAGGTTCGAAACACTCTCAACGAAAGGCGAGACATAATATAAGGTAATAAAAATCACAGTGGATATAGGCTTTCCCAAATAGCCGAGCCACTTCAAAAACCTTTTGTATATCTCTCTTTTACTTACTTATTTTTATTTATGATTGAAGAATTAGATTTATTCTAGTTTTTTCCGTCAACAACATATGCAAATTTTCAAGATAATTAAAACACCTTTTATTATTCATAAGGAAAACATCCCTCTTACCAAAAATAAAGAAAAACCTCCAATTTGGAAAAGAAAATAGTTTCAAGTCACTCATCAAATAAATTCCTCAAAGAGAAAAACATCTCAAAACTTCTTAAAATTTTCAAATAAACCCATAAGATATTATCACCATTTATATATTTTTGTTCATTATGAATGCATAAAAATAAAAAAAGGGAGAGATGGAATGACACATTAGGAAGGATTCATAGTTTAAGACCAAATATCGTAACAATGACCTTAGAAACCGAACATATTCAAAGTAAAATGTAGATCCTTAATCATTATCATCACCTTTTTTAAAGTCGTCATTACTTCGATAATTATGTATCTTTCTATCCTATTATCTCTTCGAAAAAGTACACCACAAAACCTTGTAAAACTGACCCATTATCATGTCTTGAATAACCCATAAGAGAATATTCATCAATATAATAAAGAGCAACCTCTTAAATCATGAAATCAACTAATAGCAAAAAATATCCCACTTTGAGTCGACTCAAAGTGACTTTTAAATAGTTCATTTTGGGCTACTTATCCTTAATTTAATATTACAAATTCCTCCTAGATACCTCATTCTTTTCCTTATATATGAACCAAACCTTCCCTGTCCTCCTAAACATTATCCAATTTTAAGAAAAATGCCTACTTAACCACGGATAATGGATGTCCAAGTAACTTCCTACCTGAAAATAAAATCATATTTATGAGGCTCTCCCCATCAATTCTGTTGGCTTTAACCTAAAATACCATTTCAAAACAAACTCGCCTATTGAATTTAAATATCTACCTAACTATTGCAATCGTTCTCTCGAACTAGGAAGGATATTCTCTTCGATTTTCTTTTAAGATGAACTTCCCCATATCTATCACACGTTTATTACGTAATGATGGGTAGGTTTCTTATAAATTTTTGAAAATGTATACACTTACTTAGTGAAGGTGTTTTATGCAAACATTATATTAAAATACCACTAAATTTTAACCCTTATTTTCTTCCCCAAATACCTCTCTCTCCATCAGTCTTGAAGAGTGTCGAGACTTCCAAAAACGGATTTGGCATATATGCGACCAATAATTGGGAAAATTATTTCGGCTTCGATCCCATTCAAGATACAAACTTCCTAGTTGGACATATGATTAAAAATTACCCAAACTTGAAACTTACTTTCTTTCATCTCTCCACAAAATCTAGAATCATTCATAACATTCTTGGAATATTCGCTCTTTCTAGGATAGGGAAGTCCTCTACCATGTTAAAGTCTGGCATCTTTATAAATTGGTTTATTGAGAAATAAATTTCGGTTAACCTCTCATAAGATATCACAAGCCACATAGGGACATTGTAAGGAATTTTTTTTAATTGAGTCAATTTGTATTTATTGTCTTAATTCTAGAGAAAACATTTTAAGACATAAGTTAGGCTTTGTTTATTGACCTTCCAAGACTATGACGTTTTTTATTAAAGAAGTAGAAGTAAAACTTAAAGATTACATATCGTGCTTTGTTTCGTGCCACATTTCATCTTCATGTTTTCAAGGATCTCTCAAGTATGAATGCGTATGAATTTTGATCCTTCGGATTTATTATTTTTGGTTGTTTATTTTAACAAATTGTTTGGAGATTATTTAAATGAATTTAAAAAATATATTAAACTCGTTCGAATGGAAATATATGTTTTGTTCAAACGAACATAAAATGAGGTTTTTTGTTTAAGTAATATAGTTTGAAGTTCATTTGATATTAATTCGAACCAGTTGAGATTCTCGTTTGAACGAGTTTGGATTTAAATTGAATGAGGTCTTATTTTTATTCAAAAAAACTTTCTAAAAAACATTTCTCCCTGAAAATCATTTTTTTTATTTAAACGGGGTCTGGTATCAATTTTTAGAGTTATTTTTGGGCAACAAATGTTTTCCCATACATATCTAGAAGCTCCCAAACTCCCGTTCCAACTAAAATGTCTAAGATCCAAGTTTCGTATTTAGATGTACTTTGCGATTTTGTTTTAAGAGCTCCAAGAATGTTTCATTCATCATCATCTTCGTTTAGTATGTTTCGTACCATGGATTCCGTATTTGATGTTTACACATGGTGAAATTCGTGTTTGTGCTATTGTGGTAAAGAAGTGGTGCATCTGTATTTTGTATTCGTAAATGGTCGCTGAGTTGGTTTGATAGATACAGAGGCATGTGGACTCACAAGTTATAAAAGCTTGTATGGGTAGATCCCTAAGTTACACCGTGCAGGAGAGGTTGAAAATCAAAGACATGTCAAGGCTTGCAAGGTCGTCAAGTCATTGAGTAGGTCATTTGTCAACTTTTATAAAACCTCAGCATGGTTATTTGTATAATTAGTCCATCCGAGGGTTTTTCCATTATGGATTTTCCTCATATAGTGGCATGTTATGGTTGATTTATTTATTTTATCATATATCACCTAGATGCATGTTTTAGTTTAGATGAAAGTTTTCTAAATTGGTTTTTCCCAACAACTTGGTTTAAAATTGGTGCAAAGTTTTATTACGGTTAATTTTGTTTAATGTTTATTTACTTAATTTGAAAAATTAAAAATTAACTTTCATTGTTTAGATTATCCCTGCATACCCACTACCTTTCAGGGTCTTCAAATTGGCATCAGAGCAAGTACACTAAGTTATTGTGTTAGATATGTATCTTAGGCATTGATTTTTCTAGCTTTTATTTGGAGTGTCATTCGATTTCTAGGGAACTAGTGTTTAATGGTATAATTATATACACTGGAAAACGCTTATGAAATTATCACTTAATGCAATAGATGAGCGAGTATTAAAAATAGTATGTAATAGTTGGTCTGAACCCACAACCTTAGTTGGTGACTATAGGATTCTCAAACTCATAGAATCATGGAGCAAAGAAGAGCAAAGGTTGGCCAACTATATTTATCAAGGTTTAAATCGTATGTTTTGCTATATCACACCAGAGGAATTTTGTCGTATTTTGACATTTGAAATGTATAAAGAGGCTTGGAATATACTCTAACTTACCCATGAAAGTACTAGTTTTGTGAAGGCTTATAAAATCAAAAATCTCATCACTTAGTTTAAAACCTTTAAGATAGATGAAAGTTGAAACTTCGATGAGTCCTACGCTAGATTGTCTGATATTATGAACTCATCTTTTAATTTAGGAGAGAGAATACTCGTAAACTAAGTAGTCAAGAAAACCTTAAAGTCATTTCCAAAAAGATTTTATTCAAAAGTAACGGTTTTGAATTCCTTGGGTACTTTAAACATTATGAAAATATATCTTATAGGTGATATTTAAACTTATGAGCTCGATATGTTTTCCTCTAAAATGAATAAGAAAGACAAGGGCCTTGACTCAAAAGCTCGACAGGAGGAAACACTTATTTTAGATGATGAACCTGATATCGATTTTGATGATATGGCCATGTTTGCAAAGAAGTTTAGAAAATTTCTGAAGTTTTAAAAAGAATAAAAATATGGAAATAAGTTTGAGAAAAATAAGTATAACAAGTCCGATCAATTTCCTAAAAATCATAGTGATAAATTTAAGACGGTGTGTGTGAGGGTTATAACCATAGGGCATCAATGTATTTAACTAAACTAAGGAAGGGAGGAAAGAAACTGAAGGTGTATAATGCCATCCTTAGGGATAATGATTCGAAATAGGGATCCAATTTCCCTATTGAGTGCAATTAAACCGCGTTTGCGGCCAGTCGTAAGAGACCGAATGAAAAATCTTCCATAATTTTGAGCATGATACTTCCAAGACCATTATTTTTTTATCCTAAGTAAGTGATGGTGAAGATAGTGGAGAAGAATATGTGGATGAAAAAGAGTGTAAGGAGATTGAACTATAAGTTGCCTTTTGTGAATTGTGTGTGGAGTTGTTAAAATTAAAAAAGGAAACCTTGAAGTTGGATGCCGGGATGAAAAATTGTTCCATATGCGCTAGTAATGCTAAATTGATTGAGGATATTAGAGTATCTGATATAAATTTTAATGAGAAACAGGTGTAAGTTAAGGGTGAGAGAGACCTTCGTGGTTTAAAGGAGGTATTAAAGAAGGAGCTTCTTGAGTTGAAGAATCCAAAAAATTTCTCGAGTCTAGAACTATTGAGTTATAGGATAGATTTAGAGACTCGAGTAGTGTCACATATGATTTTGAGACTAGGACTGAAAAGTTGGTTAACACGTCAGGCACCATATGAATTAAACATGATGAATGTGGGATTTTATTTAATGATCCATATTCGTCCACTAATAAAGCCAACACCATGCATTTAAGAGTCTCAATTGTTGCTAAGAACATTAAAAAAACTTTACCCTCAGGTAACACCCCTCATTGTGTCTACACATGTATACATTTCGGTAGGAAAGGTCATATTAGGAGTTTTTTCTTTAATCTTAGAAATTGTCCTATAAAGTCAAAACCTAGACTCACTAAGATTTTCAAAACCTTAGAGCATCATATTACACCTACATGGTTATAAGATTCGATTTGGATGCCTTTTCATGTTAGACTAGCTGATTCTCAAATGCCTACACAAGAGACTTCTTCTACTATATCTAGTGGTTGATTGTGTTAACATGTTTTCATACATTAGCATTTTTACTTCATGATATATGCGTTTACTAGTTGTATATAGTTTGAGTCCTATGTATTTTGATTTTTATTTATAAGGTCTTATTGAAAAATATGAAAATATTTTTTGTCTTTTGAGTTATTTTTTAATGGGTATCATTTTGAAAGATGTTTAAAAACTCAAAAATATTTTTTTATTTCTGTCTAGTTTAGTTTTACATATTTTGTATGGAATAATGTGTTTGAATCCACTTTATTCCACGCTTCCATATGTCTAAGACATTAGATTATGATTTTCAATACTTCGGATAGTTCTTAATTATACTTCCAAGGCATTGTTTGACTTTGATTTTCTTTATAGGTTTACTTTGCATATGCTTCCACAGATAAATGCATGGAAACTTTTGAATTGTAGTTTCACATTTTACATTTGAGGTATGTGAGATGTTCTCCCATTAATCTTGTCATCTAATATTTTATGACTATGGAGGATTTATGCATATAATAACTTTTCCCATGAATATGTTAATTTTTATTAAAATATATGAGGATGCAAGGAAAATGACTATGAAAGGAGTAAATCTCCTTTGCAGTACAACCACAGTTGGCAAAGATCCTAAAAAACGAGAGGCAAAAGGAAAAGATTAAAGGCCAAATAATTTGTTTGATTGATTTTCAAATATGGTTTCTTCAAAAGACTTGAGTGAGAAAATTTATTATTTATTGAGGTGTCATTGTTGAAGATAAATGGATTTTTACAATGAATCCGAGTTATGTTTATCATGTCATGACAGTATTGATTTATAAAATCGTCAAAATTCTAGGCTTCTATGCATTGTGTTTATTTATTCTTTAAGTTTACTTTATTTATCATTTGAGGCCAAATCTTAGTTTGGTAAAGTTTTGTGGTCAAATATAATTCCATGTGATTTTTTAAGGATTGAGTCATAATTTATTTTTATCTACTTCACACATAGTTTTTCCATTTCACAAATTTAGACACATCGATACAATGGTAATGTGTACATCTTATGTGTTTTGGGTCATTTTTTTGGTCATTTGTACTATATATATTTGCATAAGTGTCATTGGTATATTTTTCATATTTATATGTATGGTATCATTTTCTTTTGAGTATTTACGTATGCATCTAATCGCTTTTTTCCATGCACTTTATCTTTAAATCAAATTGGCATGTTGTATGATCATGTTAGTACATCTTGTTTCTTATTTTCATTGATATCAAAAGTATCATTATGTATTCAAGTGGGTATCATTTTTGTATGTATTAACTGATCATTGTGTGGATTATTTGTGCATGTGTTGCCATGTGTGTTTTGTTGCAATTTACACCCTTTAATAGTATTATTTCTATTCCTAAATTTCAATTGATATCATATGTTCTAACATTTATAGGGAGATATATTTTGTGGGGGAGAAATAGTTATACGCATTCTTTCTTTGTCTATACCTAAACAAAAAGGGCGAGAAAAGTTATTTTTCCATTAGTGTTTTGAGTACACATTTTATCTTAGAGGGAAATGTCTTACCTAGGACAATTAAAATTATTATACACAAGGGGAGTTTTATTAATATCAATGTTTTATACTTGTTATGTTATCTTTGCATTTGAAGGTGTGATTAAGTATTCAGGTTTCAAGATGACAAAGTTTACAAGTATTGAAAGATACTCAAGGCATGTGTCTCTCGAGCGTCTGTACTTTTTCCTTTGGGTTTTGGGATTGAGTCTTAGAGAGATTGATGACCCATAGGTATTTTATTTTTATTTTTTTTCCCAGAATAGCAAAAAGGAGGAGATTTGTAAGCACAAATTTCCAATTTAGTAAATTTTATATATTGACTTAATTATGAATAAAATATTTTGAGCCATATGTTACTTTGTTTTTTGACCTTTCAAGACTATGGCATGTTTTATTGAAGACGTAGTGGCGAAGATTTAGAGATTACTTCTTGTGTTGTGTTTCGTGCCACTTTTCATCTTCATGTTTTTTACGATCTCTCAAGTATGAATGAGTATGAGTTTTTATACTTGGAATTTATTATCTTTGGGTGTTTGTTTGGAGCAATTTTAAACCTCGATAATTTTATAAACTTATTGATCCTCATTGAAAGTAATGAAGAAAATGTCCATGATCTTCTCTTTCAAGAATCCAACACTCAAGTTAGTTTCTTTAACACATATAACTCTTATAATATTATCAAGTAAATTCGACTCTATCTATTCATTCATCCACTATGAAATCCATAATCTTCAGAAAAATAAAACCCATCTTAAGAAATGTCAGTCACCACCAAACAAACTTCTAATCACATGTACATCATTAGCATGCCTTATGGGATAATAACAACAACCGAGTGTACTCATTGATTCCTTACCACTATTATCCACCTCAAAATATTCCTACAAAAATGTTTAAACGAAATGGGGTGTTCGACATTCCAGTGGAGAATATTCATCTTGAAGTTAACACCAATATTAACCCTTATAGAGCCCCTCTATAATCTTGTCGAAGAATATTTCCCAGCAAATGTGAGTGAACCCACCTATGGAAACATTAAGGAAAATTTTTATGTGAACCGTTAGCACATAAAAATCATGTGAAATCGCTCCTCATATTCAACAAGTTTATGTTACATTTTTACATTTATAAGAACGACGTTGTTTTACTTTCGCATCTTTACATTTATAACAACATTATTTTTTCGTCACCCGTGATGAAAACATCAAAACTAAATATTCATTAACATTGAACACAATAAATGACGTTGGAACACAAGGACCCAAATTTAAAATTCTTTAAAATAAACGAGATGGTTCAAAGAAATTTTCAGCTACAATTTCAATTCAAATTTAAAACATAAACAAACTTCAAATTTTAATTTCTTCCAAATTAAAATTAAACTAAACTATAAGTGAAATAAAAACTACTCAAACATTAATTTCACTTAAATCCAATTAATTCAGCTCAACTTTTTAAATTTGCCTAACAATAATTAATTCATTTTTCAATATAGGCCAAACAAAATTAAAACAAATTTTATCTAATTAAATTGTGTTGACATGAATTAAATTAAATTAAATTCACCCAAATATATTTTAGCACCAAATTAAAGTAAGATTGCAAATTAAACCAACTTTTATCCTTTTTAACCTAAGCATGCATTCTAAGTGAGCTAAACAAGATAAAAGAAACAAGCTCACTACACGAGGATGTACGAGGAAAACCTAAATGGGAGAAACCTCGAACGGCCTTGGCCTAACAAATCCACTATATATGGTTTTATAATTACAAGACAAAAGACTTACAACACTCAACTTGACTCCTTCAAGCCTCGACGCTTCTTCTTGTAACTACCTCCATCTAGTTGATAATCACGATGCCCATCGCAGTCTTGGAGTCCATTAATGGAGGCACAACCCACTGTGAACCACACATGGTGCGTTTCACCATGTGAGAAAGCGGAAGCACAAACTTCCTCTCCTTTATGGGTAGAGAATGAACCTAAGATTCTCTTCTTGTTGCTGTAGAGAAAACCCGGTGCCAAAACTCTCCAAGCAAAGATATATATATATATATATATATATATATATATATATATATATATATATAAAGAACTTAGATTCTAAATAAACAGGTGTGTGTGTGTGTGTGTTTTGTAGAGTTTTAATCCATGAATTTACACACACAAAACTTGAACTTTTAATAGAAAACTTTTTTCTTTCAAAGACTAGAGTAATGCGTGTCAAAAGTTTTTCTAAAAGCTCTTGTTCCCGCACTTTTTAATCAGGTAAAAGAGGTGGGAAACGAAATGGGCAAGTGGGAACTTATTGAAAAAAGATGTCAGAATACTGCCCAGGACTTCATTCGAACCAAACTTCTAACTAGAAAACAGAAGCAAAATGCCAAAAGTCATCAGAATCTCGTTCGAACAACTTGGGCTATCGTTCGAACGACATCCAATCTCGTTCAAATGAGATTTAAAAAAAACTCAAATGCTCTTTTTAAGCCCAAAAAACGTTTACAAAAAGTTCTAAAATATTTTTCTGAGAAAAATAAAAGTCGTTCAAATATATTTTATAACCTATACACCCATAAACTATTTTTCAAGATCCTATATATATAGTAGATCATTCATACCTTTGGAGACTTGGAATCTTCAATGTTGATGACGTGAAACATTTGGTATGAAACCCTGCAAGGATGAAACTTTAAATCTTGGTCGCTACGTCTCCAACTTCTTCAAACGTCATAGGCTTGATAGGAACAAACAACTATCCTATGACTCAAATGGTTTTGTCCGGGATTAAGACAAAACTACATAAGAACTCAATTGGAAATTTATGTCCTTACAAATCTCCCCCTTTTGCTAATCCGAGACAAAACCCAACAAAAAATTCTAAGGGCCGTCAATCTCGTCTAGACACAATATCCCACCCAAAAAAAAATGCAGACGCTATGACTCGACCCAAGGATGCTTTGCCACTATATTGAATTTTCCGCTAAAAGGAATTTCCTGCACACTTAAGCACACCATCAAATGCATAGGGAATATAGCAATCTTAAAAGTGAAAAATAACTACTCCCCCTTAATTAATTCCCCCCCCCCCCCTTTTTATCTACTAATGTCTACCTACGAAGACGTCTCCCCCTAAGTTTGATCACCCCAAATTCAAAGGATGAGATATCATTTCTCCCCCTTTTTGTTCAGGAATAGATAAAGGAAAAAAAATTATTTCTCCCACAATATAAAGAAAATACATATTTCTCCCCTAAAGTCTAAACAAGGGATATAAATTAAGAAGAAACAATTTAAACATGTAATGGTGAATAAGGTGACAAGTGAAAAAAATGCCACTTAAGTTGTTTAAAAAGTTTAAGACGGTTTAAATGGCTCCGAACAGTTTGGTTGAGAAACTCCTTTTTTTACAAAACAAGTACTAACACAAGATGTGTATAAAAAGTTATGAACGAGATATTTCAGTTATTAAGTAACAAAGTTTTGAAAAACAAAACTAAATAAATTCTAAATCAACACACAAGTAGAAGGTGATGAAAAGAAGATCAAACATCCAAGAACACAAGATTTTAACGTGGTAAAACCCCACCCAATTGGGGAAACATCCACGGAGGTCTCTATACCTCAAAACAAAAATCCACTAAAAAGAATTTAGGGTACAAGCTATATAACAATCTAAACACACAATCAGACCTATTTTAAGTCTAGAAAATATATCAGCTCCGTTAGGTTATTCTGACTTTCATGAAGGCTCTGGTGTTGAAGTTGTTCTCTCGGCTTTGTTCCTCTTCTCCTTTTTAGCTTTCAGTCGACTCTAAAGTCAATGATCTCTCTACGAACACTTATTTAGTGTTGTAGTGTGAATAGTGTAAGTGGTGAAGTGCCTAAACACAAGCTTGCAACACACACACACACACATACAGACATATACTTATACAGACAATATACCTATCAAATTATAGATTTCATTCTAAAGTGCATTTATGATTTTTGAATTTAAGTTGGTTTGAAAACCTCAGACTTCTGATTTTTATTTATATCCACAGATCTCGAGGCAAACTTGCTATCAAAAAGAGCCAAGGTCCTAAACACTTTCTCTTTTTTTTTATCTACATAGTTATTTCACAAATTGTGAAATATCAGTATGAAGGTGTAAAATGCCATTCAAGATCTTAACTAGATCTAAATTTATTTTTTCTCAAAATTGGAAACAGAAAAGGATTTGTTGGTAAGTGTTTTGACAAAAACATTTACGAGTAAAACAACCAACAAATATGGATTTCTTGAAGAAAGAAATAGACCTAAGTATGTATACATTTTTGTATCACACACAGGTCAGATCTACACTTTCTATGAAAAGAAAATGGAATCCAAACTTCGTGACTAGTTAGATAATAAATTACAGACCAGAGAGGATGGATATTCACACACGATTGAACACACTCAAACTCACAAGGTATTTTTTGAGGAAAAATCACAAGAGTTTGATTTTGGGTTTGATATTCTCACTCTCTCTCTTCTTATTATCTCTAAAAACTCAATTGATCCAAAGACTGTAAACGTATAACACTTGGTCTCTATTTATACAGCCAAGGGAAGGATCTAGAAAGACGAACCAAATACACGGCTTAGATTAAATCTACTCAAATCGAAGCAAATCCTAAGGTTGTAAAATGACCGCTTTTAAAGTCCATATGATTGGTCCAATTTATAAAGACATGGATTGAGATAAGAGACATGAAGACCACAGACAACATAAATCCAACGCTTTAGATTGAGTCTTAAGTTTGTGAGAGAGGAAAAGCACAAATCTAATGGGTAAATAGCCAACACGTGTAGGGCAGGGATCAAACAAAAAACACGAATTTTGAAACTTCTTAAAATACAATTGGTTACTACAAATGTTTTTGTCGGTTTTGGTTTCTACCCGACCAAAGTTTTTAGGAGATAAAAGAATTTACAAATAAGTCCAAAACATTTTAAAACTAATTTTAAAATGTTAAAAAAATGCTTTATAAATTCCTAAAAATTATTTAAAAATCCCAAAAATTATTATAATGGGAATTAATACTCACACACCTAATATGATATGAATGCAACAAAAAAAATGCAATCCTAGGTGCAGTGTTGGTATTATACCTTTGAGAATAACATTGTAAATATCATGTAGAGTTTGAGGTTCTTTAGTAGACTAGGGTATGACTCAAATTTTGTCACTATTTCCGAACTAAATAAGCACCTATATAATATACACTCAAGTGAGTAAAAAATATAGGGTGCTTCAATATCCCCCTTTGGAAATATGAGACAAAATCTCCTTTGAGTCATCGAGGACTCGTAGGGATACTAGAAAATAAGAAAATCCGATTCCTATACAAAATTCTATCTACCCCGTATCCTAGAGAAGAAAATTACATTACTCAACTAAATACAGACCAATACCCTAACAATATTCTGATAAAACGAGGTACTGATTTCTTGAAAATAAGATAACTAAGATCAAGTATTTTAGTAGAAGTAATTAAAATAATGTCCAAGTGGACTTATAGTTTCTCCCCCATTTTATCTCAAATGGACAAGGAGTAGGAACATATATACATGAACAAATAAAATATAAAGAAGATAAATATTCATTAACGCACAAACATCAACAAGTCACATTAAGGATATCCTACATAAAACAGATATAGGAAGTGTCTTTTGTCAATTTTGAAACATCCGTGCCCTATATCCTCAAAGATTAATTATGAGCGTGAATATGACCGGATGATATTTTATGATATGATAAACATTTATTCAAGAAATATCACGCCAATAGATTTTCGTAAAGTCTCAAATCTGATATTATCTAAAGGCTTTGTGAACCAATCAGCTAATTGAAGATCTGTGGGTAGATACATAATTTCCAATTCCTTAGATTTTACTAATTCACGGATAAAGTGATATCGAATCTTAATGTGTTTTGTACGAGAGTGTTGCATGGGATTTTTTGAAGTATAAATTGCACTTTGATTATCACAATATATGTGCAACTTATCTTCAGTTATGCCATAATCTTCTAAAATCTGTTTTATCCACAGTAATTATGAACAACAACGTCCAGATACAATGTACTCTGATTTAGCAGTGGATAACGAAGTACAATTTTATTTTTTACTAGACCATCTTACTAAATTATTTCCTATATAATAATAGGCTCCTGACGTACTCTAACTATCATCGGAACTCTCTACCCAATCAGCATCGGTGTAACCAATTACAGTAGTATGGATCTGTCATTGGTGTACCAAGGTCCTAAATTGAGAGTTCATTTAACATATTTAGTAATTCTCTTAACACATGATAAATGACTCTTTTTAGGTGCATTCTGATATCTAACGCAGACACAAACAGCATACATAATGTCAGGGCGTGAAGCAGTGAGTATAGTAAGGTTCCTATCATACTACGGTAAAGAGTGAGATCAATAGATTTCCCATGTTCATCCTTAGACATTTTATGGAGGTACTCATAGGTGTCCTAGTATCTTTTTCATTTTATAGTCCGAATTTCTTAACAATCTTTAAAGGATATTTGGATTACAAAATGAATAAACCTTCTGAATTCTGTTTGACTTGAAGTCCTAAAAAGAATTACAACTCCCCCATAAGAGATATTTGAAATTCTCTATGCATAAATTTAGAGAAATTTTCAACTTCTGTTAAGGATGTAGATCCAAAAATGATATCATCTACGTAGACTTAGGATATAACAACAATTTTGTCAAAATGTTTAACAAATAGAGTTGCATAATTACCACCTCTCCTAAAGCTGTTGTTTAATAAAAACGTAGAAAATCGATCATACCAAGCAAGGGTTCTTATTTTAGACCATATAAGGCCTTTTTCAATCGAAAAACGTGATTCGGATGGTGAGGGTCAATAAACCCTTTTGGCTATTCTATATAGACTTCCTCAGTTAGAATACCATTAAGGAACGAAGATTTCACATCCATTTGGTAGAGAGTGAATTGGAAATGACAAGTTATTGCTAGGAGTAGACGAACAGATTCAACACGAGTTACTGGTGCAAATGTCTTCTCGAAATCTATTCCTTCAATATGAGAATAGCCTTGGGCAACTAATCTAGCCTTATTTCTAATGACCATCCCAGTCCCATCTATTTTATTTTTGAAGACCCAACATGTGCCAGTAACCTTTTTATTTTCTGGACTGGGTACAAGATACCATACGTCATGAATGATAAATTGAAGAAGCTCCTCATGCATAGCACTTATCCACAAGGATTCACTTAGGGCTTCATTTACATTCTTTGGTTCTACAAGAGACACAAAGCATGCATAATGAGAAAATTATGTAGCTGGGATCTTGTACGAACAGGCTCAGTAAGATAATAAACCACGTTGTCTAAGGGGTGATCTTTAGAAACCCAGTTAAGTACTTCGGGCATATAAGTTAGTAAAGGATCATGTATCTATGGAGAGTCATAATAAAAAATATTTTTAGACTTTTCCACGATAGTTGGTCATGTGGGTTTACTCTCAACATTAGTGTCACTAATAATCACATTAATGGATTCCATGAGGGTTTTGGTTCGAAGATTATAGACATGATAGGCTTTACTATTTGGAGAGTAACCTAAAAAGATGGCTTTATCACCTATGGTTTTGAATTTGGGAAAATGTTCTATGTCCTTACATACATAGCAAGCACTCCCAAAGGTTCTAAAATATTTTAGGTTAGGTTTCTTGTTGTACCATAGTTTGTAAGGAGTCTATTTGGTATATTTTCTAAGATATATATGGTTTATGATGTGGTAAGTAGTCCTAACAGTTTCTACCCAAAACTACTTAGGAAAGCTTTTGGCATGAATCATAACTCGTTCCATTTCTTGAATAGTCCTATTCTTTCTTTTAGCTTTACAGTTTTGCTGAGGGGTTTTACGAGCACAAAATTTGTGTTGGTAACCATTATAAGTACAATGTTCAGTTACTCCTAAGTCTTTAAACTCTCCCCCATGATCACTATGGATACGATTTACTTGACTATCCTTTTCGTTCTCAATACGTAGAAGAATTTTTAGAAATTTTTGAATGGTTTCGTACTTTTGTTTAAAGAAAGCTATCCAAGTAAAGCGGGTAAAATCATCGACCATCACTAAGATGTATCTATTGACACATAAACTAATTGTTCTATCAAGACCCATTAGGTCTATATGGATGAGTTCTAGAGGTTTAGAAGTCAATGCATCTTTGACTTTCCTATGTGCAGACTTAATAATTTTTCCTTCTTGGCAAGGCCCACAAATAATGTTTGATATAGGCTTTATTTTAGGAAGACCTCTAACTATTTCTTGAGAACACAATTTACCAAGGCTATCAAAATGTATGTAACCCAACCTATTATGCCAAATCTCATTGTCATCCATTCTGGATATGTTACAAATCTCATTATTTGGATTAATTGTATAACAGTTATCTGGGGTACGAAGGCCTGTAATAATGCATTCAACATTTAAATTTAAAATTTTGCAATTATTTTTTAAAAATGTGACAGTATGGTTGGAGTCACAAAATTGTGATATACTTAATAAATTTTCTTTAAACCTTTTACTAGAAGAACATCTTTTAAGATAGGTAACCATTGTTCATGGAGAATCCCTTTACCAATGATCTGGGCTGATACCCCCAAACAAAATTTTACTTCCAGAGAGCTTAGTTTCATCCCCGATTATGTGTTTGGAACATCCTAAATCTAAATACCATCCAAATGTTGTGTGCTCAGCTTTCAAAGCACTGATCACAATATTACATTTTATCTAGGGTCTTAATTCATCCTTACTAACCCAAATTGTTCTAGTTTTTAAAAGTTTGCGTTGATTAGCTCGAATAAGGTAAAATTTGCGAGCATTAGCCTTTTCTTTAAAAGATTTTTTGCGCAAATTTATTTTTCTCAAATT
This sequence comes from Sambucus nigra, assembly GCA_949130495.1. NCBI lineage: Eukaryota > Viridiplantae > Streptophyta > Magnoliopsida > Dipsacales > Adoxaceae > Sambucus > Sambucus nigra. Next base: position 443,197,451 of record OX422211.1, read on the forward strand.
TCTGAGCATTTGGTTTAGGTATGAATCTAGGATTTCCTCTTATTGATGATATTTTCTTCCTATTACGATAGTTAGAGTTCTTATATGGTTGATTAGGAAGAATATAGGTATTTCTGACTTTCCGAGAGTAGTTGAAATTATGATAAACAGGTGAACTAAAAATAGGTTTTTATAGACGTTTGGAAAAACGTCCATCAATGGAATGTCCAAAGACATCGGAGTATGAGTAATAAAGATGGCTCTTACGAGGCGTATCTTAGGAAAGTTGTTAGACAAAGGTTTGTCTAAAAATTTATCTATAGACTTATTCCTAAAAGGTACAGGTTGAAAAGACGAATCATTTTTCCTAATTGGAGGGCAGACGTGTTTAGCCTTATGTTCAACATTAAGATTAGAGGTACTGGCCTCACTAATGTCTATCTTTTATTATTTCAAATCAAAGTTGTTTTTTAAGGCATGAAAATCTAGAGAAGTTTCAATAGGTTTTTTGCCACCGGACACAAACTTGATAGTTTCAAGATTTTTCGCATGTTTGTTAGTACTGGGGAAAAATCCTATTCCAGTTCTATCATCAGAATTGGTTTTACTTTCATCAACAACGTTTTTCAAAATAGTAAGAGTTATTTTCAAATTTTACAAATTTTTTGAAGACTTTTGATGTCTTTTCTTTAGTTTGTTCCAATTCTAACAAAGTCCCTTTATATTTCCTTTCCAGAATTTCATTTGATTCTGACAGCTCTTTGATTTTTTGAGCAAAACCTTAGTCTCATTCTCATGATCTAGACATTGAGAGGTGTACTCTTCATCATTATGTTTGATCATTTGGCTTAGGGCTTCTATTTTTTGGGTAAGTTCCATGACTACTTTTTTAAGTTTAGTACTCTTCTTGAGGGTTTTCATGTATAGCATGTGAATATTTGGGGGTCATCATTGTCAAAGTCACTAAATGTACAGTGTGTAGTGTCCCCTAGCAATTCATTTTTAGGACTCACACACATGACATTAGAACTACTAGTAGCATTCTCCAGTAACAAAACAGATATACTATTAGGAACAATATCATTCAAGATTGCATGGTTAGAAATACTACTATCAGATTCAGTACTAGTCATAGGCTCATTAGTATATATAATTTTGGCAAAGAATGACATACATGGTTCAAAAGAATTAGATGACTCGGGCTCATTAGGTTCTGATTCACTTGAGCCATCCCAGGTCTTGCACAAATTAGCCCTATTTTTTTATTTTCATTCAAATGGACTCTATAGTCATTTTCCATATGTCCTAATTTGCCACATCTAAAACACTCAACATTGTTTAGGTCTTTTCGAGGTTTATTTTGATTATCAGTCTGGTGTTTATCCTGTCTTTTCTCATGAGGTTTATTATTAGAGTACTTTGGATAATTAGGTTTGCCTTATCTATTTGCAACTTTATTTTGAAATTTCAAAATTTTCTTAAACTGTTTAGACATTAAGGCAATGTGATTATCTAGACTGTCATAGTTATAGTCCTCATCAGAATTTAAGTCAACTTCAGGAAAATTAAACTCAGGTTTGGTCAACTTAGAGGTGAAGATAAGATTAGAAGTGGACTGTTTATTTTGGGTCTGAGTTAATTGCTTCTTAAACTCTAATTCCATTTCCACTGTCCTTAGCTTTCTACGGAGGAGTTCAAGTGTTAAATTTGAATCGTCCATCTCCTCAATGGCATAACACTTATTGTCAAACTTTTGTGGAAGTGACCTCAGAATTTGGAAACAATTTCCTTCCTATCATAAATTATACCATTCGCATGCAGCTTAGTCACTATATCTATCAACCTAATGTAGAAGTCATCAAATGACTTAGTCTGAGTCATGACTAAAGTGTTGTACTGCTGGATTAACATTTGGGTTTTAGCAGCTTTAACATGTGTGTCTATTTCATGTGTAGTCACTAGAGTGTCCCATGCTTCCTTAGAGGTAGTACAAAAAGATATCCTCTTGAATTTGTGTTCATTGATACACATAAATATGGCATTTTTGCCTTTATTATTATTAAGGGAGGTTTATATCTCTTCTTTGGTGAATTCACTTAGCAGTTTCCTAATCCTCACATTACTTCCTTCTGCGGCTAGTTTAGTTGGGAAAGTGTAACCATTTTCAATAGCATCCGAGACATCATATCCGAATGTACCATGGATGAAATTAACCATCCTCACTTTCCAGTAAGAGAAGTTGGTTCCATCAAAGAGTGGGGGTCTGGATAGGTTACCTAATCTCTCAAATTTCCCGTCGATTATTTTATTTTGAAAAAATAATAATTTCACAAACTCAGGATCAAAAAGATTTTATAAAACCAATGCTCTGATGCCAATTGAAAAAAATGCCACTTAAGTTGTTTAAAAAGTTTAAGACAGTTTAAATGGCTTCGAATAGTTTGTTTGAGAAACTCCTTTTTTGACAAAACAAGTACTAACACGGGATGTGTATAAAAAGTTATGAATGAGATATTTCAGTTATTAAGTATTACAGTTTTGAAAAACAAAACTAAATAAATTCTAAATCAGCACACAAGTAGAAGGTGATGAGAGGAAGATGAAACATGCAAGAACATAAGATTTTAACGTGGTAAAACCCCCACCCAATTGAGGAAACATATACGAAGGTCTCTACACCTCAAAACAAAAATTCACTAAAAAAGAATATAGGTTACAAGCTATATAACAAACTAAACACACAATCAAACCTATTTTAAGTCCAGAAAATATTCCAGCTCCGTTAGGTTATTCTAACTTCTCTGAAGGCTATGATGTTGAAGTTGTTCTCTCAACTTTGTTCCTCTTCTCCTTTTTATCTTTCAGTCGACTCTAAAGTCAATGATTTCTCTACCAACACTTCTTTAGTGTTGTAGTGTGAATAGTGTAAGTGGTGAAGTGCCTAAACACATGCATGCAACACACACAGACACATACACACACACACTTATACTGACAATATACCATCAAATTATAGATTTCATTCTAAAATGTAGTGATGATTTCTGAATTTCAGTTTGTTTGAAAACCTCAGACTTCTGATCTTTATTTATATACACAGATCTCAAGGCAACCTTGCTATCAGAAAGAGCTAAGGCCCTAAACTCTTTCTCTTGATTTCATCTACACAATTCTTTAAAAAATTATGAAATATAAGTATGAAAGTGTAAACGCCATTCAAGATCTTAACTAGATCTAAATCTGGTTTTTTTCAAAATTGGAAACAAAAAAGGATTTTTTGGTAAGAGCTTTAAGAAAAACATTTACGAGTAAAACAACCAACAAATATGGATTTCTTGATGAAAGAAATCAACCTAAGTATGTATACGTGTTTTGTATCACACAAAGGTCGGATCTAAACTTTCTGTGAAAAGAAAATGAAATTCAAACTTCATGACTAGTTGGACAAGAGATTAAAGACCAGAGAGGACGAATCTTCACACATGATCGAACACACTCAAACTCACAAGGTATTTTCTGAGGAAAAATCACAAGAGTTTGATTTAGGGTTTGATGTTCTCTCTCTCTCTCTCTCTCTCTCTCTCTCTCTTTTTATTTTCTCTCAAAACAAAATTGATCCAAATATTGTAAACATATAACACTTGGTCCTTATTTATACAGCCAATAGAAGGATCTGGAAGGACGAACCAAATACACGGCTTGGATTAAATCTAATCAAATCCAAGCAATTCCTAAGACTGTAAAACGACCTATTTCAAAGTCCATATGATTGGTTCAATTTATAAAGACATGGATTGAGTTAAGAGACATGAAGACCATAGATAACATAAATCCAATGCTTTAGATTGAGTCCCAAGTTTGTGAGAGTGGAAAAACACAAATTTAATGGGTAACTAACCAACACGTGTAGGGAAGGGATCGAACCAAAAATGCGAGTTTTGTAACTTTTTAAAATATAATTTGTTACCACAAATATTTCTGCCGATTTCGGTGTCTATCCAACGAAAGTTTTTAGGAGATAAAGGGATTTACAAATAAGTTCAAAACATTTTAAAACCAATTTTTAAATGTTAAAAAAAATATTTATAAATTCGTAAAAATTATTTAAAAATCTCAAAAATTATTATAATGGCAATCAATACTCACACACCTAATATGATATGAATACAACAAAAAAATGCAATCCTAGGTGAAGTGTTGGTATTATATCTTTGAGACTAATAAAGGAAATATCATGTAGAATCTCAGGTTCTTTGGTAAACTAGTGTATGACTCAAATTTTATCACTATTTCCAGACTAAACAAGCGCCTATATAATATAGACTCAAGTGAGTCAAAGATATAGGGTGCTTTAATAAGAACATATAAGCATATCGGCAACAATGAATAATAAGTAATCCATACAAATATTAAAGGATACCAACTATGACGCGATAATAAAAAGATACCACTTAAAATGCATGGGATATCAACAAAAATTTAAAACAATATAGATGCCAATTATGAATTCAAGAAAATATGGGCTAGCAAGCGAGGCAAAGACTCAAAAATAAAAAAATACCACACACACACACACACATATATATGCACATACATACATACATAATGAATATCACTAACGCACATATACATGGGTATAAACACCATAAACGACACAAAATACATTAAGCTTTTCACACTCGTATGGCAAAAATGTATCCAAATTCATGTGAAAAACGAAAGTGAAGGAGTGTGAACTAGTAACAATGAAATTATGACCCAATCACTTAAAACACGTTCACAGAGTTATCATTTGATTGCAAAACTTTATCACATTTAGATATAGCCTCATGTGATAATAAATATTGAACTCAATGAACAAACATACGCAATGCACACAAGCCTAGAATTTAGATGATTTTACAAACCAATAGAGTTATGACAATAAAAGAATAATTAGTTTACAAAGTCATTGTGCAAACCCATTAATACATCCAACCTAACTCCTCATAATTTTCTTTTTCTTTTCTTTTGAACATATCAACTAAACTAAACAGGCCTTGGCTAGTTTTTTCTTTTATAATGACATATTTTTTAAGGCCAAAAAATTCAATGGTGGCTTTCCACGTAAAGTAATTTTGTCTTTCGCAGCCCGATTCCATTGATAAACACTACAATACTAGATAAATATTTTTCTATTTTTTAAATTCGGGAAACGGTTATTACATGCACAAATCCTCCATAGTCATAGCAAAATGTAGATGACTAAATTAATAGGAGAACATCTCACTTAGCTCAAATATACATGTGGAGTTTCAATGTCAAATGAGCTTGTGCATGTGTGAAATGAGGCATATAAAAATAGAATCCATTAAGCAACACAAAATCCAACTGCTCCATGCAAGCGTGACGAAGAACATTTTAAGGATTGAAGATCTTAACCAAAATTTCTAGCCACATGGAAGTGAAAAGGGAAAGGATTCAAACACAAATATATGCAACATAAAGTGTGTCAAACTAAAATACACACAAAACAAAAAATCTTGGAGTTCTGCAAAAAATTTCACCAAACAGAAAAAATTCAACTCAAAAGAAAAACAAAGAAAATCTTTTTGTATTTTTCTCAATAAGATACCACTTTTTAAGACATAAACAAATAAAAAATAAATACAAAATATATACACAAATAATAATTCTAGCATGTGATTAATCATAGATCATAGACTAGAAAATGACAAACATACATACACCTAGCACAAATATAACATGAAGCACAAAAACACTAGAGTATGTAAACAAAGCTAACACATTTAACCTTTCGATTTAGCATGGGAGGTTTCACGTGATAGAAAATGATAATCATAAATCCTGTTTGTAAAGTTACCAAGTCGGATGTCCTAACCCAAACAAGTGAAGAGTAACAATCTCGGGATTGGGTGATCTTGGCTACCTTGGTGACCTTACTCTTGGATTTCCTAGGATCCTTTTTTAGATCAAAACAAAATTTTCTAAGATGACCTTTTCGACCACAATATGAGAAAGTAAATACTCGACAAAAAGTAATACCTAAGGATTGACCTTTGGAAATGTTCCTAGGTGATTCTCTCAAAATAGTGGTTTTTACTTTATTGGCGGAAGCATTATAAGAACTGAAGCCTAAACCACAAGTGTCATTTTTCACTTGGACGGTTCCTAATATTTTGTCTAATTTAGCGAACCTACATTCCAAATCAAATTTGACCTTAATAGAGTCTCTCGATTTTTCTTCTAATTGTAAAATCTTAAACTCTAGCAAAACCTTTCTTTGTTCAAACTGAGAAGCTTTTTCTTCATTGTTTTCATCAAACCTCTAAGGCGATCTCTCTTACCTTCAACATATTCAAGCTTATCTCGAAGAGCTCTCTCATGTGTCTTAAGGTCTTCCCCTAAATCACTCTCATCAATGACCTTGGCACGCTCTCTCAAACTAGCTTCTAACTTCAAGTTAGCCCTTTTTAATTTAATTGATTTGGCATACAATTCTTGAAAAGCTACTAGAAGTTCACTCTCATCAACCGCATCTTCAATTTCACTCTCTTTCATCCCCACTCTCACAACCATAAAAAACATGGGATTCACAAAATTTGTCCTCAGAAGTGTCATGTATTATAATGTCATCATTGGACATGTTCTCACTATCACTTACATGACTTGCCATGAAAGCGATAAAATTGTGCTCAATGGAGGAATTGGGTCCCTTTTCCTTATCACTATCACTAAGGGTAGCATTGTATGAAATTTGTTGCTTGCCCTTTTTCCTTAGTTTTGTGGGAAATTCAAAAGCCCTATGGTTATACCCTTCAGAATCAAAACACCGATTTGACTCATCCCTATTAAGATCTTCATTTTACCTTTTAGGGAATTTTCCGACTTTGTCATACTTAGATTTATCAAATTTATTGAAGTCATTTTTAAGATTATCTTTGTTAAAATTAAGAAATTTTCTCAATTTTCTAGCAAACCTAGCCATATCTTCCTAGTCAAAATCACTCTCATCATCCGAAACTTATTTTTCCTCTTTTTGGGCTTCAAATCGATGCCCTTTTCTTTCTTATTTTCGATATTCAAGGAAAACATGTCAAGTTCATAGGTTTGTAAGTCACTTATGAACTCTTCCAGTTTCGTAGAGGCTAAAGTGGGTAAAGAATTCAACTAGGTCAATGTAGGAATAAACTTATCGGGAAGGGGCCTTAAAATTTTCTTTACTACTTGGTCGTCGGGTATCTTTTCTCCCAGATTAAAAGATGAATTTACAATATCGAAAAGTCTAGCATAAAATTCATTAAAAGTTTCATTTTCAAGCATTTTTATGGTCTCAAATTGAGTGGTGAGGTTTTGGAGTTTCAAAGCTTTTACGACACTAGTTCCCTAGTGGGTGAGTTATAAGATATACCAAGCTTCTTTAGTTATTTCACACGGCATGATACATCGGAATATATCCGGTGTGACCCCACTAAACAAAGCATTCAAGCCCTGGGAATTAAAGTCGTCTAGTTTAAGTTCATTCTCAATCCATCTCTCTACAGGTTTGGGACACGTTCACTTTCTACTAAACATTTAGGTGGGGACCACCCGGTAACGAAAGACATCCAAACCCTCTCATCTATGGACTTTAGTGCGAATTTCATATGCGCTTTCTAGTATGCGTAATTAAAACCATCAAAAACTGGAAATTTTAAAAGCGGGGAAAATTACATTGTTTAGCTAAATACAAAAAGGACCTAAACGCAATAACTTAGTGCTTCTAGCTCTGATACCACTTTGTTGGAACATAAGGCCCCAAATTCAAAATTCTTTAAAATAAACGAGATGGTTCAAATAAATTTCCAACTGCAATTTCAATTCAAATTTAAAACATAAATAAAGTTCAAATTTTAATTTCTTCCAAATTAAAATTAAACTAAACTAGAAGTGAAATAAAAACTACTCAAACATTAATTTTCACTTAAATCCAATTAATTTAACTCAAGTCCTAAATTTTGTCTAACAATAATTAATTCACTTTTCAATAAGGGCCAAACAAAATTAACACAAATTTTATCTAATTAAATTGTGCTAACATGAATTAAATTAACTGAAATCACCCAAATATATTTTAGCACCAAATTAAAGTAAGATTGAAAATTAAACCAACTTTTATCCTTTTTAACCTAAGCATCCGTTCTAAGTGAGTTAAACAAGATAAAAGAAACAATCTCACTACACGATGATGTACGAGGAAAACCCAAATGGGAAAAAATCTTGGACGGCCCCGGTCTAACAAATCCACTAGATACGGTTTTACAATTACAAGACAAACGACTTACAACACTCGACTTGACTCCCTTCAATCCCTGACGCATCTTCTTACAACTACCTCTGTCTATTTGATAACCACGACGTCCATCATAGTCTCGGAGTCCACCAATGGAGGCACAACCCACCGTCAACCACAAATGGTGCCATTCACCATGTGAGAAAGCCGTAGCACAAACTTCTTCTCCTTTATGGGTAGAGAATCAACCCAAGCTTCTCTTCTTATTAGTGTAGAGAAAACCCGATGCCAAAACTCTCCAAGCAAAGATATATATATATAAAGAACTTGGATTCTAAACAAACATGGGTGTATGTGTGTTTTGTAGAATTTTAATCCATGAATTTACACACACAAAACTTGAACTTGTGATAGAAAACTTTTTGCTCTCAAAGGCTAGAGTAATGTTTCTTAAACATTTTTCTAAAAGGTCTTGTTACCGCATTTTTTAATCAGAATAAAGAGGTGGGAAACGAAATGGGCAAGTGGGAAGTTATTAAAAAACTGTCAGAAAACTACCTAGGTCATTCGAACGACTTCGTTCGAACCAAACTTCTAACGAGAAAACAGAAGAAAAATGCCAAAAGTCGTCAGAATCTCGTTCGAATGACTTGGTATGTCGTTCGACCGACATCCAATCTCGTTCGAATGATATTTCAAAAATCTCAAAAACTCTTTTTAAGACCAAAAAACTTTTACGAAAAGTTCTGAAATATTTTTTCAAGAAAAGTAAAAGTTATTCAAATATATTTTATAACCTATACACCCATAAACTATTTTCCAAGCTCCTATATATATAGTATAGCATTCATACCTTTGGAGACTTGGAATCCTCGATGTTGATGACGTGAAACATGTGGCACGAAACAAGGCAAAGATGAAACTTTAAATCTTGGCCGCTACGTCTTCAACTTCTTCAAATGGCATACGCTTGATAAGAACAAACTACTATCATATGACTCAAATGGTTTTGTCCGTAATTAAGCCAAAACTACATAAGGACTCAATTGTAAATTTGTTTCCTTACAAAGGAGCAATCTATAACCATATCATTATGAAAAAGAAAACCATCCTCCCCAAATGATGAAATACTCAAATATTCCATTATCTAAGCCACACTGGAATTCACATGTGCTTTTAATTTTAGAATACATTAACATAACACTAAGTATATCATAGCATGACTTTTCCATGATCAAGCATTGAACTTCAATGACCACACCCCGTGAATAAAATGATGCACTTCTTCACTTGATTGATAAGATCGCTGATAATAACAAACATTTCCTCCTAGTGTTTCTCTACACTAACTCTCCTTTGCAATACATGACAACTAAGCCATTAGAAAAAGATAAGGCATACCTATATATTAAATAACATGCATCATTTCCATCCTCCATTTTCAAGAACCTTGGAAATAAATATATACTTTTCAAAGACCCCACCTTTGATTATGATAACGAGGAGAATTATGAAATATAAGATGATAAAAATCAAAGCTACAACAAGAGGGAGAGAATATTATTTTTCAAAACCAAGTCTCAAAGAGGGGGGAGATTTCATAATCTTTTCTTGAATCAGAATTGAGTTCTCATCATAAAAAGGGGGATATTGTAAGACATAAAGTATTTCAAGAAAGGATTTTCTACGAAAAAAATACAATTGATATATGATCATACTTCAATATCTTCTCTATAATGTACTTGAAATTAAAATTAGAATTCAATACATGATGAGATAAATTACAAAGATCATATCATCCATGAAACCAAGACATAAAGTGCCAAATAATAACAATGAATAGACAAGCTATCAAATAAATACATGTTCATATAACAATATAATCATGCAATCTAGATTCAAATATTTACAATTGCCAAAAGTTGAACCATAAAGCTCACTCAACCTATCATAAAATTCAACATAGTTAAAATAACTCAAGAATAAATAAAATTATATAATAACCAAACATGAAAGTAAAGATCCTGATCATCATATAAAAGAAACATCATATGATCTATGCAGGCTGGGAAACATTAAACTCCAGATAACCCTTTTATAGCTTTAAAGAACTTTACGAATGTTTGCAAAATTATAAATGAACTTTTATGATATTGTATATTGTCATTCCAACCCACATATACCTTCCCAAAATCTTGAACCGTGAAAAAAATGAACAACCAAACAAGGAATCATAGGTGGCATAGAGTATGAGTCAATTGTACCTTGAGTTAGAGTCGATTGTACATGGATTTAAAGTCAACTCTAATAACCTATTTCAGACTAAATTTAACTGCTTAAAAATCACTTTAGAGAGGGGATTTTGAATCAAGGCTAAGGACATAAAGTCAACTCTAAATGTGTGCAATGAAAAATTTCCAACGCCTAGTTTACACATTTGGAATTCCACAAAATCAAGAAAATACCATATTTCCCCCCAATGGCTAATTTCTAAAATTGCCTATAAAAGAAGGCATTGGTTCATTCATCAAACACATACACTTCTTACAACATCTTCATTTATCAAATTTACATTTCTAATCTTTTGACAATTTCCTTGAGTTTTTTAAAGAGAAACCAAGTCCCAAACCCATTCCCATTCCCATTAAAACCTAAAACTCCACTGAAGCTATGCTCCACCAAAAAACCCTTTGAAATAAAAGAATTTTCTAGACAAGGGTATAAACCCAGTACTATTATATGATAATTATTCATCTCAATGCACACTTGAATAATATACTTGTGACTACTTTGTTAGTTACATTTTTAGAGAAATAAAGTAAACCCATTTTATACTTATTTTTTAAAAGAAACTTGGATTTATGTTTTGGTTAAATTCTTGTTTTTGTTACTTGCAGTGAACTTCGTTGTATCTTGACAGGTGATATTGATGTAACTACAGAGAGTTAAGGTAAAATAAGACCTTAGGTTCTTGAGTTTACCATTTTGTTAAGGGAAAGAATAGTTCCTTTATTATTATTGGTTCACAAGAAGTTCTTTATGAGGCCTTTGGTTCCACCTTAGTGAAATGAATATAGTGAAGTTTCTTGAGTACTGTCTCGAGTGTGGAGATAGTCCAAGATCGAATAATGTTAAAAAATATGTTCGTAAAGTTTTGTTTAACTCTGTCTTTTAAATCCTTATGCTTATTATTAACTAATTGTTAACACTTAAATTCAATCAGAATATTGCAATTTATATGTGAATAAAGATACGAGATTTTTATAATTATAATTGATTTTAAGATACCCAAATCACCCCCATCCCTCTTAGGTATTTTCTCGGGTCAATAGCCACCATTATGGATAGACAATTCTTTAGCATTACACTTTTTATATTTTCCTAACTCTTTATAATTATCTATATTTTTCATGTGATTGTCATATCTAGTCTACCAACTTAGGTCTAATATTTAAACCATCTGCTATTACTCTATATTAATTTAAGAATAATTTCATCCCCATCAATGCTAACTCCTTTAGAATCTAAACTCGTATGAAATAAATACAAGATACTCCATAAAAATATTTTCTAGTCAAAACATTAGCAAAAACATCAAAATTATTCGGATGGTGTTATATTGTGTAGTCATAATATTATAGTTCTATACACCTCTTTAGCCTTAAGTTCAAGTCTTTTTAAGTAAGAAAGTTGTTTATAACATTAACGGTTAATAAAAATTCACAACTAACACCATATACAGAATGGTTGCAAATCTTTAACGCAAAAACAGTTATCGCCAATTGAACATCATGTGTAAGGTAGTTACATCATGTCCCTTTAACTTTTTCAGAAGCACACAATTACTTGTTAATACTACGATAACAGAGAATTAAGTAATTTATATGAGGCATCGCTATAAACAACTAAATCTTATGTACCAGTTATTATAATTCCACACAAGCATTCTCTACATTCTAGTAGGCTTTGTTGGAGATGTTGACCCCCAATATTTAGATTTTACACAAAAAGTAATTTCCTTTTTAAAGATGTGGAATATAGATGGTTCAATTAAACAAGTACATAAACAACAAATTTTAATTTCTTTCAAATTAAAATTAAACTTAACTCAAAGTGAAATTAAATTAAATGACACATGGATATTTCACTTAAACCAAATATTTCAATTCAAGTCCTAGAAATTTTCCTAAGATAAATTATTCAATTTTGCAAATTAGGCCAAACCAAATTTTATCCAATAAAATTAATGACCTGAACAAAATTAATTAAACTTTACCCAAATTAATTTTAGCACTAACTTAAGTATGAGTAGTGATTTAAAACAATTTTATCTTTTTACCTAAGCATGCATCTAATGTGAATTTTGCAAAAGATAAAATAAACAAATAACCACTACGCCGTGATATACGAGAAAAATCCACAACGGGAAAAAAACCTCGGACGACCCTAGCCTCAAATCCACTAAGTACGGTTTTACAAATACAAGATAATAAGAATTACAACACTCGACTTGACTCCGTCCAAGCCCTGACACTCCTTCTTGTACAAACCTCTGCCTAGCGAATAACCACGGAGCTCCACCGCGATCTCGGAATCCACTGATCGGACTTTTCTCGATCACCGCCACCCGAACAAGGAGCCTTTCTCCAAGTGGGTATGTTAAAGCAAACGAATTTCTTCTTTTGGGGATGTAGAAGTAAACCCAAACACTCTTCAAATGGTAGAGATAAAACCAGTGCCAAAACTCCAAGCAAAGTATATATATTAAGGAACTTGGATAAACTAAACAATTGGGTATGAACAAAAGTGTTTAATGATTTTTCTTAAAAGACAAACACTCAAACTTGAACCTTTTCATTTGGAATTGAAACTCTCTAAAACTCTCTACATGAGATGGAGGAATGTGAGAAAGTTGGTTCAAAAGAGTTGGTTCCCACACTAAGTAATTCTGTCAAAAGATAGTGGGGAAAAGAAGTGGGAAAACCGTCAAAAACTGCCAAAATACCTGTTCCCGCCAAATTTCGTTCGAACGGCTTTACTAACGAGGTTCCAGAAGGGAAAAAGGAATATCGTTAGAAGTCTCGTTCGAACGACCTGGCAATGTCGTTCGAATGACATGGCATTCTCGTTTAAACGAGATTCCAGGTGGATCGAACGAGGTGTCAGAAAAAAAAATTTATTTTTAAGCCCAAAACGTTTTATGAAAAGTTCTAAAAAATATTTTCCGAGTAAAACAAAGTCGTTAAAATTATTTTATAAAAATTAGAAATTACACCCAATAAATTTCCAAGCTCCTATATATATATATATATATATATATATATATATATATATATATTGTATTCATACCTTAGGAGCATTGGAACAATGTTGTTGATGTAGAAACGAGGAAAACTAAACCCGGCATATGATGAAGCTTTATACTCTTGCCACTACGTCTTTAAAACACACGTCATAGGCTTGGATGGATACACGAGAACACTATCCCATGACTTAAATGTTTTTGTCCAGAATTGAGCCAACACTACATTAAGACTCAATCAGAGACTTGTGTCCTTACGAATCTCCTCCTTTGGCTATTCCGGGACAAAAACCAAACAAAAATCCTAAAGGGCCGTCAAGCTCTACTAGACTTAAAAAATATCCCTCCCAAAATAAAAATACATAGCTTGATTCAAACAACCCAAGGATCAATATCTTTGACGATGATGAAAGTTACCACTTAGAAGAATTCCTGAACACTTAAGCAAACTATCAAACGCATAGGGAATATCAGGAATATTAAATGCATAAAATAAATACTCCCCCTAAATTAATTCTCCCCTTTATCAAATAAATGACCTACTTAGAAAGACGTCTCCCCCTAAGATAAATCACCCAAACTAAGATGCGATTACAAGAGGAATAGATACCATTTCTCCCCCTATCATTCTCCCCCCCCTTTTTTTTCAGGAATAGATAAAGGATAAAAGATAATTTAAACATGAAGCTTAGAGTGATAAGAGCATGGAATCATATGGGCAACAAAATCATAACTAATCCAAAAAATAATAACGGATACTAACTAAGATGCAAGAAAATGAAACCAATATGATACATAAAGTATTAAGCATGTGATATAAACAAAAAATGCAACAAGATAGATATCAATCATGAAGTAGAAGCATAGATGGACTAGAAGGCAAGGCAAAGACAAATAGAATACCTCGTATATGAGAACATAATAAATATCATTAACGCACATGCACATATATTAGGTATAAATACCACACATGACACAAAATAAAATAAGCTTTTCACACTCGTATGGCAAAAATGTTTCATATGGAAACGGAAGTGTTGGGGTGTGAACTAGAAATAATTAAATTTAGACCCAATCTCTTAAAATATGTTCATGGAGTTCTCATTTGATTGAAACCTTCATCACATTTGAATATAACCTCATGTGACATTATAGATTGAACTCAATGAACAAACATACACAATGCATACAAGCCTAGAATTTTGATGATTCTACAAACCAATAGAGTCATGACATTCAAAGTACAACTAGGATAAACGGACATTGCGCAAACTGTTGATATACCATCCAAACTCCCTAAATTTAAGCATATTATTTTAATCTTTTGAATGAATAAATCAACTAAACAAAATAATCCTTGGTAACTATTTTTATTTTAATGCCATTAATCTTTTAGGCCTTTGGACCACGTATTTCTTTTAGGTCCAAGCAAACGGTGGCTTACTCGTAAAGGATGATTATTCCTTTCGGAGCCCTTCCTCGTGCACAATTATATACATCATGTTTATATATCTCACAAATCTTACGTGCAACGGATTTTAACATGCACTAGTCCTCCTAGGTCACATAACATGTAGATGACAAGATTGGTAGGAGAACACCTCACAAAGCTCAAATATGCATATGAAGTTATAGTTTCAAGTGATCTCGAGCATGTGTGAATTGAGGCATATAAAAGTAGAATCCATTATATCAACACAAAATTCAACTACTCCATGGAACCATGGCAAAGAACATTTCAAGGATTGACAATCTACACTAAAAGTTATAGCCACATGGAAGCGAAAAAAGAAGGGATTCTAACACAAGTGTATGCCACATAGAGTGTGTCAAACTAAAATACACACAAAAAATCTTTTTTGAGTTTTTTAAAATTTTTAACCAAAAATAAAAATATTTACTCAAAAGACACAAAAATCATTTGTATTTTTCACTAATCTTAAATTACTAAAAAGGTAAAACACAAATGATAAACAAAAATCTTTTTGTATTTTTTCTTTTAATGCAAATTAAAATGAAAGAAGTATAATACAAAAGATACACAAAAATCATTATTCTAGCATGTGATTAAGCACGGAGCATAGACTAGAAAATGATTAAGAAGCATACAAATAACATGATAATTTAGCATGAAGTACAAAAGCTAAAGTATGAAAATAAAACTAACACATTCAACCTTTAGATTTTGCAAGGGAGGAAGCATCTGAAAGTAAATGAGAATCAAAAACCCTATCTTGTAAAGCTACCAAGTCGGATCTCCTAACCCAAACTAATGCAGAATGATGATCTCGGGGTGTAGGAATCTTGGCTACCTCGATTGCCTTACGTAGGGATTTTCTAGGACCTCGTTTAATATCAAAATAAAATTTGCTAAGATGACATTTTCGACCACAATGAGAGCACCTAAAGACTCCGCGAAAAGACTTACCTAAGGAATGATCTATGACATTGTCCCAAGAGGATTCTCCTAAAAGATTGGTTTTGGATTTATCAGTTGATTCATCACAAGTATAGAAGCCTAAACCACAAGTGTCATTTTTAATTTGGATCGTTCCTAATATTTTATCTAATTTCTCCGAACGACACTCCAAATCAAATTTGACTTTGCTAAACATTTTCAAAACTCGGGCTCTGACCCGTTTTCTCTATTTTCCCTCTCTTGCTATATATAATATATCTATAGGTGTGCACTATTAGAAGAGAGGTACACCTATAGATATATAATATATAGCAAGAGAGGGAAAATAGAGAAAACGGGTCAGATCTCGAGTTTTGAAAATGTTTAGCAAGTGCATAAATGCCATATTTAAAAATATGAATTTATCTTATATTTAAATTGGTATCGCACTCTCATGAGATACCCCTTACCCCTCTTCTAATAGTTCACACCTATCTCATATCTTTTAAACAACCTAGTTAAGCTACCGTGCCTAACTAAACCATTCAACCATCCTCTAAAAATCCCCATACCCGAGTACTAAGGACTAAACTTCTCCCCATTCCCAACCTTGCTCTACGTTCGTGTGTTGGGTGTCTCGCAAAGCGAAATCGAAACAAGGACCCCCCCCCGATACACTACTACTTGGCAATGTTGATCGTCGGGATTCATTTGGCCCTCAGCACATAACACGTATATACATATGTAGCTTGCATAAATATATATAGATAGTTCTTACTAGAACCTATAATTCATTTTCATATGAATCCGGATATGAATCTACCGGAAAGGGAATCACTCTTATTAAATCTTTTCACTTTACACAAGTTTACTTTATATAATTATTGAAAGAGTTGGCGCTTGCGTTCAATTAAGAAATAATATAATAAATACTATTTTTAACCCAAATTAACCCTAACCATGCAACTAGGTGTGATTGAAACAATATGAAATCATGCACAAGATTTTCAACACACAAAGTTTAAGGAAAAATCCCCCACAGGGGCAAAACCATTTGTATATCACTATAATTTGTAAAATACGGTTTACAATCGGATTACAATGAAATACAGATTGACTAAGAATTACCCTCGGGTATCGAATTCTGTAGTCGCGGCTGGAAGAAACCCTTTCAAGTAGGGCTGGTGGCTGGAACTATCCCTGTCCAGTAGGGCTGCAATGAAGAGGAAGAAGCGGTCCACTTCACAAAGGGTTGAACATCAATGGTGTTCTAGGGTTACCAAAAGTGACTCACAAATGTACGAAATTTGTGTGAATCAAGGGTATGAATCAATAGACTCAAATACCATGAAGACTTAAGAGTTATGGAACTCAAAAAATCGTGTATAAGTCTTAAGAAAACCAACTCCCCGATCGTGGTATAAATAAGAATTCATTTGCCCGAAAAAATCTCCACACGATCTGTTCGTGGTTATCCAGGGCGGACCGGTCCGGGCCATAGGCGGATCGGTCCGATAGCGGACCGGTTCTTTTAATTATTGGCTCTATCGGTTTGCATTCGGTCCGGGGCTTACTGGTCTTCTAAGAGCAAGGCGGATCGGTCCGGGTCTCAGCGGATCAGTCCGGGGCGGATCGGTTCGTTTTAATTTCAGGCGGACCGGTCCGGCTGACTGGATTTCTGAATTCTTCCTTTCTTTTGATCTTCGGATTCCGTTGATGATGAATGGACTTTTAATCTTTGCAACGGTGTTACGGCTAATGACATATACAAGTATGTTGGACAAAAATGTCCTTACAAATCTCCCCCTATGCCTATGCCGGAACAAACATAAAAAATCCGAATTATCAAGTATGAACAATGCCTATACAAATCTACCCTTCCATGAACCCAAAACTGAAAGAGGTACAAATGACTAAGGCTGCATCGTTTGTTCTTCGAATCTTCAGAAATCTCACCGCTTTTCTCATCAGGGTGTGCATCATGGGATTATCAAGGATGTACCTACACACATGAGACAAAGCAAATACCAAGTGACGTATCGAGTTTGAAATGAGATAAACATAAGCATATATATCCATTTAAGATGATATTCTCAGAATTTCAAAACTAAACACCCCCATAATCAGATAATTCATTCTCCCCCTTTTTATGATGTCCCCAAATAGACAAATGAGAGAAATAAATCAAGCAATCAAGTACCGGGGTGACACAAGGCATAAAATCACACTATGAATGAACATAAAACAACCAAGTCGGTGATAGCGTAAAAGAATGGGTGTGATCAAAATTCGATAGGAAAATCAAAGCATACAAGCATGACATATGTGCACGATGAATATTGGATATTCCTAACGAATGAACTCAAATGCTTCCTTTGGTGTGAAAGAATGGAAATATTAGATATTGACTATATCAAATCTACAAATCAAAGCTCAAAGTGATTTCTACACCAATAACGTCCAAAATGATTTTCATGCTTTTTCAGGACTTTCAAGGAAGTGCAAACCCATTTTTCAATCTCCAACCAAACTCCCTCATATTTATATTTTCAATAGAGGTATACTACATTCTCAAACTTTGGAGAATTGATGGTGAAACTTAAATGTCCCATATATGGCATGTATTGCTTTTTATTGCCTTTTCAATTTTTTCGGGCTCTTTTAACCTCTTAGGACCTCGGATATTATAATTCCTCCATTTTTTAGGTCCTTTTTAACGGTGGCTTTTGCGCAAAGGATATAAATCAACTTTCGCAGCCCCTCCCCGTTATGAAACAATACACACGGTCTCACCAAAACGGTTTTTACATGCAATCCAATCTTGTCAAGTTTTATCGCATTTTATACATTGTATAGACAGGATTGAGATGGAAACACTCAAGCCAACATGAGATTGACAAGTGCAACAATCAAATATAGCCGTGCATATGTGCAATAAAGGATATAGGAGTCAAGCATGTAGGAAATATCACTAATTA
Source organism: Sambucus nigra (assembly GCA_949130495.1). Taxonomy (NCBI): domain Eukaryota; kingdom Viridiplantae; phylum Streptophyta; class Magnoliopsida; order Dipsacales; family Adoxaceae; genus Sambucus; species Sambucus nigra. The sequence goes on from OX422211.1 coordinate 443,216,380, forward strand.
CATCTCAAGGACTCCAATCAATGTTAAGCACATGGATGAAATGATGTAGCCTCTCAAATCTCTATCAAACAGTCACATGGATATATGGAATGAAGTTGTGACTTGGCTATCTTAAATGTTCATCCATAACAGGCAAATCTCTTTTTGAATTTTTCAAAAAATTTATCAAAATAAAATCTTTTTGTGTTTTACAAAAAAAATTCTAAAAAGAAAATCTTTTTGTATTTTTCAAAAAAATATATACAAAAATGATACATACTAGCAATGGGCAAACAATGTCATCATGAAAATCACCCTATGCTAGTAAACAAGTCAAACCTCAATCATTAGGTGCGGAGGGGTTTTTCAAAGGTGGTGACAACTTATGAAAAACCTCCATCAATTCTTGTGAAGATTTGACTAAAAACTTAACTTGCTCACCTAAATGTGCAAACTCTCTCATGTAGTCTCCGGGAGCATGTAAAGTATCATGTGTGGGTGCATGTGTGCCAGAAACACGTCTAGAAGCAAAACGTGACACATACCCCAACTTAAAGCAAAATTCCCTAAGGTTTCCTCTCCTCTTGCAATGTGAGCAAACATACATAGGCCTAGGAACACCTCTCTCAAAAACTCTAGGACGCACTTTCCTAAAGGAATGGGACGCCTAGGTGGGTTAGGGTGACACACATGTGAAACTGTCACTAAAGTGGGAACCGGCTCGGGTGCTAATTGGGAAGCAGAAGCACCGTCATGACTTATTCCTAACTTCTCACCTTTACCCTTAAGAACCACCTTTTCAACCTTCTTAGGTGCGTTCTCAAACTTGACTTTGACCACCCTGGCACGTTTGAGATCACTTTCGAGTTGGGATACACGTGTCGTCAGACTAGACAACGTGTCGGTCAAATCACACTTCTCCTTTCTCAAAACCTCCTTCTCTTTCTCCAAATCTAAAACCCGACGACCTAAATCCCTATTATACTTCTTTGTTTTCAAGGTCTCGGTGTACAAATCTCTAAAATCTTTTTGGAGCTCACTTTCATCTCCACTTTCACTCTTACTTTCTCCCTCACTTGAAGTGCTCAAACCATCACTATCACTTTCGTGAGCACTATTGTGGGACAAGGTGGGTGTGCTCACACGACTAGAAAAAGCTACAAACTTCTCACCACTAGTCTCATCACCCTCACTATCACTAAGTGTGGCAGGCATGGCTACTTTATTTCCTTTCTTTCTAAGCCACGTAGGACACTCAAATGACTTATGTCCCTTACCCCCACATTCAAAACAAGTGATGTTCTCAAGATCTTCCTCACACTCCTCATCGGTTTTATTCTCTTTTTCTCTCTCACCACTTTATTTGGCCTTTCCTTTCTTTTTATTTTTCTCAAAAAAATTCTTTTTATTGGAAGAATTATTTTTGTTCATGTTGAGAAATTTTCTAAAATTTTTCGCAAATAAGGCCATATCATCAAAATCTCCCTCAGAATCGGACTCAGAAAATTTTTCTTTCTTTTTCTTAAAATGAGTCTTTAAAGCAATGCCATTATCCTTAGCCTTAATGGTTTTGGGAAACATGTCAATCTCATAGGTTTGAAGATCTCCTACAAGTTCTTCCAACTTAAGTGATTTCAAATTTCCCAAAGAGTTCAAAACAGTGACTTTAGGAATAAAGCGTTTTGGGAGAGATCTCAAAATCTTTTTAACGACACGCGTGTTATCAATCACCTCACCCAAATTAAAACATGTGTTAACAATGTCTGACAAACGAGCATAAAAATCATCAAAGCATTCAGACTCAGACATGGTGATAGTTTCAAATTGGGTGGCCAGATTTTGTAATTTTGACTCTTTAACCGCGTTCGTACCCTCATGTGTCAATTTCAAAACATCCCAAGCCTCTTTAGACGTGGTGCACGTCATAATTCGACGAAACTCATCAGGAGAGACAGCTCCAGAAATAGCACTCAGACCACGGGAATTAAAATTGGACAGTTTATAATCATCTTCAGTCCAGGCTGACACGGGTTTTAAAGTGGTGATGTTATTAACAGTGACCGTGGGAGGAGTCCAACCATTTTCGCAAAGCAACCAAACACGCTCGTCAATAGATTTTAAAATCGATTTCATACGAGCTTTCCAATAGGCATAATTAGACCCGTCAAAAATAGGCATATTATAATATGATTTCTCCATTTGAACACTCACTTTTTCAAAAATCAATTTAATTCAGAAATTGATATCTTTAGAAAAAATTTGCGGAAGTAAGGAATACGCGATAGAATAGCGTAACCTGCTCTGATACCAATTTGAAAGAGTTGGTGCTTGCGTTCAATTAAGAAATAATATAATAAATACTATTTTTAACCCAAATTAACCCTAAGCATGCAACTAGGTGTGATTGAAACAATATGAAATCATGCACAAGATTTTCAACACACAAAGTTTAAGGAAAAATCCCCCACAGGGGCAAAACCATTTGTATATCACTATAATTTGTAAAATACGGTTTACAATCGGATTACAATGAAATACAGATTGACTAAGAAATACCCTCGGGTATCGGATTCTGTAGTCGCGGCTGGAAGAAACCCTTTCCAGTAGGGCTGGCGGCTGGAACTATCCCTGTCCAGTAGGGCTGCAATGAAGAGGAAGAAGCGGTCCACTTCACAAAGGGTTGAACATCAATGGTGTTCTAGGGTTACCAAAAGTGACTCACAAATGTATGAAATTTGTGTGAATCAAGGGTATGAATCAATGGACTCAAATACCATGAAGACTTAAGAGTTATGGAACTCAGAAAATCGCGTATAAGTCTTAAGAAAACCAACTCCCCGATCGTGGTACAAATAAGAATTCATTTGCCCTAAAAAATCTCCACACGATCTGTTCGTGGTTATCCAGGGCGGACCGGTCCGGGCCATAGGCGGATCGGTCCGATAGCGGACCGGTTCTTTTAATTATTGGCTCTATCGGTTCGCATTTGGTCCGGGGCTTACTGGTCTTCTAAGAGCAAGGCAGATCGGTCCGGGTCTCAGCGGATCGGTCCGGGGCGGATCGGTTCGTTTTAATTTCAGGCGGACCGGTCCGGCTGACTGGATTTCTGAATTCTTCCTTTCTTTTGATCTTCGGATTCCGTTGATGATGAATGGAATTTGAATCTTTGCAACGGTGTTACGGTTAATGACATATACAAGTATGTTGGACAAAAATGTCCTTACAATTATTCATCTTCATATATAAACAATATACTGCACGCAACAAGTATAATTATACCTATCACAAACATAAGTATAATAACCATCCATCCGAGCTATAACTCGAGGATGCAATCTCGTAGTGCCTATCCTAATCTGAGTTTACTCACTCGACCACGGGACCAAGCCAGACTCACTCATGGTCATGGTAAAAATACGCAATGGTGGAGGCGGTCATATTCCCTCTGCAAGTGGAGTACACACATCTCACTCGAACGCGGGTCGAGATGACCTGGGGATATACTCTCCCAGCTCCACAAGCCAGGGATTCACCCACATCGCGCAACCTCCCCGGATCGCACTAGAGAAATATATAATCTGGTTGTTCCAACCATACGCCAAAGGAATGTCCGTGGAACCAGCCTCTAAGATACAAATATACCAATCACATACGGATATATATGTATTCATATCATATTATATATACTGTAATCACATCGTATATATATATATCTATATCACTTCTCAATACATATGGTTATAATTGCCAAACTCTCATAGTGATAGCCAATAACCCCGAATGTTCCCATTCGTAATAGTATCTAAGTATTCGTACACTTACAATACTAAATTTATAAGTATTCTCTTACTTAATATATAACTCGCACATTAAATCACTTTTAAGGATTTATAAAAATACACTCTCAATATACCAATCATAATAATTAAATAAGTATACTCTCAACTTATTTAAGTCCCATAGGTATCGCATTACCTAGTAATAGTCGTCAACCAACACCGGATAGGCACTCAAACATCTCTAGCCCTATCCTTAATTCCACCCTACTCACCTCCTAGGATTTACTCACCCTCAGTTACAACATCTAGGATTCCTAATGTCATATGTAGAATCCACAAAAATACAACATCCAAATCTATAATTAACTTCCCCTAAACTTAAAGGAAGAAAATTTCCAATATTTTTAAGGCGAATCGATTCACCCCATCTGCGAATCGATTCGGACCAGCGAATGAATTCGATCTAAATCCGAATCAATTAGGACTGAGACATTTTGATAGGTCTTCCTATGCGAATCGATTCGGTCCAAATCCGAATCGATTCGGCCTGTCCGGAGTTGACAGTTTAGCCATTTTGCTTAAATCTCTAAAATCCAAAAATCATCCCAATCTCCATTTAAATCTTAACTCGGATTTATTTCTACAAACCCAAATTTTTTATATCTCCTTAAGTCCTTTAGAGGTCCTAACACTCTATTTGGGAACCCCTAATATTTATCTCCAAATAATTCTAGCCTTAATTCCTGACTAACAATTTCGATCTCGGACAGCCTTCCGTAGAAAAATCATTATAAATTCAAAAAAAATAAAAAAAAATACGTAGTTGGACCCCACACGACCGTATCGAAAAGATATACAAATTTTATTTTTTGACTAAGAGCCGAATAGATTCTCTTCCTAGCTGAATCGATTCGGAAAGGACGGAGTTACTATTCACCTTCTTCTCCAAAATCCCAAAGCTCCATGAATACACCTCCAAGATTTTTATCTTCTATCCCATCATCATCCAACCTCAAACAACCATATATACACACACATAAAAAGGGTTCAAAACATCCTAGAACCCATAACCAACAATTAATTTTAACTAATTCCTAAATTTCTCAAATTGGATATTATCCGGGGTTTATTCGTTAAACTACCGAAAAAAATCGTTTTGATTCACGAAAACCCATCCCAAAAATATTTATAGTTATCACTACCAACTATAATATGAGATTTATGCTTAAAAGAATAAAGCAAGTAAACACTTGCCTCGTGGATAAAATTCGACGACCTCGAGTCGAATCCCGCAGAGTTTGGCCGAAAATCCCCTTTTTATTCTCCCTCTCTTCCTTTCTCTCTTCTCCTCTTTATTTTCTCTCTTTTCTTTCTTCTCTTTCACTCTCTCGTGTCTTATATAGAGAGAGATAAGGGTTTATCCCTTATAAACTCAAAAATAACTCGTTTACTCAATTGCAAGTCCTTATTAGTCCAAAAATCCCCGGGACCTAAACACTACCCCCGGATACTCTATTCTGACTATCTAAGCCATTCCGAAACCAACCGCGCAATCGAAATTTTCATCCGAGTCACTTAACTACAATTCACTAATTAAACCCAACACATCTCAATACGGGTTTTTCAATTAAAATATTATCCTTTGTCGCTTTACCCAACTATGCCATGTAATTAAAATAATCTGACTTATTTACTTAGTCCCAAAAGTAAATGTAACACACGTCGATAAACATCTAACACTCTTAAACTCAAAAAATTATTATTCACGGAAATTCCTCAAATTTCTAAATTACTCCCACTTATGCAATTTAAATCTCTATAAAAGTACGTGGTATTTCAATTAACTTCAATAATCTCTCATATAGTATATCCCTTTCTCCACCCCATAATGCACCCCATTCTTATTCCACTAGTTATGCCACCTCACATAATATTCCTTCCAAATAATTTATAGGTTATTGTTGCACCTCTGGTTCCTCTTCTTAAATATATCTCTATAATTTTTTACTATTAGGAACATGGGGTGACTCATAATGTGCTATGTCATAATGCTCGTGTGGATCCAGATCTCATTGAAACATAAATAAAATAAACACAATACAATATCACAATCTTAAACATTAATATTGTTATCTAAGCTCGTGAATTATGACACATTCTTTCCCTATTATTCACTGCCAATCTAGACCATTCCATTACCTAATAACTGTGCTCTAAAGCCAAGTATTTATGACACCCTGCTTGTTTCGGTCAAAATTATCCTCATAATGCAAATATCTTCACTGAAAAGATAATAATTTGTAATAATCTTGGAAAAACAACCTGCATTTTTTTCCCACACTTATGTTTTTCCAATTTATAAAAACAAGTTTCTTAGTTTATCATGTACATAACATTTGATAATATTCAACTTGGAAAACATTTCCTCCACCCCTCCATTTCAAAGCCCTAATTTGTTAGTGAACTTCAATTAATAGAAATATTTGAAAAAACACCACAGGGGTGTAGGGAAAACAATCTTAATGAATGACCCACAATGCGCGCGAATCCACACACACATAAAAAGTAGTTAAATAAATTAATACATAAAATACAAGAAGTAATTATGGACTCTCGTAAGCCTAGACCTGCTATAGTACAATTAACCCATTACAGTTCATAAGGACCACCACATTCCATTTTGGATTTAGTACACATAACCTTTAGTTAGATTCTCTTATTAACATGATACTACCTCATCCCCTACGACCATCCATAAACCATATAATTAGAAAACCTCTCTTAACAAATTTAATCATATAAATGTGTACTATAAAACAACATCATCTTACGTGCATCCCAGTGTAATTAACTTGATTATACATTTCCGTGTAAAATTATAATCATCCACCATTCATAAGCTGGCTCACTCACCTTAAATTACATAATTAAAGTAGTATGATATCTACTTCTTTGGTATGGTAACAATAGTCATCTCCTCACCTATCAATATAATATCATTAGTGTTTCAATATAAACAATTACATTAAAAATGACATTCATCATATTAATTGGTTAATTTAAAATAATTGAAAATTAACTAGATGCTATAGTTTACATTTCCAAAAATCCCTACGTATTTAGTTTTCAACACACTTTGCAAAAGTAATACCAATTTTTCTAGAGATAAATATGGCAATTTCCATATAGTGTTACAAAGTTATACTACTACCTTTTAATCGTACTTTTTCGACATCATTTTAAGATATTACTCACTGATTAATATTAATATTCTACTAATCATGATTAACACCTTAATTACATATTTATTTCATAAAAAATTATATGAGCCTTATCATCTGATTATAAGAAATAGCTATTATAATAAGAAACAAATTTAATTTTAAGATATCAAAATCTTCATTTGAAGTTTTAAAGGTTATAAATAATCAAATATATAACCATTATAAATTAACCATCCAAATCAGAAGCAAATCAAAAGGAGATATTTAACCAACCTTATGATCTTTAAACAACATTAAAAAGAAATTTTCACCAAGTACAAAGTTAAATTCCCACATTAAGTGCCTTATTTATCTCCTTAAGCATGTTTTTTCTTGAACCCTTGTGATATCTATGCATTTAATGAAATATAAGATTAAACCCAAATTATAATTATGGGTTTCTGATCAAAACATTTCAAACTAGGGCAGATTTATGCAAGGCTTGTAAATCAATCGTATTCTGTAATGCCAACCTCCAGTTACCCTTCATCTTTAATCTACACACAAATAAATTAAACATACACACGCACACATAGGGACTCCTGTGCACACTCAAGTTTGTGTACTAAATTTGCACACTGCTCTTTTGACATAGTATACAAAGTATTTTTGAGTTAAATTTTTCTGTGTGGTATTCAAAAATTTCGAGGAACCAACATACAAAAACCTCCAAAAAATGTTTTTTTATATTTTAAAAAATTGATCAAACTTTCACAGCTTTTAAAGCACTTAAAAGCTGTGAAAGTTTGATCGATTTTTTTAAAATACTAAAAAACGTTTTTTAAGATGATTTTTTTTATATGGATCCCTTGAAATGTTTAAATATCACGTAAGAAATTCAACTCAAAAATATGTTTTTAATATTTAAAAAAAATAGGTTTGTGTCAGCAAGTATGCAAGCTTAGTGTGCACGGGAGCTTCTCTCTCTCTCTCTCTCTCTATATATATATATATATATATATATATATATATATATATATAGGAGGGTACTTTTGATAAGATGGAGGCGTAACCCCTTTGAAGTATGGTAATGATAAGTTAATTAGCTAAAACCTTGGATTAGTGATAGAACGTGCAAACACAAACTCAATGAAGATAAGAATTAGTTTAAACTCACAAATCTCTCCTGTATAACTCAGGAGATAGTAACGAACTTAGAGGTAACTTAGCTAGAGGGAGAGAGAAGTAAGTACCCTAGATACACCTTGGTAGGCAGCCAAACACATCAACCACCCTCAAGAATCTCTGTCAAGTATTAAAAAGCTTCGTAATTAATGCCAATGGTGAGTGAATAAGAGCTCTAGTTTGTAATAACTCTCTCTCTCTCTCTTTGAGGTGTATTCTCTCTAGTAATAAATTCTTAAACTCTCAAAAGATCATCCTCTCTTTAGGGATGGTTGGGGTCCTTAAATATCCCCCCCCCCCCCCACACCATCCCCGAGTCAACTCAGTCATGAAAGACTATGAAAGACATCCCTCATACTTTATGTCACAACATTAAATGCCTGATGCACTAGTTGTCTCCACGTCATAAACATTAAATGCCAAGACATTCCTTTTGCCTAACCACTGCGTATCAGGGGGCTGTTGTCGCAGAGGTGGCTCACCAACTGCCTGTCAGCCCCAAATACCATGGTGGTTTACTCAAGTGAAGGTCTGATATTGTTTAGCTGGCTAGTGACATCACCTACAGTAGATGTGACATTCAGTAGAGGGCTATTTGGTTCACAGCTCATCGCCCGATGGAACTCCAAGCTGCTCCGCCCGAGGTTCCACGGTTAGGGTTCTTCGGTGTTTTACCAGGTGTATCTAAGATGGTTAGGACAAAACCCAACGGTGCCTCACTTCTCAATCCTCCCAACCAGGTCCCTCTAAAGTTCCCGCGATGAGGTCATTCGATAGAGCATGAAAGCTCTCCCAGGCCCTGCCAAGCCTGGTCTCTGGTAAGTACCATTTGACCTCACACTAAAACTTTTCATTATTCTCGTTATATCATTACAACCATTATAGTTTACAGTCAATATAAATAAAGATACAGTATGACTAATACAATAAGCTAAAATACAAGTTATCACGCTGAGCTGTCTCGCTTGAGCTGCCACACTGAGATGCCTCGCTTGAGTTGCCACGCTGAGCTGCCACGGTGCCTTAATCCCCAAAATACTGTTGCTAATGTGGAATTATCTCTAATCTCAAAATTGCCTTCAAGCCCCCTCTAAATTTGCCTCTTCGTGAAGAAATTTGTTGAAGCAAGAAATGTCTACATGAAACTTCTCAAACTGATGAACCTCATCTGTGTGAAAAAATTATGGTCTCCTTTCCCACATTAGAATCACGGAATTATAATCTCCAGGAAAAAGTAAAATTCTCCCCGATGTACCTGAGTTGAAGCACTACGACTTATTGGGGCTTTGACTAAGCGACATCGCCACTTTTTCGTTATACTGTGTTTCAACCGTTCTAGCTTTATTATTATTTGAAATTCTCCTGAAAGGCCTGCTAACCTTCTCAAATACTCATTTTGATTCTTGGCAAGTGAGATTCTCCCTTGTAATGCCTCACTATGTTCGAAAAAGCAGAAATTATCCGCGATGTAGCTGAGTCACCATCTGAACAACATTTAAACTTGTGATGAGGGGACAACGTAGCTTCTTTTTTAACCATTGGGGCGTCTGTTTCGTTGGGCGTTATTGGATATGTCTGACAACAATTCTGGTGCCAAAATTGAAACTTGCTAGAGAAGGCAACCCCTCCTGTTCCCTAGGCATCGCTTTGTAAGTGAGGTGGCGTTGTCTTTTCAACTGTCAGAACACTTCCCGAAGTGCCACATGTGCATTTGAAATGATTATAGGCGGTTGTGCACGTGCGATGGTGGGAAACTCAAAAGACAGGTTTTTAAAGCTTCAAACGTCCCTTTTATTTCAAAACCCTTCTTCTTTCTTGCATCTTCTTCAAGCTCCCGTATTTCTTAGAGAAAGAAATTTTGTGCGAACTCTGTGAGAACTCCATTGTTTCCTTATTATTTTTTTGCTTCTTCCTCCCCTCATCCTTTACACCACGCCTGTGGTTGTGCCACTCAACCTTAATTCCCAAACCTTCTTTTGCCAATCATTTTTCCTTACCCCACTGTTGTCTGCAATGGCCTCCTCCAGCCACACTTCCACACCTACCACTAGTGCTCCACCTGCCATCTCTAGCGCCACCACCATCTCAAGCGCCGCTGCCCTGGACGCTGCTCGTCAAGAGTAACTTCACTTCCATCGTCGGGTCCCCATCTTTGGTAAAGGTGATAAATTTTCTGAGGCATGCAAGACTTGCCATTTCTCCTCCAAATTTGAACCCTTACTGTTGGGTGATGAGGAAATGGATTCATCGAAGTGGGGCTATCTTCCACCAGAAGGAACTCTGCATTTTCGCCTGGATCGTGGTGACTTTCCCTATTCCTAGATCGACTTGGAAGCACCTGGGGGGTCACCAGCCCATTTCACTGCCTGGCATACACACATGCAGAGCTCCCACGCTTCTTCTCTTGCTAAGGTTGGGCTTCATCGTGCATACTAGTTTGGGGAGTTCACCCTCTCAAAGCACAATGCGGCGTTATAAGTGCTAGTTTCTCGATGGAACCATCAACTCACACCTTTTTTACTTCATGGGGGGAGCTCACCGTTACACTGGAGGACGTCTGTGAACTTCTTGGGTTTGAGCGCATGGGTGAGTTCACCTACCACGATGAGCCTCTAGATGCCGAAGAGGCTACTGATAGAGTTGAGCTGGATCGGATATGTCGCAGTTGCATCTGTTCTTCAAATAAATCCACATTTACCCCCTTATCAACTATTTTTTTGAAGCCTCGACGCCGAAGGATGCTAGTGATGTAATGGGCCGTGGTAGAGGTACCTCCCTAGAACTACCAGCCTACATACATGTATTGCTTTCCCGCTTCTTCCTTACTGGGAAACCCAACGATCAGCCTAGGAGGGACCTAATAAACATTTCCATTTATTTGGGTAGACGGTTCAACCTTCCTCTAGACGCTATTACCCTCGGGTCCATCTACACCTACTTAGATCGAACGCAGATCGATATAGCATGATTACTGGATCATTATAACTTGGAAAATTTCTCCAACACTATCATTTTGACGGGCTTCCTCTACACCCGCTTTCCTGCTATTGCTGTTAAGTTCGTTTCTTGTGACACCCCGCCTAATTAAATACCGGGCGATCACTCCTTTATTAAATTAATTCAAGGTGAACAGTTGGTTCATTCTCAGCATCACTGTCGGAAAATAAAACTTTTCCAAATTAAACACCCTAATTAATTAAGCTAAGTGTCAAAACCATTTAAACCATTATTCTCATTTTATAAAATCCGGTTATAAAACCTTAAACCATTAACACCTAAAGAGTCTCACAATATGTAGAAGAATAAAATGAACATTTAAGAGTTTACCCAATAATAATAAATCCCAACATTAAAATACTAAGGAAAACATCCTGACAGTAACAATCCCGAAATAAAGATACTGAAATATAAAAGAATTACAATCTCTGACAATACCAACTAAATAATGAAAAAGGGCAACACATGCCCCTGCTGGATAAAGCTGAACTAGAAGTAGAGTCAACAATGAGGTCGTCTAAGCAATGGCCTTCAACTCCCACAAAAGCTACAGCGTGTTCCATCCAAAGAATCCTAAGTAAGACACCCCTGTGGCTAGGCACCTGTAATACATATATATATAGACACAAGAGAGAAGAAGTAATAGAAAACGGGTCAGAGCCCGAATGTAGAACCGTTTTAAAAATAGTTTAGCAAGTATTTAAATTGATTACAGGCCAATGCAACAACATATTAGTGCGACACTCTCTTGAGAAATTTTCACCTCTCTTCTAATGTGCACACCTATCGCACTAACCTTCCCAATGGTCTATCTCGTCATATACCACACTATCTTTCCCCAATGATTTAACTTATCTTAGGTTATTCGCAGGATTTACAACTGAACAACACAAGTATTTAAAACGTAAGATTTCAATTTGTAACCAAAGTTCTCCTTTTTACTTTATTAATCAATAAAGTTTTTCAGTGTCATATTATACTTTCTCAACACAAGTATTTATAATTTGAGTCATCAACCATGTCCTACATATCAAATCACAGTAGGCAGTTCCAGATTTCAGAATTTCATATATATATTAACTACTCGTATAATATATATATCATAATGGCACCCCACATAAAAACTATAGTGCGAGCATACTCTGCTATCCAATCCCCGTATCAATCACACTAAAGGGAATACAAGTTCGGAATCACTCTCGAACTGTACAAATACATACACAAATAACATTGAGGCGAAGCATAGTATCCAAGTCCAAGAGGTCAGTACATACCCTCACGTCTCTTAGGACCGTCCGACTATCGATTCGATAGTCCGTACCTAGGATTCCTATCTTCTAGGATACGAGTCAATATCCCCCATAAGGCAACACAGGATAAGATCGTCCCAGCGTGGTAACCTCTGGGATAGCAAGTAGCGCGGGCATGATTTTCACAAGTATATAATATATGCATACATAATCATATAAATATACTACTTTTATCATATCAATTTAGGTTTATCCCATAACCCATATTCACAATATTTATCCTTATTTTCCCATTATTAGTCATCACGTATAATGGTTCGTTTCTCACTTTAATTCGAAGGGTTTCTCCAACTTACTATGTAGCCCTCATGGACTCTATCCTTCCAAAGGTACAATTCAGTAGGTATTCATTTATGTTCCAACGTAACCCTCCTACGTGTCTCTCCCCTTTAACATATACTTACATTATCCCTCATGTAAGCTATCCCAAAAATATAGATTTTGCCTTACATTAAAGGATTTTGAATTTTATTTTCAAAGATGAGAATTTCAAATGGTTTCGAAATCGGAATTAAAATGGAGTTTTAATTGAATTTTTTTATTATTTAGAAGAGTCCTCAAAACATAAAACTCTCTAAGAGTCCTCAAAATATAAAACTCTCTAAGAGTCCTCAAAACATAAAACTCTCTAGTAAAAATAATATGTTTAGAAATCCGACCGTTCGATCAAGCTGAATTTTTGTCAGCAGTCCTGTCTCGCTGTTCGCTACAACATATTAAAATTTCAAGCAATTCCAATGGTCCGATCATCCGGAATAAATTTTTTAGTGTTTGTATCTAATTAGAACTCTTTTCTTAATCAAACTCTTAATCCTTTACATGACAAAGGGTTTCCAGAATATCATTTAAGTCATCACTACATGCAATTTCCTATCTGAAATTGGGTTTTTCTTCCATACAATTCATCCTAATCATTCCTAAACCAATATGAAAGATGCATCAACGAAATAAGCAAGATAAACACTTGCCTAGGATTTTCAGAAGTCTGGTTCGGTGCCGAAATTGGTGTGGTTGCGTTCCCCGTCTTGCGATCTACGCGTTGGTGGTGGAGGCGGTGCAAACGGATGGATTTCGGGCCTTGGATTGCTTTGGAAGCTCTCTCCTTCCCTCTCCTATGGCCGTCACTTGTCTTTGTTTGTTCTAACCATAGAAGACAACCTAGATATCTTATATAACCCTTTTAATTTTCGTAGGTTTAATTACCCATAATTGCGAAATGCCCAAAACGCCCTCCCGGGGTACTAATTGGGCCTAAAAATGCCCCGAGACCCAAACTAAACCCCCGGGTACACTTTTCTGACTATCTCGACCCTTCCAGACACATTGGCGCACTCAAAACGACCATATAAACAACTTATAAAATATTCACTTTTATTTAACAATATTTAGTCCCGACACGACACAGGCGCGTCCCGACTTAAATTTCCATAATTGTCATTTTATTCACACATGACAATATTATAACATTAAATCTCATATATTACTATACTCATCCAGTAATATTCAAAAAATAACAAATTTCCAATAATTACTAACTCTCGTCACGCTAGTAAATATTTAAAACAACATTCCGGATTAAAATTAAATTAATTTATCTCAATTAAATTTAATAAATCCCATAATTTAAAAGCTATAAAAATACGGAATATTACATTTCTCTTCCTGTGGGGCAAGGTATCAAGCCCCCACGCCTCCTATGTTTTCATAAAAAGCAAAGTCAAAAGGAGATAAATGAAATTTTTAACCTTTTAGACTCCTTTGCGATGAGGCCATACTGTGAGTCTACATTTGCCCATAGTTGGGATTTCTTTCCTGCCACAACCACAATGGTCAAGTTCATCCCAGTTGTGGAAGATCCCTTGCAAGTCGTGGTGCTTCTATTTACCCCTGGATTTCTTCCTTCTTATACTGAATGGGGATACACCTCGAAACCTTATAATCCTGACAGATGTAGTAGGCAGTTCGGGTTCGATTAGGGGGCCCCTCGACCTTTGTTTTAACACAACCATCCAAGGACCACTTTTACTGAAGCCTGCACTCTCTATACTGTAGGCGCGGTGCTTGGTGTGACATCCACCATCGATGGCCGTGTCACCCTTCCTAGTGCTACTAGGAAGGGATATGTATCCACCTCTTTTGCCACTAAGTTCCATTTGGAGCAGCTGGAAATGATCCGTGAGTACATTCAGTCCCCCCTTAATATCCCCAAGTCCTTTCCTTCTCTTCTTCTGAACTGGGTCTTAAGGGGAACTCCGTGCTTGGGGTTTAGTTTCCCTTAAGTAAAATCATTAAAGAATCTCCCCAGGAGCTACCCCCTTATTGCCCGATGATCCCAACTGCCACCCCAAAACACAAGTTCGTTGCAACTACCAAACAAACTGTACCTTTAACCGAAGTTGTAACGGGAGAAGGGCCTTCTGTGCCGCTTGCTAAGACGGACAAGAAGTCTAGCGCCAAAGTTCAAGTGCAAACTCCTTTGGAGGCATTCCCAATTGCCTCTGTTTCCCCTCCCATGTCTCTAGAGATGGCTGAAGAGATGAGGAGGTAGGTGCAAGCCAAAGTCGACATTATACATGCTGAGTTTCAACGATGCGCTGTCATCGTTTCTTCTCCAGGTGCATTTCCTACGATCGTTGTTGATCCCACGGAGCCAACGACAAAAAGGAGAAGAAGGACGAGGGTATCTAAAACTGTTGGTGCAATGAGATCCAGGAAAAAAACACTGGGAACCAATCCCCAGAAGAAATAAACACTTGAGAAACCTCCGTCAATAGTTTCTTCTGTTGCTGCCTCCTCGTCGCCTTCACCAGTAATTATACCCTCTCGTTCTCCCTTTGGATCTGAGGTATGTGTGCATTCTTTATTTCTTATTCCTCTTACCTTAAGGTGTACTACATCTGCTCATTTCTTAATGAGAAAGTGTTTTGGTGCAGGGAGTTAAAGAAGAAAGTTCATGTCCCCCTAGTCCCCCTATAAGCCTCTTCGTGGGGTGGGCGTTGCGGTGTCTCTCCAGCAGACGCTACTCTTCCCCGTTCCCATTTGATAAGTCTTACTTACTCTCACCGTTCATCTTCGCAATGGGCCAAAGAAGCTGTGACGGAGGCTTTTACTGTTGAGTCTGCTGAAATTCCTGGCTAACCCGAGGGAACTACTACAACTATCTCTGAGTTACCCTCGAAGTAGGAGGTCCCTCTACCCCTTGTTGTGGTCGAGGGGAGTGACCCGTAGGTAAATTTATTGCTAAGTCTTACATCTTTTATTTGTTCCCTTATTTTGTTTATCATCTCTACTATGTTGGGCCGTTTTAGGTGGAAGTGGCGTCACTGATAGCCAACATTCTCCTTCCGCCAGCATTGACCAGACCCCTTACTGCGGTTCCTCTTTTTGGTACCATAACGGGGGTAAGTTAGATGCATTCCTACCTCTTATTCTTTTGTGTTTACTCCTTGCGTCTAACACTTGGTTTTACATTTGCAGCTTTCCCCAAGTCTCTCTCCGCCCTTTGCCCTTAGTAGCCTTTTTTCCCTCCTAGACCATGGTCAATGCTACTGCTCTCGTTGGGACATCTTTTGAGGGTTCAGCATCTTCCTCAGATTATGCGCCCATGCTGGATTTAGTACCTTATGTAGGCGAGGAAGTTTGCCTAGCGTTGAATCTTCTTCAACCGAGGGCCCCGCTGAAGCTGCTGAAATAAGGAGTCCGCCTCCAACGATTTCTGCCATCATGGCCCCCGTGATGACTCCCATTCTCGCTCCTACTGCCGCTGAGGTACTTTGTTGATTTCTCTGTATTTCTCAGTTTCTCAAGCTTCACCTATGTAGGTGACTTAACCATGAAAACACTTGTTAAGGTTTTTCCAAAAACTCCACCTATATCGGTGACTTAACAATGGAAACGCTTGTTAAGATTTTCTCAAAAACTCCACCTATATCGGTGACTTAACAAGGAAAATGCTTGTTAAGATTTTCACAAACTCCACCTATATCGGTGACTTAGCAACGAAAGCTCTTGTTAAGATTTTCATAAACTCCACCTATATTGTTAACTTAACAACGAAAACGCTTGTTAAGATTTTCATAAACTCCACCTATATCGGTGACTTAACCACGAAAATGCTTGTTAATATTTTCATAAACTCTACCTATATCGGTGACTTAACAACGAAAATGCTTGTTAAGATTTTCCTTTATAAACTCTTTATTTCCTTTAACTGTTTCAGGTTTCTCGGGAGGATTCTTCACCACCTCCTTCGCCCATTTCCTCGCCGCACCAGGAACTTGATGTTTCAAAAAATTCTAACCATGATGACTAAGGTTTCACCATCGGTGCCCCTACTAAGAGTGAGTCTGGCTGCTAGCTTCCTTTGCCTGACTTGGCTCCTCATGCTTTCTATCTGATGGTACTCCAACGTTCTCCTCAAATGCCTGTCAACCATCGTTTGGCAGTTGAGCAACTTATAAGCTATCATCCTGAAACATTCACGGTGAACTGCCTTCGTTCAAACATCTCAGTTATAAGATACAAGATTCAAGGCATGGCCATCGTCGTTACTGAAATTCCCAATACTCCCACTGCAAATGTTACCAGGCCCCTCCTCAATCAGTTCCTGGGTTAT
Source organism: Sambucus nigra (assembly GCA_949130495.1). NCBI lineage: Eukaryota > Viridiplantae > Streptophyta > Magnoliopsida > Dipsacales > Adoxaceae > Sambucus > Sambucus nigra. The sequence goes on from OX422211.1 coordinate 443,233,448, forward strand.
CTGAGGGAGTTGGGTCGTGACGGGTTCCGTTTTCTCATCGTGTATTTGAAGACTTTGAAGAGCCAGCGGTTGGACAGCTAGAGGGATCTCTTAAGGAAATATTAGGAGAATCAGCGGGCCGAGGAAGCTAAGTTGGTCGAGCTACCACCTCTTCTTGAAACCATTGACAGAGAGGTGGGGGACCTTGAAGAAGCTCTACACACGGTGAAGTCAAAATAAGAGAAACTCCTGATCGAGTGCACATAGGCGCAAACAGGTTGGAGGTCTCTATCAACGCTCAACGATCTTGCCAAGCAGCTTCTTCGGGTTTCCCTGGATATTTTTTCTCTTCTCCAGATTTGTGATTCCTTTTTGGTGAATAAACTTGTATATGTATTTTTTCTTTTCTTCTCATGTAATTCTTGGGCAATAGCTCCCAATTTTGTAATGCCTCGAAGTTTATGAATGGAAAAAGATACTTATTTTCGTATGCCATCTCTTTGTGTTACAACTGTTTACATAGATTATGAAGTGTGAAGTTTTGTAATTCTTTCATCTCTACTTGAGCTATAATAAAAAGAACTTATATACGCATCATAATAAAAAAAAACAAAGAACTTGTGTATTCATAACAGCCAACTACATCAGTGGTCAAACAAAACTGCCTACACATGATAGACTTTCAACCATTTATTGTTAATATTGAATGGTTTTTCTTCTTCCATATTATAAATTAAGCACTGACTTGAGTCATGAGCTTCCTTTACAATGAAAGGTCCTTCCCAATTTGCTGCAAACTTGGGTAGAGGAAGCCCCCTGATATGTTTCACTGTTGCTTTCAATATAAGGTCTGCCTCTATGAACTTCCTTGGTCTCACTAAATTATCATACGCCCTGGAGAGTTGCTTCGTATACATTTGAAAGTGTTGCATCGCATTATCTCTATGTTCGTCCAATGATTCCAACTTCACATGTCTATTCTGGAGAAGCATGCTACTTCGCAAGGCATATCGAGCAGAGGGGACTTCTAACTCTACTGGGAAAATCGCCTCGGCCCCATAAATAAGAGAGAACGGTGTATATCCTATGGGCTTCCTCTTGGTTATCCGATAGGCCCATAAAACGGCTGGTATCTTGTCATCCCACGATCCTGGGAAATCCTCCATCGTTTTAGCCAAGATATTGACAAAGTTTTGTTAGTCGCTTCGGCTTGACCATTTCCCTTTGGGTATGCCACTGTCGAAGTTTGATGGACGATGGAGTATTTGTATGTGAGCATCGTTACTTCTGAATTGACAAAAGGGGTTCCATTGTCTGAAAGGATAACCTTTGGGATCCCGAAATAACAAATGACGTATTCTCTGATGAAGTTGCTCACCAATCCTGTCGTTGCCCTTCTTAGTGGTATCGCCTCGACCCACTTTGTGAAGCACTCCATTGCTACTAGTATCTATATCTTCCCCCTCGAATAAGGGTGTATTGCCCCTACCAGGTCGAACGCCCAAGTGTGAAAAGGATAAGGCGTTGCCAGGGAGTGTAAGTCCACTGACGGGGTATGGATCATATTTCCATGAAGTTGGTAAGCCTTGCACCTTCGAACGAACTCAGCCTAATCCTTCTCCATCGTTGGCCAATAGTATCCCAAAGTCATCAACTGGTCATATAACTTGTCCCCCCCTATGTGGGTTGGATCGTGTGCCTGTTTAAGGACCTCCGCTGCCTCTTCTCTCGTGATACAATGAAAAGTCCTACTGAAGTATCCCCTTTGATAGAGTTGTCCATCCTGAACGTAGAATCTTTGGGCCCTTCGCCTGAGTCCTATCGCATCAATTTTCTCCGTTGGGATAACTCCATCTTTGATAAAGTCAATATAGGGCTGTCTCTAGTCAGGCTGAGCTTCCACAAAATGACATTCAGCTGCCTCGAACAACAACTGGCATTTGTCGCATTTTCGTTGCAGCTCTACCACATCCTTTCTCATCTTACGCCAAAAATACACCTCCCTCTGCATTCTCCAATAGAGGGGTATCTCAGTTGTTTCGCAGTTTGCTTTATATGTTTTCTTCAATCTTTACCTTGCCTCTTCTGGACCGATGCATCTCGATAGCCATCCTCCTGCATTTTTGAAGTAAAGGTTTCCCTGGTTCGTAAAGTACTGAGCTAATTATCTCAGCCCCATCACTCCTTCCCCGGATTCCAATTATCTTTTGATCTCTCCCCTCCAGTATGCATCCTCCTCCATCGATATTATTGACTGTACTACCGAAGGAGTTATTCTTCGTTGGATCACGACGGTAGTTATATCACTCCTCATGACTATTTTCTGGGCAATGGTGGCATAGGCATCTGGATGGTTGTTCATCATTCTGGGCTGCCTCCTAATATTAGTCTGATGGAACTGGTAAAGAAGTCTCTGGATGATTGTTCTGTATGGTGACAGGCTCATGTGTTTCAACGCGTACTCTCCATTCACTTGCTGAACCACTAAGTTTGAATCTCCCTTTATGCAAAGCGAATGGATCCCTCTTCGAAGGGCCTCTAGTAATCCCAACACCAATGCTTCGTATTTTGCCTCGTTATTAGGATAAGGGAAATCTAACTTGTAAGAAAGGTAAATCTCCTCCATTCCCTTAGAAAGAGTAACCCCTGCTCCCCCCCTTTTTTTTACTGAAGATCCATCGAACTGCATTATCCATTCCTCATTCGTTGTATCTAGGTGGTTGGCCTGCAAATCATCTCCTGGAATACTCTCTTTGGGTGGCTCAAATGTCCATAAGGGAAAAATAGCCAACAGATTAGCGTATGCCTAGCTTTTGATCATGCGAGGAACATCGCACTTTAAGTTATATTCAGATAGGATGAGGAACCACCTCGCTTCCCTACCAATCAAAATCGTTCTTTCTAGAAAATACTTAATAGGATCACATCTAGTTACAATATGAATTGTAAAAGATAACATATAATGCCTAAGTTTTTGTCCTATAAAGACTAAGGCTAAATAATTCCTTTCTAAGCTACTGTATCTAACTTCTGGTCCATGGATGATCCTACTGAGGTAGTAAACTGGCCGTTCTTAGTCGTCGATCTCTTATGCCAGTAAAGCTCCCACGGACCTCGTGGTGGATGTGAGGTACAGATGCAACGGTATTCCTGCCTTTGGAGGAACCATGGTCTGTGGTGAAACGAGCAGTTTCTTCAGCCCATCACAAGACTCCTGGTGAACCTCCTCCCACTTAAACTTCGTTTTCTTTCGTAACAGCTGCATTAACGGATGTGTTATTTCGGTGAATCCAGGCACAAATCTCCTAAGGTAGGAGACTTTACTGAGGAAACTCCTCAGCTCCTTCGTCGTTCTTGGGAATGGAATTTCTAAGATCGCCCGTTGTTTGTCCTGATCCATCTGCACCCCCTGTTTATCTACCACAAAGCCTAGGAATTTCCCACTTATCACTCTAAAAACACACTTCAGTGGATTCATCTTCAATTTATACTTCCTGCAAGGGGAAACACCTTCCTCAAATCGCTCAGATGGGACTCCTCCTTCCTCGACTTGATGACCAAATGATCCACATAAAATTCCACAAACTTGTGAAAGAAGTCATGGAAAATGGCCATCATTGTTCTCTGATAGGTCGCCCCTGCGTTCTTGAGTCCAAACGCCATCACCTTGTACATGAAGTTACCCAACAGGGTTCTGAACGCTATTTTCTCTACATCCATGGGGTCCATATTGATCTGGTTGTACCCCACATACCCATCTATGAAGCTATACATCTCATGACCAGCCGTTGCATCTATTAGGCTATCGATGGAGGAAAAAGGGAACTCATCTTTGGGACAGGCTCTATTCAAATCCCTGAAGTCCACGCAGATCCTTATCTGGTTTTTGCCTTTCTTTCCCATTGGGACAATGCTAAATAGCCAGAGCGGGTGTTGTATCGGTGTGATGAACCCTGCGGTTAGTAATCGTTGGACCTCCTCCTTGATTTTTAGATCTAAATCAGGCTTGTATGTTCTCATCGCTTGTTTCACTGGAATGGATGAAGTCATTACGTTCAACTTGTGGAGATTACTTCCTCATCCAGCCCTTCCATCTCTGTGTATTTCCACATGAAGACGTCTATGAACTCCCGAATCAACTTAACTAAGGCCTCTCGTTTCTCCTTACCGAGATCCTTCGAGATGAAGATGGGCCTCGAATCCTCTCCTTTCTTCGCCAGGTTTAATTATTCTAACTCTTATACCTGGGGCTTGGACCGATTTTCCATATAATCTAGTTCCTCGACGACTTCCTCCTCAAATTCCTGTATGCTTGAATTATCTATCACCATGCACTGCCCATGTTGATCCATCATAAAGCATTCATATATCGGGTCAACCTTATCCTCAGCTTCCTCGGTCGCCCGCTCACACCGTTACAATTAATACACCACCTTGCCTTCCTCGGTAATGACATTCTTGCATTGTCTGCTGGTAGTGGTAACTGCCTTCCTTTTCTTTTCTCTGGAATTCTCGACCACTCTTTCTCTTGAGAATCGGCTCAGCACGCTTTGCCATTAGACCCCATGCTCCATCGGGTCCACTCTGGGCCTCATTCTGTCTTTGAGCTACCTTGAGATGCCTTGGGGCCGAGGGACCACCCGGTGAGCTTATTCGGTTATTTCCCTTATGCTACTCGTGACCTTCTTCTTCTACTCGTTTAAGGGCCCCATCCTTTCTCTGATCGAGGGAACCCATGCCCCCTCCATTCTTCTCCTTAGGACCCGGACATCTTCCTCTAACTCTGTGTAAAATGATGCGTCCACCAAGTGAGCCTCCTCAATAGCGAAGGGCCTTTTTGTAGCCCTAATGGTCACCTCTGTTCCCTTGACATTCGCTTTGGCACATTGGTGGTACGTAGAAGGAACTAGCCCTTGGTTATGCATCCACACCCTTCCTATTATCATATGATAGGAAGTTGCACTCTCTATTACGTGAAACTTGATATGGGAACTCAGATTTCCCATTACAATCCCAACATTAACGTACCCAATGGACTTGGAAGATTGATTATCATACCCCGAAATTACCAAAGGCATGCAGACCAGCCTTACTTCTGGAATATTTGATGAGCGCATTATTTTGTATATTTTATACCCAAATTTATACTTTGTTAGTCCCATTTTAGTGTATTTAATAAGTTCTTAGGACTATTTTATTAAAAAGAGGAAAAAATGAGAAAATGAATGAATTCATATTGAAAATGGAAATTTTAAGTCAAAAATGGGCACTTCGATAATTTTATAATATTCTTGTGTTAATTTGTGAAAAAAGTTGTCTAGTGAAATTTTTACAGATAATGATGAAATTTGGTGCAAATTGATGATCAATTCAAAAAAGGCACGAAAAAGTTGATTTTTACGGTCGTTCGAAAAAAGTTGTTTTTTACACGTGAAATCGTAAAAAATCAGAAATTTGTATTCTCCGATTTGGACGAAACTCGGCATGCGTGTTCAGCAAGAAAAGATAAGAGTTTTCAAGTGGGGGGAAATTTCGTCTCTTATCACGATCCAAAGATTAAAGAGGTGGAGAGATAGCTACCAACACCATTCGTTCAATCAAAAAGAGTCCCACCACAACTCAAATACCTCACCACTTGTCCTATAAAAAGGACCCTTGGGCTCATAATTTCGTAGATAGTTAGAGAGGAATTTCGTGGAGGATTTCGGGGAGCAATTTTGAGTGATTGTAATCAATTTGAGGGCCAAACTTTTATCATTATTTTACAGGATTGAAGATTGTTGTGAGAGAAATATTTATAAGTTTGGTTTATTAATGAAGATCTCTACTCATTCTTGTAATTTCTCTTTCATTATGATAGCTTGATTCTTATATTAGGAGTAGGGTGAAGTTTGTCAGAGTTAGTTAATATTGTCACGTTAATTTTATTGTTGTATATTCCCTACTTGTTTTAATTGTAATTAAAGATTAGGTATTCATTTTAAAGCGACATGAGAGTGTGTTTTAGAACCTTCAAGATTGTTTTGTCAAATCAAGTTTTGAGATTTAAAAATAGTATTTTTTTGATGGATTATGCTTACACTTTGATTGTTTTGATAGTCCATCTTAAATACATTTGAGAATTTTAAAACTTGTATTTTCTAAGGGAATAGAGATTTTAGCCGCCTATTAGAGACGTTAAAAATATTTTGATCATAACCGTCATATTTTTCGAATTAAACACGGCGAGAGTAGGTTTAATTTGAGTTATAAAAAGGGAATGGCAACATTAAATTAGTGTGCAATATTAGTTACGTGATAAATGGACCCCGAATCCTAATTATTTCCTAATTGTTTATAAATATCTTGTGTTACCCTCATTTATCGTAGTTCCTTTTATTTAGTGTAGTTCATAATCATTCTCTATCCCATTTAGTCTAGTTGGACAGTCACAATTAATTTGAATTAAAAATTGACAAATCTCTGTGGGTTCGACCCGTACTTACACTCGCTATTCTATAATAGCCTGTGCACTGGCGGTATTTTATAAGTTGACAACAATTTCTTGGCCCCGTTGTTAGGGATATGACAATTTTTTTCTTAAAAGAAGTTGTGACTTTCGGACTAGTTTATTTTACTCTTTGCATTTTTTTAAGTAAAAATTTCATAAAATAAAACACAAAACTCTTAACGAGGCTAGAATTAAAAGCTACCCCAACGCGAACTTGTCAAATCGATTTCGTTTCACCATGTCTAGGATTGGTGATTTTTAATGAGTCTTCGTACTGACCACCTACCTCGAGGTGCAATCAGAATTTGAGGAGACAACCGTAGTTGGTCGTATTTTAAATTCTCCCTTGTCAAAGAGTAGCAGCTATCCAAAATAAATAAATAAATTCATGTGTTGTCAATTGCAATGGGTGATCCTTGTACTGTTATTCCGTCATCTTTCTCATATTCCTCAATGGATCATGTGGACGTGTTTTTACAAAATACTGAAAATCTAGATGACTACGTATTTCAATTTAATTCAGATGGGTCAGTAGTCATTTTAAAAATTAAAGAAGGTATGGATGAGACTCCAACCCCTGTAATTACTATCGGTCCACCAAAGTATATCAATTGGAGAGAGGTGAACAAACGGTATAATGATGCTATTTCTAAAAATAATCATAAATTAATTAAAGATAATCAATTTTGTGAGGAGGAAAAATTGACAATCTTGACACGTGTAATACTTGTGATGATTTGGATGTTTGTCAAGATTTTTCTCCTAATTTAATTGAGCAAAATGATGCTTCTTTTTATATGTGGGAAAATTTATTTGAGGATTCTTCATCATATTTTAGTGATACTTCAAGTATTTATGACGGTCCTCCTGTTTTTTATCAAGAAAGTGTAACTCCCAATGATACATCTTCTTCCCACGCTTTTCATAAAATCTCATATTTAGGAGTGGAGTATGCATCCCCAATTTTACGTGACTATTTTCGAAAAAGGGATAATAAATATTTGAATCCTTATTGCAATTTATTACCTCCATGTGATGCATCGACATATGATTCATGCGATTCAAATTTATTTGTTATTGATGATGTCGGTGCTCACCATTATGACCATGGATTTAAGATTGAAATTTGTATTGTGCGGTCATGCTCTCAAATTTATGATATTTTGGCACTTAGTGCTATAAAGTTTATTAATTGGAATGACCCACAACTATATCGGTTATTAGTTTATGGTGAGGATGGTAAATTGTCATGTGTTTGTATATTATTTGTGTATTTTTTTTGTTACTTTTTAGTTAACATGTATCATCATTTTACTTCTTTACTTTATTTTCTTTGTCCATATTTTTATTTGAGCATACATTGAGGACAATGTAAAATTTAGGTTTGGCGGTAAGGATGATATTTTAGAAAAAAAAAATCAGAAATATTTTCAAAAATTCAAAAAGATTTTCAATATAATTGAGTTTTGAAACGATATCTTAATATAGAATTAATTCATCGATCTCTCAACTTATGAAAATTTTTACACATTAGCCATATAATATGATCAAAAATGAATATTGAGGTGAAATTTAATATGCTTAACAAATAAATGTGGAGATTTTAACCCGGTGAGATTTTGTGCCATTCATCGTTTTCGAGAGATTTAAATCAATTTGAGTTAAAATAACTCAAAGTTTCCTTCAGTGATAAATTTGTTGATGATCTCAAATTATTTGTTTTGTTCGATTACTGAAAACAAAAGGTTAAAATGTGAATATTAAAGCACTAGAAGTCTTGGTAAGTCGTCTTGAGACACAAATTAACTGTACGAAACGTGAGAAGTGAGATTAGGCTATCGTTTGAAAGCCCAAAATTAAGCCTAAAATCCAACCTTTTTACATTATTCCGTTGCGAGCCCATTTGAGCCAAACAGAAAATATGTTTTTTGTTGAAAACTCATTATCCTACCTATCTCCAACTGGGATTTTGAAGCTAATAAAAATAAATCATACCCATTTTCTGAGAATACTAGGGTAAAATTACGATTGAAAAAAAGGCCAAAAAAAAAACACAAATTCGCAAAAGAATGATGTGTCAGAAAAAAGGGAAAGAAAGAAAGAAAGAAAAAAGATGATGAAAAATGTGAGTTGAAAAGAAAAAGGAAAGAGAAAAGAAAAATGGAGGTGAGAAAAAACGCCTGAAAATCAAAATACCGAAAAATCTCTATATTCTCGAAAATTTTGAACTCTAAAAAATAACCATTCTTTCTAGCGAAACCCGAGCCTACAATACAACCAAAGAAAGTCTTAATCGATCTCAAGGGAAGTTAGTTATAGTGTGGAGAGAAGATGAATATGATCTATTCTGCGATTCAACGTTTTAAATAAGTAATCGATTTTCCATTCATGAGATCGTATTCATCCATTATAAAAAAAATCCATTTTTGATCATGTATATGTGAAATTTGTTCATATAAATTTACTCTTTTATTAACATATACCGAGAGAAAATAACCTATTTATGAGTGTTCGATTGTGAGTGCATTCCGTGAGATCTTAAAATCAAAACGAACTTTCGGATCAGAAATGTAACGATCAAATCTTTTGAAATGGACGGTTATATTAGCTATGCACACACCACGATAAGTTGAGATTGAAAAATGAAGTTCTACTATATTTATGAAGTTTGCATTCAAACTTGGTTATATTACTTTTTTGTCTTTTGTATTGAGTCAAGTTTTTGAATTTTGTGGGTATATTCACTACAAACCCTCACGAGATAAAACTCGTCCACTAGGGTAACCTAGGGGTTTAACGGCTTATTGTACATGCTAAGTGCAATCGTGATTCCTACGAAAGTGAGTTAGATTTTAAATTTTAATTTTTCTCGAGGACTAGCAAAGTTTACGTTTGGGGGTATTTGATGAGCTCATTATTTTGTATATTTTATACACAAATTTATACTTTGTTAGTCCCATTTTAGTGTATTTAATAAGTTCTTAGGACTATTTTATTAAAAAGAGGAAAAAATGTAAAAATGATTGAATTCATATTGAAAATGGAAATTTTAAGTCAAAAATAGGTACTTCGATAATTTTATATTATTCTTGTGCTAATTTGTGGAAAAAGTTGCCTAGTGAAATTTTTGCAGATAATGATGGAATTTGGTGCAAATTGATGATCAATTCAAAAAAGGCGCGAAAAAATTGATATTTACAGTCATTCGAAAAAATCTATTTTTTACAAGTGAAATCGTAAAAAATCAGAAATTTTTATTCTCCAATTTGGACGAAACTCGGCATGCGTGTTCAGCAAGAAAAGATAAGAGTTTTCGAGTGGGGGGAAATTCCGTCCCTTATCACGATCCAAAGATTAAAGAGGTGGAGAGATAGCTACCACCACCATTTGGCCAATCAAAAAGAGTCCCACCACAACTCAAATACCTCACCACTTGTCCTATAAAAAGGACCCTTAGGCTCATAATTTCGAAGACAATTTGAGAGGAATTTCGTGGAGGATTTCGGGGAGCAACTTTGAGTGATTGTAATCAATTTGAGGGCTAAGTTTTTATCATTTTTTAGAGGATTGAAGATTGTTATGAGGGAACTATTTGTAAGTTTGGTTTATTAATGAAGATCTCTACTCATTCTAGCAATTTCTCCTTCATTATGATAGCTTGATTCTTCTATTAGGAGTAGTGTGAAGTTTATCATAGTTAGCTAATATTGTCACGTTAATTTTATCGTTGTATATTCCCTACTTGTTTTAATTGTTATTAAAGATTCGGTATTCATTTTAAAGCAACACGAGAGTGTGTTTTAGAACCTTGAAGATTGTTTTGTCAAATCAAGTTTTGAGATTTAAAAATAGTATTTTTTGCTGGATTATGCTTGCACTTTGATTGTTTTGATAGTCCATGCTTAAATACATTTACGAATTTTAAAACTTGAATTTTCTAAGGAAATAGAAATTTTAGCAATCTATTAGAGACTTTAAAAATATTTTGATCATAACCGTCATATTTTCTGAATTAAACACGGCGAGAGTCGATTTAATTTGAGTTATAAAAAGGGAATGGAAACATTAAATTAGTGTGCAATATTAGTTACGTGATAAATGGACCCCGAATCCTAATTATTTTCTAATTGTTTACAAATATCTTGTGTTACCCTCATTTATCGTAGTTGCTTTTATTTAGTGTAGTTCATAATCATTCTCTATCCCATTTAGTCTAGTTGGACAGTCACAATTAATTTGAATGAAAAATTGACAAATCTCTATGGGTTCGACCCGTACTTACACTTGCTATTCTATAATAGCCTGTGCACTTGCGGTATTTTATAAATTGACAATAAGTTTTTGGAGTCGTTGCAGGGGATTTGACAATTTTTTTCTTAAAAGAAGTTGTGACTTTTGGACTAGTTTGTTTTACTCTTTGCATTTTTTTTAGTAAAAATTTCATAAAATAAAAAACAAAACTCTTAACGAGGCTAGAATTAAAAGATACTCCAATGCGAACTTGTCAAATCGATTCCGTTTCACCTTGTCTAGGATTGGTGGTTTTTAATAAGTCTTCGTACCGACCAACTACCTCGACGTGAAATCAGAATTTGAGGAGACAACCATAGTTGGCCGTCTTTTAAATTCTCCCTTGTCAAAGAGTAGGACCTATCCAGAATAAATAAAAAATTCATGTGTTGTAAATTGCAATGGGTGATCCTTGTACTGTTATTCCGTCATCTTTCTCATATTCCTCAATGGATCTTGTGGTCGTGTTTTTACAAAATACTGAAAATCTAGATGACTACGTATTTCAATTTAATTCAGATGGGTCAGTAGTCATTTTAAAAATTAAAGAAGGTATGGATGAGACTCCAACCCCTGTAATTACTATCGGTCCACCAAAGTCAATTGGAGAGAGGTGAACAAACGGTATAATGATGCTATTTCTAAAAATAATCATGAATTAATTGAGGATAATCAATTTTGTGAGGACAAAAAAATTGACAATCTTGACACGTGTAATACTTGTGATGATTTGGATGTTTGTCAAGATTTTTCTCCTAATTTATTTGAGAAAAATGATGCTTCTTTTTATATGTGGGAAAATATATTTGAGGATTCTTCATCCGATTTTAGTGATACTTCAAGTATTTATGACGGTCCTCCTGTTTTTTATTAAGAAAGTGTATCATCCAGTGATACATCTTCTTCCCACGCTTTTCATAAAATCTCATATTTAGGAGTGGAGTATGCATCCCCAATTCTACGTGACTATTTTCGAAAAAGGGATAATAAATATTTGAATCCTTATTGCAATTTATTACCTCCATATGATGCATCGACATATGATTTATGCGATTCAAATTTATTTGGTATTGATGAAGTCGGTGCTCATCATTACGACCATGGATTTAAGATTGAAATTTGTATTATTCGGTCATGCTCTCAAATTTATGATATTTTGGCACTTAGTGCTATAAAGTTTATTAATTGTAATGACCCACAACTGTTACGATTATTAATTTATGGTGAGGATGGTAATTGTCATGTGTTTGTATATTATTTGTGTATTTTTTTTTTTTGTTATTTTTTAGTTAACATGTATCATCATTTTACTTCTTTAGTTTATTTTCTTTGTCCATATTTTTATTTGAGCATACATTCAGGACAATGTAAAATTTAGGTTTGGAGGTAAGCATGATATTTTAGAAAGAATAAAAATCAGAGAAATTTTCAAAAATTCGAAAAGATTTTCAATACAATTGAGTTTTGAAACGATCTCTTAATATAGAATTAATTCATCGATCTCTCAACTTATGAAAATTTTTACACATTAGACATATAATATGATCGAAAATGGATATTGAGGTGAAAGTTAATATGCTTAACGAATAAATATGGAGATTTTAACCCGGTGAGATTTTTGTGCCATTCATCGTTTTCGAGAGATTTAAATCAATCCGAGTTAAAATAACTCAAACTTTCCTTCAGTGATAAATTCGTTGATGATCTCAAATTATTTGTTTTGTTCGATTACTGAAACTAAAAGGTTAAAATGTGAATCTTAAAGCACTAGAAGTCTTGGTAAGTCGTCTTGAGACACAAATTAACTGTACGAAACTTGAGAAATGAGATTAGGCCATCGTTTGAAAGCCCATAAATTAAGCCTAAAATCCAACCTTTTTACATTATTCTGTTGCAAGCCCATTTGAGCCAAACAGAAAATAAGTGTTTTGTTGAAAACTCATTATCCTACCTAACTCCAACTGGGAGTTTGAAGCTAATAAAAAGAAGTCATACCCATTTTCTGAGAATACTAGGGTAAAATTAAGGTTGAAAAAAAGGCCAAAAAAAAATTTGCAAAAGACTGATGTGCCAGAAAAAAGGGGAAGAAAGAAAGAAAGAAAAAAGATGATGAAAACTGTGATTTGAAAAGAAAAAGGAAAGAGAAAAGAAAAAATGGGGGTGAGGAAAAATGCCTGAAAATCAAAATACCGAAAAATGTCTATATTCTCAGAAATTTTGAACTTCAAAAAATAACCATTCTTTGTAGCGACACCCGAGCCTACAATAAAACCAAAGAAAGTCATAATCGATCTCAAGGGAAGTTAGTTATAGTGTGGAGAGAAGATGAATAGGATCTATTGTGCAATTCAATGTTTTCAATAAGTAATCGATTTTCCATTCATGAGATCGTATTCATGCATTATAAAAATAATCCGTTTTTGATCATGTATACGTGAAATTTGTTCATATAAATTTACTCTTTTATTAACATATACCGAGAGAAAATAACCTATTTATGAGTGTTCGATTGTGAGTGCATTCCGTGAGATCTTAAAATCAAAACGAACTTTCGAATCAGAAATGTAACGATCAAATCTTTTGAAATGGACGGTTATAATAGCTATGCATACACCACGATAAGTTGAGATTGAAAAATGAAGTTCTACAATATTTATGAAGTTTGCATTCAAACTTGGTTAAATTACTTTTGTGTCTTTTGTATTGAGTCAAGTTTTTGAATTTTGTGGGTATATTCACTACAAACCCTCACGAGACAAAACTCGTCCACTAGGGTAACCTAGGGGTTTAACGGCTTGTTGCACTTGCTAAGTGCAATCGTGATTCCTACGAAAGTGAGTTAGATTCTATAATTATATCAATAGTAGGTTATGCAATTTGAAAGGCATAGAAATACCAAGAGGGCAGTGCACAAATGTGTGCATGATTGTCTTGGTCAATATTGCTTTAGTAATAGAAAAACCTCACATGTTGCTATTGTCCTGTCATTTCGATTCCCATTTGGTCTTTTTAGGATGATCTTTATATACTGTTTTTTTTTTGTATTATTAAATGTTTTGTTTATTGATATGGTTAAATTTAAAATGTTGTTTTTTTTTTTAAATGTGTTATTTTTTAAAAAATTGTTGTTTTTACTATAAAAATGTGTTTTTTTAAGTGTTATTTTTACTTTTAAAAAATGGGTTGTTTTTACTAAAAAATATGCTTTTTTATTTTTTTTAAAAATATAAAACGTATTGTGTTTATGAATCGAATAGGACCGAGACCGAACATGAATTGGTTAAAAACCGAATAAGACCAAAACCAATCATTTCGATTCGATCTCGATCCATATTTTTTTAGGACCGATTAATACGGTCCATATTTTTCTAGTTGTGCCCACGTGCGGGGGTGAGTCCAGATATTCATCTGGATGAGATTAATAAATAAGTAAGAAGCTGTGAGTTTTAAAATTGATCATATAAAGCATAAAACCTATGAAAACGCTTGTAAATGAATTTAAGGAAATAAATGCGTGGAAGAAAATATAGTGATAATGACATAAGAAGAAATTGAATTGTCACTATATTTCACGATACTAACCTTGGTAAGATGTTACACATAAGTCCCCAATTAAATATCCATATGGAGGGTTGGTTCATAATTGATCCAATAAGCATTATTAATTTAAAAAGGAAAATATATTTGTTTAAAATAGAAATCGATAAGAGGAAACGATGCAGAAGACTGGGAAAATAATTTTTATAATTTAAGGCTAGAGGCTTCACATAGGTTAGAGTTATTGTAATTTGTAGGCTTAATTTTGTATTAGAATTCATAACTTGTGAGTTCTTTAAGTTCATTTTTTTTATTCAACTATTCTTATGTTTAGGGGGTAATGGTTATTTTGATGAATATTTGTTGTAATTAACCAAAAAAATTATACTCAAAATTGGTTAATTGCATGAAAACTTAGACCGATGGACTACAATCTTTTAATTCTTATGTCAGTTTTCTTAGAAAAAAATTAAAAAATAATCTCCTTACACTGTTAATTCTTTATACTTCATAGAAGTTCAATCCACCCAAGTGATTCAATTGAATCTCACATTTTTTAGAACTCTTAATTTGATTACTCTAAGGATATTTTTACTCATAAGAGGATTCTCCATTTTTAAGAGTTTTTATGAATTTCATGATTTGTTAAATCTTTTATAAAGCCTCCATATCCCATAGTAATTTCAAACAAGAAGAAAACTTTGAAAGAAAATAAAGCAACAATTCAAAATAAATTATACGAAAATATATCTCACTATACTTCTTGATTGCATGGTATTGATGTTTTACCATGAAATTATTTTGTTAAAATTAAACTTGCCTGGTTTGAGTCTTTATTTTTCATAATTAATTTTTTTCTCTTTTATATTTTCTTTAAGTTATATTATGACATCTCTTTTATTTTTTCATGCTATAATCTCAGTAAATAAGAAGACATATACTACACCAAATACCTTAAACCTTGAAAAGAAAGAATGAAACAACCATACTTCAAAAATTACAATGGGTAACCAATGCTCATAGCTATAGAGCCTTCTTTTATAAATGATCACAGAGAAATCAATTAAAAGTATTTCATAAAAATCTTTTAAACAGAGCACAAATTAGAGTTAGATTAATTACTAAATTATGCCATAAAATGCAAATATGGATTAATGAAATTATATTTCATTTAATAAATTCAATCAACTAAAGGTGTTTGGGATTTTCTATAGGAAAATTATAATGAATAATATTCACGATAAAAAAATACATGGGGAATACCTGAGCAAAAGAACACTCGATGAATAGACTGATTTGATTTAGGTCAGAAAATCTATAACCTGCACTAAAAAAAACATAAAAATCAATCAATTAAACAAGAATCATATCAAATCAAAGTTATTATATATATAGATACATGTAAAAATGGACAGTTAAAGTTTTTACTTTATATTATAATTATATTGTAATTGTAATTATATTTCTATTTCTAATTCTAATACTAATTATACTCTTATCTAAAAAATAATCACTACCTTAATAACTTGTATATTCGTAGCTTTTGAACACACAATTCACCCATGACTCTAATATAGGAGTGGAAATTTTAAAAATGACATGTAAACACAATACGAAATTAACACAATATATTTTTTTTATTGTGCTCGTGTCGATTTATTTTTATATATATGTTTTTGGGGGCCCATGGTGTAGTGAAGAAATTGTATGTATTATGGTGGAACTTTGAGTTTAGATTTTATATATGAATCAGAGTGATTGTTCAAACTATGTATGATAAATTGTGATTCAAAAGACAAATGTCAAGAAAGCAATATTGAATAAAGTAGAGAAGGGATTAAATTTACAGTCATGACTAAGAAAATAGAAAATAACATCTATGCATATTTGGTAGGTGAAAGTATGTCAATATCATTTACTACCGTTTTAAATTATATAAAAACTATATAGTGGTGTGTAAATTTATTTAATTGAGCAGTGTGAAAAAAACGAAATGAAAAACTATTGCAATTAAAAAATCTGGGAATGTTCTTCATTTATCAAAATGTAAATGGGGGTTAAAGATAAAGTCCAGGTAATCCTTTTTATCTGCACACAAAATATTTCAAGTTTTGTCCTGAATGCGAAAAAATGTTATCTGAGTTTTACCATATTCATAATTTTTCTCCATATTACATGGGAAAAAAATTATATCACACATGCAAAGACAAATCATATCTGTAAAAGAAGTAGCGAGAATCTAGTCCATGTGGAGGTAGTGGATCTAAATTTATTTAGATATATATTCACATTCATGAGACGAAATTCAACTTTAAAAATATATAACAATCGTATGGTTGAATTGATAAACAAAGTAAGTAATGAAAAATCATACCAAAACCATGCCTGCAAGCGAGAATTTTCTCTCCTTGAACATCGGTTTTTGATTTGGGGTAAAATAATATTACGGAATTGGGAGGTAGGGGGAGTTCTATAATCGATTATAATGTATTTTGTTATGGGGTTGTTCAGATGGATAGGATTTAGTGGGGTGTCAGTGCAAAATTAAGTAGATTTAAAAGCCATTGAGGGTTGGGGGAGATCTATAATCGAGTAGTGTTGAATATGAAATGGCTGGGAGTGGAGAACTTTGGCATTCACTAAGAGAGAGAAGGGGGATACGTTGTTAAAGAGGGAAGGTTGTGTACTTACTATTAATTATTGATAAATGAATGATGAGGGTAGGAAAATATGTCAACACATAATGGTAAAAATGTCAATAGGTGCCTTCATCAAGTTTCTACACTTTTTAAGTAGTAGAGATATGTGCTGATTAGGTACTTAATATTTGTATAATTACACTTTTAAATAATAATTTTTTTAATTATTTCTTTAATTCATGTGTCACTTATTTATTGGATAATTTCCACATAGATGTTACATTGATTACCCATCATTTGTTTCGTTAAATCTCTTAATGGTACGAAAGGTTGATATTGTACTAATTAAATACAAGAGGGTTAACATTTCAAAAATTTAAAGAATTGGTCTAAATTTCAAATGACACCAAACCTCGGGGCTAAATAAAATGTTTAATAATCCATGTCAACCTTATGCACAACAATCCTTACTTAATCATACAACTAAGACACTTAATCATATTTTCAAGAATCAAAACTTCTCTCTCTGGAATTTAGAGAAAGAAGATCTTGGTCTCTTAATCATGTAATCTCTTTTATAGATTAACAAATATAAACATGCGTGGGAAATAAATAATATTTCCTCGGTAATAGTGAGAAACATTGCAAAAAGCCTCCACGAATGTTCCTGGGTTAAGTCGGTGGATGATCGACATACGATCAACCTAGGAAAACCTTGGCCAACCTCATTTAGATTGCATCAAACACTTAGAATCCATGACAAAGTTAAGTGGAAAAAAGACATAAGAGTCGAAGACAAGATAAAAGTTTGACAATATCAAGATATAGTGTTTTATTGTAATATGAACTCTATAAGGATTATATTTGTAACACCTAAATTTAAATAATAGGGATACCATCCATTGTAGGGGGGTCGGATTCTAGAAAATACTCTCTTAGATTAATTAAAACTCCTGATCATCGAAGAATAAGGGTATTTAAATATATTTGATAACTGTAGCAAAAATAAGTTATATATATTACAATTTTTAGTTACAAACCTCATCCCACACCTAGAAATATCAAGAACATGAAGAAAGCCTCTGGGACACCAATAAACCCTAAAGGCTTCACCCCATTTAAAAAATTAAGCATGAAACAGATATACGTTATAAATTTCAATAAAAGTGATGAAGAAAAGGCTTAGGTCCAGAGGGAAAAGTTAGAGGGAATTTTAATTTCCACATGGCTCATCTCATTTAAACGAAACTATGAAGATTAAGGTTAAAATTATGTAAAAAGATTTAAAAAAAAAAAGAGGAATTATTTACCTCCAGTACATTGGTTCGACTCCACACTCTTTAGAACTACCATCCTCAAAATTTATACTACCTATCTCGCAGACTACTCTGCCATTAATAGCCCCATTTACTCTCACGGTCCCATTTTCTATTTCTAAAAGGTCTCTCAATGAGCTAGCAACCTCAAAAGTGGGCCATGAAATTCTATTAATAGTGTTAGGGTTACTACTAGGGTTTCCTAAAATAGGATCACTTTTCCCAAAGTGTTTTTCACATAAAACCTTCAGAAGATCCCAAACTTTTTCCAAAATATATAACTTAGTTGGTCCACATCATGTTTCCTAAAAAAATTAAAAGTAAAAGAACTCATTGAAGACCTCAATCAATTTATCTCCAAAGTCAACCCGTATCTTCAAAACATAGTAAGTATTTCTTTTATACTTTGACCTGCAAAAGTCTGTAGCCCATAACTAAATTGTATGTAACCTAGTGAGAACTCAATTACTTAGATGTATATAGAATCTAGTACTAAATCCTCCTCAACTCTTTGGTCTAGATAAAACACTTGGTCATTTTCACACGAGTTAGATCTTGATTATTACATGAACTATTATTTTCTTGTGTGGAAATAAACAGTAATATCCCCCCCTAAAAAAAATTTAATCCACATATAAAGTTGTAATAATACGAAAACATTGAGAATTGGATGAAATGAATGGACTGTATTGTAATCCTAATTAAATCGATTGGGAGCCTCAATGATAATATTAGGAATTTATGGGTAAAAGATTGGATTAAATAAAAAGAATTATTGGTTATATATTTTCTATAATTTCATTTGAATAAATGTGGTTTCCGTTTTTAAGACTTTGGAAGTTTCTGTGGCAAATCTAAAATCTAGAAAGATGAGACTTCAAGGGAGAATTCGATCTTTCAAACTGGTCGTTCGACAATCATAGTCATTTGAATAAGGACCTCTTGTCGTTCTAACGGCACCTGACGAAAATCACTCTGCCACTTTCATTATCATCTTCTTAGCCATTGATCATTATTTCTGTCAGCTCTTGGAACCTAGCATTTTAAGATATAGCAGATGGATTTTTTATAGGGCTTTGGGTTTTCTTTGTTTTATATGAGAGGGAGAGAGGTGCGGGGTGAAGAAAAAGCCGCCTTCATCGTCTTCTCCACATCTCCTAAACACTCTCAGCATTTCTCACCTCAGAAGTCAGTAGGCCATTCGATTTTCTTTAGTGAAATAGTTAAACCAAGACAAAAAATACCTATTCTCCTCCACTGTTAAGATAGATATACAAAGTATGGATATATTTACTGGTAGTTTTAAAGAAGATGAATATGTTTGTTGGAGGTTTTGAACCTTAGGAGGTGGGGGTTATCATCTTCCTTGATTGTCCATGCCTTCCACTGATTAGAGCTCTATTTGAGGTGGGATAATCTTCTTTTTATATTTAAGACTGAGAAGACAAGACTGTGTGATAATTGATTAAACTAGATTCAAAAGTTTCCAAGAACCCCTTATTTAATTAGAGTTCCTAAACATGCATCTAAGGTGCGCGTGCCAACCCATAAATAAATAAAGCATGTGACACAAAAATATGCTGAGACACAGAATTCAGGAAAAAACCCCTTTCGGGTAAAACCTTTATTTCACTATGAATATACAAGCCGCAACTTACAATTACATAGAGAAATCTGCAACGGATCAACGCGCAGCCAACCCACAAAGACACGCAGTCTTGAACTCAGCAAGAGAATACACGCAGCACCCTCCAAGGACTCGCAGCCCAAAACAACGAAGGAAGAACCGCAGCTCTCCTCAATGACACGCAGCCATAAAACTTTGTAGAGACTCCCTCAGCAATGACACGCAGCCCTCGGTTGCAAATATCTCTCCACAAAGATGAACAACAACAAAGTATGTGTTCTAGGGTTCCAAAAGATTCACAAAAGTAATTGGGATTTTTGTGTGTGAATCAAAAAGATGTTTGGCACATCAAAAAATGAAGTCTTGTTGTGTTTTATCTCTTAAAAATGTTTTCTCAAAGTCTTGAAGAAATACACCATCGGAACAGATATATATATAGGAAATATAAGATGGTGGTAAAAACAGTTATGGAACTGCTCGAGTTTATCCCAGGCGGACCGATCCGGCTTGGAGGCCGATCGGTCCGACCTCGGATCGGTTCTTTTAAAATATGGCTCCGTCGGTTTGCATTCGATCCGGGGTCTACTGGACCTTGAGCAAGGCGGATCGGTCCGGGTAGAGGGCGGACCGGTCCGGTTTTCCCAGAAAAATAAAAAACTTTAAAAAGCCTCATTTTGCTTGAAAAAACTTACTTCTTATTTTTATAAAAAATATTTTATAAAAATTTCCCAATACTAAATATGAACTTTAAGGAACGTAAAAACACAATTTTACCAAGTTCATTCTCACAGAGGCTATGATGTTGAAGACACTTTGATATTCGGATCCCTTGATGTAGATGCGATCTTGAGTTTCTTCAACGGTGTAACGGCGTACGACATACAAATTGATAATGGACAAAAATGTCCTTACAAAGACTCTATTTGGTGTTACTGTAGTTTTCTTAATGTTCAATGTTAAGAGTAGGATTATTATGAGAATGATGATGGGTTTTCTAGTGAAAGATATAACAAATATTTTTATGGAATAAAAATTTAGGAAAATGTGATTTTGTTGAAAAAGAAGAATGGATAAATATTCCAAGGTCTGAAAGATTAAAGTTGGAATTTTCTGAAAATGATGTATTTCTAGAAATTTGATGTTAAATATTTTATGGAATACAACATTTGAAAGGATGTTAAATCTTGGAATTTATAAGAAGTTTGGTGTTAAATATTTTATGGAATAAAATAATTGAAATGATGGTAATCTTGCCAAAATGTTTATGAAATAAATATTTCAAAACTTCTTGAAAAAAAATGGAGATTTATGAAAAATGGACATTTGTTAAGTTTAAAGAAATTAAAAATGACCTTTTGAATTAGAATGCATGTTTGTTGCAAATGGTATAAATTCCTAGGATGAAAGGAATGTTTAACCCATTTAATACGATTTTAGGATATAAAGTCTACTTTCTTATGCATATAAACTTGTAGTATTTTGACAATAAATATATGAACAAGTTTGAAGAAAGTTCTATTGGGTTTAAATATGAAATAAGAAAAGTTAGAATTCTAGTCTTCAAGGTGTGCGAAATCAGGACTAAAGGATATGATGAACATGAGATTATAAGACTACATGTGTTGATAAAATAAATGGTATTTTCTTATAAAAATAGTCTAAAATGTAAATGGATTTCTTAAATGAAGAAACCAAAGTAATATTTGTTTTGAAAAAATGTTGATAAAAGTGTTCAATAAGTGTTAATGGATAAACATGGAAAAGTTAGTGTGGAACTTAGTAATGTTTAAAGGATTGACACTTTTGGAATTAAATTAAAATTAAAGGCATAAAAGTATTTCCAATTAAGTAGAATATTACTCCAAGTGTAAAAAGGTGTTAAAGGGTTAAAAACACTTAAGGAGTTATTGTGGATGACTTAATAGTATTTTTGAAAAATTAACACTTGTGAAAATGGAGTAAAAGGTGATTTTAGAAACAAATGAGTAAAATGGTAATTTTATTTAAGTGGAACATTTTTATGAAATAAAAATGTTGAAAAAGGGTGTTACAGAAAGTAGTCCTAAATAAATATGAATTTTGGAATAAAATCAATGTTAAAGTGTAAAGAACATGAAATGGCAACTTTTTAAAGCATAACACAAGATGGGGCGGTAAAGTCCCGAGTTTTGACTTTGGTAAGGTAAGAAGGAAAGTAGAATAATGTGGACATTTCTAATATGTTAAAACATATGAAAGGAAGTCGGATGACACCAAAATAAAGAAAGAAGGGTTCAAAGCCCTTGGGTGAAAATCCCTAAATCACTGACCAGAGCATATGTGTGCATAACTGGAGGTGTGGAGCCCGTGGAAGTATGTCATATAGGAAGATTTCGAGAAAAGATAAAGCAAATTTGGAAGATGTCAAGAAATAGGTTGTGTGGTAAAATGTGTTAATGCAACCTAACTTAAATGGATATAATAAATGTTCTGGTGGATGTGAAATGGATAAGTAAATGTGTAAGTCTATTAATGTCCATAAGATGAGGAAAAAGCGTAAATAAAGTGGGTAAATGGATGATTAAGAAACTTAGTGGTTAAACTCATAAATTGCATAAGTATGTATTGAAAAAGGTTTTCAAATGACAAATAAGTATTTTCTCACACGATCCTTGCGTGTGTTGAAAGGGTGAGTTTTAACGAAAATATTAAAGTGTATTAAATTAAAACCATAAAGGAATGGGTTCAGATAAATCAAAGTAATGGTTTCAAATATTGAACTAGGTGCATTTAATAAAGTGAGAAACGCTAAGTATGAGTAAAGAAATAATTTCACAAGATTAAGGTAGATTAATCTGGAAGAGCAAAGTTTTCAAAAGTAAAACGATTAATGCATTGGAATATGTATTTTTCAAGGATCACTACACCAAATCTTCACTATTGTCACGGTCATTGACCTTGACAAGTTGGACTTGTCAAGGTCAATGACCGTGACAATTCGGGGCGAGACAACTTTTTTTGTCACGGACGTGTCACGGTCATAGACCGTGAAAAGCTCGTAAGAATTGTCACGATCGTGTCACCGTCCTGGACCGCGACACGTTTAGTCACGGTTAATAACCGTGACAAATTCTTGTCCCCTTTTAAAAAAATTGTCACGGTCATTGACCGTGACAAGTCCGTGATAACTTTTGTCACGGGGTTGTCATGGTCAATGACCGTGACAATTCTGGGCAGAATTGGAAAAAAATCTGTTGGGCAGTATGGCCACTGCCACTGCCCAGCAGTATATTTGTAGCTGTTATATCAACGTTGTACCAATTCAAATATCATATATCCAAATAAACTAGAGATAACGCAAATAAACATTCAAAATAGAAACTATTTAAGAAGAAACAACATCACCATCAATTATCTCAAATCTACAAATTATTTAGTGTGACAACCCGCTATTCGAAATAAAGGGTGGCCAGCCCTATATCCCGACAAAATAGGAAATCATGGATAATATCATCCTCAGCATCATGACAATATACAAAATATAAGGAATAACCACTCTATATTCCAGAAAACGGGTTATCAAAAACTTTGATTTGAAATAAAAAGAAAACATTTTTCAACAACCCATGATAGAAATAGAGGGTGGAAACCCCCACAAGCGCATATAAGAAAACCCGAAAGATACAAAGGACCGAATAAAACTTCGGTCAATACCATTCATACGACGTACATAGAGTAGCAAGTGTTACATAATAAATTCATTATGCATTTACAACAGTTTGGGCAACATGCCCGAATGAACCGAACATAACTAGAAACATAAACAGAGGCGTCTACTCAAAATCCCGTGAAACCCGCACAATGTCACGGCTCCTCAAAAACATGCGGAAAGGAAAAGTCATTACGGGCGTCCGTGCGGTGGAACACCTGAACGGATAATATAGATACACATACACAACAAGAAAAGGAAAACCGGTCAGGGCCGGGTATATGTGATCAATAGATAAATGACAAGTATGATAATGATGCACAATAAAGCATGGGTGATAGTCCAGCATGTTAACAGCATATAAGGAACTGAAATTGGTAAAGAACCACATAGAGTGAGATTCATAATAAATCCGGATTAAAAGATGCTTAAGAGCCTTTAACAACTTTAATCATATATCAATTAAAATATTCATTTTCCATTCCTTATTAGGAATATAGTTGTCATCATGTGCTCTATATGGCGCTAATCTCAATAACATGCTCTTTGCGGCATAATTTTGCTCTTTATGGCATTAATGTTCCATCGAGTCCAACTCGATAATTACAATAGTCATAATTATAAATATAACGCTTCTAAGACCGCTCGTCCGGGTTTCCCCACTGAGCGCGTCCCTAAATAACCATCATCTTCCAGGGCCTATCATAAGACAACCTGGGATCCTATCGAAAGCGTCGGGAAGCGGCCATGAGCCTGCGTGGTAGCCAAGACCACACCCGGAATCTCCCTACCCCCGTAGAACATATAAATAACCACAAACGCTCCCATGGCCTAGGACTATATCCACCCTGCATTCATTAGCCAGGGGGCTTCACCTAACGAGCGGACTTCCCTTAAGATGGTATTTAGAGAGGTGTGTAACATCCATTTTATTTATTTCCCATTACATGATTAGTAAATTATCATTTACCTTAACAATTTCTCATTTTAAATAAATGTATAAGTTAAATCGGGACTACACGTGATACGTACCGACAGAACATCCTCGATAAGGAATTCAGACTCCAAAGTTATCCCCAAGGCCTCTTTTAGGCATTAATATAAACCATCAAGTCAAAATGTAACTCCAGTTGAATTCTAAAGTCTCCAAAACTGACCTTAATATGTTCTAGACCCTTATAGAACTACTAAACAAAAGTAATGCCTAAACATCACTTTAAATTCTCCCTTGAACGAATCCTAGATGAACCCTTTCGAGTCTAGGATGTCGACCCAACTCAACTAAACTCTAAACCCTATGTTTACTTCATTTAAGAAGGTCCCTAATCAAAAATCCTAAAGAAAAGGGGTTAAAAATGAAAAAAGAAAAAGTTGGAAAATGCAGGGCTACCGAATCGATTCGCCCCCTTGGCCGAATCGATTCGGCCAGAAAAATTTGAGGTTCTGCATAATTGCCGAATCGATTCGGATAAATTCCGAATCGGTTCGGTCAACAAGACCTGGGCACTCGAACTAACCGAATCGATTCGCCCAGGGGGCCGAATCGATTCGGGCCTGCGATTTTGCCAAGAAATGGCTATGGAGTCTTGGACTCCATTTTCTACCCAAACTCCAATTTCTTCCAACTAAACTTATATACCAGCATTATAAGAACATCAAAGATGCTATTTATCAACTTCAAACCCCATGAATCAACTTAGAGTGAATCAAAACCCAAAATACATAAGAAAACCCTAAGTTCTCTAAATTAAAAAAAATCAGTACATCAATACCATAGCAAATCATCTATCTCAATACACAATTAGCAAGTAAAAACTTGCCTTGATTTAGCAAATATGCAGATTCTTTGGTGTAGTAGCAATCTCTCTCAATCTCCAAAGCTTTCTCTCTTCTCTTCTCTTTTCTCTCTTAGGTTTAGGAAGGGATTTTGGGGAAATAGAAGACTAAAAAGGCTTAAGTCGTGACCTAAGACCAAATGCCCACTTAATTAACCAAAAGTGCGATAAAATAATACGCGATAGCATAATTAAAGCACAACCAGTCAAAAATGCCCAAAACTATAAAATACAATATGGTACATTATTTGACTATTCCGCACGTTCCGGAATCAACTGCGACCTCCAAATTATCATTTGGACATTTTAAAATTCAATTTAGGTTCCGGTCTCATAATTAAGCCAAATATCATATTAAATTCGGATGATATTAATAAGCATGACATAGCAATATTTTCCCATAATTATGATATGTATGCAACCTCATAATAGATATCAACTTTTCTACATTGAATTTATCATTCTAATCATAACCCAACACTGGTCTCTAATTACTATACTAAGTAATTATTATAAAATACGGTCTCATAAGTGAGGGTTATTACATACTCCCCCCCTTATGAGGGAATTTTGCCCCCAAAATTCAAGCGTACCTCATGAGAAAAGATGTGGATATTTCTCCCGCATCTCATCCTCGCGTTCCCAAGTCGATTCGCTTGCATGATGATGACTCCAATGGACTCTTACTAGAGGCACCACCCGAGATCTTAACTTTCGCTCCCCAAACTCGAGGATAGCAACCGGTTGTTCTTCATAAGAAACATCGGGCTGCAAATCGATATCTTCGAAAGGGATGTGCCAAAGGGCACCTTCACACCTTATGTACTTTTTCAAAGAAGAGACGTGAAATACATCATGGATTTGTTGTAAAGGTTCCGGCAAGGAAAGTTGGTATGCTACGGGACCAACCTTTGCAATCACCGGGAAAGGTCCAACAAAGCGGGATGCAAGCTTTCCTTTCTTCCCAAAACGCTTAATGCCCTTCATCGGGGACACCCGCACCAACACTTGGTCTCCAACCTCCAATTCCATATGTCTCCTACCCGCATCGGCATAACTCTTTTGACGATCTTGGGCTATCCGTATGCGATTTCGAATAAGCTCAATCTTCGAAGAAGTATCTTGGATCATCTCAGGTCCAAGAAACTTATTATCACCCACTTCTAACCAACATGCGGGCGATCTACAAGGCCTGCCGTACAAAGCTTCATAGGGTGCCATACCAATGGTAAATTGGTACGAGTTGTTGTAAGCAAACTCAACCAACGGAAGATATTGTTCCCAACTGCCTTTAAAGTCAAGTATGCACATACGAAGCATATCCTCCAACATCTGGTTTACCCTTTCGGTCTGACCGTCTGTTTGAGGATGATAGGAAGAGCTTAACTTCAATTCAGTCCCCATAGCTCCCTGGAAACTCTGCCAAAAGTGGGACACAAATATTTTATCTCGGTCGGAGATAATATTCAAAGGTACCCCGTGGAGTCTGACGATCTCCTCAATGAACAACTGGGCATAACGAGCAGTATCATAATCGGTGCGCACAGGCAAGAAGTGTGCCGACTTAGTCAAACGGTCGACAATCACCCAAATTGAGTCATGACCCTTTTGCGATCTAGGCAAGCCCGTAACAAAGTCCATCGAAATGCTCTCCCATTTCCATACGGGAATCTCGAGCGGTTGTAACAAACCTGTCGGTCGCTGGTGATCAATCTTAACCAACTGACAAGTAGTGCATTGAGACACAAACTCAGAGATATCCCTCTTCATACCCGTCCACCAATACAAACGACGCATATCTTGGTACATCTTGTCCCCGCCGGGATGTACCGTGAACTTCGACCCGTGGGATTCTGCCATCACTGCACGTCTCAAATCCCCATCATCGGGAACCACAAGTCTTCCATGGAAGCGTAGTCCGCCCTCAGAGCCCATCGAGTACGACTCCGCTCCCTCAGACAACAACTGGCGTGTATGGTCTTGACAAACTTTATCTCTTTTCTGAGCTTCCACAATCTTTGCTATAATCGTGGGAGTAACCGTCATCACTGAAAGGAATGCTCTCGCTCCGGCATCCTCCAGGCTGAGTTCCTTCCACTTAGCTTTCCACACCTCAGCTAAGTTTCCATCAGGCTTTCTACTCAAGGCATCTGCTACCACATTCGCCTTCCCGGGGTGATAATGAATATCAAATTGGTAGTCTTTCACGAACTCCAACCAACGGCGCTGGCGCATGTTCAAATCCTTTTGGGAGAATAAGTACTGCAGCGATTTGTGGTCGGTGAAAAGACTAAACTTTTCCCCCAAGAGGTAATGCCTCCATATCTTCAAGGCAAATACAACGGCGGCGAATTCCAAGTCATGTACCGGATAGTTCCTCTCGTGAGGCTTCAACTTGCGAGAAGCGTATGCAATGGGTTGCCTCTCTCGTTGAAGAACACCTCCTAACCCCAGAAGAGATGCATCGGTGAAGACGAGATATTCCAACCCCGGCTTTGGCAATGCCAGGACTGGAGCTGAAGTCAGTCTATCCTTTAGCTCATCGAAAGCCGCTTGACATGAACTGTCCCAAAAAAATCTTACTCCTTTCCGGGTCAAATTCGTCAATGGGCTAACAACCTTAGAAAAGCCCTTAATGAATCGACGGTAATAACCCGCCAAGCCCAGAAAACTACGAACTTCAGTGGGCGTCGTGGGCTGACCCCACTCCTTCACTGCGACCACCTTACTCGGATCCACAGACACGCCTTGGGATGACACCACATGTCCCAAAAATTGAACTTCCTTCAACCAGAAGCCACACTTCTCAAACTTTGCATACAATTGATGATCTCTCAATCTCAGCAGGACCAACCTCAAGTGAGCAGCGTGATCCGACTTCGTCTGAGAATAAACTAGGATGTCATCAATAAATACAATGACAAACTGGTCAAGGAAATCCCGAAACACCCTATTCATAAGATCCATAAACACCGCAGGGGCATTGGTTAGCCCGAAGGGCATAACCAAGAATTCATAAGATCCATAACGGGTCAGAAAAGCCGTCTTGGACACATCTTGCTCCCGTATCCTCAATTGGTGATACCCCGTCCGCAAGTCGATCTTGGAGAAATATGAAGCTCCCCTAAGTTGATCAAATAAGTCGTCAATGCGAGGTAAAGGGTATTTATTCCGGATGGTGACTTTATTCAACTCTCTATAGTCCACGCATAACCGGAGAGAACCGTCTCTCTTCTTCACAAACAATATCGGAGCGCCCCAGGGCGAGGTACTACGCCTAATAAAACCCTGCTCCAGTAGCTTCTGAATCGGATCCCTCAGCTCCCTCATCTCCACAGGAGCCATTCGATAAGGAGCTTTGGCGATATGCCTAGTTCCCGGCATTAAATCAATCACAAACTCTATTTCCCGACTTGGAGGTAATCCCGGTATCTCTCGGAAAATATCTTCGAAGTCCCGGACGATTGGAAGAGAATCCAGGGGAACCAAGACATCTCCAGATGCGTCTTCCGCAATACAATATAAATAAGCACTCGTGCCCCCTTCCACACAAGGCATGACTACTAGGAACATCTCTTGTCCCGGAACTGCAAAAACTATACTCTTCCCGTAACAATTCACTATAGCACGGTACTTCACTAGCCAATCCATACCCAAAATTACATCGTACCCGACCATATCAAGAACGAGCAAATTGGCATCAAAACACAAGTCACCAAGATTAATTTCTACGTTTTTACATACGAAGAAAATCAATGAGCCATCGCCCATAGAGGATTCGACGCTAGTGAAAGTACTTTCAGCAGATTTTATCAAACCCGTAGTCTGAGCAAAACTTCTAGAAATAAAGGAGTGTGTAGCACCCGTATCAAATAGAATGCGACCCAAGTGCCCCTGAATGAGAAACTTACCCTCGATCGCCGGTGGTGCCGGAGGAGCTGGAGGAAGCAAAGCCTCCTGAAGATGGTAAACCCTTCCGTACTGCAATTGCCCCTGTTGAGGAGGAGCAACCGGATTATGCGCTTGGGGCGAAAACTGTACATACGGCTGCTGCGGGGCCCGAGGAAGATGTCCTCCAACCAACTGAGGACACGCCCTTTTATAATGGCCCAGCTCCCCACACTGAAAACATTTGATTGCCGTAATATCCTGATTTCTACCGTGGTTATTTCGGGGTTGACCCGCACCTCGGCCCTGTTGGCCCCTACCACCATTTCCACCTCGACCTCCCTGAGGCTGCTGACCGCCTTGACCTTGCCTGTTATAATTACCGCCAGCATTAAACCCACCGAAACGTTGACGCTTGGACGAATCCCCCTGCTGAGGATCCCTCTCAACCTGCTTGTTCCCCGAGGATTGGGAAGAAGAAGATGTTCCCCCTCCACTCCCAACTCCTCCTTGCCTCACTGTTTGCCCCACAGTAACTACCTTCTTCTTATTTAGCAGAAACAATCGGTGCTCCTGACAGTGAAGCAAAGCGGCATTCATCACATCACCAAAAGTCACCAGAGATGGATTTCCCAGCAAATGTTGTTTTATTCGCCAGTTCAAACCTCCCACAAACTTGGAGATCCTCTTCGATTCTGGAGTTACCTCATCCGGTATAAAACTAGCTAACCGGGTAAACTCTTCCTCATACTCAGCAACTGACCTCTCCCCTTGAACCAAATCCTGCAGCTTCCTCTGCATTTCCCTCTGAACTGCGGGAGGGAAATACTTCCCATCAAACAAAATCCAAAAATTTGTAATAGACATAGTATCCCTTTGCTCGGGTGTCGTCATTGACTCCCACCAATGTAAGGCCGGTCCTACCAGCTTGAAAGTAACGAGAATCTGCTTCTTCTCCTCACTACATTCCACCATCCTAAGATGGCGCTGCATATCTCTCTTCCACTGGTTCGCCTTGATAACATCCGAACCTCCCTCAAATTCTGGGGGATGTCCTTTAAGGAAAGATTCCCTCACCCGTTCCCACTGAGAAGGTACCGTGGGAACTTGTGCTTCTCGTCCCCCAACTTGGGCTTGTGGCATTTGTTGGGCAACGGCAGTCATCGCGGCGTTGACAGCTTGGGCCACAATATTTGCCACTTCAGCGGCACTGATACTCCCCTGCTGCGGTGGAGGACCAAACTCATCCTCAACCATCCTATTACGTCTAGCTGGACGTCCTCTCTTCGGCGGCATCTGAGATAAAGACGAGAGAGAGTTAAAACATAATATAAGACAATCTATTTAGCAGAAGATCGCATACATAGGCAGCAAAACAATCCTAGCATTAAGTTCTATATCAAAGAAAGCTACGGTAGAACGTGACAAGTCCGCATAGATCCTAAAGACTCTAGAACCTGATGCTCTGATACCATCTGTGACAACCCGCTATTCGAAATAAAGGGTGGCCAGCCCTATACCCCGACAAAATAGGAAATCATGGATAATATCATCCTCAGCATCATGACAATATACAAAATATAAGGAATAACCACTCTATATTCCAGAAAACGGGTTATCAAAAACTTTGATTTGAAATAAAAAGAAAACATTTTTCAACAACCCATGATAGAAATAGAGGGTGGAAACCCCCACAAGCGCATATAAGAAAACCCGAAAGATACAAAGGACCGAATAAAACTTCGGTCAATACCATTCATACGACATACATAGAGTACCAAGTGTTACATAATAAATTCATTATGCATTTACAACAGTTTGGGCAACATGCCCGAATGAACCGAACATAACTAGAAACATAAACAGAGGCGTCTACTCAAAATCCCGTGAAACCCGCACAATGTCACGGCTCCTCAAAAACATGCGGAAAGGAAAAGTCATTACGGGCGTCCGTGCGGTGGAACACCTGAACGGATAATATAGATACACATACAAAACAAGAAAAGGAAAACCGGTCAGGGCCGGGTATATGTGATCAATAGATAAATGACAAGTATGATAATGATGCACAATAAAGCATGGGTGATAGTCCAGCATGTTAACAGCATATAAGGAACTGAAATTGGTAAAGGACCACATAGAGTGAGATTCATAATAAAACCGGATTAAAAGATGCTTAAGAGCCTTTAACAACTTTAATCATATATCAATTCAAATATTCATTTTCCATTCCTTATCCGGAATATAGTTGTCATCATGTGCTCTATATGGCGCTAATCTCAATAACATGCTCTTTGCAGCATAATTTTGCTCTTTATGGCATTAATGTTCCATCGAGTCCAACTCGATAATTAGAATAGTCATAGTTATAAATATAACGCTTCTAAGACCGCTCGTCCGGGTTTCCCCACTGAGCGCGTCCCTAAATAACCATCATCTTCCAGGGCCTATCATAAGACAACCTGGGATCCTATCGAAAGCGTCGGTAAGCGGCCATGAGCCTGCGTGGTAGCCAAGACCACACCCGGAATCTCCCTACCCCCGCAGAACATATAAATAACCACAAATGCTCCCATGGACTAGGACTATATCCAACCTGCATTCATTAGCCAGGGGGCTTCACCTAACGAGCGGACTTCCCTTACGATGGTATTTAGAGAGGTGTGTAACATCCATTTTATTTATTTCCCATTACATGATTAGTAAATTATCATTTACCTTAACAATTTCTCATTTTAAATAAATGTATAAGTTAAATCGGGACTACACGTGATACGTACCGACAGAACATCCTCGATAAGGAATTCAGACTCCAAAGTTATCCCCAAGGCCTCTTTTAGGCATTAATATAAACCATCAAGTCAAAATGTAACTCCAGTTGAATTCTAAAGTCTCCAAAACTGACCTTAATATGTTCTAGACCCTTATAGAACTACTAAACAAAAGTAATGCCTAAACATCACTTTAAATTCTCCCTTGAACGAATCCTAGATGAACCCTTTCGAGTCTAGGATGTCGACCCAACTCAACTAAACTCTAAACCCTATGTTTACTTCATTTAAGAAGGTCCCTAATCAAAAATCCTAAAGAAAAGGGGTTAAAAATGAAAAAAGAAAAAGTTGGAAAATGCAGGGCTACCGAATCGATTCGCCCCCTTGGCCGAATCGATTCGGCCAGAAAAATTTGAGGTTCTGCATAATTGCCGAATCGATTCGGATAAATTCCGAATCGGTTCGGTCAACAAGACCTGGGCACTCGAACTAACCGAATCGATTCGCCCAGGGGGCCGAATCGATTCGGGCCTGCGATTTTGCCAAGAAATGGCTATGGAGTCGTGGACTCCATTTTCTACCCAAACTCCAATTTCTTCCAACCAAACTTATATACCAGCATTATAAGAACATCAAAGATGCTATTTATCAACTTCAAACCCCATGAATCAACTTAGAGTGAATCAAAACCCAAAATACATAAGAAAACCCTAAGTTCTCTAAACTAAAAAAAATCAGTACATCAATACCATAGCAAATCATCTATCTCAATACACAATTAGCAAGTAAAAACTTGCCTTGATTCAGCAAATATGCAGATTCTTTGGTGTAGTAGCAATCTCTCTCAATCTCCAAAGCTTTCTCTCTTCTCTTCTCTTTTCTCTCTTAGGTTTAGGAAGAGATTTTGGGGAAATAGAAGACTAAAAAGGCTTAAGTCGTGACCTAAGACCAAATGCCCACTTAATTAACCAAAAGTGCGATAAAATAATACGCGATAGCATAATTAAAGCACAACCAGTCAAAAATGCCCAAAACTATAAAATACAATATGGTACATTATTTGACTATTCCGCACGTTCCGGAATCAACTGCGACCTCCAAATTATCATTTGGACATTTTAAAATTCAATTTAGGTTCCGGTCTCATAATTAAGCCAAATATCATATTAAATTCGGATGATATTAATAAGCATGACATAGCAATATTTTCCCATAATTATGATATGTATGCAACCTCATAATAGATATCAACTTTTCTACATTGAATTTATCATTCTAATCATAACCCAACACTGGTCTCTAATTACTATACTAAGTAATTATTATAAAATACGGTCTCATAAGTGAGGGTTATTACATTTAGCTGGAAAAGAGATTTTGTATTGCGACGCTCGGAGACACCTCCTTATTCTTCCCTTCTCGTCTGAAGAGCCACATAAGTATCGAGCATATGTGGCCTACCCTCAGGGCCATTCCCTGTCCCCTGAAATAAAATAAAGTAAAATTAGTATCCGCCCCGCAAATATCATAAATATAAATCGAAATTTTAATCGAAATCGAAATTGACATATAAATATAAATACAATACCTGTAGTGTCAACCAAACAGCTAACTTGAGCTCATATAGCACCTCCTTCCAACTAATGTACCCCGGGCAATCAAGTCAAATATAATTCCCTTCATATCTAAACACTAAGAAATCCCATAATCCTATGGAGTTATGCGCTGAAAATTCCTTCCAACCGTTGTGTAGCCAAAAATCAATAGTTGAAGTTGTCAATTCCACCTTCCAATGGTCTCCCATGTTTTGATAGAGGTTCCAAGTGGTGGGGTATGGAAAGTGGATTTGACAACTTCAACTGGTGATGTTTGGCTACATAACTGTTGGGAGGAATTTGCAGAGCATAACTCCATAGGATTATGACATTTCTTAGTGTTCTAATAGACGAAGAGATTCAGTCTCCTCTCCACAAATAGGACACCCCAAATAACTATGTACTAATCACCTATTAAAGGTAAGAAGCGTATATTCATGGATTAGTATAAACAAAACTTAGATGTAGTTAGAATATTTATGTATTAATCTCCTCTCCACACACGCACACTACACAAGAGTGAAAATGATAAAGTGCAAATCAATTAAAAGCATTAAAAATGGATGTTTCGGTACAAATTGAAATATTTATTACAAATTGAAAAATTGTTTCGAATTCGGGTTATCATCAAAAATGGATTGATATTCGGATGGAGCAGCCAAGTCATCCACACTACTATTTAGACGCCTTGGAGCGTGTTGGACAATTGACCACGACTCGTTGTTGATAGACTCTGAATAAAACACTTGCTTAACCTTTTGAAATGCACAAACAAACGGCTCATCGCTCACGTGGTCGTTGCTTTTCAACTTGGACAAGTCAACCATGATCAAATTGATGACAGGATCAACTTTACAAGCATTTTTATCCTCAACTCTTACGCAGTCACAGTAAAATACAACCTCTTTGAAGCTTATATAATCCAATTCAAATATAATTTGGATTACACCATAGTAAGTCATTTCAGCTTCAACGAGGTTTTTATCTTTTGCGTTTGCTCGAAAGATAGTAAGATCCTTTTATGAAATTCCCGAGTTCTGTACATTTGTACTTTCCTCGTACACTTTAGCGCCGAAAATGTAACCGTTCAATCGATACTTTTTGTACTCTTGTACCACGAACAAGGGTCCAGTGGCTAGACGAGCAAGCCTTGATGTCGCATCACCCGTCTTTAGAAGCTGAGAACATAGATAAATAAATTATATTAGTGGTAAAATTTGAGTGTAATGTAACGTTATATAACGACTATTTTCATTATAATTACCTCTTGTGTCAACCACAGCCTAAATTCGCTGTCTGATTGTACAATTATTTTACGTCTTTTATTGTTCTCACAGGCTTCATATTTTCTGTATATTACAAAATTAGTCATGTATAAAATAATCTAAAATAATGTTAAACATTATAATAATTGAAACTTACTTTTTCTATTCTTTGACATCTTCATGTGTGTCAAATAGATAACGAGCTACTTGGTCATGTTGCAAACTCATTAATTTCACTCGTTTTTCCATCACATGACCACCATCATCGACAAATTCATCAGTGTCATCAATGCTGGTCGAGTCAGGCATATATTACCGAGTATATATTGATCACTCCACGGTGATGTATTCCTCTGTAATTGATCCTGTAATGTATCGCGTATTCTTGACGTAATCTTTAAAAACATTAATCAGTATTTCAAACGGATACATCCACCGATATCTAACTGGACCACAAAGAAGTGCCTCGTCACATAGGTCTACCAACAAGTGAACACTTATGTCAAAGAATGCTGGGGGAAAGTACTTCTCCAATACACAAAGCGCTTCAATCACAACCAATTTTACGGCCACTATGTGTTCTCGATTCACTACCTTCTCACACAAGAGAGAGAAGGTAATACTAATTTGCATAATAGCCCTACGTAAATCCTTATGCTTGGAGAAACAGTGCTTAAACAATAGAGGAACCAATTGCATGATCACATGCCAATCGTGGGACTTACGCTTATGTAAATCATGAGTAGCATAATTCACAATCCTTTGCAAGTTGGACGAAAAAGTAGATGGGCCCTTCAAATTATATATTGTGTCTAGAAGCACATTCCTTTCCCCACTCGTCAAAGTAAATGCACCAGGGGGAATTATTGTCCTTCCCCTACTATCTTCTTTCAACCATAGTTGTGGCTTAAGTTTTAACGATTTAAGGTCTTTTCGTGCATTTTCTCCATCCTTCGAATGACTCCCCCCAAGGTAAGTACCCACAATATGTTCAGCGAAGTTCTTCTCTGCATGCATCACATCCAATATATGGCGCATCGGGTTATTCTTCCAATAAGGCAAGTCAAATAAAATTGACCTCCGAGACCATGCCTTTCTTATCTCAGTTTCATTCCCAGTTCGGGTCTTCTTATGCTTAACGTTCTTAAATTTGGGTTTCTTACCTGGCATATTAGGGCCACATTCAGGAGATTTACTTTCAATTTCTGAACCCGAAAGTTGTCTCGGCGGTAGCCTATGTTCAACTCATCCCAATAAAAAATTGGAACCTTTCTCAGATCTGAAACTATGAGATGGGGGTAAAAACCTCCTCTGGCGATAGTATACATTTTTTAAGCTAGAGGATAGACAAAGAGATTTAGTCTCCTCTCCACAAATGGGACACCCCAAATAACCATGTACTACACAACCGGATAATGTCCCATATGCTAGAAAATCATTAATTGCCCACGTCAACATATCTTTCAGCGTAAACTCTTCTTTTTTAAAAGAGTCAAATGATTTCACACCCTCTTCCCACAACTCATTTAATTCTTCTACCAAAGGAGCCAGGTAGACGTCAATGTCATCACTTGGTGCCTGTGACACCCCGACTAATTAAAAATCGGGTAGCTACTCCTTTATTAAATTAATACAAAATGCCAAGTTGGTTCAGTTAATAGCATCACTGTCGAAAACATTTTAATGATTACTAACCACCTGGTATTTAAAAAGTAAGTTGTTAAATTTTAAATTAAATCTGATTAACATGCAATAAAAGAATTATGAACGAATAACATAACCATTCACCATAAAGAAGCAATAGAATAACCAACGAATAATAATTAGTCTGGAGGAAATACTCCTCACCACAATCCCAATATGGAAAGAAATAAAACAAGTCTGCATCCTGAATTAATTACAAACCAAAAGTCTGAATAACTGAAAGAAATGAAATGCCTCTAAAAGAAATGGGCGACATGCCCTACAACTGATGAAATCTGAATATAGAGTGAAGGCTAATGAAGCGTCTACTAGCAAGGCCCTGTAACTTCCACAACAGCTACAGCTCGTCACCTGACTGGAAATACTATGCATGGTGTCCTTGTGGCTGGGCACCTAAAAAGGTTTTTACAAAAAGTAGATTTGAAAGCAAATGGGTCAGAGCCCGAAAGTGGAGAGTATTTTAAAAACAGCAAGTGCTTTAATAACATTTAAAACAATGAATGCAAAATACATGTTAGGACGTGCTCTCACATGAAATACTCACCTCTCGTCTAACTGTGCACTCCTAAAGTTCCTGTACCCATTCATGTGTTAGTTATATCTAACTAAACCGTCATAAGTTCTAACCCAACTACTCGATTCACAATATGAATTCCCAATGTTATCACTTAAATAGATAGATTTACTTGAACTCGGATTCTCAATTGTTAACATTACAATTCACGGCATGTTA
This sequence comes from Sambucus nigra, assembly GCA_949130495.1. Classification (NCBI taxonomy): domain Eukaryota; kingdom Viridiplantae; phylum Streptophyta; class Magnoliopsida; order Dipsacales; family Adoxaceae; genus Sambucus; species Sambucus nigra. The sequence goes on from OX422211.1 coordinate 443,270,805, forward strand.
TCCCTTTTTAACTTCTCAAGGAGTCACTATAAATTATTCTCGCAATTTAAACATAACAAATTCCTTTTCATTGAACCGTATATTATTCACATCATAAATATACAATACAAGAACCCCGAGGCTAAGCTGTGGTGCTCACATACTCTGCTATCCATCCCGGTACATCACGTACATAAGGATTACAAATTCCGAATCTCTCAGGAATTTTTAGAATAAACACCACACACAAAAATGGAGGCGAACATAATTCAACATATCCATGGTCACGTACATACCTACGCTCCATAGTCAGCTGGCTTAATAACTCACAATTAAGTCATTCCCTTGAACTATGTCCTCTAGGTACCACTCTAAATCCGGGCACACAAGGATTAGATGGCCCTAAGCGAACGTAAACCTCCCGTGATAGCAAGTATGGTAGGTATGTCATACACATAAAAATCATATACATATACTAAGCATGCACACATCTTAGATATCTCAATATTAATAAAGGTATTTTCTACATCCTTATACCATTATTCCAATATTATACATTTTAAGTCTTCCGATAATATATAATGTAGACTATCGACACATCTCACGTCATAGTTTCTTGTACTTAAAACCTATCTCAAAGGGACTATTAAGTTTCCTATTATTCCCTCATATAACATCATTATTCTTAAGGTCCTTACTTCTGCCCCAAACCTCATTTCACCAAATTATTCAAATTTACTCTTTTAACTCTAACATTATCTCACTCATCGGATTTCATTAGATTTTAGAATAATTCTTCAATTTGAATTTTAATTAAGGTCCAAATTTTATAACCATACCTACTGGTCTTCCTTAAGTCTAAGGATATCCATAAAGTCTCCAATAATAATTTCTAAGGTTTAACATCAATAAAATTTAACTAGGGAAATTTTACTCATTCTGGGAAGGTCGATCGATCGACCTTGAACCTCGATCGATCGATGGTGGTCGATCGATCGACTGATGAATGTCGATCGATCGATCGCACCAGGTAGGCTACAGACTGCTTCGTTTTGCAGTCCTCAAATCGTTACAAAACTCCATTATAAAGCATGAAACTCTAATATAACGTTATAATATCATCATAAAACCATCCTACAACATTGTTAACGTTCTAAAACCAATAATTCATCAACCAAGGGCTTTGTTTGGATCAAAACTTCATCAAGAGACCTAGTTTTCTATTTCTTTCAAGAACATTAATAAATCTCTTCTTAAATCCGTTTTTAGATCATCAAGGGTCATATTTTGAATTCATAATTCATCCAGAATATGTCTACATGCAATTCCTAACATAGTTCATAGTTTTAATCTTCAAATACATGGGTCTATGTCAATCTTCCAAGACAAATTCGATAATTTCCCTAAACATGGAAAAGCATAACATTGAATCAATTGTAATTAAATCACTTGCCTCTAATCTTTCTCTGAATTTGATGTTGAATCTTGAAGGTTGAATTGTTCTCTCTCTCTCTGCAGAATTCTCTTCTCTTTCTCTCTCTACAAGTTCTTCTCTAAAGATGATGACAATGGAGGTGGGGGTTTATTTTTGGACCCTTAACTTCTATTCTAAACTTCTCCCGTAGCCCACTACTTAGTTTAGTGCTGATAATGGGTTTGTGGGTTTATTTATTAATCAAAATTAAACTCTAATATTTCGTGGGTTTTAATTCCCAAAATTCCAAAATTACCAAAATACCCTTTTAAGTTGCCGGTATGGCCTAAAAATGCCCGGGGACCCAAACTAAACCCCTGGCTAGTGTTTTCTGACTATTTCGACCTTTCTGGATGCGTTGGCGCACTCAAAATGACCATACGGTTAATAGAAATAAAATTCACTTTTTAATTAAATAATTACTTTCCTGACGCGACTGTCACACGCGTCTCAACAAAATTTCCCAAATTGCCGTATATCAATCTCACGACAAATTTAATAATTTCAATATTCATATATCGTCATATGTACACATTATAATCAAATACCAACTCACATCTAGTTAGTATTTTATCCGGATTAATTCCCAATTAATACACATTTAATTCAATTAATCCCATAAATAAATATCACAAAAATACGGGGTATTACAGTGCCTTTGGCCCAAGTATCAATAAAGCCATCATCAAAAATTCAGGTCGCCTACACTGTGAAGGAGGGAGGTTGAGTGGGGCTAGGATCACTGTCCATACACTCTGATTGGTTCTTAGATTTCCAAATCGATTGAAACCATCTGTTGACATAGCCAAACGAATGTTGCGTTGTTCTTAAGCAAAATCGGGATACTTAAAATTCATCCTCCGCCAGGCCATAGAATCAATAGGATGACGCATGATATTACCCCCTACTTCTTCCCTATCATGCCAAGTCATTGCCTTTGCAATCCATGGTAGTATGAAAAATTGCTTTAATCTAGGCCCAACGGGAATATATTTCAATACTTTTTTAGGCACTTTTGAGCTTGTGCCTTCCTTACTAGTAAATTGGACATATCTAGGTTCATCGCATACTGGACAACGATCCAGATTTTCATACTCCTTTAGGTATAGTATGTAGTCACACACACAAGCATGAATCGATTTATACTTCATTCCCAAACCTTTCAAATTGTTCTTCATAACAGGATAGCTATTTGGAAGTGTATTCACCTTGGGTAATAAGCCCTTCACCCATTTCAGAATTCTTCGTCATGCTATTGCCAGACAAACCGTATTGTGTCTGCAAACTGTGCAAACCAACCATGGCATGTAAAGTTGTTTGATCTTTCTCACAGACAAAGTATAATGGTTGGGTCGCCTTAAATTTTAAACTTTGGTAGTCATCTTCAAGTTTTATCGTGTTATCTTCACCAGCACTTGAATATTCTACATCATCAGTAACCTCATTCTCCTCAGCTTCATAAACTCCGTACGCATCATCAACTAAATCCTCTAACATATTATGATCTACGTCGTCCCCTTCTTCATCTATTCTACTTGTTGAAGGATGTTGTGAAGGTTGGTCAGGGACAAAAGGAACTTTCAATTCATCGTGAAAACTCCAAAATCGATAACTATCTTGCATACCCGATCTTAACAAATGTAGTTCAACTGTTTTCCACTCAAACACCTTACCATTCTTACACCTAGCACACGGACACGGAAACTCTTCATCATTACGACATCTCTTTGCATATTTCACAAATTCGTTAGCACCTCTGCGAAACTCATCCCCCATTCGATTAGTCTCACCCATCCACTCTTTGTATTTCGGATATCCCATCACAGCTATCACAACTAACACCTATTAAAGGTAAACAAAACTTATATTTATATTATGTTTTATTTAATTATCCCATCATTTAATTATCCCATCATTTAATTATCCTATTAAAGGGTGAGTGGTCCTATCCCATTCAAGACCGCATTTTTCTGTAATATACTTAACAGCTCATGCACATTGTTACGATTTGAAAAAAATTCGACAGCATATACCCGTAGTTCTCCAAGTACACGGCGTAGATTGGCAGGTGTGAGTGTTATTTCAATTGATCAATTGAAATAACAGTCACACTTGTCAATCTAGTATGTACCCAGAGAACATTAAGATACGACTGCAGAACTTCCTCCAAAAGTAACAACTTTAAGCCACTAAGAATATTACACAAAAATTATACAGTCTCAAACTGTTCAAACGGGACAATTCGAGAGATCTCATTACAGGGGTAATGACTCTCGAACGGGTCTAAGGTCTATTGAATGCGTACGCATAAGAACTAGAAGGCTAGTATCTATGCGCACTATATTTAATTTCAAGTATGTTTCATTTAATTATCATACTATATATATATTGTTCGATATACAAAGTAATTTTCAAAAAAAGTTGAAAACCCCATATGGACAATAATCCAGTGGTCATGACACTTTTAAAACTAGCCAACCAAACATTTACTAAACAAAATAATCCAACAGCAATGTCAACAACAAATGTGTATCCCGTACTGCTTCTAATTCATCTACTCAATTAATTCATTTCATCAATTAAACTAACAATTAACGTATACAATTATTAATTTACTAATTTACACTGAGGGGCGATCCTACTTTCATATGAAATGGGCACTAATTATTAATTTACTTTCATCTAAAACTGTTTCATTTATTAATTATATTTTAGTGGATGTAATTATAGAATCTATGGATGGATTCAATTTAATCTTACCATGTGAATATTTTTAAGTACAATGAGTTAACCTTGAAACAATATATATTATCTCATAGAATCATCAAAACACGATATTAAGAGAATTACAATGGTACCTTGCCTTACCTCCCCCCCCCCCCACCCCCACCCCCCACCCCCCACACACACACAACAGCCCCCCACCCTACCCCACCCCCCTCCCCACCCCCCACCAACCATACATATACACACACACACAATATCCCCCCTGCCCCCTACCCACCCCCACCCCCACCCACCACATACACACACACATGCACACAACAGCCCCCACCCTACCCCACCCCCCTCCACACCCCCACCCACCACACATATACACACACACACACAACAGCCCCCTGCCCCACCCCCCACACACGCACATATATACACACACACATATATATACACACAAACATATATATAAATGGGAGAGAGAGAGAGAGAGAGAGAGAGAGAGAGAGAGTTGGAAAAAGGAGGGAACGGCAGGGGGGAAAAAGAAGGGGTAAGGGTTTTTGCTACAGAAGTTGTCACGGTCGTGTCAAGGTCCTTGACCGTGACAAGTAAATTTGTCACGGACTTGGCACGGTCCGTGACCATGACAATTCTTTGTCACGATCGTGTCAAGGTCAATGACCATGACACAAAATGCGTGTTTTTTGTCACGGTCAATGACCTTGACAAGGGTGGCCGGCTGAAAGGTGACAATTTTGTCATTTTGGTGTAGTGGATATATATATATATACATATATATATATATATATATATATATATATATATATATATATATATATATATATATATTCGCATGAATGTGGTTGTAGCGTGTATATTTTCTATTGTTTGTTTCTATACTGCTTTGTATATTTCCACTGGGCATAGACTCACACCATCACTTTTTTACGACAGGTTGGTTGCAGGTTCGTATTTTGAGGGCGTTATATAGGTAAGTGTACTTTATTTATTTTACATTAGCAGCTCTGCTTACTTGGACTTCAGGGTGCTCCCCATGGGTCCCATACGTAATTTATTTTGAAACTGAAATCGCATGCTATACAAGTGAAATGTTAATTAAAATAAAATTGTACTAATAACATTATATAGGTTGTTCCATTTCACTTCACACTTAATGCTCGGGTTGTTCCGGATTGGCTTAAGGGTAACCCATAAATCCAGGTCAGGGCGTTACTTAAACCTTAACACATTGTCTTGCAAATTAATTTTCTACAAAATAAAAAAGAGCATGACTTCGAGCATAATTCCCTTTGCAGTTAATTTAATAATTATAAGGTTATTAAATTCACTTTAGCCCTCCACCTATTGAGGGGTCTCATTGTTATTGTCATAAATTAGTATGTGGATTTATGTGTCACTTGATAAACACCAATGATTATAAAAAAATAGATAAAGATATTAATGGACTAGATTAAAGAGAGAGGTGAGACATTGAGATAAAGACAAGGATTAAAGTGGTTTGGCTAATATGGTGCTTACGCCCACACGTGTTGTGCATGTATATACTATTAAATCATCATAATAGTGGATAGAAGATCTCAACATTCTCTCTGTACGAGTGATAAGTGTATTTATCTCATGTGTCCCCTCACGTGGGATTGTGTGCTATTTATAAGAGAGAGATAGTAGGTGGATAGGTGGAGCGCCTTGATAAGTCATGCAATTAAATAATTTTACATTCCAAGAATGGTTAATGATGATTCAATTATAATTAGCTAGAGGTATTAACCCACATGTGTATAATTAGAGTTGTACATATTCCTCCATCTGACCCTAAAGTACTTTGGTGATTTCAACTAATAACATCAATTTTTTATGGTCGAATACTCGGTCGACCTAGAGTAACACTGAGCCGACCAACAAGATGATGAGTCGCTCATGTTCAATTAGTAAACTAAGCATCTTTTAATAATAAGTGTCACAATACAATTAGTTCATATCATACTCCATATTTATGGTACAACAAAAGTCCCCAAGACTTCAATCATGACTTTAACGAGTAAAAGCCTTTTTGGAGTATTAGATCAATAAAGTTGCTTAGGGTGTGGAATGAATGGATGTTGTGTTAAATGATTAAGACAAGGCAAGATAAATAAAAGTTTGGTCATTGGTTTGGTTAATGGTCTTACCAATTTTGACAAATAATACTAAGATTCTTTGTCCTTCTAGTTCAGTGGAAAATTGGTAAATATCGATAAATTTTTGGAGGCAAAGCACGTCGAAGGTACACTGATAATAAACCACTTATATCGAAATGAAAACATCAGATACATTTAATGATCATTAGGCTTGGGAAACGGTGAGGACACCATTTAAGCTTATAAAGCGTTAGTTACAACCATTTTTCTCACTTTAATTTTCATTCAAAATCCTTTCTTCGTCTCCGAGTTCTTCAACCATTTGTGAGAGATTTCCATCTTTCACTATAAGGATATTTTTTCCCTTTTCACTTTTCTTTGTACAATTATCCTATTCTTATGAAAACATGCTTTATATTGTTAACGATAGTTTTCAAAAAGGTTTTAGGGCTACATATGGAATCCCTTAATAGGTAGTTACTGGAATGATAAATAAGGCATGTGATCATTGTGCCCTGCTTGAACTGGTTACCTTTTACTTTTATCGCTGAGTGTAGGGTGAATTTCTCCCCAACCATTAATTTATGGAATTTAACAAATATTTTGATGTGTCCCTGCCCAAGTTTCCCTAAATACTTGAAGGATCATTTATGGGGTCCACCACATTAACAAACTGTCTGGGGGTCATATTGGAATTATAGAGGGCATGTACTAGTACCATTAGATTACTACTACTGAAAACATTTATTACATGAGGATAAGATACTCAAAAATAGCCTTGATTGTGAATCTTCCTGATTCCAATAAACATTATTGGGATCACAGTCTAATTGTGAAGGATTAGCAGTTTGCCCCTATTCCTGAGCGTACAACATATGATAGACCCAGATGCTCCGAGGGAGGCTGGGGAATAAGTTAAGACTCACAGTTAAAAGTAATTCTATCTAATTTACAATTTTTTTTATTGTTGATTTTTGTTCTCGCTTTCTATTTTGTAGTGAAGAGTAAGAAGAAACTCCCTCGTGACTCTAAAGTCAATTTTATCGATTTTAAAACTGCATGGTGAATATAATAAAAGCTTGGTACATACGACCATCCTAGGTCAACTGATTTTTGTTAGGATATAAGAATAATACAACTTCCTTTTGTAACCATACCTACTAAGGAGACACCAATTGTGCTCATTCCCTTAAAAGACACGACAACCTCTACTTTTGAATCCCTAGATTCGATTCAAGTCCCTCTCTAAGGTTAGGAGATAATTTTTCTACATAGAGAACTTCTTCCTCTTTTGAGCCTTTATATTTACATTAGTGTTTGACCAAAATACCTTCAAACGAGATAGTGAAACGAAGGATCATAAATCTAATTGCCACATATGCTGGAACTAGTTCTCCTCATCCTACTCATTCGGGGAGAAGAAATGTGATGCTCGAGTCTCAAGAAACCTACCTATTTTGGTTGTCTCTCAAGGGGCTATGAACCTCTATCCAAGAGGTTAAGGAGGGATCCTCTTTCGGTAGCTGAATTCGTGGTAGGAAAACTTCTGACAAAGGCAAGGGTACTACTCAATTTGTAGCCTCCTTCCCTGAACTTTCTCATGACTTGATCAATGTTGGGGTCCTTCCTTTCGACTAAGCGACTACATCTCTATCCCTTACACCATGTTGCTAATGCGATATAATTTCAACTTTTCCCTTGTAAGTTAACTGTTTATTATTCAATAGATTTTATCCTTTGCTCTTTGCTAATGTTCTATTCTACCTGTTTATTTTTCACTTCCTAATAGACTATGAGCTGCTTTTGGAGAGGAACGTTAAGATGAAAGATTCTTCTTTAGATAATGAGGTCGCCTTTAATGTGTTATAGAAGTATTTGAAGGTTATTCTTCGGGTAAATGAGGCCCAAATGAAAGAAAAGAGCTGTTGGAGAAGAGGGTCCATAACCCGGATGAGGAGAAGGTATTGGCGAATAACGCTATTATCTTCGGAGATAAGTTGAGGAAGGAAGCTGAGGACTTCTGAACCAAGGGTGGGCAAGCAAAGAGAAAGGCCGAATAAGCTCTAGATTCTGCTATCAAGTATAAGGAAGAATCCTTTACCAAATGCTGGGACAAGGCCTTTGCCAATGCTTCCATGCAAATAGAATATCTAAAGAAGGTATGATTGAAAAATAGTTGGGAAGCGCTCACAAAAGTTGGCACAGCTGAAGGGTCTGATCTTTTCTAACTACATTTTTCAATCACCCCTCCCCATATATATGAGGAAGATAATGATGATGATGATGGTACAGAGGAAGCTAGCGTGGATGTGAAAAATGCGCAATAGGTGGTCGTTGGGCGTAGTGATGGTCAAGTTGTGGTCGATAAGGAGAAGGTAAGGAAATAGTCCTAATAGTTGTCTTAGCGATGTTTGATTTTTTTTTCATCTTTTTATTTTATTTTAATGTATGGGGATTTCCCCAATGTAATCCTTCTTTAATAATGGAATTTCTCATAATACTGCTTCACTTTAATTCTTAGTGTTCTTATTCCTAGGCAAAAAATTATATTTGACCACTTACTTTGTAGTTTAATTCCAGGCTGACAACTTTGGTCATTATCTAGATTAATTTTCAAGAAAAATGTAGTCGGTTGTTTGGCACTATCCATGGTGAAATTGATGAGGAAGATCTTAAAGAACCACTTGGGTTGTATGCATCTTCTTTGGTCAAGTAGTCATGCCTAAATTTGCATCCTCTTTTTCACCAGGTGGTTACAAATAATGTTGCTTACCACTATATGATTTTTTCTATGCAATATATCTATAAAGAGTCAATAAAAAGTAAGATGGCCATGATAAAAAGATTGTTGAACTATAGAAGAGAAGTGGATTTGACAATAAGCTACATTCTTTAACATCAGCTGATTCATAAAAATAGTTTGTTCCTAACGTTGAAATGACTAGTGCTATAAAAGTCGCTATAATGCTTAAACAAGAAAATGACGTTCTATAGGCTGAGCTTCAAGGTTTAATGAAATTCATTCCTACCGACCAAAATGAAAGTGACTCGGTTATGGAAAAGGATAATGTTTTCCTGAGAGAAGAGTTAGAGCAAATGAAGAAAATAAAAGGATAACCTTCTCATTAACATAGGAGGATTTCACGATTAGTTGAAGAGGAGAGAAGTAAAAAGACTCTTTCAGACAAAGAAGAAATTTTTAAGAATCAGTTATCCACCATCAAGAGGTTGACTGAGAAGGTAGATTGCTTGATGTATTAATTTTATAAGCAACCTCGAACTTTCGGGATGAAGGGATATGATGAGGTTCTTATACACATAAAGGAAGAGATTAATCACATTAAGAAGGTCAGCTACAGGTACGGTTGGCTCAATGCTCTAGCGGTGGGAATCTTTCCAAAGATATTGACCTTCAGTACTGGCATGACCCAGGTTATTTAGATCTCCTCTATAATCCTTTCACGCTTAATGCCTTATGGATTTTTTTAGATGCCATTCTAGTGAGTTAAAGAAAAAAAATATCTTGAGGATTAAATTTAAAACCTTGATGGAGATGAATATCTAGGAGGACCTTTGCATCTAGTAGATGGAGTCAGTTCTAGAAGTCATTCTAGGGTTCAATTCCCACAGATGACTATTACTACTCAATCTTTAGTCGTTCCTCCTTCTAGTTTTTAGGGTTCATTAAGCAAGCAAACTCCTTCTTATTAATGATGATTCTGTTGTAGTCTCATTTTGTGATGTTTTGTAATAATTTGACATTATTATAATAACCTTCAAGTTATCCTGGAACGTTATATTCTTGTCGTTCATCACTTGTATCCCCTTATTTATTTATCTTTTGCACAAGTGAATGTAACCAAATTTTTATAGTTTTAAGTCACGTTGTCTTGATAAGTACCATGTGTTGAAAAATGGTTTTACTAGTAGTTTAATCTTATGATCATGTGGTCGGTTTTTGCCCGAATGATTCGCCTAACGAGTTATCAAGGTTGGATGAACCTAGGTTATCCAATCGTAAGCTTTATTCTTTTATTGTAAAAGTGAGCAGTTTACTGATAGTATGCTAATACTTGGAGGGTTGCATGTTCTCTAACTTCCTCTACTATAGATTAAGATCTAGTCTCCTTATTAGGTCACCTTTTGGTGAGTCAAAATTTAGAACACATTGATTAGGCATACTAATTTCCTTTGGGACTATTGCTTCTATTGCAAAGGCTAGTATATACGGGGTCTCTCCTATTATCATCCTTGGTATTGTCTTGTACGCTCATAGAACACTTTGGAGTTCATTAATCCAATTTCTTTTAGCATCGTTTAGTCGCTTCTTTTAACGGTCAAGCAAGGTTTTGTTTGTGACTTATATTTTCCCATTACAATAGGGATGGTCGAGTGCAGAATGCAGTTTTTGGATTTTAAATCGCACGGAGTAGTCCTCGAACTCTTTGTAGTCAAATTGAGAGCCATGATCGGTGATGAAAGCATACGACATCCCATAATGAAAAATGATATTCTTCCACATAAAGTGGATGAACTTTTCATCCTACATCTCTACCAGGGCTTTAGCCTCCACTGATTTAGTGAAGTAGTCCACTGTGATGACCCATTATTTGAACCGACCTTTGATCTTAGGTAAAGGTCTAACCAAATCTATTCCCCACATCGCCAACGAATAAGGAGAAAGGAAGCCTTGGACACTTCTGGATGGTGGAGCATTTTTATCACTTAACACACCTGTTCTCATAGTCTGTACCGGGCCATTAGTTATCCTATACGGCTACTCACTATACCGGGCCATTAGTGATCTTATGCGGCTACTCACTGTACCGGGGATCTTCTCGCTAAATGTGTTCTACAGGGCGCTCATGAACTTCTTTTATTAAGCCGTTGACTTTTGTTTGAATGAACACACCTAAGAAATAATATGATGAACCATCTTGGGTATAAAATGCCCCCTTATAATATATACCTTGTTATACTATACCAGAGTCTTCTTACTTTATTAGGGTCCGTTGGTACTATGCCATGCTCTAAGTATGTTAATGTGGGATTGATCCAAGACGGTCCAAACTCTACCGTTATGAAACTAAATATATATATATATATATACTGGCACAGTACTTCGTAGCTATTTTTTATCGTTGGTGCCAGCTGAGCAAGTGCAATTGGTAAGGCGTTCTCTTCCCTTAGGATTCTTATTATCCAAAAAACTAAGAATTTTGATGACAAACTTTTATCTTTGCTTAGGTATTTTGGTATGGATTGCTCCCTTGCTTCGCAGACTCCTAATAACTGATTAAATATTAATTAAGAATCGTTATGTGACTGTATTTTCTCGGTGCCAAGAGATAATAACAGTATAAAAGTTTATATAAGTGATTCATACTCGACTTCATGATTTGAGGCTTCAAATTGGAATGTGATACGGTATTCCACATCAATGTTATCCAGCGTTATGATTATTAATCCTACTCTAATGCCACTAGTATAGGCTGATTTATCTACAAAAACTTTTCAGAGTATTTCTCTATAAAAAATTTGTCAACCATCCAATCATGTTTGAAAAGTTTATTCATGTGATCGAGATCGTGATCAACTTCTTCTTTCTTGGCCAATGATTTTGACATATCAGCATTTTGGTTTTCAGGAAAAACGGTAGAACTATCTCCCGTAGGAGTCTTCTATTCATTTGGATGACTTGGTGAGTTCTTTTTCAAATAAGTCTCTCAATTTGTTTGGAGGTTAATCTCTTTTTTATAAAATTGCTCGGCTATTTTCTCAAGTAAATCTATCTATAAAATCTGCCATAACTTGGCCTTTGATGGCCATCCTAGGTTCTATGACCCAAGCCATCAATCTGAATGATTTTTTAGGTTTACAAATAACTTGGCATAGAGAAATATTTGTGTAGACGATGATTGTATGAGCTTGAAAGTTGGGCTTCATCCTTCAGGAAGTTTTATTTAGGACGAGAGCTAATTTTTTAGCCTTGGGTATCGAATCTCCGCTTCTTAGTATGCTTTGCTAGTATAGTAATCAAATTTTGTACTTCATATTCTTATTAGACTAATGTTGAGATGATCGCTGATTCGGATCTCCCTTATGATAGTCCTTGAAATTAGGAGTGGATATCCCAGATACTTATTCAACTCTAAGAATGGGGACTCACATTCATCATTCCATTTAAATGTCTTTTGCAATACCTTAAAAAGGGTAGGCACTTGTCGGTAAGTGGTGAAAGAAAGTAGTTTAACACAGCCACCCTCCAGATTAACCTTTGCGATTCCTTTTTGCTTGTCAGAGACTTCATATTGATTAGGTCTTGAATTTTATTTGGGTTGGCCTCAATGCCTCTTTTATTAACTATGAATCCTAGAAATATTCTCGTACTCTAAAAACTTTTTTTTTAGGTTGATCTTCACTCTGTGTTTTTTTAACTGGTCGAATGTCTACCCTAAATCTTCGATATGGTCACCAGTCATTTTTATCTTAGTGAGCATGTCAACAAAGTACACCTCCATTTTTTTTGTTAATATGTTATTTAAACAATTTGTTCACCATCCTCTGGTATGTCACTCCAGCATTTTTTTGGCTTGGGGCATAACATTGTAACAATATATACCTCGACTTGTGTTAAATGAAGTCTTCTCACGATCTTCTGGTTTTATCTTAATCTGGTTATATCCTGAGTAAGCCTCTATAAAACTGAGCAACTCATTTCTTGAAGTGGAGTTGACTAACTAATTAATCCAGGGCAAAGGATAATGGTCCTTCTAGCATGCTTTGTTCAGGTTGATGAAGTCAGCACACATATGCCACATGTTATTTTTTCTTGACATCGCCACATTGGAAAAACATTCTGAATACTTAATTTCTTCTATGAAGTTTTCTTTCAAAAATTCTCTACTTCTTCTTGTATGACTAGATTCTTATCCTAATTGATGAAATCTCATTTCTGTTTTACTATCTTAGGAACCGTGACTATGCTTAGCTCATGATAAATGAATTATGGGAAAATCATCGGCATGTCCACATGACTATAAGAAAACATGCCCCTCTGTTAGTTAAGAAAATTAACTAAATATTTCCTAAGGGTAATATAATGTGGTGAGTTGATCTGATCCATCCTCTTCAGGTGTTTATCAACTAGGACAACTGATTCTATCACTTCAACGACCTATCCTTTAAGAGCTTCTCCTCGTCGTTGGGATACAGTATTTTAATTTATAAAATGGGGTAATTTTCTTCTATTCCTTCTGGTCAAATAATGTATAATTACACTATTTGTCTTCCAAATGACTTCCTTTTACCACAATGACCCCATAATGAGTGGGGAACTTTATGCACTAGTGTACAGTGGAGGGAACTATTTCAAATTTCCTCAGCCTTACCCTGCCAAAAATGAGGTTATACACAGAGTGGAGATTCTTGTCCAAGATAAGAAATGGATCGTCTCTGTTATGCCGGTGGGCTATGCCCCAGTCATAACTTCTAACTAAAATAATCCTAAAGGATATACCTTCTATCTCGAGAAATTAATAAGCGTTCAGTGACAAGCTTCAATCTTATTATCCTTTAACCTCAAACTTTTGAAGCAGTTATAGAACATAACATCGGCAGAATTACCACCGTCGACCAGAATTCTTACTACTTTACTTTCATATACCATCATAGAGACGACCAGTGGATCTTCATGTGTTTATAACACGTCGGATAACTCATATTTGGAGAAGACGACCATAAGTCAATCCTTATTTACCTTCCTAGGATGGGTATCCATAATCATGTTAGGTTGATCGATCTAAAATTGGGTAGGACTTTGTCTCATTAAGATAGTATTTCCTCTTTATGGGATCATCTCCTCCTCTAACAAGTCCTCTTAAAGTGAAGTTTTAACAAAAATAGTACACTTTTACCTCATGTACAGGCTCCTTAGACCTTTTGGGGAGGTTTGTATCATCTTTAAAATTGTCATTACTTGTCCTTTTTATTTCTTCAATTTTTCTACAGGGAGACGTTGATTGCCTTCTGGTTTTCTGCTTGTCATTATTCTTGGTTCGACCTTCACCATCGATAAACTTTAATAATTGATTTTTCGGATTAGATTTATATCTCGTTCTTTAGATTAAGAAGTTTTCAGTATTATGGTTGTTATTTTTATAAAACTCGCAGTATTTTATCCTATCTCTTTTGTTCTTTAGAGCTTTCAGTTTCTCAGGACATTTCAAGTCTTTTCTTCCACAAATCTCCTTCAAGATGTGGTGGACACCCAATGCCTGTGGAGTGTGCTCGTCAGACCTCTTTGGTTTGTTAACCCCCTTATCTTTCTACTCCTTCTTTTTCGGGCTTCTGTTGATATTCGCTTTAGAGTCCTATGACCTCTTCAGCATTCATAATTGTCCCAGCCTTGTTTGGAAACCCTACCATCGCCCTAAGTGGCTTCTTTTCTAAAGACCAATAGAGTTTCCCTGTTAGAAGACCACTCGTTGGGTTGTAATTGTGGTCTTCTCATGGTAATTAATAACCTCTAGCTTCGCACTGTTAAAAAAAGTGATGAACTCCCTGGTTGTCTCGGGGTGCTCTATTATACATTAAACAACTTGTCCACTCTCTTATCAGACTTGGTACTAAAGTAAAAGTCTATGATGAAGAGATTAGCGAGATATTGGATGTTTGAAATTTTTCCTCGTGGTAGTCTATTATCCCAGATTTGTGCACATCATGTGATTGTGATAGAGAATGCCTGACATCACATCTCATCGAGGATAGAATAAAAATTAGTGGTCGCTTGGTATTTCTCTACATGCAATACTGAATAAGATTTCCATTGTACTTACGCATCACAACCAAAATTTTGAACCTAGCTAGCATGGGATAGTTCAAAATTTATTGGGGTAAATGTAGATCCTTTAACAAGCTCTTTATGTGTAGGATTCTTTAATCTAGAGATTTCCCCAATCGATCTTCCAAACGCTATATTGACCCCTTCCGAGGTTTGTCACTTTACCCAATCATGGCCGTCATGGATTTGCCTGGTCGACCATGACTTTCTGTCAAACTCTCTTTCTAAGAAGTATGTTCGATATGTGCCGACCCACATGCATTAGCCTCAATCCATCCAAATACTTCATCCCTCTGATGGCAAACCTTCTTGATACTTTTTCGTGCTATCTAGACCTAGTGGGGTCTTTGTGATAGTATTCCCTCATTGCTCGTGGTCCAAGACGATCAAATATAGCACCTCTGCACAACCTTTCCAATAACACAGGCCTTTCTTCGTAGAAGTATTATTCGTCCTCAAAACTAGTATTTTTTAGACATAAGGTAACTCTCAATGGTACGACCTATGAATTTAAGATTCAGAATATCTGGACCAGCTCCCTTCTTTCTGTAAGACCACACTTAGCCTTCTTGGGTTCTCTAATGCTCGCATGTGGTACGTATAACGTATTCCTTGGGAAGGAGATGTAGGTGGCATATCCACACTTCTTCTTGAATGTTCACCTCCTTCCTAGTTGAAAGCTTCTCCCACATGCCTGCCTTATCCAATTTGGAGTTTTCACATCATCTGCTTAACTCTTTATTGAATTTCTTCTTATCCTTTGACCAAGCGTATAAGAATTCCTTATATGTCACCCATTCCAATAAAGGTTGAAGGTATAATCGTCTCATTCGCACAACTGCTTTCTAGAATTTCTCCCATCTTCATGGATTGTGAGATAAGGTATTTGAAGTGACATGGATTAATGGTTTAGGGATAAAAAATGTAGGAAATTAAAAATAGCTTATCGTATTTCTACAAACAATGCCAATTTATTATTTTTTAAAATTGGTATGTGGATTTATGAGTCTTAGCTTGATAAAAACCAATGATAAGCAATAATAGATTAAAATATTAATGGATTGGATTAAAGAGATGGGTGAGAAATTGAGATAGAGATAGGGAAATTAATGTGGTTCGTCTAATATGGTGCATATGTTTACAGATGTTGTGTAGTATATACCATTCAATCATCAGAAACATTGGATACAAGCACTCAAAGTTCTCTCTATATGAGTGATATATCCTTATGAATCAGATAATACCTTGTTATTCCCTATACTTGCATTGGTTTTATTTACTTTGTTCGTCAGATTCCTAGGAATTCCTTTCAATCAAGGAGGGTATTGATCTTATGTGTCCCCTCAGGTTGGATTACGTCCTATTTACTGGATAGAGATAGTAGGTTGATAGGCGGAGAGCCTTTATAAGTCACGTAATTACATATTTTTATATTTTAGGAATGGTTAATGATGATTCAGTTATAATTAGCTGGAGGGATTATCCCACTTGTGCATAAGTGGAGTGGTACATACCCTCCATGTGACCCTCACGTGATTTCGTGATTTTAACTATTAACATCAAATTGTTATGGTCAGATACCCGACAGACTAGGAGTAACACTAAGCTAGCCAAAGATATTATAAGTCGGGGGGACACGTTCAGTGAGTATGCTGAGGACCTTATGATGACAGGTGTCACATTACCATTGATTCATATCATACTCCATATTAATGGTACAAAGTTCACAACGCATAATGTGTCTCGCAGATATATAATCGATTTAAGTACTTTATTAATAAGTAAGGCTCAAGAGCATATCTAGGACCTCACACATGTGAAATGCAAAGAAAATTATAATATAAATAAATCCCCATCATAAACACAATCCAACCTCACCTTATCCACTCCAAACACCACTAATAATAAAATCATCGCAATCATGTCTGGCCTCCATCTCTCTTTGGGGTCACCAAGGCCCACAATATGGTACTACCATTATCTACCCAACATATCCATAATAAAAATTATAATAAAAGTGACCACATGCATACGGTCATCAATATAAGAGTAATATTTATCTACCCTTGGTACAATTCCACAACTTAAATTTTGCAGGTCGTTAATGTATTACATCATCTTTTATACTTTATCTTTAAGTTCTCAAATCCCCTTAAATTACTTTTAACTATTATACCGCTTTTAAAAAGGAGGGGTGAGGCATAGATTCCACACAAAAATAGAAAAGAAGAATTTTATTCCACTCACATCACATAAAAAATGGATTTTAGGCATATTTTTCAGTGCCCATAAATTATGATTGTATTTATTTAGGATATTGCAAACATTATGCTGCTAGATTAATCATTTCTTAATATGGGCACCTTATAATCATATTTTTGGGAAATTTAAAGTTCAAAAGTTATCCAAAACGTGAATTCTACACAAATACGTGACACATCTCAATTTACGCCTTCTATAGGGGTTAAAAAATTCTCTTTTCTATAACGTTACTACATGTTTATAAATATACTTAGTTCGTTTCTTCTTATTTTTAGGTCGTAAATCACATTTCTTGAATTTTGTTAAAATATGAAACATTTAGAAAATTATATTTTACATAAGGCTATGATGTTTCATAATTTTATGAGCATAGTCATTATTTTAAAAAAAAAATCAAGGATATCTCATATCTTCACTATTATTGATAACCCAAAAATGAAGGAGTTAATATTTACCAGAATCCTAATTCCTAAAAGTATGAAAAATAAAACTTGACATGAAACAACATGAATTTAGTCAACTATCATAATTTACAACATTTATTCAATGTTAGATTTAACATTTAAATTTATCAAGAATGTACAATTCATAATCCAATTCAACTGTACCAAATTAGACAAAATTAATTAATTATAAAATTTCGTGAATTACATTCATTAATTTATTTACTAAGAATAAAAATTTATAAATGCGTGTTCAAACCAATATAAGTCTTAATTATCTTTAGATAAGTTTTAAAATTAATGAAAAAAATTATGTAGGTAGGAAATACTATTTATCATATGAGAGCATATAGTGGAATTATCTTGTTTCAATTGAAGAAAACCTACAAAAATAATAAGGAAGAATTGTAGCAGAAGTCTCTCTAAAATTGCCTCTTAATTTGATGAAAATACTCTTAAATATGTAGAATAAATCCGTCTTGAAAAATAGTTGAATTGGTCTCCAAAAATCCTTTAGAGTTTATCCAAAGTTGTTTCAATTTTTTTTCTAGAAAAATATAATTTTAGATAGACTAAAAGAGTATAATTTTGGATATGTAATGGTGTAATTCGAGTGAAAAATGGATTAAGTTTTTGGGTTTAGTTGTGTAGTGAAAATGGAGAGATAATGAGGATATGAGAGGATGAAAACGGATAATGCATTTAATAACCTTTCTTCCATTTTTCTAAAGAATCCTATATTTGAATAGTGCCACCAATAGAATAGTAATTTACTATTTGAATTTTTTTTAAGAATACACTTAATTTTAAATAGTACTATCGGAATATTACTATTTAGAATTATACTTTTTGGATTATAAAAAATTTTAAACCCAATTTCCATTTAAATAATCAATAAATAAATAAAAATTTCTAAAAAATTATTTTTTAATTAATAAATAACCCTAAAGTATGGGGTATTACAATCTTACCCTATAACAAAAGAATTCCATCCTCAAACATAAATAACACCACATTTACCTTTTTCGAAGTAGTAATCCCTCATTTAATTAAGTTAAATATTAACACCTCGCATATATGAGTCAAAATACTAACGTATCATATAAATGAGTCAAAACAAATCCTCATGCTTCCAGGTGGATTTGTCCTCATTATGCATATTCCATTGTACCTATATTAACGGTATTTCGTTAGACTTCAACTTCTTCATTTGTCGATCTAAAATACTCATCGTTTTCTCAGTGTATGACGCATCTGAGTCTAACTTAATCTCTCTTAAATCAATATGCTTATATGCAACCTTAGGGTTATAAAATGGACGAACTATATGTACCCAATCTAGGTGGTCCGAAAATGCTGGATGATACACAACCTTTCTTACCTTTTTCATAATTATGAATGGCCCAATATAACAAGGGGACAATTTTCCCCTTTTTGAACCTCATCACACCTTTCATAGGAGAAACTAGTAATAACACCTTCTCTCCCACCTGGAATTTCATTTGTTTCCTATGATTGTCGGCATAACTCTTCTGCCTACCCTGAGCGACTTTAATTTTCTCTCTGATTAAATTTATCTTTCTGGTAGTCTTTTGTATGAATTCTGGTCCCAACAGACTACCCTCACCCGGGTCTAATCAAAATACCGATGATTCGTATGGTCTTCCATAAAGTGCCTTATAACGGGATAAAGAAATGAAATTATGGTAATTGTTATTATATGCAAACTTCACCAATGGAAAATGAGACACCCTTCCTGTTGATGTAAAAAACTAGATTGCTCTAATTATTCAATCACAGATAAATAAATAAGACAGAGATTTTTAAAGTGGTTCGGCTAGGAATAAAGCCTACGTCCACTGTTATGTTATTGCTGAGTGTTTTTGGAATTCTTGATTACAAGTTCTCTCAAGAAATTCCGGTCCCCTTGAATGAGGATGATACAAGGTATTTATAGCCTTTAGGCTGTACATGAAAGGTCCAATACATTAAATGATATACATATGAAAGGGTAATACATTTAATGCAGCGTGTGCATCAAGAATATAATGAATAGTTGAACAGTTGTCCGTCTGGTAATTAATGATACGGCCGAGATGCAGTTCGGACCGCCTTAGTTGCTCGTTGATCAAGAGTTCCTCGGAGTGCTTAGAGTATCTCGGGATGATAGAGTTCCTCGGGGTATCCTCCTCGTTGCTCGGAGAGAACATGACTTGGTCGGGGGAAATAAACTTCCTCGTTGTTATTGTGCCATGTAGATTGACACGTGTCTTCTTATTATTGGTCCACATCAACAGATTAAATTTGGTATCAACAGAAGCCCCCAATGTTTCATATTTTGAACTTTGAAGAGTATGGAACATTCTTTCTTGGTATATGGCAATATTAAATGTACTTCCCGGGTTTTAGGAACATTGTATTCAAATTTTCCTTCTTATTTCGCAGTTTTCGCCTTTTTGATAAGCGCTTTGATATTCGTGCAAATTTTGTCCTTTTAGCCGCCGGAAGTTTAGTAATTTCTTTTTGGTAATCATTTCTTTCGCCGCTTCCCAATGCAAAATATTTAAACTTCTTTGGTAACCATACCGTCGTCTACGTTTTTCATTCTCTGCATTCAAGCTTTCTCTTCTCTTCTTCTCTTGTGCGTTCATCTTTGTTTCCGTTCGTTGTCAACACATCTCCTTTCTTTCTGTAAGATCTTCTTTCTTTCTTCTGTATCTCTTTTATTCAATATGGTTTATATTGTGGAATCTGTTGAGAAATTCCGTTCTGATTTTTCCATTCCTTCGTGGGTAACTCTAGAGGTTCTTTCTGAGCCTTTAGATTACTTTCGATTGGCTGAGGGACATTGGTTCCCCAGTCTTTTTGTTGCTGAATGCGGTTTTTCCTTTCCACCAAACTCATTATGTCTTGAGTTTTGTCAATATTTTGATCTTGTTCCTGCAAAAATAGCCCCCAATTCATGGAGAATAATTAACGGGGTGCACAAATTAAATCTAACTCATGGGACTCGTATTGGGATCCCTGAAATTATGTTTTGTTATAAATGGGCCGTTCTAGATAATATTTATTATTTGAAAACTAGGTATTTGAATAGGGCTCTTGTAGTTAATCTCCCTGACTCAAATAGGGATTATTTTGAGCATGGGTTGGTCATAAAAAATTGGCAACATGCGCCTTTATCTGGGAATGAAGTATACAACGGTCCCAGATGCCCCCCATACGGCAATGGGATAGGTTTATTTTTCATTTTATTTCACTTATGAAATTATGCTTTCATCCTGTTTGACAAAATGTATGACTGATATTCTATTATGTATTTGTTTGCAGTTGATAGCAAAAGAAAAACTCCAAAAGAGTCAGAAGTGAATATCAAGCATTTGAAACTTATCTGGAATTTGCATAAGACCATTGCTGACGAGCATATTAGATCTGCTTCATATTTACTACAGTATAAGAGTTATACAACCTCTTATACTGCTCGCCCTGTTGAACCAGCTTCAACACCAGAAAGTTCATCTTCAGATTCTCATATCCCCCTATCTCAGAGAATGGGCAAGAAAAGAGCTCCTCCTGCTCTATTTGGTGACACTTCTTCTGCTGTTGGAGCCCAGAAAGGCAAAATTGATGTCCCGGAGGGGACTAAAAAAGTAGATGCTGGTTCCTCCAAAATTGCCGAGAAGCCCCCAGTGGCCCCGAGCAAGAAAAATGCTCCTGCTGATGTAATTGTCATCTCTCCGACCAAGACTTCTTCCTTGGTTGATGCTGCTGACCGTCCTTTGAAGAGGTTGAGGAAATCATCCTCAGTTAATCTTGCTGGAACTGCATCTTCTCTACCCGCTGGTGGTAGTAGTGTTTCAAACATCCTTCTTCCGAGTTCTTCAACGAACTCAGTTATACCCGAGGTTCTCGGGGTTGATGAAAAAATTCCTAGGGATACACTGACATCCCTAGCTGCTCGCCATCTTTCTTCAGTAAATTTCTCATACCTTTGATCTTTCTTTCTTTTTCTTGAATTCTTGTATTTGTGTTGACTCTATTGTTTTTCTTATCTTTCAGCTGGTGAACTGCTTCAATACCATCGTGAAGAAAGATCAAGTTATTAAAGCTTCCACTTCCTCGTCCGATGTTGACGATGCTTTGTTGGGTTTAACCCAATCTGTGAAGGAATCTCACCAACAGTACATCGAGGAGAAAACTGTTTGGGAGAAAAAATTGGTTGTGGCTGAGGCTGATAAGATGAAGATGGCTGAAACCTCCAAGAATTTGGAGGAGAAAATTAAAGATTTGGAAGTTAAACATCAGGAATCTGATGATAAATTGAAGAAGGCAGAAGAAGAAATATCTACTCTGCGAGATATTAAGGTTAAGAAAGAGGAACTGGAGGTGAAGCTCTCCTCGGAGAAATCGAGGAGAAAAGTTGCAATCAAGAAACATTTCAGTGTTGGTTGGGAGAAAGGATGGGAGAGAGGGATAGCTGCAATGACGTCCCAAGTCCAATATGGGGAGTTGAAATACTTCTATGATGGTTGGGTAGCTGCTCTGCAAGAGCTAAAAGTCCAAGATGATTCTGAGCTATTCCAACGGCATCTCCCTGGTCCTCCTCCACCAATTGTGGAAGAAGAAGAAGATGAACCTGCTTCAGATGAATCTTCCATGGCTATGGGCGATCAAATTTCTGCCTCTCAACCATCTGCCACCGAGGACATTTCCTCCATGCCTCCTCCTCCCGAGAAGACTTCTACCGATCAAGCTGTAGTTATCACCGAGCAACCGAGCTCCTCGTCCCAGCCTCCCGAGAAAGTCTTGGGGGACAAGGAAAAGGTGTGAAGTTGTTCGGCAGCCTTTCTGTATTTCCTTGTAATCGAACGATGTAACTTTTTGATGATCTAATAAAATATATCTTTGCTCATCTCTGTTGTTGATAACTTGTTTTTGTTGATTGTTGTCTTTTTCTTGTCATTAGTTTGTTGCTAGAATGGAATTGATCTCTTCTCATGATACCGAGCTGATGCAGCAATGCCATCAATATTATAAGGCTGGTCATACAGATCTTAGTACATCGGAAATTGTTGATATCCTTGGTCACGGTGCTTCAGAGCAGGCTATTGAAGCTTATCAATACTTAAAAGCTTTACTCGACCGAGCAGTGGCCAACAATGTCGCTTACTATGAGTTGATTGAAGAGGTTGATGTAAAAAACTAGATTGCTCTAATTATTCAATCACAGATAAATAAATAAGACAGAGATTTTTAAAGTGGTTCGGCTAGGAATAAAGCCTACGTCCACTGTTATGTTATTGCTGAGTGTTTTTGGAATTCTTGATTACAAGTTCTCTCAAGAAATTCCGGTCCCCTTGAATGAGGATGATACAAGGTATTTATAGCCTTTAGGCTGTACATGAAAGGTCCAATACATTAAATGATATACATATGAAAGGGTAATACATTTAATGCAGCGTGTGCATCAAGAATATAATGAATAGTTGAACAGTTGTCCGTCTGGTAATTAATGATACGGCCGAGATGCAGTTCGGACCGCCTTAGTTGCTCGTTGATCAAGAGTTCCTCGGAGTGCTTAGAGTATCTCGGGATGATAGAGTTCCTCGGGGTATCCTCCTCGTTGCTCGGAGAGAACATGACTTGGTCGGGGGAAATAAACTTCCTCGTTGTTATTGTGCCATGTAGATTGACACGTGTCTTCTTATTATTGGTCCACATCAACAGATTAAATTTGGTATCAACAGAAGCCCCCAATGCTTCATGCTTGATGGGTTACTTGAAAGGATGGAGTATTTATTCTGCAATGTTGCTCGGTGCTCGTGAAATTCTTGATCTACCTTCTTGATTTGTTCAACATAAAGTGCATTATCTCCTGGACGACATATGATGCAGGCTGATCGATGGTTGCTAATCTTTCTTTTGATGAACTCCGTGTGCTATGTATCACCCCTGGGAATTTGGATGCAGCCATGCCATAGTATGAAACTTGTAGCTTGTCATAATCTTCAAGTATGTTGATCGGTTTTGCTAGATGACCAACTCTCTCTTGTGCCGAGCAACTGAATGCTAACTTTACTTGCTTGATTTTTCTGATTTATGATCCTCTGAATACTTTGTCGAGTAACATACTAGCTTTTGAACCCAACTCTTCAATCTGATTAGTACCAAGCAGGTGGCAGACTTCGAAACATTTTCATACAACTTCTTCAATGTTGGTTGAGACAGTAGTAGTAAAGATCTGAATGCTGTAGATGCTGATTTTGACTTCTACTTCTGCTCGGGGACGAGCAAGAGGTTCTCGGGGAGGAGCAAGTGCTTCTCGGGAATGAGCTAATGCTTCTCGGATAGATCATCTGTGATGAATATCAGAATGTTGAAAGGTCTTAACTTCATAAACTCCTCTTATATTTTAGATGATCCTCCTGCTGGTGAAGAACCTGTTTCAAAAGTAGAAGGAAAAGAAACCAATAGAATAGGAATCTCAATGTAATAGTTAGTATACATTTTCATTCTCAATGTATTTTGTTTTTTGAATTTAATGAAAGACTTTCATTTTTATTCGCAATCTTAATTGCTATTGTCTTGTAAAATACTTTACATGTGTGCATATGTATAACAATATTGTGTTGTTCATCGACCAACTTAGTAATAAAGAAGTTACAAGTATTAGTAACGTTGCTCGATCACTTAATAATAAAGTAATGAGTATAAAAATGTTAAAATTTTTCCAACCAACCAAGGTTGTTAAATTATGCTTGTCGACCAACTACAGTTGATGGGTTTTTATCCCCGACCAACCATACTTGGTTCAATTTCAAATATTTTCATAAAAAGTGTCCGACCAACTAAGGTCAATAATTTATCCTCGTCGACCAACTACAGTTAGTGGGTTTTTATCCCCGACCAACTATACTTGGTGTATTTTGGAATATTTTGTTCTTCAAAGGACTTTTTGTAATAATATTACCTCCCGACCAACATAAGTTGTAATGTGAGAATATATTTTTATCTTACCAACCGTAATTGATCATGCTGGTGTACACCTCCTAAACAAAGGAATATTTTTTGGCTCCTTAGAGCTGTCCTCCTAATCAAAGGAGGTTGGCTACTTATAGCACTTTTGCTCCGTAGAGCTATCCTCCTAACCAAAGGAGGTTGGCTACTTATAGCACTTTTGCTCCGTAGAGCTGTCCTCCTAACCAAAGGAGGTTGGCTACTTATAGCACTTTTGCTCCGTAGAGCTGTCCTCCTAACCAAAGGAGGTTGGCTACTTATAGCACTTTTGCTCCGTAGAGCTGTCCTCCTAACCAAAGGAGGTTGGCTCCTTAGAGACTTTGGCTCCTTAGAGCACTTTTGGCTCCTTAGATCTTTTGGTCCATTAGCTCTGAGGATATCCTGGCGCTGAATGAACCTTCAAAATGTTTGACTGATGATAATATGCAGCAAACTCCTCGTTTTTAAATTGTGTTCCATGGTCTGTGATGAAAATAGATACCAGCAGCTCTCTTCAGAAACAGGCCACAAGAAGATCATTGCTGGGTATGACGTCAGGGAGAGGACCCTAAAAGGTGAAATTGAAGCCTGTAGACAAATCGCTGAGATCCTAGAGCAAGAAAATAACAATTTGCAGAAGAAATTAGCTCAGTATGAATCTGCTGCTTCATCCTCTACTGCATTAATACCAGTCACTGATGAAGGCTTCTCGTTCTTAGAGGTCGAAAATGCCAAACTGAGGCAAGAGCTGGAGGACTTAAGAAGATCTGCCATTTCTGGAACTGCTCGGGGATGAGGAAGAGGTTCTCGGGGGCGAGGAAGAGTCAGCCAAAATGTTGAGGAAGCTCGCACTCAGTCTACTCTGGAAACTCAAGCATTCCAGTTGAAAGTAAAAGACCGTGCTCTGACTGAAATGTCCAATAAAAATCTGTCTCTGGAAGATCAGCTGGCATCAACAAAATCTGCCTTGCATAACAAAGATCTCTTTGCCAAAAGCCTTCATGAACAATTGGATAGATTAACCTTCCAATTCCATAAACAGCCAAGAGAATTCTGGATGGCAGGATACAATGAAGCTCTCGTTCATCTGGATGCTCGCATTGAACATGCTAATAATGAAGGTTACAAGCAAGGATGGTTAAATGCATTGGGTGTATTAAAGTTGGAGCAAGGGCATTTTTTATGGGACTATCATGCTCCATCGTTATTAGACCTGCCTGTACCACCTTTCAAATTGGATATGGCATGGATTCCAGCTCGCTCCATTCCTCGCAGTCTAATTTCGAAATATCTTGGTGATTATAGCCTTCACTCCCAAGCTGAATTATCTCGTCCTGAGCATCTTTTGGATACACCTTCTGTTATGAACGTCAGAATGCTCAGAGATGTTAATTTCATCAATTCTCCCCTTTGCCTAGAAGACCCTCCTGCCGGCGAGGAACCTGTTTCTAAAGCACAGGGCAAAAAACCAATAGAATAGTAATGTCCATGTAACAATTTTGTAATTTGTAATTTATTCCAGATTAATGAAGAGATTTTCATTTTTTGTTTGCCAATTTTGTTTTATCAAGCACATTTATATTTGTACATATGTATCTATGTATCTATTAAAAAGCTAACAGTATTATTGTTCAATAAGCAACTTAATAAAAGGTTACAAGTATTAGTAATGTTTCTCGATCACTTAATAATAAAGTAATGAGAAAAATGTTCAAACTGTTTCCAACCAACCAAGGTGGGTGAATAATGTTTGTCGACCAAATACAGCTCCGACGAGCTATACTTGGTTTGATTATAAAATTGCGTCCGACCAACTAAGATCAATAAGTTGTCCTCGCCGACCAACTACAGTTATTGGGTTTTTATCCCCGACCAACTATACTTGGTGTATTTTTTAAACATTTTGTTCTTCAAAGAACTCATTGTAACAATATTACCTCCCGACCAACATAAGTTGTAATATGAGAGTATATTTTTATCTTACCAACCGTGGTTGATCCTGCTGGTGTACACTTTTTGGCTCCTTAAAGCTTTTGGCTCCTTAGAGCATTTTTTTGGCTCCGTAGAGCATGTCCTCCTAACCAAAGGAGGTTGGCTACTTATAGCACTTTTTGCTCAATAGAGCTGTCCTCCTAACCAAAGGAGGTTGGCTCCTTAGAGCACTTTTGCTCCGAAGAGCTGTATTTGTTGGCTCCTTAGAGCACTTTTGCTCCGAAGAGCTGTATTTGTTGGCTCCTTAGAGCACTTTTGCTCCGAAGAGCTGTCCTCCTAACCAAAGGAGGTTGGCTCCTTAGAGCACTTTCGTTGTATAGTGTATTACACTAGTATTCCCCGAAAAACTTTCATCAAAAGGAAAACTGGTGAAACATCTTCGTTTTATTCATAATGAGAGAAATGCTTTACATTGGACATCATTGATAATACTTGCGCAGGTGTTCAGCATTCCATGCATTTTTAAATTCTTCTCCTTCTAGAGTTGCTATTCTGTAAGTTCCTGGTCGAACAACCTCTGTAACTCGGTAAGGTCCATGCCAGTTTGCTTCTAGTTTATTCTGCTTCTGAATGACCTTCTTTAGCACATAATCCCCTTCTTTTAAATCACATTTCTTTACCCTCTTGTTGTAAAACAGAGCTGTTCGTTGTTGATAAGCAGCATTCCTAATGGCTGCCTCTTCTCTGACTTCCTCGAGCATATCTAAATCCATCCTTCTCATCAAATCACTGATCGGAGAATTGAAATTTAACACCCTATGTGTTGGTAGGCCCAACTCGGCAGGTATCACAGCCTCACTTCCAAATGCTAGCATATATGGTGATTCTCCTGTTGCTGCTCGGGGAGTTGTTCGGTAAGCCCACAAAACTGACTGTAGCTCATTAATCCAATTTGCTTTAGCCTCACTTAACCTCTTCTTCAACCCATTTAGTAATGTTCTGTTCGTCACTTCAGTCTACCCATTGCTTTGGGGATGGCCTGGTGCTGAATGAAACTTCAAGACGTTTGACTGATGACAATAGGCAGCAAATTCTTCATTATCAAATTGTGTTCCATGGTCTGTGATGAAAGCGTGGGGGAGACCATATCGACAAATGATATTCTTCCATATGAACTGATACACCTTCTCGTACGTCATATCAATTAGTGGTTCAGCTTCCACCCACTTAGTAAAATAGTCTACTGCCACGACGAGATACTTGAACCTTCCTCGGGTCGTCGGCAGTGGTCCAACCAGATCAATCCCCCACATGTCAAATGGCCAAGGTGATGTTATGGGTGTCAACAATGCCTGTGGAGTTCTTCGGATGGAAGAAAAACGTTGGCACTTGTCACACTTCTTAGCATAAGCTATACAATTAGCTCTCATCGTCGGCCAATAGTATCCCTGTGTCATCACCCTTTGCAGTAGGGTCTGACCTGCTACATGAGCTCCACAAGATCCTTCATGGATTTCTTCAATCAATTCTTTGACTTCTGATGGATGCACACATCTCTGCAAACCTGCCATAATTCCTCGTCTATACAAAACACCATTAGTTGATACATACCGAGCAACTTTATACTTCAATTTCTTGGCAGCTAGTTTGTCCTCCGGTAGTACTCCTTCTTCAATGTATGCTCTGATAGGATCCATCCAAGATGGTCCTAAATCAAGGGTAATAATCTTCATCGTCAGATCTTCTTCTATGCTCCGACTTTCTAATACTTCAATTGGTATTGTTCTTCGCAGCTCGGTGCGCGTAGCTGACGCTAGTCGGGCCAATGCGTCTGCTCTGGCATTCTCCATTCTCGGTATCCTCACCAATTGAATAGCATCAAATTCTTTCAACAATTCCATCACTTTTGCATGGTACTTCACCTTCACTGCATATATTCCCATCATTTGATTCACAATTAACTGAGAATCACTGAAAACAATTACTTGACGTGCCTCCATAACTTTCGCCAAATGAAAACCTGCTATCATAGCCTCATATTCAGCTTCATTATTGGAAGCTTTGAATTGGAATCTCAAGGCGTACTCCATGTCAATATCATCTGGAGAATTTAAAACAATCCCTGCTCCACAACCAGCCGTGCAAGATGATCCATCTACATATAATCTCCATGTATGTAACTCGTCTTCAAATTTCTTATCTGTTAGAGTTCCTCGGTGAAATATCATCTGTTTTCTTTCATCATCCCCGGGTATCCTTCGTTCCTCGTCGATCATTTGTTCGTGCCCTTCCACCAACCGGAGTTGGTCGGGATTTAAATATGATGATTTTTCTACATCCACAAGTCCTTTTACCAACCTTGGTTGGTTTGGATCTGTGTCTGTCGATCCTGTATCGTCCACAGGTAGGTCAGCAAGCATCTTTTGCTCCTCGGGGGTATCAGGGTATGTGAACTCTGCTATAAAATCTGCCACGGCTTGCCCTTTCAACGATGATCTGGGTTCATACACAATATCATATTCACCGAGTTCTATTGCCCAATACATCAATCTTCCTGATTTTTCTGGCTTGTGAAGGGCTTGTCTTAACGGCATGTCGGTATACACAATGATGGTATGGGCCTGGAAGTATGGTCTCATTCTTCTACTTGCTTCAATTAATGCCAGTGCCAATTTTTCCAGCTTTGGGTATCTGATTTCCGCACCTCGGAAGGCCTTGCTTGTATAATAAATTGGCTTCTGGACTCCATTCTCCAATCTGATCAACGCCGAGCTAACTGCATTTTCTGATACTGCCAAATACAAGTACAGCTTCTCTCCATTTATTGGCCTAGACAACAATGGTGGGGCTCTCAAATACTTCTTCAGATCTTGAAAGGCTTTCTCACATTCATCAGTCCACTCAAAACTTTTTCGTAGCGTTTTGAAGAATGGGAGGCATTTATCAGTTCCTCGGGATACAAATCTGTTGAGTGCTGCAACTCGTCCGGTAAGACTTTGCACTTCTTTCTTCGTCGTCGGGGATCGCAGCCCTAAAAGAGCTTTGATCTTTTCTGGATTTGCCTCAATACCTCGTTGGTTGACGATGTATCCGAGGAACATTCCTTCTCGTACTCCAAAGGTACATTTCGTCGGGTTAAGCTTCATCTGGTATTTATCTAGTTGATCAAAAGTTTGACTCAAGTCAACCAAATGATCTGCAGCTCTCTTGCTTTTGGTGAGCATGTCGTCGACATAGACCTCCATATTGCGGCTGATTTGTTCGGTGAATACCTTGTTCATCAACCGCTGATATGTTGCACCTGCATTTTTTAAACCAAAAGGCATAACATTATAACAATAAGTTCCCCTTGGGGTAATAAAAGAAGTACTTTCCCTGTCTTCAGGTTTCATTTTGATTTGGTTGTAGCCAGAATAAGCATCCATGAAGCTGAGTAGCTCGTGTCCCGAAGTAGCATCCACTAGTTGATCAATTCTGGGCAATGGAAAATGATCTTTTGGACATTCTTTGTTGAGATCAGTAAAATCAACACACATTCTTCATTTATTGTTTTTCTTCTGCCCGATGAGGAGATCTAGATCTCTCTCTTGCTCGGTCTTCATTTCCTCTTGTATAGCTTGATTCTTCTCGGGGCTGGATACTCTTCTTCTCGTATGTCATGTCAATAAGTGGCTCAGCTTCTATCCACTTAGTAAAATAATCTACTGTGATGACGAGGTATTTGAATCTTCCTCGAGTCGTCGGCAATGGTCCAACCAAATCAATCCCCATATGGCAAATGGCCAAAGGGAGTTATGGGTGTCAACAATGCTTGTGGAATTCTTCGGATGGAGGAAAAGCGTTGGCACTTGTCACATTTCTTGGCATAGGCTTATATAGTTAGCTCTCATCGTCGGCCAGTAGTATCTCTGCGTCATCACCTTTTGCAAAAGTGTCCGACCTGCTACATGGGCTCCACAGGACCCTTCATGGATCTCTTTAATCAATTCTTTCACCTCGGAGGAATGTACACATCTTTGCAAACCTGCCATAATTCCTCGTCTATACAAAATACCATTAATTAATACATACCGAGCAGCTTTAAACTTCCATTTCTAGGCAGCGAGATTATCCTCCGGTAATTGTTCCTCCTCAATATATGCTCCGACTTTCTAATACTTCAATTGGTATCATTCTTCGCAGCTCGGTACAAGTAGCTGATGCTAATCGGGCCAATGCGTCTGCTCTAGCATTCTCCATCCTCGGTGTCCTCACCAATTGAATAGCATCAAATTCTGTCAATAACTCCATCACCTTTGCATGGTACTTGACCATCGACTCTCCCTTCACTGCATATATTCCCAACATTTGGTTTACGATTAATTGAGAATCACTGAAGACAATAACCTGCTGTGCCTCCATAGTATTTGACAAATTAAGACCTGCAATCATGGCCTCATACTCAACCTCATTATTAGAAGCTTTGAATTAGAAACGTAGGGCGTATTCCATGTCGACCTCGTCTGGGCTGTTTAAAACGATCCCTGCCCCACAGCCTGTAGTGAAAGATGATCCATCTACATATAGCCTCCATATAGGCAACTTGTCTTCTAATTTTTGGTCTGACAGAGTTCCTCGGTGGAATACTTTTCGCTTTCTTTCATCATGTCCTGATACTTCTGAATACACCTCTTGAATTTCGATATACCTCCTGAACTTCAATATTCCTCCTGAACTTCAATATTCCTCCTGAACTTCAATATTACTCCTGAACTTCAATATACCTCCTGAACTTCAATATACCTCCTGAACTTCAATATTCCTCCTGAACTTCAATATTCCTCCTGAGAAAGTGATTAGTCGGGGTTGAATTTGATGCTCGACTGCATGATGATATAAGAATGTGCCACCAAATGAACAAATATATCTATAATAGAAGGCCCCAACTGTGGAATGTGAACTTTGAATGAGATTTATCGACCAATACCAACCGGAGTTGGGTTTTATCTACCAACCGGAGTTGGATTTTGTCTACCAACCGGAGTTGGATTTTATCTACCAATCGGAGTTGGTGGTAATTGATAATAAATGATGAAGACTTCCTCGGAGCTGACCAACAGATTGTTGGGAATAAGATAATATAAATGCTGGAGGCCTCCTCGGCGCTGACCAACAGATTTGTTGGGAATAAGATAATATAAATGCTAGAGACCTCCTCAGCGCTGACCAACAGATTTGTTGGGAATAAGATAATATAAATGCAGGATACCTCCTCGGCGATGACCAACAGATTGTTGGGAATAAGATATAATAATAATGCAGGATACCTCCTCGGCGATGACCAACAGATTGTTGGGAATAAGATATAATAATTGCAGGATACCTCCTCGGCGATGACCAACAGATTGATGGGAATAAGATATAATATAAATGCAGGATACCTCCTCGGCGATGACCAACAGATTGTTGGGAATAAGATATAATAAATGCTGGAGACATCCTTGGAGCTGAATAAGATATAATAAATATTTGTCGAGCTCCATGCTGAAATGAGAATAGAATATGCATCCAAATAGATATAAAGAATAATTAAAAAATAATAAAGTGCCTCGCCGATCCGTCGAGGTAGAATCATATAATGCCGAACAAGAATAAGATCTTTCAGAACATAAGAATATGGCCGAGAACGTTGTCAGGCCTGAATATAAATAAGAATTATCCGAACGAATGTTGTAATTCTCCTTAAAGTTGAATAAGTATCTTGTCGAGGAATAATTGCAGAATGCCGAATAAGAATAATATTTTCCAGAACATAAGAATATGGCCGAGAACTTTGTTGGGCCTGCATATAAATAAGAATTACCCCGACCAACTATCCGTTGGTGGTGAAATATAATAAATGTTATAGTTTTCCTCAAAGCTGAATATGATAATAAGTATCTCGCCGAGCTCCATGTTGAGATGAATATAGAATATGAATCCCAATGGATATATAGAATCATTTGTGCTGGAGCAGATATCTGGGCCTGAATATAAATAAGAATTACCCTGACCAACTATCCGTTGGGGGTGAAATATAATAATTGTTGTAGCTTTTCCTCGGAGCTGAATATATATAGAGAGAAGAAATTTTTTCGAGCTCCATGCTGAGATAAATATAAAATATGAATCCGAACGGATATAGAATAATTTGTGCTTCAGCATTCGTCGGCATTGAATCTTGTGCCTGTAAAAATTAATAATTTGCTCTACCATATGTGTAGGCTGAATTGATTAGTCATGAGAATAATTTACTCATCCAATCAATATATGATATGTATCAGCATAAAAATTTCAAAATATGAAATAATATGTTTTATGCCAAATGTGTGTGAGATGGACAAATTATTATCAAATATGCATCATAAATAAGACGTAAAGTTTTTTGTAAATTTATTTAATCTCCAACAACCAATCAGGTATTAGTTGCTGTTTAAAAATATTTTTGGGGTGATCATAAGTTAAAAAAGACTTAAGCCCCTTGCTTGTCCCCAAGCCGAACTCGTGTTTAAAGAAATACCAGGGGTGCTTAACATTTTTTAATACCCCAAGATTCTACTGCTGCCGATAAACGACATGGATGTTGCCGACCAACATTTAAGGATATCTCAAATTATAGAATATATGGTTGGATGACCAGAATATATCGAATCTTTAGATAAAAAATAACATTCAATGTAAAACTTAAGCCTTGAGACTGTTAATTAAATGAATAAATATATAACCCACTAGATCGTGTGATTTCGTCAAAGAAACCTTGTGATGTGATGAACGAGGGGCCAAAATATCCAATTTTGTTCCCAGTCTTGATATGGTCATGATTATTTTACTGATCCTCTTTTACAAGAGGTGGGTAATGATTTTTCAGGTGAGAGAAAATTATTTTTTATATTGATCCCTTCCTATTCCCAATTTGGAGAGATAAAAATATGGTGAATGATTAAAGTCATTACCAAAAATAAAAAATCAATCAATTTGACTTTATTGATATAGATGGAAAATGAACCAAATTAAGTATATAATTCATAAAAGTGAATGCAAAGAGACTCAAACTTGAAGAGAGAGAGAATATATATGGGTCATGATTTCCATGAAAAGACTTTTCATTGTCTTTAACCTTTTCCCATTCTTTTATTAAAAATATGATGGGAATTTGAATAGACATCAAATATCTTACAAAATTTATTTCAAAATCAACAATGAAAATGATTAAATCTTATCATCGTCGTATATATTGGTATATGTAATAATTTAAAATATTTATTCCATGATATTAAATTAAAACTTGAGAATCAAGCAAAAAGTTATGATTTATGAAATCTACTATTTTTCAGATTTCTAAATAAGGATGAATCTAATAGTTATGATTTAAAAATCATGAGATGCAACATTTTGCAGATAAAAATTGGACAATTAATTTATGTATATAAACATAAAAATCACGATTCAATCAAAAGATGTATGTATAATTGATTATACGTAGAGAAAATAAAAACTTAGCTTTTGGTGGAGAACAACGCTTGTAACACGTTCCCACAGACGGCGCCAATCTGTTGATGTAAAAAACTAGATTGCTCTAATTATTCAATCACAGATAAATAAATAAGACAGAGATTTTTAAAGTGGTTCGGCTAGGAATAAAGCCTACGTCCACTGTTATGTTATTGCTGAGTGTTTTTGGAATTCTTGATTACAAGTTCTCTCAAGAAATTCCGGTCCCCTTGAATGAGGATGATACAAGGTATTTATAGCCTTTAGGCTATACATGAAAGGTCCAATACATTAAATGATATACATATGAAAGGGTAATACATTTAATGCAGCGTGTGCATCAAGAATATAATGAATAGTTGAACAGTTGTCCGTCTGGTAATTAATGATACGGCCGAGATGCAGTTCGGACCGCCTTAGTTGCTCGTTGATCAAGAGTTCCTCGGAGTGCTTAGAGTATCTCGGGATGATAGAGTTCCTCGGGGTATCCTCCTCGTTGCTCGGAGAGAACATGACTTGGTCGGGGGAAATAAACTTCCTCGTTGTTATTGTGCCATGTAGATTGACACGTGTCTTCTTATTATTGGTCCACATCAACAGATTAAATTTGGTATCAACACTTCCCTTGAAGTCCATTACGCATGCCCATAACATTTCCTTTAAAGCCATATTGACCCTTTCGGTTTGTCCTTCCGTCCGCGGATGGTATGTTGTGCTAAGGTGAAACCTTGTCCCCCATGGCTTACTAGAACTCTTCCAAAAATGTGTCACAAGTGAAAATGGAACACCATCCAATCGTGTTATCTCTAATATATTCAAATTCCCAAGCTTCTCGGATGAATAATCGATACGAACAGCCAAAAAATGATCCACCTTTATGAGACAATCACGAATCACCCAAACAGAATCATGATGTTGAGGTGTCAAAGGTAGCCCCATTATGAAATCCATCAAGATATAATCCCACTTCCATTTAGGAATGCGTAGAGACTAAAGCATATAACATACCCTCTTCACCATCTAAAAATTAGTGCATCTCGATACAAACTTGGCCACCTCATTCATCATACCAGTCCACCAATACTATCACTTCATATATTAGCACATTTTATCCCCACCTAGGTGTACCACAAAATATGAACTATGTATTTCCTCCATAACTTCCTGATATGCCTTGAATATACCCCCTCGGCTCAGAGACATCAACCTCGGCCCATGAGGATGGCCGAGGTTGGAGGGATCCCAGCTCATCAACCAGCGGTCTCGTCCCAAGAAAGGTCGACTATGGACAACCTGACGTTCCTTATACCTCGACAAGTGAGGTCATTCATAATCCACAAGGGCAGGTTATTCACCAGGTCATCCATCCGGGCATCTAAAGTTTGCAACCTCGGCTTGGGAAAGGCCAAGGTGGTAAACGAGTCAACCTCGGTTGAGGATCAGTCGACCTTCATGCTGCTCCACCATTACCTCGGCCCAGGCCGACGTCACAGCTCAACACACTTTACCTCGGCTCTTCCTCTAAGCCACGGTCACCACCTCATCCTATTCCAGGCCGAGGTTGTGACCAATCGTAGATGGCTGAGCTCTTATACGCATATGTGTGGATGGTAACACGTGGATAAGTATGTTATAACTGAATCATTCCCCCCACGTGAGGGAATATTGAGGTCATCATTACTTAGTTGAGATCAGCCAGGTGTCACCCTTGTATTGGATATCTCAACACACACACATGCTAATTTCATGCATAGGGGGTGTATTACACCCTCTACATACTATATATACTTGTCTTCTCCTTCTGGGAGAGGACCCCAAAATTGGCAACCCTAGCTGAAACTCTGTCTAAATATACAGTAGAGAGAGAAAGCTTGAGAGCTTTGTATATATGGCCATTAGAGCCCTCATACAGTGATATTAATCACACACACTTGCACAGTGGATGTAGGCCTGATTGGCTGAACCACCTATATTCTGGTGTGAATCCTCTTCTCCTCACCTCCTTCTACCCATTGTTGACATTAAATTGAGCTCACGAACACCTTGAAGGGTGCTGCAGTTTCCAGCATCATCACTTCCTATCTCAACTCCTCGTCCAAGGTACCACCATAGTAACCTTATTACATAACCCACCATAGGACCCCACTGAAAAGAAAGGTACAATGATAGCGTGAAGCTCTGTCACCTTCCCCTTACACATCTCATCCCATGACTATTCCTGGATCACACATACCACGATATCTAGAGTAACTGTAAGTATACTCATCAGTATCCTGGTCAACTTACCAATCATCTATATTAAGCCCCACTTGGTAACTTGAATGACTGAGAGACTACCACTGGGTCTTCGACTCAATGCATATACTACCATTTTATCCTTCCCTAGATGGTAGTGGATTGTGAACTCATAACCCTTAATGAATTCAGACCAATTACATTGCCTCACAATCAAATATTTTTGTGTAAACAGGTATTGTAGGCTCTTGTGATCACTAAAGGGCCTAAACTTTTCACCCCAGGGATACTACGTTCATGCACGCAACACAAATACTATAGCTGCTAACGATAATTCATGAGTTAGATCATGAACCTCGTGTGGTTTAATCTTATGAGAGGCATAAGAAATTGGCTTGTCCTCCTACATCAAAACCCCACCTAATACCTACAGATAAGAATCAGTGTAAACTAAGAACTGTAATCCACTCTTAAGCAAAGAAAGAACCATGCAGAAGTCAAATTCTGCTTGAGAGTGTCGAATACCTGCTAACACTTCTCTGTCCTAAGGAATAGGGAATCCTTTTTCGTTAACTTGATCATTGGTCCCATTATTTTTTATAAACCACGGATGAATCTTCGATAATAAATAACTAATACCCAAAAGCTACGGACCTCAGTAGTTGTCGTGGGTTGCCCCCAAATCTAATATAGTGGACACCTTACTCGGATCTATAGCTAATCCCTTCACCAATACCACATGCCCCCAAAACTTTTCTTCTTTCTTCCAAAACTCACATTTTCAGAACTTTGTAAAACGTTTATGCTCTAGGAGTGTTTGTACTGCAATTCAAAAATTTTGACTATGCTCTAATTTTGTTCATGAATAAATCAGCATACTATCAATAAAGACTATGATGAACTCGTCCAAATACATTCAGAACACCCGATGTATTAAGTCCATTAATACGGATGGAGTATTAGTTAACCCAAACGGAATCGCTCAGAACTTATAAGACCAATAACAAGTTAAGAAGCTTATCTTGGGCTCATCATCCTCTTTCACCCTCACCTGGTGATAACGAGATCGCAAATCAATCCTAAAAAATAAATAAAGCTCCTTACAACTAATCGAAAAGATCATCGATCCTTGGAAGTGGTTACTTATTCTTCACCGTCAACTCATTCAACTTTCAGTAGTCGATATATAACTACAAAAACCCAGTCTTCTTCTTTACAAACAAAACTGGTGCACCCTAAGGTGAAGTTATACGTCGAATGAATTCATTCTTATGCAATCATTTAATCTGACCTTTAAGATCTTTCATCTCCATAGGATTCATGTGATATGATTCTCTAGCTATCGACTTTGGGTCCAGTATTAAGTTTATCATTAAATCAATCTCTTATCTAGGAGGTAAACTCGGAATCTCCTCGAACACATCAGTGAAATTATAAACTAGTGGAATCATATTTAAGGACACTATGATCTCCTCCTAAGTCTCCTTATCAATAATGTACAAGTGGATAGTAGCCACACCCCAATGTCTAGGCATAGCATCCAATTACATCTATTGACATGGTATAGCAAACATAATGGCTCTACCTACATTATCTATTTGATCTCGATAAGTACATATTAAGTCCATCCCCAATAAAAAATCATATGCATGGGTATATAAAATAAGAAAGATAATTACAAATAGTAGCCTACCATATCAATGGCTACCCCTTCACATGTCGCGGTAATAATAGTCGATATGCCTAAAGGGGGTAGCTATGTATAAAACTTTAGTGTATAAAGTCAGAATCATTCATGATATTCACTCCGAGTATCGTGCAATAAATGTGTGTGGGTCCCCTTTATCAAATAAAACTCGAGCTTAAGTGCCTTAAAATGAAAATGTACCATCAAATGCCTAAATAGGCATTGGGTCATCCCTAGGCCCCACCTAGTAGACTCGACCATATTATAGCTGAGTCTGAGATGCTAGGATGAGTGGTGGTGGTGGAAGTGTCGCTGGCTAACTCGGGGAAAAAATAACGAGCAATTTTTGTTGCCATTGTGTCTAATAGTTAGGCCTAAAGACCTATTGGTCATGTCTATACTATCATTGACCCTGTTGGCCCTACTATCCATTACCGAAGTGGCCTTATTGTCCCCTAAATTGGCCCTGTCTTTGGCTTTGTTATTGGACCGGGCACTATTGCATTTGTTGAATGACCATGTCACTAATACATGCACTCGCCCTATGTCCTGTACCTCCAAATCTTAAAAAAAACTATCATGAATGGATAGGGAGAGAACCACGCCTATCGCTGCCAGTGGTGTTGTTATTGTTGCCCACCTCCTCCTTGAGGGGGCCCTACAACTGGCGTCTATACTCATTAAGTCAAAATTTATTCCACTACCTTTGGATCATCTAGCCTTCGTTCCCCTTTTGTCCTCACCTGTTCCCCCATCAGTCTTGGGACAATTAGCTTGATCTACCTTATAAAACATCTTCTGATGTTCAATGGGTCTTCTGCGCATAGCTAACATGTATTGGGTTTTCTCTTAGAAGCTTGCAAATAGGGTAAAAAGATACCCCTACTTAAATAAGCAATCTTCCTCTCCTTGGTATTCATGTCCTCGGGGGAAAATGAGAACACATTGATAAATTCTTTCTCATATTCAATAATAGTACGAGTCCCTTGATAAAGCAATGTAAACTCCATATGCTTCTACATATAGATGGATTTTGAAAAATACTTGTCATTAAACTTCGTAAAGAACTCTTCATACCCCATTTGATCTTTGTGTCTGACTTTAGTCACACTCTCTCACCAATGAAGTGCATCATCTGTTAAACAAAAAGGTAGCCAAAACCTATTTTGCACCTCGATGCAAGATAAAAGCCTGAAGTGACACTCGATGTCCATATACCATTATATTTCCACCAAAGAATCTGCAAATAAGAAAATGTTGGAGGGCTATTCTTCATAAAATCCCCAATGACCTTTTCTCACTCAGCTGTGGGAGCTCATATTGTTAGTTGTAGGCCCTCGGCTAGCCTCTCTTATTTACCTATAGCTAACCCTACCTTAATGTCCTCTGAAATTAACTTCGAGAGTTGAGGCTCTGAAGTGGAAATATCCTTGTGCTTTTGGTGTTAACACTATTAGTATGGGATGAAAGAGTGTTGCAGGTAGTATGGGTGCTGCGAGTTATGATTGTGCAACACATGCGGCGAAATGAGTTTTCTTTTTTAGTTCTATATGAAATATGACACGAAACGCTTATTATTATTATGGATCTTATGAAATGATTACAAAGAGAATGTCATATCAAAGAATGTTATGCGTATGACTAAGATGTACCTATAGAACCTACGTCGCCTAAGACCATGTTCTGATACCAACTGTGATGCCTCCTAATTTTTAATAATTAGGTTGATAAACTTTGTTTATTAAATAAAATGGTTTTTCAATTCAATATAAATATCATCCTTAGCATGTAATAAGAATTAATGAATAAAGATAAATCAAAGTAGAGAATAATATGAGAAATCCTAACTTGATCATATAAAATAGAGTGAATCAATCACACCACTTGTAAAGTAAAAATTATCTTATGAGGACTAGTACATGCAAAATCTTCCAAAAGCATATTATCTGCAAATTTGAGTACAAATGATTGGAATACAGTAACCTTGAATCTCTCAAACATAAAGTAAATAGAACTAAAGTAGCTTCAACTCCTACATATCCAAAACTCGCTGACGACTGGAATGAAAGACTATATACTCGATTATGAAATTAGGTCGGGTATGCTGGAGCACGTGAAACAGTGCAACGGATTAGCCTATCGTAAAAAGATAATATCTATGCACTCAAGTAGTTAAAATATCAATCATGAGTATAAATAATGTAGTTATTAACTTAATGGTTACTTAAAATTATAAACTATGGCTAGCCTTCTATTTGTCGAAGGGTCTCACAATGCATAACATGTCTCACAGATATATAATGAATTTAAATATTTTATTGATAAATAAGGCTCTTGAGCGTATCTAGCACCTCACTAATTTGGAAAAAAAATCATAACATAAATAAATATCCATCATAAACATAAATCCAACCTTACCTTATCCAGCTAAAAACTATCAATAATAAAATCATCGCAATCATGTGTGGACTCCATCTCCCTTTGGGGTTGCCAAGCCCCATAATGCGGAACCACCTTATTCACCATGCATACCTATAATTAAAATTATAATAAAAATTCCCACATTCTTATGGTCATCAACATAAGAGTAATATTTATCCACTCTCAATATAATTTTCAAGGTTTTAAAAAACGCTGAGAGTGATCGAGGCATGAAAGTCAAGCCTTAAACCTTAGAAGCCTAGGCGGGCCTTAGGCGTAAAAAGTCGTTTAGGCCGTTTTAATATATTTTAATATTTGTAACCATAACAAGGCTATTAAAATACTAAAAATGTACATATCATAAAAATATGTCTGAATATTTGCAAATTAAAATACTATTTGATTATTTTTTATGAGATAATGGTCTGATATGTAAAAAAAGGTCTTTAAAAGGCAATATCGTTTAATTAAAGCATTGTTGTTTTTAGAGGAAAAAAAAAGTGCGCCTTATGACTTTTACCAAGAATAAGACGTAAAAATCTTAAGGCGGGAAGTTTCTCCCAAGCCTCAAGCCTAGGCGGACCTTTTAGAACACTAATAATTTCACAATTTAAATTTCACACATCACTAATGTATTCTAATGTCTTTTATACTTTATCTTTAAGTTCTCATATCCCCTTAAATTACTTCTAAATATTATACTATTTTTTAAAAGGAAGGGGATGAGGCATAGATTCTCAATAAAAATCAAAAAGACGAATTTTATTCCACTCACAACACGTAAAAAAATACATTTTAGGCATATTTTCCAATGCCTATAAATTAGGATTATACACATTTTAGGTATTACAAATATTATGATGTGAGAATGATAATTTGCTAATATATGTCCCTTATAATCGGATTTAGGGAAAATTTAAGATATGAAAGTTATCCAAAATGTAGTTTCCTACAAAAACACGCGACACGTTTCAATTTATGCCTGCGTTTACAAAATTCACTAGTCTATAACATTACTATACGTTAACAAATATAGCTAGTCCGATTTTTCTCATTTTTAGGTCCTAAATGACTTTTTGGTGATTTTTTTTAAAATATGAAACATTTATAAAATTATATTTTACATAAGGCTATGAAGTTTCATAATTTTTTGAGGATAGTTATTATTTTTAAAAAATCCGAGACTATCTAAGATATTCGACATAATTCATAAATTCGTTAAAAGTATGAGAAATAAAATTCAACATAATAAGACATTAATTTAATGTATTATCATGATTTTTAACACATAATTCATTCAATGTTACCTTTAACATTTGAATCGTACTAAGAATTATAATTCATAATCCAATTCAGTTATATTAAATTACTAAGAATGCTCAATTCATTATCCAATTCAATTATATTAAATTATACTATGTTAATCAATTATAAAACTTTAGGAATTAGATTCATTAATTTATTTACCAAAACTATTAATTTAAAGGTGTGATCACAACAATATGAACGTTATTTATCTCTGCATAAGTTTTAGAATTTATAAAAAAAATACTATATAGTTTGAAAATACTATTTAGGGGAGAGGAGAATTATCTTGCCTCAATTGAAGAAAACCTCCCAAAATAAAAAGGAAGAGTTATAGAAAAAAAAATCTCCAAAAATTTCTCTTAGTTTGATTAAAATAATCTCCCAAATTTATAAAAGGAATTCTTCTTGAAAAGTAGTTGGATTGGCCTCCAAGAATCCTTTGAGTTGATCCAAAGTTGGCCCTGATTTTTTTATTGAAAAATATAGTTTGGCTAGAATAAAAGATTATAATTTGGTAGATGTAATGGTATAATTTGGATAAGGTTTTCCTATTGTGACCAGAAGGTCACAGGACAAAGTCGCTCTGCATATGAAGGGATAAGGCTGCGTACATCTAACCCCCCTCCTAGTACCCCATTGTGGCGGGAGCCTTGTACACTGGATTTTACCTTTTAATGGTGTAATTTGTGTGGGAAAAAAAATTAAGTTTTGGGTTTGAGTTGTATGGTAAAAATGAGGAAATGGGGAAATAAGAGAATAAGAGGATGAATAAGAAGAATATTGCATTTAATAATCTTTCTTCCTTTTTTTTAAAGAATCGTATGTTTGAATAGTGTCACCAACATTATAGTAATTTACTATTTGATTTTTTTTTATAAAGAATCCAATGTTATTTCAATTAGTACTATTCCGAATTGATTATTTTTAAACTCAATTTCAATTTAAATAATCAATCAATCAATAAACATTTCCCCAAATTTAATTTTTTTTCTATTAATAAATAACCCTAATTTATGGCATATTACAATTATGATTTTAATTTTTACTTATTAATATTTGTATTTATAATGGGTATTATTGAGGGCTATTCTAGTCATATTATAAATAAGATTGTTCAGACCATGTTGGGTCATGGGGGATTATCCTTTAGTGATGTCAACCATGACACCACATGGATGCTATTATTATGTTCCCTCGAGTTAAGCTAGCTTTCTATATAACATTCCATATCCCCTCTATATATATACACACATGGTGTATACATCACTGGGGAAAGTAATTCAATATACCTTATTAAGAGACGGGTTTTTATCCTGGGTACAATTGACAAGTGTTTCTATCATTCTGATTCCACCATACCAGTTTCGCCTCTTAAAACAGATGGCCGATCATAACAACTGTGATGTTGTCACATAATAGAAAGACATAAATCTGTGGTTCCAACTCTAAATGGTAAAATGATCATCTCAATCTTTTATTTCAAAAATGAAAGTCAAAATTAACTCATTCAAAAAAGGATACAATTCAAAAGCAATTAATTTTGAAAATAGCGTAATGGTGTGATCAATTTTGACCATTCATTTTAAATGAATGGTTAAGACTTAAATAACTCTACCTATAATAGTTATTCCATTTTAGTAGTGGAAAAATGACTTCCAAAGAATAAAACAATTTATATTCATCCACTCATTTAAATATGAGGCCCATTTTAAAAGCTATAAATCAAATATGCAGCCTATATTTAAAAGTTAGAGTCAAATATGTGGCTCATATTTGAAAGCTATGAATTAAATATGGAGTTCATTTTCAAAAGCTACGAGTCAAATACAAAATCTATTTTTAAAAGTAAAGAGTAAACTATGTTTTTTTTAAAATATATTTGGAATTGTAATACTTATTTGGGGCAAAAAAAATGAGTTGACCCAACTCATATTGGGCCCAGCCCATATTTGCCCGCCCACATTAGGCCCAACCCATAGTTTTGCCGCTACTATTCTAC
This sequence comes from Sambucus nigra, assembly GCA_949130495.1. Taxonomy (NCBI): domain Eukaryota; kingdom Viridiplantae; phylum Streptophyta; class Magnoliopsida; order Dipsacales; family Adoxaceae; genus Sambucus; species Sambucus nigra. The sequence goes on from OX422211.1 coordinate 443,314,745, forward strand.
TCTATAGGGGAGCCCAATCCGAAATCTATGAAGCAAGTTAAATATCCTTCTTTCAAAAGGAGAGAGAGAGAGAGAGAGAGAGAGAATCCGACCCTATACGAAAATAACCACACTAACAAGTATGTGTGCGTGTGTACACGAGAGATAGAGAGAATCTGTAGTGATATCATAGTTACAAATGCTAAAGCAACAATTCTAAACCCCTTGAGTTGCATGTCATGCAAAGGGAAAGTGGAGTACAAAACCTCATTTATTCCGTTTAAGATAAAACGATATTCTTGTAAGATATAAGTACAATTTATTCAATTGAAAAATCCCACTACAAATCCAACACTAAAAATTGAGAAAAATAGGCCTTATTCTCAACTCATCAATTATCCAAGTTTGATATTACAATCAACAATAACAAATACACACAATTTAACAAATCGATCTTAAATAACTTTATTAAACACTCTTAACGAGAATAATTCTCAACCAAAGTTATAATTTTATTAAAGAAAGGAGAAGGGATTTAGCCATTTTAATAAGCCTCAAAGGTGTGTGAGTAGTTTAACTGACTGATACTATTTCTTCTTAAATAGAAAATGTGCAACCATCCATTCTTCCCCATTGTTGTAACCAAATAATTCCGCAACTGCAATGAAAAATGTTCTTCGGTACACGATCCACTTCATAGAAGAATCTTTCCCATAGGTTGACTCTATTATCGGCTTTATCGAACTCATGTTCTTGTCCATGCTTTTAAGCCATTCTTCACTGCAATATAATTTGTTCGGTTAATATATTTATTTTAGAATATAACACCATGTTTGGATCTTGTAAAACACACAAATAATGCAATGAATATAACAGAAAAGGACATATTATAATAAAAACTATATTATAATGCGAGAAACTCTTTGTATATGCAATTTGTTACAAAGAATACCCATGTGTAGCTGAAAAGAACCCAGAAGGGGTGTTTGCAGTGAAATGAATCGTTTAGGAGGTTATTGGGGCATTCAAGGGCATTTGCAAAAAATAAAAATTGGCAGGGGGAGGTTGCACTTTAGCCTATTGTGTATGTTTCAATACATTTTCCCCTTCACCTCGTGTTTTACTTTATACTTTCTAAAATCCAAACATCACGTTACATTCTCGGAATAATCTCAATAAAATAACATAACAAATAATTCACTCAGCTTATTTGTACATTTGTCGTCATATATTGTCAACTGATGTAATGAAGTGTAAAAGAGAACGTGAAGCTATTCAATTTTAGTAAGAAACCCCTGAATTATTTTTATAGCAATAAATAAAAATTGAAATTGTACATATTGTTGTTAAGACCACTTATGCATCCCTAAAATGCATGGTTTTGTCACTAAAAATTCTTCAAAGGTGGATTTTCTTGCAATAAAAATATATAGTTGAGGTTTTTTTGCATTAAAAATTATTCAAGGGGTTTCTTGCGAAACATAATAGTAAAAAACCCCTATCCATGTTACCAATAATGTGTTGTAATTTATAACGTGCAATTTTTTACTTTACCTCGTTTGCGCGTAATGCTTCCCACTCACAAGCCAATGATCAACCACAGAAACATCATCCTGCACATACATCACCAAACAATAATTAGAATTTATGCTTCGTTTGAATTTCATCTTTATTGCGGAATTGTTCATTATTAACAAACCTTTCAGAAAGTGTTTGCTCTATAATTTCCCAATAAACAAATACATTTTAAAATAAGGGCGGTGATCCGCTACGAGAGGACCAAGGAATATAAGAAAAATAATTCAACTATGAAATCATATTATATTGAATTCACGCAAGAGGTGTCTAATCAATTGGGATTACAACTATAAGAGAAATTAATCCCTAATTCTAGTAGGCTAAATTATGTAATCCAATATAAGTACTAATAAGTGTCTTAGTAAACAATTATCCCCAATACAAATAAATAAATGGCTATAGTAAAATTTATAAGTTTATGTTTTACATAGTCTTTAATTCCACAATATATGGCCATGTGTAATACTACCACAGTTGGTCGGGTTGGGTTTTCTCTCTATAATAAGTAGCATTGTGGTTGCCTAGGTCTGAATCGTCCCTAGTTATACCAACCCAGCCAGAACAATTTAAACACCTTAATACCTAGCTAGGCCCACAAACGAACAATTTTTTTTTCATGCGTTTTAACTTTTTTATTTTTTAAGATTGTGTAAATTATAATATATAGTATAATACCACATTAAATATAAATTCACCCAAATATTTTAGTTTATTAAGATATTTCAAATATTAAAAATTTAACCTAAAACATATAAAGCATAATAATTTATTATATTATGTAAATAAATATATGATATATATCATGCTTTGGGTTAGGTTGGTTCTATGTGGGCTAAAAAATGTTTACCCAAGCCTGCCATTAAAAAATCTGGTCTTGAAAATTTTGGCAAGCACACTTTGCAGGCCTATTTAACCATCCAAACCCTACGTTTATTCGGGCATGCCAGTTGGGCTAGGCAAGCAATGAGCTTATTTCCACCTTTACATGCGAGCACACCTATGCTCGGTTTGGTTAGGAGTTAAAGATTTCAATTGTGTGAAAAATGAAATCATGAAAAGTAATTTCCCCTCTTTGGAGTTTAAAAAAAATAGGGTTGTTCTTATTTTGATCCCCATTTATTAGTGCTTATAATCTAGTCCCCGAAGTTTTCTCTTCTTGGACTTTGTCCCCACACTGACATATATTATTAAAAAAAGGTCATTTTGGTGGTCAAATACCAAAATGTGTACTTTAGGGGGAAGATTAAGTAAGCAAAAATAAATTGGAGGGGGCAAAATTTTATCCAAATATATATTTAGGAAAGTTTACAAACCATAATTATGAGAAATTAGGCAATAACGATAAATTGCCTTTTCTTTCCCAACATCATCAAATTTTTCCTCCAGAATTCATTTATGGCGATTTTTGGGCTCCATCCTCACTAATTAGCCATCAATTTTACGTAATCGTTTCCTCACCATATTTTGTATTCAATTAATTTCCCACTCCTCTCATCGACAATCTCACACCATTAGAGGGATTATTTAATGTGCTCCCAATTTTTTCATTTCCATATTCATCTCAAACTTGATTTTGGCCTAGAAATGTATACTCTTAAGTTATAGTTTTATGCATAAAGCATACGAGTGGGCGTGTGGATATATTATACGAGTTTGATATTATAAATTGGGAGCTTGACAATTAGTCTTGTATACATGAGCCATTTTTTAATTGATCCCATTAAAGGAAGTTTTTTCCAAATGGTCGTATTACATATTTTATACACGTAGTAAATATTAGTACATTCCTTCTATATTTATTGTAGGTATTAGTAAATATTTACTTTATATTTTGCACGAGTTGCACACGTAGTAAATATTAAATGAAGCAAAAAATCTGTAGGATCTACTTGACTACAAACATAGTGAACATAACTTCTTGATGAAAATCCCTTAAAATTTTGGGTAAACTTGTCCAAATTAAAAACACCCACGGAAACTTCTCTTACACTATCTGATCAAAGTGGTGATCCATTGCCTTACCCAATTTTGGCCTCTCCATAAGTTTTTTTCTGGCATTTATTCGGCCTATCAGATGTTATTGTGGATTATTTTTCCCTAATCTTGTTGATCATTTGCTCTTTATGAATACAAGGCAATCACACATGCCACATCCAAATCTTGTTGACACATTTGTTATTTGTGAATTAGGTGTTCCTCTTTATTAGCCGCCTATAATATGGTGTGATAATCTTGGAGCTATCTATCTCACCGCAGGCCAAATTTAACCAAGACGTGTAAAGCATTTTGTTCACTAAAAAGTTGATTGCAAAGTGTTGGATGTCTAGTTCATAGTTACCCGAAAATGACAATACCCTAAAATGACACATTTATCAGACATTAAAGTGTGTCCATGAAACAACAAAAGTGGCTAACAATATCTTTTAACATTTAATTGTAGGCAAATATGGGCGGAAAAGAATAAACAGGATAAAAGGAAAAAAAATAACAGGCTGCATTTGAACTGTGCATATAGAAATAGAAACATATCAATAATATCTTCTAACACTAGTTAGAAACTAAAAAAAATAAAAGAACAAAAAAGGAAAAAAAAGGAAAAAAAACAATTAAGTCATTTAGGAATATCAAACAAATGAGAGAGAAGTCACTAGATTGCAAATGAGAGTTTAATGATATCACCTGAAAATAAAGAAGTAGGTTTGCTGAAGGCATTGTAACTCCAGTAAAGAAGTATCTAGTAAACCAGTCATCTCCATTCACATCCTGCATGAAAATAAAGAATAAATAATAGGAAAGACTTGTAATTACCAGTTGTGTGAGGTTAATTATGATGTTTACGAGGCACCGATGGTCCAGTTGTAATTCTGTGTAAACCCCTAGTACTTCGCAGTGGTAGGAGCCTCGTACACTAAGTTTGCCATTATTTTAGAGTAATGCTACATGTACCCTCATTTGGTACCCTCTAATAAGATAAGGCAACAAGAATTTGTACTTATTGCCCTGGCGGGACCCACAACAACAAGTACAACCTCTTGTTGTTTGTCTAGGGTTTAGGGTTTAGGGTTTAGGGTTTAGGGTTTAGAGAGTACCAAATAAGGGTACACATAAGTTTATTCTTTATTTTATTACGACAATAATAAATATTCTCTAAGAGTTTTCTAGAGTTGATAGTGATGTCATAGCTTAGCTCACAAAGTCCATGACATCATAGTTAGTTTGGCCACCAAGCATATGGTCCTAAATATATCCTCGTATTATCGAATTTTATGATGACCTGATTACTTCAAAAAATATCCTTGATAAGCTGGATGCTATATTAGATATTTTATTTAAATATTTATTATTATTTTTTATTTGTCGGGGGTTGGGGGTGGGGGAGGGTGGGGTGGGGGAGGCTTAAATGATTAATCATTCAAATATTATTAATCCTCATGGGAAAATCTTTTTGTTCCAATAGGGTAGGGAGGATTGGTTTGAGCTCTGTCCAATATTTTGTTCAAGCGATGGGGATAAAATTATGGTTGACGTGTTTTCCTCAAATTCTCTATGGCCACAATTCATACTTGAGAAGTACTGTCATAGAATGGATTTGATTATGGTTCAACGAGAAATATTTGGATTCCCATGAGCGGAAGGCATATTAAATTGTAGGGAGGGAATAGAAGAAAATGCAATTTTCGTTGGAGCCAATTCAGTTTGGAAGTTAGCAAAATATGGAGCAGTTTCGACAACAAAAGCTTAAAAGTCAAATTAACAAAAACAAAAGTTTGTTCCTTTATCTACAAACATTTGTGGCCCAACTTGGTTCCCTAAAAGGTAACAATTTTCAGTGGGAGGCTAGTCAAATTTAACCTTCTAATGGATGAGGCTTTGTATGATGTAAGCTTCGACTTCTAAACTAAATGTCATTGTTGTCAATATAATTCTGCACATGAAGAATTTTTGCATTTGTTCATTCGTTCTAAGGTTGCCAAATCAGTTTGGCTTTATTATGTTACTATTACTGGGATTCGGATGAGCACATAATCTAATTCTTCTTTGCTTATGTCTTGGTTTATTATAGGTAAGAATTCTTTATTTACTGCATCTGTTTGCCGAATTTTGCCGTAGATTATATTATGGGAAATATGGAAAAGTAGAAACAAACATATCATTGAAGGTTGTCCGATCAATAGCTGAGAAATTATTTCTAATGTTTCATCCAATGACAAAGAAAGATGAATCTTAACAGCATTAAAGTGGCAGTGCCAAAGATCAAAAGTTGTATTGAGTCTTGTGGAGTAAAGCGTTGAGTTTATATGTCGATGGTTTTTCAAAGGGTAATTAGGGTCAAATGGGTGTGTGAGGTATTTTTAGAGATTCCAATGGTAATTGTGTGTTTAGTTTTAGTAGTGCTTATCAGACTGGCTTAAATAGTGAGGTGAAAATCCAAGCTGTGCCAAGAGGTTTGATCCTTTGTATCTAGAAGGGATATTCCAACTTTCTCATATAATCAGATTATTTGGTGCTTATTAACATCTTACATAAGAAGAGAAAATATCCATGGAAATGTAAAGAAGATTGTTCCAAAATTTGGCGTGTTGCCTAATAATATAATGTAAGGTTTTCTCATGGTTTTAGAAAGGAAAATTTTATTGCGGACTCTCATTGGCAACGAAATGTTGTCAAGACCTTTTTGGCACTATTTATAACAACTTTTAGTCCCGCGCTTAGTTTGCGATACTTGAAGCCTAACAAAGCTCAATTGCCATATGTTCGAGTTAGATATTTTTATTTCCTTTCGTTTTTGTTTTGTTGGTTGTTTTATAATACAGACTTTCTTTGGCTTTTTTTACTCTTCTCTTGAATTTTATATGCCTTCAAGGAAGAGATATTCTTCCTAATATGCATTATATTGTGGGGGTTCTATCCATCTCCCCCACCTCCCACCCCTCCCAACAAACGAGAAAGAAAATTCTTTATGATTTTCATCCGAGTGTAATTTTTGTTGCGTTTACATCAAATTTGTATGTTTTGTCGACGCAACTGTTTTAAGGGACATGGATAAGGCTTGATAAACTACCATTGAACCACGCCACCAAACTATGCCCCCGTTGTGCACGATCACGTGGAGCCAGCTACACAGTTGCCTTTTGCTTCGCGGCTACGCACAAACATCCTACAGGACATGTCTAACCCTAGCGACCCACTTTGGTCTCTCATTGACCATCAACTAACCCCACCCATGTTCCTCCTTTAAAACTCCCAAAATCGTCACAACATTAGATCGAAGGGCCTCCAGCCTTACCTTCCCTGGCTTAGATAACCTTAGTTGCCACAAGGTGAGGCTCTCTACATTATTAGCCTCGTGATCATTTCTCCTTGAATCCTCTCACTCATGTTTAAGAAATCCTAACCCCAACATCACAAAGAACACGAACCATTGGAAAACCCAAAATGCGCCATCCTTGCAAACTCTTCAGTGTTTATGCCAAAATTTGGTGATCCCCCAAGCTCTGAGATCCCCTATTTGGCATCGCATTAGCAAAATGATGTCACAAGCACTAGGATCCGCCTTTCTACAGTTGCAAACCCTACTTTAGCTTGTTTCTTTTTCCACTAGGACCAATGGGAGATAAAAGGACCCCTTATTATATTCTTAACATATATAAATATATAATAAAGATAATAAAAATAGATTTTAATTTTGATCCAAATATAATAAGAATTTAGAATTCTATTTATTCTAAATTCTTGGCCGGTCCAACCCAGAACCCAATCTCCCTCTCATCATTAAGTGCTCAAGCTTCTAACCCCAAACACTTAAGATTACTCTTCCACCACGAAATTATTTAGAAAATTTATCCAACCCTCCAGTCAAATTCCTAAATTTACATTTCATGCCCTAACTTTATGATTTCCCTGAAACACTCTTTCTCACTTCACTCGTGTCGTTTGGACAGCCCATCCACTATTGTACATAGGATTTGGAGGCTAATTTGGGTTACATCAAGATACATTGAGAAACTAGAGGGGAAATATAAAAAGTTTTGAGTACTACGACAACGCTCATTGGGAAATTTTAAGAATGGTTCAATAATGGGAGAGTGAGTGATCTCACTGTTTGTGCAAGTTCAGACACATCGAACAGCCCGATATGAGAAGTCTCGTTTATTGGCAGAGTAGTGCAACACAAAGGTAATCTATTAGAAACTCAGGTATAAGGAGATCATGCTTGATTGTAAGTTTCATTTAGTCGAGCTCCATGCATTTGTTGATATTGTTGATAATCATATGCCCTCAGGTGAGCCTTCTATTTGGCTCACACTAAGGTTTCTTTTAACGGCTGTTTATTCTCCTTTATTGTGCTTTCGATCGAAGGTCTGGGAGTTAGATAGAGAATTCCTTTGCGTACTTTATTATTGATTTTTTTGACACCTTTGCCGAGGATTGTCATATCACATTAAGTAGATAACAATATTCCCATTTGTAGTCAAGGGACTTTGAATTTATTTTCGGAGGGAAAATGTTGGGTTCTATATCGTAAATTTCGTTGATAGTTTTGCTGAGAGTGGATGGGTGAGTCATTCATTTCGATAGATGAAGTTTAGCTATATTGTTCAGTTCTTCTCATGTGGTAATTTTGAGTTTGTATATTCCAGTGGTTCGCCTATGCTAGGCGCCTTTGATTGCTCGGTTTATTGGAGCTTGAGTATGTCAAGAAAATTTGGGATGGAATCTCGTACTTTTATATGGTATTTCAATGTTTACACCTGAAGCTACCAATTGTTTGTAGTACAGCCAAGGTATGGTCTCACCTTCCCCCATGGTTTATCTAAGGTATAGTTCCTTGTCTTGGCACATCTCGAGACCTTGGGTTGGATTTTGTGTTGCTAATGTGTATGCTTTTTTATAGCATATATCTTATTTCGTAGACGCCATCCCTCTTATGTGGAGGAGTCCACTGATGTCTATGAAGCTTCATACGGACATTTTCAAGTAGGGAGAGCGATATGTATGAGGCCCCCAGGTCCCATTATACTTGTATATTTCTATTTTTAGTTTATTATAATAAGAATAATATACTATTCTATATGAATGTTCTATGTCAGGATTGTTACAACAGTGATGTAATGGCTTAGGTACTAAGAGCATCCACAATGGAGATGCAAAATGCCAAGGAAATTTGTATCTTTACAAATTGAACTGTCTGCACTGGTGAAGTTAAGCAATAAAATTTTGTTGTTCAATTTGTAAGGGTTTCGTAAAGATACAAATTGGTTGGAGAATTTGTAAAGGGTTCCTACAAACTTCTGAAGTTCGTAAGGGTTCCTACGAACTTCTTTTCTTCGTAAGAATTCTTACGAACTTCAGAAGTTTGTAGGAAGTATTATTACCACATCAAAAATCTAAATTTGGGTTCCTACGAACTATATTAATTTGTAAGAATTTCCTACAAACTAATATAGTTCGTAGGAACTTGTTTTACCTTTGACCACTGTATATGCTCTGTGTGAACGAAAGGCAACTCACCTTTTAAATTTGTATACTTACCTTTCGTTGGTCTCCACCTATACAGATACTCTAATGGCTTAGGTACTATATATATATATAACCTAATTACTATCAAACAATGAGATTGAGTTGAGAGTTATGAAGCACGACCTGGAGGCCCCGTACGAGTGTCGGATAAAGGACATGGACACGCTTAAGAAACGACGTGGACACATGTCTGACACGTCGCGTGGCATGTCAGATATAAATGACATTAAAAAAGGATGGCATTGGAGGCACACTAGGCCAACACGTGAGGGACACGACTGGGACCAAAAATATAATAACTTTTAAAAAGCGAGGCCAACTTTATGAAATCATATTTGTAATGGTATGTTAGAGGTTTTAGCAACCTATTAGGGTTTTAACCTTTTCGTTTTAAGACTCTTGCATAAATAACAAATCTTTAACAAAAAAACTTTCTGGCAAGGACAAAAATACGAAGGACTCCCGGGGGGGGGGGGTAGCTGCCCCTCCTCAAATTTCTTAGTTGCGTAAAAATTATAAAAAGGTTCTCTAAAATTTGAAAATGCCCCTCCCCAACAAAAATATAATAATAAAAATGTATCCATTTATTCCTCAAACTACAAATCCATAAGAACCAATCAAGAGTCAACTAGAAAAACGTTTCCTTATATCCGAACTTTAAGCATAATAGAGTCCAAATATGACTTTTGGTACTTTACTCAACGGATCCTTCTACAGGGACTCAAAATTGGAACTCGCTGACATGGAGTGTCGTGATTCGTTAGTGCCGCTGGTGTGAATCCATGTTCATAAGGAATCAACCAACGATGGCACGCTATGTCAGCAAGAGTCCCAAATTTAAGTCCCAATCAAGAGTCAGCCTATCATTTTCCTTACTCAACTGAAGAATTTAATTCTATTAAGGATTGTTTTCACTTTCACACACGGTTTCTCCCAACTCACATATATCTTGTATTTCTCTATCTATCTTTTATATAGTTATACATACACATACCCAATAAACATTGTTGAAATATGTGATCTGGGTTTGAGATTGTTGAAGGCATGAAGGTTTGTATCGCTAAAGTTATATTTCACTTCTAGAGTTCAAATGTGTTATGATGGGTTTTATGTATAAAACAATATAGTATTGATTTGATCCATTCTTGTGAGCAATACCAATTTTTGGTTTTAAAAACAAAAAAGATAGTTAAATCCGTTTCTTTTTGTATAGAGCATAGCAGGATTTAACAATTTTTTGTTGTTGTTGCTGCAAAAAAATGTGTATACCTTGAAAATTTAAAGGAAACATATTCAATGTTGGTTTTTTATGTGATTAATTATAATTATAATACTCAAGTTGCCATTTTTCTAACTATACATAAAAAAGATAAACTAGTTTATGATACTTTTCTGTTTTAGATATCCAAGCGATTGGTCATTGACTCATGAATTAATTGTCCCATTGATAATTGATTCATGATATAACAGTTGCAATTTTAGGTTTTACCCATTAATAATCACTAATTCATGATGTATGTTGATACAATTTTTATTTTGGTGAAGTTTAATCTTATTACTTAATTGATTGAATTTTATCTTAACTACTTGTGCACAAGTATGTAGTTTTTGGCTTTTCAATACTTTGTTTTCTTACTACTTAGAGTTTATTTATGATTAATGTTTTTTCAATTTAATCCTATTAGTTGGCTAGAACACAACATCAAAGGGTATGTAGAATTTTGTTTATGTTGTTATTGTTTAAAGCCGGATATTGGAAATCAAGCTAGTGGTGATTCCTTTGAGGGTAAGGGATTTTATAATTGGATGAAAAAAGAAAAAACACAATACATGTTGAAGATCACCATAGTTACCATAATCAAGCTTGGAGATTGGGGCTTTAATGAACCAAAAGCAATATATTCAAACAAATTTTTCCAAGCAATTATACCAAACTCTAAGAGTATATCACACTCGACTAAATGCATCAGTTGATTGCATCTGATTTCTTTTACGATAAGGACTTGAATTTCATGGCGACGAATAATCTAAGCATTCAAGCAATAAAGGTAACTTTATTGAAATGTTGAAATTTCTTGTCGACCATAATGAGGAGGTTAAAGATGTTGTACTAAATAATGCACCTGATAACTTCAAATTCTCTGCTACCAATTTTATCATCAGGGATATTAGTGATGCATATTTTTCCCATCTTAGTTGATGAGTCTTGAGATACATTGCTTAAGTGTAACACCCCATAAATTCAAGGACCTTTAATTAAATAATATTTTGGGAGAGAAAGAATTTGTTTTATTGTGAGGAATTAAATTTGTGATTTGGGAAAAAATTTAAATTTGAGGAATTTATCAATTTGGTGAATTGAGGATTAATTATTTGAACTATTTTGTGTCGCATTTTGAGGTCTTAAATTTGGAGGAATGTTATAGATTAATTCAGTTGGCAATTCGGAGTGCACGATTGAGTCCGGATGGGTCGAAGTAATTGGAAAAGAGTGGCTATAGGTATAATATGGATTTTGGGACCTTTCTAGACACATTTGAGCTCCCAAATAAGTGTTTGGACCCTTTTTAGAAGGCCCGTAAACCCATGAATGGGATCAGAGTTAATAACCCAAATTTTGAAAGGGTGAGGGAACTTTAATTCATTTATAGAAGACTAAATTGATGAGAGCAAAAGAAGAGAGCAACTAGAGGAGATTTTGGAAGATTAATCCAAGAATAAGAGAGGAAACCATTGAATCAACATATCATCTTCATCAAAGGATTTGATTCTACAAACCCTAAGGCAAGTGGTTTAACTTGCATTTGATTAATTGCATTTTCCTATTCATATTATAGAAGGTGTGGATTGAATAATATGTTAAGGTTAGTTCTATATTTGAATTTGGGGATTTCATGATTATGATTTAAAAATTTGTAGAGATGATAATAATATGTGGATTTTGGTTCCCCAATTTGTGTGGATGATGTAGTTAGATTGAGAAAATCAAATGGGGGTGGATTTAGGATGAATCTTGGAAGGTTTTTAGGGTATAATCTCTACAGAACCTAAGGTTTTAAAGCTTTAATGGCATACTGGTTTTTCTGGGTAACGATAGAGGAGAGAACACCGAGGTCGTTCGAATGACCTGGTGTCTCGTTCGAATGACCTGGTGTCTCATTCAAACGACATCCAGTGTCGTTCGAATGATATGGATGGTCGCTTGAACGACTTGATTGATTCTGACAGATTTCTCCCCTCCCCGGATTCAGGCCTGATTGTTAATTTGTGACAATTGTTCCTGTTTTAGATGAATCTGAATTTTGGGATTTATAAATTAGGGTTTGAATTTGTAGAATTTACCCATGGATTAATAGAGGATAAATCCAATTAGAGAATTGAGGTTTATGATTGAGTTATTTGAAACCTTGTAAATTAAGTGGGTAATCTTAATTCAAAGAAATTGAATAATGAATTGGAATTTTGAATTTCGGGCCAAGCGAGATAGTCGGGGTATATTTGGTAGAATGACACAAAGATTGAAATTAATTTGTGCATGATTAATTGAAATTGAGTCAGATTGTAGACTTGCATGTTTTAGGCTAGTATTACGTATGTAGTACACCAATAGCCTGGATATATATATATATATATATATATATATATATATATATATATATATATATATATATATATATATATATATATATGATTTATAAATATTTTTATGAATAATATTTATAAGAAAGCATACCCGCTCTAATGCTATTTAGGAGGTTGCACGATGTGGGTGAATCCCCTGGCTAGAGAATGTAGGGAGAGTATAATCCCTAGGTCATAGCGTCTGTTTATAGGATGGTCACTTTTGGGAGAAACTATGGCCGCCTCCTATTCGATTGTAACAACATTTAGAGAATACCCGATGAGTGCCTACTCGGGTGGATAATTATGTATCTACGACATGTGTGTGAATGTTGTAATATAATGATACGTATTTATGGTGCAGATTTATATACGGTTGAATACCTGACGTGAAATGTATAATTATATAACTTGAGAGATTGTTATATGATATCAAATGAGAAATTACTTAAATAAGTTAATGTGAATAATAACTTATAAAACGTATACTAAACTCACTCGGGAAAAAGTAGTGGAAAATAGAAGGATATATATGACAAGACTAGTTACGGGGTAGATAGCTAGATGGGTTATATATGTATAGGTACATTAAGCATGCACATTAGTCGAGGGGTGAGGTGTCCTCAAGAGAGTGTGTGGCACTAACTTAAATATGAAGAGCATTCATGCATTTTAAGTTACTGCATTTAAATTCACTTGCTAAATATTTTCAAATGTTTTGGGTTCTAACCCTTGCTCTAAAATATTTTCAAAACCTTTTAGGTGTCCAGCCACAGGGGCGCCAGAATTGTTCTATTCCAAGGTTATGCAAATGTTGCAGGACTTTGACTTAGCCGCTTCATTCATTTCATTCATAGAGTAGGATGTTGTCAGTATTCCATTTGGGCATGTCGCCCTAGTTGTTCCATTTTATTTCAGTTAGGTGATGTATTCAGTTATTCCTTTTGTGGTTTATTTTTGGTATTTGATTTGTATTCGGTGGTTGTTTCAGCTAGGATTATATTTATTCCTTTTCTATATTACTGATTCAGTGATTGTGTGAATGGTTAATTATATATTCTTTCACATGTTGTTAGAGATGTTAAATAAAAAGATAAAATTTGGCACCATGTCTTTTGAATACTAAATGGTTAGTAAGTTTTAAAAAGTTCTCGATAGTGATGTTAAGAATGATCCAGATGAGATTCCTATTTAATTTGATATAGGACTGATCACTTGGTATTTTATTAGGTGGGGTGTCACATTAAGGAACAAATTTCCACTATCCTACGTTACGTGGACAAAAAGGGCATATTATTGAGCATTTTATTGGTATGGTAGATGTTAGAGTTACAAACACTTCTACCCTTCGTTTTAAGAAGGCAATTGATAATTTATTTGCTAAATATTGGTTGAGTATATCTAGACTGTGTGCGAAAGGTTTTGAGCGGGCTAGTAATGGTCTCAAAACATTACTTCTAAAATAGAATGAATTTTCTTTCAACGTCCACTATTTTGCTCACCAACTTCAGTTAGCTTTTGTGGCTGTGGCAAAGAATCATGTCCAAATTACCTCTCAGTCCAGTCGAACCCTCGTGTAAACATCGTGACATTATTCAAGAGAAACAAGTTGCAAATGTTATTGAGGCACTTAGCAAAGTCGAACTTTCGAGTGGAAGAGGCTTAAATCAAATTTCTTCTTTACAGCAACCTAGTGAGATGCATTGGAGCTCATATTATGGTACTTTAAATAGTTTGATTACAATGTTTTCATCAATATTCAGTGTTCTTGAGGCTATTGCAGAGAAATGATTGAATTCTTAACAGAGGTACGAAGCTTCTAACTTGTTACAGTCGATGCAATGTTTTAATTTTGTTTATAGCCTAGATCTGATGAGAAGTGTGTTGGGATATACAAATGAGTTGTCAAAGGCATTACAAAGAAAAAATCAAGACATTGTGAATGACATGTCCTTAGTTAAAGTATGTAAATAACGACTGTAAACAATCAGGATGATGGATGGGATTCTTTTATTGAGGACGTCTTTACACTTTGTGTTAGACATGATATTGAAGTTCCCAACATGTATGAGATGTTCTTAACCCAAGGACGACCATGCCATAAATCTCAAGAAGTTATAAACTTGCATCACTATCGGGTTAATTTATTTTATGCGCTGATAGATATGCATCTTCAAAGGTTAAATAATCATTTTATCAACGAAAATATAGAGTTACATCTAAGTGTAGCATGCTTATATCTAGATGACGCATTATGTGATTTTGATAAACTGGTATTTCTTTCTCATTTTTACCCAGATTAATTTTCTACTGTTTAGCTTACAAAACTTAATTATCCACTAAATACTTATATCCTTGATGTTTGTTCTAGTGAAAGCTTTAAAGGTTTGAAAGGGATTGGTGCTCTTGCCGAAAGAATGGTTGAGACAAAAAAAAGATATTTTATATCCATTGATGTATTTGCTTGCGACATTGGCTTTGATCTTACTAGTTGTAACGGCCAGCGTGGAGAGGATATTTTCGACTATGAATATTGTAAAAATCGATTGTGCAATCGAATGAGACGTCAATGGATTAATGATATTATAGTTGTATTGTATTATATGCATTGAAAAAATTTATTTAGTAACATAAACAATGAGTCTATCATTGAATGTTTTCAAAATATGAGAAGTCGTCGAGGGCAATTGTAATTTCATTAAATGGTGGAACTTTTTATTAATAAATATAATTTGTTATTTAAATTTTTTTGTCAATATCCCCCCTCACCCCCACCACCAACAAATTCTTGGCTTCGTCCCTACTTTGTGCCTATGTTAATTGAAAGATGAAAGTTCAATTTATTTTATATTTGTGAAGTGTTTTTAGTTAGAACATATTATATAAAATTTTCAGAAGGAAATTATAATTTTTTGTTATTAGTTAGAACGTTTTTGAGCCCATTAGAGTTCAAAGTTCTTTTTTGTTTAATATTTATAATCAGTTTTATGCATTTTGATTATTACTAGTACGAGATTTTATATTAATTTGATTTTTAATGTTTAGAGTGGATTTAAGACTCTAATGGCTTATATATATATATATATAAAAGTTAAAATAAATACATATATCATCTTGTCCTATCCTAAATTTGTTTAGATTTACCATGTCGACATGTCCGTGCTTCATAGGTTGAGAGAAAATCCTTTCTGATTTCTATATGTGTAACTTTCATTGCATTTACATCAAATTGGTAACTAAAGAAATCTAGTAAAAATGGGGTATGTTTTAACTTTTTGTGACATATTCCAATTATGTTATGTGAAATGTCTTCCCACAAAAGGATTTCAAGAAGTGCAATTGGACTCCAAAGTGTCAATAGTGGAAACATTGGACCCTGAAGTGCATTATGGAGTACTACTGGACCCGATATAAAAAGAATAAAGAATTTATAGCAAACCAGAAACATAAATTACAAGACATTAAAATAAAAAGTAAAGAGGAAAAAAATTACCTCAAAGTGGTGAGCAAATGCCTTATGGCAACAATGCTGAACAAAAAGAAGACTATCAGGCTTCATCCAACTAGATATCTTCTTAAGAAGTTCCTTGTAATTCTTCATATGCTTTTACAAATAAAAAAGAAAAAAAATCTTGAGGTGTAAGAAAATAGATAGTGCCTTGCAGATGGGATTAAGTTCCATAAATACCTCAAACATTTCGATGGAAAATACTCGGTCAAATGAGGCTTCCATGTCGAATGTACTAATATCTGCAACAATTATGTCCACATTGTTGAATTGAAGATCCCTACGACAAGGGAATACCAAATTCATGAGGCCATCTAAGAACCCTCCAAATTTTTACATGTTATCCAAATCACATTCTTTTACCTAATAATTCTCTATCATGCATGGATTATTGATTTTAGAAGTATTCCTACTGTCATTAAAAATTAGGACAAATGATACCAATGTGATGAGGGAATTTGACCATAGATCAAAACAAAATGCTTTCCTAGATTTTTGGCAGTAATGTAAAACAAAAAAGAAAAAAGAAAATTTGCCTAGACATATATTAGAGATAGATATATCAACACAATAAGCCCCGATGTATAACCAATTTTGAATGAAAACTTCGTGCCAATTAAAAAAAAATCTTGACCTCCTAAGATACTTATGTATTAAGACATGACCCTACAAGTTCATTAATTAATTAAAGGTACACATGTCATGTAACCAATGTTGATCACCGTTATGAAAAGCCCGTAATATGCATTTAGACTACCCCATACACTCCCTGCATAGGCATATTTTAAAACAATGTATATGTCTAGATAATGGCATGAGGTAAGTCTAATTTCGAATATATGGTGGGTAAGTCTCAATACACAATTATTTCTAGGAGCAAAGTATGTAAAACAAACTAAAGTTGCATCCGCCACAACAATATGGACGACTTAAAGAAACATCAACTAAAATGCGAATTATGGTTTCTTTACGGAAAATAAAAGGAATATTTGTTGGAATATTTTTAATATTCTAATGTGGACTAACGTATTAAATAACAATTGTATTTAGGCTTCTATTATAATTGGACTAATTAAGTGATCTAATAAGTGGAGACCATTAAGACATCTAAAATGAGTATAGGATATGTAATGTGTAGTTACCCATGAGTTACATGTTGGTTACTCAAGAGGCATAATTACTCAAGAAAGAGTTACTTATTGGTTACTCAAGAGTAAACTAATTAGAATTTATAGGGTTCTAATTAGATGCCTATATAAGGAAGGTGATTAGGCATAAATTCTTCCCAATTTATCCCTTAATTTAGTTAATTTTAGCACCTCGAACAACGTAATCGATTTGACTTTATCTCATAATCTTGCTACTGACTAATCTTAATGAGTACACCGAGTTTCTGGTATTTCGTAGTGATTTTACAGGATTTGATGTCAAGAAACGAAAGAAGGAAACCGGAAGAATCAAGGAAGACAAGAAGGAAAGTCAAAAGGTCAAAAGTGTAATTTTTACCCGGAATTCGGATGAGGTACCTAAAAGAAGTTGAATATATCAAACTCATGAGCACATAGGAAGAAACGACACCTCAATCGGAGTCCCGGAACAAAAGATATAAGCAGTCAAAGTTGAGAAAAAAAGTCAAACAGGCAAACCGGTCCGCCCTCACCCCGGACCGGTCCGTTGTGCAAACTCCAGTAGACCTCGGATCGAAAGAAAACCGAAGAAGGAAGGAAAATAAAAGAATCAATTCGCACCGGACCAGTCCGGCAATCGAAATTTGGAAATCTTATCTTCTCCTAAAAGAGTCCTAGTGCAACAAAAACTCCTGAATTCTTGTAGGGTATAAAAACCCATTTTATTATTATTATTTTGGACGGAGAATTAGTATAATTTTCCTTACTTTGTTAGAAACCCTAGTTTAGATACAATTTACAGTTTTAATTCCAAAAGTTGAAGATTGTTCAAAGTTTGGTGATTTCAAGTGTTATTAATTGTTGTTGTTACTGCTTTGGTGAGATTAGTGAGTTATTTCTTCAGTCCAATTCCTTTTTACATAAATTCACAATTGTTTCTTAGATTAATCATGGTTTTCTGCACATCAAACACTGTTTTCATTATTTTCAGCATGATAGGCTATATTTTCTAAGGTCGAGATATATGAACCCAGACTGATGTGTTAGTTGCATGTGTATAACATTAATCCTCTGAATTTAGTGATTGATTATGACCGTATCGCGTAGGAACACAACAATTGTAGATCTTCTCGTTTGCCTCTGGGTAACCGGGATGATTTAGAATGCAATTCGAGTGTCACTATCGCGATACTGATTTACTCGTCCTCAGATTAAGTATGATGCGGGCTTGAACCTCATATACGTAATGCTTGGGAGTACTAAATTCTGGGTCTAATTAATCAAATAAATTTACGATTAATATTATAACTGCAATACACTAGGGTTGGGGGATTGTATTTCCGTCCTGTTTTTCTCATCATTTAGTTAAAAAGTTTCAAATCATCGTTCATTCATATTTTAAGTAATTTAATATAGTTGCATTTCTTCATAATTTCACAATTGCATTTAGTCGTAATCAATTCTCAAAACCAAATCATTTTTCCTTTCTTTTTAGAGTCAGAGTTAAGATTCCTTCGTCTTTTCCCGTCGTTACAATTTCGTTGTCCTTTTTCCCTGTGGATACGATCCCGACTTACCGGGTTTATTACTAACGCGACAGGCTTGCACTTGAGCCTAGATTGAACGCACATTAGAGACACTTTCTGAGTCGCGTCAGAAGGGTTCTGGTACCCAAGGCTAATGTACTTATATACTCTCTTTCTTATTTTCCATCATTGAGAGAGAACTCATTAAGAGAGGGATTAGTCTGTGGAAAACCTCTAACCCCCAAGTCTCAATCACCACTATGGATTCAAGTACCGAGTTCTAATAATTTTATTATGTAATCTTGATAATCTAATATGTTGATATTAAGACTTTCATCCTAATAAGTGGTATCATAGAAACATCATATTAGATTATTGGGATTGATATTGTGATTAAGAGTTAGGATTTTTTTTTATATATTATCATACATACGATCTGGAAAGAATCCATATGGCTTTTAGGATTCTATATAGAATTTTAGGTATATTCTGTGATGTTTGTCATAATCATAATCCGAAAATTGATTAAGTCGTTGCTGATTTTAGATCCAAAGTGTTTTTTATTTCTCTCAAAAGGGTTTAATTCATGATGGATTTGGATGGATTAATTCAGTTTTGTTCATGATAAATTGAAAATAATTTTGAGGGACATTTTTAGCGACATATTTTGTTCTCTTGCTCAGAATTTTAAGAAATTTTGATGGTCACCTGCAAACATCGAAATATACAAAACCCATTGTAAACAATGGGGACCATCCTATCTCGGCGATATAACGTCATTTAGACCTCTAAAAATGTATTTTTATCATTTTGGTAATAATGTCAACGCTAATAACTCTCGCTTAAAAATTGATTTTGCAATTCCATGAATTGGAGAGTGATCCTAAAGAGACTTTTTATGTTACGATAGTGATAATTCAAAAAAAATCATTTTTGGAAAAATAAACTATTTTCAAATATTTTATGGTATAAATCACTACATATACTTTTTATCAATACATGTTTGTTCTAATATTCATATTATGTATTATTTGGTATTGACCAAAGGTTCAATATAAAGTTTTAAATATTAGATATATGATAAGGTGTTCAAATGGTTGATGTGAGGAAGAAGAATCATATCAGGCGAACGTATGTTTTCTAAATGTTTTGAATTTAGGAACCAAAGCCATGCTCCCATTTATGATATTTAATTAATATCCATTTGCCTTATATCATAAAATAAATTAATTGAAATAATACGTTGCCAAAGTAACCTTTATTGCATAGATTAATCTATTTTGAGTTATTAAGATGTGTGTGTTTATTATTTATGCAATTAGTGATTGGCCCAAAAGAAGATTGTTAATTGGCCAAATAATAAATATACATGCGGGAATAAATGTTTGATGATTATAAAGTTTCCATGTGGACAATATACCGACCCAAATGAAACGAAGTAGTAGTAGTTAAAACCCCTTTATGACTGCAACTTATATTCTCCAAAGATATACCGACCCAAATTATAAAGTTTCCATGTGTGACGATTATAAAGTCTCCAAAGATCACTTTGGAGAGAGGTACTTATGACTGCAGTATATATTCTAAACAAAGTACCTAGTAAAGCAGTATCTAAAACCCCTTTATGAATTATGGATAGGCCAAAAGCCTATCATTAAGCATATATATATTTGGGGATGTCCAGTTAAGGCCAGACCTTATATACCAAATGAAAAGAAACTGGACTCAAGATTTATTAGCTGCTATTTTATTGGGTATGTTGAACGGTCGAGGGGTTTTAAATTCTATAATCCCCTAACCAAGTCCTTTTTTGAGTCGGGAAATGTGAGATTTCTTGAGGATGTTGAGTTCGAGGGAAAAGATACAGTTAAGAATAAGAATGTTGTCTTTGAAGATGAATCAATTCCTCTTCTGAACATTGTCCAGCCTGCTGATAGTGTTCAAGATAAGGACTTCCCTACTTAAAATCAAAGAGTTACTTCAGAAGAGAAAACTCAACAACCTCATAAGGAAGTGCTACTAAGGCGATCCACTAGAGAAAGAAGAAATGCAATTTGAAGTGATTACACTGTGTTTCTTCAAGAGCATGAGTCTAACATAGGGTCAACGGAAGATGATTTAATCAACTGTCAACAAGTCAAACAAAGTTCCAACTATCAAAAGTGGATTGATGTCATGAATGATGAGATGAAATCCATAAGAGATAACAATGTTTGGGATCTTATCAAGTTGCCTAAAGGTGCAAAACCCATTAGTTATAAATGGATATTTAAAACCAAACAGGATTGTAAAGGCAATGTTAAGAGATACAATGTGTATCTAGTTGCAATGGGGTTCACTTGGAAATAAGGCATTGACTATAAAAAGACTTTCACTCCAGTTTCGATGAAAGACTCCTTCGGGACAATAATGGAACTTGTAGATCATTTTGATTTAGAGATGCATTAGATGGATGTTAATACGAAATTTCTCAACGCTAAAATTAAGAAAATGATATATATGGTGGAACTAGAAAACTTTGTCTCGGATGATCCAAAGTCTATGGTTCGCAAATTTAAGATATCCATCTATTGTCTCAAACAAGCTTCCCATCAATGGTATCATAAGTTTCATCAAGTCATTATGTCATATGGTTTTGAGGTTAATACAATTGGTGACTGTGTATATCATATGTTCAGTGGGAGTGAATTTATTTACCTTATGCTCTATGTCGATGCCATACTACTGGTTAGCAGTGATATAGGCTTATTGCACGAAACTAAGAGATTTCTAACTAAGCATTTTGAAAAAAAAAAAGATCTTGGGGATGCCTCTTTTATGTTGGGAACTAAGATACACCAAGATCGCTCTCGGGGTGTCCTTGAGTTATCACAAAATAGCTATATCAAGAAGGTAATTGCTAGATTTATCATTACGCACAAGGAGGTACCCCCGTTGTTAAGGGAGATAAGTTTAGTCTCTATCAATGCCCAAAGAATGAGACTAAAAGTAAAGGAATGAAAAAGATTCCTTATGCTTGAACTGTATGGAGTCTTATGTATGATTAAGTATGTAAGCGTCCAGATTTAGCGTACATAGTTGGAATATTGGGCAAATGTTTGAGTAACACTAGGATGGATCATTGGAAAGTAACCAAACGGGTTATGAAGTATTTGCAAATAACAAAAGGATAACATGCTCATCTATCAGAAGTCAAATAATTTAAAGATCACTGGGTATTATGACGCCGATCTTACTGGTTGCTAAGACACTAAGAAATCCACTTCTAGTTATGTCTATATGTTGTCTGGAGGTGCTATTTGTGGAGGAGTGCTAAGAAATCACTCATTGCACCTTCTACTATGGCAGCAGAGTTCATAGCATGTTACGAGGCAACAAATCATGCGCTATGGATGCAAAATTTTATCACTGGGTTGCAAACTGTGTGTAGTAATGAAAGACCGCTAAAGATATATTGTGATAATAATTCAGCTAATACATTGTGCTAATAATTCAGCAGTTCTATATTCGAATAACAACAAAATCTCGTTGAAGTCTAAGCACATTGACATTAAGTTTCTTGTTGTTAAGGAGAGAGTTCAGAGTAAGATAGTGTCTATTGAACATATAGGAATAAATTCCATGCTTGAGGATTCCCTTACTAAATACTTACCACCCAAGGTCTTTCATGAGCACACTGCTCACATGGGTGTTGTCGTGTTTGATGATATGCAGCTTTAGTGGGAGTTTTCTGTTGTTCTTTTCTTTGACACTATAGAGATAATCTATGGATGTTTTAGTTTTCTTCAGAATAAAATTGATGGTGTTTTCATTTTATTGCTTACTCTGAACGTATTGTCTTTTAATTATGTAATACCCCGTATTTTTATGCTTTCTAAATTTGGAAATTTATTAAATTAAATGTGAGTTATTAATTTAATATAAATCCGAAAATTAATTATTTTTATAATTACTAACGTGATGAGAGTTAGTAATCATTGGAAACTTGTTGAATATTACTAATGAGTAAAGTAATATAATATTGGTACTATTAAATGTCACGAGTGAATAAAATGACAATTTTGAAAATTTGAGTTGGGACGCGCCCGTATCGCGTCGGAACTAAATATTGATTAATAAAAGTGAATAAATTATAAGTCACTTGTATGGTCATTTTGAGTTCGCCAAAGTGTCCGAAAGGGTCGAAATAGTCATAAAAGTGTACCCTGGGGTTTAGTTTGGGTCTCGGGGCATTTTTAGGCCTATTTAGCACCCCGGGAGGGCGTTTTGGACATTTCGTAATTTTGGGTAATTAAACCCACGAAAATTACAAGGTTAAATCAGATGCTTAGGGTTTCCTTCTAGGGTTAACACAACCAAAAGCAAGTGACGACCATTGGAGAAGGAAGGAGAGAGCTTGCCAAGGAATTCTAGGCCGAAAATCCCTCTGTTTGCGCCGCCGTCGCCGCCAAACGATAGATCACGTCGCAAGGATCGTAACCACACTGATTTCAGCACAAATCAGAGACCAAAAATACCCAGGCAAGTATTTATCTTGCTTAATTTCGTTAATGCATCATTCATATTAGTTTAGGGTTGATTAGGATGAGTTTCATGAAAGAAAACCATGTTAGAGATAGGAAAATTGCATGTAGTAATGATATAAATGATAATCTGGAAATCCCCTTCATATGTAGAGGTTTAATCACGAATTTATGATGGATTAAAAGTAGAATTTCTGTAGAAAGAATGATTTGAATTAAGTTAAAGAAATTTTTTGGGTTCATGAGAATTGTATAAATTTGGGCACTTTTAATCCATGAATGTTGATGAAAATTCGCATGCTTTACGTTAAATATTGTCCATTTGGGTTTAGGACGTTTGTGGTATAAATTTCTGGGAGTTTGGGTGTTAAAAATCTGGATTTGGATGATGTTGGATGATAGAACCCGTAACTGGTATTATGCAGATTCGTCATACCTGTTTGATCGATCGATCGAACCAGGAGTGTCGATCGATCGACGCATCGATCGATTGAGATCCTGCCATCGATCGATCGACCCCTCATGGCAGACTCATATTTCCCCTTCTAAATAGTTGAATTCAATTTAAATGAGTAATAATCTTTGGACATCCTTATTAAAATATTTTGGGAGATAAAGAAGACCAGTAGGACCTATTAAAAATATGAAATCTTTAATGTACGAGATTTACATTTTTCGGGGATGTTTACATATAAGGGACGATGGAACTATATATTAAAAGGGGGAGGCGAGTAAGGTAGTTACGTTAGAAAATAAATTAGTACCTACTGAAATTACACTTGGGAGGATAGGAATCCACGAGTGTCACTTGATAAGTTGGGATAATCCCATAAATTAAAATAAGAAACGAACCGTTATACGTGATAACTAAATAACGAGTAATGACAAATATCATAATTATGGGTCGTGAGTATGTACCTAAACTTGATATGGTAATAGTAGTATATTTATATGACTGTGTTTATGCATATACTATATACGTGTGAAAACCATTCCCGCGCTACTTGCTATCCCTGAG
Organism: Sambucus nigra; assembly: GCA_949130495.1. Lineage (NCBI taxonomy): Eukaryota > Viridiplantae > Streptophyta > Magnoliopsida > Dipsacales > Adoxaceae > Sambucus > Sambucus nigra. Next base: position 443,339,146 of record OX422211.1, read on the forward strand.
GTTACCGCGCTGGGACAGTCTTATCTCGATGGGACATTTATGGGGGATATTGACTCGTACCCTAAAAGATAGAAATCCTTTGGTACAGGCTAATCGGATCGATAGTCAGACGGTCCTAAGATAGAAATCCTTTATGGAGGATATTGACTCGTACCCTAAAAGATAGAAATCCTTTGGTAAAGGCTAATCGGATCGATAGTCAGACGGTCCTAAGATACGTGGGGGCATTTGCTGACCTCTTAGAGACCTGGAATCTATGATTCGCCTCAATATTGTTTGTGTTTGTGTTTGTGTCAATACAGTTCGAGAGTGATTCCGAACTTGTATTTCCCTTAGTACGAGTGATACAGGGACTGGATAGCAGAGTATGTCCGCACCATAATTATTATGTGGGGTGCTGTTAGAATATATATATTATATGAGCAATTAATATATATATATTAAATTCTGAAATTTGTGAACTACCTCTTGTGTTTATAAGAGATGAATAATGATTTCAATTTGGAAATACGTGTTTTGAAAAGTATAGTATGTTACTGGGAAACTTTATTAGCAAATCAAGTTAAAATGAGAACTTTGTTATTAAATGAAATTTACTTCTTAAACAGTTGAATTTGTTAGTTTAAATCTTACGAGCAACCTAAGATAAGTTAAACCGTTGGGAAGGTTAGTGCGGTAGGTGTGCACATTAGAAGAGAGGTGAGAATTTCTCAAGGGAGTGTCGTACTAATATGTTGTTGCATTGGCCAGTAAACATTTTAAATACTTGCTAAACAAATTTTAAATCGTTTTTACAATCGAGCTCTGACCCGTTTTCAGTTTCTTTTTTCTCTTCTATATATATGTATGTATTACAGGTGCCCAGCCACAGGGGCGTCTTGCATAGGATCCTTTGGAAGGAACGCGCTGCAACTTAGGTGGGAGTTGCAGGCCTCTTGCTTAGACGACCTCATTTCTTGATTCCTCTTCTAGCACTATTTATTCAGTTGGGCATGTGTCGCCCTTTTCCATTATTCAGTATTTATCGGATATTGTGATTTGTTTATTTCCAGTATTTACACTTTATGATTTATCACTGTCAGGATGTTTTCCTTTAAGTTTTAATGTTGGAATTACTTAGTTGGATGTTTAATTAATTGGATTGTTTGTTCCAGTATAGTTATTGTGTGATTCTTTAATTATGAATTACGTAAAGTTTTAAATGTTGGTTTTTATAAATAAAATTTGAGAAGTAATGTCTAAAATGGTTTTGACACTTAGCTTAATTATTTAGGGTGTTAAATTGAAAAAGTTATTTTTATGACAGTGATACTAAGAATGAACCAACCGTTCACCTTGATTTTAATTTAATAAAGGACTGATCACCCGGTATTGAATTAGGCGGGGTGTCACAGGTGGTATCAGAGCATCAGGTTCTAGTGTCTTTAGGATCTGTACGGCTTATTTCGCTTTCAGCTTAGCATTTTTGTTATAGAGCCCTATTTTAGGATTGTTGTATTCTTGTTTTTACGATTACATATTCAGCTATTTGAGACTTGATAATAACTGTAGACTAATAAATTTCTTCACGTTTCAGATGCCTTCGAGACGTGCACCAAAGTATAGGCTTGCCCAAGCCGAGCCACCAGTAGCTCCGGCTCAGGGAACGATGAATGCTAATGAGGTAGCCGCTATTGTTGCTCAGGCGGTAAATGCCGCACTAGCGGTAGTACAACAGGCTCCACCCCAGATTCAGGCAGTGGCGCCAGTACCTGCACAGCTTCCATCAGAATGGGAGCGGGTTAGGGATGCCTTTCAGAAGGTGCATCCTCCTGAGTTCTCGGGAAGTTCAGATATCATCATCATCAGCCAATGAAAGAAAGATATCTAGAGGTATATGCGTATGTTTGAGTGTATGGATGTGCAGAAACAGTTGTTGGCTTCCTTTAAGCTAGTGGGGGTGCTTTGAAGTGGTGGGAGTCCACCACCACCTTGGAGGAGAGGGATACTATCCCGATTCAGTCATTCTGGGAGCAGTTTGATCGCAAGTATTTTCTACCCGCCGTGCAAACTGAGATGAGGTGAAAGTTACTGAACTTGAAGCAGGAGAATTCTATTGTTGCTGAGTATGAAGAGGAGTTCACAAGACTTCTCACTATAGTGCCAGATGAGGCACCCACTGAGGGCAAGAAGATACTATTGTTTGTGGACGGGTTAGCTTGGAGGATCCGTCAGCACCTTATAGGAAATCTGTCACTATGTAGCTTCACAGATGTACTCAATGCTGCTTTACTACACTACTAGGATCACTGCTTCCATATGCAGGGAAGCAAGCGAGCAGGAGAGTCCGGCCAGCAGGGCAGGACAGGGGGTAGTGGTGCTAGTAAAGCACCGACATCTCAGGGACAGACTCGTCAGCACGAGCAGAGTTCCCATCAGGGGGACCCTGCCAAGAGGTTTCGATCGGGTGATTCCAGGCAGGGATTTGGAGGATTTAGGCAGGGTCAGCAGGGCCAGTCTAATCAGTAGGGCCAGCAAGGCCAACACCGCCAGCAGCAGGGCCAACAGGGCCAACAGCGTTTCCATCAGGGCCAACAGGGCCAGTGATGGGGCGGTAACTCCCAACAGGGCAGTGGTCAGCAGGGTCAAAGGGGAGGTAATTTCAGAGGCCGATGTTTTGTGTGCGGCAAGAATGGCCATAAGCGCCAGGATTGTCCAGAGGGTGATAGGGCCCCACAGCATCAGGGTGCCCATAATGAGCCACCGAGGCCACTTTTTCCAGCTGCCCTCCCAGCACCAGCTCAGGTACCAGCCATTCCATCCACTCCGGTGCATCAGGGGCAGTTACAGCACGGACGTGTCTATAACGTCCACCAGGCAACAGCTCCACAGGCACCACCCACGATTGAGGGTATGTTTCCTATCCATGGTAATATGGGTCGGGTTTTATTTGATACTGGGGAGACGCACTGTTTTATAGCTACTCATTTTGCGAAGGCCTTAGGGTTATTAGACACAGCAGAGAGCACTGTGACGTGTGTAGACTCACCATTGGGGAGTGGATCGCTAATTTTATTTATATGTCGGGGTGTGGGGGTAGAGATTGGTAGCTTGGTATTACCAGCGGACATGTTAGTCTTGGATATGCATGAGCACGACGTTATTATCGGTATGGACTGGCTCGCAGCTTACAGAGCCATGATAGATTATTTCGGTGGGAGTATTTTCTTTGCCATTCCGGGGCAAGAGATGTTTGTAGTGGAGATGCCTCGCCCAGAGGGAGGCTCGACCGCTCATTTGTATTACATAGAGGAGGATACCTATAAGGAGGTTGTGATTCCCTTAGACTCGATCCCAGTTGTTCGTGAGTATTACGATGTATTTCAGGAGATACCAGGCCTACCCCCCAGTCGTGAGATAGATTTTGTCATAGATTTATTACCAGATACTCGACCTATAGCGCGCGCTCCATACTGTATGGCTCCGGCGGAGATGTGAGAGTTACGAGATCAGATAGAGCAGCTGTTAGGTCAGGGCTTCATTCGCAGGAGTACCTCTCCTTGGGTCTTTCCAGTTTTGTTTGTGAAAAAGAGAGATGGTTCACTGAGGCTATGTGTGGACTACCGGGAGCTGAACAAGGTCACGATACGGAACAAGTATCCATTGCCTCGAATCGATGATCTGTTCGACCAACTGAGGGGAGCAACTTTCTTTTCGAAGATAGATCTGAGGTCAGGGTACCATCAGCTACGTATTAGGGAGCAGGATGTTTCAAAGACTGCTTTCTTGACGAGATATGAGTCCTATGAGTTCAGAGGGATGCCATTTGGACTCACAAATGCTCCAGCCGTATTCATGGACTTAATGAACCGAGTGTTCAGAGAGTTTTTGGATCAGTTTGTCATCGTCTTTATAGATGGCATTCTGATATATTCACACTCCGAGGAGGAGCATGTTGAGCACTTGAGGCAGGTTCTTCAGACTCTACGAGAGCATCAATTGTATGCTAAGTACGAGAAATGCAGGTTCTGGTTACCGGAAGTGCAGTTCTTGGGGCATGTTATTTCTGAACAGGGGATATCAGTTGACCCGAGTAAAGTATCAGCGGTGAGGGAGTGGGGACAGCCCACGACACCGACGGAAGTACGTAGTTTCTTGGGATTAGCCGGATACTACAGGAGATTCATTCGGGGGTTCTCCAAAATAGTGGGTCCATTGACGAACCTGACTCGCAAGGGGGTACCATATGTTTGGGAGGATGCTTGTCAATTGGCTTTCGACGAGCTGAAAGACAAGCTTACTTCAGCACCGGTCCTTGCTTTACCTAAGCCGGGCGTGGATTACCTGGTTTACACCGATGCCTCTTTACGGGGACTTGGGGGAGTACTTCAGCAGGAGGAGAAGGCTATAGTTTTTACCTCCTGCAAGCTTAAGCCGCACGAGAAGAATTACCCCACACACGACCTAGAGTTAGCAGCGGTCGTTTTTGCATTGAGGATATGGAGGCACTACTTATTGGGGGAGAAATTTTGCTTGTTCACAGACCATAAGTCACTGCAGTACCTGTTCACTCAGTGAGAGCTGAATATGCGTCAGCACAGGTGGTTAGAGTTTGTGAAGGACTATCAGTTCGACATACAGTACCATCCGGGGAAGGGCAACGTAGTTGCTGATGCGTTGAGTCGTAGATCGGTAGACGATGTAGCGGACGTCTTGAAAGCAAAATGAAAGGAGTTGGGTCACCAGGAAGCAGTAGCCCGTTCCTTCATATCTATCATGATAGTGACACCCGAGATTGTTACGAGGGTGATACAGGCGCAGACCGCAGACCCGTTTTGCCAGGAGAAGATTGTACGACTTTTGCTGAGGGAGCTGAGTCCTATTCTGTTAGTTCTGATGGGGGTTTGAGGTTTAATGGGAGATTGGTGGTCCCAGAAGGAGCAGACTTACGTCATACAGTGATGACCCAGTCTCACGGGTCCCGATTTGTGGTACATCCTGGGGGAGATAAGATGTATCAGGATATGAGGCGGAAATACTGGTGGAGTGGGATGAAAAAGGATATTGATGAGTTCGTGTCCAAGTGTTCTACCTACCAACTGGTAAAGGTGAACCACCAGAAATCGTCAGGGTTGCTTTATCCATTAGAAATACCCGCGTGGAAGTGGGAGAGTATTTCCATGGATTTTATTACATGGTTGCCTACATCACAGCGGGGCCACGACTCCATCTGGGTGATTGTGGACCGTTTGACCAAGGTGGCTCATTTTTTGCCGGTGCGGACAGACTATACCACGGGTAAGTATGCTCAGTTGTTCATTGCCGAGATTGTCAGATTACATGGGGTGCCCCTGAATATTATGTCAGATAGAGACAAGATTTTCATGTCGCGTTTCTGGGAGAGCTTTCAGGACGCTATGGGTATAGAGTTGAGGTTGAGTTCAGCTTATCACCCACAGACAGATGGACAAATAGAGCGTAAAAATCAGATGTTGGAGGATATGCTACGCATGTGTGTCCTTGATTTTGGAGGAGGTTGGGAGTCACATCTTCCACTGGTAGAGTTCGCTTATAATAACTCTTATCATTTCACGATTGGCATGGCTCCATTTGAGGCTTTGTATGGCAGGCTTTGTCGTTCCCCAACTTGCTGGCTAGAGGTGGGGGATAACAAGTTGCTCGGATCAGAGGTGATTCAGGAAACCTCCGCTAGGATTGAGATGATCACGAGTCGCATTCGAGTAACCAAGGACAGGTAGAAAAGCTACGCCGATGCAAAACGGTTCTTCCGGGAGTTTAATGTGGGGGACCAAGTATTACTACGTGTATCTCCTATGAAAGGAGTGATGAGGTTCGGGAAGAAAGGGAAATTGGCCCCGAGGTACGTGGGACCATTTCCCATTATCGAGAGGATCGGGTCGGTAGCATACAAATTGGGGTTGCCAGAACATTTACATCGCATCCACGATGTATTCCACATCTCGTCGTTGAGACGATTCCTTCGGGATGATATGGCCCATACCCACATCGCGATAGAAGAGATAGACTTAAAGCCTAACAGCTCTTACGAGGAGAGACCAGTGGCTATCTTAGACCATAGCGAGAGGAGATTGAGGTCGAAGGTAGTTCCACTTGTACGAGTCCAGTGGGAGCATCATAATGTGGAGGAATCCACCTGGGAGCGCGAGGCAGATATGCGCGAGAGATACCCAGATTTATTCTTACCAGGTATGCCTTATTTTCCGAATTTCGAGACGAAATTCCGTTATTAGGGGGGAGTATGTAATACCCCGTATTTTTATGCTTTCTAAATTTGGGAATTTATTAAATTAAATGTGAGTTATTAATTTAATATAAATTCGAAAAATAATTATTTTTATAATCACTAACGTGATGAGAGTTAGTAATCATTAGAAACTTGTTGAATATTACTAATGAGTAAAGTAATATAATATTGGTACTATTAAATGTCACGAGTGAATAAAATGACAATTTTATAAATTTGAGTCGGAACGCGCCCATGTCGCGTCCTGACTAATTATTGATTAATAAAAGTGAATAAATTATAAGTCACTCGTATGGTCATTTTGAGTGCGCCAAAGTATCCGGAAGGGTCGAAATAGTCAGAAAAGTGTACCGGGGGGTTTAGTTTGGGTCTCGGGGCATTTTTAGGCCTATTTAGCACCCCGGGAGGTCGTTTTGGACATTTCGTAATTTTGGGTAATTAAACCCACTAAAATTACAAGGTTATATCAGATGCTTAGGGTTTCCTTCTAGGGTTAACACAACCAAAAGCAAGTGACGGCCATTGGAGAAGGAAGGAGAGAGCTTGCGAAGGAATTCTAGGCCGAAAACCCCTCCGTTTGCACCGCCGTCACCGCCAAACGATAGATCACGTCGCAAGGATCATAACCACACTGATTTCAGCACAATTAGAGACCAAAAAATTCCCAGGCAAGTATTTATCTTGCTTAATTTCTTTAATGCATCATTCATATTAGCTTAGGGTTGATTAGGATGAGTTTCATGAAAGAAAACTATGTTGGAGATAGGAAAATTGCATGCAGTAATGATATAAATGATAATCTGGAAATCCCCTGATGGATTATAAGTAGAATTTCTGGAGAAAGAATGATTTGAATTAAGTTACAGAAATTTTTAGGGTTCATGAGAATTGTATAAATTTGGGCACTTTTAATCCATGAATCTTGATGAAAATTCGCATGCTTTACGTTAAATATTGTCCATTTGGGTTTAGGACGTTTGTGGTATAAATTTCTGGGAGTTTGGGTGTTAAAAATCTGGATTTGGATGATGTTGGATGATAGAACCCGTAACTGGTATTCTGCAGATTCGCCATACCTGTTTGATCGATCGATCGAACCAGGAGTGTCGATCGATCGACGCATCGATCGATCGAGCTCCTGCCATCGATCGATCAACCCCTCCTAGCAGACTCATATTTCCCCTTCTAAATAGTTGAATTCAATTTAAATGAGTAATAATCTTTGGACATCCTTATTAAAATATTTTGGGAGATAAAGAAGACCAGTAGGACCTGTTAAAAATATGAAATCTTTAATGTAAGACGAGATTTATATTTTTCGGGGATGTTTACATATAAGGGACGATGGAACTGCGTATTAAAAAGGGGAGACGAGTAAGGTAGTTACGTTAGAAAATAAATGAGTACCTACTGAAATTACACTTGGGAGGATAGGAATCTACGAGTGTCACTTGATAAGTTGAGATAATCCCACAAATTAAAGTAAGAAACGAACCGTTATACGTGATAACTAAATAACGATTAATTGCAAATATCATAATTATGGGTCGTGAGTATGTACCTAAACTTGATATAGTAATAGTAGTATATTTATATGACTGTGTTTATGCATATACTATATACGTGTGAAAACCATTCCCACGCTACTTGTTATCCCTGAGGTTACCGTGCTGGGACAGTCTTATCTCGATGGGACCTTTATGGGGGATATTGACTCGTACCCTAGAAGATAGAAATCCTTTGGTACAGGCTAATCGGATCGATAGTCAGACGGTCCTAAGAGACGTGGGGGCATATGGTGACCTCTTAAAGACCAGAAATCTATGCTTCGCCTCAATATTGTTTGTGTTTGTGTCAATACAGTTCGAGAGTGATTCTGAACTTGTATTTCCCTTAGTACGAGTGATATGGGGACTGGATAGCAGAGTATGCCCGCACCATAATTATTATGTGGGGTGTTGTTGGAATATATATATTATATGAGTAATTAATATATATATTAAATTCTGAAATTTGTGAACTACCTCCTGTGTTTATAAGAGATGAATAATGATTTCAATTTGGAAATACGTGTTTGAAAAGTATAGTATGTTACTAGGAAACTTTATTAGCAAATAAAGTTAAAATGAGAACTTTGTTATTAAATGAAATTTACTTCTTAAACAGTTGAATTTTTCAGTTTAAATCTTACGAGCAACCTAAGATAAGATAAGTTAAACCGTTGGGAAGGTTAGTGCGGTAGGTGTGCACATTAGAAGGGAGGTGAGAATTTCTCAAGGGAGTGTCGTACTAATATGTTGTTGCATTGGCCAGTAAACATTTTAAATACTTGCTAAACAAATTTTAAATCATTTTTACAATCGGGATCTGACCCGTTTCCATTTTCTTTTCTCTCTTGTATATATATGTATGTATTACAGTTACCCAGCCACAGGGGCGGTTTGCATAGGATCCTTTGGAAGGAACGCGCTGCAGCTTAGGTGGGAGTTGCATGCCTCTTGCTTAGACGACCTCATTTCTTGATTCCTCTTCTAGCACTATTTATTCAGTTGGGCATGTGTCGCCCTTTTCCATTATTCAGTATTTATCGGATATTGTGATTTGTTTATTTCCAGTATTTACACTTTGGGATTTATTACTGTCAGGATGTTTTCCTTTAAGTTTTAATATTGGAATTACTTAGTTGGATGTTTAATTAATTGGATTGTTTGTTCCAGTATAGTTGTTGTGTGATTCTTTAATTATGAATTACGTAAAGTTTTAAATGTTGTTTTTTATAAATAAAATTTGAGAAGTAATGTCTAAAATGGTTTTGACACTTAGCTTAATTATTTAGGGTGTTAAATTGGAAAAGTTATTTTTACGACAGTGATGTTAAGAATGAACCAACCGTTCACCTTGATTTTAATTTAATAAATGACTGATCACCCGGTATTTAGTTAAGCGGGGTGTCACAAATTATTATTTAACATAAGGTTTAAAAGACTAAGGTTTGATCTCAGATAGGAATAAAGTAAGGACGAATTGAAAATAGGCATGTCTGAGATCGCATTGCATGTAATTTTCAGCCACACGTCATACTTGATCTATGTCATTAAATATATTTAGTATGGTGATCGGTGATGGATCAAGTTATGAAATAAATGTAATAAAGTTCTCTTTGGTCTCATACTGGTATACGAGATGGGCCATATTGATTCGGGAGATGTTTTAAGAATAGATAACAAATATGGTGAGCATTTAATGTTATCAAATAAATTGCCTTAGGAATTAATATGTAGCCCAAGTGGGAGATTGTTGGAATATTTCTAATATTCTAATGTGAGTTCACATATTAAATAGCAATTATATTTGGGCTTTTATTCTAATTAGACTAATAAAGTGATCCAATTAGTAGAGCCCAATAAGACATCTAAAATGAGTATGGGCTTTGTAATCTGTGGTTACTCAAGAGTCACTTACTGGTTCTCAAGAGTCACCTAATTAGAATTTATGGGTGTCTAATTAGATGCCTATATAATGAAGAAATCTGGTCCCCAAGGCTAATGTACTCATATACTCCCTTCCTTATTTCCTATCACTGAGAGAGAACTCATAGAGAGAGGGATTAGTATATAAAAGGCCTCTAACCCCTAAATCTGAATCACCATCATGGATTCAGGTACACAGTTCTAAAAATTTTATTGTGTAATTTTGATAATCTAATATGTTGATATTAAGAATTTCATCCTAACAATATTTTTAATAGAATGGTGCCTCTGGAGAAACAACATGGGCATTTATCATGACTACCTATGAAGAACTAATTCTTTGAAAATGGACTTAAGTCTGAATCAGATTCGAATTGGGTGCGAGTGCAACCTTAATTTGCCCCGATTCAAACCTAAGAAGAATCGGGAAAAAATAATTAAATTTGAAATTTCGATTCACGGAGATTATTTTTGGATTCCTGTTGGATTCATTTTTTGCTGAAAATTGATAATTATAAAAAAACGGGATGATTTTTTAGAGTTAGAAAAAGCTAAGTGATTCAATTTATAAACTTAAACTTTTAAAAACAACAAAATTGAACAATCCCAAATCATCTCAAACATAATCAACCCCTTACCTTACGAATTGATGAAGCCCCAGACCCCATTCAACCCACTTTGGCTTGTCTAGCTTGTTTTATTAGTTTTGTGGAATAATTCAAAGCTTCAATACTTAGTTTATGAGGTTTAACCTTTATAGCGTTATTTCTTTGTTATTGATGTTTTTTAGTTTACCTTTTCCAATTGTGAATACTTTTTCTCCATATTTGATTATTAAATTTATGATGTTTGTTATTCTGACTCGTCCAAGCTACGTTTGGATTCTTCATACATAGGGGTAAAGTCAGCGGACATTTGCCTCTCTGAGACCCTGCAGCTAAGCCGGGGCATTGTGCACTGTGTACGACCTTTTGTTTTTCTAACTCGTAAAAATTTATAAATGAAATATTGTTATAGTTGGTGATTGGCAAATTTTTTCTATGATGAATATCTATCTATATCAATTAATGAATAATATATTTTATATATTCTTGCCGCACTCGCATCTGTGCTTCTTAAATGACAACATACAATTTGGGAAACAATTAAACATACCTTTTATATTGTGTTGTATATTCTTAATTGATGTAGTCCACTAAGACTTTTGATTCAATAAGAAAAATAATCATTTGTTAAAGTTGAATTTTTGGATACTCTTCAAATAGTGAAAACACAAGGGTTAAGGAAGATTGATTTACTTAGTATTGATTGTAACACAAGTGGTAGAGGTAGGCCTAAATTGATTTGGTGAGATATTATAATAAAAAACATGATATCATTTTGTTTAATAGAAAATATTACATTGAACAGAAGGAATCGAAAAATAGAATTCATGTAACCGCCTCAAAAAATTAGGAAAAGACTTTGTCGAGCTGAGTTGAGTAGTTAGTTCAAATAGTTGACCCAAGCCACGTTTACATTACCACACTTTTTTCAAAATATTTATTTTTTGAGGGATCTAATACAAGTCAACATGGAACTATATATTTTTCAAAATGTCTACTCATACATCTAATATCTAAATATAATTTTGGTGTCTCGTCCTTAAGATTGCGAGGTGGTTGCCTCCTTAGAGCATCCACAGTGGTGGATGCTCTGAAATGTAAACTTGTCGTACCAAAAGTGGATATTGCCTTTCTTCAAGAGGAGAGGTTAACAGTGGTGGAAATGGTAAATACTTCCTACGAACTAATGTTGTTCGTAGGAAGTATCAAAATATTTTCTACGAACAACATTAGTTCGTTGGAAGTATCAAAATATTTTTTACGAACAACTGAAGTTCGTCAGAACCTAAATACGAGTTCCTACGGACTTCATTTGTTCGTAGGACATTTGTTCGTAGGAATTCCTACGAACAAATGAAATTCGTAAGAACCATTTGCAAATTCAGTAGTCGTTCAGCAAAATTACAAATTCGCTGCCTTTTCTCTTACAAAATTTATAGATTTCACTCCACCATTGGAGAGCCCTTAGTTTGAAAGTTTACAAATTTTGTTGTTCGTTTCTTTCACCACTACGAATGCTCTTATATATCTCTTCTATTCTCAACTTTTGGTGTCTCCTCTTTGAGAATGCCACGTGGCTGCCTCATTATATATATCTTGTATTCCTAACGAAACTTTTTTCAATTATGTATCCAAATCGTCTACATTCCTAATGTGAAGGTGAAATGCCCAAACTTCCATCAGACTTTTCCTCTTCTTTCTCTTACAGCGAATATAAGACAGCCATCCGAATTTTTTGACTCACTTTCTTCCCCTATTGCATTGTACTCTTGGATTGTTTTCTATGGTTGAGGTTTTGGGTCGGTGGGTTTGGGTGATGATAGAACCGGGCTTTGGTTCGGGTATGGACTATGGGTTCGCCGGGGTTGAGCAGAGGCTGCCATGGAGGTTGGCTTTCGGGAGGTGGATTTGCTGGCCAGCTGCTTAAGATGAACTGACCAGATTTGAGGCCAGGTTACCTCTTAAAATCAAAGTGAGGAACTGTAGAAGCTACAATTAGTATCTCTAATAAAATCTAAGGCCAGGTTGCCTTAGATTCCTTTTTTTTTTTTTAACTTTCAATCCCATTCTCTCTGTCATTATCTTCTCATCTTTGTATAACCGTGAGCGATTGCACTGCTTATGGTAGGATGATTCAGTGACAACAACTCAACATCACAGTTTCAGTTTTTAGTTTTTTAATGCGATGTAAAGGAGATAAAGTCTGGTGGAGATTTTTGGGATACCAAGCTACGCCCATAACCATTACCGGGGTACTTTTGGTTTGGACATAGGAAAGGATGATGTAGAAAGAGATTATATGATCGTATATGTTTCTACGTATTGGTGGGTCTGTTTAGGTGATACTAGGCCATCTGTAATGAAATGTGTAAATTTGTAATTTTACACATTTATGTTTTACAATGGGTAAGAAAATGTGTAGTTGGAGGAGAGAGAAAATATCAGGGGAATGCAAATCTAAAAACGGTCGATACACAATGTGTAAGTAAGCCCCAGACGTTCTGGACGTTAAACATATATCCGCCTAGACTGGGCGTTAAAAAGAATACCGTCCAGATTTCTGCGCTCCTATATATTGTCCGCCCAACCTCATTTTTGAAAAAAAAAAGTAATATCCAAACAATAACTTTTGTAACGACTAAAACATATTCACAAAATCTGGGCGGTAAAATGTTGTCCCCCCAGATTAGGGCGGTAAAATGTTTAACGCCCAATCTCCTTCACGTCCTCATTTTGCAGTGTCCCAGTGTAAAAATTTGACTATCAATCTAAGGAAAAAAAATGTACATTTACATCTCCACGTCCTCATTTTGCACTACACCACTACATTTGACCTTAATGGGAGTATAAAGAGGTATGTATTGTATTTTTGTAATATTATGAATTATTTTTGTTGTTATTGGTATAATATATATGACACTGATTTATAATTAGAAATCAGAGACGACTTTCTTTTATCTCATTTAGGAAGAAAGTTAGACACACACACACACACACACACACACACACACATATATATATATATATATATATATATATATATATATATATATTGTTACTGATAGGAGCAGGCACTTTAATTTATATAGATGTGTGTAATGCAAATTTCAATATACATCATTTGATTTAGTTGATTTTTTTATTAATAAATTCTCCTTTGAAAAATAGAAATTGGTATTTATAAGTGCATGTGTTGGAAAAATAATGCATTATTTTTAATTTGTATAATATAAAATGCAAAATACTTTATCAAAGGGCATACCGACATTGCTCCTGAATAAATGCCTTTTGGGTATCTGAATTGCAAATCCCTGTTATCTTGCAATTAGTATACTTTTGTGCAATGTATAAACATAGGGATCCCCACCCGCATCCAACATCAAGAACAGTTTGCCCATCCTTTATTTGCGACTTCTCACAATAGGACTCCAACATTGCTTCCTCAGCATCCTCTAAGGTGCTGGAGTTTTCAGGGAAGTAACAACAACTGCATCAATACATGCATGAACCAGATTACCAACCAAAAAAAAATTAGAAACAAACATAATCATGTATAAACCAGAGTATTTCAAGGATACCAGAGCTCAACAAAGGGAGAGGTCAAGAATTTAATTTAACCCGGGGGGGGGGAATACAATCATATGTTTTTTATCACTAGTTAGAAAATTTAAGGTGTCAAATTTAGTATTTTTATCACTAGTTATAAAATTTAAGGTGTCAGAATTTAGGTTGTTACTATTGTTTAATTGAGGTTGGGCTAAATTCTATTATTAATACCTTTTTGCCTCATTTTACATGTACTATAGAGGTATACATTTTAGTACATAAAATGTCGTACTCGACGCAGAAGGCTCCTTCTTAAGGCTTAATCTCCATGCATATATGAAGAGGTTGCTCCCATACACAAGGGCAATTGCCATCATACTAAGGTACGATTTGTATGTTTTAGTACATGTAAACAAAATTGTCCACAAAGGTCAGAGTGGTCATTTCCTACTTTTGTCTATTAAGCCTTTATTATATTGTTATCGGTGATCATATTTGTTCCCAAATCTGCTCACATTAGGATTACTTGTCAATGGTTGATCAAATTTGATAGATTCGCCCTCGGTGTCATCTGGTGCATCCACTATAGTTATTTCGTATCCCCCCTTTTCTTTTTGTATGATTTTGCTGAGCTAATGTAGCATTATAAACTGAGTAATTCTATTTGTACCTAGGATTCGTACATAACTATATGTATAGACTAACATGTCATGTCTGTATTGGTCCGTGTCTTGATTCCAATCGAGATACGGACCAATGCATACATGACACGTCAGTCTGTATATATGATTATGCACGAATCTTATGTACAAACAGAATTTTCTTTGTTCCCTTTCCCTTTAGTTTTACCTAAATAGCTTAAGCAATTCAAACCAATTTTTATCCATTTTGGTCGGAATATTGCCGAGATCAGTCTAGCCAAATTTCTAACACAGGCATTGTCACCCCAACATTTTCCTCTTTTTTGATTTTTTTCAGTTCGGCGACATTTGTTTTGTCACCCCAACTTTTTCATCTTTTTTGTTATTCTTAATTATTGGAAAAGACGTTGTGCCCGGAGTTAGAAACTTTTGCATTTTGTATTTTGTTAAATGTAGGATTTTGGATATGGGTGTTGATATTCGCATTCCAAAAAGATCTCCTTAACACCAAAAAGAAAAAGTCATTTTTTTTACTATTCAACCCAACAAAATCGTACCGCTAATCTTAGCCGTGGTATCGATTTTCACGGTACTCATTTTCACCGCTAACCCTGACTGTGGTATCATTTTCACAGCTTTAATAGTCATTTTTACGACCAATCTTGGCCGTAATACTCATTTTCACGATCAACTTTGGCTGTAATACTCATTTTCACGGCCAACCTTGACCGTAGTACCCATTTTCACGATCTGTGGTGTTAAGGAGATAAAAATGAATTTTTTGTAATGTTTTGAAGAATTTTTTGGGATGCGAATATCACTGCCCTTTGGATAGTTTGCATCTATTGTACGCACCATACTACATTTCATAGTGAAAGGAAAACAAGGTGGTCCCTGCTTACATGCTACAACTTTCATACTCTAGCAAATATTCTACGTTCAAATGATCAAAATTTTTGTTCAAAGACACGTGAGAACTCAATCAAAATTATTTACCTGTATTTGAGATTTTCCCCAAGAACGAGCTTGAAGAAAGAGGTAGGTATCTCATAATGTTGAGCCTTTGTCGCATCAGTGTGTATGGCTATAGGCATTTCTTTTAATGCTGCAAATCAGGTCGGATTAATCAAAAACAAAAATACATTTCCACAAATTAAACAACCCAATATTAATACCAAGACATAAAGGCTACATGCTGGCAATAATATTTCTTTCACTACAAGAGCTGTAACAATATAACTAATGGACTGCAAGTATAACAGATAACATTTGAACCGAAATTTATCGTATTTAAAATCCAAGGCTTGAAAATGGAATATTAAACATTTTTTGGACTGACTTAGAATACATTTGGTAGAGATTTATCTTTCTAATATACTTAGAAAACATTTTTTAGGATGTAATGAAAGAATTTTTTAATCAAAATATGGTAGAGATGGCCACTTTCATCTCCATCAAAATTTGCTAAAAATTTAGGGAAATGAGAGGGCGACTTTTGTTTGAAACTCAAAACTGGGATTTTCGCTGACATAGAGTGCCATCATTGGTTGATTCCTTATGAGCGTGGGTTCGCATCAGCGACATTAATCAATCGTGACTCGCCATGTCAGCGAGTCCCAATTTTGAGTCCCCGTATAAGTACCAAAAATTAAACATTTCCTTTGTAAGCTACAGCAAAATTACTTCAAAAAGTAGCGAACTTTTAATTAGGCGATGTTATTATTAGGTAAAAAGAATATGTTGTGTTTTAACTTAATTATCCTAATGTTAAGTAAGTAATTTTAAGGCCCAACTTACTACATTTTTAATTCAAGGAGTAAAATAAAATTAGTCAAGTGATTGAAGGACATAAGGGTAAAAATGCTTCGTAGAAAACCAATTTAGTTTGGAGAGCATTTTTTGTCCGTTGTCTCATCTATATTCCACATCGCTCCACTCTAGTGAGCCCTTTGGCTTAGATGTCAAGTGGGTTTTGTTTTTGGGGGATTTTGTATGAGACGACCTCGTTTTGTCTCCCTCTCGAAAAGTTTAAGTTAATATATACCAATTAAACTGTGTAATAGGTAATTTTGCAATTTTTTGACTTTTTGGCACACTTTTCCCCTCAATTGTTATTACTTTAAATTTTGGTGCACATACCAAAAGAGACTAAAGCCATGGGTATGATTTTTACACCAAAAATTTTATTTTAAAATATTTTTTATATAAAATATCATATGAGTACCTAATATTTGTACAAAACACTAAACACACACAACACCACATGTAGCTTATCTCATATAAAAATTCAAAAATTTTTAAACCACATTTTTCCATTTTCCCTCTCTCTCTCTAACTTTTCTCCCAGACCTCTCTCTCAAATGAAAATATATTGCATAAATCCATTTAATAACCCTAATATGAATATTGGTAATATATTACGTAAAAAAGGAAATAGACAAACTCGGTTTTAAAAAAAAACAAATAAATCTGCGAATCCGAAACCCACGGCCACTTGCCACCGTAACAACTGTTTTCACGACCGAAGTGTAGATTCATTTTGGTTGTATCTCACCGTAATTTACTTACCATGCTCACTTTTCACCGTAATGATTGTTTTTACGGCCACTTCCAACCGTGAATAAATAGGTTACGGTTATAATCCATCAAAACTAATGGTCACTTATGGTGATCGAAAGCCATAAGTAGAGTAATCCCATGGTTATTTTTTTAATCTTAGTTTCGTTTTTCAAGTTAAGCGTACGTAGATTCATTTTGATTGCATCCCACCATGATTTTATTTGTTTCGGTTGCTTTCCACCGTAATCCACTTATCACGATTACTTGTCCCCGTAAAAACTGTTTTCACGGCGACTTCTAATCGAAACTAGTCATCACTTTCGGCGACAGGGGACCGTAAGTCTAGTAAACTCAGTTTTTTTTTTTAATTTGATCTTCGTTTTATAAATAGTTTTAGACATTATGTATTTTGTATAGGTGTTTTGCATATTATTGCAATGTATTTTTAGGATTTTGGAGGCAAACGAACAAGGTGAAATAGTTAGGTTATTTTGAAGTTGAAGAGTTTTTAGATTTTGTATTATATAATATTAACTTTGTGGTACTAGTATGTGTGTATTTTTTTTGTTTATTTTGAGCTATATTAGATATTTTTTTAGCAAAAAAAGATACAAAACTTTTAGACGTTAATAAAATTTGTATATAACTTTTTTATGGTGTTTTGGAGTAAAATTTTTGATGTATTTATCCTACCCTAAAAACATTATCTGCAGAGGAAAAAAGAGTTTTTTTTTTTAGAGAGAGAGAGAGAGAGAGAGAGAGAGACAATGTACGAATTGTAGGAGTTGTGATAGCTGAAGTTGAGAGGAGGATTTGTAACCGGACCGAAGATCGCTAGCTACCCGCAGACGAGCGAGCCTCCTTATCACTGTGTCCGGTAGTAAGTTACGCTCCAAGGAAGTTAACAGCAGCCGCACAGTAGCATCATACGATGACTTCACTATAGAATTCATCTCTTCAGATCTCAACTCTCTCTCGGTCTAGATATGCTTTGTCAATACAACTTCAAACCAAGAGGAAATCTAATCTAATATATATATATATTAAAAAATGGTGAGTAGGGGTTCAGATGAGTGGGTTGAATAAAAAAAAGACAAAAACACAAATGGATAAAAACGAGAGAGGATATATAATATATTATCCCAGACCCATTTGCATATGCATACAACACAGCCCATGCCATGGAATGGAAAGTTTACAAATATGGTCAGAGCATTATGGAATTCACGTGCATTCTGCCCTTACCGAAAGATAGGAAGATATGTGAAAAACAATTCATCCTAGATATGTGCAATAACAACGCTCGATCCTCCTCGCTAAACTGAACATCAATCCGGTTCAAATCGTTAATCAAAGCATTGAAGACATTTATATGCTTCATCATATCACTGCCCTCCTTCATTTCTAACTTGAAGAGCATATTCTTTAGAAACAATTTATTTGACAAAGACTTGCCCAAATAAATCTCCTCCAATTGATCCCACATGCCCTTGGCCGTAGTTTCCGATATCACGTGATTGAGCACATCATCCGTGATATACATTTCAATTGAAGAAATCGCCCTTTGATCAATATCGCTCCATTCGACTTCGGTCATATCCACCGGACGTTTTTCCATACCCAACAATGCTACAACCAACCGTTGTTGAACAAGAACACTCCGCATCTTTCTTTGCCACAAGCCAAAATTAATTTTCTCATCAAAAGGTTTTATCTCAAACTTCATTGAGCCTCCGGATCCATAACTAGGATCCCACTTCTTAGAGCCTCCGCTTTTAGAAGTTTATTCAAGAGTACGCAATACCTCTTCCGCCATTTGGAACAAATTCTAGAACTTATGCCAATATCACTCAAATTGATTCAAGCCGAACCAAAATACCGAGCAAACCAAGCAACTAAAGCTCTGATACCACTTATTGCGCTAAAACAGTCATATGTTAAGCAACCAAGATCATAAAACTCACTTTGGAATTTTACCAAATACTTGGTGTGCGGAAAACACCCAAGATCTTGTTCCTAATGAAAACCAAGTGTGCAAACTCAAAACGAATCCAACCAACAATCAACAAGTAGGATAACAAGAACACACAAGCAATCAAAGTAATGGAATGACAACAATATAACGTGGTTCACCCAAACAAGGGTTACATCCACAATGGTAGGATTTCTTCTTTCTTTGATAAATGGAGGAACCACAAGGTTACACACTCAAACTCTTTATCTCTCCAAGAAAGTCACTCACAAACCAAGCACAAGAACTAATCTTAAACAAGAAGCTCTCACTCACTTTTCTCTTTGAAAAACTCACAAAATGTTCACTCTTGCTGGAAAAAACAGCACTGCCTTAAAAACAGAAAATGGGCTTCTATTTATAGATTTTCCTCAAAGTGGCAATTTTGTAAATATCGAGAAAAAAATTGTTTATCTCCCAAAACAGCCGTGAACTAACAAGAAGCCATCGGAGAGCCAAAATACACCACAAGATCATTTCAAGACCTCTAAACTTCATTTATATATAAAATTGTACACAATAATACACTGGGACAATTATCAAAACAAACTAATTATGTTATAACAGACTAGTTACACAAACTAACTCTGTTATAACAGAGTATAACAACTATTTAATTGTCTCAGTATGCCCCCTCAAACGAGACAGATGGTAATTAAGAGTGAGCTTAGTGGAAAGATAATCAAGCCGGCGATGAGATAGACGCTTAGTCAAGCCATCTGCAGTGGGAACATATCTCACTTTAATTTCTTTAGCTTGCAACTTTTCTCTAACATAATGAATATCAAGTTCAATGTGTTTAGTTCATGAATGGAATACATGATTAGAAGCTAAAGACTTGGCTCCTAAATTATCATACCAAAGCGCAGCAAGTGTTGGAATAAAAAGTCCAATTGCCTTTAGCAAAGACTATAACCACATTAGCTCAGTTGCAGTAGAGGCGCCTATATTCAGATTATGTGCTCGACCTTGCAATAACATTCTGCTTTTTGGATGACCAATTGATGAGATTTCCCCTTAGAAAGATACAATAGCCACTTGTGGACTTTCTATCATTGATGTTACACGCCAAGTCAGCATCTGAATAACCTTCCAAAAGCAAGTGAGAAGATGGCTTGAAATGGAAACCAAGACCAATGGTGCCTTTAAAATATCTTATTGCACATTTGCAAGCATTCCAACGAGCAACTATAGGATGTTTAAGAAACTGACTCAGCTTATTAACTGAGAATGAAGTGTCAGGTCTTGTCATGATGAGATATTGAAGAGCACCAATGGTACTTCTATAAAGTGTGGGCTAATCAATATTAAAACTATTTTTAGTAAAAAAAAATTGCACTAAGTATCATAGGAGCATGACAAGGCTTGGAGTTTATCATGTTGGTTTTAGTGATAAGATCTACAATCTACTTAGTTTGAGTAATATGGAGACCAGAAGTTGTTCTGTGTGCTTGAAAACTAAGAAAATAATCAATTGAGCCTAGGATCTTCAAAGAAAACTGCTTAAATAAGGATATCATCAACGTATACTAAAATAAGTAGCAACCTACCTTACACTATGCAAAAGAATAAGGAGTTTTCTAAAATTGAGTTTTGAAAACGCAATTGCATAAGGACTCCCTTAATTTTGACAAACCATGCTCAAGGGGGCTGTTTAAGTCCATATAGAGCTTTTCTAAGCTTGCAAACATAGGTTGGTTTAGTAGAATCAATAAACCCGTGAGGTTGTACCATAAAATTTTTTTCTTGCAAATCACCATTTAAAACAACATTATTTATATCAACTTGCTTAATAACCCATCCTTGTGAAACAACAATAGTAAACACTACCCAAATTATTGAAGCTTTCACTACGAGGCTGAAAGTTTCAGAAAAATCAATGTATGGGGTTTGTTGAAACCCTTTTTCCACCAATCTAACTTTAAACTTATCAACCGAGCCATCTTCCTTGAACTTTATTATAAACACCCACTTGTTTTGAACCAAAGACATTCCTTCAATAAAAGACACTAAACACAAAGTATCATTGTTCAATCCACATCCAGCATTTCCCTAGAACCCACCATTGTTCAATAGGCTCTAGCTGACTCAAACTAGAAATTAGCAAAGACAAATGAATACAATGCTCTTATGAGAAATTTCACATGGTCCCTAGTTCCCTTCACCTCATATATGCATGTTGTTGATAACAAATGGGTGTTTAGAACCCACTTTCATCCAAATGGAAGTCTTCAATGATATAAATCTAGATTAGTTGCCAAAACAAACTGCAAGAGTTGACTATGATGAAATTTTTAGCCATGTGATTAAACCTGCTATTATTCGAGTTATTCGCACGTAGCAGTCACTTTTGGATGGGATACAACAAACTGATATCAACTATGCATTTCTAAACGGCGAGCTACACTAAACTATTTTCATATCTCAACCAACAGGCTTTGAAGATCTCTTTAAACCATAAAATATATGCAAATTACACAAAGCCCGGTATGGCTTAAAACAAGCTCTCACAGCTTGGTTTGATAAACTCAAATCTTCCTTAACTAGTGGGGGATTCACTAGCTCCAATTCAGATATCAGCCTCTTCATTTATATTAAGGGAGACATCAAATTATTCTGATTGATCTATATTGATGATACTCTGATCACGGACAATAACCCCATTCTCTTACAACAAGTCATTGATGATTTACAAAAATAGTTTTCTCTTAAAACACTTGATCTATTAGTTATTTTCTTGGTTATGAAGTACATCAAAATAGATCAAGTATTCTTTTTACTCAAACCAAGTGCGCTACTAATCTTCTTGTCAAGACTAATATGCTCAATCAAAAGGCAGTCCTACCCCACTTTCTTTAGTGCAAAATTGTTTTTATATGAGTCTACTATGTACAGAAGTACTATTGGAACATTACAATACTTAACCATGACCAGACCTCACACTTTCCTTCGGTGCAAAATTACTCTCTCTCTCTCTCTCTCTCTCTATATATATATATATATATATATATATATATATAAAACGTCTCCCGTAAGGACTCCATATGTTGCAGACCCTGGTACATACCGTTTTTTTAAAATAATAAAAAAATAATTTCTTTGATGAAACGTCTTGGATATGATGTCTACAGTAGAAGATCATATCCAATTTTTTTCATCAAAAAATTCAATTAAAAAAACCATTGAGATGAGTTGATATGTAAAAAAATGATATAAATATTCATTTTCAACCGTTGAAATGTTGGGTCAATGTCAGCCACTTTATTCTTTGAATTTTTTTATTGAAACTTCATGGATATGATCCTATCACTGTCGAGATCATATCCATGAAATTTCATAAAAAAAATTCAATCAAAAAGTGGGTGAGATGATCGCTAACATTTCAACGGTCGAAAATGCATATTTATACCATTTTTTACATATCACCTCATCTCAACGGTTTTTTTATTGAATTTTTTAATGAAAACAATTAGAGATGATCTTCTCACCGTGAAAATCAAATCCATGAAGTTTCATAAAAAAACTTGTTTTTTATTATTTTAAAAAAATTGTATTTTTTTATTATTTTAAAAAAATTGTATGTACCGGAGTCTGCTCCATAAGGAGTCCTTACAGGAGAAGGCCTATATATATGTGTGTGTGTGTGTGTGTGTGTGTGTGTGTGTGTGTGTGTGTGTAGCTTTGTAATTTTGTCTCTAGTGCGTTATATACCGAGGGCTAAAATCTAGTTGTACTTTAAACTTTGGTATGTATACCAAGGGAGATTAAAAACATTATCTTTATAGGGTAATAGTCATCAAGTCCCATTTACTTGGTCAATGAGGCAAGAGATCCTTTGACTAAGTTAATGGTGTCAAAGATCTACACATCGAAAATTCACAAAATTTATACATTTGGAATCTACTCATTAAGATCTATCAAACGACACCCATATTCGATCTTTTATTACGAAAAACGAAACAAATAAATTTATTGTTTCTATAAAATATCCAATTTTTTCGATAAAAAGTCCATTTTTTTTCCTGCAAAACTCTTCTTCACCAATTCGGGCGATGGTGCCGCTGGCGGAAACCAGAAAAAATAAAGAAATAACGAAGATATATATATATATATATATATATATATATATATATATATATAGAGAGAGAGAGAGAGGGGGGGGGAGGAGAAAGAGGAGGAGGAGGAGATAGAAACACTCAGATGAGAATTTCGACAGTCTCCGACGAGATTTTTCGATGAGTTGTTTTCGGCGAGTCTCCGATTGGGTGGGGTGGGGTGGGGGTGGGGGTGGAGGTGTGGAGAGAGAAAGAGTGTGAGGATATGTGTTTGTTTTAAAGAGAGAGAGAGTAAATGAGTTTCAAATGGGTTTATGTCAGAGTATATTTGTCTAAATATTTGTAGTCCATAATGAAAAAAGACTTGGGTCTTAAAAAAATTAATGGAATTTGATGCATCTTTCACCCAATAAATGGGATTAGCTTTGAATTCTCTCTCTCTCTCTCTCTCTCTCTCTCTCTCTCTCTCTCTCTCTCTCTCTATATATATATATATATATATATATATATATATATATATATATATACATTACTGCTTTTGTACGGATCAGTTTGCATTTAAAGAGTGTGGATCGGACATCTGTCATCTCTCGGTGAGCGCAAAAAATAGAGAGAGTGTGCTTATAATTTAGTCGATAATTTCTAGGTTCGCTGTCAGGTGATACATGTTTAGTTCGCACTCTTAAAATGCGGACCAGTCCATACAAGAACATTATATATATATATATATATATATATATATATAATGTTCTTGTATGGACTGGTCCGCATTTTAAGAATGCGGACCGGACATGTGTCACCTGGCGGTGAGCCCAGAAAAGAGAGAGAGAGTGCCTATAATTTAGGCGATAATTTCTAGGCGCACTGTTAGGTGACACATATCCGGTCCGCATTTTTAAAATGCGAACTAGTCCGCACAGGAGCATTATTATATATATATATATATATATATGTGTGTGTGTGTGTGTGTGTGTGTGTGTGTGTGTGTGTGTGTGTGTGTGTGTGCAGTGGCGGAGACACAGTGCTCCTGACCTGGGCACGTGCCTAGGCCAGAAAGCTAAATTCCGGATATTTTTTTTTTTTTTTACCCACATGTCTTAGCAGGGCTGCAACCTGCAGGGTAGTATGTGAGCTGGCCCAAAAATATGATATAGAAGCCCAAACACAATTAAAGCCCAAAAAAACCCTACTTATTTATCTCTTTCTCTTCACACAAACAGCAGCATCATTTCCTTCCAAAACACTACTAGTAAAAGCAGGCAAGGCAGCCAACTATTCATTTTCTTTACCCTTCTCTTTAAACTCCATCTTTATTTAAAAGACTCACAAGGTTTGTATTCTTTTTTTATTAATCTAAATTTTTTATTAATCTGATTTATATAACAACATTATTTTAATATCAGGTTGTATTCGTTTTTTATTTAGGATGATTCTTAGTCTTTTTTTTATTAAGTTGTTTATTTATGTTCATGTTATTATCAATTTGGCCTTAACTTAAAAACATTGTTGTTAATTATTAATTTGTAATTACTTAAAAAAATGTTATTAATCTGTTAACTTGAAAAAAAATGTTATTGATCTGTCATTAACTTAGAAAAATATTATTAATTATTAATCTGTTATTAATTATTAATCTTTTTTTTAATGTTATTAAGCATTTTTTTTATTAATGTTATTAAGCAGTTTTTATTAATGTTATTAAGCAGTTTTTATTAATGTTATTAAGCAGTTTTTTTTAATGTTATTAAGCAATTTTTTTTATTAAGCAGTTTTTTTTTATTAATGTTATTAAGCAGTTTTTTTTAATGTTATTAAGCAGTTTTTTTTATTAAGCTGTTTTTTTTATTAATGTTATTAAGCAGTTTTTATTAATGTTATTAAGCAGTTTTTTTTAATGTTATTAAGCAGTTTTTTTTATTAAGCTGTTTTTTTTATTAATGTTATTAAGCAGTTTTTATTAATGTTATTAAGCAGTTTTTTTTAATGTTATTAAGCAGTTTTTTTTTTTATTAATGTTATTAAGCAGTTTTTTTTATTAAGCAGTTTTTTTTATTAATGTTATTAAGCAGTTTTTTTATGTTAAATGTTGTTAATATCACCTCTTATTAAGTTAATGATGTTAATTTTTTATTCAGCTATGGAGAGATTTTTTAAAAGGGCTCGTGAAGACTCGGTCGAAACGCTAGTGTCCACTCCAATTGACACCAATGCTGTTCAAAATGAGCCTAGCCCAAATATAATTCCTCGAAGCCGAATTAATATTGACTTGTCAAATCTTCCTTCCGATCCTATTTTACGGCCACGCATTTCAGATTATGATGTTAATTATCAAGATAAAATTAGACGATCATACTTGCGATTGGGTCCTTGCCAACCATATTCACATACATTTCCTAAGACAAATATTGGAAACTAGGTTCGTCGTTTCAACACTGATTGGTTTGCTGAATTTCCTAGTTGGTTGGAATATAGTGTGAAGGAGAACTCCGCTTTTTGTTTGGTTTGCTACTTATTTTATAATGAGTCTCCCGACATAAATAAAAGTGATGTATTTGTTAGGGGTGGATTTAGTAATTGGAAGTGCAAACGGAGGCTAAATGAGCATGCTTTGGTCATCACACGGTGTACATGAGGAGTCAGAATTTATTGAATCAAGATCAACATATTGAGACAATAATTCATAAGCAATCCAAGGAGTGCCGAGTTGAGTACCACCGAAGGTTAGTTGCCACAATTGATGTGGTGCGATTTTTGTTGAGACAAGGGTTATCTTTCCGTTCTCATGATGAATCAGAAAAGTCGATGAATAAAGGTAACTTTCTTGAACTCTTAGAATTTCTTGCTCGTAGGGAGGCACTTCTTAATAATGTTGTACTTAACAATGCTCCTGGAAATTTAAAATTGACATCTCCCTATATACAAAAAGATGTTATAAATGCAATTGCTAGTGCGGTTATTAAAGAAATATTAAATGATCTTGGGGGGGATTTATTTGCAATATTAATTGATGAAGCACGAGATGTGTCGATTAAAGAACAAATGGCTATTGTTGTGCGTTATGTGGATAAGAGGGGTTTTGTGATTGAAAGATTTATGGGCATGGTCCATGTTCCGGACACTACGTCTTTGTCTTTAAAGGCCTCACTAGATCAATTTTTCAACAAACACAACTTGAGTATAAAAAAATTACGGGGTTAAGGTTATGATGGGGCAAGTAATATGCAAGGGACCTATAACGGGCTAAAATCACTTATTTTGAAGGAGAACAAGTCGGCATACTATGTATACTGTTTTGCACACCAACTTCAATTGGCACTAGTAAAAGTCGCAAAAGATCTTAAGCACATTGATGAGTTCTTTTTTAGTTTGAATATGATAGTGAATATATCTAGTGCATCATGTAAGCGACGAGACATTTTACGAAAGAAAGAGGTTGAGCGAATTTTCAGTCAGTTAGAACTCGGCGAGACATCAAGTGGTAGAGGGTTAAATCAAGAAACTTCCATGAAACGACCCGGAGATACACGATGGAATTCACATTATGGGACTTTGATTAATTTGATGGTTATGTTTGGGTCCGTGGTGGATGTTTTGGATGAATTGGGAGATAATGGTACGGATAGAAGAGGTGAAGCAGTGGCCTTGCAAATGAAGATGCAAACTTTTGATTTTGTATTTAACATGCATTTGATGAAGAACATACTTTCAATCACTAATATACTTTCTAAGTTATTGCAAAAAAAGGATCAAGATATTGTAAATGCAATGGACAGTGTGAGAGTTGCCAAGGGTCGTTTCCAAACAATGAGGGATGAGGGGTGGGGTAATTTATTGATGGAAGTATCTTCGTTTTGTACTAAATATGAGATTGTGGTTCCTAACATGGAAGATAACTTTTGTCTTTTAGGGAGAGTAAGGAGAGGTCCAGTGGTAACAAATTTACATCATTATAAAGTGGACATATTTTTCCAATGTGTGGATAAGCAACTAGTTGAACTTAACCACCGTTTTGATGAGGTGAATTCTGAATTGCTTATATGTATGACCGCATTTGATCCTAAATTTCAATTTTCTGATTTTGATGTAAATTTGTTGGTTCGTCTTTCTGAGTTTTATACTGAAGATTTCACGGAGGAAGAACGTATTGAACTTCAAGATGAACTTGTGAATTTTCAATTTGATGTCAAGTCAAATAGGCACTTTGATGAAGTGGAAGGAATAAGTGGATTGGCTAAGAAGATGGTTGAGAAAGGAAAACATCTAGCATATGGATTGGTCTACAGGCTTTTGAAATTGTCATTAATTCTTCTGGTTTCCACTGCTTCACTAGAAAGGGCCTTCTCTGCTATGAATATCATCAAGACTGATCTTCGGAACCGCATGGGGGATGCTTGGTTGAGTGATACATGCATAACATACATTGAAAAGGATGTGTTTGATGTAATTTCCAATGATGTAATCGTGAATCGTTTTCAAAAAATGAAAAATCGTAGAGGAATTTTGTAGAATGTAATGACAACTATCTATTTTAAATCATTGTATTTCATCTACTGATATGTAATTTTTCATGCATTTAATAGATTATTATAAGTTTTCTCTAAAAAAAAATCGGGGGCTACCGCCCCCGAACTCCCGTATTTTTCCTTCTGTGTCCAGGTCAACTTTAATTCCTGGCTCCGCCACACAGTGTGTGTGTGTGTGTTATATTGTTATACAGCTTTGTAATTTTGTCGGTAGTGCATTATATACCGATCGTTCCTACATCCTGTGAGGCTAAAATCTAATTAGTTTAAACTTTGGTATGCATACCAAAGTAAACTAAAAACTTTATCTTTATTGAAGAAAACAGATAATGTTTCTAGAATAAGTAGTCCACTGTTAAGTTTAAACATCATTTAGCTAATCTCATGGAAGTTAATTAGTTTGTATTATGTAACTGTCAATCTGTTAGTCTATGCCTCTATAAATAGTAACTGAAAAACAAACACATATATATATATATAATGAGCTTTTGTAATCTTTAGAGGAAAAAAAGTTTGAGAGAGAGAGAGAGAGACAATGTACGAATTGTAGGAGTTGTGATAGCTGAAGTTGAGAGGAGGATTTGTAAGCTGACCGAAGATCGCTTGCTAACCGCAGACGAGTGAGCCTCCTTATCACTGTGTCCGGTAGTAAGTTACGCTCCAAGGAAGTTAACAACAGCCGCACAGTGGCATCATACGATGCCTTCACTATAGAATTCATCTCTTCAAATCTCAACTCTCTCACTCT
Organism: Sambucus nigra; assembly: GCA_949130495.1. Lineage (NCBI taxonomy): Eukaryota > Viridiplantae > Streptophyta > Magnoliopsida > Dipsacales > Adoxaceae > Sambucus > Sambucus nigra. The sequence continues at coordinate 443,367,569 of OX422211.1, forward strand.
CACTCTCCCTCTCCCTCTCCCTCTCTCGCTCTGTATAACTATGTTTTGTCAATACAACTTCAAATCAAGAGGAAATGTTTCATTATCTCTGCATACCACCATGTTTTATTTATTGTTGGCAAAATTTCATTAAAAGACCCTATATTATTGGAGGTATAAAGGGTGCCCCTGGCCTAATTAATTACTAGGGGTGGGTGATAATTTTAAGTAATAGTAGGGGCCTAATGACTAGGATGGGTGATAATTTTGAGTAATACTGGGACCTTATTTGGAACCTTACTTTTTAGTTTGGCCTAAGTATGGTTCATTACAAATAATAATTAATGCTTGCTTGACTCGTCACAAGATAAGAAAAAGGTTGTCCATAGTATTATTGGACAATTTTATAAATGACAAGAAAGTGACATGATTGTCATGTTTGTGTCGTGTTAACGTATCTTTTCGTGTTAATCGTGTTCGTATCAGTTGAAAAAATATGATTTCGTGTCACCATAGCTAGGATAAGTTCAGATTCTAAGGATTAAGATATTTCATTAGTCCATGTTTAGCAGGGTCGCCATAGCTAGGACGAATCCATTTGGGAGCGAGAGAATACGATGAGTTCGCATTTATTTTGACGTAGATATGTGTTATTTCATGTGAATTCCAAGGAGGAAATGCTTTTTATTAGAGGGGAGTAGTAGTGGCAAAATGTGGCCCAAATAATAAAACAATCCATATTAGCCCAAGCATCTAAATATGGGGCCCATGTTTAAAAGCTATGAGTTAAATATGGGGCCCATATTTCAAAGCTATGAGTTAAATATGGGGCCCATATTTGAAAGCAAAAATCAAATATGGAGTTCAATTTAAAAGATACAAATCAATATAATACTCATTTTTAAAAAGTTATGAGTAAAATATAAGTTTTTTTTATATATACCTCGAATTGTAATACTTAATTTAGTAGAAAAATAACGGGTTGGCCCAACCCATATTTGGTCCGCCCATATTTGGCCCGGTCCACATTTAACCCAACCCACATTTGGCCCAACCCACATTTAGCCCAGCCCATATTTGACCCGCCCAAATTAGGCCCAGCCCATAATTTTGCCAGTACTAGAGGGGAGTATATAATACCCCCATTATTTTTTAGAAATTACTTAATTAATTAAAAGTGCAACCGAATGTAATTTGGAGCAATCAAATTTAGTTATGTGCCATTAGGATAAATTAAACTCGTGATGAATTTATACAATTAATAGAAGTAAATAATAATTTTTATTGATATTTGGTTTAATTAATTAATGGAAGTGATGCGGAAATTTTAATGTCATGTCTAATAACTAATTGTTTTGTGGGCTTAATTATTCCAAATGGGATTAGGTAGTGAATTTAACTTATGGGATCATTGGAACTAATTGTATGCAAGAGGAAGATAAGTGGGATTGTTATTAGGGGCAACGTAGAAAAATGATTGGTTAATATTTTTATTATGTTTATAGGACATAATAATTTTGCTATAAAATTATTCTCTAAAATTATTCAATACTAAAAATGTTTTTCTACTATCTTAAAATACAATTGCTCTTTTATCACCATCATTTTTAGCACTATCAACTTTTCTTTTATAAAAATAGTCTCTATTTTAATTGTTTTTAATTAAAGTTGTTTATTTTTTTAAGGAAAGGACTTATTAACTTTTTCATTATATTTCTAGGACACACAATAATTTTATTATAAAATTAGTCCCTAAAATTATTCAATATAAAAAACTTCATTTTACCATCTTAAAATACAATAGTTTTATAATAAATCAAAATTTATTATGACAATCCATTATATATAGGGAGAGGTTCAAACGCGAACATTAAAGAGCGAACATTTTAGTGAACATTCACAAAAAACCTTTGACAACCCATTAATTTTAATTCCTATATTATAATTGGTCTGCGCCAGCAACAACGGACATGCGTGTCAATCGGATATTTTTTTACACCTCACCTCCCCCCTCCCCCCTCTCCATTTCGACCTCCCCCGACTTTCAACCCAACAGCAGCTAAAAAACAAACCCACTGTCGAAAGGTTGGGTAGCTTCCGGGTTTCGAAGACAGCAGGTTCGTTTTTCCGGTGGTTGGAGCTGGTTGGTGGGTCGTTGGTTGTGTAGTCACCGGAGTTGGGTAGTAAGTGGAGTTGGGTAGTAAGTGGATTTGTCAGTGTTGAAGTTGTTTACGATGGTTGAGATTGTTTATGATGATAACTGGTTCAGGCCTGGGATCCTTCTTTTCCTTCTAGATTTTTCCATCACTATAGCAAAATTGTCCTTGCCTTTCTTCCATATACTCACGCATAAGCAGGCATACATGTCAGGCCCTGCTCCAAATAAGTGGGCAAACATTTTAGCTATCATTCCTGATAAATAGGGGGGGTAAAGTGTGTGTATTAAAAAACACTCGTGTCGTTTGCCGCTGACGTGGATCAATTATAATATAAGAATTAAAATTAACGGGTTGTTACAGATTTTTTGTAAATGTTCGCTTTTGAACCTCTCCATATATATATATATATATATATATATATAAGTAATCCCTATTTATTTGTCCTCGATTAAAAAAATATATATAAAAATAATAATTTATCATTTTGGGGGGGAAATGTAAATTTAACTATGAAGTTTGAGGTGATTTTCGATTTTGGACACAATATTTAAAAATTTGCAATGTTAGCCTTGAACTTTGAAAATTGATTCAATTGGACCCATAATTACAGTTGCCGTTAAGAATTGTAACCAATGTATTGGCTCAATGTCTTATGTGGCAAAAACATTATGTGGTCCAATAAGAGTTTGACTTGTAGCACCTCTTAAATACTATCTTTTAAGAATAAAAGAAAAATTAATAAACTAAAATTTAAATAGCATAAAAAATAAATTGAAAGAAAAACTCGAACATTTAGCTCTCTCACATCCCCACCCCACACCCCCTTCCCACCAACATCACCCTCCCCTCCTCTTAATCATCTGCACACGCGCGCGCACACACACACTATTGTGTGTGTGTGCGCGTGTGGGTGGATATGTAGGTAGGTATTATGTGTGTATTATCGGTGGGTCTATGTGTGTATTATGGGCATGTATGTGATATATGTATATGTATGGATGTTTTGGTAAATATGTTTGTGTATGCAAGGCTAATTATGTTGCATGCTCAAAATTTTAGTATTGTACGGTAAAATAAGTTGGGCAATTTACAATTAGGTCCATTGAAAATAATTTTTAAACATTTAAGGACAATTTACAATTATGTCTATTTGTTACGCCACTAGCGTGGACTTCTGCAAAAAGAGAATTAGTGGAGCTAAGTTTTTAAAATTTGTTTGTGAGGGACCTCAGAGTACTTTTCCCAAATAAGTTTATTGTATCAATACTGAAAATATAATTTCACAGTAACAAAGCAAATATATTTTTGCAAACTAATAATGATAACATGTCGAACGTAAAATGATAAAGAGTGGTGTAATATTATTACATCTAAAACATCAAAAATTAAGTAGAAAACAAGAATTGACGATGAAAAATTAACTTTGCACTTTGGCGAAGGATTAGTTGTAGTGGAGTTTTGATGACATTCGCAGTCCAATACTGGAAAATAAAATAGATTTAGTATTTTTTCAAAATAAAACACCTAATTCTAATTAAAAAAATAGGTGCCAATTTTTTTTTTTTGAAAAAGTAAATGATAAAATTGAATTTTTTTATAAAGTAAACTTTAATTAAGAACAAATAAAATAAAGTCAGCACCTCCATTACAATTCTTAACGACAATGTAATGGAGAGCATAATTGAATCAATTTGTAAAATTTAAATTTATCATTATATCTGTTAGAACGGCGGGTCCAAAATAAAAAATCACCTCAAACTTTAAGGCTAAATTTGTATTTTCCTTCTTTTTTAAAAAAAAATCTATTCCTTTTTTTTTGCTAAGGTGAGGTGTTTTATTTTAAAAAAATATTAAATCTTTTTTATTTTTAAACATTGGACTAAGAATGCCATCAAACCTCATGTAGTCAAAACTCTCGCCACAACTACTACTTCGTCAGAGTGCAAAATTAATTTTGCAATGTCAAAATTTTGTATTTCCTATTTTCTTAATTATGTTTTATATGTAATGTCATTAACCACTCTTTATTGCCTTCTTATCATCACTCCGTCACTAGTTTGCTAAATTATATTTGAACTTTTTCACTTTAAAATTAAATTTGCAGTGTTAATACAACAAACTTATTCCACACTGTGATACTAAATAATTGAGTATTCTGGACAATCATTTTCCTATTAAAAGGAAAATAGAGGATATATACATTAAAATGACTAAAAAATGACGGTGCAAATTTAATTTTGCATTTTGACGCTTGTATATTTTTTTAACAAAATACCACATTTTAAGCAAAAAAAAAAAGGGAACTAGATTTAAAAAGGAAAAACAACTATGAAAACACTATTAAAAAAATATTTAGGACAAAAGAAATAGGTACCATTTTTATAAAAGAAAAGTTGACTGCCCTAAATCATAATGGAAGTTTTATGCTCGGGTTATTTTATGGCTTTTGTAGAAAAATGACATATCAACAATCATATTATACAAATAGGATACTCAACATTATTGTGATAAGAATAGTCCCTAAAATAGTCCCTAGAAAAATGACATATCAATAATCATATTATACAGTTTGGCATTGCGCTCAAGGTGAGATGGAACTCGTGGTTCTTTTGGATAAGCTCTCTCGGGTTGTGGTCTCGTGGTGTTTTACCAAGTGTATCTAGAATGCTTAAGTCAAGCCTTAACGTTGCATTCCTTCTCAATCCTCCATACCAGTTCCCTCTGAGGTTCCCTTGGTGAGGTCATCCGATAGAGCATGAAAGCTCTCCCAAGTCCTGCCAAACTCTGTCCCTCGCGGATACCGTTTGACCTCACTCCCATATTACAAATCATTACAACATACAAGTTATAATACATCTCTACAGATACATGATTTGAATAAGTACAAAAAATTGTCAACTGTGAGCTTCCTCTTTGAGTGAGATTCCTCTGGTAAGCCTCCTCCGAGCTTCTTCTCTGATCTTCCTCTAGATAAGCTCTCTCTGAGAGTCCTCTCCTAAGCTTCCTCTGAGCTTCCTCTGACAAGCTTTATCTGAGCTTCCTCTGGCAAGCTTTATTTGAGCTTCCTATCCGAGCTTTCTTTGATAAGCTTTCTCTGAGCTTCTTCCCTGAACTTCCTTTGGTAAGCTTCCTCTGATATTCTTGTCTGGGCTTCCTCTGGATAAACTCCCTCTGAGATTATTTATGTAAGATTCCTCTCTTGGCTTCCTCTAGAAATCTTCCTATTAGATTCTTTTTGAAATCTTCCTCTGATCTTCCTATGGCAAGATTTCTCTGAGATTCCTCTCTATGCTTATTCTCTGAGCTTCCTCTGGCAAGCTTCTTCTGAGCTTCTTCTCTGAGCTTCCTCTGGAAAGCTTCCTCTGATCTTCTCATCTGAGCTTCCTCTGGATAATCTCCCTCTGAGATTCCTCTCGTAAGCTTCCTTTAAGCTTCCTCTAGATAAGCTCCCTCTGAGATTCCTCTCGTAAGCTTCCTCCGGTAAGCTTCCTCTAAGCTTCCTTTGACAATCTTTCTCTGAGCTTCCTCTGGATACGCTCCCTCTAAGATTCCTCTCGTAAGCTTCCTCAAATATTCCTCTGGGTTGTCCACCTTCCTCAATTTTGGAAGGCGAGTTATCTCTAATCACCAGATTGCCTTTAGGCTCCCCGTATATTTTTTCCCTCGTGGAGATATTTATTGCGTGACCAAGAAATATCTACACGAAACATCTCAAGCCACAATGAAAACACTTATTAAGATTTTTTGTCAAACTCCACCAATAACAGTGACTCCACCAGTAACGGTGACTTTAACAATGAAAATCACTTGTTAAGATTTTTTTTGTCAAACTCCACCAATAACGGTGACTCCACAAATAACGGTGACTTAACAATGAAAACCACTTGTTAAGATTTTTTCGTCAAACTGAACTAGTAATGGTGACTTAACAATGGAAACCACTTGTTAAGATTTTTTCGTGAAACTCCACCAATAACGATGACTTAACAATGAAAGCCACGTGTTCAGATTTTTTCATCAAACTCCACCAGTAACGGTGACTTAACAATGAAAACCACTTGTTAAGATTTTTTCTTCAAACTCCACCAATAAAGGTGACTCCACCAATAACGGTGACTTAACAATGAAAATAACTTGTTAAGATTTTTTGTCAAACTCCACTAATCATGTTGACTTAACAATGAAAATCACTTGTTAAGATTTTTTCGTTAAACTCCACCAATAACGGTGACTCCACCCATAACAGTGACTTAACAACGAAAATTACTTGTTAAGATTTTTCGCCAGACTCCACCAATAATGGTGACTTAATAATGAAAACCACTTGTTAAGATTTTTTCTTCAAACTCCACCAGTAACGGTGACTTAACAATGAAAATCACTTGTTAAGATTTTTCCGTCAAACTCCACCAGTAATGGTGACTTTAACAATGAAAACCATTTGTTAAGACTTTTTCGTCAAACTCCACCAATAACTGTGACTCCACCAATAGCGGTGACTTAACAATGAAAACCACTTGTTAAGATTTTTTGTTAAACTCCACCAATAACGGTGACTTAATAATGAAAACCTCTTGTTAAGATTTTTTTTGTCAAACTCCACCAATAACGGTGACTCCACCCATAACGGTGACTTAACAATGAAAATCACTTGTTAAGATTTTTTGGCAGACTCCACCAATAACGGTGACATAACAATGAAAATCACTTATTAAGATTTTTTGTCAAACTCCACCAATAACGGTGACTTAACAATGAAAATCACTTGTTACGATTTTTTTCATCAAGCTTCTTTTTATGTATTTCATCGCAGGTCACGAGGGAGCCCACACCGACCCCAGAGGAATCTCAACGTGCCCCCCGCCCATTATTTCTCCCTCCGTTGGATGTCATCACAGTCGAGAACATGATTAGCTTTATCTTGGGCCATTATTTTTATAATAATACCTCCCTAGCGGAGTCGTCAAATGCAAGAAGATACTTTAGATTTTAGAGAGAGTTGTAACCCCTATTATTATGACAATAAATCACTAAACCGGATGCTATCAACAGTGACAAGATGAACACACAATATGTATATGGAAAGCACTTAGATTGAACTCACAAAAGCACTCGTGCATAATAAATAATAAATGAACCTCATCAATAAATTGGTTAGAGGGAGTGAAAAACAAGCACTCTCAGATACACCTTGGTAGGTAGCTCAAACACCAAGGTCCCGCACACAAGGATCACAACAGTAAATGGCCGTACAAGCTTGGAAACAACCAACAATGGTGTTTTAAATGCTATGGTTTGCAATAACTCTCCTTCTCTTAATGTCTTTTCTCTCTCTAGAAAGAACCGAAGAAAAAAACTATATCTTCTCTCCAAAGAGAACCCCTTTTCTCTGAAATGGCGGGGCTCTCTAAATAGCCACCAAACTTTCCTGAGATGTCTCAGTCTCAATTAATGTGAACGACCTTATACTTTATGTCACTAGCATTAAATGCCAGGAGACATCTTTTAGCTATCAACTGAGTCAGGCAGCTGTCACACTTCAATGGTCATCCACCCAACCTTCTGACAGCCCCTAAAACTTCCATGGTTTACTCAAGTTTGGATTGGATAACGGGTAGGTGGTGCGTTCCATCACTTAAATAAGGTGTGACATTTAGACAAGGACTGTTTGGCATTGGGCTCGAAGTGAGATGGAACTTGTGGTTCTTCTGGATAAACTCTCTGGGGTTGTGGTCCCGTGGTGTTTTACCAGGTGTATCTAGAATGCCTAAGTCAAGCCTTAACGTTGCATTGCTTCTCAATCCTCCAAACCATTTCCCTATGAGATTCCCTTAGTGAGGTCATATGATAGAGCATGGAAGCTCTCCCAAGCCTTGCCAGACTTGATCCCTCGCAGATACCGTTTGACCTCACTCTCATATTACAAATCATTACAACATACAAGTTATAATACATATCTACAGATACATTATTTGAATAAGTACAAAAAACTGTCAACCCAGAGCTTCCTCTCCGAGTGAGATTCCTCTGGTACGCTTTTTCTGAGCTTCTTCTCTGAGCTTCCTCTGGATAAGCTCCCTATGAGCACTACACCAAATCTGCCCATTTGTCAAGGTCATTGACCTTGACAAATTCACCTTGTCAAGGTCAATGACCGTGACATTTCGAGGCGAGACAACTTTTTTTGTCACGGTCGTGTCACGATCATTGACCTTGACAAAAAACTCGCGTTTTGTGTCACGGTCGTGTTAAGGTCAATGACCGTGACACGTTTGTCACGGTTATAAACCGTGACAAAGCCGTGACCCTATTTAAAAAAAAATTCACGGTCATTGACCGTGACACGCCCGTGTCAGTTTTGTCACGGGCGTGTCACGGTCAATGACCGTGACAATTCTGGGCAGAATTAAAAAAAAACTGTCGGGCAGTATGGCCACTGCCACTGCCCAGCAGTATATTTGTACCTGTTATAGCAACGTTGTACCTGTTCCAAACATCATATATCCGAACAAACTAAAGATAATGCAAATATATATTCAAATAAGAAACTATTTAAAAAGAAACAACATCACCATCATTTTATCTCAAATCTACAAACTATTTGCATGGAAAAGAGATTTTGTACCGCGACGCTCGGGAACACCTCCTTATCCTTTCCTTCTCGTCCGAATAGCCACATAAGTATAGAGCATATGTGGCCTACCCTTAGGGCCACTCCCTGTCCCCTGAATTGAAATAAAGTAAAATTAGTATCCGCCCCTCAAATATAGATAAATGTAAATCGTAATTGAAATCGAAATCGAAATTGACATATAAATATAAATACATTACCTGTAGTGTCACTCAAACAGCTAACTTGAGCTCATATGGCACCTCCTTCCAACTAATGTACCCCGGGCAATCGTGTCAATTATAATTCTCTTCATATCTAAACACTAAGAAATACCATAATCCTATGGAGGTATGCGTTGCAAATTCCTTCCAACCGTTGTGTAGCCAAAAATCAGCAGTTGAAGTTGTCAACTCCACCTTTGAATGGGGTATGGAAAGTGGTGGGGTATGGAAAGTGGAATTGACAACTTCAACCGGTGATGTTTGGCTACATAACGGTTGGGAGGAATTTGCAGAGCATCGCTCCATAGGATTATGGCATTTCTTAGTGTTCGGATAGACGAAGAGATTCAGTCTCCTCTCCACAAATAGGACACCCCAAATAACTATGTACTAATCACCTATTAAAGGTAAGAAGCGTATATTCATGGATTAGTATAAACAAAACTTAGATGTAGTTGGAATATTTATGTATTAATCTCCTCTCCACACACGCACACTACACAAGAGTGAAAATGATAAAGTGCAGATCAAGTAAAAGCATTAAAAATGGATGTTTCGGTACAAATTGAAATAATTATTACAAATTGAAAAATTGTTTCAAATTCGGGTTATCATAAAAAATGGATTGATATTCGGTAGGAGCAGCCAAGTCATCCACACTACTATTTAGACGCCTTGGCGCGTGTTGGACAATTGACCACGGCTCGTTGTTGATATACTCCGAGTAAAACACTTGCTTAACCTTTTGAAATGCACAAACAAACGGCTCATCGCTCACGTGGTCGTTGCTCTTCAACTTGGACAAGTCAACCATGATCAAATTGGTGACAGGATCAACTTTAGAAGCATTTTTATCCTCAACTCTTACCCATTCACGGTAAAATACAACCTCTTTGAAGCTTATATAATCCAATTCAAATATATTTTGGATTACACCATAGTAAGTCATTTCAGCTTCAACGAGGTTTTTTATCTTTTGCGCTCGCTCGAAAGAAAGTAAGAGCCTTGTATGAAATTCCCGAGTTCTGTACATTTGTACTTTCCTCGTACACTTTAGCGCCGAAAATGTAACCGTTCAATCGATATTTTTTGTACTCTTGTGCCACGAACAAGGGTCCAGTGGCTAGACGAGCAAGCCTTGATGTCGCATCACCCATCTTTAGGAGCTGAGAATATAGATAAATTAATTATATTAGTGGTAAAATTTGAGTGTAATGTAACGTTATATAACGACTGTTTTCATTGTAATTACCTCTTGTGTCAACCATAGCCTAAATTCGCTGTCTGATTGTACCACTGTTTTTCGTCTTTTATTGTTCTCACAGGCTTCATATTTACTGCATATTACAAAATTAATCATGTATAAAATAATCTAAAATAATGTTAAACATTATAATATTTGAAACTTACTTTTTCCATTCTTCGACATCTTCATGTGTGTCAAATAGATAACGAGCTACTTGTTCATGTTGCAAACTCGTTAATTTCACTCGTTTTCCCATCACATTACCACCATCATCGAGGAATTCATCAGTGTCATCAACGCTGGTAGAGTCAGTCATATATTCCCGAGTATATATTGATGACTCCACGGTGATGTATTCCTCTGCAATTGATCCTGCAATATATCGCGTATTCTTGACGTAATCTTTAAAAACTTTCATCAATCTTTCAAACGGATACATCCACCGAAATCTAACTGGACCACAAAGAAGTGCCTCGTCGCATAGGTGTACCAACAAGTGAACACTTATGTCAAAGAATGCTGGGGGAAAGTACTTCTCCAATACACAAATCGCTTCGTTCACAGCCAATTTTGCGGCCACTATGTGTTCTCGATTCACTACCTTCTCACACAAGAGGGAGAAGGTAATACTAATTTGCATAATAGCCCTACGCAAATCCTTGTGCTTGGAGAAACAGTGCTTAAACAATAGAGGAACCAATTGCATGATCACATGCCAATCGTGGGACTTACACTTATGTAAATCATGAGTAACATAATTCACAATCCTTTGCAAGTTGGACGAAAAAGTAGATGGGCCCTTCAAATTATATATTGTGTCTAGAAGCACCTTCCTTTCCTCACTCGTCAAAGTAAACGCACCAGGGGGAATTATTGTCCTTCCTCTACTATCTTCTTTCAACCATAGTTGTGGTTTAAGTTTTAACGTTTTAAGGTCTTTTCGTGCATTTTCTCCATCCTTCGAATGACTCCCCCCAAGGCAAGTACCCACAATATGTTCAGCGAAGTTCTTCTCTGCATGCATCACATCCAATACATGGCGCACCGGGTTTTTCTTCCAATAAGGCAAGTCAAATAAAATTGGCCTCCGAGACCATGCCTTTCTTATCTCAGTTTCATTCCCAGTTGGGGTCTTCTTATGCTTGACATTCTTAAATTTGGGATTCTTACCTGGCATATTTGGGCCACATTCAGAAGATTTACTTTCAATTTCTGAACCCGAAAGTTGTCTCGGCGGTAGCCTATGTTCAACTCCGCCCAATAAAAAATTGGAAGCTTTCTCAAATCTGAAACTATGAGCTGGGGGTAAAAACCTCCTGTGGCAATGGTATACATTTTTTAAGCTGGAGGATAGACGAAGAGATTCAGTCTCCTCTCCACAAATAGGACACCCCAAATAACCATGTACTACACATCCGGATAATGTCCCATAAGCTGGAAAATCATGAATTGCCCACATCGACATAGCTTTCAGCGTAAACTCTTCTTTTCTAAAAGAGTCAAATGATTGCACACCCTCTTCCCACAACTCATTTAATTCTTCTACCAAAGGAGCCAGGTAGATATCAATGTCTTCACTTGGTGCCTTTGGCCCAGGTATCAATAAAGTCATCATCGAAAATTCAGGTCTCATACACTGTGAAGGAGGGAGGTTGAGTGGGGCTAGGATCACTGGCCATACACTCTGATTGGTGCTTAGATTTCCAAATGTTTTGAAACCATCTGTTGATATAGCCAGACTAATGTTGCGTTGTTCTCGAGCAAAATCGGGATACTCATAATTCTTCCTCCGCCAGGCAGTAAAATCAATAGGATGACGCATGATATTACCCCCTACTTCTGCCCTAGCATGCCAAGTCCTTGCCTATGCAATCCATGGTACTGTGAAAAATCGCTTTAATCTAGGCCCAACGGGAAAATATTTCAATACTTTTTGAGGCACTTTTGAGCTTGTGCCTTCCTTACTAGTAGATTGGACATATCTAGGTTCATCGCATACCGGACAACGATCGAGATTTTCATACTCCTTTCGGTATAGTATGCAGTCATACACACAAGCATGAATCGATTTATACTTCATTCCCAAACCCTTCAAACTGTTCTTCATAACAGGATAGCTATTTGGAAGTGTATTCACCTTGGGTAATAAGCCCTTCACCCATTTCAGAATTCCCGTCACGCTATTGCCAGACAAACCGTACTGCGTCTTCAAACTGTGCAAACCAACCATGGCATGTAAAGTTGTTTGATCTTTCTCACAGCCAGAGTATAACGGTTGGGTCTCCTTAAATTTTAAACTTTGGTAGTCATCGTCAAGTTTTATCGTGTTATCTTCACGAGCACTTGAATCTTCTACATCATCAGTAACCTCATTCTCCTCAGCTTCATAAACTCCGTACGCATCATCAACTAAATCCTCTAACATATTATGATCTACGTCGTCCCCTTCTTCATCTATTCTACTTGTTGAAGGATGTTGTGAAGGTTGGTCAGGGACAAAAGGAACTTTCAATTCACCGTGAAAACTCCAAAATCGATAACTATCTTGCATACCCGATCTTAACAAATGTAGTTCAACTGTTTTCCACTCAAACACCTTACCATTCTTACACCTAGCACACGGACACGGAAACTCTTCATCATTACGACATCTCTTTGCATATTTCACAAATTCGTTAGCACCTCTGCGAAACACATCCCCCATTCTATTAGTCTCACCCATCCACTCTTTGTATTTCGGATATCCCATCACAGCTACCACAACTAAACACCTATTAAAGGTAAGCAAAACTTAGATTTATAGTATGTTTTTTTTAATTATCCCATCATTTAATTATCCTATTAAAGGGTATGTGGTCCTATCCCATTCAAGAATGCATTTTTCTGTAATATACTTAACAGCTCATGCACATTGTTACGATTTGAAAAAAATTCGACAGCATATCCCCTTAGTTCTCCAAGTACACGACGTAGATTGGCAGGTGTGAGTGTTACTTCAATTGGTCAATTAAAATAACAGTCACACTTGTCAATCTAGTATGTACCCAGAGAACATTAAGATACGACTGTAGAACTTCCTCCAAAAGTAACAACTTTAAGCCAATAAGAATATTATACAAAAATTATACAGTCTCAAACTGTCCAAACGGGACAATTCGAGAGATCTCATTACAGGGGTAATGACTCTCGAAAGGGTCTAAGGGTTATTGAATGCGTATGCATAAGAACTAGAATGCTAGTATCTATGCGCACTATATTTAATTTCAAGTATGTTTCATATAATGGGTTAATTCAAATACAAAAATAAATTCATGGGATAATTCAAATACAAAAATAAATTCATGGGATAATTCAAATACAAAAATAAATTCATGTATTGACCACATACACACACACACACACACACTATCTAAGCTGTTCTATAGGTATAAAAACAATTATTATCCAATTATTATCCAACTATTATCAATTATTTATTTTGAATGTAAATAATATTCAAAACCCCACCCACCCCCACCCCCACCCCCACCCCCTCAGATTAATTCAAGACATAAGACCCTAAAGGGAATCCTCTCTGCAACAAGATTCTAGTTAGTAAAGAAGACATAACAGAATATGGTGGAATCCACTACACTACACACCCATTCCCACACTTAAAAACCATTTAATAATATTTAAAAAATTCAAAACCATTTAATAATATTTAAGCACTAAAATTAATTTAATTTAATTTAACCTAGGAATTAATCAGATATTTTTATCCTATGTTTACTAATGCTAAAATTATGAAAAATGACACCACCCCCTCCCCCACCCTGCCCCACCCCGCCCCACCACCTGCCCCCCTCCCCCCCTCCCCCAAAACACACCACCACACACACACACACACCGCACCCCACCCCACCCCACTCCCTGCCCCCTCCACCACCCCCTCCCCCACCCTGCCCCACCCCGCCCCACCCCCCACACACGCACACACATACACACATATATATATATACACATACACACATAAATATACAGACAAATATATATATAAATGGAAGAGAGAGAGAGAGAGAGAGAGAAATTGGACCTGAGAGAGAGAGAGAGAGAGAGAGAGAGAGAGAGAGGGAGGGAACGGTGGGAGGGAAAAAAGAAGGGGGAAAGGGTTTTTGCTGGAAAAGTTGTCACGGTCGTGTCAAGGTCATTGACCGTGACAATTCGTTGTCACGGTCGTGTCAAGGTCAATGACCGTGACATAAAACGCGTGTTTTTTTGTCACGGTCAATGACCTTGACAAGGCTGGCCGGCTGAAATGTGACAATTTGCCCATTTTTGTGTAGTGGAGATTCCTCTCATAAGCATTCTCTAAGCTTCCTCTCTCATATTCCTCTGGCAAGCTTTCTTTGAGCTTCCTCTGAGCATCCTATCTAAGCTTCATCTGATAAGTTTTCTTTGAGTTTTTTCTCTGAGCTTCCTCTAGTAAGATTCCTCTGAGCTTCTTCTAGATAAGCTTCCTATGAGATTCCTCTTGTAAGCTTCCTCTCTCGGGTTCCTCTGAGCTTCCTTTAGTAAGCTTCCTCTAAACTTCTTCTGGAAAGCTTACTCTGAGCTTCCTCTGGTAAGATTTCTCTAAGATTCCTCTCTGAGCTTCCTCTGGAAAACTTCCTCTGAGATTCTTCTCTGAGCTTCCTATGGATAGTCTCCCTCTAAGATTCCTCTCGTAAGTTTCCTCTAGATAAGCTCCCTCTGAGATTCCTCTCGTAAGCTTCCTCTAAGCTTCCTCTGTTAACTTTCCTTTGAGCTTCTTCTGGAAAGCTTACTTTGGCAAGCTTTCTCTGAGCTTCTTCTTTGAGCTTCCTTTGAGCTTCTTCTCTGAGCTTCCTCTGGATAAGCTCCCTGTGAGATTCCTCTCGTAATCTTCCTTAAAGCATCCTTCGGGTTGTCCACCTTCCTCAATTTAGGAGGGGAGTTATCTCTAATCACAAGACTACCTTTAGGCTCCCCATACAACCGTTAATGATCGTAACAAGTCCGTGACAACGGTTTGTCACGATAATTAATCTTGACAAGTACAGTTGTCACGCACTTGTCATGGTCAAAGACCTTGACAGGTCCGTGACAACTCTGTTTACTAAAAACCCTACCGCCTCTTTTTTCCCACCTTTTTTTATTCTGTGTGTGTGTGTGTGTGTGTGTGTGTGTGTGTGTGTGATGGTTCTCTTTCTCTCTACGTTTCAGGTATTCTTTCTCTCTCTCTCTCATTTGTATGTGGGTGGGTGGGTGGGTGGGTCTGCGTGTGTGTGTGTGTAGGTGGGGGGGGGGGAGGGGGTAGGGTGGCGGTAGTGGGGTGAGGGTAGGGGGTAGGGTGTGTGGGGGGGGGGGGGAAGTGGAGGTAGTGTGCGTGTGTGTGTTGGATGGGGGTGGCGGGGATAGTGTGTGAAGCGGTGTGTGTGTGTGTGTAAATTAGTGTGTGTGTGTGGGGGGGGGGGGGGGGGTATCAATATTTGTCACGTGAACCTTATTTATGCCATGTAATAATATTATAAATGACTGAGTGATATTTGAAATATATTGATGGACCTCCTTATGACGTAACACTCCCTTGTAAAATAATTATGTGTTCCTCTTTGTGCAAGAACACAGTATGAACCCTTACTTGAGAACTTGTTATTGTTAATATTTTTTGTCATGTAGACTATATAAGGAATATGGGATACATGTTGATTCTTGGTTTGGTTAAGGGTTTGGTTAATAACCTTTTTAATTTGTATACATTATAATTCCATAGGACCCGTTTCTCTAAATTGAAATTGAAATTGAATTGGTATTGATATTGTTATTAATATTGGTATTGATTGAAATTGAATTGGAATTGGAATTGGTATTGATATTGGTATAAATTGGTGTAAGTTTTAGTTCTTATGCGTACTTTAAATTAAACGTGTTAAACGAAAATGTTATTAATCCTTTCAATTAATATTTAATTAGTTGATTTGTAATTATTGTACATTTCAGTTTAATGTAATATATTGATTTTGATGATTCCAAACACATTTTTATTATTTATTACTATATTATATTTTTTTTTATCTGTATATATTACACTTTTGGTGTCATTAATTATATACACTCATGCGTGTCATTTGTATATTTACATATACACTGACATACTCTATTTAAGTAATTTTGTTATAAATATTTTTTTGTCATATACTATAAAATATCGATACATGTATTTACAAAAACATATGTTCTAATAAACAACAAAAAATTTATTTTATTATATTATTTATTTGTTACTCGTGTAATAATATACTCTTTAATTTTTTTTTATATCTTTTTAACACTCAAGTGATTGAAGTGATTATAGATAAACATCTTGTTCCATCTTTTATAGTCAACCTTTTGAAGAAAGTTTTATTGTCCAAATAATTGTTTATGGGTAGAGCTATTGGCGCTCCACCCATTTCTTCTAGCACTTCAAAACTTTTGATACTTACAAATTTACCCTCATTCTTTTTATGCCTCTTCAAATAGAATTAAATATCCATCTCCTTCTCATTTAAGAATTGTTTTTTATTTCTACAAACATTACTATACATCTGCATAAATATCAACATTTCAACAAAAATATTCTAGCAAAAATTTATGAAACTAAATATTTTCGAAAAGCATAAAAAAACAGCAAAAGTAAAAAAAAATCTAAACAAATAAAAAAAGGAGTAAAAGTAAAAAAGAACATCAACAAATATTCCCAACAAATAAAAAAATAGCTAAAGTAAAAAAAAAAAAAAAAAAAAAAAAAAAAAAACTCAACAAACAGTCCCATTTATCAAGCATATGAGTTTTCAAGTAAAATGAAAAAAAAAACTATTTTTCCAAAATAAAATGGGTGGAAAACATTTTTTCTTGTTGAAAATCGTTTTATAATGTAGAATTTATTAAAAGAATTTTAATGAGTGTTAATTGAGTATATTAACAGTAATTTCAAAAGATATATATATGGCGTGAAATATTTTTATTTTTTATAAAATTATTTTATTTAATGGTTAAATAAAAACTATTTATAAAACAATTTTTTAATAAAAAAGTACCTATAACAATTTTTTTTTAAACAATTGAAATGCTTTTTGAAAATATTTATGAAAATATTTTTTTTTTCGATAAATAAAAGCATTAAAAACTCGTTAAGGGAGCGGAATCCGTAAACAAGGAGTATACAAATATGGCCATAAGTAATTCCATTACAAGATTTTTTTTACCAAATGCAAATACGATTTTACAAAATACAAACAAGATTTCACAACATGATTTTACTTCGATGGTATTTGTGCTTGGTAAAAAAAATCGTGTAATGGAATTACTTATGTGTATGTATGTATCCTCCTTGTATATGGATTCTGCTTCCTTAACGGCTTTTAAATGATTTTATTTATCAAAAAAAAATATTTTCATAAATACTTTAAAAAAGCATTTCAATTGTTTAAAAAAAATTAATATCTATTTTTAATCAAAAAAATTATTTTATAAATAATTTTTTATTTAACTAGTAAATAAAATTGTATTATAAAAAATAAAAATATTTCGAGATAATTATATTTAAGTCCCATTTGTCGGGTTAACATTCATAGAAGTCCTATTGACTTTTCAATAATCCTATAGGTCCTATTTCAACTTTTTAGGAAATTTTTTCATAATTTTACCATTTTATAACTAATCATCCGTAACTTCCTTTAGGAAGTTACATAAGTGGTTGGACTTTTTTTTTTAATCTTTAAATAATCATAACTTTTGATTGACAAATTCGTTTTTGGCAAAATTACTATTTTTTAAATTTGGTCGACGAGATCTATCAAACAAGATCCATGAAGGTTGTAAAATTTCAAAGAAAAAAATTTACACAAACAGTAAACTTTGCTGTATACACTAGAATATGAAATAATTTTATATATGTGATATTTTCACAAACAGACAGTAACATTTACTGTGGTAATATTACACAGTATGTATATATATATATCCGGTGGATTCAAATCCTCTTTTTTCAAAATTACCTTATATTTAAAGGTTCGTATTAGCGGCATCCAATCCTTACTACCATTGTTGGAGCTTCAACGACCTTCGTCAGAGCTCCGATTTGGGGTGGGTAAGGGTGGCATGTGGTGCCGCTGGCGCGGACCTTTGAAAATAAGAGACTTTTGAATAAATGGATTTTGGATCGATCGGAGTGTCATGGGGCGCCGCTGGCGCGGACTGTTGAAAATAAGATTGGATAAATGAGATTTTGATCCTCTTGGGCACCGGTTTGGGGTGAGTAGGGGTGACATTAGGTGCCGGTGGCGCAGAACTTTAAAAATAGGAGCATATATATATATATATATACTAGCGGAATGCCCGTGCCTGAAGGCACGGTGAAAATTTTGAAATTACATAATTGCAAAACGACAAAAATATCATTCCCCAACAAAATAAAGTGTAATTTTAAAAAACTTGGCCATAATCTTCTTTGTTTATAAGACTATCTACCTTGCTACACAAATAATAAATTGTCCAAAAACATTCAAAGGTTATATGCACATACCCATACCCTATGCAACACAATCTTAAAAGGTTATATGGTCATGGAACGCTCATGAACTTTTTCATACATAAAATATTTATATAATATCAAAATTTGCTGTTAATTAAGCAAATAAACTTGACCAAACAATGGCATATCTTAGCGGCATATCTAAAGTCACATTTACTCTTTCTTGTCCACCCATATTTCAAAAGTAAATACAAAACCAATCTTGGAAGATAAAAATCGTAAAAAAATTATGAAATCTTTATAAATTTAATCAAAATGACCACTAAATAAACTTGGAATTTAGCTACACACCCAAACCATGGTATCTTTGACCCATAATTCTTTATCATTACATTCATGATATAAAGAAAATTTACATTCTATGTGTAATACATTCATGAGATATAGAAGATTTACATTCATGATATAAAGCAGACTTACATTGGAGGCTTGTTTTTATAGGATCATCAGTAACCTGCTTATGGGTCGCCTTGGGTTTTTCCTCTCCTTGGGCCGAAGTCAACATCTCCGATTGGGCCTGGGCTTCACCTAAGTCTGATTCGGGTTTCCTCTTTTCATTCTTTTTTGCCAACAACTCTTTTGGCTTCGCATCACTTTTATCTTATTTTGTAGGGTCCGTGTTAGGAATGTTCGTTAAGGAAGGCCGTGGAGTTATGCTTATTAATGTTGCGCTTGACACTGTTGTCCTGATGCCCGAGTTCAAATTATTATTGGTTGAATCATCAACAAATGACTGCACGTATAGTCGATGTGGCTTATATTACTTTGAAGTCATCTTCTTCGTCTTGATTTTTTCTTGAACTTGATATTTAAAAAAAACAATAAATGGATATCATGTAATAGAAAAAAAAATTGCATAATATTTCTAAAGAACATCACTGAAATGTCCAAGGTTTTTTTTCCAATAACAGCAAAGTTTGTATACTACAATGATGATGATTCAATAAATAAGTAATCAAACAAACAAACTACAAAAATTGAAACTAATTAGTTCCAGATTTCCAGGGCTTGGTAGTGGTCGTTAATGTTGACGATATAACTCACATTGTACGGTTTCTGGATCATCAATTACTGTCCTTGATCCAGTTTTATAAGCCTCAAAATGTTGGGTCATGCTTAAATATTGCACCAAAATCAATGAAGACCGGCCTTTTTTTTTAATAAAAGTACTATATTCTATGAATAAAAAAGAAAGAGAAATGGTAAATACAAAAAGAATAGAAGATGCAATCTTTACAACACAAAAAAATTGAAAAAATAAAAATAAAAACTTCTTTCTACATTTTTGAAGGTGTAAAATGGAAGAAGAACTCTTCACAAAACAATCAGAAAACGAACATAGTACAGAAAGTGCTAGCATAAAACGGAGGGGGGCATTTTATAAAGGGCATCTATTAAAAGCCCATTAAATGAATTAAATAAAATACCATTTGAAATAATAAGAGATTTAGCTCATAGAGGAGCATCTATTAAAAACAAAGTGAAGGAGAAGAAGAATAGAGTAATTATGGTAAATTATTTGAATGAGTGACTTAATCTTAAATAACACTTTGAATTCGAGTACACGGAGAAATAAGAGAGGGATATAATGAATACCTTTGGAATTTTTCTAGATCTGTCAAAAGTCCGATGTTAAAAAATAAATATCCGAGCCATAGAACCATCAAGTGTAAAAGATGTGTTAGAAATTATACACTTGTTAGATCCAATATGAATGTTTTAAAAACCAAACAATAAAATCAGTATCATAAAATCAACACCAGAGAATCAGTAACATACGTCGGGCAACACGTGCAACAGTTGGTGCTTCGAGTCCAGTGAATGCTTAGTGATGGAAGGCACACTACAAACAATAAAATTAGTAACATAAAATCAACACCAGACGACATGGGTAAATGACTATATTAAAAATGATCAAATTATTCAATTGCTTTCTACCATCAAGAAATGTAAAAGTGATGCTTGTACAAAACACAATCACCCCCATCACCCACCTCCACCTCCTCGACGGACAAAATATAAGGCACGATGATAACTTCTTAAAGTTATACATCTAGTATCTTATAAAAAAATTCAGAAAATTTCCCCATCCGACCTTTTTCAAAAATAAAAAATGCAACAATAATAATATAACACCACCAACTAATAGTCTGTCCCTTCCATTTCCACACATAGACAAACGTTCAGTAATGCCTATGTTTGTTGAACCAGAGTCAATTCCAATAGGATACCTTATTTACTACAGCAGCTTATGAAGGAGAAAAGTAGGAAGAGGGGTTCTTGGAAATCCAATCATCACCAAAGCAGCTTATAAATTTGATGGTGAAAGAGAGTCGACGAATCCACTGGGGAGTAGCAGTGGACATTACTGCTACTGCTCCTCACATTTATTACCTCACAATACCGCGAGTCATCAAATATTTCCATTATCTCAACAGGTGTAAATGTTTGTTTCTCATTCAAGTATTGTAAATTAATCAAAATGCCACCATTCGGACCCTCTCAAGTTTGAAAAGGCAACAACTGAAGATCATCCTGTACACTCGGTTCATTAAAATTGGTATCAATCAATCTCTTAACCTGAGAAATAGTCGATTTAGTGTTCATAGTGGCAAAGGCAGCCCCAGCAGAACTAAGGAACCTTTGTTTCTCACCGAATGATACCACAGCTGGTGTTTCTCGATTTGATTCATCATTCAATACAAAGCTATTCCACGTTGCTTTGCAACAGCAATAACCCAGTTCTAATTTCCAACATCAAATCCTACCATGATCATTTCCAGCAAAGCCTTGATAGAAACATGAGATCTATAAAATTTAATGCAGAGTTTTGATGCTCGAATGCAGGCAATCAATGCAGAGTTTTGATGCTCAAATCATCATAAATAATAATTTAATCTATAAAATAGATAGAAACTTCATGAGATCCATAGTTTACAATAGATAGAAAGCATCTGTACAATGTGATAGACGTTAGTTGCAAAACATACTTCAACAGAAAAGACCTCAACTTGCAAGAAATGGAAGTTATTGTAGGGTAATACCTTATAAATCCCATATTTTCTATGTAATACCTTAAATGACATTTTCAATGTTAATTCCCCTTCTGTTGATGCTAAAACTAACTCTATGCTTTCCAAATTTCCTGATGAAGCTGAAATTTTCCAAACCATATCTGACATGAATGAAGATGAGCAGAAGGTCCTCATGGAATTGGGGGTTTCTTTTATAAAAAATATTGGTCTATGATAAAAAAAAAAGACTTTACTATGGTCATTAGTGCATTCTTTGAAGGGTCATAAATCCCAATTAGCTGCTTAAACACCGTAATTTACGTCATTCCAAATATCACAGATCCTGCCTTACGTAATGATTTCTTACCAATCATTTTGTTCAACTTTTCCTCTAAAGTAAGATCTAAAATCCTTAATTCTAGATTGGTATTATTACTTCCATCCATTATATCTCATTCTCAAAGTGGATTTACAAAAGGAATATGAAATGGGAACCTAGTAATAGTTCATAAAACAGGGCACAAATGAACACTAATGAAAATAGGAAGAGAATTAGTGTAAGACTCCCACAACTTATAAACCAACGCCTATAGAGTGAGCAACATATTATAGAGAAGAAGAAAAAAAATTCTATTAGAAACAATAGATTCCTCTAATTGTTTTATTGATGAGTATTAAGCTTATTTATTAGTACAAAAACATTATACAATCAATTTCTTCATGTGAGTCCTTGTGAACAACCAAAATATATACGCACTTACAAAATCGTTTGTGATGCAAAACCTTCAGTAGCTTTAAAATTTTAGTAGCATGTAACTGTCTGGTACAATCTGGATCAGAGCCAAAAGTGCAACATTGCCTGTCCATGATGCAATAAGTGACTGTAAACAAACAGGTATTCAAAATGTTTGAAATTCAAAACAGGAATTCATAATATCTACAAACCTCTATTTTGGATTTTTACAGTCACTGTTTTGAATTTCTGAAACAGTATTTTGTAATGTCTGAATCCAAACCAATAAGAATTTCAAATCATGTTTTCCTTCAAACACATTTTTCTCTTCATCTCAGCTTCACATTACTCGCATTCTAATAATAACAAATTATAAAAAAGGGTAAAAAAAGTGAAATACCTTAATGTAAAAGGTAAAACTTGTTTGTTTCCATCAAGAGCATATACGATGAGGCAGCTCCTGTGACTGCGGGAAACCACTGTTCATGTCGCATTGAGCAGCAGCAGCACCAAGAGCTGTTGCGCTTGCATCTCTCATTCTTCTCAATAGTAGAAACTGTGACACGTGGGATGTTGCGCTGTTTATATTAGTACATTTTGCAGCTCTCATTCTTCTCAGCAGCAGCACCGAGAGCTGTTGCCCTTGCAGCACTCATTCTTCTCAGACTACACACTTGATACGACATATATGACCGTTAATAAACACGAACCTCGATTCCGAGTTTAAAGGGCTTTTGGGAGGTAAATCGAAGCTTCCCCCTCTTCCAACGCTTTCCACCGAATGTACCACTTAACTCGGAAATCTGCATTACATAAGATTTCAAAAATTAGATTATCATTTAAACGTGTATTCTTAAGGGTGCATTTGGGAACCCCAATTAAGGAGAATGCAGACTCTATTATACTTAACTCAATTACGGAGAATGTAGGCTTAAATATAGTAGTCTTTAATTACAACTTGACTAAGCACGAAATAGTAAAAGGAGGTATGACCATCAACAACCATACCAAACGGATCTTTTACAATCATACCATAACTTCAAGACATTTGGTCGACTATCGACATTAGAGAACCCATCAAACATCAACCCATTTAATTGAGTTAAGTATATAACAAAATCTATACAAAAGAAGTCAATGAACAAAATTGGAACTGTATGTTGTATGCTGCAAATAGGTAAATAACTACTAAACTGTTTAAATGAAGTCACTGAACAAAATCGATCATACCATATCTGTATGATCGATTGAAATTGAGTTCTATACAAACAGTTAGTAAATTTAAGTGGGTATACAGTTAAACGATCATACCATATCTATACAAACTAAAGTTTTTATAGATATGGTGTGACCCATATCAATACAAACTAACTGTATCTATACCACACAATATAGATTGAAATCGATCATACCATATCTATACAAACTTAAATCGAACAAAGTCGATCAATTTCAATTTCAAACAGTTTATTAACTATATACATTTTAACCAAAATTTGGGCAACTGTATACCTTTTGCAAACAGGCAAACAAAATCTATACAAAAGAAGTCAATGAACGAAATCGATCATACAAAAGAACAGCATACCTCGCATACCAAGTCTTAACTGCTACTGCATTACAACTCCTGATTATTCCTTTGTTCCCTTGATCTATGAGAGCAGTTGGTTCAGACATTTTTTGCCTCTTCAACATAATATCTTTATTTGTTTTAAAGGCTGCAAGATATTTAGACAATAGATGAGAGAAATTAATCAAGTCTTCCCACGTAGTCTTTCTGAATTTCTTTATTTTCTTTACTACTCTACGTTTACCTTCAGTATTTGAGGCTATACCAGTAGCTTCTTCTTGTTTCTTCTTTCCTTTATCAACCACTTTCCCACAATATAGCTGGACCGGAGATGTCCCTGTTTAGGCCTAAATATGATCAATTACAACTACAAACAATTTAATACAGAGGTCATAATATATCACCGAAGATTCAGAGTCCTTAGGCCCCTATATTCTGTTTAACAGTGCGTTAGGCATACAGACCCACACAATAACACCCATACACACACAACACATTACATTTAAAACACACCCCCAAATGTTTACACCAAATATGTATATGCACAATCAATATGAGATAAGGAGAGATGGAATAATGACTATACCTTAGGGAGATTTTCTGATCTAAGACAAATATGTTTTGAAATGGGGATTGAAGAAGGCCAGTGTCTCTTATGTCTGTTCAGGCCACCTGCAGGCTTATGTTTCAATCTATCTCCCTTATCTTCCTTTAATGCATTTATAGGTTTATGTTTCAATGCATTTTCTATCTGCTTGATCTCCATTCGTGATAGATTTATCAACGCCTTGATCATGAATGGATTTAATTTTGTCTTTAGGAAACTCCATAGCAGAAGTAGAGATACCATCTTTGTTCTTACTTATTTCCTCTCTAAGCCAGTTTGGTATCGAGGCCTTAAAACTCAATACAAAACAAAAATAAAATATGTTGGACAAAAATATTTTAAAAAAAAACATTTTGATTAGATACATATCCAAAGTCAATCAATGCATTCGAGAATATTTAAATCAATAAAACACAAAAAATGCCAGTATAATCTCATTGTGATTAAACATTGAACCAAAGAAAACTGAAAAAATTTACTTCAGTACCAAAACAAAATCACAACCTTATAAAACGAAATCATTATTTCGTCTGATCTTCACCCAAGTCAAGAACTTGCAATATTAATTCCAAATTAAATGTAATGATCAAATTTAGATGTCAAATGGTTCTTGTATATGGAAGGTTTGTCTCAAGGTTTTGAAATACAAAAGTAATCGCAATGAATTAGATTTCTAATATGGCAATGAATTAGATTTTTAGTCAATACAACAGTAGTATTGTAAACATAGGCAATGTTCATAACAAATGCTATAGAAAAGTAAACTTAAGGTGGAACTAATGCTTATAAATTTTCGGATAATAATATAACTGTTGTGCCAAATATCATACGATCAGCTATGCGAGGAAGGGAAATTGAGCATGAGGGGGAAATGTAATTGGCACATTCTCTTACTATTTATAATAATATCCAAAATAACAACAAACAAATATCAAGTTGAACACAAAAGTTACATTCAAACAACAATTAAAATAGCTGCAGTGAACAATAGTAAATTATCTTCATAATGTTAAATCTCCCAAAAACACCGCAATATTAATGTGATGTTGCCTACCTAAATGAGCAGTAGAAAACTTTCAAAAAGAAAAATTCATACCTACTATTCTTATATACTAACGTGACATTACAATAAACATGAAGTATCCTCGGACAGACGTTCCTGCATCCAAACAGAGTACATAATTGGAAAAAAAATTATAATGCCCTAACAATCAATGGTCAAATATATAAGTAATGAAATTTAACATCAATATACATGTACATTCTTACTCTTTTAAACAACAACGAACATCAATATACACACAGTGAAAGTGAAAAAGAGCATACCTCTTTTGAAGCCTTCCCACATGAGTATGCATCCCAACAACAATGTCTCCTCCTCTGCTCTTATGGCTGAAGCTATTACAGCCCTTGTAGCCTGCATCAGGCTGCTAATTTTCATTATAATTGAAGAAGACTGCCTTGTAGTGGTTCAAGGTGTAAAGGAGATATAAACCAACATGAACCACTACTCTATGGAATACACAAATGTACTTGGCTGAAGTAGACATGATATCCCATAAGATTAAACACCACTATGTTCCCAATGTAAAAGGTGAAGTTGTCATACCAGATGTAAAACTAAATTTTTAACTAAAATATAAAGTGGATTCAAATCGTGAAAATAAACTTGACATGTCCCTTTACCTCACATTAAACAACTTAACATCAAAATTTTAATTGTAGAGCCTTTCCTACACAAACCCACCCACAAACCTTGGGCACATGACAAATGCAAATTATGAATTCATTGAATAGAGTAGTGTAGAAAAATCAGTTACCAACTAACTAATATAGATGAAATAAAAAAAACTGTGAGGCAGAGTTAATAATCAACAATGTTAACCTGAACCTCAACACCATGTTCAATGGTGATGGAAGTGATATGCTTAACTACACCGAGAGAGCTGAAAATATATATGCATAATAAGCATAGCATACGAATTAGGGATACATGCCTATAGATATAACCCATGTCAGTGACACGGTTAAAACTATTATGTAGGGTACCTATGAAACTAACATACGAATGTGATGTCTACACGAAATCGTGATATTGTAGCGATACAATGAGGGATAAATGCCTAATCCAATCATACCTAATTTAAAGCTTGTATTTATATCACAGTATCAAACCTAAAACCATACAAAGCTATCAAATTTGAAAAATCTGAAATATAATCTTAGATTGGAAAACACATACTTTGAGGATACACACCTAGTCCAACCATAGTACTAAGCTAGCAAAAGTTATTTTAAAACAGTAGTTTGGTAATCTACCAACAATAGTTTCATAACACAAAGTTTAAATACTTGTTTAGTTGACCTGCCAACATAGTGAAAAATACCATAAACAATGATTTTAAGCATGCGAAAATAATATCCCAAGGAACCTAAACTTAAATATTAAGAACACTATGATGCTTAAAAAATCTATGTAGTCTATCTACAATGGTTAAAACAGTATTAAAAATTAAAATGCAACTAAGTTTGTCTTTATACTTGTAAAACAATATACATCTAAATATTATCCAAAATATCAAATGACCCAATGTACTATTAGTTTTTGCTGATGAATGGAAACACTCTAACTAAACCATTCAGCAAATCTCATGTATTTACAGTGTGAAACTGAAAACCAAAAGCCCTTAAAAGAGAGAAACAAAACCATACCTGGAAAATGACCCAAAATATTGCTAAATTCGTAAAATGTCAAGTCATATTAGTTGCTAGATCTGTAAAAAAATGATCAAAAGTTACTATGAAAACACTTAAAAACTAATAAATTCTCCCAATATAAAGTTAAACCAAAATATTTAAAACTACAAAACTAACAACATTAGATGCAAAAACGTAAAATGAATAAATAGGTAGAGAGAACAAACAATATACCTAAAATCATGGATTGGATCTGCAAATATATGCACCGAGTTAGAGAGTGTAAAAAACTTGCATATCAATGGTGTCTTTCCAAAGATCTAAAATAAAATTAGGGTTAGTTCTACAAAACACAACCTAAGAATTTACATCTATATAATAAGAGAGGAAATGACAATACCTGATCCAATAAACACAAAATCAACGAAATCCAAAACCCACAAAATCAAAAGGCAAAAACCCTCAAATCGAACCTTAACATGGGAGGTGAGAGGGTTTGTGAGGGTCTCCATAAACCCTCTTCGTAGTCCTCTATCGTAAGGCAAGAGAAAGGAAAATGGCAAATGTAATCCCCAAATCGTACCCTAGAATGAGGAGGAGAGAGAGAACGACGAAACTTTTTGCTGAAAGTTTGGGGACTTTTGGGTCAAGTTACTAATTTAGCCCTAATTTTGAATTAAAGTAAGAGAGATAAATCAATTTTGAGTAAGGCAAAAGAGGGGGAAACAAAAAATAGAGGGTTAAAAGAGTAAAATGAAATGAACCAATCTCAACCCTTTATTTCTTGCATTGGTGGCTAAATCCTAGCGCCTGATTAAGTTATCATCTTATGGAATAGTGCCAAATTTTTTACTCCTTATTATATAGATATATATATATATATATATAATGTGAAAACACAGTAAATGTTATTATTTGTAAAAATATCATAGATATTAAACTTTATTGTATACAATAGAAAATAAAATAATTTTATATCTGTGACATTTTCACAAACAATAACACTTACTGTATTAATATATTTATGAAATAGTTTTATATATATAACATTTTCAAAAACAGTAACATTTACTGAGTTAATAACACTTACTGTGTTAATATATTTATGAAATAATTTTATATATATAACATTTTCACAAATAGTAATATTTACTGAACTAATATTACATAATATATATATATATATATAGCATTTTTATAAATAATAAAATTTATTGAGTTAATATTATACAATATATATATATAAAAGAAGATTTATTATTGTAAAGATAGTTATATCATTTTATCATGAATTGGAGTTGTACAAAAATTTGATGGAGTGTCCATAGTCGCACCTTTGTTTATTGCTGGCCCAAATTGTTGGACAAGCATGCATCTACATACTCATGTTTTGATGATTCTTTTTGGTGAACCACTACTTTGACAAAGTTGATGCCCTTTTATTGAGCCTCACAAAAACTTACCTGATAGCATCCTTTCATTCAATTGTTATTCCCTTTATTATTGTCAGTGACTGTCCATGAGTTCTTATCTTGTCAAAATATTTTTTTTATTTTCTCACCTGCTAGCATGTGGCATCCTAGACTTTTCTTTCATTTCCTGTATCTGCATTTGTCTTACTTTCTGACACGCCTCATATGGCAGTTATGAAAATTTTATTTTTCCAGTTTTATTACCTATTGCAATTTTAGGCCTTGCGCCTTTGTGAGTTATATTATTTATATGATTTTTTTTTTTGTTTTGTCTGATCATACTAACTGTGAACCAAAATGGTCATATTTTTTTTTCTTTGACAGACTTCAAAACATTGATATAATAACATGTTATATTATCAGTTCAGTATTTTATCACGCCTGTTTTTAAGAAAATTGATTTGTCATTTTGTTTAACTGTTTTTTAGCCACACTTTATTTCTTTGTAGTAAGGTTTGTGAGTTGACTGTATTTTATATCTTACTTTGGATAGTTGAAATCTTTATCCCTGAGCCACACAGACTTGTTTGCAGTTCTATAAACCTACACGCCTAGGCTGAGCAGTTACATAGATTGGCTTATCCTACTCTATATTAAAAAATGATCGAAAATTTACCGAACGTGCAGTATTATATTATGACGTGGATTTCATCGGGATACAAATTCTTAAAGTACAATTTAAATAATTTTAGGATAATTTTGGAGTACGTGTATCATTCCTCATTTATATTATCTCTTTATTTCCTCGAGGTGACATGCCAATTTATACTATTATTTTTATCGACCTGCTATAAATTTGCCCCCGTGATAAAAAAAATTTGAGAAAAAAAAAATTAAAAAAAAAATAAAAATTAAAAAAAGAAAAAAATAGTTAAAAAATTAATAAAAAAAAGTTAAAAAAATGAAAAAAAAATTGAGAAAAAATAAAAAAAAATTGAGAAAAAGTAAAAATAAAATAAAAAATTTAAATTAAAAAAAGAAAAAAATATTTAAAAAATAGTTTAAAAAAATGGAAAAAATATTTAATAAAAAAAAAATAAATTTACACGTATTTAAAAAAATACATGTATTTATAATAGTATTTATAATAGTATATATATAACACAAAAAGAAAAAAGAAAAAAAAAAACTTTTAGCATGACATATCATGCATGGGCATGAAATGAGAAAATGTCATCCATACAAAAATGGAGATATTTTTGCCAAAACCGTGCTCCTTTATTATATGGATGTATTATTATCTATATGTAAAGATGTTGACAGTTTATTATTATACACTTTGATTGACTTACAGTATTGTTTGTTGCAGAGTTGGTAAACCTTATGTTTTTATCTCTCGGATAATTTTTGTGCAGATGGCAAAAATCGTTGATGTATTGATTTGATAAGAGATTCTTTAATATTTATTTTGTGTGTAATCACCTACATCAAACGTTATCAAGATTCATTGTATATTTGCATTGTGCCTCTAACCTCTTCCTCTCTATTAGTCTGCAATTTTTTTTTTATGGAAAAAGAATGAAAAAGATTGTTTGCTTTTAATGCTACACTCAGACCATTCCAAGCTGGAGGAAATCTTCTGCAACGAACATTTTTATTTTTGGCACTACAAATAGAAGATCATAAGTGTTGAAGACACAAGAACCAAAAGAGAGCAACCGAATTTTTTTTATTCACCTCAACATACAGTCAAGAGAGAAATTGAAAATTA
This sequence comes from Sambucus nigra, assembly GCA_949130495.1. NCBI lineage: Eukaryota > Viridiplantae > Streptophyta > Magnoliopsida > Dipsacales > Adoxaceae > Sambucus > Sambucus nigra. The sequence continues at coordinate 443,398,166 of OX422211.1, forward strand.
TATTTAGCTATACATGCATTTGAGATAGCAACAAATTTATACTCATATATTTGTTGAAGAAGAGAACAAGAGCACAGGAAATACTATCCTGCTTCAAAATTACAAGAGTAGATTAAAGCCAAAAATCATATTTATTGCAAACTCTCATTCAAGAAGAAACTCGGGCTCAATTTGTATTTTAAGGAGTTTCATTATTCAACCTTGTACTGTAAAAATCAGATTTGTTTGAATCTTTGTTGAAGCTTCGGTTTGTAACGATGATTGGTACCTATCCTCAAGTGGACCAAGATTTTGGAGTCGGTATTTGCTTCAAGTGTTTGTAAAGTGGTGTTTTGATCCTACCGTTAAGTGGATCAGGGATAGTGAACCGTAAGAAGACAGGAGCTGCTCTAGGCATATGGACGTAGACCGGAATTTGGCCTACCCACGTTAAATTTCGGTGTCTTTATTTTTTTGCACTTTATTTACTTATTTATTTGTGGTTGCTTGAATTTATATTTTCAGCACACTAACTTACAAATATATTAATTTCAAAATTTTAAAAATTATTCTTATTGGGCGTTAAAATCTGCATTTTAACTTGTTTAAATTTTTTGGTTGCATTTATTTGATATCCTTGGTTTGAATCATTAGACGTTTATTAATCTAAAATTTGAATTAAGTGTATTAAATTAAATATACTCAACTCAACTCAACAAAGCCTTTTCCCAATTATTTGGGGTCGGCTACATGAATCCTATTTTTCCATTCCATTCTGTCCAGTGCAATATCTTCGGTTACACCACATGATATCATGTCCCTTTTTATAATATCCCACCAAGTTAATTTAGGCCTACCTCTACCCCTTGGGTTACCATCAATACTAACTAAATCACTCTTCCTTACAGGAGCATCTATTGGTCTATGCTTGACGTGTCCAAACCATCGAAGTCGATTTTTTCTCAATTTATCTTCTATAGGAGCTACTTTTACCGTTTTACGAATTTGTTCATTTTTAATTTTATCCTTTCGAGTTTTACCACAAATCCATCTTAGCATTCGCATCTCCGCCACACTCATTTTCTGCACATTTTGTTTCTTGGTTGCCCAACACTCTGTCCCATATAACATGGCGGGTCTAATGGCCGACCTATAAAATTTTCCTTTTAACTTCAAAGGTATACGCCTATCACACAGAACGCCGGTCGCACTTCTCCACTTAACCCAGCCTGCTCTAATCCTATGCGTAACATCATCACTAATATCTCCATCTTTTTGTATAATCGATCCTAAATAACGAAAATGATCATTTCTAGGTATTTCTTGACCCTCCAATTTCACCACATCTCCATTTGTCCTCCTATTACTACTAAAATTACACTCCACATATTCTGTTTTAGTTCTGCTTATTTTAAATCCTCTTGTTTCTAAAGTTTCTCTCCACAATTCCAACCTAACGTTTATCCCTATCTTAGTCTCATCGACTAAAACAATATCATCTGCAAACAGCATACACCATGGCACCTCATCTTGTATTTGTCCAGTCAACTCATCCATAACAAGAGCAAAGAGATAAGGACTTAATGCTGAACCTTCGTGTAGCCCTACCGTAATTGAAAATTCACTACTTTCTCCAGCTGATCTTCTTACTGTAGTCATCGCACCATCATACATATCCTTGATCACGTCAATATATCTGCGAGTCACTCCTCTTTTATGTAGAACCCACCATATTATATCTCTGGGTATCCTATCATACGCCTTCTCCAAATCTATAAAAATCATATGAAGATCCTTCTTTTTCTCTCTATACCTCTCCATTAATCTCCTCAATAAATTGATTGCTTCCATTGTTGACCTCCCAGGGATAAACCCAAATTGATTCTCAGATACTGATGTCTTCAATCTCAATCTATATTCAATCACTCTCTCCCAAAATTTCATTGTATGACTCATTAACTTAATACCACGATAATTTGAACAACTTTGTATGTCCCCTTTATTTTTATAAACAGGTACTAAAATACTTTTTCTCCATTCATCGGGCATCCTATTAGTCATTAAAATTCTATTAAATAATTTTGTAAGCCATGATACTCCATCCTCCCCTAAGCACTTCCAAACCTCAATAGGGATACCATCTAGTCCTAAAGCCTTCCCCGTCTTCATCTTTTTTAGAGCAATCCTGACCTCTGTTGTCCTAATTCTACGAAAAAATATATCTTCTCGAGTCTCCCTAAGTTCCTCTATATCTAATCTACTCCCATTATCTCCATTTAATAACCTCTCAAAGTAGTTTTTCCATCTTTTCATAATTTCATCATCTTTGACTAGGACTCTCGAATCATCACTTTTGATGCACTTAACGTTATTAAAATCTTTTGTTTTCCTATCCCTAAGTTTAGCAAGCTTATAAATACTTTTTTCCCCTTCTTGTGTTCCTAATTTTGTATAAAGATCATCATACGCTTTTAACTTGGCATCTCTTACCACTTTCTTAACTTCCTTTTTAGCCCATTTATATTTCTCAAAATTCTCTTCATTTCTATTTGTTTGCCATGTTTTAAAGCACTCCCTTTTAATTTTTACTATATTCTGTACTTCTTCATTCCACCACCAAGTTTTTTTAGACTGTGGCCCTTTGCCTTTTGATTCTCCAAGAATTTCTTTTGATATTTTCCTAATCCATGTGGCCATCTTATTTCACATTATGTTAGTTTCTTCTTCACAATTCCATGTTGCTTCATTTAATACTTTATCTTTAAATAGTTCTAATTTCTCTCCTTTTAAATTCCACCATCTAGTTCGTGGGTTAATCTTCACTTTTCGCACTCGTGATTGATTTTTAATATTTATATCCAACACCATTATCCTATGTTGTGAGGTTAAGCTCTCTCCCGGGTTAACCTTACAATCTTTACACGTTAATCGGTCTCCTTTCCTAGTAATGAAAAAATCTATTTGGCTCTTATGTGTTCCACTTTTATAAGTTATTAAGTGTTCAAGCCTCTTTTTAAAACATGTATTTACTAGTACAAAATCATAAGCCATCGCAAAATCTAAGATAGACTCTCCCTCGTCGTTCCTATCTCCAAAATCATGTCCGCCATGCACTATCTCATATCCTACACGATCTTCTCTTACATGGATATTAAAATCTCCACCTATATAGATTTTCTCACCTATGGGTATTTCTTTAATTAGTTCATCCATTTGTTCCCAAAATTATACTTTAGTGTGCTCATCTAATCCTACTTGAGGTGCATAAGCACTAACAATATTAATTATGTTTTCACCTAATACCAATTTTACAAGTATAAGTCTATCACCTTTCCTAATAACGGTTACAATATCGTCCTTAAAGTTTTTATCTACTATTATTCCAACTCCGTTCTTATTTCTATGTTTTCCTGTATAATATAATTTAAATCCTGTATTTTCTATTTCTCTAGCTTTCTCACCGACCCATTTAGTTTCTTGTAAACAAGCTATGTGAACGTTTCTTCTTATCATGGTATCTACTAACTCCATCCCTTTTCCTGTCATAGTCCCTATGTTCCAAGTCGCTAACCTAAGTCTAGTATCCTGGACTAGCTTCTTTACCTGCACACGTCCAGCTTGTTGCAGGAACCCTTGCGTATTTATCGTCGCATCCGGGCGCCGATGCGACGCCCCTTGCCTATTTTTCGAGACACCCGGTGGCAGGTGCAACGCATCGCTTAAGGGGAATGCCCTAGCATTAGCACGTATATTCATAGGATTCATGTTCATAAGGATCTGACTTACGCTGGTTGTCAGCTACCTAACGCAACCCTCCTCTTCTGAAATATTATTTTGACAGAAAAAGTTTGCTAAACCCAATTACCCCCCCTCCCCCCCCCCCCCCCCCCCCCACCTTTTGAGTATAATCTTGGCAACAATTGGTATCATAGTTGGTGCCCTTCTTATTTTTAGATTTAACAATCTTAGAGTTAGAGATCATGGTAAAATTTTATGTATTTATTTTATATGTTGCACGCTATATATTTATTATTTTTATGCTAACATATTTGATGTCTTGTAGTTATTCATTGTGTGAGAAAAAAATGGTCACTTAGTCAACCCAACATTTCAAGCTTTATTTTAAATAAAGAATTCAATCATTGCCCATATGCTAATATTGATGAATCCATTAGTGAAGAGACTAATGTTACTTGTCTCATAGCAAATGGTAATAAGGAGGTACAATTTAACCCTAACTTTAGTGATAATGAATCTTATTCTATGCATTGTTCAAATCACGATGATATTGTTGAAGGCTGTGATTAATTACAAGATGCATTTAATGAGTAATATGAAAAATATGAAGATATTGGAAAGAAATTTTTTACACTGAAAAAGACTCATGCTAAATGTGATTACATATCAAATGATTTTGATAATTTGAAATTAGAAAATGCATCTTTGAAAAATAAAATTAAAACCTTGACAAGGGAAAAATATGTAATCACTCATCCTCTTGAATGTGAAAATAGTAAGTTGAAAAAGGAGATTGATTATTTAAAGAAATCATTAGATACTTTCAATAAAGGAAATGAATATTTTCATAAAATTGTGGAAAATTAAAGAATTCGGTTTAATAAAAATGGTATAGGATATGATGAAGAAAATAAAAAAAAAAATTATTCCAATTTATTTAAAAATGATGCCTCATGTAGTCATTCTAACTCTTTATGCACATATTGTGGTAAACATACACATTATTCCAAATTTTGTCATTTCAGAAAAAGAAAGTATAAAAATACTAAATTTGCTTGGATTCCTAAAGAAACAACTATGTATGCTAACCCTTATAAACCACACTCACATTGGGTTCCAAAAGATAAAGTTTTTAGGTGCAAAATCGGTATTGGCACTTGAACAAAAATTTATGAGAATAGAATTAGTGTTAGTTTTTTTTTTCTTGTGCATATGTTTGTTTAAGTTGAACACATTCTTTACTTGATAAATATTGTGATATGATGTTTTCATATTTAATATCCTGATTTTTATGAAATATTATTTCGTATGATTATTGCATTTTATGTGTTTAATATTTGAAATGTGAATACACTTATTTTTCGTCCAAGACAAAGCATGCTATGGATGACAAATTATTTATATATCTTGATGAATAATCTATTTTTGTATATATGATAAAATTTACACTGATGATTATCATTTAATAAGTCCATGCTTGATATTTTAAAAATGTTGATAAGTAAACATATTTTAATTGCTTCATGGTCCTAACCCATTCTTGCTATCAAAGAGAAAATCTTCAAAGTTGTATAGGTTTTATCTTGATATTGCTTGTGAATTTTCAAGGCCTATGATTTGGTATGGAAATCAAATTTATCATTGCAAATATCTTTGTCAAAAGATGAAAATGCCACACTTGGACAATTTCATGAAAATATCATTGGTATTGGTAAGGTGGTAAGAAGCACCCTTCTTGTATGATGAAGATCATATGTATGATTTAAAGTATGATCTTAGTTGCTATTTTTCCATGATCGAATTTTCGCTTAAAGCATATGAGCTTATTGTTGTTAATTTAGTCTCCACATGTAAATTTCTACATTTATTACTCTTGATGATTGTATGTTGTGAGGCATGCACTTGATTTTAATAATAATTTTTTTAAGATAAAAATTCATAATTTTTGTGTGTTACATATTGACTTATTTTTGTGAATAATAATATTGGATTAATTCATGACTTTATTGTATATTAAATTGAAATGAAAATATCATTTGAGAATATTCTAGTATGCTAGTTATATGAGCTACATGTTAATATTAAGACATTCACTCATTGATTTTGATGATATGAACATATTAATCTTAGTGAACTATATTCATGATAAATACTTTTTTTAAATAGTATCATTTATGATATGTGTGCTTGAATTGAAAAATCATATGATTATTGAAATTGTTATGATTTATGAATATTTTTTAGTATTGTTGAAAATGATTTTATGAAGCAAAAAGATGCACCAAATTTATTATATGCATATATGGCTTCATTGGTTGGAGGGGATAAATGTTTATTTATTATTCGATTATAAAATTGCTTGATCATGATTTTTTATGCATATCTTGAAAATGGCAAAGAATGAGCAAAATAAAAATGTGTATCGCTATATTCTCTCACTCATGTTGTGCTTTACTAAAATTATTAGAAAAATATTGAGTTGTGATATATTTACCATTATGTACTTGATATCATTGATTTTATCATCTTGGTGATTTATGCGTTATTTGACTATATTCATGTATATCCATAATTCAAAAACATTCACTACACCAAAATGATCAAATTGTCACATTTCAGTCGGCCACCCTTGTCACGGTCATTGGCCGTGACAACAAACACGCGTTTTGTGTCACGGTCATTGACCATGACAAGGTCGTGACAAAGAATTATCACGGTCGATGACCTTGACACGACCGTGACAATGTCGGCTTTTTTTCCCACCGTTTTTTGGTTTTCCCTCTCTCTCTCTCTCAGGTATGTTTTTTTCCTCTCTTTCTCTTTCATTTCTATATGTGTATGTATGTGTGTATATATATGTGTGTATATGTATGTGTATATGTGTGTGTATGTGTGTGTATATATGTGTGTGGTGGTGTGTGGTGGGGGTGGGGTGGGCTGTGTGTGTACGTGTGTGTGTGTGTACAGGTGTGGTGGGGTGGGGGGAGGGGGGCAGGGGCAGGGGATGGGGTGGTGAGGTGGTGTGTGTGTGTGTGTGCAGGTGTGTGCGTGGCGGGGGCAGGTGGTGGGGTGGTGGGGGTGGGGGTGAGGGGGGGGGGGGGTAAGGGGTGTGGTGTGGGGAGGGGGCAAGGGGTGGGGTGGGGTGTGTGTGTGTGTGTGTGTTCAGGTGTGTGCGTGTGTGTGGCGAGGGGAGGGGGACAGGGGGTGGGGTGGTGGTGGCGGGTGTGTGTGTGTATGTGGTAGGTCAATCTTAACAATTGTATAACTTTAATTAATAAATTGTATAGCTTTAATTGTAAATTTAATTGTATAGCTTTAGATGAAAGTAAATTAATAATTAGTGCCCATTTCATATGAAAGTAGGATTGCCCCTCATTGTAAATTAATAAATTAATAATTGTATACTTTAATTGTTAGTTTCATTGATAAAATGAATTAATTGAGTAGATGAATTAGGAGTACGGGATATACATTTGTTGTTGACATTGCTGTTGGATTATTTTGTTTAGTAAATGTTGGGTTGGTTAGTTTTAAAAGTGGCATGACCACTGGATTATTGTCCATATGGGGGTGTGATTTTTCAACTTTTTTTGAAAATTATTTTGTATATTGAACAATATATATATAGTATGATAATTAAATGAAACATACTTGAAATATATAGTGTGACAAAAAAAGTTGTCTCGCCCCGAATTGTTACAGTCATTGACCTTGACAAGTTGAACTTGTCAAGGTCAATGACCGTGACAATTAGGCAGATTTGTTGTAAGATCTTAGGTGCACTAAAGTCATGTTTATATTCATTACCTACACAGTATTATGTAACACGTGAATATATGAATTCTCCACCTCTATCACTTCTTATGCGAGATACTTGGATGTCCTTCTCGTTCTCAATTTTTAAAAGAATTTTCAAGAACTCACGAAGGGTGTCAAATTTATTTTTCATAAAAGCGACCCAATTAAATTGTGTACAATCATCCACCATTATAGGAATATAACTCTTACTACAGAAGCTAGTTCTAGAGGGGGCAGGGATGGGGGAAGGGAGTGGGGCAAGGTGGGGGGGAGGGGCTAGGGATGGGGGGTGGGTGGTGGGGTAGGGGTGGGGGGCTGCGTGTGTGTCTATGTGCGTAGTGTCCCTTGTAAAATAATTGATTGATTATTAATTTTTTTAGTAAATTAATATATGATTGCCCCTTATTGTAAATTAGTAAATTAATATATGATTAATTATGAAAGTAGGATTGCCCCTCGTTGTAAATTAATAATTATATACTTTAATTGTTAGTTTAATTGATGAAAATAATTATTGTGTGTGTGGTGGGGGGCAGGGGGTGGTGTGTGTGCGTGCACGTGTACGTGTGCGTGTGTGTGGTGGGGGAGGGGGTGTATGAAAGTAAATTAATAATTAGTGCTCATTTTTATTTGTAGTAATTGTACATATTTGCATGTCTTCTTCTAATTTTTTTTTATCTGTACTAATAACATTTTTTTACAGCAAATGTCTCCTTCGGGTATTAAGGCGAGGATGATGATGCTGGTTATGATGATGTCGCCTGGGCTTGGTGGTAGCGGAGGCGACGAGGGCTCCTCGGCCCCTAGGCTCCCTAAATATGGCAAATTTGGGATTACCGTCGAGAACAAGTCAGAGCTATTAGCGAGATCCCTCGAGCTGCTAAAGACGGTCATCGGCCCGGGGTTTATGAGTTGAAAGGAGGTGCCATATGAGCTCAAGTTAGCTGTTTGGGCGGCACTACAGGTAATATATTTTTATTTATATGAATATTTCAATTTCAATTTCGATTTCGATTTCAATTTCATTTTATATTTATATTTATATTTATTCGCAACTAACATTGTATTTGTTGGATATGAACAATTCAACTTGGATCCAAAGGTACGCGATTCCGTCTTGGAGTAGTTGAGGGAGCAACACAAGACGTGAAAGAAATATATACGAACACGGTACTTTGGGAAAACACGAGAGTCCATTATCCAATGCCGTGAATCCGTCCCGCCGAAGGAGTCGATCTTATTGGCACAATGGCAAAAGTTCATTGACAATGAGATCGGGGAGCGACAATTGGCATCTCACAAATCGGGGAGGGAAAATCGGGTAAAAAAGACGGACGTGCACTACTCCGGCCAAACGTCTTATGCCGAGGTGGAGCATAGGATGCAGGTAAGATTTAATTTTTCTATAACTACAGAAATATATTATTCTGCATTATTTTACTTTGCGGGGCCGATACTAATTTCACTTTATTTTATTTCAGGGGGTAGCGAGTGGCCCTGGGGGTAAGCCACATAGGCTCGATACTTATGTGGCTCTTCGGACGAAGAAGGGGAAGGACAAGGAGGTGTCCTCGAGCGTTACGGCCACGATTGTAAGTAATCCGAAAATTTACTTTTTGTTAATTACGTCATAATTTTTTAGTTTACTTATTTTACTAATCATGTGCTTTTTGTTGTTTCAGGCAAAGCTTAAGGAAGTGCATGAGTCGCAGTCTGATGCCGACAAGGCATCTTTGTCTACAGACGCACTCAGCCAAGTGCTTGTCTCTGATCGCAAGGGGAGGACAAGGGGGGTGAGCTCGCGGGTGGCTAAATCTAGGATCATCGGATTGGAGACGAGCGACACCGGGTTGGCTCGAACGGTGGATTCACATGATGCAAAACTGTCCCATTTGGAGGCGACGGTCCAAGATATGTACTCATTCATGAAGCGTACGTTGGGCGGAAACCGTAAGGGGAAAGGGAAGGAGAAGGCGGTGGAGGAGGTGCGAGAGGACGAGGCGCAGGATGACGAGGATGTGGACCTCGTTGCTTCATCAATGACACGTGCGTACTTCGATGATCCAGTTCCCTATTTGGCTCCCTTCAACAGATCGATGTCGACACTTGGTTAACCGAGCGTGTTCATATTGGACGTATTTGATGGCCAGCGGATAGGGCGGGGGTTGAGGGACTCGAATATCGTCCAGGGTGGAATAGTTCATGGACGTGAGCTTCAAGAGATCGAGTCCAAAGTGCTCGTCACGCATGTGATACCCGGGAAGGAGAAATCCCTATTGTGATTGCGCAAACAATGCGGCACGATGTATATTAATGGGTGTGTCAATTCGTATATCGTGTGGCCTACTCACCTCCTCACATTTACCCCAGACATGTAGTGACATTATTTTTAAGTTGGTACATTTGAATTATATTTGGATTATATCTTCATGTATATTGTTTCTATTTTGAATATATATTTGCATTATCTTTGGTTTATTTGGATATATGATGTTGCTATAACAGGTACAAATATACTACTGGGCTGTGGTAGTGGACATACTGCCCAGCAGATTTTTTTTTAAATTCTGTCCAGAATTATTACGGTCATTAACCGTGACAAGTCCTTGACAAATAAGGTTGTCACGGACATGTCACTGTCATTGACCGTGACAATGTTTTTAAAAAGGGTCAAGGCTTTGTCACGGTTATCAACCGTGACTAAACTTGTCACGGTCATGGCCCATGACACGACCATGACAATTCTAATGAACTTATCATGGTCAATGATCGTGACACGTCCGTGACAATAAAAGTTGTCTCGTCCCGAATTGTCAAGGTCAATGACCGTGACAATTAGGCAGATTTGGTGTAGTGATTATTTGAGAATTTTTTTGATAAAATATATGCCTATTGAAATTTATGATATTTGTATATGCCCCTTGTGATTTATGGTTGACTCCCATGGAAAAATTATTTTTGATAGGGGGAGATTCGCCTTTTATCCCTTGACACTCAGTCTATATGAATTTCTTTTTTTGATAATGTCTAAAGGGGGAGAATTATATATGATTAACTAATTGTGTGCTTAATTTATATATTTTATGGATAATTGTGAATCATTGTTTGTCTTCATCAAAAAGGGAAGATTATTAAACGAATATGTTATTAATACCTTTAATTAATATTTAATTAGCTTAATTGTATTTAATGTACATTTCAGTTTAATGTAATATATTGATTTTGATGATTTCAAACACATTTTTATTATGTGATTATATAAATATTTCTTAATATATTATATTTTGTTTTATCTGTATATATTATACTTTTGGTGTCATTAATTATATACACCCATGCATATCATTTGTATATTTACAAATACACTGACATACTCTATTTACGTAACTTTGTTTTAAACATTTTTTTGCCATATACCATAAAATATCGATACATGTATTTACATAAACATATGTTCTAATAAACAAAAAAAAATTATTTTATTATATTGTTCATTTGTTACTCCGGTAATAATATACTCTTTAATTTTTTTTATATCTTCTTAACACTCAAGTGAGTGAAGTGATTATAGATAAGCATCTTGTTCCATCTTTTATAGTTAACCTTTTGAAGAAAGTTCTATTATCCTAATCATTGTTTATTGCTAGGCCAAATTATTGGACACGCATGCATCTACATACTCATGTTTTGATGGTTCCTTATGTTAGAGCAACCCTTACGGGTATGCTAGAAGTGTATTTATGAGGTATTTGTGTATGCTGTGGGTATCATAAAAGTGAATATTTAGACTTTTCTAGTGTAAAAAATAACAAATTTAGCAATACGCTAGTTGGTTTTTTGTGGGACCCATCACTTAAGCGAAAAATGATGTTCCGCGCATGAATTAACATAAAAAAAACATTGCCTTAAATGGAATTTCATGTTCCGCCCAAGATATATTACAAATGTTAATAATTATATTTCTACCCCCAAAGGTTTATTTTACCACAACAACTATTCATGTTCTTTTAAATAAATAAAACATAACTAAATATATAAAACATTAAGTAATAAAAGTGAATATTTTTTTATAGCAACGACTATTTTTTTTTTTTTTGGGGGGGGGGGGGGGGGGAGGGGGCTAAACATAATAATATAAGACCTTTGGGGAGGGAAAAGAATTTTGGAGAACCCTTAAGCGGAACATAATGGTCCGCCTAAGGGGTTGTACTTTTCATCACCATTTCTTCCTTTAACTGGTATACAACCTCATTTTAGCCTTGGTATCCCATATATGCACTTGCCCATAGCTATTTGGTTAGTTTTGATAGGGTGTTTTTGGCATAGTTGAGTGTAAATTTGAACTGCCCATAAGGGTTGCTCTTAGCCACTCCTTTGACAAAGTTGATGTCCTTTTATTGAACCTCACAAAAACTTACATGACATGACAACATTCTTTCATTCAATTGCCATTCCCTTTATTATTATCAATGACTGTCCATCATCTCTTATCTTGTCAAAATATTTTCTCACCTGCTAGAATGTGGCATCCAAGACTTTTCTTTCATTTCCTATATCTCCCTTTGTCTTACTCTCTGACATGCCTCATATTGCAGTTATGAAAATTTTACTATTCCAGTTTTACGTGCTGCAAGTTTAGGCCTTGCACCTTTGTGAGTTATATTATTTATATGATTTTTTTCTTTTGTCTTACTAAGAGCATCTCTACGGGTGATCATCAATGAAAGGTAAAGTTAGAGAACCAAAGTGGGGTTTACCTTTCTTTCAACACGGAGGTACACAATGGTGAAAGGCTGGAAATTATAAACTTAACTTCCTACGAACAACATTTGTTCGTAAGAACTCAAATACCTAATAAAATTGATTATTTATATTTGATATTAACTTCCTACGAACTTCAGAAGTTCGTAGGAATTACTACGAACTTTAAAAGTTCGTAGGAACATTTGCAAATTCTGTGCACGTTTTGTATATCTGCAGAACAACTACAAATTCTATTGGAGAATTTGTTGGGTAAACCTCACCACTGCAATCAGTTGAATTTGTAAAGATGCAAATTTTATTGGCATTTTGCATCACTAATATGGATGCTCTAACTATTAACGAAACGGTCATGATATTTTATCTTTGACAGACTTCAAAACATTGATATAATAACATGTTATATTATCAGTTCAGTATTTTATCTCGCCGATTTTTAAGAAAATTAATTTGTCATTTTGTTTAACTATTTTTTATCCACGCTTTATTTCTTTGTAGTAAGGTTTATCAGTTGACTGTATTTTATGTCTTACTTTGGATACTTGAAATCTTTATCTCTGGGCCACACAGACTTATTTGTAGTCATATTAACCTACACCCCTAGGTTGAGCAGTTACATAGATTGGCTTATCCTACTCTATATTATCTCTTTATTTCCTTGAGCTAACATGCCAATTTATACTATTTTTAACCAACCTTCTATAATATATTTATAATTGTATTATTATCTATATGTAAATATTTTGGCAGTTTATTATTATACACATTGATTGACTTACAATAATATTTGTTGCAGAGCTGGTAAAACTTATGTTTTTAACTCTTGGACAATTTTTTGACATATGGAAAAAATCGCTGATTGTGTTGATTTGATAAGGGATTCCTTTGATATTTATTTTGTGTGTACTCACGTACATCAAACGTTATCAGGATTCATTATATATTTTCATTGGGCCTCTAACCTCTCCTTCTCTATCAGTCTAAAAAAATTTCTGATAGAAAAAGAAGATGAGATTGTCATAAAAGATTGTGTGCATTTAATGCTGCACTTAGACCATTCCAAGATGGAGAAAATCTTCTCCAACGGTCATTTTTAATTTTTTACACTACAAATAGAAGATCAGATGTGTTGAAGACACAAGAACCAAAAGAGAGCAACCAGAAATTTTTTATTCAGCTCATACATAGAGTCAAGAGAGCAACTGAAAATTATATTCAGCTCTACATGCATTTGAGATAACAACAAATTTATACTCATCTATTTATTGAAGAAGAGAACAAGAGCACAGGAAATACTATTCTGCTTCAAGATTTCAAGAGTAGACTAAAGCCAAAAATAAGATTATTGTGAAGTCTCACTCAAAAGAACTCGAGCTCAATTTGTATTTTAAATTGTTTCATTATTCAACCTTGTACTAAAAATATCAGATTTGTTTGAAGCTTTATTAAAGGTTCGATTTGTAACGATGATTGATACCTACCCTCAAGTGGACCAAGGTCTTAAAGCCAGTATTTGCTTCAAGTGTTTGTAAAGTGGTGGTTTGATCATACCGTTAAGTGGATCAGGGATATAGTGAAGCGCAAGAAGTCGGGAGCTGCTCTAGGCGCGTGGACGTTGGCGGGATTTGGCCGAACCACGTTAAATTTTAGTATCTTTATCTTCCGCACTTTATTTGCTTATTTTTTTGTGATTGATTGAATTTATATTTTCAGCACACTAACTTACAAATATATTAATTTCAAAATTTAACGAAATTATTTTTAATGTTGAAATAATTATTTTTGAATTAATTAATTTATTTCAAAGTATTATTTTTTATTAAATACAAAAAATAATTTAAATATTGATTGGGTGTTAAAATTTTCATTTAACTTGTTTAATTATTTGGTTGCATTTATTTGATATTCTTGGTTTGAATCGTTGGACGTTTATTAATCTGAAATTTAAATTAAGTGTATTAAATTAAATATGTTTTGAAATATTATTTTGACCTAAAAAGTTTGCTAACTCATTCACCCCCCCCCCCCCCCCCCCCCCCGAGTATAATTTGGGCAACAAAATGAAACATACTTTAAATTACATAATTTAATGAAATCTCTCAAATTGTGATAAGAGATAATTAAATGAAACGTACTTTATAGTGCTCTTAAATACAAGCCTTCTAGTTCTTATGCGTACGCGTTCAATAGCCCTTAGACCCATTTAAGAGTCATTATCTTTGTAATGAGATCTCTCGAATTGTCTCGTTTGACAGTTTGGGACTGCATAATTTCTATATAGTAATATTCTTAGAGGCTTAAACTTGTTACTTTTGGAGGAAGTTCTGCAGTCGTATCTTAATGTTCTCTTGGTAAATACTTTATGATGCATTGTTAAGTGTTATTTCAATTGATAATTTGAAATAACACTTACACTTGTGAATATATGTCGTATACTTAGAGAAATATGGGGATATGCTGTCGAATTTTCCTCAAACTGGAACTTTGGGGATATTCAGTGTAAGGGTGTAAGAGAAAAATGCAAATGTACAAAACTCGAATATTTCATACAAGGCTCTTACTTACTTTCTTTCGAGCGAGCGCTAAAGATAAAAACCTCGTTGATGCTGAAATGACTTACTATCGTGTAATTCGAAATATATTTGAATTGGACTATGTAAGCTTCAAAGAGGTTGTATTTTACTGTGATTGGTAAGAGTTGAGGATGAAATTCTAGTAAAGTTGATCATAGCACCAATTTGATCATGGTTGACTTGTCCAAGTTGAAGAGCAATGAACACATGAGCGATGAGCCGTTTGTTTGTGCTTTCCAAAAGGCCAAACAAGTGTTTTACTCGGAGTATATCAACAACGAGTCATGGTCAATCGTCCTACATGTGCCAAATAGTCTAAACAGTAGTGTGGATGACTTGGTTGCTCCTACCGAATATGAATCCATTTTTAATGATAACCAGAATTTGAAATAATTTTTAGATTTGTAATAAGTATTCAAATGATTTGTAATGACCAGTGGTTGTCTTATTCTAGTGCTTTATTATTATCGGATGACAATTTGATGCTTTTTATTCATTTGTACTTGATCATTTTAATGCTTGTAATAACCAAGTGAATATGTTAATTAGGATTTTAATCAATTTAAACACTAATTCAAAGTCCATGACCTGGGAGTGTGTGTACAGGGCATGCGCGGGGGGGGGGGGGGGGGGGGGGGGATTGTGTGTGTGTGTGTAAATTGAATTTGATATGGTATAAATTGGTATTGGTATAAATTGAAATTGATATTGGTATGTATTGTTATTATCGGATTTGAGCATTAATTCAAAGTCCATGTACATGTTTGTACTAGTAATAATAATTTTTGAGAAAATGACTTTATCTGGGCTCGGTAGCGGAGGCGACGATGGCTCCTCGGCCAGTATGCCCCTCCCGAATGAGGCAAATTGGGGTTCGTCGTCGAGAATAAGACGACATTATTGTGTAGAGAGCTAGAGTTTGTGAAGGCGATCGTTGGCCCGTGGTACACTGATTGGAGGGCCGTGCCTATTGACCTCAAGATGAACATCTGGGGGCACTACCGGTAATGTATTTATATTTATATTTATATTTATAAGCAACTAACACTTACTTTCTTTTTGGTTTGTATTTGTTTGACATGAACGATTCGGCCTGTCCCCACATCTCTGCGACTCCACGTTGGAACAGTTGAGGGATCAATATAAGGCGTGGAAGAAATATATGCGGGCACGGTATTTCGTAAAGACCCGGGAGTCCATTCTGAGAGTACGTGATATTGTCCCCCCGAAGGAGCCGATCTCATTGGCACAATGACAAAACTTTGTCGACAATGAGATCGATGAGTGACAATTAGCATCTTGCCAATCGGGGAGGGACAACCGGGCGAAAAAGTTGGACGTGCACTACTCCGGGAAGAAGTCTTATGCCGAGGTGGAGAATAGGGTGGTAACTTTTTATTTTTCTTTGATTTTACTTTTATGTTATTCTAATTTAGCATTACGTTGGGTTACACAGTAATTTTGTATTATTTTATTTCAAGATACGGGGAGTGTCCCTGGGGTTAGGCCATATAAGCTCGATTCCTATGTGGTAATTCGGACGGAAAAGGGCAAGGACAAGGAGGTGGACCCGAGCGTCGCAACCACCATTGTAAGTTATAAATGTTTATTTTTTTTAATTACGTTATAATTTTTTTATTTACTTACTTAACTAATCGTGTACTTTTTGTCTTTTCAGGCAAAGCATTAGGAAGTGCAAGAGTCGCAGTCTTATGCCGGCAAAGCATCTTTGGTTATGGACGCACACATCCAAGTGCTTGGGACGGATCGTAAGGGGAAGACTAGGGGTGAGCTCGCGGGTGGTGAATTCGAGGATCATCGAAATGGAGATGAGCAACATCGGGTTGGAACCACTACACCAAAATGGCCAAATTGTCACCTTTCAGCCGGCCACCCTTGTCAAGGTCATTGACCGTGACACAAATTGCGCGTTTTGTGTCACGGTCAATGACTTTGACACGATCGTGACAACTTTTGCAGAAAAAAAATCCCCAGGCTTCTTTTTTTTCCCACCTCTTTTGGTTTTCCCTCTCTCTCTCTCTCTCTCTCTCTAAGGTATATTTGTTTCCTCTCTTTCTCTTTCATTTCTATATGTATGTGTATGTGTATGTGTATGTGTATGTGTATGTGTATGTGTATGTGTATGTGTATGTGTGTATATATATGTGTGTATATGTATATGTGTATGTGTGTATATATATGTGTAAATGTTAGTGATAGTTAGAATGGTGTAAATGTTAGTGATAGTTAAAATTGTGTAAATGTTAGAAAAGTTCTAGAATTCATATGTTAAATTTAATTATATAAATATTAAATTGATAATAATTTTATTCATGAAATTAATTCAATTAGGTAAAACCCTAGATAATTTTTTAACAAAATTTGATAATATTATATAACGTTTAGTAAATTCACAAAATGTTGCCAATTGTATGTTTTTAGGAATATCATTAGTTACTTTCGTTAGAATCCATACACTGGTAATATCATTAGAATCCATACACATGCATGTTGTTAGAAAGTCTTAAATTTAATTCTCACTTTAATTTGTAGAATCTCTGTACTTGATTGGATTTATTATATTATGATAATGAAATTTATGCTCCAATTATAATTATCTCATGCCATAATTTTATTGATAAACAATAACTGTAGTTGTCACGGTCGTGGTGGGGGGAGGGTGTGGGGGTGGTGTGTGTGTCTGTGTGCGTAGGTGTGTGTATGGTGGTGTGTGGTGGGGGAGGGGGGTAGTGGGGGTGTGGTGTGGTGGGGGGTGGGGGGTGGGGGGTGGGGGTGGGGGTGGGGGAGGGGGTCGTGGTGGGGGGTGGGGGTGGTGTGTGTGTGTGTGTGTGTGTGTGCGTGTGTGTGTGGCGGGGGGAAGGGGGCAAGGGGTGTGGTGGGGGGTGGAGGGGCAATTTTAACAATTGTATATCTTTAATTAAGAAATTGTATAGCTTTAATTGTAAAGTTTTAGATGAAAGTAAATTAATAATTAGTGCCAATTTCATATGAAAGTAGGATTGTCCCTCATTGTAAATTAGTAAATTAGTAAATTAATAATTGTATACTTTAATTGTTAGTTTAATTGATGAAATGTTGGGTTGGTTAGTTTTAAAAGTGGCATGACGTGTGCATGTGTGTGGTGGGGGTGGGGTAGGGGTGTGTGTATGTGTACTATTAACATTTTTTTTTATCTGTACTAATAACATTTTTTTACAGTAAAAATGTCTCCTTCAGATATTAAGGCAAAGATGATGATGCTGTTTATGATGATGTCGTCTGGGCTCGGTGGTAGCGGAGGCGACGAGGGCTCCTCCGCCCCTAGGCTCCCCAAATATGGAAAATTTGGGATTACCGTCGAGAACAAGTCGGAGCTATTAGCGAGATCCCTCGAGCTGGTAAAGACGATCATCGGCCCGGGGTTTGTGAGTTGGAAGGAGGTGCCATATGAGCTCAAGTTAGCTGTTTGGGCGGCACTACAGGTAATATATTTCAATTTCAATTTCAATTTCAATTTCATATTTATATTTATATTTATATTTATTCGCAACTAACATTGTATTTGTTGGACAGGAACAATTCAACTTGGATCCAAAGCTACGTGATCCCGTCTTGGAGCAGATTAGGGAGCAACTCAAGTCGTGGAAAAAAATATGCGGGCACGGTACTTTGGGAAAACAAGAGAGTCGATTATCCAATGGCGTGAATCCGTCCCGCCCAAGGAGTCGATCTCATTGGCACAATGGCAGAAGTTCATTGACAATGAGATCGAGGATCGACAATTGGTTGCTCGTCAATCGGGGAGGGAAAATCGGGTAAAAAAGACGGACGTGCATTACTCCGTCCGGACCTCTTACGCCGAGGTGGAGCATAGGATGCAGGTATGATTTAATTTTTCTATAACTACAGAAATATATTATTCTTCATTATTTTACTTTGCGGGGCCGATACTAATTTTACTTTTCTTTATGTTATTTCAGGGGGTAGGGAGTGGGCCAGGGGGTAAGCCACATAGGCTCGATACTTATGTGGCTCTTCGGACGAAGAAGGGGAAGGACAAGGAGGTGTCCCCGAGCGTCGCGGCCACGATTGTAAGTAATCCGACAGTTTAATTTTTGTTAATTACGTTATAATTTTTTAGTTTACTTATTTTACTAATCATGTGTTTTTTGTCGTTTCAGGCAAAGCTTAAGGAAGTGCATGAGTCGCAGTCTGATGCTAACAAGGCATCTTTGTCCACAGACGCACTCAACCAAGTGCTTGGATCTGATCGCAAGGGGAGGACAAGGGGAGTGAGCTCGCGGCTGGCCAAATCTAGGATCATCGGATTGGAGACGAGCGACACCGGATTGGCTCAAACGGTGGATTCACACGACGCAAAGCTGTCCCGTTTGGAGGCGACGGTCCAAGATATGTACGCATTCATGAAGCGTACGTTGGGCGGAGACCGTAAAGGGAAAGGGAAAGGGAAGGAGAAGGCGGTGGAGGAGGAGGTGCGGGAGGACGAGGCGCAGGATGACGAGTATGTGGACCTCGCTGCTTCATCACCGACACGTTCGTACTTCGATGATCCACTTCCCTATTTGGCGCCCTTCAACAGACCATTATCGACACTTGGTTGGCCGAGCGTGTTCATATTGGACATATTTGATGGTCAGCGGATAGGGCGGGGGTTGAGGGACCCGAATATCGTCGAGGGTGGAATAGTTCATGGACGTGTGCTTCAACAGATGGAGTCCAGGGTGCTCGTCACGCATGTCATACCCGGGAAGGAGAACTCCCTAATGTGGTTGCGCGGACAATGTGGCACGACGTATATTAGTGGGTGTGTCAATTCGTATGTCGTGTGGCCTACTCACCTCCTCACATTTACCCAAGACATGTAGTAACATTATTTTTAAGTTTGTCCATTTTAATTATATTTGGATTATATCATCATGTATATTATTTCTATTTTGAATATTTGGATTATGTCGTCATGAATATATATTTGCATTATCTTTAGTTTGTTTGGATATATGATGTTTGGAACAGGTACGACGTTGCTATAACAGGTAAAAATATACTGCTGGGCAGTGGCAGTGGTCATACTGCCTAGCAGATTTTTTTTAAATTCTGCCCAGAATTGTCACGGTCATTGATCGTGACAATTTTTTTAAAAAGGGTCACGACTTTGTCACGGTTATAAACCGTGACAAACGTGTCACGGTCATTGACCGCGGCACGACCGTGACACGACCGTGACAAAAAAAGTTGTCTCACCTCGAAATGTCACGGTCATTGACCTTGACAAGGGTGATTTGTCAGGGTCAATGACCTTGACAATAGTGCAGATTTGGTGTAGTGAACATATGTATGCCTTCATGACGATAAGCTATTAAGGTTGGAGGCGATGGTGCTAGATATGTTCGCCTTCATGAAGCGTCGGTTGGGAAAGGGCAAGGGGAAGGAGAAGGAGGTAGATGTAGACGATGATAAGGACGAGGACGCCACTACTTCATCGTCGATACGCACGGACTCGACGCCATATGATGATCAATTTCCCTCGATTGGCAGAGCATATTTCTACTTGACATATATTATGGGGAGACGATAGCGAGGGGGTTGAGGTTCCGGGCTTCGACCCGGGTATGTTGGTTCATGGACGTCCCCTCCAATACATTGAGGCAAGAGTGCGCATCACGCATGTGGTGGACGGAAATGAGAACTCACCTTTGTGGTTACGCGAATAATGAAACGCTCATCATATTGAGGGGTGTCTCAATTCATATGTTGTGTGGCCTTCCTTCCTCCCCCGACCTGCTCAAGACCCTTCTTCATGACATTATTTCTATCTTTTTTATTTGGATAATGAATTGTATTTGTATTTTTTTATTTTGTTACATGTTGGTTTGGATATCGATATTTACATTTCTATTTTATTTGGATATGAATTATATATGCCATGATTTGGAACATTATTTCTATTTTATTTGGAGATATGTTGTTTGGACATGAAATTTTTTGCTATAACTGGTACAAATATACTGCTGGGCAGTGGTAGTGGTCATACTGACCAGCATTTTCTCAAAAAAAAACCTGTCCAGAATTATCACGGTAAAAATCGTGACAAGTCCTTGACAAATAAATTTGTCACGATTTTTAACCGTGACAATTGTTTGGTTTTGTCATGGACTTGTTGGGGTCTTTGGCCGTGACAAAACTTGTCAAGGTCAAAGACCGTGACAAGACCATCTCAAGTCTAATGAACTTGTCACAATATTTGACCGTGACAAGTCCATGACAAAGAAGTTGTCACTCCCAGACATGTCACGGTCAAAGATCTTGACAATTTGAACTTATCACGGTCAAAGATCTTGACAAGTTGGACTTATCACGATCAAACACCATGACAAGTCAGCTATTTTGGTGTAGTGCAACTATGTTCTAGATTTATTAGATGGATCTCTCATTCACATTCCTTCCACGAAATAAGTTAATAAGTAAAACCCCTTCTCCTTTAACAAGTTGATAGAATATATTTTCGCTAGTAAATATTCATATAAATATGTTCATCTAATCAACACCTTCATCAGCCATCCATTAACAGAATACATTACAACTTTTATGCCTAAAAAATGGTGAATAAGAAAAGTTTCCATTCGGCCTTCTAATATTTTTTTGTTTAGATTTATTTCTTTTGTTTTCATTCCTATATGTTATAGCTTAGTTTAATTGTCATTCAAGTTAAAAAAATGTGAGAAAATTGTTCCATGCAAAAATTATTGTTATTGTGAATGGGAGGTTTCCTATAAGGAGTTAGTAAGTGTTGACATGATTTTTATTTTGGAGATTCAAAAGATTTTACACTTCAAATTAAAATTTCCGATTTTAATATGTGAAAAATATTTATGCATTTGACTCTGCAAACTTAATTTTGCAATGAAATATTTGTAAATATGAATTTGCAGTTAACAAGTCTGGGGATTGGCGAGATGGTATGATGCTAAATGGTGAAAAAAATTTACGGTGTTTGAGAAATTAGATTCATTAGTAAAGTTTTTTAATATTTTTTAGATCGCAAATTTGTATTTACTTTTTTTTTCTCGACGAGAGTATCGGCAATCGAAATCCCTCTAATGATCAAAGGTAAAAAAATATGGAGATTGAAGATGCAAAGGTCTAATAAAAAACAACATAACTCTTTTATCTGATATTAAAATATTTTATTTTTCCTTAGTGTAAGTGGTTATATAATTGGAGTGAAACACACAAGTATGAAGTTTATTTTGTCACATTGCATCATTCAAGAAGATGCTACTGCTATCCATACTAAGGATATGAGCAACTCAACTACTACCAACTATTGTGGCTACACATTGACTAGCATTCAATATTGCCTTTATAGTTTTAAAGAGATAGACACTACTACAAATTATTATGGTTATATAGTAGGAAGTGTTAAAGAGTCTCTTACCATTTTAAGTAGGTAAGATGCTTTGATCAACTACTGTGGCTACACCGTAGGAAAAGTCCAACGTTCTCTTAATTCTTTAAAGAAAAAGAAAGTATACAACAAACTTCGTCGGTCCAATGTAAGCAATATTGATAATTTTTTATTAGTTCAAACTTTTCAAAGACATACATTCTTAGAAGAAATAAATACATATTGAGTACTAAAATCTTTATGAATATATAGGAAAATATTGCCAGCTACTGGAACTCGATTTGCCTGCACACACTTGCCCACATTGTAATGTTATTCTTTGGTCCGAATAAAGGAATGACAAGAGTAAAAAAACTAGAGTTCCTAAATTTAGCATATGCTGCCCGGAGGCAGGTTAGACTCCCTCTATTATGCTACTCGCCCGAGCTTTTGAATGGATTTTTAACATCAGATGACAAAGTTATGGTTTCACAATGCCTGCTACCTGAAAATAACCAAAGTTTACATAACTTTATATATACGACATCGAAAATGAGGTAAGCAATCGAATAATGTCGTTAAGCGGTGATAGCAACTCATCTAGGATCGACTCTACCTTGGTTTCATATTTGTTATTTATGATCAATACAAACAACGAACTTGCTAAAGCCTTCAGAATGGCTCAAGATGGTTTCAGAAAATCACATGTCTAAATGGTGCGAATAAGAATTCTTCGACAATGAACAATTGAACCATCAGTTTATAATCTACCAAGAACATCAGAAATTACTGCATTAATTGTTGGAGATTTTATTGAAGAAAATGTCAGCAGAGATGTTATTGTTAAGCATAAGTCAAACGAATTACAATGAATTAGTGAAATTCATCCCCTATTCATGACAATGCAATACTCACTTCTTTTCTCGTACGGAGAATATGAATTCTAGTTGGGTATAAAGTACCATAGTATCCCAGAAAACAAAGAAACTAAATGAGAGTGTGTGACTATGAAAGAGTTTTATGCATACAGGCTCCAACAACATTCAATCGAAGGCAAAAATATGTTATTGGGCGACCGATTATTCCAACAATATGTCGTTAATTCATACACATGCATAGAAGAGGAAAGACTACGTTGGGTCCGTTCTAACCAACCAAAATTGCAAGCTAAACTGTATAAAGGAATACAAGATTTCGTAATGCAAAGAGATTATACACCATCATCGGTTGGAAAACATATTGTTCTGCCATATATCTTTATAGGAGATCCTAGATATATGGCTCAAAACTTTCAAGATGCAATGGCCACATGTAGGTGGTTTGTCAACCATGACTTATTCTTGACATTCACTACCAATCAAAATGGTCAGAAATTACAAAAAATTTAAACCCAACTGACCAGTGCCCTTCTGAAAGACCTGATATCGTGTCAAGAGTTTTCAAAATAAAGATTGATCAGCTTTTAAATGACTTGACAAAGAAAAAACACTTCGGGCATGATCTTGCCGGTATGTGTACTTTTAATTATAGTAACTCATAGTAATATATATGATCTTTATTACTACTTCTTTCTTTACCTATTGTAAAACCCATTACTCCCAATGAAACTACTCTTATTAATCATTTCTACAATCTACACGATTGAATTCTAAAAAAGAGGTCTACCAAACGCACACATGGATGTTAAGCAACCAACACCAATATATATGGACAAAATAATATCCGTTAAAATCCCATTGGATACGCCGTTGTATCTCAATTTATGACGGACCATGTGGACATGCTCATACAAAGTTACCCTATATGACAATCAAAATTTTCCTAAAGAAATTACTAAATAAATAGTGAAAACGAACAACAATTGATGATAATGGTTTCCCAGTTTACAGGTGTCGAGACGAAGGGTGACATGTTATGAAAATGGGCCTAAAGCTTGACAATAGATATTTGGTCCCCCACAATCTTAATTTGGTTGTCAAATATCAAGCTCATATAAATATTGAATGGTGCAACAAGTTAAGGTCAATAAAATATTTGTTTAAATATTTCAACAAAGGACGTGACAGAGAAAGAATTGTACTTGAGCATGCTAAAGAAAGAAAAATTGAAAATGGTAGAGAGCAAACATCTATAGTTAATGAGATTAAAAACTTCTTCGACTGTCGCTACCTACTTGCATGTGCAACGTATTGGAGGATATATGAGTTTAATATACAATATCTGAGCATTAGCATTGAACGACTTAAATTCCATCTGCTAGAAGAACAAATGGTGACTTTTAAGGATTCTGATCATCTTGACACCGTGATTAAAAGAATTGATATAGAGATGAACTTGTTTACGGAGTGGATGGCTGTAAATTACAAATATGAAGATGCCATAAAGCTAATGTATGCTGAATTCCTAGAAAAGTGGACCTTAAAGTCGTTAGAGAAGCAATCGACATGAAGAGAGTCAAGTACATACCTTGGTCATTTGTATACGCACATCCAACATCTGGAGAAAGATTTAACATACGGTTATTGTTGAACGTTTTTCGAGGAGCAAGCAATTATAAGTAAGTAATGACTTCTGATGGGATTATATATCCAATATAAAAATATGCCTATTACACCACAGGCCTCCTAGAAGATGATAGACAACATCATGATGCCCTTTTCACAGGATTCTCAATGGTCAACTGGACATCAACTGCATGAACTATGCGCTGTGATTTTAATGTTATGTGAAGTCAGCGAGTCTTGTAACTATGGGAAGCACATTAATAGTTATTAGTAGAGGATATACTATACTAGCTAAAGAAGTTGTTAAACTTTGAAATTTAATTCTGAGCGAAGAACAAATAAGGAATTATGCTCTGTATAAAATTGATGTGATTCTCAAAAAAATGGTAAGGGATTATCTAATTTTCTACCAATGCCACTACCGGACCAATCGCTACCAAGTGATCATGGGAATCGTATATTAATGGAGGAGTTATCATACGATAGAAAAGAGATGGCGAATAAGCACATCAAACTATTCAAAGGTCTAAACGTTGAATATATAAACGTATATAATGTCGTTCTGCATTTTGTCTATGATAAGATAGGAGGCCTTTACTTTCTTTAGGGTGATTGGGGAACCAGAAAAACGTACTAATATAAGAGCATCCTTGCACATTTAAGATCAAAAGGAAAAATTATTTTAGCAGTTGCTTCATCGGGCATTGCATCTTTGTTACTTCAAGGAGTTCAAAAAACACATTCAAGATTTTCAATTCCTCTTGAATAAAATGCTGATTCAACTTGCAATATTCATCGGGGACCAAATAGAAGATTTGATAAAAGGGAAAGTCTTATTATATGGGACGAAGCACTCATCAACCATCATCATGCTTTTAAGGATCTAGACAAAATTTTTTAGAGATATTTTGCATATGGATAATGAAAATTCTTTTGAAAGGCCATTTGGAGGTATAACCATGCTTCTCGGGAGAGACTTCAGACAAACTTTACCTGTTGTACGCAAAGGGAGGAAAGAAAATATAGTTAAAGCCTAAATCAATAAGTACTACCTTTAAGAATCATGATGTGTTTTAAACCTTACACAAAACATGCGAATGACTCGGTACCATTCACATAATGGGTTTTATCTCTTGGTGATGGAAAACTACCTGTGGAATCATTTCATGAAGATGAGGAGCCATGTTGGATTAAAATTGCTGATAAATATTTATAGAACAAACTGAAAACCAAAATTCATGTATCATCTCCAATATGTACCCAAATTTCATCTAGAATTATCAAGATCCAAAGTATTTTAGGGAAATAGCAGTATTAACACCAACTAATCAAACTATTAATAAAGTTAATGATTACATGCTTCAGTGAATACTTGGTGAACTGAAGACATATCATAGTTTCGATTTCGTGTCTAGGATCTTAGTAAAAATTCATGACCAATATTTAATGTTCCCAACAGAATTCATAAACGCTCTGAAATTCACTGGAATGCCAAACCATCAACTAAAATTAAAGGTCGGTTCACCAATAATGCTCCTCAGAAACATCAATCAATTCGTTGGACTTTGCAATGGAACTCATTTAATAATCAAGAAATTAGCTCCCATGGTCATTGAAGCAGAAATCATTACGGGAGACCACATAAAACTTAAGGTTTTCATCCCAAGAATAATAATGTCGTCTTCTAATTCGAAATGGCCTTTTATTATGCAACGAAGACAGTTCTCAATCCGCATTTCATTCTCAATGACCATGAACGAGAGTCGAGGCCAAATGCTAGATCAAGTGTGCATATACCCTCTTAAGCCAGTTTTTAGTCATAGACAAAATTATGTGGCTGTTTCAAGAGTAAAGAGTAGATCCGGTTTGAAAGTTTTCATCATTAATGAGAACACATACCATTATAACTACACAAAAAATATTGTGTATGAGGAAATGTTATCCCATTTGTAAAATGGTAAAACATAAAAAACATCATTAATGATCTCATACAATATACATATATTATTCCATGTAACATCGTACATTCCAATGCCTTTGTACACTGCAAACATAAATAATAAGAAATTCATGAACGCTGCAAGTATATAATGGCCATGGAAAGCTACAAAAAAATTCACGATTTTCACAAGGGTAGAGATGATTGGACACTAAAAGTTCATCTTGCCAGGACATGGGCTCCTAAAAACATTAAGAGAACCAACGAGACCATTTCACTAGACATGTTGATGCCCGATGAGAATGTATATATAACTTATTCCTAAATTCATAATTTATTATATTACCATTATCATAAATTTAATAATTCAACACTTCTTTAAAAGAAGGGTGAGGTGATTCACGCATGCATAAGAAGCTAAATGCTTGAAAAATACTAGAGAAAAATAACAAAAGGAAAGATCTACTATATTTCCAACATCAAAGCCCTGGAAAACAGTGTAAGCTATAGAATGGTTCCTCAAGTCAAGAATACATGCTGCAATTCTTACCCCCAACATCAATAAAAGAAGCAAACATTGACGATCTTATCCCACTGCATCACTTCAATTTCATTGACTTCAGCGACTTAAGATACCGGGTGGGAAATGACACAGATTTGACTGGTGCTTACTCTTTTAAAGATTATATAAAATTATATAAGTACTAACGCTAAACTACTAATTCATTAATTGTACTCAGATGTGATTGGGACAGCTGCTAGCATATCACCGACAATTGATCAAATGTCTAAAGGAATAATGGTGACAACAAGGTTGATAGAGATCATATACTTAAGGTAAAATCTGAGCCTCATTATATAAAATCAGTAGTTAATTTAACAATTTTTTCTAAAGTTTAGACTCACAACGTGCTAAGTAACAAATAATGACAGAGGAGAAAGAGTAGTTGTCATTCTCTGAGGAGATAACGCTAATAACATGATAGAGGAAGAGTGTTGTTGAAGCTCATATATAGTGATGGTAATTATAATGTTGTCTACTGTCAGGCTATTCAATGGTAAAATTTTGTGAAATAAAAATTATGATTAACAGGATGTCACTCACTCTCTACAACAAGTGCGACAAAGGTTTACATAAATATTGACATCGGAGAATTGAATGAGTTCAAATTGAGGTATGCAATCTTCTAATAAAATTTTATTTATATATAGTTATTATGATTGCACTTATTTAATAAAATGTATAATAACAGCCTGTCTGGAAAGGCACATGATATCAATTATATCGGACAAAATCAAACACAAGTAGGAATTGAGAGCTAAAGATCGTAAGAGGTTATCAACATTGCAAATATACTGGACATATGATCAAAAGTAAGGGAAAAGAGGTGAACCCTACCATTTAAGATAAATAAAATAATTACTCAAAAACCTACTTGAAACTTCGTATTAATTACTTTGTAAAATTCGTATGCTATAAGGCAACGATAATGGATATTGAAACTGAACATGGTTGGTACTACAATTTATGCAATATATGCAACAGAAAGGTTTAATTCCTTGGAAATCAGAATTTGTGTCAATCATGCAACATGAAGATTAAATACCCCAAGCCAAGGCAAGTTCAACATCATACAACTTACATAGAAATGAAGATGGCGAAAATATTACTACAAACATTTAAAAAATAATGACGTCCTCTTCTAATTCAAATTGGAGTCTTATTATTAGAAACTAAACTTTTCCTAATTAACACAAATACAAAATACAACTACGGGTAAAGGACAATTCATCGTACACTTTGTTCGTCGTCTTCAACTGATTTAAATCACTGGTCCACACACTAATTGATAGCATCGTAAAATCAGATAACAACATAAGAATACGCATCATTAGCAAAACAAAATTCCTGAATCGTACAATATGTGCACAATAATTATCATTAAAAATTCATAAAATTTCAATGGCAATCCAACCAAATGACTATACCACACGTGCTTACAAATTTTATTAGGACTGAACACATATTCCAACTGAATTTGACATACCATAACAGAGTGCTTGGGTGGCAAAACTACACAATGATAAGAATTGTGATGGAAGATTTTCTTAGCAAACCAACAAGCCAAGAATCTCCAATAAAGGTAACACTAACTATATATAAAATAAAAATTCTATGTGTAAGCAATTCTTTGCACATTGTCTACTTTCTAATTTCTACCTCAAACACTTTCTTCACTTCCCACACATCTACATTAAAATAAATTATGAATCGCTACTTTTTAATTTCCTATTTTACTTTTCGCCTTTCTATTCATTTTAGTTACTCTCGATATGATATGCTCACTTTCTTACCTGTTTGCAGAATTCTCCAAAATTAAAGGAATATCAATGTTTTCAGATTGCTAGATTCTTAATTTTAACATGGTTTTGGATTACTAAAATATATTCTTACAATGGAATATATGTGCCTTTTGTTTTCTTTCATATCATTTCTTTGTAGGATTAAAATTTATATAACTAAATTTCGTTTGCCATTGCAATTTTGTACAATGTAATAAATCAAATCATACTAACGTTAACAACGAGATACATTTAAAGCAGATTCGAACTGATGTTCTACATAATATAGAAATCCTTTCTATACATGGGGACTGAGAGTGGATGTGTGCAACAAGCAAACCATAAATTAGGCGGACATTACGATCACTGGTCAAACGATCAAATCCATTATTCGATTCATTTCCTGAATACTATCACCGTGACTCCGCTCTACTTCTCGAAATCAAAAAGTGTAGAACATGCTTATAACAATAACTATACAAAAAATTCCCTTTTAAAAATCAAATTTGTTATAGTTTATAAAGCATAAAAGAAATGCACTGATCGACAAATCCCACATTGATACATTTCATTCTAAATAAGAGTAAAACTTCACCGGATCAACTTAAATTTTTTCGCTTCCAATTTTCCTAACTGTTATATATGATATATCGATTTCAGAAAAAAATTATTGGTTGTTTGAGGAATTTAAATTAAATAAGCCTCGCACATTCATTTGAATAAACTGGTGTACTACTGTTTTGGGTATCTATTATGTTTCTTCATTCATAATTGATTTCACTTACCCATTTGAATAATTTTAGCACTTTGCTACAATTATAACATACTCACAGTACTATTCTATAGGCAATGCACATCCCTTTAACTATATTTACATTTTATAAAGATGCAATAGTAGACAGGGTAAAGCCAAACACATACAGTTCAACTAAACATCTTTTCATTTATTAAAAAATAATACCATCTCCATCCGGATAACCTTTTTGGGGAAAAAAGGGTCGGGCGTCATTACAACAGCTATTACCGACAGGTTGCCTTTTAAATCTCAAATGGGGAATAGATTAAAATATACATTAAAAACATGCCACCATAACCTTTAGCTTAATTTTTGTACTTAAATAGAGAGGAATAGCGCCCGCATCTCTTTCAAAAAGAGTTCCTTATATAATCAAAGGCAGTACAAGAGTCATTTCCTACAATATACTATCACCTAAACTCTGGTCTCCTTATCAAAAACACTAAGTGCATAATGTGATTCTAACAGTAACTACTCAAAACCTACCCTTTTAAATCTCAAATTACACATAATTTATAAAGAAAAATCGAAAAATACTTAGCTATAAATCACACAATCAAACGTTCACTTCCAAAAAATTGTACAACTACATTTCAGTAGCATAAATTTTTTGTTTTTCATTCTTCCTAATTGTTATATATAATGTACTGATTACATAGAAGATATATTTGTTATTTGTCTAATCTCAATTCAATATGCCTTGCCCTTCGATTAAGATAAGCTGTTATATTTTCAGTTCGGGTATCCAATGTCTTTCTTCATATTACAATGCATACACCTCTGAAAAAGGAAACATTATAGGTTTGCTAACACCAAACAATCAATTATGTCTTATTTGATTTTTGGAATGATATGTGATGTGGATTCTTCTATTGCAATTGTAAGAGTAAGAATATGCATGATTTTTAATTGGAAAGGGGGTTACTAGTCTACTTTTTGTTCCGACACGATTGTTTAAAACTTGGGTACTTGAGCATCTCATCTTTGCATGCTTATATTAGAGTGACCATCTATGAGTTTACACTTGGTTGTAAAAAAAATTGAGGGGTCAAAGCCTTTTATAATAATCAATTGTTAATGAAATAATTTAGAAATTAAAAATATTTGTATACGCTTGTGTTCGGCATAACTATGACGTATGATAACTAAACTTGAAGACGTGAGCTTTTCTAACTCAATGCTCTGATACCAATTTGAAAAGTAGGAGGCCCCAAATTTTTAAACAAATAAGTTTTTTTATACTTCAAAAATGATAATTTCCTTTTTGTAGATATGCGTAAGCGTAGGATGATGGTTCAAATTAAAAACAACTTAACAAAATTTAATTTTTCTCAAATTAAAATTAAAATTAAACAAAGTGAAATTCAATTAAACACACAATTATGTTAATTTCACTTAAACCAGATTAATTAACCCAAGTCCTAGAAAATTTGCCTAAGTCATATTTATCAATTTTACCAAATTAGGCCAAACCAATTTTATCAAATTAAATTATATGACTTGAATTAAATTAACTAAACATTACCCAATATTTAATAGAGCACCAAATTAAACATGTAGTGATTAAAACCAAACTTTATCTTGAATTACTTAAGCATGCGTTCTAGGTGAGTTTGCATAAGATAAAATAAACAATGAAACCACTACGCCGCGATGTACAAGGAAAAACTCACAACGGGAAAGAATCTCGGACGGCCCTAGCCTTAAATCCACTAAGTACGGAATTTACAAATACAAGCAAGATGACTTATAACACTCGACTCGATCGCTCTCAAGCCCCGACGCGTCTTCTTGTATCAACCTCTGCCTAGCGAATAACAACGGAGCTCCACCGCGGTCTCGAAATCTTCCGATCGGACTTTATATGGTCATCGTCACCCAAATTAGGAGCCTTTCTCCACGTGGGTAAATCAACACAAATATCTTCTTCTTTGTGAGATGTGGAAGCAAACCCAAACGTCTCTTCAAATGGTAGAGATGAAAAATCGGTGCCAAACACTCCAAGCAAAGTATATATATATGGAACTTTGATTAAACAACAATTGGGTGTAAACAAGTGTTTAAAAGATTTTTCTTGAAGAATTAAACACTAAAAACAATGAACCTTTTCCCTTTTTAATTTCTCTCTCTAAACACTCTCTTAGAGGTTGTAGGATGTGAAAAAGTTAAACCAAAAAGGTTGGTTCCCGCACTTGGATATTCTGTCAAAAGTTAGTGGGGTAAAGTAGTGGAAAACTTGAGAAAACTGCTCAAAACTGCCAAATACATGTTCCCGCCAAATCTCGTTCGAACGACATTTTCGTTCGAATGAGGCTTCTAACGAAGTTCCAGTGTGAACTCGTTAGAAATCTCGTTGGAAATCTCGTTCGAACATCATGTTCATTCGAACGACATTCCAGTGACCTTTTGGGGAACTCGTTGGCAAACTCGTTCGAACGATAATGTGGTTCGAACGACAAACTTGTTCGAATGACATTTCGAACAAACTTCCAGAAAGTTTGAAAATTTCTATTTTTAGCCCAGAAACTTTATAAACTTGATTTTAAAGTTTTAATAAAATCTTTCTGAAATTAAACAACAGTTTTAAAATGAACAATACCCAACATAAAATGTTCCAAGCTCCTATATATATTCAAATGCATTCATACCTTAGGAGCAATGGAACCATGTTGATGACGTAGAAACGAGGCACTTTAAACTCGGAAATTTGATGAAGATTTATACTCTTGGCCGTTACGTCTTCAACAAACACGTCATAGGCTTGAAGGAAGATCAATGAACTTTATCCTATGACTCAAACGTTTTTGTCCGGAATTGAGTCAAAACTACAAAGGACTCAATTGAAAATTTGTGTCCTTACAAAACTCTTTTGGAATCAAGTCTCTTTCTTCAAATACCTTCAAATAGGAAGAAAGTTGTTCATTCATAATAATCAAATGCTATACAAACCCAACCTAAATTTTATACACTTTTTTATCTTGCTACTAACTGTTACGTAGTCATTTTTAGAAGTGATAATTTAGGAATTTTTTTGTTCAAGTCGTATTGCATGACAACTACTTTTCAAGTTATGATGGTGACAATGCTCTAAAAAAAGTTATAGACGGATCACCACAAATATAATGCCTAACAATCGAGATCTTAACTTGCGAAAATACGATTATTAAGGATGGAAGCAGCATAAGGATGTCAAAGCGGCTCAAATCAACAAGGTAAACGTGAAAAAATATTATTACGTACATATATTGCCATTTAAATATAAGCTTATTATCTAAAACATGTATACATTTTAAAATAGAATGTCATTTATTTGTAGGAGAAAATGAATAGAGATCAAGGATCGAGTGACCATAATGACACTTGGAATGTTGAAGATATTTTCAATTTCTTAATTTCCTTTCTTTATGTTTTGGTTTTTTCTTAATAAAATACAGTTATGGGGATAAACTTTTTCACAATTACTATTTGGTATATCAATAATATATCGTTACATATGTCACTTTTATATAATGAAATAATACATTTATGGGAATATAATGAATCAATATATTTCGTTCAATAATAGTTGTAACATACATTTACGCCCGTGTACATGCTAGTTTTTAATAATTTCCTTACAATGTCATAATGATAATTCCGCTTTTAATTCTTTCATTATCCGGTCAAAAAGATAACTATGATCTTTGTTATTAGGTTGTTATGTAAATATGATATAATTTTTATTGGTTGATGTTGTTTGATTGTCTATCCTCACTTTTTTTTTGTTTATTTTGCAATTATAAGCAATCTTTATATTTATCATTGTAAATGGGGATCTTGTGCAGCAAGTTTCTTATTATTTGAGACCTCTGTGGCTGATTTAGCTCCTAAAGATCAAACTATTATTTCTTCTTAGGCTTTTCCTGAAGATCAATCAAATCAAGATTCTTTGCCTTCAAATAATCAAGATTAATCACGTAGTGCAATCCAAGAAGAGTCTGATAGCTTGCGAAGTCACTAGGAATCAACCTAAATGGAATATGGTTATTCCATTATCATATTAATTGTTCCAACATCATAGTATTGTCTTCAGTTTTGTCATAATGACTGTACATTTTCTATGAATGTTTGCACGAATCTTCTTCTGTTGTTGGACACTCATCCTCGGGCTTTTATTTAAGAGTGTCGTTGCATGACGGATTTCTTGATGCTTACAGGACTTCAAAGTATGTTTATAAATGATAATTAAATTATTAGTACTCCTTTATCAGCGCGATTTAACCAAATATGGTTTTAATACTACTTAATTAATCAAGTGTCTTCAAAAGCTAATGAATCCTTTTATATTGTCGTAAAGAGATATTTCTCGATAATGTTGATTATATTCAACTTATTGAGAAGGAAGTCAGTGACCTTCCACCAGATATTAGTGAAGTTAATTATGAAGTAAAGGTTGCTGATGAAGAATGAACACGCTAAAAAATGTCATGAAGCAAGGTTGGATAAGAATTGTGTGCTTGATTGAAAACTTAAGTGGATTCCATTTTCAAGAAAATTTATTTGTTGACGTGCATGCTACTATTGGTGTAAGATTTTTATAAAATACCCGAGTTGTGGTTCTTGTGGGGATAAAATCATTGTATTCTAGTTGTAGACACGTCATTACGTTCCATAAAAGTATTTATATACCAAAGCCTTTCAAAGGCCTTGACCCAAGCTCATCCAGACAATCTTAATAGATATTATTGTTGGAGTTTTCTTATGGAAAGAACGAAATATAATAATTAATTTCTGCAAGGCACGTTCTTGGAACGCTTTCTTTTAGGCAAAATTTCTCCCAATCCGGTTGAGACAGAACCAGAACCGCGAGTACACAATGGGTTTTGTAGAACCTGCCTTCAGGATACAATGCAGTATGAACAGTTGTTTGATTCAAACTATGTACTATTTGATCAAACCCGAGAACACTCTGAATTTGTAACTTGATAATGCCAAAGTATAGAGGACGGAGAGAGGAGAAACTAGCAATTTTCGGTGTCCAAAACAGAGGTCTGGAACTCTTTTTATAGCCATTTCTGTGACTGTTCTTCAACAGTCACAACTCTTCATGGAGTGACTCAGCAACCGTTGGATCGTGCCTGTTTGGAACAGCTACGATCTAACGGTTCAGATTAGGCGTCTCATCGTAAGCGAATGGACATCCCCTACACGAAACGCTACGAGTTCATCTAACGGTTTAGATCAAGCCGTTTCGGATTTTAAACCCTTTGATCGGATCGTTTAATCACAACCGTTGATCTGTTTTACCTCGTCAAAACTTTAGGCTCCCACGCTCCAAGCGACGATGCACACGTGCGAAGTGCCAAGTGCGCGTCAAAGCGCGCAATGCGCCCTAAGTCGCCCAATCGCCCTTTCGCGCGCCGCGTGTCGCGCTTACGCGCTTACGCGTGTCGCGATTGGTGGTGCTTAAGCACCACCGCGATGCGTAGGATCATAGCCTCTTATTTGACTTGTCAACTAAGAATCTTAGTTGTCCTTTAGTTGATATACCACTACCTTTTGTAGTATTCTTCCAATGTGGGACAATATGGGATTTTGAGCATTCCCCATATCTTTCACACCCATTTGCTCATGTTTCTACTTTCTAAATTAAAACCCAAACTATGTTTAAAATAAAACACAAATAATATAATAAAATATTAACAACTAAAAATTAAACTCAATAAATATTGGAATTAATCCAACATTCTCCCACCAATTTCAATATACACAAGAGAGCAAAGCAAAAAAGACAATAAATAACTTTTGGCATTATCGCTAAAATCTAGTACATAAATGAGAAGTGTCTTTCGGACTTGAACTTCCATATAGTGAAAATAATTCAAAGCTTCATCAAGGTGCTGTGGTGAACGTATCTTGAACCAAGGACCTTTTGAGACTAGCCGGAACTATCACACATACCGATTTCTGAGTTTATAAGTGTTCTTCTAGCATGCACTTTTATGGCCTTGTGCTAATCCTGATTTCACGAGCGCTTTAGGATCGGTCTTGATTTCATAGAAAGCGGCCACACTTTCGACACTCGAATAGGTAAATCAACTTTAGTGATTCTGCGAGTCACACTTATATGATTTATTAAGAAGTGAACTTCATCCTCTAACATGCAGAAAACCAACACTAGGCATATAGGAATGGAACTTTTTGTATAAATTCCTAGTGTTCCATAACTATAATTTAACTTGTTTGTACCACATTGAACTCTATCTATATTTTCAAGATATGAGTTGGGTTCCCATTAAATATAGTTGTGTTATTTAATAGACCTTAGTCCCATTCCTTTTGAGGTGATATATATCATCTCTCTTACAAGACCTTTAGTCAGAGGATCTGCTAAATTCTTGTTCGTTTTAATATAGTCGACTGTAATTACTCCTTCCTTGAGTAATTTTCTTATAATTTGATGTCTTAGACTAATGTGTCTAGATTTTCCGTTGTAAGTTTTGTTCGAAACTATATAAATTGTGGCTTGGTTATCACAACTTATCATAATAGAAGGTGATGGCTTTTTCCATAAAGGAATATCATACAACACATTTCTAAGCCATTCTGCTTCTTTACATGCATCTGCTAGGGCTATAAATTCAGATTGCATTGTTGAATCTGATACACATGTTTGTTTCTTGGATCCCCAAGAGATAGCTGCTCCTCCTAGCGTAAAAATCCAACCAGTAGTTGACTTGGATTTTGATTCAAGATTATTCCAACTTGAATCACTATATCCTTCTAAAACAGATGGATATCCTACATAATGTAAGCCATAATTCAAAGTCCTCTTCAGATATCTAAGCACCCTAGAAATTGCATTCCAGTGCTCTTGTCCTGGATTACTTGTAAATCTACACAATATACTCACTGCATAAGCAATGTCTGGTCTAGTGCAATGCATGGCATACATTAGACTCCCAATAATACTAGCATATTTAAGTTGGTCCATAGCACGCCCAGTATTTTTCATTAATTTGATGCTAGGATCCACAGGTGTAGCAGCTGGCTTAAGTTCAAAATGATTATATCTTTTAAGAACTTTTTCTATATAATGAGATTGAGATAACGCTAAAGAATTATCCTTTCTCACAATTTTGATTCCTAAAATCACATCAGCTTCTCCAAGATCTTTCATATCAAATTTTGATGAAAGAAACCTTTTGGTTTCTTCAACATATTTGAGATTAGACCCAAATATTAACATGTCATCCACATATAAGCATATAATAACACCAACACCATTTTCAAATTTACTATATATACATTTGTCGGCATCATTAACTTTATATCCATGGGATATAGCAACATTATTAAACTTCTCATGCCATTGCATAGGAGCTTGTTTAAGGCCATAAAGAGATTTAACCAATTTACACACTTTCTTTTCTTGGCCAGGCAATACAAACCCTTCGGGTTGTTCCATATAAATCTCTTCTTCTAAAACACCATTTAAAAAAGCAGTTTTAACATCCATTTGATGAATAACTAAATTGTGAATAGAAGCAAGAGATATTAATATCCTAATGGAAGTGATTCGAGCAACAGGAGCATATGTATCAAAGTAATCAATTCCATATTTTTGCTTATAGCCTTTAGCAACTAGTCTTGCCTTAAATTTATTTATAGAACCATCCGGATTTAATTTTCTTTTAAATATCCATTTGCACCCAATAGGTTTAGACCCGGGGGGAAGATCGGAAATAACCCAAGTTTGATTTGACAAAATTGAGTTCATTTCATCATTTATTGCTTCTTTCCAAAAGACAGCATCCCTAGATGTTACCGCTTCATGAAATGTGGTCGGTTCATCTTCTACATTAAGAACAAATTTAGTTTTGTTCTTAGTCTCATTTAAATCCCCTTCAACTAAATAAATAACAAAGTCAGGCCCAAATATTTTTTCAGTTCTTTGTCTTTTACTCCTTCGTGGTTCAACGTCATTCGTTGTTTCTGAAGAAGATATAGGTTGTGAATTTTCTTCTAAATTTGAGGAGTCAACAGTCGAATTATTATTTTCTAAACCTTGATTCAAAGTACTAAACTTTGTTAGATGTTCAAAAAATTGCACATCTACCGACTCAATGATTTCTTGAGTTTCAAGGTTTAAAAATCTATAAGTCGTACTGTTACTAGAGTATCCAATAAAAACACATTTGTAAGTCCTATTTCCTAGTTTAGGTCTTTTAGGTTCGGGTTTTCTTACATAAGCAAGACATCCCCAAACTTTAAGACGTCTAAGATTAGGCTTACGATTAAACCATAATTCATATGGTGTAATATCCTTGTTTTTCAATGGAACTCTATTTAAAATATAACATGCGGATAAAACCGCTTCTCCCCACATCGACAAAGGTAAACCAGAACTGATTAACATTGAATTTATCATTTCAACTAAAGTCCTATTTTTCCTTTCCGCCGTTCCATTTTGTTGTGGCGTATATGGCGCCGTAACTTGATGGATTATCCCATGAGTATTACAAAATTGTATAAACTCACTCGGGTAATATTCACCACCCCTATCGGATCGTAGGACTTTAATTTTTCGATTTTGTTGAGTTTCAACTTCTGCTTTAAAAATTAGGAATTTCTCGAAAACTTCATCTTTACTTTTAAGTAAATATGTATATGCATACTTAGAGTAATCATCAATGAAAGTTAAGAAATATTTATTTCCACCACGAGTCATATTACTCTTCATATCACATACATCACTATGAATAAGATCAAGCATTTCGGATTTCCTCTCAACAGATTTGAACGACTTTCTAGTTATCTTCGATTGAGCACAAATTTCACATTTAGAAAGGTTATCAAATTTACAATCCGAGATTAAGCCGAGATTAGTCATATTTTTTATACTTCTATAATTCACATGACCTAATCTACTATGCCATAAAGAAATAGACTCAACCATATAAGCAGAACTAATATCATTGATTACATTAATTTTAATCATGCCGTTACAAGAGTACCCTTTGCCAATAAATTGGCCATTCTTAGACAATACAAACTTATCAGACTCATACACTAGTTTGAAACCTCTCTTATTGAGAAGGTCCCCAGACACAAGATTTTTACACATATCAGGTACATGAAGTACATCAATTAGAGTAAGTGTCTTTCCAGAAGTTAGCTTCAATTCCACTGTGCCTTTTCCAACTACATTAGCGCGAAGATTATTTGCCATCTTCACTTCTTTTCCATCAATTTCTTGATATGTTTTGAATGAAGAGCGGTCTTTGCATATGTGGACCGTTGCGCCGGTATCCAGCCACCATCCACTTTCATTATCAATTGAATTTGCTTCGCAAACAGTAGCAATAAGATCTTCAACATTGTTGGTTTCCTTCGACCCTTGTTTTTCTTTAAATGCCTTCTTTTTAAGACGACATTCTCGAGAATAATGGCCCGGTTTGTCACAGAAGAAACATTTTCCCTTCTTTTTCTTATTTGCACCTTGGTTCTTGAATTTGGAATCATTCTTTGCTTTAAATTTTGAGTCTTTGGTAATCTTGGATTTTTGATCCTCAACCATATTAGCTTTTGAATGACCCTCACTTTGTTCATCCTTCTTTTCTCGAATACGAGTATCATCTTCAATACGAAGGTGACGAAGAAGGGATTCCACAGTATAAGTCTTTTCATCATGATTAATTTTCTTCTTAAAGCCATTCCAAGAGGATGGAAGTTTTGAAACAATCACCCCTACTTGAAATTCATCTTGAAGATTAATACCAGCGGCTTTAAGGTCACCAACAATTTGTTGGAGTTCATGGGCTTGTGCAACGACAGATTTATCATTATTCATTCTAAAATTCATATAGTTTGAAATTAGAAACTTACGATTGCTCGCTTCCTCGTTTTGATACTTTATCTCCAAAGCCTTCCATAATTCCTTTGCCGTCGGAATCATTCTATGAGCGCTATAAACAGTTTGAGACAAAGCATTGAGGATGTGTCCTCGACACATAAATTCGTCTTCTTTCCTCTTCACACGTTTTTGCTTTATTCCTTCGGTGTCTTCGGGTGTGGGCTCGGGAATTTGTTCAAGGTTATCATCTAGAATGTATGCAAGTTTTAGTGATGTGAGGAAGAACATAACTTTCTCTTGCCAACGGGTGAAATTTCCGCCATCAAAACGGTCGAGTCGAATTAAGTCTTGAGTCATGACTTGGATAGATTGTGCCACAGTTCCTTCCATTTGAGTGGAGTAATAAGAATATAAAATTTTTTTGCCTAAAACTGTTGGAGTTTTCTTATGGAAAGAACGAAATATAATAATTAATTTCTGCAAGGCACGTTCTTGGAACGCTTTCTTTTAGGCAAAATTTCTCCCAATCCGGTTGAGACAGAACCAGAACCGCGAGTACACAATGGGTTGTGTAGAACCTGCCTTCAGGATACAATGCAGTATGAACAGTTGTTTGATTCAAACTATGTACTGTTTGATCAAACCCGAGAACACTCTGAATTTGTAACTTGATAATGCCAAAGTATAGAGGACGGAGAGAGGAGAAACTAGCAATTTTCGGTGTCCAAAACAGAGGTCTGGAACTCTTTTTATAGCCATTTTTGTGACTGTTCTTCAACAGTCACAACTCTTCATGGAGTGACTCAGCAACCGTTGGATCGTGCCTGTTTGGAACAGCTACGATCTAACGATTCAGATTAGGCGTCCCATCGTAAGCGAATGGACATCCCCTACACGAAACGCTACGAGTTCATCTAACGGTTTAGATCAAGCCGTTTCGGATTTTAAACCCTTTGATCGGATCGTTTAATCACAACCGTTGATCTGTTTTACCTCGTCAAAACTTTAGGCTCCCACGCTCCAAGCGACGATGCGCACGTGCCAAGTGCGCGTCAAAGCGCGCAATGCGCCCTAAGTCGCCCAATCGCCCTTTCGCGCGCCGCGTGTCGCGCTTACGCGTGTCGCGATTGGTGGTGCTTAAGCACCACCGCGATGCGTAGGATCATAGCCTCTTATTTGACTTGTCAACTAAGAATCTTAGTTGTCCTTTAGTTGATATACCACTACCTTTTGTAGTATTCTTCCAATGTGGGACAATATGGGATTTTGAGCATTCCCCATATCTTTCACACCCATTTGCTCATGTTTCTACTTTCTAAATTAAAACCCAAACTATGTTTAAAATAAAACACAAATAATATAATAAAATATTAACAACTAAAAATTAAACTCAATAAATATTGGAATTAATCCAACAATTATGTCCAAAAAACAAACTCTCAGGACAGGCCCAAACCAAAAGGGACTCTAAAGGCCCATCATGAGATGCACTTGACCAATCAGGCAGGGCATTGTACCATGGACCGATTAGTCATACACCCTATTTTTCTGCCTATAAAAATAGGCATCCACTTCACATCACAAAGTAAGTGCTCTATGCCCAGAAGCTATTTTCTTCCCAAAAAGCGTCGAAACTCTCATCTAGAAGTTTACCCTCTAGATCTAGCTTTTTCCTTCATTATCCATACCCATTATCAACTAAAAAATACATTTTTCTCTATTTATTACCTTTTTCTTCCTTTAAAGGTAAGTTTTCTTTAAATTAACCTCAGATCCATCTAAAAAAGAGTTGATCCTAACACGAAATGCTGCCAAAATAGAAATGAGAGAATGTAACTTTGCAGGTACTCCATATCCCACCCTTTTATTCTGAAGTCTTGATACAAGAGGGTTCCTTTGTGCTACAACACTACCCTAAATAGTCTTTATCTGTTTCCATGATCTATAAAGGATGATCTCTCTCTAAAGGTCATGTATGAGCTACGTTGACTTTGATTATGCCTTTAGTGGATACATAGGCGGGTTAGAGACACCCGATGTCTAAAACTCAAGTCAAAACATGTACATACACACCACTTATACATTTCATTTCTATACTAAACAAAAATTCATAAAAACATGAAATATTTTTGTCAAGGTTAGAGGATCACTAGATCCGTGGATTTTACCAACTATTTCGTTCTTAATGTTGGAAGTATTAACATATTTTCTTCATCAAAGGGCTTGTACGAGTGAACCACTTCATCTAAGCTTATTTCATGAATGAAATTTCTTTGAACTTACAGATCTAGATTTACTTCATTCTAAAAATGTCTTAAGACATCAAAAAGAGTTTAAATCTCTCGCATCGAGCCTTTATAAGAGGTGGATTCCTTTTTTTCCCTTTTCGAACTACGTTGACTTTGAATCGCTACGCACGAGTACGTAAGTTTGTTCCAACCTTATATGTATTTATCCTTTATCTATATTATTTACACACACATCCCGCATTGAACTTCAAGGTTTACGTAAATACTAATATTTTCACTTTATTATTTCATTTACACAATAACGTACTATACACATACTTTAGATTTACATTTGATACCAAAAGGGTGAAGCAGGTGCCTAACACCTTCCAAATCTATAACCAAGTCCCCGAACTTTGACTCGCTTATTAAACACGTAGATCACTTGCCATCACTAGGGATTTACGGAGGCTTGTTCTTTTTTTTTTTCTTCTTTTCTTGGTTAAAATAGATTGTCGACTCCATTCTTTTTAAAGTGAAACAGGTGATGACCATGCATCATAGCCAACGATCCTTGTCCATAACATCCATCTCAAAAGGACACGGGATTGCAAGCGGAGGGGTAGGAGAGAAGCACACCACCTTGGGTTCTAGGTTCTCACAGTGGTGACTCTGATGGTGATTTTTTTTATAAATAGGACATAACTCAGTTTATTGTAAGTTTTTATTTACATCATCATGTTATCGCTGTACATTCCTGTATACGCTGTTCATTATCGATTATTTTTTAGATACCTGACTAGGTAGGAAAACACTAGTATTGCATGGTACCGTAGGGATAAGATTACACCATAGGCATCCCTTGAACTTTGTTTGTGCCATCTATGCCAAGATACATAATAATATTAAATGAGAATGTCCCTTGCCAAAAAAATAAAGGACTTTCCAAAAAAGACGCTCACTACTTCACAAGCATGACATCTGCGTATAACTTCATACCCCATTACCCTAAGAAAAATAGCCATGGGCTTAGGTCCAGCGCAAGTTCCAGTGAAATTTTTCGCTCTTCGTGGCCATGTACCCTCGGCATAGATAGAGTAGTATGTTGTCGGCAATATAACTCACATATCTTGAGTCTATCGAGTTAGTTTTCCTACTTACTGTCTCTAAGAGGTATATCAGGAGAGTCGATTTATGTACATTGGGGTATATCAAAATGTCTCTTATACATACCCCTGAGGTATAACGTAAGGAGTCATAGCCAATGAAGGGATACTTTAGCCTCCCGAGAAGACATGCATAAACTCATGCAGTGTAACTCTAGGAAATAGCCAAATAAATTAACAAAAATATTTATTAAATAGTGAATCTCCTAAATAAGGGTTTTACCTTAAGAAAATTTCCTAACTTAGGATGGAATTATAAGATTTGAAGCACGCATTCACTTTTCATAACTTCGAACTAGGGGTTGGGAACCAAGTGAGAAGCATCATAGGAAATAGGTCAGTACCCTAGGTTATAACCAAAAAAGAAAAAATATATGTTATGTTTAAATCCATGATTGGTTCTCATAAGATGTACTTAAGGAAAGAAATCTTCATTTCGCAACCATGTGTAACTTTGCAATCACTATCTTAGATAAGGGATGTAAGAATGATTTTTTGACCTCTTATATCTTATAACCCCAACAACATGTTGAATGAGGAAACTATCACTAATCGATATCTTGGATAGCCTAACAGCTATAAGAAATAAAATGTCAACCCTTAATTAAGAGCACTCCTCCCTCTAAAATCAATTGGAAAACATTGAGGGTCAGGGAACAAATACGCACCCTACCAACGTCATTCCTCCTCCAAAAATGGTACAAGCTACCAATAAGCCTCCAAATATGAGCACCTAAAATACAGTCGTCACCAATACAATAGAGTTTCCAACGAAATGTGGATGCTTTAGAATGGAGACTCCAACAGAACTTTCCAAAGCTCCAATCTGTCGAAAACCTTATAGACATTCAATGTCTATACTTATACCCCAATGCCAAACTAAAATATATATTCAAGCTGCTGGGTATCAAAAAGCTCATCGAAATGGGACCCTCGATAGTCCATCTTAAACTATATGTCCGAGCTATGCAAGCCCTAGGGGCTTCAAAGGAAGTAATG
Organism: Sambucus nigra; assembly: GCA_949130495.1. Taxonomy (NCBI): domain Eukaryota; kingdom Viridiplantae; phylum Streptophyta; class Magnoliopsida; order Dipsacales; family Adoxaceae; genus Sambucus; species Sambucus nigra. The sequence goes on from OX422211.1 coordinate 443,442,230, forward strand.
GCCCAAATGTTTTGGTACACTCTGTTACGAGGGGACCTCGGTTGGTTTTTGCCCATTAATGATGGTAAAACCACCTGTTGGAATGACATTTGTTAAGAATTTGGAAGACAGTATAAGTACGACGATGAGCTAAAAGTTACTCGTCGAGACTTAGAAATGACAAAGCAAGAAATCAATGATCACTTAGGTACTCTAATAGCCCATTAAAGGGATAATGATGCACAAATAATTAATCGAGATGCACACGAATAACATATAGGCATTGTAAAAATTATTTTAATCCATCCTTATCGGAATCAACGCAAAACCCAATACGTACCCACTTCAAAGATTTGATGGATGTAGGAGCATAAATAGAGCACGATATCATGGATCGTCTATCTAAGAATGAGACCAACAATCACAAGAATATTCCTCCTTCAGCAAGTAGGAGGATTAATAAGAAAGGCACGACTATTTTCAATGCCATTAAAACCCCAATGTCGGTACCTGTACCTCTACTTTGGAGTATTGAAAGCATCCATTGCACATTCCAACCCTTGTACGCTCCTATTGGTACAGTTCACCAATCTCTTAAGAATAAGGTTCTTGTCAATCCTTGAGCCCAATGAAATTACCTAACGCTTTTTTTAAAATCTTCTAAAATGACTTCATTGTGAGTTCCACCAAATAACGGGGAAGAACTTACAAGGGTACCGAGTCGTGAATTTTTCCTTCCAAGACTTGATCGATAAATAAAAAATCACGGCTCCGACTAGCCTAAGCCTAATATCAGCACCAACCCTCTACGTAACCATGACATCAGGTTAAACGCTCTCACAACAGAAGGAGAAGGCACTGATTTGTCTTTCCTAATAAGACCACTCAATTCAGTAGCCAAAATAAACCAACCAAGCTTGGGAAGCCTCATAAACCGACAACTAGATCATGTTGTAGCTCTTAAGACCGATATGGATCTTATGGTGTAAACAATTGGTGCTTTGAAATCCACATGGTGAGACCCTATGAAGTTAATCCAATATCAACTAACGTACCTAGTGTTCCAATAAATCATCGATTTTCTATTGTCGGACAATGCGCATAAACATGAGAACCTTTACGAATATTGAAAGGTGATGTATGATGAAGAACATGAAGCAGTGGGTTAAAGATAATGATAAAATTGAGAAATCATCATAATGGGATGGGTTAAGGAGTTTAAAACCAAGGATAGTCAATACTCATGGCCAAACCGATCTCCAAATGATTCAATAGCCAATTTATCTGCCAAGGAAAACTAATGTTCCACTTAAATGATATACTTGTCTATCCTCCATGGGAAAATTAATACTAACTATGAACCCTGAACAATGGAGAAATAATAACAAAGTTCCTCATTCCAAAGTGGGAATCTTGGGAAATTGACCACATAACTCACTTCGAAAGACTCTACAAAGATCCGATCCTAAACCCCCTGTACCTATCAGAGAAAAGGATAAGAATAATGGAAAAGATGTGATCAATAAAACCCTGCAGGAAGAAATGTAGGAAAATCTAGTTCTCGAACAGCTAAAAAAACCAACATTTCCATATGGGGCTTCCCTTGCCTTCCCATCCACACAGATATTTCATCCTCAAGAAATTTGTTCTAAAATAAGTACTAATCTATTCCATTATAGAAGAGCTCGTGGAAACTATCGACAACATAAACTTCATGAAAAACATCTCATTTGCTAATACAAAACTACCTAAAGAGGGACCGCACAACAACATGGCTTTGAATATCATCTTGGGCATCCAAGGACGGATAACCCTTATGGTGATCATCCATAATAGATTTGCCTTCAATGTCTACCCACTGAGAACATGTTAATGTCAGAATTAAGGACAAATATCTCATGATTACCACTCAAGTTTTAAGGGATTATGATTATATGCGCAGCAAAGTAATGTGATCCATCAAGCTCAGTCTCTCTATAGACCCTCTCGATAGCATTACATAATTCCAAGTGATCGTAATACCTGCCTCTTTAAACCTCCTTATGGAAATGCCATGGGCCTATGAAATGTGAGGTATCTCCATATCATTGCACCAAAAATGAAAATTCTTTTGTGTAGAAAATTTAATTACGGTGTCCGAAGACTCTGGTTTGCTCAAGGGGGAAGGACTTAGCACTCTTATTCTCGATATTCAACATAAGAGTGGAGACATATATTAGTGGGTTTATTAAAAGTGGAGACATATATATTAGTGGGTTTTAGCTTGACCTACCTGTAAAAACCTTCTCGTCAGATGCAAAGTATAAAATCCCGCCGCCATACTCAAAATATGGGTGTACAATATTATCCATATGATGAAGAAAATGAAGTTCAGTGAACTTGTCACAATACGATAACAACCCAACACTCAAGGGTTGGGATACAAAAGAAAAAGAGAGGATCTCGCCTCTAAGATGTTGTAGGTTAGAAATTAAGAATTTAAAAAACCAGGGTTTTTCCCCTTGATTAATCTCTTGAGCCTTAACATACATTTTACCAAGGAGGGATATAACATCCATTATTGCAGATTTCTAGAACCTTTGATCGAAGACACCTCTTTGAGATGAATTAGAGGATGGGAAATCTTCTTTTAGGACCATCCCTCTTGGATAAGAAAAGAAATGCATAAGGCTACCGATTTGATCGAAAAGCTACACAAGATCCTTGCTGACTGGGACCAGTCGTGGATTTGAAGCTTACCAAAATATTTTAAAAAGCAATGGAGGAAGAAGAAAGCAACGGGACCTTTTGTTACCTACCATAGATTGAGAACCCCTTCAAGGATAAAATTACATGCATAATCCCAAAAGAACCCCTATAAACTTTGTCAAATATCCCCTTCAAGGAGAGGTCCATTATTGCCAACTAGTTTGATGTACTTGACCATGTCAATCTATTTGTAAATGAACTGAACTTTATATTTTCGTTCCCAAATGTGCAAAACATTAATGATGAAAAATATGAATATCAAAGTAGTGAACTAATTAACATAATGAAGATCACCTAAAAGAACTTAATTGATCGGGTAAAAAGGATGAATACTCTTATACCAATTTATAAGTGGGAGAATAAACGTGCTCAATAAGGATGGTCACATACAAAAATTCCATTTTTGTAATTTTTCAATTTAAATCCCAAAATCAAATTTTAGTCAAATTTTAATTTCTGATTAACTAAGATTTCTATAAGCTAAATGATCCAAACACAGAAATTAAATTAAACATGCAATCACACACGACAAATAAGGAAAATCCTTTTTCAAGGCAAAATCTATTTTTCATCACTTTAGAAAGTTTTACAAGACTATCGACTTATATACTACTTGATACACCCACAAGTATAACCCAGAGTGTCTTTAAAACTTTTAAAGAAAACGGCTCAGTCCAGAGTCATCAACAAATGGTGATCCACCCTCAGTATCCACCGATCAACCTTCAGCCTTCTGTCATGATCACTCGAGTCACAAAGTTCAGCCGTAGAGAATCATCTCCACAAGTGTATCCAAGATATGAAACTTCTAGGGTTTTTAAACGATTCACAAAATCTATTTGGGGATGTAAAGTTGTGAATCAAAAGTGTTTTTGTAACACAAATCTTGAAAACTTTTACAACAGATATCCAGGAAACGTTTTGGCAAAAGTCTTACGAAATTTGGAGTCAAAACAGGTATTTATAGACATGACACAAATTTTGAGGCGACAAATTCGTTTGAACGAGAAAGCTATTTCGTTTGAATGAAAACTCAGTTTATTCGAACGAGAAAGCAATTTCGTTAGAAGTAAGCCCTCATTGTATGTTCGTTCGATGTAAGATCTAACGAGCCTTCTAATGAACAAGCCATTTCATTCAAACGAGATAGGAATCTCATTTGAACGAGGTTAAAAAAATTTATTTATAAAACCAAAACATCCAGCCATGATTTTTAATAAAAAAAAACGCAAATAGTATTATGAATAATTTCAAACTCCTAAAAGCTTTATATCTTCTTAAGATGTAGAGGGGTCTTGAACTTGGAGATGTTGGAGTTCGGTTCGACGCGTTGGTGCATGTTGGTTTGTAACCAAATATGCCAAAGTGCAAATAAAATAAATAAAAAGCTTAAGCTAAAATATTTGCACTTACATTAATAACAAACAAACTAATCGCGCACAACTTGTCAAAGAAATGATAACTTTTAATCTAAGATCTCTAATGAGATTAGAGAGATTCGGATATGAACTTTTTCAGATGATTTAGAAAACTCCACACTTGTACAGCTCTTCAAGGCATACGTCGACATTTTGCTTGGTCATACACCGACATGTGAGGGATCAAACCTGAGATCATAATTCATCTCATACCCACATACCCGTCCAATCCAGTAAAAACTTAGGAAGCTCAGGTCGGAATGGTTCTTTAATATTAATAAGGAAGTCACGAAGCAACTCAACATAGATTTCTTAAGAGTAGTCGAATACAACACATAGACCACCAACATTGTATCAGTTTCAAAAGTAGGGAAAAGGTAAGAATGTGTGATGATTATCGAGACCTGAATAGGCATAGTCCGAAGGCTGACTGCCCATTTCCACACATCACCATGATCTTCGATAACACAACAAATCACGTAATGAAATCCATTCTCGACGGATTTTTTTAGGTACAATCACATAGAATTGCACTCTAAGGGCCAGGAGAAAATAATTTTCCCAACCCTAGGGAACCTTTTGCTACATGGTAATGTCATTTGGACTCAAGAACGTCGACGCCACCTACCAACGTTGAGCTACCATCTTAAGGCATGACATGATCCACAAAGAAGTCAAGTTACATAGGGATGATCTGATTATCATATCGAAAACTTGAGAAGGACACTTCCAACACTCAGTATATTCTTTAAAAGGTTTACAATATATTCATTACGCTTAAGCCCCCAAAAGTGTGATTTTCACATTACTAAAGAAAAACTGCTATGATTTCTCATCAACAAAAAATGAATCGAGGTAGATCCAACCACGGTCAAAGACATCTTAGAAATTCCACCACCACGGATATGTAAAGAAGTTGGAGGTTTTTTAGCAACGATAATATATATTAACATGTTTATTTATCAAAGTACCTCTATATGTGAGCCAATCTTTGAAAATATTTGGAACTTAACTTTACAACAAGCCTTTGATAGAATTAAGCAGAATGTGACCAATCCATAAGAATTGGAACCACCGCACTAGGGGAAACCTCATCCATTGTACCTCACAATTATCAACATAATGGCTGGAGCTATGATGGTCCAATACTTTGAAGAGTCCCATAAATAACATATTATATACTATAATAGTCAAAATCTCAATTTAAGTGAAGAAAGATATCCTGCCTTGGCAAAATCATGCATATCCCAGGTATGGGCAACACAGAAGATAAGGCATTACATGATCGCCATCGAGATCAAGCTAATATCCTTGATGGATCCCTTTAAATACCTACTCAAAACTACTGCCTTAACATGTAGAATGTCTAATTAGTGTTTTTTTCTTATAGAATTTGACAACGATTATGTGGTCATCCCGAATCATTTTCCCCTCTCTCCTCCCAAAGGTGGGAGGAAAATGAAGGTGAAAAGGTCTCGCGCCCTCTCTGTTCTCTAGGATGCTTCGATCGTCTTTGGTGTGGGGTGAATGTAAAAAGATGGAGTTTCCAACCTATTTTACCCAAAACAGGCAAAAGAACATGTCGCCGCCTCGAGAGAGCGGCATCAAAGACAAACTGATTCTTACAAAACCAATAGTTTAAAGGTTCGAGGGCTAAGTTACGAAATGGGAAGGTGTTAGGCACTCATCCTGTCTTTTCGATCTCTCGTGGGTTTGTGTTACTGTTTTCCTTAATTTCTTCGTGAAGTGTGTGTTCGTGTATATATAATGGAAATCGGAATTGGCCAACTCATATCATGGAAAAGATAGAGTGAGGTCATCGATAGGAATATTCTCAAAATAATATTTAGAAAAAACACGATTTATGCGTTTATTGAAATATTGATCGTTATGGTGAAACGATAATATGTGTTGGATAAAATGCTAACGAGGATTACAAACATAATATGTATTAAGGTAATGTATAAATGCAGAAATGAGGAATTGGGGAAAATTGGAAACTTGAAAAATTATAAAATTAGAGAATTTTCAAAATTGAAAAATTGGAAATTTGGAATCGAGTCTCAGGTTTAACCCAAGACGCCTACGTAGCCTATAAAGGCATGAAAGTCCACGTAGTTTGCATGCGGCATAGGGGTGGATTTTTTTTCCATAGATTCGAATGAGATTTTGTTATATGTGTGTGTGTAATAAGATGTGTTTAGTTTTGGAAAAATGCAATGGTTAATCCCGTTGGAATTTATAGGTGTAACCCTCTTTTTGTTTGTTTTGGGTTTTGTTTGTAGAAAATAAAGTATGTGAAATATAACTAATAAAAAGGTGATATGTTAATGTGTATGAACTAAAGTAAAATCTAAATTATTAATTTATATAATTAATGTAAAAATAAGAAATTAAAAGAGAGAGAAGGATTTTAAACCTTATTTGAAGAACTGAAGCTTGATCGGGATCTTGGATGAGCTCCCGCGGATGTTGGGATCAATATTGGATGACAAAGAATGATATTTTTCCAAATTGGGTATAAAAATTATGGGAACGTAAGATGGAAAGGAATTTCACATAAGGAAACTTCAATAATTATGAGAGAATGTTGCTGAGATCATTGATATTGATGGATTTGAAGTCTTGTTTGGGCGTGAGGTCATGATCTCTATTTATAGGGTAAGGGGGTGGAGATTGATATGGCCTTATACCTTCCAATCAACAGGTAACCCTTAGCACGCTGCCGATAGGCAGGGAAATGGACCTGCCAATCGGGAGCCTCGGGAGATTATTTAGAAAAATGGTCATAAAATACAATCCGTTGATCCAAATTGCGCACGAGGTATACCATTAGAAAGGTATTTCATAGACCTAAAAGTTTCTCTAGGGCGCTCCCGGGTCCGGGATTTGACTTTGGTTCAAACATGGCTCGAAAGAGCTCGTCAGTCCTTTGGACGGGAGATCGCCAAACGAAAACGGATTGTTCGTCCGAACGGTAAGTCTGAATCGCGCATGGGGTGGACCATTGGAATGGTTATGTGAGGTATTCTGACATTTCAAAGATATTTTCTCGGTTCAGAAAGTTTACTTTGGTCAACCGAGGCTCGAATGCACCCGATGACCTTTCAGAGTAAAATGGGTTGTTCGTCCATACCGTAAGATTGATTCATGCTTGGGGTGGACCGTTGGAAAGGGTATTCAATATTCATTCAGTCTCGTTCAAGCTAAAGAATTGACCTTGGTCAAACAGAGCTCGGGAGCGCTCGGTGGCCTCCAAATCAATTTTTAGGGGAAAACGGATCATTCATTCGAACAGTTATGTTATTTTGTGCACAGGGCAGACCGTTGGAAAAGGGGCTTCAATGCCCTTTGAAGAATCAAAGATCTTTCTCTTTAATTATGTAGTTGATGTGACACCCCGAATAACTAAATACCGAGTAGCTACTCCTTTTTTCAAATTAATACAAAATGTCAAGTTGGTTCAGTTCATAGCATCACTATCGAAAAACGTTTTAACAATTACTAGCCACCTAATATTTAAAAAGTGAGTTGTCAATTTTAATTAAATCCGATTAACATACAATAAGTATTAAATTATGAAATAATGATATCACAACCACATTACAGTCACATTACAATGATAAAGGAATACATGAATCTGGAGGAACACTCCTCGGTAATAATTCGAAATACTGAATAAAACTGAATACAAAGTCTGAATCACTAAATAATTACAACCCAAAATCTGAAATAAAACTGAGTAAGTAAGATGTCTCTAAAAGAAAAGGGGAGACATGCCCTACATATGAGTAAATCTGAAGTAGAGTCAAGATAGAAAGTGGAGGCGTCTACTATCGAGGTCCTGTAACTTCTACAGCAGCTACAACACGTCACTGGAATGAAACTCCTACACTTGGTGTCCTTGTGGCTGGGCACCTAAAAGGTTTCTATAAGAAAATAGATTTGAAAGCAAACGGGTCAGAGCCCGATTATGAAAACAGTTTAAAATATAGAAAGTGTTTAATATCATCAAACAGTGAATATAAAATACATGATAGTGCGTGCACTCACATGAGTTCCTCACCTCTCAACTAATTGTGCACTCCTATCGTACCCGTACCCGTTCTAGTTATTCCCAAATCTAACTAGTCCAATACACAACCTAGCATTACTATATTATTTATGATTCAATTCCCGACATCTTAATATAAACAGAGAGTTTTACTTTTCTTCTTATTTCTCAAAATTAGTAATACTAATTACTAGGGATTTTCCATTTTTAACTCTACAAAAAAAATGTTGCTATCATTCACACTTACATTTATAATAACAGTTCATTTCAATTATCTGTATATTAATCCCATCATAAATATACAATACTGGCACCCCGAGACTAAGCTGCGGTGCAAACATACTCTACTATCGAATCCCGGTACATCACGTACATGAGGACCACGTATTCTGAATCTCTCAGGAATCGTTTCAATAAACAACAATCATACATAATGGAGGCGAACGTAGCTCACATCATATGGGTCACGCACATACCTACGCTCCCATGATCAGCTGACTTATTTACTCCTCAATAAGCCATTCTCTGACTTATGTCCTCGAGGTACCAATCTAAACCCCCCCGTAGGCACACAAAGATTAGATGGCCCTGATCGAACACCGACCTCCCGTGATAGCAAGTATGGTAGGTATGTTATACACAGATAAATACATATACTAAGCATTTACACATCTTAGATATCTTATATTATTTATAAAGGTATATGTCACATTCTTATACCGTCATTAAATGTTGCACGTTTACAAGTCTTCGCTTAATTTATATCATAGGTCTTGGGCGAGGACTGAAAGCTACCAAATCAAAAACATCACGACGAGACGCAAAGTTGGAGGAAGCTTTTAGGGAAGCTCAGAGAGAGAATCAGAAGTTAAAGGAAAAAGTACAGGCTCGTGATGAGCGTTTGGAACATTTAGAGGGTTTTCAATTTGGATTCGACAAGATGTGTTATGTTTTAATAATTTTTTATTCTCTTCATGCCATATTTACTATATGGTAAGTTTTAATAATTTCAATGTTGAATTTATTGAAATTACATTGTTTGATTCACATCCTTTAACTTATTTAATATCTCTATTGGTGATGCTATTACATTATTTACTGAATCGGTGGAAGGGGTATTTTGGTGGATTGTCATTACGTTTCTTGACTTACTTATTTTTTTAATTTAACAAGGTGGTTTTAGTCTATAAACAAATATTTTTTTTTTAAATATTGGCGATGCTATTTCCTTATATTTGAATCGATGGAAGGGATATTTTGGTGGATTGTCATTGGTTTTCTTGACTTTTTTATTTTTTAATTTAACAGGATGATTTTAGTCTATAAACAAAAAAAATTATGTCGAATTTATTTAAAATATTAAAAATAAAATTGAATTTCGTAATTTTTTTTATGTTTAGCTCAATGTGTATTATTTCTTAATTGATGTTATTCTATTTATCAATTGTTAATAGACTTATAAACTTAGAAACAAATGCCTGGATACTTTTTGAATTCCAGATTGAGATGTTACGAGGACGCTTTTTTGGAAATTATTTATAGGATGATGATGAAGATGGAAGGAGAACTTAAGAAACTTGTTGGGAATAATTTTTTGGAGGCTACTTTGTAATTGAATAGAAACTAATGCCTTAGGAAATATAAAGTTAGGAACTAATTCCTTAGTTGATATGTTGTAACAAACGATATAGGCTACTTTGTAATTGATCAATGATTTTGAAAGATTTGTATGAATACTTTCGTATCAATTATATAATCTTTTAAACCTTAATTTTAAGTGTGTATATGATGGTAGTTGATTACTTATATAATGTGGATGAAATTTAGTCAATTCTATAATTAATATTTTATTTAACTGAATATCTATATGAGAAATGAAATTGAAATGAAAAAATTATGAGTTCTAAATTTATAATTTTTGATAATAAGATTTATTTCGTGACAAAAATATTTTGTCCCATAAGCATATTAATTTTTTCACCAAATGGTTATCCTTTTGCATATTATCATATATATTAGGTGACAAAATTGCATTTTTGTGACAAAAAATAAGATCTTTGCATACAAATAGTTTTGTCACTAAAAGTCTACTATTACGTGACAGGGAATATTTTGTCCTCAAAAGGTGTACTATTTGGTGACGAAAATTGTATTTCGTGCCTAAAACCTTTAGCGACTGGACTTTCGTGACGAACGATTGACGAAATTTTTTTCGTCACAAAATATTTTTGGTGACGAAAATGCTTCATGTAATGACGAATTTTTTTGCCACTAATTATCTATTTTGTTGTGGTCAAATAAGTAATATACATTAAATAATATTCTACACAACTCAGGGCACCACCAAGAAATTAATCTCCATTCTCCAAATTAGTGTGAAATGGGGATGTAAGACAAAATGGAGTGAGGGTGGTTAATATCGAATGCAAATAAGACATAAATGCGAAAAGAAAATAAGATAAAATTGAAAGCAAATAAGACAATACGTGAAGGAGTTTTGTCGTTGTTAAATAATAACTCATGGAGAAGAAGAGATAGAGGTCCAAACTCTTTTGAGAGCTATATTTAATATGAAATGTAAACGAATTGTCATCTAAATGACCACACATCATCTTAGAAAGGAATAAAAAAGTAGATAAAAAAATTTAGAGTAGTGCTATGCAAAAAAAACAACTCCACAAAGTCTCCCCCAAAAGTCATAATTTTTTGTGCCCTGGCGAGACCCCATACCATAAGGCAATGTTTAATAGGTAGGTGAGAGAATATGTGGAATCCACATCAGATTTGGGGGAGTTTTTTTGTACTCATAGCATTATTAAAAAATTTAACTCCACATAAGTTACTTATAACTCTCATTTGTTGTCAAAACAAACAAACCATCTTTGTGAGTAACTAGTTGTGCCCACGTACGTTGCACATGTGGCCGTTTCCAGATATTAATCTTTCGCTGCAAATCTGTGAAGGACAAAGTAATAAAAATACTTGCAACATATTATGTAGAATCTGTTTTGTTAGAATATAACATAAAATACCTAGTACGAAGCATCAATCATTACCCCAAAAACCAAACCATACAAGATATTCTTGCGAATACTCTAAATCTATCACAAACGAACTCAGAACTCCCTACTCAAAAGTAGGAAGAAATACACACAAACATGTATGTATATATAATCCGAATAAATATATCACAATGAAATTATATTTAAATGATTTATAGGGAAAAATCATTAAAAAAAATGAAGTTAAAAAAAGCTTCAGCAAGCAAATTAATCCCAGTTATTGAAAGATGACATTTGATAAAAACAGTGTGTAATCCTAAAAACTGAAAATTTAATGCTTAAATATGTTGCTTTTAACGTTTGTTAGGATTCAAAGATTATTCTTCCTCTTCAACGTTATGAGCGACGAACATGGATGACATTATCCGAAGAACCTTTGTACATCATTCTTGTTCCGTTACATAATCCAATTGATGGATTTATATTGCGTAGAAGAATGATTGGATAATTATGTTTAAGTTTCAATGCGTGTGGTGACAATCCATTCGGCATCAAAGAATTTAAAAATTCTTCTTAATAATAGTTGTGCGTGTCATCCACAGCTTCATCAAAGCTATTTAATGTTTTCAATTCTCCGAGGAATATATCAATCATCATATCATTAAGTGAGTCTACGTGCTCGTTTGTTGTTGCAAGAATTGATCGACCTATTAAGAAGTTTGGAGAGTTGGCATTTATATTTAATGATGGGAAGATAACGTCAATGAGAGACTGTTCGGGGCCCTCATCATGTGTTGATGCTTCCGTCCCATTGCCAATCCTTAGAAGGAAATCGCTAAGTGAGGAATTGATACCCAAATGTTTAATTACTTTATCATCACTATGAAGTTAAACAGGGCATTAGTTCTTTCTAGTTATTACATTTACATAATATGATGGATGGATTATCATTCTTAACATATCAATACAATAACTTTCTAAGATAGAGAAACTGCATTCATGTTCATTGAATAGAAATTACAAAATAACAAAGAGAATCCATCTGGTTAATAAGTATGGCCAAACCTAAGTTTTCAAAAAATTAAAGCAATTTACTCAACAATAATATGAATTGAAAACAACAATTGTAAATTAATTTTAAAAAATTAAAAAAAATATATGGTACTTGAATAAGTGCAATATATTCCATAAGTATCCATAAACCATGAACTAAATAAGTGACACTCAGTTTAAATATTAAGAGTAGGAAAGAGCAAACTGAAATTTTCTTTGAACACTATATCTCTAAAGATGCTAAAGATATAGTTTAGAGTGTGTGTTTGAGTTAACAAAGATAATTCAACCAAGGCATGTAATTTCAGCTTCAGTAAGGTAATTTGGACTCATTTTGCTCACTTATTTAGTTGTTCTTAGAAGTTATGTTTTTCTTAGTTGGGAGTTACAACCTGAACTGACGTAAGACTTAATAAGAAAAATATATGTATGTAGAGAGACAAAATAAATACATTGAACCATACAGTGTGAAAAAATTCCAACACAGAGGAAATTATAAAAACACTAACAATCAAAAGATTTGTGATTTTGAATTCTCAAACCAAAAAATCTAACATCATGGTATCTATTGTAAATAAATAGAAAACGAAAAATATTCCTTTTATTCCTCTTCATTGAAGATTTGACCTAAATATGTTATGTGTAATTTGAAAGAGAAAATTAAACTTAAACAAAGAGTAACAGTAGTTACTTAAGAAATATTATTACTTTATAACACAACTATACACCAAATTACAAATTAATTATGGAGTTAAGTTTATATCAAACATGAAGCACGTAGGAGTTTGTGTTTGGTACATTTGATCAAACATAGCATACACACATGACATATATAACATAAACCTAAGACATATACAACAAGATAGTAAGAAGAGCGAACTGAACATCATTATCTATCGAATAATCACAATAAAAATGTCAAGTGAAATCAGTTTAAAGCATATGATAGGTTAGTACCTCTAGCAGAAATAACTCACAATCAATCCTCAAAATTTTTCCCTCGATAAACCACAATGAGACATTTAGAATTCCTATAACTGTAACAGAGGTATTGCAAAAACTCTAGTAAAAATACCTCTTCCGAGTAATTGAGACGATTTATATGGCTCATCAAATGGGTAAAAAATTAAGGGATATTAATATGGAGTATAAAATTTGTTCGTACGTAGATCTGAGAAAGGCAATTTTCTCAGGCTTAATAATGAATCTAGAATTAAGGATTTGTTACCCAACAAAAGCCCGTGCAGATTCTAAAATAAACCAATCTTTTGTGGAATTATCCCTATAACCCCACAAAGTCAATAGGGGTAAATTTTGGCAGTTTGAAATTCCCCTAGGTTATTATCCTCTGAAATCATTTTCCGATGGGTTCACAGTTTGTAAAGTGCAATTTTTCGTGAGTGACACTATGTTACCTAATCTATTCTCCGATTCCTTAAACTCTTTCAGCTTCTCAAATTCAAACCCTAAATCTACACTCAATTTGGTAGCACTCAAATCAACATACTGAATATTAGAGCATACATCAGGGGAATTTCCTATCTAACCAGTTAAATTATTACTCCAAATATTCACAACAACCAAGTTGTCACAAATTATAGGAAAATGTACTGAATTCCACCATGAATTATATTAAGTGAAAGATGCTAAGCTCAATAGTAAATCAACTTAGAAGACAACACATTATTATATTATTCATCCACTAAGGTAGATTTCACTGAAAAAATCCTATCTTTTCTTGCTAAAATTCTAGTTACAGCAGCAGCTACTATTCTTGCTTAGTCATTCATCCGTGCTTACTCATCTGTGCCAGCGAGCTGATAGGTATCTGTAAGCAACAACAGCAGATGCTGTTGTTGCCAGCCTGTCATGCATGTGGGCGATATCGACTGAAGACTAAATCGTATTTAGGACTCGAAGGCCTTCGTGGTATGACTAAATTCGCGTATGGGACTTTGTCTTCGGATGCTTTTTCTGTTTGACCGCGGTTGTAGAGTGGTACTAAGGTTAGGCATTGAGGTTGTTGGTGATCTTGAATTTCAGCAGATACACTTGGGTAATGAATCCATTTGTAAATACAAGGACAACAATAGAGGTGGTTACAGGGTCTTGAACCATGTCTAGGTAGATGTTACAGTCGAAACCACCGATCGCATTATTTTCCGTTAAGTTAGAGGATTGTTTTTTAACGCTTTCGACTTGATATTGGTCTACTTTTCTACCGTACCAAAGAAATAAGATTCTCATCATTGAATTTATTAATTGGGTACCTAACCACTTGTCTTTTTTTCTTACTACCATAAAAAATTATAAAGTTATTCACCATTTTTATAACTTACCAATCAGATGTACCCTACACTAATCACGTGGGAAAAAAATCTTCTCTCCGATATAGACGAAAGACGATAGTATTTTACCAAGTGCTAAATTTTCAGGACTAAATAAATGGGAGAATATGTGCCACCATCTTCATTATACTCAACAATTTAGGTCGCACCCTCTAAAACCAATGTCAAACCCATTCTCATTCTCTCTATATACGTATCCATCTAGTCTCCCATATATATGAATCCAACAATTATGACATAATGAAAATAGTTTGAAAATTTTCGGTTAAAAAAACATATATTCGGCTAATATAAAAATAAATTATGTATTAATACGTAAGTTTGTCCGTGAATGTCATTTTAAACTTAGTGACCCCAAAATTTCACTCACCGAGTACCCAATCGCTCCAAAAAAGCCCACTAAATAATGAATCATCAGAGTCTTTGATTATTTTGGTTCATAGGTTATTTCATTGATCATGATATCAGAAAGTTTAATATGTATATTGCAATGACGTAATTTTATTTATCCAAACAATTATGTTCTTCATTATTTTATAAAGAATTGGAGGTCTACTTGGTTCTACTCTATAATTTGTTATAAACGCGTAGTTTGAAAATACACCCCTTTTACAGAACTATATCACCTGCATTTCTTTCAGTATTAGGTACCATGTATGTATACATTTGTATTTTATAATTCGCAAATCGGATACCCAAAACAGAAAACGGAGATAGAAATTTAAAAAAAAAGACATAAATGAATATTATCAAATCATGATATGCAATGGATTTTATTCATGTTAACAAAGTTTAATTGTCCGACACTCATAAAACAATAATATATAATTGGATAAAAGCATATACTCTAACCATATACATAATCATTTATTTATTTTACAGAAAGGTATTTGAGATTAGAAAATTGTTAAGCAAACGTATGAATGATTATCATCACGGTTATGACGTACCATACTTTTTCATTTTTGTCAACATAAGAGAATTTTATATACATCAGTTTCTAAATGATAAGTAAAATAGCAATGATGCATTAATCAATTACAATTACCTCGTAAATCAAAGTGTGATTCCTTCACTATAAGATGGACAATCCAAGCTTTGACCACAAATATTAACAATATCCTAAAAAGTTTCAAAGAAAATATATGACCATTTCGAATATAAATTATAGGAAATATTTTTAGTGTGGTATTAACGGGTATAGCTAACCACGCTCCAAAGAATCTTAAAACACTCCAAATACTTTTTGAAAGACAAACTTGCCCTTTGCTCTAAAGATCAAACAAATAATTTTTTATTTATTAATTTTTTTCAATAAAGAATAGTATTTAAACAATTTTTTAAATATTTTTTTTTATTTTTTTAAATTAAAAAAATAACTATATTTTATCAAAATTGTTATGATAGTTTTAAAAACTTTTTATTATTTAAAAAGCTGTTAATATAGTTTTAAAAAAGTTTTCTTTTTAAGATGGATTTTAAAAATGTTTTTTTTTCAAAAAAAATATTTTTACACAAAATTGGAAAAACAAATTAACAAATAAAAAATATGTTCTTTATATTGAAAACTATTTTTTATATTTTTTAAGTACAACGATCACAACCCAAATCAAACGCGACGTGACATGAAGTCGTATTTTTTTTTATACCGATGACGAGGACTATTATTTATTATTTCAAAAATAATCTTTTTACTATTTAAAAAAATGATTTGTGCCTACAATACACATAAGCGGGGATCATTTTTTTAGTATTTTGGTACGCGCCAGCAGTATGTATAGACGGTATTATAAAACATTTTAAATAAAGTATACAAAAAAACAGTTTTAAACAATTTTTTAAGTGCCTAAAGATTTTATTTTAAAAAAATTGTTTTAAGTAAAATCCAAGCATGGGAGTGTTTAATAAAATTGTTACAAAAATTCTAATAGTTACAAAAATTATTTTCTAAAAATATAAAGTCAGCACTTCCAAAAGAGTAACTATTAGAATCTTAATTATTTTTAAATAAAATCTTTAGGACTTAAAAAAATTGTTTAAAACTTTTTTTTTTTGTACATTTTATTTAAAATGTTTTATAATACGCGATCAAAATAAGATTAACACGACATGGCACGACACACCTTAAAATCTTAATTTTACGAAAAATAATATGACACATACATAAGTGATATGGCACGTTCGACCCACATGTCGTATTGCATTTTAAGTAGGTTGTGTTAGTATTTGGTAAAAAAAGAGATTTCATGTTGTATCATATTACTTTTATAGGCGAAAATAAAATTTTGAGGCGTGTCGTGACGTTTTTATTTTGGTTGGGTTCGTGTTTGGTTAAAAAAATAACATATATTGTGACGTGACACTTTTACTTCGGTCGTGTTCGTGTTTTGTAAAAAAATAATATTTCATGTTGTGTCGTGTCACTTTTATTAGGATCGTGGTCATGTTTTGTTAAAAAAAAAATTTGTCGTATCGTGTTGTGTCGAGTTGCTTTTATTTGAGTCGTGTTAGGTTATAAAAATAATTTTTTAATTTAAAAAACCATTTTTTATTTGTTATTTTTTTTCCCAATTTTATGTAAAAAACATTTTTTTTGAAAAAAAAACAATTTTTAAATCTATCTTAAAAAAAATTCTATAAAAGTAACATAACAGTTTTTTAAATAAAAAAATAGTTTTTAAAAATATCAAAACAGTTTAACTGTTTTTATAAAAAACAATTATTTTTTAATTTTAAAAAATAAAAAAATATTTTAAAAAACAGTTTAAAATACTATTTTTTACTGAAAATAAAAAAATATTTGTTTGATCTTTAGAGCCAAGGGCAAGTTTGTCTTTTAAAAAGTAATTGGAGTGTTTTAAGAATTTTTAAAATCTTTAAGAAATAAACATGAATACAAATATGTCCAACTGAAAAATACATATGAATGCATAAAAAATAATAATCTAATAAGGTGTGAACTTAGTAATTCCTTAACTTAAAAAATATATATAATTTTTCTGAAATTAACATTGAATTTAGAATTATTATAAAACATGAATAGAACAATAAAATTGGAAATACAAAATCTGAGTACAAAAGAAAGACCATACTCATGAATGAGATAGATATAATTACAAAAATTATGTATTCGCTTTCAAATTAGCAAATGCATACTTTCAATGGCATATGAAAAAGGATTAAAAAATTAAAGAGGAAATTAAGAGTATTGCCCTTGTTTTTTGGACAAAAAACAACAGCAACTTAAAAACTGTGCAATATGAATTTGATGGAAATTATGAAGAAACTTTGGCATCTGACTTTTGATTTCTAAGGTTTCAAGATGAATGTATTTAGAAGTTTTGTTAGATGAATGTATTAGGAAAGAGAACGCATCAAATTAAGATTCATGGAATGATTTTAATTTAATGAATGTGTGAGACTAATATTAAGGGTTTGATTTCAAGATGAATGTATTTGAAAGTTTTGTTAGATAAATGTATTAGAAGAGAGAACGTATCAAATTAAGATTTATGAAATGATTTTAATTTAATGAATGTGTGAGACTAATATTAAGGGTATAATAGGAAATGTTAATTTAATGAGGGTAGTTTAGTACTTTGAGATTTGAAAAAGAACTTCCCTCTTTTTAAATTAGTAAAGATAAAGATAGAGAATATAGAACAACATGGGATTTGATTACATTTTGGTAGATACAAACATGTTGACAACATTTTATTTTGTCTATAAAAATGTGTTATGAGGTTTTACAGGTTTCCCAAAAATTTACATGTGTATCACGAAACAACTATTATAATATCAGTCAAAGTGAACCGGTACTGTTTGGCTCGTGAATGTGGAACCTCCGTTGTTTTCCTCACAACCATGAAAAACCTTCACGCCAAACACTCTTAGATAGATACACAGGTTATTATATAAGGATGCTCCTTAATAGATACACATGTTATAACACCAATAACAATGGAATAAATTCCAACGAACCATGAAACAATAAAATAAAAGTTTATTTTTTTTACTTTTAGTAAAAAAAATCAAGGTATCAAACCATAACTACATATAAACAAATAAAAAAAAATTAAAGTAAAAAAAAAAAATTAAAGTGTGCTGTGTGGAGAAGGTTATAAACACAACCTTGAGTAGCCCATTTCTCTCACCCTCTCAGCACCCTAGTTTCCCCATTGTATCTTTCAGATATTGTGGGGAGAAACTAAGCCTTCTGATTAGTGACCTATATTATTGGAACCAAAAACAACAAAAAAAATCCAATAATAGGCATATAAATTTACATTATATACACACTAAACAACTTATTCAACAAATAGTTGGAACTTAGTTTTTAACTTGCGAAAGATCTTTTATGTTGGAGATTTTATAAAATAAGTGAATAAGAGTTTTGGGTGTAAAAGCTTAAAAAGCTTGTCCCACATTGGAAGTGTGTGGAAGAGGTGGGAAGCTAACCCAAATATAAAAGGGGATAATGCCCCACATTGGAAAATGTACAAAGCTAAGTGTCACCACTAAGTTATAAAAGGAGTGGGCAACCTTTGAGTCCCACATTGGAAAAATATTAAGAATTTATGCACTTAATAAGTACAAATGGAAGATGAAGAGTTAATTCATCTAGCATTTAAGAGGCTATTCAAGAGACCTCAATACGGTGTGAAGCACCGTACGCACACGCACATGCGCGCGGGGGCAGTGGGCTGTAGAGGCGCTAGTGGCGCACTTTGCACTTCGCGTGTCCGCAGTGGTAGCGGGTTGCCGGGATTCGTTCGGGTCGGATCGCGGTAGCTCGGGCACGGTCACTTTTTGGTTGACCCGTGCAAAACCGATTCGGTATTATTATACCTGTTCAGAAATGACTTAAGACTGTTGGTAATTAACAGACATACCAGTTCGGAACTGACTTAAGACTGTTAATTCAATAATCATGACTCTTGAAGACAAAGTCTTTCATTATCTATAAATAAAGGTTGCCTAAAACGAAATTTGATTGATAACAATAGCCAGTTTCAGATTTCCAAACCCTGCTATTACTCTCTTACAATTTTCAGGAGATACAAATTCTCCTATTCTGTTTTGTGCACATAAACAGAATAAGAACTTGATTGACTGTTCTTTGCTGTTACATCCAAGGGCGGTCTTCAAATATACAAGTTGCAGGCAGTGCAAGTTGCTTCATTGTTTCTTGAGTACGGATTTGCGAATTCCTGTTTGTATACCGAAGTTATTCGTGTGGGACAAATACTGTATTTAGGAAAGTGACATTACGCCTTGAAGATTCAGAAGTTACATTGTTGTATTGAAGTTGACATTTTTGTGATACATAAAGAGTTCATTTCTGTATTTGCTACATAATTTCCAACAATCTAAATACAGTAATTTCATGAATGGCCGACTCTTCCAAATCACTTCGACAAATAACAGAAGGCTTTGTCAAATTGGACCGTTTTGATGGTGGTAATTTTCTGCGTTGGCAGAAAAAGGTTCATTTTCTTCTAACAACATTGAAGATTGTATATGTCTTTTCACAACCGAAACCAAATGAAGTTGAAGATGAAACCGTGGAACAGACTAGGCAACGCACAAAATGGGAGACTGATGATTACTTGTGTCGTGCTCACATTCTCAATGCACTTGCTGACAATTTGTTCGACTTGTACCAAAATATTGGGACTGCAAAAACTTTGTGGAAAACATTGGAGACCAAATATCTTACGAAAGACGCTACAAGTAAGAAGTTCCTTATCGGTCAGTTTTTAAGCTTTAAAATGCATGATAATAGGCCTGTGCTAGAACAATTTCATGACATCCAACGTATCATAAATCATTGCAAACTGAAAAAATTAAATATGGATGATAATGTAACTGTTGTTGCCATAATTGAAAAACTTCCTCCTTGGAAAGATTATAAGAAAAAACTCAAACACAAAAAGGAGGATCTTTCACTTGAAGAATTAGAGACTCGTTTAAGAATTGAACAAGAGTCTCGAATTTTAGATGGTAAAGAGGAACAAGAAAATTATGTTTCTAAGGTCCATGTGGTGGAGGAAAGAAATGAGCAAAAATATGGCAATCATGGAAAAAATAACAAGCGGAAGAATTTTTCAAATAATTCTAAAGCAAACAAAAAGAAAAAAGGAAATTGTTTTCATTGCAACAAACCAGGTCACTTCAAGAAGGATTGTCGTGAGTTCAAGAAACTAAAGGAAAAAGGAGGGACATCAGACACAAAGTAAAAAATTTCTGCTATGATATCCGAGGTTAATATGCTTGGAGAAGACAACTCTTGGTGGGTTGATTCTGGTGCCACAAGGCATGTTTGTGAGGACAAGAACTTGTTCTCTGCCTATGAAACAGTGGAAGGAGATGTTCTCTACATGGGAAATTCATCTACTGCTGCAGTTAAAGGCAAAGGGACAGTGGATCTCGAATTCACTTCCCAAAAAATCCTTAGCCTCACTAATGTTTTTCATGTTCCTGATGTTAGGAAAAATTTAGTTTCTGGAAGTCTTTTTAACAAATTTGGCTTTAAGCTTGTATTTGAGTCAGACAAATTTATTCTGACTAAGAATGGTACCTTTGTAGGCAAAGGATATTTGTATGAGGGCATGTTTAAGCTCAATATCAATGAAAAAGATTCTTCTACTTATATCGTTGATTGTCTTTCATTATGGCATAGTCGTTTAGGACATGTTAATACAAAGAAAATGCATTTCATGGTTAATTTAAATTTAATTCCTAAATATGAGAATGATATGATTGAAAAGTGTAAAATATGCATGCAAACAAAAATACCAAGATTGCCTTTTCCAAAAATAGAAAAAACTACATCTTTGTTATAATTAGTACATAGTGATGTTTGTGATTTGCATGGAACACCTACTAGAGGTGGTAGTAAATATTTTGCTACATTTATTGATGACTTTTCAAAATATTGTTACGTATATCTTTTAAACTCTAAGGATGATGTGCTTAATAGATTTAAGACATATAAAAATGAAGTTGAAAATCAATGTAATTCTAAAATAAAATGTCTTAGATCTGATAGAGGTGGTGAATATCACTTTCCTCAATTTTGTGAAGATATGGGAATTATACATGAAGTTACTGCACCTTATATACCACAACAAAATGGAGTAGCAGAAAGAAAAAATAGGACACTAACTGAAATGGTTAATGCTATGCTTTCTTATTCTGATTTAAGTAAAGGGTTTTGGGGAGAAGCACTTTTAACTGCATATCATATTTTGAATAGGATACCTGTTAAAGATAATAAGAAAACTCCTTACGAATTATGGAAGAATAGAAAACCTAATTTAGGTTATCTTAAAGTTTGGGGTTGTACAGCTATTGTAAGACTACATGAAACTAAGAGAAAGAAATTAGGAAGCAAAGGTGTTGAATGTATTTTCATAGGTTATGCACAACATAGTAAAGCTTATAGATTTTTGGTTAGTGAACCTAATGATTCTGTTGAGGTAAATACAATAATTGAATCGAGAGATGCAATTTTTTATGAACAAAGGTTTTCTTCTATTCCTAGAATTAATAATAAAAAAGAAGTAAGCACTCATTCTCAATTACCTAAAACTCCACCAGTAGAACAAGAAGAGATTAGAAAAAGTAAAAGCCCTAGGAAAGAAAAAAGCTTTGGTCCCGACTTTGTAGTCTATCTTGTTGAAGGAACTAGAGACACATCTTGTAATCAATATGCTTTGACTCTTAGCGTTGAAACATACCCACAAACTTATAGTGAGGCAATTAAGTCAGTAGATTCAGCATTTTGGAAAGAAGCTATAAATGATGAAATGGATTCAATTTTGGGAAATAAAACTTGAAAGTTAGTAGACTTACCTCCAGAATCTAAACCCATTAAGTGTAGATGAATTTTTAAAAAGAAAATGAAAATAGATGGAACAATTGATAAATTCAAGGCTAGATTGGTTGCTAAAGGTTTTACACAAAAAGAAGGAATTGATTATTTTGATACCTATGCACCTGTTGCTAGAACCGCCACTATTAGAATTTTAATTGCATTAGCATCTATATATAATTTTGAGATTCATCAAATGGATGTGAAAACTGCCTTTTTAAATGGTGACTTAGAAGAAGAAATTTACATGGAACAACCTGAAGGGTTTGTTATGCCTGGACAAGAAAACAAAGTATGTAAACTTATTAAGTCCTTATATGGCCTAAAACAAGCACCTAAACAATGGCATAAAAAATTTGATAAAGTCATTATTTCTTATGGTTTTAAAATTCATGAATCTGATAAGTGTGTTTATAGTAAATTTGCTAATGGTAAAGGTGTGATCATTTGTTTATATGTAGATGACATGTTAATTCTTTGTACTGATTTAGAAAGCATTAATAATACAAAGAGTTTTCTGTCTTCTAAATTTGATATGAAAGATATGGGTGTAGCTGATGTCATATTAGGAATGAGAATAATAAGGAAAGATAATAATATAATTCTCACTCAATCTCATTATGTTGAGAAAATTTTAAAGAAATTTAATCAGTTTGATTACACACCTATTAGTACACCTTTTGAACCACAGCTAAAGATGATCCCTAATAATGGTAGAGCTATTTCACAATTGGAATATGCATGAGTAATTGGTAGTTTAATGTATGCCATGACATGTACTCTACCTGATATTGCTTATGCTGTTGGTAAATTAAGTAGATATACTAGTAATCCAAGTTTATTGCATTGGCATGCTGTCAACAGAATATTAAAATATTTGAAAGGAACTATGGACTATGGTATATACTATAGTGGATATCCTTCAGTATTAGAAGGGTTTTTTGATGCCAGTTGGATAACTGAGCAGGAGGATCATTCCTCAACAAGTGGATGGATTTTCACTCTTGGTGGAGGAACTGTTTATTGGGGATCAAAGAAACAAACTTGTATAGCTGACTCTACTATGGCAGCTGAGTTTGTAGCATTAGCTGCAACTAGTAAAGAGGCAGAATGGTTAAGGAATTTATTAATTGAAATTCCAGTTTGGCCAAAACCAATGCCTCCAATATCTATACATTGTGATAGTGAGTCTACACTTTCCAGAGCTTATAGTAAAGTGTACAATGGAAAATCTAGACATATTGGCCTGAGACATAGTTATGTCAGACAAACGATTACAGATAGTGTAATTACAGTGGTTTATGTAAAATCAAGTCAAAATTTAGCTGATCCTTTTACAAAAGGTCTTGCAAGAGGACTGGTGCCTAAGACATCAATAGGGATGGGACTAAAGCCCATTAATAATAATCACTCTTGATGGAAACTCAACTTGAAACTTGATATATTCAAGTTTCAAGTTCAATGATTAAAGTACATCATACGACGTGATTGTAAGCACTATAAAATTTAACATCCCAAGGATAAGTGCTTAAAACATACAATGACTAATGAAAGAGGATGAGTTTAACCTTAATAGATTTATGGTGTTTTAAGTTACATGGACACCTATGATAATTTACCTATATGAGTGTGGAAGTGGTGCCGCTTCCTATGAGAACTGAGCTTAACTCTAAAGCACTAATGAAATCAAGGTACAGACACAAGGCCTAATACATGTGTCGACTTATATGGATAATCAGTGACTAATAGATTTGTGTGTGAAGACGCTGATCAATATGGATTGATAGTTCAAAGACAAGTCTACTATACTTTCATGATTAGCCTTGACGAACCTTCACACGGTATTGGTTCAAGTCGTGAGACACCAATGCTTATACACAGTCTTACAGACAATCAAAAATTTACAAAACTTATTTTGAAAATGGTGGAATGTTGGAAATTTTATAAAATAAGTGAGTAAGAGTTTTGGGTGTAAAAGCTTAAAAAGCTTGTCCCACATTGAAAGTGTGTGGAAGAGGTGGAAAGCTAACCCAAATATAAAAGGAGATAATGTCCCACATTGAAAAATGTACAAAGCTAAGTGTCACCACTAAGCTATAAAAGGAGTGGGCAACCTTTGAGTCCCACATTGGAAAAATATTAAGAATTTGTGCACTTAATGAGTACAAATGGAATATGAAGAGTTAATTCATCTAACATTTAAGAGGCTATTCAAGAAACCTTAATACGGTGCTTCGCACCGTATGCACATGCACACGCGCGTGCGGGTACAGGACAGTGGGCTGTAGAGGCGCACTTTGCACGCCGCGTGTCCGCAGTGGTAGTGGGTAGCCGGGATTCGTCCGGGTCGGATTGCGGTAGCTCGGACGCGGTCACTTTTTGGTTAACCCGTGCAAAACCGATTCGGTATTATTATACCTGTTCGAAAATGACTTAAGACTATTGGTAATTAACAGACATACCTATTCGAAACTGACTTAAAAATGTTAATTCAACAATCATGACTCTTGAAGACAAAGCCTTTCATTATCTATAAATAAAGACTGCCTAAAACGAAATTAGATTGATAACAAAAACCAGTTTCAGATTTCCAAACCCTGCTATTACTCTCTTACAATTTTCAGGAGATACAAATTCTCTTATTCTGTTTTGTGCACATAAACAGAATAAGAACTTGATTGACTATTCTTTGCTGTTACATCCAAGGGCTGTCTTCAAATATACAAGTTGCAGGCAGTGCAAGTTGCTTCATTATAACTTGAGTACGGATTTGCGGATTCCCGTTTGTATACCGAAGTTATTCGTGTGGGGCAAATACTGTATTTAGGAAAGTGACATTATGCCTTGAAGATTCAGAAGTTACATTGTTGTATTGAAGTTGACATTTTTGTAATACATAAAGAGTTCATTTATGTATTTGCTACATAATTTCCAACATTTTATAGACCCCTACTAAACAACATTCAATCATACTGGTCCAATATCGTTCTTTACCACAAAAGGTGATTAATTTAAGGGATGGGAGAGGTATTGGGCCAAAATGATTTCTCAAACATTAAGAGACATAGGGAAAAAATCAAATTAAAAAAACTTCTTTGATTTATGTTGAAACAAATCAGTAATCGTGCGAACAAGCAATCGACACTGAAAAAATGCATTACACAAAAAAATAAGTTGTTTTTACAGAGAATAACATACTGAATGGGTGCATTACCATTCCAAGGGTTTGTTCATACCTACGGATAGCAAATAGTTCTTAAATATTATCTAGTGTTCAACAATAAAAAATCTAATTTTAGGAATAACATATATAAATAAAAGAAAAGTAAATCTGGTTCTAAAAAAAGAAAAATCTAATTTTAGGAATAACATATATAAATAAATAGTTCTTAAAGAAAGAGGATCTTGTGGTGTAAATCTGGTTCTATTTCACAAGGGTAGTACCTGAGATATATTAAGAATAATGGCCAAAAATATTATACATTTCTCTAACATATCTATCTCCACTCCAATATATTAAATGTCAGACAATGATGAATCAATACATACCAATATTAATGTCACATGGCACATAACTTTACAAATAAAAAATCAAAAATTAAGTTACTAAGATAATTAGTCCATGTGGCATCAATAGTCTTCCATGTTTTTAAAACATAGGTGAAGTCTAGGTAGGGAAAATATCATATAAAATTCGATCATTTGTTAGATAGAAATAAATTCTACACCAAGAAAGTGTCACTTCCTTTATCAATAAAAAATAATATAATTTAAGAGGCATGAAATAAAAGTATCAGTAAAATAAGAGTCTCCCCTGTGCAAATTTCATACCACAAATTGCATACCTTAAACCCAGTTCACGCAGACATCAAATAATGACAATTACTTCTATGAACACTACACATGTTTGGTTTATCATTTTTTTACACGGAGAAACACTTTACTACCATTTGGGCATTTTTTCAAACATAGTGGATGCATATATACCCAACTAAGGCTGTGTTTCGGTCGAATCGGATTGAAAAATGCCTCTTCAAAAAAATTCCTGTTTTTTCGGAAATAAAATAACTATTCCGATTTTCAATCCGACTTTTTCGAAAAATTAAAAAAATATTCAAATTCGAAAAAATCGGAAAATCGAAAATTCACAAAATATATTAAAAATCCAAAATTCCAAAATTTCAAAAAAATTTTTATGGAATTTCAATTACTCGAAATTCTCATTTTAAAGAATCAAAGAAAATGACTTAACCCAACATGTAAATACATGGAAAAATCGGATCGGAATAGTTTCGAAAAAATTGAAAATTCGGAATTATTTCCAATTTCCGATCGGCAAGCTAAATTTTATTCCAAATTCGAAAAAAATCGGAATGTTTGAAAAAAATACACAACCCTAGACCCAACTAAGGTTCTAAAAAACGCGAGGCGTAATCGAGACGTGGAGACAAGCCTTAAGTCTTAGAAGCCTAGGCGGTCCTTAGGCATAAAAAAACGTGAAAATGTGTTTAGATCTTTTTAATATATTTTAATATTTTCTAATCATAACAAGTCTATTAAAATACTAAAATTGTGCATATCATAAAAATATGTCTGAATATTTGCAAATTAAAATATATTTGATTATTTTGGATGACATAATGGTCCGGTTTGTAAAAAAATTTCTAAAAGGCGATATCGTTTCACTAAATCATTATTGTTTTTAGAGAAAAAGTGTGGCTTAAGGGTTTTACCATGCATAAGACGTCAAAAGCTTAAGGGGAGACGTTTCTCCTAAGCTTTAAGTCTAAGCGTGCCTAGACGGAACCTAGGCGGATTTTTTTAGAACAGAGGACCCAACAAATGGGCGATGTGTCAAAAATCGATTTAGATCGTCCCATGTTGGTGAGATTCGGGGCGACCCATTTTTCCTTTAAAAAGTAATAAAATAAATAAACACCAACAATGACTATTTGAAAATTTTCAAATAATAAAAAAAATCATAGATATATTGAGTTAAAGTGATCTCATAAACATCATACAAACAATATGGCTGGGAAAAAAGAATATTACAAACATCCGTGAAGACAATATTGCCGAAAAAAATCATATCAGTTTTAGTTTTATGAGCTCATCCTCTCACCTTTTATAGAAAATATGTCCAGTATAGTGATATCACAAAAAATATACTAAGATACAATAAATTATAAATTACACATAAAATTACAGAAACAATAAAAATAGTAATCAGTCCAACTATAAAACAATCCACATAAATTGATTCAACATCTTAAATACAAACAAAAAAATTAAAAAAAAAAAGAGGTAAAAAAAGTAACGGGACCATGATAGCAAAATTTGGTTGAAACCATTGTTTCGTACCTTCAGCCTTCAGATCGGAGAGAGAGAAGTCGCATCTCGGGCTATTTATTCATGGCCCGTAACCAACCCATAGCCCACCCGGAACTGAATCGTACCATTTTGGCCTTCAAAGATATTAAACCCGCAGATGGTTTCTATTTGCTTATGGAAAATAGAGGTTGGATGTATATCTATGTGCCCCAAGCGTTTACCATTGCAGATGGAAAATAGAGGTTGGATGTATATCTATGTTGAAATGGTGTTTTGAATTTCAAAACCCTATGCAGGGACATGTACTACTAGCATTTGAATTTTGAAATGGTGATTCAGATCAATTGAGCCAGTATTCCAAATTTTAGAAAAGGGAACAAAGCTCCACGTGTAACATTCTAGAACCATAAGAGATAAATCACTAAGGATACCTTTCATACAAAAGTGGACAAATGGAGCGCATGACAAATTTTTTTTTAATAAAATTTGTCATGACAAAATTTATGAGGACAAATCCTATAATTTATCATATAAGGTTATTTGTTAGGATTAATTTTCTAGGTGGCAAACGTGGATCGTTTAATAACATTAATGAAAAATAAAAACAAAAAACAGTTTAGAACAAAAAAACAGTTTATGAATAAAAAACATTTTTTAATAAAATAAAAAGCTTTAACAAAAAAACATTTTTTAAGAAGAAAAATACAAAAACAAAAATGTTTTAACAAAAAAAAAATGTTTAAACAGAAAAAAAAACATTAACAGAAAAAAATATTTATTTAGAAAAACAGTTTTTAACAATAAAAACACTTTGAACAAAAAAATATAGTTTAGAAAGATTTTTTTTAAAGAAAAACAGTTGTAACAAAAAAACAATTTTTAACAAAATAAAAACGGTTTTAACAAACAAATAGTTTTAAAAAAAAAGATTTTAACAAAATAAAGCATTTTTTAACAACAAAAAATAGTTTTTACAGAAAAAAAACATTTATTTAGAAAAACAGTTTTTAACAATAAAAACACTTTTAACAAAAAAACAGTTTTTAACAAACAAAAAAACAGTTTCAATGAAAAAAAAAACAGTTTTTAGCAAAATAAAAACGATTTTAACAAACAAACAAATAATTAAAATAAACGATTTTAACAAAATAAAAACGTTTCTTTAAAAAAAAGTTTTAATAAACAAAAATAGTTTTTTTTTTTAATATTTTTAAAAATGATGGCAAATTTGTGGGAAATTTTTGTTTTGCTATATAGGTAAGCAAATTTTGCCAACAAAAGTGAAAAAATGATGACAAATTTGTATGTGAACAAGGGTATCCACGAATTTTTTTCATAGCAAATAATGGTCATCATACACACAAAATTGTCGACAAATTTGTGATTTATCACCATTTGCCACATTTGCCAGGGTATCAAATGGACCCTAACTTTCTATGCCCGTACCTGAAGGTAGGTGTAACATTCTAGTGAAATGCCTGTATTTGAAGGTATGGAGAAAAAATTCAAGAGTGTTGAATCACTACACCAAAATGGTCAAATTGTCACCTTTCAGTCGGCAACCCTTGTCAAGGTCATTGACCGTGACACAAATCTCGCGTTTTGTGTCACGGTCATTGACCTTGACACGACCGTGACACATAATTGTCACGGTCAAAGATCGTGACAAATTTACTTGTCACGGCCTTGTCACGGTCGTCGACCGTGACAATTCTGTGTCACGGTCGTATCAAGGTCAATGACCGTGACACAAAACGCGAGATTTGTGTCACGGTCAATGACCTTGACACGATCGTGACAACTTTTGCAGCAAAAAAAGCCCTAGGATTCTTTTTTCCCACCTCTTTTGGTTTTCCCCCTCTCTCTCTCTCTCATCCGCGATTTCTGCTCTCTCTCTCTCTAAGGTATATTTTTTTTCCTCTCTTTCTCTTTCATTTCTATATGTATGTGTATGTGTATGTGTGTATATATATGTGTAAATGTTAGTGATAGTTAGAATGGTGTAAATGTTAGTGATAGTTAAAATTGTGTAAATGTTAGAAAAGTTCTAGAATTCATATGTTAAATTTAATTATATAAATATTTAAATTGATAATAATTTTATTCATGAAATTAATTCAATTAGGTAAAACCCTAAATAATTTTTTAACAGAATTTGATAATATTATATAAAGTTTAGTAAATTCACAAAATGTTGCCAATTGTATGTTTTTAGGAATATCATTAGTTACTTTCGTGCCCAACTATGTAGAATCCATACACATGCATGTTGTTAGAAAGACTTAAATTTAATTCTCACTTTAATTTGTAGAATCTCTGTACTTGGTTGGATTTATCCCTTTATGATAATGAAATTTATGCTCCAATTATAATTATCTCATATCATAATTTTATTGATAAACAATAAATGTAGTTGTCACGGTCGTGGTTGGGGTGGGGTGGTGGGGGTGGGGTGTGTGTGTGTGTGCGTAGGTGTGTGTATGGTGGTGTGTGGTGGGGGAGGGGGGTAGTGGGGGTGGGGTGTGGTGGGGGGAGGGGGTGGGGGTCGTGGTGGGGGGTGGGTGGGGTGGTGGGGGTGGGGGTGGGGTGTGAGGGATGTGGAGGGGCAATTTTAACAATTGTATATCTTTAATTAAGAAATTGTATAGCTTTAATTGTAATTTTAATTGTATAGTTTTAGATGAAAGTAAATTAATAATTAGTGCCAATTTCATATGAAAGTAGGATTGTCCCTCATTGTAAATTAGTAAATTAATAATTGTATACTTTAATTGTTAGTTTAATTGATGAAATGTTGGGTTGGTTAGTTTTAAAAGTGGCATGACGTGTGCATGTGTGTGGTGGGGGTGGGGTAGGGGTAGGGGTGTGTGTATGTGTACTATTAACATTTTTTTTTATCTGTACTAATAACATTTTTTTACAGCAAAAATGTCTCCTTCAGATATTAAGGCGAAGATGATGATGTCGTCTGGGCTCGGTGGTAGCGGAGGCGACGAGGGCTCCTCCGCCCCTAGGCTCCCCAAATATGGAAAATTTGGGATTACCGTCGAGAACAAGTCGGAGCTATTAGCGAGATCCCTCGAGCTGCTAAAGACGGTCATCGGCCCGGGGTTTATGAGTTGGAAGGAGGTGCCATATGAGCTCAAGTTAGCTGTTTGGGCGGCACTACAGGTAATATATTTATATTTATATTTATATGAATATTTCTATTTCAATTTCAATTTCAATTTCAATTTCGATTTCATATTTATATTTATATTTATTCGCAACTAACATTGTATTTGTTGGACAGGAACAATTCAACTTGGATCCAAAGCTACGCGATCCCGTCTTGGAGCAGATTAGGGAGCAACTCAAGTCGTCAAAAAAAAATATGCGGGCACGGTACTTTGGGAAAACAAGAGAGTCGATTATCCAATGGCGTGAATCCGTCCCGCCCAAGGAGCCAATCTCATTGGCACAATGGCAGAAGTTCATTGACAATGAGATCGAGGATCGACAATTGGCATCTCACCAATCGGGGAGGGAAAATCGGGCAAAAAAGACGGACGTGCACTACTCCGGTCGGACCTCTTACGCCGAGGTGGAGCATAGGATGCAGGTAAGATTTAATTTTTCTATTACTACAGAAATATATTATTCTTCATTATTTTACTTTGCAAGGCCGATACTAATTTTACTTTACTTTATTTTATTTCAGGGGGTAGGGAGTGGGCCAGGGGGTAAGCCACATAGGCTCGATACTTATGTGGCTCTTCGGACGAAGAAGGGGAAGGACAAGGAGGTGTCCCCGAGCGTCGCGGCCACGATTGTAAGTAATCCGACAGTTTAATTTTTGTTAATTACGTTACAATTTTTTAGTTTACTTATTTTACTAATCATGTGCTTTTTGTCGTTTCAGGCAAAGCTTAAGGAAGTGCATGAGTCGCAGTCTGATGCCGACAAGGCATCTTTGTCCACAGACGCACTCAGCCAAGTGCTTGGCTCTGATCGCAAGGGGAGGACAAGGGGAGTGAGATCGCGGGTGGCCAAATCTAGGATCATCGGATTGGAGATGAGCGACACCGGGTTGGCTCGAACGGTCGATTCAAACGACGCGAAGCTGTCCCGTTTGGAGGCGACGGTCCAAGATATCTACGCATTCATGAAGCGTACGTTGGGCGGAGACCGTAAAGGGAAAGGGATAGGGAAGGAGAAGGCGGTGGAGGAGGAGGTGCGGGAGGACGAGGCGCAGGATGACGAGTATGTGGACCTCGCTGCTTCATCACCGACACGTTCGTACTTCGATGATCCACTTCCCTATTTGGCGCCCTTCAACAGACCAATGTCGACACTTGGTTGGCCGAGCGTGTTCATATTGGACGTATTTGATGGCCAGCGGATAGGGCGGGGGTTGAGGGACCCGAATATCGTCGAGGGTGGAATAGTTCATGGACGTGCGCTTCAAGAGATGGAGTCCAGGGTGGTCGTCACGCATGTCATACCCGGGAAGGAGAACTCCCTATTGTGGTTGCGCGAACAATGCGGCACGACGTATATTAGTGGGTGCATCAATTCGTATGTCGTGTGGCCTACTCACCTCCTCAGTTTTACCCAAGACATGTAGTAACATTATTTTTAAGGTTGTCCATTTTAATTATATTTGGATTATATCGTCATGTATATTATTTCTATTTTGAATATTTGGATTATATCGTCATGAATATATATTTGCATTATCTTTAGTTTGTTTGGATATATGATGTTTGGAACAGGTACGACGTTGCTATAACATGTACAAATATACTGCTGGGCAGTGGCAGTGGCCATACTGCCCAGCAGATTTTTTTAAAATTCTGCCCAGAATTGTCACGGTCAATGACCGTGACAAGCCCGTGACAAAAGGTTGTCACGGACGTGTCACGGCCATTGACCGTGACAATTTTTTTTAAAAAGGGTCACGGCTTTGTTACGGTTATAAACCGTGACAAACGTGTCACGGCCATTGACCGCGACACGACCGTGACACAAAACGCGAGTTTTGTGTCAAGGTCAATGATCGTGACACGACCGTGACAAAAAAAATTGTCTCGCCTCGAAATGTCACGGTCATTGACCTTGACAAATGGGCAGATTTGGTGTAGTGAATTGTGTATAATTTAAGTTATAGGTGTAAACATGTATACCCCTAGGGTATTCCCGTGTAGATGGCATGATGATAGTTATCACATGTGTGTTAGTTGTTATGGTATTCTGCGTGCTTCTTACTAAACTTAGCTATTGGAATATGAATTCAGGTGCGTCGCCTCTACTGCAACTAAGCTAGCGTGGTTAGAATCTTTGCTAAAGGAAATTGGACGTTCCATTCAAATACTTGCTGTGCTTTGGTGTGATAATTTATGAGCCAAGTCTTTAGCTTCTAATCTAGTATTCTATTCAAGAGCTAAACACATTGAACTTGATGTTCAATGTTAGAGAAAAGGTAGAAGCTAAAGAAATTGAAGTGAGATATGTTCCTACTGAAGAACAAACTGTAGACGTCTTGACTAAACCTCTGTCTCATCCTTGGTTTGATTATCTTGTCACCAAGCTTACTCTTGATTACCCTCCGTCTCGCTTGAGGAGGCATATTGAGACAGTTAAATAGTTATTATACTATATTATAACAGAGTTAGTTTGCGTTATAACAAAATTAGTTTGTTTTGACAGTTTTTCCAATGTATTAGTGTGTATTATTTTAGTATTTTAGTTTGCATATATTCAAACATCTTTTAAGGTATGGACAGTTTTAGTATTTTTTTTATAGCTTTGTTATAGTAAAAAATGTTAAAATATATTAAAATTGTCCTAAACGCCTTTTTACGCCCAATAGCTGATTAGACTTCTAAGGTTTAAGGCTTGGCCTCCAGGCTTCGGTCATAACCCATGTTTTTAAGAACCTTTATATATATATACACACACACACACACACATACACACACACTACGGTATGCCCGTGCCTGAAGGCACGATGATAATCGCAAAATGAAAAAAAAAATTCAATGTACGTAATCGCGAAAAGGCAAAAATTTTGAAAGTACGTAATCGCAAAACGACAAAAATATCGTTCTCCAACAAAACATCTATATATCTATAAACATTGTAGGAATATATTCAAACACTAAATATGCAATAACAGTGATATAGAAATAGTAAAGAGAAAAATGAAACTTAATAAAAATAAAATATAAGAGATCCGATTATTAATATTTGATGTATTTAAGTTTGTTACGAGTTAAATAGAAAAATGAGATTAACATTGAGCCAAAATTCGGTACTTTTGTTAAAAAAAATTATCATTTCGATTTTAAGAAAAAATATGTCAAACTTTTACATTGATCCATGTGCCCCCATGTGCTTGATATTAAGAGCAACAAATCAAAATTATGCATTTTTAATTCTTAATCCTACGAAATAACTATTTCGAAAATATCCGATAGAGATGAATCTCAAACATTACGATAGATGCAATAGACTATTTCACCACTCAATTCAAGAGTTCAAACACATACACACATCGCACCCACACACTCGTAGCAACATGATGCTCAAAATCGACAATGTGTCATGATGGTATACCTCAAGATAATACATTGACTAACCATAACACTACGCTTTTTCAAAAAATTATACTTAACCCTCATTAATGCATTGAACAATTTAGACATTATTCATTGCATCATGTGTAGCATATGCATATGGTGTCAGTTTATTTATTTACTAAAAGTGTATTTTAAAATAAAATATTTTGTAAGAGGGTAAAAGAAAAAAATAAAACTCTTTTTTCGGCCCAATATTTTCATGTTACTATTTTAAAAATTATTTACTATTGTAACTTGTGCACATAAATAGAGTAATCAAAATTTCCTAATGTGCAAATATAAACCTTAAGATTTCCACTTGTTCATTTTTAAATCATAAACTGAAAGTACAACGTTGCTTTACATCACCATATCCATTCCGTAAACAAAGATCTTACAATCTTATTTTAAAAATTATTAAGCACCAAATTAATAAAAACTAATACATGCTTCTATCAACAATCAGAGTTCAGTGGTGAAATATTGAGGTATACCCTTAAAATATTGATCGATGTCAAACACAGAAGAAAAAAAGGCATTCAAGAAATCGGCATTAGGCATTTGCAATACAATCGGTCTACATTTTCAATACAATCAATCTTTTTCAAGTCTGCTTGTTTCACAATCTCTAAGCACATGAATTTCAACTCAAATATTATCCTTTTATTGCACTTTAGCAAATGGTATTCTGAAGTTTAAATGCAGATATCCACCAAGATCCATCCTTTTTACCTCTTTTGATCCCATCTCCAAAGTCTTCCACACACCATCGACGATTCTGCCAAACTTCACGTAGCCTCTATTGTGTAAACATTGTAGCATGTAATCAAAAGCCCCACATTGATTAGAAGTTAGCCTTTTTGTTCCCCTTTCGCTTGATCAACAATTTCCATGGAACAAACCACACAGTTAACAAAGGCATCGGGGGCTGTTTGGCCTAGCCGTGATCCTTTTCACTGTTGAGATGATGGTGTGGGACATATTTTCATCCGACCATATCCTTCAAAGGGTAACACGTGATGCTATTGTAACTGCAGCATCATCTTTTGACCACCGTCTCAACTCACCAACATATAACTGTATGGATAAAACTAATGTGTCAGCACAAGTGTGTTAATTTAGTCGTTGATTTAGTTGGTGCACACATAAAGATGATTTAGTTAGTGCACATAATACGGAAACTAATCAATTGAATGAAGCAGGAATTACATTAAATTAAGAAAGATTATAAACTAAACATAAAAGGGGGAAATGGATGGACACTGCACATAATATGAAAACTAATCAATTGAATGAAGCAGGAATTATACACTACACCAAAATGGGTAAATTGGCACCCTTCCAGCGCTTAGCCTTATCACGGTCAATGATCGTGACAACAAACACCCGTTTTGTGTCACGGTCATTGACCGTGACAAGGCCGTGGCAAATTATTATCACGGTCAATGATCGTGACAAGGCCGTGATAATTATATTTGTCACGGTCGTGTCACGGTCAATGACCGTGACAATACTTATAAATGTTGTCACGATCAACGACCGTGACACGACTGTGACAAATGTCGCAGTAAAAAAACCCTTCCCCTTCTTTTTTTCCCCGCCGTTTCTTCCCTCCTTTTTTTTCTCTCTCTCTCTACGTTGCGTTCTCTCTCTCTCTCTCTCTCTCTTCCATTTATATATATATGATTGTATGTGTATATATATGCGTGTATGTGTGTGTGTGTGTGTGTGTGTGTGTGTGCGTGTGTGGTGGGTGGGGGGTTGGGAGGGGGTGGGGCAGGGTGGGTGGGGGCTGTGCGTGTGTGTGTGTATGCATGTATGGTGGGTGGGGGTGGGGCATGGGGTAGGGTAGGGGGTGGGGTGGGGTGGGGGTGTTTATATATATATATATGCTAGCATGAAGGCCACGCGATGCGTGGCCGAATTTAACTAAATTGTATTATTTTGTTGTTCTGACCTATTTAACACAATATATTCTACGAATGAAATTGCAAAATTTGATGATTAATTAATCGTAACAAATAAAATTCATGCATATAAAAAAGAATCCCTAAAACATAATAACAAAAAATCATATACGCATTTATCTATGTATATATTAAAGTGTTGGAATAAAATGTCTAACCTGGAATGGAATCAAATGTAAGAGATATCTTGCCTTGGAATCAAATGTAAGAGGTACATTACCTCATCAGCAATGAAGAGGCTGGCTTTTGTGTGAGGTACATTACCTCTATAGTTTTTATATAGTTATATAGATTATTTTGTGTGTGTGTGTGTGGGGGGGGGGGGGGGGGGGGTTTATACATCCAACTCTCGAGTGTGTTTTACCATTGAGTCATGATGAGATAATTGATCGATTACTTGGCATAAAATTGAGGCATACTAGAGTTCGTGAGGAACCAAAGAAAACTATATAAAAAACACACACACACATACAATAATAATACACACCGACTTGGATTTGGGCTACCGTTGGGTAAAACCGGAGTCTAGGTGTTAAGAAATATAAGGTAATTAACAAATTTGAAGCATTTTATAAGAAATATAAGGTAATTAACAAATTTTCATTTATGGAAATGTAATACCCCGTATTTTTATGGCTTTTAAAATTGGGGATTTATTCAATTTAATTTGAGGTATTAATTCTATATTAATCCGAAAATTATTTTTATATTTACTAGCATGATGTGAGTTAGTAATTATTGGAAATTTATTGAATATTACTAGATAAGTAAAGTAATATATGAGATTGATTTTATTAAAATTGTCACGAGTGAATAAAATGGCAATTATGAAAATTTAATTTGGGACGCGCCTGTGTCGTGTCAGGACTAAATTATTATTATTAAAGTGAATAAATTATAAGTCATCCGTATAGTCATTTTGAGTGAACCAAAGTGTCCGGAAGGGTCGAGATAGTCAGAAAAGTGTACCCGGGGGTTTAGTTTGGGTCTCGGGGCATTTTTAGGCCTAATTGACATCCCAGGAGGGTATTTTAGACATTTTGTATTTTTGGGTAATTAAACCCACGAATTTTCTTAGTATTTATTAGCCATTTAGAGTTGTCTCTTGGGGTTAACAAACACAAAACCTAAGCCAACCATTATAGAAGAAGATGAAGTGATTAGAGAAGAAGGTGAAGAGATTAGAGAAGAAGGTGAAGAGTTTTCCAAGCAATCCAAGGCCTAGAACTCACCCCGATTGCACCGCCACCACCACCAAAACGTAGATCACACGACGAAGAACGCAACCATATATTTCTCATCAATAAATCAGCCTTAAATCCGAGGCAAGTATCTATCTTGCTAAATTCCAAGTTAATATAACTTCCATGTTAGCCTAGGGAGAACCCATGTAGACTAAAATCTTGATCATATGTAGAGGATTACCCATGAATTTATTATAATATCTGGGAAGAAAATCTTGATTAAAATAGAGGGTGGTGATTATTCATTCAAAATTTGGTTTTATAAAGAGACTTGAGATTAAACCCCTTTTTGATTGATTCGTTGAGGATTTATTGATGTCGTTACGTTAGAACTTGTTTATGTACGTTGCTTATACACTTGGATTACTTTGATGGGAGTTTGGGATGAAATTGTAGAGGTTTGGAGGGGTTAAAATGGCTGAACCCGTAGGTTGAATATTGCAGAAAAACTGGGCAAGAACTGCTTGATCGATCGATCAACCCCTCCTGAAAAACTGCATATTTTTCCCCTTTTTGTTTAGTCCAGTTAAAATGCTTAGGAACCCTTGATTATCATTGATAGAGTATAATGGGTTATGAAGATGACCAATAGGGCCTAAGTAGACTCCGTTGAGTGAAATTAATATGAGATGAAATTTTGGGTTAACGGGGAGTTATTTATACATTGGGAATTGTGCGTACGTTTACTAAAAGATTGAGACTCGTGAAAGATTTGGACTAGAAGGTAAGTGAGGGTATACCTACTTAAATTTATACTTAGTGAAAAAGAATACTTCAAGAGATGAGAAGTAAGAACGAAGTAAATAATAAATGAGAATAAAAGAGACGAATCCGTTATGAGAAATAATTGAGTAAAATTTGTGTTGAGAATGGATAATAACAATTATGGGTCGTGGGTGAACCTAATTTGGAAAATATGAATATTTATATGTATGACTTTGTGAATGTGCATATATTATGTATCTGTGTATGACATACCTAGCTTACTTGCTATCGACTGGAGTTTTGCACGTGACGGTAGTCATATCCTGATGAATCCATGGGATTTTTTATTTGTCGCTCGAGAACATAGGACTATGAAAGACTTATTGGTGAGTTGATAAGTCCGCTGACTATGGGAACATAGGTATGTGCGTGACCCGTGGGTATGAGAACTATGTTCTCCTCCAATTTTTGTGTTGATATTTGTGGTTCGAGGAATCTTTACCGAACCTATAGTCCCCCATATAGCGACGTGATGTATTGGGACAAGATATATATATATATATATATATATATATATATATATATATATATATATATGTTTATAACATCATTATATGTATTATAAGGTTAATACGTGGGAATAATTTGGGCTATAAAGAATGGATACATGTGGTTAATCTAGTTAGCGTGGGAACTATCACTAGGATGTCCTAGAGGTACGTTAGGGGTGCACACTAGATGAAAGATGAGGATTCTCAAGAGAGTGTCGCATACTAATATGGTTGTGATATTAGCCGGTAAGCATTTTAAATACTTGCTAAACTATTTTTAAAACTGTTTTACACTCGGGCTCTGACCCGTTTTCTATCATTTCTTTCTCTCTTTTATATATATGTATGTATTACAGGTGCCCAGCCACAGGGGCGTCATGCTTAGGTTCTTTGGATTGGATGTGATGCAGCTTATGTGGGAGTTGCAGGCCCTTGCTTTAGATGACTTCGTTAGAGAATCAGATCCTACTTTAGATCTTCATAGTTAGGGCATGTGTCGCCTGATTTCCTATTATAGTTGGATTTGTCAGAGATTTAGGATATTTCCAGCATTCGGTACTCCTCAGGAGTTAACTCTTGTCAGGATGATTTCATTTATGGTTCTTAAACTTGGTTTGGGTTATATAGATGGTTTAATTCTTGTGTGTAAATTGCCATCCTTAGTATTTATGTAATTCTTAACTGTTGGGTATTAAAAAGTTTTTTATTGGTATTTTGTAAAGGAAAAATGAGGTTTTAAATGATTTTGACACTTAGCTTAATTATTTAGGGTGTTCAAATTGGAAATTTTATTTTGCGACAGTGATGCTGAGAATGAACCAACCGTTCACCTAGTTTTTAATTTAATAAAGGACTGATCACTCGGTATTTAATTAGGCGGGGTGTTACAGGAAAAGACTTTCACTTTAAGGAGATTAATTAATTAACAATATTTACTTAGAAAAAATTCCATTAAATCCAACAATGCTAATAATAAGGAAATATACCACGCAATTCCTGTATTATTACAATAAATGGACCACGACCAGAATAATTTTTTTTTTCAAAATGCCATAAATTTTGTGTGTGGTGGGTGGGGGTAGGGGGTGGCACGGTCATTGACCGTGACAAGTCCGTGACAAATATAATTATCACGGGCTTGGCACGGTCATTGACCGTGACAATACTTATAAATGATCGTGACAATAATTGTAAATGCTGTGCGTGTGTGTGTGTGCGTGCTTGTGTGGTGGGTGGGGGGTGGGGGTGGAAAGGGGGTTGGGGTAGGTGGGGGTAGGGGGTGGGCAGGGTGGGAGGTTGTTTGTGGTGGGTGGGGGGTGGGGAGGGGGGATGTTTCACTCTTGTACATATTAACAGTAACAATTCATTTTTATTTGTAGTAATTCTACATATTTGCACGTCTTCTTTTAATTCATTTTGATATGTACTAATAACATTTTTTTTACAGCAATTGTCACCTTTAGGTATTAAGGCGAGGATGATGATGCTGGTTATGATGATGTCGTCTGGGCTCGGTGGTAGTGGAGGCGACGAGGGATCCTCGGCCCCTAGTCTCCCCAAATATGGCAAAATTGGGGATGCCCATCGAGAACAAGTCGGGACTATTAGCGAGATCCCTCGAGCTGGTAAAGACGATCATCGGCCCAGGGTACATTAGTTGGAAGGAGGTGCCATATGAGCTCAAGTTAGCTGTTTGGATGGAAATACAGGTAATATATTTATATTTATATTTATGTTTATATGAATATTTCAATTTCAATTTTAATTTCAAATTCAATTTTATTTTATATTTATATTTATATTTATTTGCAACTAATATTTTATTTGTTGGACAGGAACAATTCAACCTGGATCCAAAGCTACGCGATTCCGTCTTGAAGCAGTCGAGGGGGCAACACAAGACGTGGAAGAAAAATATGCGAACCCGATACTTTGGGAAGACACGAGAGTCCATTATCCAATGGCGTGAATCCGTCCCGTCGAAGGAGCCGATCTGATTGGCACAATGGCGAAGGTTCATTGACAATGAGATCGGGGAACGACAATTGGTATCTCGCCAATCGGGAAGGGAAAATCGGGAAAAAAAAACCGGACGTGCACTACTCCGGCCGGACGTCTTACGTCGAGGTGGAGCATCGGATGATGGTAAGATTTAATTTTTCTATAACTACATAAAATATATTATTCTGCATTATTTTACTTTGCGGGGCCGATACTAATTTTACTTTATTTTATTTCAGGGGACAGGGAGTGGCCCTGGGGGTTGGCCACATAGGCTCGATACTTATGTGGCTCTTCGTATGAAGAAGGGGAAGGACAAGGAGGTATCCCCAAGCGTCGTGACCACGATTGTAAGTAATCCGACAGTTTACTTTTTGTTAATTACGTTATAATTTTTTAATTTACTTATTTTACTAATCATGTGCTTTTTGTCGTTTCAGGCAAAGCTTAAGGAAGTGCATGAGTCGCAGTTTGATGCCGATAAGGCATCTTTGTCCACAGACGCACTCAGCCAAGTGCTTGGATCTGATCGCAAGGGGAGGACAAGGGGGTGAGCTCGCGGGTGGCCAAATCTAGGATCATCGAATTGGAGACAAGCGACACCGGGTTGACTCGAACGGTGGATTTACATGACACGAAGTTATCCCGTTTGGAGGCGACGGTCCAGGATATGTACTCATTCGTGAAACGTTCGTTGGGCGGAAACCGTAAGGGTAAAGGGAAGGAGAAGACGGTGTGGGAGGAGGTGTGGGAGGACGAGGACGAGGATGTGGACCTCGCTGCTTCATCGCCAAGACGTGCGGACTTTGATGATCCACTTACCTATTTGGCTCCCTTCAACAGACCGATGTCGACACTTGGTTGGCCGAGCGTGTTTATACTGGACATATTTGATGGACAGCGGATAGGGCGGGGGTTGAGGGACCCGAATATCGTCTAGGGTGCACTAGTTCATGGACGTGAGCTTCAAGACATCGAGTCCAGGGTGCTCGTCACGCATGTGATGCCCGGGAAGGAGAACTCCCAATTGTACTTGCGTGAACAATGCGACACGGCGTATATTAGTGGATGTGTTAATTCGTATATCGTGTGGCCTACTCACCTCCTCAGCGTTAACCATACCCCAGACATTTAGTGACATTGATTTAAGTTGGAATTGAATTGTTTTAAATTATTACATTTGAATTATATTTGGATTATATGGCGATTTATATTCTCTCTATTTTGAATCTATATTTGCATTATCTCTATTTTATTTGGATATATGATATTTGAACAGGTACAACGTTGCTATAACTGGTACAAATATACTGCTGGGCAGTGGCAGTGGCCATACTGCCCAAAAGATTTTTTTTAATTCTGCCCAGAATTGTCACGGTCATTGATCGTGACAAGTCCTTGACAAAGAGTCTTGTCATGGTCATTGACCGTGATACTTTTTTAAAGAATGTCACGGGCTTGTCACGGTTCTTGTACGTGACAAATATTGTCGCGGTCATGAACCGTGACAAGATCGTGACAATTCTAATGAACTTGTCACGGTCAATGATCGTGACATAAAAATTTATCTCGCCCAAAATTGTCACGATCATTGACCTTGACAAACTGAAGTTGTCAAGGTCAATTACCGTGACAATTCGACAGATTTGGTGTAGTGACATTAAATTAAGAGAGATTCTAAACTAAACATAAAGGGGGGAAATGGATGGAGACTCCATGGGAGACCTAAAAAACAGAGTACAATGTTCGATTTTGAAACAAAGAGCAGAATAGAACGATAATTTTCATGGGTTTAACCTCAGTATTAGATAATGAATAGCTGTGCAAAAAACATAAATAAAGGTAAAAGTCACAAATGTATATGTCCTTGACGGTATATATAGTCGGGTATGTGGAAATTAATTCCAACTAATTATTCCTCCTATCAAGTAACGTGCCCTGATGTGTACAACAAAGATGGAAAAGAAAAAGG
Organism: Sambucus nigra; assembly: GCA_949130495.1. Classification (NCBI taxonomy): domain Eukaryota; kingdom Viridiplantae; phylum Streptophyta; class Magnoliopsida; order Dipsacales; family Adoxaceae; genus Sambucus; species Sambucus nigra. The sequence continues at coordinate 443,485,078 of OX422211.1, forward strand.
TTTGTTAAAAATGAGAATGAACAGATGCTTACTGCCTAGTACTAACAATAGAAATCCTTAAAAAATGGCCATTATAGCAATATACATACATTGATCCACAATGATAGAAATTGAAGATAAAACATAGGTTATACCTGCAAAATGAAAGAATAAAATAAATTAAAATATAAATTATACATTCAAAAACCAACCATTTAAATTGTTAGGTATGATTTTCAACTTTGCATAAGAATCAAAACAAACAACTTAAACCTGCAAATTAAGGAGAGGACATCAAATTATCTAAAAAATTAGGACGATACTTCGAGAGGCAATGAGATATACTCTCAAAAACTCATGATCACCAAAAATCATGACATTAACATCTTCCATATTTAAAATGGTGAAATCAATTGGCATCCCGAATAATGCTTACAGTATGGCCAAAGCAAAGAAAATCAAGACAATGTTCGAGTAAAAAGATAATTGATAACCGCTACTGTTGTAAAACTTGCCCTCTGGTTTTACTGCAAAAGCTCATGAAATGACATTGTTCGTGCCTACTACCACAACACGTGAGATATAAAATTGTGAAGCTTATATAAAATAGACACAACAATAAAATGAGAGTTTGAATAAATTATAAATCCAAGTCAATCGTGCTGAAACTTTTGAAGTTGATATCTCCCGAGGGAAGGTGTAGCAGTACTGTTAGGCAACTGCTATAAAGTGTAGATTTCAAGGCATGGATCTTACCATGACTCCATAAATGGGAATAATATTGCATCTTGTCATTCTACCATCTTACCCTCTCGACTTTCTCTATTAGCTTTGTCATATTAAAAAATTGAGTATACCTGATTAAATAAATATTCACAAAACAAAATAAAAATTCTAAATTAAATAAATGCAAAATAAATTATAAAGATTAGTGGTTACAATTTTGAGGTGCACTGTTCTTTCTTTGACGTTTCTTCAAATATTGTACCCACGTAAATAACAAATCATATATTTAAGTGAAAAATAGTAAAGAAAATACAATGTACCTTGAACACGCAAAATTAGTGAAAATTTCAAATTAACTAAGGTAAACTATCTATGCTGATCATGAATATGGACGCAATATCGTGTTATTACAGACTCATGTAATTACTGACTCAAAGTCAAACGATTCTCTTGTATAATAATTGAGCTTCACCTCATTACGAAAGAAATAAGAGCAGAGAGAAGACATCATATAAGGTCTTAGAAAATTAAAGTGTTACATCGTCTCCTCTTACTCGTTTCGACAAATGCCAGCATATAAGGTAGTCCCAAAAACCTGTCCAAACGTTAATAACGCCAACAGTGTTCAACTGAAGTAAAAAAGGTTTACCTTGAGATGCTTAGCTAAGTACTCATCTGCAGTCATAATGCTCAGCTTCTTCTACTCCCGCACATCTGTCTCTTTTAGTTTTAGCAACAATAAATCAAACATGGGTTTGTACTAAGAAATGGCATTGTCCACGTACTTCGGGATTTCAATGCCATCATATCCTTCTTTCTACATATCAACCAAGAAATAGCCAATTCCTTTTTATGTAGTATTCCCAGAGTGTGGGTTATGGTTCTTAACTGAACTTGGTTTGGAGAGTGGAATTGAGTTCGTTAAAGACGCGACATAGGGTAGTGAATTCCATACGAGATTCATTAGAGACGTGCCACACCTTTTTTTTATTGCTCCCTCTTAATATGGTGCATCAGTATCCCATTGGATACCATTCATGTAAGGATTGTACAATAGTAAAAAATGACAATAATTCACCTGAAATGATAATATTCAATTTAAGATCCTAATGCTTGGGCAACTACTAGGGGTGGCCATAGGCCCGAGGCCCTCTAAGCCCACCCAATAAAAAAATAGGACTTGTGTAAGGTGAATAGGCCCGCAAAGCGGGCTTGACAAAATTTGATAGGCCCAATTTTTTTTGGATGGGCTTGGGCATGAATTCTTAAGCCCAGTGAGGTCCGACCCGGCCCGAGGCCCGAGAATTATATATATATATGTGTGTGTGTGTGTGTGTGTGTGTGTGTGTGTGTGTATTAATTTATTATTAAAGTTTAAGACTACAAAGTTATAAATAAATATATAAAGTGGGTAACTTTTATAAGTATAAAAACATATACCAAGTCTTTTTATGTAGAGTGGGGAATTTTATATATAGACTCTCTAATATATAAAGTTTAAAACATGTTTTTAATTAAAAAAAATAGGTATTTGATTAAGAAAAAATAGATTTTTTATTTAAAAAAACAGTAACCGGGCTTGGCCAACGGGCCTGGGTAAAGAGTTTTTAAATCTGGGTGGGCTTGGGATTACATAATAAGGCCCGATCGAGGCCCGAACGGGCTTGAAATAGCTCATAATTTTATAAGCCCGATCCGAGCCCGACCGGGCTGCCCAGGCCCGGCCCATGGCCACCCCTAGCAACTACTATAACCCAAAGAACAAAAACTATCACCAAAATTATCATACAAATGCAGCATATGTGTATATCTTAGATGCATCAATGTGAAAGATTTTGTAAAAGTGTTAAAGAACTCGAATATGATTGATTATCTAATTGGCATCTCCTATTTTAAGCAAAGAAAAACATCAAATAATTTCAGTGCAAATGTCCCTAATCCCATTTTATAATATTTTATAGAATTTGATAGATGCATATACTAACATGATATAATCAACAAAAGTTGATATTAACAGTTCCTTATACCGCATGAAAATATTAAGAAACACAAAAATAAGCATTAACAAACAATTAATGCGAAGACTTTTAATATAAACAACATAAAGAACAAAAGGATTTATAATGCAGATCTTATTAATATTGAAGTATCCTATCCAAATATGTATACATAAAGTCCTAATCCAATAAAAGACACAAAAAAGCATATGAAATGTAAACATTACCTTTCAAAATCTTGAAGCAAAGTTCATGATGTAGATCAGATCTCATATGCAGTTTGTTTTATGCCCTGTAAACTTCATTTAAGAAGAAACAAATGGTAGTGTTAGAATAAAATAAAATCCAAATTTATATAGCCAAATATGGTAACAATATCACATGCATTCCTCTCGCTTTCAAGATCAGTTCGAAGAGAAGGTGTAACAAATATGGTAACATTCCATAGTTAAAAAATTAAAAAGGTAAAAAGAAAGTCCGAAAAATAAAATAAAAGCTTTTATTTGTAAGCGTTAGTACGAACCCAGACAATTTAAACCTACCTCTTAATTTAAAAATAAAACCAACCGAACATTATTCCATGTAATTCAACAATGTATCTCTTAATTTCCCCCCCAAATTTACCTAATATCATAGCTACAAAGCTATACTTACCACAAAGCTACTATTTAATATTCCCTGATCAATAATAAATCTATCATGAATATAAACTACTAAACTCAGTTCCTATTTCTTGAGAGCAAATCGTTCAACTAACATGATAAAAAAGAACGGAACATTCACCCTTTTATTTCCATATTACAGTGCATTTGATTACAAAGTCGGAAAGAAACTAAAAAACAGAAAAGTAATAAAGCAACTCACCAAACCACTCATATTTTTTTTCTTTGTTAATGAAAATGAATTATTTTTGAAAAAAAATTCCAACTTTGTAATCAAATGCGCACCAAGTATCATGTGTAGAACTGAATTAACTTGTGAAAATTATTAATAGTTACATAGTTCTAGAAGATTCAACAAGCACTCCATACGAATACTGAAAAGATATAACTCAAATTGATGTTTTGTTTTATATACTCTGAAAAAATTTCTACGATGTTTTTTTTTCTACTCTATTCCAGAAAACTAACTAATCAGCAATGATGTTTTGCCTGAATTGGTAGCGTACACTTAGGTCACTCGAACAGGGATAAATGGTAAGGCCAAGTTTGGCTACCGTAGACGGTCACATCATGCTTAAATTGGACTACTTTAAATAAGTATTGGGGTTGGTGAATACTAATAGAAAACACATAGCTATTGAACATGAATACTAATGTTCAAAAGCTATGTCTTTTATACCAATATCAAACTAAATCATAATTCCATAAAAATTCAAACACCATAAAAAACTCAAAGTAAAACACCATATCTGCTCATTAAAGCTAATACTATGAGCTTCAACAAGAGATAAGCAGAGAATGAAGAAAGCTATGATATTGATTATACATTGAAAAGCTAATATTGATAGAAACACAATAATCCTTGGAATCAATCATTATTCCATGTAAAAAGTAATATCCCATAAAAAGAAAGAGAAATAAAATGAATTAAAATTGTATAGACATAGTGGCATTTCATCAAACACACAATATTTATGCTATGATATTTCATCTTAATCACTATGTCACTTCATCAAACACACATAGTATATAAACAACATCATACTATCTCTTTATTAATACAAATATAAACCATCAAAGAAAAATAAACCATTCTCTGCAAGAACAACATGAACTTATACATATAAATAAAAATATTGTTCAACCAAGGTCCAAAATATTGTTTGGGAGTATGATTTCTATTCCCAAAATCTACCAAATATTATTTAGGAATATAGAAATCATATCCCCCAAAACTACCAAATATGTACTCTACATATTAATTAAGCAAGTATTTAATGTTAAGTACAACTTACAGAAATTAATTTAACCCAATGGAACTAATAAAAGAAACTTCAAACTTAAGTACACTTGGTGTATTGCAAATATCTATTTGAAACCTGCAATTTAGATCTGCAAAACTAGACAAAAAAAAAATCTCCATTTGAATCCCATCAGATATATACATAAATGCAACAAAGAACCCAAAATCGAAAAAAGCCCTAAAACTGAAACTAAACGATCTTCAAACCCTAGATTTCCCCTAAAATCCATGTGATTGATCTGGGTTCCAGAGAGAGATAGGGAAAAGAGAGTTACCTGCTGATCGAGAGAGTGGGAGTGAGAGAGAGGGGGGGGGGGGGGGGGAGAGTTGTTCTGGCTAAAGAATAATGGAGGGAGAGTTGTTCGATTGATAAAGAGAGAGTAGTGTACCCGGCTAGTGTGTAAGAGCTTCCATAGTGTTAATTTCTTATTTTATCCATGTATTTGAATTTTGGATAAGAGGAGGAAAAAAATTAGGGTTAAAAAAGAGGGGGAATTCAAATATTTAAGTGGCAAATATGGTATGAGGTGTATTTTAATCTCAACCATTGGATCGTTGCCTTGTTGGCTTCGATTTGAACCGTGAAGTGTGTTTCCATCTTATGATTAGTGAAAACACCATTGTAATATATATATATAGGAAGAGAGAGAGAGAGAGATTCACCATATATCTATTGGGGAACTCATCACATGCCATCAATGATCTTAATTTCAATACTAAAATTATATAAAGAAAGAATAAGTGAGCTATAACACGATAAGTTTTTATGCATTATTATAAATGAAATATAGCTTAATATATTACATGAGTGAATATAGATATTAGTGTATGTATAAGGATCTTTATATGGTTGTATTGCTTACTGGTATACACACCGTTAAAATTGTTTCATTATTTTGAAAAAAATAAGCTCATATGGATTGAAATCGTTATATATCACAAATAACAAATAAATAAATAAATATCTATGTGTTATTGGAAAGTTAAATCCAAATATTTGCTAAAGCAAAACTCATTGTGGAATTTAGAAAATATACCCAAATTCATACCGTTAATTGTTAAAAACTTATATCAAAATGAAATAAAAATAAGATGAAATTATTAAAATAAAACAATAAACAAAAATCGTACTCATTCATTATTCAAAATCAATAATACAAAAACACACAAAAAATGGAAGATGAAATAATTAAAGAAATAACAAAATTTTGTACATCTAATTTCTGAAAATCAATTGTGGAACAACGAATTTAAATAATTTACCTTTCCTGAGGAGTTTGATCGAATAATTTAAGCTTCGTTCTGTTGAAGCCTATATTTCCTTTGAGTTTTCATGATCTTCAAAATGGGTCCACAATCTTTATGATACCACCATCACCCCACCCACAATAACTTGTTAAAATAACAGTACATAACATTTATATGTTAGAGTAAAATTTAATATATGGGCTTATATATAAAATAAATATAAATTATAGGCTATCAAATAAAAGTAAGCCAATTAAAATGATTAATTTAAGTTTTGGGGCCTTACTAATGTATTATTAAAGTGTAGGTTTTTATTGTGTAGAGACAAGTGTAATTTCTATTTTTATGATGGGTTAAAATAGAAATATATGAAATATGAAAAGACACGATTGTGTTATAAATAGGGGTCATGGTCCCCAGATCACACAACACCAATCTTCTGATTCCCATTGTCAGAGAGAAATTTAGAGAGGAAATGAAAGTGTTGATCTGGAAGAGCATAAGACCTCACACTCAGTATTTTAACTTTCTGTCATGGATTCAGGTACGCTTCCGCAAAATCAATATTTATATTTCTTGATAATTCAATATGAATGTTCCTGTTTGTGTGATAGTTTTCACAAAATAGATATTAATCCATCATGTGGTATCAGAGATATTTCATGTTGAATTGTTGAGAATATATTAGGAAGGTATTGATATTAATTTTCGGCTGCAAATATTTTTTCAAAAAGTTTAATATTTCAGAAAATTTTTGGATTCAGAAATATTCTCGTTTCATTACGATTCCAACGATATAAAATTCATGAAATTTGGACTAGCGGTTGATTTAAAAAAAAATTAAGTATAAAGGTTGATTTGATGGTAGTGGAAGGTTAAGGTTCGACTCTTGGTGTTTCATATTTAAGCCTCTTAAATAATGAAAATTATGAAGGATTTCAAGAGGTTTTGAACCCATGACCTTTTAAGTCTGGAGCCAAAGGGGTTTTGAACCCATGACCTTTCAAGTTGAATATTACTTTCATGCTTGTAATACCATACAAATTTAAATTCAAATTTTGGTGTATTTATATATATATATTTCGAGATAAATTAATTTAAACAATATGTCACCAAAGTGACCTCTTTTGTTAAAAAAAAATAATAATTTTATTTCGAAATATAAAAAGAAGTACGTGCATGTAATTTATGTGAATATTAATCGGCCCAAAGGAAGATTATTTTTTAACAAAATTACATGTGCCACTTTAATAATAAGCACGTGATAATTATTTAGTTTTACATATGAATAATAAATTGGCCCAAAGGAAGAATTATTATTCAATATGTTCTTATTATCAGTGTTTGATTATTACGGCAAGATATCACTTACAAGTTAATATTTTTTCCAAAGATCAAATATTAATAGAGTGTCCGATATCTTAAAATGGGATTTGTCCTTTATTTGAATTTATTTTTAATTTAAGAATTATATGAGCTAGTTTTATTTGTTTATTGTTCTCTCATTCAGCTATCAGTTCTGCTTCCAACATTACTACAAGTATTAATTCTATTCCCATGCTTAATGGCACAAACTTTAACTCATGGCAAGAGAACCTTCATATAGTTCTCGGTGTCATGGATCTGGACCTTGCATTAAGGGTTCCTTCTCCTGCACCTCTTACGGATAAAAGTTCCTCTGATGACAAAAAAGACTTTGAAAGGTGGGAGAAGTCAAATCGCATGTGTTTGATGATCATAAAGAAGGCCATTCCAGAAGCATTCAGGGGCACAATATCGGAAACGATAAAGACAGCCAAAGAGTTCCTAGAAGAAATTAAGAACAAATTTGCCAAAAATGAAAAGACTGAAACAAGTACACTTTTGGAAAATCTCATCTCAATGAAAAATAAAGGTAATTGGAACATTAGGGAGTACATTATGGAAATGTCTCATCTCGCTTCAAAGTTAAGAGCACTTAAGCTTGATCTCTCTAAGGATTTGTTTGTGCATTTGGTTCTGATATCTCTTCCCACACAATTCAGTCAATTTAAGGTGAGCTACAACTGCCAAAAGGAGAGTTGGTCTCTTAATGAGCTCATCTCACATTGTGTGCAAGAAGAGGAAAGACTGAAGCAAGATAAGACAAAAGGTTCTCATTTGGCTAGTACTTCCAAGGAGAATGGGAAGAAAAGAAAGAAGGATAAAGAAGCTGCAGTGGTTCCATATCCAAAGAAACAACATAAAGAAAAAACTATTGATGGTTGTTTCTTCTGTGGATCTGCGGGACATAGGAAGAAGCAATGTACCAACTATCATTCTTGGCGTGTCAAGAAAGGTACACTTCTTAACCTAGTTTGTTCTGAGGTTAATTTGACTTCGGTACCTAAACACACTTGGTGGATAGATTCTGGTGCAACCACTCACATCAGTGTGTCTATAAAGGGTTGCCTGAGTTGCCGAAAGCCAAGTGATGGTGAAAGATACATTTTTGTGGGTGATGGCAAGAAGGTTGAAGTTGAAGCAATTGGGATATTTAGGTTATTATTGAAGTCTAGTACTTATTTGGATTTGAATGAGACATTTATCGTACCGTCATTTGGACGGAATTTGGTTTTTATTTTTGTATTGGACAAATTTGGTTATACTTGTTCCTTTAGAAATAATAAATTTAGTCTTCTTCATAATTCAAATTTGGTTGGTACTGGTTCTTTATCTTATGAAGATAAACTTTATATGCTTGATACTATTGCTTCATATCATGAAACCTTGCAATTAAGTGCTCGAGGTATTAAAAGAAAATTAACCAATGAGAATTCTGCATCATTATGGCATAAGAGATTAGGTCACATATCCCAAAGGAGAATTAAAAGACTTGTGTCAGATGGAATTCTAGATTCCCTTGATTTTTCAGATTTTAAAATTTGCAAAAAATTGCATAAAGGGAAAACAGACAAACATAAGGAGATGTAGTGCTAATAGGGCTACAGACGTCTTAGAACTGATACATACAGATATTTGTGGGCCATTCCCTACGGTTTCATGGAATGGTCAACAATATTTTATCACATTCATAGACGATTTTTCACATTATGGCTACCTTTATCTCATCCATGAAAAGTCCAAATCTCTGGACGTGTTCAAGTCATTCAAGGCTGAAGTTGAAAATCAACTCAGCAAAAGGATTAAAAGCGTCAGATCTGATCGTGGTGGTGAATACTACGGTAGGTATGACGGTTCAGGTGAACAATGGCCAGGACCATTTGCTAAATTCCTAGAGGAGTGCGGTATCGTCTCGCAGTACACCATGCCAGGTTCTCCAAGCATGAATGGTGTTGCTGAAAGGCGAAACAGAACGCTTAAAGACATGGTAAGGAGTATGATCAGTTACTCTAACTTACCAGATTTACTCTGGGGTGAAGCATTAAAGACTACAGTGTATATCCTTAACAGAGTACCAACTAAAGCAACTGCTAAAACTCCTTTTAAACTTTGGGCAGGCAAGAAACCTAGTCTGAAGCACCTTCATATTTGGGAATGTCCAGCTGAAGCGAGGCCTTATAGGCCACATGAAAAGAAACTGGATTCCAGAACAGTTAGTTGCTATTTTGTTGGATACTCTGAAAGATCTAGGGGTTACAAATTTTATGATCCTACTACCAAAATAATTTTTGAGACTTGAAATGCCCGGTTCTTTGAGGATGTTGAGTTTGCCGAGGGGGATAAGGTTAAGGATTTTGGTTTTGAAGAGGAATATGTTGATATTCCCATAACTGTTATTAACATTGATCAGGATCCAATTCCTGACATTGTTCAAGAAGCAGATCCTAATCAAAATAATATCCAAGAATCTCCCATTCTAGAAGAACAAACTCTACCACCTCCAGAACCTATGCCATTAAGGAGATCCACTAGAGAATGAAGAAGTGCTGTGCCAGATGATTAAATTGTATTTCTCCAATAACATGAGTTTGACATTGGTGCTGTGGAAGATGATCCGATCACCTTCCGTCAAGCTATGGAAAGTTCTAAATCTAAAGAGTGGATTGATACTATGAATGAGGAGATAAAGTCAATGAAGGACAATGACGTTTGGGATCTTGTCCCATTACCCGAAGGTAAAAAAAAAATCATTGGTTGCAAATGGATATTTAAAACCAAGAGGGATTCGAAAGGTGATGTGGAGAGATACAAAGCCCATCTTGTCGCTAAAGGCTTTACACAGAAAAAAGGCATCGATTATAAAGAGACTTTCTCTCCGATTTCATCGAAAGACTCTTTTAGGATAATAATGGCACTTGTGGCGCACTTTGACCTTGAGCTTCATCAGATGGATGTTAAGACTGCGTTTCTCAATGATGACATTGATGAAACAATATATATGGTGCAACCAAAAAACTTTGTGTCGAGAGATGCAAAGAAAACAGTTTGCAAATTAAAGAAATCCATTTATGGGCTTAAGCGAGCTTCTCGTCAATGGTATTACAAGTTTCATCAAGTTTTCATCTCATTTGGTTTTGAGATGAATCTGGTTAATGATTGTATATACCACAAGTTCAGTGGGAGTAAGCATATTTACTTGGTTTTATATGTTGATGACATTTTGCTTGCCACCAACGATATATGTATGTTGCACGAAACCAAGAGATTTCTTTCAAAGAAATTTGAGATGAAAGATCTTGGTAACACTTCTTTTGTGTTGGTATACAAATACACCGAGATCGCTCTCGGAGTACACTTAGTTTATCACAAAAGAGCTATATTGAGAAAGTTCTTAAAAGATTTGTCATGCATGATTGTAAAACAGGTGACACCCCTGTAGCTAAAGGAGATAAATTTAGTCTCAGTCAATGTCCCAAGAATGATTTTGAGATTCGAGAGATGCAAAAGATTCCTTATGCGTCAGCAGTAGGAAGTCTTATGTATGCTCAAGTATTTACGCGTACGGATATTGCGTACATTGTTGGCATGTTGGGAAGATACTTAAGTAATCCTGGAAAGGATCATTGGATAGCAACCAAGCGAGTCATGAGGTACTTACAGAGAACAAAAGACTACATGCTCACCTATCGGAAGTCAGAACAGTTAGAGATCATCGGATATTCTGACTCCGATTTTGCTGGATGCCAAGATAGCATGAAATCTACTTCAGGTTATATCAACTTACTTGCTGGAGGTGCTGTATCGTGGAAGAGTGTTAAGCAGTCTATTATAGCTTCTTCCACCATGGCAGCTGAGTTTGTAGCTTGTTATGAGGCGTCCAATCAAGAAATATGCACTACACCAAAATGGGCAAATTGTCACCTTTCAGCCGGCCAGCCTTGTCAAGGTCATTGACCGTGATAAAAAAACACGCGTTTTATGTCACGGTCATTGACCTTGACACGACCGTGACAAGCCCGTGACAATTCAATTTGTCACGGTCTTGTCACGGTCATTGACCGTGACAATTATTTAAATTCTTGTCACGGTCAAAGACCTTGACACGACCGTGACAATATTCGCAGCAAAAACCCTATCCCCCTTCTTTTTTCCCTCCCGCGCCGTTCCCTCCATTTCTCTCTCTCTCTCTCTCGACGCTGTTCTCTCTCTCTCTCTCTACTTTCAGGTCCATTTTCTCTCTCTCTCTCTCTCTTTCATTTATATATATATTTGTGTGTATATTTGTGTGTATGTGTATATATATGTGTGTGTATGTGTGTGCGTGGAGGGGGGCAGGGGGTGGGGGGTGGGGAGGGATGGGGCAGGGTGGGGGAGGGGGTGGTGGAGGGTGGGGTGGGGTGTGTGTGTGTGTGTGTGTGTGGTGGTGTGTGGTGGGGGAGGGGGTGGGGTGGGGTTGGGGGTGTGTGTGTGTGTGTGTGTGTGTGTGGTGGTGTGTGGTGGGGGAGGGGGTGGTGGAGGGGTGGGGCAGGGGGTGGTTAGGGGTGGTGTGTGTGTGTGTGTGGTGGTGTGTGGTGGGGGAGGGGGTGGTGGAGGGGTGGGGCAGGGGGTGGTTAGGGGTGGGGTGTGTGTGTGTGTGTGTGGTGGTGTGTGGTGGTGGAGGGGGGCAGGGGTGGGGTGGGGTGGCAATTTTTGACACGACACGATACCCGACACGAACTCGACACGAACTCGGATGATAAATTATTTATGTGTTGCAAGAATTTGAAATTAATTAAATTAAGTTATTGTAGGCCTATTAGTGCTATAATTGGTTAAGAGAGAAGAAAAAAATTATTTTATATTTTACTTAATGGGTTATGCGGGTCAACCCGAACACGAACACGACACGATATTTATCATCCGATAATAAATAGGTCGGGTTAGTGTTTGCTCATCTGACACGATTAGTTAAATGGGCCGGGTTAGGGTTGACTAATACTTAACACGAACCCGACATGACACGACCCGAACACGACACGACGCACACGAATTGCCACCCCTAGTGGGAATTGATATCCAAGACATGTATTTGAATTGATATCTATTTATTTGAATTGATAGAATTGTTTCCATTTTTAGTCCCTATTTTCAAATTAAAGGAACACGTGGCATGTTATGATTGGTTAACGTTTTATGAATATGGGTCCGCGCCAGCGGTTTTATTAAAAAATAGGGACTAAAATCATAAATAAAATGTTTGTTGTCCTATTTTCAAAATACATATTACAATAAATCCTAAATTTACAAACCCCTAAAGATAAATACCTTTGATTGCAAAGCATGCACTTGTATTATTTCGACGTGTAATTTGGAAATGCTTGTTTTTCTTTCTAGAGACCCGTGTCGTCAAAACTTGGTAGTGTTCAAGTGTGTTTTTATCACTAAATTATTATTTCACTAACAAATACTCCTTATATCCTAGATTAAGAGTCCATATTTAATTTTTGTACTTACTAATAATACACTTAATCAATGGCTAGGATTAACCCTTATTCACTATTATGAAATTTGGTTAATTGATTATTTAAAAAAAAAAGCAAAAGTAGACTAACATATATACACAACACTAAAAGTAGACATCAATTTTATAAATAATTGATATTTTCATTCAAAATATGTGTGTGTGCGTGTGTGTGTGTGTGCGTGTGTGTGTGTGCGTGTGGCGGGGGTGGGGTGGGTAGGGGTTGTGTGTGTGTGTGTGTGCGTGTGGCGGGGGTGGTATTGACGGAACTTACACATACTTTATAATATAGACGAAACATTTTTTTATTTGTACTAATAACATTTTTTTTATCTGTACTAATAACATTTTTTTTACAGCAAAAATGTCTCCTTCAGATGTTAGGGCGAAGATGATGATGCTGTTTATGATGATGTCGTCGTCTGGGTTCGGTGGTAGCGGAGGCGACGAGGGCTCCTCCGCCCCTAGGCTCCCCAAATATGGAAAATTTGGGATTACCGTCGAAAACAAGTCGGAGCTTTTAGCGAGATCCCTCGAGCTGCCAAAGACGGTCATCGGCCCGGGGTTTATGAGTTGGAAGGAGGTGCCGTATGAGCTCAAGTTAGCTGTTTGGGCGGCACTACAGGTAATATTTATATGAATATTTCAATTTCAATTTCAATTTCAATTTCAATTTCAATTTATATTTATATTTATATTTATATTTATATTTATATTTATATTTATTCGCAACTAACATTGTATTTGTTGGACAGGAACAATTCAACTTGGATCCAAAGCTACGCGATTCCGTCTTCGAGCAGTTGAGGGAGCAACACAAGACGTGGAAAAAAAATATGCGGACACGGTACTTTGGAAAAACACTAGAGACCATTTTACAATGGCGCGGATCCGTCCCGCCCAAGGAGCCGAACTCATTGGCACAATGGCAAAAGTTCATTGACAATGAGATCGAGGATCGACAATTGGCATCTCACCAATCGGGGAGGGAAAATCGGGCTAAAAAGACGGACGTGCACTACTCCGGCCGGACCTCTTACGCTGAGGTGGAGCATAGGATGAAGGTAATATTTAATTTATCTATAACTACAGAAATATATTATTGGATATTATTTTACTTTGCGGGGCCGATACTAATTTTACTTTACTTTATTTTATTTCAGGGGGTAGGGAGTGGGCCAGGGGGTAAGCCACATAGGCTCAATACTTATGTGGCTCTTCGGACGAAGAAGGGGAAGGACAAGGAGGTGTCCCCGAGCGTCGCGGCCACGATTGTAAGTAATCCGACAGTTTAATTATTGTTAATTACGTTATAATTTTTTAGTTTACTTATTTTACTAATCATGTGCTTTTTGTCGTTTCAGGCAAAGCTTAAGGAAGTGCATGAGTCGCAGTCTGATGCCGACAAGGCATCTTTGTCCACAGACGCACTCAGCCAAGTGCTTGGTTCTGATCGCAAGGGGAGGACAAGGGGAGTGAGCTCGCGGGTGGCCAAATCTAGGATCATCGGATTGGAGACGAGCGACACCGGGTTGGCTCGAACGGTGGATTCACACGACGCGAAGCTGTCCCGTTTGGAGGCGACGGTCCAAGATATGTACGCATTCATGAAGCGTACGTTGGGTGGAGACCGTAAAGAGAAAGGTAAAGGGAAAGGGAAGGAGAAGGCGGTGGAGGAGGAGGTGCGGGAGGACGAGGCGCAGGATGACGAGGATGTGGACCTCGCTGCTTCATCACCGACACGTTCGTACTTCGACGATCCACTTCCCTATTTGATGCCCTCCAACAGACCATTATCGACGATTGGTTGGCCGAGCGTGTTCATATTGGACATATTTGATGGCCAGCGGATAGGGCGGGGGTTGAGGGACCCGGATATCATCGAGGGTGGAATAGTCCATGGACGTGTGCTTCAAGGGATGGAGTCCAGGGTGCTCGTCACGCATGTCATACCCGGGAAGGAGAACTCCCTACTGTGGTTGCGTGAACAATGCGGCACGACATATATTAGTGGGTGCGTCAATTCGTATGTCGTGTGGCCTACTCACCTCCTTAGTTTTATACAAGACATGTAGTAACATTATTGTCAAGTTTGTCCATTTTAATTATATTTGGATTATATCGTCATGTATATTATTTTTACTTTGAAAATTTGGATTATACTGTCATGAATATATATTTGCATTATCTTTAGTTTGTGTTGGATATATGATGTTTGGAACAGGTACAACGTTGTTATAACAGGTACAAATATACTGCTGGGCAGTGGCGGTGGCCATACTGCCCAGCAGATTTTTTTTAAATTCTGCCCAGAATTGTCACGGTCATTGACCGTGACAAGTCCTTGACAACATTTGTCACGGGCTTGTCACGGGCAATGACCGTGACAATTTTTTAAAAAAGGATCGCGGCTTAGTCACGGTTTTAAACCGTGACAAACGTGTCAAGGTCAATGACCATGACACGACCGTGACACAAAACGCGAGTTTTGTGTCAAGGTCAATGACCGTGACACGACCGTGACAAAAAAAGTTGTCTCGCCTCGAAATGTCACGGTCATTGACCTTGACAAGGTGAATTTGTCAAGGTCAATGACCGTGACAAATGGGCAGATTTGGTGTAGTGATGGTTACGAAATTTTATCACGGGGCTGCGTATTGTGGATGACATTGAAAGACCACTTAAGTTATTTTGTGACAATAAGTCAGCAGTACTGTATTCCAACAACAACAGGAGTTCTACGAAGTCAAAGTTTATTGATATTAAGTTTCTAGTTGTAAAAGAAAGAGTTCAGAGTGGACTTATATCTATAGAGCACATTGGAACAAACTCCATGATTGCGGATCCGCTGACTAAGGGATTACCACCCAAGGTCTTTCATGAGCACACTGCTCATATGGGTGTAATTTCTTTTCAGGATATGTCAGTTTAGTGAGAGTTTGTATTTTATATGCTTTCATAGACATATTTGATTTAATGGATATTGTATGGTTATTTGCTGCAGTAAAGTATTAAGTTTATATTCACTCTGACTTTATATGGTTTGATCTCACTAAGGTTTAAGGAGGACCAGTTGAAAATAGGCATGTTAAGATCACATTGCATGAAATTTCCATGCTATACATCCACACTTGATCTTTGTCATTAGTTGCATTGATATATGTGATCATTGATGGGTCTACTTACGAAATATAATGACGATCGCTTTGATTATATATTGGTGCAATTAATGGACAAGATTGTTAAGATACATAAAGTTTTGATAGCTAAAACTCATGAGCTCATAAAGTATAATTCAAATTTATAAAGTTACATATATATATATAGCACAAGTGGGAGATTGTTAGAGTAAAATTGAATATATGGGCTTATATATAAAATAAATATGAATTATAGGCTATCAAATAAAAGTAGGCCAATTAAAGTGATTAATTTAAGTTTTGGGGCCTTACTAATGTATTATTAAAGTGTGGGTTTTTATTGTGTAGAGACAAGCGTAATTTCTATTTTTATGATGGGTTAAAAT
This sequence comes from Sambucus nigra, assembly GCA_949130495.1. NCBI lineage: Eukaryota > Viridiplantae > Streptophyta > Magnoliopsida > Dipsacales > Adoxaceae > Sambucus > Sambucus nigra. Next base: position 443,501,381 of record OX422211.1, read on the forward strand.
AGAAATATACGAAATATGAAAAGACACGATTGTGTCATAAATAGGGGTCATGATCCCCAGATCACACAGCACCAATCTTCTGATTCCCATTGTCAAAGAGAAATTTAGAGAGGAAATAAAAGTGTTGATCTGGAAGAGCATAAGACCTCAGACTCAGATATTTTAACTTTCTATCATGGATTCACGTACGCTTCCGCAAAATCAATATTTATATTTCTTGATAATTCAATATGAATGTTCCTGTTTTTGTGATAGTTTTCACAAAATAGATATTAATCCATCATTATAAATTTCAGAACTCCACTCTACTAAACCAACCAAGGAGTGAACATATCTAAGAGATCACTTAAAATTAGGGTCTCTTTGATTGACATGAATTTTTTTTTACTTGAAAATTAGTTATTTTGACTCATATTTTTTTTATTTTAGAGTACCTTGATTGAAAGCACTTTATATAAGAACAATGACAATTCAAGTTATAAGTGCTCAATCTCAAAGCTTATTTTTATCGAAAGATATTCCTTATCCACTCACTAACAAATTGATTTCCATTGGAAATAAAAAAAAAAGTAATACAAAAAATTTATATAGGATGAATTGTTTTTCACATATCTTCCTATCTTTCGGTAAGGGCAGAATGCACGTGAATTCCATAATGCTCTGACCATATTTGTAAACTTTCCATTCCATGGCATGGGCTGTGTTGTATGCATATGCAAATGGGTCTGGGTCTTGTTTGATAATATATTATATATCCTACTCACCATTTTTTAATATATATATATATATTAGATTAGATTTCCTCTTGGTTTGAAGTTGTATTGACAAAGCATATCTAGACCGAGAGAGAGTTGAGATTTGAAGAGATGAATTCTATAGTGAAGGCATCGTATGATGCCACTGTGCGGCTGTTGTTAACTTCCTTGGAGCGTAACTTACTACCGGACACAGTGATAAGGAGGCTCACTCGTCTGCGGTTAGCAAGCGATCTTCGGTCATCTTACAAATCCTCCTCTCAACTTCAGCTATCACAACTCCTACAATTCGTACATTGTCTCTCTCTCTCTCTCTCAAACTTTTTTTCCTCTAAAGATTATAAAAGCTCATTATATATATGTGTTTGTTTTTCAGTTACTATTCATAGAGGCATAGACTAACAGATTGACAGTTACATAATACAAACTAATTAACTTCCAAGAGATTAGCTAAATGATGTTTAAACTTAACAGTGGACTACTTATTCTAGAAACATTATCTGTTTTCTTCAATAAAGATAAAGTTTTTAGTCTACTTTGGTATGCATACCAAAAGTTTAAACTAATTAGATTTTAGCCTCACAGGATGTATGAACGATCGGTATATAATGCACTACCGACAAAATTACAAAGGTGTATAACAATATAACACACACACACACTGTGTGGCGGAGCCAGGAATTAAAGTTGATCTGGGCACAGAAGGAAAAATACGGGAGTTCGGGGGCGGTAGCCCCCGATTTTTTTTTTTTTAGAGAAAACTTATAATAATCTATTAAATGCATGAAAAATTACATATAAATAGATGAAATACAATGATTTAAAATAGATAGTTGTCATTACATTCTACAAAATTCCTCTACGATTTTTCATTTTCTGAAAACGATTCACGATTACATCATTGGAAATTACATCAAACACATCCTTTTCAATGTATGTTATGCATGTATCACTCAACCAAGCATCCCCCATGCGGTTCCGAAGATCAATCTTGATGATATTCATAGCAGAGAAGGCCCTTTCTAGTGAAGCAGTGGAAACCGGAAGAATTAATGACAATTTCAAAAGCCTGTAGACCAATCCATATGCTAGATGTTTTCCTTTCTCAACCATCTTCTTAGCCAATCCACTTATTCCTTCCACTTTATCAAAGTGCCTATTTGACTTGACATCAAATTGAAAATTCACAAGTTCATCTTGAAGTTCAATACGTTCTTCCTCCGTGAAATCTTCAGTATAAAACTTAGAAAGACGAACCAACAAATTTACATCAAAAGCAGCAAATTGAAATTTAGGATCAAATGCGGTCATACATATAAGCAATTCAGAATTCACCTCATCAAAACGGTGGTTAAGTTCAACTAGTTGCTTATCCACACATTGGAAAAATATGTCCACTTTATAATGATGTAAATTTGTTACCACTGGACCTCTCCTTACTCTCCCTAAAAGACAAAAGTTATCTTCCATGTTAGGAACTACAATCTCATATTTAGTACAAAACGAAGATACTTCCATCAATAAATTACCCCACCCCTCATCCCTCATTGTTTGGAAACGACCCTTGGCAACTCTCACACTGTCCATTGCATTTACAATATCTTTATCCTTTTTTTTGCAATAACTTAGAAAGTATATTAGTGATTGAAAGTATGTTCTTCATCAAATGCATGTTAAATACAAAATCAAAAGTTTGCATCTTCATTTGCAAGGCCACTGCTTCACCTCTTCTATCCGTACCATTATCTCCCAATTCATCCAAAACATCCACCACGGACCCAAACATAACCATCAAATTAATCAAAGTCCCATAATGTGAATTCCATCGTGTATCTCCGGGTCGTTTCATGGAAGTTTCTTGATTTAACCCTCTACCACTTGATGTCTCACCGAGTTCTAACTGACTGAAAATTCGCTCAACCTCTTTCTTTCGTAAAATGTCTCGTCGCTTACATGATGCACTAGACATATTCACTATCATATTCAAACTAAAAAAGAACTCATCAATGTGCTTAAGATCTTTTGCGACTTTTACTAGTGCCAATTGAAGTTGGTGTGCAAAACAGTATACATAGTATGCCGACTTGTTCTCCTTCAAAATAAGTGATTTTAGCCCGTTATAGGTCCCTTGCATATTACTTGCCCCATCATAACCTTAACCCCGTAAATTTTTTATACTCAAGTTGTGTTTGTTGAAAAATTGATCTAGTGAGGCCTTTAAAGACAAAGACATAGTGTTCGGAACATGGACCATGCCCATAAATCTTTCAATCACAAAACCCCTCTTATCCACATAACGCACAACAATAGCCATTTGTTCTTTAATCGACACATCTCGTGCTTCATCAATTAATATTGCAAATAAATCCCCCCCAAGATCATTTAATATTTCTTTAATAACCGCACTAGCAATTGCATTTTCAACATCTTTTTGTATATAGGGAGATGCCAATTTTAAAATTTCCAGGAGCATTGTTAAGTACAACATTATTAACAAGTGCCTCCCTACGAGCAAGAAATTCTAAGAGTTCAAGAAAGTTACCTTTATTCATCGACTTTTCTGATTCATCATGAGAACGGAAAGATAACCCTTGTCTCAACAAAAATCGCACCACATCAATTGTGGCAACTAACCTTCGGTGGTACTCAACTCAGCACTCCTTGGATTGCTTATGAATTATTGTCTCAATATGTTGATCTTGATTCAATAAATTCTGACTCCTCATGTACGCCGTGTGATGACCAATACTACTAGCATGCTCATTTAGCCTCCGTTTGCACTTCCAATTACTAAATCCACCCCTAACAAATACATCACTTTTATTTCTTTCGGGAGACTCATTATAAAATAAGTACCAAACCAAACAAAAAGCGGAGTTCTCCTTCACACTATATTCCAACCAACTAGGAAATTCAGCAAACCAATCAGTGTTGAAACGACGAACCTTGTTTCCAATATTTGTTTTAGGAAATGTATGTGAATATGGTTGGCAAGGACCCAATTGCAAGTATGATCGTCTAATTTTATCTTGATAATTAACATCATAATCTGAAATGCGTGGCCGTAAAATAGGATCGGAAGGAAGATTTGACAAGTCAATATTAATTCGGCGTCGAGGAATTATATTTGGGCTAGGCTCATTTTGAACAGCATTGGTGTCAATTGGAGTGGACACTGGCGTTTCGACCGAGTCTTCACGAGCCCTTTTAAAAGATCTCTCCATAGCTGAATAAAAAATTAACATCATTAACTTAATAAGAGGTGATATTAACAACATTTAACATAAAAAAAACTGCTTAATAACATTAATAAAAACTGCTTAATAACATTAATAAAAAAACTGCTTAATAAAAAAAACTGCTTAATAACATTAATAAAAAAAAAAAACTGCTTAATAACATTAAAAAAAACTGCTTAATAACATTAATAAAAAAAACTGCTTAATAACATTAATAAAAAAAAAAAACTGCTTAATAACATTAAAAAAAACTGCTTAATAACATTAATAAAAAAAAACTGCTTAATAAAAAAAATTGCTTAATAACATTAATAAAAACTGCTTAATAACATTAATAAAAACTGCTTAATAACATTAATAAAAAAAATGCGTAATAACATTAATAAAAACTGCTTAATAACATTAATAAAAAAAATTGCTTAATAACATTAATAAAAACTGCTTAATAACATTAATAAAAAAAATTGCTTAATAACATTAAAAAAAAGATTAATAATTAATAACAGATTAATAATTAATAATATTTTTCTAAGTTAATGACAGATCAATAACATTTTTTTTCAAGTTAACAGATTAATAACATTTTTTTAAGTAATTACAAATTAATAATTAACAACAATGTTTTTAAGTTAATGCCAAATTGATAATAACATGAACATAAATAAACAACTTAATAAAAAAAAGACTAAGAATCATCCTAAATAAAAAACGAATACAACCTGATATTAAAATAATGCTGTTAAATAAATCAGATTAATAAAAAAATTTAGAGGGACAAAAAAAATTACACGGATAAAAAAATTATAAATAAATAAAATTTAGATTAATAAAAAAAAGAATACAAACCTTGTGAGTCTTTTAAATAAAAATGGAGTTTAAAGAGAGGGGTAAAGAAAATGAATAGTTGGCTGCCTTGCCTGCTGTTACTAGTAGTGTTTTGGAAGGAAATGACGCTGCTGTTTGTGTTAAGAGAAAGAGATAAATAAGTAGGGTTTTTTTGGGCTTTAATTATGTTTGGGCTTCTATATCATATTTTTGGGCCAGCTGACATACTACCCCGCAGGCTGCAGCCCTGCTAAGACATGTGGGTAAAAAAAAAAAAAAAAAAATATCCGGAATTTAGCTTTCTGGCCTAGGCACGTGCCCAGGTTAGGAGCACTGTGGCTCCGCCACTGCACACACACACACACACACACACACACACATATATATATATATATATATATATATATATAATAATAATGCTCCTGTACGGACTAGTTCGCATTTTAAAAATGCGGACCGGACATGTGTCACCTAACAGTGCGCCTAGAAATTATCGCCTAAATTATAGGCACTCTCTCTCTCTTTTCTAGGCTCAATGCCAGGTGACACATGTCCGGTCCGCATTCTTAAAATGCAGACCAGTCCATACAAGAACATTATATATATATATATAATGTTCTTGTATGGACTAGTCCGCATTTTAAGAGTGCGAACTAAACATGTATCACCTGACAGCGAACCTAGAAATTATCGACTAAATTATAAGCACACTCTCTCTATTTTATATATATATATATATATATATATATATATATATATATATATATATATATATATATATATATATATACATTACTGCTTTTGTGCGGATCAGTTTGCATTTAAAGAGTGCGGATCGGACATCTGTCATCTCGCGGTGAGCGCAAAAAATAGAGAGAGTGTGCTTATAATTTAGTCGATAATTTCTAGGTTCGCTGTCAGGTGATACATGTTTAGTTCGCACTCTTAAAATGCGGACTAGTCCATACAAGAACATTATATATATATATATAATGTTCTTGTATGGACTAGTCCGCATTTTAAGAGTGCGAACTAAACATGTATCACCTGACAGCGAACCTAGAAATTATCGACTAAATTATAAGCACACTCTCTCTATTTTTTGCGCTCACCGCGAGATGACAGATGTCCGATCCGCACTCTTTAAATGCAAACTGATCCGCACAAAAGCAGTAATGTATATATATATATATATATAGAGAGAGAGAGAGAGAGAGAGAGAGAGAGAGAGAGAGAGAGAGAGAATTCAAAGCTAATCCCATTTATTGGGTGAAAGATGCATCAAATTCCATTAATTTTTTTAATGACCCAAGTCTTTTTTCATTATGGACTACAAATATTTAGACAAATATACTCTGACATAAACCCATTTGAAACTCATTTACTCTCTCTCTCTTTAAAACAAACACATATCCTCACACTCTTTCTCTCTCCACACCTCCACCTCCACCCCCACCCCACCCCACCCAACCCAATCGGAGACTCGCCGAAAATAACTCATCGAAAAATCTCGTCGGAGACTGTCGAAATTCTCATCTGAGTGTTTCTATCTCCTCCTCCTCTTTCTCCTCCCCTCTCTCTCTCTCTCTCTCTCTCTCTCTCTCTATATATATATATATATATATATATATATATATATATATATATATATATATATATCTTCGTTATTTCTTTATTTTTTCTGGTTTTCGCCAGCGGCACCATCGCCCGAATTGGTGAAGAAGAGTTTTGCAGGAAAAAAAATGGACTTTTTATCGAAAAAATTGGATATTTTATAGAAACAATAAATTTATTTGTTTCGTTTTTCGTAATAAAAGATCGAATATGGGTGTTGTTTGATAGATCTTAATGAGTAGATTCCAAATGTATAAATTTTGTGAATTTTCGATTTGTAGATCTTTGACACCATTAACTCAGTCAAAGGATCTCTTGCCTCATTGACCAAGTAAATGGGACTTGATGACTATTACCCTATAAAGACAATGTTTTTAATCTCCCTTGGTATACGTACCAAAGTTTAAAGTACAACTAGATTTTAGCCCTCGGTATATAACGCACTAGAGACAAAATTACAAAGCTACACACACACACACACACACATATATATAGGCCTTCTCCTGTAAGGACTCCTTATGGAGCAGACTCCGGTACATACAATTTTTTTAAAATAATAAAAAAACAAGTTTTTTTATGAAACTTCATGGATTTGATTTTCACGGTGAGAAGATCATCTCCAATTGTTTTCATTAAAAAATTCAATAAAAAAACCGTTGAGATGAGGTGATATGTAAAAAATGGTATAAATATGCATTTTCGACCGTTGAAATGTTGGCGATCATCTCACCCACTTTTTGATTGAATTTTTTTTATGAAATTTCATGGATATGATCTCGACAGTGATAGGATCATATCCATGAAGTTTCATCAAAAAATTCAAAGAATAAAGTGGCTGACATTGACCCAACATTTCAACGGTTGAAAATGAATATTTATATCATTTTTTTACATATCAACTCATCTCAATGGTTTTTTTAATTGAATTTTTTGATGAAAAAAATTGGATATGATCTTCTACTGTAGACATCATATCCAAGAAGTTTCATCAAAGAAATTATTTTTTTACTATTTTAAAAAAACGGTATGTACCAGGGTCTGCACCATATGGAGTCCTTACGGGAGACCTTTTATATATATATATATATATATATATATATATATAGAGAGAGAGAGAGAGAGAGAGAGTAATTTTGCACCGAAGGAAAGTGTGAGGTCTGGTCATGGTTAAGTATTGTAATGTTCCAATAGTACTTCTGTACATAGTAGACTCATATAAAAACAATTTTGCACTAAAGAAAGTGGGGTAGGACTGCCTTTTGATTGAGCATATTAGTCTTGACAAGAAGATCAGTAGCGCACTTGGTTTGAGTAAAAAGAATACTTGATCTATTTTGATGTACTTCATAACCAAGAAAATAACTAATAGATCAAGTGTTTTAAGAGAAAACTATTTTTGTAAATCATCAATGACTTGTTGTAAGAGAATGGGGTTATTGTCCGTGATCAAAGTATCATCAACATAGAACAATCAGAATAATTTGATGTCTCCCTTAATATAAATGAAGAGGCTGATATCTGAATTGGAGCTAGTGAATCCCCCACTAGTTAAGGCAGATTTGAGTTTATCAAACCAAGCTGTGAGAGCTTGTTTTAAGCCATACCGGGCTTTGTGTAATTTGCATACATGTTATGGTTTAAAGAGATCTTCAAAGCCTGTTGGTTGAGATATGAAAATAGTTTAGTGTAGCTCGCCGTTTAGAAATGCATAGTTGATATCACTTTGTTGTATCCCATCCAAAAGTGACTGCTACGTGCGAATAACTCGAATAATAGCAGGTTTAATCACATGGCTAAAAATTTCATCATAGTCAACTCTTGCAGTTTGTTTTGGCAACTAATCTAGCTTTATATCATTGAAGACTTCCATTTGGATGAAAGTGGGTTCTAAACACCCATTTGTTATCAACAACATGCATATATGAGGTGAAGGGAACTAGGGACCATGTGAAATTTCTCATAAGAGCATTGTATTCATTTATCTTTGCTAATTTCTAGTTTGAGTCAGCTAGAGCCTATTGAATAATGGTGGGTTCTAGGGAAATGCTGGATGTGGATTGAACAATGATACTTTGTGTTTAGTGCCTTTTATTGAAGGGATGTCTTTGGTTCAAAACAAGTGGGTGTTTATAATAAAGTTCAAGGAAGATGGCTCGGTTGATAAGTTTAAAGTTAGATTGGTGGAAAAAGGGTTTCAACAAACCCCATACATTGATTTTTCTGAAACTTTCAGCCTCGTAGTGAAAGCTTCAATAATTTGGGTAGTGTTTACTATTGTTGTTTCACAAGGATGGGTTTTTAAGCAAGTTGATATAAATAATGTTGTTTTAAATGGTGATTTGCAAGAAAAAGTTTTTATGGTACAACCTTACGGGTTTATTGATTCTACTAAACCAACCTATGTTTGCAAGCTTAGAAAAGCTCTATATGGACTTAAACATCCCCCTTGAGCATGGTTTGTCAAAATTAAGGGAGTCCTTATGCAATTGCGTTTTCAAAACTCAATTTTAGAAAACTCCTTATTCTTTTGCATAGTGTAAGGTAGGTTGCTACTTATTTTAGTATACGTTGATGATATCCTTATTTAAGCAGTTTTCTTTGAAGATCCTAGGCCCAATTGATTATTTTCTTAGTTTTCAAGCACACAGAACAACTTCTGGTCTCCATCTTACTCAAACTAAGTACACTGTAGATCTTATCACTAAAACCAACATGATCAACTCCAAGCCTTGTCATGCTCCTATGATACTTAGTGCAATTTTTTTTTACTAAAAATAGTTTTAATATTGATTAGCCCACACTTTATAGAAGTACCATTGGTGCTCTTCAATATCTCATCATGACAAGACCTGGCACTTCATTCTCAGTTAATAAGCTGAGTCAGTTTCTTAAACATCATATAGTTGCTCGTTGGAATGCTTGCAAATGTGCAATAAGATATTTTAAAGGCACCATTGGTCTTGGTTTCCATTTCAAGCCATCTTCTCACTTTCTTTTGGAAGGTTATTCAGATGCTGACTTGGCGTGTAACATCAATGATAGAAAGTCCACAAGTGGCTATTGTATCTTTCTAAGGGGAAATCTCATCAATTGGTCATCCAAAAAGCAGAATGTTATTGCAAGGTCGAGCACATAATCTGAATATAGGCGCCTCTACTGCAACTGAGCTAATGTGGTTATAGTCTTTGCTAAAGGAAATTGGACTTTTTATTCCAACACTTGCTGCGCTTTGGTATGATAATTTAGGAGCCAAGTCTTTATCTTCTAATCCTGTATTCCATTCATAAACTAAACACATTGAACTTGATATTCATTATGTTAGAGAAAAGTTGCAAGCTAAAGAAATTAAAGTGAGATATGTTCCCACTGCAGATGTCTTGACTAAGCGTCTATCTCATCGCCGGCTTGATTATCTTTCCACTAAGCTCACTCTTAATTACCACCTGTCTCGTTTGAGGGGGCATACTAAGACAATTAAATAGTTGTTATACTCTGTTATAACAAAGTTAGTTTGTGTAACTAATCTGTTATAACATAATTAGTTTGTTTTGATAATTGTCCCAATGTATTATTGTGTACAATTTTATATATAAATGAAGTTTAGAGGTCTTGAAATGATCTTGTGGTGTATTTTGGCTCTCCGGTGGCTTCTCGTTAGTTCACGGCTGTTTTGGGAGATAAACAACTTTTTTCTCGATATTTACAAAATTGCCACTTTGAGGAAAATCTATAAATAGAAGCCCATTTTCTGTTTTTAAGGCAGTGCTGTTTTTTCCAGCAAGAGTGAACATTTTGTGAGTTTTTCAAAGAGAAAAGTGAGTGAGAGCTTCTTGTTTAAGATTAGTTCTTGTGCTTGGTTTGTAAGTGACTTTCTTGGAGAGATAAAGAGTTTGAGTGTGTAACCTTGTGGTTCCTCCATTTATCAAAGAAAGAAGAAATCCTACCATTGTGGATGTAACCCTTGTTTGGGTGAACCACGTTATATTGTTGTCATTCCTTTACTTTGATTGCTTGTGTGTTCTTGTTATCCAACTTGTTGATTGTTGGTTGGATTCGTTTTGAGTTTTCACACTTGGTTTTCATTAGGAACAAGGTCTTGGGTGTTTTTCGCACACCAAGTATTTGGTAAAATTCCGAAGTGAGTTTTATGGTCTTGGTTGCTTAACATATGACTGTTTTAGAGCAACAAGTGGTATCAGAGCTTTAGTTGCTTGGTTTGCTCGGTATTTTGGTTCGGCTTGAATCAATTTGAGTGATATTGGCATAAGTTATAGAATTTGTTCCAAATGGCGGAAGAGGTATCGCGTACTCTTGAATAAACTTCTAAAAGCGGAGGCTCTAAGAAGTGGGTTCCTAGTTATGGATCCGGAGGCTCAATGAAGTTTGAGATAAAACCTTTTAATGAGAAAATTAATTTTGGCTTGTGGCAAAGAAGGATGCGGGGTGTTCTTGTTCAACAACGGTTGGTTGTAGCATTGTTGGGTATAGAAAAGCGTCCGGTGGATATGACCGAAGTCGAATGGAGCGATATTGATCAAAGGGCGATTTCTTCAATTGAAATGTATATCACGGATGATGTGCTCAATCACGTGATATCGAAAACTATGGCCAAGGGCATGTGGGATCAATTGGAGGAGATTTATTTGGGCAAGTCTTTGTCAAATAAATTGTTTCTAAAGAATATGCTCTTCAAGTTAGAAATGAAGGAGGGCGGTGATATGATGAAGCATATAAATGTCTTCAATGCTTTGATCAACGATTTGAACCGGATTGATGTTTAGTTTAGCGAGGAGGATCGAGCATTGTTATTGCTTGCTTCGTTGCCCGATTCATATGAGCACTTTGTCACCACTCTTATGTTTGGGAAGACTACTCTCAAGTTCAATGATGTAACGCAGGACATCATTTCTCACGTGGCCATAAAGAAGAAAAATGGTAGCGGTGGAGGTAGTCCATCTTCTCAAGGTGAAGGCTTGATAGCCAGGTTGGTGGTGGTGGACGGAGAGGAAGGTCGAAGTCTCGGGGTGAAAATAATTGGGGCTTCTAAAGGTCTCAATCTCGAGACATTAGCATGGTTGAGTGTTTCAAGTGCCATAAAAATGGTCACTTTAAACGGAATTGTTCGGAGTGGAAGAAAGATGATAAGAAACGAGATGCTACTAAGGATGTGGCCGGTGTTGCTACTTTAGAGGAAGGCGAATAGGTTCTTACTTGTTTTTTCGTCGATCACGTTGATGGTTGGATTCTAGATTCAGGATATTCATACCACATGCGTCCGAACCGGGAATGGTTTGAGGATTACAAGTCCAATACCGGGGGTGATATTCTCATGGTAAATAATGCTACGTGCAAAGTAGTGGGAATCGGGTCGGTGCACATGAAGATGTGGGATGGGGTTGTCCAAACCTTAAGTGAAGTGAGGTATGTTCCGGCACTTAAAAAGAACCTGATTTCCTTAGGCGCACTCGATTCAAATGGGTGTGTGATTCAAGCCGAGGGTGGGTCTTTGAAGGTGAAAAGGGGATCGATGGTGATTTTGCGAGGCACAAAGTTACCAAACAATCTTTATAGATTGAAGGGAAATACGGTAATGGGTGGAGCGGAAGTCTCCACAGATCCATAAATCGACGAGCTACAATTGTGGCACATGAGACTTGGTCACATGAGCCAACGGGGCATGGAAGAACTTCATCGACGAAAGTTGTTGAAAGGGGTGCACGGATGCAAGCTCGGTTTTTGCAAGTATTGTGTGATGGGGAAGCAAACTCGAGTGCAATTCACTATATCTACGAACAAAAGTAAAGGGACTCTTGACTATATTCATTCCGACGTGTGTGGGCCTTCGGATGTTGTTTCCATAGGAGGCTTTAGATACTTTGTGACTTTCATAGATGATTATTCACGAAAAGTGTGGGTCTACTACTTGAAGGAAAAATCGGAGGTTTTCGAGAAGTTTAAGGAGTGGAAAGCCATGGTGGAGAATCAAACGGGGAAGAAGATCAAGTATTTGAGGAGCAACAACGGGGGTGAGTATAGAGATTGTGGGTTTCTCAAGTATTGTAAAAGTGTGGGTATCACAAGGAAATTTACCGTTAAGAAGACCCCATAACAAAATGGGGTGGCGGAGAGGATGAACCGCACCATTATGGAAAGGGAAAGGTGCATGAGGTTTCATGCCGGGTTGTCGAAATCATTTTGGGCAGCAGCTCTTGATCCGCCGTGTATTTGGCGAATCGGTCACCAAATTCGACTCTTGGTTTGAAGTTTTCGGAGGAAGTATGGTTGGGGTACGAGGTCGACTACTCTACTTTGAGGGTGTTCGGATGTCCGAGGTATGCTCACATTCCTAGTGACGAGAGGACCAAAAATGACCCGAGAACTCATCGCTGTATTTTCCTAGGCTATGGAAAAGGGGTAAAGGGGTTCAAGCTTTAGGATTCGTCTACGAGGAAGCTAGTTATTAGCCGAGATGTGAGGTTTGACGAGACGTCCATGTTGAAGGCTAAGGAGTTCCTGGAAGTTACCAATGACGGTGGTGTTAGAACCGTCGAGATTCCTTTGGCATTTTCGAGATCATCAACCACCGATAGTGATAGTGCATCTACTAGTGGTTCAAGTGATTTTCAACCGAGTGATGACACGGTTGAGGTGGAGACAAATGAGGATGATTTGGGAGAGGAGTCGGTTGAGGTGGAGGACACTCAATGGGTGGAGCAAGTTCCATCCATAGCATGTGACCGAGAGCATAGGGAGATCAAGCCACCATCTAGGCTTGGTTGGGAAGAGTTCAATTACGCTCTCATTTCTAGTGAGGGTGATCCAACGACATACAAAGATTCCATTAATTGTGATGTCAAGGCGAGTTAGATGGGTGCTATGTCGGAAGAGATGGAAGCTCTACGAAAGAACTCTGTGTGGGAGTTGGTTCCTAAACCCAAGGGGCGACACATCGTTGGCTCTAAGTGTGTGTATAGGAAGAAATAAGCAATTAACCAAATAGAAAAACCGAAATACAAGTCAAGTCTAGTAACGAAGGGGTTTTCACAAAAGGAGGGGATTGACTATGATGAGATCTTTTCCCCGGTAGTGAGGCATACTTCGATACGGGTGTTGTTGGCAATGGTTGCTCAATTCGATATGGAATTGGAGCAAATGGATATGAAATCGGCTTTTCTTCACGGTGATTTGAAGGAGCTTATTTACATGGTGCAACCGGAGGGGTTCAAGGAAGTAGGAAAGGAAGATCATGTGTGTCGGCTTAAGAAGTCATTGTATGGGCTTAAACAGTCTCCACGACAATGGTACCTACGGTTTGACACCTTCATGTTTCGGGTTGGTTACACGAGGTGTGATCATGACCATTGTGCATATTTTCGGGTTCTTGAGGATGGTTCGTTTGTTTTGTTAATGCTCTATGTGGATGACATGCTCATTGCGTGTCGGGACATGTCATGGATAACGAAGCTAAAGATGGAATTGAACCGGGAGTTTGACATGAAGGATCTTGGTGCGGCACAAAAGACTCTTGGTATGGAGATTAGACGAGATAGAAAAGTTGGCAAGTTGTGGTTATCTCAGAAAAATTATATTTCGCATGTCATAGGGAAATTTGGCATGTTGGATGCCAAGGCCACTTCTATCCCGTTAGCTTCACATTTTTCTTTGTCTGCAAAGCAATGTCCCTCTACAGATGATGAGTTAGAGGAGATGGCTTCAACGCCGTATGCTTCTGCCGTGGGGTGACTTATGTATGCTATGGTTTGCACGAGGCCGGATATCTCCCAAGCCGTGGGTGTGGTTAGTAAGTACATGTTGAATCCGGGAAAAGAGCATTGAAAAGCGGTGAAATGGATTCTTCAGTACTGAAGGGAACCAAGTCTATGGGCATTGTGTTTGAGCGGAAGAAAGGGGTCGAGTTTGTTGCGGGGTAAGTGGATTCGTATTATGCGACGGATCTTGATAAGCGGAGGTCTACATCGGGGTATGTATTCACTATTGCTAGCAGGCCAGTATCTTGGAGATCCATGTTACAAGCGACAAGTGCTTTGTCTACTATGGAGGCGGAGTATATGGCACTTACGGAAGAATCAAAGGAGGCGGTTTGGTTAAAGGGTTTGGTGAGTGAATTGAGGATGAAGCAAGAGAGTGTTCGTCTTCATTGCGATAGTCAAAGTGCTATGCATTTGGCTAAGAATCAAGTGTATCATGACCGCACAAAGCATATTGATGTGCGGTATCATAGAGTTCGAGATTGGGTTAATTCCGGCTAGGTTTTGATTGAGAAGGTGCACACGGATGAGAACGCAACAGATTTCCTCACCAAACCTGTGACTACGGAGAAGTTTAGGCATTGCCTAAAGCTTCTAAATCTCACTTCTTGTTGAAGTTCGAGGAGAGGCTCCTCGGTTAGGTGGAGCCACATTGAGCTTGGTAGATTTCGGGGTGATCTTCAAGCGGATTCAATGGTTTTCATTCCAGAGTTTTGGTTGGATCATTCGGATTGCCAATGTGGAGTTTGTGGTGTATTTTGGCTCTCCGGTGGCTTCCCGTTGGTTCACGGCTGTTTTGGGAGATAAACAGTTTTTTTTCTCGATATTTACAAAATTACCACTTTGAGGAAAATTTATAAATAGAAGCCTATTTTCTGTTTTTAAGGCAGTGCTGTTTTTTCTAGCAAGAGTGAACATTTTGTGAGTTTTTCAAAGAGAAAAGTGAGTGAGAGCTTCTTGTTTAAGATTAGTTCTTGTGCTTGGTTTGTGAGTGACTTTCTTAGAGAGATAAAGAGCGCGAGTGTGTAACCTTGTGGTTCCTCCATTTATCAAAGAAAGAAGAAATCCTACCATTGTGGATGTAACCCTTGTTTGGGTGAACCACGTTATATTGTTGTCGTTTCTTTGCTTTGATTGCTTGTGTGTTCTTGTTACTTGTTGATTGTTGGTTGGATTCGTTTTGAGTTTGCACACTTGGTTTTCATTAGGAACAAGGTCTTGGGTGTTTTTCGCACACCAAGTATTTGGTAAAATTCCGAAGTGAGTTTTACAGTCTTGGTTGCTTAACATAGGACTGTTTTAGCATAACATATCTATCAAGCCATTTACAAAAAAAATACTCTCTCTGTGTTTAAAAGACATAATTATAGGTAGCAGAGTTATTTTGTGGGGTTGAGATGAAGAGTTTGAGGTTGACGTGTATAATAATGGACTTAAAAGATTGGAATCGTTCTTATGGGTGGGAGGTGAAGAGCATTCTAATTGTCTTGTCATAGTCGTTTCGATTTTGGAGCAAAGGTAAGTTATATCCTAGGCTTTGGGCATTAAGAATAAAGAGAAGATAAATAGCCACATTGATGAATTGTACGGAAGTGAACAAATCAAACACAACTTCGTTCAGTGATGAGAATAGAGGACTGATAAAGGTTTTCTCTTAATTTCATATTCAGTTTTAAGTTGCATGTCAAAACTACATTTAGAGACCGTTTCTAAATATATATGTATATTATATTAGATATTAATTTTTTTTTTGGGGGGGGAGAGGGGGGGGGGGGAAGTGTGCCAAAAAGTAAAAAAAAAAAATCAAAAATACCTATTAAAGAGTTAAAATGGTATCCAAAATAATATTAACTTAAATTTTATGGGAGGGAAGGGATCATTAAAGTGGAGGGATATGACATTTAAATAAGACAAAGGACAAAAAATGCTCTCCAAACGGAAGCGGGTTTCTCCGAATCATTTTTACCTCTATGTCCTTAAATAACTTGATTAATTTTATTTTACTCCTTGAATTAAAATGTAGTCAGTTGAGCCTTATAATTACTTTAACACAATCATAATTAAATTAAAACCCAACATATTCTTTTTACCTAATAAGAACACCCCCAAAAGTAATTTCTCTGTAGCTAACAAAAAAAATGTTTCATTTTTAGGAAAATTTGATGGAGATGAAAGTGACTATCTCTACTAAGTTTTGATTAAAAAATTCATTCATTACATCTCAAAAAATGTTTCTTAAGTATGTTAAAAAGATAGGAGGAAAGCGTAATAAAAATGTATCTATTGCAGTTTTGGGGGTTTAAACTCAAAAGGTATATTACTAAAAATACTGGTTTCCAAAGTGAAATATGCCAGTACTTGCAGTCCATTAGTTATATTGTTGTAGCGAAAGGAATATTATTGCCAGCATGTGGCCTTTATGTTTTGGTATTCATGTCGGGTTGTTTATATTTTTGTTTTTGATTAATTTGACCTGATTTGCAGCATTGAAAGAAATGTCCATAGCCATACACACTGATGCGACAAAGGCTCAACATTATGAGGTGCCTACCTCTTTCTTCAAGCTTGTTCTTGGGAAGAATCTCAAATACAGGTAAATAATTTTGATTGAGCTCTCACGTGTCTTTGAACAAAAATTGTGATCATTTGAACGTAGAATATTTGCTAGAGTATGAAAGTTGTAGCATGTAAGCATGGGCCCCCTTGTTGTATGGTGCATACAATAGGATGCTAGGTAGATGTTTTGGCATTTTTCCAGTGTAAAATAGCCGAAATTCCACCTTTACCAATAATAAAGAAAAAAATAAAAAATTGAAAAAGTTTAGGTGGCAAAACAAATCTTGCCTAAACTGGAAAATGGGTTTGAAAATGGCTTGAGCCTATTTTGTGCTGTGAGTTATATTGCGTTTGGCTGCCAAAGGCTTAGACTTGGTTTTAGATAGTGCTTGATGTTCAATTGTCAGTTTTATTTGTTCAAGCTATTTAGCTAAAACTAAGGGAAGAAGGGAACAAACATAATCACCAGTAACAATATAATAAAGGCTTAAATGACCACTACGACTTTTGTAGATTTTTTTTTTACATGTAATAAACGTAGAGGTCGTACTTTGGTGCGATGACAACTGTCCTCTTTCAAGTTACGGTTCATCTCGAGTACGAGATATGGAGGCAGCCTCTCCTTATATGTATGGAGGAAAATCTTTAAGCGGGAGCCTTGGTATGACATTTTTATGTAGTAAAAGATATAACTTTGGTCTTTATAGTAAAATTACAATGGGATAAAAATAGTGGCGGATCCAGGATTACAATCCAATCGGGGCGAAATTGGTTCAAAATTACATATGCGAAAGTTTCGAGTGTTGCCTGGGGTTCGGGGGCGGGAACCCCAGAGGCGATTTTTTTTTTGGGGTATTTCTAATTTTTAACAAATTATAGCTTAATAATGCTCAAACAATTATTCTCAATCAATATTAACAATATCTAATTAATTTCTCCAGGACTTCCTATTTAAAAAATACCACATATTTCAGACTGCATATACCACCATATATTTAAATGGATCAAATACCAAAAAGTCTCTCAAACAATTTTTAATACATATTTAGTCCAAGCCTTTTATTTTGTACCAAAAAGTCCTTTATTCTCTTATCTTTAAAGGCCCGCGCCAGCGGCATGGTAAAACCTTTTTGGCATGGTGAAGGACTTTTTGATCCAAAGTAAAAAGGTTTGGACTAAACGTGTATTAAAAAAAGTTCGAGGGACTATTTGGTATATCCCCTATTTAAGTTGAACATTGAACAACTTCAAATTAAACTACACATACATACAAAAAATTAAATTTAACAACTCCACATACAAAATACTAAACTACACAACTCTACATATATAAAATTTCTACCACATACAAAAAATATATAAATATATAAAAATAATATCTGAAAAACCCTATTTTTTTTTTTTTTGAAAAATTCAACCGGGGCACCGCCCCCTTGAGCCCTATGCGGCTCCCCCACTAGATAAAATGGTATTGATAATAGAATTTAGCCCTACCTCAATTAAACGTTAGTAATAATCTAATTTCGACGCCTTAAATTTCATAACTCGTGATCAAAATGTCAAACAATATGCATACGATTATATCAAATTTCTAACCTCTCCCTTTGTTGAGCTCTGGTATCCTTGAAATAATCTGGTTTATACATGATTATGCTTTTTTTTTTTTTGTGATTATTAATGTGGTTCATGCATGTATTGATGCAGCTGTTGTTACTTCCCTGAAAACTCCAGCACCTTAGAGGATGCTGAGGAAGCAATGTTGGAGTCGTACTGTGACAAGTCACAAATAAAGGATGGACAAACTGTTCTTGATCTTGGATGTGGGTGGGGATCCCTATGTTTATATATTGCACAAAAGTATAGTAATTGCAAGATAACGGGGATTTGCAATTCAAATACCCAAAAAACATATATTGAGGAGCAATGCCGGTATGCCCTTTGATACTTTATCCAATGTATGAGTAGACATTTTGAAAATAACTAGTTCCATGTCAACTTGTAAACGATAGGGTGCACAATTAGATCCCTGGGAAAAGAATGTTTTGAAAAAACTGCGGTAAGGTATATGTGGATTGGGTCAACTATTTGAACCGTATCCGGAAATTCAACTTTATCAAAGGACTGTTTTTGTTCTTGAATAAAAAATCTCAGTTGCCTACATCAATTAAGAATGTACAATGCAATATAAGCAGTATGCTTCATTGCTTCCCAAACTGTATGTTGTCATCTAAGAACGGATGCAGGTGCAGAGATTCGAAAATTCTAGAAAATAGGATGTTGTCACCACGTATAACAATATTTCATTTATCAATTTTCATCGGTCAAAAAAATAAAATGTCGTACCAGTGCACAACACTTTCGCTTAACTGAAAGGTATGGGAGAGATAGATGTCGGTTGGTCTTTACCCCCATATATGGAGAGTCCAACCGTATCTTAGACGAGTCATAAAAACCAACATCATAAATTTAATAATCAAAGATGGAGAAAAAGTAGTCACAATTGGAAACGGTAAACTAAAAACGCCACTACCAAAAAAAAACGCTATAAAGGTTAAATCTGATAAATTAATTATTGAAACTTTGAATTGTTCCACAAAACTAATAAATCAAGCTAGACAAGCCAAAGTGGGTCGAGTTGGGTCTAGGTTTTCATTGGTTCGTAAGGTAAGGGGTCGATTATGTTTGAGATAATTTAGGATTGTTCAATTGTGTTGTTTTAAAAAGTGTAAGTTCATAAATTGAACCACTCAACTTTTGCAATTCTAAAAAATATTCGTATTTTTACATAATTATCAATTTTCAGCAAAAAATAAATCCAACAAGAATCTAAAACGAATCCCCGCCGAAACGGAATTTCAGATTTAATTATTTCTTTCCGATTCTTCTTAGATGTGAATCGGCGAGAATCGGAGCGAATTGGGGCCGCACTTGCACCCAATTCGAATATGATTCGGAGTCGAGGCCATTTTCAAACAATCGGTGCTTGATACGTTGTCAAGGTGCATGCCCTTGTTGTCTCACTGGAGGCACCATTCTATTGAAAATATTCCTTTTGTTTTTCTAAAAAAGAAACCATATTTCGAATTTCAGTTGATTTTTCTTTGAAGTATGCCATATTATTTGGCGGATGCAAATTTAGTTTGTTTTCTATACTTTGCTCCTTGAAATAACGTATTGAGGTTTACCCCACCACATGTTCAAAATTAAACTCACCTCCTACCATTAGCCAAGCATCTACATTATTTAAAAATATGCCTACTCAGGGAGGGGATGGGGTAGTCTAAAATCATATTACGGCTTTTGATAACCGTGATCAACATTGGTTACGTGACATGCGTACTACTTAATGAACTTGTACGGGTTATGTCTAAATACAGAATTATCTTAGGGGGTCAAGTAAAAAGATATTTCCTTAATTGGTGTGAAGTTTTCATTCAAAATTGGTCATACAGCGGGTGCTTTTGTGTTGATATGATATATCTATCTATAATATATGTCTAGGCAAATTTTCTTTCTTATTTTTTGTTTACATTGCTGCCAAAAATCTAGGGAAGCATTTTGTTTTGATCCATGATCAAATTCCCTCATCACATTGGTATCATTTGTCTTATATTTGTATTGGAGGGTATACTTTTAAAATCAATAATCCATGCATGATAGAGAATTATTAGGCAAAAGAATCTGAACTGGATAACATGTACAAGTTTGGAGGGTTCTTAGATAATTTGATATTCCCTTGTCGTAGGGATCTTCAGCTCCAAAATGTGGACATCATTGTTGCAGATATTAGTACATTCGATATGGAAGCCTCATTTGACCGAGTATTTTCCATTGAAATGTTTGAGGTATTTATGGAACTTAATCCCTTTTGCAAGGCACTGTCTATTTTCTTACACCTCAAGATTTTTTTTTTCTTTTTTGTTTGCAAAAGCATATGAAGAATTACAAGGAACTTCTTAAGAAGATATCCAGGTGGATGAAGCCTGATAGTCTTCTTTTTGTTCAGCATTTTTGCCACAAAGCACTTGCTTACCACTTTGAGGTAAACTTTTTCCTTTTCACTTTATAAGTTAATGTCTTGTAATACATGTTTCTACTTCCTATAAATTCTTTATTTATTTTTTTTTACTTTGGAGTCCAATTTCAATTCTTGCAATCCTTTTGTGGTAAAAAATTTCACACAACATATATGAAAACGTCACAAAAAGTAAAAATGGATTTTTTTTAAATTTGTTTTTGTTATCAATTTAATGTAAACGCAATGGAAATTACACACATATAGAAATAATCATGGATTTTCTCTCAACCTATGAAGCACGGACACGCCGACACGGTAAATCTAAATAAATTCAGGACGCGACACGACGACAAATATATTTATTTTTAATTTTTTTAATATATAAACCGTTAGAGTCTTAAATCCACTCTAAACATAAAAAATCACATTAATATAAAATCCCGTACTAGTAACAATCAAATGCACAAAAGCCATTATAAATATTAAATAAAAAAGAACTTTGAACTACAATGGGCTAAAAGACATTCTAACTAATAACCAAAAATTATATTTTCCTTCTGAAAATTATATATAATATGTTCTAACTATTAACAATTCACATATATAAAATCATTTCAAGTTTCGCCTTTCAATTTACACTAGGCAGAAAGTAGGGATGGAGCCAAGAATTTGTATAAGGGGGCCATACTGAGAAAAAAATTCAAATAAAAAATTATATTTATTGATAAAAAGTTCCTCCATTAAATAAATGCAATTACAATTGTTCTCGGCGACTTCTCATATTTTGAAAATATTTAATGATAGACTCACTGTTTATGTTACTAAATATATTTGTTCAATGTATACAATACAGCTAAATTATCATTCATCAATTGATCTCTCATCCGATTGCGTAGTCGATTCTTTACAATATTCATAGCCAAAAAAGGTCCTCTCCATGGTGGCCGTTGTAACTGGTAAGATCAAAGTCAACGTCACAAGCAAATACACCAATGGATATACCATATCTTTTTTCGTCTCAACCATTCTTTCGGCAAGAGCACCAATCCCTTTCAAACCTGCTTTCCCTAGAACAAATATCAAGGATATAAGTATCAAGTTGGTAATCAAGTTTTGTGAGCGGGATAGTAAAAATTTGGGTAAAAATGAGAAAGTTGGATTAGTTTATTCATATCAAAATCACAAAATGCATCATCTGGATATAAGCATGCTACACAGAGAAGTAACTTCGTATTTGCTCCGGTAAAACGATCATTTAACTTCATTTGGATAAAAATGAGAAAGTTGGGTTAGTTTATTCTTATCAAATCACAAAATGTATTATGTGGATATAAGCATGCTACACAGAGAAGTAACTCGGTATTTGCCCCGGTAAAACGATCATTTAACCTTTGAAGTTGCATATCTATCACCGCGTAAAGTAAATTAACCCGATAGTGATGCATGTTTGTAACTTCTTGAGATTTACGGTGTGCTCGTTCTCAGATTAAGAACATCTCATCCATGTTGGGAACTTCAATATCATGTCTAACATAAAACATAAAGATTTCCTCAAGTAAAGAATCCCATCCATCACCCCTCATTGTCTGCAGTCGTTATTTACATACTTTAACTAAGGACATGGCATTCACAATGTCTTGACCTTTTCTTTTTAATGCCTTTGACAACTCATTGTATATCCCAACACACGTCTCATCATGTGTAGGCTATAAACAAAATTAAATGATTGCATCGACTCTAATAAGTTAGTAGCTTCGTACCTCTATTCAGAATTCAATCCATCCTCTGCAATAGCCTCAAGAACACCAATTACCGATGAGAACATCGTAATAAAACTATTTAAAGTACTATAGTATGAGCTCCAACGCGTCTCACTAGGTTGCGATAAAGAAGAAATTTGATTTAATCCTCTTCCACTGGAAAGTTCGATTTTGTTAAGTGCCTCAATAACATTTGAAACTTGTTTCTCTTGAAGAATGTGATGATGTTTACACAAAGCTCTGACTATAGTCAATACATTGGTGGCCAACACGAAAAGAGAGGTAATTTGGACATGAATCTTTGCCACAACCACAAGTGCTAACTAAAGTTGGTGAGCAAAACAGTGAACGTAGAAAGCATATTCATTTCATTTTAGAATTAATGCTTTGATACCATTAAACTCAGCTCGCATATTACTAGCCCCATCAAAACCTTTCCCACGCAGTCTAGATATACTCAACCAATATTTAGCAAATAAATTATCAATTGCCTTCTTAAAAGAAAGGGCAGAAGTGTCTGCAACTCTAACGTCTACCATACTAATACAATGCTCAATAATATGCCTTTTTTGTCCACGTAAAATAGGACAATAGAAATTTGTTCCTTAATCGCATATCCCGAAACACGTCAACTAAGATGGGAAAAAAATGCATCACCAATATCCCCGATGATAAAATTGGTAACCTCTATTGTAGTTGCTATAACAATGCCCTTTTGAATTTCATGCGCATTAATTTGAAGTTATCCGATGTATTACTCAGTACAACAACTTTAACCTCTTCATTGTGATTAGCAAGAAATTTCAACAGTTCAAGAAACTTACCTCTATTGCTTGAATGCTCAGATTATTCGTCGCCGCAAAATTCAAGTCCTTGTCGTAAAAGAAATCGGATGTATTTAGTCGAGTGCGGTATAGTCTTAGACCTTGGTCTGATTGCTTGGAAAAAATGTTGAATATATTTCTTTTGGTTGAATAAAGCCTCGATCTCCAAGCTTGATTACGGTAACTATGGTGATCTCTGACATTAATGGTAAAATTTTCTTTTTTCATCCAATTATAAAATCCCTTACTCACAAAGGAATCTCCACCAACTTGATTTTCAATATCCGGCTTTAAAAGATAACAGCATAAACAAAATGTTGCATACCCTTTGATGTTGTGTTCTACCCAACTAATAGGATTAAATTGTAAAATCATTGATCATAAATAAACTCAAGTAGTAAGCAAACACTGTACTGAAAAGCCAAAAACTACGTACCTGTGAAAAAGTAAGACAAAATTCAATCAATAAAGTAATAGGATTAAACTGCACCAAAATAAAAATTGTATCAACATACATCATGAATTAGTGATCAATTAGTGATTATTAATGGGTAAAACCTAAAATCGAAACTATTATATCATGAATCAATTGATTCAGAAGCATTATAATTATAAATAATCAGATAAAAAACCAACATTATATATGTTTCCTTTAATTTTTCAAGGTATACACATTTTTTTGCATTAACAACAACAAAAAAGTGTTATATCCTTCTATGCTTTTTTCAAAAGAAACGGATTTAACTATTGTTTTTGGTTTTTAAAACCTAAAATTGGTATTGTTCACAAGAATGGCTCAAATGAATATTATGTTTTTTTTGTTTAAAAAACCATCATAATACATTTGAACTGTAGAAGTGAAATATAACTTCAGTGATTCAAACCTTCATGCTTTCAACAATCTCAAACCCATCTCAAACCCAGATCGCAGATTTGCACATTGTTTGTTGGTCATGTGTATGTATAACTATATAAGAGGGATGGATAAATACAAAATATATATGAGTTGGGTGAAACCGTGTGTGAAAGTGAAAACAATCCCAAATAGAATTAAATTCTTCTATTGAGTAAAGTAAAAAAAACCATATTTGGACTCTTTTATGCTTGAAGTTCAGATATAAGGAAACGTGTATCTAGTTGACTCTTGATCGGTTCTTGTGGTTTTGTAGTTTGAGAAACAAATGGCCACGTTTTTATTATTATGTTTTTCAGTGGGAGGGGCATTTTTAAATTGTAGAGAATATTTTTATAATTGTAAAGAAACTAAAAAATTCGAGGAGGGGATGCTGCCCTCCCTCCCCAAGTCCTTGGTAAATCTATCCTTGGCAGAAAGTTTTTTGGTTAAAGATTTGTTATTTATGAAAGAATTTTTTAACGAAAAGGGTGAAAACCCTAATAGGTTGCTAAAACCTCCAAAGAACCATTAAAAAGATGATTTCACAAAGTTGGCCCTGTTTTTTAACAGTTATTCTATTTTTGGTCCCTGTCGTGTCTGTCCCGTGTTGACTCAGTGTGCCTCCCATGTCGGCCTTTTTTTAATGTCGTTTATGTCCAACACACCACGCGATGTGTCAAGCTTGTGTCCATGTCGTGTCTTACACGTGTTTGTATCATTTGCCCGACGCACATACGGGGCCTCCAGGATGTGCTCCATAACTCTCAACTCAATCTCATTGTTTAATAGTAATTATCTTATACAAGGATATATATATATATATATATATATATATATATATATATATATATATATATATATATATATATAGAGAGAGAGAGAGAGAGAGAGAGAGAGAGAGAGAGAGAGAGAGAGAGAGAGAGAGAGAGAGAGAACTACTTTAAGAGTGCAGACCGAGCATGTGTCACTTGACGATGAGCCCAGAAAAGAGAGAGAGATAGTGTGTGCCTATAATTTAGCCTATAATTTCTAAGCTCACCGCCAGGTGACATATGTCCAATCCGCACTTTTAAAATATGGACCGGTCCGCACAAGAACAGTACTATATGTATATAGCACCCCACTGCCTCGTACGAGTGAGTGACCTCCTTAAAATACGAGGAGTATCATTTAAAGGCCGAGTATTTTAAGGAGATCACTCACTCACTCTCCCATTGCCTCGTATTTTAAGGAGATCACTCACATCTTTATAGCACCCCATTGCCTCGTACCAGTGAGATCACTCACTCTCCCATTGTTGAACCTTTCTTAAAATTTCCCATCGAGCCTCGCCGTAGTACTAAAAAAAATTTATACTCACCCTTTAGTTTCTTAGTGCACTTTGATGTAGCCTAAATTATCCTCCAAATCCGATGTAAAATAGTGGATTGGCTGCCCAAAAGACGCGAGTGAAGTGTGAAAGATTGTTTCGGGAATTTCATAAAGTTGGGGTATGAAATGTAAATTTAGGAACTTGAGTGAAGGATTGGATAAATTTTCTAATAATTCGGTGGTGGAAGAGTAATCTTCAGTGTTTGGGGTTAGATACTGAAGCACATAATGATGAGAGGGAGATTGGTAACTGGGTTAGACCGAGTTTAAAATAAATAGATTTCTAAATTCTTATTATATGTGGATCAAAATTAAAATCTATTGTTGTTATCTTTAGTATATATTTATATATATTAAGTGTATAATAAGGGGTCCTTTTATCTCTCATTGGTTTAAGTGGAAAAATAAACTAACTAAAGTAGGGTTTGCAACTGTAGAAAGGCGAATCCTAGCGCTTGTGACGTCATTTTTTTACTGCGATGCCAGATAGGAGATCTCAGAGCTTGGGGGATCACCAAACATTGGCATAGACGGCGACAAGCTTGCAAGGATGGCGCATTTGGGGTTTTCTATTGGGGTTCGATTGTTTGTGACGTTGGGGTTAGGGTTTCTTAAATATGAGTGAGAAAGTTTAAGGATCAATGATCGTGAGTCTAATAATATAGAGAGCCTCACCTTGTGGCAGCTAAGGTTGTCTAATGCCAAGGAAGGCTGGTGGGCCTCCGATCTAGCGTTGTTATGGTTTTGGGAGTTTTAAAATAGGAATTTGGGTGGGGCTTGTAGATGGTCAATGAGAGACCAAAGTGGGTCACTAGGGTTAGACGGGTCTTGTGGGATGTTTGTGCGCAGCCGCGAAGTAAAAGGCAACTATGTAGCTGGCTGCACATGATCGTTCGTAACGAGGGCATAGTTTGGAGGCGTGGTTCAATGGTAGTTTATTGAGCCTTATCCATATCTCTTAAAACAATTGCGTCGACGAAATATACCAATTTGATGTAAATGCAATGGAAATTACACACTCGGATGAAAATGATAAAGAATTTTCTCTCTCTTTTCTTTTTGGGAGGGGTGGGAGGTGGGGGGAGAGGGACGGAACCACCACAATATATTGAATATTAGGAATAATAGCCCTTCCTTGAAGGCATATGCAATTCAACGTAAGAGTAAAAAAAATCCAAAGAAAGTCTGTCTTACAAAAAACCATAAAAACAAAAACGAAATGTCTTGACAACATTTCTTTGCCAATGAGTGTCCGCAATATATTTTGCCTCTCTAAAACAATGAGAAAACCTTACATTATATTGTTAGGCAATTTGACAAATTTTGGAATAGTCTTCTTTACATTTCCATGGAGGTTTACTCTCTGATCTAAGATTTTAATAAGTGTCAAAGAATTTGATTCTATCAGAAAGTTGGAATATCCCTTGTAGATAAAAAGGATCAAACCTCTTGGCAAAGCTTGGGTTTCCACCTCACTATTTGAGCCAATCTTATAAGCACTACTAAAACCAAACACACAATTACCATTGGAATCTCTAAAAATACCTCACACTCCCATTTGACTAGGGTTATCCTTTGAAAAACCATCAATATATAGTTTTAAACTCAACGCTTTACTCCATAGGACTCAAATGCAACTTTTGATCTTTGCCACTATCACCTTAATGCTGTTAAGATGCCTCTTATGCTGTTAAGATGCCTCTTTCTTTGTCATTGGATGAAACATTAGAAATAATTTCTCGGCTATTGATCAAACAACCTTCAACGATATGTTTGTTCCTGCTTTTCCATATTTCCCATACTATAATTTAAGGCAAAACTCGAGAAAGAGATGCAGTAAATGAATAACTCTTACCTATAATAAACCAAGACACAATCAACGAAGAATTAGATTATGTGTTTAGCCGAATCCTAGTAATAGTAACATAATAAAGTCAAACTGATTTGGCAACCTCAGAATGATTGAAAAAAATCCAAAAACTCTTTGCGGGCAGAATTATATTGACAACAATGGCATTAAGTTTAGAAGCAGAAGCCTATAGCATACAAAGACTCATCCATTGGAAGTTTAAATTAGACTAACCTCTCGTAGAAAACTTTACCTTTTAGGGAACTAGCTTATGCCACAAATGTTTGTAGATAAATGATCGGACTTTTTTTTATGAATTTGACCTTAAGCTATTGTTGTCGAAAATGCTCCATATTTTGCTAACTTCCAAACTGAATTGGCTCCAACAAAAATTGCATTTTCTTCTTTCTCCTCCGTACAATTTAATATTCCTTCTACTCACGTGAATCCAAATATTCCACGTTAAACCATAATCGGATCCATTCTATGACAGTACTTCTTAAGCATGAATTTTGCCTACAGAGAATTTGAGGACGAAATTTCAACCATAATTTTACCCCATAGCTTGAACAAAATCTTCAATAGATCTCAAACCCAATCCTCCCTCCTCTGTTGGAACACAAATGTCTTCCTACGAGGACCAATAATATTTGAATGATTAATCATTTTTGCCTCCCCCACCCCACCCCACCCCACACCCAACCCCGACAAAAATATAAATAATAAATAATTAAATAAAATAGATAATATAGCTTCTAGCCTATCAAGGATATTTTTCAAAGTAATTAGGTCATCATAAAAGGAGATAATACGAGGATATATTTAGGCCTATATGCTTGGTGGCCAAACTATGATGTCATGGACTTTGTGACCTAAGTTATGACATCACTATCGTAACTAACCTTATCTAGAAACCTCCTAGAGAATATTCTATTATTGTAATAATAAAAAAGGGCAAAGGCAATGCATGAGGCTCTTGCCACTACGGAGTACCATGGGGGGGGGGGGGGGGGGGGGGGGTTACACAAAGAAACACAATTGGACCCTCAATGACTCATACACGTCACAATCAACCTTGCACTACTGGTGATTACAAGTCTTTCCTGGCATTTATTCTTTATTCTCATGCAGGATAAGAATGAAGATGACTGGATTACTAGGTACTTCTTCACTGGATTTACAATGCCTTCAGCAAACCTACTTCTTTATTTTCAGGTGACATCATTAAACTCCCATTTGCAATCTGGTGACTTCTCTATCATTTGTTTGATATTCCTAAATGACTTAATTTCTCTTTTTTTCCTTTTTTTTTCCTTTTTTTTTTAGTTTCTAACTAGTGTTAGAAGATATTATTGATACGTTTCCATTTCGATGTGCACAGTTCAAATGCAGCCTGTTAATTTTTTTCCATTTATCCTGTTTATTCTTTTCCGCCCATTTTTTTCCTACAACTAAATGTTAAAAGAGATTATTAGCCACTTTTGTTGTTTCATGGACATACTTTAATGTCAGATAAAGGTGTAATTTTAGGGTATTGTAATTTCATGGTAACTATGAACTGGACATCCAACATTTTGCAAGCAACTTTTTAGTGAACAATATATTTTTATACGTCCTTGTACATTTTGGTTTACAAGATAGATAGCTCCAATCTTATCACACCATATTATAGGCGGCTCATAAAGTGAAACATCTAATTTACAAAGGAAAACGTGATGTGAATCAAGACATTGTCGTCATTTTAGGATTTTATAGTATTTTTGTTATTTTCTTTATTTGGTTGCATTTTCCTTTTGTACTTGTTTGATTAGTATTTAAAGGAGAAAATAGTTAAAGGCTCATAGGTGTATATTTGTAATTAGATAATTGTTTGCAGCCTAAATTAGCTCCCCCTATAAGTACTCACATTGAAGCCTCATTTGAGGCTTTCTATCATTTGAGATTTTAAAGAGAGAGAGTTGAGACGAGAGTTATCTTCATCTTTTTTCTCATTTGACGTTCATCCACGTCAATTGGTATCAGAGCTTCCTCGTTTCTACACGTTGTTGTTGTTTTAAAAAAAATATAAAATATCGTAGACGACGATAAATGGGTTTTAAGAGGATATATATTTTGATGGAACCCCGCACCGATCGATTCAAGGGGGTTTTAAACGACCTCTTAATGCGACTTGACGATCTTGAGGCTCGCATCCCTCCCACCACCACCCAAAACCCAAAACCTAAACCTAATTCCACCAATTCTGTGGTGGTCGTGGAGAAAACAGGGGTAGGACCATCCCCATAACCCCCATAACCAATCAGGCCTCTATTGCCTACCCACACCAGATCGGGCCATCTTAGGACAACCGGGAGCCACCCCAGGCCTATCTTGCCTTGGCCGCACCACCCCAAGAATGGTTTAAAGTCACGGTATCGGTGTACGACTCGAACCTCCAATATTCAACTCAGTCTTGGTATCGACCACGGTATTGGGCGATACTCAATGATACAAAATTTAGAGAACCTAAAAAAATCGAAATAAATATTTTAAATTTTATAAAAGTAAGATTAATATTATTGATTAATTAGATAAGTACAAAATCATTGTTTAGTATGCATAGCATTGTGTAATATCTTATTCTGACACATGTCACTCTTATTAGCTGCATTTCATAATAGTTTAGTAATAAGTAAGCAAAACGATTACATTAGATATAAAAGTTTATAAAAAATAGTAAATAGAAGTTAAATGTATTTTTTCATTAATGTAATAATGTATTAATTATTAATCAAGTAAATATTAACACTTAATTAATATCTTCGATAATACATTTTAAAAATATTTTAATTAAATAGGACTACATTTTAAGGAGAGATAATAATGATATATATATATATATATATTGCACTGTTCTAAAAAACCCGCCTAGGCTCCGCCTAGGCACGCCTAGGCTTAAGGCTTGGGAGAAACGCCTCGCCTTACGCTTTTCACGCCTTATTCTTGGTAAAACCCTTAAGGCGCACTTTTTTCTAAAAACAACAATGCTTTAGTGAAATGGTGTCGCCTTTTAAAGAATTTCTTTACAAATTGGACCATTATCTCATCCAAAATAATCAAATAGTATTTTAATATGCATATATTCACACATATTTTTATGATATGTGCAATTTTTGTATTTTAATAGCCTTGTTATGGTTAAAAATATATTAAGAAGGCCTAAACGCCTTTTCACGCCTTTTTACGCCTAGGCCCGCCTAGGCTTCTAAGGCTTAAGGCTTGGCCTCCACGCCTCAATCACGCCTCGCGTTTTTTAGAACCTTGATATATTGTAATGCTCTTATGTGGACCAATCCGCATTTTAATAGTGCGGACCGGACATGTGTCACTTGGCGGCGAGCCTAAAAATTATCGATTAAATTATACGCACACTCTCTCTGTTTTTGGGCTCACCGCCAGATGACACATGTTCGATCCGCACTCTTAAAATGCGAGCTAGTCCGCACAAGAGCAATACTATATATATATATATATATATATATATCACGTAAATAATGATACATTTTAATATATATTAAGTTAATAGCAATACATCTTTCCATGTATATCTTAAGTAAATAAAGAAGTGTTTAAATACAATAATATATATTTAAATTAATATATATAAATACATTATCACATATATCGTAAGAATTTAATTCAACCATAATTAACATGACGAATTTGATAAAAGTAGTACAAATTTAATGACTTTTGTAATTATAATAAAATTTATAATAAGTTATCCCATATTCTCCGAGACGATCGAGATCGCACTGATATCGTCCGAGTTGACTGAGATCTCACCTATATCGTCCGATTTGAGCCCAAAATGCCTATTACTCAACTCGGGTCAAGGTATCGGAACGACAGACCACAAAACCGAGTAAACTCGACCGAGTTGACTTGGTATCGATCGAGACTTGGAACCATGACCCCAAGTCCCTCCAGCTTTGGTGAAATCTCTCTAGCATGGAGTCGACCCAACTCAACAACATAATAACCCGTTGAAATACAAACAACCTTTCGAATCTTCCCGGGCATGCTCCTTCCCCTCAAAAGCCCACCGGAACCCCAAGAAACTACTCTAGTGTTGTCGGTAGTAAAAAAATTAACGTTGGACAACAACAGGGGTTGTCTGCCGAGTCCCTTATACCTTCATAAGGCACCGATCATGGAAAATCAACACCAAGACCTATCGAAAACCCCTATAGTCTCGCGATTATGGCCAGACAAGTCTCGATCCTGTCAAGAACCGCCAAAAACCCTCTACAAGACCAAGTATATGGCTAGAAAGAGGTTGGTATTAAAGTTTGCAGCCCTTTGCTTGTCTTCGACCCAAGAGTGACGGGATTTTAAATGGAGGGTTGGGAGATCTTCCATGGAGAACATTGCCCAAGCTAGGTTTTCCTCCATCCCTCTCGTAATGAAGAAAAGAAGAGTCTAAAAAATTTTCACACAAGTCCCCAGAATTTTGAAAGCTTGAGAACGATATTGGTTTCAAGAGGGGGAGAATGATATGAATCAAGAAGCTTGAGGACATTTTCGTCATTTTAGGATTTTATAATATTTTTGTTATTTTCTTTATTTTGTTGTATTTTCCTTTGGTACTTGTTTGCTTAGTATTTAGAAAATAAAGTAGTAAAAGTCTCATAGGGGTATATTTATAATGAGATCATTGCTTAGAGCCTAAGGTACCTTCCCCTTATAAATACTCATATTGTAGCCTTATTTGAGGCATTCTATCATTTGAGATTTTGAAGAGTGAGAGTTGAGATAAGAGTTATCTTTATCTTATTTTTCATTTGACGTTCATCTATGTCAAAATGAATCAACAAGATTTGGTCGTGCATGCGTGATTGCCTTGTATTCGAAATCGGTGCTAGAGAAAGCTACTGGAGGCTATTTCAAGACCAAAAGATTAAGGAAAAATAATATGCAATAACATCTAATAGGTCGAAGAAATGCTAGGAAAAAACTTATAGAGAGGCCAAAATTGGGGAAGGAAATAAACACCACTTTGATTGGACAGTGTAAGAGACGTATCCATAGGTGTTTTGGATTTAGACAAGTTTACCCAAATTTTTAAGGGATTTTCATCAACAAGTCATGTTCACTAAGTTTGTAGTCAAATAGGTCCTACAAATTTCTTTTTGCTCCATTTCTTCCCATTAATAAATACTTTTCCTCCAATAGGTCCCATTAGAATGCGTATAGTTGATATGTAATACATGTGCAACTCGTGCAAAACATAAACTAAATATTTACTACCTATGGTAAATATAGAAAGAATGTAGTAATATTTTCTACATGTATAAAACATGTAATATGGCCTATTAGAAAAAAGTTCCTTTAGTGGGATGAATTCGTAAATGGCTCACGTATACGGGACTTATTATCAAGCTCCCAATTTTTAATATTAAACTCCATACTTAACGCTTAAATAAAGGAAGTAATTGTCGTCGATGAATTTCCAGTAACATTAATATGTTCAGCATAAATTTAATATATCTACACATCCACTCGTAACCTTTATGCATAAAACTATAACTTATTAATATACATTTCTTAGGCCAAAATCAAGTTTGTGATGAATGTGAAAATGAGATAATTGGAGGGAAATTAAATGAATACAAACAATGGTGAGGAAAGCATTTCCCAAAATTTATGACAACTTACTAAGGATGGAGCCCAAAGATCGCCATGAATGAATTCTAGAGGAAAAATCTAATGACGCCGAAAAAGAAAAGAAGATTTATGGTTATTACCTACATATTTATTTGGATAAAAGTTTGGCCCCTATTGATTTTTGCGTACTTAATCTTCCCCCTAAAGTTCATGTTTTGGTCTTTGACCACCAAAACGATCTTTTTCAATAATATATGTCAGTGTGGGGCCAAAGGCCAAGAAGTGAAAACTTCGAAGACCAAATTATAAGCATGAATAAATGGGGATCAAAATAAGAAAAACTCAATTTTTTACTCTGAATAGGGGAAAGTAATTTTCACCATTTCATTCCCCACTCAGTTGAAAACTTTAACTCCCAACCCAATCGAGCATAGGTGTGCTTGCATGTAAAAAGGTGGACATAATCCCCCGACCTACCAAGACCAACTGGCCTGCTCGACATAAATGTAGGGCTTGGAATGGTTAAATAGGCTTTCAAAGTGGGCTTGCCAAAATTTTCAAGCCCCATTTTTTTCATGGCGAGCTTGGGTAATTATTTTTAAGCCTGCACAGGCCCAACCTGATCTAAGGCATGATAATTATTATATGTTTATTTACATAATATAATAGGTTATTATGTTTTATACTATTTTAGGTTAAATTTTTAATATTAGAAATAACTTAATAAATTAAAATATTGGGGGTATGTTTTCAATTTATAATTAACGTGGTATTATACTTTATATTATAATTTACACAATCTTAAAAAATAAAAAGTTAAAGACACATGAGAAATTACAAAAAAAAATTGTTCGTTTGCGGGACTTAGTATTAAGGTGTTTAAACTGGGCGGGCTTGTATGGGTATAATTAGTCCCGATTCACGTATGGGCAGCCATGGTACTCCTTAGTATATAGAGAAAGCCTAACATGACCCGTTGTGGTAGTATTACACATGGGCAGATGATGCGGAATTAAAGAATATGTAAATTAGAAACCTTTGAATTTTTTTAATAACCATTTGTTTATTTGTATTGGGGATAATTGTCTACCAAGACATTTATTAGTACTTATCTTGGGTTATGTATTTTAATCCTACTACAATTAAGGATTAATTTATCATGTAGTTGTAATCCCTATTGATTAGACACCTCAATAATTTCATAGTCGAATTATTTTTCTTATATTCCGTGGTCCTATCCCAGTGGATCACCGCCCTTGATTAAAAATGTAATTGTTCATTGAGATATTATAGAACAAACACTCTCTGAAAGGTTTGATAATAATGAACAATTTCGCAATGAAGATGAAATTCAAATGAAGCATGACTTCTAATTTTTTCTTGGTGATGTATGTGCAGGATGATGTTTCTGTGGTTGATCATTGGCTTGTGAGTGGGAAACATTACGCGCAAACGAGGTAAAGTAAAAAATTGCGCATTACAGAATACAACACAATATTGGTAACATGAATAAACCGTGGGGGGAGATGGGGTGGCTTTTAACTATTATGTTTAGCAAGAAAGCCCCTAAATTATTTTTAATGCAAAAAAAAAAAAAATCATTTGTGTATTTTATTGCAATAAAATACACTTTTGAAGACTTTTTAGCAACAAAAAACCATGCATTTTAGGGATTCATAAGTGGTCTCAACAGCAAAATGTACAAGCTCAATTTTGTTTATTTAATTATTACTATAAAAATAGTTGAGGGGTTTCTTGCTAAAATATAATAGTTTCACTTTTTCTTTTAAATTTTATTACATCAGTTGACAATAAATGACGACAAATGTATAAATGAGCGGAGTGAATTATTTTTTCTATTAGTTCATCGAGATTATTTTGAGAATGTTACGTGATGTTTGGATTTCAGAAAGTATAGGGATAAATTACAATACCCCCCCC
Source organism: Sambucus nigra (assembly GCA_949130495.1). Lineage (NCBI taxonomy): Eukaryota > Viridiplantae > Streptophyta > Magnoliopsida > Dipsacales > Adoxaceae > Sambucus > Sambucus nigra. The sequence goes on from OX422211.1 coordinate 443,536,443, forward strand.
CCCCCCCCCCCGGTCCCTAATTTTCATTTTTTTGCAAATGGCACTTAATGTCCCAATAACCTCCTACACAATGCATTTCGTTGCAAACACCCCTTTTAGGTACTTTTTAGTGACACACAAGGGTTCGTTAAAACAAATTGCATACACAAGGAGTTTCTTGCTTTAAAATATCATTTTTATATAGTATACCTTTTTTGGTCATATTCATTGCATTTTGTGTGTGTTTTACGAGATCCAAACATGATGTTATGTTCTAAAATAAATATATTAATCGAACACACTATATTGCAGTGAAGAATGGCTTAAAAGAATGAACAAGAACATGAGTTCAATAAAGCCGATAATAGAGTCAGCTTACGGGAAAGATTCTACCGTGACGTGGATCGCGTACCGAAGAACATTATTAATTTCATTTGCGGAATTATTTGGTTACAACAAGGGAGAAGAATGGATGGTTACACATTTTCTATTCAAGAAGAAATAATATCAGTCAGTTAAACTGCTCGCACACCTTTAAAGTCTTATTAAAATGTAGAGAGTTCTTGTTCTTCTTTCTTTAATAAAATTATAACTCTCTTTGAGAATTGTTCTCATTAAGAGTTTTTAAGAAAGTTAGTTAAGCTCTATTTGTTAGATTGTGTGTGTTTGTTATTGTCGATTGTAATATCAAGTTTGAATAATTGATGAATTGAGAATAAGATCTATGCCAAGACATGCCTTTGAAGTATAGTACATGCAAACACAAACTCAGTTTAAACTCACAAATATCTTGTGTATATCTCAGAAGGTAGTGATGAACTTAGAAGTAACTTAGCTAGAGGGAGAGAGAAGTAAGCACCTTAGATACACCTTGGCAGGAAACCAAACAGACCAACCACCCTCAAGAATCTCTGTCAAGTATTTAAAGCTTCGTAATAAATGACAATGGTGAGTGAATAAGACCTCTGGTTTGCAATAACTCTCTCTCTGATGTGTATTCACCTAGTAATAACTTCTTAAAATCTCAAAAGATCATCCTCTTCTAAAAGGTAGTTGGGGTCCTTAAATAGTCCCCCCACACCATCCATGAGGCAACTCAATCATTAAAGATTATAAAATCCATCCCTCATACTTTATGTCATAACATTAAATGCCTGATGCACTAGTTGTCTCCACGTCATAAACATTAAATGCCTTTTGCCTAACCACTGTGTGTCAGGGGGCTGTTGTCGCAGAGGTGGCTCACCAACTGCCTGGCAACCCCAAATATCACGGTGGTTTACTCAAGTGTAGGTCTGACATTATTTAGATGGATAGTGACATCACCTACAGTAGATGTGACATTAAGTAGATGGTTGTTTGGTTCACAACTCAACGCCCGATGGAACTCAAAGTTGTTCCGCCCGAGGTTCCACGGTAAGGGTCCTTCGATGTTTTACCAGGTGTATCTAAGATGGTCAGGACAAGCCCCAACGGTGCCTCACTTCTCAATCCTCCAAACCAAGTCCCTCTAAAGTTTCCACGGCGAGGTCATTCGATAGAGCATGAAAGCTCTGCCAGGCCCTGTCAAGCCTAGTCTGTCGCGAGTACCGTTTGAACTCACACTAAAACTCATTATTATTCTCGTTACAACATTACAACCGTTATATCTTACAGTCAATATAAAAAAAGATACAATATGACTAACATAACAAACTAAAGTGTGAGTTGCCACGCTAAGCTGCCTCGTTGAGCTGCCACACAGAGTTGCCATGCTTGAGCTGCCTCGATTGCTTAATCTCAAACACTATTTCTAATTAGGGAATTATCCCTAATCTCAAGATTACCTTCAATCCCCCTCTACATTTTCCCCTTCGTGGAGAGATTTATTGTGGAAACAAGATATTTCTGCACGAAAACTTCTCAATCCGAAGAACCCTCTCTGTGTGAAAAAGTTCTGGTCTCCTTTCCTTCGTTAGAACCGCAGCGTTATAATGTCCAGGAAAAAGTAAAATTCTCCTCGATGTACGTGAGTCAAAGCGCTACGACTTGTTGGGACTTTGACGAAGGGACATCACCACTTTTTCCTTATATCGAGCCTCAATCGTTTTAGCTCTGCTATTTGAAATTCTCCCGAAAGGCCTGCCAACCTTCTCAAATACTCGTTTGGACTCTTGGTAAGTGAAATTCTCCCTTGTAATGCTTCACCATGTTTGAAAAAGCAGAAATTCTCCCCGATGTAGCTGAGTCACCATTTAAACAATGTTTGGACTTGTGGGGAGGGGACATCGTAGCTTTTTTGAATCGTTGGGGCACTGCCTTCGTTGGGAGTCATTGGATATGTCTGACAAAAATTCTGGCGCCAAAACTCAAACTTGCTGGAAAAGGAAACTCCCTTCTTTTCCCCAAGCGTTACTTCATTAATGACATGGTGCTGCCTATTTAACTGTCCCGAAGTGCCACGTGTTCATTTGAAATAATTATAGGCGGCCCTTGTACGTGCACCAGTGGGAAACTCAAAAGTCAGGTTTAAAAACCTTCAAACGTCTCTTTTATTTCAAAACCCTTCTCTTTCCTTCATCTTCTTCAAGCTCCCGCATATTCTTTAGAGAGAGAAACTCTGGGCGAACTCCATTGTTGCCCCATTCTTTACTCAGTCTCCTCCCTCTTTCATCTTTTTTGCCACCACCTGCAGTTGTGCCACTCCACCTTCATTCCCAAAGCTTCTTTTACCAAGATTTTTCTCTTACCTCTCTGTTGTCTGCAATGGCCTCCTACAGCCATACTTCCACACCTACCACCAGTGCGCCACCTGCCATCTCTGGCGCCACCGTCGTCTCAAGCGCCGCTGTCCTGAACGCTGCTCGTCAGGAACAATTGCGTTTCTATCGCTGGGCCCCCATCTTCGGTGAAGGTGATAAATTTTCTGAGGCATGCAAGACTTGCCATTTCTCATCCAAGTTTGACCCCTTACTATTGGGTGATGAGGAAATGGATTCATCGAAGTGGGGTTATCTTCTACCAGAGGGTACTCTGTGCTTTCGTCTGGATCGTGGTGACTTTCCCTATTCCCAAATTGATTTTGAAGCACCTAGGGGTTCACCAGCCCATTTCACTGCCTGGCACACACACATGAAGATCTCTCACGCTGCTGCTCTTACCAAGGTTGGGCTTTATCTAGCATACTGGTTTGGGGAGTTCACCCTCTCTAAGCACAATGCGGCGCTACAAGTACTTGTTTCCAGATGGAATGTCATAACTCATACCTTTTTTACTGCGTGGGGGGAGTTCACCGTTACACTGGAGGACGTCTTTGAACTCCTTGGGTTTGAGCCCATGGGTGAGTTCACCTACCACGATGAGGCTCTGGATGTCGAAGAGGCTGCTGATCGAGTTGAGCTGGATCGAATCTACTGCAGTTGCATCGGTTCCTCGAACAAAGCTATATTTACCCCCCTCATCAGCTATTTTTTCGAAGCTCCGACACCGAAGGACGTCAATGCTGTAACGGGCCGAGGTAGAGGTACATCCTTGGAACTACCAACCTACATACTTGTGCTGCTCTCACGCTTCTTCCTTACTGGGAAACCCAACGATCAGCCCAGGAGGGATCTCATAAATATTTCAATTCATTTGGCCAGAGGTTTCAACATTCCTTTGGCTGCCACTGCCTTGGGGTCGCTCTACACCTAGTTGGATCGGACACACATCGATATGGCACGATCAATGGGTCATTACAACTTGGCAAATTTTGCCAACACCATCATTTTGACGGGCTTCCTCTATACCCGCTTTCCTGCTATTGCTGCTAAGTCCATTTCTCTGCCTGTGAGCCAAGGTATCAAGCCCCCACGCCTCTTATGTTTTCACAAAAAGCAAAGTCGAAAGGAGATAATTGAAGTTTTTGACCTTATAGACTCCTTTATGATGAGGCCATATAGTGAGCCTATATTTACCCATAGTTGGGATTTCTTCCCTTTTATGGCCACAACGTTCAAGTTCATCCCAGTTGTAGAAGATCCCTCGCAAGCCGTGGTGCTTCTTTTTACCTCGGGGTTTCTCCTTCGTACACTGAATGGGGATATACCTCAGAACCCTACAACCCTGACAGATGGAGCATGCAGTTCGGGTTCGATCAGGGGGGCCCTCAACCTGTGTTTCAACACAACCACCCAAGGGCCATTTTTGCCGAAGCCTGCACCCTCTATACTGCAGTCGCGATGCTTGGTGTGACGTCCACCATCGACGATCGTGTCACCCTTCCTAGTGCCACTAGGAAAGGTGACGTATCCACATCTTTTGCCACCAAGTTCCATTTAGGGAAGTTGGACATGATTCGTGAGTACATTCAGTCCCCTCCTTAATATCCCCCGGTCCTTTTTTTTTCTTCTACTGAACTAGGTCTTAAAGGGAACTCTGTGCTTGGGGTTGAATTTCCCTTGAGTACAACAATTAAAGAGTCTCCCCAAGAGCTACCTCCTTATTGTCCAATGATTCCTACAGCCACCCCAAAGTCCAAGGCCGCGGTAACCCCTAAACAAGCTGCCCCTTCGGCCAAAGCTGTAACAGGCAAAGGACCTTCTCAGCCACCTGCCAAAAAAACTGAGAAGTCCAAGTCCTCAAAGTCTAAGCCTCAGGCTCAAACACAAACTCCTTTGGATGCATTTCCCATTGCCTATGTTCCCCCTCCCATGTCTCCGGAGATGGCTGAAGAGCTAAGGAAACAGGTGCAAGCTAAGGTCGACAGGATACATGTTGAGTTTCAACGGCGCGCTGTCGTTGTTCCTCCTTCAACTGCTTTTACCACGATTGTGTTTTATCCCAGTGAGCCACCGATAAAAAGGATAATAAGGTCGAGGGTACTTAAAAGTGGTGGTGCAACGAGCTCAAGGAGAAAAACTCTGGGAACCAAGCCCCAGAAGAGACAGATGCTTGAGAAACCTCTATCCCCAGCTCTTTCTTTTGATGCCTCCTCGCCACCTTCACCGGTGGTTATACCTTCTCGTTCTCCCTCTGGATATGAGGTATTTTTTTCATTCTTCATTTCTTATTTCCCTTCTCTTAAAGTGTGGTGCATCTGCTCATTTCTTAACAAGAAAATGCTTTGGTGCAGGGAGTTGGAGAAGAAAGGCCTAATCCTCCCAGTCCCCCTATAAGTCGCTTCGTGGGGGGGCATTGCGGTATCTCTCAAGATGATACCACTCCTCCTCGTTCCCCCATGACAGGCCTTACCTACTCATAGAGATTGTCCTCCCAACGGGCCAAAGAAACTTCTACGAGGGCTATCGCCGTTGAGTCTGCTGAACTGCCTAATCAACCAGGGGGAACCACTACAGCCTCCTCTGAGTTACCATCGGAGTATAAGGTCCCTCTGCCCCTCATTGTGGTCGAGGAAAGTGCCCCGCAGGTAAATTTCTTGCCAAGTCTTACATCTGTTATTTGTCCCATTGTTATGTTTATCATTTCTAATATGTTGGGACGTCTTTGGTGGAAGTGGCATCACTGATAGCTAGCATTATCCTTCCTCCTACATTGTCAGGGCCCCTTACTGCAGTCCCTCTTTTTAGTTCCATAACGGGGGTAAGTAACGCTTAGATGTACTTCTTTCTTTTTGAGTATCAATTTTTCATTCCTAATACTTAGCTTTGTTACTGCAGTTTTCCCCAAGTCTCTCTCCGCCCTTCGCCCTTAGTGGCCTTCTGCCCTCCAAGGCCACGGTTGATGCTATTACTCTCGTTGGGGCATCTCTTGAAGATCCAACGTCTTCTTCCGATGATGCACCCATGTTGGATCTTATATTGGCGAGGGAAGTTTGCCTACCATTGAAGCTTCTCCAGCCAAGAGCCCCGTTGAAGCTATTGAGGCAATGAGCTCGCCTCCAACGACTTCTTCTATGAGGGCCCCCGTGGTGACTCCTGTTCTCGCTCATACTACTGCTGAGGTACTTCACAAATCTCTCTATATGTTTCTCAGTTTCTTGAACATCACCTGTGTTTGTGACTTAATAATGGAAACACTTATTGTATAAACTCCACCTATATCGGTGACTTAATAACGAAAATGCTTGTTAAGGTTTTTCATAATCTCCACCTATATCGGTGACTTAACAACAAAAACACTTGTTAAGATTTTTCATAATCTCCACCTATATCGGTGACTTAAAACTAAAACACTTGTTAAGATTTTCCATAATCTCCACCTATATCGGTGACTTAAAAACGAAAACGCTTGTTAAGATTTTTCATAATCTCCACCTATATCGGTGACTTAACAACATAAACACTTGTTAAGATTTTTCATAATCTCTACCTATATCGGTGACTTAACAACGAAAATACTTGTTAAGATTTTTTATAATCTCCACCTATATCGGTGACTTAACAACGAAAACGCTTGTTAAGAGTTTTCATAATCTCCACCTATATCGGTGACTTAACAACAAAAATACTTGTTAAGATTTTTCATAATCTCTTTATTTCCTCCAACTGTTTTCAGGTGGCTCAGGAGGATTCTCCACCAGTTCCATCGCCTGTTGGCTCGCCCCATCGGGAACCTATTGTCTCGGAAGATTCCAGCCATAATGACCAAGGTTCCACGATCGGTGCCGCTGCTTATAGTGAATCTAGGTGCGAGCTTCCTCTGCCCGAACTGGATCCTAACGCCTTCTGCCTGATGGTGCTCCAACGTTCCCATCAAATGCCTGCCCACCACTATCTGGTCATTGAGAAACTTGTGATCCATCATCCTGAAATGTTCATGGTGGATTGCCTTCGTTTAAACATCTCAGTTATGAGCTACAAGCTTCAGGGTATGGCCACCGTTGTTGCTGAAATTGCTAATACCCTAACTGCTAGCATTACCAGGCCCCTCCTTAACTAATTTCTTAATTTTTTGAGAGAGCTGGGTCGCGATGGATTCCGTTTTGATTGGCTCATCGCGCATTTGAAGACCTTTAAGAGCCAATGATTGGACAACCAGAGGGAACTCTTACAAAAACATCAGGAGGACCAGCGGGCCGAGGAAGCTAAGCTGGTCGAGCTAGCACCTCTTCTGGAAACCATTGACAAAGAGGCGGGGGACCTCGAGGAAGCTCTACGCACAGCTAAGTCGAAATAAGAGAAACTCCTCATCAAGCGCACCCAACCGCAAACGAGACTGGAGGTTTATATGAATGCCCAACAGTCTTGTCAAGCAGCTTCTTCGGGCCTCCCTGGATATTTCTTCTCTTCCCCAGACCTATGGCTTCTACTAGGCCCATGAGTTTTTGTATATATTTCTCTTTTATTCTTCTTCTCATGTAATTCTTGGGCAATAGCTCCCAATTTTGTAATGCCCCAAAGCTTATGAATGAAGAAAGATATCAATTTTCTCATGCCATTTCTTTGTGTTACAACTGTTTGCATGGATTGTGAAGTGTGAAGTTATGTAATTCTTTCGTCTCTGCTTGAGTAATAATAAAAAGAATTTATATACTCATCATAAGAAGAACTTGTATATTCATAATTAGCAAGATACATCAGTGGCCCAAACATAATTGCTTACACATGATAAACCTTCAACCATTTATTGTTGATTATAATTGGTTTGTCTTCTTCCATCTCAGAAATTAAGCAATAACCTGAGTCATGAGCTTCCTTCACTATGAAAGGTCCTTCCCAATTTGCTGCAAACTTGGGTAGATGAAGCCCCCTGATTTTAATACGGGGTCTCCCTCTATGAACCTCCTTGGTCTCACTAAGTTATCATACGCCCTGGAGAGTTTCTTCGTATACATTTAAAAGTGTTGTATTGCATTATCTCTATGTTCGTCCAACGCTTCCAACTGCACATGTCTATTCTGGGGGAGCATGCTACTTCGTAAAGCATATGGAGTAGAGGGGACTTCTAACTCTAATGGGAAAATGGCCTCGGCCTCATAGATAAGGGAGAACGACGTATACCCTGTGGGTTTCCTCTTAGTTGTTCGATAGGCCCATAAAATGGCTGGTATCTTATCATCACATGATCCTGGGAAATCCTTCATCATTTTAGCCAAGATATTGACCAAGGTTTTGTTAGTCACCTCGGCTTGACTGTTTCCCTTTGGGTATGCTACTATCGAAGTGTAATGGACAATGGAGTATTTGTCTATAAGCATCGTTACTTCTGAATTGACAAAATGGGTCCCATTATCTGAAAGGATTACCTTTGGGATCCCAAAATGACAAATGATGTATTCTCTAATGAAGTTGCTCATTACTCTCACTGTCGCCCTTCTCAGTGGTATTGCCTCAGCCCACTTTGTGAAGCACTTCGTTACTACTAGTATCCATATTTTCCCCCTCAAAGAAGGGTGTATTGCCCCTACCAGGTCAAACGCCCAAGTGTGGAAAGGGTAATACATTGCCAGGGAGTGCAGATCCACTGACGAGGCATGGATCATATTTTCATGAAGTTGGCAAGCCTTGCACTTTCGAACGAACTTAGCTGAATCTTTCTCCATTGTTGGCCAATAGTATCCCAGAGTCATCAACTGGTCATATAACTTGGCCCCTCCTATGTGAGCTGGATCGTGTGCCTGTTTAAAGACCTCCACTGCCTCTTCTCTCGTGATATAACACAAAGGCCTGTTGAAGTATCCCTTTCGATAAAGCTGCCCCTCCCGAACGTAGAATCTCAGGGCCCTTCACTGAAGTCCCATCGCATCAATTTTCTCCGTCGGGATAACTCCATCTTTTATGAAATCAATATAGGGTTGTCTTTAGTGAGGTTGAGCCTCCACAAAGTGACATTCAGCCGCTTCGAAGAATAACTGGCATTTGTCACACTTCCGTTGTAGCTCTGCCGCATCCTGTTTCATCTTAGGCAAAAAATACCCTTCCCTTTGCATTCTTCAGTAGAGGGGTATCTCAGTTATTTCGCAGTGTGCTTCACATGTTTTTTTCAATCTTTGCTCTACCACTTCTGGATCGATGCACCTCGAAAACCATCCTTCTACGTTTCTGAAGTAGAGGTTTCCCTGGTTTGTAAAGTACTGGGCCAATTCTCTAAGCCCCATCGTTCCTTCACTAGCCTCTAGTTGCCTCTTAATCTCTCCCCTCCAGTCCCCATCCTCTTCTATTGGTAGAATTGACTGCATCATCGAAGGAGCTTTTCTTCGTTGGATCACGACGATAGTTGTATCGCTCCTCATGACCATTTTCTGAGCAATAGTGGCATAGGCGTCTGGATGACGATTCATCGTTCTGGGCTGTCTCTTGATCTTGATCTGATGGAACTGGCAGAGGAGACTTTGGATGATTGTTCTATATTGTGCCAGGCTCATATGTTTCAACGCATACTCTCCATTCACTTGCTGAACCACCAAGTTTGAATCCCCCTTGATGCAAAGTGAACGGATCCCCCTTCGAAGAGCCTCTAGCAATCCCAACACCAATGCTTCATATTCTGCCTCATTATTAGAACAAGGGAAATCCAACTTGTAGGAAAGGCAAATATCCTCTGCTCCTTTTGAAAGAATAACCCCTGCTCCTCCTTTCTTTTTTTCTGAAGACCCATCGAATTGCATTGTCCATTCCTCCTCCGTTGCATCTAGGTGATTGGCCTGCAAGTCATCTCCTGGGATACTTTCCTTGGGTGGCTCAAACGTTCCCGAAAGGAAAATAGCCAACAGATCAGCGTATGCCTGGCTTTTGATTGCACGAGTAACCACGTACTTTAAGTCATATTCAGATAGGATGAGGAACCACCTAGCTGCCCTACCAATCAAAATCGTTCTTTCTAGAAAATACTTAGTAGGATCACATCTAGTTAGACAACATATAATGCCTAAGTTTTTGCGCTACAAAGACTAAGGGCTAAACAATGCCTTTCTAAGCTACTATATCTAACTTCTGGTCCATGGATGATCCTGCTGAGGTAGTATACTGGCCGTTCTTGCCCGTCGATCTCCTGTGCCAGAAAAGCTCCCACGGACCTCATGGTGGATGTGAGGTACAGTTGCAACGGTATTCCTGCCTTTGGGGGAACCATTATCTATAGTGAAACGAGCAGTTTCTTCAGCCCGTTGAGAGACTCCTGGTGAACCTCCTCCCACTTGAACTCCATGTTCTTTCACAGTAGCTGCATCAACGGATGTGTTATCTCGGCTAACCCAGGCACAAATCTCATGAGGTAGGAGACTTTACTGAGGAAACTCTTCAGCTCCTTTGCCGTTCTTGGGCATGGCATTTCCAAAATCGCCCGCTATTTATCTCGTCCATCTGCACCCCTTGTCAATCGACCACAAAGCCTAGAAATTTCCCACTTGTCACTCCAAAAACACACTTCAGTGGTTTCATCTTAAATTTATACTTCCTGCAACGGGATAATACTTTCCTCAAATTGCTCAGATGGGACTCCTCAATCCTCGATTTAATGACCAAATCATCCACGTAAAATTCAACAAATTTATGAAAGAAATCATGAAAAATGGCCATCATTGTTCTTTGGTAAGTCGCCCCAGTGTTCTTGAGTCCAAATGGCATCACTTTGTACATGAAATTGCCCAACGGGGTTCTGAATGCTGTTTTCTCTGCATTCATGGGGTCCATCTTGATCTGGTTGTACCCTATATACCCATCTATGAAGCTATACATCTCATGACCAGCCGTTGCGTCTATCAGGCTATCGATGGAGGGCAAAGGGAACTCATCTTTGGGATAAGCTCTATTCAAATCTCTGAAGTCCACGCAGATCCTTATTTGGTTTTTATCTTTCTTCCCCACTGGGACGATGCTAGATAGCCAGAGTGGGTGCTGTATCGGTGTGATGAACCCTGATGTTAGTAATCGTTGGACCTCCTCCTTGATCTTCAAATCTATCTCAGGATTGTACGTTCTCGTCGCTTGTTTCACTAGAATGAGTGAAGGCATGACGTTCAACTTGTGGTAGCTTACTTCCTCATCCATCCCTTCCATCTCTGTGTATTTCCACGCGAAGACATCTATAAACTCCCGAATCAACCCAACCAAGGCCTCTCGTTTCTCCTTACTGAGATCCTTCGAGATAAATATGGGCCTCGGATCCTCTCTTTCCTTCGTCAGGTTCAATTGATCCAACTCTTGTGCCTGGGGCTTCAGCTGATTTGCCATGAAATCTGGTTCCTCGACGATGTCCTCCACAAATTCCTGTATGCTGGAATTGTCTATCACCATACACTGTCCCCGTTGGTCCACCATAAAGCATTCATATACCGGGTCAACCTCATCATCAGCTTCCTCGGTCGCCCGCTCACACCGTTATAATCGATACACCACATTTCCTTCCTCGGTAACGACCTTCTTGCATTGTCTGCTGGTAGTGGTAACTGCCTTCCTCTTCTTCTCTCTAAAGCCTCGACCACTCTTTCTCCTGAGAATCGGCTTAACACGCTTTGCCATTGGACCTCATGCTCCATTGGGTCCATTCTGGGCCTCATTCTGTCTTTGAGCTGCCTCGAGATGCCTTGGGGCCGAGGGACCACCTGGTGAGCTTCTTCGGTTATTTCCCTTGTGCTACTCACAAAATCCTTATTTTGCTCATTTAAGGGCCCCATCCTTTCTCTGATCGAGGGAACCCATGATCCCTCCATTCTTATTGTTAGGACCTGGACATCTTCCTCTAACTCTGTGTAAAATGCTGCGTCCACCAAGTTAGCCTCCTCAACAACGAAGGGCCTCTTTGTATCCCTAATGGTCACCTCTGTTCCCTTGACATTCTCTTTGGCACATTAGTGGTACGTAGAAGGAACTAACCCTTGGTTGTGCATCCACACCCTTCCTATTAGCAGATGAAAGGAAGTCGCACTCTCTATTACGTGGAACTTGATGCGGGAACTCAGATTTCCCATTATAATCCCAACATTAACATATCCAATGGATTTGGAAGATTGATTATCATACCCCGAAATTACCAAAGTCATGGGGACCAACCTTTCTTCTGGAATATTGGCTGCATGGAAAGAGTTTATTGGCATGATATTGATGTAAGCTCCCCCATCCATAAGATTCCTTACGAAGCTAACCCCTTTGACACTGGCAGTCACATACAATGGCCTGTTGTGAGGGAACCTTACAACCCTATCTGCATCGCTGAAGGTTACCTCTGACAGAAACTTTCTCACCAACCTGGCCATGGGTCCCTTCCATTTCAGCAAAGGGAATGCGTTCTTCCTCGCAATATCGAGTATTGCCTGGGTTATCTCCAACCTACTCTCCTTTGGTACCCCCACCTAGTCGAAGAACCAGGTGAACTTTGGAGATTTCAAAACTACACAGTACTCTAGAACTGGGTTTACTTCCTCAGCTTCAACGCCGTATACCTCCTCCACATCCTTGGCGCTTGCTTCGTCGTAAGCCAATACTACATTAGCCATTCCCCTCGTACAATCTTCTAGATCCTCTTCGTACTCTTCCTACTTCTTCATTGAATCTCTTTCTCCTCTCTCCACCTCTTCATCATAGGCCACCACGAGATTGACCCCATGTGCAGGCAGTGGGTTGTTGTTGACGTTCTGTGGAGGGATTTGCAACGTCCCTGCCTTCACGTACTTGTCGATGATTGTTCTCAGTCTGAAATAACTCTCGATTGGATGCTGGATCCTTCGATGAACTTGGCAATACTTTAGATCCGCCTTTGTTGCCGCATCTGGTTCCCCAACGGGAATGTCTTTTGGTTTATAGATTGTTCCCCCTTAGACCATCGCGTTGTAACAGCTGACAACTTCCTCCACTGTATAAGGCAATGGTGGTGGATCCTACCTGTCTCTTCCAAACTTCCTCTTATTGTCCTTATTTGGTGCCTTGCCCTTATCTCCCCCCTCGGTGTACCCTACCCGTGGGGGCAGAGACCTCCCCCCCGCGGGTTGTATCAGTGGCCTAAACATCATGGGCACCACCACCGGATTTGGTCGTACCACCAAGAAGATATTTCTTACAGCTTTCAAAAACGCCGAAAAAGTCCCCTCGCGCGTCTCATTGATAAGATGGCAGATGTACTTAGGAAGAAGCCCCTCAGCGATGATCTACAATAACTTGGATTCTTTTGCGTCCTCCCTCTCGTCAAGGGATCTTTCCCTGAACCTTCGAACATAAGCCACCACTTCTTCCCAAGGTCTTTGCTTCTCTCTTTCCAGTTGAGTCAAAGTGAATTCATCTTCCGCCAGAAAGAACTTCTGGACGAACAAGACATGCATTTCCTCCCACGTAGAGACACTTTGGGGGGGGGGGGGGAGGGGGGCAAATGAGAGTACCAGGGTTATGCCTTATCGGTCAAGGATTTAGAAAACTCCCTCAACCTGAGCTTCTTATTGTTGCAATGCGCCCCTAAGTGTTTAATAAAGCGCTTAATATGCTCCTTCGGATTCCCCCCTTTCCATGTGTACTTTTCAAAAATAGGAGGAATATAGTCCTTTGGGTAGGGCTCATCGTTGTATTCCTGGGGATAAGGTGTTCGAAAATCATCATATACTGAAGCTACCTCGCCAGCAGATTGAGAGGAAGCTTGCATAAACTTTAGCATCTCTTTCTGCATTTCTTTTCTCATTTCTTCCATGGGTGATGGTACTAGGACAACATCCAATGGCACCATGGGCTGGGTGCTCATTGCAGCTGGCATAAACGTCACAGTAGGGTCCATTGAAACTCCTGAGGTTCCCACTACTGAATTCACAACAGAGGGTATGCTTGCTGGGACTGTTCCTGCTACACCTGCACCTGGTGGGGTCGTCGGGGCTACCCCTGGTGTTACGAAGGCATTGGCTTCCAATCCTCCCAGCATCGTTGAAGCTACCGAAGTTTGCAAAAACTCATAAAACTTACTCATAAGGAGCGCCACCTGAGTGGGTCCCAACCCCACGCTCGCGGAAGCTTGTGTCACCCCTGGAATGTTCGTCATCGCCTGAACTGGAGGTACCTCTATTCGAGGAGCCCCATCCCTTAGAGCCTCCAGTTCTCTCGCAGCTTGCTCTTCATTGTGTTGAATGTCATCAAAGTTGAGCCTTCGATTAGCATTATCTTGCGCCATACTCCTTACTTAAAAGAATGCCTCCTCAGCAGAGCCGCCAAATGTAAGAGGGTACTTTAGATAAGATGGAGGCGTAACCCCTTTGAAGTATAGTAATGATAAGTTAATTAGCCAAAACCTTGAATTAGTGATTGAACATGCAAACACAAACTCAGTTTAAACTCACAAATCTCTCGTGTATAGCTCAGAAGGTAGTGATGAACTTAGAACTAACTTAGCTAGAGGGAGAGAGATGTAAGCACCCTAGATACACCTTGGCAGGCAGCCAAACACACCAACCACCCTTAAGAATCTCTGTCAAGTATTAAAAGCTTCGTAACAAATGATAATAGTGAGTGAATAAGACCTCTGGTTTGCAATAACTCTCTCTCTGATGTGTATTCTCTCTAGTAATAACTTCTTAAACTCTCAAAAGATCATCCTCTCCTCAATTGTGGTTGGGGTCCTTAAATAGCCCCCCACACCACCCCTGAGGGAACTCAGTCATTAAAGATTATGAAATACATCCCTCATACTTTATGTCACAACATTAAATGCCTGATGCACTAGTTGTCTCCACGTCATAAACATTAAATGCCAAGACATGCCTTTTGCCTAACCACTGTGTTTTAGGGGGCTGTTGTCGCAGAGGTGGCTCACCAGCTGCCTGACAACCCCAAATACCACGGTGGTTTACTCAAGTGTAGGTCTGACATTGTTTAGCTGGCTAGTGACATCACGTACATTAGATGTGACATTAAGTAGAGGGTTGTTTGGTTCACAACTCAATGCCCGATGGAACTCCAAGCTGCTCCGCCCGAGGTTCCACAATAAGGGTCCTTCGGTGTTTTATCAGGTGTATCTAAGATGGTCAGGACAAGCCCCAATGGTGCCTCACTTATCAATCCTCCAAACCAAGTCCCTCTAAATTTCCCAAGGCGAGGTCATTCGATAGAGCATGAAAGCTCTCTCAGGCCCTGCCAAGCCCGGTCTCTCGCGAGTACCGTTTAACCTCACACTAAAACTCATTATTATTCTTGTTACAACATTACAACCGTTATAGCTTACAGTCAATATAAACAAAGATACAATATGACTAACACAACAAGATAAAGTATGAGTTGCCACGCTAAGCTGCCTCGTTGAGGTGCTACGCAGAGTTTCCACGCTTGAGCTGCCTCGGTTGCTTAATCTCAAACACTATTGCTAATTAGGGAATTATCCCTAATCTCAGGATTACCTTCAAGCCCCCTCTATATATTGTGTGTATTTGTTATTGTCGATTGTAATATCAAGTTTGAATAATTGATGAATTGAGAATAAGATCTATTTGTTTTCAATTTTTAGTGTTGGTTTTGGAGTGGGAATCTTGCAATTGAATAAATTGTGCTGATATTTTGCAAGGATATCTTTTTATCTTAAACACAATAAATGAGTTTTTGTATTCCATTTTCCCTTTGCAACATGGAGCTCAAGGGGTTTAGAAGTGTTGTTTTAGCATTTATAACTATGATCCAACTACATATTCTCTCTCTCTCTCTCTCTCTCTCTCTCTCTCTCTTAGAAAGAAAGATATTTAACTTGCTTCATAGTTTTAGAATTAGGCTCCCCTATAGAGAAGGAATAATTGTACTTGGTTGAGTTATTCAAGTCTCAACCATTCATTTAAAATGAATGGTCACAATTGATCACATCACTACACTGCTTCAAAAATTAATTGCTTTTGAATTTTATTCTTTTTTGAAATGAGTCGATTTTTAATTTTTATTTTGAAATAAAAGGCTGAGATAATCATTCTACCATGTGGAGTTGTCCCATAACTCTATAAGAGTCGGATGTGAAATAATTACAGTTGTTAGGGTTGGCCATCTATGTTAAGATGCGAACTGGTATAGTGAAGTGAGAATGATGGAAACACTTATCAATATTACCCAAGAATAATATATAAACAACAAAGTCTCTAAAATAAAGAATATTGAATTCATTTCCCCAATGGTGTATACAACACACACACACACACACACACACACACATATATAGGGAGAGGATCACAAGTGGACCTAAAAAGTGGACTTTTTAACGGACCTTAACAAAAAATACCTAATGACCCATTAATTTTAATTCCTATAGTGTAATTGGTTCAGGCTAGCGGCATCCGAGACCCCACCTTCACCCCCTACTCCCTACACCCCACCTTAAACACAAAAACCAAAGCTCCGACGTGCTCGACCTCGACCTGTTTAAGTCAGCCATGGCAGGAACCCACCTACAACCTGAGCTCCGACCTTCTCGACCATAGCCATTGCCCCACATCCAGCGAGTTATATCCCCATACCCAAATCCAAACCCGAGTCCAACCTCCTTCCTGTCGACTTCAAAAAAACCCATCCATTACCGAGTGTAGCAGTAGGCGAGTCAACCATGTAAAACCCAACTTCATTAAACCCAGATTGGTTGATTTTAGCTCGCCAGAGAAGTGGGGTGGGTGGAGCGGATTGGGGGGGGGGGGGTTAAGGTGGGTATGGGGTAAAGGTGGGGTCTCGGGTGCCGTTTGCGCTGACCATTTACATTATAGGAATTAAAATTAATGGGTTATTAGATATTTTTTGTCAAGGTCCATTAAAAAGTCCACTTTTTAGGTCCACTTGTGATCCCCTCTCTCTCTCTCTCTCTCTCTATATATATATATATATATATATATATATATATAACTGACCCACATTTTAATGGTGTGAACTGAACATGTGTCGCCTGGTGATGAGTCTAAAAATTATCGCCTAAATTATAGTCTCTCTCTCTCTCTTATGGGCTCACCGCCAGGTGACACATATCCAGTTCGTACTGATAAAATGCGGGACAGTTCGCACAAGAACAGTACTCTCTCTCTCTCTCTCTCTCTCTCTCTCTCTATATATATATATATATATATATATATATATATATATATATAGAGAGAGAGAGAGAGAGAGAGAGAGCTAGCTTAAGCCAAGAGGGAATATTATAGCATTGATGTGGAGTCATGGGTGACATCACTAAAGGATGATCCCTCATGGCGCAACATGATCTTGAGTATTCTTTTTTATAATATCACTATAATAGGCCTCAATAATACCTACCACAACTATAAATTTTAGAAGTAAAAAATAAAACATAATTATAATACCCCATAATTTAGGATTATTTTTTAAAAGAAAAATAAATAAATTTTGGGAAATGTTTATTTATTGATTGATTATTTAAATAGAAATTGAGTGTAAAAAAAATTATATTTGGAATAGTACTGATGGAAATAATATTGGATTATTTAAATTAATCAAATAGTAAATTACTATTGTGTCGGTGACACTATTCAAACATAGGATTCTTTGAAAAAAAGGAAGAAAGATTATTAAATACAATATTCTTCTTCATCCTCTCATTCTCTTATTTCCTCATCATTTTCACTATACAACTCAACCCAAAAACTGAATTCAATTTTCACCCAAATTGCACAATTGAAAAGGTCAACCCAGTGCACGAGGCTCCGATCACAACGGGGTACTGGGAGGGGTAGATGTACGCAGACTTACCTTTGTATATGTAGAGAGGATGTTTCCGTGACTCGAACCTATGACGTTCAGGTCACAATGGGAAAATCTTATCTAAATTACACCATTACATCTCCCAAATTATTCTCTTTTATCCTAGCTAAATTATATTTTTCTAGAAATAATATTTGGGACAACTTTGGATCAACTCCAAAAGATTATTGGAGGCCTAGCCAACTACTTTTCAGGAAGGATTTCTTCGACATATTTGGGAGATTATTTTAAATAAATTGAAGGACAATTTTGAATGAATTTCTTCTACAATAGTTCCTTATTATTTTGAAAGGTTTGCTTCAATTGAGGTAAGAGAATTCTCCTCTCTCCTATCATGAGATATATAGTATTTTCAACCTAAATAGTTTTTTTTAATATAAATTGTAAAACTTATATAGAGATAATTAAGGTTTATATTGTTTTGATCACACTTTTATAATTTAATATTTTTGGTAAATAAATTAATGAATACAATTCGTGAAATTTTATAATTGATTAATTTGGTGTAATTTAGTATAATTGAATTGGATTATGAATTGAATATTCTTGGTGTGATTTAAATATTAAATCTAACATTGAATGAATTATGTGTTGAAAATCATGATCATAGATCAAATTCATGTCTTATTATTTTGAATTTTATTTTTCATACTTTTGAGAATTGGGGTTCTAATAAATATTAACTTCTTAATTTTTGGGTTTATGAATTACTTTGAATATCTCAGATAGTCTCAAATTTTTAAAAAATAGTAACTATGCTAAAAAATTATGAAACTTCATATTCTTATGTAAAATATAATTTTATGAACATTTCATGTTTTAACAAAATCCCAAAAATATCATTAAGGAACTGAAAAATGAGAAAAAATAGAGCTAAATTTATCGACGTGTAGTAATGTTATAGAAAAGTGAATCATCTAAATCCCTCTAGGCATAAATTAAGACGTGTCCCGTGTTTTTGTAGGAAATCATGTTTTGGACAGCTTTCATATTTTAAGTTTCTCCAAAATTCGATTAAAAGGGGAAGGTATGAACAAATTATTATTCTCACATCATTATATTTACAATATCCTAAATGAGTACAATTCTAATTTATGGGCATTGGAAAATATTTCTAAAATATAATTTTTTACGTGATGTGAGTGGAATAAAATTTTTCTTTTTAATTTTTGTGGAGAATCTATGCCTCATCCCCCTCCTTTTAAAAATAGTATAATATTTAGAAGTAATTTAAGGGGATTTGAGAACATAAAGATAAGTATAAAAGATGTTGGAATACATTAGTGACGCGTAAAATTTAAATTGTGGAATTATATCGGGAGTGGATAAATATTACTCTTATGTTGATGATCCTGCGGATGTGGGAACTTTTATTATAATTGTTATTATGGATATGTTGGGCGGATAAGGTGGTTTCATATTATAGGGCTTGGCGGCCCCAAAGGGAACTAAAGGCCAAACACGATTACGATGAGTTTATTATTGGTGATGTTTGAGCTAGATAAGTTGAAGTTGTATTTGTATTTGTAATGGAGATTTATTCATGTTATGAATTGCATTTTATTTCATATGCGTGAGGGCCTAGATATGCCCAAGAGCCTTATTTATCAATAAAATATTTAAATTCATTATATATTTGTGAGATACGTTATGCATTGTGAGACCCCTCGACAAATGCAAGGCTAGTCTCAATTTATAATTTTGTATAACAATTAATTTAATAACTATATAATTATTATTTATATTCATGATTGATATTTTTACTATTAGAGTGCCTTGAATATCTTGTTACGATGGGCCTGATCTGTCGCATAGTCTTCGGTGCTCCAGTGTACCCGACCTAGTTTTCCAATCGAGTACCTAGTCTTTCATTCATGTCGTCACCGAGTTTTGGAAATGTAGGTCTTGAACCTACTTTAGTTCTATTTACTTTATGTTTGAGATATGTAAGGTTAATGTATTTCTAGGATTTGTACTCGAATTTGTAGATCATATGATTATGAAAGATCTGACATGTACTAGTTCTCAATAGATAATTTTGACGCTACGTAGTGGTGTGATTGATACCATTTATTTTATATGATCAATTCAGGATTTCTTATATTGTTCTCTATTTTGATTTATTTTTATTCACTGATTTTATTGCATGCTAAGGATGATATTTATATTAAATCAACAAGCCGTTTTATTTAATAAATAGACTTGATCAATGTAATTATTAAAATTATGAGGCATCACAGTCGGGTATCAGACCGTGGTCCAAGAGAATGTAGGTTCCATAGGTTCACCTTAATCGTCCGCATAGTGTTTTATGATACACCATTCTTTTTGTAATCATTTTGAAAGATGCATAATACTAGTCAGCATTTCATGTCATATTATAGATGGAAATAAAGAGGACGAGTCATTTAATTGCAAGCGCTGTATAACTACAACTCGCAGCACCCACACCACCTACAACACTCTTTCACCCCATATTAACAGTCCCAACACCAGACGCACAAGGATAGTTCCATATCGGAGCCCCTCAACTCTTAAAGTTAATTTCACAGGAGGTACAAACAGTGGTAGCTATAAGGAAATAAGAGAGGCCAGCTGAGGGCCTACAGCCAACAATATGAGCTCCCACGGCTGAGTGGGAAAAGGTCATTTGGGAGTTTATGAAGAATATCCCACCAACATTTTATGGGTCTGCAGATTCGTTGGTGGCAATATAATAGCGTAGGGTCTTTAAGCATCACTTCAAGCTTCTATCTTCCATCGAGGTGAAAAAACAAGTTTTGAATACCTTTTATTTTATAGAGGATGCACTTCATTGGTGGCAGATTTATTGAATAAGAAGATTTATTGTTTAATTAGGGGTATTATTTACCCTATTCGCCAGCTTCTGAGAGAAAACCCAACATATGAACTAATAATGAGTGTGGCACTTACTCTTTGTCGAGATCGCACTGAACATAAGAAGATGTTTGACAAGGTACGACAAGCTAATGGGACCAAGACTGACGGGGGAGTAGGTGAGGACAAAAGGGGAGGCGAGGGACAAAAGAGCCAAGGGTAGTGATAGAATTTTTTACCTAATTAATATAGACCCCAGCAACAGGGGCCTCCTTAAGAAGGTGGTGGGAAACAACAACATCACCACCGGTAGTAACATGTGTGGATCCCTCCCAATCTATTCATGGGAGTTTTCTTAAGGTGTAGAGGTACAGTACATAAGGCCGATGCATGTCTAGTGACATGGTCATTTAACAAATACAGTAGGGTCGGGGATAATAGCAAAGACAAAGGCAAGGCTAGTTTAGGGTTTAACAAGGACACTTCGGTTATGGCTAGTAGGGACGGTATAAGCAGGACTATGGGCTCAAGGATAGTGTAAACATGACTAACAAGGCTTTAGACCAATTATTAGCCACAAGAGCAACACAAGATGCCTATTACGGGTTAGCCAGTGATATTTCCACCACCACCACTCATCGTAGCGCCTTAGACTTAGCTACATTATGGACGTGTCTATTAGGATGGACCCAACGATGACCCAACACCTATTTAATTAGGTGATTGATGGTGTATTTTCATTTCACAGAACTTTAGCCAGAGTTTTATTTAATATAGGGGATACACACATTTTTTTCATGACACTTTGTGCAAATATTAAGGATGATTATGACTCCATGAACTAGAGTATTATACATAGCTACCCCTTTTAGGCATATTGATTCTTATTACTGAGACTTGGGAAGGTGTATGCATTGATATGGTAGGCTACACTTTGTAGATATCTTGTTGGTTTTAGATAACCAAACATATGATCTTATATTGGGGATGGATTGGCTATATACTTAATGGGAACAAATAGATTGTGTAGGTAGAGCCATTATGTTTGCTATATCGGGTCAAGAGATGTATTTGATTGATATTCCTAGACGTGAGGGTGTGGCTACTACCCACTTGTACATTATTCATGAGAAGACCCAGGAGGAGATCAAAGTGTCCTTGGGTATGATTCTAGCAGTTCAGAATTTCATTGATGTGTTCGACGAGATATTAGATTTACCTCCAAGTTAAGAGATTGATTTAATAATAGACTTAGTACCGAACATGAAGTCGATAGCTAGAGAATTATGTCGCATAAGTCTCATGGAGATGAAGGATCTTAGAGGTCAGATTAAACAATTAATTAAGAAGGGCTTCATTTAATGCAACACTTCACCTTGGAGTGCACCGATTTTGTTAATAAAGAAGAAGTATTAGTTTTTGTGGTTATGTATCGACTACCGCAAGTTGAATAAGTAGACAGTGAGGAATAAGTGCCCACTTCCAAGGATCGATGATATTTTCAATCAGTTGGAAGAAGCTCTATTTTTTCAAGGACTAATTTGCGATATGATTGTCACCAGTTGAGGGCGAAAAAGGATGATGGGCCCAAGATAGCCTTTTTGATTCATTATGAGTCTCATATTCGAGTGATGTTGTTTGGGTTGACTAATGCTCTAGCTGTATTCATGGACTTAATGAATTGGGTGTTCCAAATGTATTTGGACCAGTTCGTCATAGTATTTATTGATGATATGGTGATTTATTCACGAACAGAATAGGAGCATAGACGACATTTTTGAATTGTTGTAAAAATGCTACTAGAGAATAAACTTTATGCAAAGTTCTACAAATGTGAGTTTTGTAAGAAAGACTTTAAGTTTTATGGACATGTGGTATTGGTGAAAGGATTATCTGTGGATCCGAGTAAGGCGTCAACCATATTGGTTTGGAAATAACCCACTACACCTGTTGAGGTCTGTACCTTTTAGGGATTGATGGTTATTATCGATGATTCATCCGTGGTTTCTCAAAGATAACAGAACCAATGATCGAGTTAATGAAAAAGGGTTCCCCATTCTTTAGGATGGATAAGTGTTAGTACGCGATTGAAACTCTTAAGAAGAAATTTACTTTTACATCGGTTCTTTCTTTCCTTAAGCATGGAGTAGAGTTCTTGGTTTCACCGATTCTTATCTGCATGAATTAACTGGGCTTTTGACATAGGAGGACAAGACAATTTATTATGGCTCTCGTAAGGTTAAACCACGGGAGGCTCATTATCCAACTCATGACTTATAGTTAGTAGCCATAGTTTTTGTTGCATGCACGGAGGCAATATCTCTGAGGTGAGAAGTTTAGGCTCTCCAATGATCATAGGAGCCTACAATACTTATTTACTCAGAAAGATTTGAATATGAGGCAATGCAGGTGGTTCAAATTCATTACAAATTACTAGTTCACAATCCACTACCAAATGGGGAAGGATAAAGTGGTAGCTTACGTGTTGAGTCGATGACCCAATGGTAGTCTCTTATTTCTTCCGATTGTCGAGTGGATCTCCATAGAGATGATTGGCGAGTTAACTAGGGAATTAATGAGTATACTAACAATTACTCTAGAGATCGTGCTACATGTGGTCGAGGGATAATAACGGGATGAGATGTGTAAGAAAAAGGTAATAAAGCTTCTCACTACCGGTGTACAAATCTTTTTAATAGGGTCCGATTGTGAGTTTGGACGAGGAGTTGAGGTAGGAAGTTATGGAGTAAACAAATGGTTCACATTTTATGGTAGGGATAAAATGTACCAAGATATGAAGCCACAACATTGGTGGACTGGTATGATGAATGAGTGGCCGAGTTCATATTGAGATGCAATACTTTTTAGTTGATGAAGGTAGGCCATATGCTTCAGTAATTACCCATTTCTGAGTGAAAGTGGGATAGTATCTTAATGTATTTGATCACGGAGCCTACCTTTGACACCTCAACAACATGATTCTATTTGGATGATTCCTGATCGTATCACAAAGGTGGCTCGGCTTTTGGTCGTTCATATCGATTATTCGACCGAGCATCTTAGGAATGTGTATATGTCCAAGATAGTTCGACTGTAAGGGGTTCCGTTTTCGATCATTTTAGATCAGGGCCCTACATTTATGTCACATTTTTGGAAGTGTTTCTAGCAGGCCATAGGGTTTAGGTTGCACCTCTGCATGACATACCATCTATAAATGGATGGAAAAATTGAAAGGGTCAGTAAGGTGTTAGAATATATATTATAGGCATGTGTAATGGACTTCAAGGGCATTTGGAAGTCCTATTTTTCATTGGTGGAGTTTATATATAATAATAGTTATCAAAAGTCAATTTCCATAGCCCCTTTTGAAGCACTTTATGGGAGACCTTGCAGATCATAGGTATATTAATTAGACCTAGGTGAGGGTAGATAATTACGAATATAATTCAACAAAAATACTACCAAAAAATTAAGTTCATCAGAGAGCAGATTAAAGTCGCCTAAGATAGGCAAAGGAGCTATGCCGATAAGCATAGGAAATAAATGGAATTCCAGGGGGAGAGTAGGTGTTACTGTGAGTTTCTCCTGTGAAGGGGTGATGAGGTTCAATATATGGGAAATTAACCCCTTTATATTAGGCATTTCATGAGTACCAAAAAGGTAGGAAAGGTTGTGTATCGTTTAGCATTTTCGAACCACCTAAATCATGTGCATAATGTGTTTCCTGTTTTTCTACTTCGTCCGTTTTTACACTCTAAGGTCTCATATCAGCATATTGATTTGGGAGAGATTGTGTTAGACTCATATGCATCATATATTGAGCAACCGATGAGTGTTTTGGATCGACTAATAAAGAAGTTGCATTCCAATGAGATACCATTAATACGGGTACATTGGAATAAGCATAATGAGGATGAATCCACCTGGAAGCATAAGGATTTGATGAGGCAATAGTTCCCCATCTGTTTTGAGTCATTTATATGATATGTAGTATTTTGATCATTTACATGAAGTGTTAGTATTTAACTAAATTATATGAGGGATTACTACTTTGAAAAAGTTAAGTGTGGTGTTATTTGTGAATTTCGAGGAAGAAATTCTTTTGTTAGAGGGTACGATTGTAATACCCCATAATTTAGGGTTATTTATTCATTAAAAAATAAATTTTCAGAAATTTTATTTGCTGATTGATTATTTAATTGGAAATTGAATTTAAAAAAATTATATTTCAAATAGTACAATTCCAGATAGTACTATTCCGAATAGTACTATTTGAAATAACATTGGATTCTTTAAAAAAAAAATCCAACTAGTAAATTACTATTCTATCGGTGGCACAATTCAAATATAGCATTCTTTAAAAAAAACTTAATCCATTTTTCACTCAAATTACACCATTATATCTCCAAAATTATACTCTTTTGTTCTAGCCAAAACTTTATTTTTCTAGAAAACAATTAGGACAACTTTGGATCAACTCTAAAGGATTTTCAGAGGCCAATTCAACTACTTTTCAAGAATGATTTATTCTACATATTTGAGAGATTATTTTCATCAAATTGAGAGGCAATTTTAGAGAGACTTTTTCTACAATTCTTCCTTATTATTTTTAGAGGTTTTCTTCAATTAAAGCAACATAATTCTACTCTCTCCTCTCATGAGATAAATATTGTTTTCTACCTAAATAGTTTTTTTATTAATTCTAAAATTTATGTAGAGATAATTAAGGTTTATATTATTTTGATCACACATTTATAAATTTTGATTTTTGGTGAATTAATTAATGAATCTAATTCATGAAATTTATAATTAATTAATTTTGTCTAATTTGGTATAATTGAATTGGATTATGAATTGTAAATTCTTGGTATGATTTAAAAGTTAAATCTAATACCGAATAAATTATATGCTGTAAATTATGATAGTAGATTAAATTCATGTTTTATCATGTTAAATTTTATTTTTCATACTTTTAGAAATTGGGGTTCTAGTAAATATTAGCTTTTTCATTTTTGAGTTTATGAGTTATGGTGAAGATCTTTGATAGTCATTTTTTTTCTAAAAATAGTAACTATGCTCAGAAAATTATGAAACATCATAATCTTATGTAAAATATAATTTTCTAAATGTTTCATATAGTAAGGAAATTCAAAACTGGTGATTAAGGACCTGAAAAATGAGAAAAACGGACTACGTATATTTATCGGCGTGTAGAAACGTTATTAAAAATTGAATTTTTTAACCCCTATAGTAGGCATAAATTGAGATGTGTTAGGTGTTTTTGTATAGATCATGTTTGCAATGACTTTCATATTTAAAGTTTTCCCAAAATACGATTATAAGGTGACCATATTAAAAAATTTATTATTCTGGTAGAATAATGTTTCCAATATCCTAAATAAATACAATCCTAATTTATGGGCATTAAAAATATGCATAAAATGTATTTTTTATGTGATGTGAGTGGAATAAAGTTCTTCTTTTTTAGTTTTGTGTGGAATCTATGTCTCACCCCCTCCCTTTTAAAAGTAGTATAATATTTAAAAGTAATTTAAGTGGATTTGAGAACTTAATGATAAAGTATAAAAGACGTTGGGATACATTGATAACGTGCAAAATTTAAATTATGGAATGATATTGAGCGTGGATAAATATTACTCTTATATTGATAACCCTATGCATGTGATCACTTTTATTATAATTGTTATTATGGATATGTTGGGTAGATATGGTTGGTTCCGTATTGTGGGCTTGGTGACCCCAATGGGAGATGGAGGCCAGAAACGATTGCGATGATTTTATTATTAGTGGTGTTTGGAGTGGATAAGGTGAGTTTGGATTTGTATTTATGATGGGTATTTAATTATATTATGAATTTATTTGTATTTCACATGTGTGAGGTCCTAGATAGGCTTAGGAGCCTTAGTTATCAATAAAATATTTAAATTGATTATATATCTGTGAGGCATGTTATGCATTGTGAGTTATGTACCATAAATATGGAGTATGATATGGACCAATGGTAATGTGAGACTTGTCATTATAAGGTCTTCATCTCACTCATTAAACGTGGTCAGCTCATCATCTCTTTATTCTACTCAGAGTTATTCTTGGTCTCTCAGGTATCCGACCACAATAATTTGATGTTAATAGTTAAAATCACCAAATCACGTGAGTGTTACAGGGAGAAATATGTACAACTCCAGTTATGCACATAGGTTAATCCCTGAACCTGATTGTAACTACATATCATTAACCATTCCTAGAATGTAGAAGGTGTAATTGCATTAATTATAAAGTCTCTCCACCTATCCACCTATTATCTCTCTCCTATAAATAGCACAAATGCCACTTAAGGGAACACATGAGATCAATACACTTGTCACTCATATAGAGAGAACTTTGAGAGCTTGTATCAACTTTTCTAATGATTAAATGGTACACGCTTGCACAATACTTATGGACGCAAACACCATATTAGCCAAACCACTTTAATCCCCTATCTCTATCTTAATTTATCACATCTCTCTTTGATCCAGTCCATTAATATCTTAATCTGTTATTGATTATCATCGGTGTTTATCAAGATGGCTCTTTAATCTTCATTAAACCACATACTAATTTTAGGCAATAACAAATTAGTACTGTTTGTGGGAATACGATAAGACATTTGTAATTTCCTTTCGTTTTCCATCCCTAAACCCTTGATCCGTGATAATTTAGATACCTTATAACATAAATCCCTGAAGATGGAAGAAATTCTAGGGATCAATCGTGCAAATAAATAATTACACTTTTAACCCCTGTTGGAATGGGGGACATACAAGGAATATTTATGAGCTTGGCTAGATGATAAGAAGAAATGTAATAAAGAATTACGAAGCTGACGCAAAAACTCCAAGGCGAAAAAGGAAAACCTGAAGGAGAACCTTTCAACCTTGTAGGAGGCGAACATTTAGGCAAAAGTGTGGAAATGCCACCTATATATCCTCGCTAAAGAGTATGGCATACATACCATACGCGAGCATTAGAGAACCCAAAAAGACTAAGTGGAGGTTGAGAGAAATAACGGAGTAGGTCTAAATATTCTGAATCTCAAAATGATAGGTTGTACAATACGGGGGTTACCTCATCTCTCAGAAATACTGGTTTTGATTACGAATAATCCATCTACGAAAAGAGGTATGGGTTACTGGAAAGGTTGATCAGAGGTTATAAATTTGATCATCTTAGACCATGAGTAATTAGGAGGTGATATTGAAAAGATCCCATTGGGTATAGACAGTAATAAGATGAATCAATAAGGTCTTCCATCATGTGATAAAGTGTTTGGACAGACTAGGGATATTAGATATGGGTTGGCATACACCAAACATACTTTTAGGAAAGAGAGTTCGGCACAATTTCATGGTCGACTTAGCAAATCCATGACGACCATGACTGGGATAGGCGATCAACCTTAGAAGGGGTCAATTTAATGTTTGTAAGATCGACTAAGGAAATTGCTAGATCAAAGGATCCTTTGGGTGGAGGGTTTTTGAAAGGATATCCATTTACCCCATCAATTATGAATTATCCTACACCATCTAAGTTCAAACTACCAGTTGTGATGCCTAAGTATAATAGCAAAATGATCCAGTGTTTCATGTAGAGCAATAGCAAGCGACCATTGATATTTATTCTATCCTCGACAAGATGCATTGTTGGGCATTCTCAAAAACAATCATGAGATCTGCACAGATCTGGTATAATAGCCGACCACGAGGACAACTTTCAAACATCAAATAACTTGCCAATCTCTTCATCAATAACTTTTACTTTGGTAGCAAGCCTGACAAGAGTGTGTCCCATCTGTGGAATGTACAAAAGAACACCGACGAGACAATTAGGGAGTTCCCCCTTATTTTAACGATGAGAAGTTTGATGTTATTGATTACCACGAGAAGACCACAATTACAACCCTAATGAGTGCTCTACTTCCAGGGAAGTTGTATTGGGCATTGGATAAGAATCAACCTAGGGCGATGAGACGGTTTCTAGACAAGGTCGAGGAAATTATGAACGTCGAAGAGGCTATGGGTACTAAGAAGGTTAGTAGATCCAAACCCATTATCAACAAAATCTCGAAGAATAAGGAGAAAAAAAGACAAGGGGGATAACAAACCAAAGAGTTATGATGAGTATACTCAGTTGACATTGGGTATCTACCACATCTTAGAGGATATTGGTGGAAGAAAGACTTAAAATGGTTTGCGAAATAGAAATATCCAAAGAACAGAAGAGATAGGAGCAAATAGTGTGAGTTTAATATAGATCACAACCATAATATTGACATTTGATTAGCCTAAAGAACGAGATAGAACATTTAATCCAAAGAGGAAAATTGTCAAAGTTTGTACACAAAGGAGGGCGAACTGAGAACATTGATGAATAGAAGCCCAGGAGGCAGTCAGAGTCTCCCTACAGAAAAATTGAAGAAACGAAAAGGGTAAGGGATGAAGATTTAGAAGATGATATAGACCTCCTTAGTAGGCCCAAGGATCCTGTACATGAAGTAAAAGTACACTCTTTTAGTTATAACTTCATTACAGGAGGAGATGTTGGAGGACGCGATGATCTCTTAGAGAAGAAATACTATCTTAATAAAGCAAAGGTCTGCGATCATATTAGAGAGATCTACTTGATAGGTAGGGGTGGGCACAATCCGATCTGGTCCGGGTTTTGGTCACTTTTAGTATCAGACCACATTATTCAGTTATTTAATTGGGAAGACTGAATTCAGACCGATTTAATTGATTTAGCCTATATATTCCGTCTAAGCTATTTTCGGTCCGGTTCGGGTAGTAATCGGTCCAGATTTACATTTCTTTAGTGATTTTGTCCGATAAAAATTCATAATTTTTTTGAAAAAATAGGGGCTGTTTTGAACCTTTTAGGTTTACTGAATAGAGATTAAGCAAAATAAAAAAAATAGATCTAGCAAAATAAAAAATAAAAAACGAAAAAATAATAACTTCTGCAGGTTATACCCCCCGATTACACAAATAAGTTTACTGGATTGAGCAAAATAAATTATCAAAACTCTCATTTTTACCCTCTGTGATGATTTCGCAGATAATAAGTTCTACAGGTTATACCCTCTGTGATGATTTTTTGCCAAAGTAGAGATCGAGAAAAATAAAAAAAATATGTATCACTAAAAATATGTTTAAACAATAATTGAATATATCTTACCGGCGTATGGTTGAAGGAGGGGGGAGGTGGAGGGACCAGTGTATTATAAGCGCCCGTGGAGAAATCTGGTGGAGGGGCTAACATATGGTTGAAGGAGGGAGATCGGTGGTGGGCAGAGGGACGAGAATGGAGGGAGGATGAGGGAAATCGGTAGGATTTTGGAGAGGTGAGGAGGGAGATCTCGTATGAAGCCTACAGGTGAGAGGAGAGAGTGTTTGAGTTTGAGACATTGAGAGTGTATCCGTGAGGTGAGAGAGAGTGAGTCTTGTTAGGGTTTAGATTTAGAGAGTTAAAAGGTGAGAGAGAGTGTGTCGTGTGTGTGTTTTAAACTTAAGTAATTAGACTTAGTGCTTAGTACTCAGTTAGTAATAGTAATAGTAATAGTAATAGCGCATATATATATATATATATATATATATATATATATATATATATATATATATATATATATATATATATAATGCAATCCGGTCCGGTCTAGGGATCGAATTAAAAAGGCTGCCCGAGGACTGACCCGAATAATGCAGGTCTTTTGAAATAAAGACCGAATTTGGATCGAATTAAAAAATAGCCCTTATAAGTGGGTTCGGTCCGGTCTAATCGATCCAATCGGTTCGATTAGTTTTTGTACACCCTTACTGATAGGACTGTGGATACCCATCCTAGGAAGGTAAACAAAGATAGACTTGTGGCCAACTTCTCTAAAATGATATTTTCGATGTGTTATACCCAACACCCAATAGTCCTCTCTATAATGGTATATGAAAGAAAATTAACAAGAATTCTTATCGACAATGGTAGTTTCGCTGATGTTTTGTTCAATAACTACTTCAAAAGTCAGAGGTTGAGGGACAATAAGATTAAAGCCTATCATCGATCGCTTATCGATTTCTCAGGGGAAAAGATATATCCTTTAGGAACAATGAGTTAGAAGTTATGATTGACACATAGCCCACCCACATAATTGAAACGATCCATTTCTTCGTCCTAGACAAGAATGTCCACTCAATGTATAACCTTATTTGTTGGCAGGGTAGGGATGAAGAAATTTGAAATAGTATCCTCCACTATACACCAGTGCATGAAGTTCCCCATTCATTATGGGGTCGTTATGGTAAAAGGAAGTCAACAGGAAGATAAGGAGTGTAATTATACTAGCATAATAGGAGGAAAAAAAAAATGAAACATTACTACCACATTTAAATGTTGGATCCCCACAATGAAGAAATGATGGCTAAAGGGTAGTTCGTAGAAGAGATAAAATCAATTGTCATGGATGGTAAACACCCAAAGAGGACGGATCAGACCGACTCATCACTAGATCTTACCCTTAAGAAATATTGGTTGATTTTATTAAGCAACGGAGGAGCATGTTTTCTTGGAGTTATGAGGGTATGCCAGGGATTATCCCAGATTTCATCTATCATGAAATAAGCATAGCCAAGGAAGCTAAGCCGGTCTAATAGAAATGACATGTCTTTATCTAGGAGAATAATATGGACGCACAAGAAGAAGTAGAGAAGTTGTAAAAAGCAAACTTCATAAAAACGTTTAAGTATCCAGAATGGCACTCAAATATGGTGATGTCAAGAAAACAATAACAAGTGGTGTATATGTGTTGACCTTATTGACCTGAACAAAGCATACCAAAAGGATCAATATCCTTTTCCCTAGATTTATTAGTTAGTCGATGTTACTTTAAGACATGAGTTTATCAGTTTTCTGAACATTTACTCAAGATACAACCAGTTTAAAATAAAACCAGAAGATCGGGATAAGACTTCATTTATTACAAGTATAGGTACCAATTATTACAATGTTATTCCTTTCGGTCTGAAAAATGTTGGAGCGACGTACCAAAGGATGGTAAATAAAGTATTCAAAGAACAGATTGGCAAAAACATAGAAGTGTAATTTGACAACATGCTCACTAAGAGCAAAATGGCTATTGGCCATATTGAAGATTTGGGGCAGATATTCGACTAGTTAGAAGAACAAAAACTGAAGATCAACCTAACAAAAAGTGTTTTTGGAGTATGAGAAGGGATATTTCTAGGCTTCATATAAATCAAAGAGGCATTTTGGTCAACTGAGATAAAATTTAAGCACTAATCAACATGAAGTCTCCGCTGAACAAAAGGGAAGCACAAAGGTTAACAGAGATAATGGCTATGTTAAATCGGTTTGTTTCGCGATATATCGACAAGTGTCTACCCTTTTTTTAAAGTATTAAGAAAGACATTTGAATGGAATGATGAATGTGAGGCACCATTTTTAGAGTTGAAATATCTAGGATCTCCACTCTTGATTTCAAGGCCCAGCATAAGGGAGATTCAAATCAGCGATCATCTCGTTGTTATGCCAACAATAAAACGAAGTACAAAATCTGATTACTATTGATAAGCACCCAAAAGTGTATATTTTATAACCCGAATAGACGTATTTTAATTTCTAATTCTCAACAAAATTGGGTCTTATACGCGTAAATGTTAATGTGCAGTCTTGATCTCCATTTGAGGAAGTTCGATGTTTATTTCAAGGCAAATGTGAGATTTATGGAGATAATTCCCCAACCCTGTACCTTACCCGATCCTAAACCGAGCCTAAATTTTAGAATTGATATTATTGAGTCATGTATATATTTTTAGGAATTTTTATATTTGTGTGATGCCCGAGTTTTTATTATTATTTTTATATTTGTTATAGGTGTGCGTTTTAGTTTTATTTAATTTTTATTTTTATTTGATTTTAGTTTTTAGTATTAGTTTAGTTATATTTATTAGTATAATTTTACTTTGTGTCTTTTATTTTTAGATTAGGGTTTTGATATTATATTTTTTTTAGTTTTATTTTAATTTATCTTTTTAGATATGTAAATATTTAGTTTTTATTAGATTAGCATTTTAATTTTAATTAGATTTTAATTTTTTTATGTTTTTAGTTGGGTCTTAATTTTAATTTTAGATTAGGTACAAATTAAACACACACACACACCACACTATCCTATACTCATATACACCCAATCAACCCACTCACACCTTATCCCATATACTCACACACAACTAAATTAAACACACACACACACACACACACACACATAAACTTATCCTACACACCATTTACACCAAATCCTACAACTCACTCACACCCAAATACCATACCCCCTAACACACACCTAAACTACTCACTCACTGACACACTATCTCCCCTACACCCTCATCACACACAATCACTCCCAACTTCCTCACTATCTCACCCTCTCTCCTGCTAAACCACCATTTCTCCCAAACCCACAAACTCCTTTTCTTCATTACCCACCTAAACTCCACCATCCAAATATCCTCAAATCCAACTCGAAACCCAAGTTTAGCCCGAGATCCATCCCGGAGTTAACCCCAATCCGACGACCAACCGTCGCAGCCCAACCCCTTATACACCACCGGATCCGATCGAGACCTGCAAATAGTAACCCTAATTGACCCGTGATCTCATACCCCCTTGCCCCGACCTGCTTCGACTTCCAAAACTCGAAACTGCCAGCCACCTACAACCCAAAACCTAACAGGCCAGACTTTTGGCCATCTCCCCTTAATCCGCGACCCAACCAGCAACATCAAACCCGAGATCCACTACACCTGAAACTGACCCAAAGATGTCCAACCCGAATTAATCCAAACTCCGACAAAAACTCGAACCCGCGGCCTGCACTGCCCATATCCGAACCAACCTTGACCTAATTCCTGCTCAAGCCAAATTAATTTTACCTGCCAAAAATAAAAGCCAACCAAGTCAAACATTAAACCAAAAGCCAAATAGCAACTCACATATCTTTTAAGACTTAACCCACTTATTCCAAAAATACCGCCAACTTATTCCCTACCTTATTCTCCCAACTCTTCCACATGACCTCACCGATAACACATGTGTGCCTATTACCTTAATTACCCTCACCCAAATATCCTCACACCCCTCATGCACACTAGTGTGTATTTTCCAATATTACCCTTAGCTCCATGCCTACTACTTAAGGAAGAAAGAATACCCAAAAGAAGAAGGAACCTTTTAGGTAAAACTTTAGAGAGGAAATTTTTTAGAGAGAATAGAATTTTATTTTTAGAAATTCATTTTAGTTTTTTTGGAGTGATTGTAATTAATTGAGCAGATTGTTGCATTAATTGAAGGTTAATTGCCATTCTCTTCAAATTGGATTTGATAATCTCATCTCTAATTTTTCATCTCATGCTTTTAATTCACTATTATCTTATTATTGATTGGATGATGATTATGGAAGGATGATTAGGCTCAAATTCTTCCGAATTTATCCCCTTAATTTACGGTCTTTTACCATCTCGAGTAATGCAAAATGAGTTGAATTATTGTATTTCCTTGCTACTGACTCCTTCTAACAAGTACATCTAGTGTCGTGTATTTCTCATGAGTTTTTCAGGTATTTAAAGCATTAAGAAAGAAAGAAATTGGAAAAGCATCGAAAGAAATCAAAGAAGGAAAGTTAGAAGGGCAGTTTCATAAAATTGCAACCATTGTCTGGAAGTGAGACAATTGGAAAGTTGGAGATATTTTGATCACAAGAACACTGGAAGAAACGGCACTCCAATTTGAGCTACAGTGGAAAAGTTATGAGCATTTGAAAATGAGAAAAGTTTGGAAGAAGATCCCTGCATAAATTTCAGGGGAAGTCCGGACCTTTTATTCAAAAAGGATCCGGACCGCATAGGTAATTTGGTCCCTGTATGGAAAACAGGGGCGATCCGGACCTTTTATTCAAAAATGATCCGGACCTCCCTTGCTAAGATCAATAATTCAAAAAAGGGGTCGATCCGGACCGCCCAGTCCGAGGATCCAGACTGCCTTTGATTTTCTCGGATTTTCTATTCTTTTTCTCAGAGTTTTAAGTGGGTCAATCTCTTGAAAATTTCGGAGCTATTTGTGCTAGGTTGTTACACAATAGTAGGGGCTCAATATTTTAGTTTTCTAATGAGGGGTATAGGGTTTTTGTAGCCAAAAATCCTAATTTTACAATAAGTGAATTTGCTGTAAGGATTGCACTTTGATTTCTTCAATACAAGTAATGTTCTTCTTGTAATTTTTCAATAACTAATTAGTTTGATTGCTGGTTTGATTCTGCACTTCTCTTTTCATCTATTTTCTTTAGATTCGATGTTTTATTTCTTGAAAACCATATTTTTTTCTAATTTAATCATGCTTGGCTAATTTTCCAAGGGTTGGGATGTATGAATCCAACCCAATGTCTTTTACAAATTCTTAAAATTAATTTTTGAATCAAATAATTGATTAAATCGTGTTATGTGGTGATCACAACCTTTGTAGAACTTTTGATCCCGCTTGCCCTAGGTAATCGGGATGCTTAAGGGTTTAACGCGCATGTAGCTACAATGACTCCGCTTTATTCTTGCTTTTGATTATATATGATGCGGGCTTTAACCTCATATATATAATGCATGAGATTAATAAAGACTGGGTTTTATTGATTATTTCAATTCAAGATTTGGTTTTAACATTAGTAAATAGACAAGGGTTGGAGGATTGTAATGTGATCTATTCTTCCCATTTAAAATCTTTTTCATTTGAAAGTTCAGTTTCATAAGTAGTTAAAAAGTATTCATTAGTTAATAGTATGTTCAGTTGTTAGATTTTCATATTCCTCTTAGTTGTAGATATTCTCCTTTCCAAATCATCTTTTTCGTTTCTTTTTAGAGTCAAGTTAGGCTTCTCCATCTTTTCAACGTCGTCACGATTTTCTCATCATATTTCCCTGAGGATCGATACCTGACTTATTGGGATTATTACTTGAGCGATAGGCTTGCACTTGAGCCTATATAGCATGCACACTAGAACACATTTGTGGTGGTGTCAAGTTTTTGGCGCTGTTGCCGGGGAAGTAGGTAGAAATTTTGATTAGGTCGAGTTAATCCAAAATTTGACTCTAATTCTTAAAAAGACAAAAAAATTCAAAAAATAAAAATATGAGTATTGATAACGCCCCACGGGACAGTGACACAACCAAATTACCTTTAGATATAAGTCTTGGAGATTTTGAGAAAGAATTCGGCCCGGTGGATGGGGACCTCACTCTTGAAGTTCAATCATTTTTGGACTCATTTGGTGACCTAGATGAGAGCGACTGGAATGACAAGATAGATAAATTCATTCTTTATGAGCATACACCCGAGTCTTTTGAAAGTATGCTGAAACATGAGATTTTATCTATTAGTGATGAGATTGAGAAAATAATTCGAGCGTTTCCATCCGGTGACGCATGGTTTGTCATACAGCATTGTCACTTTCCACCACGTTCACACATGTCATTGGAGTTCTTGGATGAGATCGATGACATAAATAGAGTATCATCCTATTTGAAGCCCAATTTATCCGTTCTTAAGTTAGAGAAAAATCTAGGCTTAATGTGTCTATCGGAATTTCAGCATAATAGAATCTTCAAGTGTTACCATTTATGTTATGACATGTTGGTTCATGTCGATTTCACTCACTGCATTCATTATGTGCCTCCATATGTATACTTGTTCTATTGGGTTGACTTTCAACTGTTCAGACTTTTGATTTATGATTTGGAGGACACCACACACGGGGTTGAGTAAGTTTTAGGACAGAGGTCGTTGCACAAAGCTGAAATTGACTAAAGATGGAAATTGAAAGAAAATTGACGACTTTGGGAATAAGTGTGGAGATTAACTAATCCAGTGAGATTTTGAGCCTATCGATTTTTCTGAGTTTTTAAATCAATCCGAGTTAATGGTTAACTCAACGTTCTTTTCAGCGTTTAAAATAAGTCGTTGAAGATCTCAATACCCTTGTTTTGATCGATTACGGGAAATGTGTGAGATGGTGTCTTGAAAAATGCGTTAACATATCTCTAAACTAAATTAATCTCGACACGCATATGGTAAAATAATGAGTAATTCGGACAATGAAGTAGGCCGTCGTTTGTTTACCTAAAAATATTAGCCATAAAAAGTTGTGAAATTTTTTCCCTTTGCAACCCAATTTGAGCTTAATAAAATTTTTCTCTTTCGTTTGATAACTCGAAACACAAAATTAACCCGGAATTGTGAAATTGAAAATCCAGATATTTAGTCCTGAAAGTGAATAAAAAGGGGCAAGAAAAATAGAAGTATGCTAAAAAAAATAGCAAGAAAGAAAAGTGTGAAAAATAAAAAAAATAGAAAAAGAAGAGAAAATGAGCAAATGCCCAAAAAAGCACTAACGGACATCATAAGAATTTTTTCCAATTCCAGATTTCCCAACCATTTCCATGTTACCCAATACACCTTAAACACGAAAAGTCCTAACCGAGTCCAAATTGCGAAATTGCTTACCGCGTGGAGAGCTAAGGCACAAAAGATAATATAAGAGATTAAATGGTGTGAATTAGAGGTGATGTTTCTGTTTGCTTATAACGTTACCGTACTCCGATGATGAGATCTTTTCACAATAAATTTCCATCTTTTTAATCTTGTGTGCGTGAATTCGTGTTCCAATGCATTTAATCCTCTCGACACACAGACCGAGAGAAAATAGCCACATTTCCGATGGATTCATTTGTGAGAGTATTCCGTGAGCATTTGAATCAAAACAAAGTTTTCAAAAAGTAACGTAATGTTCGATCGTTGGAAATCCGCGGTTAAATTTCTGGCTTCCCACAAACGCACTATGATTTGAGACTCTTGAATATGAATTGGTGCTGACTATTTTCTGGAAAATTTAAATTGTATAATTTTTGAGTATTTTGAATTTTCTTTGAGTCGAATTTTGTGGGTATATTCACTACAAACCCTCACGAGACACAACTCGTCCTACTAGGGTAACTTAGAGTGTTAAAGGCTTATTGCATACTCTAAATGCAATCTCTCGCCAGCGAAAGTGGTACTCTATCCAAATAAAATGAAATTTTTGAGAGGTTAACCATAGTCAAATTCTTTTACATTTCTCGAGACGCGCAAAGTTCTAAGTTAGGGGGTTTGATTAGGCTCAAATTCTTTCGAATTTATTCCCTTAATTTTGGGACTTTTACCATCTCGAGTAATGCAAAATGAATTGAATTATCACATTTCCTTGCTAC
Source organism: Sambucus nigra (assembly GCA_949130495.1). Lineage (NCBI taxonomy): Eukaryota > Viridiplantae > Streptophyta > Magnoliopsida > Dipsacales > Adoxaceae > Sambucus > Sambucus nigra. The sequence goes on from OX422211.1 coordinate 443,574,174, forward strand.
TGATGTCTTCTAACATGTAAATCTAGTCTCGTGTATTTCTCATGAGTTTTGCAGGTATTTAAAGCATCAAGAAAGAAAGAAATTGGAAAAGCATCAAAAGAAATCAAAGAAGGAAATTCAGAAGGGAAGTTTTGTAACTTTGTAACCATTGTTCGGAAGTGGAGTCAATTGTAAAGTTGAATATACTTTGATCACAAGAACACTGGAAGAAACGACACTTCAATTCGAGCTACGGTGGAAAATTTATGAGCATTTGAAGATGAGAAAAGTTTGGAAGAAGATCCCTGTAAAATTTCAGGGGAGGTCCGGACCTTTTATTTAAAAAGGGTCCAGACCGCATAGGCAATTTGGTCCCTATATGGAAAATAGGGGTGATCCGGACCTTTTATTAAAAAAGGATCTAGACCACCCTTGCTAAGAACTCTGATTCAAAAAAGGGGGCGATCCGGACCGCCCAGCCAAGGATCCGGACCGCTTGGGATTTTCTATTCTTTTTCTCTGAGTTTTAACTGGGTCAATCTCTTGAAAATATTGAAGCTATTTATACTAGGTTGTTACAATATAGTAGGGGTTCGACATTTTAGTTTTCTAATGAGGAGTAGAGGGTTTTTGTAGCCAAAAACCCTAGTTTTATAATAAGAGAATTTGTTGTAAGGATTGCACTTTGATTTCTTCAATACAAGTAATGTTCTTCTGGTAATTTTTCAATAGCTAATTAGTTTGATTGTTGGTTTGATTCTACACTTCTCTTTTCAATTATTTTCTTTAAATTCGATGTTTTATTTCTTGTAAACCATGTTTTTATATAATTTAATCGTCGCTGGCTAATTTTCCAAGGGTTGGGATGCATGAATCCAACCCGATGTCTTTTACAAATGCTTAAAATTAATTTTTGAATTAAATAATTGATTAAATCGTGTTGTGTGGTGATCACAACCATTGTAGGACTTTTGGTCCCGTTTGCCCTAGGTAACCGGGATGCTTAAAAGTGCAACGTGCGTGTAGCTACAAAGACACCCCTTTATTCTTGCTTTTGATTATATATGATGAGGGCTTGAACCTCATATATATAATGCGTGAGATTAATAAAGACTGGGCTTTATTGATTATTTCAATTCAAGATTTGGTTTTAACATTAGTAAATGGACTAGGGTTGGAGGATTGTAACCTAATCTATTTTTCTCATTTAAAATCTTTTTCATTAGAAGTTCAGTTTCATAAGTAGTTAAAAAGCATTCATTAGTTAATAGTATGTTCAGTAGTTAGATTTTCATATTCCTCTTAGTTGTAGATATTCTCCTTTCCAAATCATATTTTCCGTTTCTTTTTAGAGTCAAGTTAGGGTTCTCCATCTTTCCAACGTCATCACAATTTTCTCGTCCTATTATCCTGAGGATCGATACATGAATTATCAGGATTACTACTTGAGAAATAGGCTTGCATTTGAGCCTAGATAGCACGAACACTAGAACACATTTGTGGTCGCGTCAAAGGCTAATATCCCAACCAAGGGATAAATTGAAGCCCCCGTGAATCCAATTGGTTTAGTTTGTTAGTTTTTATTTTATTGAATTCTTTGATTAGTAAATTTAATTCCTACTCTTAATTTTTCATTGAGAAATGAAAAATAATCCTTGAGAGAGGATTGAAAATTGTGTTGACATTTTAACATTTGATTCAAACTAGAGATAGGCTTATCAAATTGATTTAAAATGATAATATTATTTTTCACCTATTTGTATTTCATCTTGTCAAAATTAAAACTAGTTGGGTGAATATATCCTAGCGGGTGTATCATTTGATTAATTTTAATTATATTTTTAGTAGTATTTGTGGGAATTAAAATTACTTTTCTAAAAGAATATTCGTGAGAATTACCCTCTCAATTAATCAAATATTTTTGAATTCAATTAAATTAAAATAGTTCAAGCTAAATTAGTTGTGAGAAATGGGGGTGGATATACGTCCCTTGATTCATTTTCTCATTTAGTAACATTTTACTCATTTTCATGACTCATTAGCTTATATTTTTCACCCTTTTACTGTAGTTGGATTAACATTTTGTATTTAGTTCCTAGTTTAAAATTCACCTCATTCTCAAAATTGTTTTAATATTGAAAAAGTAAAAAAAAATAGAAAAAGAAAAGTCCAAAAAGAGAATAAAAATTAAATTACATTTGAATTTGCATATAGTTTCACTCCTTTGATTTGGATTGATACCTCACTTACCACTACACTTTAGTTTAATATATTTTGTAGGCATTTGATATTTTTGATTAGAGGACTTTCAAGCAATGACAAAAATACCAAAAAAATTTCTCTATCAAATGGTGTCGTTGCCATTCTAGGGAGCGTGAAGCACTTGGAGCGGATTTCATCTTGTATTTCATTTATTTTTCGCACTTTGTTGCTTTTTAGTACCATTTTTTAGAAGGCTTATATTAGGATTCTCTTATTTTGCATGTATTGCGGTGCATAGAGACACCATTTATTTTTCATTTAAATTTGTAATAATCGAAGACAAGCGTGATAGGAAAATCGGACAAGGTAGAGAGAGGGCGTCCAAAGGCGAGGAAAAGAAGCCTCTCTACCTTGGGTCGATAGGACTCCCGGGGCCGACTGAGATAGGCGTGATCTCCCCCCGGGTGACTCAAATTTTTCAGCACCCCACGACGTAAAAATCGTGGGGGGAACATCTCTTGAACCCTCGCGCCTCTCCTGTTAGCGAGTCCATATCTTATGTGTGCCCAATTAATTTTTTCGGTAGTCCATTTTAGTGAGTTCGTCCAACTTGAGAGTCCATATCTTTCCCCACATTTTCTTCCAAAAAATAAAAATTCAATTATATTTTCTTCCTTTATTTTTATAAAAAAACCAAAAAACATTTTCCTTTATTTTTATAAAAAATCCAAAAAATATTTTCCTTTATTTTTATAAAAAATCCAAAAATATTTTTTCTTCTCCTCATTTTTAGAAAAACCCCAAAAATATTTTTTTCCAAAAAAGAAAATTTTCATCTTTGCATGCGCACATGGCAACGAGTTAATCATCGATTAATTCGTTCTCGTAGTCTTTCTCCCGTCTCTTCCACATTAGAAGAACTACGTGTTCCCCTTGCTTCTTCAATACCACTAGTCACTTTGAGTTGTCCCCGAGTCGACATCTCTACTTCATCCACCCATTCACTTACCATAGCTGAAGAGCGTGCCTTACGGGACTATTTTTCCCCGATAACAGCTACACCACCATCATACATCGTTCTTACACCCACCCCGGAGGACCAATTCAAAATTCGCCCGATGACCATTTCAATGCTGCCCAATTTCCTTGGCCTTGAATGTGAGTCTCCCTACACTCACTTGCAAAAATTTCTCACGGTTTGTGCATCTTTCAAAAATTAAAATCTCGATGAAGAAAATGTTCGTCTTCGCTTGTTTCCATTTTCTCTCCATGATAAGGCATCCATGTGGCTCCATTGCTTGTCACCAGATTCTATCCATACATGGGCATCACTTGTGAATAAGTTCATGATCAAGTTTTATCCCATAAGTAAAACCAATGAGATGCGACAAGCCATTAAGTATTTTCACCAAAAGCCAATCGAGCAGTTTCGTGAAGTCTGGGGCCATTTTCAAGATTATATCAATAGTTTCCCACATCATGGTCTTAAGAAAAGTCACCTCGTCCATAGTTTTTACAATGGTATCATTCCTTCCTCTCGCACCATGATTGAATCCATGCACAAAGTCAAATTCATGCACTTAACTCCCACTATCGCCTATAATTTTCTCCTTGAATTAGGCGATGATTCCAAAGATTGGGAGGGCACCAATGAATCTTCGAGATCCGAGCCACCACGAGTAGGTAGCATTTATGAGGTAAAAATGATCCCGATTTTAAAACCTTTCTTTATGGATTAAACACTTTGACTAAGATAGTTGATGCTCTCAGTTGTTTTATGCAACAAAATGTTTCTCTTTCTAAACAAGTGATGAACGTCAACGAGTCTAGTCCTTCTTGTCATATTTGTTTAAGTCAAGATCATTTATCTCATTTGTGCCCCCTCATTCATGATGACCCTGAGACCACTATGGCACAAGCCTGTGCCTTTTATACCACTAGGAAACCCGCACCCTCGTCATTTACTTACAATCCCAATAATATGAACCATCCCTATTTTTCTTATAAGTACTACAACCCCCTTGCCCCATCACACCCACAACAACATGTTGGTGGTCCACCAGGGTTTCACCAAAACCCACAAAGGCAATATCTCCCTCATATCCAACACCACCATGCTCAATACCACCACCACCACCATTCATCATCCTTTGTCCCCCACGAAGGATCGTCACACCCTACTCATCAAATTGTCCCTATCCCGCCTCCATCCTATGAGTATTCACAACTGCTTAGTTCTAATCGAGAGTTGGTCCCCAAACCCCCTTATTACCTTCCACCCCAATCATCCACCTCCTCTATCGAGAATCTTCTCACTCAATTTATCACGACTCAATAACAAACCACGCACGCACAGACTTAAGCCTTAAGCCATCCAAAGACTTGAGCAACATCTTAACCATTTTGAGTTCGAGCGATAGAAAGTTCATTTTCCTAGTCAACCCATTCCTAAACCTAAGGGTAATGGAAAGGAGTCGGCTTATCAGGTTGGATCCACTTCCACTCTAGCTACATACTAAGCAGACATGAAAGCGGTGAGTACTCTACGATCCGATAAACAGGTTGACAATGGTGTTTTCGATCCCCGGGATGTGCAAATCCTACCCACCCAGCATTGTACATTAGAACATCTTCCTAAGGTACAACCACTCAATAAAACTACTGAAAAGAATGAGTCTAAGCCTCTTGATTCCACCACTGTCAATGTGCCCAAACCACCATTCCCTCATAGGTTGGCTCTGACCAAGAAATCCCAATAATTTTATGAGATCAAGCGAGTTTTTTAAAATGTTCACATAAACATTCCATTCCTCACCGTGATTCAACAATTTCCCTCCTATGCAAAATTCTTGAAGGACTTATGCCCTGTCAAGCGACGGACGAATGTGCCTCGTGATGCCTTTGTCACCGAGCAAGCCACGTCCCTTGTGAAGTATAAATATCCTGGTCGTCCCACTATCTCTTGCATGTTAGGAGATAAGTTCACTACTCAGGTTTTGCTTGATCTTGGGGCTAGTGTTAAATTTATACCTTATTCCCTCTACCTTGAGTTAGGTTTACAAAACATGAAACCTACACGGGTTACTCTTCAACTTGCAGACCGTTCTGTGAAAGTGGCTAAAGGAATAATTGAAGATGTTTTGGTGAAAGTGTCAGACTTTTACTACCTCGTGGATTTTATCATCTTAGACACTCCTTCTCCTGACCCAATTAATATTCCTATTATTTTGGGTCTCCCCTTTTTGGCAACTTCCAATTCCATCATCAATTGTCGAGATGGGTCCATGAATATTTCTTTTGGCAACATGACCATAGAAGTCAATATTTTCCACCTCAAACAACAAAAGGCCGATGTTGATTTTATTGATGAGGTATGTATGATTGACTCCTTAGTCCAAGAGATGTTGGATCACACCTACCCAGAAGATCCTATCCACCAATGTTTGGCTTACTATGGGTTGGACTTTGATATTAATTCCTCCATCTCCGAGGTAAATGCCTTGTTAGATTCTACACTTCTGTTGGACACTTCCACTTTGGCTACTCCATTTTAGCCTCTCCTTGTCGATACTTTTCTTTCTGTGGATGACCCAGTCAACCCCTGCCCCGATATTTCCTCGGACTCTATTTCTGCGTCTGAGTCCGATGCCTCTCCCGAATCGCCACCTAGTTTGGATCTTAAACCATTACCTATTGAGTTGAAATATGATTTCTTAGGCCCAAACCAACATCACCTATTATTATTTCTTTCGAATTGACCCCGGATCGAGAAGATCAATTGGTCCACACTCTCACTCACCATAACACTGCTTTAGGGTTGACCATTTCACACCTTCATGGTGTGAACCCCAATGTTTGTAGCCATCGCATTCACTTGGAGGAAAATACCAAGACTTTTCGTGAGCCACAATGCCAACTCAATCTGGCAATGAAAGAGGTTGTGAGAACTGAAGTTTTAAAATTGCTTGATGTCGGAATCATTTATCCCATCTCGGATAGCCAATGGGTCAGTCCCATTCATGTGGTGCCTAAAAAGTCTGGAGTCACCGTTTTAAAAAATAGTGACGATGAGCTTGTTCCCACCCGTATACAAACCAAATGGCGTATTTGTATTAATTATATAAAGCTCAATGCCGTCACTCGTAAAGACCACTTCCCTCTCCCATATAGTGATCAAATGCTTGAACGCTTAGCCGTTCATGCTTACTATTGCTTCTTTAATGGCTATTCAGGGTACAACCAAATACTCATTATCCCCAAAGACCAAGAGAAAACTATCATTACTTGTCCCTTTGGCACTTTTGCGTACTCTCGTATACCTTTTAGCCTTTACAATGAACCTTCGACATTTTAAATGTGTATAACTAGTATTTTCAGTGTCGTGGTAGAGCATTTTCTTGAAGTCTTTATGGATGATTTTTCTGTTTTTGGTTCATCCTTTGAGCAATGCCTATCTCACCTCACTATGGTCGTTCAACATTATCAAGAAAAGAAGTCGGTCCTCAATTGGGAAAAATGCCATTTCATGGTAAAAAAGGGATTTGTTTTAGGTTATATTATCTTTAGCTCAGGTATTGAGGTGGATAAAGCGAAAGTTGACTTGATTTCCACACTTCCCATTCCTAAGTCTATTAAGGACATTTTCTCCTTCTTAAGACATGCGGGCTTTTACCGGTGCTTCATTAAGGACTTTTGTAAACTCGCTCAACCTTTAACAATCCTTTTATCCAAATATGTACCATTTGTCTTTGATGAAGCATGTGTCGCAGCCTTTGAGCGCCTAAAAGCCGATCTCACTTCCGCTCCTATCATGCAACCTCCCAATTGGTCTCTCCCATTTGAGCTCATGTGTGATGCATCTCATTTTTCACTTGGTGCCATGCTTGCCAGTGAGTTGACAAACTCCCACATGCCATCTTTTATGCTAGCAAAACCCTGCATGATGCTCAACTTCATTACATGACCACCGAAAAGGAGTTGTTAGCGGTCGTGTTTTCTCTTGATAAATTTTTCTCATATTTCATAGGTTCCCCTATCATTGTGTATACTGACCATGTTGTCCTTAAGCACCTTCTTTATAAGAAGGATTCCAAAACATGATTGATACGATGAATTCTCTTACTCCAAGAGTTTAACCTTAAAATTTGCGATAAGAAAGGTTGTGAAAATGTTGTTGCCGACCATCTCTCTCACATTACTGTTACGTCTGACTGTGATCATGTTCCCATTTCTGAGTCATTTCTCGATGAACAACTTTTTTCTATCTCCACCTCGCCTTGCTATACTAAAATTGTCAACTTCCTTGTTACTGATCAACTTCCCAATCATTGGTCAAAACAGGATCACTCTAAATTCATGGCGAATGTGAAGTTTTACTCTTACGATGACCCATTTCTTTATAAATATTGCCCCGATCAAGTCATTTGTCGATGTGTTCCTGAGTGTGAACAACTCAACATTCTGTCCTTTTTCCACAATAGTACTTGTGGAGGCCACTTTGGCTCTAAGAAAACTTCTGCGAAAATTTTGCAGAGTGGTTTCTATTAGCCTACTCTTTTTCGCGATGCCCATCAATATTTCCAGGCTTGTTCCAATCTCTAACACTCTGGGCATCTCTCTCGTCGTCATATAATGCCTCTCACACCCATACTTATTGTTTAAATTTTTGATGTGTGGGGTATCGATTTCATGGGACCATTTCCCTCCTCTCATGGTTTTTAGTATATTCTAGTTGTTATTGATTATGTTTCCAAATGGATCGAAGAACTAGCTTGCCGCACCAATGACCATCGAGTTGTGGTTCAATTTCTCAAACAGCACGTATTCACGCATTTTTGATCCCCCAAAGTTATCATTAGTGATGGGGGTAAACATTTTTATAATCGAGTCTTTGAAAACCTTGTAAAAAACTATGGTTTTACCCACAAGGATGGTCTCTCTAACCACCCCGAGACTAGTGGTCAAGTTGAGGTCTCCAACCACGACATCAAGCAAATTCTTAAAAACCCCGTCAATCCTAATAGGAAAGATTGGTCCTTACTCTTGAACGACGCATTGTGGGCATACCGTACTGCTTACAAGACTTCGATTGGCATGTCTCCTTATCGATTAGTCTTTGGCAAGCCTTGCAACTTTCCTGTCGAGCTTGAACATCATGCATATTGGGCCGTTAAAGCCCTTAATTTCAATATTGATGAGGCAGGTGTCCATAGGAAGCTGCAACTTAATGAATTGGAGGAAATCAGAAATGATGCCTATGATTTGTCCAAGAAGTATAAGGACAAGATGAAGTGGATCCATGACCAAAGCATTATGCGCAAATAATTCCACCCTGGTCAAAAAGTTTTGTTGTATAATTCTTGGTTGCATCTCTTTCTCGGGAAATTGAAAATCAGGTGGTCTGGACCCTTCATTATTGAGTCAGTTACTCCTTATGGTGCCATCATCGTGAAAAATCCCAAGGATGGTAGCCTCTTTCAGGTCAATGGTCAACGCTTTTAAGCCTTTCTTAGAGCTAGGATCCATTCACATATAAGAGATTGACCTTGTTGACCACATTTATGAAGACTAACTGTTCAGTCTTGTTTGGGGATGATTCTCATCCCCCAATTTTTCTGCCACCCCATTCTCTCCTGGATTATAATTTCTTTTTGGGTGAGTTTCAATCGGTCTAGCCTAAGACATTAAACTTAGCGCTATCGAGAGGTAGCCCGTTGTTTCTTGTACTAGTCTCATCCTGTTTGGGTGTGGTGTTTTACATAACCCTATGCTTTCAATATTTATAGACTTGTACACATTTTTCTCTTATAATTTATTTAGGTTTATTTTTGGCTTCATCTTTCCACTTCATTAGTGGTAGATTCTGGTAATCTCTTTCCTCCCTGATGCACTCAATTTATAAAATCATCTTTTGAAATTATTTGATTTTTAAACCTGATTTTAAAATTTTCGTGTAGTTTCTTTCATCTCATTCATTGATGTGAATTTTTTTCTAAATATCTTATGTAATACATTTCAAGGCATGTTGCACCATGAATTTCTAGACTCAACAAAAATTACACACTTATCATGTCACTACGGTTTGGAGTTGAAGAGTACTACAATTCCCAAGAAACCCTTAAGGATCACTAGTAGAGACTTTAGCTTGTGAGATTTATGCCTTTCACCCTTTCAAAGTATTTCTCTCAATCTCTGAGTCACTAGTTGATTCAACTTGTTTTGGGTCCGCATTTAATTCGTTGTATGATCTTATTATTTTTCATTAAAAATTTTGGCTTGATCACTGAGAACGACATCTTTTTCGAGTTGTAAGAAACATGTGCCTTAAAATTTGTCCCAATCACTAGATTTTCACCCATCTACTTGACCCGTTACATCACCATGCTCTTTCATATTTCCACACCCTCACCTATCATATCCATTCATATATCATCCTTCATTTTTGAAAAAAAAAAATGGTGTTTCCAAATGTAAAATGTCCTCAATGTTGAGAGTAAAAAAAAGAAAAGAAAAATAGAAAAAAGATGAAAAAAGAAAAGAAAATTTGAAAAAAAAAGAAAAGAAAAGAGAAAAGAGAGAAAAGAAAAGAAAAAGAGAGTTTGTAGTTAGTTTTTATGTAATAAAGCCATTTGTTCTTCAAGTATAGAACACTCTTATCGCATCCATATTTTATCCATCATCCATAATCACACATCCATTACATCCTTACCTCATCATATCATTTTCATCTCATCTCATTTCCCCCTCACCCGTATACATCCATATCTTCCCTAGGCCTTCGGAAAAATGAAAGTCAACGTGGTGAATAACTCGACGTTCTCACTATAGTGATTAACATTCTTTCATGAGATCATTTTCTTTGTTAATATTCATTCTTTCGTATCTGTGTGTGAGACGTTTGACCTTTATTACATTTACTCAGCTCCTCACACACAAGAGCAATACAATTACCCTAATCTCAAGAGTTCGGTTGAGAGAGTTATATCCAGTGAGATTTTGAAGTTGAAGCATTGATTCTGAAAGGGCAATCTAGGAATTACTCTTATAATACTCGACCCGTTTTGACTGATTCACACCACACACGTTGAATTCTAGGAATGATGTGCCTTGAGTATTGACATAGCTAAACTTTGTATGCACTTCTGGCTTGTATTTCTCAAAATATTTTTCTCATGATGGACTGTGCAATTATTCTACTTCTAATAAGAGATTGACAACGGTTGCAAATAAAGAATTTTGTGGGTATATTCCCTGCAAACCCTCACGAGACACAACTCATCCTGTAGGGCAACCTATAGATTTAAAGGCTTGTTGCACATGCTAAGTACAATCGCAAGTGCCCGCGAAAGTGGTACACTTTTGGTTTCTTATCTCTAGTTCTCTTTATATTTTGCTCGAGGACTAGCAATGTTCTATTTGGGGGTGGTGTGATAAGCATCCAAAAGTGTATATTTTATACCCCGAATAGAAGTATTTTAATTGATAATTCTCGACAAAATTGGGGCTTATATGCGTAAATGTTAATGTGCAGGCTTGATCGCCGTTTGCGAAAGTTCGATACTTATTTCAAGGCAAATGTGCGATTTATGGACCTAATTCCCCAATCCTGTACCTTACCCGAGCCTAAATCGAGACTAAACCTACCCCGTACCCCATGTATGTTTAGTTTGTGCCTTTTAGATTTTTTTAGATTTCTAATGGAGTTGTTTTTGAAATTTTAGAATTTGTTTTATTGAGTCATGTATATATTTTTAGGAATTTTTATATTTATGTATCACCCATGTTTTTTTTTATATATTTTTTATAACTGTGTGTTTTAGTTTTATTTAATTTGTATTTTTATTTGATATTAGTTTTTAGTATTAGTTTAGTTAGATTTATTAGTATTATTTTACTTTGTGTCTTTTATTTTTAGATTAGGAATTTCGATGTTATATTTTCTTTAGTTTTATTTTAATTTAATTTAATTTAATTTAATTTATTTTATTTTATTTAGATTTGTAAATATTTAGTTTTTATTAGATTAGCATTTTAATTTTATTTAGATTTTAATTTTTTTATGTGTTTAGTTGGGTCTTAATTTTAGTTTTAGATTTGGTACAAATTAAACACACACACACCACACCATCTTACACTCATATACACCCAACCAACACACACACATACCTCAATTAAACACACACACACCTCAATTAAACACACACACACACAAACTTATCCTACACACCATTTACACCAAATCCTACAACTCACTCACACCCAAATACCATACCCCCTAACACACACCTAAACTACTCACTCACCAACACACTATCTTCCCTACGCCCTCATCACAGACAATCACTCCCAACTTCTTCTTCCTCACCATTTTAGTCTCTCTCCTGCTTAACCACCATTTCTCCCAAACCCACAATATCATTTTCTTCATTACTAGCACTGGCAAAATTATGGACTGGGTCTAATTTGGACGGGTCAAATATGGATTGGGCTAAATGTGGGTTGGACCAAATATGGATTGGGTTAAATGTGGGCTGGGCCAAATATGGGCGGACCAAATATGGGTTGGACCAACCCATTATTTTTCTACGAAATTAAGTATTACAATTCGAGGTATATATAAAAAAAACTCATATTTTACTCATAATTTTTTAAAATGAGTATTATATTTGATTTGTATCTTTTAAAATTGGGATCCATATTTGATTTCTTGCTTTGAAATATGGGCCCCATATTTAACTCATAGCTTTGAAATATGAGCGCCATATTTAACTCACAACTTTTAAATATGAGCCCCATATTTAGATGCTTGGCTAATATGGATTGTTTTATTATTTGGGCCACATTTTGCCACTACTACTCATTACCCACCTAAACTCTACCATCCAAATATCCACAAACCGAACTCGAAACTCGAGTTTAGCCCGAGATCCATCCCTGAGTTAACCCCAATCTGGCGACCAACTGTCGCCGCCCAGCCCCTCAAACACCGTCGGATCCGACCGAGACCTGCAAATAGCGACCCTAACTGACCCGCGATCTTATACCCCCTTGCCCCGACCTGCTTCGACTTCCAAAACTCGAAACCTCCAGCCACCAGCAACCCGAAACCTAACAGCCCCTTCCGGCCATCTCCCCTTAACCCGCGACCCAACCAGCAACATTAAACCCGAGATCCACTACACCTGAAATCGACCCAGAGTTGTCCAACCCGGATTAATCCAAACTCCGAACCAAATTACCTGAACCCGTGGCCTGCACTGCCCATATCCGAACAACCCTTGACCCAATTCCTTCTCAAGCCAAATCAATTTTATCTGCCAAAAATAAAAGCCAACCAAGTCAAACATTAAACCAAAAGACAAATAACAACCCATATGTCTTTTAAGACTTAACTCACTTATTCCAAAAATACCCCCAACTTATTCCCTACCTTATTTCCCCACCTCTTCCACATGACCTCACCAATAACATATGTGTTCCCATTACCTTAATTACCCTCACCCAAATATCCTTACACCCCTCATGCACACTCGTGTATATTTATCAAAATTACCCTTAGCTCCATGCCTACAACTTAAGGAAGAAAGAAGACCCAAAATAAGAAGGAACTTTTCAGGGAGAGCGTTAGATAGGGGTGGCCATAGGCCTGAGGCCCGCCAAGCCCGCCCAATAAAAAAATAGGGCTTGGGTAAGGTGAATAGGCCCGCAAAGCGGGTTGGCAAAATTTTATTGGCCCGATTTTTTTTCCGGGCGGGTTGGACATGAGTTCTTAAGCCCGATGAGGCCCGGCCCGAGGCCCGAAATATATATATAATATTAATATCTATATATATATATATTTATATATATATATATGTGGGGTGGGAGGGAACTTTTATAAATATAAAAACGTATACCAAGTCTTTTCATGTAGAGTGAGAAACTTTATATATGGACTTTGTAATATATGGAGTTTAAAACAGATTTTTAATTAAAAAAAATCGTCTTTAAATTAAAAAAGTAGGTATTTTAATTTAAAAAAAATATTTTAATTAACATAATAAGGCCCGATCGGACGGGCCTGAGTAAAGAGCTTTCAAATCTGGGCGGGCTTGGGATTACATAATAAGGCCCGATCTAGGCCCGAACGGGCTTGGGATAGCACTTAATTTTTCAAGCCCGGCCCGAGCCCGACCGGGCCTGCCCAGGCCCGACCCACGGCCACCCCTAGCGTTAGAGAGACGAAAAATTGTAGAGAGAATAGAATTTTTTTTTTAGAAATTCATTGTAGTTTTTTTAGAGTGATTGTAATTAATTGAGAAGATTGTTGCATTAATTGAAGATCAATTGCCATTCTCCTCAAATTGGGTTTGATTATCTTATCTCTAATTTTCCATCTCATGCTTTTAATTCACTATTATCGTATTGTTTATTGGATGATGATTATGGAAGGGTAATCTCCTAATCAAGGGATAAATTGAAGCCCCCATGAACTCAATTAGTTTAGTTTGTTAGTTTTAATTTTATTGAACTCCTTTGATTAGTAAATTTAATTCCTACTCTTAATTTTTCATTGAGAAATGAAAAATAATCCTTGAGAGAGGATTGACAATTGTGTTGACATTTTATCATTTGATTCAAACTAGAGATAGGCTTATCAAATTGATTTAAAATGTTAATATTATTTTCATCTACTTGTATTTCATCTTGTCAAAATTAAAACTAGTTCGGTGAATTTATCCTAGCGGGGGATTCATTTGATTAATTTTAATTATGTTTTTAGTAGTATTTGTGGGAATTAAAATTACTTTTCTAAAAGAATATTCAATTAGTTAATTTGTGTAGTGAGAATTACCCTTTGAATTAATTAAATATTTTGGAATTCAATTAAATTAAAATAGTTCAAGTTAAATTAGTTGTGATAATTGGGGGTGGATATACATCCCTTGATTCATTCTCTCATTTAGTTACATTTTACTCATTTTAATCACTCATTAGCTTATATTTTTCACCCTATTACTTTAGTTGAATTAACATTTTGTATTTAGTTCCTAGTTTAAAATTCACCTCATTGTCAAATTTGTTTTAATATTGAAAAAGTAAAAAAAAATAGAAAAAGAAAAAGTCCAAAAAGAGAATAAAAATTGAATTACATTTGAATTTGCATCTAGTTTCACTCCCTTGATTTGGATTGATACCTCACTTACCACTACACTTTAGTTTATTATATTTTGTAGGTATTTGAGATTTTTTATTAGAGGACTTTCAAGCAACGAAAAAAATACCGAAAAGTTTTTTCTATCAACTTAACCATCAAAGCATATCGAGAAGCGGAGATCCCATACCCAAGGCTAGAAAAATTATCACTGGTACTAAATGAAGCTTCTTGAAGGATGAAGCCGTGCTTTCAATCTTATACAATCATTGTCTACACAAAGCTATCTCAATGCGAAGTTTCTCATAAACCTAAAAAATCAGGCAGATTGATGGCTTGGGTTGTAGAACTAGGAGAATGTGACATCCAATATGAACCTAGGACGGCCATCAAAGGCTAGGCTATGGAAGATTTTATAGCAAAATTTACTTACGAAGAGAAAATATCGGAGCAGTTTTACAAAAGATAGCTTTGCCTCAGAACAAATTGAGAGACTTCTTCGAAAGTGAACTCATCAAGTCATCCAAACAAACAGACTCTTAAGGGAGATAATTCTACAATTTTTCCTGAAGTCTATATAATATTGATATATCAGAATCATTGGCCAGGCAAGAAGAAGTTGATCACGATCTAGAGCACATTAAGAAGCTTTCCAAATATAGTCAGACGGTTAGAATTTTTTTTACATAGGAGATACCTATCTGGAAGATGTTTGTAGATGAATCAACCTATGCCAATGTTAGTGGAGCAAGACTAATTATCACTATGCGAGATAGCATTGACGTGGAATATGCTCTCAGATTCTAATTTGAAGCCTTAAGTAATGAAGCCAAGCATGAAGCACTTATAGCAGGTTTTGGCCTGGCATTATCCCTTGGCATCGAGCAAATACAGTCACATAGTGATTTTTAGTTAATTGTTAATAAGTTGTTGGGATTTTAGGAAGCAAAGGATGAGTCCATGTCAAAATACCTAGGTAAAGACAAAAGTTTATTAGGAAAATTCTTATTTTTTTGGATAATGAGAATCCCAAAGGCAGAGAATGCCCGAGAAAATGCACTTGCTCAGTTGGCACTGGCGACAAGGACGAATCTACAAAGAACAATTCTAGTAGATATCCTCATACACAGGGGCACAAATGTAGAGAATGGAAGTTTTAAAGAGGTAGAGTTGGGATCGTACTGGATCAATCCCATACGAACATACTTAGAGCATGGCACAATACTTACGTACCCTAATGATGCAAGAAAACTCAAGTATAGTGCAGCAAGGTGTGTCCTATAAGGGATAATTTTGTATTAAGAGGATTCATCATACCATTTCTCGGGTGCATTCACTCAAATAAAGTCAAGGAATAAATAAAAGAAGTGAATGAGCACTCTTGTGGAGTACATTCAGCGAGAAGATCATTGATAAAGCAAGTAGCCACACATGATTACTATTAGCCCACCATAAATGAGGATTCTGCAGATTATGCAAAGAAGTGTGTTAAGGGCCAAAATGGCACCACCATCTACAAGAGTCTAGGGCTTTCTTTATGGCGATCATATCTCCTTGTCCGTTCACGATGTGGTGAATACATTTCGTCGATCCTTTACCCAAGACCATATTTTGATTCAAATACTTGGCCATTCCAATGAACTACTTCACCAAATAGGTGGAGGCTAACCCCCTGGTAGAGATGTAGGATGAAAAGTTCATCCACTTCATATGTAAGAACATGATTTGCCATTATGGGATGTCATATACTTTCATCACTGATCATGTCTCTCAATTTGACAACCTAAGAGTTCGAAGACTACTTTGTGCGATCTAAAATCCAAAAACTTCATTATGCACCCGATGCTAAATCTTGCTCAACGGTTAAAGGAGGTGGTTGGACGATGCTAAAGGAAATTTGATTAATGAACTCCAAAGTGTTCTATGGGCATGCAGGACAACGCTAAGGAATACAATATAAGAGACCCCTATTTATTGTCCTTTGGAATGGAAGCTATAGTTGCAAGGGAATTGGTATGCCCAATCAATGTGTTCTAAATTTTGACTCACGGATCTTGATCTAGTAAAGGAATTCAGAGAACATGTCTCTCTAGGTAGTATCATACCAATAGTGAACTGCTCATTTTTACAATAAAAGAATAAAATTGAGTACCTTAAAGGAGGGGGATTATGTGCTGAAAAAGGTCATCCATAAAGGGAACAAATTGGAGCTAAATCATCATGGTCCGTACAAAGTAATTATAGTTTTTCGACTAGGTACCTACAAAATTATAACAATGGAAGGAGAATTAAAAAAATCCTTGGAATACTGAACACTTAAGAAAGTACTACCAGTAGTGGAGAACATGTAATACCCTTTTATTTCTTTTAAGTCATTTCTAAGTGGTAAATAATTTTTTTATTAAATCTACATTTTACTTTATTTTATGATTTTTTATCCGTATAGGGAGATATGCTAAAACATTTCTCCCATAACATAAAAAAAGGTATAACTTCATGTATGATCCCATCAAGATGTCACGAACAAGAGGTTTTACTTCATGTATAATATTTTCTTAAAGAAGACCAAGAATAAGAAGTTCATAAAATTTAGGAAATCCATTGGAGTCATATGGACGATAAGATATGATCATAACTGCCTAAACACAAGGATAGTTCCTAACCCATTTGGTTGTCTTAAGAAACTAATAATAGTATTTGATTAAGACGACAAGATCCGCTCATACGATAAGCGACATGGCATTAGCAGTACCTAAGATTGGACAACCCTTGTTCATCTAACCTTGGTACCTAGTTAGGCAGACGATTCAGGCAACAATCGACCACATGATCATAGGCCTTAACTCCTAGTAGAACCATTTTTAGCACATATTACTCATCAAGATGACGTGACTTAAAGCTATAATAATTTGGTTACGTCTATTGTGCAAAAGATAAATAAATAAGGGGAAGCAAGTGATGAAATGCATGAATATAACGTCCCATTGTAAGTTGAAGGTTATTACAAGAATCCCAAATTATTACAAAACATCACAAAAGTAGACTATAATTGAATCATCATTCATAAGAAGGGGTTTTCTTGCTTGATGAACCTTGTAAACTAGAAGGAGGAATACTAAAGCTTGAGCAGTAATAGTCATCCATATATATCTAACCTTAAAATGACTTCCAAAATTGACTCCATCTACTAGATACAAAGGTCGTCTATCTCCATCAAGGCCATAATCCCCGAGGTGTTTTCTTATTAAACTCATTGGAATGGAATTCGGAGAAATTCATGAGGAGTAAAGCTTGAAAGGAGTATTAGGGAGATCCAAACAACCTCGGTCATGCCAGTACCATAGGTCATTATCATTGGGAAGCTTATCCACCACTAGATCATTTAGCCAACTATACTTGTAATCGACCTTCTTAGTATGATTAAGCTCTACCTCTTTGTGTATAAGGGCCTCATCATAGCCCTTTATCTAGACAGTGCGAGATTGCTTATGAAACTAAGACATTAGGTGCTTTACCTTATTACTCAACCTCTCGATGGGGGATAGCTGATTCTTAATGATTGCTTATTGGTTTGAGAGAGTCTTCTTAGTCATCTTCTTTGCAACTGACAGTGAAATTCTCCCTTGCTACTGAGAAGGTTATTCTTTTATTTTTTTTATTTGCTCGAACTCTTCTCTCGGGAAAACATTTTCCTTTTCCAAAATCGAGGCACTTTCATTCTAGTCGGCAGATATAAATTTTATTAAACCTTCAGGATTATCCTTTAGAACGTCATTTTCTTGTTCAGGCATTGCAGCAACTTTATAGCACCAGATAGTTCAACGTTAAGAACAAACTCTTTTTTTTGAATAAGTTGATGTTAAAGAAAGTAACTTCTTGTCACCACTTCTCTTTTGTAGGTCAGCCATATTTTTCTTGTGGCCAGCTTGAAGACTTTTTTTTTACTCTTTGTGGATGTATTGCATCGAAAAAATAATATTTTGATAAGTAGCATTATCCGCAACCGCTTGGTGAAAAAAGCGATGCAGATTTAGGCATAATTGTTTGACCAAAAAACACGTATCCAGTCCGAGTAGTTCTTCAAGATCTTACTCATCAACTTCACCGTGGACGGTGCCAAACAACTGGCTATGTCTTTCTTGAAAATTGCTCATCACATTGACCAAAGCTATCATCCTGGAATTGAACTGCAAAGTAAGTGGTCAAATATAAGTTTTTAGCAATGAATAAGAACACTGAGAATTAAAGTGAAGCAGTAATATGTGAAACAGAATTTTTATTCCATCATCAAAGAAGGATTACATTGGGATAAGTCTTATAAATTAAAATAAAATCAGAAAGATGAAAAGACAAAATCAAACATCCTTATATCAGGATTATTTCCCCATATGACCTTCACTATGCCCGACGATCACTTGTCATGCATTTTCACATCCATGCCAACTTCCTCTTCACCATCATCATCATTATCTTCCTCATCTATATGGGGAGGAGTGCTTGGCAAATGTAGATGAAAGAGATCATACCCTTCAGTGGTACTAACTGTTGTGAGCGTTTCATCCCTACTATTTTTTAAGAATTCCTTCTTCAGGTATTCTATTTCATGGAAGCATTGGCAAATGCCTTGTCCCATGCGTTGGTAAAGTCTTCTTCTTTATCCTTGATAGTAGAAGCTAGAGCTTCTTCAACCTCACTCTTCGCTTGCTCGACCTTAGTTCAGGAATCCTTAACTTCCTTCCTTAACTTCTCAGCAGAGGTAATAACATTATCCACCAATACCCTCTCCTCATCCAGGTTATGGACCCTCTTCTCCAAATGCTCTTTATCTTCTATTTAGGACTCATTAGACCGACGAGCAACCTTCAAAGACTTTTACAACTCATCAAAGGTGACCTAATTATCTAAGGACGAATCTTTCATCTTATAGTTCCTCGCCAAAAGTTTCTCATAGTCTATTAGGAACTGCAAAATAAATAGGTAAAATAGAACATTATTAAAAAGTAATAGGATAACATCTATTAAATAATAAATAGTTAACTTACAAGGGCCAAGTTGAGGTTATCTTACTCCAGCAACATGGTGTAAGGGATAAAGATTTAACCTATCAATCAGCAGGAAGGACCCCAATGCTGATCAAGTCGTGAGAAAGTTTAGGGCATGAGGTTACTGACTGAGTAGTGCCCTTGCCTTTGTCAAAAGTTTTTCTACCACTATTTCAGCAGGAGAAGGGGGATACCTCCTTATCCTCTTGAATAGGGATTCATGGCCCCATGGGGGATAAAAAAATCTAGAGGTCTCTTGAGACTCTAAAATCATATTTCTTATTCACCGGACGAGCAGGAGGAGGCGATCTAGTGCCAGCATGGGTGGCAATTAGATTTATGATCATTCGCTTCACCATCTCGTTTGAAGGAATTTTAGTCGGCACTAATACAATGTAAAAAGGTTCAAAGGAGGAAGAAGCTCTTTCTATAGAAAAATTATCTCCTGCTTTTGGAGAGGAACTTGAACAAAATACGGGGATTTAGAAGTAGAGGCTATCGGTTAGTCTAAGGGAATAGGCGCAAGTGGTATCTCCTCAGTAGGTCTGGATATAAACTAAGCTGTAGTTGACACACCCAATTCAAGTTACTTATAATTAAGTTTGAAAGTCAAAGTGAGTCAAACCATAAATAAATTAACCAAACCATAAACACGAGTTTAAATTCTTGAGTCATCAATGTAAATCCACATAACTTAAAACTTTTTCACAATAATAAAGTAGTTAAGCTTACCAAACTTTCTTAAGGGAAAAGTTGAAATATTACATCATTTACACTTGAACAAAATCATTGTATACCCATTCCTTTCTTACCCAACCTGACCTCCTAGATTTGGCAGTGACATCACGTTACCTAAAAAATATAAACATGGGAACCGTGAGAAAAATAGCTCAGTGAATGCATCATTACTACACTATTGCATAAAATTAAATGCAATAAATCATATCCATATAATAATGTATGAACTTATCCGGCCTATTCACAATGAATTACCAACCTTTTCGAATCATGATTCATATATCTTGTCTGTAGTAGGCGATTCTTCCCCATTCCTGGTCGAGGAGTAACCCCTTGTCTATGATACACAATCCTCCCCCATTCCAGGTCAAAGATTAACCTCCCATTTTGGTAAATCTAAATGAACAATTTCATATTCATAATATCCTGATCATAACATAACAATGTACAAATACATCCTTCTGGTGTGTACACTCACCTTGGAAACTTAATGGGCTTGTCCTTTGCCTTTGTTTGGCACTTGTTCAATGGGTTCTTATTCCCTTCCTATCTTTCTTACAACGTTAGTATCATCATAAGAATATTAATGGTCCAAAGAATAATTTAAATGTAATCCAATTCATAAGCATCATGTGATGTCATTCAAATCATTTATCATAAATGAAGTCCTATCCACATTCATGTCAAGATATTTAATATATCCAAATCATAGCATAGATCATAATCAACCATGTCAATTCAATCATGTAATTTACTAATTTATAGTTAATCAATATCCTCAATATATCAAGAATATATGGAAATATGGTTGAAAACATAACCAATTCATACTTAGCATACTTATTATCATTTTATGATTTTATATGCTAAGTTTCCATTTAATAGTCAAACGTACTTTAATTCCTTCTAAGGAATTAAATCCTTAACATATTGGGTTTTCAATTCAAAACAAGGAGCATCATATCAAGTTATTTAGAGAAAGATGTGCCCATTTATTTACTACATAACAAATCTCCCCTATAGGCTCCTTTATCATTCAGTCAACTTCCAAGAATTCTCAAAAAATTTCTACATCATCTATTTTTATGATCTTCCACTCAATTTTAATACACATATTGAATAATAACAAATTAAAGTTTCATAATTTTTAGAGTTCCTTTGCTTTTTCAAAAGCTTTATCAAACTCAGGACATATCCAAGCAGATTTTTCAAATAGCAACTATGTACCAACTTACAACCATCACCAAGGTCTAACCACAAGAATTTTAATTCTAAATTTTGGATATGCTATGCATATGTGAGTTTAGTTTCATATTCCACTAGAATTTCTCAATTATAGTAAGTATACAAAAAGTTATGAAAGTTTGAACACACAAGGGTTCTAAACAAGGCAATATAAAGGATTTATACCGTTAACTTTCTTCAAATTTGTATCTATCCATACATATACATCAATGCCTAAAAGTTAAGTAAAAAATTGATTATTTCTATCATTTCAATTATTAATACAGAAAAAATAAAAAGATTTATGGATAGAATTATCTTAGGGACTCTTATGTAATTTTCCATGGATTTTTCCCAATTTTTTCCTCACACTTTTCTTCCTAGGCTTCACAATTCTCTCTCTTCAAGCCAAAGTTGTCTCATGGATGAATTTTCTGAAGGAGGAGTTAATTCTAAGGTGTTTAAGTCGTCCAAACCATCCTCCATTTCCAACGAATCAAATTGAGACATTTGTTGTACTAAAAGACGAAATACCACTTAAACGTATGGACAAATTTGCGCTTGGTTTGTAATTTCGGTATAACCTTTTTCTTGGACCCCCGTTTGATATGTCATTTATTTTGTTACAAACCTAACTCATATATATACAAATGTATAGTTTTTACCTTAAGTAAATTATTGTATTATAAGGGTCAAAATTAGTCTCCAACATCAATATTCATACTGAAAACTTCGAAATTTTATGTTTGTAACCAATATGATATTTCATGATTTTTGAAGGTAGGATTAGAAAAAATATAATAATATAACATTTTATATATTAATAATAAATTATCCACATGACATAAAGTAAGCATAATTCAAATAGAATTTATAATAGTTATATCTGGGTTGTCATAACTTTACCCCTTAAAAACATTTCATCTCTGAAATTTAATATGAGTGTCACTTACCAAACAAATGGGGATAATGTTTCTTCACACTATGCTCCATTTCCCAAGTTCCTTCTTTAATTCCATGTCTCATACATAACACTTTAACTAAGGTAATAACTTTGTTACTTAATACTTGCTCTTTACGATCAAGAATTTCAACCTATTCCTCGATGTACGACAAGTCTTCTTTCAGTTCAGTTGGTTAAGTTTTCAATTAGTGAGATAGATCCTCCAAATACTTAAGAATCATCGACACATGAAACATGTCATGTAAACGAGATAACTCTGTAGTTAATGCTAATCTATATGACAACGTCCCAATTCTTTCTAGCACTTCATATGGTCCAACGTATCAGGGACTTAACTCTGCCCTTTTACCAAATCTCATGATGCCCTTCCACGGTGAAATGTGTAGGAATAAAAATTCTCCCTTTTGAAATTCCAATGGATACTTTATCTTATTTACATAAAAAAATTTCCTGCTTTGCAACATCTTTATCCGTTCCCGAACCATTTTAATCTTTCCAGCTGTCATATCTATTAATTCAAGCCCTAAAATTTTTCTTTCACCTACTTCATTCCAACACAAAGTCATGATACATCTCTTCCCATATAATGCTACAGAAGGAGCCATACCAATGGTGGATTGATAATTATTATTATAAGACAATTCCATCAATGGCAAATGACCATCCCAACTACCCTTGAAGTCAAATACACAAGCTTGTAACATGTCTTTGAATATTTGAATCGCCCTTTCGGATTGTTCATCTGTTTGTGGATGAAATACAATACTAAAATTCAAACTGCTTCCCATGGCATTCTATAAATCAAGCCAAAAATTAGAAATGGACATTGGATCTCAATTTGATACAATTGACACTGATGCTTAATGTAAATGAAGAATCTCATCAATGTAGATACGTGCATACTTATCCATAGTGTATGTGGTCTTAACTGGAAGAAAATGAGTTGACTTCGTCAATAGATCAATAATCAACCAAACAGAACCATGACCTTTTTATTACCTTGGTAATCCTATTATAAAATCCATCATTATATGCTCCCACTTTCATTATGGTATATGCAATGCCTTTAATAATCCTACTGGCTTCTGATGTTCCGCCTTCACTTGCTGGCATATTAAACACTTAGCTACAAATTCTGGAATCTCACGTTTCATATTGTTCCACCAGTAATACTCTTTCAAATCTCTATACATTTTGTTACCTCCATAATGCATATAATAAATAGAACTGTGTGCCTCTTCTAATATATCTTAATGATGGATCATTCAGTACATAAATTATGTTTTAATAACACAATGACTCATCATTCTTAATCTCAAAGTCATTCTCTTTACCATCATGAACTTCCCGTTTCTTCTTATTAAGGAATTCATCATTAATCTATAAATTTTGAATGCGTTCTGCCAATAAAGGTCTCACCGTAACATGTGATAATAATCCTCCCTCTTTTGACAACATTAATTTAATCCCCATCGATGCCAAGTCAAGAATATTTCTAACACGTGCATGTGACACCCTATCTAATTAAATACCGGGTGATCAGTCCTTTATTAAATTAAAAACAGAATATCCAATTGGTTCATTCTTATCATCACTGTCGATTTTTTTTTAATATTTACTAACCATCTAGTATTTGAAAAGCTGGTGCCAAATTTTAGCTTTATAATTAACATGTAACGATTTAAAAAAATTGACTAATTTAAATGTCACATTCACCGTACTAAATTAATCAACATCACAAATAGTAAAATATTTGAATCAAATAAGATATGATGGGAGGAGTAAACACACCAGTCTAAAACTTTAATACAATAATCCATAAACAAAACTAAATCCACAATTAAAAATAAAAGAAGTACAAAGTCTATGGAAACAACTACTAATAGAAGATGGGCGACTTGCCCGACTGATATAAATGAAAGGATGCATCTGATCTGAAATAAATGGAGGCGTCTACCAAATAAGTCCTGCAATCGTCCACAACAACTGTAGCAACGACAAATGAGAATGAACTCCTAAACTGAGCCTCCCTATGGTAGGGTACCTAAAAAGGTGTTTACAAAATAGATTTGGAGAATGGGTTAGAGCCCGAGTAAAACTATTTAAAAATATTTGCAAGTATTTAAAATGCATAATCAGTAGATATTATATACATGTTAGTTTCGCGACTCTCACTTGAGGTCCTCACCCCTCAACTAGTGTGAACGCCAAATGTATATTCTTAGCCCATACTAGTTATGCTACACCATCTAACTAGTTTGAGTTGAATATTTTACCACACCTTCTAAATCTTTGTGATGAATCGTATTTCCCATACATCAACTATTGATAGTTCTATGTCTATTAGACATTTATGAATTCTCTCGTTTAGGGTTAAGTTCCCACATATTTAGATTAGTTTATATATCACTATATTTCTCATCTACTACGCACAAACAATAGAATTAATTCATAAGTGTATATATATACATGTCACTAGGCTGAGCTACAATGCATGCGTAGTCTACTATCAAATCCCGATACATCATCTACAAATAGAGGACTAATGGTCCATGATCACTCTCGACCAGAAATAAAAATCACACATATTAGAGGCGAACATAGTCCTAGGACTTTGGGCTACACACCGAAACGACCGAGCACACCCTCATTCACACAAGTGGTGCTCATCCCTAAGTTCTATGTTCTGAGGTACAAGTCAAAATCCCCAAAGATGGCTCATCGAGATAAGACTGTCCCCTTTCAAAACCTCCCACGATAGCAAACAGCGTAGATATGTTATACACATAATAAGTCACACATTAGGTATTCATATAACCTATGTATATACATTCAATTAAGTTAATCCCTTACCCCTTAATATATTATGTACGTAGTCTACATAACACTTTTATAGCCTATGTATTATTGGCATACCGCTAAACTTCTTATTTGTATCAACTCGAGTGTTTCCTTTTATTTAGAAAGATACCGATTGTCCATTAAGTCTATTTAGTAGCTATCTCACTCATTCCCTACTGGTCTAAGTCATCGTTTCCATCCAAATCTCGAGATAAGATACATTCTCCGAATAAAGTTTCCATTATTCAATAATACTTAATTCAACTTAGCCCTTGCAGCCCCCTCATGTCACAAAGTCTAATACTCAATATAGGCCTACTGGTATTTTAAAATAACTCTCTTTATTTTTGGAAATCATCTCAAAAGTTAATTCAATCATTTCCCAAGAGTTCTAATTAAAAAGGGAGAAAATTATCAGATTCTAGGCAGCCGAATCGATTCTCCCTTGGACCGAATCGATTCGCTTGTCGAATCGATTCGGCCAAGGAGCCAAATCGATTCGCAATAGCAAGTCTTTGTCTCCTTCCTTAATCTGCTATGGGTTTCACCATTTTTACGCATCCAAACCTTCATTACACAATGCCATACTCCTAATCAAACCTACCAAACATTATCCCAACCTATATACATGATTTCTAATGTTTTATAATCACCAAATCATCAAGAAACATGATATACTTAGAATTAAATCCAGAATTATTTCCAAAACCCCTATTTTGTCATGTATCATTAAGAACCTATATAAAATCCAAATTTCTTCATGTTTAAACACTAGAAATTCATCCAACTCGTCATATTACATGATTAAATTCCAATATTGATTCAACCCAAAACATGATTTAATTTCCCAATTGAGTCATCAAAATACATGAAATTGAGATATTAAACATCCTATTATAACATGGATGATATATCCTTCATGAATTAAGCAAGATAAATACTTGCCTTTGTGTGTAGGTCTGAATTCCATAAAATTGCTTGTAACAATCCGCGTAATTTTTGGCTATTTTAATTAATTTTTGAAAAATGGAGGAAAATAAAGTTTTTGATAAAATTATTTTTATTGCTCAAATATGTTGGTTATTATTTTTAAAGGCGATAATTTCAAACGGTTTCGAAATCGGAGTTAAAACGGATTTTAAAATGATTTTTAAATGTTTTTAACTCTTGGAGTTGTTTTGACTTCCAACTCTTCATTTCTTTGCCTTATTTAAAGGAGTCTTTTGGATTCCAACTCTTCATTTCTTTGCATTATAAAAGGAAGTCGTGGAAAAGACTTTTAAAGTACTTTTGGCACAAATTTTGGCAGCAAATATATTTTATATTCCTCTTCTTTTTATATACACATTGGCCCTTAAGATTTGTGAGTTCCAACCTTAGATTAGAGGTGTTCTTGGGGCTATTTTTGAGGATGTTCTTGGAGGAGCTTTTGTAGATATTTTGTGTTGATCTTGAGGATGTGATCGTTGGTTTCTCATCATGGTTTGAGGTATGGGGTTTTACACAATATGCTCCTTAAATCTCGCGAGTGTCATTCTCTTTGAATTCTTGTTAATTGAACTCATATTTGAATTGATAAATTCATTGAAATCTGGAAAATAATTGTTAAAATTATTTTGATTCATGTGGTATCATTATATTGTTGATGAGCACGTTGTCATGAGATTTTAAAATGGCACGGATGTTGAGTACCCGCCAAAATACCTATTCCCGGCTATGGCTTGATAAAGCATATGCGAATGGGGTGAGGCATGGTTACCCATTGATGTGTTATTGAGAAATTATATTGATAAAATGCTATTGAGATTTTCATTTGATTCGAATATTCGTACTCGTGTTGTTACGTTTTATTCGTTGCTAATCCGTATTTGTTGAGCATCATTCCTGTCGTATTGTGTACTTCCCCATATTTTCTTTTAGTGACAGGTTAACGCGAATTTTGGGGGCGCTATGGAGATTGATTTTAGCGAGGATTGTTTGTAAAATATTTGTATTATTTTGATGTATAGAGCTTTGGAGATTTGTATTTTTATTCGAGTTAGATAGTTGTAAATTTTAATTCGAGAGACTTGTTGTAATTGAAGAGATTGAGATTAGTGGATTTATATTATTGTGGGTTTATTTAGATGCTCTATACCTTGTCACTTGCGAATTCGATTAGTTTTATCGATAGTGGCTCTCCGTTCGCTCTTCCCGGGCAGGCGGGGTGTTACATTGCTCATATGGTTGTGTTCCTCTCCCTCCGATCTACGCAACGATGGTGTTTTTGGTTCAAGAATGGTGTTCGACAGTCTTGGGGCTCTCTGAGGACTCTCCTTCTCCATCCCTTGATAACCTATCTAAATTTTATTCAAGTAATCCTAACTTCTACTACTCTCAATATGATTTATACTTATTAAATTCGTGGATCTCTCTTCCTTAAAAATACAAATGACTAAAATACCCTCCCAGTGTGTCGATTTGGACTAAAATTTCCCCGGGACCCAAACTAAACCCCCGGGTACACTTTTTTGACTATCTCGACCCTTTCGGACACATTGGCGCACCCGAACTGACAATTTGAAATATGAAGAGTAAAGTTATATTTTATTTCTCAAATTATATCCTGACACGACTGACACGCGCGTCTCGACTAATTTACTGTAACAATCGTATTTCTCACTCACTACAATTATAATCTGTTCATGTCATTATAATTACTCATCCACTAAGTAATATTCAATATAAATAAATATTAACCTTTATCTCGCTAATTAATAATTATTATCCCGGATTAATTATTCCAATTTAATTTAATTAATTCCAATTTAATTCATAATTTATCCGAATATAAAAATCTTTAAAAATGCAGGGTGTTATAGTACGCACTGTATGAAACCAAGAATCCTTGATGACTTTCAACTCAAAGCATCTGCTACTACATTGGCCTTCCCAGGATGTTGATGGATGGTACAATCATAGTCTTTAATCTGTTCTATCTATTGTCTCTGTCTCAAATTCAGTTTTTTTATATAAACATCTATTTCAAGCTTTGATGATCCATAAATATCTCCCATGTTTCTCCATACAAGTAATGTAACCACAAATTCAAAGCAAAAACAATAGCACCTCGCTCCAAATCATGTGTAGGTTAGTTTCGTTCATGTATCTTTAATTGTCTAGAAGCATATACTATTACTTTCCCATTCTACATAAGAACACATCCTAACCCCTGAAATGTAGCGTCTGTATAGATTACGAAAGACTCATTCCGATGCGAAATAGTAAGTATAGGAGATGAAACTAATCAATTCTTTAATTCTTTAAAACTAATCTCACATTCTTCATCCCACAAAAAATTCACTTCTTTACGAGTCAACTTTGTCAACGATAATGCTATTAATGAAAATCCCTTAACGAATACATGGTGGTAACCTGCCAATCCTAGGAAACTCCTAATTTTGTCACATTCTTAGAACTCTCCCATTCAATCTTCTCTGGATCAACATATATCCCATTCCCCAAAACAACATGCCCTAAAAACACAATTTCACCAAAACTCACGCTTGCTGAATTTAATAAATAATTTCTCCTCTCTTAAAATTTGCAATACAAGTCTCAGATGTTTCTCTTGTTCCTCCATACTACGCGAGTAAATCAACACATCATCTATGAAAACAATCACAACAAATCAATGAAAGGGTTGATTACGCGGTTCATAAGATCCATAAAAATTGCTGGAGCATTAGTTAATCCAAATGGCATCACCAAAAACTCATAGTGCTCATATCGAGCCTAAAAATCTATTTTGGAAATATCATGATCCTTTACCTTCAATTGGTGGTAACCCAATCTCAAATCAATCATCAAAAATACTGTGTCCCCTTGTAATTGATCAAAAAAATCATCGATACGAGGTAAAAGGGTACTTGTTTCTAAAGGTTACTTTTTTTAATTACCGATATTTAATACATAATCGCATTATTCCATCTTTTTTTTCACAAATAATATTGGGGCTCCCCATGGTGAAACACTAGGCCGAATAAAACCTCGACTTATTAGATCTTGTAATATAACTTTGACTTTTTTTTTAACTCTGTTGTTGCCATTCTGTATGGAGCAAGGGAAATTGGACTAATTTAATCGAAAACTCTACTACCCTATTGGGCGATAATACTGGCAACTCCTCTAGAAAGACATCAAAAAAATTCTCTAATCATTGGCATATCTTCAATTTTGAGTGTCTCCTTTCTATTATCAACCACATAAGATATATTCCATATACAACCTTTACTTACAAACTTCCTTCTCTTAATTGATGAAAAAAGACAATTAGGAATGACATTCCTTTGTGCTATAAATAGAAACTCGGATTCACCTGGCAGATGAAATGTAACTTATTTTCTAAATTAGTCAATGGAAGTATAATACGATGATAACTAATCCACCCCCAATATAATACCAAAATCTCGAATGCCCAATAATATCAAATCAACATATAAATCTCGCTCACCCATTAATAAGAAAATCATTATAAACATGCTCAACGATAATTACACTTTCTATTGGGTTAGAAATATATAAAGCACAATCGAGAAATGAACATGATCTACCCAAATATGAAATAATAGGTAATGCAACGAATGAATGCGTATATCCAAGGTCAATGAGCACATATAGATCATTCTCCCTCACTCCTGGCCGAGGAGTAACCCCTTGTATGTAATAGACAATCCTCCCCAATTTTGGGTCGGGAATTAACCTCCCATTTTGGTAAAACAAAATGAATAATTTCATATTTATATATCCTTATAATAATACAATAATATATACCCATTTATTTACTTTATAACAAATCTTCCTTATAGGCTCCTCTATCGTTCAGTCAACATCTACGAATTCTCACAATTTTTTTTTCATAACTTTCTATGATATTCCACCCAATCTCAATACATATATTTAATAATACAAAATTAAAGTTTCATAATTTTCAGAGCTCCTTGCATATGTCAAAAGATTTATCAAACTTAGGGCATATCCAAATGGGTTATGCAAACGACAACTATGTACTAACTTACAACCATCCCCAAGATCTAATCACAAGGCTTTTAATTCTAATTTTAGGATATGTGTTTCATATGTGAGTTTAGTTTCATATACAACTAGAATTTATAAATTCCAATAAATATACAAAAACTTATGAAAGATTGAACACACAAGGGTTCTAAACAAGGCAATATAAAGGATTTACATCTTCAACTTTCTTCAAACTTGTATCTATATATACATATACTTCAAGGCATGAAAGTTTAGTAAACAATTCATGATTTCTGTCATTTCAATAAGTAATAGAAAAAATAATAAGATTCATGTACATAATTACATTAGGGACTCTTATGTAATTTTTTATGAATTTTTCCCAATTTTCTCCTCAGACTTTTCTTCCCAAGCTTCACAATTCTTGATCTTTAAGCCAAAGTTATATATCATGGTTGAATTTTATGAACAAGGAGTTAATTCTAAGGTGTTTAAGTCGGCCAAACTAGCCTCCCTTTCAAACCAATCAAATTGAGACTTTTGTCGTACTAAAAGACGAAATACCACTTAAACGAATGAATATATTTTCCCTTGGTTCGTAATTTTAGTATAACTTCTTACTCGGACCTCCGTATGATACGCCATTAATTGTGTTACAAACCTAACTCATATATATACAACTACCTAGTTTTTACCTTAAGTCAGTTGTTGTATTATTCGGGTCAAAACTAGTCTCCAACATGAACATTCCTATCGAAAACTTCAAAATTTTATGTTTGTAATCAATTCAATATATCATGGTTTTTGAAGGTAGGATTAGATAAAATATAATAAGATAACATTATATATATTAATAACACATTATCCATATCACATATGGTAAGAATTATTCAAATAGAATTTATCATAGTTATATTTGGGTTGTCACAGTCGCACTCTTTTATCCTAGTAAAAAGTGTATTGACCTAGGATGGTGGTCTATACCAAGCCTTTGTTGGATTGAACACGCGGTTTACAAATCAAAAAATTTGACTTCAGAGTCACGAGGGAGTTTTTTCTTATTCTTCGCTGCAAAATAGAAAGCGGGAATACAAATCGATAATAAAAAGAAAATATAAATCAGATTGAAATACTTTAAGTGAGTGTCCTAACCTATTCCCCAGCCATATTGAGGGCATTTGGGTCCATCATACGTTTTACCATCGGGAAGAAGGGTAACCAGTGGTACCTATACATGAACCCCATAATAGTAATATGGGACCCATACAGTTCATTAATGTTGTAGACCCCATAAACAATCATCTAAGTATTTCGAGAAACTTGGATAGGGATCACGTTGAAATATTTACAAAACTCCATAGGTAAATGGTTGGGAGAGAAAGTGACCCTACACTCAACATTAAAAATAGAAGGTAACTAGTGACCTTTAAGGAGGGCACATAGATCATAACCCCCATTTACTATTTTAGTAACTACCCACTAAGGTATTCCAAACGTAGCCCTAAAAGCTTTTAATGAACTATCATGAACAATATAAACCATGTTTCCACAAGAGCTGGAAAGTAGTAAAAAGAAAGGTGAAGAGGGAAACGAAGATCCTTATAGTGAACGATAGAAATCGCTCATAAATGGTTGAAGAACTTGGAGACAAATAAAGGATTTTGAATGAAAAGTGAAGTGAGCAAAAAAGGTGGGAACTGACATTTTATAAGCTTAAATGTCATCCTCATGGTTTTCCAATCCTAATGATGATTCATTGTATCTAATGTTTTCATTCTGATGGAAGTGGTTTATTATCAACATACTCCCGACACACTTTGCCTCGCAAAATGTACTCATATTTACAAATAACTGAACTAGCAGGACAAAGTATCTTAGTATAGCATGTCAAAACAAGCAAAGACCGGTGACCAGACTAGTGACCAAACTTCTATACAACCTATCTAGTCTTAATCATTTAAGACTTCATCAATTCATTTTATACCCAAGCCACTCTAGAGATCTAATACTCCAAAAAAGATGTCCCCCCACATTCATGAATAATGTCTTAGGGGCTTTTATTGTACCATAAATATGGAGTATGACATGAACCAATCGTATTGTGACACATGTCATCAAAAGGTGCTCATCTTACTCATTGAACATGATCGGCTTATCATCTCGTTGGTCGGTACAGTGTTACTCCTGGTCGGTCGGGTATCTGACCACAACAAATTGATGTTATTAGTAAAAATCACCAAAGCAATTGAGGGTCACATGGAGGAGTATGTACAACTCCAATTATGCACATGTAGGTTAATCCATCTAGCCTATTGTAATTGAATCATCATTAATGATTATTGGAATGTAAAATGATTTAATTTCCTAAATTATAGAGGCGCTCCACCTATCCACCTACTATATATCTCCTATAAATAGCACACGATCCCACATGAGGGGATACATTGGATACATACACTTATCACTCATATAAAGAGAATGTTGAGATCTTGTATCCACTTTTCTGATGATTTAATAGTATATACTTGTGCAACACATGTGCACATAAGCACGATATTAGCGAACCAAATTAATTCTCTGTCTCTATCTCAATTTTTCATTCTCTCTTTAATCTAGTCCATTAATCTTTTTATATGTTATAATTTATCATTGGTGTTTATCAAGTGACAAATAAATCCACATACTAATTTCAGAAAATAACAATGAGACCCCTCAATAAATGAAGGGCTAGTCCCTATTTATATATTTATATAAAAGTGAATTTAATAACTATATAATTATTATTTATACTCATGATAGATAGTTTTACTACTTGAGTGCGTATCTATTATATTTTTTGTGGTGGGCCTGACTCATCGTATTGTTTCAGGATCTCCAGCATACCCGACCGAGTTTGCTACTGAAGTACATTGTCTTCCATTTCAATAGCCATCAAGTTTTTTACATGTAGGTGTTGAACTGACTTTAGTCTTATTTACTTTATGTTTAAGAGATGCGAGGTTACTGTATACCTAGTATTTGACTTCAAATTTTTAGACAATATGATTTTGGGAAACTAGGCATGTACTAGGTCTCGTCAGACAGTTTTTACTTTACGTAGTGGTGGTGATTTATGCTATTTATATTATATGATCAATTTGAGGATTTCGCATATCGTTCTCTACTTTGATTTATCCTTGTTCATTGATTCTTATTTTATGCTAAGGATGATATCTAAATATAATTGACAAACTATTTTTTTAATAAATACACTTGATCAACCTAATTATTAAAATTATGGGGTATCACATAATAGGAAATGCAAAAATTCATTTAATACCTAATTTTATTCACCCCCTGAAAGAATTCGTCCCCAAAATCAAAGGGACTCTCTAACAGTGTCGGTATGAATGGCATTAGTCTTGAGAGCATAGTATATGATGGGCGCATTGTCGATCTCTTTAGTCCTATACTTCTGTCAGTTGC
The DNA here is from genome assembly GCA_949130495.1 of Sambucus nigra. NCBI lineage: Eukaryota > Viridiplantae > Streptophyta > Magnoliopsida > Dipsacales > Adoxaceae > Sambucus > Sambucus nigra. The sequence goes on from OX422211.1 coordinate 443,607,778, forward strand.
TATAAGAGAGGCATTCTTCTTCCATAGATACATGGATGCCTTGTGCCTAATTTGATCATCCTCACAGAATTTTTGTATTTCTTGAAAATGTGAATTTAATGGACTTAATTTCCACATCAGTAACTCGTTATGATTACCATATAACACTCTAAATAATAATGGACTCTAACTCACCCATTTATTATTCAAAACCAAGTTTAATATTATAGTAGAAAATAGAGGCTTGGGAAAGTAACTTGACACATGTATACATGAAATATAAATCTTGTCTCATTTACACTAAAGGTGTAAAGAACCATTTGTGCATTTCCCTAATGGCTGTTACTACAAATTGTACAAACTAAAAGATATAAAAAGCGTCTATCCACACCCTAATTTGAAACCTCGTGCTTACATCTATATGTAGATTATAATTTTTTACATGCATTCTCTCTTTTTATTTTTTCATCTTCCATAGATTAGTCTAGATTTAAGTTGTCTATTCAAAATAAACTTTAGACTTTTCATTATGAAGAAAATATGCTCGAACGTATGATCTTTTTATTTTATAGGAAAGTAATTTGAAAGGTAATGTGTTAAGGTTTATTTCCACACGAGAAAAAATAGTTCATGTAAAAATCAAGATCTAACTCGTGTGACAAGTGTTTTATCTAGACAAAAGAGTCAAGGGGGATTGCAGACTAGATCCCATGTACATTAAGTAATTATGTTCTCACTAGGCTACGTAAAATACAGTTGCAGGATAAATCCTTTTAAAGGTCTACTATAAACTATATACTTAGTATGTTTTAAGGATACATGTTGACTTTGGATGAGATCTTCATTGAGTCCTTTTACTTTTCATCTTTTGGGAAACATGATGTGGACCAACTAAGCTATATCCTTTTGAAAAAGTTTAGGATCTTCTAAAGGTTTTAGGTTGAAAACACTTTGGGAAAAATGATCATATTTTAGAAAACCCTAGTAGTAACCCTAACACTATAAATAGGATTCCTGGCCCACTTTTACAATTTCTAGTTCATTGAGAGATCTTTCAGAGATAGAAAGCGGTTCTGTGAAAGTAATAGATCTATTAATGGAAGAGCATTCCGCTAGATATGTACTAAAAAGTAGAGAATGGTAGTTCTAAAGAGTGTGGAGTCAAACCAATGTACTGGAAGTAGATAATTCCTTATCTTTTTTCTCATTCTACTTAATTTAAACTTTAATCTTCTTAGTTTTATTTAAATGATATGAGCACCGTGATTTCATCCAACTTTTGATTTTGGACCTATGCCTTTTCCTCTTCAATTCTATTGAAATTTATAGCATATATCTATTTAATGCTTAATTTTTTAACTAGGATGAAGCCTTCAGGGTTGATTGGTGTTCTTGAGGCTCTCTTTATGTTCTTAGGATTTCTAGGTATGGGATGTGGTTTGTATCTTAAAATAATAATATATATAACTTATAGAGTCATCCAATTTATTTAAGTACCCATATTCTTTAAATGATCAGGCATTCTAACTAATTTATGAGAGTGTTTCTCTATAATCTAAGCGCCCCCAATACAATGAAATGTATCCCTATTATGGAGATCAAGGACAACCACACAGCCGACTGTCCTAGCACATGGAGTGGACTGCCTAGCCAAATTAAAACATTAGATTTTTTACCATGTATATATCATGGGCTTAAATACATTGTGATAAGCTCAAATAAGTTACAAATAATCTTGGGCAGATATTCAGGGACACTTATGTGCTATTTAAAAATGGATTAATTACTTGTACATCTCAACCACTTAATTACAACTATAAATGTAAACCCAAACCCCAAGGCAAAGGGGGTTTAATTTTGATTATTTGAGAGACATAAATAAAGAACAGTAACCTCTCCGTGGACGTAAGCACATTTTTGAACCACGTATGTTTAGTGTTATGTGTGTGATTATTTACCTTCTGCATCCAAATACTTTCTGTGATTATTTGTTGTGATAATTTTGTATTCACAATTGGCACCATCAGTTGGAAATGAGATTTTTTTCCTATGAAAGCAATCATAAAAGAGAGAGCATGATGTCTGACCACAACAATAACTTATCGTAAATTGGTGGCGTACAGACTGACCCAATTCCACCCAGGATTAGGTATGAGATTTGTAAACAAAACCCTAAATTTTACCAGGAAAGGCATATCCCTCAAAACACTTTGCATGGAACCCCAGGTTGGTACCGTACAACTTATTGATCTTATGGACTCCATTCATTGTCCTCCATGTGTTGGGGGAACATTGGGTGGTAACGATCTAAAAATAATAAAAAATCCATAATTTAGGGGAAAGGTTAAATCCCCTTGGACCACGGACAGGGTGTGTATCTAGTGCCCCTAATCAATGTCTTTGACATGTTTAGGCATGGGGGTACAGTCGATCTCCACACAGTCCGGTATAGAATACTTTTTTCTTAAATCTTCTATAGTTCTACCATCGAAAGTAGCCACTAAAGATAGAATTTCAAACAATAAAGACAACGAATGAAAATGATGAAGAAACGAAGCAAGGTAGAGGAACTTACAAGGAAAAATGGTGTAAGGAAACTCTGAAATTATAGAGAACAAAAAGGAGGGCTAAGTGAAAATCTCACAGAGAAGAAATGCTTAGAACATAAAGTGACAGTTGCTTGCAGCTGAAGTACGTTTGAACCCCATGAAAATGATGAGAAACTGTTCCCAAGAAGGGTTTCGGAACTTCAGATATCTGCTCGGACCAACGCATTTTGTCATTTAAAAGATATTACAAGTTTACTTTTAAATTAGCTCGGACAAGAACACCCTTAACAATTCAAGGGTTTTACAGAAATGTCGTATCAGTTTTGCAATAGTTCTAGTATATGCCCTTAGTTTTTAAAATCTGTTAGCCCATCATCTCAACCCAAATATTTAGGGGTAATTATGGAGGCTAATATATGTATCAAAGACAATCGCATAGCCAACTAGCCCAGCACACAGAGTGGACTACCCGGCCCAATTAAAACATTGTATATTTTTCACCATGTATTTAACATATGCTTAAATACATTGCGATAAGATTAAATCGATTACTAATAATCTCGAACAGATATTCAGGGTCACCTATGAGCTATCTACAAAGTGGATTAATTACTTGTACAAAACAACCACATAATTACCATAATAAATATAAACCAGGATTCCAGGGCAAATGGGATATTATTTTAGAGACACTAATAAAGAACAATAATCTATCCATGGATGTAGGCACGTTACCGAACCATGTATATTTGGTGTTGTGTGTGATTATTTGCCTTCAACATCAGAATACTTATTGTGATTGTTTTTTGTGATAATTTTGTGCTCACACCTATTATTTAAAGTTAAGGGTTACAAGTAAGGATTATCCTTATAGAGTTGATAGTACAATAAAATAATATATCTTGATGTAGTCGGACTTTTACATTGTCTTGGAGTCTTACATATCCATTTAACTTTGTCATAGATTATAACAGTTCAATGTAATCTAAATAAGGTTGTTCGGATTTTCCTAGGTTGGTGATATGTTGGTTGTCCACCGACTTAAGCCAAGATTATTCATGGAGGTTGTTTGCAACGTGTCTCACTGTTATCGAGGAAATATTATTTATTTCCATATATGTTTATTTTTGTTAATCTATAAAAGAGATTACATGATTAATAGAACAAGATATACCCCCTTAAGATTCCAGAGAGAGAAGTTTTAATGCTTGAAAACATAATTAAGTGTCTCAGTTGTATGATTAAGTATGAATTATTGTGCATAAGGTTGGCATGAAATTTAGGGTTAATTTCAAATTTAACCCCGAGGGTTGGGGTCATTCTGAATTTTAGACCAATTCTTTAAATTTTTGCAATGTTAACCCTCTTGAATTTTATTAGTGCAATTTTAACCTTCTATCCCATTAGAAGATTTAACGGATCGAATGAAGGATAGGTTTTGTAATATCTCTGTGGAAATTATCCAATAAATAATTGATACATAGATTAAAAAATAATTAAAAACAATATAATTTAATAATATAATTATACAAATTTTATTTACCTAGTGAGAACTTTTATAGAAAAAACACAGCTACACTCACAATAACCTCCATCACTCTCACACAAGAACCATCTCAATCATTCCACCACCACATCCCACCTTCACCACGACCTCCACTACAAGAAAAAACATGCATAATAATCTTTAAAAAAAGCAATACCCAATTTGCAAAAACCTTAGTTCTCTTCCTCGTCCACCCATACTATGTAAATCAATTAACATTTCTTTAAGAAACAAAACAAAAGAAATTGAAAGATAAGAAAATATAAATTGATTTTTAATGATGATAATGGTATGGTGTTTCAAACTATTACATGGATAGAATTTTTTCGCTGACAATGGTAGGGGTTGTGAGGGGTTACAAAAGGTGCCGATGATGGAGGAGGAGAAAGGGGTTTTATTTCATGAGCATGGGCGACATTTTTTTATGACCAGAGGTGATGAAATATGGGATGGAAGTAGGAAGGAAAAGTACATATGGGAGAGGAACGACAAGGATTAGGGAAAAAAGGGAGGGGCACATAGGTTTGCAGGATAGGAGAACAATGAGGTTCGTGGGTGGGGGTGTAAAGTAAATGAGAGTAAGAGGGTCGTGTAATGGAATTTAATAGAAATAGAAAGCATGGTTTGGGTGTGCATTTGATTTTTTTCAGAAATTGATCAAAATAAATTATGACACATGGCATGAGATTTTTAGACACCCCATGAAAATGCGCCATGTTTATAAAATTATGTACACTCTCCAAATCTGCTAACCTTTTTAATGGTTAGTATAACAAACGGTTAAACTTGCACTAATAAATAAAATCGGATTAACATTAAAAAAACTGAAAGAATTGGCCTAAAATTCAAATTGGCCCCAAATGTCTAGGATAAATTTATAATTAACCCTTATATATATCATGTTTATAATGTAAATACTGACAAGATATATATATGTACTTAGACACACGCACACACACACACACACACACACACACACACACAGAGGTATATATATATATATATATATATATATATATATATTATGACATCATCAACTTTGTTTTCAATCCAAGCCATTTCATAACCAGAAAGAAACACCTATCTTTCGGGATCAATCCCGTCCCTGGATGTGATAAGCAACCTTTCTTTCTCGGCCTTCATCATGCTTTTTCTAGATAGATAGCTAAAAGAGTTTCTTTCTTAGTATATTGTATTTCATTACCATCCCGTCTTGTCACAACACAAAGTAACCTGATGTTTGCTAATACTAAAATGGGCGGAGAGATGGTAAACTTTCGCTATTAGTGCGCACTCCCATAGTTTTGACCAACTTCTTTATGTTGAGTTCACGTGGCGGGTTTTCCAAGATGCCTAGTAAAGAATGAGATAGTGGGAAAGAATTGCAGATCTTGAAAAGAATTTCCACAGAAGGAATCAGACGTGAAGGAAGATTTTCTTCTAGAATGACAAATACATGGGAACCTATGTTTTATAGATTTATTATGATTTTTCTTACCCGCTCAATATTAAGATGTTCCCCAGAAGAAAGAGTTCTCGAAAAATTTCGTGAAAGGAAATTGTAAAAGTCTCGATTTTAAGGAATATTTAGTCAGGGTCGACCAAAATTTCCCAAGTAAGAGATAAAATCTCATAAATTATAAGGAAAAGGAGAACTTCAATTGATTGTTATTCAATACCTTGGTTTGGAGAGATATTTTCCATAAAGGAAAGAGCTCGTATGCCTTATTTTTCGTATCAAAGAGCAACGTAATTTTCCATTCATCCAAAATAAAATAGTATTCGAGTATAGAGCAAATGCATTCTGGGCCGATTACTACAACTAAATTCACATCTGGACAAGTCTCTTGAAAGCAAGCTACCATGACCATCTTTCAAAGTTATTAATGATCTAGTTATCAAAGGTTATAATGGAAAACTTCTTTACATTTAACCACACCACAAAGACCCCCAAGAGATCTTCATCTAGTTGTAAGATAAATCCACTAGACAATTATTTTCTCTGAATAACCATCCAAAAATCTTGATTATTCCATAAGGTAACGGATTGGGGTTGCGCGTGAGCCGACATCACAAGATTGAAAACTTTAAGGTTAAAATTCCAATTAATCCTTTTACTAATCATGTTTAGAAGGTAAATACTCACTCACACACACACACACACATATATATATATATAAATAAGAGAGTGAGAGAGAGAGTCTTCTCTAAGGACCTCATATATACATAATTTTTTTTGTAAATGATATGCTCACTATCGAGATCATCTACAGAAAGTTTCATCAAAACTCCTATTATTTAATATTGTAACCATATGCAAAATTGATATGTATCACTCACTCTTCTATTGAATTTTTCTTATGATTTGTTTGTAGATGTTTTCCAGAAATTATCAATTTTTTTACTATTCTAGAAAAAATGGTATGCACATGAGATAGCCTATATATAGACCACACGTGCACACACACACACACACACACACACACACACACACACACACACACACACACATATATATATATATATATATATATATTGGTTACGTTAGTCAATAATGAGTTTATGTTTAGTGCTAACATGTTGAGTAAATTTAATTATTTATGTGATAAATTCATAATTATCAGTTTTTTGGATGCATAATCATGTTTACAGAAGTAAATTTAGGTGCTAATGTAATATTGGCGAGATTTGGCTAGCAGAAGTTTATTTTTTGAAATTTCGGATAGATTCCTACCTTCATCTTTGAGCCTAATTTTAGCATAGTAAAATTATGATTTTTGTCAAATTTAAAATATAAAAGACATATACATCTTTAATTTATTTGTGTGTGGATCAAAGATGAAGGTAAACAGGAGGTTTGCATTATGGAATATTACTGATTTACAAGCCTTGTAAAAATGTATCCTACAATAGAACTAGTGGTGTCTTTAGTGTACCAAAAAACATAATTTTATATACCCCTAACATATCTGATGACACGTTTGACACTTAACATGTGTGAATATTTGGGTGCACATTGGTATCTTACACATACATAGACGACGTAGGTAATATCAGGTTAGGAAGTAGTAAGGTATAAGAGGTTCCCTATCATACTTCGATAAAGAGTTCGATCAACATTTTTCCCATTTTATTCTTTGGATAATTTAGTAGTTGTGATCTTGGGAGTATGTGAAGGTTTGGAGTGTTCTAACCCAAAGTTCTTAATGAGATCAGAGGCATATTTGTATTGATTTATGAAAAGACGATCATTGAATTATTTAACTTGTAGTCCTAAGAAACATTGTAATTCACCAATTAGCGACATCTAAAATTCAAAATGTAGTATCACAGAAAAATCTTTAACTTGAGTAAGACAGGTTGAGCCAAAAATGATATCATCTACGTAAACTTGGGCTATCAAAACATTATTTGTCTGATTTTCTAACGAATAAGGTTAGATCATTTCCACCACGAATAAATCCGTGAGAGACTAAAAACGTAGACAGACGTTCATACCAAGCTCTAGACACTTGTTTCAAATAATATAAGGATTTCTTAACTCTAAACATGTGATCTAGATAGGAGGGATCAATTAAACCTTTAGGTTGTTCGACGTATACTTCCTAAGATAAAATTCCATTTAAAAATGTGGATTTAACATCCATTTGAAAAAGTTTGAATTGTAAATGACATGATATAGCTAAAACAAGACGAACAGACTCAATACAAGTGACAGGCGAAAAGGTCTTGTCAAACTCAATTCCTTCGATCTGAGAGTATCTTTGTGCTACTAACCTTGCCTTATTTCTAATGACCTCCCTATTTTCATCAGTTTTGTTTTTGAAAATCCATCGAGTGTTGATAATCTTCTTATATTCTGGCCAATGAACGAGATACCAAACATCATGAATCTGAAACTAGAAAAGCTCTTCTTCCATAGCATTAATCAAGAATCAGTCACAAAGGGCATCATTTACATTTTTTCGTTCTACAAGAGAAACAAAACATGCAAAACGTGCTACCTTTTGAAGTTTGGATCTATCTCTAACTGGCTCAGAAAGATACTAATAATTTTGTCAATGGGATGGTCTTTAAAAACCCAGGTTGGTACAGAAGGAGTTTCAGGTGGCAGTGAATCAATTATCTCTGGAGAGTCAGGAATAATATTGGGTTCTTCCTCATCTAGGATGATTGGTTGACTGACACTAATTTCATCACTAGTATCATTTACAATTACATTAAAAGATTTCATAATGACTTTGGTTCGACAATTAAAGACACGAAAAGCCCTAATGTTTTGAGAATGTCCAAGAAATATTCCTTTTTCTCATCAGGTGACAAATTTTGAAAGATGTTCCATGTCCTTACAAATATAACAGACACTACTGAAGGTTTTAAAATATTTTAGGTTAGGATTTTTGTGGAACCAAAGTTCATATGAAGTTTGTTTGAAATTTTTTCTAAGGTAAACACGATTAATGATATGACAAGCGGTTTGAACGGATTCAACCCAAAAATACTTAGGGAGATTTTTCGCATGTAACATCACTCGAGCCATCTCTTATAGGGTTCTATTCATACGTTCAGCAATTCCATTCTTCTATGGTGTCTTAGGCACACTAAATTCGTGTTTATAATCATTTCCTATACAGTATTCTGAAACACCAGAATATTTGAATTCCCCACCTCTGTCACTTATGATGCGACATACTTGGGTGTCCTTCTCGTTCCCAATTTTTAAAGGAATTTTTAAGAACTCACTGAAGGTATCAAATTTATTTTTCATAAAAGTCACCCATGTATATAGTGTGAAATCATCCACAATAACAAGTATATAGTTATTACCACAGAAACTGACAGTTCCAGAAGGACCCATAAGGTCCAAGTGGATTAATTCCAAAGGTTTTGTAGTCAAAACATCTTTAACTTTCTTATGAGGAGGTTTACTTATTTTCCCTTCTTGACAAGGATCACAGACAGGATTAAAGGAGTTTTGCTTTTTAGTAATCCTCTAACTATTTCTTGGGAACTTAACCTATGAAGATTTTTAAAATTTGTGTGTCCCAATCAATTGTCCCATAGATCAGCATCTTCTAATTTGGCAATGTTACATGATTTAAATTTAGGAATGACCGTGTAAAATTTATCCTCATTTATGTTTCCTATTAAAATACGATTTCCCTTTTCATCAAGAATTTTTTAATCAATTTTTGAAAAGGTAACAGTATGATTGGAATCACAAAATTGAGATATACTCAGTAGGTTAGACTTGAGATCTTTAACTAAAAGAACATCATTTATTTTAGGAAGACCTTCCTCATGCAATATTCCCTTACCAATGATCTTAGATGAAACCCATCACCAAACAAAACACTACCACCAGATAAGTCAATTTTGTTTGTTAATTTGGTTTCATACCCGGTCATATGTTTAGAACATTTGGAGTCTAGGTACCAACCAGGTGAAATGCATTATTTCTTAAAAGCTGTTATGACAATATTGCACTTGAGCTAGGGTAACAAGTAATCTTTTCTAATCTAAATGGGCCTAGTTTTTAAAGATTTATTACCCTTTGATTTAGAAAAGTTTTGTTTGGTCTTTCTAAATGGCTTATTTTTTATTTTAGATCCTCCCTTATTTTTCTAGTTAAGGTTATGTGTGGTCTTCCTTGGGAGAACATAAGTATTCCTACTCTTCCTAGAATAGTCAAAGTTTGAATAAGTAGGTGTATACAGTCTCTTTTGAAAACATATAGCAACAGTGTGGCCATAGACATCATAGTTTGAACAGTACTGAAGGGTGGAGGACTTGACTTTACTATTAAAGTCTTTGAAGATTGGTGTATCCCTAATAGGTATGGTCGTACAGGTGTCATTGTCTTTGGGTTTCTTACATTGGTTTCTAACTGGGGGACAGACATACTTGGCTAGACCATTAGATTTTGGTTGTTGAGTACACACACTTTGTTTTCCCTTAGACACATTTTTTAAAATATGTTCTTTCTGATTATCTTGAACTTTCTGGCATTGCTTAACAAAAATAACATTTTCAGGAGAAACATCTTTACTAGTAATGACCTTTTCTCCAAAACCTGAGCCAGATTTATCTTCAGAATCAAACTTACTTTCGTCAACAATTTCTTCATAAGATTTCAGTTGTTTTTCAAAATGTAAACATTTTTTAAAAACATTTGAAGTTTTTTATTTTGGATTGTTCAAGTTCAAGAAGAGAAACTTTATATTTTTGCTCTAAAACATAATTTGTCTCAGATAAGTCTTTGATTTTTAAAGAAAATTATTTTATTTCATTCTCATGGGCAACACATTGTGCTGTAAACTCTTCAACATTCTTCCTAATAGTCTAGTTGAGTAAATCTACACGTTCATTTAACAACTTCACTATTTTATCAAGACGGGAACTTTTCTTAAGTGTTTTCGTGTATATCTCTTGAAGATCTGGAAGATCATCATCATACTCACTATGTGTCTCGTGTGTAGTGTCACCTATAGTGCTCATTTCTTGTGTGGGACTCACACACACTTTAGATTTGTCTACAATGTTCTCATTCGGACACACCCATATACTTTCATTTTCAGTGTTATTTTTATCACCAGCAGACACTATGTTATCATTCACAGATACAGTAAGAATATTATTAGACACAATAGGATCATAAGTAGTCAAACATTCATCATCATCATGGTATACAATTTTAGCAAAGAATGATACTCATCATTATGGGTTGACTCAGTTTCATCTGAATCAGAATCACTAGAGTCGTCCCATGTCTTACATATATTTGCCCTACTGTTCTTGTTCAAATTTGTTTTTCATCTATTAGGATAGTGTCGCATTCTACCACATCTATGACATTTCACATCTTGTAAGTCCATCACGGGTTTATTTTTGTCATTGGGCTATTTATCATTGTATCTTTCATGAGGTCTGGGATTTTGATTACCTTGATAATTTTGTCTGCCTTGTTAAGAGGCTATTGCATTTCTGAATAAGATAATCTTTCTGAAATGCTTTCTCATCAGAGCTATTTGATTTTCAAGATTATCTAAGTCACAATCATCACTTAAGTCAAGGTCACAGTCTAAGGGACTAACTTTAGGTGAAGTCAATTGAGATAAAAAATAATAATAGAACCAGTGGGTCTCTTATTTTGGGCAGTCAATTATTTCTTAAACTATAATTCCATCTCAACAGTTCTTAGTTTGCTACTTAGCAACTCAGGAGTTAGGTTTGGGTCGTCCATTTCTTATATGGCATATCTTTTATTGTCAAACTTAGTAAGTAATGACCTAAGAATCTTTTGAACGATTTCTTTTCTACTATAGGTTATACCGTTTCCATGTAATTTTGTAAAAATATCAGTTAACCTTATGTAGAAATCATCAAAATATTCATTATCATCCATGATCAATGTATTATGCTATTGGATTAACATTTAGGTTTTTCCAGCCTTAACATGTTCATCACCTTCACGGGCGGTGACTAAGTTCTCACAGGCCTCCTTAGAAGTAGAACGAATAAATATTCTTTTGAATTCGTGTTTGTTAATGGACATAAATATAGCGTTCTTTCCCTTATTATTATCTAGAGACATCTTTTTCTCTATCATAGTAAATTCGCTCAGAAGTTTCTTAACCCTTGTGGGATCAGTTTCAGATAAAGACTTAGTTGGATGTTTATACCCTTTTTCAATCATATCCCAGACATCATCACCAAGAGTTCCTTGAATGATAGCAACCATTCGTACATTCCAGTACGAAAGGTTATTTCCATCAAAGAGAGGTGGCCGGGAAAGGTTACCCAGCTTCTCGAATCTTTCATCCATATTCAGAGATTAAAGATTTTGAAAACAGTTTCTAGAGTTTCAGAATAAAAAAAATATTTGATAAACCTTCTCTGATACCATTTGAAAAACTTGTTTACTAAGTTAATAACAAATTTTTACAAATTAAGCAAACTTCAAAAATAAACTCCTTGAACAAAACTCTTTTTTAAATATAACACAAGATGTGTTGAATAATGTTTTGAATATGTTTTCTAGATTTGTTAGTTTGATTAACTTAGGTTTTTAAAATTAAAACCTATCAACAAGTCTTAAGTGAGAAGCCATTCACACAAGAAATTAAGATTCAATCTAGAGAACACAAGATTTTGAAGTTTGGACGAATAGGGTTTCCTCACTTCTCTCTATTTCTTCTATGTTTTCTCTCTCTTCTCTGGTTTTTCTCTCAATTTAGACGAATGAGTAAAAGTTCCCAAATAAAGACCAAAGGCATCCTTTTATACTGGTCGTGGAAGGATCGAGAACAACGACTCAAATCAATGGCTGAGATTAAGGTTGACTATTTGAATCTTAATTTAATGGTTGAACACAGGCGGTGATTAAATTATTGATGATTGGTCCATTTAGGTTCACTTGGATTAGCTAAGGACGCATGCAGAACGTTGATTAATATGATCTAAAGGTTACGATCAATTCTACAAAATGAGCCTGAAAAGAAACAAAAATCTAATCGATATAGAGACAACATGTGTATAGATAAGATGCAACAGAAAACTCGTGTTTTGTGTTATTAAAAATATGGTTTTGACCCCAGAAGTCTTTAGCGCTTTCAATTTCTACCCTGCGCAAGTTTTTAGGAAAAACAATATTTGCAAATTAACCCCAAACATTTAAAATCACAATCTAATTCATTTTTAATTCAGAAAAAATAGTTTAAGTGATTTAAAAATGTTTTAAAAAATTCTTAAAAATTAAGATGACCCTTGTGCACGCATAATATCAATCATATGCAGTGTAGGTGTCCTATAGTGGTCATAAGGTAGAAATAACTTCCCTTTTACGTGGATCATGAGGTTATTGTATTGGTTTCTTCTTTGACGCTTGGATACTTTGAGAGAGAGAGCAACTCTTAAAAGTCTAACCTACTTTGTCTCAGTATACAAACTAGTTGGAACTCCTATATGATATAGACTCAAGTAAGTCAATCATATAGTGTGTTCTCAACGATCTTTTCTATGGATTTGTGGAATCAACGTCTAGGTCACGTTAATTTTAGAGATTTAGAGAATTTAGCAAAGAAAGATCTAGTACGTGGCTTACCGTCGCTTAGAATGCCAAATTTCACAGTTTATGGTCGTTGTCAGTAAGGAAAACAAGCCCGGAGTCCCCATAGAAAATTGAATTCCATTACCACTTCACGTGTTCCTGAGTTGATAAACATGGATATTATGGGTACTACTCGCACTAAGAGTTTGGGTGGTAAGTGGTATATCCTCGTGATTGTAGATGATTTCTCTCGATATTCAATAGTTGGTTTCTTGAGAGAGAAATCCGATGTTGTAGAGTTTCTTACAACCAAATGTCGTGTCCTTTAAAATCAACACGGTATAACCATCAATAGGATGCGTAGTGGTAACGACACATAAGTTAAAGAAGTAAAGTTGGATAGTTAATGTGATAGGCTTGGAATTAAACATGAATTTTTTATCATGAAAACTCCTCAGTAAAATGGGATTTTTTGAGGAAAAATTGAATGATTCAAGAGATGACTAGATCCATGCTTCCCGATGTAGCCTAGGAGATTTTGGGAAGAGGCAGTGTCTACCGCAAGCCACATGGTGAATAGGGTATATCTTCGTTCACACACACTTCGGATGCCATATGAGTTATGGATAGGGAAAAACCCAACCTCTCATATTTATATGTCTTTGGGAATAAATTCTACATCCTAAGGGATATAGAGAAATTAGGAAAGTTTGACTCCCGGAATGATGATGGAATTCTCTTAGGATATTCATCGACGAGCAGAGCTTATCAAGTTTTTAACCTGAACAACTCAAAAATTATGGAATCAATAAACATAACTATTAAAGATGATGAGCCATCGGCATTTGTTGATCATAATCCTTTGTCTGAGGTTGATCCACCCCGTTGTGATGATCACATTGTTCCCCACACACCTAGGGTGGACCCTACTCCTTATTTAGGGGACACACATGCTTGGGTTCGTAAGAGTCATAACCCTTTCACCATTCTAGGGGATCTTACTTTAGGTGTCATGACTCGCGCTGAATAAGAGAACGTTGTTAGATTTATGTTCTACACGTCCAAAGTTGAGCCTAAGAACATAAAAAAATCACACAAAGATGAACACTGGTTATCTACTATGAAGGATGAGTTCAGTTAGAGAACGTTGTTAGATTTCTATTCTATACGTCCAAAGTCGAGCCAAAGAACATCAAAGAATGACTCAAAGATGAACACTAGATATCCACTATGAAGGATGATTTGCTACAGTTTAGAAAGAATGATGTCTGGGAACTTGTCTCCTGACCTAGTGAGACAAATGTGATTGTTACTAAGTGGATCTTTAATAATAAGATGGACGATAACGGAACCATTATCCGTAATAAGGCTAGGTTGGTCACTCAGGGCTACACAGAGATTAAGGGTGTAGACTTTGAGGAGACATTTTCTCCTATTACGAGGATTGAGTATGTCCGCTTACTACTCGTCATCGCATGTCATCTGCGCTTTAAGTTATATCAGATGAATGTCAAGAGTTCCTTTCTGAATGGCATTCTATAAGAGGAGGTTTACATGGAACAACCAAAAGGTTTGGAGACCCTAATCACCCTGGACACATATATTATCTGAGGAGATCCTTGTGTGGTTTAAAGCAAGCACCCCGTGTTTGGTATGAGAGTGTTAATTCCTATCTCTTAGACCATGGCTTCAAGAGATGGGGAGTAGATAAGACGTTGTTTGTTAGGAAAGGAAAAGGTGTTATTTTGGTTACCCAACTCCATGGGGATGACATAGTCTTTGGATCCACATGCTCCCACCATGATCACGACTTTGAGGAGGAGATGAAGAGTGAGTTCGAATTAGCATGGTTGGTGAGCTTATATTCTTCCTTGGTCTCCAGGTTCATCAGCTAGAGGATGGGATGTTCATTTCCCAATCCAAGTATGCAAGAGACCTCATGAAGAAGTCTGGATTAGACTTCGCTAAGTACTCACGCACCCCTATGAGTAACTCGACAAAGCTTATCAAGGACACTTCAAGCAAGAATGTAGAACAAACCTTGTATCGGAGTATAATAGTTAATCTTCTCTCCTCAAATACCAGTCGTCCTGACATAACCTTTAGTGTTGGAGTCCGTGTGTAATATCGGGTGTCTCTAAAATAGTCACACTTATATGCTTTTTAATGTATTATCAAATACGTGAGTGGGACTCTCTCATACGGCATTTGGTGTTACTTTAATATCGACGATCGTTTATCAGCATATTCGGATGCCGATTGGGCTAGGGATGTAGATGGATGTAAGAGCACTTCAGGTGGGTGTTTCTATTTTGGGACTCCTCTTGTCTCTTGGTTGAGAAAGAAGCAGAACTCCATCTGTTTATCCACTGTGGAGGCTGAGTACATCGCCCCCGGGAGTTATTTCACACAACTCTTGTGGATGAAGAAAATGATGGATGATTATGGGATTTCACACGGCACAATAACTATTTCCTATGATAACACGAGCACAATACATCCATCCCAAAATCCAAATAGCATTTGCGCACGAAGCATGTTAGGATACATGAGCATTTTATCCGAGACCTAGTAGAGGAGAAGGTCGTATCCTTGAGCTTTGTGACCACCGATCGCCAGTTAGCTGATATTTTCATGAAACCTTTAAACGCCCTTAGATTCAAGAGTCTTAGGATGTCTTTAGGTATCTGCACTGTTGACTGAGGGTTGGTTATTTTGTCTAGTATATGATGATTTTTCACGTTTGCTAGATTGTATTATTTGTACTATTCCTATATTATATTTTTCCTTTTTTGTATTTTAGAAAAATGCAAAAAGATTTTCAGTCTTTTTGAAAAAATTAGAAAAATAATAAATTATTTTTAATTTTAAGAAAAGAGAAAAATTCAATAATATTTTATTTTTTAAGAAAAATGAAAAGGAAAAAAGATTTTCTTTTTATAAAAAATTTTAAAAACAAAAGAAGAATTTTGTAGTTATTTACACCTTATATGGATGAACATTTAGGACTGATAAGTCACAATCTCATTCCATTATCCAGATGAATTTTTTATAGTGTTTTGAGACAACATTATTTCATCCATGTGTTTTACAATGTTTGGAGTCATTGAGATGTGATTAGCGATTACTTTTAACATGTTTGACTTATTGTCTACTTTAATGCACACATGCATGGATTTATTTGAGCATTGCACTTGTCTGTCACATGTTAGTCAAAGTATTTTCATCTCAATTATGTCTTTAAAAAGAACCAAATGCAATAAAACGAGACAATGAAAGTAGTACATGTAAGAACCATTCCCCGGATTGGAAAAATTGAAATTTATATCTCCGATGATTGTGTTAAATTTAAAAGAAATGGCCCGAGCTGCGAAAGTAAAAATATATTTGTGTGAATAGCCAGCATTTGCAAAATAAAAGATCCTACAAGATTAAAAGTACTCAACAGAAATAATGTGCCAAATTCAAAGAACATTGATGCTTCACTACATATGAGCATTGATTTCTTCAAAACAAAAGAGTTGAGTGAACTATTCCTTATGTGAGTTTTGAGGGAGTTAAGTCGAAGATCAATGGGTTTGCACGTCCTGAAAAGCCTCATAAAAGCATTGCATAGTTTTGGGCGTTATTGGTGTGAAAATCATTTTAAACTTTGACTTATTGATTAGATTGATTCGATATCATATAAATTCAACATTTTTACACCTAAGTACGAGTTTGAGTTCATTTGTTAGGAGTATCCACAATACATCATGCACATATGTTATGATTGTTTGAGTTTATTTTTCCTATCGAATTTGTTCTCACCCATTCATTTACGCTTTCACGAATTGGTTATCTTAGTGTTAGTTCATCGTATAATTTATCTTTGTATTCTTTTGAGAAAAAATTAAAATTTTCCAAAAATAGTTGTTTATTGTTTGTAAACACTCCGTGTTTATTTCTTATATTTCTTTTCCTTGTCTATTTGGGACATCATAAAAAGGGGGAGAATGAATTGTGGGGGAATGGGAAAGTTTCATGATTCGACGATTTGTTTGTGCATGCTTATGATTATCATTTATGCTTAGTTATGCTTATCATTTATTTCAAACTTTTAAATGTCACGGGTATTTTATTTATTATCTCATGTGTGTAGGTTCATTAAAAGATCATCTTCACGATACACTTGCTGAAGACAAAGAAATTTGGAGACTTGAAGATTGTAAGATTTTAAGACTTTTGTATTTTGATATCATTCCATTTGAGGATTTTGGTCCATTAGAGGGTATTAGAATATTGTATGTCATAGATTTTTTTTGTTGCATAATTTAGATGTTTTTATGTTTGTACCAGCATAGCCATAGGGGGATATTCGTAAGGACATGTTATGTCATTGTCCGCTATAATCTGGGACTTATCTTTAGCGTTCTAGATTATATGAGATATGGCGTATCCCGTTACATTGGTACGTCTACACAATCATCCACGACGTCCACAATCTAAATCTTTGGTAATGTGAAACATCAACATGCACTACTCATCTTTAATGTGCATGACGTTCAACTTCAACCGTTCTCCACGACTCCACGTTCTTTATGGCATATTATTTTTTGGAGTTCTTAGTTATTTGCAAATATTTCAGGGAGAATTGTATTTGATTTTACTTTGTTTTATTTAAAAAAATTGAGGATGGATTTTAAATAAAAATACTTTTCGCCTGCTATCATTAGAACGACACGCACTAGTCGTTCAAACGACCTGCATATATCATTTGAAGTATCCTTTAATGGCGACCTACATCTAATATGGTTCAAACGAAGGTGAATTGTTTTGGTTTTTAAAGGTCATTTTATGGGACATTAGATGGTCGCTTATAAAGAGATATACATCCTGTTCAAATGACTTGTTGATCTCATTCTAGTGAATTTTTACCACCTCGATTTTTGTGTTTGCTATAAAAACCTACTTCTTGTTGGTATTTTGCAAGACTTTTAAAACCTAACTTTATACAGAGTTGTTAAACAAATACACTTCTTTTAAAAGGACAAAAACCTCTTCTGATTCACACATCCTCCCATTTAATATTTTGTGAATCACTTTGAAACCCTAATAAACACATATTCAATTCTTGGAGTTTCTCTTGTAGAGAAGGTGTCTCTACTGCGGACTTGTAATGCTCATGGGAACCATTACTGTTCGCCTACGGGATTTTTGTCTTAAAATGTTGTTTGTGTTTGTCTATGTACATGTAAGTTGAGATTCGCATATAATAGTGAAATAAGAAATGGTTTTCCCCTATGGGTATTTTTCCTAAAATTCGTCTTCGCGTTTGTTTGTCTACATGCTTCTTGATTTACTGCTTTTAATTACATACTTGCATGAACTACGGTTTAACAATAATTAAAATCCAGGTTAAATTAAAATTTAATTAAATAAGTTTGGACCATTGAACCATAGCTCACTCTCAAATCACCCATGTCAAACTCTAAGTGTCTCCAGTTTGCATTGACGTAACTCTTCTACTTGTCTTAAGCTACCTGAATACGGCTCCTGATCTACCCAATCTTCGCCGACGTATCCTGAATCATATCCATCTCGTGAATCTTCTTGTCCCTTAACTCTAACCAGGACGAGGGAAAATAATAAGGTCTCCTATACAAAGCCTCAAAAGGTTCCATGCCAGTAGTAAACTGGTATGAGTTATTATATGTAAACTCTACCATTATTAAGTACTTCTACCAACTATCCTTAAAACCCATAATACACATCCTCAACATATCTTCAAACATCTGATTCACCTTATTTGTCTTCTCATCAGTCTGCGGGTGATATGTCATGCTCAAACGCAACACTGTCACCATCGCCTCTTGAAAACTCTATCAGAAGTGGGACACAAAGATCTTATCTCGATCCAAATCAATGTTGAGCGACACCCATGTAGTTTTACTATCTCTGCAATGCAAAGTTGGGCATACTACCCTATCGTTCAATCCACACGAATTGATAAGAAATGAGATACCTTAGTAAAATAATCCACAATATCCCAGATGGAATCGTGACCCCTCTGCAGCATCGGTAACCCCATGATGAAGTCCATCGATATACTCTCCCATTTCCATACTGAAATCTCTAATGACTACAAAACCTCGACTATTCTCTGATGATCAACCTTCATCTTCTGACAAGTGGTGCACCTTGAGACAAACTCCATTATGTCTCAACTATCCCCTCCTGAATGTACCAAGAATCGTGACCCATATGCCTCCTCCACAACTGCGCATTATACGTCCTAATCATCTGGGACAATCAACCTCCCATTAAGGCGTAAGATACCCTCAGAAATGACTATGTAAGATTCTGCTCCACCTGCCAATAACTATTATATCCTCTTTTGATAAGAAGGATCCCCTTCCTATGCCTTCACAACCCTTAAAATGATCTAGAGTGTTACGATTAGCACATCTATATAGGCTCGGACTACCTCCACCTCCTGAAGAAGCTCAGACTACTTCGCCTTCAACACTACTGCTAACAACCCTACATGCATACGACTTAAGGCATTTGTCACCACATTAGCCTTTCCTGGATGATACTGAATATCAAACTTATAATCCATCACAAATTCAATCCATCTACATTTCCTCATATTCATCTCCTTCTGCATGAAAAGATACTGCAGTGACTTGTGCTCTGTGAACAACCGAAACTTCTCCCCCAACAATTAGTGCCTCTAAAACCTCAAGGAAAAAACAATTGACACTAAATCCAAATCATGTGTTGGATAATTATTCTCAAAAGACTTAAGCTTACAATATGCAAAAGTTATAGCTCGCTCCTCCTATTGTAAAACTCCCCCAAGTCCCTGTAAGGACGCATCGGTAAAAATAAAGTACTCCACTCCTCCCCTAGGCAACGTGAGAACTGGTGTCGAAGTCAACTTTTCCTTTAGCTCATCAAAATATAACTAACATTGGTCATCCTAAACAAAATTTACTCCCTTACAACTTAAATTCATCAAGGGACCCAGAATCTTCTATAATCCTTTGATAAACCAGCATTAGTAACTACTAAACGCTAAAAACTATAAACCTCCGTCGATGTCATGGGCTGTACCCATTCCATCACCGCTGACACCTTACTCATATGCATAGAAATCCCTCTCTCGGAGACTATGTGACCCAAGAACTACACCTCCCGGAACTAGGATCCACACTTCTTGAACATAGCATACAACTGATAGTCCCGCAAAGTTAGAAGAACCATACACAAATGCTCTACGTGCTCACCCTCTATCTGAGAATAAACCAAGATGTCATCTATGAACATAATAATAAACATCCAAGAAATCCCTCAAAACTTTGTTCATGAGATCCATGAAAACTACTATTGCGTTAGTTAGCCCAAACGGCTTAATACTGAACTCACAAGACCCATATCTCATAAAAAATGTGGTCTTAGGGGCATCCTACTTCCTTATATGTAACTAATGGTACCCCGATCTCAAATCAATCTTCAATATGTAGGCTTTTCCTCTCAGTTGATCGGATAAGTCATCAATTCGCGACAACAAATACTTGTTTCGAATCATGACATTGTTTAATCCCCAATTGTCAATACACAACCTCAACGACCGATCTTTCTTCTTCACAAACAGAATAAGGGAACCCTAAGGTGATGTAATGCTATGGATAAAAACCCTTCTATACAAGCTGATGAATCTGATCTCTCAACTCCCGCAACTCTAAAGGATCCATAAGATATGGCGCACACACTATCGGCCCAATCCCCGACACTAAGTCGATCTCGACTCGATGATAAGCCCGGTATCTCCTAAAAAATGTCAGCATAGTTCCTAACCACATGGATCGAATCTAACGAGATAAATATATCCTCTGAATCTCCTCCTCGATATAATACAAATGCGTGATCAACCCTCTCTTAGGACGAGGAATCGCCATAAGAAACATATCCAACCCTGGAATAGAAAACATAATAGTCCCACTGTAATAGTCCACCATCGCTCTATACATTGCTAACCATTCCATATCTAGGATACCATCATACTCGTACATCTCTTAAACGAGAAAATATGATAATAAGCATTACTTCCCAATGTCCACACCCACTCCCTTGCATATGGAATGAATGAGAGCCTTGCTACCCACGGTGAACTTACGGTTATAATAATATTGAACGTTGCATCCACTAAACCCGTATCACACCTGAATCTAGTACTAATAAAATATTGTGACGCTCCCATGTTAAATTATACCCTACCCATGTACCCATGGTTAGGAAACATACCCTCAACGATTGGTGGCGCTAGCTGAAAAATGGCCCACAGACATTATAGACTCCCCTAAATTGTAATTTCCCCTACGGAGGCCGCAATGCTAGAACTGCTCACGGGGCTGGAAGTTGTTGTAGATGTTGCCCCTGTTGGGCATTCTGCTTTTAACCCCTAGCCCTATTCAGTCATGCACGATGCATGTGGCCCTGCTCCCAACATATAAAATATCTCCCAGCAAAATCTACTGGCAACTGGCCTTAGCGAGGCTGCCCCTGTCACTGGACCTGCTAACCACGGCCCTTTTGTCCTCCAGTATGTTTCTCTTAACCCTTACGACTCTGATGAACACATTATTATCCCTAACGGACCTCCCTGAAACTACCATCACTCGGCCTAAACCTCCTTGCATAACCCCTAACTAGGAACCCTGCTCCTGATGCCTACCCTGCTGTTGCGGCGCCTTACTGGAACCGTTGCCCCCAATCTTGGACTGCTGGCTAGACTCCCCCATCCTCTTAACTCTCCTTTGATGGAAGAAATGATCCAAGCAATGTAGTAATAAGACATTAATGATATCAATACAAGTTCTCTACATCGGGTTCTCTAACAAATGCTGGCAGAAGATCCTCCAATTAAGCCCATCTATATACTTGAGAATCCTCTTCTCATGAGTGTTCACTTCACTGACACAAAGTTTACCAGGTGAATGAACTCCTCCTCGTACTCAGCCACTATCCGGTCCTCATGTGTGAGATTTAGAAATCTCTTCCTCATCTCTGTATGCATATCTGACAGAAAGAACTTGTAATCAAATCGCACCCAAAACTCCTTAATCATTATAACATCCCTCTCCACGGGTGTGGTGACTGACTCCCACCACTGTAGAGCATCCACAGCTAACTTAAATGTATCTGGAAGATGCTTTTGAGTGTCGTTGCACTCAGCCATACGAAGATGCCTCTGGATATCCTTCCTCTATTAGCTCGTTGCTACTACATCTACACTCCCTAAAACTTCAATGAAGATACCATTTTAAACATATACAGTAGCAAAAGAACGTAAATGCACAATATGAAATAACAGTCCTAAACATATAGATCTATATTAAAGAAATGCCATGCTAACAATGTAGAAAGTTTCACAGACCCTGAGGACATTAGAACCTGATGCTCTAATACGAATTGTGATACCCCGCCTATTTTAAAATCGGGTGATCAATCCTTTATTAAAATGAAAAATGAATCAAGTATGATTTCATTCTTAGCATCACTACTGCAACAAGTAATCTAAATATAAATCCAATAAAACCATACATATAATGAAATGACAGAATAGTAGGTAAGAATTAGTGAATACAGTAAACCGAATAAAGCATCGGTCACTACCAGTAATCATTCAACGTAAATAACTACTAATAAGAAATGAATATCTTTAACAAAAATAAAAATCCTATCCAATTATGGGCACCACGCCCAAAAGGAAAAATATTGGAAATGAAATTGAGACCTATTGAAATAGAAGAAAGCTGAAGTAGCTATAATTAAATCTCGTAGCATACAGAGCTACTGCTCGAAAAACCATGAAAGAATCTTCCCCTACTGTCCTTACTATTACACATATGGTTTTTGAAAAAAAAAAGATTTTCTAGCCGGTCAAAGTCCAAAAACGTTTAAAAATATTTTGCAAGTATGTTTTTGCTTTAAATAAAAACATGCAGTGTATTATCTTCACAATTAATCCAACAATCGCATTCACATGAGAATATCTTCACATTTCATCTACAGTGCGCACCTAACGCATTCATTTTATTATCCCCATTATGTTACCCTATCCAACTAGGATAATAAGTGTTATCACAACCCATCCTGCTAATAATCACAAGTATCCAAGTATATATATATATATATATATTACCTTCACTGGGTATGCTTTCATATATTATAACAAAGGTACACACGTGCTATAAACGGATATACACATAATATAATAACACAACTACACCCGTGCTATAAATATATATACGCAAAATATCATAACATAGCTACATCTGATAAACAAATAGATATACACACCATATCTCATATACCCATACGTATATTTCACTCTCTATATACGTATAAATTACATCCCCAGATCATGGACCTCGTGGATGCATCCCTCGTGTGTTATCAGGCTCCTGGTATACCACGTACCACAATTGGGCCATCGGGTCAAAATATCACCATCGAACTCAAACATAAATGCAAACAAATGGAGGCGGCCATAAACATATCCTCACACGTGAATAGTGGCCATGCAACAGTACTATGACCTCTTGAATCAATCTAACACCTGCTAGTCAACGTCAGGGTAGACTGTCCACCACACACAACCCCCTGAAGATAGCATTACCGAGTAGGTATGTTCAAAACAAACAAACAACAATCACCTATATATATACAAGTAATCCCACCATATGTATACATGTATATATGTATACATATATATATATATATATATATATATATATATATATATATATGTGTGTGTGTGTGTATATATATAATCGGGAAGTTGGTTCGGACTTCAAGATTGGTAGACTAGTATGCTGTGGGAACATATAATCGGGAAGTTGGTTCGGACTTCAAGATTGGTAGACTAGTATGTTGTGGGAACCAACTTCCCGATTATATATATATATATATATATATATATATATATATATATATATATAAGTGTTCACTCACTTGAATTTCTCTTCATCTCACTCGAGCCAATCTAGCCTTTGGCGTAACACACGTACCAATCCATGGTAATATTCCTCACTAGTCCCAATCTATCCCGAAAGACCATATGCCCATTTCCCATACGCTAACGAGTCAAAAAACGCGTAACAAAAATCTAGACCGACCAGCAAACTAAACTTGAGAGTGCACCAACAATGAATGATTAACTTGTTTAATTAAATTCCAATTTTTAATCCCAAAAGTCCTAACTCTTGCAAACAAATTGTGACAGATTAATTAAATCAAACCAAACATGCAAAGTCAGTCAATATATGAGGAAAAATCCCCCAAAGGGGCAAAACCATGTTTATTTCACTATAATTCGTAACAACTTAGAATTACAGAGAAATACAGTGACATACGAATACCCGCAGGCTTCGGTTCATTGTCATCGGTGTTTTCAGCAAGAGATCCCGCAAGAGCTCCAATTCAGCAATGGAGAAGAACCTTCTTCTCCACAATATTACTCCAGATGAGTAGAACAATTATATCTAGGGTTTATAAGACTCACATATATGTTTGGGAATAATTTGTGAATCAAAAAGGGTTGAAAAATCATAAAAAATGAATTCTAAAAATATGCTGTAGTTCTGCAAAAATGTGAGACCCAAAGACTTGAAAATTGTGAAGAATAGACACTACTTTAAATACATAAATCAAGGTGGCACGTTGCTCAAACGAAATATAGATGTCGCTCAAATGAACAGCCACGTCGCTCAAACGACTTCGCGCGAGATGGCTATATCGCTCAAACGACAAGCCAATGTCGCTCGAACGACGTCAGCGAGATTTTTCCCTTTGCCTTTACACTTAGAAAAATTTCTTATTCCGAAGTAAAAACATTCCAGACCCTTAAAAAATATTTTTTAAATATTTTCCAAATATTTATGTAAATAATAAACACCCCAAATAAATTATTTTACCATAATCGTGAGTGGAGTAAGGGGAACGGTTGAAGAGCACATTGCATGTTGCATGATGCACATATGAAGATGATGGATGCATGGATTCGGATCAAGGTTGTCATGGATGACCGTGTTGATGTGACGAATGTAGTGGTATAAGACTTACTAACTGTGATCTAGGACAAGCATAAAATTCCTAGTTTCTAAGTCGGACATTTATAAAATCACGTCCTCACAAATCTCCCTCATATGTTTATGCTGGTACATACATAAAAAATCCAAATTATGCCACCCAACTAAAAACCATATGACATACAATTTAATATCCCCATTAAACCCAAAAATTGGAAATACCAAATGAGATGTCTTCAAACAAACTTCAACATCTTCAAATCTCCAGCACTTCAATCTTTCTTTGTCATCATCGGGGTGTGCAAAAATAATCCTTAGTTAAGTACCTACACACATGAGATAAGAAACAAAACCCGTGAAGCACAACAGTTTGAAATATAATGATAAGCAAAAGTAGTAAGTATCAATTAATGCTCAAGCAAATCACCATTAAATCAAACAAAAAATTCTCCCCCATAATTCGTTCTCCCCCTTTTTATGATGTACCCAAATAGGCAAATATGAAGAACATAAAAAAATGAAAATAGAGAATGTCACAAGGTAATCAAACTTTCTCTTTTTCAACTTTTCAAAATATTTCTCACAAAATATACAAGAAAGAATCACCCCATGAAAGAACACAAAAACAACCAAGTCGGTGATTGCGAAAATGTAGGGATGTGAACAAAATCGACATGAAAATCAATGCATACAACCATAACATATGTGTACGATGAATATCGGATATTCCTAACGAATGAACTCAACATCTTCCTTAGGTCTAAAAATTGTGAAATTATAATAAATTGACTCAATCAAATCAACAAATCAAAGCTCAAAGTGATTTCCACACCAATAACGTCAAAAAAGTTGTAAGTCTTTTTCATGACTTTCAAGGACGTGAAAACCCGTTTTTCGTTTCTTTCCATCCAAACTCCCTCATAAATAATTATACATTATATTTTTCTTTTGAGGTGATGAAACTAACCTATCGGTCCATTTGATTTGGCATATTTTTCTTTTTATTGCCTTTTAATTTTTTTTGGGATCTTTTCAAACGGTGAATTTCACGAAGAGTTAATTTTGAACTCTCACAGCCCTTTCCTATGATTCACTCATCATAATTTGTTGCAATTAAATCCTCACAGTAAACGGTTTTTACATGCACTACAATCTTGTCAAGTTTTATCGCATTTTGGTTGTTGTATAGACAGAATTGAGATGGAAACACTTAAGCCAATATGTGATAGACAAGTACAATACTTTAAATAATACCGTGCATGTGTCCAATAAACGAGATAAGGATCCAAACATGTAGAAGATATCACTAATCACATCTCAATGACTCCAAAAATAATGTAAAGTACATGGCTGAAATGATGTAGTATCTTAAATCACTACCAAACAGTCACGTGGAATATGGAATGAAGTTGTGACTATGGCTATCTTAAATGTTCATCCATAAACGGTGTAAACAAAAAAAAACTCTTTTTGTGTTTTTAAAAAAAAATTATAAAAAGAAAATATTTTCGACCTTTTCTAAAAAAATTCAAAACTAAAATCTTTTTTGATTTTTCAATTTAAAAAATAAATAAAAATAAAACCAAAAAAATAATACAAATGATACAATCTAGAGATAGGAATCAAATGATATGAACATAAAAAATTCATCCTACTCTAGACATGGTGACTACCCCTCAGTCAACTATGAAAATTCTTAAAGACTTCCTAAGACTCTTGAATCTAAGGGAATCTAAAGGCTTCGTGAAAATATCGACTAACTGGAGGTCGATAGATACAAAACTCAAGGATACGACTTTTCTTCTGCAAGCTCATGGATAAAGTGCTCGCGTATCCTAATGTTCTTTATGCACGAATGTTGGACTGGATTACGGGATAAGTGTATCGAGCTCGTGTTATCATAGGAAATAGTCATAGTGTCCTATGATATCCCATAATCCTCCAACATCTTCTTCATCCATAGAAGTTTTGTGCAACAACTCTCGGAGGCTATGTACTCATCCTCCACAGTGGACAAAGATATAGATATTTGCTTCTTGATCGACTAAGAAATAAGAGTAGAACCAAAGAAGAAACACCCACCAAAGGTGCTCCTACATCCATCTACATCCCCGGACCAATCGGCATCCGAATAGGTGAATAAACGGTCATTGGTATCAAAGGAGTACCAAATGCCAAGTGAGAGAGTCCCACTCACGTATTTGATAATACGTTTAAGAGCGAGTAAGTGTGACTTTTTTGGGGATGCCTGGTATTGCGCACAGACTCCAACATTAAAGGTGATGTCGGTACGACTAGCAGTCAAGTAGAGAAGACTACCTGTCATACTACGATACAAGGTTTGCTCTACGTCCTTGCCTGAAGTGTCCTTGCTAAGCTTTGTTGAGGTACTTATCGAGATACGTGCATGCTTAGCAGAGTCTAAACCAAATTTCTTCACAATATCTCTAGCATACTCGGATTGGGAGATGATCATCCCATCCTTTAGATGACGAACCTAGAGAACAAGGAATAAAGTAAGCTCACCTACCATGCTCATCTCAAACTCACTCTTTATCTCCTGCTCAAAGCGATGATCATGCTGGGAGCATGTGGATCAAAAGAATATGTCATCCATATAGACTTAGACAACCAAAATAGTAACATCATCTCTCCAGACGAAAAACGTCATATCAACTCCCCGTCTCTTGAAGCCATGAGATAAGAGATAGAAAGTAAGCCTCTCGTACCAATCACGGGGTGCTTGATTCAAACCATACAAGACTTTCCTTAGATAGTAGACATGATCAGGGTGCTTAGGGTCTTCAAAACCTTTTGGTTATTCCAGGTAAACCTCCTCCTGTAGAATGCCATTCAGAAAGGCACTCTTGACAACCATATGATATAACTTGAAGCGCAGATGACATGCGATGGCGAGTAGTAAGCGTATAGACTCAAGCCTTGTAATACGAGAAAATTTCTCGTCAAAGTCTAACCCTCTATCAGTGTGTAGCCTTGAGCGACCAAACTAGCCTTATTTCGGATAATAGTACCAGTCCCATCCACCTTATTATTAAAGATCCACTTGGTACATATCACATTTGTCTCACTAGGTCAGGGGACCAGTTCCCAGACATCATTATTTCTAAACTGAATCAACTCATATTGCATAGCACATATCCAGTGTTCGTCTTTGAGTGCTTCCTTATAATTCTTGAGCTCGACTTTGGACGTGTAGCAAATATAGCTAACATCATTCTCTAGCTAAGCACCAGTTTTGAACCCTAGGGTGGGATCATCCTAGAATAGTAGTATGATCATGAATCATGCGAACCCAAGAAGGAGTGTCCCCTAAATCAGGAATAGGATCCACTATGGGTGTGGGAGAAAGAATGGGATCATCAGTAGAAAGTGCGCCACAAAAGGTTAAAATCAACATATGTCGACGGTTCGTCATCTTGCACGGTGACGTTTACTGACTCCATAACCTTAGAGCTACTCAGGTTAAAAACTCGATATTCTCTACTAGTCGATGAATATCCTAACAGTATACCCTCGTCGCTCCGGGAGTTGAACTTTCCTAATTGCTCTCTATCCCATCGGATGTAGCATTTACTCGAAAAGACACGTAAATACAAAATGTTGGGTTTCTTTCCAGTCCATAATTCGTATGGCATCTTAAGTGTGTGTGGACGAAGGTAAACCCTATTCACCATGTGGCATGCGATAGACACCGCCTCTGCCCAAAATCTCCTAGCAACTCTACGACCTAGAAGCGTAGATCTAGCCATCTCCTGAACTAGCTAAGTCTTCCTCTCAACAATACCATTTTGTTGAGGAGTCATCACGATCGAAAATTCATGTTTGATTCTGAGGCTATTAAATTAAAAATCTCCTCTAGATTCCTTAAACTCGGTGTCATTGTCACTACGTATTCTATTGATAGTGACTTCGTGTTGATTTTTGTAAATCTCAGCTATGTGTGATAAAGATTTAAACAAATTCACAAATTCCAATTGCACATTTATTTAATTAGAGCCAATTTTTTAATCAAATTAATTCAACCCTTGAACAAATATCTATATGTGTGCCTATGTCAAACCAACAAACACAAATATGCTAACTCACATATTTCAGGAAAAATCCACTCTGGGCAAAACCTTTTATTTCACTATAATTAAATCACAATTTACACTTACAATGAAATATGCAATAATTTTACCTCAGCAAACCAACATAGATGCTCGATCTAGATTCAGCAATGGATTCCATGTAGCGAACTCACATGAACCGCGGTCTAATCTTCAGCAAAGATCCACACGCAACAAACATCAATGAACTTAGTCTTCAGGTGTAGAGACACATTCCACAAAGGTTGAACAACAACAAAGTATGTTCTTGGGTTCCAAGATAATTCACCTTAACATAGGGATCTTGTGAATTGCAAACGAAAAGGGTTAAGAACCTAAAAGTGACAAGACATATGTTTCTACAGTAGTAGATTTATAACAGTTTAAAATCGCTGGTCTTCTTGTTAAAAAAGGAGTTGTTTAACACGCTTTAATAGAAAACTTAAGGCGGCGGGACGCTCGAACGAAATGAAATATCGCTTGAACAGTGACAGGTGTTACTCGAACGAACTTCGCGCTACATGGTCTGTCGTTTGAGCGACATAGGTTGTCACTCGAACGAGCCTTTTAAAAAATATTTTTACTTTTCTTTTCCCAGAAAATGCTACGCCTTTATATTTTGAAAAATAATTTTAGTGAAAAACATAAAAACTCCGCTCTTACACTCAAAAAAATTTTGATGAAAAATATCCCAATATTCTAAGTGAAATGCTAAGGAATAAATACATGACCTTTACCAAATTTATCTCGCGGAGGCTTGATTGTTGAAGAAACTTGATATTCGGATCCGTCTTGTTTCATAAGTGATCTTGAACATTCTTCGACGATTGTAGCGTTAAATTGATAACAGACATTTATAAAATCATGTCCTTAAAAATCTCCCACTATGTCTATGCCGGTACAAAATAAAAACATCTGAATTATCAAAACATAAATTGCCTATACAAATCTAATACCCTCATGAACCCAAAAATGAAAAGGTACTAAACATGTAGGTCTCAAAACTTTTCTTTAAACTCTTCAACATCAAATCTTCACATCTCCAAGATTTTCATATCAGTGTGTGTAAAATATGATCTTCCATTGTTGTACCTACACACACGAGACAAAGCAAATACCTCGGGACGCATCGAGTTTGAAATGATGTAAAAATACATAAATTATCATAATTAAATCTCCACCATAATGCAAAAACTCCCATAATTCGTTCTCCCCCTTTTTATTTGACCAAAATAGATATGGAAATGAATAAACAAATCAAGCATGGAGTTGTCACGATAAACGGCAATCAAACATATTTCACAAAATATTTTTGATTTTCAATTTTTTCATACAAAAAACAAAATCACACCATGAATTTACACTAAGACAACCAAATCATGGATACGTAAGGTGTGAACATATTCAATAGGAAAATCAACCCAATCAAATATAAGATATGTGCATAATGCATGCATGTACTCCTATCAAATGAATCTCAAAGTCGTCCTTAGTTGTTAAAAATGTCGAATTTAAATGACATCAACTCAATCTATCAACACATCAAAAACAAAAGTGATTCCCACACCAATAACGTTTAAACTGTGAATGCTTTTTCAAGACGCTGTCAGGACGTGCAAACTCGTTTTCATTTCTTTCCATCCAAACTCCCTCATAAATAATAATCATTTATATTTTGCTTTTGAGATGGCCCCTTTTTGGCATATTTATCTTTTTATTATCTTTAAAAAAAATCGGGATCTTTTAAACAGTGGCTTTCATGATGAGTTAATGTTGTACTCTCATAGCTCTTTCCCATGATTCACTCATCATATTTTGTTGTAATTAAATTCCTCACGGTAAACGATTTTTACATGCACTACTTCCATTGTCAAGTTTTATCGCATATGGTTCATTTTAAAGACAAAATTGAGATGACAACACTTCGACCAATATGTGATACACAGGTACAATAATCAAATATATCCTGGCAAGTGTGCATTAAAGGAACTTAAGAGTCAAACATGTAGGTAGTAACAACAAATCACATATCAATGACTCCAAACATTGTAAAGCACAAAAATAAAATGATGATGCGTATCAAAACACTATCAAATCGTGACATGGATATGGAATGAAATTGTGAAGAGGTTATCCTAAATGTCATCCATAAACTGTGTAAAACAAAATACAAAACTCTTTTTGACTTTTTCTAAAAATTTATCAAAATAAAATCTTTTTGTATTTTTCAAAAGTTTTATTAAAAACAAAAAACTAATACAAAAGATGATACACACTAGCAATAGGCAAAAAATATCATCATGTAAATCAACCTATGCTAGCAAATAAGTCTATACCTCAATCGGTAGGTGCGGTGGAGTTTTCCAAAGGTGGTGACATCCTAGGAAAAACCTCCACCAAGTCATGTGAAGTCTTGACCAAACACAGTACCTACTCCCTAATATGTGCAAACTCTCTCGTGTAGTCATCCAGAGCGTCGGGTGTGGGTGCGTGAGTGGGAACACGTGCAGAAGAAAAACATGACACACAACCCAAATTAAAACAAAACTCTCTAAGGTGTCCTCTCTTCTTGCAGTGTGTGCAAACATAACCAGGCCTAGCTACACCTCTCTCAAAATATCTCTTACACGCTCTCCTAACAGGTACGGGAGGACTAGGTGGGTTGGGTTGTGAACCATGTGAGTCTAACACTAAAGTGGGAACTCGTTCGGGTGCAACATGTGAAGTGGACACACCGTCATTACTTATTCCCAAACTTTCACCACTACCTAAAATGGGATTGAGAACCATCTTTCGTTCCTTTTTAGATGGGTTCTCTAAAGTGACTTGAACCTCCAGGGCATGTTTAAGATCTTTATCTATTTATGACACGTGGGCTATAAGTTCAGTTTTCTCCCGATACACGATGATCAACTGCTCACTCAAATTAGTCTTTACCTTATTAAGTTGACTCGCCGACGCCTCAAAACTCCTCAAACTTTCTAACTCTCTCTCCAAATCTCTTACCCTAAGAATTAAGTTTTTGTTTAACTTTTTGTCCTTTAGGGTATCGGCATACAAATATCTAAATGGGACCTGGAGCTCACTATCCACCCTCACTAGCGCACCCACTCTCAGACTCTCTAGAAACACTCAAATCATCCTCGGTGGTCTCACATGCACAAGTATCCTCATCGTCGTGGGATAAATTAGGTGTGCTCACGTGACTAGCTAAAAAGTCAACAAACTTTCCTTGTGAAGACTCATCGTCGGAATCTTTCACATCATCCTCACTATCACTAAGGGTGACTGGAATAGCAACTTTCCTGCCCTCTGTCCTAAGTCTAGTGGCACACTCAAACGACTTATGCTCTTTGCCCTCACACTCAAAACATGTCACTTTTCTAAATCTACCTCACCCTCTTTCTCTTTCTCAACGCTATCTTTGGCCTTATCTTTCTTTTTCTCAAAAAACTTTTTATTGGAAGAATTTTGTTTGGAAAACTTGAGAATTTTTTTAAAATTCTTTGGAAGCATGGCCATATCAAAATCAGACTCGGACTCACAAAAACTCACTTTATTTTCTTTGTTAGACTGGGATTTAAGTGCTATCCTTCTATCTTTAGGCTTAACAGTGTCAGGAAACATGTCAATCTCATATGTCTGGAGGTCTCCAACCAACTCTTCTAATTTCAGATGATTCAAATTACCTAAGGTATTTAAAACACTCACTTTAGGGATAAAGCGTTTTGGTAGCGATATTAAAATCTTTTTAACCACTCGTGCATTAGGTATAGGCTCACTAAGATTGAAACTAATGTTGACAATATTAACCAAACGTGCATAAAAATCACCAAAACACTCGGTCTCAAGCATGGTAATCATTTCAAATTGAGTAGTTAAATTTTGCATTTTACACTCTTTGATCGCATTAGTGCCTTCGTGGATGAGTTATAAAACATCCCACGCTTATTTAGACGTGGTGCGCATCATAATACATCGGAACTCATCATGGGTGACATTTTTGGAAATTGCACTAAGCCCTCATGAATTAAAAGTGCTCCACCTAAACTCATCCTCAATCTAGTCTGACACGGGTTTTAAATTCGTAACATTATTAGCGGTGACAGTGGGAGGAGTTCAACCTCTTTAACAAATTAACCAAACTTTATCATCGATTGCGTTTAGATGAGAACTCATGCGGGATTTTCAGTAAGCATAATTAGACCCGTCAAAAATTGGCAACCTATTATATAAGTTGTCACTTGGAAACATTGTGGCAATTTTTAAAATTATGATTTTCCGAAAAAATCAATATCACACAATTTTTTGCGAAAAATAGAATACATAATAAATTAGTGTAACCCGATCTCATACCAATTTGACGAAGTGAGTAGTCAAATTGTATCAGGGAAAAACTTTAAAAATCAGGACCACTCGTAACTTAGAGCAACCCGCTTTGATACCAATTTGTAAATCTCAATTATGTGTGATAAATATTTAAACAAATTCTGAAATTCCAATTACAAACTTATTTAATTAGAGTCAATTTTTTAATTAAAATTAATTCAGCCCTTAAATAAATATCTATGTGTGTGCGTGTGTCAAACCAACAAACACAAATATGCTAACTCACATATTTCAGGAAAACACCCCTCAGGGAAAGACCTTTTATTTCACTATAATCAAATCACAATTTACACTTACAATGAAATCTGTAATAAGTTTACCTCAGCAAACCTACATAGATGCTCAGTGTAGAGTCAGCAATGGATTCCACGCAGCGAACCCACATGAACCGCAGTCCAATTTTCAGCAAAGATCCACAAACAACGAACCACAATGTCCTCAGTCTTCAGGTGTAGAGACGCACTCCACAAAGGTTGAACAATAGTAAAGTATGTTCTTGGGTTCCAAAACAATTTACCTAAACATTGGGATCTTGTGAATTGAAAACAAAAAAGGTTTAAGAACCTAAAAGTGAGAAGACATATATTTTTTTGTATTAGCAGTGCTATAAGAGTTTAAAATCGCAGTTCTTCTTATGAAAAATGAAGTTGTTTAACATGCTTAAATAGAAAACTTAAGGCGGCAGGACGCTCAAATGAAATGGAATCTCACTCGAACGGTGAGAGGTGTCACTCGAATGAACTTCGTGTGACATGGCCTGTTGTTTGAGCGACATAGGCTGTCGCTCGAACGAGCCTTTTAAAAACTGATTTTTCTTTTTCTTTTCCCAGAAAATGTTGTACCTTTATATTTCGAAAAATAATTTTGACGAAGAACTTAAAAACTCCGCACCAACACTTAGAAAAAGTTTGATGAAAAATATTCCAATATTCTAAGTGAAATGCTAAGTAATAAAAATATGACCTTTACCAAATTCATCTCGCGGAGGATTGATTGTTGAAGAAACTTGATATTCGGATTCGTATTGTTGCATATTTGATCTTGAACATTCTTCGACGATTGTAGCGGTATACGACATACTTAATTGATAACGAACATTTATAAAATCACGTCCTTACAATTTTGCATGACATGGCATGTGGTCGTAAGAAATTCCACAACATCGGATTTCTCTCTCAACAAACCTACAATTGAGTAACGAGAAAAATCATCTACCATTATGAGGATATACCTCTTACCACCCGAACTCTCAGTACGAGTACGACTCATAAGATCCATGTGTATCAACTCAAGCAATCGTGATGTGTTAATGGAATTCAACTTCCTGTGGGGGCTACAGACTTGCTTTCCCAATTGATAGGGTCCAAAAACTACGGAAGCCGGCTTTCCATGTGATGGTAAGCCACGTACTAGGCCATTCTTAGCTAATTTCTCTAAATTCACATGACCTAGATGTTGATGCCATAGACCCATATGAGTGATCGTGGCGATGTTGCACAAAAATGAGGACTTGGTCATAATTCCATAGCAATTATCTTCAGTCCTCACCCCTTGCAATAGAAGTTTACCGGATTGATCATAAACATTGCATTCGTTCCGGTCAAACTTTACTACAAAGTCAGCGTCGCACAACTGGCTAATGCTGAGAAGGTTTGCTTTCAAACCTTTGACATACAAAACATCCTCTAGCTTAGGAAATCCTGGTATCTCTATTGTACCTCGTCCTACTATGATAGATTTGCTCCCATATCCAAAGGTGAATTTACCTTCCTTCTATAACACTCCGCCAGCATGGGGAGAGCGAACGGAGCACTACTATCGATAAAATAAATCCAAATCCACAAGATACAAGGTATAGAGCATCTAAAAATCCCACAATATAAGAAAAACCACTAATCTCAATTTCTTCAAATTAAATACAACCAAAAGTCTCTCAAAATAATACAACTATCTATCTCGAAACAATATAAATCGCCAATGCTCTATACATCAAAATAAATACAAATTTTCTCATCTAGTATTCTCCAATATTCTTTTCAAAAATAACCACGCTTAAATCATCCCATTTGGTCCATAGCGCTCAGATCCACGCTAACCTGCCAACTAAAAGAAAATATGGGGAAGTACACAATACGACATGAAATATACTCATCAAATATTTTTAGCGGTGAATAAAGCATAACAATATGAGTATGAGTATTCAAATTAAATGAAAATCTCAATAGCATTTTATCAATATAAATTTCTCAACAACACATTAATCCGAGTCACCAAACCGCGCCATACTTTATCAAGTAGCTGAAACAGGATTATTAGCGGGTGCCCAACATCAGTGCCATATTAAAATCTCATGACAACAAGCTCAACAAAATTATAATACCACATGAATCAAAATCATATTCCAATAATAATTTTTCAGATTCCAAATGAATTTAGCAATTCAAATATGAGTTCAATAATCATAAGAAATCAAAGGGAATAACACTCGCGAGATTTACGACGCATATTGTGTAAAAGCCCATACCTTAAACCATCAAAAGGAACTATTATAAATCTGCCCAGAAATTCATATTACTCCATCAAAATCATCTCCCAAGAATCATCACAACTCCTCCAAGAACAAACACCAAAACATCCCCAAAGAACTCCTCCAAAAACTATGGTTGAATGCATAAATTAAAGGGGATAAAGGGTATATAAAAGAAGAGAAAATAAAATATGTTGGCTGCCAAAACATTGTGCTGAAAGTAGGCCAAAAAGGGTTACCCATCGTCCCTTTAAATAAGGCAACAAAATGATTAAAGTTTTTAAAAAAGAGTCTGACCGAACTGAAAAATGGCCTAAATCAGGTATAAATGATTTTTTTCGGAGATGACAAAGAAGGAAAAGTTGCGAAAAATTAAATTTTGAGTCGGTATGGTAATTTTTAGAATTTTCTGAGCACTTTTATTTTTTTGAATAAAATAATAATATTTTATTTATTTATTCAGTTTTTGACTTTTGACCCCATGGCACTCTTAGGCCTATTTTTAGCATCCAATAAATATGGTCAAATTATTTTGAACCCCATTAAAACGTCCTACAAAAATTACGCAAGTTCGCGTCCCGCGCGACACATGCTGACAAAAGTCGCGTTATATGAACCATAATCGTGTCACGATCATTCCTTGGAATTTTTGCATCAAACTTAACCAACATTTTTTTTTTTTTTGAATATTCAAATTTTATTTAAAAATATCCATTTAAAAATCCGGGTTGTTACACCTTACGATCCTCTAGGTAGGTAAAAAATGAGACATCACCTGTCATGTTCCTGGAGCACCCACTATCGAAATACCACTAAGAAGTGTTATGTGTTTTAAGAGCAACATGAACAACAAGGGATTTTGCATCGAGTTTAGGCACCCAAGATGAGGTAACCTTCTATTTTCCCTTGTCATTGTTGGCTCTACTCGGGATTTTAGAAGTTTCCACTGACGGCATAGAAATCCTTTGGAACTCTTCCATTAGACTCTGAGAAGTGGCGACTAGAAACTCAACTTACTCTCTAAGACTCGAAAATTACTAGTGGCATGTGGTGGAGCAAATTTACGTTATGTCCGACCCAAACTATAGCAAAACTCCCTAAGGTGTCCCTTTCTTTTGCAGTAGGTACAAAAGTACACAGTCTTTGGCCAACCTTGGTTTTCTTTTCTTCACCGAAATCTTCTTCAAGGTTTTTGGCGATGGCTATATGGATTCGTAGTAAACTCAAAAACTGGTTATGATATCACATGGGACGCGGAGGCACCATTAAAACCAATTTCTTGCATTTCACCAAAACCTAAAGTAGGGGCGAGGATCATCTTTCCAGATCTTTCCTCTATCTTTACCTTGACCTTCCTGGCTATCTCAAGGTCATGAGTAAGCTGGGCTACAAGGGCCTCAAGTTTCTTTCGAGTGTCGATGGAGGTCTGGAGCTCACTCGTAAGACTAGTCACTTACTTAGGCAAGTCCCTTTTATCTTTCTCTAAACATCTCTCTCTCTCACCAAATTGACTCCTTCTCTCTACACAAACTCTCTCTTTGTCTCTTAACACAAATAGTCTCTCTCTCTCTCACAAGGTAGTGCTAATGGAGGACTCTCTCTCTCTCTCTCTCTCTCTTGTCTCTCCTAAATATTTATCTAAGGCAACTATCCTAAGTGCTAACGCTTTGTAACGCTTTTTAGTTTTAAAAGAATCAATATATAAATTAGAGTACGCACGTCGCAAATCACTCTCGCTCTCATTTGCAGCAGCATCCTCCTCACTCATGTCGCTTCCACTATTGAGGTGTCCATGTGAAGTAGCATCCTCATTGTCGTGAGGCGCACTATCAGTACTCACGTGACTATCCACGAATGCGGTGAAGTTACATTCATGCGATGACTCATCTCCATAATCCACCGACTCGACCTCACTGTCGTCATTAAGGGAGGCATTAAGAGAAGCTTTTCCTTTGCCTTAACGTGGAAACCTCTACCGTCGCACTCATAACATCTATCCCCGTATTTCTTAGGTGCATCATTTTTATCCTTTCCATTTTTCTTTTTTAACTTATTTTTCTCAAAATTCTTTTTATCTTTGAAATTTCCATTTTTCTTTAATTTGAAAATTTTCTTGAAATTTTTTGCAAACAAGGCTAA
This sequence comes from Sambucus nigra, assembly GCA_949130495.1. Lineage (NCBI taxonomy): Eukaryota > Viridiplantae > Streptophyta > Magnoliopsida > Dipsacales > Adoxaceae > Sambucus > Sambucus nigra. The sequence continues at coordinate 443,646,139 of OX422211.1, forward strand.
ATCGTCTAAGTCAAAATCAAACTCAGAATCAGACAACCCTTTCTCTCTTCTCCTAGACGACTCACCTCTCACTCTTGTAGACCCCTCACTCTTCCTAGCCTGGACTTTAAGTGCTACCCCTTTATTTTTTTATTTTATTGTATTAGGAAACATGGAAATTTCATAAGTCTGGAGGTCTCCTACCAATTCTTCTAGTTTCAGACTACTCAAATTTCCTAATGAATTTAGCACGGTGACTTTAGGGATAAAACGCTTAGGAAGTGATCTCAAAATATTTTTAACTACTCTAGCATCAGGAATGTGTTCACCTAAATTGAAACTAGTGTTAACAATATCAGATAAGCGTGCATAGAATTCATCAAAACACTCAGATTCAAGCATGGTGATTGCCTCAAATTGTGTATTTAAATTTTGCAAATTTGATTATTTAACTGCATTAATGCCTTCATGGGTAAGTTGAAGAACATCTCATGCTTCTTTAAACGTGGTACACGTCATGATGCGTCGAAACTCATCGGGGGTGACGTTTTAGGATATTGCATTAAGCCCATGTGAGTTATATGTGACCCACTTAAATTCATCCTCACTCCAAGTAGTCACAGATTTTAAAGTAGTTACGTTATCTATAGTGGTAGAGGCAGGCATCCACCCTCTTTAACACACCACCCCAACACGTTTGTCAATGACCTTTAAGTGCGATTTTATAGGAGATTTCCAATATGCATATTTTGAACCATAACAAATTGACACTCGATTATACAAGTTTTCCATTGAAATTGCGCTTTTTTAAAAATCAATTTTTAAACCAAAATTAATATCTAGAAATTTTTTGCGGAAAAAGTTACACAGTAAAATTATGTAATAGGCTTTGATACCAATTTGAAAGTGTACCAACAATCATTGATTAATTAAATTCCAATATTTAATCCCAAAAATGCTAAGTCTTGTAAACAAATTGTCACAGACTAATTAAATCAAACCAAGCATGCAAAGTCAACCACAATATGAGTAAAAATCCCTTAAAGGGAAAAACTCATTTTTATTTCACTATAATGCGTAACAACTTACAATTACAGAGATATACAGTGACACACGAATGCCCGCAGACGTCGGTTCGTTGTCGTCGATCTTTTCAACAAGAGATCCCACAAGAGCTCCAATTCAGCAATGGAGAATAGCCTTCTTCTCCACAAAATTACTCCAGATGAGTAGAACAATTATATCTAGGGTTTATAAGAATCACATATATGTTTGGCAATGATTTTTGAATAAAAAGGGTTCAAAAACCCTGAAAAACGAAGTCTGGAAATATGTAGCAGTTCTATGTAAACGTGAGGGCCAAATACTTAAAAATCATGTAGAATAGGCACTACTTTAAATACACAAATCGAGGCGGCGCATCGCTCGAACGAAATACAGATGTCGCTCAAACAAGCAACCACATCGCTCAAACAACTTCACGTGAAATGGATATGTTGCTCAAATGACAAGCCAATCTCGCTCGAACGACGTTAGCAAGATTTTTCCCTTCTCGTCTACACTTAGAAAAATTTCTTATTCTGAAGTAAAAATGTTCCAGACCCTTAAAAAATATTTTTTAAACATTTACCAAATATTTATGTAAATAATAAATACTCCAAATAAATTAGTTTACCATAATCGTGAGTGGAGTAGTGGGAACGGTTGAAGATCATATTGCATGTTGCATGATGCACATATAAAGATGATGGATGCATCAAGGCCGTCATGGATCCAAACATACTAACTGTGATCTAGGATAAGCAGAAAATTCCTAACTCGGACATTTATAAAATCATGTCCTTGCAAAACTAGTTCACCTGGCAAACCAAACCGTTTCGATCTACCAAATTAGATCGCTCCCCCAATAAATCGATTCGGCTTGCTAGACTGCCCATCGTCTTCTTCCTTGGGTTTCACCTCTTAAACCCTTCAATAGAGGTCCCAAGCTTCCCAAATCATAAATTGACATGCCATATCAATATATAACTAATCCAGAAGCATTCTAACCCCAAAATAAACCCAAATCCATTATCAAACACAAGGAATTCCTAAACATCAATCGATTGATACAAGTGAGAATGAATCCAACCCTTGAAATCCATTGATTCTAACATCGTATAAATATTCTCATGTTCATAATCATAAACCCAGATTACTATTAGGAATTTATCTTATATTCATTACCAATCAGTACCAATTACGATCACAGGTTAAACACAAATTAAATCTCTGTAATTAATTCTCAAAGTTTTTATCTTTCAAATCTCATATTTGTTCCTAATTAATTATGAACATAATTAACTGAAAGATTGCAATTTAAAGAAAGTAAACACTTGCCTTTTGGGTTTGAATCCAAAATCTGATTAGATGATTTGAATTTGTAGATGTTCTTCCCTTCTTCTCTAAATTCTCTTCTCTTAACTCTCCCTTAATCACAATTATGCATATGAAAAAGTGAGGTCACCATCCACATACCTAATCATTAAATACTCTTTAATCAAACCATAATCCCATTTTTAAGTGTTGCCCTAAGGGTAAAAAGACACCCATACCCCTATACAACCCAGACTACATCTAAAAATTCCCCGAAACCTAACTATAACTCTCGAGTACCTATTCTAGACTATTTAGGCCCATTTCGGTTCACTGATGCACTTAAAACGGTCATTTGAGTGGCCAAACATAAAAATATACTGATGATATGAGAAATCATCCAATTGTTGTTCTCATACAAGCAAATCAAGTCTAAAGTGCATACTAAGTAGATAAAGCAAGTAAAGAGAGAAAAGACAAGATATATGGTGGTTCGGCTATAAAAATCAGCCTACGTCCACTTTGGTGCCACACTCTCATTATATATGTTTTGGTACATAGTAATTATGTCTAAAGAGGCATATAAAATGAGGATAGAATATATTACATGACTATGATGAATCCGATGGCTCCGGGTTGGTGGCTGCGATGCTCCTGTCAATAGCCCCCAAGCTATGCTTAGTGGCATAGAGAGAGTAATCAGCTCCAAGCTTGATACTGGTGTAGGAAATGAACCCGAATCGAACGAGGATTGGAATCCCCTTTATTTCGAGGTGTGGACCTCTATTTATAGGAGGTATAGGTATTGTTGTTGTGATGAGAGATGCTGTGGCTAGCTAATTGATGAGTTCACGGGCCACGACATATATCTTATAAATGGGACCGCAGTCTGTATGTTCAAGGGTTACGACAAGTAGCGTAAAAGGGGCCGCAACCTACATGATATGGGTTGTGGCATGTATGTAAGGCATTCTCTAATAGCCTATATGAGATATGTCTGCAGTAATAAGACGATATAACTTGTTATAGTGTACCTTTCGCGACAGGGGTACAATATATGTGCTATCAATAAGCCCCCAATTCGTAGTGCCAAGAGATTGCGATTGGGGTTGCGGCTGAGCAATTAAGTTTTCTCAAGCTGCTGCGGTATTTCATAGGCGACGCTTCATATTCTCATGGCCTCTTATATAAATGGCAACTGGTCGTGGCCTTCATTACGTTTTCCAAACCCTTGAGAGCAAATCAAAAGCCAATCTCTGTTCATTTCTCCTCTTGATTTTTTCGGCAACCTTCCAAGACAGCGCGTGATAGTTTGAGGCTGAGCAACCGATTTTCATCCTTTTTCATGTGATTTTTCCAATCCAAAACCTTATGAATTCATCTTTGCAAGTTGTCTTATTATCTGAACTCATCTTAACTTTGAATTACCACGATTCATATCTGCTAAACTCGCCATGAAATGATCTTATTTGAATGTATTTTCTTAGGTTTCAACCAATAACTGCTATTGTGATTTCTTGGCTTGAACAAATTTCTTCGATTTATAACTGTTAAACTTAGGGCTTTTTGAATTCCTAAACTCTAGGATAGAAATATAAAACACATCCCTAAAATGTATTTGTATAGATCATGTTTGCTGAAAATCATACCCCTTATTCTTGGTGTTCTTGAGAGAAACTCTTCACATTCTAAGGCTTTAATTTTCAAATTTATCAACATTAAATACTAACACGTTTGATTGTATGATCGTATAATAGAGAATGCGTGGTTGCAGCATAATCAAATCCCTTTAGCAATTTAGGTTCGTCCTGGGTCAATGTCTATAAGGTTCTTAGGTTACTATCTGTAGCACTTTACCACTAACCCAATGTCTGCGGCATATACACATATGGTTGTAGCCTGTAGCCACTTTTCTTACCTAGGTTCTTAGATTAGTGTCTGTAGCACTTAGCATGTAGTTCAATGACTACGGCATGTAAGGAGATAACATACCTTCCCCAAATCAATATGCCACGGTCGGAGATTAACTTCTAGGACTTTACATCCCAACACTTGTTGTAGTTGGCCAAATTTTCTAGCGTTTCCATTTATCCTCTCAACTTGATATATCATTATTCCTGTTGCTGCTTATGGGAGGTCTTAGGACCATATTGGCTGAGGCGCCTAACTGCGGACTCTCTGCTTTTTAGGTATTATTGTAGCCATATGAACATTGACCCAGACGAATTTCTGAGAGGCTTTTGTAACAAACATTTTAGAGTTTCTCCTCCTAAGCTTCCTTTAGTGCATCCTTTGAGGACAATAGGGTCATGCCATTTGAGAAAGTTCCCAAACTGTGTAGTGCTAGATTCAGACTCGAACTCCGCGGCAATGGAAGAAGAAGCTAATTCAAGTAACCAACTAATGGATATTGATGCCTCGGTGGTGGGTCAATCTGACGTTAGGGACGCACCTATTGGCCCATCTGGTAGAGATGAGAGACCTCCTGCTGCCCTTATTATTCGTAACATTATGACTCAAGAGTGGGTTGATCTGGTGGATGAAGCCTTTAAGTTTCTTGAGGGTTTGATGTGTTCAGCACCTGTCGCGGAACAAAGGCCCTGAACGGTACTTACAAATGATGGGGTTTGCTTCCCCCTCCATGCATTTATTTACTGGCTGTGACTGCCAGTTCCTATTCTCGTCAGAAGAATCTTCCAAACGATGAAGTTATCACCAGCCCAATTAGATCCCAATGACTGGAGGGGAATTCTTACATCTATTGAGTTGTGGACTAAGAAATTCAAGAGTGACATTACTCCTATGGAGTTTTTCCACTTCTACTGGCCAAAGGAAAACTCCGTAAAATTTACGGGGTACTATTACTTTTCTTTCCACGACAGAGATGAGACCCTTTATTCTGGGAGGCGTACTAGTGTAAAGAACTAGAAGGGTAAATATTTTTTCATCTCTGGAGAAGGGTGGGAGATCCAACCCCAAAAGACTGAGAGGGAGAGAACCTTTAGGATGCCGCAGCACTGAGGATGTCCCTCTAAGCTTGGTAAATGACCTTTTTAATTATAGTCGCGTCCCCTTTTTACAGTTGCATATTATTCTCCATATTTTTCTTTTGTACTAACCTTTGCATTTTTCTGCAGTCCTTAATAATTTGTAGCTGAGTGAAAAGCAAGAGAAGAGGGTTGGTAAGGCCGCGGTAGTTCCTAATGACGAGAAGAAGTTCATCACTCTTGTAACCTCTGCTTCAATATACAAGGGAGGCTTCTTTCCCAACAAGTCAATTCCCAAAGAGATGGGCGCGGAAGGTATAACTTTTTTACTTTATTTTTAACTCCGCGGCAGCTACTCCCAACTTTGTTTTTAATATTGCTTTATTTATTCTTCAGGTGCGGAGATTGATAGAAAGCTGTTAGCAGCTCAGCTTGCTGAGATGGATGAGGATGCGGTTGTCCTCAATAACACGACCAAGCAAAATAAAAGGAAAAGAAAGTCCAATGTTCCTGCCGCAATCACTTCTAGTGACCAAGTTGATAAAAATAATCTTCTCGTTCCCTCCAACCAGTCAGAGGGTTAAACAACTCCTGTCGCACCTATCACTTAGGTTGAGAAAGTAACTCCTTATGAGAGGCCTGAGGGTCATTTTGACGATGACATTGGAGCTCACTTGGCCGCGATAGGGCTAATGTTAACTTTTGAACAGATTGACGGCCGTGGCACCTCTCCAATCCATACAAATCCACCATCTCTAATAATTATAATTGTTAATGCCAACCTGGCTCCTCCTCAATTTCATGCCAGTGTTGGTCTTAATGGCCGTCTTCAGCCCCAGCTTAGGTAGCCTAACCCAAAATCTTCTTGGGACACAACTGCGAGGACTATTTGAAGAATGAAGAGGGTCCCAGATGCCATGAACCTTGATCGCCTCGTGGATGAATACCACGATGACTTGGAGGATTATGGTATCCACAGTGTGTTGAGGGTAAGTGCAAGTACCATCTCGACTTCATTTTCACATTTTATATTTTTCTTCTAACATCAACTTTATTTACAGGGCGCAAATATTGTGATGTCCTAGAAGAAGAAGTAAGAGGCCCCCTATAAGCTGAAGGAGGCTACAGAGAGAGTAAACTCCGATGACTTAGAAAATGCTAGGGTTGCTTCCTTTCAAGCTTAGAAGAAGTCCTCTGTCGCGGCACTCGAGGCGTATAAGATGAGGGGAGATAATATGGTTAAGGCTGGTGAAAATGCCAAGAAGGATGCTGAGGAAAATTTTAGGCAGGCTACGAAGTACCTTAAGGATTACCAATCTCAAGTTGTGGAAGCTACTAAGGAGGCAAAGTTTGCAAACAACAAGCTTGAACTACTTCAGAAGAAGTACAAGGAATTGGAGGCCAAGGCTGCTAATGATGCCCAGGCCCATCTCACGGCGATAAAGAGGATGGAGGAAGATAATGATGCGGCCCTTCAATTGGCAATGGGCCGCACTGTGGAGTCATTTAAAGGCTCCAAAGACTTCTACCTGATTAATAATAAAGCCTACCTCCGCTACTTCCAGGAACTGAGGCATAGGGTCATCAAAAATTTCCCGGAGTCCAAAGAGCTAATCATGTCATGGAAATTGGGTTATACTGAGCATGACCAATGTGTGGCTGAAATTAGAGCTGTCACGGAAAAAAGAGCCAGGCTAAGGGCAAAGGCAGAGGCTGCTGCAGCTAAGGAGGATACCAAGACATTTGCGGAGGGAGAAGAGGGAGATGAAGAAGATGATGTAGTGACTTAGGCTTCTAACATTCTTGGGAATTGGGTTGCATCCCTCTTTATATTTGTATTTATTGTTGATGCATACATAGGGTTGCGTCCTTCTAAACATTAAACTTCATTACCCAGGTTGTGGTCTCTTATCTGTATAACTTTTTAATCATTTTAATCTTTTGCCTCGGTTGTAGCCTTTGATCTTTCTATTTGTATTAACTGCTTCTTTACTCTCTTTTATTATCTGCTTTGATACTTGAATGAGATTTAAAACTTCATCAGGAACTGCAATGGACATAAGGCCGCGACAACATTATATAAATGTTCTACAAAACTAGCTGCGGCTTGTTACATTTTTCTTTGCCTTTTAATTTTTTCACTTTGGCGTATTGATCCTACTGTATCTTTATTTGGATCCAAATCCAAGTCACCACCGTAGCAACTCTTATTCTTTTTTTGGAGGCTGCAGCACGTTAACAATCCTGACATGCCACATACCGCTTCTTCTTAATGAATGAACTTAGCTGTTATATCCATATTGATAAGGCTCTGGTACCTTTATGGACTTTGAGAAATTAATGACATCATGCTGGGTCAAGGCCATCTTCTTTCTGCAGCTTTGGCATGCTTCATGATGTCAGCCAGTCATCATCCTTTAGTCGCTTTAACTGCCTTTCATGGCTTTCCTTTAGTCGCTTCGTTTGCATTTTGTAGCTTTCCTTTAATCGATTGGGTTATTTTCAGCCCCCCTGGGCTAGGTATTATAAAGCTTCCCCAAGCTATGTTCGGATATATATAATGCCTTACTAGGCTATAATAGGATTGTCCACCGATAATTAAGTCTTCGGCCCCTTCAAATATAGGATTATCCATATACAATTAAGTCTTCGGCCCTTGTGGGTTATTATCAGGCCTTCTCGAGCTAGGTATTATGAAGCTTCCCCAAGCTAATATGAGATCACCAAGTTAATGATCTTTTGTCTTTATCCACCAAGTTAATAATGTTTGTCAGGGGAGTAACCTCCCTGGGACAATGACGCGCCCCGAAAGCTAAGAACGGGTACTTGAAGGCCCTTACGGCTAATGATGCATCTTGAAACCTAAGAACCGATACTTGAAGGCCCTTGCAGCTAATGATGCATCCCAAAAGCTAAGAACGGCCACTGTAAGCCCTTGTGGCTAATGACGCATCCCGAAAGCTAAGAACGGGCATTGTAATCCCCGGTGGCTAATAACGCCTTCTGATAAATGCTTTCAAGAATATAGCCATAATATGCCGAAATATAGTCTCTATGAGTGATATTGCAGAACAATTTAGATAGCTTCTCTCAATAGTTTCTTTTTCCATTTCAATTATCATTTTCTTTCAAATAATCAGGCGTCACGGTGGGCGTTGTGGGCCCATTTAGATATTATCATATCCGATATAACATATTGTCTCGATTCGAAATGTGTTTAAGACAAAAAGTGTTTTATAAGATAACCTTTAACGAAAATGAGAATCGAAATATCACACTATCAAGTGAACTTGATTTCATATATCTATTCATATATATGTATATATGACTTTGTAAGGACAATACAAAGTTTAAATTAAAACAACTTAAGAAGAGTTTCACTATAAAATAGAAAAAGATGAAACATGAACATAAGCATGAAAAATGGGAATGTGGCCTATCAGACTAGGCAGAATCCCTTAGGCATTCTTGAGGAAACGCTGCATCATTACCTATCTTATATGGCTTTCAATTTCATATTTCAGGGCATAATATTGCTCAGTGTCATGGTCGTGGTTCTGATGAAACTTGCACCATTTGGCTTTGTTCCTCTTGTAGGGTGGAGCTGTAAGCTTCTCTGGCCACTTCAGCATCTTGTCCTCTTTTAATAACTCAAAGATGTCTTCAACTGGGAAGGCCAATGGGGTGTAGGACTCAAAGAGCCTTTCTGCCTTCTCTAATTTCCTCTTCTAGGACTTGGTAGCGGCCTCTAGGAGTGGAGCTTCTGGTACGACCGCGGCAGTTACAGTTGATGCAGCAATAATCCTGGGTGCCGCACCCACATGGGATAAGGCCGCGACCTCTAGCATGAGGAACCTCTAGGTTAAATAGTTGAATTGGGTTTGGAGTGAAGCATTACTGTCGTAGAGATGGTTTAGGTGATTGTACAATTGCACAATCTCACCTTTGACTTATGTGCTCTGGCTAGATTCTCCATCCATTTTCTACTTTGTTAGTCTTTGAAAATATATATAATCTGAGACAAAACTAGCAGAAGAGAGCAATCAATATAGAAAAAACCAAGTATAAAGTGCACTTGCACTGCTTCATGATATTACTACTGAGGTCGCAGCCAGTGAAGTACAAAGGTGTACTGTCGTGGCCTTTGAATGAAATTCACCAAGGTTGAGTTTGAGACCACTTAAGTCCATTCCTCGATGATTTGAAGTTGATGTAATTACACCGTACTAGTCAAGGCCACGACAAGAAATGAAGTTGAACTGCCAGGCCGCATCCCTTTCGAGGCAGTGAAGGGAACAATCCCAAAATTAAAATCGAGAAATTGAGTTTTTCTCTGGAAACACGTAGAGAGCACACCTACTAGGGTCTATCCATGAAAGAATACCCACAGGGTGCACAAAATAGCACAATTTTAGTGATGAACCCTAGATCACAGGCAAAGAACAATAAAAAGGGAGTAAATATAATTCTTCCCTAATCACTCACCTTTACGGGGATAAAGCCCATCATGCTTTTCAGCATTATCTAGATGAGATGATATCTTAGGGGTATGTAAAATAGATCTAAGCTCATAAAATGGAGACCCAAGAGCAGATCTGAATATATGCGATACCCATTTGAAGGTGTGCATACAAAACACGAGTTCAATAACCAAAATTCACCCATGAGATAATGATCCAAAGGATCCCCATGAATAAAATAAGGTGTTTAAGAACCCAAAATGTAAAGAAACAAGATTGAAATACCTTGTTCCCACAGATGATGCCAAATTTTTTATATGAGAAATCGTCCACTTGTCATTCTCGTACCAACAAATCAAGTATAAAGTGCATAATAAGCAGATAAAGCAAGTAAAGAGAGAGAAAAGACAAGATATAGAGTGGTTCGGCTATAAAAATCAGCCTACATCCACTTTGGTGCCACACTCTCAATATATATGTTGATTGGTACATAGTAATTAGGCTTAAAGAGGCGTATAAGCATAAGAATAAAATATAGTACATGAGTATGATGATTCCAGTGGCTCCGGGTTGGTGGCTGCGATGCTCCTGTTAATAGCCCCCAAGCTATGCTTAGTGGCGTAGAGAGAGTAATCAGCTCCAAGATTGATACTGGTGTAGGAAATGAACCCGGATCGGATGAGGATTGGAATCCCTTTTATCTCGAGGTGCGACCTCTATTTATAGGAGGTATAGGTATTGTTGCTGTGATGAGAGATGTTGTGGATAGCTGATTAATGAGTTTAGGGGCCACGACATATATCTTGTAAATGGGACCACAATCTGTATGTTCAAGGGCTGCGTCAGGTAGCGTAAAAGGGGTCGCAACCTATATGTTATGGGTTGCGGCATGTATGTAAGGCATTCATTTAATAGCCTATAGGAGATATGTCTGCGGTAGTAAGACGATATCACTTGCTATAGTGTACCTTCCGCAATAGGGGTACAATATCTCTATTATCATACACCATCATCTCATTAGCTGTACCTGACACGTGCGTACAATACGCATCCCCCATAACCATATAAATATATCGATGTAACTCTTTATAGACATAATCTAATAAACTGTCGCTTTTCACCCATAAACGACAATATAATAATTCACATCTCTATTTACTTATCACAAGCAAGTAATTATTATTATTATTATTATTATTATTATTAATAATAATAATAATAATAATAATAATAATAATAATAATAATAAAATATCATTCCTTAACTCGCTAATTTACCGAAACCAATTTAATTTTCCCAATTAAATTAATATTTAAAAGCACACGTGGAAATTATATACTCATAAAACTAAGGTGTATTTATGAAAGAGAGTCATATTTTCTTCCAAGTTGATCCATTTTTGCACCCATGTGGAATGATGATGAGTCATCTTATAACATGTATTTTTTAGCCTAACCAATCCTATCACCCTGAGCATCTTGAAGTTAAAACCACACCGTTGTCCGAGGCCCAAGTTGACAATTATGTGGACATATCTACCAATTATGATACTTATCACTCCCCTAGAATTTAAAATGATCCCACATTTGAGGTTACCCTACCTGTCATATCCAAATATATTACCAAGTTTATACCCATTAAGGACACTTTGTGTGTCCCTAAGGAACCTCTTCCTTTTAGGTTGAATCAAACTACGAGTTCCACCCAATTCATCGAGATTAATTTGGAGATGGTTCCCACCTCTCTTGATATGGATCCTCTAAAAAATGTTTGCCACACTTTGTTTGTGATGTTGATGTTGATTCATATATATCGGATATTAATGCCTCGTTGAAGCCTTTTGCCACTATAGACAGCTACATATTGGTGGCTAAGCTGATCTATCCATCATTTGATAATACACTCCCTCTTCAAGTTGACCATGAGGATCATTATGACCCTTCTAATTAGTATGTGTCCCCTACTCTCGAGTTAGATCACCTTTACTTTTGCCAACATAAGTTCAAATGTTATTTGGGTGAGGGAGTCCACAACAAGGGACCCCTCTGCCAATACCAAGTTAAAAATGTTATTTGGGCAAGGAAGCCCACAACAGGAGGCCCCTCTGCCAAAAGCTCAAATCTAATTACTATTTTGTAACAATGGGTTCCAAGACACCAGGGGAGGCCCCTTTATCATAAACAAAGTTATTGTTTGTTCACAAGTACTATTATTTATTTACTTATACAAGTAGCCTAGTTGAGTAGGCAGGGCTGAAATAGGCTAGTTGGATCTTCTGGGAGTTGTGGCTTGGTGGTTGAGAGACAAGGTTTGTTGAGCGAGTCAACTATGTAGCATTTTAAGATAGATATAATACTATTAGAGATACCCCTAGGAGTCATTCCAGCACTTACACAGTTCACACTTAGTTATAACTGCAGTAAGCAGTCAAAAGGATGCTCACAAGAAAATACTTTTTACAAAATGATTTTAGATGGGGTGGCCCTAAAGGCCACTCTCAAGTTTACAAAAGTTATTATAAAAAGTTACCACTCAAAAAGATATTTACCAAATCATATGTTTTGTCTCCATTAGGAGGCATATTTTCCTTTTGACCTTGGTTGCGCCAGATGTCGTCAATTAGAGAGGAATAGGTGTTTGCAGACAGTATAGGGACTGTTGATGTAAAAAATTAGATTATATCTAATTATTTAATCACAGATAAATAAAATGAGACAAAGAAATTTTAAAGTGGTTCAGCCTTATAAGAATGGCCTACGTCCACTGTTTCTGTTATTGCTGACTGTTTGGGAATTCTCGATTACAAGTTTTCTCAAGAAATTCCGGTCCCCTTACAATGAGGGTAATACAATGTATTTATAGTCCTAAGGCTGTAATGTCAAAGGGTAATACATTCAATGCCCCTTAAGCATATACATTTGTATGATAATAATAATAAGCATTTAATGCGCAGTCAATCTGTTGGTTATCTGGCTATTAATGCTTTGTCCGAGGTGCAGCTCGGACCGCCTAAGCTGCTCGGACCGCCTAAGGTCCTCGGTACTCAAAAGTTCCTCGGTACTCAAAAGTTCCTCGGAGAGTTCTTGTAGGTCGGAGCGTCTGAGTTGATCGGGGAAGCAGAGTTCCTCATTGCAGTATGGTTCCATGGAGTCAAGGTGTTGTTCGTAAGTGTTTGTCATTGCCACGTAGATTGCCACGTGTCTTCACCCAATTGAGCCATGTCAACAAACTAAATTTGGTATCAACAGAAGCCCCCAATGTTTCATAGTTCAAAATTTAAGGAGTGTGGAACATTCTTTCTCGAAATATGGCGGTTTTAAATGGTCATCCTGAAATTTAGGAGTATTTTCTTTTGTATTTATTTCTCCTTCCAAATTCGTAGAATCGAACTTTTTTGAATTTTTCTAACCGCTTCAATTCCCGCGCCCTTTTTGTCTTTTTAGCCGCCGGTAACGTAACCGTATCTTTTTATAATCATTACTTTTACCCTTTCCCAAGGCAAAGTATTTAAACATTGCAGAAAATCCCATCGTCTTCTACTTTTTCAAATTTGTCTCTTTGAGTTTTCCATCGTCTCTCTCTCCTGTGCGTTCATCTCTTTCATCATTTGTTGTGAACAGACTCATCCCTTTCCTGTAAGATTTTCTTCTTTCTCTTTGATTTCCTTATTTCATCATGGTTTATCCTGTAGAATCGATTGATATGTTTCGCTCTGATTTCTCTATTTCCTCATGGGTTATTTTGGAAGAGCTTTCTAAGCCTTCAGACTATTTTTGTTTGGCTGAGGGATATTGGTTCCCCAGTCTCTTTGTTGCTGAGTGTGGCTTTTCTTTTCCCCCAAACCCTCTATGTCTGGAATTATGTCAATACTTTGACGTAGTTCCTACAAGAATAGCCCCCAACACGTGGAGAATAGTTAACGGTGTTTATAGATTAAATCAAATTCATGGAACTCGTATAGGAATTCCAGAAATTATGTTTTGTTATAGATGGGTTGTGGGCGATAATAATTTTTATTTAAAAACTAGGTTTTTAAATAGAGCTTTAGTGGTCAATCTCCCAGATGCTAATAGGGACTACTTTGAGCACGGGGTTGTTATGAAAAATTGGCAACACCCTCCATTAACTGGAGATGATGTTTACCAGGGTCCCAGATGTTCTCCCTATGGCAATGGGTTAGATTATTTTTATTTTATTTTCAAAATTATGCCTCCTTTGTGTTTGATAAAATGTGCCACTGATATTTTAATTTTGATTTATTTGCAGTTGATAGCAAAAGAAAATCTCCAAAAGAGGCAGACGTTAATACAAGGCATTTAAAACTTATCTGGAGTTTGCATCAGACTGTTGCCGACGAGCATATTAGGTCAGCTTCATATTTGCTGCAGTACAAGAGTTATACCTCCTCTTTTACTTCTCGTCATGTGATAAGCGACGCAGGACCAATACCAGCCTCTACAAGTTCTTCACTTGAGTCACATATTCCTTTAGGTGAAAGGATGAAGAAAAGAAGACCTCATACTCTTTTTGAGAAATCTGCCTCTGGTGCTGGAGAGGCAAAGAGAAGTAAGCTTGATGTCCCAGGAGAGGCGACAAAGAAAATTTATGCACCTCCTTCGGCTGCTCCTGTGAAGGTTGTCGAGAAGCCCCCAGTGGCCCCGAGCAAAGATGCTGCTCCAAGTGAGGTGATTATCATTTCTCCGACTAAGACTACATCGTTAGTCGAGAAAGTTGATGCTCCTCTGAGGAGGCTGAAGAAAATATCCTCTATCAATTTGGCTGAATCCATCACTGAGCCCCCGACTAGTGGTGTTCCCACTTTTGTTCCCTCGAGCTCTGCTATGAGCTCGGTGAAGACTTGAATCATTCTCGAGATCTAAGGTATTGAAGAAAACCTTTCTCGGGACACGGTTACCACATTAGCAGCTCGTCATATTGCTTTTGTTAGTCCTATAGTCTTAAATTTTCATTCTTTCCTTTTTATATCTGTGCACTGACTTGCTTTCGTTTTCTTTTCACAGTTGGTGATCTTTTTTAATACAATTTTGAAGAAAGATGAAGCTATTAAAGCTTCAAGCTCCTCGTCTGGTGTAGAGGAAGCTTTGGTAGGCCTGGCGCAGTCTCTGAAAGATTCTCGTCAAAAATATGATGATGATAAGGCAATTTGGGAGAAAAATCTTACTTCGACTGAGCAGGAGAAGGCTCAGGTTATTGAGGTCTCCAAGGGGTTGGAGAAAAAAATGAATGATTTGGAGAAGAAGAATAAAGAACTCGAAGGGAAGCTCAAATATGCTGGGGAGCTTGAAAATAAGCTCAAGGCTGCTGAGGAGGAGTTGGGTCAACTTCGGGAAGTAAGTCGTCAGAAGGAGGAAGTTGAGAATAAACTGAAGGTTGCTGACAATCTTCTTTTCGAGAAGCTTTCCTCGGAGAAGACAAAAAGGAAATTTGCTGTCAAAAAATCCTTCAGCGTCAGCTGGGATAAAGGGTGGAATAAAGGTTTGGCTGCCATGATGTCGCAAGTGGAATATGGAAGCCTCAAATACTTTAGAGATGGATGGGTCGCTGCTTTGCAAGAGATGAAAGTTGATGAGAATTCTGAACTATTTCAGCGACACATCCCGGGCCCCCCTCCAACTCCTGAAGATGAAGAAGAAGACGAATCTGCCTCTGAGGAATCTTCCATGGTGATGGGAGATCAAATTTCTCATTCCCTATCTATCCAGCCCACTGGCGAGGAACTTCAACTACCTGCTACTTCATCCGAGCAACTCTCTGTTCCATCCGAGCAACCTACCTCCTCGTCCCATCCTCCCGAGAAAGTTTTAGGAGACAAGGAAAAGGTGTAGAGTTGTTTGGATTTCTCTCTATTTTATTTTTCTTTGTCAAATGTAACTTCTGAACATGTAACTCTGAACTTTGTACTTCTCCTCTGTGATGTAATAAAATTTGAACTTTTTCTTATGCATATTGTTGATTCTCTTCTTCATGCTCTGTTTGTACTCTTATTGATTATTGCTTTTTCTTCCTCTACTAGTTTCTAGCCAGGATGGAATTATTGTCTACTCATGATACAAAGTTGTTAAGGCAATGCAATGAATATTTTAAAGCCGATCATACAGACATGAGTGCAACTCAAATCACTGACATCCTCGGTCAAGGTGCTTCAGAGCAAGCAATTTAAGCCTATCAGTATTTGAAGTGCCTACTCGACCGTGCAGTGGCTAACAACGTAGCATACTATGATATCATTGAGGATCTCCAAGTCACTCTTGAAGAACTTCAGCAACAATATAAGGAATCTACTGCTCTTTTGCACGAGGGGTACGAGAAGAAGTATCAGCAAATCTGTGCCGATAAGGGATACGATAAACGATTTTCTGCTTACGATGTGAGGGAGAGAACTTTGAAGGCTGAGGTCGAAGAGCACAGATAGATAGCTGAGTTATTAAAGCAAGAAAATAATAACCTGCAAAGAGAGGTGTCTCAGTTGAAGTCCGCAGCTTCCACCTCAGATGCTTTGATCCCAGTGAACGACGAGGGATTCTCTTTCTTGGAGGTCGAAAATTCCAACCTGAGGGATGAGTTAGAAACCTTGATGAGAGCTGGACCTTCTACATCTACTCGAGGACGAGCAAGAGCTCCTCGGGGATGACCAAGAGCTGCTCGGATTACTGTTGAGGAACAGAGAACTCAATCTGCTCTGGAGAACCAGGCCTTCCAACTGATGGCAAAGAACCAGGCATTGGCTGAGATGTCTAAGAAGATCAGGGGTCTGGACGAGCAGCTTTCTATGCAAAAATCTATCTTGGTTAATAAAGAACTCTTTATAAAAAGTCTCCACGAGCAACTAGAAAGATTGACATATCAATTCCACAAGCAGCCTAGAGAATTCTGGATGGCTGGCTACAACGAGGCTCTCTACCATTTGGATGATCGTATCCAAAATGCAAACAATGAGGGTTACAAACAGGGATGGTTGAATGCCTTAGGTGTGCTGCAACTGGAACAGGGTCATTACCTGTGGGATTACCATAATCCTGGGCTGCTCGACCTACCAGTGCCACCATTCAAGTTTGATATGAGTTGGATCCCTGCTCGGGCCATCCCTCAGTGTCTGATTTCCAAATACCTCGGCGATTACAATCTCTATTCCAATGTTGAGATATCTCGTCCCAATCAACTACTAGATCGACCATCTGTGATGAATATCAGGATGCTTAAAGATCTTAACTTCATAAATTCCCCTCATGCTTTAAATGATCCACCTGCCGGTGAGGAACCTATTTCAAAAGCAGAGGGGAAGAAACCAATAGAATAGGAATCTTGATGTAATAAATTTGTATTTCATTCTTGATGTATTTTGTTCTACATTTAATGAAATAATTTTATTTACAAATCTTGACTGCCATTGTCTTGTAATTATAAAACACTTTACATCTGTGCATGTATATCTGTTAAAAAGATAACAACATTGTGTTATTTGTCGATCAACTGGAGTTTGTTAAAACTTATTGTCGACTATCTTGAATTTGTGGTAATCATTTGATGACTAAACAAAATTGATGATACTTTGTTTCTCGACCAACTTGGTAGTAATTTAAAAAGTCACGAGTATCAAAAATTTTGCTCGATCACTTTCTCGTACTCATAAAATGTTTCCGACCAACCAAGGTCGGTAAATTTTTCTTCTCGACCAACTACAGTTAGTGGGTTTTTCTTACCAACCAATCTTTGGCACTTTTTGGAATAATTTTTCTTCCTAACCAACCTTAGTTGGCATTTTTAGGAATAGATTTACTTCCCGACCAACCTTAGTTGGCATTTTCGGGAATAGATTTACTTCCTAACCAACCAAATTGGCATTTTTAGGAATAAATTTACTTCCCGACCAACCTTAGTTGGCGTTTTTGGGAATAGATTTACTTCCTAACCAACCAAGTTGGCATTTTTAGGAATAGATTTACTTCCTAACCAACCAAGTTAGCATTTACTTCCTAACCAACCAAGTTGGCATTTTTAGGAATAGATTTACTTCCTAACCAACCAAGTTGGCATTTTTAGGAATAGATTTACTTCCCGACCAACCTTAGTTGGTGTTTTCGGGAATAGATTTACTTCCTAACCAACCAAGTTGGTATTTTTAGGAATAGATTTACTTCCCGACCAACCTTACTTGGCGTTTTCGGGAATAGATTTACTTCCTAACCAACCAAGTTGGCATTTTTAGGAATAAATTTACTTCCTAACCAACCAAGTTGGCATTTTTAGTAATAGATTTTCTTTCCGACCAACCTTAGTTGGCATTTTCGGGAATAGATTTGAGTAGTCCGAGTTTTGCTGAGTAGTGTATAGCACTAGTATTCCGCAAAAAAATTCCAATAAAAGGAAAGAATTGGGCAGAACATTGTCACTTTATTCATACTGATGAAACTGCATTACATGAGAGTTTACATTACTGATAATATTTGCGCAGGTGTTCTGCATTCCATGCATTCTTAAACTCCTCCCCCTCTAAAGTTTCTATTTTGTATGTCCCTGGTCGAACACTTCCTTAACTCGGTAGGGTCCATGCCAGTTTGCTTCCAATTTGTTGTGCTTTTGAATCAACTTCTTTAGCACATAGTCTCCTTCCTTCAAGTTTCACTTCTTCACTCTCTTATTGTAGAACAAAGCCGTTCGTTGCTGGTAAGCAGCATTTCTAATGGCTGATTCTTCCCTAACCTCCTCGAGCATGTCCAAGTCTAACCTTGTCATTAAATCGCTAACAAGGGAATTGAAATTCAGTATTCTGTGTGTTGGGAGACCCAATTCGGAGGGTATAACAGCTTCACTTCCAAATGCTAGCATATATGGAGATTACCATGTTGCTGCTCGGGGAGTAGTTCGATAAGCCCATAGCACTGATTGTAGCTCGTTGATCCAGTTTGCTTTCGCGTCATTCAATCTTTTTTTAAACCATTCAGCAGCGTTCTGTTTGTCACTTTAGTTTGTCCATTGCTTTGAGGATGGCCTGGTGCCGAGTGGATCTTCAAGATATTTGACTGATGACAATAGGCAGCGAACTCCTCGTTGTCAAATTGTGTTCCATGGTCTGTGATGAAGGCATGAGGAAGACCATATCGATAAATGATGTTCTTCCAAATAAATTGGTACACCTTGTCGTACGTCATATCAATGAGAGGCTCAGCCTCAACCCATTTAGTAAAATAATCCACAGCGACCACGAGATACTTAAATCTTCCCCTGGTCGTCAGCAGTGGCCCGACCAAATCTATTCCCCATATGGCAAATGGCCAAGGGGAAGTAATGGGTGTCAATAATGCTTGGGGAGTTCTTCGGATGGAGGAGAAGCGCTGACACTTGTCACATTTCTTAGCGTAGGCTATACAATCAGCTCTCATCGTTGGCCAGTAGTATCCTTGAGTCATCATTCTTTACAAAAGTGTTTGACCTGCTACATGGGCTCCACAGGACCCTTCATGGACCTCTTCAATCAAATCTTTCACCTCGGTGGGATGCACACATCTTTGCAAACCTGCTATAATTCCTCGTCTGTATAGAATACCATTAGTCAGTACATAACGAGCAGCCTTAAATTTCAGTTTCTTGGCTGCAAGTTTGTCAGTTGGTAATTCCCCTTTCTCAATATATGCCCTGATGGGATCCATCCATGATGACCCTAAATCGAGGGTATTAA
This sequence comes from Sambucus nigra, assembly GCA_949130495.1. Classification (NCBI taxonomy): domain Eukaryota; kingdom Viridiplantae; phylum Streptophyta; class Magnoliopsida; order Dipsacales; family Adoxaceae; genus Sambucus; species Sambucus nigra. Next base: position 443,665,617 of record OX422211.1, read on the forward strand.
AGTTTATCGTCAGATCTTCATTTATACTCCGACCAGCTAAAACTTCAATTGGGATTGTTATTCGTAGCTCGGTACGAGTAGCTGATGCTAATCGAGCTAAGGCGTTCGCTCTTGCATTCTCCATTCTTGGTATTCTGACCAGCTGAATAGCAGCAAATTCTGACACCAATTCCTTTGACTTTTCATGATATATGATAATTAATTCTCCTTTGGCTGCATATACTCCCATCATTTGATTTATGACCAATTGCGAGTCACTGAAAACAATAACTTGTTCTGCCCCCATGGTTTTTGCCAAACTAAGACCTGCAATCATGGCTTCATATTCAGCCTCATTATTCGAAGCTTTGAATTGGAAACGTAGGGCGTATTCTATGTCAACCTCATCCGGACTGTTCAAAACTATCCCTGCACCACATCCTGTAGTGTAGGATGAACCATCCACATACAGACTCCATATAGGTAACTCGTCTTCAAATTTCTGATCTGACAGAGTTCCTCGGTGGAAAATTTGTTGCTTCCTTTCACCATCTCCTGATATTTCTTGTTGTTCGTCGATCATCTTTTCTTGCCCTTTTACCAACCTAAGCTGGTCTGGGCTTGAATTTGATGACTCTGTAACATCTACTTGCGCTTTTACCAAGCTAAGTTGGTATGGGCTTGCATTTGATGATCCTATAACATCCACAGGTTGATCAGTGAGCAACTTTTGCTCCTCGGGGGTATCAGGATAGGTGAACTCTGCTATAAAATCTGCTACCGCTTATCCTTTTAGCGATGATCTGGGTTCATAAACTATATCATATTCACCAAGTTCTATTGCCCAGCACATCAATCTTCCTGATTTATTTGGTTTATGAAGGGCTTGCCTCAATGGCATATCAGTATATACTACTATAGTATGAGCCTGGAAGTATGGCTTCATTCTTCTACTTGCCTCGATCAATGCTAGTGCCAATTTTTCCAGCCTTGGATATCTGATCTCTGCTCCTCAGAAGGCCTTAATTGTGTAGTAGATTGGTTTTTGTACTCCATTCTCCATTATTATCAATGCCGAACTAACTTTATTCTCGGACACTTCCAGATACAAGTATAATTTTTCTCCCATCACTGGCCTGGATAACAGTGGAGGTGCTCCCAAATATTTCTTCAAGTCTTGGAAAGCCTTCTCACATTCATCATTCCACTCAAAAGTCTTTTGGAGTGTCTTGAAGAATGGGAGACATCGATCAGTTGCTCGCGATACAAATCTGTTGAGTGCTGCTACTCGTCCTGTAAGACTTTTCACTTCTTTCTTCGTCGTTGGGGATCACAGCCCTAACAGAGCTTTGATCTTTTCAAGGTTAGCTTCAATGCCTCGCTGATTGACAATGTACACGAGAAACATGCCTTCTCGTACTCCAAATATGCACTTCCTCGGGTTCAGATTCATTTGATATTTATCTAGTTGATCAAAGGTCTGGCCTAAGTCAACTGGATGATCAGCACCTTTCTTGCTCTTCGTCAGCATATCGTCAACATAGACTTCCATATTGAAACTAATTTGTTCTGCAAACACTTTGTTCATCAGCCGCTGATATGTTGCACCTGCATTTTTCAAACCAAAAGGCATAACATTATAACAATAAGTTCTCCTAGGGGTAATGAAAGAAGTACTCTCCCTGTCTTCAGGTTTCATTTTAATCTGATTGTAACCAGAATAAGCATCCATGAAGCTCAGCAGCTCGTGTCCCGAGGTAGCATCCACTAGTTGATCAATTCGGGGCAGTGGAAAGTGATCCTTTGGGCATGCTTTGTTGAGGTCGGTGAAGTCTACACACATCCTCCATTTGTTGTTCTTCTTTTTCACCATCATCACATTTGCTAACCAGTCTAGATATTTAACATCTTCAATAAAGCAAGCTTTCTGGAGCTTCTCGACTTCCTCCTGTATAGCTTGATTCTTCTCAGGACTGAATACTCTTCTTCTCTGCTTCACAGTCTTGATCTCCTTATTCACATTGAGCTCGTGACTATCCTCGTGACTCCATGCAAAAGTTTGCTTTCTGCTTCTTAATAAAATTATCAATTTCTGCTTTAGTGAGGCTTCCAACGACGAACCTACTTGAGTAGTTCGTTCAGGGTGCTCGTCGTCCAGAATGATGTTTTTAGTAGCTTCCACCACTTAACCCTTCACGAGTTGCGACTCATCTCTAGGATCCAATGTTTCAATTTCTACACCTTCATCCACTATATAGGTGGTAGTCTTTTTCCTTGATTCCTCCATTTCCTCTTGCTCGGTGGATGAATAATAGCATTCCCGAGCTACTTTCTGATCACCTTTCACAAATCCTACTCCAAAATTTGTTAGAAATTTCAGGCATTGATGTACCTTAGATGGTACAGCCTCAAACTTCTTCAATCCTACTCTTCCCATGATGATATTGTATGATGATTGAACATTCTTATCCATCAGGAAGAAGCGTATTCTTTCTGTTCGACAAGCAGGCCATGTACCAATGAATATATCCAACTTGATCGTCCCAAGTTTGAAAAACTTTCTCACCAGAAAAACCCAGGAGGGGTCTATGATAAGGCTCCAGTTGAGATAGTTTTAGATTTAAACTGTCGAAGCACGAGTAGAACATGATGTCTGCCGAGCTACCATTATCTACCAGTACTCCTGAGATCATCACTTCCTTCATCCTCATTTTGATCACCAATGGGTCATCATGAGGATATAGAAACCTGCGAGGTCGTTCCTTGAGAAACCAATGACCAATTTCTCTTTGTTTACCTTTCTCGGGCGATCCTCCTCAGCTAGATTTATTCGTTGAATGTATGAGCAAGCTCGAGCCTCATAGAGGTAAGCTTTTCTCTCTGTAGTAAGGTCTCATCCTCCTGCATCTCCACCTGTAATAACATTAACGTCAAATGACCCAAAGCGTATTGAAAATACCTCACGTTCTGGCTGCCTTGGTCTTTTGGGAAGATCGGGGTCGTCTTCTGAATCAACTTCATGGTCTCTTTTCTTGTTCTCCTCTGCTCGATGAGGAGATCTAGACCTCTCTATTGTTCGGTCGTTGTTTCTTCTTTCATTCCTTCGATCAACATACTTTGCTAGTTTTCCTCGTCTGATGAGTGTTTCAATCTCATTCTGAAGAGCTATGCAATTTTGGTCATATGGCCATGATCTTTGTGAAACTCGCAATATTTTGCCTTATTTCTCCTGTAAGGGTCTGCTTTCATTTTCTCTGGCCATTTTAATTCCTCGTTGTTCTTGATTTCTTCTAGAACATGGTTGATGTCTTTCTTCAAAGGAGTATAATTATCAAATTTCTTCAATACTTCCCATGACGACCTTGTTTTTGAGTGTTTGTCACTACCATTGTTCTTATGCTCTTTCTTCTTAGCTTTATCACCTTCCACCTTGGTTTCTTTGGCATCCATATTCTTCTTCGCAGCCATAGCCTCCTCGGCATTCATAATCTTGGCCGCTTTTCCCATCAGATCTGACATGGTTCTAGGTGGATCTTTGGCTAAAGTGTAGTACAACTTGTTGGGCAGTAGTCCACTCATCAAGCCGGTAATCGCTGTCTTTTCCTCATAATCAATGACTTCGAGCTTCTCGTTATTAAAACGAGTTATATAATCTTTGGTACTTTCACCAGCTTTTTGTCTAACACTTAACAAATGCGCTACTCGTTTAACTGGCTTTGCCCCAAAACAGAAATTCCCAATGAATAACTCGGCCAGTTGAAAGAAAGTTGAGATCTTACCCCGAGGAAGATTATTATACCATATTTGAGCAGATCCGGTAAGAGTTCCCGAGAATGCTCTGCATCTCATCTCCTCTGGAACAGTGTAGATGTCGACTGCAGCTTGGTATTGTTCTATATGAAGGACGGGATCGGTCTTTCCATCATATTTGGGGGTCACAACAGGTGCTTTGAACTTTGATGGTGTTGGAAAATCTACAATGGCCTGGACAAAAGGTGTTCCTTGAACAAAAGTTCATTGTAGAGGGTTCTTGGCCTTAGCCATTTCCCCTAATCTATCCTCCAGCCTCTGAATAGAGCCTTTCCATGCATCGTTTCCCTCCTCGGGCCTGTTGGTTCGAGCAACTGAATGCGTTGATGTGGCTTCCTGGGATCAATCTTGACGAGCAGCTGGTCGCGACTGGGCAGATCCTTCCCTTAAGTCTGATGGTCGTCGAAAACTCCTCGATGCGGCTCTAGGAGGACTTTTCCTCCTTCTAGTACCTAATCGATCAAAAGGAGATACTCTGCTTAATATTTCTAGCGCACTGGTCCTTTCTGGAGAGAGAGTGATACGTTGTTCAGTAGCTGTGGCTCATACCGACGAAGTTCGACCAGGTTGATAAGAAAAATCTTCAGACTCCTCAGTACGATATGAATCGGTACGCCTAGTACGCGAAGAAGATAAACGGGTATTTCTTTAAATACTTCGCGGTCCTGAATGGGTTGGTGCACCGCCATGGAGGGTTTGTATGAGTTGTCGCATAGTTTCTTGCATGACTGTCTGGCCCTGGGCCAGATTTGTCATTATTCCAGCCAGATCTGGAATATTGGGCGGAGCAGATGGATTTGGAGGGCTTCTAGCGTTTCGATTGCTGGGTTCTGGAATATCTGCCATTGGTGATAAATTTTTTTTTTTATGAAAAATGATATTACCAGTCGTTTCCCACAGACGACGCCAATCTGTTGATGTAAAAAATTAGATTATATCTAATTATTTAATCAAAGATAAATAAAATGAGACAAAGAAATTTTAAAGTGGTTCAGCCTTATAAGAATGGCCTACGTCCACTGTTTCTGTTATTGCTGACTGTTTGGGAATTCTCGATTACAAGTTTTCTCAAGAAATTCCGGTCCCCTTATAATGAGGGTAATACAATGTATTTATAGCCCTAAGGCTGTAATGTGAAAGGGTAATACATTCAATGCCCCTTAAGCGTATACATCTGTATGATAATAATAAGCATTTAATGCGCAGTCAATATGTTGGTTATCCGGCTATTAATGCTTTGTCTGAGGTGCAGCTCGGACCGCCTAAGCTGCTCGGACCGCCTAAGGTCCTCGGTACTCAAAAGTTCCTCAGAGAGTTCTTGTAGGTCGGAGCGTCTGAGTTGATCGGGGAACCAAAGTTCCTCATTGCAGTATGGTTCCACGGAGTCAAGGTGTTGTTCGTAAGTATTTATCATTGCCACGTAGATTGCCATGTGTCTTCACCCAATTGAGCCATGTCAGCAGACTAAATTTTGGTATCAACAGGGACTAAAGGTGCATTTAAGACCTTGTCCCTCCAAGTTTTCTCTCATTTTTTATGCCCAAAAAGGCCATGTCAGCCCTAGATTATTTCTATAAATTAAACCCTTGGGCTAGGTCAAGTCAGATCAGCAAACTAAAGTCCAACTATTACTCTCTCAAAATCGCACCCTACCTCCTAGTATTCTCTCCCTTCTCTCTCTCTCTCTATAAGTGATGAGTGTTTGTATCTTCAATCTCATCATTATAGTCATCATTCTCAGGAGGTTCTTCTTCTATAAGTTATTATCATTGTTTGTCAAGTTTCATATATATAGGGGGTTTATAAAACTTACTCCACTTTTACCAGAAAAGGAAAGTTTCACTCTCAGTTGTTGTTTAAGACCTTGAAAACGTTAAAGGCAGAGTCCATTGGAGTGGTTTACGCCTCACCCATTTCAGTATGTTATCAGACCCTAGTCACACTACCCTCCTACATCTGGTGACTCCGCTGGGGAGGTATCCTCACTACCATGGACAAAGAAGGTGATAATGGTTTTAAGAAACTAATTTTTAAAGATACTATGTTTGGTAATGAAGTTCATTGTGATCTTACCACCCAAGAGGAGGTGGTAGTGACCCGAGCTAGAATACGGCTCCTCAAGGAGGGCATATTGGTACAACAATCATAGCTCCATTGACAGGTATGAATTTAATGGTTATGTTTTTTGAGTTTTTAAAATAAAATAACTTGGACTTGGAAAGCTTGAGCCAAAGTTGTGTAACCCCAGCAACAGCCCCCTCTGGAGGGGCAGCCGATGTAGCAATAGCAACAGTAGAGGTGGCTCCACCATGAAAGCTGATTCTATAGCAAGTTGTAACACCGTTAAGTTCACTAGAAGTAAAGAATATAGGTATTTAGGAATCTCTCTCCAAGACTATAACCATAGAGGAAGTGAAGAAGCTACTCTCCTCTCAAAGGGAAACTTCTCATCTTTATGGGGAGTTGCAGAACCCCTACCCAGAAAGTGTTAATGAGAAGCCATACCTAGAGGTGTATGCTCCACCAAAGTTCATCAAATTCAATAGCAAAGGATAAAACCCAATAGAACATGTGAAAATATTTATGGAGTACCTAGGAGTGCATGGGAATGACAAGAATCTGAAGTTGCTGGAGTTATACAAAACTCTCACGGGGAAGGACTACATGTGGTACTCCCACCTAGCAACCAACAACATACCCACATGGGAGGAAATGCACAGGAAGTTCCTTCATAAATTCTTCGTGGCAGAGGATGAATTCACATTGAGACACTTGGCTCAGGAAGTGCATAGGCTCAGTGAAGAGCTGATGAAATATATTAAGCGTTTCCGTGAGAGGGCGCTAGATGTCCATGAAGATAAGACTGAGGCAAGGTTATTATAAATAGGTGTCAAGGGGCTCCTGGAAGAATACAAGATCCATTTGGTCAGTTAGACCGGAGATGGGACTTTTAGAATGTTCACCCGGGTTATGAGAAACATAGCCATAATAAACAAGCCTAGACCCTCAAATTGGAGGAATTCTAAAAGATTTTATGTCTCTTAGAGGCAAGCAGTCAATTATGTAGATGTAAGTTCAAAGGGCAATAAGGGGGCCCCGAGTTCAAAGGCAATAGCCCAGTTGGAAAGAGGAAGTTTGAAGATGATGTCCCACTGTCGCTGCCTTGTAGCGTGGCAGAGGCAATGGACTGTTATCGTACTATTATATGAGAAGCGGTAGAAGGTCCCCTCATTCAAATGGGGAAGTCCCAATAGTAGCATTCAAGGTTAACGCTAAATATTATGAGTTGCATCAGAGAGTACAACACATCGCCAAAGATTGTTTCTACCTACGGAGGATCATTGGCGAGCAGGTGGCTAGTGGTAATTTGCATATACCTCAAGTAGATGTAAATGAGAACCCACTTCCAACACTTTATTATGGCACTGTCAATATGGTGGTAGCCTATTATGAAGAAGCAACTTATGATCTGAAGGAATGGGAAGATAGTTAGAAGATATGTTAAGAGCCAGAAGGATTGGCACTCAATGGAAAGCAGAAGGCTGAGAATGAGAGGATCGTGAGGAATGGTTCTTCATTCCTGATGAAAGAGAGGTTTATTATGAGTGGGTTGAGTAAGTGAACCCCTTAGAAGGCAAGGTCGATATTATCCTATTTCTAGATGAAGGAAGAACATATAAAGCATAATAGGTTTGCAATGCCTAAACCAATGAGGTAGACTTGGACTCGGAGTGCAAAGCTATAGCGAGGAGTCCTAAGTTTAAATGGTTCTTTGTCCATATAAGGGTGAAGTATGACACTTGGGTGGTCATCACAAGAAATATTTTGGAAACAGTGCAGTAGAGGGGAGACCCCTCGCTAAACTGAAAGGACCCAATAAGTAATTGATTAAAAGATACACTTCTGAGGTGGTCTTCTCTGAAGCATAGAAGTAAGTGCCATATTTTCACAATCACCCACTCTATGTGATAGCCATGATCAATGGGATTTCTTTCTCCAGGGCACTAATGGGTGGAGGAGTGTCCATCAACATCATGTCGATCAGCACGTTAGCATGTTATATGATACAGGGATCTCTCAAGAAAAGATAGTGCTCGTGTCATTAGTGATTTCGAGATTTGATAGCACAGGCGTGCATTCGCTTGGATACATGAATGTGGGTATCAATCTAATAAATTTCACTTCCCACACTAAATTTCATGTCATCAATGCCAACACAAGCTACCAGGTGCTCATAGGGAGAGTGTGGATGCACACTCATGGCATAGTGCCATATCATCAATGTGTCAAAGACCATATTTGAGGCACTAAGATCATAATCAAAGCAACACAAATATCATTTTCTATTGAGGAGGCCCATCTGGTAGATGTAGTAGTTTATACTGAGCTCGACGAAGAGAGAAAGGGCTCAGCAAGAAAGTTAAAGGGAATGCAAGTGGTTACAGGAGGTGCCCAACCAAGGATGTTTGTTTATGATCGTTTGGGAGAGAGAGTGATCCCCCATATGGAAAAGGTGAAAGTATAGAAAGTCATGGAAAAGACTTATAATGTCAAGGCGAGTAGACTGTCAATAGGAAAGCTGCCCGGTGGTAGGACTTGAGGCTGTAGGAGAATATAACATCGTGTCCTCACTGGAAGAGTCCCTCTAAGATAATAACAAAGCATAAGTGTCAGTAGTGCCTTTATTATGAGAATCCATTCCATTCCCATCATTTGAAGAAGAACAATTATCATCATATAAAGGGGTAATTCCATATTCAACTAGTTCCTCTTCAAATAAATGAGAAGGGGAACCAGTATGTGAAACTCCATATGAGACAGTCTCACTATGTAAATAGGAATCAGGTATAGTACCTTCAGCGATAAGAATGGAAACATCGGGTGGGTCTTGAGAAGATAAACCTAAGGCCTCATAGCCCTGCTCTAACACGGTTCTATAGGTCTCCTCCATTCCCAGCTTATCAGTATCGGATCCTTAGTTTGGAGAAGATGAAGCAGTTGCCTCAGTCTCAATAAAATTATTTTTCTTGCTTGCTTTAGTCTTCATACGTGAGGAAGGAGAAATGACAAGAGCAGTAGTAGCAGTAATGGTGGCAGTGGCTATAACAGGTGTAAGGTTTGACACATCTCTATAGGGATGCTTTCTCTTTGAAGTAGAAGGGGATTTTTCTTTCCCCTTGCCTTTAGACTTACATTTAGACTTGATAGGAAAGGCCTCAGGTTATTTGGTGTAAATAGAATCATCAATTAGGAACCTCACCAAAATATGAGTAACCTGCTCCAGGGGTATCTTTGGAGTGGTGATGAGGTTCCATATCTCCTTTTGGGTCCGTTTCATTAGAAACTTAGCATTGGCATACTTGGTAGGAATAGTCTCACGAGGAACCTCCGCCAAATAATTTTGGATAAGAAGAACCTGCCTGTGCCTAAGTAAAACCCAATAACGGGAGAAGGTAGGTAAGTGATCATAAGAAAGCACATATAATCCTCCCAAGTGGCTGACCAGATGAAGCATCCCCTGAACAGTAAAATTTTGATATGTCTCCAAGTATAAATCATAAGGAGTAGTACTTAAAGGATAGGCGGGGGTATGAACACCCTGGTCGTAACCAAAATGCCTCCTAGCTCTCTTAGAGTGATAGACCTCATTACCTTGACCCAATTATGTCAAAGAAGGAAGAAGATCGGGCAGCAACATAGTCACCACATAGATGTGAGGGCAAGAAGAGACTGTTGCTGCATTCAATGAGAAAAAAAATGTACCTTCGGTACGAGAGAAAGACTTCCAAGGGAAATTTCTACCAACCTTCTTGCAGTAAGGGAGCAAGAAAAACTCATCCACACTATCAATAAAAGACCCTAAATGGTTTGGGGGATCTTTTTATGCCAGCGGGTGATACGTGCAACACCGCTATGACATGCCTTGTCTTCTAAGGCCAAGTTGGGAAGACACTCAAATAAAAAGGCCATTAAAATGATAAAGTTACTGAATTTGGTAGCATGGTAATGGCCAAATGACCTCTAAAAATTCACATGATCCCGATATAACCAAGTGTAAAGTGACCCTAGTGTCAAAACTACGAGGGGTACACCCTCCCTCAAGATAGACTCACTGTCAGCCTGAACAGAAGCTCACAAGGGGAGTCCTCTAGTCTCCCTGGTAATTGAAATGTATTAACTACAGTAATTTTAAAAAGTAGCTAAGTGTGAAGGGGAATTGAGTTTGGGACCTTCCTGACGCCTGGGGCCCTGTCGAAGTTTTCCCCTTGGGAAGCTGCTCACATTCTTTGAATAAGTACCTCTATCACATAGTGAAATAATGCTTTATGGTACCTGTGACGTTAATAGCAACATGTTTAGTGCACTCAAAAAGGTCTGAATGAATTTCCTTGACCATCTCCTCCTCATAGCCATCAGTAAGAATATGAGAACCCAAGTAAGGGAGAGTAAGTAGCTCATTAATATCCTCCATGGTGATAGTTAACTCACCCCAACCAGTCACAAAAGTATGTGAATCCCTACTCCAACAAGAGATCAAAAAGTTGATGGTTGAACCATTCTTAGCTACTGTACAAGTCTTCAGGCTATCAATTATGGTAATCAAGCAAGCTCCCCACCCCCCCACCCACCCACCCACCACCACCACCACCATAAGTTTTAAGTTTAACATTGGAACGAGGGAAATCACCATGATCTACCCTAACTCTAAGAATGGAATTAGGAAGAATAGTGGGGAGATCGGGGAACTCACTTAAACCCATTTCGAGTTCCTCAACTATTTTTGCAAGAAACTCCTCCTCAAATTTTGTAAGGGAGGCCACGAAGTGATCATTAGGTCCAAAATAGGGCGCTCCACGGTAAAGGACAAAATCCCTATGTTGACGGGTACACAAATAATCTTTGTGAGATTGCAAGAGGGGGTGGTAGATGAACCCTTAGTAATGTGTGGTTCAGACGATGAATCCCCAACGGTAAAGGTTCCCAACGAGGAACCCCTAGTAACGATTGGTTCCAATGAGGAACCCCTATCAAGAGCATCAGCCAGTGAGGAACCAACAGTGGCGATCAACCCAATCAAGGAACCCTAGCTTCAGATGGCCCAGATGAAATAACTACAAAATTACCTTCCCTAAGCGAGGAAGTTACGACAACAAACTCTCGAGAAGAAAAAGCATCAGTAGAAAATCTCTCATATGAGGAGACCCTCGGGTTGCCCGTCTAAAAAATAAAACCCCTGGTATGGAGGCAAGAGGAAAGACAACAGTGGACATAGTGCTTACGCCGGTGACAACCATCGTAAAATTGGTCACTCAAATCTGGAAAGAACCAAATAGAAGCTCTCTCATGATGGTGGAGACACCGGTATAAGTGGCGTGTGAGGATGAAGCCATTTCTAAGAAATATTTAAAGAAAATCTATGGAGGATCTTTTTTTCTAAGAGGTTTATCTCTCTCTGTTCTTTTGTTTTGAAATAATGAAAGTGAAGGGAATCATATTTAAAGAAGGGTTTTATATGAAAGTGGAAAGGCATGTGGGAAGGCCAAAAGACTAGCAACCTTTTTACTCAAATGATGGGGTTGTAGTTCCCTTAGTGACACATGGAACCTCGAGATCCCAAAATATAATTTGAAATGATTGAACATTTAATGACCCTAGGAATAATGATGAAGAATCCCCAGGGTCCCTCAAAATCGAAGATTGTAATTATGGTGTACAAAGCCTTTTGGTCTGCCCAACACAAAAGACATTGCACGAGGGAACTAATGTAGAGGGGTACTGCTCCATAGGTGAGGGACTCCCCCCCCCCCCCCACACACACACATTGACAATGTTAATGTAAATAAGGAGTTAGGCGAGGGACTACCCGTCACTGCCAATGTTAATGGAAATAAGGAATTGGGAGAGGGACTCCCCGCGCTTCCAATGTTAATGGAAATAAGTAATTAGACGAGGGACTCACCCCCACTGCTAATGCTTATGAAAATAAAAAATTAGGTGATGGATTCCACAAGCAAGAAAACCCCTTTACAAAAATCACCTGGAGTTCTATTTGAGCGAGGGAGTCCACAGTAAAGGACCCATATGCCAACATCAAGTTCAAATGTTATTTGGGAAAGGGAGTCCACTCAAGAGACCCCTCTGCCAACACAAGTTCAAATGTTATTTGGGAGAGGGAGTCCATAGCAAGGTACCCCTCTACCAACACCAAGTTAAAAATATTATTTAATCAAGGAGCCCATAGCAGGAAGCCCCTTTGTCAAAAGCTCAAATCTAAATACTATTTTGCAGCAAGGGGGTCCAAGACACCAGAGGAGGCCCCTATATCATAAACAAAATTATTATTTCTTCACAAGTACTAATACAGGTAGCCGAGTTGAGCAGGAGGGGTTCGAATAGGCCAGTTGGTATCTTCTAAGAGTTTTGTCTTAGTGGCTGAGAGACAAGATTTGCTTATAAAGACTTAGCCACTTAGCACTTCAAGATAGAGAGAATACTGGAAGAGAGAACCCTAGGAGTCACTCAAGAACTTACATAGCTCACACTTAGTTATAAAAACAGTGAGTAGTCAAAATGTTGTTCATAAGAAAATCACTTTTACAAAATGATTTTAGATGGGGTGGCCCAAAAGGCCACTCTCAAGTTTACAAAAGTTTGTACAACAAGTTACCGTTTAAAAATATATTTACCAAATCATATATTTTGTCTCCATTAAGAGAAATATTTGCCTTTTGACCTTGGTTGCACCAGATGTCGTATGTGAGAGAGGGACGGATGACTACAGATAATATAGGGACAAAAGTTACATTTCAGACCTTGTCCCTTAAAGTTACCACATTTTTTGCACACAAAAGGCCATATCCTTCCTATCTTGTATATATAAATAGAACCCTTAGGCTAGGTCAAGTCAGATAGAAAACTCAGGTCCTACTATTAATGTAATAATATAACATCAGACCACTTAATATTATCCATCTGCTCTCTCTCTAAGTGTTGAGTGCTTGTCTCTTCACTCCCGTCATTACAGCCATCATTCTCAGGAAGTTCTTCTTCTCCAAGTTACTGTCATTGTTTTTGAAGTTTCATATTTGCAAGGGGGTCCATAAAATTTACTCCATTTTTACCTAAAAATGAAGATTTTAACTCTCAGCTTCCAATTGAGATCTTGAAGACCTTAAAGGCAGAGTCGATTGAAGTGGCTCACACCTCACCCATTTTAGTATCTTATCAGACCCCAGTCACACTACCCTCCTCCACCTTGTTTCTAAGTATGAGTCTTACCCTACTTGGGGTGGTGTTCTTTATACTTCCCAGTACATTATATATTATTTATATAATTGTACCTATTTTATTTTGTAATTCTTCTTCAAGTTTACCATTTGATCCATCACATAATGCAATTTTATCTACCAGGCAAACCGATTCGATTTGCTGACCTGGCTGAATTTTTATTGTGCATTATTTCGAGTCGTTAGTGCTTCAGAAATGGAAAAATAGGATTTTGGGGTAGATTGGAACTATTAGAGAATATTTCTAAGGTTTGGTATGTCTTAGAACAACTATTAGATGATATTGGGTAAGACGAATCTAGAATTCAAGTGAGTTAACACTTAATTATATAATCGGGAAGTAGGTTCAGAGTTTAAGATTTAGTAGACTAGTACACTATGAGAATTTCATATGTAGTATGTACTTTATATATATACGTATTGTGGGTTACCTTTATATATATCTATTTGTGTGTGTGTGTGTGTGTGTGTGTGTGTGTGATGTGTATTTTTTTAACATACCTGCTCAATTGTGTTATTGTTAGGAGGTTGTGCGTAGTGGGCAGTCCACCCTATCGTTGACCAGCAGGTGTTTGGTTGATCCCCTGCTTATAGCACTATTTCATGACCACGATCCATGTGTGAGGATAGTTGTTGGTTTGGATACCGTTGTGGTGCGATGTGGTATGGTTCTGGCCACCAAACATATGTTTATGAGCACCTCTGTTTGTTTGTGCTTACATTTAGGTTCGGTGGTAAAATTCTGAACCAATAGCCCAGTTGGGGTATGTGGCATGCCTAGAGCCCGATGGCACATGAGGGATGAATTCTCTAGTTCCATCTTTTAGGTATATGATTTATACATATATAAACAGTGATATATATGTATTTGTATATGATATATGATGTGTTTATCTATTTATAGCACGGGTGTAATATGTTTATTGAGTGAACATCTATTTATAGCTTGTGTGTTGATATGTTATCATTTATGAATGTATACCTAGTCAGGATAGTAGATAGTTAGCTAATGGTGACTATTTATAGTACATGTGTCACCATGTTATCATTTTTTAAAATCCCCATGTGTGCAGTAGCAGTAGGAACAATAGGGTTAGATCCTTTTATCCCGTTACAAAAAGTAGTTGAGGATGATGGGAGCGGATTATAGCTGATTCATCTTCTTTTAACTATATAAGACTCAGTTTATTTCCAATATTTCCTTTTAGGCATGTTGCTCGTAGTTGGATAGTCTTGTATTTCATGTCATAGGTATTCTTTATTTCTCAGTCTTTATTTACGTTGGATGATTATTTGTTGTGATCGATGATTTATTCGGTTCACGTTATTTATTTATGCTTATCAGTTATTCCATTATTTCTTTATTTGTATGGTTTTATTCATTTAATATTTATATTACTTGTTGCAATGGTGATGCTAAAAATTAAATCATATTGGATTCCTATTTTGTTTTAATAAAGGATTGATCACCCGTATTAGAATAGGCAGGGTGTCACATTATGCAAGAAAAGAAATCCTAATAGAAATTTCTTGTAATAATCATGCAATCCTCAAAATTATGTACCTCATTCACACTATTTGGACTTTCCCATTTTATCACCGCTTCCACCTTCTTGGGAAATAAATAAATAACATCTCTATAAACTCCATGCCCCAAAATACTAACCTATATAGCCAAACTTTACATTTTCAAAATTTATCATATAATTCTTTCCCTAGAAAGGTCTGAAAAACAATACACATGATTTTTATGCTCTTACTTTTCATGTTAATATATCACAAATGAAGACAATAACAAAAGACTCCATGTACGAGGGAAAGTGAGATTTATCAAGTTCATGAATGCAACTAGTGCATCCCAAATGGCATGACAACAAATTTAAAATGTCCATAACTAGTATGAAAAGCATTTTTAAAAATGTCAACTCCAACTTTGAACTGATGACAACCATACCTGAGTTTAATCTTTAAAATATTGCTACTCCGTGTAAATGAGCGAATAAATCATCATGTGGGGTAATGGGCATTGGTTAGGTATCATCGCCTTGTTCAACTGACAGTAATCAATGAAAAATCTCATGGTTTATTTTTTCTTCTTTACAAAAAATAATGGAGCTCCCTACAGTGATAGACTAGGACATATAAAGCCATAGTCTAACAAATCTTTCAATTCTATTTTCAACTCCTTTAATTTTTACGGGTCGTACGATATGGTGAAATAAGTATATGTCGTTCCTAGTAATAACTCAATCAAAAATTCCACCTCACATCTAGTGTTATCCTTAGAAATTTCTCTAGAAAGACATATGAAACCTCATTAACTACTTATATATCTTCTACTTTTTCCACCTCTTTCATTATTTTGACATGAGAAAGATAACCTTGTCATACTTTTTGTAATAGTTTATATGATTCGATACCATAAATTTAACAGGTTAACGCCCCCATTAGTTTAAATTTAGGTTAACCCATTAACCAAAAGAGTACCTCATTTTTAAAAAAGTTCAGAAATACATAAGAGGAGTCTATCCAATTCATACCTAATATCATATTAAATTCATATATTTCAAAAGGTGATAAATCAACCAATAAATCCTTTGACTCACGTGTACCACTGACTTCCTATATATCTTATTAATTAAAACCACTTCCCATACTAGAGTAAAAATATCTAAACTAGAATATAAAAATGATAATGGTTTATTGATATATAACATAATATGAAAACACTAAGGAATGTATATATCCAATATCTATTAACACATAGGAATTTTTCTCGAATATAGGAAGTGTACATGTCACCACATATAGTGTAGATTATCCATCTTTCAGAATCAGTGCAAAATTTTTGGCTTGATCTCGCCTTTGGGTCTACCTCCTCTACCACCCTTATGTACATTACCAATTGAACTCCTACCTCCTAAAGTCACTCTCCCAACTGGTGTTATAATTGCCATTACAGACAAACCATTTGCATGTGTTCTAGTTGATGACAATGAAAGCATAAAGCATCATCTCTGCTATTATGCTTTCTTGAGACATATGACCCTTACCACCACATATTTTTTAAAAACAGGACTTAATCCACACACAAATACATTTTCTTATCGAATTATCCTAGTCCTTCAACCTCGAGTTTAACATCTTCCATGTACACCTATGGTCTTTCTATATTCGTAACCCTTATATCCTCATCATGATACATTCTGGCTGAATGTTCTCGTTTATTATCCATGTGACTGTGTACCATTATGCCTAACTTTCTTTGACTTCTCTAATTGTATTTATTTCATTATCTTATCTAACATTATAACCTTATATGCCAAGTCCACACAATCATTTATATTCATATGAACCATTATGGATCTCATATCTACATCAAATATAGATTGAAAACTGGTACACTTACTTTTCTGCGTCCTAACAAAATTTGGTGAAAATATAAACAAAGATGTTAACAAATATTCGTACATTTCCATTATTGTTTTCCCCTGTATCAACCTAATATTATTCCTTCTCGCACGCATAAAACCTTGGAAAATACTTTTACGAATTTCTCCTAGGTAATCAGTGAAGGAATTGTTGTCGCCTCTTCCCTATCTATAGATTTTCACCTCTTTACAACATCAAACCTTAACTTGACATCATCCTATAACATAAATTTTTCCAAAAAAAAAAACTTTTTGGTTATCTCACATCCATTACTTTAAATATTGTTTCCATCCTTCTAATCCACCCGTCTACCACTAACAAATGGTAAACATTATATATATTAGCGAATTAACTTCAAGAATTTCTCGTGTACTATATTCCTTTTCTCCACCCCGTGGTGCATTCCTTTCTTATCCCACTAGTTGTTCCACCTCACATAACATTCTTTCCAAATCATTTATAGGTTGTTGTTGCACCTTTAGTTCCTCTCCTTAAAAATATCTCTATAATTTTGTAGTATTAGGAATATGGGATGCCTCATAATGTGCTATGTCATAATGCTCGTGTGGATCCATATCTCATTGAAACATATATAAAATAAACACAATACAATATCGCAATTTTAAACATTAATATTGTTAGCTAAACTTGTGACTTATAACACAATCTTTCCCTATTGTTTATTGTCAATCTAGACCATTCAAGTACCTAATAACCATGCTCTGACGCTAAGTATTTGTGATACCCTTCCTTGTTTAAGTCAAAATTATCCTCATAATGCAAACATCTTCACTGGGGAGATATTAATCTGTAATGAACTTGGAAAAACAACCCACATTGTTTCCCATGTGCA
Source organism: Sambucus nigra (assembly GCA_949130495.1). Classification (NCBI taxonomy): domain Eukaryota; kingdom Viridiplantae; phylum Streptophyta; class Magnoliopsida; order Dipsacales; family Adoxaceae; genus Sambucus; species Sambucus nigra. Next base: position 443,682,978 of record OX422211.1, read on the forward strand.
TGTTTTTCCAATTTACAAAAACTAGTTTCTTAGGTTATCATGTACATAAAATTTGATAATATTCAACTTGAAAAAAATTTCCTCCACCCTCCATTCCAATGCCCTAAATTAGTCAATGAACTTCAATTAGTATCCATACTTGAAAAAAACACCATAGGGGTGTGAAGTTGATAATCTTAGTGAATGACCCATAACGCGCACACATATAAAAAAGTAGTTAAATAATTTAATTCATAAAATGGAAGAAATAATTGTGCACTCGTAAGCATGGACATGATATAGTACAATTCACGCACTACTGTTCATAAGGACCACCACATTCCTTTTTGTCCTGAGTACACATAAACTTTAGTTGGATACTCTTATTAAAATGATGCTACATCATCCCATATGACCATCCATCATCCATATAATTAGATAACCTCTCTTAACAATTTTAATCATGTGAGTATGTACCATAAACACAACATCATAATATGTGCATCCCAACATAATTATCTTAATTATACATTTTCGTGTATGGTAACAATAGTTGTTTCCTCGCCTATTAATTTATTATCATTAGTATTTCAATAGACACAATAATATTAAAAATGACATTCATCATATTAATTGTTCAATATAAAATAATTGAAAAATAACTAGATGTTGTAGTTTACATTTCTAAAAGGCCCTGTGTATTTAGTTTCTAACATACTTTTCAAAAGTAATACAGATTTTTCTAGAGATAAATATGGCAATTTCTATATAGTGTTGTAAGATGTACTACTACCTTTGAATTGTACTTTTCTAACATCATTTCATAATAGTACTCACTAATTAATATTAATATTCTACTAGTCATGATTAACACCTTAATTACATATTTCAAACATAAAAATAATATGAGCTTATCATCTGGTGATAAGAAATAAACTATTATAATTATTATAATAAATAAATATTATTTGAAGATATCCAAATCTTCATTTGAATCTTTAAAGGATATAAATAATAAAATAGATATTTATCATAAATTAACCATCAAAATCAGAAGTAAATCAAGAAAATATTTTTAACCAACCTTATGATCTTTATACAAACATTAAAAAGAACTTTTAACCAAATACAAGGTTAAAGCATGTTTTCTCTTAAACGCTTGTGACATCTATGCATGTAATGAAACATAAGGTTTAACCCAAAATCTAAATAAAGGTGTCTGATCAAAACATTTCAAACTAGGGCAGACACATGCCGATTGGGCCGGGTTTTCGGAGGATAGGAAATAATTTAGTAGGCTGAAGTAGTAAGAAACAAAATTGTATCTTTTTCTTATCGGCTGAATCCGAATATACTAAAGTCGATAGTTGTTCTTCTCAACTATTATGGATCAATCAGATGCTTAGTGACTACGATATCGTTAAAGATTAATGGACAATGTATTGTGATAACCAAATTGCCATAAACATATCTAAAAATCCAGTACAGTACTCTCCAACTAAGCAGACATCATTGCATTCGTGATCTTATAGAATCTAAAGAATTAGACACTGAGTATCTTAATATAGAAAAACAGCTAGCAGATCCTTTTTACTAAACCTCTTGATAATATTAGATTTGAGTATATTTGAAATGCCATAGGTATGATAGTTCTTACTTATTGTAGGAGACCCTTGAATCTGATTATGTTATTTCTTGCGTTGTTTTCATAGTACATATTCTCCTGGTTTATATCTTTTTACCCCAATGTATATTTGAGCAAAATTGGGGGAGAGGAACTTGAGTATCTGGCTTATATTTTATGTACATGGTTTACACTTTGTATCTTATTTTGTACTAACTCAACTAATATGCCATTGAGTTTTTATTTGTTTCACGAATTTTTCAAACCCAATTGTATAGCTTGTCATATTTATTAGGGTATTGGTCTGTATTGTAGTTGAGTGATGCATTTTCTTTCTCTTATATGTGGTTCTACGTTGGGAAAGGGTAGTTAGATACTTCGTATAGGAAATCTTGAATTTTTCTCTTTTTACCCACGAGTACAAGTTACTCAAGGTAATTTTGTCTCTAATATCCGAAGGGGGAAATTGAGAACACGCTATATGATTAACTTACTTGAGTCTATATCATATAGGAGTTTTAGCTAGTTGGGATATTAAGACAAAGTAATTTAGACTTTTAAGAGTTACTCTCTCTATCTCTCAAAGAATCCAAGCATCAAAGAAGAAACCAGTCCAAGAACCTCAGATCCACCTAAAAGGGAGGTTATTTCTACCTCATGGCCACTATAGGATACCTACACTGCACATTATTGATATTATTCGTGCACAAGGGTCATATTAATTTTTAGGAATTTTTAAAGCATTTTTAAATCACTTAAACTATTTTTTATAAATTAAAAATAATTTTTCAAAATGAATTAAATTGTGATTTTAACTGTTTGGGGTTAATTTACAAATATTTTTTTTCCTAAAAACTTGCTCATGGTAGATATCGAAAGCGTTAGAGACTTCTGGGGCTAAAATCATATTTTTAATAACATAAAAACACGCGTTTTCTGTGCATAACATCCATACACATGTTGTCTCTATATTGGTTAGATTTTTGTTTCTTTTAAGACTCAGTTTGTAGAAGTGATCGTAGCCTTTGGATGATATTAATCAACGTTATGCATGCATCCTTAGTTAATCCAAGTGAACCTAAATGGAACAATCATCAATCGTTTAATCACCGCCTGTGTTCAACCGTTAGATTAAGAGTCAAATAGTCAACCTTAATCTCAGCCAATGATTTGAGTCGGTGTTCTCGATCCTTACACGACCAGTATAAAAGGATTCCTTTGGTCTTCATTTGGGAAATTTTGCTCATTCGTCTAAATTGAGAGAAAAACGAGAGAAAAGAGATAAGAAATAGAGAGAGGTGAGGAAACCCTAGTCGCCCAAAGTTAAAAATCTTGTGTTGTCTAGCTTGAATGTTCTTAATTTCTTGTGTGAATGGTTTCTCACGTAAGACTTGTTGATAGGTTTTAATTTTAAAAATCTAAGGTAATCAAATTAACAAATCTAGAAAACATATTTAGAACACTGTTCAACACATCTTGTGTTATATTTCAAAAAGAGTTTTGTTCAAGGAGTTTATTTTCGAAGTTTGCTTAATCTATAAAATTTTGTTATTAACTTAGTAAACATGTTTTTCAATCAAGGTGATGTTGCACACAAATGAAGAGTTGGGAAAAATCCCCAAAAAATTATCTTCTGTTCTCACCCCTTGCAGTAAAAGTTTATCGGGTTGATAAAAAACATTACACTCATTGTAGTCAAACTTTACATAAAAGTCTTCCTCACACAAATGACTAATCCTAATAAGGTTTTCTTTCAAACCTTTGACGTATAAAATCTTATCTAGATTATGAAATCCGAGTATATTTATGGTTCTTTGTTAATTATTATATATTTATTCCCATCTCCAAAGGTTACTTTATCATCCTTGCGATTGATAATACGCAAATATTGTGTATTTCATCCCTCGAACCTACGCATTTTAGCCCCCTCGGGTATCTTATTCCCTATATTTAAGCCCGTTAACCAGACAACCTCTGTTTTATATTGTTAACATGCTATATGAGGTATAATTGGGATTTTGTAGGTATTTAGGTACTAAGTGTGAAGTTTGGACGCATTTCGTCTAAATTCCATACATATCTGCACGAGCAAGGGAAATTCACAATTTGGGCACCTTGCCCATCATCTTCATGGAAGTTGTTGCCCTCTATGCGAGATTCTCGTGGCCTCGAATGGTGCGTGATTCCGATCCCTGACGAAGAAGTTACGTCACTTTTGGCGGAAGAGATTTCCAACTACACCAAAACAGGAGGAGGATTGATGCATCCCTGCTTGATCGATCGATCGACCAAAAGATTTGATCGATCGAACCCTTAATTTTCATCCTTCAAGCTTTACAGTGGGAAAATATCTGCTCTATCGATCGATCGACCAAAGGGGTCGATCGATCGATCCCCTATATTTTGCGATATTTTCTCTTTTCTTTTCTTTTCTTTTTCCTTTTCTTTTCTATTTTTATTCCAACTTACTATATAAAGGTTTTTTGTTGTAATAATCTAGATACATATATATAATTCATTTTTAGGATATAATAGGTTAGGGTTTGGGGTTTTGAGAGCTCTTTCTTCATTTCCTCTTGGTTTGACACCCATTTGGATTTATAAGTTATACTTTCATCTTCCCTCTCCATTAATATAGTTTGTATTTCCTTAATTCTTGCTTTGTAGTTAATTTACATGCTTTCATAATTAGGTTTACGTGCTTTCCTTCTATGCTTTGTAGTGTAGTTTTATTGCGTTTATTTACCGCATTTTTAATAAGCTTTTTAGCTAAGTTATTCTAGGTTATGTCGGATTGAATTTATTTCGGATTGATATGTTGATTTTCTTTGGTGATGGAGTTTTATGGGTCTATTTCGAGTGCATTGTCCTAGTTATTATGCCTAGGAGATTTGACGGTGTATATCATTTACGCTCCGTGCTTACGACCTTGCGTGCGTAATTTTCGGGGTATTTATTGACGCCAAAATCATATTAGACTGTTATGCGAATTTAGGGGTGTGACAACTCTTAATTTAATTAACTGTCGAAGCGAGATGCAGTCTAAATAACTCGTCGACCCTTGTAACCATTTAAAACTAATTAACTCGGGTGATGGATATTCGACGCAACCTATAGTTTTTACCGCTTTGTTAATCTAGTTTGAATACACTTGCCTAGATTAATATTTCCCTTTAGTGCATCTTTTCCTTTTTGTGCATAATCATCTTTTACACTTTTATTTAGGAGTATTAAACCTTATAAATTCTAGCAACTCGTCTTTGTGGATTTTGATACCCGGACTTGACCGCTATACTCACCCGTTGAGTGTAGTCGTACATTTAGGTTTTTGTATTGCAGCGGTGTACAGAAAATAACGATTGGCGTTTTGACATGAACCACTGTTCACCCTTGATCAAAATGGCGTCGTTGTCGGGGATGAACTTGTTTTAAAATTTGTTTTATTTAGTATTTCCTAGTATTTTCTTTCTATTTGTATTATTTTCCTAACATTTTTTTAGGACTTCTACATTTGAGCATCGAGAAACGCTTGAATTCCCCACGCGCATCTACTTTGTGGAATTCGCAACTTCGAGCCATTTTCAGGGTAAGCATGTCTTATTCCAATTCTTTCGGTAATCATTGTTATAATTCTCAAATTTCTCGTAATCCTATGACTTTCAGTCAATACTTAGTTCCCAAAATTTACAAATTCAAAAATGACTTTGGGCGAGTATAACGAAAGTCAAAACTTGGGTTATTGGAATTTTGATGATGATGATAGTGATTTTGGTCCTCTAATTCCTTATAATAGGAATTTTGAAATGAATTGGAATAGTTTTCAAAATTCTTATAATAATGAGTGTAAGTTTAAGTCCGATGGTAATTTTCAAAGTTCCCATTTTCAAGTATCCGATCCTCGGCCTATGATTTTTGGTAAGGGATTTCGTATGCTTGAGAATGCAAAAATTGAAAATCGTTATCGGGAAGAAAATTATTTATGAGAACATGAATTGGATTTATAATTTGAATCCGATGACGATTTTCCTTCCGAGACTTTTGAAGTCAAGGAATGTTTTGAACCAAATGAGGACTTTGTGCCTACTTTGGAAAAAATCATTGTCGACTTTTCCCATTGCGTAATAGATATTGAAAGTGACAATGAAAATGACGTAACATCTATTTGCAATGAAATGATTTCTTCTTTGGCCCCCAAAGGAGAACATTTCATTGAAAATGATCTTATTTCTTTCGAAACTCAATCTTCAAGCGATGATGATGAATCTCTTGAGTTTTAATTTCTTTCCTCCCCATTTTCATTGTCTGTTATCACACCGTCACAAGTACCCGATGAATCGGTTTCAAACTTCAATGTGTTAAACCTTTTCACCGATGAGGAGTACTTTCTCGAGTCTCCTTCCATGAATGCATCTTTGCCTTCATGTGCTCCCCCTCCCATTTCAATTTCAAAATCCTTGGGAGGATATTCTACTTTTCTCGGTCCTCACATGTTTTTGTCACCCGTTCAATCCACATCCCCCATCCTCCCCCCAAAACTTTTAATTGACGATGGTTCCTTTCTTCCGCCTTACACATGCCTTCCGCTGTTCAAACGGAATTCATATTTTTTAGAAGGCATGCTTGAGAGTGAGGGTACACCGATTATCCTCCAAAGTCAAATCATTTTCATGGTGGACCCTCAGCTATTTAGACTTCTAGTGTACAGTTAGTGTGAAGCCTAAATAGTAGGTTGCATATATTTAGCGTTTTGTTATTTCTTTCTTTTTATCGTTTCTTTCCTTTTTAATTTAGTCTAGTGTAATTAGTTAACTTTTTGTTATTTATTTTTGCTATGCTCGGTACCAACTTGTTTTGTAGATTCTTTGGACTTGTTCTTATGGGGATAGCTCCAATTTTGGATAATTTCTCTCTTTTCCTCTCTTTAACTTGGTTCTTAATTTACATTGAGGACAATGTCAGGTTTCAAGTTAGGGGGTGTGGGATATTCTATCCGTTTCTTTATTTAGTCCATGTTTTTTCTCACATGTTAGTTACTTAGAATGCTTTTCTTGTAAAAAATTAAAAAATTTTAAAAAAAATTCTTTATTTTTTCTCTTTTTTTGGGAATTTGCCTTTGTTTCCGATGATAAATTTCAATAATTGCCTGATCCAATGGACAACTCAATGATGCATGATCTGGATTTTTGAAGTTATTAGACTTCAGTCCTTGATCATTGATATTATGAATAACTTCATGAATTAAACTTTAATCCCGTGAGCACCTGCGCTTTTCTTATTCTATTGATTTGGTTTAAGATTTTTTTAACAAGGTAATCTTTTGTTGCATTGTATATAGTTACACCGAGTAAGCTTTGTACCTTTCGTCGTTTGTCAGTGTTATACATTATTCTTCCTCTTTAAAAACGTTACAGTCGTTGGTAATCTCTCTATTCTTTCATTTGATCGTTCATTAATTAAGTTCATTTATGAAATGTGTTACTTGAGCATGATTTTTAAAGTTTGTTTTGACTCGAGAATTGCGTAAACTTTATGAAATGATCTTAGGCCATCTTTGTTATATCACCGATATTAGCCTTGACCTTACCATATATGTCTACCCTAGTCAACCCCTTTGAGCCTAAATATTAGCCTTTCGTTTCATAACCCAAATCTGATACCAACCCCAAATTGTAATTTTAAACCATACATACACCTTCCATACCTTTGTTTGGAATGTTACTTAGGAATGAATGTTGTTGTTGTCTCGTGGTTGCAATTTAAGCATGTGAGAGTGTGAAAAGTGAAGAAAGAGTAGTGAAAAAGAAAAAGATAAAGTAGAAAATAAAAGAAAAGTAAAGAAAACATGAGAAAAATAAGAAAAGAAAGAGAAAGAGAAAGTTGTATAATGTTGTGTATATAGGTCAATAAGCATTGATTACTCTCCAATTGTTACATTTAATGCTTGTTTGGAAGTTACTTTCCATTTTTTGATATTTCCCTAATTCTTCCCATTATTCCAAGTTTTCATTCCGAACACTTTGAATCCGTACATACATTTCTTTCATTTCGTACCCTAGCCTAGCCTACATTACAATCCGATTAAAGTCTTATGTGATCTTAAGTAGATGTAATTCAAAGGTTTAAATAGTTTTGATAATCTGTGAAAATGCATTTTGCCTCTTTTAATGAGTGGTATCTTTCATTGAGATTACAATTTTTCATTTTATATATAGCATTCTTCAATTGTGACATGTGTGCGGCCTAGTTTCCATTTACATTTACTCTTTATGCCCGCATATTTCGTGTGTTACCTCCCTATTTCGAGTGAATTCACTTGATGAGTGTAATGCTCGTGAGGATTGAAAATATGCTTGCTTTATTTAGTATCCGATTTATTTAAGTTTTTGTCAAATCACACTTTGCATGTGCTCGCTCCCCTCTCACATTTTAAGGTTTCAATTCTATGAGGTGCATTCTATAATGTTAATGATTCAGACTTCTGTTTGAATTAGTTCATTGTGCTAATAATGCGTATGAAATCTTTTTTGTTTTTGTTGGGCTTGTCGCATGTTGGTTTGGTAATATTTTGAGGAAACCATATGATGTTTGTGGGTTTCATCCCTGAAAACCCTCACGAGACGACACTCGTCCACTAGGGTAACCTAGAGGTTTAACGGCTTATTGCATACGCTAAATGCAATCGAATCGCCCCGCGAAAGTGGCCTTATGATTTTATACCATATTTTTATACTTGTTTCCTGCTTTTGGTTTTCTTGTAGTTCTTATTGCATCCTATTTCATTGCTAGGGACTAGCAATGTGTAAGTTAGGGGGTGTGATAATACACTAATATTGTGTATTTCATCCCTCAAACCTACGCATTTTAGCCCCCTCAGGTATCTTATTCCCTATATTTAAGCCCGTTAACCATAACACCTCTGTTTTATATTGTTAACATGCTATATGAGGTATAATTGGGATTTTGTAGGTATTTAGGTACTAAGTGTGAAGTTTGGACACATTCCGGCTAAGTTCCGTACATATCCGCACGCATAATGGCAATTCGGTCAATTCACAATGTGGGCACCTAGCCCAACATCTTCATGGAAGTTGTATCCCTCTGTACGAGCTTCGCGTGGCCTAGAACGGTGTGCGATTCCGATCCCTAATAAAGAAGTTACGACACTTTTGGCGGAAGAGATTTCCAACTACACCAAAAGAGGAGGAAGATTGATGCAGCCCTGCTTGATCGATCGATCGACCAAAAGGGTTGATCGATAGATCCCTCAATTTCATCCTTCGATCTTTATAGTGGGCAAATATCTGCTCGATCGATCAATCGACCAAAGGGGTCGATCGATCGATCCCCTATTTTCTGCGATATTTTCTCTTTTCTTTTCTTTTTCCTTTTCTTTTCTATTTTTATTCCAACTTACTATATAAAGGTTTTTTGTTGTAATAATCCACATACATAGATATAATTCATTTTTAGGTTAGAATAGGTTAGGGTTTGGGGTTTTGATAGCACTTTCTTCATTTCATCTTGGATTGACACCCATTTGGGTTTGTAAGTTGTACTTTCATCTTCCCTATCCATTAATATAGTTTGTATTTTCTTAATTCTTTCTTTGTAGTTAATTTACATTCTTTCATAATTAGGTTTCCATTCTTTCTTTACGTGCTTTGTAATGTAGTTTTATTGCGTTTATTTACCGTGTTTTTAATATGCTTGTTAGCTAAGTTAGTCTAGGTTGTGTCGGATTGAACTCATTTCGGGTTGACATGTTGCTTTGCTTTGGTGATGGAGTTTTACGGGTCTATTTCGAGTGCGTTGTCCTAGTTATTATGCCTACAATATTTGATGGGGTATACCATGTATGCTCCGTGCTTACGACCTTACGTGCGTAAGTTTTGGGGTATTTGTTGACGCCAAAATCATATTAGACTGTTATGTGAATTTAGGGGTGTGACAACTCTTGATTTAATTAAATGTCGAAATGAGACGCATTCTAAATAACTCGACGGCCCATGTAACCATTTTATACTAATTAACTCGGGTGAGGGATATTCAATGCAACCTATAGTCTTTACCGCTCTGTTAATCTAGTTTAAATACACTCGCCTAGATTAATCTTTCCCTTTTGTGCATCTTTTACACTTTTATTTAGGAGTATTAAACTTTATAAATTCTAGCAACTCGTCTTTGTGAATTTTGATACCCGAACTTGGCCGCTATACTCACCCGTTGAGTGTAGTCATAAGTTTTTTATTGAGGCGGTGAATAGAAAACAACGATCGGCATTTTGACATGCGCCACTTTTCACCCTTGATCAGCGATCCTCAAGGTTAGTAAAAAATGAGACATTACCAGTCATATGCCTGGAGAAACTAATGTCAAAATACCACTCGGAGGTATTATGAGCCTTAAGAGCGACATGAACAACAAGGGCTTTCTTTTCACGCTTAGGCACCCAAGTAGAGCTGACCTTTTATTTACCCTTAGTGTTGTTAGTTTTAGTCGAGATGTTGGATGTATCCATTAATGGTAAAGACATCTGTTAGAACTCTTCCATCAAGTTATGAGAAGTGGAGACTAAGCACTCAACCTGCTATCTGAGGCTAGCAAAATTGCTATACTGGTACGACGAAGTATGTATACGTCGAGTCCGACCCAAACTATATCAAAACTCCCTAAGGTGGCCTTTTATTTTGCAGTAAGTGCAGAAATAAACAGTCTTAGGTCGACCTTGATTTGCTTTTCTTGGCCAAACTTTTCTTTGGGGTTTAGGTTGAGGGCCATCAAGATATACAATGAATTAAGGAACTGATTTCGGTGCGACATTTGATGTGGAAGCATCGTCGAAACCTATTCCTTCCCTCTCACCAAACCGTTAAGCGGGGTTGAGGAACATCTTTCCCCTCTTCCTAGATGTATCCTTAATCTTTACCTTGACATACCGATATCTCTCGATATCTTTTCCGAGTTGGGATATAAGGGCTTCAAATTTATTCCGAGTCTCTACGGATGAAAGGAGCTCATTGATAAGACTAGCTACTTATCTAGTCAAGTCCCCTCTCTCTTTCTCATCTATTTTTCTCAAACTCTCTCTCTCTCTCTCTCTCTAAGACTCTCTAACGGAGAACTCTCTCTCTCTCTCGTCTCTCCTAACTCTTTCTCTGACGCAATGATCCTAGTTATTAACCCTTTGTTTTGCTTTTTTATTTTAAAGTACTCAACATATAACTCAGCGTATCCATGTTGTAGGTCATTCTCGCTCACACTTGTTGCATACTCACCCTCACTCATGTCGTTCTCACTATCGAGGTGTCCATGTGAAGTAGCTTCCTCGTCATTATGAGGTGCACTAAATGTACTCACATGACTATTCATGAATGAGGTGGAGTTACATTCATGCAGTGCTTCTTCTCCTAAATCCACCAACTCGACCCTGCTATTATCAGTAAGGGTGGTATTTAAGGCAACTTTTGCCCCTGCCTTGACGCTTTAACCTAATTGGGCACTCATATACTTTGTGACCTCTCCCATCACACTCGTAACACCTATATTCCTATCTCTTTGGGGTGTCCTTTTAGCCTTTTCAAATTTCATCCCAATTTTATTTTCCTCAAAACTCTTTTTATCTTTAGATGTGCCATTATTTTTAAGTCTGAGAAATTTCTTAAAATTTATATCAAAGAGGGCTAAATCATCTAGTCAAAGTCGTACTCGTAATTAGACGACACCTCCTCTCTCTTTTTAGATGTCTCCTCTCTCTTTCTAGACATTCCATAAGGGCAATCCCTTTCCCTTTTTGGTTTTATAGTTTTAAGAAACATGTCTATTTTGTAAGTTTCAAGGTCTCGTACGAGTTCTTGTAACCAAATGGAATCTAACATTCCTAAAGAACTAAGGACATGGACTTTCGAGATAAAATGGGTAGTAAGTGATCTTAAAATCTTTTTGACTGCTCTAGTGTCAGGATTTTTTTTACAAAGATTAAAACATAAATTAACAATATCCGACAGGCGAGCATAAAATGCATCAAATATCTCGGATTCAAGCATAGTTATAGTCTTAAACTGTGCAGTCAAGTTTTGCAATTTATATTCCTTAATAGAATTTGTGCCCTCATGTGTAAGCTGCCGGATATCCCATGCATCTTTTGACGTGTTGCACGTCATAATACGTCAAAACTCGCCTGGTGTGATTCCTTCGAAAATATCTTAAGGCCACGTGAATTAAAGTTACTCCATTTAAATTCTTCTTCCGTCCATAAATTCATAGGTTTAAGGTTAATATCATTACCTACAACCATAGTGGGTGGTGTCGACCCTCTTTCACATGTAATCCAGACTCGTTCATCAGTAACCTTCAAAGTGGATCTCATTCGAGCCTTCCAATAGGCATAATTGGATCCATGAAAAGTTGGAATTCTATTATGTAAGTTATCCATTTAAACTTAGCTTTCTCAAAAATCAATTTTTCAAAAAATTGATATCAAGAAATTTTTTGTGGTGCATCTATTACATGGTAAAGTTTTGTGAATGGCTCTGATACTAATTTGAGAGTGCGCTATGGTTCAATGGTCCAAAATTATTTAATTAAATGTCAACTTAATCCAGATTCTAATTCTTGTTAAACCCTAGTTCATGCAGCTATGTGATTGAAAGCAGTAAATCAAGAAGCATGAATAAAAAAAATAACAAGACGAATTTAAGAAAAAAATCCCTGTGGGGCAAAACCATTTCTTATTTCACTGTTAAATGCAAATTGCAACTTAAATGTACATAGAGAAATGCAAACATCATTTTAAGACGAAAATTCGACAGGTGATGCTTCGTCTTCCTCAGCAATGGTTCCCACAAGAATTACAAGTCCAGCTGTGGAGACACCTCCTCAACAAGAGAAACTCTAAGAATGGAATATGTGTTTATAAGGGTTTCAAAGTGATTCACAAAATATTAAATGGGAGGATGTGCGAATAAAAAGAGGTTTTTAGCCTTTTAAAAGAATACTTTTTGTGCAGTAGCTCTGCAGAAAGTTAAATTTTAAAAGTCTTACGAAATACCATTAAGAAGCAGGTTTTTATAAGCAAATACAAAAATCGAGGCGGTAGAAAGTCATTAGAATGAGATCATCAGGTCATTTGAACGAGATGTCTATCTCTCTGTAAGCGACCATCTCACGACCCATCAAACGACCTTCAAAAACCAAAATAGTACGCCTTTATTTGAACCATATTAGATGTAGGCCATCAAATGATACTTCAAACAACATATGCAGGTCGTTTGAATAACTAGTTCATGTCGTTCGAATGACTTCATGTGAAAAGTATTTTTATTTAAAATTAAGCCTCGATTTTGTTAAAATAAAATATGTAAAATCAAATACAATTCTCCCCGAAATATTATCAAAAAACTAAGAACTCTAATAAAGAATATACCACAAAGAACTTGGAGTCGTGGAGAATGGTTAAAGTTGAGTATGATGCACATTGAAAATAAGTAGTGCATGTTGATGTCGCATGTTGCCAAAGACTCAAATTATGGACATCATGGATGATCGTGTAGACGTGCTAATGTAACTATATACGCCATATCTTATGTAATCTAGAATGCTAAAGACAAGACCTCGATTGTAGCAAATAATGATACAAAATGTCCTTGAATGATGATGTGTTGTTGCGAGTATCTCCCGTGAAAGGAGTGATGCAGTTCGGGAAGAAGGTGAATTTTGTGCCTAGGTATGTGGGGCATTTACCCGTCATTAGGAGGGTAGGGCCAATTACATATAGGCTTGCCTTACTGGAGCATTTATAGTGGATTCATGAGGTGTATCATGGGTCATCATTGAGTAGGTATCTCAGGGATGACTTGGCTTACTGACATATAGCGTTAGAGGAGAAAGACTTACAATCGGACATTTCTTACGAGGAGAGAGACGTTACCATTTTGGGCCGTAGTGAATGAAATCTTTGGTCAAAGGTGGTAACTTTAGTGTGTGTACAGTAGGGACACCACCATATTGTCGATTCGACGTCGGAGTATAAGGATGATATGCGAGAAACGTATCCAGAGCTCTTTGTGGCAGGTATGTCCGAATTTTGGGGACGAAATTATGTTATTAGGGGGGAGAATGTAATACTCCATACTTTTATGAGTATTAAACTTTCTCGTGTGCTTTTAATTAGTAATTTAATTGGGGAAATTAAATCGATTTTGTTAAATATTAATTAGCGAGTTAAGAATTAATATTTATTATTATTATTTACTTGAGTGTGATAAGTAAATAGAGATGTGAATTGTTATATTGTTGTTTAGGAGTGAAAAGAGACATTATATTATATCTGTCGATAGTGAGTTGTATCGACGGATTCATGTGGTTATGGGCAACGTTATTATACACACGTGTTGGGCTGAATTAATGAGAAGATAGTATAATTTTAGTTGGGTGACTCGGATGACCTTCTTGAGTCCACCGGTGATCCAAAATGGGTCAAAATAGTTTAGAGTAGGTACCCGGGGGTTATAGTTGGGTTTTGACGGCTTTTTAGACGTAGCAGGGCCCGTATAGGGATATGAGTGTGTTTTTACCTATAGGGATACACTTAAAAAGTGATTAGGGTGTGATTAAGGAGTATTTAAGGTTTAGGGAGTGTGGCCATCCCCTTTCCGATCCTCGCGGCAGGAGAGGCGAAGAAGAGGAGGGGGTGTCTCCCTTTCGTCTCGGGAAGATCTTGGTCTCGCGCATCCAGAGCGCTTCGGTCGGAGTCGGTGATGAGGTGAAAATGTAAAGAGATAGAGTCGCCAGATTATTTTACTCAAAACAGACAAAAGAAAAAAAGGACCCATCCCAAAGGACATCATCCAAAGACATACTAATACATACGAAACCAAAATGATTCGAAAAGGGACCGGAGGCTAAGTTACAAAATGGGAAGGTGTTAGGCACCCATTCCGCCCTTACGGTCTCTCATGGGTTATTGCTATTTTCCTTTATTTTTCCGTGATATGTGTGCATGTGTATATGTAGTGGAGACATGAATCATCGTCTTGTATCATGGAAGAGATAAAGCGAGTCATCCGTAGGAATGTTCCTAAAAGTAATATTAGAAAAATGATCGTTATAACGGAACGATAACACATATGGAATAATATGCCACTAAGCAAAAATATACGTATATGTAAATATATAGAATCTAAGAGAGTTAAGTCTATAGAAAAAATTGGAAAAATTAGGAAAAGGACTCGAGTCCCGGGTTTTACCCCGAGATGCCTTTGTAGCCTATAGAGGCATCAAAGTCCACGTAGTTCATATGTTAAACGAGGGGTGGGATTTATCCCATAAATCCAATCGGGGACTTCTCTTGTATGTGTGTGAGTAAAAAAGTGTTTCAGTAGTGAGAAAAGTATGAGAATTCCAGTTTGGAATTTATGAGCAAATCCTCTTTTTATTGTTTGTTTTTTGGTTTTTTTTATATGAAAACAAGAGATGTGCAATAATACTAGATAAAAAGTATATTAGGATATGTGAGATGAGAGAATAAAAGTACTAAGTAACAAAACAAACTAATGCGAATTTAGGAGAATTTAAGGAGAGAGTGGGGAAAGTTGGACCTTCTTGAAGATCTTGAGCTTGATCTTGGATGTTGGAGAGCAACCCTTGCACTTGGATGATGATGAAAGGTACTTAATTCACCAAGTTTGATGAAAAAGGTGATGAAAGGTGAATATTGGAAAGGGATTTGGATGTGGAAATCACGCTGACTTTGAGAGGGGTTTTCTGATCATGCTGAGAGTGATGGATCTCTGATCTTCCTCCTTCCTTCGAAATAAGGTCACGCCCTAATTTTTATAGGCCCAGGGAAATACCGATCTTCATAGCCCTGGTCCTTCCAATCGACAGGTGTGTTTAGGCACACTGGAGATAGGCAGGGTTTGGAACCTGCCGTTTGGCAGTCTCTTTCAGGCTCCTTCGGAAAATTGGTCGTAGAGTGCAAACCGTTGATCCGAATCCCACATGGGGTGAACCATTGGAAAGGTAATTCAGATACCCTAGAAATTCTTTGGACTTCTCCCAGGTCCGGGAGTTGAATTTGGGTCAAATGTGGCTCAAAAGCATTTGTTGGTCCTTTGGACGGGGGATCATCGGACGCAAACGGATCGTTCGTCCGCATGGTAAGTCAGAATCGCGCATGGGATGGACCATTGGAAAGGTTAGGAGATATACTTTGACATTACAAAGATTTTGACTCAGTTTGGGGAGTTGACTTTGGTCAATCGAGGCCTGGAAGCACTCGGTAACCTTTCAGAGTAAAACGAATCATTCGTCCGTACCATAAGTCAGAATCACGCACGGGGTGTATCGTTGTAAAGGGGTTTCAGTGCCCTTAGAAGATTCATTTAGTATCGGTCGACCTGAAGAGATGACTTTGGTCAAACGGAGCTTGGGAGCATCCGATGGCCACTTAATCGAGTTTTGGAGGAAAACGGGTTGTTCATCCGCATGGTATGTTAGAATCATGCACGGGACGGACCGTTAGAAAGGGGTTTCAGTGCCCTTTGAAGATTCATTTAGTCTGGTTCAAGATGAAGAGTTTGACTTTTGGTCAACCGAAGCCTGGGAGCGCCCGAAGGCCTTTAGGTCAGTACCCGGGGTATGACGTAGGTTTGAAATGATGAAGGGAGGTGTTAGGGACCTTAGGAGAAGTTAAGGGGTGTTAGAATGGGGTGTCTACATGGAGGTGGATGACAACCTCACTTTTTCTTTTGCATAATTATGATTATGAGAGATGAAGAGAAGAAAAGAGAGAAGAGAACTTGGAGAAGAGAGGAAGAACATCTCGGGATTGGAATAACTTGACTTTGTATTCAAATTCAAAAGTCAAGTGTTTAATTGCTTTAGATTGAAATTTCTATGATTAATTACATTCTTAATTAATTAGGAACAAATTGGAGATTGAAAAGATGAAAACTTTGAGAATAAATTAAAGAGATTTGATTTGTGTTTTACCTCTCACCGTAATTGATATTGATTGATAATGAATTGGTGAGAAATTCATAATAGTAATTTGGGTTTTGAATTAAGAACATGAGAATATTGATAGAGTGTTAGAATTAATTGATTTCAAAGGTTTGATTAATTTTAAGTTATAAGAATTGATTAATTTTGAGTGATAAGAATTGAGGGTTATAATGCCTCTGGATTAGTTATATATTGATGTGGGATGTCTTTTTGTGATTTTGGGAGGCTTGGGATCTCAATTGAAGGGTTTGCAAGGTGAAAATCTGAGGAAAAAGACGATGGGCAACCCAACAAACTTAACCGATTCTCTAGGGGAGCGAAGAAATTTGGTTGACTGAACCGGTTTGGTCTACCAACTGAATCGATTCGGTTTTCTGGCCTATTCATATTTTTGTTATGCATTATTTTAATCGATTAGTTTTTGGAAAATGGCCACATGGCCTTACGGGCTAGATTGGGACTACTGGGGAATATTACAGGATTGGTACAAGTGTTAAGCCAATGGTAAGATTGGTTCAGTTGAGACAACCAAAATTCAAGTGAGTGAACACTTGTATGTATAATCGGGAAGTCGGTTCAGAATTCGGGATTGGTAGACTAACAAGCTATGGGATTTTCGTATGTAGTCAGTACTCTTTATATATATATATATATATATATATATATATATATATATATACACACACACAAGTATGGTGGGATTAATTGTATATATAAGTGATTGTTGTTTGTTTATTTTTAATATACCTACTCCGTAGTGTTATTATTAGGAGGTTGCGTATAGTGGGAAGTTCACCTTGGCATTGAACAATAGGTGTTGGATTGATTCCCCAAGTTATAGTACTATTTTATGGCCACTATCCATGTGTGAGTGTAATACCCTTGGTTTTTATAATAATTAAATTGGTAAAATTTTGAATAAATAAATTTTGTGAATAAATTTCTTGAATGTGATATGCAGGATTATGTGATTCATTTATGCCAAATGTGTACATTCGTCCATAATTAAATTGCATGTTACTTGAGTTAATATTATGTTATGATTAAACATAATAAAATGTGTAAATTATTATAGACATTGTTTGGGTGTGTATTGGAGTGAATTGGGAACTCAATTAGGCATTTTAAACATCATAAGTTGGACCCAGGGTATAAGTATACCCTTAGGGGAGATTTTGAACTAATTCGGGTAGTATTTCGGGCTTGTTCGAGGGTCCAAAATTGGAGATTTAAGGGGAGTACGAGATTAAGGTTTAAACTAGGTTAATAACCCAACCTAAACACACATCCCATCTACATTAGAGTTGCACTAGCATCCCCACACCCTCTGTAGGAAGTTACCAAGGCTATAGAGGAAAGGAAGACAAGATTTAAGAGAGCAGGATCACATAATCGGTTTAAGGCAAGAATTTAATTGCTAAATTAATTACAATTTGTTTATTAATTCATATGCATACTTTTTTATAATATTTTCAGGTTAAAAGTTGATTTGATGATTGAAAATAAATGGAATGAAGTCTAGGACTGTTTAGAACAAATCTGAAAATAAATGTTTTTTGAGAATTAAACACTTTGGTGACAAACCCGGAATTGGTGTCGTCTTATTGGGAAATTGACCACTAGAATCCATATGATAGGATTATTGTTTTTATATGATTTCAAATCATTAATTGATTCCTTTAATCAGGAAAGTTTTAGATAAAAATTATGATCTTGAATTGGGTTAGATAACCTCTAGTGTGTAGATCCAAATTCTTGAAGTTATGGGGAGTGATCATATATAAATTGGATAGATAATTATATAATTGTGTTTTCTTGACCATAGTGGGATTATATTTCTTAAAATGGAAGTGGATAAAAAATTAGAAATGAAATTGGTTTTGGGGAATAAAACTTGTTTAGGAAAACACAATAGATCAGGGTTTCTGCAAGAAATCAAATGGATTCGGCCTTTCAGGCGAATCAGTTCGGCTTCTAGGCTCGGGTCAGGGTTGGACCGTGAAAACATTTATAGAATTTTTATGAACTCAAGATGGTATGTGGGAGGTCATCTAAGTTATTGGGTATTTAATTAAAAATATTTTTGTGCCGCTATTCATTCTTTGGGGAATTTAATAATTAACTAGAGTGTTAATTCTTAAGTTAAGGGCATTATTTGGAGCTTGGTGAAACCTAATTGGGGGTAATTATGAGCATAGTTACCTATACATATTGTGTGCTACATATATGCATTTATTAATTGTGTGAACAAACCCGTGTTCATGGATGAGATATTGGTTGGGGCGGCGTACGTCTTTGGATCGTATCACGTATTGGCATAGGTGGGTTAGACATTGTGTAGGTCATTATTTAAGGTCCAACGATGGTGACACCAATTGTGATGAGGTAAGTTAGATAGCCGGATCCATTGTCATCGTCAGTGGTATGGATCTTGAAATAGTGTATTGTGTAGGGACCTCCATGTTTATATGTGTTTTGTTTACATTCGTTTAGTGAGGGCCTCCTCCTGACTTGTCGATAGAGCACAAATTGGACACCAATGGTAGATGCCTTTGTGTGCCGTATATATGTAAGGACATATATATTATAAAAATTAACTGATAACAAATCCATATAGTCTAATGATGTAGACAAGTGTTAAAGGATACAATGATACATAAAATACATAATATGGTGATATAATATTTCTTAGGGGCAGTATTGTGGTGTTATTTTGGGGAATGAAATCATATATGTGGATGGTTCGCTTTCGTTTAATACATATGCTAGATGCCATTAATATTGTTTTATTAGTTTAGATACTAGACTTCATATTCGGACTTGGGCTAGAAAGCATATAGTATTGCAGTTAGATGAGGGGTGAGATACTTACTTCATGCGAGTGACTATGGCGATGTGTCCATACATAGGTAGGGGTCGGAGGTATCTCCCGAAGAGGATTCCTCTTTCCTTCCATTTTTGGCCTGCGCACGGGATTGCATCCTTTCTCGGGGAGCTCAGTCGTCGTCGATGTGGGCGATATATAGAAGTAGAGTCGCCAGCCGATTTTGCATAAAGCAGTCAAAAGAAATATTGCATCCTTGATAGAACGACGTTAAGGACAATACTGATGCTTGCGAAATCAAGTAGTTCAAAGGTCTGAGGACTATGTTAAGGAGTGGGAATATTTTAGTCACTCATCCCGCCCTTTCGGTCTCTCATGGGCATGGGTTAATCTTCTCCAGTTAAACTCTGTGACGTGTGTGCTTATGTGCATAATATCAATGGAGCTCGACTCGCGTCATGGATAAAGGTGGAGCGAGGTCATCCTTATGAGTGTTCTCAAAATAGTAATTCAAAGTATAATGTAAGTGTTTCCCGATTCACAAGTCGTTATAGAAGAATGAATTCATATATTAGACAAGACACAAACAAGAAAACATATAATATAAATATATTAAGAACAAGGTAACAAAATGTATATGGGAGGACTTGAGTCTAGGGATTCACCCAAGACGCCTACATAACCCGAGGGGACATCAAAGTCCACTAGTTCGAAGATAATATAAAGTGGGGTTTAACCCATAAATCTAACCGGGGATTTTGATTATATGTGCATGTGTAGGAGAAGGTGTTTTAGTGTGAACAAATGTGATGAGAATTCCCCGTTCGAAATTTACAAATAAACCCTTTTTTCTTGTTTTTGTTTTTTTTAATGAAAATAAAGTATGTGCAAATAATAATAATAATAATAATAATAATAATAATAATAATAATAATAATAATAATAATAATAATAATAATAATAATAATAATAATAATAATAATAATAATAATAATAATAATAATAATGGTTTCGAATTAAGATGTATGATGTAATGAAATAAAGTACTAAAGTGAAATCAAAATGACTAATGCAAAAATAATATAATTTAAATACATAGGGGAGAATTGGACCTCCTTATGAATACTTGGAATGGATCTTAATTGTAGATGTTCTGATCTCACGGTGATATGATGGAGGTATGAGGAGATGGGTGAGAATTTGACAAAAGGAGTATGAAGAGGATGTAGGGAATGTGGGAAATGTACTTTTTAAGAGGGGAACAACTTTAAATTCGAGAGAATGTTCTCTGAATTGCTGAGAGGGATATTCAGGGGTGATTTTCAAAGTGAGCTCATGGACTCTACTTATAGGGCCAAGGTGGGTGACGATCGGTATGGTCCTAGACCTACCTATCGATATAGAACCCCAGACACATTACCGATAGGCAAGGCCTTGGGAGTGCCATTCAGTAGTCTGAGGCATGTTTTTTGAAAAAAATGGTTGTAAAATATGAATCCTAAGTCTGAATCACTCACGGGGTGGGCCTTTGGAAAGGGTATTTAGAGACCTTTATGAATCCATGAGCCACTCCCGGGTTTGGGAGTTAATTGAGGTCACACGGGGCTTGAAAGCTCCCATTGGTCATTAGATAGGAAATTTTTAGATGAAAACGGATCATTCAGGAAATTTCTAGAGAAAAACGGATCATTCATCCGAACCGTAAGGCCGATTTCATGCACGTGATAGACTATTGAAAAGGGCATTCAGACCCCTTATAGGTTTCATTAAGATTTCTTCGGTTTGGAGATTTAACCTACTATAAATGGGGCTCGAAAATGCTCGGTGACCCTTCGAAGTAAAATGGGTCATACGTCTATACCATAAGGTTGATTCACGCACGAGTTGTATCGTTGGAAAGGGTATTCAGATCCTTGAAAAGATTCATTCATATTCATTCAAGTTGAAGAGTTAATCGGGGTTGAACGAGGCTCGGGAAGACCCGGTAGACTCTAGATCAATTTTTGGGATATCGTTCGTCCAATTCATGCACGGGGTAGACCGTTGGAAAGAGGATTTAGAGACCTTTAAAAACTCACTTAGATTTCGCTCAGGTGAGGAAGTTAACCAGAGTCAAATGAAGCCTAGGAGCACCTGATGGCCTCCATACCAGTTTTATTTATAATAAAAGGACTATTCTTTTGAACCATAAGGCTGATTCACGCATGGGGCACACCGTTAGAAAAGGGATTCAGAGCCCTTAAAAGATTCATTAATTTTTCGATCTGGTGAAAATTAATCGGAGTTAAACGAGTCCTAGGAGAAATTGGTGGCCTCTAGATCATTACTTGGAGTATGACCTAGGGTTTGCGGTGAACAAGTGAGTGCTAGAGACCTGTGGAGGTGCTTACAGGGGTCTTAGGATGGGGTGTCTATAGAGAGCCCCACGACGGGTGAGCTTGGAACAAATGAAGTTCGTCGAATGATAAACACCACATCAATGTTGGGGAGGAGGATTTTAGGTCAATTTCGGGGACCTAGAGGATGGGATGAACCGATTCACAGGGTCGAGGTCAATTTGGAGGACCTAAAGAGATGAAGGTGATGGATTCATCGGGTTGAGGTTGATGCTGAGGATCGAGGGAGACGAAGGTGATCGATTTATCGGGTAAAAATATGTTATAATTTGTTCTAAGTGGTTATAGAGACAAATTCAGCGAGTCGAGATTGATTATGGGGACCTAAGGAGACGAGGATGACCAATTTCTATGGATAAACATTAATTATGAAGTTGTTCTAGGATGACCAATTCTGAGGGTCACGTTGAATTCTGAGGGTCGAGATCAATTCTGAGGACCTTGAGTTGTGATGACCAATTTTGAGGGCAGAGGTCAATTATGAGGACCCAAAGTTGGGATGATAATTTCTGAGGGACGAGGTCAATTCTGAGGACCTTAAGTTGTGACATCCAATTATAAGGGTTGAGGTTAATTCTGAGGACATTGAGTTGTGACGACCAATATTGAGATTCGAGGTCAATTCTGAAGACCTTCAGTTATGATGGCCAATTCTAAGGGTTGAGGTCAATGCTGAGGACTTTAAGTTGTGACAACCGATTCTGAGGGCCGATGTCAATTTTGAGGACCTTAAATTGTGATGACCAATTCAAAGGGCCACGATCAATTATGAGGACCTTGATTTGTGGAGACCAATTCTCAGGGTCAAGGTAAATTTCGAGAACCTTAAGTTGTGATGACCAATTCTGAGGGCCTAGGTCAATTCTCGCGACCTTAAGTTATGACAACCGATTCTGATGGCCGAGGTCAATTTTAAGGACCTTAAGCTGTGATGATCAATTTTGAGGGAAGTTGTAAATTTTTAGGACCTTAAGTTGGGACGATCGATTTTGATAGCCGAGGTCAATTTTGAGGACTTTAAGCTGTGACGACCAATTTTGAGGGCCGAGGTCAATTCTGAGGACTTTAAGTTAGGACGACCGATTCTAAGGCCCGATAACAATTCTGAGGACCTTATATTTTGGCAAATGATTCTGAGGGTGCACGTTAATTTTGAGTAACTTAAGTTATGACGAACAATTCTGAGGACCGAGGTAAATTCTGAGGACCTTAAGTTGTGATGACCAATTCTAAGGGTCGAGGTTAATGCTGACCACCTTAAGTTGTGATGACCAATTTTGAGGGTAGAGGTCAGTTCTTAAGGCCTTGAGTTGTAATGCGGGAGATAACTCTCCCGGGGAATTTTTGTTACCTATGGCTTTGTTGGGGATTGTGTTTTTTTGACACTCGATTGGGGGATGTTTAGGCTGGGAAATTATTGAGGATATGGGCGTAAGATTAATCCTACTAGGATTATGCTGGGGATAAAGCGTAAGATTAATCCAGTTGTGGATTTTGATAGTTTTTATACGGCTTGGTGCTCCAAAAATGATTTTCTTGAGGAAAATGAGGTTTCTTATTTTTGGGAATTTTCTGGGCAATTTTTGGATTTTTCTAGCATTTGTTGTACAAAATTTGAAAGAGGGTACCAATAAGAAGTCTTAGGAGAGTGCTAATCGATAAGGGAATGAACTCATGGGTTCCTTGGGAATAGGAAAATTTTGCTGCCAATCGGTATGGTCTGGGGGTTACCGATCGGCTGTCTCCTTAGCCTTCTATAAAAAGGTGATGAATCCTCCCCATTTTTCACATCTTTAAGTGTTTGAATCTTCTGCTTTCTTTCTCTAAAAATTGTTTCTAAGTCCATTTTTCTTCCAAGACTTCAAATGGTTATTTCTTCGAATGAGGGATACAACATTGAGTGGATGGCTATCGATGATTGGGTTGGCCTCGAGTGGCAGTCTGGGGTTCCCCTTGCTTTGGGCAATGAAAATGACTTTGATTTGTTCGATCCTATAGCCGATGAATGTATCCTACTACGCTAGTCAATATACCACCATTCGTCTAGGGTGAAGAACCCCAGTGTCTACATAAGTACAGTGACCTTTGGTATTCCATTTCTTTTTTCTCTTCATTTTTTTGTTCTAAAATAGTTTTTTTTTCTTCTTCTTTTGCATACTGACACTGCTCCTTCGGGCTTTCAATCTCGGGAGATGATGGGGTTGAAAGATATTTGGGAGAAGCTCCTGCTTTGGTGCGCTGGATGGTTTCCTATGAAGGTTTTGGTCCTTTAGCACAAGCTTTAGAGGAGAGACTGCATTCTATTGCGATTTTGTGCTCTCTAAGGGAGAGGTGGTGAAACACTACCCACACCTTTCATCTTGGCTTTAGGGAGATGATGACCACTCCCATAGATGTTCAGCATCTTACGGGGGTGACGGGTTTCAGAGAGTGGTGGGATGTGTCGGTGACATTAGGTCACGTGGATAGGATCATAAATGGGGATTCTATCCAGATTTCTACTTTGAAGGAGATTCTATTGAAGAGGAGGGTGGAAGTGACTAATGGGCGACAAGTGAGACAGACGACCCACTTTTATTTCACTTTTGTTGGGTGGCTCATCGATCTTTGGTTCTTATCGTATTTGAGGACGATTTTTGACTTTTGACTGTATGATTGGGGGAGCCCGACTTTGGCGTCCCTTTATTCTTTGGAAGCTTTCATCCAGTGCTGTCGACAGCCTTTTATGGGGGCGACGTACCTTCTAGAGGTAACTTTGTATTTATTTTCCTTTTTATTAATTTCCTTGCATTCTTCTATTGTTTCTTTTTTACTAATTCATGTCTTTTGAAGATGTAGTTCTATGAGGTGATCGACCACATTATGGGGTTAAAATCCCTGAAGGATGGGGACTTGGTGGACTTCTGCCGAATGTTACGGTGGCAGAAGTCCTACCATCGATCTAATTAGTCTTTATCCTTGGTGGATACGTGACGGGCTCTGAACGCCCTGATGAGTGATCAAGTTATGTTTTGTTTTTTCTGATCTCTTTTTGGCATCTTCCGATCTTGAGTAGATATTGATTCCCTTTTGAGGGTTGCAGCTGATCTTATACCCCTAGGGGGTGACTCCGTGGGATAAGGGGCTAATTAACCTATATGCACAGATGCGACATACGATTATGCATGAGTTTGGGTATGCTTGGTACTTAGTAGAGAGGGTGGTGAGGCATATTATAGAGGAGGCAGTGACGATCCATCCATCGGCACCCCCTATGTATATGAGACGGGTGAGGGAGATGTCAGATGATTGTTGGGTATAATGATGAACGATGATCCTTATACGCTCTATACGAATAAAGTGGAGATATATAATTATCTAGATTTTATGATGAGTTGGTTGATGACCACATTATCTATGATGTGGAGAACATGCCTGGGTAGGGGTACTAGTACACCAATGGGATCTACCCACAAAGCAAGTGGTGGCACGTCGGCGGTGGTGACTATAAAGAAGGCCTCGATCATTCAAGTTACTCCCCCTTCTTAAATTTTTTGACTGAGTAGCAAGGTGTCACTGAGCGTTATGCAACGTCCTCATGCATCGGTATCTGGATTGATGGAGCTTACGAATGAGTCCCTCCGTCCTGAGGTTTATTCTTCTTACTTTTTATGTTTTGTTGATTCTTCTTTACTGGCTAATTTGTCTTTTGTTCCTTCTTTGCGTGTAGTATGTTCGGGTGTCGACCACCTGGCTGAAGGACATCAAAGACTAGATGGCCTCCATGTCTGATTATATCAAGAATTCGGATCCTTCCTTATTTGTGTCTCCTTCCACCTTAGATGAGTTATGGTAGTGGATCATCCACCTCTCATCGCCGGGGAAAGCGAGTTAACTTGGGGGGTTGAGGGCTGGAGAGAGAGTTGAGGGCGGGCGAAGTGCCATATGTATTTTTTTTAGTTTTTCTTTTCTATATGCAAAATGTAACCAAGTGAAGCAAAATATATAGTAAGAAATATGCATTTTCCTTTTGGCCTTTATCTTGATTTAGTGGCTTATCCTATATGTGTTTTTAATTTTCTGTTGAGATTATTTATTTTATGCAAAGGTAGAGATAATTATATGAATGATATTGAGAGGTAAAATGTTTATTTTTAGAAAAGGGGAAGTAAAAGTAATAAACTTAGGGAAAATATTGTTAAGTAAGAATTTATTTTGAGAATGAAAATGATTTTTTCTTGAGAGATTAATATTGAGGTAATTTTTCAAAACGATGATTATTCTGAAATTGAATTTGATAAAAGATGAAAGATGGAATTTTTAAAAATTAGGGGGGATGCCGATCAACATACCCCTTGACCTTCCTATCAACATGGGAGTAAAGTCAAATCATCCCTAGGCTTTGACTTCACTTTCCATCACATCAGAGTACTCTTGTAGAGCTGAAAGTTAATCGAGTTTCCAGAGTTCTTGTCTTTTGCCATGGGTTTTGAGTATAAAAGTAGGGGTATGGTATGGGCTTTCTCCAACCATACTTGCATTTCTTTTCTTACTTCATATTTCTTATTCTCAAATCTCTCTTCCCATGTATGAAGGATGTTCTTCTTACCTTGATGGTTTGGAGGCCATTTGTTTATACAATGTCGACTGAGATGTTTTAAACTTGTGCCGGGTTTCTTTATGGTGTAACCGGTCCATAAACTAGAACCTGTTAGAAGCAGAGGTAGAGTTTTGGTAACCTGAGGACCATGTCTTCTATTTTGTCCTGGATGGTTCCTATCCCATCTATGAGGAATTATTATAAATGTTGAGGGTCAGCCACAATGTGGCGGTGACTATGCCTAATTTTTCCCATTCTCCTCGGGCATTTCTGGTGGATTTGCTCCATATTTCTCCTTCAGAGGCTCGATCGTTGGTTACTAAAGGGGATATTTATCATCATTCCATTATGTATTCAGTGCACTTAACGGGTTTTTAGGACGCTGACTATGCCAGAGCTGTCACACTGGGCCTTATTACGAGGCTTTACTGGTGACGGGGGACTTGACAGCTAATCCCCAAGTGGTTGCGATAACGGCGTGGATGTCTTACCTCCATAATCATGCGGTAGTGGTACAGGTTGAAACCCTTAACGATCTGGATGCTTGGAAGGAGGGAAACTTCAACTTTCTGAGGGGGAGCTCAATAATGTTATTTATGTGGCTTACAAAGAGGTTTCGCTTGGTGACCCCTCCTGAGTATCCCTTGGTAATTTTCCCAATTTCTTTGCTCGCTCTTTCTTCAGCTTTGGCCTATCTGTAGAGATCTGTGTTAACTAGTTTGTGGAGCATGTAGCCCGGTGTCTTCACTGGTCAGTTCTATAGTGGGGGACCTTACTATTTGTCTTACACCATGGTGAGTATCGATATGTGCAGTTGGTGGGCCTTCGACAGACTTCCTTCTATTTCCCCTAACGAATCCTATGACAAGTCGGGGTGGAACAAGTTGTGCCCCCTCGCATAACAAACTTCTTTACGATGAAGGATTTGATGGAATCATTGAGGATGATGTTGGGAACTCTGTATTAGTGCCTTCGATCATCTATCTATCCATCACAGTCTATGGGAGGAGCTTGGCATGTGTCCGGGGACTACTTGAAGTGGTTTTGAAAACGGCTAGTATAGAAAATTATGGCGGAAGAGATCGGTCAAAGATGGTTCGTTGCCTTTGAAACTATGTAAGACGGTGTTGTGGTTTTATCCAAGCTTGTTAAGGAGTACCTCTCTATGGAGCGCATGCGGAATGTCAACTCGGAGTGGGAAACTTGGTGACTTCCAGGGGCAAAAAATGATGATGAAATAGGGCCTTCGGGTAGTTGAATGCAATGTTTTGAAGCTTGGTATTTTTTTTAGAATAGAAGGGGGATGAGATGAGTTGTAGCATGCCAAGATTTTAGACTAAGAGTAAAATTTCTTTAGATGGTCCAGGTTAACTGGATACGCCATCTCTTCTCCATCGAGGTTTGTGAGCATGGTGGCGCCTCCTGAGAAAATTTTCTTCACGATGTAGGGGCCGCTCCAATTCAGTTCGAATTTTCCTCTAGGGTCCTCGATGGGTTTTGTGATCTCATTGAGGGCAAGGTCTCCTTTCTATATACCGAGGTCCTTGACTTTTTAGTTAAACGATCCCGCTATCCGACGATGGTACCCCTGTATATGATATAGTTCCTTCAGTCTCTTTCCATCTAAGAGTGATAATTTGTCCAAGCTGCTTTGCTGGCATTCTTCTTCGCTAACTTTACTTTTGATCATGACGCGAAGGGAATGTATTTTTAGCTTAACGGGTAGGACCGCTTCGATGTCGTACACTAAAGAATAAGGGGTAGCCCCAGTAGGTGTTATTTATGAAGTGTAGTATCCCCAAAGGGTGTAAGGGATCCGGTTAGCCCAATATCTATAACTCTCAGTCATCTTGTTGATTATGATTTTAAGGCTTTTATTGGCAGCTTCAATAGCACCATTGGTTTGGGGTCGATATAGGAAAGATTTGTGTCTCTGAATGTCGAACTTGTCGACTAATTCTGTGACCTCAGCTTCAAAATGGACCCCTCTATCTGATACCAACTTATGGGGAACTCTGTATCGACACATGATGTTCTTTCTGATGAATTTGGCCAGTTTCTTGGCATTCAGTGACCATTTGATGCTTTATGAGTAACCTTTCCTATGATGTCAATGCCCCAGGTGGATAAGGGCCAAGGAGAGGTCATGTTATATAGTTCTCGTGGAGGCAAGTGTTAAAGATTGGAAAACTATTGGCATTTGAGGCATCTTCGGACATAGTCAATTCAATCTTTAACCATGGAGATCCAATATTACCCTTGATGGATGATCTTCTTAGTAAGCATATCACGGTTCATATGGGGACTACATTCCTCAATGTGGATCTTTTACCTCATATCTTCAACATCAACCCCTAACATGCAGTCTAAATGGGTTCCATCAAAGTTTTTCTTGAATGGTTCTTTGTTTTAGATGATGTAACTCACCAACCATGATCACTCAAACTCTTTTTTCATCTCCTCCCCAAACATGTGATCATGTTAGAAACACGTGGATCCAAATAATTTGTTGTCTTTATAGACTTAAGAAACCAATAGAGCACTACTCTCTACTCTCTCTCCTCATAAACAATGTCTTATATACTCCCCATCTTTTTAAGAAAATAGATAAGAGATAATAAGTGAGCCTCTCGTACCAAGCATATGGTTCTTGCTTCGAATAATACAAGGACTTATTAAGATAAAATAATTTCCCACTGGTGCTTTGGGTCTTCGAACCCATTTAGTTATTCCACGTACACTTCCTCCTGTACAATGACATTAATAAAGGAACTCTTTACATCCATTTGATATAACTTGAATCATAGATGGCATACTATGGCGAGTAATAAGCAGGCGGATTCAAGCTAAGCAACATGAGAGAATATCTCGTTAAATTCTATAACCTCAATTTATATGTAGCCTTAAAGACCAACATAGCCTTATTACGAACTATGGTGCAATTTTCCTTCATCTTATTCTTATAAATACACTTGGTACAAATTGCATTAGACTCGCTAGGCTGAGGACTAACTCCCAGACATCATTCTTGCAAAACTGAAGTAAATCATCTTGCATAGCATATGTCCAATGCTCGTCCATGAGTGTTTCTTTCACATTCTCGAGCTTGAGTAACGAGGTGTAGCACAAGTATTTAACCACATTATCAAGTTGAGCACGATTCTTGACACCTAGTCTGCGAACACAAAGTATAGCGAAAGGTTCATGACTCTTTTTAACATAAGAGGGTGGATCCTCTAAATCAAGAGTGGAGTCCACTGGGGTAGTATGAGTAAAAATGGTATCTTCACCGAGGGTGCATTGTTCTCACACTAAAGGTTAGGGTTAACAAATGTAGGTGGTTTATCATCTCTAATCATGATGTTTATTGACTCAATAACCCTAGAGCTTGCAAGGTTAAACACCCTATGAGCCTTCCTCGATGATAAATAACCTAAAAACAACCCCTCATCTCGGGATTCGAACTTTCCTAAGTTCTTTCCATCTCTCAAAATGTAGAAAGGACTCCTAAAAACTTAAAAATATGATTGGTTAGGTTTTTGCCCTATTCACAACTCATATGGCATGTGTAACGCGTGTGGATGAAGATATACCCTATTCACCGTATAACATATGGAAATAACTTCCTCTGTCGAAACTCATTTAGACAAGTTTATCCTAAAAAGCATGGATCTATCCATCTCTTGAATATTCTAATTCTTAATATCAAATATCTGGTAATCGATATGAACGATCAAAAACTCATGTTTGATGCCCAATCCATCACATTAGCTATCTACTTGGGCTTCTTTGAATTCAATTTTAGTGTCACTACACATCTGATTAATAGTGACACCGTGTTGGATTTATAAGACACGTCACTTAGTTTTTAAGAACTCAATCACATCGTACTTTTCTCTAATAAACCCCATGACCGAGTATCTTGAAATGGAATCGACCATCATAAGAATGTATCTATAAGTAGGACCCATAAGATTCATATGTAATAACTCCAACAAATGAGAGGTGAAAGTGGTATTCAAATTACAATGGGGACTTCAAATTTGTTTTTCTAATTGTCAAGGACCACAAACAGGGGAAGTTGGTTTCCCAAGTGATGGTAATCCATGAACTAGGTCTTTCTTCACTGATCTCTCAAGATCTCTAAATTTTTCATAATCTAGTCATTAATGCCAGAGATCTACTAAGGATACCACGATACTGTTTCACACAAAGGAGGGCTTGAGCCCATAACAATTAATTATCATTGGTCCTCATTTCGTAGAGTAATAGTTTATTAGATTGATCATATAAGTTACACTTAAACTAGTCAAACTTTACTACAAAGTTTGCATCGAAAAGTTGTCTTATCACTACACCAAAACCGGGCTAATGGTCACGGACTTTATCCCAGACCAGGAAGTGTGGGTCGCGGATTTAGTCCGTGACCAAATTGGGTATGACCAATTTCGGTGGTCACGGCCTAAATCCCGAACCCACAGCCTGATCACGAATTTCCCATAGTCACAAATGTGGTCACGACTCATAGCCCTGCCCCTATTTGTAAGCCTGGTCACAACCCAAACCCATGACCACTAGGCGATTAAAAACCATCTGGTCACAGTTCAAAGTTGTGACCAATTTTCTGTCCGATCCTTATTCGTCAAGGCTTTAGGCCATGACCATCCTTACTACATATATGATATTGTCATGGATTTGGGTCATGACCACGCTTACTATAAAGATAATATTTTCACGACTTTCGGCTGTGACTATACTTACTGTGCAAAAAATATTGTCACGGCTTTATACCATGATCAGTTTTAATAATAATAAAAAAATCCTTGAATTGGGAGGCTAATCGGTTAGTTGCTACAAGTTCTCCTTGAGTGACCTCGAGGGGGTCCCGTGCTCTCAAATCGAGGGGTCTCGTGACCATGCGGTCACATGACCCGTGTAAGCATTCTGAAATATGGGTCATGCTCTCAAATCAGGGGTCCTGTAACCACGCGGTCGGTTTATGCAGGCGAGGTTAGCTCCGTACGAGGTATTGGCACCGCTCACAGGGTCGTTTGGGGGGCGTTTAGGGTTTTGTCCCCCTGATGTCACGTTTTTAAGCCTAAGTGTATATATTTTCTATTTTGGGTCGTTCTTTCAAACCGAGGGTCCCGTGACCATGCGATCAGTTTGTGCGGGCTACGTTGGTCCAATGCGAGGTGTTAGCACCGCTCACGGGGCCGTTTGGGGGGTGCTAAGGGGTTTCACCCCCGACGGCACATTTTCAAGCCTAAGTATGGATATTATGTGTTTTTCCTTGCTCTCAGACCAAGGGTCCCGTGACCACGCAGTCGGTTCTTGGGGTTTACGTTGGTCCCATGCGAGGTGTTAGCACCGCTCATGAGGTAGTTTGGGGGGAGCTTGTAGGGTTTTTGCCACCCTGACGGCACGTTTTCAAGCCTAAGGGTGGATATTCTCTATTTTGGGTCGTGCTCTCAAAGCGGGGGTCCCGTGACCACGCGGTCGGTTCATGCGGGCTACGTTGGTCTTGTGCGGGGTGTTGGCACCACTCACGGGGATGTTTGGGGGGCGCTAAGGGGTTTGGCCTCCCGACGGCACGTTTTTAAGCCTAAGTGTGGATATTCTCCATTTTGGGTCGTGCTCTCAAACTGAGGGTCCCGTGACCACACCATCAGTTCATGCGAGCTACATTAGTCATGTGCGAGGTATTAGCGATGCTCACGGGGCCGTTTGGGGGAGCCTTTTGGGTTCACCCCCCGTTGGCACGCTTTCAAGCCCGAGTGTGGATATTCTCTATTTTAGGCCAAGCTCTCAAATAGAGGGTCCCGTGACCACGCAGTCAGTTCGTACGGGCTATGTTGGTCTCTTGGGAGGTGTTGGCACCGCTCATGGGGCCATTTGGGGGGCATTTTTAGGGTTTTGCCCCCCGACAACATGTTTTCAAGCCTAAGTGTGGATATTCTCTATTTTAGGGCGTGATCTCAAACCAAGGGTCCCGTGACTACGCGATCGGTTCCTGCAGGCTACGTTGGTCCCATGCGAGGTATTAGCGCAACTCACGGGTCCGTTTGGGGGGCTCTAAGGGGTTTCTCCCCCCAACGACACGTTTTTAAGCCTAAGTGTGGATATTCTCTATTTTGGGACGTTCTCTCAAACTGAGTGTCCCATGACCACACGGTCAGTTCGTACGGGCTACGTTGGTCTCGTGCGAGGTGTTAGCGCCGGTCACGGGGCCATTTGGGGGGCGCTAAGGGGTTTCATCCCCCGAAGGCACATTTTCAAGCCTAAGTGAAAGTATTCTGAAATCTGGGCTAATTGTCTCAAACCGAGGGTCCTATGTTCGTGTGGTCTAAGTTGTCCCATGCGAGGTATTGGAGCTGCTCACGGGGTCGTATAGGGGGTGCTTTTAGGGTTTCACCTCTGGACGACACAATTTCAAGACTAAGTGTGGATATTCTTTGTTTTGGGCAGTGCTCTCAAACTGAGGATCTCGTGACCACGCGGTAGATTCTTGCGAGCTACGTTGGGCCTGTGTGAGGTGTTGGCGCCGCTCACGGGACCATTTGTGGGGTGCTTTTAGGGTTTCCTCCCCCGACAGCACGTTTTCAAGCCTAAGTGTGGATATTATATGTTTTGGGCCATGTTTTCAAATCGAGGATCCCACGACCACGTGGTCAGTTCGTACGGGCAACATTGGTCCCTTGCGAGGTGTGAACGCTGATCATGAGGCCATTTGGGGGGTGCTTTTTGGGTTCGATCCCCGATGGCACATTTTTAGGCCTAAGTGTGGATACTCTCCGTTTTGGGTTGTGATCTCAAACTGAGGGTCCCGTGACCACGTGGTCGGTTCGTGAGGGCTACATTGGTCCTGTGCGAGGTGTGAGCGCTGCTCATAAGGCCATTTGGGGGGTGATTTTTGGGTTTGAGCCCCGATGGCACATTTGCAGGTCTAAGTGTGGATATTCTCGGTTTTGGGTTGTGCTCTCAAACCGAGGGTCCCGTGACCATGCGGTAGGTTCGTACGGGCTATGTTGGTCCCGTACGAGGTGTTGGCACCACTCAGGGGGCCGTTTGGGGGGTACTTTTAAGGTTTCGCCCCCCGACGTCACGTTTTCAAGCCTAAGTGTGTATATTCTCTCTTTTGGGGCTTTCTCTCAAATTGATGGTCCCTTGACCACGCGATCGGTTCATGCAGGCTACGTTGGTCCCGTGCGACATGTTGGCGCCGCACATGGGGCCGTTTGGGGGCGCTAAGGGGTTTTGCCCCTCGACAACACATTTTCAAGCCTAAGTGTGGATATTATCTATTTTGGGATGTTCTCTCAAACCGAGGGTCCCATGACCACACGGTCAGTTCGCACGGGCTATGTTGGTCCCGTGCGAGGTGTTGACGCCACTCACGGGGCCGTTTAGGGGGCACTAATGGGTTTCACCCCCCGACGGCATGTTTTCAAACCTAAGTGAAAGCATTCTGAAATCGGGGCTAATAGTATCAAACCGAGGGTCTTGTGACCACGCGATCGGTTCATGTGGGCTACGTTGTCCCGTGTGAGGTGTTGGAGCCACTCACGGGGCCGTATGGGGGGTGCTTTTATGGTTTTGCCCACGGACGACACATTTTCAAGCCTAAGTGTGGATATTCTTTCTTTTGGGTCGTGCTATTAAACTAAAGATCCCGTGACCATGCGGTCGATTCGTGCGGGCAACATTAGTCTCGTGCGAGGTGTTGGCGCAACTCAAAGGGCCGTTTGGGAGGTA
Source organism: Sambucus nigra (assembly GCA_949130495.1). Taxonomy (NCBI): domain Eukaryota; kingdom Viridiplantae; phylum Streptophyta; class Magnoliopsida; order Dipsacales; family Adoxaceae; genus Sambucus; species Sambucus nigra. The sequence continues at coordinate 443,717,138 of OX422211.1, forward strand.
TGTTTAGGGTTTCCTCCCTGACAACACTCTTTCAAGTCTAAGTGTGGATATTCTTTGTTTTGGGTTGTGCTCTCAAACCGAGATTCCTGTGACCACCCGATCAGTTCGTTCGGGCTACGTTGGTCTCATGCAAGGTGTTGACGCCATTTACGGGGCCGTTTGGGGAGTGACTTTAAGGTTTCCTCCCCAAACGGCATGTTTTGAAGCCTAAGTGTGGATATTCTCTGTTTTGGGCCATGCTCTCAAACTGAGTGTCCCGTGACCACGCGATCGGTTCGTTCGGGCTATGTTGGTCCAATGTGAGGTGTTGGCACCGCTCATCGGGCCGTTTGGGGGGCGCTAAGGGGTTCACGTTTTGAAGCCTAAGTGTGGATATTGTCTATTTTGGGTCATTCTCTCAAATCGAGGGGCCCGTGACTATGCGATCAGTTCATACAGGCTACGTTGGTCCCGTGCAAGGTGTTGGAGCTGCTCACGGGGCCATTTAGGGGGCACTTTTAGGGTTTCACCCCCGACAGCACGTTTTCAAGCCTAAGTGTGGATATTGTCTGTTTTGGGTCGTGCTCTCAAACTGAGGGTCCCATGACCACGGGATAATTTCGTGTGGGCTACATTGGTCCCGTGAGAGGTGTTGGCGCCACTCTCAGGGCCATTTGGTGGGAGATTTTAGGGTTTCGCCCCTCGAGGGCACTTTTTTAGCCTAAGTGTGGATATTGTTTGTTTTGGGCCGTTATCTCAAATCGAGCGTACGGGTTACGTTGGTCGCGTGTGAGGTGTTGGCGCCACTCACGGGGCCATTTGGGGCGCTATGGTATTTTGCCCCTCGACGGCACGTTTTCAAGCCTAAGTGTGGATATTTTCTATTTTGGTCCGTGATCTCAAACCGAGGGTCCCGTGACCACGCAATCGGTTTGTTCAGGCTACATTAGTCCCATACGAGGTGTTGGTGCCACTCAAAGGGCCGTTTGGGGGGCGCAGAGGGGTTTCCCCCCCCCCCCCCCCGACGGCATGTTTTCAAACCTAAGTGTGGATATTCTCTATGTTTTGCCCCAATCTGAAACCGGGGGTCCCGTGACCTCGCGATCAGTTAGTGTGGGCTACGTTGGTTCCGTGTGAGGTGTTGGCACCACTCACAGGGCCGTTTGGGGGGTGCTAAGGGGTTTCTCCCCCTAACGGCACGTTTTCAAAGCTAAGTGTGGGTATTCTCTGTTTTGGGCCACGATCTCAAATCGGGGGTCCCGTAACCATGCGATCGGCTCCTACTTGCTACGTTGGACCCGTGCGCAGTGATCGCTCCTGTAAAAGGTCCGTTTGGTGGGCGTTAAGGGGTTTCCCCTCTAACAGTATGTTTTCAAGCCTAAGTCTGGATTTTTCCAAATTATCATCATATTCTCAAACCGTGGGTCCCGTGACCACGTGATCGGTTCTTACGAGCTACATTGGTCCTGTGCACGGTGAACGATCCCCTAAAGCGGCCGCTTAGGGGTGTTAAGGGGTTTCTCACTCTAACGACATGTTTTCAAGCATAAGTGTGGATTTTCTCAAATTATCGTCATTTTCTGGAACCAGGGGTCCCGTGAACATGCGACCGGTTCCTACGAGTTAAATTGATCTCGTAAGAGGTGTTTGCACCTCTCACGGGGACATTTGGGAGGTGCTTTTTGTTTTCACCGTCAAAAGGCATGTTTGGTAAGAAAATCTGAACACTCGTGGCACGGGAACACTATAACCGTGCTCTGAACGGTCTTTGGAGTTTTGTCTGGACAGTCTTTGGATAAGCCAACAACTAATAATTATCCAACAGCCAAACCAAACAAAACCAATAATTATCCCATACTCCTTCTAACATACTATCCAACAACAAGCCAACAACCAATAATTATCCAACAGCCAAACCAAACAAAACCAATAATTATCCCATACATCTAAAATATTTAAAAGATAATGCATATCAATTATATAACTACTTCAGTTTAAGTAAAGAGTACCTGATCCAACAAGGCCATTAAATAAATTCTTTTGAATGTGTGATTAGAACAAATTGATCCTAGACCCCCCAACGTATTCTTTTACATGTACATTTGTTGACTAATTTATTTAATAAAATCTTCATAAAATCAAGATAATTTAACTTCATTTTATGAACATTGAATAAATGAAACTAATCAACAAATGTATATGTATAGGAATATGTGTCTGATCTCTACCCATTCTGTATTTGTTTTAAAAAACCTACGGATTTTTCACCTAGCGAATTAGGAGGAATTGTATCTATAATGTATGCATAGATGTCAATGACATGAACTCCAAATCTCATCATCTTCGGCATATTGGCAAGAGCTAAAGAAAAAGCTTCTCTTAAGGGGCTCTTACAAGAGCTAAAGAAAAATTAGATAGAAAATGAGAAAAAAACTTCTTAAAACTCAAAAAATGGAGCTTAGATATATCTCCATTACAATGCCAAAAGAGTGAAATGGGGCCACAAAAATTTACGAGAACTTTATCAAGCTGAAGAAGCCCATATATTACATTTTAGGGCCGATTTCTCTTTAAAACTTAAAGTAAAAAAAGAGTCCGAATAATTTTGAAGAGATGATTCGCTGACATTTTTAGTAACCCCCTTCGAATTTAGAGCTTCTCCAACCGCCATGTCTTTACTGGTCTTCGTTGTGTCTTCACTGTTTACTAAAATTTCAAATGAATTAAAAATTTGCACTTCATTTTTTCCAATTTTTGACTAGTTACATCTTCAATAAAAAAAGAGCTTGAGCTAAACTAGTTGACAAACCCAAATCATACGTGGAGGTTTTATCAAATAAGTTTAAAGTAATTAAATCAGAATATGGTATATTATTTGGATGAGGAATCTTAACGAATATATTAATCCCATGACTTTCGTTATTTACATCCACATCTTCCCATACAGAATCATGTGGATGAGTCCAAGTAATATAATCTATTTTTTGGAAGGCATTTCATCATTGGAAATATTTTATAGCACAATCAAAGCCCCTCCATTCTTCATTGGAGTGTGAGCATGGACTTTCGAATTTAAGGAATCCTCTTCATTAATTGCCTAGCTGAAATAACCAACTTTACTAAAATTTGATTATTCTCCTATTTTTACGCAACTAGGAGAGTTTGAATTCAAAAACACCACTTTACTAGGAACCGACCCACATCTATGTGTATCTTCATTAATAGAATCAGGGAGTAGTTGTACACACTATTGACCATTTAGATTATCAGTACATATGTTTAAAATGTTGCCTAATAAGAAAGGAAACACATTCAATAAGTCATCCCGATTATATGGAAATAGAGACACCTGCTTAGTTACTTCCTCCACACTTTTACCATTGTTTTTAGGCACGTGAACTCTCCCAGTAGTGATAACCATCTCATTTGTGTGTTTGAAAATGGGATCCAACCTGATTCTATCTACGAAATGGTTCTTATTTAGGATAACATTTCTAACCATAATTTTCTTCTTATTTGCTTGTTGGGTATTTTTAGGGGATGATTTTTTAATTTGTTGTAGTATAAAATAGAATATCCAATAGTTCCACAAAAATCACAGTATTTCGGAGTATGTTAAAAAACAATATTAATTGGAATTTTTGTATGCTCCAACTCCACTATTATCACCTTGGGAAGTGAAAATGAAAAACCTCCACTAATACCCTTGCATACAAACCATATTTTTTATCCAAGAGGCGTGATCAATTCAGATAGGAATCCCAACAACATGATCAATTTCTAAGAGACGTATAGCGTGCAAAAACTCGTCTGGTTATTCCAAAAAAATGGACCCAAGCATGATCATATGATGAAATGAAATTGGATGGACTAAAATTGTGACACTAATGAATAGGAAGCAAAAACCCCAATGTGAAATGAATTGGACCTATCATTTACGCACATTGTATATCTTCAAGAGATTCAAAAAAGAAACTATAAAAACCCTTACTTTTTGGAGTGAGTCTCCATTAATTTTGTATATTCCACGTTTGTGAAAGCATTCTCTTCATCTCTTCACATGTTGGAGCTTGTGGTCCCTTTTCTAGGATCAGTCGACTTAACAAACTTGAGTTACAAGATTCTAAAGATTTTTTGTATATTTCATCAGAAATCTTAATTATGGGTATTTGTCATTAAGACTGCTATTTTGGGAGATTATATTAATGTACAGAAACACTTTGAAATTATTTTGATGAAGCTTGAAAGAAAGTAATATGTGTTTGTAAAGATTCATCCTTTTTTACGATGCTGATATAGGAAGAATCCATTACAACAGCTTATTGTAATGATAAAGGAGTCTTATCCATCAAAACCCAGTCCAAGATGGGAATGACATACCATTCCATTGTGTGTTTTTCTTTTCGCTAATTGTCACTCGTTGTTCCATTCGAAGGTCTTTTATGACACCTTTAAAAATAGAAGGCATTTGCCAGTAGCTGTGGAAACGAATTTGTTCAGAACAACTAAGAATCTATTTGACCTTTGAACTTCTTTCTTTCTCATTGGAGACTGTATATTGATTAGTGCTTGAATCATTTTGGGGTTAGCCTCAATCCCTCTCAGATTTACTATGAAACCTAGGAATATTTCTTGATTTACCCTGAAGTACCGACCACACTTCCAGTTTAATTATTTCTAGACGGTACACCTTACATCCAGGGAAACCAATGAGAGGCCTATGATAATCCTCTAGTTTGTTGTCCCTCAAACTCAGGCTATTAAAATAATTATAATATAATACATAGGTTAAGCTTTTGTAGTCAACCAAAATTCTTTCCACCATACTCTCATGTACCATCATTGTGACGACCAGCGGATCAGCGTGTGGGTAAATCATGCCAAATAAGTCATCCTTAGAGAAACCAACCACTAATAGATATTTATTTAGTTTCCTAGGGCGAGTGTCCATAATGCCCGTTAGGTTGATTTGTCCGATATAAGAACAAGACTTTGCCTCATTAAGTTAGCCTTTCTTTTATGCAGGTTTTCCGCCAACTCTAGCGTCTCCCCCTATAATAAAGTTACACCCATAAGATATTATTATAACCTCATGTGTATGCTATTTGGGTATCTTGGGTAGGTCTGGGTCATCCTATGAATCATTATCCCTACTTATTTTCTTTTCATCAGCCTTCCTCTAGGGATATTCTGATTGTCTTCTCGATTTCTGCTCATCATTATGATCTGCTTGGCCTCCCTTATCTACAAACTTTGACAACTTTCACCATCTAACCAAGTTCTTAAAAAGAATTTCCCTTGCTGATGGGGCATTGCACAATGATATCAAGTTCCCCATTTTCAAAAATATATCAACAACTACAAGGTTTTGTTGGCTTCCTACTAGTGGTGGGGTCTATTGGCCATCCATCATCGGTGGTACCAGAAATCTAAATGAAAATATCCCCCATTTGGGTCGTTGGGGATCTCTTGGAGGGGAGAGCTTCAGATAAGTATCTAAAATAAATGGAGGGAAGACTGACCCATTCAGTATAATTTCGAAGAAATACTATTAGTAGCACGCAAAAACATCCATGTTAATTTGTAATTGAGGTTCAAAATCTTCCTTGCTCGATCCTAAGAACTCAGTAAATTGATCAAAAAGTCAGCGGGGATTGAGGCAAGAAGTCAGTATATACAATACACTTACGAAAACATTTTTGAAACATAAGGCCCTAATGGAATTATCTTCCTTGCCTTGGAATAATCAAGAGTGGTCACTTTAACTTACCTTCCTAGCTCTAGTTTCCTCAAGGCTTGTCTTATTTTCTTAGACCCTTATGAATTTTGAGTTGTTATCTGTGTCATCGTCATGATCCTTGTGGAAGTCTTATTATATACTTTTTTCCCTTGAATTTGGGGGGCTTTTAGTTTTCTGGGTCACCAAAGGTCATTTCTCCTACGAATCTCTTCTGTGATGGGATGACTGCCAAGAGTTGAGGAGTATACTCATCGTGCCTCTTCAGCTTGTCTATTTTCTTATCTTTTTGCTATTTTTTCTCCTAGCTCATGCTGACATTATCCTTGGAGTGTCTTAACTCCTTGGAAGCCATTGTCTCCTCGGCGTTCATAATTTTTCCTTCCTTAGCCAATGATTCGATCACAACCTTAGTGGTTCCTTATCCAGTTCCTAGTACAACTTCCCAGCCAGTAAACCAGTCATTAGCGCAATGATTGATGTCTTCTCATTATAGTCAGTTACCTAAATATTCTCATTATTGAAGAGAGTAATGAATTTGTGGTTTGTTTCGTTAGTTTTCTATCAAACATTTAGTAGGTGCTCCTCTCTTTCTAGGTTTAGACCCAAAATAAAAGTCGCTGATGAAGAGATCAATATCTACCCACGCAGTAGAATTTTTGTTCCAGATCTATGCTGACCTAAAAATTCTACTAAAAAATGTTCAACGACGCATTTAATTGGGATTGAGTAGATGTATGCGATAATTTGGTATTTCTCTACATGAAATACTAGGTCAATTTTGTAATCGTACCTTGGGGATATAATTGGTGGATTGAACATTATGGTCATTAGATATCCTATAGCTAATAGAGAGAATGGAGATCCCATCATAAAACACTACACCAAATATCGAAAATGGTCATGGAAAAGGGGTCACGGCCAAGAGCCCACGGCCTAAACCTGTGACTACCTGCAAAATGAGCGTGACCAATTCCAAGACTCACTGTGGTCATGGATCGACTTGTAGGTGGTCACGGCCTTTGACTGTGACTCTCAAGGTGATGGTTGACAATCGTGACCCAACCATGACCATTATGGCGTAAAATTTCCCGCCAAATGTGGTCATGGATAGGGTTACGGCTCATATCCATGACCAGGGATACAAATACACACCAACATAGTCACGGCTTAGGATCGTGAATCATGACTTTAGACCGTGACCATGGTCTTGTTTCCATGCTGACATGTTAAAAATAAAGGGGTCATGTCAGTTGGTCATGGCTTAGGGCCATGACTAGTGTCTTTATACTTAAAAATCGCAGATCAGATTTTCATTTCCCTCGAAAATTTCAAAACCCTTTTCCCCTCAATCTCCGACGATTTTTTCTCTCATTCTCTCAATCTCAAAGGTAATCCCAACTATTGTTATTTCATTGTGTGTATTTCCCAACCCTTATTATTTATTTTATTATGTGTGTGTATTTATGTATGTATTTCTGTGTATGTGTGTGTGTGTGTGTATGTGTGTGTATTTTTGTGTATATATGTGTGTATTTCTCTATATGTGTGTGTGTATACGTGTGTATAATCTCAACCCCTTATTAATTATTTCATTATGTGTGTGTATTTCCAAACCCTTGTTATTTATTTCATTGTGTGTGTGTATATACGTGTGTGTATTTCTCTATGTGTGTGTGTGTGTGTATTATGTATGTAGGTGTGTATAAATTATCATTATGTTTATTGTGCCTGTATTCCAGAACAAAATACATATATATGATTAATGTTGGTTTAAGTTCAAACTAGGGCAAATTTTAATTTAATGGATATTATTGGTTTAATTTTCAAACAAGGGTAAATTTTAATTAAATGGATATTGTTGGTTTAAGTTTGGGGATGAAATATAAAAAAAATACCTCTCCATTAAAAAAATACCGGACCATTAAAAAATACGAAACATAAGGGTTAATTTTAGGTATTGTTGGCTTAAATGACAAAAGTAGGTATTCAAAACATGATAAATTAACGGTTGATGATTTATTAGAGCTATTATTTATAGGAATCATAGCCATGCCCCCGTACACAATAACTAGTTAATGATTCATTAGTGCTATTGTTTATTGGAATCATATTCACGCCCTCGCTCATTATTCTCAGGAAAAATGAGTCGCGGTGATAATCGATGGCAACAAGAGTATGAAATGTTGCAATTGGTCCGCACTTGTACCTCTTTCATTAATGATCCTCATAAAGTGGGTACTCCGATTTATTGGTATGGGAATAGGAAGATCGAACAATTTAACTACCTTGTAAATCGTGGAGTTCATTTCCAGCAAGAGTACTTGTTCGATTGTATTATGTTTTCCCTGCTACAATGTTAGGATGAAGCTGTATAATATATATATCGTGTACATAATACCGATAGAGCACTGACCTTGCTTATGCTGTTAGAGAAGGCCGAAAAAAATCACCCATTATGGATAGAATTACGTACAAAGAACATTGACGAAGATTGTGATGTCTCACGACATATGCATGTCAAACTCGATCTTGCCAATAGGCTGAAGAGGATGAGATTTCGAGTTCATGACGCTGACATCTATGCATCCATTATAGATACGCTTCCTCCTAATTGGCCACATGCAAAAATCCGTAGGTTTTTAAAAATAAATCCAAAATGGATGGAGATCAGACACATTGAACTTTTGTTAAAGTCTTACCATGAACCAATAGACTATAATATATGGTCAAAATTTTATTTTGTTATTTATATATTCATATTGAACTTTGAAATTATGCATTTATTATTATAGATACATGTTTAACTTTTATTATTTTTGTAGATAATGTCGGGTCGTAATGGAAGCAACGCTCCAACCAACAACAACCAACAACCACAGGGAGAATTCTCATCACCAATTGGTGAGCAATACTCAACTCCACCAACTGTTCACTCCCCTACTCCATAAACTGTTCACTCCCTTACTTCGAGTTGCAGTAGTTAAGGTACTTTTACGAATCCAACAGTCACACCCAACGCTCCTGAAACTTCCGGGTCTATTGAGAAGAAGCCCATTGGGTTCTCTCTTTTGGGAAATAACCCCACGGGGGTTAAGAATCAAGTTCAACAGTTTAAAGCCCAGTGTTTGTCCTTGACAAACATGAATGTGGGAGTGGGAGGGGCTGGCAATTGGAACCTCGTCAATAAAGCTATTAAAGATGACATCTAAGAGTAACTCAGCAAATGGTTTTGATTTTCCCCAAACTCAAAAAATAAGGTTCTTTCTCAGGTTGCTGAACAACTTCAAACATACCGGAGAAACTTTAGGCAGAAGAATTTCCCTAAGGAAGCATCAAGCTCCGATAGTTTGGTGCTCAAAGACAAAGTCCCTTCGAACATTGAGATGCCTGTCTCTCAATGCTATGATTTTCTAGAGAATGAGGCGAAGGACTCCAAAATGATGCAAATGGAGAAAAATAAGCAGAATAGGTCCAGAAAAACTTATGTCCATCGGCTTGGCTCGAAATCTTATGAAGATCTGAAGAACAAGTGGACGATGGTTACGAAAGGTAGCTCGGATGAAGGAAAGAAACCTAATAGTGCCAACTTATACGTGCATTCTAGACGAGACAAAGATAATAAATTCCCTCCTCACTTGGCCAAGACTCTAGAATCAATAGAGTCTATCAGATTCAAGCCTGATCGATGATATTGATAATGATGTCATCTTACAAACCTTTGGGAAGGACCACAGAGGGATTACGAGAGGTTTGGGGTCGCATATGTGAAAAATAAGATTCAAACACACCACACCTCTTGTGGATGAGCTTTCTTATGTTAATAAGCATTTTACGTCCAACGATGATCGTCAATCTAGGACTGAAGGGGATATAAAGGGGCTTCAAAATGAATTGGGAGGTGTGAATGATAAACTTGCACAGATTGTGTCCCTTTTAACCGGTCGTATGCCCCTGTAACTCCCAATGCATCCTGATTTCCCTCCACAAATGAGAGAGATTCCTCAAAATTTTCCTCATTCTCCATTACCCCCACACATTTCGGTTCCTCCTTCAACATTCTCTTTCTCAACGCCTCGGCATGGCACGGGTGTTGGATCATTGTCAACAACCCACGATGACTATGGCGATAAATATTATATACAGGACCTGAGTGGTAAATTTGTCATTGGGATCTACATGCTCATGTCCACTATTGCAGGGACTTTAGTACATAATTGACCATTACAAGAGGGTGAGTGTCAGATTGTGGTTGATACAGTATATGGTAATACCCCGTGATTTTTAGGAATGAGGATTTAATTTATTTGGGAGAAATATTATTTATTTAAATTGGGAAATTTTAAGTTTGGCAATTGAGGTCAAAATTTGAGGATGTTAGAAAGTATTTCAGATAACGATTATGAGTGTACGGTTGATCTTGGATGGGTCGAGATAGTAGAAATGACTATACTTGGGTCTTATTTGGGTTCCGAAATATTTTAAGTTTGTTTGACTCGAATTGGAGTAACCGAGTCATTTAAAGTGTGTATTATCATTTAAAGTCAGGTATTTTGGAGATAAGGCTTAAAAAGACTACGGGAGATAACAATCTCATTTATGAGATTTAGAGAAAGCCCTAGAGAGAGAAAGAGAAGAGGAGAGGAAGAAGAGAAAGAAGAAAAGGTTGGGGATTCTGTCCAATACGCGATTTCAAGGAAGATTCAACCTCTACAACTTGGAGCCAAGTTATTAAACTTGCTAAATAATTTATGTGTGTCATTTATTTCATGATTTGTGGATAAAAATATGGATTTTGAGTTAGCATGTTAAAACCTAGATTTTTGGGTTAAATCTTGCATCTGATGTTTATATATGGATTTGAGGTTGTAAATTAGTTGGGTTAATCTATTTGAAGAGTTTTAATGTTAGAAACATGATTGGGTTGTAGATTTATGGTTAGAGGAGTATTTTGGGGGTTTTGGAATGTTAGGTTACTTCCAAAATGAAGGTTGGCTGAGATATCTGGTATGGACGATCGAACGCGTTCAGGAAGTCGGTCAATCGCGCCTCAGGGGAAAAGCCTACTTCCTCCTTTGTAAGGCAAAATTTAGAACCGCGATCGACCGGGGCTGGGGCCAGTCGACCGGTCCTCTATTTTTAGCCCAAGAATGGGATTTTATTTCCACTCCTTTTCTTTTGGGTCTGAAACTTAGGAACCTTCTCAGTTACTGTATTATTGAGGGTTCGGTTATTATATCAAGAGATCGATTACCTTAGGATAGAGAGGAGGTATTCGGGCCTATTTTAGGAATGGATTTTGAGGGTGTGGTGCCTCTCTTTAAGTAAATGAGAGTAGGACTAAAAGATAAATTGGATGATATTAATTTGAATGTTATATACATTCGGTTGAGATAACATTCATAATGTCGATTATATTGGGAGACTATTTATATTATAGGTGGGTGGGAAGAGTAAATTTCAAGTGAGAGATCGTATAATGAAATGAATCGGGAAAGTGTGCGTTATAGCGTCGGTTCGTATAAGGAGAGTTATATGCCTATAGCCGAATTCATTTCTTTCATACATACGGATGTGAGATATTATGTATACTTATATATGGGGTAAATGTATATACCTTGTGTGATGGTTTGCACATATATGATGTGATTGGATAAATATCTAGTGTGAATGATAGGTATGTATAATTATTGTGTGAGCATACCCTCCAGTGCAAACATGGGAAGTTGCGCGATGTGGGTAAGGCCCCTGGCTTTAGGAGTAGGGTGCATATAGTCCCCAGGTCATAGTCATCCATTATTAATTGCGTGATTTTATTCTGGGTGAGAAGTATTGGGTATGATTCGTTCTCACTTTCAGGCTCAGAACTATGACCGCTTCTTATACGTTGTGATTTGTTTTTATTACCAAGGTGGTGCTATAATAGTTCGATGGCTGGTAACCGAGGATAAAGTGAGTAATTCCTGGAAGATGATAGCATTGTGAAGTATTTTTATATCCATAAGTGATTGTGTTTTGGATACTTAAATGAAGCGTGTTATGTGTACTTGCTTGTTAGGGTAGAATGATTGTGCTTTATAACTAGAATAATGTTATATAGACCCTAAAGTTTCGGTGCAATATCTTATTTGTGTAATAGAGATTATTGCTCATCATAAGTAGTCGAAGTTACAGGTTGGGTACCGAGGGCATAATAGATCTCAATGACCAACATTGTCAAGGAGTAGTGTATCGGGGAGTTTCCTTGTTTGGATTTCACTTTGCGAGATGTCCCACGCACGAAACACAACGCAATATTGGGAGTGGGGAGAAGTTTAGTCCTTAGTACTTGAATTTATATGTTATACCGAAATAATGCTATATGAGAATAATTAGAGTAGTACTCTAAATAAGTAGTTGATGTTATATGCGTCGTGCACCGAGGGCATAATGGATCTCGACCATCAACATTGTCAAGGAGTAGTGCATCGGGGGGGTTCCTTGTTGGTATTTCGATTTGTGAGACGTCCCACACACGAAATGTAATGCAATGTTGAGAGTTGGGAGAAGTTTAGTCCTTAGCATTTGGATGCTAATAACTTGTTTAAGTTAATAACTAGAATCCGCTAAATTCTAGTAAGAGATATGTATATGCATATATATGTTAGCATAAGTTTAGATGCACACGTGGGTTAGGGTAGAATAGGAAGTTTATGGTTGTGCTTTAGATGATGGGTTATGTGAGAGTGGACTAGGCGTAGGTTAGATGGAATTGTCCCGAGAACATGTTGGGTAGTTAATTGAGGATCATGTGCATACGTTTAGGTGCGCGCTTTAGTTGAGGGGTGAGTTGGAGTTCCAGGGGAGTACAACTCCACTTTAATCATGTTATAGTGCATTTATAATTATCATGCATTATAATGCACTTGCTAAAATGTTTTCACACCCCGGGCTCTTACCCGTTTATATTTTTCTCTTGCTATACATATATTGTATTATATTTTAGGTGTTCCTCCGCAAGGATGCCAATGATGCTTTTCTATTCGGTATTCGTGGAGCCGTAGCAGATGCGGACTATTGCGGGATTTTTATTACAGTCATTTCCTATCTTTTATAAATCTAATTTAGGATTCAGTTAGTGTATCCAGTTTATACCCAAGGGTTGTGTATGTAGCACTTTTATATTTCTCTTCTCAGGATGGTTGTATTGTCTGTGACCCGATAGCATATTCGGGTATTTCCTTTTATACACTGATGATGTTTTATTGTAGTATAATATTTTTGGGGTACGGGTGTTTACATTACCATGTTCAGTAGTTATTATGTTGTTGGTTGGTTAATGCTTATTGTATGTTTTAAATTTTTTTGGCACCCGCTTTTTATAGTAATAGGTAGGTAGCTATATTTATTTTAGTATCGACAGTAGATGCTGAAAATGATCCACTTGAGATTCCTGATTAATTATAGTATAGGGCTGGCCACCCGTTATTATTTTAAGAGGGGTGTCACTATATGAGGGTTGTGAAACTGTTCCAACGCACATCAACAGTCGAGAAGGGAATAATTTGAAAACTTTTGTAAACTCTATTACCACTTGGCTAGTTTATCGGTTGATGAAGATGTAGTAATATTTTTCTTATGTTGTAATAATATCAGACAAATTTATTTAATTTTTGTTTAAGTGGTATTGTAGTATCGTTGATTCGCGTGTTCTTTTATTTAAGTTATTGCATAGTTTTATTGATTGGTGCGTTGTTGATTATATTAGTGATTTTCTTTGATACTATATTAATGATTTACTATGCAACATGATATTTAATTTATCAGGTTAACATAGGACTTCAATTTCAATATTATTAATTGGATTTTCCACAATACAAAGAGTGGATTGGGGGACTGACCGAATAGCTAATAGTTATGTTAAAGGCGTTCAAGAATTTATTAGATACACTTTTAAGAACCTTAAAAGTGAGAAGATTCCGTGTTCGTGCACCCATTGTATAAACGAAAAATATAAATCTTTAGAAGATGTTGAGTTACATTTAATAATGTGGGGAATTTGTTAAGATTATAAAAAGTGGACATACCATGGTGAAAAACATGTACCATATGTTCCCGAAGAATTATCGGTAACCGACCATGTAGCAGAACACCAACGAGTGGAAGGGGTAAATGATTCGCCAACACATCGTCCATTGACCGACCTAATTGACGATGGTTACGGAGTCCACCATGATTAAAACCACCAACCTATGGAGACAGATAATGCGCACAATGAACAATTTGATACTGAACTACCAGGAGACCGAGAATATATACGGTTGAAAGTCGATGTTGAAAATCTGTTACTAAAGCCGTTTAATATAAAATTAAACTATTTAAGTAACTCCGAACAGTTTTTTGAAGAAACTCTTTTATTTAAAATCAAAACTAATTAATCACAAGATGCGTATAAGAAAATGCACGAGATCTGTTCAAGATATGATAACAAGTTTAATAAATCAGTTTAAAAAACTTTAAACGCAGCACAACCAAGAATTAGATGAGGAGATGTATAAAGATTAAGAACAAGAATTTTTTACGTGGTAAAACCTCACCCAACTGAGGAACACATCCACGACTCCCTCTACGGAGTAAACCAAAAATTCCACTACAACAAATTTTAATAGTTACAAACTATATAACAAACATGCATACAACTCAAACCTATATAAGTTTAGGAATGTACCCACTGGTGTCCTTCTAACTTCTCTGCAGTTCTGATTGTTGATGTTGTTCTCCCAGTTTGCTAACTTCCAATTTGTTCAAGTTCTTTACGTCGACTCTTGTTCTTGAGAACTTATTACCAACACTTTTGGTTTGGTAGGGTGATAGTGTTTGTGGACGTGCTTTCTAACACATGCATGCACGCGCACACACTTATTTCATACAACCAGTCTTAACAAATTACATATAAAAACTATATGCTGTGATTTTGTATTTCTCTCTTCTCACAAAACTTAACCTTATTTGACCTTTACAATAATCCCATAATCCACGGCTATCTTGCTCAAAAGACGTATCAAGATCTTAATCAATCTCAGTTTTTGAAAATATTTTTGAGATTGAAAACCACCAAGTGCGATTCCAAACTAGGTCAAAGGTCTTGTTTTAAGAGAACTAGAAACAGAAAAGTATTTTGTTGATTTTGAAGTTAAAAACATTTACAGAACCAAATCAACAAATATTTTCTCAAGATGAGAAACTAAAAATGTAGATATATGTGTAATATAACATGACACGTTTAAGATCTAAGGTTTCATTAAAAGAAGAAACACATATCCAAAGATCTGGGAACGAAGAGGTTACAGCAACAAAACTAACAAACCAATCACTCAAAATCTCTCAAACACTCAATGTTGTGTTTGGTATATACAGGTTTTGAAAGAGGTTAAGGTTTGAAAATAGTTTTGGACGAATTAGGGTTAGGGTTTCCTAACTCTGGTTTCTTTCTCTCTCCTCTCTCTTCTCTTTCTTCTCTCGAATGAACAAAGTGGAAAAAGTCTCTGATGGCTGAGGGAAGGGGTCCTTTTATAGGAGGCTGAGAAGATTCGAGAACACAGACCAATATCAAGGACTAGGATCTGGTCTTGTATGATTGACTTTGATCCAATGGTTTAAACATAGGCGGTGGTTATGATACTCCTGATTGTCTTAAACAAGGTTCACACGGATTATGTAGGAGCGCATGCAGATCGTTGATAAAAACGATCCAAGGGCTATTAACCAACGCTGGTTTACTCTCTTAGAAGAAACACAAATTCAACCAATAAGGATGCAACAGATGTTGGTCAAAATGGGTTAACAAACGCGCGTCCAAACATAATTACAAATTCACCCTGAAGTCTCTGCCGCTTTCGAATTCTACCCAAGAAAACATTCAGCCAATATAACCACCAATACATAATTGCAAATTGACCCCAAAACTTTTAAAAACAAGTTTTAATTAATAAAAACCTTATTTTAAAAGTTTATAAATTCCCAAAAAAATATTAAAAAACAATTTTAGGGATTTAAACACACTCAACATATATACACACAATTATATGCAATATGAAATGTATGAGATCAATTCTACTGTGTGTGAGTGTTGGTAATATTGTCTAGATCAATCAAGCAAGAGGGATGAAATAGCAAACCAAACTCTGGGGTTCTTTGGTTTCTAGGATAGACATAATTTTGTCTCAATTTCTAAACTATATGAACACTTATACAATATAGACTCAAATGAGTCAAGAGTATAAGGTGCTTCAATCTCCCCCTTTGGAAATATGAGACAAAATCTCCTTTGAGTCATCTAGAACTCGTAGGGAAACAAGAATAAGGAAACCTATTCCTAAAAAAGTTCTATCTACCGATTTCCTAGAAAACAAAAGTACATAACTCAACTATTTACAATTGAATACCCTATTACAACTGTTGATAATAAATATATAGAATCCTGCAAAGAATCACTAAGATCAAGCTTTTTAGCATACGTAAAACGATTCATTAGACTCAAATTTCTCCCCCATTTTGTCTCAAATAGACAAAGGGAAAAAATATAGAGATCAAAGAGATTAATCAGCACACACCATTCCTGTAGATTTACGCAAAGAAATAAATCGATTGTAATCTATAGGTTTGGTAAATATATCTGCGAGTTGCAAATCAGTAGGAAGATAATTGATTTCTAATTCCTTAGTTTTAACCAAGTCGCGTATAAAGTGATGTCTTATTTTTATGTGTTTTGTTAGCGAGTGTTGAACATGATTTTTAGAGATATTGACCGCACTTTGATTATCACAATAGAGATGCAATTGGTTTTCTGGAATACCATAATCACTTAGCATTTGTTTAAGCCAGAGTAATTGAGCACAGTAGCTTCCAACGGCTATGTATTCAGATTCAGCTGTTGAGAGTGATGTGTAGTTTTGTTTCTTACTACTCCATCCTACCAAATTATTACCTATATAATAACATGCTCCTGATGTGCTTTTACTATCATCAATACACCCAGCACAGTCAGCATCGGTGTATCCAATTATAGTGCTTGGTGTGTCACTAGTGTACCAAAGTCTTAGGTTCAGAGTGCCTTTTACACATTTAATGATTCTTTTAACAGAAGATAGATGGCTCTCTTTAGGGTTATTTTGATAACGAGCACATACACACACAACATACATTATATCAGGATGCGAGGCAGTAATGTATAACAAGGTTCCTTTCATACTACGATATAGAGTTGGATCTATAGATTTTTCAGTTTCGTCTTTAGATAGTTTTACTGTAGTACTCATGGGAGTTTTAGCATCATTAGCACTCTCAAGGCAAAAAAAAAAATTCAATCTCTAAAGCATACTTAGATTGTGAGACAAATATTCCTTCTGAATTTTTTTTTGGCTTGAAGGCCTAAGAAAAATTGCAACTCCCCCATAAGAGACATTTGAAATTCTTTATGCATAATCTCAGAGAAGGATTTTACTTTTGAGGGAGAAGTCGATCCAAAGATAATATCGTCAACATAAACCTGAGCAATAATAATGTGTTTGCCAAAATGTTTGACAAATAGGGTTTGATCGTTTCCACCTCTTTTTAAAACCTTTATCTAAGAGGAAGCTGGAAAGACGCTCATACCAGGCTCTAGGCGTTTGTTTAAGTCCATACAAAGCCTTTTTAAGACGAAATACATGATTTGGATATTGAGGGTCAATGAACCCTTTTGGTTGTTCCACATAGGTCTCCTCAGTCAATATTCCATTAAGGAATGCAGATTTAACATCCATTTGGTAGAGTGTAAAATGCAAAGGGCAAGCTATGGCAAAGAGAAGGCGAACAGATTCTAAATGAGTAACAGGAGCAAATATTTCGTTAAAATCTATTCCTTCAATTTTAGAGTATCCTTGAGCAACTAATCTAGCTTTGTTTATAATAATTATCCCTCTTTCATCAGACTTATTTTTAAAAATCCAACGTGTGCCAATAACCTTTTTGTGAATAGGTCTAGGTACAAGATACCAAACATTATGAATGACAAATTGAAGAAGTTCTTCCTGCATAGCAGAAATCCAGTAAGAGTCATTCAATGCCTCATTTACATTCTTTGGTTCCACTAGGGAAACAAAACATGCATAATGTGCATAATTTATTAATTGAGATCTTGTACGCACAGGCTCACTAGGATTACCAACAACGTTATTTATGGGATGGTCTTTAGAAACCTAGATAGGTACTTCAGGTATCTCAATTGGTAATGAGCCATCTATTTTTGGAGAGTCATTTTCTAAAACATTTGTAGGCTCTTTCTCAATAGTTGATTCACCAGTCTTACTCTCTACAGTAGTGTCACTTACAATTACATTTATGGATTCCATTAAGGTTTTAGTGCGAAGATTATAAACTCGGTAGGCTCTACTGTTAGGCGAGTAACCTAGAAAAATAGATTTATCTCCCCGGCTCTCAAATTTGGACAAGTGTTCCCTATCTTTGCATATATAACAAGTACTACCAAAGGTTCTGAGGTACTTAAGATTGGGATTTTTCTTATACCAAAGTTCGTAAGGAGTTTGTTTGGAATTATTTCTAAGATAGACCCTATTGATAATGTGACATGGAGTATGAATAGATTCTACCCAAAAATATTTAGGCAAATTCTTGGCTTGTAACATAACACGTGCCATCTCTTGAAGAGTACGATTCTTTCTCTCGGCGATACCATTTTGTTGAGGAGTCTTAGGAGCACTAAACTCATGTTTGTAACCATTATAGTCACAGTACTCTATTATACCGGTGTCTTTGAATTCTCTACCTCTATCACTACGAATTCTATTTACTTGAGTGTCCTTCTCATTTTCAATCCGAAGAAGTATTTTTAAGAAAGTTTGAAAAGTGTCAGACTTTTGTTTTAAAAAGGCTACCCATGTAAATCTAGTGAAGTCATCAACCATAACAACAATGTAATTGTGTCCACATAGACTAACAGTTTGGGAGGGACCCATTAGGTCCATATGGATGAGCTCTAAGGGGTTAGAGGTAAGGATTTATTTAACTTTCTTATGAGGTGCTTTAACAATTTTTCCTTCCTGACAGGAACCACATACAATATTAGAAATGTATTTGATTTTTAGAACTCCTATAACTATTTCTTGAGAAGTCAATCTACTAAGATTATTGTAATTTATGTGACCCATCCTATTATGCCATATCTCATTGTCATCCATTCTGGCAACATTACAGATTTCTGAATTATTCATGACAGTGTAACAATTGTCAGGGGTCCTGAATCCTGTAATTATGCATTCACCTTTTTCATTTAAAATTTTGCAATTGTTCTTTAAAAAGGTGACAGTATGATCTGAGTCACAAAATTGCGAGATACTAAGTAGATTGGCTTTAAGACCTTAAACTAGAAGAACATTTTCAATAACAGGAAGTCCTTATTCCTGGAGAGTTCTTTTACCTATGATCAGAGATGATACTCCATCACCAAAAATAACTTTTCCTCCAGCAAAGCTGGTTTTGTTTAAGAGTTTTATATCATCCCTAGTCATGTGTTTAGAACATCCAGAGTCTGAATACCAACCAGACGATGTGTGCTCAGCTTTTAAAGCAGTAATAACAATGTTACACTTCATCTGGGGTAATAGATCATCTTTTCTAACCCAAATTTCTCTTGTTTTCATTTTGCGTTTATTTGCTCTCAATTGATAAAATTTGCGAGCATTCGATTTTTGTTGAAAAATATTTTGCGCATGATTTTGAATTTGATGAAACACATGAGCATTTGGCTTAGGAAAGCGTTTAGGAATCCTTCTAGGGAATCTTCTTTTAGGTTTGGTCTTTCTCTTCTTATAATTAGAGTTTTTGTCTGGTTGTCTAGGCAGTACATCACAGTTGCGGATTCTCCTAGAATAGTTAAAGTTTTGATAGATAGGAGGATTACAAACAGGTTTAACTAGTCTTCTAGCATAGAAACCATCAAAATAATGGTCGTATATATCGCAGTAGGAGCAATAAAGGTTGCTCAAAGTAGGAGTCTCCTTAGGAAAATCTTTAAACATCGGCTTTAAGGAATTTTGAGGTTGAACCCTATTCCTAGATAGAACAGTTTTGAATGTAGATTCACTCTTCCTAATGAAGGGGCAAACATATTTAGCCTTTGGTGAACTTTCATGTTTAGAGAAACTTGATTCCCCAATGTCAAAATTTTGATGTTTTGAGTCAAACTCAATTTTTAGAGAATGAAAGTCTGGGCAGGTTTCAATAGGTCTTTCACCTCCTGACACAAACTTGATAGGTTCAAAAGATTTTATTTATGTCTTCAAATTGGGGCAAAACCCTATTCCAGTTCGATCATCAGATTGGTTTTAGATTCAGTAACAAATCCATCAAAACAGTTTGAGTTATTTTCAAATTTTGTAAATTTTTTGAAAACAGTTGCTGTCTTTTCTTTAGTTTGTTCTAATTCTAACAATGTCCCTTTGTATTTTTTTCTCCAGAGTTTCATTTGTTTCAGTCAAATTTCTCATCTTTTGATCAAACATTTTGATTTCACTTTCATGAGTTAGACATTGGGTAGTATACTCTTCAGCATTAAGTTTGACTATCAGGCTTAGATCTTCTAGCTTCTTGGTGAGATCTTTCACAATCCTCTCTAGTCTAGTGCTTTTCATGAGAGTTTTTGCATAAAGTGTGTGAATATCTGGGAGATCTTCATTGTCCGAGTCACTAAGTGTAGTGTGTGAAGTGACCCCTAAGGCTTCATTTCTTGAACTCACAAACCCATTGACATTGTCATTATCGCTTTCCCTTTGACTCACACACCCCGAGATTGAAATAGAAATGTTCTCAGTAATTAAAGCATCTAAACCAGTAACAGCATGATTCGCAACAACGGAAGTAGAATTACTAGATTCATCCTCACTAACAAACACAGGCATATCATCATTATAGATAATCTTGGCAAAGAAAGACATGCAAGGATCAAAAACATCATATGACTCAGGTTCCTCATTTTCAGAGTCGCTTGAATCATCCCATGTCTTGCAAATGTTGGCTCTAGCGTGTTTATTTTGAGTGTTCAAGTTAACTCTACAATCTTGTGCAATGTGTCCTAGTTTTCACATCTAAAGCTATCATTCTTCTTAAGCTCTCTATTAGGTCTAGTGTGAGAGTCCTTGTGATGTTTGTCTTGACTTTTCTCATGAGGTTTATGATTAGAGTGAGTTGGATAACTGGACTTGCCTTGTTTGTTTGCCATGTTATTTCTAAACTTAATAATCTTCTTAAACTGTTTTGAAATTATGGCAATCTAATTGTCCAAACTCTCTATATCGCATTCTTTATCAGAGTCGTCATTGGGAATGTTAAACTCAGGTTTAATCAACTTAGAAGAAAAGCTCAGATTGGAACTAGTCTGTTTCCTATGAGACTGGGTCAATTGTTTCTTAAATTCTAATTCCATTTCCACAGTTCTTAATTTACTACTGAGTAATTCAGGAGTGAGATTTATGTCACACATTTCCTCAATAGCATATCTTTTGTTGTCAAATTTCTGTGTTAATGATCTCATAATTTTATATACAATTTCATGTCTGTCATATCTTATCCCATTAGCATGCAGTTTTGTCACAATATCAGTCAAGTTCATATAGAAGTCATCAAATGACTCAGATTCAAACATAATTAAAGAGTTATACTCTTGAATGAGCATTTGTGTTTTAGCAACCTTAACTCTAGTGTCACCTTCATGAGCAGTAACCAAAGTGTCCCAAGCTTCCTTAGAAGTGGTACAGGATGAGATTCTTTTGAACTCATGATCATTTATGGACATAAATATGACATTCTTTCCTTTGTTATTATTGCGAGAAACTTGCTTCTCTTCTTGTGTGAACTCACTTAAAACTTTCTTAACCCTCTCATTACTTCCTTCAGTGGATGGTTTAGTAGGAAAAATGTATCCATTTTCAACAATGTTCCAGACATCATTTCCCAAAGTTCCTTGAATGAAAGCAATCATCCTTACTTTCCAGTAAGCAAAATTGGTTCCATCAAAGATAGGAGGTCTGGTCAAGTTACCAAATCTTTCATTTTTCTCGTCCATGTTTGATTTTCAAAAAATAATTTTAGAAACACAGGATCTCTTTAAAAGAAGTTTACAAAGCTCTGATACCAATTGAAAATCTGTTACTAAAGCTGTTTAATATAAAATTAAACTATTTAAGTAACTCCGAATAGTTTTTTGAAGAAACTCTTTTCTTTAAAATCAAAACTAATTAATCACAAGATGTGTTTAAGAAAATGTACGAGACCTGTTCAAGATATGATAACAAGTTTACTAAATCATTTTAAAAAACTTTAAACACAACACAACCAAGAATTAGATGAGGAGATGTAGAAAGATTAAGAACAAGAATTTTTTACGTGGTAAAACCTCACCCAACTGAGGAAACATCCATGACTCCCTCTACGGAGTAAACAAAAAATTCCACTAAAACAAATTTTAACAGTTACAAACTATATAACAAACATGCATACAACTCAGACCTATATAAGTTTAGGAATGTACCCACTGGTGTCCTTATAACTTCTCTACAGTTCTGATTGTTGCTGTTGTTCTCCTAGTTTGCTA
This sequence comes from Sambucus nigra, assembly GCA_949130495.1. Taxonomy (NCBI): domain Eukaryota; kingdom Viridiplantae; phylum Streptophyta; class Magnoliopsida; order Dipsacales; family Adoxaceae; genus Sambucus; species Sambucus nigra. Next base: position 443,739,481 of record OX422211.1, read on the forward strand.
ACTTCCAATTTGTTCAAGTTCTTTACATCGACTCTTGTTCTTGAGATCTTATTACCAACACTTTTGGTGTGGTACGGTGATAGTGTTTGTGGAGGTGCTTTCTAACACATGCATGCACGCGCACACACTTATTTCATACAACCAGTCTTAACAAATTACATATAAAAACTATATGCTGTGATTTTGTATTTCTCTCTTCTCACAAAACTTAACCTTATTTGACCTTTACAATGATCCCAGAATCCATGGCTATCTTGCTCAGAAGACGTATCAAGATCTTAATCAATCTCAGTTTTTGAAAATATTTTTGAGATTGAAAACCACCAAGTGTGCTTCCAAACTAGGTCAAAGGTTTTGTTTCAAGAGAACTAGAAACAGAAAAGTTTTTTTTGTTGATTTTGAAGTTAAAAACATTTACAGAACCAAATCAAAAAATATTTTCTCAAGATGAGAAACTAAAAATGTAGATCTATCTGTAATATAACATGACATGTTTTAGATCTAAGGTTTCTATAAAAGAAGAAACACAGATCCAAAAATATGTTTAAGTTGATAGCAAGATATGGGAACGAAGAGGTTACAGCAACAAAACTAACAAACCAATCACTCAAAATCTCTCAAACACTCAAGGTTGTGTTTGGTATATACAGGTTTTGAAAGAGGTTAAGGTTTGAAAATAGTTTTGGACGAATTAGGGTTAGGGTTTCCTAACTCTAGTTTCTTTCTCTCTCATCTCTCTTCTCTCAAATGAACAACGTGGAAAAAGTCTCTGATGGCTGAGGGAAGGGGTCCTTTTATAAGAGGCTGAGAAGATTTGAGAACACAGACCAAGATCAAGGGCTATGATCTGGTCTTGTATGATTTACTTAGATCCAATGGTTTAAATAGAGGCGGTGGTTATAATACTCCCGATTGGCTCAAACAAGGTTCACATGGATTATGTAGGAGCGTATGCAGATCGTTGATAAAAACGATTCAAGGACTGTTAACCAACACTGGTTTACTCTCTTCGAAGAAACACAAATTCAACCAATAAGGATGCAACAGATGTTGGTAAAAAATGGGTTAACAAACGCGCATCCAAACATAATTACAAATGCACCCTGAAGTCTCTGTCGCTTTCGTATTCTACCCAAGCAAACATTCAGCCAATATAACCACAAATACATAATTGCAGATTGACCCCAAAACTTTTAAAAACAAGTTTTAATTAATAAAAACCTTATTTTAAAAGTTTATAAATTCCCAAAAAAATATTAAAAAATAATTTTAGGGATTTAAACACACTTAACATATATACACACAATTATATGCAATATGAAATGTATGAGATCAATTATACTGTGTGTGAGTGTTTGTATTATTGTCTAGATCAATGAAGAAAGAGGGATGAAATAGCAAACCAAATTCTGGGGTTCTTTGGTTTCTAGGATAGACATAATTTTGTCACAATTTCCAAACTAGATGAACACGTATACAATATAGACTCAAGTGAGTGAAGAGTATAAGGTGCTTCAGATGTGGCTAGACCATTGTATAAAGATTGAGATGAATATCATTCGGTATTATATGCAATGATTGGTTTGTATAACTTGAAGAGTCAACTTGGCTTGTCTAGGAACATCAAAACTGGAATTCTTAAGTGGGTTAAAGAAATTCCCCTAAAAAAGAACACATTACCAGACAATTCTCCTACCATGAAGAAAAGCTTAAAGGGTTTTGGATTTAAATACAAATCTATTCATGCATGCAAGTATGATTTCATATTGTATCGCAATGAACACGGAGAGAAAGATGAATATCCAGTATGCTGTGAGCCTAGATATGTCGTTTGTGAAAAGGTAAATGACAAACCTGTAAAATATCAAAAGTGCTCGTAAGTCCCACAAAACGGTTTGAAGTATTTTTCACTTGGGCCACGGTTAAAATGATTTTTTAGTGTACCGTGGATAGCGGAGGCCATGACATGAAACGCTCGATGCAAGGTGGGTGGGAATATGATGCGTCATCCGGGTTATTCACTCATCTGGAAAATTTCAAATGCACGACACCATGAATTCGCAAAAGAACCACGCAACGTTTGTCTTGCAATCTCAACTGATCGGTTTAACCCTTTTGATACTTTAAGTACTAGTCAAAGCTATTTTCCAGTTCTAATGGCGTCTTTAAGTCTCCCTCCGACACTTTGCATGAGAAAGGAGTTCACATTATTATCTTTACTGATACCCGGGCCAAAGGCACAGGGTGATGATATTGATATATTCTTAGCCCCATTAATAAAAGAGCTTAAAGAGTTGTGGGATAAAGGCGTGACGATGTTTGAATCTCACAAGGGTGAAGCGTTCACACTTAAAGAAATGGTGATGTGGGTGATCCATGACCTTCCTGCTTATGGGACCTTGTCTGATTGTAATGTTCATGGTCACTATGGATTTCCCATATGTGGGGAGGAAACTGAAGCCATTTGGCTACAACATAGTAGCAAGATAAGTTACACGGGTCATCGTAGATTTATGCCGACCAGTCAACCTTTTAGGAATGACAAGTCTAACTTTTATCCTATTAGTCACGAGCATCGGATGCAACCTACTCGGCTTTCTGGTCAGCAGATTGGGGAGAAGGCGACGATTATGACTATGGGGAATAGGTACGTAGGCAAACACACCAAGTTTTTAAACCTGAAGTGTAAAGCAAGGGGATATCCTAACGACCCTACTAAAGCAAAACCATGGTCCAGGCGATCAATATTTTTTTATTTGTCATATTAGAAAGATAATCGTGTAAGGCATGTAGTTGATGTGATGAACACAGAGACGAATATTACAGAACATCTGATAGGATATTGTCTGTATGGATCTCGTTCCAACGATAGAGAGCGGGTACATCGAGATCTACAGGATATGAAGCTAAAGAAGAAACTTTGGTTAAAAAATGATCCTACAACATGAATAATTTCTACCCCTCCGACTGCTTTCACTTTGGCTACTAGTGAGAAAAAGATCCTCTTAGACACATTGTTTAACTTGAAGACTCCAACTAGTTATTCTGGTAATTTACCTAGGGTCGTTAACTACCAAGCAAATGACTTAAAACAGTTCAAGTCTCATGACTGACATGTAATCATCCAATTAATCCGTGTGTTATTTCGGCATTGCTTCTCTGGACACAAAGATCTCTCCCGGGCAATTATGCAAATAATTTTATATTCTACTCTAGTTTTTACAAAAGTGGTAAACACAAGGCACATTAGAGCTACAAAATCAACTTTAGCCGAGCAATTTGCGTATAAAATATTTTCCTGTATCGTTTTTCAATATCAGCATCCACTTGCTTGTGCATTTGTGCGATGAAGCTTTATTATGGGGTCCCGTTAGGTATCGTTGGATGTATCCTTTTGAGATCTTGATGAAAACTTTCAAAGATTATGTAAAGAATACACAGTATATTAGAGGGTCAAATGCTGAAGAATACGTAACTGGGGAATCATCATTTTACGCTAGGGAATATATGCCAGAACAAGAGGTGAGTAGGTTCAATCCTCAAAGAGGAGGAGTGATGGAGAAACCTGACGAGTTTGAGGATGAAGTACCATTTGGGAACCCTAGAGCAGTGAAATTCACAAATATACAATATGAGCAAGCAGCACGTCGTGTCTTCGAATCGCAAGATGAAGTCGAAGAATGGAGAGAGTGAGTATCTATTGAATTCTTATTCTTTGATTATATGTATTTTATTTTTTTATGATCTAAACTCTACAATTTAACTGTAGGAAGTACAAGAATGAAATTTCTCAAAATCAAAGGAGAAACTACACGACAACTGATCTTAGGGCATGGGTATCAAAAGAGGTAAACTTCACATCTTATGTGTGCGGTTATTTATTCGTGTATGATAAAAACATGCCTTAATACAAATTCATTAATAGGTGTAGCTTCTAAAAAGAGGTGATGTCTCTTCCAGGCTTGCATGCCTAGCAAAACTCCCTAATTTCCATGTGAAAGAGTTTAAGAAATTCTGCACCAACGGTTTTGATTTCATTTCATATCCATATGAGGAAAAACTTTTGATGCAAAATAGTGGAATATCAATTTCTGTCTTGACAACCTCTATCGCTAGCAAAAGTGAAAAAAATCCAAAGAATACGGTGATAACCTATTATGGGATAGGCCAACAAATCCTAGAACTTGATTACTTAGATTTCACATAAATCGTATTCTATTATGTTTGGGTAAAGGTGGAGGATACTACGAATGCTTGCAAAGTTAATCCTGACTCCAAACTTATTATGGTAAGTTTATCAAAGATGAAGAGTAAAGATCGCATAGTCAACGAGCATTTTATTTGTACCTTTCAGAGCGTAAAGAAGGTATTCTACTCCAAGTGCATAAACGATGGCAATTGGTTTATTGTTGTGCATGCACCAAAGAGTTCGACTACTGAAGTGGATGCATTAAAGGCTCTAAAATAGTTCCAGTCAGCTCTTGATGACAACCCCAATTTAAAGGATCTTTTAGTTAATTTAGAGGAAGATTGAGTATCAAAATATTATGTTAATCTTGTCAATATTATTTGTATCCTATTTTGATATTGACATTGTATTAGCGCTTTACTTTGATGTATAAATGTTTAGTTACTTTTACGAATGTTTAATATGATTTATGTAAGTTAACTTTCGATAATATGTTATGCTCAGTCGAATATTTAGTTACTTTCACAAGACACTCGGTTTGAGAATAGAGTCAGTTGAGTTTGTGATTGGATCAATTGACCCAGCTCAATCTCCACATATTCCTATACATATACATTTGTTGATCGGTTTAATTCATGCAATGTTCATAAAATGAAGTTAAATTAGCTTGATTTTATGAAGATTGTATTAAAGAAACTAGTCAACAAATGTACATGTAAAAGAATACGTTGGGGACTCTAGGATCAATTTGGTCCAATCACACATTCAGAAGACTTTATTTAATGGCCTTGTTGGGTTGCAGGAATTAGGTACTCTTTACTTTAACTGAAGTAGTTATATAGTTGATATGCATTATCTTTTAAATATTTTAGATTTATGGGATAATTATTGGTTTTGTTTGGTTTGGCTGTTGGATAATTATTGGTTGTTTGCTTGTTGTTGGATAGTATGTTAGAAGGAGTATAGGATAATTATTGGTTTTGTTTGGTTTGGATATTGGATAATTATTGGTTATTAGCTCGTTGTTGGATGTAACACCCCGACTAATTAAATACCGGGTAGCTACTCCTTTATTCAAATTAGTACAAAATGTCAAGTTGGTTCAGTTCTTAGCATCACTATCGAAAACATTTAATTAATCACTAACTACCTAATATTTAAAATAGCGAAGTGCCAAATTTTAATATTTAAATTAACCATCAACTAAATAATTTAAATGATCATCCAACAATCACATGAACAATTTCATAAGTTAATCAGCGGAATGAAATAACTGATGTCTGGCGTAAACACTCCAATGATAGTAGCAATTTAAATAAACCCAATACAAATGTCTAAGTGAAATAAATAAATCCCAAGACTGTAATAAAATGAAAGTCTAAAACTGATGTCTCTGAATAAGAATGGGTAATAGGCCCTAACTGGAATAAATGACTCCAAAAGAAGCAAGCATAGATGTATAGGTGTCTAGTAACGAGATACTGTAACTTCAATAACAGCTTCGACACGTCAATGGAATGGACCTCCTATGCTTGGCATCCCTATGGCTGGGCATCTAGAAAGTTTTTACAAAAATAGATTTGAAAGAAAAATGGGTCAGAGCCTGAGGTGAAAAAAGTTTAAAAATAGCTAGTGTTTAATTGCATTAAACAGTAAATAGTATATACATGTTAGTTTCGTGCTCTCACATGTGTTCCTCTCCCCTCAACTAATGTGCACACCTAACGTATACCCTTAACCCATCCTAGTTATGCCACTAACTAACTAGTCTATACCAACTCCTGTCTTCACATTATAATGTAGGAGTCCATTCGTATTATTCAATTATATCCTACGTATGACGCACCTTTAAATTAATCAAATTACATAACTTAATTGTTGTATAAATTCCCACCTTTTTAACCCATTTAAATATCTCAATTATTCTCATCTAAAATTCAACGGTGATCAGTCACAAGTATATATATATATATATATATATATATCAATCTCAGTACATATATACATATATGGCACCCCTAGGCCCTAGGCTAAGCTGCGGTGCAGGCATATTCTGCTATCGAATCCCAGTACATCACATACATAAGGATTACGCGTTTCGAATCACTCAGGAACCGTTTCAATAAATTCACACATATTGGAGGCGAACATAGTTTACATACCCATGGGTCACGCACATACCTACGCTCCCATGGTTAGCTGACTTATCAACTCACAAATAAGTCATTCAAAGTCCTATGTCCTTAAGGTACCAATCTAAATCACCCCCCATTAGGCACACAAAGATAAGATGATCCTTTTTCGAAAAGCCAACCTCCCGTGATAGCAAGTATGGTAGGTATGTCATACATATAATAACCTAAATACTAAGCATTCACACAACTTAGGTAATTATCACAATACTATAGGTATATTCCATCCCTATACCTTAAGTCTTATACGTACTCTAATGTCATCCCATTTATTTCACGTAGTACGTTTAGCCGATAACTCTCTCGTCGTAAAATTTCGAGTACTTAAACCTATACCAAAAGGTTATTGAGTATCTCACTTGTCCCTAAGATTAACTCAGTATTTTGAGGTCCTTGGTTTTGTCTCTAACCTTAAGTTATCACTTATACGAATTCAATTCATGGTCTTGTAACTTCTAATAGTAACTTTCTCTTCTTTCACTCCTAAGTTTAACACTAAGCTCCAAACCAATTCTGATATGTTTCGGACTTCAATTTCACCCCTACTAGTCTTTCCTAAGTCTTAATGTGTTTATGTAGTCCCCACCAATAACTTTCAAGAGTAGGGAATCGATTGAATCTAAAAAGGGAAAAATAATACAATTTCTGGGGAGGTCGATCGATCGACTCAAGAATGATCGAACAGTTGAAGTCATGGTTTTCTGTGTTTTCAGTCCTAGATTTGTCCCAAATTTCCATTACAAGATGCCAAACTCTAAAGTAAACGTATTGGGTGATATAATAATCTAAATACAAGATTCTTAACATTCCAGAATTCTTAAATTATCATGAAATACCCTTTTCTTGGACCAAATCATCTATTATCAATAAAAACCCTATTTTCTTCAAGAACATCAAACAACTCCACAAAATTTTGTAATTTCCTATGCATGGATCACGACTTCGTGACTAATGTATTTCCAGAATTAAGTCTACATGCAAATCCTACCTAGATTAAGATTTTTGTGTCCAATTTCATAACTTTCAAGATTTTCAAGGTAATTTTAAATTCTTAAGATATCATGGATAACATATACATTGATTATTGCAAGTTAAATCACTTGCATGGGAATGAAGATTCTGATCCTCTGAAGTAAATGATATGTAAATGATTCTCTCTTTTCGATCTCTCCGGTGGTGGTGATGGTGGTGCAAAGGCCTCTAAGTGGTGGTTTCTCCTTTGGGACTTCCCTCTCTTCCTCTCTAACTGTCGTTGGTGATTTTTAGTTGTGAAATCCCTAGGATACCTAAGTGTTGGATGATCTAAGAAGTTTAAAATTCGTGGGTTAGTATTCGTCAAAAGATCAAAATGACTAAAATACCCTCTCGGGTTGTCGGTTTGGCCTAAAATATCCCGGGACCCAAACTAAACTCCTGGCTAGTATTTTTTTACTATCTCGACCCTTCCGGACACGTTGGCGCACTCGAAATGACCATACGGATGATATAAAAATAATTTTATTTTAAATCCATTTAAATTGTTTCCTGACACAATTGACACGCGCGCACCAACTTAATTTCCGAAATTGTCGTATTTTTAACTCGCGATAATATTAATAAATTCAATGATCATATATTATCATATTCACTTAATATTATTCAACATACTTATCATAATCAAGTACTAACTCTCGTCTCGCTAGTATTTAAATCTAGATTAATTTTCAATTAATTATCCCATTTAATTTAATTAATCCCAATAAATAAAATCAATAAAAATATGGGGGTATTACATACTTCCCCCCTAATAACAGAATTTCGTCTCGAAATTCAGAAATACAAATATACTTGGTAAGAATAACTCTGGATAACACTCGTGCATCTTATCTTCACGCTCCCAGGTAGATTCCTCGGCATTATGATGCAGCCACTGAACACGCACTAGAGGTACTATCTTCGATCTCAATTTCCTCTCACTACGGTCTAGGAATGCAATCGGCCCCTCCTCGTAGGAACTATCAGGCTGTAGATCAATCTCCCCTAAAATAATGTGAGTATAGGCCAAATCATCTCGAAGATATCTCCTCAGTGAGGAAATGTGGAGCACATCATGGATCCTATGCAAGTTTTTCGGTAGTCCAAGTCTATACGCCACTTTTCCAATGCGCTCGATGATAGGGAACGCCCCCACATACCTAGGCGCCAACTTCCCCTTCTTCCCAAACCGTATAATCCCTTTCATAGGAGATACTTGTAGTAACACTTGGTCTCCCACATTGAACTTTCGAAAGAATCTCTTGGTGTCGGCTTAATTCTTCGGTCGATCTTGAGCAATCCGAATACGGCTCCGTATCATCTCTATCCTCTCCGAAGTGTCCTGGATCACCTTCGACCCAAGTAGCTTATTGTCCCCCACCTCTAGCCACATTACTGGGGAACGACAAGGCCTACCGTACAATGCCTTGAATGGAGCCATACCAATAGTAAACTGGTAGGAGTTATTATAGGCAAACTCCACCAGTGGAAGATATCACTTGCAACCGCCGCCAAAGTCAAGGATGCACATATGCAGCATATCCTCTAACATCTGATTCATTCGCTCGGTCTGCTCATATGTCGGCGGGTGGTAGGCAGTACTCAACTACAACTCCGTACCCATAGCTTCCTGAAAACTCTCACAAAACTGAGACACAAGTATCTTATCCATGTCAGACACGATATTGAGAGGCACCCCATGGAGTCTCACTATCTCAGCTATGAAGATGTGGGCGTACTGTCCCGTAGTGTAGTATGTCCACGCTGGAAAAAAGTGAGCAACCTTGATCAACCGATCCATAATCACCCATATGGAGTCATGACCCCTCTGCGATGTAGGTAATCCCATGATGAAGTCCATGAAAATGCTCTCCCATTTCCACATAGGAACCTCTAATGGATGTAAAAGTCCTGCCGGTCTCTGATGGTCCACCTTTACTAGCTGATAAGTAACACATTTCAAAACGAACTAGGCAATATCCCTCTTCATCCTACTCCACCCGTACTATCGCCTCATATCTGGGTACATCTTATCCCCACTAGGATGTATTGCGAATAGTGAATCGTGCGACTCTGTCATTACCTCGTGTCGCGAGTCTTCCCCCTCAGGAACAACCAATCTACCATTTAAGCGTAAGCCCCCATTTGAACCAACAATATAAGATTCGGACCCCTCTACTAGTAACCATACTATCTGCTCTTGACAGAATGGGTCTACTGCCTGAGCCTGTACTACTCTCGTAATGATCTGGGGCGTAACTCTCATCACGGACATGTATGATCGGGCCACTGCGTCCTGGTGTCCCAACTTCTTGCACTTCGCTTTCCACACCTCGTCCACCTCACCTACTAGCCTATGGCTCAACCCGTCTGCTACCACGTTAGCCTTCCATGGGTGGTATTGGATATCGAACTGATAATCCTTTACGAACTCGATCCACCGACGTTGACGCATTTTCAACTCCTTCTGCGTGAAGAGGTGAAGAAAAGCTTTAGGGTTAAAACCTTGTTTACAAGATTAATAACAAACTATTATAAGTTGTGTAAACTATGAATAAAATTTTTGGGCAAAACTCTTTTCTAAAAACACAAGATGTGTTATAAAAGACTTTCTGAATGTATGGTTTGAATTTGATAGTTGGTTACCTTCTTTTTAATTTTTAATATACATCTACTACAGTTACCATGCATTCCCAATCACAAAAACAGTTAAGAACATTCAAAGAAATAGACACAGGAATTTTAGTGTGGTAAAACCCTTAAACAAGGGAAACATCCACGGTGCCCTCTACGGCACAAAACAAAAATCCACTAGAATAAATAATCAAGTTACAAAACTTAAGCAAACCACAAAGATCTTAATCTAAGTTCATAATATACCTACTTGAGATTCTCCACTCCAAAGGTAATCTGAATTGGACTGACCTTTTCTTGCTTCTTCTTTGCTTTTTCCTTGATCCTCTTCTCTTTGAATTCTGATTCCAGCAACTCGTTCAAAATCCAAGATTCTCAGACAGAACCACAATGTCTAAGTGTTCGTGTGAGATAGTGTTTGTGATGTGCTACTACATGCAAACATGCTACTCACCCTCTCAAGATTATACAAACAATCCTAACAATTTACAATCAGTTCTAAAATAATAGGTTATTTCTGAATCCTGATTTTTCAAGCCAAGACTTCTCGATCTTTTATTTATCCACAGATCTCAAGGATACCTTGCTCATCAGATGGTTCAAGGTCTTAAACAATTTCAGTATTTTGAAAATATTTTTGAAATTGTAAACCTCCAACTGATATCCAAAATAGACTAGAAGTCTACTTTATTAAAACGGATTCAGACTTAAAATGTGAAGACTGATTCAACAATTTTTGACATAAAACTTCTTTTCAGATCTATGGTTACACCTTAAAACTTTAGCAAGATTTCTTTGTGTTCTTTTTATTTTTGTACACATGTATTTCATAAAACATGAAATAGAAAACTAAAAACACAAATAACTCACAAGATCTGAAAAATACTTTGAAACTTAAAAGTTTATATTTCAAAATTTATTGAAACAGAATAGATCTAAAATACCAGATCTAAAAAGAAAAACAGAAAACAAATCGTGTGATGTTCTCTTTTAGAAAAACTCAGTTTTAACAATGAAACTTAAGTCTCTCTTAGATATGTGTTCTGAGAGTATCAAAGATTTGAAGAGGTCTTCAAACGAAAACTTAACACTAAAAACACAGAAACCCTAGAAGGATCTAACTCTTAAAAAGATGGATTTTCTGGTGTATGGAACTTTTAAGTTTTGTTATTTGGCTTGGTAGAAATCACTCATAGGTTTGATCTATGAAGAAACTAGGGTCTCTTCTCTCTAATATCTCTCTATTCTTTCCCTCTCTGCCCTCTCTTTTCTCTCAGATTTCACGAAATGGAAAAAAGTCTCAAAATGCTAAGGCTTGGGTCCTTTTTATACTAACTATAGACACCCCATTCTATTACCCCCTAAACTCTCCTTAGGTCCCTAGCACCTCCCTTAATCACTGCAAACCCAGGTCATACCCCGAGTACCGACCTAGAGGCTATCGGACACTCCCAGGCTCCGTTTGACTAAAATTCATACTCTTTAGCTCGACCAAGATTGAATGAATCTTTAAAGGGCACTGAAACCCCTGTCCAATGGTCCATCCCGTGCACAATTCTGACTTACCATGCGGATGAACGACCCATTTTCTCGTAAATCCTGATCTAAAGGCCACCGGGCGCTCCCAGGTTCCGTTTGACCTAAGTCAACTCTTTAGATCGACCAAGACTGAATGAATATTCAAAGGTAACTAAAAACCCTTTCCAATGGTCCGCTCTGTGCGCGATTCTGACTTACGGTACGGAGGAACGATCCGTTTTACTTCGAGAGGTCACCAAATGCTTCCAGGGACCTCTGACCAATATCAACTCCCCGAATCGGATCAAAATCTTTGGAATAATGAAGTACATCTCCTAACCTTTCCAACAGTTCACCCCATGCGCGATTATGATTTACCCTCCGAACGAATGATACGTTTGCGTCCGAAGTTTTCCTGTCCATAGGACCGATGAGCGCTTTCGAGACACATTTGACCCAAAGTCAACTCCCAAACTCGGGAGAAGTCCAAAGGACTTTCGAAGGTCTCTAAATTACCTTTCCAACGGTCTATCGCGTGCATAATTAGGATCAATATTTTGCGCTCAGTTATCGATTTTCCAAAAAGGCCTGAAAGACACTACCAAACGGCAGGTCCCAGACCATGCCTATCAGCAGTGTGCCTGCAGGACCAGGGCTATGCCGATCGGTAATGCTCTGGGCCTATAAAAAGGAGGCATTGACCTCATTGCAAGGGGAGCCCAGATCTTATGGACATCACTCTGAGAAAATTTAGAAATCCTCTCTCGAAGTCAACGTGATTTCCACATCCAAATCCCTTTCCAACCTTCACTTTCCATCATCCTTTTCATCAAACTTGGTGAATTCATTACCCTCCATCATCATCAAAATGCAAGGGTTGCTATCCAACACTCAAGATCAAACTCAAGATCTTCAAGAAGGTCCAGTTTTCTCAATTCTCTCCTTAAATTCTCATAAATTGGCATTAATGTGTTTTATTATTTAGCGCTTTTATTCTCTCATCTCACATATCCTAATATACTTTTTATTTAGTATTATTGCACATCTCTTATTTTCATACAAATAAAAAACCCAAAAAATAAGAAAAAGAGGGTTTGCTCATAAATTCCAAATGGGAATTCTCACACTTTTCTTACACTTTTCTCATAATTAAAACACTTTGTTTACACACACAACACACAAATAAGAGAAGTTCCCGATTGTATTTATGGGATAAACCCCACCCCCCCCCCCCGTTTTGCATGCGAACTACATGGACTTTGATGCCTCTATAGGCTACGTATGCGTCTCGAGGTAAAACTCGAGACTCGAGTCCTATTCTCACTTTTTCTCTCATTTTCTATTTTCTCTAAACTCAACTCTCTTAGATTACATATATTTATATATGCATATATTTGTTCTTAGTGGCATATTATTCCACATACGTTATCGTTCCATTATAATGATCAATGCAAGGATGATCGCGTAAATCCTATTTTCTAATATTATTTCTATGAACCTTCCTACGGATGACTCGCTTTATCTATCCCATGATACAAGCCGAGGATTACTCTCTCCACTATATATACACATGCACACAAATCATTGGGAAAATAAAGGAAAATAGCAAAAATCCATGAGAGACCGTAAGGGAGTAATGGGTGCCTAACACCTTCCCATTTTGTAACTTAGCCTCCGGACCCTTCTCGAATCATTTTGGTTTCGTATGTATCAGTATGTCCTTGGATGCTGTCATTCGGGATGGCTCCCTATCTTTTGTCTATTTTGAATAAAATAGAATGGCGAATCCATCTCTCTATATTTTTTAACTCATCAAAGATTTCGGCCGAAGCGCTCTCGAGAGGGACGCGCGGGACCTAGGATCCTCACTCTACCCGCCCCCCGCGAGGATCGAGGATGGCCACAGTGGCGACTCCGCTGGGGATATTATTTTGAGCGATAGAATCTATTTACATGGGTATTATGATTTCCCCCATTTTCACATGTTCCCCCTTTCCATGTGTCCCCCATACTTATGCTTCTATTCATACACTTGTAAAAAATTCTCCATGTACAATTCACACCATGTGCACCTAGGATCACATATATCCACATGTTGCACGCGTCACCCATACTTGGTATACCATTGGTACTTGTACTTTGCTCCCTATTTGGCATGATTAATAAAGACACTCTCATAATAAGATACTAATAAGAGAATCATACATGATTCACACGATATCACCAAAGAGCATTGTTATTACCAAATTTTGCTCAGTAACTGGAGGGTCACTTCATGATGGGTGATGGTCCGGCAGGGCGCAGTTAGCCTAAGTGATATGACTCTCACATTCCATTGTTCAAGTGCCTTCGACGTATATCGAACAGTTCCCCCGCATCGTACCGCTTGACCGAAGTCATTACGGGAGGTATATCACAGGGAACTCATTCACGTACGCCGAGTATATCGAATTTTCACTCACACATACCGTCCCCACGAGCTATATGGTGAGGTAATTCACGTACACTCAGGTATATCAAATGGCTTGTCCACACGTACCGATTGCTCGCAAGAGCAAGGCGTATATCTTGGAAGTCACGCCAAAGGGGGGAACCCTTTCCAATTTACCTAACCAACTGCATACCCGCATATAGATGTCAAGCCTAGGATACTCATATTAGATTACCAATTTCAACCCGAAACTCTATCGAAATTTTGGGTCGGCCTGCCACCCAAATTTTCGCGCATTTTTAAAACGGGACCTAGTCCGTGAGCCTGGTCATAAGTCCAGCCATTGCTTTGCATATATTACAAACCCAATCTTTCCAGGCTCGGGTCCCGTCCGGAATTTCACTTTGCATTTAGGAGAATTTAATACAAGTGAGAACATAATAATCATAATAATCATGTTGAGACCGTCTCCAAAAAAAAAATATTTTTTGTTTTTCCTTTCTTTATAAAAAATCCAAAAAACATTTCTCCGTTCCTTATCAAAAATCCAAAAAAAAAATTATCCTCTCTTTATCAAAAATCCAAAAATATTTTGTCTTCCAATCTAAAAAAAATGTCAAAAATATTTTCATCCTTTTTCCCAAAAATAAATCCCATTTTGCTCCTTCTCAGGTCGATCGCACGCCCTTGGCCTGGCTCCTTATTGGCTTCGGTCTTCAGTCAAATCACCCCGGAGTTCTGTCCGTTCCCCTGTTACTTCTTTCGAGTTCAGAATCCATCTGCTTTCAATGGAGAACACAGATCAAGTACCCGTTGTGCAGCTAGATCTGACGGCAGTCCTAGCTCAGCTCGTGTCTAAGATTGAAACCTCTAGACTGAGGTCCAAGATATACAACGAAACCAGGTTCCCGTTCCTCAAGAGCCCGAGGCCCTGTTCCCTCGCGCTATGGGTCCACCCGAGCTTATCTAGGTTCCCAAAGAATATCAGCACGCTCCACGTGCCCCTCCTGCCCAGCTTTCGATGCCGAACCTTGCCCAGCATGGGGCCAACTTTCCTATGATCATTAAGAAGTCCGCAATATGCTCACTAAGAAGTTTGACCAAGTTAGAGTCTCTGTAAATTACATGGACTACACCCACATGTCCCCTTATCCTAAAGAGAGGTTATTCGAGAAGTTTAAGATGCTAAATATTGAGAAATTCGAAGGAAGTGGACCCCCGATTGTTCATCTTCGTAGTTATCACCGTTCCATGACTCCACTAGGGGCTTCTGAAGAAGTGATGGCCCAAATATTTCAGCAAACTTTGAAGGATAGAACCCTCCCATGGTTTTTATCTCTCGAAGAGTCCAGAATCCGTAGCTGGGAGGATGTGGCTCGAGAATTCATGTCAAAGTACATATATAACGAAGAGCTTGAGGTCACCCGCCGTGATTTAGAGCTGGTCAAACAGAACTCTGGGGAATCAGTCGGTAAATTCATAGCCCGATGGAGGGAAAAAACAGCTTAGATGACCAATCAGCCTTCGGAGGAAGAACAAGTCAACATAGTGAAGAAGAACTTCTGACCCCATGTTCGAGCAACTATGGGAGGATAATAATCTCCTCACTTTTGAGCTCTCAGAGAAGCAGGAGTAGAAATCGAGGAGGATATGGATAAAATAGATGTTGAACCAAAAAAGGTGTCCAGATAGTTCACCCCCAGAAAATATGACAAAATTGTAGGTGTTGCAGTCTCAACCATCAACAACATCTCTCAACTAACCACATCATGGGCACCAGAAAGCTGCCATGTCCCCGTTCGAAAGGAATACACCGAGTTCTATGCTCCCCTCTCCAAAGTTTACTAGGCCCTATTAAGACAAAACCTTATTAAACCCTTGGATCCCCGTCCTTTGCCAAATACACTCCCAAGAAACTTTAAGGCAGATGCTCATTACGCCTTTCACCAAACTGTTGGACATACCACCGACCAATTCTTTCACCTTCTAAATGTAATCCAAGGTCTAATTGATCGGGGTACCATCCCCCTACCAGCTAATTCTAAGCCAAACACTACTCGCAACTCACTCCCAAATCATGCCAATGCCATCTTCTTAGGAGAAAACCCAGAATTTGATCCCTTAACACAAATCATACCCATATACTCTCCTAAACCTCTCCAAACCTGCCCATATTTTCTAATGCACCCTACTAGCCTCGCTAATCAGGCACTGTCACTCCTTACTAGAGCATGCATCGCTGTACGTACCCGTTCTGAAAAATGAAGGCATGGAATTATCAGAAGTATTAAACCAACTCTTGGAGTTCAGGTTGAAATTTCCCTCACAGATGATCATTGATTGCCAGAGGTTCAGCACACTATTCTTGGAAGCAAGAAAATGGGTTCGAGAATCAGACAATTGGGTGGTATCAACCGATGAAGTCAGTCTGGATGATGACGTCCAGATTATGGCACAATTATTCAGGCAAACCAATGATATCTGCAGTATAACCGAGTTACTTAAGACTATGAAATTACAAGGGCACCTGGTCCCCTCACCCTTACATATCCCCACAGAATGGGAAGACTTATATGAAGAAGCTATTGAAGTTGTGGAATGCATTGACTTTACATGGAAAGATAGAATTGTTGCCACCGGATGGGGGGGAAGTTCGAAAATTCAAATGAAGAGCAAGCTTAAAAAAATGGCCCGGTAGCTGACATGTGTGGGATGATATCATTTGAAGAACTCCTCGGAGAAATAAATATGGTGGCAGAATAACCCGAGATTGACGATGAAATGGGATTCATGCTCTTCCCTTCTTCAGTAAATCACATGACCAGATCAAGGAGGCATTACCAGATCCCAAGCTTATTGCCAGCAAATGACCAAAGGAATACAGTTGAAAACCTTCCTATGCCATAAATAACCATCGAGGAAAGCAAGATCCTCGATCAACTAAAGAAAACTCAAGCTAACATCACTCTATAGGGGCTTTTCATATCTTCTCAGTTGCACATAAATGCGTTGATCAAGTTACTAACTGGACCCACAGTTCCTCCCTCTACCACACTGGAAGTAGCAGTAAATTTGGTCGAATCCTTGACCTCTACCCGAATGCTACCCTTTTTTGAAGAAAAAATCCCCAGAATTGGGCCAAACCACAATTATGCACTCAATATCTTCGCCGAAGTTCTGGGAAAGGTCGTACCACTCTCTTGTCGATAATGGATCCGCCTTGAATGTTTGCCCGCTAAGAACCTTCAAATGTGTAGGCCTGAAAGAAAGTGACCTCGCTCCAACCTCCGTTGATGTACATGCCTACGATAATACCCGTAAGGAGGTGATGGGATCCATAAAGCTTGTAATAGGGTTTGGCCCTATAAACCCTGTTGTCGAATTCCAAGTTATTGACATCCCATATTGTTTCAAATTGTTGCTAGGATGACCTTAGCTCCACAGTATCAAGGGTGTGTCTTCCTCACTCCATCAGAAATTGAATATCTTCGCCAACGGACGGGTCATCACCATTTTGGGCGATGAAGATATCACCAAGGGTGCAAGTACCAGCAGTTAGATCCTTGAGATACAGCACGGGTCAAATGATATGCTCCTATTAGGATGTCGAGTTGAACCACTTCTACTCCCGGTAGGGGACGACTTCAAAGAAAGAGTTTGTCCTGAATACGACCCTAATGGAAACATCAATGTGATTCAGATGTTCAGAAACATGCACTTCATGCCCGGACTGGGGCTAGGACAAAGATAGCAAGGGATACTTGAGCCTATTGAATTAAAGAAATATTTCCCTCCTTGTGGTTTAGGGTATCAACCATCAGAACAAGAGCTCAGAATGATACGCTAGTCTCGACCAAAGAGAGGACTAGAATGCATCCAGACTATCCCAGGTGACTCCTTGAATGGACAATTCATCAAAGAGGGTGAAGACTTCCCCTTTTGCGGCTTTTCGAAACTATGGTGTGGCCATACAAATAAGATGATGAAGCTTAGAAAGGAGATATTTTTTCAAGACAGCTACCCATGGGCCTAAAGTTCCCAACATCATGTATAACCGTTCATCAAAGATACCGAAGATACATAATTTTTGGATGTCTTCACATGGTCTTATGACGATATGCCCGACATTGATCCTGAAATTGCTCAACATGAGATCCCCATTCTTCCAGATTACAAGCCAGTCAAACAAAAGTTGAGAAAACTCCGCACCTAATGGTCGCTCAAGTTCAAAGAAGAGGTGGTCAAACAGTTGAATGTAGGCTTCATTCGTGTGATCGAATATCCCACATTGCTAGCTAACATAGTGCCTGTGCCGAAATTAGGAGGGAAGGTTCGGATGTGTGTAGACTACCGAGACTTGAACAAAGCCTCTCCAAAGGATGATTATCCGCTACCCAATATCGACATGATCGTGGACAACACAACCCGTCATTCTCTTAAGTCCTTCGTCGACGGGTTTGCCGGATACAACCAAATTAAAATGCACCCAGATCACCAAGAAAAGACCGCGTTCGTCACCCCATGGGGGACCTTTTGCTACACCGTTATGCCATTTGGTCTCAAGAATGCTGGGGCTACCTACCAGAGGGATTCCACAACCATCCCGCACGATCTAATTCATAAAGAAGTTGAGGTCTATGTAGATGATATGATTATCAAATCCAAAACTAGAGAATGTCATGTTCTCGCTTTCTTAAAGTTCTTTGAACGACTGCGACAGTATCAGATGAGACTCAATCCGTAGAAATGCATCTTCGACATTACAAAGGGAAAACTCTTGGGATTCATGGTCAGTGAGAAAGGGATAGAAGCATATCCCGCCAAGCTAAAGGTTATACTTAAGATGCCACCTCCACGAACAGAGAAAGAAGTCTGAGGTTTCCTTAGAAAATTGCAATACATCAGCCAGTTCATCAGCTATTTAACTTCCATATGCGAACCTATTTTCAAACTCCTCCGAAAGTATTAAACTAAGATTTGTAATGAAGCCTACCGAGAAGCCTTCGACCAAATCAAGCAATACCTGACTCAACCTCCGGTACTGATGCTACCACAGCCTGGTCTCCCTTTGCTCCTATACCTAACTATAACCGACACTACAGTTGGGTCTTTGCTAGCCCAATACCTTGAAGATTCCCGCAAAGAAAGAGCCATCTATTATGCCAGTTGCAAATCGACCGGGTATGAGGTCAACTACACTACTTTGGAAAAGGCATGTGTCATGCTTGTCTAGGCCACCCAAAAGTTGCGGCACTACATGCTCGCCTTCCCCATCAAACTTGTATCCCGAATGGACCCCATCAAATACCTGCTTGAGAAACCCACCTTATCCAGTCGAATGGCCTGATGGTTGATGCTCCTAGCCGAGTTCGATATCGTGTACGTCACGCAGAAAGCCATGAAAGGAAGAGCCATCTCTGACTACCTCGCTGATTACCCCATGGATGAAGCCGATGTTTGGATCTCCGAATTCCCAGATGAAAACATCTTCGGCACTGCCCAGGACAATCTCCGGTGGAAAATGTTCTTTGATGGTTCTGCCAACAAAAAGGGATATGGCATTGGGATGCTTCTGATTTCCCCAGATGACTCCCTCACTCCCATCGCTATCAAGCTGGATTACCCTTATACCAACAACATGACTAAGTACGAGGCATGCACGGTAGGCCTCAAGGTTTCTTTCAAGAAAGGTATTCAATGCCTAGATGTCTACGGGGATTTCTCCCTCATCATCAGTCAAGTACTCAGAAAGTGGAGAGTCAAGGACAAGAAGCTCCAACCCTTCCATGCCCACTTAGAAGAGCTAGCCTCCCAATTCCAAGATATCACCTTCCATTACCTACCTCGAGCAAAGAATAACTTAGCCGATTCCCTTGCTACCTTGGCCGCCATGGTCCACATGCCCGAAGGAATAACAATGACCCCCTTCCAGATTCAAAAGCAAGACAAACCAACCCATTTCTAACACATTGAGCTTATCTCCACAGAAGATCCCGAGCTAGCCAATTGTTGGTACTATGATATCTGGCGCCTCCTCAAGCATGGTAGGTATCCCGAGGGTTCCAATAAGAAATATCGAGCAACCCTCTGAAGACTGGCCGCCCAGTACATCATTTGTTACAAAACATTGCTCAAAAGGAACTTTGATGGAACTCACCGACACTGCATCGCAGGGGCTGATATTGAAAAGATAATGCAGAAGATCCATAGCGAGGAATGAGGACCCCACATGAATGATCACATGCTTTCCAAGAATATCACCCGACAAGGCTATTACTGGACCAACATGACCCAGTATTCCATCGCCTATGTTTGGAGATGCCTCAAATCCAACAGTTCTCCAACCTTCAACACCTGCCTCCGTGTGAATTATACAACATGATTTCTCCCTGGTCGTTCTCCACCTGGGGCATCGACATCATAAGGAAGGTTACACCAAAGGCTTCTAATGGGCATGAGTTAATCCTAGTTGCCATTGATTACTTCACCAAATGGGTCGAAGTTGGGTCATGCGCAATCTTGAACGCCAAGAAAGTGGTCGAATTCATCAAGAAAAACATCATCTGCCACGTGTTAGTGTCAGATAACGGGTTGCATTTTGAGGCATAAGTCACAGAAGTGGTCAACGAATATGGTATTCAGAGACACAAATCTTCTCCCTACCGACCTCAGACAAATGGTGCAGTCGAAGCCGCCAATAAGAACCTCAAAGCCATCATCAACAAGATGATCGAAAGCTATCAAAATTTGGCCGACCGAATACCATACGCCCTCCGGGGCTACCAAACCTCAATTCAAACCTCTACTGGGGCTACCCCTTACTCTCTAGTCTACGGCATGGAAGTAGTCCTACCCGTGGAGCTGGAAATACCCTCACTCCGCATCATACTCGAAAGCAAAATCAGCGAAGAAGACTGGTGCCAAAGCCATCTTGATGAGATAACCCTCTAAGATAAAAAGAGATTGAAAGCTCTATACCACATACAAGGGTACCATCACCGAATGTCGTGTTCATTCAACAAAAGAGTCAAGGATCGCGGTGTTCAAGAGGGAGATTTATCCCTTAACGAAATAGTAGAGCCCATCTGGGACCCCAGAGGGAAATTCAAGCCCAATTGGAGCGGCCCCTAAATTATGAAGAAGATCTTGTCTTTCGGTGCCGCCATGCTCATCGACTTAGATGGGGAGGAGATGGCTCATTCAGTCAACCTGAACAGTCTGAAGAAGTTTTACCCCTAGTTCGAAATCTCGGTGCGCTACGACTCTTCTCATCTCCCTTTTATTCAAAAAAAATATCTTTATTTACCTCTACCCAGAACTATGTGGGCCTGATCCTCTACAAAAAAAATTCTCATAAAAATTAAAAAATTTCAAAACCCTAGAGGTACATAGGAAGCTCATACATTTTACATGAGCTCGGTCCTTTCTTTTTCATAAAAAACTATTCTTTTCTTATCTCCGAGAACGAAAGTTCATTCTAACATATACTTGAACAAAAGGATTATGTATGCCTTAGCGATCGGTATTGGTAATTCAAAAATACAAAACTAATCAAAAAGGCATAGCTGGATGATCAAAAACTTGTTTATTTCACTAATAAGAAATAACGGTACAATTACATAAGAAAAGGAAAGGATAACTCCCTTCCCCTTACTTTTCAAAAAAGCCAAATAAATCCCCTCATTTATTCCCCATTACAAAATAAAATCTCCAGGAGTCCTATCCACAGCTACCAGAAGAGCCCACTCCGTCATCATCATCTACATCCTGGGGTCCCCAAGCTTCCCCTGCCTGAATAGAATGTCGTAGACGCTCCATGGACCGATAGGCTCGAACCAGCCTAAAAAAAACCACAACGCCTCCTTCCATGGTATTAAATAAAGCAAGCCACATTTGTCTAGTCTCCCCTACCAACATCTTGCTGACTACTCTCCTCCATAACCACTTCATATGATCCCTGGGGACGTGCCAAACTCTCCCAATAGACTGAGAGGGACGGGTCGATGGATGCCAACTCTCCCATAAAGAACCAAGACGCATGCGCAGACGCTCAGTCAAATCTTCTACCGAAAAGAAATCTACTGTCCGAGGTGGCACGACTTGCTCTTAGCCAAATTGGCTCAAAAGGCGCCAAGGGAAATAAAAAGAGGTCTGTCTGAGACCAACTAGCTGTCCATACGGGTATTCTTCCAGTTCTAGCATAGGCAGTAACTGTCCCCACCAAGGCACTGACCAATACAGATTCAGAGCCCCATGCTCCACAAACCAGTTCTCCTAGCTCTCAATATCCAAGCCAACGCTGATAAAATAGAGCGAAAAGAAGTTGGGTACAGCCGACAAAGGATAATCTGGAGGAGGCACCAGGAGGAGTCTTTCAGACAACCACATGAACACCCTCAGAAAGTCAGAACGACCTTCTCGCCAAGCATCCAGGTCATTTAAAGTCTTCGCAAGTATCACTATCGCAGTATTACGAAGGTATGACATCCATGAAGTAATGGCTACAAGTTGTGGGTCTGCCAGCAGTTCCCCAATCACCAATAGTAATTTTGAAACCAAGCCCAGAACAACGCCTTCGGTGTATCCAGCTTCGCTAACCTCCTACAAATACACAGATTATAACACCGCCGAAAGAGAGGTCATTCCTCTAGCAACCAGTGGTCTAGCTGCCGAAGGCGAAATACGAAGAAGCCTGGCCAACAAATCCCTAGGAGAATGGGAAAACTCAAGCAGAGCCGTGGCAACACTGGGATTTATCCCCAACATGGTAGAAAATTCCTCGTAGGTAGGACAAACCTCATCCAACCCAAAGCAGAATACATGGTCTTCGGGGTACCAAAATTGTACCATCGCCATTGACATGTTCCACTCAATGGGTCGGTTGCGCCACAAAGAGAATCGACGCATGTTGAAAGCATCGTAGTCAACATTATAAGACTACATTACTTCCAGGGCTTCGAGGTAGTTAGCAAACTCAATGCTATCAGGGAGAGCCATCTTGCAAGACTAAAAGATAGTAGGAAAGTAAGTTAGAATGTGAAGGTGTGATGAAAACACTTCACCCTTACCACTTTTTATACTTGAAAACCCTCACAAAAGACATAATCCCTGCAGAAATTGGAGGGAATCCTACCCCACAATGTACAAAAGGCTGAAGAGGGTACCAAATCAAAACTTTGAATTGATGAGACTGGACTTGACTGCCGATAGGCTGGGCAAGGGGCTTAGCGATCGGTAACCCCCTATTTTTGGAAGCTTTCCCTTTCTTCCTCTTTTTTCAAAATCAGAAACTCATTAAAAATTAATTGATATTCTCAACAGAGTTTCAAAAAACCCCTTCCACCCTTGTATAATCTCTCATTTAAAAAAAAAAAATAACTTTCCTTCAAAATTTCAAAAAGATCTCTTTTTACGGTCTCGGCAGCAAAGTAAAAAGCGCATGTGCATGCATTCATTCACCTTTAATAGAAGATAATAAAAAACTCCATTGCATATATATTTTTCTGTGTTACATCAATGTTGTAGGAAATAAAAGAAAAGCAAAAAAACAACGGGACTCAGCTCGAACCCACATTCTCTCTCTCTCTCTCACCTACCCTTCACCCCTCTCTTTTTCCCTACGGCGAGACTATGCACCACCACTACCCGAGCCAGACTCCTCCCCGGATGAAGAAGATGGCACCAAACAAGAAGGAATAAGAACTACGTCCCAAATATGGGCAGTCGCTGAAGATATCCAGTCACTGATGTCCCTCAGCCAAGTGGTCGACACCCGAACTTGCTGCAAGTAAAAGCAAGAATCAGTATCAAAATAGAAAAGAAATCAAAAAGAAAGAAAGAGAGGAATAGGAAAAGGTATACCACATGATGAAGGACCTCCTCTATCAAACCTAGCTCCTCTGGATCCATCGCATGAGGACGGTGCAATATAGGCACCATCCCCCCATCAACTCGCCAATTTTTGTATGAAGGGGTATGCAACCGCACAAATGGAACCTCAAAAGTTGTCGATGTCGCAGACGTCAACAGACCATCGCCACTGTGGGAGGACCTCACTGACCGATTCGAACCCGTAGGAGGGAAAGGCAAGGCATCATATATGCTAAGCGCCATCAGCCAGCTTATTACAAAGTCCATATAATCATACGGCACAGCCGTATCAGTGTACAATAGGTAGGACTCACCGATCATCACCTCAATACTCACATCCTCTGGCAGCAGTCGCTTCCACCTCATAGACATAGGAGGCCTCGCAGGTGGCACCACCACTTCCTCAGCAATTTGTCGGACCACCCTTTCCCCGATAATACCAGAAAATCCTGAAAAATCCTCAAAAAATTCCAAAAATCCCAGGAAGGATAAAAACATTTTCACCAAGAGAATTCCACACTCCCTTAAGAGAAACCCCTATTTCCCCAGCGGAGATCTAAAAAGACAAGTGAATTTCCTCCGGGCAACGTCCCCGGAGAATCTCTAAGGATCACCTCCTATACCCCAAAGGTCTTAAACCTCCCCGTGCAATATGTCCAATACCTGGACCACCTAATCACTCCCCCAGCGG
Source organism: Sambucus nigra (assembly GCA_949130495.1). Lineage (NCBI taxonomy): Eukaryota > Viridiplantae > Streptophyta > Magnoliopsida > Dipsacales > Adoxaceae > Sambucus > Sambucus nigra. The sequence continues at coordinate 443,764,020 of OX422211.1, forward strand.
AGTTTTTTAGCATCAAATTTTCCTTTCCTCCACGGAATCTCCAAAATCATAAGGATTTCCCCAGCCATTGGCTCCCCAACTCATTCACTATTCCCCAGTGGAACCCAAAATCCAATCTTTATCCCCAGCAGAATCCCTAATTTTCCCGAAGGAAATGTACACCTCTCTTAGGTCAGAATTAACCTCGGTCTTAGATTTTCACCTTAGTTAGGTCATAATTGACCTCGTTCCTCGGTTGTCACCTTTTTTAGGTCAGACTTGACCTTGGTGTTAGATCGTCACCTTAGTTAGGTAAGAATTGACATCGGTCTTGGATCGTCACCTTAAGCCCTCAAAAAAGCCACTTTGACCCGTAGAATTGGTCATCTCAACCTCAAGCCCGCAGAATTGGCTTCGACCCACAGAATCAATCACCTAAAATTAATCCCGGAGAATTGGCTTCGACCTACAGAATTGGTCATCACATCTTCAAGCCCGTAGAATTGGCTTCGACCCATAAAATTGGTCATCTCATCTTCAAGCCCGCAGAATTGGCTTCGACCCGCAAAATTGGTCATCACAACCTCAAGCCTACAGAATTGGCTTCGACCCGCCTAATTAGTCATCTCTCCAAATCTTGCAGAATTATCTTCGACTCGCAGAATCGATCATCAAAATCTAAGCCCTCAGAATTGGCTTTGACCTGTAGAATTGGTCACCCCCTTCATTGCTTTGGTCATCACTTCCTTTAAGACCATCCCCAGCAAGTTCCTTTAATCCCGTAGAGTTGGCTTCGACCTGTAGAATCGGTCACCCTCATCTTTAAGCCCTTAGAATTAGCTTTGACCCACAGAATCGGTCACCCTCATCTTCAAGCCCTCAAAATTGGCTTCGACTTGCAGAATCGGTCACCCTTATCTCCAAGCCCCCAGAATTGGCTTTGACCTGTAGAATCGATCTCCCTCATCTCCAATCCCTCAGAATTGGCTTCAACCCATAGAATCAGTCATCCTCATCCTTAGGTCATCATAATCAACCTCGACCCTCTGGTCAAACTCTCCCCAAAGGCATCATACGGTGTCTATTCGACGACTATCATTTGTTCCAAAATCACCCGTCAAGGGGCTCTGTAGACAACCCATTATATTACCCCCTAAACTCTCCTTAAGTCCTTAGCACCTACCTTCATCACTGCAAACCCAGGTCATACCCCGAGTACCAACCTAGAGGCCATCGGGCGCTCCCAGGCTCCGTTTGACAAAAATTCAAACTCTTCATCTTGACCAAGACTAAATAAATCTTCAAATAGAACTAAAAACCCTTTCCAACGGTTCATCCCGTGCACGATTCTGACTTACCATGCGTATGAACGACCCATTTTCCCTCGAAACCTGATCTAGAGGCCACTGGGCATTCTCGGGCTCCGTTTGACCTAAGTCAACTCTTCAGCTCGACCGAGACTGAATGAATCTTAAAAGGGCACTGAAACCACTTTCCAATGGTCCACTCTATGCACGATTTTGACTTACGATACGGACGAATGATCCATTTTACTTCGAGAGGTCACCAAATGCTTCCACGGACCTCTGACCAAAGTCAACTCCCCGAACTGGATAAAACTCTTTGGAATGATTAATTACATCTCCTAACCTATCCAACGATCCATCCCATGCATGATTCTGACTTACCATGCGGATAAACGATCCGTTTGTGTCCGAAGGTTTCTCGTCCAAAGGATCGACGAGCGCTTCTGAGCCACATTTGACCCAAAGTCAACTATTGCACCCGAGAGTAGTCCAAAGGAATTTTTAAGATCTCTGAATTACCTTTCCAACGGTTCACCCCGTGTGCAATTTGGATCAACGGTTTGCGCTCAGCGATCGATTTTCCAAAAAGGCCTAAAAGACACTGCCAAACGGCAGGCCCCAGACCCTGCCTATCGGCAGTATGCCTAAACGCACCTGCCAATTGGCAGGACCAGGTCTATACCGATTGGTAATGCCCTGGGCCTATAAAAAAGAGGCCTTGACCTCATTGCAAGGGGTTCCCAGATCTGATAGACATCACTCTGAGAAAATCCAGAAAACCTTCCTCGAGGTCAGCGTGATTTCCACATCCAAATCCCTTTCCAACCTTCACTTTTCATCAAGCTTGGTGAATTAATTACCCTCCATCATCATCCAAGTGTAAGGGCTGCTATCCAATACTCAAGATCAAACTCAAAATCTTCAAGAAGGTCCAATTTTCTCAATTCTCTCCTTAAATTCTCATAAATTCGCATTAATTTGTTTTATTATTTAGCACTTTTATTCTCTCATCTCACATATCCTAATATACTTTTTATTTAGTATTATTTCACATCTCTTATTTTCATACAAATAAAATACCCAAAAATAAGAAAACGAGGGTTTGCCCATAAATTCCAAACGGGAATTCTCACACTTTTCCTACACTTTTCTCACAACAAAAACACTTTTTTTACACACACAACACGCAAATAAGAGAATTCCCCGATTGGATTTATGGGATAAACCCCACCCCCTCATTTTGCATGCGAACTACGTGGACTTTGATGCCTCTATAGGCTACGTAGGCGTCTCGGGGTAAAACTCGAGACTCAAGTCCTATTCTCACTTTTTCTCTCATTTTCTATTTTCTCTAAATTCAACTCTCTTAGATTACATATATTTATTTATGCATATATTTGTTCTTAGTGGCGTATTATTCCACATACGTTATCGTTCCATTATAACGATCAACGCAAGGATGATCGCGTAAATCCTATTTTCTAATATTATTTCTATGAACCTTCCTATGGATGACTCACTTTATCTCTCCCATGATACAAGTCGAGGATACCTATCTCCACTATATATACACATTCACACATATCATGGGGAAAATAAAGGAAAATAGTAAAAACCCATGAGAAACCGTAAGGGCAGAATGTGTGCCTAACACCTTCCCATTTCGTAACTTAGCCTCCGAACCCTTCTCGAATCATTTTAGTTTCATATGTATCAGTATGTCCTTGGATGTTGTCCTTCGGGATGGATCCCTTTCTTTTGTCGGTTTTGAGTAAAATAGACTGGCGAGTCCATCTCTCTACATTTTTCACCTCATTAATGATGCCGGCTGAAGTGCTCTCGAGAGGGACGCGCAGGACCTAGGATCCTCACTCTACCCGCCCGCCGTAAGGTTCGAGGATGGCCACACTAACAGAGGAAGGATCCAGAACATCGACCTCAATCCTATGGCTGGGTTTGAGTCTTGACCATTTGACTTTAATCCAACGGTTCAACACTAGCGATGGGTTAAACGTTTGGAGATTTGTTTAAACTGGGTTCACGAGGATTGACTCACAACACATGCATTACGTTGATAAGGTTGATCCAAAGGCTGAAAATGTGTACCCATTTTGTGTCTTATAGAAAACACAATCTAAGCCATCAGGATGCTAACACGTGTACGCACCAGATGCAATCAAAAACGCGTGTTTGAAAATAATTACAAAGTCTACCTTAAATTCTCTAGCACTTTTGGATTCTACCCAGGCAAACAATCAGTAAAGAAAATCACTTTCTAAAATTCAAATTTTACCAACAACACTTTTAAAAACATTTTTTAATTAATTCAAAAATCATTTGAAAATTATTTAAAAACATATAAAATGATTTAAGATGAATTAAATTGATTTTAAAATGACGTGAAGTGTTAAAGAGCCATTAGAACAAATAGGTGATATGAATCATGCATAGTGTGGGTCCTATTTATGGTTTCAAGGATAGAAATAACTTCCCTTTGTTGATTCTCTTGGACATGATTTCTTCTTTGAGCTTGTACCTTTGAGGAGATGGAGTTCCCATAAAATCTAACTATTTTGTCTAAATATCCAAACTAATTGGAACTCCTATATCTGTAGACTTAAGTAAGTCAATATATTGTGTGTTCTAAATCTCCCCCTTTGGATATTAGATACAAAATTCCCTTGAGTATTCAGAACTCGTGGGTCAAAATAAAAATAAATCCTATGTGTCCTATACAAAAATTATAACTACCCATTCCCATCCTAGAATCGAAAATAAGGTAAACAAAATACATCACTCAACTATATACAGACTAATACCCTATAATACAGTAACAAGATATACAACGGGTCTGAAATTCCTGTAACAAGATAAACACTAAATTGGCATATTAGTTCAGTTAGAATCAAGAATAGATAGAAAAATCGCTAAGCAATACTCAAGATCTTCTCCCCCAATTTTTCTCAAATATACATGGGGTATAAATCACAAGAGAAAAATAAAGATTAATTGAGAGTTATCATGCCTGTAGCTGTGTTCAAATACTCAAATCGTATGTTATCTAAAGGTTTTGTAAAGAGATTTGCGAGCTACTTTTGAGTGTTCAGATATTCAATAATGAGATCTTTGGATTCAACAAGGTCACGGATAAAGTGATGTCTAATCTTAATATGCTTAGTTCGTGAGTGTATTACAGGATTTTTGGAAATATTAATGACACTTTGATTATCACAAAACATGGTTAATTATTTTTCTGTGAGACCATAATCACTAAGCATCTGTCTAATCCATAGTAATTGAGCACAACAACTACCGGTTGCTATATATTAAGATTCGGCCCTAGATAATGAGATACAATGTTTCTTACAAGACCAACCTACCAGATTATTTCCTACGTAGTAGCAAGCACCCAAAGTGCGCTTACTATCGTCAGAACACACAGCCCAATCAGCATCAGGGTATCCAACAATAGAACTAGTTGTATCATTTGTGTACCAAATACCAAATTTTAGAGTACCCTTAATATATTTAATAATTCTTTTTACACTTAATAAGTGATATTATTTAGGGTTACTTTGATATCTAGCACAGATACACACGGCGAAGTATATGTCGGGTCGAGACGCGGTAAGATACAGCAAACTCCCTATCATACTTCTATAAAGAGTGGGATCAACACTTTTCCCATTATTATCCTTTGAAAGTTTAGTTGAAGTACTCACGATCTGTAGCATACTTGGATTGAGAAATAAAAAGACCATCACTGCATTGTTTTACTTGTAAACCCAGAAAATATTGTAGTTCACCCATTAAAGACATCTGAAATTTTGTATGCATGATATCAGAGAAGTTATCTACTTATTTAGGATGGGTGGAACCAAAAATAATATTGTCCACATATACTTGTGCGCTTAAGACATGTTGATTTTCCTTTCTAACAAACAGCGTTTGATCGCTTCTGCCACGGACAAAGTTGTGAGACACTAAAAAGGTAGACAATCTCTCATACCAAGCTCTGGGAGCTTGTTTCAAGCCGTATAAGTCTTTCTTAAGTCTAAATACGTGGTCCGGGTGTACAGGATTAACAAATCCTTTGGCTTGTTCTATGTGTACTTATTCAGATAAAATTCCATTTAAGAAAGAGGATTTAACGTCCATTTGGAGTAATTTGAATTGCATATGACATGAGATGGCAAGAAGGATACGAACTGATTCCAGACGAGTAACAGGTGCAAATGTTTTGTCAAAATCAATTCCCTCAATGTAGGAGTATCCTTGCACAACAAACCTAGCTTTATTTCTAATGGCCTCCCCATTTTCATTAGTTTTGTTTTTAAAAATCCATCTAGTGCCAATAACCTTCGATTCTTTTGGTCTATGAACAAGATTCCACACATCATGACTCTTAAATTGAATTAGCTCTTCTTGCATAGCATTTATACAAAATGAGTCAGTAAGGGCATCATTAACATTTTTGGGTTCCTCAAGAGAAACAAAATAAGAAAACTGTGCCACTTGTCGAAGTTGGGATCTAGTTCTAACAGGTTATAAAGGATTACCGACAATGGTTTCAGTCGGATGATCTTTAGAAACCCAAGTGGAGACAGAAGGACTCTCAGGTGGAAATGAATCATTATCATCTTGAAGATGAAGGGGTAAAACAGGTTCGTCCTCATCAAATGTTACTGGTTGACTACCACTTCTCCTAACACTCGTATCATCTACAATTACATTAATTGATTCCATAATAGTTTTGGTTATATAGTTGAAAACACGCAAATCCCTACTATTTTGGGAATAACCAAGAAAAAATCCCTTTTCTCCTCGGGTATCAAATTTTTAAAGTTGCTCCCTATCTTTGCAGATATAGCAGATACTACAGAAGGTTTTGAAATATTTCAAGTTTGCTTTTTGTGGAACCATAACTCATAAGAGGTTTCTTTGAAATTTTTCCTGAGGTAGATACGATTAATAATGTGACACGCGTTTTGGACAACTTCTACCCAAAAGTATCTAGGGACATTATTAGCAAATAACATAACCCTAGCCATTTCTTGTAAAGTCATATTTTTACGTTCATCTATACCATTCTGATGTGGGGTTTTGGGAGCGCTAAACTCATGTTTATAGCCATTAGATACATAATACTGATAAATACCAGAGTCCCTGAACTCTTCACCTCTATCACTCCTTATTCGACACACTTGGGTATCCTTCTCATTCTCAATTTTCAAAATGATTCTTAAGAATTAATTGAAGGTATCTGATTTTTGTTTCATAAAGGCTACCCATGTATATCTCGTATAGTCGTCCACTATAACTAGGATGCAAGAGTTTCCAAAGAAACTAGCAGTTCTTAAGGGACCCATAAGGTCCATGTGGATAAGTTCTAGAGGCTTAGTGGTAAGGACATCTTTAACTTTCTTGTGAGGGGATTTACTTATTTTGCTTTCCTGACACGGTCCACATACATGATTAAAAGAAATTTTAAATTTAGGTAAACTTCTAATTATCTCTTGGGAACTCAATCTTCTAAGGTTATCATAATTTTTGTGTCCCAATCTATTGTGCCATAGATCAGAATCCTCTAATTTGGCAACATTACAAGATTCAGAATTGGGGATTACTGTGTAACAGTTTTTTCGGGGTTCTGTTTCCTATTAAAATACAATTACCTTTTTCATCAATAATTTTGCAATCATTTTTAGAGAAGGATACTGAGTGATTGGAGTCACAAAATTATGATATACTTAAGAGATTGGCTTTCAGGCCTTTAACTAAGAGAACATCATGCAGTTCAGGAAGCCCTTCCTCACTCAATGTTCCCTTACCTATGATCTGAGACGAAACACCATCTCCAAACATGACACTACCTCCAAGGAAGTCTGTCTTGTTTTTTAATTTGGTTTCGTTCCTGAGCATATGTTTAGAACATCCGGAGTCCAAATACCATTCAGTTGAAGTGCTTTATGCCTTTAAAGTAGAAATGACAATGTTTCACTTGATCTATGGTAGTAGATCGTCTTTTCTAATCCAAATGATACTAGTTTTAAAAATTTTGTGACCTTTTGGTTTAGAAAAGGTTTGAAGGGTGTTTCTAAATGATTTTTTCTTAGTATGTTACCCTCCCTTTTCTTTTTAGAGTTAGAGTTGTTTGTGTCCTGCCTAGGAAGTACATAAGTATTTCTTGATTTCCTAGAGTTGTTAAAGTTTTAGTAGGTTGGGGTGTATAACCTTTTCTGGAAATATTCATCAAGAGTATGGCCGAAAATATCACAGTAGGAACAGTACTGATGAGTATAGGACTTAACTTTCTTGATAAAGTCTTTTAAAATTATCTTAGATCTATTGGGTATAGTAGTCCAGTCGTCATTAGGTTTAGGTTTCTATCTTTGGTCTCTGGCAGAAGGACAAACGCATTTGGTCCAACTGTCTGGTTTCAACTTTTGATTGTACTGGTTATGTGTTGTTTGAGAGACATTGATACTAGGTTCACCTTTTTGAAAATTTTGAGAAGTTTAGCCTTGTTTTATAAAAGTAACAATGTTAGGAGAAACTTTGGTATTACTTGTATGCACTATTTCTCCAAATCCTAGGACAGACTTATCTTTAGAGTCAAATTTGCTTCCAGTAACAATTTTTTCATAAGTCTTGGTTTGTGTTTCAAAGTGTTGGCATTTTTTAAACACATTTGAAACCTTCTTTTTTAACTCTTCTAGTTCAATAAAGGTTACCTTGTATTTTCATTGAAATTCATGGTTCTTTTGAATCAAAGAATTTATTCTCAAGGTGTAATTCTCAATCTCAATCTCATGAGCAACACATTGGGCAGTATAATCTTCAGTGTTCTTTTTAATGGTTTGGTTAAGTAAATCGAAACGGTCACTTAAGGTTTTTATCATTTTTTTTAGGCGAGCACTCTTCTTAACTGTTTTAGCATATTATTCATGTAAATCAGACAGGTCATCATCAGAACCACTATGTGCATCGGGTGAAGTGTGCCCTATATTTTTGGTAGGTTCATTACTCACGCACACGTTCAATTCGTCATCAACATTCTCACTTTGACTCACACTCAGTTTTTTAGCAATAATAGGAATAGAATTATCAGCAAGATCATTAACAACATCAATAGGCATATCAATTTCATGAACAAGCAAGCATGCATCATCATTATATATTATTTTAGCAAAGAAAGACATGCAGTACCCATTTATCTGGGTTGACTTAGTTTCATCCTCATCAAAATCACTAGAGTCATCCCATGTCTTACACATATTGTCCTTGTTATTGTTATTAAAACTAGTTGGGAATTTACTAGCATAATTACCAAGTTTACCACAACGGTGACACTTAACATCTTTTATGTCAGGTTTAGGTCTGTTGGGGTCATAATTCCTCCTATTGTCATAAGTGTGTTTGGTATTGTCTCTGTCACAAGGTCTGTGGGATTGATTACCTTGATAATTTGATTTGCCTTGTTTAGAGGCTACAGCATTTCTAAATTTCAAATTTTTTTTAAATGCTTACTCATAAGAGCTATTTCATTGTCAAGGTTTTTCAAATCACAGTTTTCAAGATAGTCAGTGTCAAAATCTATAGTATTCAATTTAGGCATTGGCAATTTAGAAGAAAACACAACATTTGAACTAGAGGCTTTATTAGTCTGTCTGGTCAATTGCTTTTTGAAGTCTAGTTCTAATTCTACAGTCCTCAGTTTACTGGTAAGTAATTCAGGAGTCATATTAGGGTCATTCATTTCCTCAATCGCATATCTCATGTTGTCAAATTTAGATGGCAATGACCTTAGAATCTTTGAAACAATTTCCTTTCTACTATAGGTTATACCATTTGCATGAAGTTTTGTAAAAATATCAGTTAACCTTATGTAGAAATCGTCAAAGGATTCATTGTCATTCATAATCAGGGTGTTATATTGATGAATGAGCATTTGAGTTTTTCCAGCTTTGACACGTTCATCACCCTCATGAGCAATGACTAAAGTGTCCCATGCTTCTTTAGACGTAGAACATATGGATAATGTTTTGAATTCATGTTCATTTATGGATATAAAGATGGCATTCTTTCCTTTGTTATTATCTAGAGATAATTTTTTCTCTTCCTCAGTAAATTCACTGAGAAGTTTCTTAATCCTTGTTGGATCAGTGGCTAAAGTAGGTTTAGTAGGATGTTCAAAACCTGTTTTAATCATTTCCCAGCCTTCATCACCAAGGGTTCCTTGAATGAAAGAAATCATTCGCACTTTCCCGTACGAAAAACTGTTTCCATCAAAGAGTGGTGGTCTGGATAGGTTACCTAACTTCTCAAATTTTTCTTCCATATTTAGAAATTTTTCCAGAAAGAAATTTCAAAACAATTTCTCAAGTTTCAGGATCACAAAAGGTGTTCCCGCTCTGAAACCAGTTGAAGAAAAGCTTTAGGGTTAAAATATTTTTTACAAGATTAATAACAAGCTGTTATAAGTTGTGTAAACTCCAAATAAACGTTTGGGCAAAACTCTTTTCGAAAAACACAAGATATGTTATAAAAGACTTTCTGAATGTATGGTTTGAATTTGATAGTTGGTTACCTTCTTTTTAGTTTTTAAGAAAAATCTACTAAAGTTACCAAGCAGTCCCAATCACAACAACCATTAAGAACATTCAAAGAAATAGACACGGGAATTTTAATGTGGTAAAACCCTTAAACAAGGGAAACATCCACGGTGCCCTCTATGGCACAAAATAAAAATCCATAGAATAAAGAATCAAGTTACAACACTTAAGCGAACCACAAAGATCCTAACCTAAGTTCATAATATACCTACTTGAGATTCTTCACTCCAAAGGTAATCAGAATTGGACTAATATTTTCTTGCTGCTTCTTTGCTTTTTTCCTTGATCTCCTTCTCTTTGAATTCTAATTCCGGTAACTCATTCAGAATTTAAGATTCTCGGACATAATCACAGAATCACAGTGTCTAAGTGTTCGTGTGAGATAGTGTTTATGATGTGCTACTACATGCAAACATGCTACTCACCATCTCGAGATTATACAAATAATCCTAATAAATTACAATCAGTTCTAAAATGATAGGTTATTTCTGAATCTTAATTTTTCAAGACAAGACTTCTTGATCTTTTATTTATACACAGATCTCAATGATACCTTGCTCATCAGATGGTTCAAGGTCTTAAACAATTTCAGTATTTTGAAAATATTTTTGAAATTGTAAACCTCCAATTGAGATCCAAATTAGATGATAACTATGAATTTTTTTGTGTGTAGTCGTTGTTGAAGCCAAGTTAATAAAAACCTTAAATACCTACAAAATAATATCAAACTAAAGTGTAGAGCGGTAAATAAGGATGTCAATCCACATCAAGGGGGTAAAGCTAGAGGCAAATTCAATTGTAATTCAATGTCATTTTCTTTTGGGGCGTTTTTTACATTTTCTATTTTTTTTAGCTTTTCAAATATTAAAACAATTTTGGGTGAGAATGTGAATTAACACTAAACTAAAACGAGAGATGAAAACAACTAACTAAAAAGTGACTAAAATGAAAAACAAAGTCTAACACTAAAATAAGAGATAAAGTAAGGTAAATAAATGTGAGAACAATCAAGGAGTGGTACTACACCACAAATTCTAACTATTCTAATTAATTAATTTAATTATTTAAAATTTTCCAAATTAATACCAAAATTACAAATCAACCCTCGTTGCGAGTGTAATTTTAATACTAATCCTTTAGAAAATTAAGTTTAACCCCCCACAACTCTAGAAAATAGATCTACACTCCTTTTAATTAATCACTCGCTAGGATCGATTTATCAAAATTTATGTAAATCTAGAAAATGAATTTTGGAGTTGAAATTCAAGGAATAATACCACACTTAAGAAACTCCTATCTCTAGTTCGAATCTAAGATAGGTATTATAACTTAGAATTTTGATTTTCTCTCGAAAATCATTTACCCTCTCTCGAGGCGTAAATTTAAGGGTGAGGGATCAAAATTAATATTCAAAGGAAATTTTCAAGTAATCAAACTAATTAAATTAAAATAACATCAAATAAGGGTTCACCCAATCCCTTAAAAGGAGATTGAGCTTAACATGATATTAAACATGATAATCAAATAAACTAGGCAATTAAAGTAAAAGTAGAGAAGAGAACAATCAAACCAAATCTCTTTGAGTGAAATTGAACTCCAATCCCTGAATTTGCAATTTATATCCCTCCAATTTGTGTGATGAAACCAAAATTACATCAATAATTACACTCAAAAAATGGATTCTCACTAATTTATTTTTCTCACTAATTTAAAAAAAATAATAAATAAATTCTAACCTAAGAAAAACTAAACTAAAAAATGGTGTTTCTCTCTCAAATTGATATGAAAAAGCCCCTAATTAGGTCTTCAAATGGCCATGTGGTATTCTTTTATATGCACATGGAGCTAAGGGGTTAAATTGGAAAATATACTTGGGTGAGCATGTGGTTTGGGTGTGTCATGGATTGTGTGAGGTAATGAGAGTGTGAGGGAATAAAAATCAGATATGGTAATGGGGTATTTTGGGTATAAGGGTTAAAAGATGTAGTTGGGGGCATTTTGGGTAAAGGGTTTAAAAGAGTTAAAAGACATGTGATGTTAATGCCTTGGTTTTTGCTTTTGGTTTTTGGCATAACACGATTTTGGTTTTGAAGAAATGGGTCTCGGGTAGTTCGGGTTGAAAGGTGGCGGGTTAAGGCAGGTGGCGGCTTAGTGGCTCCGATTTCTGGGCAGGGTCGCGATGGCAGCGGGTTCGGGTTGGTCGTCCTCCGGTGAAAGAAGGGTCGGAGTTGGGGGTTACAGAGATGGTCGGATAATGGATCATCGTCGGGTTGTGGGCGGACTCTGTAGGGCGCGGGTAAGGGGATAGATGGACTGGGGCGAGATGGGTGGATCTCCGTTGGTGGTCGGGATGGTTGCCGACGACGGGGGCTGGTATGGAAGGCCGCCGACGGGTTCAGGTGCGGGGCAGCGAGATGGGTCGGAGAAGTCGGGGGTTTGAGCTCGGGTAGAGCTTGTTTTGATGGGTTATGGTAATGGTTTGGGATTGGGTGTTGGTATTGTGGTGTGTGTTAATGGAGGTCTTATTTTGTTGTTGGGTTTGGCAATGGAGGTTAGTGAGGGGAGAGAGTATGGGTGTAGAAGATGATGTTGGGAGTGATTTAATGTGTGAGGATGTAGGGAGATAGGGTGAGGGAGAGTTGTTTTGGTGTGATGTTGTGTTTGGGGTAATGTGTGTGTGTGTGTGTGTGTGTGTTAGTTTGTATCTTTAGAATAAAATGAAAACTAAACTAACTAAAAAAAACTAACAAAACTAAAAATAATAAAATCAACTAAAAAAATTCTTTATCTATAAAATAAAAGAAATAAAAATAAAAACTCTAATAAAAATAAAAACTAAAGTCCTAAAAAAATTGTCAAATCTAATAAAACTAAAAATAAATGAAATCGTAAAAATAAACTAATCCTAAAAAATAAAACTAGAAAATAATAAAAATAAAATAAAATTACACTAATAAAAATAAAATATAATAGAAAAATAGAAAATAAAACCTAGAAATTATAAATAAATCTAAAATAAACCCTAAAAATAAAAATGACTCAAACTAAAAATCTAAAAAAATTAAAATGGTACGAACTAAACACACACGGGCTTCGGGGTAGGTTTAGGGGCAGGTTTAGGCTCGAGTGAGGTGACGGGGCAAGGTAATTAGCTCCATATTTGTTGTAATTTCTATGATTTGAGCATTTGAACACCGCAACAAGCATTTGACATAAAAAATAAACAATAAAGCGCATAAGACAGTTATTGTCGAGAATTAGCAACTAAAATACGTCTATTGTGAGTATAAAATGTACACTTTTGGGTGCTTAACTCACCACCCCCAAACAGAGCATTGTTAGACCTCGAACAATAAGATAGAGAGAAAGAGAAAGATAAGAAACCAAAAGTGTAGCACTTTCACGGGCACTTGCGATTACACTTAGCATGTGCAACAAGCCTTTAAGCCTATAGGTTACCCTATAAGACGAGTTGTGTCTCGTGAGGGTTTGGAGGGAATGTACCCACAAAATTCTTTATTTAAAAAGATTTATTGAAAGGAAGTCAATCTCTTATTAGACGTAGAATTTTCGCACAATCCATCACGTGAGAAATGTATTTTGGGAAATACAAGATATAATGCATTAAAAAGTTTAGCTAATTAAATACTCAAGGCACATCCTTCTTTGAACTCAACGTGTGTAGTGTGAATCAGTCGAAACGGGTCGAGTATCACAAGAGTAATTCCTAGATTGCCTTCTCGGAATCAACGCTTCAACTTCGAATCTACTAGGTATAACTCTCCGAAACGAACTATAGAGATTAGGGTTAGTGTATCACTATTGTGTGTGAGGAGGTGAGTAAATGTAGGCAAGTCCAAACGTCTCACACACATATAAGAAAGAACATACATTCTAAAAAGAAAGTGATCTCATGAAAGAATGCTAATCACTATAGTGAGAACGTCGAGTTATTCACCACGTTGACTTTCATTTACCCGAATACTTAGGGGAATATATGAATGTTTATGGGTGTGGGAAAAATGATATGGGATATGTGGGGTGAGGTGAGGTAGGATAGGATGGGTGATATGATGGATGATTGATAGATGAGCGAGAAGAGTGTACACGTGAGGAACAAATGTCTTTATTTCAAAATTGACTACTAACTCTCTTTCTTTTTTTCTCTCTTTTTTCCTTTTTTCTCGATTTTTCTTTTTTTCTTTTTCTCTTTTTTTTTTCTATTTTTTCTATTTTTGCTATTTTTCTTTTTCTTTTGTTTTTGTTTTTGTTTTTTCTCACTCTTTTCAAACCAACAATGAAGACATTTAACATTTGGAATGAACGCTCTTTTTCTCAATAATGAAGGATGATATAGAGAATGTGGTGGGGTGTGTATATGAATATGGTAAGGTAATGGTTGAAATGAATGAGAATGTGATATGGGGAAAAACCTAGTGCTAAGGACAAATTTCAAGACACGCGTTTCTTACAATTCGAAAGTGATGTCGTTCTTAGTGATCAAGCCAAAATTTTAATGAAAAATAATGAGATCATATAACAATTAAAGTGCGGACCCAAAGAAAGTTGAATCAACTTGTCATTTGTGATGTCCCTATATAGAGAACACCTAGGGTTTGCTTTTGGTGCTTTAGCTATATAGGACTTCATCTAGTTGGACTTGAATTTTGACAGAATATTTTTGTAATTTAGGATTGCGTGTCCCCATATCGACTCCAAGCACTCCTTGTCCATCTATATCAAATGAGCACTCAATTCAATCTGCGATCTCCGAAAAAGGTACTTTTCAGTTTCTATGGCGCATAGGATTCTTTTCATCGTAGGACATGACACCACGGTGCATGTGCATGTCGTTTATCATATCTTATGATATTATTTGGTTTCGTCATATCATTTTTTTTGTTCAATATCTTAAATTGAAGATTTTATGAAAGTAAATAATTTTGTGAAAAATAAATTTTCAACACAAAATATTTCTTTTAATAAAATTTTCAAAATAAAATATTTGAAGTTTAAAATAAAATTCTTTATCCGTGCGTATTAACATAGGTTGGTCAATCTGCATGTGCGTGCCATTGATACTTATATCGTGTATCATTTTTTTAACATGAGTATGCTTTATGTTATGTGCGTGTTATTTTTTTGGGCCTTTATATGTTAATTCATGTATACGCTTGTACATTATTTTAAATATATATGGTATGTATAGTTGTTGGATTAAACCCTGAACACCTGTTATTGTTTTGACCATTTAATGGTCTTTGGCAGTTGGCGTCCCATGCCTTAGCAAGCGATGTGACCTTAGCAGGTCATCGCTTATGCCATGCCGATTTGTCCCCTTACTCGATTTGACCCCCCGTTACTGTTGACGTGTTGGGTTGTAACTATAGCATATGAGTGGCCCCATAGCTGTTACCTTATATTAATATAATTGGTTATAGCTTTTTGTCATAGCCTAATAGGACTTTAAGTTGGCCGATTTCACTCTTGCTTTAGGCCTGCAGGAATTGACCATTGTAGGACTTTTAAAGATCTTAGCTGTCAATCTTTTGTACCGAGTTGTTTTACTCATGACAGCTCACGGTTTTTTCCGCTGATTTTGTATCAAACCACTTTTGGTTTTCAAATTTTTGCCAAACGATGTCGCATGTTTTATTTGGTCTTACAGAAAATGGTTTTCATTTTTCAAAACGACGCAGTACCACTTTTGTCATAACGGTAATATTTCCTTTGAGTTTTTGATACGCGGTTAGTTTTTACAGCTGGCATTATTCTTTTAAAATGACTGTGTTTTATAAAACCATCTGATTCTTGAAACTGTTAGTTGGTTACAGCTGTACACTACGTGTCACATTTTAAGCATTACTTTTTGTGTTTCTTGCTTGACCGTAAGATCTATTTGTTATCAATGGTCTGTGTTGATTTAAATCAATCCTTGTGAAACCTTTTTCACCAGTCAGATTGGTTCTCTCTTGGCTATAAATACAGACCTTGTGTCTTCATTTTAAAGACCCCGAGAAAATTCTTTTTTGGGCAGAAATTCTGTCAAAATTATTTTTGAGAGAGAGATTAGACACCAACACTTTTCAGAGATAAGTTTTTGTGTGTTCTTCAAAAGCCATTACTGAGTCTCAAAACCTTGTTGTGGATTCAAGAATGGACAGTAGTTTCTAAACTCAGAATCTCTGCATCTCCAAATCGGTTGATTTTTCATTTTGAAAAATCGTGTTGTGAGTATCTCTATTATTGTTCTTGTTTTATTGTAATTTCAGACTTGTTATCTGTTAGATCTAAAGTGTTTGTGTAAGTATTGTGCTGATATATATTTTATAAACACTACACACAAGAACAACTGGTAGTGATCTTAGTTCAATTAAAACACTTTGTTTTAAATCCAGTTTTCAGGAAATCTGATTTTCAATCAAGTACAATCGATTCTAGGTTTAGATAATTAAACCTATTTCGTTTTGTGGACCTTTTCCTATAATAAGGATAACCTGAAGAGAACTACCTGAACTTGGAAGCGTGACCTTGGACTAAACAAATTTATACCTGAATATTTGACCAAGGACTTGGACTGAGAACAAGAACATATTGGACCTAATCAAGAATTTAAACCCATTGGACTGATTAAAACTAAAAGTGAAAATAGATTAAAATATTTTTAATCTAAATTCTAGTATAAACAGTTGGTTTTATTTCTGACTGCATGCTTGATATGCTTTATTCCTTTTCAGTCTAAAATACATTTGTGTGAATGTGATATCTTGCTTGTTTAAGTGATATTCAGGAATTGTTTCATATCATATCACTCACACATATTATGTCACGTTATAATCACGTAGACACATTTTTTAATGTCAATATCTGAACAAGTCTAGAAATGGAAAAGAAAGCTTTTCAAAACTGATTTTAAAGTCAAGAAGACTTGACTTGATTTGAATGGCATAAGACTTGCAAAGATATATATAGGTGATATAGTCTGTTGCACTGCATTCTGTGTTTATTCATTTAAGTGTGGGTGTGTATTCATATAGGATAGTACATCACACACAAACACTTCACTAGAAAATAAATAATAGGCACTGAGCCAACCTGCGCTTAAAGAAGTTAGAGGGGAGGCTGAGACGTGTAGAAAGAAAGAGAAAGCGAGGACAGTTTAAAGAGAGAACATAATAAGCAACCAGACTAGAGTCTTGGTCGAGTGGGGTAATGGCTAGATCTTTCTTCTTAATTTGTCGAGTTTGTTGTTTGTAAATAGTCCCTATTGATTTATTGTTTTAGTAGAAGTAGACTAGGTGTCTCCTAGAGGAGTCTATCGTTTTTCCCGGGGAAGGGTTTTTGCGACGTAAAATAAACACAGTGTGGTGTATATTGTTTGTATATCACCTCACATTAAAAAGTAGGCTTAACTAAATAGAAACTCGCCTAAAATTGAATTGGTTATTATTTTTTTGTAAATCACCTTGATTTAACAAGATAATAATTTGGATTGTTAATTAACTTTGAAAATCAAATTCATTTTCATAAAGTTAACAAATCAAGTGAAAGTTTAATTTGGTCCCCTTTGCATCATTCATATAAACTTGTAGGTATTAGGGGTTTATTCGGCATATAAGTTTACTTCCGCACGAAAAGTCTATTGCAGCCGCACTCTCAAGTGGTATCAGAGGTAGACTTTAAAAAGATCTTTTTCTAAAACTTTTGTCAAACTCGTTTTACCTTGTTAACTATGGATGATTCAAGTTAATTACTTAGGCTTGGTAATTTTAGTAGACCTCCTATTTTTAATGGCTCAAATTTTTCATACTAGAAAATCAGAATGGTTGCATTTATTCAGGGCACTTTAGGGGATAACGTGTGGGATTTAATTGAAAATGGTTATAGACACCCCACTACTCCTATAACAGAAGGCAGCACTATCTTTAGAAAACTTAAAACCACTGAATTGAATGTCGATCAGAAAAAGATAAGCAATTTCAATAATAAGGGCAAGAATACGATTTTCATGAGTGTGAGTGAAAATGAATTGAAACGTATATGTCACTGCACTACCAGTAAGGATTCTTGGGATACTTTAGTAATAGCACATGAAGGCAATGCTAGGGTAAAAAGAAGCAAAACACAAATGCTTATTCAACAGTACAATATGCTTGTTATGAAAGATAACGAACCATTTGATGATTTCTATATGCGTTTGGCTGATATTATTACCCAATTGCATGCTAATGATGTTGAGTACACTGGTCAGGAAGTGTGTGCTAAGATTTTGAGGTCCCTTGCTCCTAGGTTTGATCATAAACGTTATATCATTGAAGAAATGAATGATCCTTCTCTCACCCCTGAATTGCTTAGCTCTAAATTGAGAACTATGGAACATCTTTTAGGAAGACTCTTACTTCTTATGCTAAAAATGATCTGACTAATTCTTCTAAAGTTGCGTTTAAAACTGCCTGTCCTAATAAATTCAAACATAAGGTAGTTAAGCAACAATCTGAGTCGGATAATGATTCTGATGAGGAGTCGGATGACATTGATAAGATTGACAATCAACTTGCACTTATGTCTTCTTAATTTAAGAAACTTTTGAAGCATAGAAATTCTATTGCTAAAAGACGTATGCAAGAGAATAATCAGTCTCGTCAATCCAATCGGCCCCATAACAGATTTTCTAAAGTAAAGTCTAATCATGATAGTTCTACTAGTAAGGTTGATAAATCGAAAATGGCTTGTCACAGTTGTGGTAAACTTGGACATTTCATTGTTGAATGTAGATCCAAACCACAGTCAAAGTATCCTAAAAATCTCAAGGCAAACATTAAAAAAACTTGGGATGATTCCTCTGATACTGAATCAGAAGAAGACCAAGCTGAATCTGAATCAAATTACCTTGCGTTTTTCGGAGAAGTTTATGACTGCTGTGGAGATGTATATCTAGCTGGAATGTATGATTCTGAAGATAATTCTGATTCTGATGAAGTGTTTGATTTAATTGATGCTGCTAAATCTTTATTAGCTAGTCAACCATCTATGCTAGAATTAACTGCTCCATTTGATGTCAAACGTGCATATTTGTGTGATACTAAATCTGAAGATCACAACAATTCACACACTGACACGGAGAATATTGAAAATTTTGTTGCCTATGATGATTATGCTGAATTGTATGTAAGGACCTTGCAAAATAGACAAGAATTATCTAATCTGGTTAAATTTCTTAGTGAGTCCTTAGAGAATCAATATAAGATAACTCAACAAAATTCTGTGGAAATGTGCAATGTCAAAATTGATTTTGAAAAATAGTCACTTGAATTTAAAATTCAGATTACGACTTTAAATGAAAATCTGACTTCTTTAGAAGACAAATATAATGCTGCACTTTTGCAAGGTGAAAAGTCTAAAGAAGTTTGTGAAACTGCTTTTAAAATGTGTCGTAGTCGTGACATAAAATTCGTTGACCTTGAAGAATTGATTGCTGTCCAACGTTATCATGGTGATACGAGAGGGTTTGGTTATGATGGTCCTATTACGGAAATAAATGATTTTTCCAAACCAGTCCTCTTCGTTAAGGCCAAAGAAGAAATGGCTCTTCCGTTGGAAAGCAAGTCAAATGAAAAGGCCAAAGGAAAACAAGTTTTAATCGAAAATGATTTTGAAAGTGACATTGATTACTTCATTGAAAATTTTGTTGATGCATCTTCTTCTAGATACTGTCCCCCTGCTAAGAGACTTTCTAGACATGTTGTGTCCAATTATTTTAAGAAATCTGAAACTTGCTTTGTTAGAAAACATCGTAATTCTGGCCTTCCTACGTCTAATAAATTCTGCACTATTTGTGATTTTTTTGGACACCAAAACTTTGAGTGCTAAAGGTTTCCAAAGAAAAATGATAATTTTTTCTTTAACCCCAAAAGTGGGAGATTTGGTTATAAAATCTCAAATCGCAATGTGTCATTTCGTTATTTTAGTAAGCATAGAACTTGGACCAATCACAAATCAAAACAATTTGGTAAATCCTTTTTCAGATCCAATATTTTGGCACAAAACAAATTTAAAACGGTGCCTATTTGGATCATATCTAATGATCTAAGACCCCAGCTAAAACATTCGAATTTAAAATATTTTGTAGTCTTGACAACCCTACGCTGTGAGATGCATAGTGTTGGTTGGTATTTAGACAACGGATGTTCACGTCATATGACGGGTGATATTACCAAACTAAAGGATGTTGTTCATTATAAAGGTGGAAACGTTACCTTTGGTGATGGTAAGACCTCCCAAGTCATTGGCAAAGGCATTCTTAATGAAGAGGGCTTACGTAATGTTAATGATGTGTTATTAGTTCAAGGAATGAGAGCTAATTTACTTTCTATCAGTCAGTTTTGTGATAATGGTTGCCAAGTTAAATTTTCAAAAACCTCTTATGATGTTTTGACCAATACTGGAGAAGATTACATTAAAGGCAATCGTACCACGGACAACTGTTACAAAGCTTCTAGCTCCTTGTCTTGTAATGTAGCTCTTTTAGATGATTCTGACTTATGGCACAATAGGTTGGGACACATCAGTTTTGATACCTTAAATCGGTTATCATCACAAGACCTTGTTAGAGGCCTACCTAAAATAAAGAAATGCCCCTCTGCTGTTTGTGGTCCATGTCAAGTGGGTAAGATCACCAAATCCCCTCACAAAAAGGTTAAAGACATTAACACCACTGCACCTCTTGAACTTCTCCACATGAATTTAATGGGTCCAACCAGGACTGTTAGTTTAAATGGAAATTCTTATATCCTTGTTATTATGGATGATTTATCTCGATTTACTTGGGTAGCTTTCATGAAAGCTAAGTAAAAAACATTTAACAATTTTTTGAAAATTCTGACTCGTATAGAAAATGAGAAAGACACCCAAGTAACCCGAATTCGAAGTGATAGAGGTGGTGAGTTTAAAGAAACTGGTATCATTGAGTATTGTGAGGCTAATGGTTATTCTCATGAGTTTAGTGCTCCAAAAACTCCTAAACAAAATGGGGTTGTTAAAAGGAAAAACCGAGTTATACAAGAAATGGCTAGAGTCCTTATTCATGCTAAAAATTTACCTCTATACTTTTGGGAAGAAGCTTGTATTACTACGATTCATATTATCAATCGTGTATATCTTAGGAAGAATACCAAAATGACCCCTTATGAATTTTCGTTCAACAAAAAGCTCAATGTTAAATATTTTCATACTTTTGGCTCCATTTGTTATGTTTGCAAGGATCGCGATAATCTTTCTAAATTTGAAGCCAAAGGCGATAAATCCATTTTTCTTGGCTATTCTCAGAATAGTAGGGCTTTAAGAGTTTTCAACTTAAGAACCAAATCCATTGTAGAGTCCATTAATGTTGTTGTAATTGATAACAATATTGAACCTGTTAGTAAAGATACACCTGTAGAAACTGATTTGGATATAAACATTTTAAATGATTCAGTTTTGACAGAAGATGAATCTTTACCAGCACCAACCCTTTCCGTGCCTAACTGGGTTTCGAAAGATCATCCCTCCGCCAAAGTTGTGGGTAATATTCATGCGCCTATGATAACTAGAAATCAGTTACGTTAAGTAGATCATATGGCTGCTTTTGTATCCCTTGTGGAACCAAAATCAGTAAATGAGGCACTTAGTGATTCATATTGGATTGATGCGATGCAAGAGGATCTAGATCAACTCACGGATCATGACGTATGGTATTTAGTTCCAAGGCCCAAGGATATCAAAGTAATCGGTACAAAATGGATTTTCAAAAACAAGATCGATGAAAAAGGGATAGTCACTCGAAATAAGGCTAGACTAGTAGCACAGGGTTATTCTCAATTAGAAGGAATAGACTGTGACGAGACGTTTGCCCCGATTACTCGTCTTGAATCAGTGAGATTGCTTCTAGCTGTTGCTTGTCATCTACAATTTAAGCTTTTTCAAATGGACGTTAAATCTGCTTTTCTAAATGGTATTCTTTCCGAAGAAGTATACGTTGAGCAGCCCAAAGGTTTCCAAGATCCCAAACTCCCTAATCATGTTTATAGACTTAAAAAGGCTTTATATGGTTTAAAATAGGCCCCTCGTGCTTGGTATGAACGCTTGACAGCTTTTCTATCTTCACATGGGTTTGTTAGAGGAGGTGTTGACCAAACTCTTTTTGTTAAGAAATCTAATAAAGATGACATTTTGATTGCTCAAATTTATGTAGATGACATTATTGTTGGGTCAACCTCACCAAATGAAGTTAAACCGTTTTCAAAAGACATGAGTAGTGAATTTAAGATGTCACTTATGGGGGAGTTACAGTATTTTCTAGGACGTCAAATAAGACAGCGAAGTGATGGCCTATTTATTTCTCAATCCAAATATGATAAGGATTTACTTGTTAAATTTGGACTTGAAAATGCTAAAATTTCATCTACACCCATGGCTCTAAAGACTAAATTGTCTAAATCTGATGGTGGCCCAGATGTAGATCCCACTTTATACCGTAGCATTATTGGTAGTTTATTATACTTGACTGCTTCTAGACCTGATATTCAATATGCTGTTTGTATTTGTGCACGGTTTCAATCTAGTCCAAAAGAGTCTCACCTCACTTGTGCTAAAAATATTTTAAAATATGTCAAAGGCACAATTGAGTTTTGTAAGGACAATTTGTCCATCTTTATGTATATGTTATGTCATACGCCGTTACAAGATTGATGGTTGAAAAGATCACATCGTCATCAACGAAATCCGAAATCCGAAGATCAAAAGAAGAAGGAATCTGGAAATAGTCAGCCGGACCGGTCCGCCCCAAAATAAAAAGAACCGATCCGACTGCGGACCGATCCGCCCAGAACCGGACCGGACCGCCTTGCAAAATGAGTCCAGAGAGCACCAAACCGATTGCGAACCGAATCGGCTTCAAATTAAAAGAACCAATCCTCCATCGGACCGATCCGCCTGAGGCCCGGACCAATCCGCCCTGGATAAACTCTGCCAGATCGTGTAGCAGATTTTTTAGGGTTTTGACTCCTTATTTAAACCACGATCAGTAGTTGGTTTCCATAAGACTTTCCCACGTTTTTCAGAGCATATGAACCCTAAAGTCTTCACCTATTGAGTCCTATGATTCTAGGTTTTTAGATTCACACATCTTCCATATCTATGTGAATCAAGTTTGGTAACCCAAGAACACCATTGTTGTTGTTCAACCCTTGTGAAGTGGACCGCTTCTTCCTCTTCATTGCAGCCCTACTGGAAAAGGATAATTCCAGCCGCGACTACAGAATCCGATACCTGAGGGTAATTCTTAGTCAACTTGTATTTTCATTGTAATCCGATTATAAGCCATTTTCTTACAAATTATAGTGAAAATAAATGGTTTTGCCCCTGTGGGGGATTTTTCCTCAATTATGTGTGTTTGAATAACTCGTGCATGATTTCATATTGTTTCATTCACACCTAGTTGCATGTTTAGGGTTTGTTTGGGTTAAAAGGTGTTTTAAATATAATTTGATCTTAATTGAACGCAAGCGCCAACTCTTTCAAATTGGTATCAGAGCCGGTTACGCTAATCTATCGCGTATTCCTTTTTCCGCAAAATTTTTCTAAGATATCAATTTTCCAAAAAAAAAACAAAAATTGATTTTTGAAAAAGTGCGTGTTCAAATGGAGAAGTCATATTATAAAATGCCTATTTTTTACGGGACAAATTATGCTTATTGGAAAGACCGTATGAGGTCGGCTTTTAGCCATTGATGAACGTGTCTGGATTTTGGTTGAACGAGGGTGGACTCCTCCCACCGTGACTGTTGATAATGTGACCAACTTGAAACCTGACATTTCTTGGACTGATGAAGAATTTAAATGGTCATCTTTTAATTCTAAGGGTCTAAGTGCTATTTCTGGGTCTGTCACACCTGATGAGTTCAAACGCATAATGACGTGTACCACGTCAAAAGAGGCATGGGATGTTTTACAACTCACCCATGAAGGAACTAATGCTGTGAAAGAGTCTAAGTTGCAAAACTTGACAACTCAATTTGGAACAATCACCATGCATGATTCTGAATGCTTTGATGAATTTTATGCTAGACTTTCTGACATTGTGAATACTAGTTTTAATCTTGGTGAACATATTCTGAATGCTAGAGTTGTTAAAAAGATTCTTCGTTCTTTGCCTAAGCGTTTTATCCCTAAAGTCACTGTGCTAAATTCTATGGGTAATTTAAATACGCTAAAATTGGAAGAACTTGTAGGAGATTTGCAAACTTATGAAATTGATATGTTCCCTAAAAATGCTAAATCTAAAGATAAAGGAATTGCACTTAAAGCCCAAGATAGAAGGAGTGAGGGGTCAGCTAGAAAGAGGGTAGAGTCATCTAGAAAGAGAGAGACTGAGACGTCAGATTCTGAGTGCGATTTTGACTTAGATAATTTGGCTCTTTTCCCAAAAAATTTCAAGAGGATTCTCAAATTTAAGAAAAATGGCAATTTTAAAGATAAAAAGAAATTTGAGAAAAATAAGTTTGAAAAGAAAAATGAAAAGGATTCCAAAAATCCTCCTCTGAAAGAAAGTGAGAGATGTTTTGAGTGCGATGGTAGGGGTCATAGAGCCTTTGAGTGTGCCAATCGTCTGAATAGAGAGAAAGGGAAAGCTGTCCTTAATGCTACTCTTAGCGACGACAGTGAGGTCGAGACGGTGGATTCAGGAGATGAATCACCGCATGAGTGTAACTTCACCGCATTCATGGCCAGTCATGTGAGAACTCCTAGCTCTCCTCACGACGATGAGGATGATGCTTCACAGGGACACCTCGACAGTGAAATCGATGTGAGTGAGGGGGAGGATGATTCAAGTGAGAGCGAGAGTGATATTCAACGCGCATACGTTGAGTTGTATTCTGAGTCTTTTAAAACTAAAAAGAGAAACAAAGCGTTAGTTCTTAAGATCACCGGCTTAGAGGAAGATTTAAGAAAAGTGAGAGAAAGAGAGTTCTCCACTTGCACCGCCCTGAGAGAGAGAGATTCTACATGTGTCGAGAATGAGAATTTGTTTAGAGAGAGAGAGAGTGTATTAGAGAAAGAGAGAGGGGACTTGATTAAGCAAGTGGCTAGTCTTACAAGTCAGCTCCATTCCTCCGTGGAGACTCGGAAGAAACTTGAAGCCCTTGTTGCCCAGCTGACTCATGATCTTGAGAAAGCACGGGAATTCAAGGTACAAATCGAGGACAGATCTGGGAAGATGGGAAAGATGCTCCTCGGTCCCGCTTTAGGTTTTGGTGATCGTCAAGGAATTGGATATGATGGTGCCTCCACGTCCCAAATTTCACCTGGACCAGTTCCTGAGTTTACTACAACTCCTTATGGTCACCGTAAAAAACCTCGAAGGAGAGTTCGACCAAGAAAAGTAAACCAAGGTCCGCCTTTGACTGTGCTCTTTTGTACTTATTGCAAAAGAAAAGGCCACCTTAGGGAATCTTGCTATAGTATGGGTCGGACACGACGTACTACTGCTCCACCACGTCATACTGATGAGTTTTCTAGTCTGAGAGAGCGAGTTGAGTTCTTAGCTGCCACGACTCAGAGTTTGATGAAAGAATTCCGACGGATGTCTTCGCCGTTAGTGAATGCTTCTCACATTCCAGCTAAAATCAACAACAACAAAGGCAAACAAAAGGTCATCTCTTCTTGGGTGCCTAAGAAAGATAAAAAGGCCTTTGTTGTTCATGTTGCTCTCAAAGCACATAATACCTCACAGTGGTATTTTGATAATGGGTGCTCCAGACACATGACAGGTGATGACTCATTTTTTACGACTCTTGAGGACTATAAGGATGGCAGAGTCACCTTTGGAGATGGGAGTAAGTCTAGCATTATAGGACGAGGTACTATCGAGTTACCTGGTTTTCCTAAGCTAGAAAATGTTTTGTACGTCAAAGGTTTGAAAGAAAACCTTCTCAGCATTAGCCAGCTGTGCGACACTGACTTTGCAGTAAAGTTTGACCGGGACGCGTGTAAAGTCTATAATCAAGCCGGTAAACTTTTGATGCAAGGGGTGAGGATCGAGGATAATTGCTATGGGACTAAGCCCACATCCTCACTTGTCTGCAACAGCGCCACGATCACTCCTATGGATCTGTGGCACCAACGTCTAGGTCACGTGAACGTTAGAGATCTTAATCGTTTATCTAAAAAGGACCTAGTACGTGGCTTACCATCTCTTGGAAAGTCAACTTCGACCGTTTGTGGACCCTGTCAGTTAGGAAAACAAATTCGTAGTCCTCATAGGAAGTTACATTCCATTAACACCTCTCGTGTTCTGGAGTTGATTCACATGGATCTTATGGGTCCCACTCGTACTGAGAGCCTAGGTGGTAAGAGGTACATCCTCGTGATGGTAGATGATTTCTCCAGGTACTCCATTGTAGGTTTTCTGAGAGAGAAATCCGATGCTGTAGAATTTTTAACGACCAAGTGCCGTGTCATGCAAAATCAACACGGTGTCACTATTAACAGAATACGTAGTGACAACGGCACTGAATTTAAGGAAGCAAAAGTGGATTTGTAGTGTGATAGCCTTAGGATCAAACATGAGTTTTCTGCTGTGAGAACTCCTCAGCAAAATGGGATTGTTGAGAGAAAGAATAGAACGATCCAAGAAATGGCTAGATCTATGCTTCTAGGTCGTAAAGTTTCTAAGAGATTTTGGGCAGAGGAAGTGTCTACTGCATGCCACACGGTGAATAGGGTGTATCTGCGTCCACACACACTTCAGACTCCATATGAGTTATGGACTGGCAAGAAGCCCAACCTGGCATATTTCCGTATTTTTGGGAGTAAATTCTACATCCTACGGGATAGAGAGAAATTAGGAAAGTTCGACTCCCGGAGTGACAAGGGAATATTTCTAGGATATTCATCGAATAGTAGAGCGTACCGGGTGTTTAACCTGAAGAGCTCTAAGATTATGGAATCAATAAACGTCACCGTGCAAGATAACGAACCTCCGACGATTATTGATCCTAATCTTCAGTGTGAGGATGAGGATTGTTCTGACAGTGATTTACCTGTTTCTCTCTCACACTCTGTGGATCCTACTCCTGTATTAGGGGACACACCTGCTTGGGTTCGCAAGAGTCATGACCCTTCTGCCATTGTTGGTGATCCCACTCTAGGGGTCAAGACTCGTGCTCAGCTAGAGAACGTTGTTAGCCATCTTTGCTACACGTCCAAAGTCGAGCCCAAGAACCAAAAAGAAGCTCTCAAGGATGAACACTGGATATCTTCTATGCAGGATGAGTTGCTTCAGTTTAAAAAGAATAATGTCTGGGAATTAGTCCCCCGACCTAGTGAGACTAATGTGATAGGTACCCGGTGGATTTTCAAGAACAAAATGGATGAAAATGGTACCATAATCCGAAATAAGGCTAGGTTGGTCGCTCAAGGCTACACACAGATAGAGGGTGTAGACTTTGGGGAGACATTTGCTCCTGTTGCGAGGCTTGAGTCCGTCCGTCTTCTACTCGCCATCACATGTCATCTGCGCTTCAAGGTATCTCAGATGGATGTCAAGAGTGCCTTTCTGAATGGAATTCTACAGGAGGAGGTTTTTGTGGAACAACCAAAAGGGTTTGAAGACCCTCAGCACCCTGAGCACGTCTACTATCTGAGGAAAGCCTTGTATGGTTTGAAGCAAGCACCCCGTGCTTGGTACGAGAGGCTTACTTCCTATCTCTTAGCTCGTGGCTTCAAGAGAGGGGGAGTAGATATGACATTGTTCGTCAGGAGAGATGACGGTGCTATTTTGGTTGCCTAGGTCTATGTGGACGACATAGTCTTTGGATCCACATGCTCCCAGCATGCTCACCATTTTGAGAAGGAGATGAAAAGTGAGTTTGAGATGAGCATGGTGGGTGAGCTCACATTCTTCCTTGGTCTCCAGGTTCGTCAGCTAGAGGATGGGATGTTCATCTCTCAATCCAAGTATGCTAGAGACCTAGTGAAGAAATTTGGTTTAGACTCCGCTAAGCATGCCCGTACACCTATGAGTACCTCTACCAAGCTTAGTAAGGACACTTCAGGCAAGGACGCAGAGCAAACCTTATATCGGAGTATGATAGGTAGTCTTCTCTACTTGACTGCCAGTCGTCCCGACATCGCCTTTAGTGTTGGAGTCTGTGCGCGATATCAGGCATCCCCAAAAGAGTCTCATTTACTTGCTCTAAAATGTATTATTAAATACGTGAGTGGGACTCTCTCATACGGTATTTGGTATTCCTTTGATACCGATGACCGTTTGTCCGCCTATTCGGATGCCGATTGGGCTGGGGATGTAGATGGATGTAGGAGCACTTCTGGTGGGTGTTTCTATTTTGGTTCTGTTCTTGTCTCCTGGCTGATCAAGAAGCAAAATTCCATCTCTTTGTCCACTGCGGAGGCTGAGTACATAGCCGCCGGGAGTTTTTGCACACAACTCTTATGGATGAAGCAAATGCTGGAGGATTATGGGATATCACAGGACACCATGACCATTTCCTGTGATAACACGAGCGCGATATACATATCCCGCAATCCAGTTCAGCATTCGCGCACAAAACACATCAGGATACGTGAGCACTTTATACGTCAGTTAGTTGAAGAAAAAGTCGTATCCCTGAGTTTTTTTCCCACCGACCGTCAGTTAGCCGATATTTTCACGAAACCTTTAGATGCCCTTAGATTTGAGATTCTTAGGAAATCTTTAGGGATTTGCACAGTTGACTGAGGGGTTGGTCTATGTCTAGAATAGGATGCTTCTTCATGTTCATATCATATGCTTTCTATTGCTAGTCTGTTTTATATGTACCATTGCTTAGTTGTACAGCTTTGTTTTATTCTTGTTGCTTTTGATATTCCTTTTGAAAAATACAAAAAGATTTTCCTTTAAAAAAAATGAAAATTTTGAGAAAAAGCACAAAAAGATTTTATTTTGATAATATTTTTTGAAAAAGGCCAAAAAGATTTTTTTGTTTTTTCACCTTTTATGGATGAGCATTTAAGTTAGCCAAGTCACAATTTCATTCCATATATCCATGTGACTG
Source organism: Sambucus nigra (assembly GCA_949130495.1). Lineage (NCBI taxonomy): Eukaryota > Viridiplantae > Streptophyta > Magnoliopsida > Dipsacales > Adoxaceae > Sambucus > Sambucus nigra. The sequence goes on from OX422211.1 coordinate 443,793,012, forward strand.
TTTGACAGACATTTGAGAGGCTACATCATTTCATCCATGGGCTTTACATTGATTGGAGTCTTTGAGATGTAATTAGTGATATCGTCCTACATGTTTGACTCCTATATCCTTTATTGCACACATGCACGGCTATATTTGATTATTGCACTTATCTATCTCATGTTGGCTTGCGTGTTTTCATCTCAATCATGTCTATACAATGTAAAATATGCGATAAAACTTGACAAGATTGGAATGCATGTAAAAACCATTTTGGTGAGACTGTGTCTTTTTGTATAACGGGGAGGGGCTGCGAAAGGTAATCATATATCCTTTGCGCCAAAGCCACCGTTAAAAAGGACCTAAAAATGGAGGAATTTTAATATCCGGGGTCCTAAGAGGTTAAAAGAGCCCAAAAATTTACAGGCAATAAAAAGCAATTCATGCCAAATATGGGCCACTTAGGTTTCACCATCAATTCTCCAAAGTTTGAGAATATAGAATGCCTCTATTCAAAATTATATCTGAGGGAATTTGGTTGGAGCATATAAACGGGTTTGCACTTCCTTGAAAGTCCTGAAAAAGCATAAAATCATTTTGGACGTTATTGGTGTGACAATCATTTTGAGCTTTGATTTGTTGATTTGATTGAGTCAATATCTTATATTGTCATTATTTTACACCAAAGGAAGCATTTGAGTTCATTCGCTAGGAATATCCAATATTCATCGTGCACATATGTCATGTTTGTATGCATTAATTTTCCTATCGAATTTGATCACACCACTTCATTTACGCTATCTTCGACTTGGTTGCTTTGTGTTCATTCATGGTGTGGTTTTATCCCAGTGTCACCCCGCTCTTACTTATTTGATTTATTTCTCTCATTTGTCTATTTGGGGACATCATAAAAAGGGGGAGAATGAGTTATCTAATTATGGGGGAGAATTGAAATTTGAGTTTGCTCATAAATTGATATATATATATATATATATGTTTATCTCATCATTTCAAACTCGATATGTCACTTGGGGTATTTTGCTTTATCTCATGTGTGTAGGTACATCCTTGATAATCCCATGATACACACCCTGATGAGAAAAGCGTGAAGATTCCTGAAGAATTGAAGAACAAACGATGCAGCCTTAGTCATATGTACCTCTTTCCGTTTTGGGTTCATGGAAGGGTAGATCTGTATAGGCATTGTTCATACTTGATAATTCGGATTTTTTATGTTTGTTCCGGCATAGACATAGGGGGAGATTTGTAAGGACAATTTGTCCATCTTTATGTATATGTTATGTCATACGCCGTTACAAGATTGATGGTTGAAAAGATCACATCGTCATCAACGAAATCCGAAATCCGAAGATCAAAAGAAGAAGGAATCTGGAAATAGTCAGCCGGACCGGTCCGCCCCAAAATAAAAAGAACCGATCCGACTGCGGACAGATCCGCCCAGGACCGGACCGGACCGCCTTGCAAAATGAGTCCAGAGAGCACCAAACCGATTGCGAACCGAATCGGCTTCAAATTAAAAGAACCGATCCGCCATCGGACCGATCCGCCTGAGGCCTGGACCGATCCGCCCTGGATAAACTCTGCCAGATCGTGTAGCATATTTTTTAGGGTTTTGACTCCTTATTTAAACCACGATCAGTAGTTGGTTTCCATAAGACTTTCCCACGTTTTTCAGAGCATATGAACCCTAAAGTCTTCACCTATTGAGTCCTATGATTCTAGGTTTTTAGATTCACACGTCTTCCATATCTATGTGAATCAAGTTTGGTAACCCAAGAACACCATTGCTGTTGTTCAACCCTTGTGAAGTGGACTGCTTCTTCCTCTTCATTGTAGCCCTACTGGAAAGGGATAATTCCAGCCGCGACTACAGAATTCGATACCTGAGGGTAATTCTTAGTCAACTTGTATTTTCATTGTAATCCGATTATAAGCCGTTTTCTTACAAATTATAGTGAAAATAAATGGTTTTGCCCCTGTGGGGGATTTTTCCTCAATTATGTGTGTTTGAATAACTCGTGCATGATTTCATATTGTTTCATTCACACCTAGTTGCATGTTTAGGGTTTGTTTGGGTTAAAAGGTGTTTTAAATATAATTTGATCTTAATTGAACGCAAGCGCCAACTCTTTCAAGTTTGGAATTTGGTATACCAATGACTCTTCTTGTGAGATAATTGGTTACTCGGATGCGGATTCGGGAGGTAGCACAGACGATTGTCGTTCCACCTCGGGTGGTTGCTATTATTTAGGACAGAATCTCGTTGGATGGTCTAGTAAAAAGCAAACTAGTGTAACTTTATCAACTGCTGAATTTGAATATGTTGCTGCTGGTGCGTGTTGTGCTCAACTAATTTGGATTAAAAAAATGCTATCTAATTATGGTATAGTTCAGTCCAAAGTTCACCTTTATTGTGATAATTACAGTGCTATTTGCATTGCCAAAAATCCTGTCCAGCATAGTAGGACTAAGCACATTAACATAAGGCATCATTTCATTAGAGAATTGGTTGAATCAAAAGAGCTTGTAATTGAACGTATTCATACTGAAAATCAACTTGCGGATCTGTTCACAAAACCTTTAGATAAATCCCGGTTTGAAAAATTGAGACATATGATCGGAATGACAGTACTCGATAATTAGTTGTGTTTAATCTTCTTTCTTGTTACTAGATCTCTGAGGTTTTAGGATAAAGGTATCTACTAATAAATGGTATCTCTTAAAGCCATGTTTAATGTATGAGATGCTTATTTTGCAAATTATAAACACTTATTTTTTACTTCTTACCATTGTCTAATTTAGTCAAAATGGGGGAGAATTGAGTACCTATTCTAGTCTTGTGTTGTACATATTTTTCATACATATCCTGTCTTATAATTTCCTGCACATTTAATTCAGGCATATTAATATTTTGGTAGAGCAAATGCTACTAACTTGATTTCTCGGCAGAATGTGTATTTATGTTTTGCAGGTTTTCTTAACCGTGCATCAGAGTTGTGTCTTTTCTTTTCTAGGTTGGGTGGGTAGATAGATATCTTTTTGTATAGGATATATTAGGTATTTTTTTCCTTAGTATATCATCTGATTTACTCAAGGGTTTTGTCAAAATTAGTCCAATGGGGGAGATTGATGTCCCAATATAGAGCACACCTAGGGTTTGCTTTTGGTGCTTTAGCTATATAGGACTTCATCTAGTTGGACTTGAATTTTGACAGAATATTTTTGTAATTTAGGATTGCGTGTCCCCATATCGACTGCAAGCTCTCCTTGTCCATCTATATCAAATGATCACTCAATTCAATCCGCGATCTCAGAAAAAGGTACTTTTCAGTTTCTATGGCTCATAGAATTTTTTTTTATCGTAGGACACGACACCACGGTGCATGTGCATGTCGTTTATCATATCTTATGATATTATTTGGTTTCGTCATATCATTTTTTTTGTTCAATATCTTAAATTGAAGCTTTTATGAAAGTAAATAATTTTGTGAAAAATAAATTTTCAACACAAAATATTTCTTTTAATAAAATTTTCAAAATAAAATATTTGAAGTTTAAAATAAAATTCTTTATCCGTGCGTATTAACATAGGTTGGTCAATCTGCATGTGTGTGCCATTGATACTTATATCGTGTATCATTTTTTTAACATGAGTATGCTTTATGTTATGTGCGCGTTATTTTTTTTGGCCTTTATATGTTAATTCATGTATACGCTTGTACATTATTTTAAATATATATGGTATGTATAGTTGTTGGATTAAACCCTGAACACATGTTATTGTTTTGACCATTTAATGGTCTTTGGCAGTTGGCGTCCCATGCCTTAGCAAGCGATGTGACCTTAGCAGGTCATCGCTTATGCCATGCCGATTTGTCCCCTTACTCGATTTGACCCCCCGTTACTGTTGACGTGTTGGGTTGTAACTATAGCATATGAGTGGCCCCATAGCTGTTACCTTATATTAATATAATTGGTTATAGCTTTTGTCATAGCCTAATAGGACTTTAAAATGGCCGATTTCACTCATACTTTAGGCCTGCAGGAATTGACCATTGCAGGACTTTTAAAGATCTTAGCTGTCAATCTTTTGTACCGAGTTATTTTACTCATGACAGCTCACGGTTTTGCCCACTGATTTGTATCAAACCACTTTTGGTTTTCAAATTTTTGCCAAACGATGTCGCATGGTATATTTCGTCTTACAGAAAATGGTTTTCATTTTTCAAAACGACGCAGTACCATTTTTGTTATAACGGTAATATTTCCTTTGCGTTTTTGATACGCGGTTAGTTTTTACAGCTGGCATTATTCTTTTAAAATGTCTTTGTTTTATAAAACCATCTGATTCTTGAAACTGTTAGTTGGTTACAGCTGTACACTACGTGTCACATTTTAAGCATTACATTTTGTGTTTCTTGCTTGACCGTAACATCTATTTGTTATCAATGGTCTGTGTTGATTTAAATCAATCCTTGTGAAACCTTTTTCACCAGTCAGATTGGTTCTCTCTTGGCTATAAATACAGACCTTGTGTCTTCATTTTAAAGACCCCGAGAAAATTCGTTTTTGAGCAGAAATTCTGTCAAAATTATTTTTGAGAGAGAGATTAGACACCAACACTTTTCAGAGATAAATTTTTGTGTGTTCTTCAAAAGCCATTGCTGAGTCTCAAAACCTTATTGTGGATTCAAGCATGGACAGTAGTTTCTAAACTCAGAATCTCTGCATCTCCAAATCGGTTGTATTTTCATTTTGAAAAATCGTGTTGTGAGTATCTCTATTATTGTTCTTGTTTTCTTGTCATTTCAGACTTGTTATCTGTTAGATCTAAAGTGTTTGTGTAAGTATTGTGCTGATATATATTTTATAAACACTACACACAAGAACAACTGGTAGTGATCTTAGTTCATTTAAAACACTTTGTTTTAAATCCAGTTTTCAGGAAATCTGATTTTCAATCAAGTACAATCGATTCTAGGTTTAGATAATTAAACCTATTTCGTTTTGTGGACCTTTTTCTATAATAAGGATAACCTGAAGAGAACTACCTGAACTTGGAAGCATGACCTTGGACTAAAAAAATTTATACCTGAATATTTGACAAAGGACTTGGACTGAGAACAAGAACATATCGGACCTAATCAAGAATCTGAACCTATTGGACTGATTAAAACTGAAAGTAAAAATAGATTAAAATATTTTTAATTTAAATTCTGGTATAAACAGTTGGTTTTATTTCTGACTGCATGCTTGATATGCTTTATTCCTTTTCGGTCTAGAATATATTTGTGTGAATGTGATATCTTGCTTGTTTAAGTGATATTCAGGAATTGTTTCATATCATATCACTCACAAATATTCTATCACGTTATAATCACGTAGACACATTTTTTAATGTGAATATCTGAACAAGTCTAGTGTTCAAAGATTTAAAGAAAGAGAAAAGAAAGCTTTTCAAAACTGATTTGAAAGTCAATAAGACTTGACTTGATTTGAATGACATAAGACTTGAAAAAATATATATAGGTGATATAGTCTATTGCACTGCATTCTGTGTTTATTCATTTAAGTGTGGGTGTGTATTCATATAGGATAGTACACCACACACAAACACTTCACTAGAAAATAAATAATAGGCACTGAGCCAACCTGCCCTTAAAGAAGTTAGAGGGGAGGCTGAGACGTGTAGAAAGCAAGAGCAAGCGAGGACAGTTTAAAGAGAGAACATAATAAGCAACCAGGATACAGTCTTGGTCGAGTGGGGTAATAGCTAGATCTTTCTTCTTTATTTGTCGAGTTTGTTGTTTGTAAATCGTCCCTATTGATTTATTGTTTTAGTAGAAGTAGATTAGGTGACTCCTAGAGGAGTCCGTCATTTTTCCCGGGAAAGGGTTTTTGCGACGTAAAATAAACACAGTGTGCTGTATATTTTTTGTATATCACCTCACATGAAAAAGTAGGCTTAACTAAATAGAAACTAGCCTAAAATTGAATTGGTTATTATTTTTTTGTAAATCACCTTGATTTAACAAGATAATAATTTGGATTGTTAATTAAATTTGAAAATCAAATTCATTTTCATAAAGTTAACAAATTAAGTGAAAGTTTTATTTGGTCCCCTTTGCATCATTCATACAAACTTGTAGGTATTAGGGGTTTATTCGGCATATAAGTTTACTTTCGCACGAAAAGTCTATTGCAGTCGCACTCTCAACTCGGAGATTGCGTAAAACTCTCTGAAAGATTGAAAGGCACGAATCTCACAAGATAAATTCTCTACTAGTGATCCTTAAGGTTCTCTTGAGAATTGTAGTACTCTTCAACTCTAAACCGTAGCGACGTGATAATTGCATAAATTTTTATTGAGTCTAGGAATTCATGGTGCAACATGCCTTGATTATGTGTTACATAATCTATCTATGAAAAATAAATCCTCTAGCTTGATTCCTAGACTTAAAAAGATGGATGACAGAAAATTCTCATCAATGATTGAGATGAAAGAAACTGCACGAAATTTTAAAAATCAGGTTTAAACTCAAAATTTTTCAAAAGAGGTACGATTTTGATAAAATTCCCCACTCCCAAACAAAAAGGAACATCGCCCTCGATGTTAAGTAAAATGATTTTTAAAATTGAGAGCAAAAGGGAGGAAAGAGATTACCAGAATTAGTTGCTAATGAAGTGGACAGATGAATCCAATAAGAAACCTGAATAAAAAGTGAGAGAACAAAATTTATACAAGTCTATAAACATGATAAAGCATTGGGTGATGTGAAACACCACCCCCAAACAGGTTGAGACTAGTACAAGAAATACGAGCTGCCTTCTGGTAGCGCTAAGTTTAATGTCTTCAGCCAGACCGAAGGGAATCTCACCCTAAAGATAAGATCTATGAAAGCCCAGGGTGATAGAAAAATCAGGTGATGATAATCACCCCCAAACAAGACTGAAGCGTCAGTCTTGTTGGATCAGGGCTAAAAATGATCAATGCATTTGTATGGCAAAGTGCATCACACGATGCAAAGCATCGGTGGACCATGGGCGGGTGGGTATTAGGGTAAAGGTGAGGGTGAAAAGGGTGAAGAGGTATCGGCCAATGGCCTTGTTGAGCTTAAAGGTGAGGGAAACTAGGGCCCTATAAGCATGGTGCTCTAATTGGTGAGGGAGGCAAAATGGTTTGAAAAGTGTAATGGGGTGGGCCTCATTAAAATCACATGATCATTATATAAATGGGAGATGATAATGGTCGCGTCGTGACACACCGGGAAGCTGTCGAGAAGAAAAATAAACACCACAAGGAAGTGGTGTGCATGGGGAACAAGCTCGATGTCACGAAAGTGGAGAGTAGTACCAAAAATACTCTCATGTATAGAGGAGGATGGCTTTAGGTTAGTATCTAAAAAGGTGGATGGAAAAATGAAATGTGTAAAATCAAGATCCAAACCATGTGATGGGACAATGGGTGGAGTAAAGGGTGGAATAAACGGTGTATCAGGTGGGATAAATGGTGGAGGAAGATGATCCAACTCAAGCGTGGGAGACACACACTCCTCATGAGGCACGGAGTGATCCTCAAGAGCACTCACAGGAGGAAGTGTGGTAGCTAAAGATGGAGTGGTCAGCTTCTCCACAAGAATATCGTCGGTGAATCTGGTGGGTGGGTAAGACGAGGCACCAAGATCAGAGATAGAGGAATCACTAGAAATATCGGGCTCAAGATGAGCCAAGCATGGTGGAACGGGATCTATATCCGGAGAGGTAGAAACCATCTCGGATTAAATCTCAAGAAAATGGTGAGCACTCGTAGCCGGAGCTAACCTAAAAGATATGGTCATGTCAGAGACATATGCAATTGGGACATAAGGTAAATGCTCGGGCGTATTTTTGGATATAACGGGAGTGGGAATGTGAACCTCAAGTGTGGGTTCATTTGGATTTGACGAGATTTGATCAAGCTCACTAATGAAAGGTAAGTCAACACAATTATCGACTTGAGACCCGGACCATGGAATGGTCTCAACTTCGAGTTTCTCGGGGTGGTAGGGTTGGTCACACTAAAAGTCAGTGGCACAAGACGACGCATCATCACTCCACGTGGGGGAAACAATGGGTGGACTTGGTGTGAAGTCCGACTCTCGGTCACACTCAATTTCATTTAACCTTTGTTCAATCCTTTGAAGAGCTTGATTTTGGATTTGAGTGGCTTGCTCTTGCTCGAATATGATCTTTTGTAAGAGGCTTTCGAGAGCGGATGTGGATGGTGGTGGTGGTGGTGGTGGTGGTGGTGGTGGTGGTGGTGGAGTGGCGGGTGGTGGAGGTGGTTGAGATGGACACAACTCGCTACTATCATGACTATACGGAGAATACTCATATAAAGTGTGTGTAGTGGGGCCAAGTTCATCATACACGAAAGGATAGCCTTCGTGATGGACAAATGGTTGATAATCAGTGGGTGCATAGTAAGGGAACTGATCATGAATGGGTGCACAAGGTTGATATGACGACTGTTGGATCATGTGAGAATCCGCAATATTGGATTGGGATTCGTATTGTGTGGGAGGGTGATCAGGCCTCCACGAATAACTTGTATACTCACACCACTCGGGATTGGGCATATCATGACAATTGGCCGAGGTGGGTTCCGAAACAGTGTCATATGGATACGCATGTTCCATGGTGGTTCCGGATGGATATGGAATGTAAGGGCACTCATGAGACATGTGATCGTCATAATAACAATGGGTGCACAACAAGGTATGAGACACGTCGACACTTGACACCGAGGGTGATGGAATAGGAGGTGAGTGCACAGATGGTGCAAGAGTATTTACAGTACTCGTGAGAGAGGTGAAACCACTAAAAAAATATCACAAAGAGACGGCTCAGGATCACTCTCACACGTGTCGCGTGTCAATGGAAAATGACCAAAGTAGTCCCCATAAGGGATGTTCTTCATTCATGTGGAGAGAAGTATTTTTTTGAATTTTTAAATTTTTTTCAAAAGGAAGGAAAATATTTTTGAATTTTTCAAAAAATGAAAGAAAGAAAATATTTTTGGATTTTTGTGAAAAATAGAGGAAGAAAATTTTTTGGATTTTTTTTTGAAGAAAATAGCGGAAAAAATAGGTGGACTCTTTCAATGGACGAACTAACTAAAATCCGACTACCAAAAAATTAAATTAGACACACACCCGTCAAGAAGAATTCCTAACTAGCACATAGATAATTTTTATCTTTAGATTTAGTGAGAGGGTAGTCAAATTTTAATTAAGTCCGCGGGCGATAAAAAAATCACGAAAATCTTTGTGATCTCCTTTTCAAAAATATTCTCCTAGTGGTCTAACTAGTTGATTGATTTTAAATTTAGTGATGGCTAGGGTAACACACAATTGGTAAGCGAGTGAGTCGGGTGATGAAATCCCTTCTCGTGAGTGACCGGGTGTAGGTCTTAGTCAATTAATTCATCACACCATTCGAAAATAAATGCAAGAATAAAATCACACAAGAGCACGTAATCACACACAAGAATTGACTCGCTAACAGGAGAGGCGTGAAGGTTTTAAGAAATGTACCTCCAACGGTTTTTAGGCCGTGGGGTGGCAAAAAATTTGAGTCGATCGGGGGGAGATCAAATCAATCTCAGTCAGCCCCAGGAGTCCTACCGACCCAAGGTAAAGAGGCTTCTAAACCCTCGCCTTTGGACGCCCTCTCTCTACCTTGTCCGGTTTCCCTATCAAGCTTTCTTCGATTATTACAATTTAAAAAAATGAAAAATAAAATAATGGTATCTCTATGCACCGCAATACAAGCCAAGAATAGAATAATCCTAATACAAGCCTTCTAAAAATATAAAAATGGTACAAAAAATAATGAAGTGTGAAAAATAAATGAACTACAAGTTAAAATTTGCTCTGAGTGCTTCACGCTCCCAAGAATGGCAACGGCGCCATTTGATAACTATGACTTTTTTTTTTGTAGTCGTTGTTGAAGACAAGTTAATAAAAACCTTAAAATACCTACAAAATAGTATCAAACTAAAGTGTAGAGCGGTAAGTAAGGATGTCAATCCACATCAAGGGGGGAAAGCTAAAGACAAATTCAATTGTAATTCACTTTTATTTTCTTTTTGGGATTTTTTTTACTTTTTCTAAAAAAAATTTTAGCTTTTCAAATATTAAAACAATTTTGGGTGAGAATGTGAATTAACAGTAAGCTCAAATGAGAGATGAAAACAACTAACTAAAAAGTGACTAAAATGAAAAACAAAGTCTAACACTAAAATAAGAGATCAAGTGAGGTAAATAAATGTGAGAACAATCAAGGAGTGGGACTACACCACAAATTCTAACTATTCTAATTAATTAATTTAACTATTTGAATTTTTCCAAATTAATACCAAAATTACAAATCAACTCTCGTTGCAAGTGTAATTTTAATAGTAATCTTTTAAAAATTAAGTTTAACACCCCCCCCCCCCCCCCCCCACACACACAACTCTAGAAATTAGATCACACTCCTTTTAATTAATCACCCGCTAGGATCGATTTATCAAAATTTATGTAAATCTAGAAAATGAATTTTAGAGTTGAAATTCAAGGGATAATATCACACTTAAGAAACCCCTATCTCTAGTTCGAATCTAAAATGGATATTATAACTTAGAATTTTAATTTTCTCTCGAAAATTATTTACCCTCTTTCGAGGCGTAAATTTAAGGGTGAGGGATCAAAATTAATATTCAAAGGGAATTTTCAAGTAATCAAACTAATTAAATTAAAATAACATCAAATAAGGGTTCACCCCACCTCTTGAAAGGGGATTTGGCCTAACATGATAATCAAATAAACTAGGCAATTAAAATTAAAGTAGAGAATAGAACAATCAAACCAAATATCTTTGAGTGAAATTGAACTCCAATCCTTGAATTTGCAATTTACATCCCTCCAATTTGTGTGATCAAATCAAAATTACATCAACAATTACACTCAAAAAATTGATTCTCACTAATTTATTTTTCTCACTAATCTAAAAAAAATAAAATAAAAATAAATTATAACCTAAAAAAAACTAAACTAAAAAATAGTGTTTCTCTCTAAAATTGATATGAAAAAGCCTCTAATTAGGTCTTCAAATGGCCATGAGGTCTTCTTTTATATGCACATGGAGCTAAGGGGTTAAATTGGGAAATATACTTGGGTGAGCATGTGGTTTGGGTGTGTCATGGATTGTGTGAGGTAATGACAGTGTGAGGGAATAAAAATCAGATATGGTAATGGGGTATTTTGGGTATAAGTGTTAAAAGATGTAGTTGGGGGCATTTTGGGTAAAGAGTGTAAAAGAGTTAAAAGACATGTGATGTTAATGTCTTTGTTTTTGCTTCTGGTTTTTGGCATAACACGATATTGGTTTTGAAGAAATGGGTTTCGGTTTGTTCGGGTTGAAAGGGGGCGGGTTAAGGTAGGTCGCGGCTTAGTGGCTTCGATTTCGGGGAAGGGTCGTGATGGCAGCGGGTTGGGTTGGTCATCCGTCTGTGGAAGAAGGGTCGGAGTTGGGGGTTTCAGAGATGGTCGGATAATGGGTCGTCGCCGGGTTGTGGGCGGACTCTATAGTGTGCGGCTAACTGGATGTATGGATCAGGGCGAGATTGGTGGATCGTCGTAGGTGGTCGAGAAGGTCGAAAGGCCACCGATGGGTTCAGGCGCTGGGCGGCAAGATGGGTTGGAGAAGTCGGGGGTTTGAGCTCGGGTAAAACCGGTTTTGACGGGTTATGGCAATGGTTTGGGCTTGGGTGTTGGTATTGTGGTTTGTGTTAATGGAGGTCTGATTTTGTTGTTGGGTTTGGCAATGGAGGTTAGTGAGGAGAGAGAGTATGGGTTTAGAAGATGATGTTGGGAGTGATTTAGTGTGTGAGGATGTAGGGAGATAGGGTGAGGGTGAGGGTGAGGGTGAGGGAGAGTTGTTTTGGTGTGATGTTGTGTATGGGATAATGTGTGTGTGTGTGTGTGTGTGTGTGTGTGTGTGTATTAGTTTGTATCTTTAGAATAAAATGAAAGTTAAACTAACTAAAAAAAACTAACAAAACTAAAAATAATAAAACCAACTAAAAATAAAATCTTAATCTGTAAAATAAAAATAAAAAATCTAATAAAAAAAAACTAAAGTCCTTAAAAAATGTAAAATCTAATAAAACTAAAAATAAATGAAATCCTAATCAAATAAAACTAAAAAATAATAAAAATAAAATAAAATTACACTAATAAAAATAAAATAAAATAGAAAAATAGAAAATAAAACCTAGAAATTATCAATAAATCGAGAATAAACCCTAAAGATACTAGCGATGGGTTAAACGTTTGGAGATTGGTTTAAACTGGGCTCACAAGGATTGACTCACAATACATGCATTACGTTGATAAGGTTGATCCAAGGGCTGAAAATGTGTACGCATTTTGTATCTTATAGAAAACACAATCTAAGCCATCAGGACGCTAACACATTTACGCACCAGATGCAATCAAAAATGCGTGTTTGAAAATAATTACAAAGGCTACCTTGAATTCTCTAGCGCTTTTGGATTCTACCCAGGCAAACAATTAGCAAAGAAAATCACTTTCTGAAATTAAAATTTTACTCACAACACTTTTAAAAACACTTTTTAATTCATTCAAAAATCATTTGAGAATTATTTAAAAATATATAAAATGATTTAAGATGAATTAAATTGATTTTAAAATGACTTGAAGTGTTGAAGAACCATTAGAACAAATAGGTTATATGAATAATGCATAGTGTGTGTCCTATTTGTGGTTTTAAGGATAGAAATAACTTCCCATTGTTAATTCTCTTGGACAAGATTTCTTCTTTGAGCTTGTACCTTTGAGGAGAGGGAGTTCTCATAAAATCTAATTATTTTGTCTAAATATCCAAACTAGTTGGAACTCCTATATATGTAGACTCGAGTAAGTCAATATATATTGTGTTCTCAAGAGGTACTGTAGTGACTTGTGGTCCGTGAATAAACAGAATTTCTCCCCCAGGAGATAGTGTCTTCAAATCCTAAGTGCAAACACGACGGCCGCCAACTCCAAGTCGTGGGTGGGGTAATTCCTCTTGTGAGGCTTAAGCTTACGGGAAGCATAAGTTATATCCTGATTCTTCTGGTGAAGCACACCACCAAGTCCTAGTAAGGATGCATCAGTGTAGACTAGATACTCCACTACCGGCTTGGGCAATGCTAACATTGGTGCTGAGGTCAGCTTGTCCTTCAACTCATCAAAAGCCAACTGGCAGGCATCACTCCAGATAAATGGCACCCCTTTGCGAGTCAAATGTTTCAACGAACCCTCTATATTCGAAACCCCCTGAATAAACCTCCTTTACTATCCTTCTAGGCCCAAGAAACTACGTATTTATGTCGGTTTCGTTGGTTGTCGCCACTCCCTCACCGCTGATACCTTCCCAAAATCTACAGATATACCCTTGTCAGAAATGATGTGCCCCAAAAACTGAACTTCCTTCGGCAAAAACCCATATTTCTCATATTTTGCATACAACTCGTGCTGATACAGTGTCTGCAAAACCTACCTTAAGTGTTCAGCATGCTCCTCCTCAGTCTGGGAGTAGACCAGAATGTCATCTATAAAGACAATGACGAACTGGTCTAGGAACTCTCTTAACACCCAATTCATCAAGTCCATAAACACGGTTGGGGCATTGGTTAGCCCAAAAGGAATAACCCTGAACTCATAAGAGCCATATCTTGTCAAGTAGACAGTCTTCAAGGCATCCTAATCCCTGATACGCAACTGATGGTATCCCGATCTCAAGTTAATCTTTGAAAAGAAGGCAACTCCTCTCAATTGGTTGAATATGTCATCGATTCTAGGCAACAGATACTTATTCCGTATCGTGACTTTATTCAACTCCCAGTAATCGACACACAACCTTAAATATCCATCCATCTTCTTAACGAGCAGCACGGGGGCACCCCTGACCCAATAGTTGCTCTATCTGATCTCGTAGCTCCCTCATATCTACTAAAGTTATACGGTAAGGTGTGTGGGCTATCGGACCAGTACCCAAAGCCAAATCTATAACAAAGTCTATCTCTCTACTCGGTGGTAATCCCTAAATATCCTAGAACACATCAACGAACTCCCTAACAACTGGAATCGAACCAAGTGGTATCACCACCTCCTTAGAGGTCTCCTCATCTACGTAGTACAAGTGAGCGGATGATCCTCTCTCAGGACGAGGCATTTCCACTAGGAACATCTCCTGACTGTGCATGGTAAAGATAATACTCCTACTAAAATAATCGATCATGGCTCTATACGTAACTAACCAATCCATACCAATAATCGCATCATACTCGAACATATCTAATACGAGCATGTCAGTAGGTAAACTAAATCTCCCAATCTCTACACCCATGCCTCTACATAAAAGGAAATCACAGAACCTCTACTCAATGGTGAATCTACACAAGTGACAGTGCTTTTCGCGGTATCTAATAATCCCATAACGAGTTCAAATCTCAAGGTAATAAAACAGTGTGTGGCCCCCGTGTCAAATAAAATACACCCAATAGTCCCCTCAATAAAAAACATACCCTCAATCGCGGGTGGATCCTGCGGGACTGCGGCCTGCTGAAGCTGGTAAACTCGACCGTACTGAAGTTCCCCCTGCTGAACTAGGACTGCTAGAATATTTGGAAGTGTTGGCATCTGTGGTGGTGTTGGGAGGGCAGCGGGAAACATCGATCTCTGGAGATCCTGTCGGGCACCCTGCTACTGCTACTGTGGGGCCCTGACCCTCTTGGGACACTCCTGGCATTTCTGGCCATGCTTGCCACATATGAATCATTTCCCCGTAAAGTTTCCCCCTCTATGATCCTGTTGCCCACGGCCTTAATGGTCGTTACCACTCCTCCCTTGGCTGTTATGGCCATGCTGAAATTGTTGCTGGCCCTAATGGTCATACTAACCCTTCTATCCATGCTAAAAACCTCCCTGGCCATGTTTGAAACCTCTTGATATGAATCTCTTAGAATCCCCCTACTGGGAAATCTGATCACCCTGCAAGTGCTGACCCTGATCTGACTGTGTCCCACAGACACCATTTCCCCCTGTTTGGCCCTGCTGGTTGGAATCTCCTACTCGCTTACCCTCTGACAGATGAAAGTGGTGGTCCTGGTAGTGAAGTAGCGCTACGTTAACCACATCTAAATAGGTGGTCAACGAGAGATTTCCTAGCAGGTGCTGAAGAATCCTCGACGTCAATTCATCCATGAACTTCTGGATCTTCTTCTCTTTAGTTGGAATCTCATTGGGAACTATGTTTAGAAGATTGGTGAACTCATCCTCATACTCTTCCACTGACCTCCCTTCCTGCTTAAGATTTATCAATTTTCACCTCATCTCTGTATGAACTGCGAAGGGAAAATATTTACAATCGAACAGCACCCATAAAACCTTAATAGCAAGAACATCTCTCTCCTCAGCGGTGGTAATGGACTACCACCACTGCAAGGCTTCTCCTACAAGCTTAAACATAGCCAGTTTCTTCCTCTGCACATATGTACACTCATATATCCTCAAATGCCTTTGAATGTCCTTCTTCCACTGGCTGACCACAATAACGTCAGAGCTCCCTACAAACTCCGGAGGATGCGCCTTATGAAAGGCATCCAGACACGTTCCCAAGCAGATGGGAATGCATGAGCCTGGACTGGGGCTACTACCGATTCCTGAGGTGGTTCCTGCTTTACAACAGCTAATGCTGCATTTCCCGCATGTGCTACAATGGCGGAAACATCAGTAGCGTTCATAGAACGCTGAACTGGTCCAGGCTGAGGTTCGGGATGGGCACCCCTCGGAACTCGCTGTGCACGTCAAGGAGGTATCTGAAATGAGAGAGAAGTTTTATAAGTCCACAGTTAATATCTAAAAATAGCTGAAGAACGTAATATATACAAAAGAGTACAATAATCCTACAGTATAGGGCTCTATATCAAAGGACGCTACGCGAAAATATAACAAGTCGTACATATCCTAAGGACTCTAGAACCTGATGCTCTGATACCACTTGTAACACCCCCGACTAATTAAATACTAAGTAGCTACTCCTTTATTCAAATTAATACAATATGTCAAGTTGGTTTAGTTCTTAGCATCACTGTCAAAAATATTTAATTAACCACTACCTACCTAATATTTAAAATAGTGAAGTGCCAAATTTTAATATTTAATATAACAATCAACTAAATAATTTAAATCATCATCCAAAAATCAAATGAACAATTTCATAAGGTAATCAACCGAATGAAATAACTAATGTCTGGAGTAAACACTCCAATAATAGTAGCAATGTAAATAAACCCAATAGAAATGTCTAAGTGAAATAAATAAATCCTAAGACTGTAATAAAATGAAAGTCTAAAACTGATGTCTCTAAATAAGAATGGGCAACAGACCCAAACTGGAATAAATAACTCCAAAAGAAGCAAGGATAGATGTGGAGGCATCTAGTAATGAGATCATGTAACTTTCACGGTAGCTACAGCACGTTAATGGAATGGAAATCTTATGCTTGGTGTCCCTATAGCTGGGCACCTAGAAAGTTTTTACAAAAATAGATTTGAAAGAAAAACGGGTCAGGGCCCGAGATGCAAACAGTTTAAAAACAGAAAGTGTTTAATTGCATTAAACAGTAAATATTATATACATGTTAGTTACGTGCTCTCACATGAGTTACTCATCCCTCAACTAATGTGCACGCCTAACGTATACCCTTAACCCATCCTAGTTATGTCACTAACTAACTAGTCTATACCAACTCTTGTCTTCACATTATAATGTAGGGGTCTATTCGTATTATTCAATTATATCCTACGTATGATGCACCTTTACATTAATCAAATTGCATAACTCAATTTTTGTATAAATTCCCACCTTTAAATCCCATGTAAATATCTTAATTATTTGCATCTAAAATTCAACAATGGTCAGTCACAAGTATATATATATATATATATATATATATATATATATATATATATATATCAATCTCAGTACATATATACATATATGGCACCCCTAGGCTAAGTTGCAGTGCACGCATACTCTGCTATCGAATCTCGGTACATCACGTACATAAGGATTATGCGTTCTGAATCACTCAGGAACCGTTTCAATAAATTCACACATATTGGAGGCGAACATACTTCATATACCTATGGATCACGCACATACCTACGCTCCCATGGTCAGCTGACTTATCAACTCACAAATAAGTCATTCATAGTCCTATATTCTAAGGTACCAATCTAAATCCCCCCGTAGGCACACAAAGATAATATGGTCCTTTGTTGAAAAACCAACCTCCCGTGATAGAAAGGATGGTAGGTATGTCATACATACAATAATCCATATACTAAGCATTCACATAACTTAGGTAATTATCACAATACTATAGGTATACTCCAGCCTTATACCTTAAGTCTTATACGTACTCGAATAGCATCCCATTTATTTCACGTAGTACGTTTAGCCGATAACTCTTTTGTCGTAAAATTTCAAGTACTTAAACCTATCCCAAAAGGTTACTATGTCTCTCACTTGTGCCTAAGATTAACTCAGTATTTTGAGGTCCCTATTTCTATATCTAACCTTAAGTTATCACTTATACGAATTCAATTCATGGTCTTATAACTTCTAGTAGTAACTTTCTCGTCGGACACTCGTAAGTTTAACACTAAGCCCCAAACCAATTTTGATATGTTCCGGGCTTCAATTTCACCCCTACTGGTATTTCCTAAGTCTCAATGTGTTCATATAGTCCCCACCAATAACTTTCAAGAGCCGGGAATCGATTGAATCTAAAAAGGGAAAAATATCACAATTTTTGGGGAGGTTGATCGATTGACTCAAGAATGTCGATCGATCGATCGAACAGTTGCAGTCACGGCTTTCTACGTTTTCAGCCCTAGATTTGTCCCAAATTTCCATTACAAGATGCCACAATCTAAAGTAAACGTATTGGGTGATATAATAACCTAAACACAAGATTCTTAACGTTCCAGAATTCTTAAATTATCATGAAATCCCCTTTTCTTGGATCAAATCATCTATTATAATTAAAAAAACCTATTTTCTTCAAGAACATCAAACAACTCCACAAAATTTTGTAATTTCCTATGCATGGATCATGATTTCGTGACTAATGTATTTCTAGAATTAAGTCTAGATGCAAATCCTACCCAGATTAAGATTTTTGTCTCCAATTTCATAACTTTCAATATTTTCAAGGTTGTTTTAAATTCCTTAGTTATCATGGATAACATATATACTGATTATTGCAAGTTAAATCACTTGCCTGTAATGAAGATTATGATTCTCTGAAGTAGATGATATGGAAACGATTCTCTCTTTCCGATCTCTCTGGTGGTGGTGATGGTGGTGCAAAGGCCTCTAAGTGGTGGTTTCTCCTTTGGGACTTCCCTCTCTTCCTCTCTAACTGTCATTGGTGATTTTTGGTTGTGAAAGCCCTAGGATCCCTAAGTATTGGCTGATATAATAAGTCTAAAATTCATGGTTTATTATTCCTCAAAAGGTCAAAATGACTCAAATACCCTCTCGGGTTGCCGATTTGGCCTAAAATGCCCCAGGACCCAAATTAAAACCCCGGCTCATGTTTTTTTACGATCTCGACCCTTCCGAACACGTTAGCACACTCGAAATGACCATACGGATGATACAAAATAATTTACTTTTAAATTCATTTAAATTATTTCCTGACATGACTGACACACGTGTCCCAGCTTAATTTTCAAAATTGTCGTATTTTCAACTCGCGACAATGTTAATAAATTCAATTATCATATATTACCATATTCACTAAGTAATATTCAAAATACTTATCATAATCAAGTACTAACTCTCGTCTCGCTTGTATTTAAATCCGGATTAATTTTCAATTACTTATCCCATTTGATTTAATTAATCCCAAAAAATAAAATTAATAAAAATACGGGGTATTACATTGGATAGTATGTTAGAAGGAGTACGGGATAATTATTGGTGTTGTCTGGTTTGGTTGTTGGCTTGTTATTGGATAGTATGTTAGAAGGATTATAGGATAATGCTTTGAGTTTTCACCCTCTAACGACATGTTTTTAAACCTAATTCTAGATATTTTCAAATTATCATTATATTCTCAAATCGGGGATCCCTTGACCACGCAGTCAGTTCCTACGAGTTACGTTGGTCCTGTGCGAGGTGTTCAAACTACTTTAGGGGTTGTAGGGTGGGCGTTAAGGGGTTTCCCCTCTAACGGCACATTTTCAAGCCTTAGTCTAGATTTTTTCAAATTATCGTTATATTCTCAAACCGTGGGTTCCGTGACCACGCGATAGGTTCCTGTGAATTACATTGGTCCCGTGCACGGTGATCGCTCCCCTAAAGGGGGCGCTAAGGGGTTTCTCCCTCTAACGGCACATTTTCAAGCATAAGTGTGGATTTTCTCAAATTATCATCATTTTCTGGAACCAGGGGTCCTGTGACCACGCGGTCGGTTCCTGTGAGTTAAATTGATCTCGTAAGAGGTGTTTTCACACGGCTTTAAACCGTGACAAACGAGTTTGGGTCATGACCAGACTTACAAATAGGGTCAACGCTATGGGCCATGACCATATCTGTGACTATGATAAATTCGTGTCCAGGCTATGGGTCAGTGATTTGCGCTGTGAGCATCAAAATTGGTCATGCCCGATTTGGTCACGGACCAAATCCGTGACCCACACTTCCTGGTCAGGGATAAAGTCCATGACCATTAGCCCAGTTTTTGTGTAGTGGAACCTCTATGTAAAGGGTTCATTTCTCTAGAATTTTATTCCAAGTGATCCTCTAGGAACTGAATCAATCCCTTACAGGGCTAGTCCTCATGCTCCTCTTTAACTGGAGAATTCTTATATGATCGGCCTTAGCTTTTCGATGATCCCTATTTCTTAAAATGCTATATGGATCTAGATAATCCTTGTACGCTCTTCCTAGATTTTTTAGAGCATTCTGTTCATCTAGTCACAACCCTCTTTAGTCCTTCTCTGCGTTCTCCAGGCCTTCTAGGGTCATTGTGGTGCTTACCCCTTATTTCCCATGGACCTGGGAGGATAAATGCGCAGCCTTTGCTCAACCTTTCAAACACACTTGGCCTCTCCTTATGGAACAAGTGTTCGTCATCGTAGCCATTTTACTAAGGGATAAGGTGGATCGTGGGTGATATGTCTTCTCATCTTATGATTAAGGTATCATGACCTAGTTTATTCATCTAATGAACCCAAACTCAATCTTCTTCAGTTTTCTAGTGTTCGATTATAGTAGGCTTGTCGCCTATATTTGCAGGGGGCATAAGACGGGATTTTGCCCATTTTGTCATAATGTTCAGCCCCAGTTGGGGTGATGGGTTCTCCTTCAGGTTTGCCTGCCCAAACTAGAGTGTATGTACCAGTTGCTTCACACTTTCATTCATTGCCTCCTATACCCTAGAAAGGCTCATCATAATTCCTTGTATATCTCCCATGCCAAAAGGTGTTAAGGTTGGAACCGCCTCGATCGCGCGGCTACTTTCTAGATTTTCTCCCATTTTTAGAATTTTTAGGTAAAACAGATTGTCTAAATAGACATATATTATGGGTTTTGCAAAAATTATATTTGTAGATAAAGAGGGTAAGATATAACAAATAGCTTATCCATTTCCTACACGCTCTGTTAATCTATTATCGTCTAAAACTATTATATGAATTTTTGGGCCTTATCTTAAGAAATAACAAATAGTAAAGCTATCACTAATAACATGCCAATTTATGACAACATGGAGAGGGATGATAGACAAAAAGGAAACTATAGATTAATTTGGTTCGGCCCAGAGAGGTGTCGACATTCATAGGTCCATTGTTAGTTGTATGTAATTGAGTAAGCAAAAGTCATCTTAAAAGTGGATACAAGCTCTCAAGGTTCTCTTTATGGTTTGTGTATGGTCCTTAGGTAGAATAATCTCAGGGTCCCTTAGCACGTGGGATTGAGTGTAGTTATTAGAAAGAGTATTTATATAAGTGGAGGGACTTTATAAGTCAGGGAGATACACCTTTTATATACCAAGAGACAGTTAATGATGAGTTGGTTAAAATGGTGGGCAACCAAGTAGAATAATCCATGCGTGTACTAGTGTGATTTGGACTACTCATATTTCTTCCCGTGACTCACATGTGTGCCCTGACAGAATCCATCAATAGTGTCAACTGACATTAATAATTGTCCGACCAAGTAGAATGACTACTGAGCCAACCAGAATGAGAGGTTTATCAAATAATCTGAACTCTTTCTGATGGTAGGTATCGCGATCTTATTCGTCTTCCTATTATCACATATTTATTGTATAACAATAGTGTTTGTCATATATTTTACGAAAACTTATTTTGACGAGACACTCTTTCTGCCATCAAGGGAGGGTAGAACCTACCTGCAATATAAATTATTCCTAAAAAATTATATGTTCTCGAAGAACTATGATAACTATTGTGGAATAGTTTCGCTTTGTCTCATCCAATCCCCTGTATTTATCAACATAAAAATGAAGTGAAAATCGATATTGTAACATCAAATGATTATACGTTAGATGTTTCAAATTTTCTCTCCAAAATATTTGTTCGAGTAAGACAAAAGAAGTTTGGCAACAAATACATTTATTTCACACTAGAAGCATGGAAAACATATAGGCGCCAACTAATTGACTCGTTGGTAGTGGACGTCAAATAAAATCATGGTCTTATAATGCTCCAAAAGATGTTATTAGTCATGATCTGGAAGATATTATGAAAAAAATCCATTTTCTCTAAAACCCCAGAAGATATTATTGTCTTTAAAAAGACAAAATTCCCTGAAGTGGCTATAAATCCCCAAAAGTAACCAAAGGTACCTAATATTAATGAGTCTTTATATTTTATACATATATAAGAGAAAAATGGAATTGCCAAAGATGATTATTGATGATATATATATATATGTGTGTGTGTGTGTGTGTGTGTGTGTGTGTGTGTGTGTGTGTGTGTGTGTGTGTGTGTTGTATCTACAGAAATAAATGGGAAATGATAATGAAAATTCACATTCGATAATTGAATATCAAGGAAGAATATATTGGCCCAAATGATAAAATGTCATGATGGCATAATTAGAATATCTAAATAAACATGGTGTATTCGGACTTATAGTGCAAACCTCATGGGATGTTGACCCTGAAGGTTACGAAGGATGTTTATATGAAAATTGATTAATAAAAATATTAAAAAGTTCACAACTTGTGGAATAAGGTTTCTTGTATAAATTGAAGATTTATTATATACAAACATACCATCCTATTACAACCTTAAGTATTTTTTTAGATATGAGACTAGTTTAATAATTTTTCAAAAATATATTATATGATACTCATGAATACTGTAGTTTCTTATTTATAAGGGACTTAGACAAATAGTAAATATAAATTCCTATAAGGATTTTATTTTTCTAGAGCAAAGATAAGGAGTATGTACTCAAATATCCAATTGTCTTAGTAAATATTTGTCTAAGGAAAGTGATAAAAACATATATGTCAATGTGTCATTATAAATGTGTCCTTAAAAGAATGTGATCCTAAAGATCTCAATTGAAATGCAAAATATTCAAATAAGGAATTAAAAAATGAATGACCTTCGGGTAATTAATTATTGTCTTGGCATGAAAATCGACAAAAAAGTTCCTAAACATAGACCCATAAAAAATGGATTAAAAAGGCATACAATACTTTAGCATATGTCATTTTTATGCTCACAATATCTTATTTTTAAATATTAAAAATCCATATTATCCTAAAGAGGATCACATATATTTTTTTGTCCATAAGTACCATATTTAAATGTTATTATTACAATATTGGGTTTACTTCAGAAGTACCATATTGTATGTTATTAGTTTATTGATATAGATAACACAATTCATGATATTAGACATAATAGTTACAACTAATCTCTTTGTAATACATAATTATCACTAACGTGCAAACTATGAGACTAATATTAATCATATTATATCATATGTTTATGTCTAACCATACATGTTTATCTAGTTTTATAGATGCGGGTTATCTCTGAGATCCGCACAAAGAAGAATCAATATACATTATGTACTTATGAATTTCTTCATGCAACATATGTTACTACCAATACCTATGAAGGTAATGATGCATATATAACTTAAATTCAAAAATATTATATCAAGGGAGATATGACTGCACATTTTGATATTTTTACATAGATTATTAAATCTATAAGATTCATTGGACTAATTGAATAATTGAAGTAAAACATACTTGATAAAGTGACATGTTCACGCATTTGTATCGAAGTCCATCTTTAAAAGAAAATGATAATTAAGTAACAACCTATCATCTCTATTCACCATGTCAAAACAACATTTCAGAAAGTTGTGTATGAGATAGGAATGCATCGACCCAATTATCAAGAAAAATCCATACTGAGAAGTATCCAATTAAGGGGGGGGGGGGTGCAATTTATTAGGGAAGAATTGAAGAACATAATATTTTGGACATATGTGTGTTGTACCTTTTCCCTTCACCTATTTTTTTCCCATTAAATTTTTATGTTACATGTTTTAATAAGGCAACACTAAGCGCGCCCAACATCGATTCAATAATCACAAAAGCTATATTGGTTTCCCTTCACTTTGGTTTTCCATTGGGTTTTCCTTTAATAAGGTTTCAATGAATCAACAATCATTAAATAGTGGTATTGTATGTAAAAATTACTCTCCAACGTGGACCTATGAAAAATAGACACATGGTTTCCTACTTGTCCATTCAACTATCTTGATTAGCATCAGAGACACCTAGTCATCTGGAATGCTGACCAACTTCAATAATATGAACCATCGGGTTTAGCAAAGGTTACTTGGATGGAATAGTGACCAACACTGAATTCAAGAGTCTCATTTATTGTAAACATATGTAAATGCCTAGAGATAAAGGCATTCCATCTCTAGGGTTCAGGACCAATATATATATATATATATAATCTCCCTTAGCTCAAAGGGAGGATTCAATTAATCACAAGCACACCATACTGAGTTATTATAACCACCCAAAATAATACCAACTTTGGACGTAGGCTTTTTACAACTGAACCACTTCTAAATCCTTTTTCTCTTGTGTATTTGTTTAGACTGGTTAAGTTTATTTATCCGTGATTATAAAATTGGACTCATTCCATTTTTTGACATCAAAGGAATGGCATCGTATGTGGGAATGACTTCTTATCATCGTTCTTAACCTATTGTGTTTCTTTGTTAATTCTCTATTTTAAAGAATGACCAATGTTTGAGAAAGTAGCCTAGTGATTGTAGGTAACAACCTAGATCCATCTGCTCCTTATGGAATGGAAGATCTACAGGGTTTCTCAACTTGACTAGGGGACAGGAAGCCATGTAAGAGTCAGTTAGGCAATTGGCTCGTACATTGCAACATAAATCCACCAATGAACCTTCCAGGAGGGATATGCCACCTTCGACATCCAAGAATGAGATAAGTCTCCATCCCAGGTCCTCTCGTGATAAATTATATCGTCTTAGAGCAACATCGTCATTCTGATCAACTGATTATTATGATGGTTGATCTTTCTCCAACGAGAGACAAAGCATGTTGGAACGGCTGAGTAGGGAATCTGCCTTTGATCGTTTAGGTCCCCGAGCAACTATAGGTTACCGTAGGGAGAAATAACATCCTCGCAAGAACAAAGATGGATCTATGAGATCTAGAGCTAGCATGAGGGGCTCTGTACGTGACGAGCAGATTTCTTAGGAAGAAAGCTCAACACATGTGCATAGCAAAGCCACACAAGCTGATTTAGTTAAGTCAATGACAGAGGAACATTATCTAAAGGGATCTATGAAACAACTAGAAGATCGGTTAGGGGAAATGGCTAAATAAAAAATCCTTTGTAAAGAAGTTTTGTCAAAGGATCACTTTTATCTAGGCTATTGTGTACTACCCTCTGCCCTCCAAATTTAAGCAACCAATTGTTACTCCCAAATATGATGGGATGACTGATTCATTCCTTTATATTGAACAGTATCAGGTTGTTACTGATATATATTTTGTCCCCAAAGAAATAAGGTGAAGGGATTTCTCTAGTTACATCATAAATCCAACCCAAATATGGTACAACAATCTTCCTAGAGGTGTAATTTCAAGTTTCCATCAATTGGCCAAATTATTTATTGATAATTTATGCTTTAGGACTTATCCGATCAAGAGTGTTAATCATCTCTTGACCATGTGCCAAAAACCTAGAGAAAGTAATCGGGGAGTATAGAACACGCTTTAACAATAAGAAACTAGAAGTGGTGGATTATGAAGAAACGATATCCATTGCAACACTTATCAGTGGATTACTCGCTAAAGATCTCTACTATGCTCTGTAAAAAATTCACCCAAAACTATGATAAAATTGATGGCTAAGGCTGGGAAGATTATGAATGCGGAGGAAGTTGTGGCTGCTAAAGAAATTTTGAAAACAAAGGCTGAAAGTCAGAAGGATTCGATCAAGAAAGATAAAATAACAAAAAAGTTGACAGAATTAAGAAGTATAATGAATATACTCCTTTCACCAAAGGTGTCCGTCGCGTATTGGAGGAAATCATGGGTAACAAATATCTAAATTAGCCTAGGAAGCTAAAGTCACCTCCCAACATGAGAGATAAATCCAAATATTACAATTTTCACAAAGATCATGGGCACACCGCTGATAATTACATTGCCCTAAAGAATGAAGTGGAGAATCTTATTCGACGAGGAAGATTAACTAAATTTATTTATCGATAGCTGAGATGCTAGAAGAAGATCTGAGTCACCTAGTCGAGGAAAGGATCAAGCCAAAAGGTTATGAAAGAACAACTATGAGGATGATCCTGACCTGCCAAAAAAAATTAATGAACCTGAAGTGGAGGTAAGGATGATATCTTTTGACTATTACTTCATTGCAGGAGGCGATGCTAGTAGATGAGATGCGATTGTCGAATGAAAATCTTATTCAAATGAAGTTAAGTCTTGTCCTACTATAAGACAAATTAACATGTATGAATGCACATATGGTCGGCCCAGGAAGGCCAATAAGGGCAGATTCGTGATCGACTTCTCTAAAGATGATTTGAACGGAGTACTCTATCCTTATGATGATCCATTATTCATCACTTTCAGGTTTCACCATGGTAGAGTAGCAAGCATTATGGTCGATAATGGAAGTTCTACAAATGTCATGTTCTATAATTATTTCCACAACCTAGGGCTACGAGACAGTAAGTTAGAACCTTATCATAGGCCGCTCATAGGATTCTTAGGATAATGGGTGTACCTTTTGGGAACAATCAAGATGGATGTATTGGTCGGCACTTGACCAGTGAGCAGAAAGGAAAGGATTTGTTTCTTTGTACTGGACAAAAATGTCCCTTTAACTTACAACATAATTCTCGACAGAGTGGGAATGAAGAAATTTGAAGCAGTGTCGTCTACTTTGCATCAATGCATGAAGTTTCCTACCAATTATGGAGTCGAAGTGGTAAATGGCAACCAAATGGATGCTAGAGAATGCTACTATACTTCGGCCGACCAATAGGAAATACAGAATGGTAAAACTACTTTCCATATCAACACTTTGGATCCTCAGGAAGAGGAAGATGTGGTGAAGGGATAGGTTATGGAAGCGACAAAAACTATTGTGCTTGATGATGAGAAACCAAAGAGAACCACTCAAATTGGTTCAAGATTAACACATTCTCTTAAATAGGAATTGATTGCATTCCTTAGAGAGAGGAAGATTGTGTTCGCTTGGAGACATGAAGATATGCCAGGGATTGATCCTAATATTATCTTCCATAGGCTAAATATTTACAAGGACTCCATGTCAATCAAGTAAAAACGTAGAGTTTTCAGTCCTGAGATGAATATGGCAATCTAAGAAAAACTGAAAAAATTACAAAAAGCATCGTTTATAGAGGATGTCAAATATCCCAACTAGTTGGCCAATGTGGTGATGGTAAAAAATAAGAACAATAAATGGCGCATGTGTGTAGAATTCAGTGACTTTAACAAAGCATGCCCAAATGACCATTTTTCTTTACCAAGGATTAATCAGTTGGTGGATGCAATTGCAGATCATGAACTACTTTGCTTCATGGATTCTTATTTTGGTTACAACCAGATTAAATTGAAGTCGTAAGATAAGGAGAGCATGTCCTTCATCACGAGCCGAGGTACATATTGCTACAACGTTATGCCTTTTGGGCTAAAAAATGCTGAGGCAACATAAAAGAGGCTAGTAAATAAAGTATCTGAAGACCAGATTGGCAAAAACATATAAGTATATGTGGATGACAGGCTCACCAAGAGCAATGTCACTACTTCCCATATTAAGAATTTAGCCCAGATTTTTGATCAGTTGGAGAAACATCAAATGAAGCTCAACCCGACCAAATGTATCTTTGGGGTACAAGAAGGAATGTTCTTAGGATATATTATGAATCAAAGAGGAATTGAAGCCAATCCTGAAGAAATAAAGTCTTGAATGGAGATGCAATCCCAAACTAGCAAGAAGGGGTAACACCCTTCCCAATTAAATACCGGGTGATCAGTCCTTTATTAAATTAAACATGATTCCCATTTGGTTTATTCTTAGCATCATCGTCGAAAACCATTAATTACTAATCACCTATCGGTTAATTAAGCCGATGTGAAAATTTTATCTTTTCATTTAACAGTTAACACTACAAGAAAACTAAATTAAACCATTCATGTGTTAATAGTGTCCAAACCATCACAGGGTATGAATGAATAATAAATGTCTTGCCGAATAAATTATCTACCCAAAATCCAAATCCAAATATTAAATCTAATAGCTAAATAAATAAAAATCAACATAAGTCCGAGATAAATAAACTGAATAAGTATTATAGGGGCAACATGCCCAAATATAAAATACTTGAATAATGAAATCCTAAACTAGAATGAATCAACTGAGGCATCTACTCCAAATCCTGCATGCATCCACACATGTTGTAGCTTCACATCCCTGGAACGGATCTTTAAGGCTAGCGCCCCTATAGCTAGACACCAAAAAAGGTTTTTAAGAAAAAAATGTTTTGCAAACGGGTCAGAGCCCAATTATTTAAAAAATATTTAACAAGTATTATATTGAAATAAATGAAATGCGTATTATATAGTTCTCAAAATTGATTACACCGTCTCACTCTCTTGAAGACAACCTCACCTTTTTTTACTGTGCATACCTATCGCATACATTTATTCATCTAGTTATTACCCGATCTAACTAAACCACAATAGCTATCTAATCTAGCTCGCTAATCACCATGTCTCCAGTTAAACACACTATCTCGATTGGTATAACACATATAACCCTTATTTATATGAATATACTAATTATCACATCGATAATGTAAATATATAGTCACACATTATCTATAGATATATACACGTATCACTCACTACGCATATATATATATATATATCATCCTCATAGCTAGGTCCTATTAGATGCATTTCTCGTACATGCTATCAGGTGCCTAGCACATCTCGTCTCACCTATGGTCACCAGGTTAGAATCTCACCACTGAGCCCACATCGTAAACAAATAATGGAGGCAGTGATAAATACATAGGCCTTAGGGTTTCAATACACCTTTCTTGAAGACTTGCGTGACATCCTCCTCTCATCACGGTAGCAGCCACCCGAGCACTATAACCTGGAGCACCATCCAAACCCCACTTGAATCTCCAGGGTGGGACCGCCCACTATGCACAACCTCTAGGATAGCATCCTCGAGTAACATTTAAATAAAAACGATTTTCCTTCAACACACATCCATAGATATATATAATTCACACATTTATGTATATCCCAAGTATTAATGGGACCGTTCGTAATACCCTTGATCCACACTAAATAGCTACACTCTGGCATTTATTATTAACTATAGGATCATATGGTTCACTTACTATATACTTAGTTAAGTTCTCATTAGCCTCTCAAGTGACCCCAATAAATTTGGCTTAAAATCGGTCAAGTTTCATTGTTCATATAAATTTAAGGGTAATTTAGACCTTTCACATTCTATGTCTAAGTAATAAAATTTCTAGGAAAATATACTACTCCCAATTAGCTACGCGTGGCCCTAAAAGACACCTCAATCCGAGTCCGGATGAAAAAGATATTCACTTTCAAAGTTTAAAAAAAAAATCCTCAAACTTTGATAAAAAAATAGGGTACCGGTCGACCGGCCATGACCCTTTGGTCGACCGCCCCTTACTTTGTATGCCTACTCTTTCCCGTTTAGGCCAAATCTGTGACAACCGGTCGACCGGCCTGGGACCCTCGATTGACTGGGCTTACCTGGGTAGACAAAGTAGGGTACTTTATTTTTATTTTCTTTCTCCCAATTCTAAATCTCTTCTCTATTCAATTTCAATCATCACCAAACTCACTCCCTATGATTATATCATCAATCATCAATATAAATCTCATGAATTTCCTTAATCAAAATTAATCTACATACGTAATTAATTAATTCAAATTTTTTACCCAATTTTTCAACAATCATTAATTTCACCATTAATGGGTTTCTTCATCAACTTCAACCTCTAGAGAACCCAGAACTCTAACAAACCTCTAAAACGGTGTTTTATCCAAATTTCTTCATTCTCATGGGTTTAAATTCATTTTTCTTCAACATATAATTAGCAAGATTTATTTTCAAAGTCTTCTAATTATCAGATTTGTTACCACAAATTCAAAAATCAACACTACTGACTACAACTCACATAAAGCAAGAAAATACTTGCCTCTTTGGAATAAATCTGGTGATCTCTTCTCGGAAATTTTTCTCGGAATGTCCTCTTTCCTTCTTCTTCTTTCTCCTTTCTCTCCTCTCTCAAGTTTTGGTGATTTGGGATGAGTAACTAGTGCCCAATATTCTTAAACCTAGATTAATTATTCCAAATCCCGAAATTAATCCTATGGGCTAAATCCAAAAGACTAAAATACCCCCGTATAGGCCCGGTTATATCTAAAAAGGCCCCGTGGAATAATTACTACCCTCGGGTACACTATTTTGACTATTTCGACCTCTCCGGACCCAACCGTGACCTCAAAATCGCCATCTGATTTAATGTGTAAAAAGTTCCTATCTCGACCCAATTAGTCCACACGCGACTCTCGATTGCGATAAAACAATGCCACGTCACTATCACTAGCTATGACGTCAAATAATTATTACCATTCACTTAGTTTTATATTCCATCGATATTAATCATTATCTCTCTCGATTAATATTTAAATACTTGCATAATAATTAATTAAATTAAATTATGACACAGATTGTAATTTAAGTTTACCTGAATAGATTAAAATGCATAATAATTAATTAAATTAAATAATGATACACATTGTAATTTAAGTTTACCCGAATAGATTAAATATTTAATGCCCAGAATTTCAGGGTGTTACATACTTCCTCCCTTACAAAGGAATTTCATCCCCGAAATTAGGTCATACATATGATAAATAACTCTGGATATTGCTCTCGCTTATCATCCTCCCCTTCCCATGTCGACTCATCAATACCATGAAGTCCCCATTGAACTCTGACTAATGGAACCACCTTAGACCGTAGCTTACGCTCATTACGATCCAGAATAGCCACAGGTCTCTCCTTATATGACATGTTTGGCTGTAAATCGATCTCCTCGAGTGGAACGTGCCAAAAAGCTCTCTCACGCCTCCGATATTTCTTCAGCGAAGCCACGTGGAACACGCCATGTATCCGTTGTATATGCTCCGATAAACCCAGTCTATACGCTACTGATACCACTCTCTCAATGATTGGGAAAGCTCCCACATACCTCGACACTAGTTTTCCCTTCTTTTTTTACCTCATGACCCCCTTCATGGGAGACACCCAGACAAACACCTGATCGCCAACCTCTAACTCCGCGTGTCACCGGTCTTCATCGGCATAACTCTTCTGCTTTTCCTAAGCTATTCGAATACACCCCCAAATTATCTCAATCTTGGTAGTAGTCTCTTGTATCATCTTTGGCCCCAATAACTTATTATCCCTCATATCTAACTAGAAAGTGGGTGAACGACAAGGTCTACCATATAGTGCCTCAAACAGTGTCATACCGATAGTGAATTGGTAAGATTTATTATGCGTAAACTCCACCTATGGAAGGTATCTCTCCCATAACCCTCCTAAATTAAGTATACACATCCTCAACATGTCCTCAAGAATCTGATCGACCCTCTCGGTTTGTCCGTCTATCTGCGAATGATATGCGGTACTCAATCGCAAGCCTATGCCCATGGCTCCCTGAAAACTCTTCCAGAAATGAGAGACAAATATCTTATCTCTATCAGACATGATGTTAATCGGCACCTCATGGAGCTTAACTATCATTGAAATGAACAGCTGCGCATACTACATCATCTTGTAATCGATGAAAATTGGCAAGAAATGGGCTACCTTGGTCAGCCGATCCACTATCACCCAAATGGAATCGTGACCCTCTGTGATGTCGGCAACCCTGTAATAAAATCAATCTAAATACTCTTCCACTTTCAAACAGGAATCTCCTGTGGCTTTAGCATCCCTGAAGGCCTCTGGTGGTCTACCTTAATTAACTGACAGGTAACACACTTCGAGACAATTTATGTTATGTTCCGCTTCATCCTTGCCCACCAATAATGTTTCCTCATGTCCTAGTACATCTTATCCCCTTTGGGATGTACCATAAATCTCGAACCTTGGGACTCTATTATAACTTCATGCCTTAAGTCCTCATTCTCTAGGACAATAAATCTCCCATTAAAACGTTGGCCTCCCTCTGATCGAGTAGGGCTCTGCACCTTTAGCTAATAACTGACGTGCCTTGTCCTGGTATAACTAATCCTCCGCTTGTGCTTTCACTACGCACAAAATAATCTCGAGAGTGATAGCTAAGACTTCCATACACTCTCTGGAGATCTCATCGTCGTGTTGAATCTCACTCCACACCTCTGTTAACTCCCCCTTTGGTCGTCGGCTCAACGCATCTGCCACCCCGTTAGCCTTACAAGGATGATACCGAATATCAAACTGGTAGTCTTTTATAAACTCCAGTGACCTCCTCTATCTCATATTCAGATCCTTCTTGGTTAAGAGATACCGGAGTTATTTTTGGTCCATGAATAACGTAAATTCCTCCCTCAAAAGATAGTGTCTCCATATTCTCAAATCAAACATAACCGCTACCAACTCAAGGTCGTGTGTGGGGTAATTCTTCTCATGGGATTAAGCTTACGAGATGCATAAGCTATAGCCCTCTCCTCCTGCTGTAATACACCCCTAAGTCCCTATGAGGATGCATCTATGTAAACCTAGTACTCCACCCCACCCATAGGCAATGCAAGTATAGGTGCTGATGTCAATTTGTCCTTCAGCTCATCAATGGCTAACAGATAGTGATCACTCAACACAAACAATACCCCCTTGTGACTCAAATTCGTCAATGGACCCACGATCTTTGATAATCCCTTAATGAATCTATGATAGTAATTGTCCAACCTCAAAAAGCCACGAATCTTTGTCGATGTCGTGGGCTAACCCCACTCCCTCACCAGTGATACTTTACTCGGATCAACAACAATGCCCATGTTGGACACGATATATCTTAGAAACTGCACCTCTCATATCCAAACCCCATATTTCTCAAATTTGGCATACAATTGGTGGTCCCGAAGTGTCTGTAGAATTGTACGTAAATGCTCTTCATGCTCCTCCTCATTGCGAGAGTAAACCAAAATGTCATCTATGAACACGATCACAAACTGTTCTAAAAACTCCCTGAATACCCTATTCATGAGGTCCATGAAAACTGTCGGCGCATTGGTGAGCCCAAACCGCATCACCCTGAACTTGTACAACCCGTATCGTGACAAAAAAGCAGTTTTCATAATGTCCTCCTCTCGAATGCACAACTAGTGATATCCAGACTTCAAATCAATCTTGGAGAAGTATGTTTGCCCTCTCAACTGGTCAAATAGGTCATCGATCCTCGATAATGGATACTTATTCCGTATTATGACCTTGTTCAGCTCCTTGTAGTCCCCACACAAGAAAAGAGAACCATCCCTCTTCTTTATGAATAACATCGGTGCACCCCAGGATGATGTACTCCACCGAATAAAACCCTACCCTAAGAGATGCTGAATCTACTCCCTCAACTCTCGTATCTCTGAAGGAGCTATGCAATACGGTGCTCGGGCAATCGATCTCGTACCCGATGCTATGTCGGTAACAAACTTAATTTCCCAACTGGGTGGCAACCCTGGTATCTCCTAAAGTACATTCTCAAAATCTCTCAAAATTAGAAATTGAGTCTAATGGAATAGCTACCTCATGTGAGGTCTCCTCCTCAATGTAGTATAAGTGTGTGCGTGACCCTCCCTTAGGAAGGGGCATGACCACAAAGAACATCTCATTCTCGAGAATGAAGAACATTATAGTCCTCTCGTGACAGTATACCGTCGCTCTCTAAATCGCTAACCAATCCATGCCCAAAATGACATCATATCCCTCCATATCTAACACAAAAAGGTCTGCTACTAAGCTCAATCTCCTAATAATGATGTACAACCCTCTACATACTGAGAGTATCAGTTACCCACTGCCCGATGGTGATTCTACGCACATAAGGCGAGTAATGGCTATCTCTAAAAGGCCGATTGCTCGTGCAAACCTAGTGGCAATAAAAGAATTTGATGCCCCCGTATAAAAAAATAATCCTACCCACATGCTCATGAATAGGATACGTGCCCTCTACTACTGGTGGTGCCTGAGGTGCTGGTGGAATAGGTATGTCCGGGAGGTTATGCACACGTCCCTAATACACATTCCCCTGCTGCTGTAGTGCTGGAGGTAGCGATGCCTGTTGTCCCTACTGGGTACCCTACTGCTGTGCTCTGCCCTGAATTGGGAAATATCTCCTCCTATGGCCCGTCTATCCACAAGTAAAACACCAGCCTGCAAACTCCCTTTTCCCTTGGCCCTACTGGCCTTATTGAGGCTACCCCTGATGCTGGACCTAGTGGCTTCAGCCCTGAAAACTTCCTTTATTGTTCCCTTGGCCCTGGAGAACCTACTACTGCTGGTTAGGACCCTACTATCCCTGTCTGAAACCCTGACCCTCAGGTTGATACCCTCCTGTCCCGAATCTCTTGGCCTGAACCCCCTGTCTGGGATCCTGCCCCTACTGTCTCGCCACATGTTGCTGAGCTGCCCCACTAGCACTAACCCCTCATGTCCTACCTGAATGGAACATCTCACCCACTCTCGTGCTTCCCTTCAAGTGGAAGTATTGGTCTTGGCAGTTCAAAAAGTGTCATTAACAACTAATGTATACTTTTGTATTGCTATGTTGCCAAGTAAATGTTGCCTGATCCTACAGGTTATCCCATCCATGAACCTTCTCTTCTTCTTTTCTTCGGTGTTCACCTCATCTGGCACAAAGTTAGCCAAACGAGTGAACTCTTACTCATAATTAGCCACTGATCAATCCTCGTGTGTAACACCATTAAATTTCCTCCTCATCTTCGTCTGAACATCTAACGAAAAATACTTGAGGTCAAACCGCTCACAAAACTCTACTATCGACATAGTATCCCTCTCCCCCGAGGTGATAATAGACTCCCACCACTGCCGCGTGGCTCCCACAAGTCTGAACATGGTAAGCATCTATTCTGAGTGTTGTTGCACTCAAGCATACGTAAGTGACGTTGTACGTCCTTCTTCCACTAATATGCTACTATCACATTTGAGCTCCCCGAAAACTCCCGTGGGTGGCCTTTCTGAAAAGCCTCCCTAACTTTATTCCAAGAAAATGGCCCCGATTGGGCCTGAATCACTGGTGCCACTTGTGGCTGTGGATAGGTCTGTGGAAAATGGACATCCATGGCAGTCATGGGTGTACTGACCTCCTTGGCCACTATCTCGGCCACCTGTGCAGTCGTCACCATCCTCGATGGTGGTTGTGGCTGAGGCATCTCCTGACACTGTTGAGCCTCTCTAACCTTATCTATGGATGTTGCTCTAGCCGGTCTATCTCTCTTAGGAGACATCTGAAATTCAAAACGAATTGTATGAGTTAAGAGTCAATTCAAAATTTAATAACAGAAGTACGATATCTCAATCACACAAAGATAAAAGCAACAATCCTAACAATAGGGCTCTATATCAAAAGAACGCCACACTAAAATCGTAGTAAACCATACAGATTCTATGGACACTAAAACCTGAAGTTGTGATACCATCTATGACACCCCGTCCAATTAAATATCGGGTGATCAGTCCTTTATTAAATTAAACAGGATTCTTATTTGGTTCATTCTTAGCATCACTGTCGAAAACCATTAATTACTAATCACCTATCGATTAATTAAGTTGGTATCAAAATTTTACCTTTTCATTTAATAGTTAACACTATAAGAAAACTAAATTAAACCATTCATGCATTAAAAGAGTTCAAACAATCACAGGATATGAATGAATAATAAATGTCTTGTTGAATAAACTATCGACACAAAATCCAAATCCAAACAATAAATCCCACAACTAAATAAATAAAACTCAACACAAGTCTGAGATAAATAAACTGAATAAGAACTGTAGGGGCAACATGCCCAAAGATGAATTACTGGAATAATGAAATCCTAAACTAGAATGAATCAACTAAGGCATCTACTCCAAATCTTGCATGCATCCACACATGATGTAGCATCGCATCCCTGGAATGGATCTTCAAGCCTAGCGTCCCTGTGGCTGGACATCAAAAAAAGTTTTTAAGAAAAAAATATTTTTCAAACAGTTCAAAGCCCAATTATTTAAAAAATGTTTAGCAAGCATTTTATTGCAATAAATGAAATGCGTAGTATATAGTGTTCATAATTCATTTCACGTTCGCACTCTCTTGAAGACAACCTCCCCTCTATTATACCATGCACATCTATCGCATTCATTTATTCATCTAGTTATTACCCGATCTAACTAGACAATAATAGCTATCTAAGATAGCCCACTAATCACCCTGCCGCAAGTTAAACACACTATCTTGATTAGTATAACACATATAACCCTCATCTATATGAATATACTAAATATCACATCGATACTGTCAATAAATAGTCACACATTATCTATAGATAAATAGACATATCACTCACTACGCGTATATATACATAGCATCCTCATAGTCGGGTCCTATTAAATGCATTCTAGTACATATTATTGGGTGCAAGGCACATCTCATGTCGAATCTAGTCACCGGGTTGGAATCTCACCACCGACCCCAAATCATAAACAAACAATGGAGGCGATTATAAATGCATAGGCCATAGGGTTTCAATACACCTTCCTTAAAGACCGTCGTGACATCCCCCTCTCGTCGCGATAGGAGCCACCCGAGCACTATAACCTGGAGCACAATCCAAACCCTGTTGAAATCGCCAGGGTGGTATCGGCCACTATGCGCAACCTACCGGATAACATCATCGAGTAACATTTAAATAAACTCAATTTTCATTCAACTCACATCCATACATATATATAATTCACACATTTATATATATCCCAAGTATTAACGAGCCCGTTCGTAATACTTATGTTCCACACTAAATATCCACACTCCACCATTTATTATTAACTATAGGATCATATGGTTCAGTTCCTATATATTTGGTTAGGTTCGCATTAGCCTCGCAAATAACCCCACTAAGTTTGGCTTAAAAATCGGTAAAGTTTCATTTCTCATATAATTTAAGGGTAATTTAGACCTTTCACATTCTATGTCTAAGTAATAAAATTTCTAGTAAAACATACTACTCTCAGTTAGCTACATGTGGCCAAAAACGGGACATCAATCCGAATCCGGATGAAAAAGATAATGACATTCAAAGTTTTAAAACAAAATCCTCAAACTTTGCTAAAAACTAGGGTACCGGTCGACCGGCCAAGACCCCTCGGTCGACCGCCCCTTACGTTGTATGCCTACTCCTTCCCGTTTAGGCAAAATTTGTGACAACCGGTCGACCGGCCTGGAACCCCCGATTTACTAGGCCTACCTGGGCGGACCAGGCTGGGTTCTGCGTTTTTATTTTCTTTCTCCCAATTCTAAATCTCTTATCTATTCAATTTCAATTATAACCAAACTCATTCCCTATGATTATATCATCAATCATCAGTATAAATCTAATGGATTTGCTTAATAAAAATTAACCTACACACGTAATTAATTAATTCAACTTTTTAACCCAATTTCTCAACAATCATTATGTGGCCCTCCTCGATCCTCGCCATGAGGGAGGGCGCGTGGAGGAAGGATCCTTCGGGTACCGCGCGTCCCTCTCGGGAGAAGCTCGGCTGCATGGCGAGGATCGGGGATGACCACAGTGGTGACTCTACTGGGGAGCTGATAGTTAGGGGAGATTTTAGGAGACCTTACGAGGGGGGAACATCCATTTTGGGTGCTGTAGGAGAATTTCGCTGGGGAAGTGATCAGGTGATCCTTAGAGATCCTCCGGAGCCTTACCGGGAGGAGTTTTCACTTGGTTTTGAGGATTTTGCTGGGAAAGAGGGGTTCCGCTCGAGGGAACGTGAAGTTTTCTTGGTGAAAAGGCTTTAAATCCCTCCTGGGATTTTTAAGAATTTTGTGGGGATTTTTCGAGGCTTTCTGGTATTTTCTGGGAATTTCTATACGAAATTTAAGGTGGGTGCCGATCGGCATAGTATGAAGGGTGCCATTCGGTAGTGGCACGGACTTTTGGGCTACCTCGGGAAGGCAAGGGGTCAGTGCCGATCGGCATGGCGCTTGGCATCCTATATAAAGTGGACGAATCCCCTAATTTTTTCACAGTTTCTTTGATTTCTCTCTCTCTGCGATTCTTCTGCAAATCGTTCTAGCATTCCGATCTTCAAGAAATGGCCGCTTTTGTGAGCACTGCAGTCCACCGGGATTGGTTGACCGTTGATGAGTGGGCGAACGTGGAGTGGAGGGCTATGGTGCCTCTTGCTTTGGGGAGTGAAAACTCCTTTGATGCGTTTGAGCCTGTTGCGAATGAACGAACCTTGCTGCGGGAGCCATCGCATCATCACTCTTCGAGAGTGAGTGCCGGTGGTTATGTAAGTAACCCGACCTTTGGCATTCTTCTATTTTTGGTGATTTTTCTTTCTTTCTTAACTTTTGATGAGACTTTTCTTTTTGCCAGTCTGATATTTCTTTGAAGAACATGCGTGCCCGTGGGACAACGGGGCTCAGGGATGTCTGGGAGCATCTCCCACCCGTGGTGTGTTGGATGGTATCATCAGTGGGTTTTGGGCGGTTGGCATCGGTGCTGGATGAGATGCCTCGTTCGACAGCGGTCTTGTGCACTTTGGGAGAGAGGTGGTGGGACACTACCCACACCTTCCATTTCGGCTTAGAGGAGATGATTGTGACTCCAATAGATGTGCAACAGCTGCTAGGGCTGGATTGTGATGGAGAGCAGATAGAGTTGGATCGCTCTTTACGGGTGAGACCGAAGGCAGTGCGTGCGGCTGTCCCTGCTGAAGGATAGTTTCTGGGGATTCTATCCGGCTGTCCCTGCTGAAGGATGTTCTGCTAAGCAAGGTGATTGATGTGGAGGACGGGCTACAAGTGAGGTAGATGACCCGGTTATTTATTCTGCTAGTATTGGGAGGTTTCATGGTGGCGTCGAGCGGCGACATCATCCACTTATGGTTTCTGCCGTACTTGAGGATGTTTTCGAACATCCCCTTCTATGATTAGGGGAGTCTTACTTTGGCGACCCTTTACTCTTTTCTGGATGCATTCAGTCGATGCTGTCGGCAGACTTTTACTGGGGCCACGTACCTTCTTGAGGTATTCTTTAATTTGTGCATTTCTTTTCATGCACTCGCATTTTCCTTTCATGCATTCGCATTTTCCTTATGCGTCTCTCTTTGCTTGTGAATTCAGACGTGGTTCTATGAGGTGATTAGGTGCAACACCCCGCTGATTGCTTTGAAGGACGACACTGTTGGGGACTTCTGTCGATTATATCGATGGCGTAAGGCCAACCGGCAGTCGAAGGGATCTCTCTCCCTGGAGGCGGTGCGTCAGGTCTTGAATGACCTGACCAGTGGTAGGGTAAGACTCTTTCCATTTCAGTCTTGGTTTTTGCACCTTCTGATCTTGTATTGACTTATGCTCGCTTGAATATTTTCAGGTGACCTTTTATCTCTGGGGGACAACCATTCAGGATGCGGGGGCGACCGGGGTGAACGCGCGGATGAGGCGTTTGCTGGTGCATGAGTTCAGCCATTCCTGGTATCTCGGGGAGAGAGTGGTTCGTCAGATTTCTGAGGAGGAGGTGGTGGTACCACCCACACAACCTCCTACGTTTATGAGGCGGGAGCGACTATTGTCAGATGATGAGAGGATCGCGATGATGATTGGTGAGTCCTACTTGCTATACACCGATACGGCTGTGCCGTATGACTATATGGATTTTGTGACGAGCTGGTTGATGGTGCCCAGCATATATGATGCGTTGACTTTCCCTTCGGCGGATTCGAGTCGGGTGGTGGGATCTTCCCACAACGGCGGTGGTCCGTCGGCATCTGCGGCGGCGGTGACCTCAGAGGTTCCTTTTGTGTGGATACATACCCCTTCGTACAACATTCGGCGGGCTGATGGAGGGATGGTGCCTATGTTGTACCATCCTCATGCGATGGATCCGGAGGAGTTGGGTTTGACAGAGGAGGTCCTTCGACCTGCGGTATACCTTTCTGTTCCTCTCTTTCTTTCTTTTCTATTTTGGTCATCCCTGCCTTGATACTAATTTCGTCTTTTCTTGCAGCAAGTCCGAGTGTCGACCACTTGGCTCAGGACATCAGAGACTGGATATCTTCGACGACTGCCCATATTCAGGATGCGGTTTCTGTTCCTTCTTGATTGGTGCTGTCTGCCCCGTCTGGAGAGGACTCTGGCTCGGGTAGTGGTGGTGCGTCATCTCGCCGTAGGGGGAAGAGAGCACGTCGTAGGGGTGGAAGCTCTTGAGAGAGAGAGAGAGAGAGAGAGAGAGAATGTGGGTTCGAGCTGAGTCCCGTTGTTTTTTCTTTTTCTTTTTATTTCCTGCAAAATTGATGTAACACAAAACACAGATTGATGCAATGCAATGGAGTTTTTTGATTATCTTTTATTAATGATGAATGAATGCACATGCGCTTTTTACTTTGCTGCTGAGACCGTAAAAAGGAATATTTTTGGAATTTTTTTGAAGTAAAGTTTTTTATTAAAAAGGGGGAAATTTATTAAGGAGAAAAAGGTATTTTGAAATTCTGTTGAGAATGTCAATTTATTTTTATTGAGTTTTCTGATTTGACAAAAGAGGAAAATAGGGAAATTTCTAAAAATGGGGGGTTTGCCGATCGGCAAGCACCCTGACCTGCCTATCGGTAGTTCAGTCCAGTCCTATCAATTCAAAGCTTTGAATGGTACCCTTTTCATCCTTTGGTATCTTGTGGGGTAGGATTCCCTCCGATTTATGTAGGGATTATGTCTCTTGTGAGGGTTTTCAAGTATAAAAATGGAAAGGGTGGAGTGTTTTCATCACACCTTTGCATTCTCACCTACTTGCCCACTATCTCTTAACCTTGCAAGATGGCTCTCCCTAGTAGCATTGAGTTTGTCAACTACTTCCAAACTTTGGAAGCAATGTGCTCTTATAATGTCGACTACGATGGTTTCAACATGCGTCGAGTCTCCTTGTGGCGCAATCGGCCTCTTTAGTGGAACGTGCTCATGGCGGCGGTACAATTTTGGTATCCCAAAGACCATGTATTTCGCTTTGGGTTGGAGGAAGTTTATCCTACCTACGAGGAATTTTCTGTCATGCTGGGTGTAAACCCCAGTGTTGCTGCAGCTTTGCCTGAATTTTCCCGCTCTCCCAAGGATTTGTTGGCCGGGCTTCTTCATATTTCGCCTTCGGTGGCTAGATCATTGGTTGCTGGAGGAATGATCTCCCTCCCGGAAGTGCTGCAGTCCGTGCATTTGTGGGAAGTAGGTGATGCTGGCTATGCTGGAGCCGTTGTTCTGGGTCTGGTTCCAAATTGATGCTGGTGACTGGGGAGGTGCAAGTGGACCCACAACTTACAGCCATTACCTCATGGATGTCATATCGTCGTAATCCTGTGGGGGTGATACTTGCGGAGACCCTGAATGGTCTAGATGCCTGGAGAGAAGGCCGTTATAACTTTTTGAGGGGTAGCCCATTGATGATGTTCATGTGGTTGTCTGAAAGATTCCGCTTGGCGACTCCTCCAGAGTATCCCTTGTCGGCCGTACCCAACTTCTTTTCATATTACTTCATCAGCGTTGGCCTATATGTTGAGAACTGGGAGCATTGGCTCGTGGAGCATGGGGCTCGTGGGCTGTATTGGTCAGTGACTTGGTGGGGACAGTTGCAGCCTATTCTGGAGCTAGGATAGTATTCATATGTGCGGCTCGTTGGTCTTAGACAAACCTCTCTTTATTTCCCTTGGCGTCTTTTACGCCAATTTGGCTGGGCGCAGGTCGTGCCCCCTCGGACCTCAAATTTCTTTCCGGTAGAAGATTTGACTGAGCGCCTGCGTCTGTTGCTTGGGTCTCTGTGGGAAAATCGGTGTCCGTCGACCCGTCCCTCTCAGTCTGTCGAGAAAGTTTGGCATGTCCCCAAAGATTATATGAAGTGGTTGTGGAGGAAAGTAGTCAGCAAGATGTTGGGAGTGGAGACTGGACAAAGATGGTTTGTTTTATCTAACACCATGGTAGGGGGTGTTGTGGTCTTTTCGAAGATGGTTAAGGCTTATAGATCCATGGAATGTTTATGGCACTCTATTCAAGCATGGGAAACTTGGGGACCTCCGGATGTAGATGATGAGGGTGCAGGCTCCTCTGGTGGTTGTGGGTACGACTCCTGGGGAGTTTATTTGTGTAACAGATGTGGGGATGTTATTTGGCTATTTATGGTAGTAGGGGGAAGGGAGTTATCCGTTCCTTTTTCTTATGTAATCCGTGCTGAATTTTCTTATTAATGAAATAAACAAGTTTCTAGTCATCCAACTGTGCCTTTCGATAAATTTTGTATTTTGAATTATCTATACTGATTTCTAAGGCATACATAATCATTTTGTTCAAGTATTTTTATAATGAACCGTCGTTCTTGGAGGTAAGAAAAGAATAGTATTTTGTGAAAAAAAGGGCGACACTCATGTGAGGTGTATGAGCTGCCTACGTACCTCTGGAGTTTTTGAAAATGTTTTTATTTGTTTGCAAAATAGATTTTTGCAGAGGATCAGGCCCACGTAGTTCTGGGTAGAGGGAAATGAAGAGTTTTTTTTTTTTTTAGAATAGAAGGGGGATGAGAAGAGTCGTAGCGCGCCGAGATTTCAAACTAGGGTAGAATTTCTTGAGACGGTCCAGATTGATAGGACGAGTCATCTCTTCCCCATCTAGGTCAGTGAGCATAGCGGCACCACCGGATAAGATTTTCTTCACAATGTAGGGGCCGCTCCAATTGGCCTTGAATTTCCCTTTGGGGTCCCAGATGGGTTCTATTATCTCTTTGAGGGCTAAGTCCCCCTCTCGGACACCGCGGTCCTTGACTCTCTTGTTGAATGATCGCGCTATTCGACGATGGTACCCCTGTATGTGGTAAAGTGCATTTAATCTTCTTTCATCTAGGAGGGCTAGCTCATCAAGACGACTTTGGCACCAGTCTTCTTCACTAACTTTGCTTTCGAGCATGACGCGTAGCGAGGTTATTTCCAACTCCACAGGTAGGACTGATTCCATGCCGTAGACCAGGGAGTAAGGGGTAGCCCCAGTAGAGGTTCGATAGCCCCAGAGGGAGTACGGGATCTGGTCGTCCCAATCCCTACAACTTTCGATCATCTTGCTGATGATAGCTTTGAGGTTTTTGTTGGCGGCTTCCACTGCACCATTGGTCTGAGGTCGG
Organism: Sambucus nigra; assembly: GCA_949130495.1. Taxonomy (NCBI): domain Eukaryota; kingdom Viridiplantae; phylum Streptophyta; class Magnoliopsida; order Dipsacales; family Adoxaceae; genus Sambucus; species Sambucus nigra. The sequence goes on from OX422211.1 coordinate 443,836,194, forward strand.
TAGGGAGAAGATTTTTGTCTCTGAATCCCATACTCGTTGACTACTTGTATGACTTCTGCTTCGAAATGCAACCCGTTATCTGACACTAGCTCGTGTGGGACTCCATATTGGCAGATGATATTTGTCTTGAGGAATTTGGCCACTTTCTTGGCGTTCAATACTGCGTATGACTCAGCTTCGACCCATTTGGTGAAGTAATCGATGGCAGCCAGGATGAACTCATGTCTGTTTGAAGCCTTTGGTGTAACCTTCCCTATGATGTCGACACCCCAGGTGGAGAATGGCCAGGGAGAGGTCATGTTGTATAATTCTCACGGAGGTAGGTGTTGAAGATTGGAGAATTATTGGCATTTGAGGCACCTCCGGACATAGGCGGTGCAATCTTGGATCATGGTGGTCCAGTAGTAGCCCTGTCGGATGATCTTCTTGGCGAGCATGTGACCATTCATGTGAGGTCCGCATTCCCCGCTGTGAATTTTCTGCATTATTTTTTCAATTTCGGCCCCTGCGATGCAGTGTAGATGAGTTCCATCGAAGTTCCTCTTGAGTAGGGCTTTATGACAGATGATGTACTGGGCGGCCAGTCTTTGGAGGGTTGTTTGATATTTCTTATTGGAACCCTCGGGATACTTACCATGTTTGAGGAGGCACCAGATATCATAGTACCAGCAATCGGCTCGTTCGGGATCTTCGATGGAGACAAGCTCAATATGGTAGCAATGGGTCAGTTTGTCTTGCTTTTGAACTAGGAAGGGGGTCATTGTTATTCCCTCGGGCATGTCGACCATGGAGGCCAAGGTGGCGAGAGAATCGACTAGGTTATTCTTTGCTCGGGGTAGGTAATAGAAAGTGATATCTCAGAATCGGGAGGCTAACTCTTCTAAGTGGGCATGGAAGGGTTGGAATTTTTCGTCCTTGACTTTCCACTTTCCGAGCACTTGACCGATGATAAGGGCGGAATCCCCGTAGACATCAAGGTATTGAATACATTTCTTGAGAGCAACTTTGAGGCCCACTTTACATGCCTCGTATTCCGTCATGTTGTTGGTGCAAGGGAAATCCAATTTGATGGCGATGGGAGTGTGGGAGTCATCTGGGGCGATCAGAAGTATCCCAATGCCATATCCCTTTTTATTGGTAGCGCCATCAAAGAACATTTTCCATCGAAGGCGGTCTTGAGTGGTGCAGAGGATATTTTCATCTGGGAATTAGGAGATCCGAACATCTGCTTCTTCTACAGGGTAATCGGCGAGGTAGTCAGAGGTGGCTCTTCCTTTAATGGCTTTCTGTGTGACGTACACGATGTCGAACTCGATTAGGAGCATCAACCATCGGGCCATTTGACTGGATAAGACGGGTTTCTCAAGCAGGTATTTAACGGGGTCCATTCGGGATATAAGTTTGATGGGGAAGGTGATCATGTAGTGTCACAACTTTTGGGTGACCTAGATAAGTGCGAGACATGCCTTTTCCAAAGCAGTGTAGTTAATCTCGTACCTGGTCAATTTGCAACTGGCATAATATATGGCTCTTTCTTTGCTGGAGTCTTCAAGGTATTGGGCTAGAAAAGCCCCAGGTGCAGTGTCGGTTATGGTTAGGTATAGGAGCAAAAGGAGACCCGACTGGAGGTTGGGTCAGATATCGTTTGATTCGGTCAAAAACTTCTTAGCAGGCCTCGTTCCAAACCTTGGTTGAATCCTTTTGGAGGAGCTTGAAGATCGGTTCACAAATGGAGGTTAGCTGGCTGATGAACCGACTGATATATTGTAATTTCCTAAGAAAACCTCGCACTTCTTTCTCTGTTCGGGGTGGTGGCATCTCAAGTCTTGCCTTCAGCTTTGCAGGATCTGCTTCTATCCCCTTTTCGCTGACCATGAATCCCAAGAGTTTTCCCTTTGTAACGCCGAAGACACACTTCTGTGGATTAAGTCGCATATGATACCGTCGCAGTCGTTCGAAGAACTTCCGGAGAGCGGGAACATGACCTTCTCTAGTTTTAGACTTGATAATCATATCATCCACATAAACCTCGACCTCTTTGTGAATCTGAACGTGCAGGATGGTTGTGGCAGCCCTTTGGTAAGTATCCCCAGCATTCTTGAGACCAAATGGCATAACGGTGTAGCAAAAGGTTCCCCATGGGGTGATGAATTCTTGGTGGTCGGGGTGCATCTTGATTTGTTTATATCCAGCAAACCCGTCGACGAATGACTTGAGAGCATGACTGGATGTGTTGTCCATGATCATGTCGATATTGGGTAGCGGATAATCATCCTTCGGAGAAGATTTATTTAAATCTCGGTAATCTACACACATTCGAACCTTCCCACCTGATTTCGGCATAGGTACAATGTTGCCTAGCCATGTGGGATATTCGTGTGACACCCCGACTAATTAAATACCGGGTAGCTACTCCTTTATACAATTAATTCAAAATGCCAAGTTGGCTCAGTTAATAGCATCACTGTCGAAAACATTTTAATATTACTAACCACCTAGTATTTAAAAAGCAAGTTGCCAAATTTTAATTTAAGTCTGATTAACATGCAATAGAAGTAATGAATAACTAAATAATACCAATCATCATGCTGAAGTAAAACGGATAACCATCACAATATGTAAATAAAACCTGGAGGAAAAACTCCTCAATACAAATCCCACAACTGATATGTAAACTGAAATAAATAACTAAAACTGAATACTGAGCAATACATGCTAGAGTCTGAAAACTGAAATGTAAAAATGCTCTAAATAGGAATGGGCAACATGCCCTACAACTGATAGATAGTGACTCTGGAATCCAAAAGATAGAAGTGTCTATGAGCAAATCCCTGTAGCTTCCACAACCAGCTACAGCACGTCACCTGAATGAGAATCCTATGCTTGGTGTCCTTGTGGCTGGGCACCTAAAATGGTTTTACAAGAAAATATATTTGAAAGCAAATGGGTCAGAGCCCGAAAGTGGAAATCATTTTAAAAACCTGCAAGTGCTTTAAAAACATTTAAAACATTAAATGCAAAGTACATGTTAGGACGTGCACTCACATTAAATTTTCACCTCTCGACTAACTGTGCACGCCTAACGTAAGTACCCATCTATAACTACCCTTTCCACTAGCTAAGTGACAACGTAAACTAGCTAGACAACCAAAGGTTCTACCCATTTTACTTGGTTCCATTTAATATAACAACGCTCGTAATTAAATAGAGGTTTAACGTAAACTCAGTTACTAAATATGCCATTGATATAACTATCAGTTAACTCATAATATATCTCGGAACAATACTGTAATATTTTTACAACATTAACATGAGGATTCCCATTAATTAAATGTATATTATTCACATCATAAATATACGATACAAGCACCCCGCAATCTAAGCTGTAGTGCACACATACTCTGCTATCCATCCCGGTACATCACGTACATAAGGATCACATATTCCGAATCTCTCAGGAATAGTTCAGATAACACAAATCACAAATAGTGGAGGCGAACATAGTCACCATCACATGGGTCACGCACATACCTACGCTCCCATGGTCAGCGGACTTATTAATGTCACAATAAGTCTTTCTATGACCTATGTTCATCAAGGTACCAGTCTATATCCCCCCCGTAGGCACACAAGGATTAGAGGGTCCTAAGCGAACGTAAACCTCCCGTGATAGCAAGTATGATAGGTATGTCATACACATAATCCATATACTAATACTAAGTAATCACACATCTTAGTAATACCGTATTATAATCGTAGTACATATCGCATTCTCGTACTAACTAATTATCACAACTTATTTTATTCCGGTTCATAATTATACGCGCTATAATTCATCCTCACATCGTAGTAGTCACTCACGTCTCAACCCAAATGATTCATTGAATATAATTCTCGTATATGCTTTACTCATCCCAGCAACCCAAAAGTCCCAAATCAATCACTATATCATCAAAGGGATGCTAACTCTACCCTTGAACCATCTCCCGGAACTCCAAAAGTCAAAACAGTCCAAAAAGGGTCAAACTGTCAACTCGTTAGAAGTCTCGTTCGAACGAGGCTTCGAACGAGTTTGGACTGTCAGGTCGTTAGAAGTCTCGTTTGAACGAGGCTGTTCGAACGAGATCCCAGTTCGATCGAACGAACTGACCCTTCTAACGATATCTCGTTCGAACGAGATATCGAACGAAAATCCTACTCGTTAATAACGACTGGTCAACTCGTTAGAAGCTCGTTCGAACGAGCTCGTTCGAACGACCTGGGGGTTGCTTCTAACGAGATGCCAGTTTCGGCCCAGAACTTCCCAAAAATCGTTTTTCACCATTTTTACTCCTCAACCCTCTTCTAAAATTCGTTCCCACAATATATTGAGTTCTCTAATCATCCTCAAACATGTTAAGGGGCTATACTAACATCATTAAAGGGTTTGATATCATCTAAACATCATTAAATCACAATTTCCACACTAATTCCCAATTTTCTTCAAGAACATAAACCCTAACTTTTTCTCATCATAAATTCCCAGATTTTAATTCGTTAATGCATCACCTAGATATGAAATCTCCGAAATTTAATCTTCCAACAATATTTCTACATGCAAACCTATCCCAACATTCAATAATAACTTCAAATTTCATGGGTTTTCTTTTAATCTTTCAAGAACAATTAAGATTCTTCAATTTCTAACATGGAAAAGACATTCTCAGTAATTAAATGGAAATAAAGTCACTTGCCTTGGTTTGATTTCTGAATTTGGTGTGGATTTGGTGAAGATTCTGCAGAGTTTCTTCTCTCCCAAGCTCTATCTCCAATGGTGGCTCAAGGTGGCTAGGGTTTTGATTTGGGGAAACTTAGAAAACCTAAATGACAACCTACGTAGCCTTCTAGGTTAATATGGGTTGTCTAATGGCTTAATGGGTTAATATCCACATCAGATTTAATCTCTAATTTTCGTCACTTTTAATTCCTCAAAATGTAAAATTACCAAAATACCCTTTAAGTTACCGGTATGGCCTAAAAATACCCCGGGACCCAAACTATACCCCCGGCTAGTGTTTTCTGACTATCTCGACCCTTCCGGACGCGTTGGCGCACTCAAAACGACCATACGGATTATAGATTTTAAATTCACTTTTAATATCAAAATATTATACCGTGACGCGGCGGTCCCACGCGTCTCAACAAAATTTCTAAAATGCCGTATATAAATCCCATGACAAATTTTATAATACCAAGTACATATATAATCATATATGCACATACTCAAATACCAATTCGCATCACATTAGTATTATTATTGACCCGGATTAATTTTCCAATAAATACGCAATTAATTAATTAATCCCAAAAATAAATATAGCCAAAAGTACGGGGTATTACATACTCCCCCCCTAATAACTGAATTTCGTCCCGAAATTCGAAACTAGAAAGTACCTGCTAAAAACAGCTCTGGATAACGTTCGCGCATCTCATCCTCGCGCTCCCATGTGGACTCCTCGACATTGTGATGTCGCCACTGAACACGTACTAACGGGACTATCTTTGACCGCAGTTTCCTCTCGCTTCGGTCCAAAATAGCAATTGGCCCCTCCTCATAAGAGCTATCCGGCTGGAGATCGATGTCCTCCACAGCAATGTGAGAATGAGCCAAATCATCCCTAAGGTATTTCCTCAGCGAGAAAATATGGAACACGTCGTGAATCCGATGCAAATGCTCCGGTAATCCGAGTCTATACGCAACCGGTCCGATCCGCTCAATAATAGGAAACGGCCCCACATACCTCGGTGCCAACTTCCCCTTCTTCCCGAATCGCATAATCCCCTTCATCGGAGAAACCCTGAGCAAAACTTGGTCCCCCACTTGGAACTCCCTGAAAAATCTCTTCGCATCAGCATAACTCTTCTGCCTGTCTTGAGCTACCCGAATGCGACTCCGAATCAACTCAATCCTTGCCGAAGTATCCTGAATTACTTCCGGCCCAAGTAGTTTGTTGTCCCCCACTTCCAACCAACATGCTGGGGAACGACAAGGCCTACCGTACAATGCCTCAAACGGAGCCATGCCAATCGTGAACTGATAGGAGTTGTTGTAAGCAAACTCCACCAGTGGAAGGTACTGCTCCCATCCACCCCCGAAGTCAATAATACACATGCGTAGCATGTCTTCCAACATCTGATTGGTGCGCTCGGTCTGCCCATCAGTCTGCGGATGATAAGCCGTACTCAACCGCAATTCCGTGCCCATGGCCTCCTGGAAACTCTCCCAAAACCTCGAAACAAATATCTTGTCTCTGTCAGACACGATATTTAGGGGCACACCGTGAAGTCTCACAATCTCTGAAATGAAGAGTTGGGCATACTGACCCGCAGTGTAATCAGTCCTAACGGGTAAAAAGTGAGCGACCTTGGACAATCTGTCCACAATTACCCAAACGGAGTCGTGACCCCTCTGCGACGTAGGCAACCCCGTGATAAAGTCCATGGATATGCTCTCCCACATCCACACCGGAACCTCCAATGGCTGTAGCAATCCTGTTGGTCTCTGATGATCCACTTTTACAAGTTGACAAGTGGCGCATTTCGAGACAAACTCTGCGATATCTCTCTTCATACCGCTCCACCAATACTGCCGTCTCATATCTTGGTACATTTTGTCCCCTCCGGGATGTACCGCGAACCGTGAGCCGTGCGACTCTGCCATCACATCGTGTCGCAGTTCCTCTCCTTCCGGAACTACCAATCTCCCATTGAAGCGTAATCCCCCGTCTGAGCTAACGGTATAGGATTCAGCTCCCTCAGCGAGTAATCGAACTATCTGCTCCTGACAGAACGAATCATTTGCCTGTGCCCGTACAACCTTCGTGACAATCTGCGGTGTAACGGTCATCACAGCCATGAAAGATCGGGCCACTGCATCCTGGTGTCCCAATTCCTTCCACTTCGCTTTCCACACCTCTGCCACCTCATCTGCTGGCCTGCGGCTCAACGCGTCTGCTACCACGTTAGCCTTACCCGGGTGGTACTGAATGTCGAACTGGTAGTCTTTCACAAATTCAAGCCACCTACGCTGCCGCATATTTAATTCCTTCTGCGTGAACAGATAATGTAGTGACTTGTGGTCCGTGAACAGCTGAAACTTCTCCCCCAAAAGATAGTGCCTCCAAATTCGTAAGGAAAATACCACTGCTGCCAACTCCAAATCATGCGTGGGGTAATTCTTCTCATGAGGCTTAAGCTTACGGGAAGCATAAGCTATGGCCTGTCTCTCCTGCTGCAAAACACCTCCAAGTCCTTGCAAAGACGCATCGGTGTAAACCAAATACTCAACTCCCGGTCTCGGCAATGCTAACACAGGTGCTGAGGTCAATTTGTCCTTCAACTCATCGAATGCCAACTGACAGGCATCACTCCAGATATATGGCACACCCTTACGAGTAAGATGTGTCAAAGGACCTGCTATCTCTGAGAAACCCCGAATAAACCTCCTGTAGTATCCTGCTAAACCCAAGAAACTACGAATCTCCGTTGGTGTCGTGAGCTGTCCCCACTCCCTCACCGCTGACACCTTCCCGGATTGACAGATATTCCCTGGTCGGAAATAATGTGACCCAAGAACTGGACTTCCTTCAGCCAAAACCCGCACTTCTCATATTTTGCATACAGCTCGTTCTGACGAAGTGTCTGCAAAACCATCCTCAAATGCTCGGCGTGCTCCTCCTCTGTCTGAGAGTAAACCAGAATGTCATCAATGAAGACAATGACAAATTGATCTAGGAAATCTCTGAACACCCTATTCATCAAGTCCATAAACACTGCTGGAGCGTTGGTCAAGCCGAAAGGCATAACCCGAAACTCATAAGAACCATATCTCGACAAGAACGCAGTCTTCGAGACATCCTCCTCCCTGATACGCAACTGATGGTATCCCGACCTCAAGTCAATCTTCGAGAAGAAAGAAGCTCCTCTCAACTGGTCGAATAAGTCATCGATTCGAGGCAACGGATACTTATTCCGTATCGTGACCTTATTCAACTCTCGGTAGTCCACGCACAATCTCAGTGAACCGTCCCTCTTCTTAACAAATAAGACTGGAGCGCCCCAAGGTGAGGTACTCCTACGAATAAAGCCCTGCCCTAACAGCTGCTCTATCTGATCCCGTAACTCTCGCATCTCAGCTGGAGCCATACGGTACGGTGCACGTGCTATAGGTCTCGTACCCGGTAGCAAATCAATAACGAAGTCTATCTCTCGACTGGGTGGTAAGCCTGGTATCTCCTGAAACACATCCAAGTACTCCCTGACAACCGGGATCGAATCTAAAGGAATAACAACCTCCTTAGAGGTATCCTCCTCTATGTAATACAGATGAGCGGTCGATCCTCCCTCTGGGCGAGGCATCGCCACTACAAACATCTCTTGCCCCGGAATGGCAAAAACAATGCTCCCGCTGAAGCAATCAATCATGGCCCTATATGCTACGAGCCAATCCATACCGATGATCACATCGTGAACATGCATGTCTAACACTAACATGTCTGCAGGCAATACCAAGCCACCAACCTCTACCCCGACTCCCCGGCATATAAAGAAAATAAGTGACCCACTCCCCAATGGTGAGTCAACACACGTCACTGTGCTCTCTGCCGTAGCTAACAATCCTAAAGCTTTCGCGAAGTGTGTAGCTATGAAACAATGTGTAGCACCCGTATCAAATAACACCCGACCCATAGTGCCATGGATAGGAAACGTACCCTCGATCGCGGGCGGTGCCTGTGGAACTGCAGCCTGGTGAACGTTGTAGACACGTCCATACTGTAGCTGCCCCTGCTGAGCTGGGACTGCTGGAATGGGTGGCAATGCTGCCATCTGTGGCGGTGCAGGAAGAGCGGCGGGAAACATAGGTCTCTGTGGCTCCTGGCGAGCACCCTGCTGCTGCTGCTGTGGGGCCCTGCCCCTATCAGGACAATCCTGCTTCTTATGGCCAGTCTTGCCACAAGTAAAGCACTTCCCTGGGAAATTCCCTCCCCTCTGCCCCTGCTGTCCCCGGCCCTGGTGGCCGTTACCATTCCTCCCTTGGCCCTGCTGGCCCTGATGGAACTGCTGCCCATTCTGTCCCTGTTGGCCCTGCTGGCCGTTTGGACCCTGATGGCCCTGGCGGAAACCTCCCTGTCCCTGCCTGTAGTTCCCTGACCGGAACCTCTTGTTATCCCCCTGCTGGGAGCCCTGCTCAGTCTGTCTATGCCCCTGACCGGTCTGTGCCCCGCCGGCACCATGTCCTCCAGTCCTGCCCTGATGGCTAGACTCCCCTGACCGCTTGCCCTCGGCCATATGAAAACGGTGGTCCTGGCAGTGTAGTAATGCAGCGTTAACCACATCGGAATACGTGGCCAACGATAGGTTCCCAAGCAGATGCTGTCGGATTCTCCAATTCAACCCGTCGGTGAACTTCTCTATCTTCTTCTTCTCTGTTGGAATCTCGTCTGGTACGATATTCAACAGGTTAGTGAACTCGGCCTCATACTCGGCCACTGTCTTGCCCTCCTGCCTCAAACTCATCAGCTTCCTCCTCATCTCTGTATGAACTGCGGACGGAAAGTATTTATGGTCGAACCTCACCCAGAACTCCTGAATCGTGAGGGTATCCCTCTCCTCCGCGGTGGTGATAGACTCCCACCACTGTAGTGCAGATCCCACTAGCTTGAAAGTAGCTAGCACCTGTTTCTGAACATCAGTGCACTCATGCATCCTCAAATGCCTCTGCATGTCCTTCCTCCATTGGCTCGAGATAACCACATCTGAGCTTCCAGCAAACTCTGGTGGATGCGCTTTCTGAAAAGCGTCACGTACACGCTCCCAAGCAGACGGGAATGCATTAACCTGTACTGGCGCGGCAACCGGCGCCGGTGGTGGTGCCTGCTGAATAACGGCAATCGCAGCATTTACCGCTTGAGCTACTATAGCTGCAACCTCAGCGGCGTTCAACATGCCCTGAACTGGAGCGGGCTGGGGTTCGGGCACTGCATTCCTGGGAACTCGTCGTGCACGTCGTGGAGGCATCTGAAATAAGAACAAAGTTTATAAGTTCACGGTTTATAAACTTAAAATAGCTGAAGAACGAAGCATACACAATAAGAGTACAACAGTCCTAAAATATAGGGCTCTATATCAAAGAAAACGTAGCGGAAACATAATAGCCGTACAGATCCTAAAGGACACTAGAACCTGATGCTCTGATACCACCTGTGACACCCCGACTAATTAAATACCGGGTAGCTACTCCTTTATACAATTAATTCAAAATGCCAAGTTGGCTCAGTTAATAGCATCACTGTCGAAAACATTTTAATATTACTAACCACCTAGTATTTAAAAAGCAAGTTGCCAAATTTTAATTTAAGTCTGATTAACATGCAATAGAAGTAATGAATAACTAAATAATACCAATCACCATGCTGAAGTAAAACGGATAACCATCACAATATGTAAATAAAACCTGGAGGAAAAACTCCTCAATACAAATCCCACAACTGATATGTAAACTGAAATAAATAACTAAAACTGAATACTGAGCAATACATGCTAGAGTCTGAAAACTGAAATGTAAAAATGCTCTAAATAGGAATGGGCAACATGCCCTACAACTGATAGATAGTGACTCTGGAATCCAAAAGATAGAAGCGTCTATGAGCAAATCCCTGTAGCTTCCACAACCAGCTACAGCACGTCACCTGAATGAGAATCCTATGCTTGGTGTCCTTGTGGCTGGGCACCTAAAATGGTTTTACAAGAAAATATATTTGAAAGCAAATGGGTCAGAGCCCGAAATTGGAAATCATTTTAAAAACCTGCAAGTGCTTTAAAAACATTTAAAACATTAAATGCAAAGTACATGTTAGGACGTGCACTCACATTAAATTTTCACCTCTCGACTAACTGTGCACTCCTAACGTAAGTACCCATCTATAACTACCCTTTCCACTAGCTAAGTGACAACGTAAACTAGCTAGACAACCAAAGGTTCTACCCATTTTACTTGGTTCCATTTAATATAACAACGCTCGTAATTAAATAGAGGTTTAACGTAAACTCAGTTACTAAATATGCCATTGATATAACTATCAGTTAACTCATAATATATCTCGGAACAATACCGTAATATTTTTACAACATTAACATGAGGATTCCCATTAATTAAATGTATATTATTCACATCATAAATATACGATACAAGCACCCCGCAATCTAAGCTGTAGTGCACACATACTCTGCTATCCATCCCGGTACATCACGTACATAAGGATCACATATTCCGAATCTCTCAGGAATAGTTCAGATAACACAAATCACAAATAGTGGAGGCGAACATAGTCACCATCACATGGGTCACGCACATACCTACGCTCCCATGGTCAGCGGACTTATTAATGTCACAATAAGTCTTTCTATGACCTATGTTCATCAAGGTACCAGTCTATATCCCCCCCGTAGGCACACAAGGATTAGAGGGTCCTAAGCGAACGTAAACCTCCCGTGATAGCAAGTATGATAGGTATGTCATACACATAATCCATATACTAATACTAAGTAATCACACATCTTAGTAATACCGTATTATAATCGTAGTACATATCGCATTCTCGTACTAACTAATTATCATAACTTATTTTATTCCGGTTCATAATTATACGCGCTATAATTCATCCTCACATCGTAGTAGTCACTCACGTCTCAACCCAAATGATTCATTGAATATAATTCTCGTATATGCTTTACTCATCCCAGCAACCCAAAAGTCCCAAATCAATCACTATATCATCAAAGGGATGCTAACTCTACCCTTGAACCATCTCCCGGAACTCCAAAAGTCAAAACAGTCCAAAAAGGGTCAAACTGTCAACTCGTTAGAAGTCTCGTTCGAACGAGGCTTCGAACGAGTTTGGACTGTCAGGTCGTTAGAAGTCTCGTTTGAACGAGGCTGTTCGAACGAGATCCCAGTTCGTTCGAACGAACTGACCCTTCTAACGATATCTCGTTCGAACGAGATATCGAACGAAAATCCTACTCGTTAATAACGACTGGTCAACTCGTTAGAAGCTCGTTCGAACGAGCTCGTTCGAACGACCTGGGGGTTGCTTCTAACGAGATGCCAGTTTCGGCCCAGAACTTCCCAAAAATCGTTTTTCACCATTTTTACTCCTCAACCCTCTTCTAAAATTCGTTCCCACAATATATTGAGTTCTCTAATCATCCTCAAACATGTTAAGGGGCTATACTAACATCATTAAAGGGTTTGATATCATCTAAACATCATTAAATCACAATTTCCACACTAATTCCCAATTTTCTTCAAGAACATAAACCCTAACTTTTTCTCATCATAAATTCCCAGATTTTAATTCGTTAATGCATCACCTAGATATGAAATCTCCGAAATTTAATCTTCCAACAATATTTCTACATGCAAACCTATCCCAACAATCAATAATAACTTCAAATTTCATGGGTTTTCTTTTAATCTTTCAAGAACAATTAAGATTCTTCAATTTTTAACATGGAAAAGACATTCTCAGTAATTAAATGGAAATAAAGTCACTTGCCTTGGTTTGATTTCTGAATTTGGTGTGGATTTGGTGAAGATTCTGCAGAGTTTCTTCTCTCCCAAGCTCTATCTCCAATGGTGGCTCAAGGTGGCTAGGGTTTTGATTTGGGGAAACTTAGAAAACCTAAATGACAACCTACGTAGCCTTCTAGGTTAATATGGGTTGTCTAATGGCTTAATGGGTTAATATCCACATCAGATTTAATCTCTAATTTTCGTCACTTTTAATTCCTCAAAATGTAAAATTACCAAAATACCCTTTAAGTTACCGGTATGGCCTAAAAATACCCCGGGACCCAAACTATACCCCCGGCTAGTGTTTTCTGACTATCTCGACCCTTCCGGACGCGTTGGCGCACTCAAAATGACCATACGGATTATAGATTTTAAATTCACTTTTAATATCAAAATATTATACCGTGACGCGGCGGTCCCACGCGTCTCAACAAAATTTCTAAAATGCCGTATATAAATCCCATGACAAATTTTATAATACCAAGTACATATATAATCATATATGCACATACTCAAATACCAATTCGCATCACATTAGTATTATTATTGACCCGGATTAATTTTCCAATAAATACGCAATTAATTAATTAATCCCAAAAATAAATATAGCCAAAAGTACGGGGTATTACAATTCGATTACCCGAATAAAATGCACGTTCAACTGTTTGACCACCTCTTCTTTGACCTTGAGTGACCATTCGGTGCGGAGTTTTCTCAATTTTTGTTTAACTGGCTTGTAATCTGGGAGAGTGGGGATCTCGTGCTGAGCTATTTCAGGATCAATGCCGGGCATATCATCATACGACCATGCGAAGACATCCACGAACTCTTTCAGCAATTCTTCGAGTTGTGCATGCTCATGCTCGTCAAGGGTGGCCCCTATCCTAATCTCGTGCAGTTGGCTACTAGAATCGAGATTAATAACAACAGTCTCTTATTCATTAACTTGAACGCGGTTATGTTGTTTATTATTAACCTTATTTAGATCAGTTAAGAATTGTTCATTTACAAAATCATCATCATTAAAAGTTTGATTAGAATCCAAGCAGTTAATGTAAGGCACAACAAGATACTCAAAATCTTCGTTTATTTCATTGATAGGAAAAACAGCGTTGAGAACCTCATCAAAAGAGGTCTCGATTACATTTGAACAAGGAGAGACAGTAGGAGAAGAAATAAGGTAAACATTGGGGTTAGGAGAGATTTCAAGAGGTAGAACTGGCGCAGCATGCCAGTTGAGGAGAGGTGTATCAACAGCTTTAATCAGACGAGATGGGTCCATTGATGTAGTGCCTGAATGAACCATGGAGAGTGCCAGCCCCAGTATGTGTAAGTTGAAGGAATCTTTGGAATAACTTTCCTCAGTCTCTTTGTTATCTTTGATGAGCGGTTGTATGCGGTGTTGGAAACTTTCGGCCCATGGGTAGCTGCCTTGGAAAAAGATCTCCATTCCAGGCTTCATCTTCTTATTTGTGTGGTCGTACCATGGTTCTGGAAAACCGCAAAAGGGGAAATCTTCACCTTCTTTGATGAATCTCCCATTCAAGGAGTCTCCTGAGATAGTTCGGATGCAGTCTAATCTTCTCTTTGATCGAAACTGGTGGATCATTCTGAGCTCTTGTTCTGATGGTTGATACCCCAAGCCACAAGGAGGGAAGGCTTTCTTCAGTTCGATGGGCTCAAGTATCCCTTGCTGGCTTTGCCCTAGCCCCAGTACGGGCATGAAGTGCATGTTTCTGAACATCTGAATCACATTGACATTTCCATGAGGGTCATATTCTGGACAAACCCTTTCTTTGAAACAGTCCCCTGCCGAGAGTTGGAGTGGCTCAACTCGGGATCCTGATAGGAGCATATCATTTGACCCGTGCTGTATCTCAAAAATTGGACTGCTGGTGCTTTCACCCCTGACATTTTCGTCATCGCCCAAAATGGTGATGACTCGCCCGTCGGCGAAGAACTTCAATTTCTAATGGAGTGAGGAAGACACACCCATGATATTATGGAGCTAGGGTCGTCCGAGCAACAGGTTGAAACAAGCTGGGATGTCTATGACTTGGAATTCAATGACAGGGTTTATAGGGCCAATCCCTATTGCAAGTTTTATTGATCCCATCACCTCACGATGGGTATTATCGTAGGCACGTACAGTGGCGGAGGTTGGAGCGAGGTCGCTTTCTTTCAGTCCTAAACACTTGAAAGTTCTTAGAGGGAAAAAGTTCAAGGCGGATCCGTTATCGACAAGGGAGAGTGGCACGACCTTCCCCATAACTTCGACGGAGATGTTGAGTGCATAATTATGATTTGGCCCAATTCTGGGGATTTTTTCTTCAGAGAATGATAACATTCGGGTAGAGGTCAAGGATCTGACCAGATTTATTGCTTCTTCAGGTGTGGTAGAAGGAGGAACTATGGGTCCAATGAGCAGCTTGATTAAAGAATTTCTGTGCAGATGGGAAGACATGAAAATCCCCCATAGAGTGATGTTAGGTTGAGTTTTCTTCAGTTGATCGAGGACCTTGCTCTCCTCAATGGCCATCTCTGGCATAGGAAGGTTTTCAACACCCTTCCCCTTGTCATTTGCTGGTAGTGAGATTGGAACTTGGTAATGTCTCCATGATCTGGTCATGTGATTTACTAAAGAAGAAAAGAACATGAATCCCGTTTCCTCGTCAATCTCAGGTTGTTCTACAACCCTGTTTATTTCTCCGAGGAGTTCTTCAAATGATATCACCCACATATGTCGGTTACTGGGCTAGGTCCTCCTGAAGCTTGTTCTTCGCTCTAATCTTCGAATTCTTCCCCCCAAAAGGTGGTAACAATTCTGTCTTTCCATGTAAATTCAATGCATTCCACAACTTCAACGGCTTTTTCTTACAGGTCCTCCCATTCTTTGGGGATATGCGTGATCGAAGGGACCAAGCGCCCTTGTAGCTTCAAAGTGTCAAGTAACCCGATGATACTGCAAATGTTATTGGTTTGTTCGAATAAATCTGCCATAGTCTGGACAACATCATCTAGATTGACTTCGTCGGTTGGTACCACCCACCTGTCTGAATCTCGAGCCCATTTCTGTGCTTCCAAGAATAGTGTACTGAACCTTTGGCAATCGATGACCATCTGTGAGGGCAATTTCAGCCCGAACTCTAGGAGTTGGTTTAACACCTCTGACAATTCCATACTTCCATTTTTAGAACGGGTACAGACAGCGATGCATGCTCTGGTAAGGAGTGATAGTGCCTGATCACTGAGGCTAGTAAGGTATAGGAGGAAATATGGGCAAATTTGAAGAGGTTTAGGAGAGTATATGGGTGTGATTTGAGTTGAGGGATCGAAATCTTTCTAAAAAGATGGCATTGGAATGATTTGGGAGTGGGTTGTGAGTACTGTTTAGCTTAGGATTGGCTGGTGGGGAGATGGCACCCCGATCAATGAGATCTTGGATTATGTTTCGGAGGTGGAAACATTGGTCGGTGGTATGGCCAGCAGTTTGGTGAAAGGCGCAATGAGTATCGGTCTTGAAGTTTCTTGGGTGTGGATTTGGCAATGGACGTGGATCCAAGGGTTTTATGAGGTTTCAGCTTAACAGGGCTTGGTAAACTTTAGAAAGGGGAGCATGGAGCTTAGTGTATTCCCTTCGGATGGGGGCAAGGCGACTTTCTGGTTCCCATGATGTGGTTGGTTGAGAGATGTTATTGATAGTTGAAACGGTGGCACTGGCAGGCTTGTCATACTTTCTAAGGGTGAACTGTCCGGACACCTTCTTTGGTTCAACCTCTGTTTTAACGAGGCTTTCCTCTATTTCCAATCCAGCCTCTCTGAGAGCTTGGAAGTGGGGATAGTATTGTCCTCCCATCGTTGCTCGGACATGGGGCAAGAAGTTCTTCTTTACTATGTTGACCTGTTCTTCCTCGGATGGACGATTGGTCATGGTAGCTGCCTGCTCCCTCCATCGGGTTATGAAGTTACTAACTGATTCTCCTGGATTCTGTTTGAGCAGCTCTAAATCACGATGGGTGACCTCGAGCTTTTCATTGTATTTGTACTACGACATGAATTCTCATGCTATATCCTCCCAGCTACGGATTCTGGATTCTTCAAGAGATAAAAACCATCGGAGGGCACTATCCTTCAAAGTTTGCTGCAATAATTGAGCCATCACTTCTTCAGAAGCCCCTAGTAGAGTCATGGAACGATGATAACTGCAAAGATGAACAATTGGGGGTACACTTCCTCCGAACTTCTCGATATTTGGCATCTTGAACTTCTCGGGTAACCTCGCTTTAGGATAAGGAGACATGTGCGTGTAGTCCATGTAATTCCCAGAGATCCTGACTTGGTCAAGCTTCTTGGTGAGCATCTTGAGATCCTCTTTGACTTTATTCAACTCTTCCTCCTTTGGATCAGCGACCACAGGCAGGTTAGCCATAGGCTGGGCAAGGTTTGGCATTAGAAGCTGGGCAGGCAATGGCCCATTGGCAGGAGGGGCACGTGGAGCGTGCTGATATTCTTTCGGAACCCAGATAGGCTCGGGTGGACCCATAGCATGAGGGAATAGGGAATCGGGCTCTTGAGGAATAGGTACTTGATTTCGTTGCATTTCTCGGACCTCAGTTTGGAGGTTGTCAATCTTGGACACGAGCTGAGCTAGGACTGTCGTCAGATCCGGCTGTATGACTGGTGCTTGATCTGTATTCTCCATAGAAAGTGAATGGATTTCGGACTCGGAAGAAGTAGTAGAGGAACCGATGAAACTCCAGGGTGATTTGACTGAAGATCGAAGCCAATAGGGAGCCAGGCCAAGGACATGCAATCGACCTGAGAAGACATAGGATGAGATTTATTTTTGAGAAAAAAGGAAGAACTATTTTTGGATTTTTGATAAAGAAGGGATAAATGTTTTTGGATTTTTGATAAATAAGGGAGAAATGTTTTTGAATTTTTGATAAAGAAGGGAGAACTATTTTTGAAAACGGAACTCAGCATGATTATTATGATTATTATGTTCTCACTTGTATTTAATTCTCCTAAATGCAATGCCGGACGGAACCTGAGCCTGGAAAGTCGGGGTTTTTAATACATGCAAAGCTACGGTTTGGACTTGTAACCAGGCTCACAGATAGGGTCCCACTTTTAAAAATGTGTGAAAATTTGGGCGGCAGGCCGACCCGGAATTTCGGTAGAGTTTCGGGTTGAAACCGACAATCTAAAGTGCGTGTCCTAGGTTTGACACCTATATGAGGGTATGCAGTTGGTTGGGTGAATCGGCATGGGTTCCCTCCTTTGGCGTGACTTCCACGATATACGTCTTTCTCTTGCGGGCAATCGGTACGTGTGGACAAGCCATTTAATATACCTAAGTGTACGTGAATTGCCTCACCATATACCTCGTGGGGACGGTACGTGTGAGAGCGAATTCCATATACTCGGCGTACATGAACGAATTCCCTACGATATACCTCCCATCATGACTTCGGTCAAGCGGTACGATGCGGGGGAACCATTCGATATACGTCGAAGGTAATTGTCCAATGAAAGGTGAGAGTCATATCGCTTAGGCTAACTGCGACCTGCCGGACCAGCGCCCATCACGAAGTGACCCTCCAGTTACTGGGTAAAATTTGGTTAATAGCAATGCTCTTTGGTGATGTTGTGTGAATCATGCATGATTCTCTTATTAGTATCTTATGATGAGAATGCCTTTCTTGATTATGCCAAACAGGGAGCAAAGTACAAGTACCCAAGGTACACCAAGTATGGATGGGTGATGCGTGAAACATGGGGATATATGTGATCCTAGGTGCACATGGTGTGAAGTGTACTTGGAGAAATTTCTACAAGTGTGTGAGCATAAGCATAGGCATGGGATACACATGGGAAAGGGGAACATCCAGATACTGGGGGAAATATAAACAAATATAGCATCCATGTAAATAGAGTCAAGCCCACAAATAAATAACATCCCCAGCAGAGTCACCACTGTGGCTATCCCCGATCCTCTCCATGCGGGCGGGCGCGTGGAGGAAGGATCCTTCGGGTACCGCGCATCCCTCTCGGGAGCGCTTTGGCCGGCGTCGTTTGAGATGTGGTGCAAAAATGTAGAGAGATTCAGAGTCGCCAGTCTAATTTACTCAAAACAGATAAAAGAAAAATGGGAAGTCACCCCGAAGGATGGCATCCAAAGACATACTGGTGTGTGCGAAACCAAAATGATTCGAGAAGGGTTCGGAGGCTTAGTTACGAAATGGGAAGGTGTTAGGCACCTATTCCTCCCTTTCGGTCTCTCATGGATATTTGCTATTTTCCTTTATATTTCCCCCCCGTGATATGTGTCCATGTGTATATATAGAATGGAGGTAGGAATCCTCGACTTGTATAATGGAAAAGACAAAGCGAGTCATCCGTAGGAAGATATAAGAATAATATTAGAACAATAAGATTTACGTGATTACCCCTACGTTGATCGTTATAATGGAACGATAACGCATATGGAGTAATACGTCACTAAGGGCAAGCATATAGAATATAAGAAGATTATATTTAAAGAACATAGGAAGTAAAAGAAAAGGTGAGAGAGAGGACTCGAGTCTCGGGTTTTACCCCGAGATGCCTACATAGCCTATAAAGGCATCAAAGTACACGTAGTTCGCATATAAAACGAGGGGCGGGGTTTATCCCATAAATTCAAATGGGGAATCTCTTATTTGTAAGTGTGTGTGTGTGTGTAGAAAAAGTGTTTTAGTTATGAGAAAAGTGTGAGAAAAAGTATGAGAATCCCTACTTAGAATTTATGAGCAAACCCTCTTTTTCTTATTTTTGGGGTTTTATTTATATGAAAATAAGAGATGTGCAATAATACTAAATAAAAAAGTATATTAGGATGTGTGAGATGAGATAATAAAAGTGCTAAGTAACAAAACAAGTTATTGAGAATTTAAGAGAATTTCAGAGAGAGTTTGAGAAAGTTGGACCTTATTGAAGATCTTGAGCTTGATCTTGAATGTTGGAGAGCAACCCTTGCACTTGGATGACAATGGAGAGTGGCTAATTCATCAAGTTTGATGAAAAGTGGAAGTAAAAAAGGGATTTGGAAGTTAAAATCACGCTGCCTTCGAGAGAGATTTCTGGGATTCGTTGAGAGTGAATTTTATCAGATCTGGGCTCTCCTTGAAAATGAGGTGAAGGCCTCCTTTTATAGGCTCAGGTCACTGCCGATCGGCATAGACCTGTTCCTTCCTATCGGCAGGTGCCGATAGGCAAGGTCTGGAACCTGCCATTTGGTAGTGCGCTTCAGGCTTTTTTTGAAAATTGGTTGTCGAGGGAAAATTGTTGGTCAGAATTACATACGGGGCATACCATTGGAAAGGTAATTCAGATACCTTCGAAAGTCCTTTGGACCTCTCCCAGGTTTGGGAGTTGACTTTGGGTCAAATATGGCTAGGAAGCATTTGTCCGTCCATTGGACGGGGAATCGTTCGGACGCAAATGGATCATTCGTCCGCATGGTAAGTCCGAATCATGCACGGGGCGGACCTTTGGAAAGGTTAGGAGATGTACTTAGACATTACAAAGAGTTTGAACCGGTTTGGAGAGTTGAATTCGGTCAACCGTGCCCGGGAAGCATTCGGTGACCTCTCGGAGTCGAACGGATCGTTCGTCCGCATGATAAGTCAGAATCGCGCACGGGATAGACCGTTGGAAAGGGTATTCAGTTACCTTCAAATATTCATTCAGCCTCGGTCAGGCTGAAGAGTTGACATAGGTCAAACAGAGCCCGGGAGCGCCCAGTGGCCTCTGGGTTAAGTTTCGGACGCAAACGGATCGTTCGTCCGCATGGTAAGTCGGAATCGCGCACGGGGCGGTCCGTTGGAAAGGGTATTCAGTTCCCTTTGAGGATTCATTCAGTCTCGGTCGAGATGAAGAGTTTGACTTTTGGTTCAAACTGAGCTGGGGAGTGCTCGATGGCTTCTAAGTCAGTACTCGGGATATGACCTAGGTTTGTAGTGATGGATGGAGGTACTAGGGACCTAAGGAGAGTTAGGGGGAACATAATGGGGTGTCTACACATTAATTTCACCATTAATGGGTTTCTTCATCAACTTCAACCTCTAGAGAACCCAGAACTCTAACAAACCTCTAACATGGTGTGTTTTCCAAATTTCTTCGTTCTCATGGGTTTAAATTCATTTTTTCTTTTGCATAAAATTAACAAGATTTATTTTCAAAGTCTTCTAATTATCAGATTTGTTACTAAAAATTCAAAAACAACACTACTAACTATAACTCACATAAAGCAAGAAAATACTTGCCTCTTTGGAATAAATCTGGCGATCTCTTCTCGAAAAGTTTGCCTGAAATCCTTTTTCCTTCCTCTTTCCTTCTTCTTCTTTCTCCTTTCTCTCTTCTCTCGTTATTTGGTGATTTGGAATGAGTAACTGCTGCCCAACATTCTCAAACCTAGGTTAATTATTCCAAATCTAGAAATTAAGCCTATGGCCAAATCCAAAAGACTAAAGTACCCTAATATAGGCCCGATTATGTCTAAAAAGGCCCCGCGACCCAATTATTAACTCCGGGTACACTATTTTGACTACTTCGGCCTCTCCGGACCCAACCGTGACCTCAAAATCATCATCCAAGTTAGTGTATAAAAATTTCCTGTCTCGACCCAATTAGTCGACACGCGACTCTCGGTTGTGATAAAATAATACCACTATCACTAGCTATGATGTCAAATAATTATTACTATTCACTTAGTAATTATATTCCATTGATATTAATCATTTTCTCTCTAGATTAATATTTAAATACACGCATAATAATTAATTAAATTAAATTACGACACACACTGTAATTTAAGTTTACCCTAATAGAATAAATATTTAATGCCCAAAATTTCGAGGTGTTACAGAAGGATGTAAAAAAATTGACTGGAAGAGTGGCAACTCTAAATTGCTTTATTTCTAGAGAAACAGATAAGTGTCTCCCATTCTTCAAAGTTCTTAAAAAGACTTTTGAATAGAATGACGAATGTGAGAAAGATTTTCTGGATTTGAAGAAGTACTTGGGATCTCCATCATTTCTCTATCGACCAGTTTTAGGAGATATATATACTTTGTTGTTTCAGAGTCCGTTGTTAGCTCATCTTTGATCCGAATAGAAGGAGAAGTTACTACACTAGAAAGGTATTACGAGGAGCAAAAATCAGATATCCACGCTTAGAGAAGCTGACACTCGATTTTATTGAAGCTTTTATATGGTTGAGACCATACTTCCTCGACTTTACTATTGTGGTATACACTGACTTGCCTCTGTGATATATTTTGCACAAACCTAAAATGTAAGGAAGGTTGATGTCTTGGGTTGTTTAGCTTGGAGAATATTGTTTATGAGCTAAGAACCATATTAAAAAGGTAAGAACTGGCAGACTTCATCGCAGAGTTCACGTATGTAGAAGCTCCAAATAATCCACGTTTGCCTGCCGAGAAGACCTCCTTGAAAGATAGGTCGGTTCAAAAGTAAACAGAGATTATCGTCAACCAACTAGAATTATCAGCTGCTCAAGAAAGAGCTCGACGGCTGGCTGAACAAAGTAAGAAGTTATTCAAATATGGAGTGGTGTCAGAAGAAGACTTCAATAACGACATCCCAGTCTGGAAATTATTCGTAGACGGATATTCATGCGCCACTAGTAGTGGAGATTGATTCATTATCAACACTCCAGACAATTTAGATGTGGAATATGCGTTGAGATTTTAATTTTAAGCCTCCAATAATGAAGTTGAGTATGAAGCATTAATTACAGGCTTGTAACTAGCCTCATCACTAGGTGCCGAGCAGGTGATAATGCACAATTATTCTTGACTTATTATTCACCAGATGCTTCAGATATATGGAGTTAAAGGAGAAATAAGGGTAAGATACCTGAATAAGTCTATGGAGATTATCTCTTCCTTTCCCGCAGTTAAGGTAGTTCGGATACTAAGGGTGGATGATGCCCGAGCATATGCCCTTACTCAGCTAGCCTCGGTAACTTCGATGGATCTCAGATAAACAATTTTAGTGGACATTCTCACCCATAGGAGTATTGATTTGGATGCTGCCATTATAATCTCTGTAGAAGTGGGTCCTTCTTGGATGGACCTAATCAGAGATTACATTGAGAAAGTCTTGTTACCATCAAACCAGAAAGAAGCTAGGAAGGTGAGATACAAAGCCGCCGGTTATGTTTTGGAGAATGGCGTATTATATAGACGGGGGTACACTGTATCTTTACTTCATTGTGTTCGTCCAACCAAAGTAAATGATTTGATCAAAGAATTACATGAAGTCTCATGTGGATTTCATTCATCCGACCGATCATTAGTACAAAGGATAGGTATGTAGGGTTACTACTAGCCAACCATGAAGGTAGATTGGGTCTCTTTTTCCAAAAAGTGTGGCAAATGCCAAAAGTTTGCTACTATCCATAACAGATCGGGGGATACCCTAACCCCCATCACCTCTCCTTAGTTATTTTCTATTTAGGGGATGTTGTTCCATTGTCGACCACCAAAGGAAGGTTAAAGTATATGGTTATAGCGGTAGATTACTTCACCAAATGGGTGGAAGTTAAGCCTTTAGTAGATATGACTTATCATAGGGTTTTTCAGTTTATCTAGAAGCAAATCATATGTTGTTATAAGATGCCTTATGCTTTCATCATTGATCATGGTACATAGTTTAATAATAATGAGTTTGAGGAATACTACCTCAGGTCTAGAATTTAAAAGCTTCATTCAGCACCTGGAAACCTACACTGTAATGGCCAGACAAAAATTACTAATAAGACTTTGCTCAATGGATTGAAGAAAAGGTTGGATGATGCTAAAAGAAATTGGATCAATGAATTGCACAATATCCTTTAGGCTTATAATAGTCCACCCAGAAAAGTAACAAGGGAGACTTTATACATGCTTGCTTTTGATACTGAAGCAGTACCAACTGAAATAGGTTTGTCGACTCATAGAGTGCTGAATTTTAATTCACCCAAAAGCGATCTCACGAGGTAACTAGATTTAGACACAGTTGAGGAAGTTAGAGAAGATGATGTAATTTGAATGGATTTTCATCAACAAACGAATGTTAGGTTCTATAATCGAAGGGTCAAACCGACCAACTTTAGATAGGGAGATCTAGTGCACAAGAAAGTCATCCAAAGAGCAACAAGTTAGATCCCAATTGGCATAGTCCATACCGTATCTCAGCAGTTATTCGACCAAGAACGTATCGATTGGAAACATTGAAAGGTGAAGAATTTAAGAATCCCCGGAATGACGATCACCTTTGAAAATATTATCAGTAATTTTGTTTTAATGTAGTCGATTAATCAGTTCAATGAATTTGCAATTTCCTACTACCTATGGTTCCTTTTTATATTTTTTTCGGAGTATGGTGCTAAACCAAAACAAAAATTTTAATTTGGAATAATTGCTAATTCAAACTTTTTTAACTTCGGAAAAGTTATTCTTTCGAACTTCATGTATGATTTCATCTTCAAAAAATCAAGAACAAGATGTTAGTAAAACTTCATGTATGATGCAAAGTTAGACACAAGAAGTTTTACCCAACCAAGTTAAGCACATGAGTAATTATACATTCCAAAAACACTTGGTTTCCACTGATAACTAATGCAAAAACTTAGTTAAACAAAACTACTTATAATTTAATGTAAGTGCATTAGTTGAATCTAAGGCGTTACAAATAGATTCAACTATGAATCAATCCTCCATCATTTAAGAAGATTACTTAGTCGGCAAGATGACTAACCAATAATAAGATATTTTACCTGGTTGGCAAGTTGATTAAAACCAATGGGAGCTTGAAAAAAAAAATATATCACAAGCATGTTTATTGAAAAATAAGTCCATTTTATTCCAAATACTTGGTGTTACAATCAAAATGAAAAGTAAATGCAAAGCATATCCTACTGTGTCTTTTCCTTCATCTTTTCTCATATCAACATGAGGTTCATTAAGGGTTCTCGACAAGGTGGTGGATCTAAAATCTCTTAGTCTATTATGTTTACTGTTGCTCGGTCGATCTAGTAAATACTCGGGGCGAACATACTCATCTTCTCCTTCCAGGCCATAGTCCCCAATATACTTTCCGATTAAACTCTAAGGAATGAAATCAGGAGGAATCTAACTGACATCAATATTGAAAGGAGGATTAGGATAATTCAAGATTCCAGGATCATGCCAATACCACAGTTCAGTGCCTTTGGGAATCTTCAGCAGACCAAGAAAGTTTAACCAACCCCATTTATATCCCTCATTCCTAGCCTGCTCTATGTGTTTATCTAAGAAAGTCAAGGCCTCATCATACCCACACATCCAAACTGCCTTAGGTTACTTATGGAAGTTGAAAGTTAGTCTACCCACCCTATCTTGGAGTTTTCTAATAGCATTGTCCTTTTCTTGGAGTAGAGAAGCTTGGTCGGTCAAAGGCCTTTTGGTTCTTTTTTCATTAATGGTTGGCCGAACAATTATGGTTTGTCTAGAAGATTGGCCAGATTTAGTTTTCTTCTTCTTCAAGGCCTTCAACTCTTTTAATAGCTTGGCATTCTCTATCTCTAAAAAGGACACCCCCTCATCTGGCCCGATATTGGTTGACTTCTTCAAACTGTCCAACTCATTCCTGAGGGTATTATTTTCTTTCTCTAAAAATGCATCAATTAACTAGGCATTATTAGCTTCTTGGTTCAATGCCAACTCCTCCTTATTCAAAGCAGAAGTAATATCTTTTATTTTCTTATCAAAGCCCCAACCTTCACTCAAGCCTTGTACTTAGCTTCATAATCGAAATAAAGCAGTGACATGGAGAGTTTGTGGTATTCTTGCATTTATTAAATCATTTCATAATACCCAGTATTATTTTCCACTGCTCTATCCAGAAGGTAATGACGGTGAATATAAGTGTCTTTCATTTGGTCGGAAGCATACACTACACCAAAATGGCCAAATTGTCACCTTTCAGCCGGCCACCCTTGTCAAGGTCATTGATCGTGACAAAAAATACGCGTTTTTTGTCACGGTCATTGACCTTGACACGACCGTGACAATTCTTTAAATAGTTGTCACGGTCAATGACCTTGACACGACCGTGACAATGTTAACAGCAAAAACCCTTTCCCCCTTCTTTTTTCCCTCTCGCGTCGTTCCCTCCCTCTCTCTCTCTCTCGACGCTGATCTCTCTCTCTCTCTCTCTCTCTCTCTCTCTCTCTCTCTCTCTCTTCCATTTATATATATGTTTGTGTGTATATATATGTGTGTATGTGTATATATATATGTGTGTATGTGTGTGCGTGTGTGGGGGGTGGGGCGGGGCGGGGCGGGGTGGGGGTAGGGGTGGGGGCAGGGTGGGGTGTGTACGTGTGTATATGTATGTGTATGTATGTGTATATGTGTGTGTATATATGTGTGTGGTGGTGTGTGGTGGGGGAGGGGGTGGTGGAGGGGGCGGTGGTGGGGTGGGGTGTCTGTGTAGGTTTGTGCGTATGTGTGTGGCGAGGGAGGGGGGCAGGGGGTGGGGGTGGGGCACCCATTTAATAACTTTTAAAATATTTGAAAAAAATATAATATTACAAAATTGAAACGAAATGTTATTGACGGAACTTATACATACGTTATAATATAGAATCTCAAGATAAAAAATAGGCTACAACCTTAGAATCTCAAAATTATTAGATAGAAAAAGAAAAATATAAATTGAGATAACCTTAGAATCTAATTAGGCTAAAAATATAATGGCATCAACTAACATATATAAACAACACTAAAAGTAGACATCAATTTTATAGATTTTTACTTTATAATTCAATATGGGTTATACTCCCACATAGTTCATCAACAAATATTGTAAGAACATTGTGAAAATAATAAACATCAGGAGGGGGTGGGGGTGGGGTTTTGAATAATATTTACATTCATATTTTTGGATATTATTTACATTCAAAATAAATAATTGATAATAGTTGGATAATAATTGGATAATAATTTATATTTTCATTCAAAATAAATATTTCATTCAAAAATATTGGATAATAATTGATATTTTCATTTAAATTGATAATAATTTTATTCATGAAATTAATTCAATTAGGTAAAACCCTAGATAATTTTTTAAAAGAATTTGATAATATTATATAAAGTTTAGTAAATTCACAAAATGTTGCCAATTGTATGTTTTTAGGAATATCATTAGTTAGAATCCATACACATGCATGTTGTTAGAAAGTCTTAAATTTAATTCTCACTTTAATTTGTAGAATCTCTGTACTTGGTTGGATTTATCCCTTTATGATAATGAAATTTATGCTCCAATTATAATTATCTCATGTCATAATTTTATTGATAAACAATATATATAGTTGTCACGATCGTGGTGCGTAGGTGTGCGTGTGTGCGTGCGTAGGTGTGCGTAGGTGCGTGGCGGGGGGAGGGGGAGGGGTGGGGTATGTGTATATGTGTGTGTATGTGTGTGGCGGGGGCAGGGGGTGGGGGTGGGGGCGGGGTGTGTGCGTGTGTATATGTATGTGTATGTATGTGTATATGTGTCTGTATGTGTGTGTATATATGTGTGTGGTGGGGGAGGGGGTGATGGAGGGGGGCAGGGGGTGGGGTGGGGTGGGGTGTCTGTGTAGGTGTGTGCGTATGTGTGTGGCGGGGGCAGGGGGTGGGGGTGGGGCACCCATTTAATAACTTTTAAAATATTTGAAAAAAATATAATATAACAAAATTGAAACGAAATGGTATTGACGGAACTTATACATACGTTATAATATAGAATCTCAAAATAAAAAATAGGCATCAACCTTAGAATCTCAAAATTATTAGATAGAAAAAGAAAAATATAAATTGAGATAACCTTAGAATCTAATTAGGCTAAAAATATAATGGCATCAACTAACGTATATACACAACACTAAAAGTAGACATCAATTTTATAGATTTTTACTTTATAATTCAATATGGATTATACTTCCGCATAGTTCATCAACAAATATTGTAAGAACATTGTGAAAATAATAAACATCGGGAGGGGGTGGGGGTGGGGGTGGGTGGGGTTTTGAATATTATTTACATTTATATTTTTGGATATTATTTACATTCAAAATAAATAATTGATAATAGTTGGATAATAATTGATATTTTCATTCAAAATAAATATTTCATTCAAAAATATTGTATAATAATTGATATTTTCATTTAAATTGATAATAATTTTATTCATGAAATTAATTCAATTAGGTAGAACCCTAGATAATTTTTTAACAGAATTTGATAATATTATATAAAGTTTAGTAAATTCACAAAATGTTGCCAATTGTATGTTTTTAGGAATATCATTAGTTAGAATCCATACACATGCATGTTGTTAGAAAGTCTTAAATTTAATTCTCACTTTAATTTGTAGAATCTCTGTACTTGGTTGGATTTATCCCTTTATGATAATGAAATTTATGCTCCAATTATAATTATCTCATGTCATAATTTTATTGATAAACAATATATATAGTTGTCACGATCGTGGTGCGTAGGTGTGCGTGTGTGCGTGCGTAGGTGCGTAGGTGTGCGTAGGTGCGTAGGTGCGTGGCGGGGGGAGGGGGAGGGGGTGGGGTATGTGTATATGTGTGTGTATGTGTTTGGCGGGGGGAGGGGGCAGGGGGTGGGGGTGGGGGCGGGGTGTGTGCATGTGTATATGTATGTGTATGTATGTGTATATGTGTGTGTATGTGTGTGTATATATGTAAGTGGTGGTGTGTGGTGGGGGAGGGGGTGATGGAGGGGGGAAGGGGGTGGGGTGGGGTGGGGTGTCTGTGTAGGTGTGTGCGTATGTGTGTGGCGGGGGCAGGGGGTGGGGGTGGGGCACCCATTTAATAACTTTTAAAATATTTGAAAAAAATATAATATAACAAAATTGAAACGAAATGGTATTGACGGAACTTATACATACGTTATAATATAGAATCTCAAGATAAAAAATAGGCATCAACCTTAGAATCTCAAAATTATTAGATAGAAAAAGAAAAATATAAATTGAGATAACCTTAGAATCTAATTAGGCTAAAAATATAATGGCATCAACTAACATATATACACAACACTAAAAGTAGACATCAATTTTATAGATTTTTACTTTATAATTCAATATGGATTATACTTCCACATAGTTCATCAACAAATATTGTAAGAACATTGTGAAAATAATAAACATCGGGAGGGGGTGGGGGTGGGGGTGGGTGGGGTTTTGAATATTATTTACATTTATATTTTTGGATATTATTTACATTCAAAATAAATAATTGATAATAGTTGGATAATAATTGATATTTTCATTCAAAATAAATATTTCATTCAAAAATATTGTATAATAATTGATATTTTCATTTAAATTGATAATAATTTTATTCATGAAATTAATTCAATTAGGTAAAACCCTAGATAATTTTTTAACAGAATTTGATAATATTATATAAAGTTTAGTAAATTCACAAAATGTTGCCAATTGTATGTTTTTAGGAATATCATTAGTTAGAATCCATACACATGCATGTTGTTAGAAAGTCTTAAATTTAATTCTCACTTTAATTTGTAGAATCTATGTACTTGGTTGGATTTATCCCTTTATGATAATGAAATTTATGCTCCAATTATAATTATCTCATGTCATAATTTTATTGATAAACAATATATATAGTTGTCACGGTCGTGGTGCGTAGGTGTCTGCGTGTGTACGTGGCGGGTCCGGTATGTGTATATATGTGTGTATGTGTGTGGCGGGGGGAGGGGGCAGGGGGTGGGGGTGGGGGTGGGGTGTGGGGGTGCGTAGGTGTGTGCGTGTGTGCGTGGCGGGTGGGGTAGGGGTGTGTGTATGTGTACTATTAACATTTTTTTTAGGAATATCATTAGTTAGAATCCATACACAAAATGTTGCTAATTGCCAATTGTATGTGTATATGTGTGTGTATGGTGGTGTGTGGTGGGGGAGGGGGTAGTGGGGCTGGGGTATGTGTACTATTAACATTTTTTTTATCTGTACTAATAACATTTTTTTTACAGCAAAAATGTCTCCTTCAGATGTTAAGGCGAAGATGATGATGCTGTTTATGATGATGTCGTCTGGGTTCGGTGGTAGCGGAGGCGACGAGGGCTCCTCCTCCCCTAGGCTCCCCAAATATGGAAAATTTGGGATTATCGTCGAGAACAAGTCGGAGCTATTAGCGAGATCCCTCGAGCTGCTAAAGACGGTCATCGGTCCGGGGTTTATGAGTTGGAAGGAGGTGTCATATGAGCTCAAGTTAGCTGTTTGGCGGCACTATAGGTAATATTTCAATTTCAATTTCAATTTCAATTTCAATTTCAATTTCAATTTCAATTTCAATTTCATATTTATATTTATATTTATATTTATATTTATATTTATATTTATATTTATATTTATATTTATATTTATATTTATATTTATATTCATATTTATATTTATATTTATATTTATATTTATATTTATATTTATATTTATATTTATATTTATATTTATTCGTAACTAACATTGTATTTGTTGGACAGGAACAATTCAACTTGTATCCAAAGCTACGCGATTCCGTCTTGGAGCAGTTGAGGGAGCAACACAAGACATGGAAGAAAAATATGCGGACACGGTACTTTGGAAAAACACGAGAATCCATTATACAATGGCGCGGATCCGTCCTGCCCAAGGAGCCGATCTCATTGGCACAATGGCAAAAGTTCATTGACAATGAGATCGAGGATCGACAATTGGCATCTCGCCAATCGGGGAGGGAAAATCGGGCTAAAAGGACGGACGTGCACTACTCCGGACGGACCTCTTACGCTGAGGTGGAGCATAGGATGCAGGTAAGATTTAATTTATCTATAACTACAGAAATATATTATTCTTCATTATTTTACTTTGCGGGGCCGATACTAATTTTACTTTACTTTATTTTATTTCAGGGGGTAGGGAGTGGCCAGGGGGTAAGCCACATAGACTCGATACTTATGTGGCTCTTCGGACGAAGAAGGGGAAGGACAAGGAGGTGTCCCCGAGCGTCGCGGCCACGGTTGTAAGTAATCCGACAGTTTAATTATTGTTAATTACGTTATAATTTTTTAGTTTACTTATTTTACTAATCATGTGTTTTTTGTCGTTTCAGGCAAAGCTTAAGGAAGTGCATGAGTCGCAGTCTGATGCCGACAAGGCATCTTTGTCCACAGACGCACTCAGCCAAGTGCTTGGCTCTGATCGCAAGGGGGGGACAAGGGGAGTGAGCTCGCGGGTGGCCAAATCTAGGATCATCGGATTGGAGACGAGCGACACCAGGTTGGCTCGAACGGTGGATTCACACGAAGCGAAGCTGTCCCGTTTGGAGGCGACGGTCCAAGATATGTACGCATTCATGAAGCGTACGTTGGGTGGAGACCGTAAAGGGAAAGGAAAAGGGAAGGAGAAGGAGAAGGCAGTGGAGGAGGAGGAGGAGGCGCGGGAGGACGAGGCGCAGGATCATGAGGATGTGGACCTCGCTGCTTCATCACCGACACGTTCGTACTTCGACGATCCACTTCCCTATTTGGCGCCCTTCAACAGACCATTGTCGACACTTGGTTGGCCGAGCGTGTTCATATTGGACGTATTTGATGGCCAGCGGATAGGGCGGGGGTTGAGGGACCCGAATATCGTCGAGGGTGGAATAGTCCATGGACGTGTGCTTCAAGAGATGGAGACCAGGGTGCTCGTCACGCATGTCATACCCGGGAAGGAGAACTCCCTATTGTGGTTGCGCGAACAATGCGGCACGACGTATATTAGTGGGTGCGTCAATTCGTATGTCATGTGGCCTACTCACCTCCTCAGTTTTATCCAAGACATGTAGTAACATTATTTTTAAGTTTGTCCATTTTAATTATATTTGGATTATATCGTCATGTATATTATTTTTACTTTGAATATTTGGATTATATCGTCATGAATATATATTTGCATTATCTTTAGTTTGTGTTGGATATATGATGTTTGGAACAGGTACAACGTTGCTATAACAGGTACAAATATACTGCTGGGCAATGGCAGTGGCCATACTGCCCAGCAGATTTTTTTTAAATTCTGCCCAGAATTGTCACGGTCATTGACCGTGACAAGTCCTTGACAAAAAGTTATCACGGGCGTGTCACGGTCAATGACCGTGATAATTCTGGCCAAGAGGGGTCACGGCTTTGTCACGGTTATAAACCGTGACAAACGTGTCACGGTCAATGACCTTGACATGACCGTGACACGACCGTGACAAAAAAAGTTGTCTCGCCTCAAAATGTCACGGTCATTGACCTTGATAAGTTGGATTTGTCAAGGTCAATGACCTTGACAAATGGGCAGATTTGGTGTAGTGATATGGGTTGAGCAACCCGATTATATCTTCTTCAGTTAGTGTAACATGGACAACCTCAAGAAGACTCATACATCGCCTAAGTAGATTAGACTCAGTAGAAACATTCATCTTCCTCCTTCCATTAAACTAAAAATTTACATGTATAAGTCTATGGGCCTGACTAAGAAGAACAAGCAGTACAAACAGTAAGAAAACTAACAAGCAATCAACGTCACAAGAAGATAGGACAAATAGAGAAAAAATGTATTATTTCATTTATAATTAAAGGATTAAAAAGTTGGTTACATTTAAATAAAAGAATAAGAAATGGAAAATACATAAGAGAAGAAGCAAAAACAAAGTGGATAAAAGGAGCTAAACCCTCTCCTTCTCCTTCTAATAGTCCTTGGTCTTGTCTTGGTCAGCAGCAGGAAGGTCAGCATGGTTTGCAAGAACTATGGAAGACTCCTCAGAACCCTCATCCTCATCATTAAAGACTTCATTTAGGTTAGGAAGAGTTCCTGGGTCATGTCTCTAAAATAATTCAGAGTTAAGCCAACCTCATATAAAGCTTTTAACCAACCCTCTTTGAAGGACAACTTTTTGACATACTCTAGATGGATGGCTGCAGCAGCAAAATCTTTTACCCATCCCTTATTGTCATCTTATTCATTGTCTTTCTTTCCCTTGGCCTTTAAAGCAGTATTATTAGCAGTCAGATTAATAACCTTATCCTCAACAGTCTTTGACCCGCGCTCAACTTTTGTAAGTTTTTTCTTGACTTGGGTCAATTGATCAAGGGCGATCTTTCGTTAATCTTTTATTTCCTTGGACTTATCTTTTTCACCTTTTATGGAGTTTGCAAACCCTTAAAAGTTTCCTCCACATCAGTCGAGGAGGATCTACATTTGGTTGAAATCTACCAGAAACTGCAAGTGAGTGAATATGATACATCAGTTTAGAAGAAAAAGCATTGAACATTATTGAGTCTCAATGGAAGAGTTATAAACTTACCAAGGCTAAAGTCTGACAACACTTTTGAGTTAGTCAAGATCTGTCCATGTGGGTTGTATTCGACTTATCTACTAGAAGGGTCCCATCCTTTATCAAACCCCTAACCAACTTGGGGTTGAGCACCACAGATGCATCCTCTGGTCGGCCTAGCTCCATCGCAGATTTCTTGGCCAACTCATAAGCTTTCTTAGCCAACTTTTAATGGCTTAGGAGGCCTTTCTTCAACCTATTATATTGAGTCTCCTCAATTGGAACCTCCTCAATTCACAATTTGAGGCCTTTTCTTAATGGCCTGAGACTTCTTATTAGTGGTGGTGGTCTTCTTGGAACCGGGGGGAGGAGATTTGGTCAGTAAGTTGGGTATGTTTCTCTTCACCATCTCGACAGTAGGAGAAGTGAGGATAGTGGTGATGTCGATGGATTAAAAGATGAGGAAGTTCCTCCTCGGATAAACTCTGCCCCAGCCGACTCAGCAGCAGAAGAAGTAGACACAAGCTCCTCATCCAAATTGATGAGTGGTTGAGGTAAGACCAATGTAGGTTGGGTAATAAAGGAAGTGATGGTACTCTTATACTCCAATAAGACAGAAGCTGCTTGGATACGTTCTTCTCCTGTCGTTTGGTTAATCGCCCACACATATTTGAGGTCATCAAGATTGACCTCACCTTCTTTTCTCTGCACCAAAAATAGAACAAGAAAGTTAGTCGAAAAATCTTTGAACATATAATAAACATAATAAATTTAAGAATAAAAGTATGACCTATGCCACGCCCTTCCTGGGGGCAACTGGGATAAGTGTATGTTACCCCCCTCAGGAAGGGGGGTATATTGCCAATTTTTAACAACGACACCATAATTCCAGTAATCTTTATTGAAATCTGGCAGGTTGACCACTAAATCCCTATTGGCTTGCCTAGTCTTCAAATAATATGTACTATCCCCAATGGTTCTCCATTTGTATCAGAACATCAATTCAAGGATCCCAATACGAATCCCAAAAATCTCATTCAACATATATCACTACATTCACAACCCTCCATGTGTTTGGAGCTATTCTTGCTGGAATGACATTGAAATATTAGCAGAACTAAAGAACAAGTGGGATTGGGGAAAAATTAATGCCACACTCAGTAATAAAAAGAGTAGGAATCCAATGACCCTCCGCTAAGGAATAAATGTCAACAGGACCATGAGAAATCTCTAGACTTACCCAATCATGAATTTTACTTTTTCCCTAAATTCCTCTATGTAATTATCATCTACGATAAACACCATGACTGAAATACAGGAAAATCAAAGAAAAGAAGGGAATGATAGCTTACATATATGGAAAGTTAACAAAAGAAATTGAAAAACAACAGTGAATAACAAGCAACAACTAGTAATGAAGAAAAGCTTGAGAAAGAATAGATAATCTAAAGTGCAGAAGGTTTGAGGTAAGTGAAACGAAGGAAAATTGTCCCCCTTTTATAGGTTACCTCAAGCGTAGGGATGAAATGATTAACTGTAAGAACGTTTGAGCCACCGTCGACGGCATGCTTCCCAATGTGCAAAAGGACCAATATGCCCTCTGGCGGTTCGAAAAAGTTTGAATTATTTACAAAAATACAATCATCAACCGTGCGAGTGAAAAACTTTACAAGTCCTAGAGGTTGGTAGTCGACCAACTCCCAGATATTACGCCGAGTAAAGTTTTGAACAAATACTCCTTGCTTTCGATCAATAATCAAGCATGGAACATTAAGGAATTTTGTTGTATGTAAAAATTACCCTCCTACATGGACCTCTGAAAAATAGATGCCTGTTCTCCTACGTGGCCATTCATTTATCTTGATCAGCATCATCAGAGACACCTAGTCGACTGGAATGCTCCCAGAATATGAAGCATCAAGAGTAGGAAAGGTTACTCGGATGGAATAGTGATCAGCACTGAATGTCAAGAGTCTAATTTATTGTATAAAGATGTAAATTCCTAGAGATAAAGGCATTCCATCTCTAGGGTTATGTACTAATATAAATATATAATCTCCCTTAGCTCAAGAGGAGGATTCAATCAATCACAAGAACACCATACTGAGCTATTGTAACCACTTAAAATAATACCAACAGTGGACGTAGGAATTTTGTAGATGAACCACTTTAAAAACCATTATCTTTTGTGTGTTTGTTTAGATTGATTATGTTTATTTATCCGTGATTATAAAATTAGACTCATTCCCTTTTTACACATCAACAAGTGGATATAGTGTAGATCTAAGAGGGAGTGCTATAAAATATGTATTTTGTTGAATGTCCACTGGTATACCCTTTATTAAGGGGGGGTGATTTGATTTGATGACGCCGTTAAGCAGCGACAGAGGTACTTTGTTGGGGGCGGGGGGCAAGTGCCCTACCCAAAATTGTGGGGAAAAATTATTTATATCAAGATAAATATCTAATTTGAAAATAATGGTACAGTAAAAAATAAAATTAGTTAAACTTAAAATCTAGTCTAAATTATCCTATTATATATCCCCTTTACAAAAAAGGCCTATTTATCTTTTTTTTTTGTAAATGTTCAGCTTTTATTCCCCTGCCTAGGAAGGCTGCCCTCCTCCACTCTAGCGGCCCTGCTACCATTGGAGGCCTGTTTCCCTTCCATTAAGTAAGTGGTTATGTGACACCCCTCCTATTTTAACCACGGGTGATGAGTCCTTCATTAAAATAAACAGGAATCTCATTTGGTTTATTCTTAGCATCACTGTCGAAAAACTTTTTAATTATTAATCACCTATGTTAAATCAAGTCGGTGCCAAAATTAAGCCTATGCCAAATTTTATCTTTCATTTATTTAACATCATGCGGAACAAAAATAAATTAACCAAACCATCCTCACCATAGTAATATGAACAATCACACACACAATATATATATATATATATATGAACAATCACACACACACAATATATATATATATATATAA
The DNA here is from genome assembly GCA_949130495.1 of Sambucus nigra. Taxonomy (NCBI): domain Eukaryota; kingdom Viridiplantae; phylum Streptophyta; class Magnoliopsida; order Dipsacales; family Adoxaceae; genus Sambucus; species Sambucus nigra. The sequence goes on from OX422211.1 coordinate 443,872,209, forward strand.
AATCAAACAAGACCAAATAAACCATCGGTTCTCAAAATAAATAATCCACCTACAATCTAAAGTAAGTAAAATTGAATTTGAATAAAGTCTGACAAATAAACAGAAGTACTAAATAATTTGAAGGAGCAACATGCCCAAATGAAATACTGAAATGAAGCTCCTAACTAGGAATGAATAAACTGAATCGTCTAAAGCAAATCCTGTAAGTCTCCACAAGTGCTGCAGCTATGCATCCCTAAAAAAATCATCAAACTGCGTCTCCCTGTGGCTAGACACCTAAAAGGTTCTGGAAAAAGGATTTCATGCGGGTCAGAGCCCAAGAAAATCATTTGAAAATATTTTGCAAGTATTTAAGTCACAGTTTAAATTAGTTATTATATACACATATTACTTCACCAAACACTCTCTTAAGTTCCTCACTTCTCAACTAATGTGCACACCTAACGTCTCCTACCTAGCTATACTACCCAACCCAACTAAATAACATACCTAATTATCCACAAAAGTCTAGCTTCCTCGCATTACACATACGACACGCTACCATGGTATCAACAATTAATATTACCCAATTATTATTATTGAGTCAATTATTTAAGTCGAAATTACTTTTAGATATACACAATTTATCAATTCTACTATCACACATAAGTAGATAAATCACACTAGTACTCATCACACATATATTACATACAATTATATCATCCCCGGAATGGCCCATCGTGATTCTGGTATACTCTGCTATCTAGTCCAAATACCTCTAGTACCAAATCAAGAACTACCGGTCCGAAATGTCTTCTCTAACCCAAAATCAACAACACACAATGAAAGAGAACATAGTTCTAATCCTTTCGGCTATGCACATACCTAACGTACCCAAATGACTTGCTAGTCCCACTAATACACTGCACAAAGTGAGCCACCCTAAGTTCTATGTTCTGGTCCACACATCCAGACCTCACTGAAATCTTCAAGGTGAGATCGCCCTCTGCGTGGAACCTCCCGTGATAGCAAGCAGTGTAGGTATGTTCACACAGATCATCAAATCACAACAATAGGTATTCACACAACGTATATACATATATTATTCAATAGGTATGCATACAACCCATCACATATGAATCCGTATATAGTATTTATCTCTCCCGAATACTCAGCGTACTAATAATCCTCATATAATGTTTTTTCGCCTTTTTTCGAGTATCACTCACTACCCGAAGGGTTCCAACTATTCTTTAAGTTATTTCAGTAGTTAACACATCACTATACTGCTGGTATTAGCCTTAGATTATCGTTTACTCTTCTCGTAGCCCAATTTATGATTTCACGATACTCGTCACAAGCGTTGAACTATTATCGTTCTAAATCCTAACTTTACCCTGAATGATATTAATCGAGCCTTAAATATGTGTCTACTGACATTCTCTAAGTCTATATAGGGTCATCATAACATCCCCAAGGTTCCTCAAAACCGTTGGCAAAGAAAACTTCGCAAATAAACAAAAGACTGCATTACAGCCTTGGTCGATCAATCGACAAAATTGATCAATCAATCGATCGATCGATATCCTACGATCGATCGATCGATCCTGGGTTTTGGAAACTTCGTCCCAAATACGTTTTTCTCCATGTTTGACACCTCAAACCTTCATGGATATTTTCCAAACTCCCAAGAAACATAACCAAACATCATTTATGTGTCTAGGGATGACTTTTAACGTAAATGACACACCATATCTAAATTAAATCTATTCAAGAACCGATTAAACCTCAATATTCATAAAACCCTAGTTTATGTGTTCTCCATGTTTAATAATTCGTATTTCCATATTTCTCTTATATTTATCATCATACTTGTTCTTATTTCGTACTACCAACATACATGGATTCATTCTACATGCAATCCTATCCCAAAACATGAGTTATATTCATTTAAACACCATCAATTATAATCAAATTGAGAACCCTACTACACATGGGTATTATAACTCATTAAAAATATGCAATATAAACACTTGCCTTATTAATTGTAGGTCTAATTTCGTGTTTTGGGTAATGAGGATTCCTTCATTTCCTCCCAATTTCACTCGGGTGGTAAAGATGATGCAAAAAGGGAGTTGGATCTTTTAAGAAACCTCTCTTCTCCCTCTCTAATGGTATCTCCTCTCTTCTCTTTTGATTTCTTAGGGTTAGGAAGTGTTTTGCTGCTACCCCAACTAGTTTTCCTTAGGTTTATAATGCCAATTCCCAAAATTAGGCTAAGGGTCAAGCTCAAATGATCCGAACACCCCCGTGTAAGCTCGATTATGACTAAAAAAATCCCGAAATCCGATTACTATCTCCGCGTACACTATTCCGACTATTTCAACCCTAAAGGAACCAACCGTGACATCTAAATCATCATCCGAGTCACTCTAAGATAATTTCCTATCTCGACCTCATATAGTCTACACTCGACACCCAGTTGAGATATATCACTATCATGTCACTGTCACCCATTGTGATGTAAAATACTAAATCACTATTCACCTAGTAATTTTATTCGATATACATTACTCATTTTCTCTCTGGTTAATATTTTAATCAACACATAATATTAAGTTCCATTAAATTACGTCACGCGTGTAATTTAAAATTAACCGAATTAATTCAATTTTAAACACTCAAAAATACGGGGTGATAGCTTAACTAGTTATTTCAGGTTAATACCTATAACGGAACATTTTCAGACTAGCCACCATCTTTTTTAAATCAAATATTTAGGTCAAATTTAAAAACAAATTCTTGTTTACATACTTGACTATTTTCATCTTGACTTTGTATGATCAAGCACTACAAGCATTTATAGAGATCATGTATTTGGAAATATGTACAATTATTTTTTATTTATTATATTTTATTATGATAAATTATGTTTATGATTTAATGTTTATTTGTTAAGATCTATTTATTTTTAGGGATTTGCAATTTGTGGTTGAGTATTTCGATCTTGAACAATTTTTCTTTGATTAAATTGGAGCTATAGAGGTATCTTTATTAAGTCCTATATTTTATTTAAACTTGTTGTTATGATTTATCTCCTTTTTAGTAATGAATTGTTATTGTATCCGATATTGTTTTATTTGAATTATAATTGTCTAAAAATATAAATTATCAATTAAATATTTATAAAAATGTTAAAATAACCCAAAATTTTTTTAAGGCCACCTCCACCTAGAATAAACTCATGGTTGTGCCATTGCTTTTGAATATACAATACAATGAAAGGAAAAGTTGATAAAACCTCTAAATTCTCTCCATCTTATTTTACAACACTGTTAAATTATTATCTTCTATTTTCGCCTCAATCACAATTATTAGATTGAATAAAAACTGTTAAAGTCTCTTAAAAATTAAATGAAAAGATGCATATTGTTAACACGGTTCACCGTATATGGATTATACACATTTTTATACTCTTTATGGATTTTAAGATGGCTATTGCCTCTCTATCTTCCATATCGGCAAAATATGAGGCTGCTCATATATAATATGAAAGACAAGGTTCAATGCACATGCATACCTGCCTTTTTCATCTACGTAAACTGCAATAAATCAATTAGACATGTGAACTCCAAATGACCCTATATATATGAAGAATATTTCATATACTATTTCAACCATCTATAGAACTTAGCTTGGTCTAGTATAATTTGGCTTATATGCACACAATGGTGAGCATTGCAAATATTCATTTTTCTTATTTGTTTATATTCGCATGAAAAAAAAAAAGCTAAGCTCTCCCTCTTTCCCTCCCTCTATCTATCTATCTACATCGCAGGACTTTGTGGCTGTTTTTGTAATGCTGTGCATTTTTTCATTTGGTACAAACAATGGACTCGCGGCTATTTTTGATGTGGTGAACTATGGTGCCGTTGGAGACGGAAGAACTGATGACACCCATGTAAAATTTACTCAAAGTAACTTTTTCGTGCTTATTTTTTGTGACCCTATTGATGTGTTAAATATACTTTGGGTGGTGGTTTGACACATCATCAAGGTTACAAAACTCTCTTTCACACACGCGCACAATGTAACTAGTCTTCAATGAGAAGAACATTTTTTTTTAATTAACCTCAAGCTAGTTTGCAAACAAAATAATTTTTTCACAAAAATTAGCATATAACATGATTTATGGGGCAAGTAAAATATATTGGTTTGATAATGGAATCCTAATTTTTCAATTTTTTTATTAATTTGTGATATTTAATTGTTTGTCTATGTAAAAGGCTTTTCTAAAAGCATGGGGGGCTGTTTGTCAAGATGGTGAAGAGTCTCCAACAATGATAATACCAGTGGGGAAGTCATTCTTATTGAAACCTGTGAAATTTCAAGGTCCTTGCAATGCTACTAATGTTCATATTCAGGTACATAAAACACATATACATATGTCTATAAAGTCTGCATATTATATATTTATTACATTAATATACACCAGCAACCCCAGTACAATATTGTTTAAGTAAAAATTTAACAAATTGGATACGTATTGAATATGAAAATATATCTTTGAATGATAAATGTATTTACCTCTAATTTATTTAGATTGAATTTGACAAACAAAAATTTTGGTCTCCAATGTGTTTATTTTATCTCTGTCTTAAGCAGGTTTTAGGGACTATTGTTGCACCCAAGGATATTAGTGCCTGGACAGGTTGTGAAGTTGATAGTTGGCTTTTATTTTGGAGTGTGGATGGTCTCAATATTGACGGATCAGGTCAAATTGACGGCCAAGGTTCATCTTGGTGGATGAAAAATAAAAATGTGTGTAAACTTTTCTTGTTAATTACTACTCTTATGAAAATACACACATTATTTTTTGAACTTTTTGCACTTTTAGGGGTTAAACATAAAATGACTTTTAAAAAATTTGGGTTACTTTTTTATCAGGAAAAGTCAATAAATTAGGGAGGTTAAACTCAATTGAAAACTATTGATGGAGGACCAAAATAGCTCAATTGAAAATCAATATAAATATGCAATTTTTTAAGCTCTATATATTCATTGGCTATTTATATTTTGCTTTTGGAATTTATTATTAATTTATAAATGATTGTATGAGTTATGACCACTTTTAAACAAATGTTAAGATGAGTCAACAAAATGAAATAATTTGTTCTAAAAATTTATAGGGCGAAATATTAGTTTCATTCTTCTCTCAAAATACGAAAAATAAATTTTTAGTTAAATTTCAGCCCCTCGAAATATTTTAAATTGCGAAATTTTCACTTTGAAATTACGATGTTTACAACACACACACACTCATATATATGTCATATTTTTGTTTTCTATGTATGTATATGTAAACATTCAGCAGTTTCTCAGAGCATATTAACCTTTTTTTTCAGGCTAAGAAACGGGCATGTAATAAACCAACGGTAAGATTGTTAGTTGGAATTAAAATATTTTAAGTGTGCATCTTATATGTTGTGTATATATACTAATAGTGTACATGACAATTGTGCATGTAGGCTCTATATTTTGAAAAATGTAATGGAATGAGATTGAGTGGGCTAAATCATCTTAACAGCCCAAGAAATCATATTGGTATTCACAATTGCAGCGACGTAATTATTAGGGATCTCCATATAATGGCCCCTCAAAACAGCCCCAACACTGATGGCATTGACATTTCTTCCTCAACAAATGTTAATATCCGTGATTGTCACATTGGAACCGGTAAAATTGCGAATTCAAAGTGTTTTATTTTATTTTTTGCTGTTATTGTCGGAGATATTGTTCTAATTTTGATTAGTGTTCTAACAGGTGATGATTGTGTGGCTATTAACAGTGGCTCCTCCAATATAAATATTACAGGTGTTACATGTGGACCGGGCCATGGTATCAGGTACAATATATGTGTACGTGTATGTGTCTGCGTGCGTGTGTGTGTGTGTGTGTGTGTGTGAGAACCTAAATAAGTACATAAAGGGGTCTTTTACATATTATCACATATAATAAAAGTGTGATGACCCCGGGGGTTTGGTCGAGGGTTCAATTTCTACCGCCCTCGGTCACTTCTGAATTACATTGATCCTGTACCGTGGGGTCGGAAAAACAGGACCCGTGAGTTTGTTAACCGGTAGTGTTTACAAAGTGGCACCGGCTGGAGAAATTCTTACAATAATAAAAAATAAAAAAATAAAAAATAAAAGTATGATGAACTTGTCTTTATTTTGGTGTTTTCTGTTTCAAAATGGAGAACATCAACATTAAATACATTTTATAATTTGCCTTCTTGTATATTTTGATTTAAAAATTTTTAAATATATTTTATCCGATTAGGGAATAAATTATATTATTTTATAATAGTAATATTATGTGTAACTTGGTACAGAGATTTTCTTATTATAATACGAGGAGAGTGCATTAAAAGGTGTATTAGGTATTCGGTACTGAAATGAATTTTTAGTAGATGACTAAGAGACTATTTATGTGACTAATTTCTTTATAGTGTTGGAAGCCTTGGACAAAAGGGCTCTTTTGCTAAAGTGGAAGATGTACATGTACAAGACTGCAATTTTACAGGAACTCAAAATGGTGTAAGAATCAAGACATGGCAGGTAATAATATATATGAAAAATGCTATATTCACCGAAATTCGGTGTCGAAAAATTATCGAATGTGCTTGAAAGGTATTGTATTATAATGTGAGTCCCATCAAGATACAAACCCTTAAAACTCATTTTTTAATAAAATTTCTGTGTGTATATATATATATGTATATTAAAATTCTTTAGAAATTGTAATTCTTGTCATTTAATGAAAAAATAATCTTTTTTTCCAGGGTGGATCGGGCTACGCAAAGCATATCAACTTTGAGCAAATCAGGCTAGAAAATGTACAAAACCCAATTATCATTGATCAATATTACTGCGATGGTAAACACAATTGCCCCAAAAAGGTAAGAAAAATTGTTTTCTTAGGATGTAAAGTGAAATAATAGTAATAATAAATACTTGTAATTTTGTTGAAAACCAAATTCAAATATGGGCAAAATGTGAAGTCCTTTAAATAATCGATTCAATTGCAAATATCTTTAATGTTGAACCAACCTTTAGACTAGAAGAAAAATATTATAAAATCTGTTTTAAGTGTCTCGAAAACATTGTTTTACTGTACATTAGGGTTTCTTAGAAATTATTTTATATTTTTTTTCAAAAATATCTTATTTTTTTCATTGTTTGTTTTTTTGGTTGAGGATATAGCGATCAGCGGTGGAAGTAAGTGATGTGACATACAAATATGTGCAAGGGACTTCAGCCAGCAAGATAGCAATTAATTTGAAATGCAGCCAACATAAAAATTGCACTAAGATTGTTATGGATCACATAAACATAACACCTTTTACTTCTGGAGGAAGTATTTCTGTCTCATGCAACAATGCAAATGGAACATCCTCTTTTACCTCACCAAATGTACCATGTTTATTATCACAGTAATATGAAAATAGTTGTTATAGTTTAAGTTATATAAATTTTTTAATTTATATTTTGTAAGTGGAGATCATACCGTTTTAATGAAATTACCATATTTTTACATTTGCAAATACGTTTATGGGAGCAATAAATGAGACATGTGTTTAATGTTGAATGAATTGATTTCAAAAAGAAAAATATGAATATATCACCAAGTTAGTCATCTCTCTTTTCATTGTTATTTTTAATTTTTGCTAAATATGAAATGCTTTAATTCTTTTATAACTCTTTTATTAAATGATCAAACACAGAAAAATACAAGACGGTGTTTGAGTTTTGATTGGGCTATTATCATTCATCTGGGTTTGTTATGTAAGAAAATATATTGATATAATTTTGAGTTTATTTTAGAAATAAAAATGAGTGCAATATATTAATAAAATATGATGTATTAAAAATGAACGATGATTAGTTTCTCAATGGTATATTGCGATTTATATATTATGTTTTTTTTTTTAAAATTACAAACCCTTGTTAGGAGTCGCTTTAGACTTCCCTTTGATGCTCAAGTTCTTATAATTCATCGCTAACTGCAATGATCAATAAAATATATCTCTATTAATTATAATATTTCCAGATATATTGGAAAAATATAATAGTAATGTTCAATACGTTTTTTTTTTACCAAATTTGTATCCCAAGTGAACTAAATGGTTGTTCCTACATTTGAGATATAACTTAATGTTTTTGGAATACGCAATTTGGTATGCTTAGACTTTTCAAAAATATAAGTTTAAATAGTTTTCATCCGTCGAGATGTGCGGACTGTTATATATAGAGAGAAAAATTGACCGCTATATAATACAAGGTATTCAACTACTTAACCAATAAAAGAAAAACATATATCAATTAACCAAATTCATTAATTTCAAGACCCTCCAGCATAACACATCAACAATGAAAATTGCATATGTGTAAAAGAACATAAAATTATCCTAGATCATCAAGAACAATCATAAAGAAAAAAAAAATCACTACATCTAAACGTCAATCATAAAGAACAATTTCAAGGGGAAAAAAGGTTGTCTACAAAACTAAAGACGAAGCAACATTGACAATTGTTTATACTCAACAACAGTACCACACACTCTCCAAATTAAAGTTCGTAAGATGGATACACCAATTGAATATATATATATATATATATATATATATATATATATAAGTACTAACATGTCTATAACAAAGAGAATTCATTTAAAATGTACAATGTACCCACATACTTTTCTTACTTTGAATAACTACTCAAGTAATTCTCCAAACTTATTAAATTAATAAAGAATTAAGGTAAAGGTCATGTTCCTTTCTATATTTGAATTTTTAGGACAATGATTTTCAAGTTTATAAATCTAGTCCCTATGGTACAATAGCATTTATAAATCTAGTCCCTATGGTACAATTGCCTTTATTTTTTTGGTCCGCGCCAGCGGCACATTTTTTCATCATTTTCCTTGAGGTTTTTAGTACATGGACTAAATTTATAAAATTACATGGAGTGTCCTATTTTTATACACTTTAAATATTATAAGGACCTGTTTCCAAAACACTCATAAATTAATACCATTGGTGTATAACATAATGAAATGTCAAATTCCCTCATTCCCAAATTTAAAAAGGATTCTCACACTATTTGCGAGCCCCTTTGGCCATTGATGAATTGCTTGTAACATTATGGGGACCTTACATCCCTTTGATTAACTGGTACACTATGCGCATTAGCTAATTTTTTGTAAAAAGGGAAAAGGTAAAATAGTTACTCATTTGAAAGCAATTTGATTGTCACATTTAAATTCTACTCTATTAAAAACTGATATAATAACACACACTCATTATTTGTGGAGAACGGGGGCTGACACAATAATACGAAACATTACACCATGTTAAGCCACCATTCAACTTATATGCACTGGAGCATTAAAGAGTAGAATATTAGAAGAGTTATAATTTTATGTAACAAACGATGAGAGAAGAAAATTTTCAAAATTGAAAATGTCATAATCAAATGACATCAATCTTAAAGAATGAAAAATCTTACAAATTTCTCAATGAAACAAGTAAAGAAGAAATCTAAATATGATGAAAAACAATCATATCCCCAAAAACAAAAGAAGAAAAGAAAAAACATAATTCTACGTATATCTACAAACCATATAACTTAGGGAAACAATAGATTCAAACCATAGTAGATTCAATAAAACCTGGGGTCTTTTCACTTATTGCCAATTAATTTTGGATTGGATACTCCAATATTTATGTAATACTCCGCCCTAAATAAATTAATTAATCCCCACGTAAAGTCGCAATAATATGAAAACATTAAAATTGAGACGAGTAGGACAGGACTATATTCCTAATAAAATTGATATGGGGACTTGATAATAATTATTGAAAATATTGTGGGTAGAAGATTAAATTAATAAATGAAAGGTTATTGTTATATGGCTTCCATCCCCTTCTCTAGACTTCGTTCGGTATCACCTGTACGGTGCAAAGAAATTGAGCAGCCAAAAAAACAAGGAATTTGAATGTCTGTCGTGCCAAGATGGAACCCATCGTTAGAACGACTGAGTCATCGTTCAAGCGACTCAGCTTGTCGTACGAACAACCAGGCCTGTCGTTTGAACGACCAGGGCAAACTAAATTCCACAGTGCACTGCTAAGCGTTCGAGCAAGCTTCTCCTTCCACGTCAGCTCTTGGTCCTGTCGTTATGCAGCAAATATTATTCCAATTCAGTCTTCTTTATATCGTGCATTATCAGAGGCGGATCCAGGAATTTATTTCGGGTGGGGCAAAAATCATTGTCGGGGGTTCGGGGGCTCCCGCCCCCGAATTTTTTTTTAGGGTTAAAAAAATTTTAGTGGTAAAATTTTGATTTTTTTGGGATGGGGCACAAATCTAAATTTACAATTTTTAGGCGTAAAATTTTGAATTTGAGATTTGGGGTGGGGCACTTACCCCACCAACCTCCCATGTAGATCCGCCCATGTGCATTATATCAGGGAGAGAGAATGTTACCTTAATATCAAAGAGAGAGAGAGAGAGAGAGAGAGGGAAAGACGTGAACCGTGAATAAAACAGCATAGAGAGTGTGTTGCGAAGCTTCCAACCGTTGGATAAGTTATGCTATCGATTTGTGGGGAGTTTAATACCAGGTATAGAAAATTTTAGTGGGGATAAGGTTCCTCTTTTGTAGCAACCCTTGGGGTTGAGTTATATAATACAAAGCGTGCAGTATGAGAGAGACTCCACGAGATATTAAGTTTCCCCCTCCCTCTCTAGACATGGAGCTCCAATGGGAGCAAAGTCTTCTGCATAAACTGTTACCACATTCCCACCATTATCAATTGTCATAACCGAAATTTTTAGAGGTGTTCACACTATAAAAAAAGTATTTTTTAATACTGGACTTTTTAAGACGGCTAAAATTTGAGTCTCTAAAATCCACCTTTTGAGACGGATAAAATTAGCAGTGTTAAAAACTATAGGTTTTAAAACTCCTAATTTTACCCGTCTCAAAAGATAATATTAAAGGGATGGCATATTAATGACCGTCTCAAAAGGTATACTAAAGGGATGGCATATTAGTGATTGTCTTAAAAAGTATACTTTATGGGATGGCTAAAACCAATTTAAATTCCCTCCTTATCAATTTTTTGCTCCCGCTTGTTTCTATTAGGCTAAGAAAAAAAAAGGGAAAAAGGCAAACAAACAAGTCTTCGTTTTTCTCTCTGTTTCATTCCTTCCCCTTACTCGGTCGTTCTCCTCCCCCCGGAATTCTCATTCTACTCTAGCGGTTCTCCTCTTAGGAGGCACTCTCTCTCCGCTCAGCCTCCATGTTGATTCCCACATGTTCTACTTATCAAGGTTAAGTAATTTAAGATCTACAACTATTTTTCTTTGTTTATTCATTTAAGCTTTGTAGTAGTTTAGTATGAGAATCGATTAGGTTTTTGAAATTAAAATTGTGGTTGGTTTGAATCTTACAATCTGAACAATGTATCCTTTCAATTCAAGATCTAATTAGGTATAATTAGTTTTGATTTTGTTTTGTGTCTTAATGTTTAGATTTGGTTTGCTGATTTGTTTTTAAGGTATTAGGTGAATTGTTTATTTTAAATCTTACTATGTTGTATTTAATTTCTTACGAACAGTCACATTAGGTTTTGCGACAATTGTAAATTGTTTTTTTTCTCTTATAGATTGATTTTACATAGTTAAGCATGTATCACCCATGATAATGGGTTGTTTATATTTTATTTTTGAATTCACCTATATAAATGATATTGAATATTAATTGTATTTGTATTTTGTAATTGGAAAAGAGAAAAATCATGAAATTATTGTAGTATTGGTGAATCATTTTGTTATACGACCATTCATTATATTCTTACTATGCAAATATTATGTAAAAGAAGGATAGTACTCAAATTAGTATTAGAAAATTTCAAATTGAACAATATTTTTAACTTTATTTCGTGAGTTATAGTTCAAGCATGTAGATTATGGTAGTTTGTGCAAAAACCCATTTGTTTTTCATATTTGGCTCCATCCCTGATGATTTATGGGTATTTGACAGGGAGCTACTGCCCGCGTGACCGTTTTTCATTCATTTGGAAATATGTTATCTAAGTCCGAACATTCAAGTTACAACATTCAATTGATACGGATAAGAGGTAATTCTAATTCTTAATTTATGATCTATATCATCAGTTTTTGTACATATGATTTGTTGTGGTGATATGAAGTTGAGGTTGAGCCAATTGAGAACCTCGATTAATTTTAGTGGTGATAGGAGGTTGAGGGTGAGCCAATTGAAAACTCGGATTGCGAATTGGTTGTTGGATATGTTTTTATATTATATAAGATAATATTTGTTTACTAGTTTATGTAAATTTTAGTTAGATTATTGATATTTTGGTTGATAATTGATTATCTAATTCAATGGGGCGGTTTTTGGCGGGTACCCACCCCGCACCCGCCCCTAATGGGGGGAATTTGGAGTAAATAAATAGGTCGGGTCGAGTTTGAAATAAAAAATGTTGGGTTTGGGGGAGGGCAAGTTTTGTGTGTAAACACCCCGAACTAGCCCCGATTAAGGGTATTATTACAAATATTCTAGTTAACTATATGCATCTTAGTTAATTTGGCTAAATAATAAATCAGTGCATACTCTTAGTTAGAGGACTGCAATTCTTTATTACGTTAACATAAAAAAAACATGAAATCCGTTAAAACACTTGAATAAAATAAGTTAGAAAATATCATAAAAAATGTTTTGGGGTGGGTTCGGGGCCCTCGCCGGTTTTTTAAACGGGTTTGGGGTGGGGCGGGGTAAGCGGGTTTGGGGATCTTCTCTAGTGTTTGGCCTCTGACAATCCTCGACAGTTGGAGTTTATTATCACTTAGGGTTATTTTGTATATAATAACACTGTTAACAGGTATACGGGTCTCCCATAATTTTAGATTGTTCTAAAACTGAAGTTCTTTAATCTATGTTCATTGGTTTACTTTGTAATGGCTAAGTGTTCACACTTTTAGGTGTTTGACTAGCCAACTTTGCTTTAAAGGGAAGGTAGAGTTTCTTTTTGCAGTGAAACTGACCTTGTTATACTTCTTTTGAGCTATAAGGGGCATTTTCATATCTAAAGGTTCATCTTCACGAGGTTTGGCCGCATTTGGATTTATTTGTTTATTTTATATAAAGGTTTCTGCACCTCCCCTTCTAAAACTTTACTCATTCTTGGATTATATGGAAAGTGTCACCACGTGGCTCCTCCATGAAGCTATAAAACACGCACATCGTGCTCTTCCGATTGGAGCTGGTTACCTTAGGCTCTCTCTCCCAGCATCATGTTTGTTGTAACTTACAACTTTGTTGAAACTAATTGGGGGTATCAACCAAGTCAAAAGAGCTTCGTGTTGAAATCCTTTGTGACCTTTTTAAGGCAATAATGAATCTAATTTTAGAAACGTTTAATTACTAATTCTATTGAATGGTGATGTCGTAATGGATGACTAGTCACCTACTACCTAATTTATTTACACACATTTAACACTAAGCGACTTTACATATAAATAGGGGCAAAATCACTACATTTGGTATATCCTCTCTTTTTTACATCCATTATGTAAATTCTCTCACCTTTGTAACCTCCCCTTTTTAATATTTCTACTAGTCTTATTGGGCCTAGAAGCTTTAAAGTGGTATGTGATTCTCAGTCATGTGCTTCTCCTAGGTGACTAATTACGTTTCCCGCAACCTCGACATCGCTAAATTCGGTATGAGGTTTACGAATGTAGGGATATGAAAATTTATTTTGATTTCATAGTTGGATAGAATATTTTGGGCGGATCATCTTATAAGGCCACATGACATTTGACTGATGATGATGGACTGCTTGGGGTGTGCATTTACGCTTCACGAGAGGCAAACGACCTAGGATACCCTTAGGACTATTTTGCCGAGGCCCTATTCGTGTGTAGGCTTGGCCCTCTCCATGGGACCGAGGTGAATCTTTTTCTCACGGTTCTCTTCACATACTTGACAAGATTTCAATTGATTTTTTTGATGGTTTGTGACGGAGAGTGACACGTGTACCTTTGAAACATAAAGGATTCTTAATATTCCCAAAGTCAGTCTAGATACAAGTGATTCCCTCATGTGACATTTCGATAAGAGTGGAGAATATAGGAATCAAGTCATCATATTCCTCATCAAGTTTCAACTTGGATAGCCTATTCTTCCTTTGCTATAGGTTATAATTGATTTTGGTGGAAAAATATTTTGAAGTTGAAAATCCCAAACAAACTCAAAATATTGCACTCCACTCAAATGCTACACTGCCTAGATATCTTGTGGAGTCTTGTATGTTTTTTCAATCACCTGTTAGCACTTTTTTAGTGATTCCTCTAATGTTCCATATAAGGAAATAGATCATTTGTTTGGGTATAAAGAGGTAAGCTTACTTCCAGACCTTAAAGCCATTGCTTGACTTGGATATCTGTTATTGGGCTTCTTATTATGTTTCTTTCTGGTTGTAACCTCACATGTAGTTCTTGTTGTCTAATGGGGGTAATTTGGGGGATAGATTGAGGTCTTCAATAATATGAAAACTGTCTCCAATTAGGACTGATACCACGTCTTGATCTCTAAAATATTTATCCCCCGTGTATAACACTTACTACGTCTTGATCTTTAAGAGGTCTTTAACAATATTGGGTTAGTGAAATTACATTGATGCTAGTCCATTGAACTAGTTCATGCCAAATTAATAATAAATATATGCATATACCTTATCATTTGTAAAATGCTTCCCTCTAATTTGGTTAAACTGGTGTTGACAAAGCTTCTTAATAATTGTGTTTTTCTCCAACAAAAGAAAATATGATGTTTTCATGATTGGGCACATGTGATGGAATCATCAATTTGATGCCAATGTCAGTTGAAGAATGACACCGAATAAGCTTCTACTATATTGCGTATCCCTTCTCATTGTGGTGCCAGCTATAGTAATCATGTGTTCGGTTCTTGATATCTAAAATTGTATGACCAAAATTGGCCTCGCGAAAAGTTGAGTACTTCTGTTGTGGCTCTATCATGCTGTTTGCCAAGTCAAGCCCTTGATATTTCCACGGTCTCCAGGGGCGGGGAAGATTGGTTAATCATTAGATTGCACATTCCATTTACAATGTTGTAAGTAATGTTTGACACACGTTCTGATTGTTCATATGCGTGAACATGAGCTGCAAACATAAGATCAACTTTGTACTTGACAAGCCATGGCTCATACATTACTCTCATTGTTTCCCCTTCTATATAGTGGTACTCGTAGCTATTATACCATGGGCAATGCATAAGAACGATTAACTCGGGAGTATTACACCTTACACAGAACGCGCCCATAAATTTTATGGATATTTTTCTGAAATGGAGATGAATTCTTAAAAGCTAAGGTAAAGTCATGCCCAATTAGATCGACACATAAAAAAGGATTACATCTAAAGAATAAAAACCCAAAGGTTGTGCTTAACATAGAAACTTACAGCTCATAATCAAGGTACTCACCATTTCACCAAAATAATATAATCCATCTATTATTCAATCCTTTATCAAAGTATGTTATATAAGTGGCAATACAACAACTTGCAATAACAAAGAAGAGCCAATACACTGCAGTATTGTAGGAGCTTTACTGTAATATCTCAAGCATTTTAGTTCATCTTTCATACATTTACTGTTCATAATACATGCATCTCTAGTCCACCCTCTAACCCTAGTACAAAACATGATAAAGCTAGGAATGTTTTTCTCAAATATAGTTTCATCCCTAATGTCCAAATCCCCTGTAGAAGACTCAAGCATCTATACTTCTAGAGATTTTGTTACTGGGTAACTTAAAATCATCGAAACATACTTTAGATCCCTTGAATCGTGGGTCGATAATTTGGATTAGAGCATAAGCCTGAAAAGGAAATGTAATAACCAAAACAATATCCTGTTCAACCAGTGGATCAATTGGATTTGATATCCGTAGGTCTAACACATGAGAAAAACTCTCCTGGATGACTTCCCGTTACTGTTTCTAGTGCCCGCACCCCAAAGCTATAGACATTACATGTTAGTTTTGTAGTGTCTAGAACTTTCTAGAATTTCATGTTAGTTTTATAAGCCTTTAAAATGATAGCTTTATGGGGAAAATATGGAAATAAAGGTAATGTTAAAACTGGAGAAAAGGGCTTGTTCACCTGGACCAACACAGCCATAAGTACCTACTATTATAGTTTGATTGAATGAGTCAGGATATAGCAATCTAGTTGCACTAAAGTCAGCAAGAAACGCCTCCATTTTGGAGTTTAATAGAATGTCATTGCTTGAAATATCCCGATGAGCAATGGGTGGGGTGTAATCATGATGCATATAAGATAAATCATGTGCTTTATATAGCGTAAAAGATCCAATGGGGAACGAAAAATAAGTGCCAAGCTTAGTGAAGCTAAAAAAAAATTGGCCTTCCTTTGTAGTACCACAACTAGTAAGTGTTCAGAACCTCCCTTCTCTTTTTTCTCTATCACTGTCACCTGCCTCAACATGACTAATTAGAAAGTACTTTCATATTAATAATGGTAAATTAACCCCTAAAGTACTTGCATATTAATAATTATAAAGAAAATTTAAAAACATATGGCAGGTATAAAATGACACTGATTCCAAAGCAGATTGTGTAAATTTGTAAATTTGGCATCAGTAGGAGTATTCACTCGATCTATTGTTTGGGTGGCATGTGAGTTTTGATAAGTTTTTAGTGGAAACATATAGAGTGTTTGGTCTTACTTTTGAGCAGATTAACAAATAAAACATATAAAGTGATTCCATACGTAGCTCCACACGTACACAGGTATACTCACACAGATCCACATAATAATCTTCCTTTAAGAGGCAAGGATGATGATCTTCCTTTATTAGATGAGGTGCAGAATATAGAGGACAATTTTTTTCTGCAATCGAATGACGATTTTGAGGATAATTTCTGTAATTCCCTGTTTCGAGATTGGTTCTAGTGTGAATTTTTATGTTTGTTTGTTTGTACAAGTCACCTGACAATTTTGTGTGTGTATTTTTCGGCGACGAAATTGAGCTTCGTTTCGGAGCATAACCTCAAAATTTATATTCATGTTCGAGGAGAGAATGATGACTTTCTCAATTAATATGGAGATAAGGAGATTATGAATGGTTGGTTTTGTGTACCTTGTTATGCTTAAAACATTCTAACTGGTTGTATTGTATGACTATTTTAGGATAAATCTCTTTATGACTATTTTGGATAATTTTTTTTTGTTATTTATGTGATTTCAAATCATGTTTAAGTGCTCAGTCGGTCCCAGAACAATGGTCAGGATTAGGACTTGTTCAATATCATGGAATTTTATTTGTTGGTTATGTTCTAAAAAGGAAAGCATGACTCAAATACTCTTAATTTATGATGAACAAATTATTATAGGTATGATAATTCAGTGGTGTAGTGAAACGTTTGGTGTCAACAACTTTTTATCACCTTAGACTTAAATTTCTAGAGTTAAATTATTTATCCTTGTGAATATACGAGTCATAGAATAGAAAAATATGATTCATGTAGTCAACCCCACATAATTGGGACACTGATTTATTAAGTTGAGTTTTATGAATATATGCATTCATTTATTTCTTTATGTGATGCTATTTAGCTGGATTCTGAACTTTGTTGGTCTTGGTTCTTATGTATGCATTATTCAGCAGGTAATGATGTACGAGATTTTTCATCTAGTTTTCGGATATTTAAGCAGGAAGATGCTCATGAATTCCAACAATGCTTTCTGGATAGACTTGATTCAAATATAAAGGATAAGAATTTCACTTTACAGGATGATAACTTTGTTAAGAAAAGGTTTGGTGGTCGTCTGGATAGCAAAGTAAGAATTCAACCTTGTTTCTACTACGTTACTTCCCTGTCTTATCCAATGTTTAGATGTTAACTTGATACTAGAATATTATTAATGCCTTCATATTATTTTTGTTTATAAGTATTTTTGGAGTGTATACTAAATATGAAATTGTGAAATAGGTATGGCTTTTAGTTTGGATACCAAAACAACCTTAATTTGAGTCCATACAAATTCCCCTAATCTGAATCCTAACCAAACCCATTTACTAAACTTGTTATATAATTATAAAAATGTTTTTTCAAATTTGGGTGGGGGATTGAGCCCCCACTAGGCCTCACTTGGCTCCGTCCATGCCGGTATGTAAATATAAGAGATAGCAAAGGAGAAACCCCATTGCACTTGGCTGCCCATCAAAGACGACCCGAGTGTGTGTACATACTATTAGACAATGGAGCTCTGGTTTCTGCATCCACTGGTGGGTATAGCTTCTCCGGTAGCACTCCACTTCATTTTTCCACAAGAGGGGATTCTCTCAATTGCATCCGCGAATTGTTGGCTTGGGGAGCATATCGGATTCAAAGAGATGCATCCCGGAGAATACCATACATAGTTGCTCTAAAACATAAGCACATGGCATGTTCAACCCTGCTTAATCATTCATCTTCTGAGCCTCTTGTCTGTCACACACCTTTGAAGTTCATCAGTGAGCTTAATTAGGAGGCAAAATCTCTGTTAGAACAGGCCTTAATGGACGCAAATAGGGAGAGGAGGAAAAACATCTTGAAGGGAACAAGGGAACAACTTACTTGTTACCTTCTCCCTTACATTCTGACATTGATGTCGATGACAATATCTATGAGGCCAGTGAAACAGAGTTATGTTGCACATGCTTCGATCAAGTTTGCAGTACTTTTTTTTTTAATTAGAAGTCTTTTGTTATATGCATTACATAATCAAAACATTACACAGAAAATTGTTCAAACTTAATTACAAACTTAGAAACGTGTCCAAAAGCCCAAGTGCATAAGAGAACTTGGACGAGATTGAACAATTTGTTCTTAAATATAAAATATTATTCTTTGGGGAGTCTGCTGTAAATTTCGGCCTCTGCAATAACAATCACGCAATCTTTCTTCATCTGCTCAAAGTGGAATCTCGCCACACGACCCGCACTTCATAGTAGATTCAGATGACATCACCACCTCTCTTTTTCTTTATTGCCACGATTTTTTGAGGTCCAGTGGATTCAGATGACATATCTAGCTCTCTCTTCTTTGTTGTCACAAGTTCTTGCCGTTCAGTAGATTCAGATGGCATTTCCAGCTCTCTCTTCTTTGTTGCCACGATTTCTTGAGGTCCAGTGGATTCAGAAGACATATTTAGCTCTCTCTTCTTTGTGTCACACGTTCTTGAGGTTCTGTACTTATTTTATTCAAATATCTCAGTCACAAATCACAACAGTTGATTCAGATATGATCTCTAGGTATTTCTTCATTGTTGCAACATCTTCTTGGCATCCTCTTTCTTCATTGTCCAATCAAAAAGATCTAAATGATCATCCGGTTACAGCACAATGAGCAATACAGATGTCGATAATTATTTTCATGAACTCGGGATCCATAGAGAAAGAGGGATGGCCATCCCCGTAAACATAATAGGCGCCTCCGGTCAATCCATAGTAGCTCAATGGCACTGTGTGTGTTTGTTAACTCATGTTGGATGCTGACAATTAAGGCAAAAGAGAGATTTTGGCTTTCTATTCTAGCCGATAAAAGTAATTTGGGATCTGAAGATTCTTAGTGCGGCAAGGACTAGAAGTTAGGGTTTGTGATGGGGGAGATGAAGCCGCGGGGATATTAGCAACAAACCCTAGATGTTCCAAGACCCCATATATATATATATATATATATATATATATATATATATATATATATATATATATATATATATATAATAATATATACACAACTATCTCGCCCCTTAAGTTTGCAGTACTGAAGTCCAAGATTGCAGCCATCATATGTGCGCGCAATGCACCCTAGACTTTTGCTACCACAACAAGCCGAATTCGACAACTGCTTGCCTTACTGCTCGATCTGCTCATTTTGTAGAAGCAACATTGCCCAACTAGTCATCGCAAAGGTTAATGTTGAACACGATAGTGATATCTCTAAGCCAAGAAAGTCCATAAGGTAACGGAACTTCAACAAGGGCAGCAACAGTTTCAAGAGCTTATCAGTAGTAGGCTCATTCAGCAAAATGGGCAGTTTCAAGAGCTTATCGATTATAGAATGCATAACAAAATGACATCCTAATTAATCAAAAATAATTATCAATCAAACATCCAAATTAGAAGATTAGTATCTGAATAAGGCAAAATGAAAATTGAATAGAGTCATATATATATATATATCGTGTTACGCAACACAAATCATATACGCAACAACTCTCTATATATAGCACATACCTAAGAAAGATTCCATAGTTCTACAAAAATGATTAAAGAACCTTACACTCAGTGTGAACTCCATATTAGGTAGGCTTCCTATATCACTTCATACTCCGTGTGGATATTAATCCATCTTCAAATATTGATTTCAAAGAAAATATTGGTCATCTTAATTAGAGTATAACTTGAAAATTAGAATGCATCTTGATGTCAAAATATAACTTGAAAATAAGAATGCAACTAAATTTGCATGTTTTCATAAATGACCACCACCGTATCATATATAATATGAGCACCAACTCATATTTTATGCTTATGTTTGTTTTCTAACCGTTGGGCACCTTTGATCGTTAATATATATATATTCTTTTTTTAGAGTGTAGAACAAAGGGAACCCGTCGACGATATTATCATGTGGAAAGCCACTCGAGCTCCAAGTAATAAACCTTTCAGTATTGAAAATGGATCATTTGATGGAGCGGTATGTATAAATATTAATTCGTAAGCGATGCTTGAAAGGTTTATTTACTTTAATATTTGTTTTAAATTATGTTCTTGAAAATTTATATTATGTTCATTATATAAAATAGGAGAAAATTTGTTATAGTGGTGGTGAGAATTTGTTATGGTGGTGGTAATAATTTTCTATTGGTTGGTGTATAGTATTCTTTGGATCAATTTTAATGTTTAAAACATGATGGCTTCATGTGGTTTTCATGAATAAACAAAAGAGATTTTGTCGATTTTTTTAAAAATAATAGTAGTTAGATAGTTATATTATTTGTGATGAGAATATACTATATTTATTCATTGCACATTGTATTGTTGATGAGTGGGATATTAATTTTGACATAATTGACACTTTTTTTTTTTGCATATTTTTGTAGAACACGCAATGCTAATCAGTGATTTTGGAGGTCGCACGCTTTAAGAATGCGGAAATACTTTGATAAAAATATTTCGTATTTTGGAGTATAAGAAATTAATATATTTTTGTTGTCAACTCGAATATTTGAACTTAGTGTGATAATTTTTGTTTTGATGAATATTTAGAGATGCTTGTAAGAACTCTAATTATTGTTGAATGAAAATGATTTGTTGTGTTTGGCTGAAAATCATCTTATGTATTATGTTTTATGATTATTCATTGTGTTGTCTCAAATGTAATTCAATTTTATATTAAACTTTAGCGATAGATTTTATTGTCCGCAATATATTGGTGCAAAAATTTTAAGATCCTTTCACCTCTTTTGGGATGGATAAAAATGTCCCAAAATTATATTAAAGATGTCTATATTGCCGTCTCAAAAAGATTTTATAAAATAGTAACTTTTTGAGACAAATTAATTCCCGTATCAAAATCAGTCTTTTGGGACAACTCTCTTGTCGTCTCAAAAGGGTCATATAAAATGATG
Organism: Sambucus nigra; assembly: GCA_949130495.1. Lineage (NCBI taxonomy): Eukaryota > Viridiplantae > Streptophyta > Magnoliopsida > Dipsacales > Adoxaceae > Sambucus > Sambucus nigra. The sequence continues at coordinate 443,894,007 of OX422211.1, forward strand.
AGCTTTTGAGACGGATCTGTTCCCGTCTCAAAAAAGTCTTTTGAGACGGCTATGACGTCACAAAAAGTATTTATAACCCCCTATCAAAAAGACCCCCCCCCCTAACCGTCCCAAATAGCGTCCCAAAAAGTATTTGAGACGGATAAACCATCTTTTGGGACTATTAGGCCACTGTCTCAAAAGCTTCTTTTTTTTGTAGTGTCAACACCACACTTCAACATAGAAAAACCCTAGCTAACTTTGGAGTAAAAATCAAGATGATGTTCTTGGTATTTATGGGACAATTGAAGATGGGTTTTGAAGAGGATCATTCAAGTTTTCATGGAGCAAACCTTGTAGAGGGCTTTTAGAGATACCCTTGAGGCCACCTTTGCAGGTGGGGGGTCCTCCATCTTCATTACTATCTCCACCATTTTTAGAGATCATTAAGGCGGGCGACACTAACTTTGATATAAATTTTAAGTGTAGTACGTGTTTAGCATGATATATACATATATATTAGACTAATATGTATGTGGGTGGATGTTGTTTCATTCTTATGTTGATTAACAACCACATTAGCGTTCCCATGAGTATGAACTATAAAGGATGAATTAAATTGGTCTTGAAAATATTAAATAATTTCAGAATATAGTTATTCAACATTTATGTGAAATAATATTATTTTGGTGTATTTCAAGTACAAAGAAATAATATACATTTTTATGGAATAAAAATGTGAAATAATGTTATTTTGGTGTATTTCAAGTAAAAATAAATAATAAACATTTTTACGAAATAAAAATATTGATAATATTGTTTTAGCGTGTTTTTCTAGTAAAACAACAAATGGGCACTTTTGAATAAAATGAGGGATAATTTGTGGAACAAAATATTGAATAATGTAGAGTATGAGAACACTAGTGCTAAATGGAAGAAATGCCAATTTCTAAGAAATAAAAAGGTAGTCTTGTGAAAAGGGTGTCATTTTGTATGTTAAGGATGTTAAAGTAACAAGTGTGGAAGTTGACAAAAGTGTAATATTAAATAAGTGTTAAAATGGTTAAAGCATTTTAAATGCTAAGTTGGAGACTTAATAACCATTTTGAGAACATAACACTTGTTAAGGAATTGAATGGCGAGTTTGGCAAATAAAGGGGTAAATTGGTAATTTACTTAAAGTGGAACATTTTTGTGGAATAAAAATATAAAAGAAGGTCTTTATACTAATATGGTGAAAATAAATTTAAGTACTAAAAGCGTGAATGATTTTATTATAAATCACATGTGTGTGTGGGTAAGGGACTTAAAGAAGAAAAGAAATAATTTTTCAAATGTTAATGGAAAAACAGGAATCTGGCACGGTTTAAAACTGTGCCAGATCAAATCTGGCACGGTTTTGAACTGTGCCAGAATCAGGTGTTCCAAAATGGCAATTTTTTTCTGGCACGGCTCAAAAGTGTGCCAGATTTGGTCAAACAGGAACACTTCTGGCACACTTTTAAACCGTGCCAGAATTTGATATTTCTGGCACACTTTTGGCACAGTTTTTAACTGTGCCAGATTTGGGCAAATAAGAACACTTCTGGCACACTTTTAAACCGTGCCTGAATTTGATATTTCTGGCACACTTTTGGCACAGTTTTTAACTGTGCCAGATTCAGAACAGTTTAAAATTTTTTGGCACAGTTCAAAATCGTGCCAAAATATGATACACTTTTGACACGGTTTTGAACTGTGCCAAATTTTTTATAAAAAAAAAATATTATTTGAAAGCACAAAATTCACAAATTAATAATATTGCACGTTGTTAATAAATAAATGTACATACAAACTTCAAAATATTACAAGTCTTTATAGTTCACATGCCCAAAAAAAATTGGGCAGAGTTTCCTCTATTTTTTGGACATTCCAAAACCTGTTAATACAAAACCTACCTAATATAAAGCCCGCACGGCCACAAAATATAACAATTAACTTACAAAAGCCTGCACGGCATAAAACTCAACAATAAAACAACAAAAGACCACACGGCTATGACACAAAAAAATGGAATCATGAATAAATCCCTTGTTGTAAACCATTGAGTTCTCTGTGTGTTCCACGTGAATAAATGCCAACGATAAACTGTTATCCTGCAAAAAAAATAGGATACAAAAAAGATACGATATTAGTAACCCAATAATTTGCAAAAAAATTTTTTTACTTAAACTATAAAATTACATATATGAGTGGAAATTATCATCATACTCTCAAACCGGGAGACCCGAGACTACGGGGTCAGTTCCTACAAGTTACATCGGTCCCGTGCGAGGTGTTCATGCCTCCTACGAGGTCGTTGGGGGGCTGGTTTGGGTTTTCACCCTTTAACGGCATGTTTTTAACTCTAAGTGTGATTTTTGCAAATTATCGTCATCCTCTCAAACCGGGAGACCCGGGACTACGCGGTCAGTTCCTACAAGTTACATTGGTCCCGTGCGAGGTGTTCGTGCCTCCTACGGGGTCGATGGGGGGCTGGTTTGGGTTTTCACACTTTAACGGCTTGTTTTTAAGTCTAAGTGTGATTTTTGCAAATTATCATCATTCTCTTAAACCGAGAGACCCGGGACTACGCGCCCAGTTTCTACAAGTTACATTGGTCCCGTGCGAGGTGTTCGTGCCTCCTACAGGATCGATGGGGGGTTGGTTTGGGTTTTCACCCTTTAACGGCTTGTTTTTAAGTCTAAGTGTGATTTTTGCAAATTATCGTCATACTATCAAACCAGGAGACCCGGGACTACGCGGTCAGTTCCTACAAGTTGCATTGGTCCCGTACGAGGTGTTCGTGCCTCCTACGGGGTTGTTGGGGGGTTAGTTTGGGTTTTCACCTTTTAACGGCATGTTTTTAACTCTAAGTGTGATTTTTGCAGATTATCGTCATACTCTCAAACCGAGCGACCCGGGACTACGCGGTTAGTTCCTACAAGTTACATTGGTCACGTGCAAGGTGTTCGTGCCTCCTACGGGGTCGTTTGGGGGCTGGTTTGGGTTTTCACCCTTTAACGGCATGTTTTTAACTCTAAGTGTGATTTTTGCAGATTATCGTCATACTCTCAAACCGAGCGACCCGGGACTACGCGGTCAGTTCCTACAAGTTACATTGGTCCCGTGCGAGGTGTTCGTGTCTCCTACGGGGTCGTTTGGGGGCTGGTTAGGGTTTTCACTCTTTAACAGCATGTTTTTAAGTCTAAGTGTGATTTTTGCAAATTATCGTCATACTCTCAAACCGGGATACCCGAGATTACGCGGTCAGTTCCTACAAGTTACATTGGTCCCGTGCGAGGTGTTCGTGCCTCCTACGGGGTCGTTTGGGGACTGGTTTGGGTTTTCACCCTTTAACGGCTTATTTTTAAGTCTAAGTGTGATTTTTGCAAATTATCGTCATACTCTCAAACCGTGAGACCCGGGACTACGCGGTCAGTTCCTACAAGTTACATTGGTCCCGTGCGAGGTGTTCGTGCCTCCTACGAGGTCGTTTGGGGGTTGGTTTGGGTTTTCACCATTTAACGGCTTGTTTTTAAGTCTAAGTGTGATTTTTGCAAATTATCGTCATACTCACAAACCGTGAGACCCGGGACTACGCGGTCAGTTCCTACAAGTTACATTGGTCCCGTGCGAGGTATATTTATGCCTCCTACAGGGTCGATCGGGGGTTGGTTTGGTTTTCACCCTTTAACGGCTTGTTTTTAAGTCTAAGTGTAATTTTTGCAAATTATCGTCAGACTATCAAACCAGGAGACCCGGGACTACGCGGTCAGTTGCTACAAGTTGCATTGGTCCCGTACGAGGTGTTCGTTCCTCCTACGGGGTCGTTGGGGGGCTAGTTTGGGTTTTCAACCTTTAACGGCATGTTTTTAACTCTAAGTGTGATTTTAGCAGATTATCGTCATACTCTCAAACCGAGCGACCCGGGACTACGCGGTCAGTTCCTACAAGTTACATTGGTCCCGTGCGAGGTGTTCGTGTCTCCTACGGGGTCGTTTGGGGGCCAATTAGGGTTTTCACTCTTTAACAGCATGTTTTTAAGTCTAAGTGTGATTTTTGCAAATTATCGTCATACTCTCAAACCGGGATACCCGAAATTACGCGGTCAGTTCCTACAAGTTACATTGGTCCCGTACGAGGTGTTCGTGCCTCCTACGGGGTCGTTTGGGAGCTAGTTTGGGTTTTCACCCTTTAACGGCTTGTTTTTAAGTCTAAGTGTGATTTTTGCAAATTATCGTCATACTCTCAAACCGGGATACCCGGGATTACGCGGTCAGTTCCTACAAGTTACATTGGTCCCGTGCGAGGTGTTCGTGCCTCCTACGGGGTCGTTTGGGGGCTGGTTGGGGTTTTCACCCTTTAACGGCTTGTTTTTAAGTCTAAGTGTGATTTTTGCAAATTATCGTCATACTCTCAAACCGGGATACCCGAGATTACGCGGTCAGTTCCTACAAGTTACATTGGTCCCGTGCGAGGTGTTCGTGCCTCCTACGGGGTCGTTTGGGGACTGATTTGGGTTTTCACCCTTTAATGGCTTGTTTTTAAGTCTAAGTGTAATTTTTTCAAATTATCGTCATACTCTCAAACCGTGAGACCCGGGACTACGCGGTCAGTTCCTACAAGTTACATTGGTCCCGTGCGAGGTGTTCGTGCCTCCTACGGGGTCGTTTGGGGGTTGGTTTGGGTTTTCACCCTTTAACGGCTTGTTTTTAAGTCTAAGTGTGATTTTTGCAAATTATCGTCATACTCTCAAAACGTGAGACCCGGGACTACGCGGTCAGTTCCTACAAGTTACATTGATCCCGTGCGAGGTATATTTTTGCCTCCTATAGGGTCGATCGGGGGTTGGTTTGGTTTTCACCCTTTAACGGCTTGTTTTTAAGTCTAAGTGTAATTTTTGCAAATTATCGTCATACTATCAAACCAGGAGACCCGGGACTACGCGGTCAGTTCCTACAAGTTGCATTGGTCCCGTACGAGGTGTTCGTGCCTCCTACGGGGTCGTTTGGGGGTTGGTTTCGGTTTTCACCCTTTAACGGCATGTTTTTAACTCTAAGTGTGATTTTTGCAGATTATCGTCATACTCTCAAATCGAGCGACCCGGGACTACGCGGTCAGTTCCTACAAGTTACATTGGTCCCGTGCAAGGTGTTCGTGCCTCCTACGGGGTCGTTTGGGGGCTGGTTTGGGTTTTCACCCTTTAACGGCATGTTTTTAACTCTAAGTGTGATTTTTGCAGATTATCGTCATACTCTCAAACCGAGCGGCCCGGAACTACGCGGTCAGTTCCTACAAGTTACATTGGTCCCGTGCGAGGTGTTCGTGCAAACTACGGGGTCGTTTGGGGGCCGGTTAGGGTTTTCACTCTTTAACAGGATGTTTTTAAGTCTAAGTGTGATTTTTGCAAATTATCGTCATACTCTCAAACCGGGATACCCGGAATTACGCGGTCAGTTCCTACAAGTTACATTGGTCCCGTACGAGGTGTTCGTGCCTCCTACGGGGTCGTTTGGGGACTGGTTTGGGTTTTCACCCTTTAATGACTTGTTTTTAAGTCTAAGTGTGATTTTTGCAAATTATCGTCATACTCTCAAACCGTGAGACCCGGGACTACGCGGTCAGTTCCTACAAGTTACATTGGTCCCGTGCGAGGTGTTCGTGCCTCCTACGGGGTCGTTTGGGGGTTGGTTTGGGTTTTCACCCTTTAACGGCTTGTTTTTAAGTCTAAGTGTGATTTTTGCAAATTATCGTCATATTCTCAAACCGTGAGTCCCGGGACTACGCGGTCAGTTCCTACAAGTTACATTGGTCCCGTGCGAGGTTTATTTGTGCCTCCTATTGGGTCGATCGGGGGTTGGTTTGGTTTTCACCCTTTAACGGCTTGTTTTTAAGTCTAAGTGTAATTTTTGCAAATTATCGTCATACTATCAAACCAGGAGACCCGGGACTACGCGGTCAGTTCCTACAAGTTGCATTGGTCCCGTACGAGGTGTTCGTGCCTCCTACGGGGTCGTTTGGGGGTTGGTTTCGGTTTTCACCCTTTAACGGCATGTTTTTAACTCTAAGTGTGATTTTTGCAGATTATCGTCATACTCTCAAATCGAGCGACCCGGGACTACGCGGTCAGTTCCTACAAGTTACATTGGTCCCGTGCAAGGTGTTCGTGCCTCCTACGGGGTCGTTGGGGGACTAGTTTGGGTATTCACCCTTTAACGGCATGTTTTTAACTCTAAGTGTGATTTTTGCAGATTATCGTCATACTCTCAAACCGAGCGACCCGGGACTACGCGGTCAGTTCCTACAAGTTACATTGGTCCCGTGCAAGGTGTTCGTGCCTCCTACGGGGTCGTTTGGGGGCTGGTTTGGGTTTTCACCCTTTAACGGCATGTTTTTAACTCTAAGTGTGATTTTTGCAGATTATCGTCATGCTGTCAAACCGAGCGACCCGGGACTACGCGGTCAGTTGCTACAAGTTACATTGGTCCCGTGCGAGGTGTTCGTGCCTCCTACGGGGTCGTTTGGGGGCCGTTTAGGGTTTTCACTCTTTAACAGCATGTTTTTAAGTCTAAGTGTGATTTTTGCAAATTATCGTCATACTCTCAAACCGGGATACCCGGAATTACGCGGTCAGTTCCTACAAGTTACATTGGTCCCGTACGAGGTGTTCGTGCCTCCTACGGGGTCGTTTGGGAGCTGGTTTGGGTTTTCACCCTTTAACGGCTTGTTTTTAAGTCTAAGTGTGATTTTTGCAAATTATCGTCATACTCTCAAACCGGGATACCCGGGATTACGCGGTCAGTTCCTACAAGTTACATTGGTCCCGTGCGAGGTGTTCGTGCCTCCTACGGGGCTGGTTGGGGTTTTCACCCTTTAACGGCTTGCTTTTAAGTCTAAGTGTGATTTTTGCAAATTATCGTCATACTCTCAAACCGAGCGACCGGGGACTACGCGGTCAGTTCCTACAAGTTACATTGGTACCATGCGAGGTGTTCGTGCCTCCTACGGGGTCGTTTGGGGGCTGGTTAGGGTTGTCACTCTTTAACAGCATGTTTTGAAGTCTAAGTGTGATTTTTGCAAATTATCGTCATACTCTCAAACCGGGATACCCGAGATTACGCGGTCAGTTCCTACAAGTTACATTGGTCCCGTGCGAGGTGTTCGTGCCTCCTACGGGGTCGTTTCGGGGCTGATTTGGGTTTTCACCCTTTAATGGCATGTTTTTAACTCTAAGTGTGATTTTTCCAGATTATCGTCATACTCTCAAACCGGGAGACCCGGGGCTACGCGGTCAGTTCCTACAAGTTACATTGGTCCCATGCAACGTGTTCGTGCCTCCTACGGGGTCGCTGGGGGGCTGGTTTGGGTTTCCACCCTTTAACGGCATGTTTTTAACTCAAGTGTGATTTTTGCAGATTATCATCATACTCTCAAACCGAGCGACCTGGGACTACACGGTCAGTTCCTACAAGTTACATTGGTCCTGTGCGAGGTGTTCGTGTCTCCTACGGGGTTGTTTGGGGGGCTGGTTTGGGTTTTCACCCTTTAACAGCTTGCTTTTAAGTCTTAAGTGTGATTTTTGCAAATCATCGTCATACTCTCAAACCGGGAGACCCGGGACTATGCGATCAGTTCCTACAGGTTACATTGGTCCCGTACGAGGTGTTTGTGCCTCCTACGGGATCGTTTGGGGGTTGGTTTGGGTTTTCACCCGTTAATGGCATGTTTTTAACTCTAAGTGTGATTTTTCCAGATTATCGTCATACTCTCAAACCGGGAGACCCGGGGCTACGCGGTCAGTTCCTACAAGTTACATTGGTCCCGTGCGAGGTGTTCGTGCCTCCTATATCGTCATATTCTCTAACGGTATGTTTTTAATCAATTTTGAACGTTTATGGATTTTAGAAAATTTTGGCATAGTTTCATTTGTTTATTCGTTAAATCCAACATGTTTTAACATTTAATATAAACTCAACAGCAACAGCAAATTCCAAAACCAAACCACCAGCAAGTCCCTTCCACCAATTTAACTAAATAAGCTCATAAAGTAAGCCATGAAGTGATTTTCAAACTTTAAAAGGAATGATCAGATATAGAATGAAAAAGATAAACTATAAATATTGAGTAGAAATAATTTATTTCATTTTAAAAGGTTAATGAATGGGTACTAAATAATAGTTACCTGTAGTAACTTGATTAAGATTAGATGGAACTGGCCTGAGTTGAACATTTGTAAAACAAAACCAAACAAATCACTGGCAGCCTATGCTGGCCTTTTGATCTCCAAACCTCCCCAATATCTGCATTCAATTCCCACCGAGCACTGGATCAAACTCTTTAATATTACAGTACCCATATATGATTATACACACACGTGTGTGAAATTGATAACATGTCCCTTTTATGAGTATAATTAGGTATCATTATGTGCCATTAGGACACGCGTTATATTGTGCTTTATTATATATATAGTGAATAATCTACCTTTGATTGTGCTTAAGATGTATTGAATTGATCTAGAGATCAAAGATTGTGATGGAAGATGATCATGGTTAATCTTTTTAAGAAAGTAGTCTATGAAAGAACTTGGGATCTCCATTCAAGGTTCTCAAAACAAGAAGCGCCATTCTTTGTATGGTTTTGCCTTCAAATAAAAATTTGGGATCTCCTACCTACTCACAAAAATCCATATGTCCATTACATATAAGAACATATCAGAAAGGAAAATGGATCAATATATAATGAAATAAATAAATATTCACATTAATTTTTCTCTCACCTGTAAATCAACAATGGGAGGTACTTCAATCTCCTCCATTTTTGTTGCTAGCGAGAAACAGGCCACAGCTAACAATTGGACTATCCAAGCTTTACCCCTCTATGTGCACATTAACATTGTCACAAACATGAACGGGCACAATTAGCATTTAAACACTTAAATATTAATATGAGATTATTATGCCCTAAAATGCATTTTGTGCACATTGAACCATTTTTGTGCCAAAAAAAATGCATTTTGTTGCAAAACAAAAAACCCATTCAAAAAATTAATATGAGAAATACCTTAGAGGGGCGACAACAGCCTTGGAGGGAGTGTGCCCTGACTGGGCCTTTGAGAACACAATCACCTCAAGTGCTTGGAAATCCCATCGCCCCCATCAGATCTTGCCAAGAAAACACAATCACCTCCTATATCACCCACCTCAAGACTGAAAATGTTAGCTGCACATGGCTTTCTCTTTCCTAAACTGGACTATTGAAAAGTTATCTCCACATTCCAAAAATCAGTATATATTAGATTTAATTCCACCTCAGTATATATATATATATATATATTAGATTAAACTCTAGAATTAGATTTAATCTAGAATTATCTAGAATTAAATCTATTTTATTAAATCACTATATATTAGATTTAATTCTAAATAATTCTAGATTAAATCTAATTCTAGAGTTTAATCGAATATATATATATATATATATATATATATATATATATATATAAATCAGTATATATGATTTTATATTTATATATCAGTATATATGATATAAACCAGTATATAAATCAGTATATATATAATATAAATCAGTATATATATATATGATTTTATATTTATATATCAGTATATATGATATAAACCAGTATATAAATCAGTATATATATAATATAAATCAGTATATATATATATATATATATATATATATATATATATATATATATAATACTTATAAAGGAAAGAAATTAGGACACCAGATAAAATACCTCAAACCGAGAAAACACGAGGTCGCCGGAAGGGACACCACGACACCGGAATATCAAAAACCCGGAACTAGGGGAGCGGGGAGGTGACCCGAGGAGGATAAACCCGGAAAATAGGGGCGACGGCAGGGATAAACCCAAGGGGGGAGGCGACGCAGCAGGGGAGAGAGGGGGAGGCGACGCAGCAGGGGAGAGAGGGATGCGACGCAGCAGGGGAGAGAGGGGGGAGGCGACGTAGCAGGGGAGAGAGGGAGGCGACGCAGCAGGGGAGAGAGGGGGAGGCGACGCAGCAGGGGAGAGCGGGGGAGAGCGGGGGAGAGCGGATGGGAGGGCTTGGGTTTTTGGTAGAGGGAGAGGGGAGAGCGGGGGAGAAGACGAAGAAGGAGAGAGAAGAGGGAAATTAAAAGGTCCCAAAATTTTGAGGTATTTTATATCCTAGTAAAGTGTACTCAATTTTGGCACACTTTAAAACAGTGCCAAATTTTGGCACTGTTTTAAAGTGTGCCAAATTTCTATTAAACCGTGCCAAAATCTGGCACAGTTTTAAACCGTGCCAGATTTTTAATATCAGGGTGTGCCAAAATGCTGTTTTTGGTGTAGTGAAGTGGATAATGTGGACATTTGTAAAATATTAAAACACATAAAAGAAACTCGGATGATACCGAGATAAAGCAAGAAAGGCCCAGAGCCCTTGGGTGAAAAGCCCTAAATCACTGGCCAGAGCAGATGGTGCGTATAGCCGTCGGTGTGGAGCCCATGAAAGTATGAGATAAATGGTAAAATTTTGAGAAAGATAAAAGGAACAAGGAACATCTCAAAAAATGGATTGTGCGGTGAAATGTGTTAATACAACCTAATTTGAATTAATGAAATAAATGTGTCGGTAATATCTAAATGGACAAGTAAATGTGTAAGTCTATAAATGTCCATTCTAAGGCAAAAAGGGCTAAAGTAAAGTGGGTAACGACTGTGTTAAAAAAAGTTAGAAGTGTTAAGTACGAATAAAGGAAGTCCTTTCAAGATTAAGGTAAATTAATCAAGATGAGTAAAGTCTTGGAAGTAAAACGGTTAATGCATCCAATTATGTATTTTTCGAAGGTATATCTATATGTATGTATATACATATATATTTTCGCATGCATGTGATTGTAGCGTGTGCGTATTTTTTTATCTCATTCTTTTTTATACTGATTTGTATACACCCATTAGGCATAGGATCATACCCTTGCTTTGTTATGGCAGGTTGGGTGTGGATTCGTATTTTGAGGGCGTTTTATAGGTAAGTGTACTTTATTTATTTTACATTAGTAGCTCAATTTTCTTGGACTTGGGGTGCTCCCCATGGGTCCCACACATAGTTTACCTTGAAATTGGACTCGCATAATTTAAAATAAAATTGGACTACCAATATTATCCAGGTTGTTTCATTGCACTTCACACATAATGCTCGGGCCAAACCTTGTTGACTCACGGGTAACCATAACTCCTGGTCGGGTTCTTACAATTTAACATGGTATCCGAGCAGGATATGTCTTACACCACTATAAATATATCGAATGTATAGAAATATTACATCCCCTCACATTCGTTTTCAAGTACATCAAAAATGAAATATTTACAAAAATATAATTATAACTCATATATTGAATCTAGGAATGAAAAATAACAATAATAAACCACTATAGGATCCGATCACACAAAAAAATATGCGACCATGATGGAAGGGATATAAACATACAAAATCATGTTAGTAAGATAACATATACAAAGATGTATTGCCATACACATTCCAAAACTAGGGTTTCTTGGTGGACAACATGAACCTTTTCAAGACAAGATCAATTTCAACTGGGTATTTGATCTCAATTGTTAGGGAAAACAACTTGGGATTGACATTTAAAATGCAAGAAAAATTCTGCCCTAAAAATCTTTGATTAATCATGAATTGGAAAGATAAAATAAGAACTAGGTTTAAGGATTAAACTTAGGGTTCAAGAATACAATACCATAGCAAATCATGTTGTGATTCGTATGAGGAGACAAAGGTAAAAGGTGATGAAATCCTTGTTTCCCTCCAAGGTCTCCAAAAAACTTATTAAACCTATTGTAAAGCTGGGATCTTCTAATGTATGATCCTTCCCAAAGCTAAGTGGGTGCATGGGCACCTTTAAGAAGAAAACCCTTCCTTATTAGTGAGATATGGTGGTCTCTCTCTAGGACTTTTATAAAAATTTGAATAATATTTTATCTCACCCCTTTCAAACCCTAATGACGAATCATTATCCACGGAACCCCTTCTCATGTCGTTATATACAAGTACAAAAAGTAAGCTTGGACCAAACTAGATTTCTTGAGAGTCTAAGCCTAACTACTTAGGTAAGTGAACTACACTAGGAACCCAAGATAAACAAATAAAGTTGATCCAAATAAATACTCAAAAATCCTAAATTATAATTCCCCTAATTTATTTCCTTTTTTTTATTTAAGCACAATTAACTCCGCTAAATAATTATGATTGGAATCCAATTTATATATATCAGAAATATCTCGGATATAATAAGGTCATATTTGCAAAGTTTGTTACAGTACATAATATGATTCCCCTCATTAAGGGTACGATACCCACTTGGTCAAATCAATTTACTGTTAATCGATTTTAACCAACATCTAATCAATTCCTTGATTTTAGGACTTAATTTATTTACTACTCGAATAGGATTATAAAATAATCCACCGGTTGGGTTTTACTTGGTGAAAAAAAAATGTATAAGTCTATCAAGGGTTTATCATAATGCACGGTATCCCTTGGGCGTGGATTTCTTTGAATTGTGATATTAGACCGACTTCCACAACTATCACCCAATACGTAGGGATCATTTAACCCGATATAAAATCAGGTTAAACCCATAGCAATCAAAGTGATATTTGTGCAAGCATTCAAATCTTCATAACTCTCGGGATTTAGAATCTATGCACCATTTGCATATGGTGTGAGATTGTTTGAGTAATACGACACAAATATTGCATATTTCCACCATATATCTTCATGCATTCTAGCACTTTTACAATCCTAAATGCCTATATTTATGCTCATTAACCAGACAACCTTGTATTTGGATATATACATGCTTTGCAGGGGTTAATTGTGCGTTTGTAGGTATTAGAATGCTAAAAGTGAGGATCCGTTGCATTTCAAAGAAGTTTCGTCATTGGACACTACTTCAATGGAATTTTAGTCAATTCACATTTTATCTCCATCTCATGGGAATTCCACGGATGCATATTTCGTTGAGATAGCATCGCGTGACCGTAAACGGCGCGTCGTTTAGAGTCCGGATGGTGGAGTTACGGCCATTTCCATTTGCACACCTTTCCCTCCTCTTCATGGACTAAGAAGGCCAAGAAACAGAGTACTGGTTGACCGGCCTTGGGCCCCCAGTCGACCGCAGTTTAAGATTTTTCCTTAAGAATCAGATAGAAGGTTTGGCCCTGCTCGATCGATTGACGTTTTGGGTCGATCGATCGACCCTGCCAGATATTTGGTAATTCGTTCCTTTTCTTTTATTTTTCTTTTATTTCTTTTCCAACTTACTATATAACCCATTTGTGTTGTAATAATACATATATCTAGTTTTAGATAGTTTAGGTTAAGGTTTGGGGAGGTGGAGAGCTCATTTCTCTTCTTCTTTGTGTGTTCCCCATTTTTGGGTTGTAAGTACACTATTCATCTTCCCTACCCATTAATATAGTTTGTATTTCTTTAATTCTTGCTTTGATTAATTAAATTTAGATTCTTTCTTTAGTTTCTTTCTAGTGTAGTTTTATTACGTTTATTTACTACTTTCCTTTACTGCATTTTTATCATGCTTTCTAGCTAATTTAATCTAGGTTGTGTCGGTTTGAACTCACTTTAGGTTGATATGTTGCTTTGCTTTGGTGATGGAGTTTACGAGTTTATTTCGAGTGGGTTGTCCTAGTTATTATGCCTAGTAGATTTAACGGGATATATCATGTATGCTTCGTGCTTACGACCTTGCGTGCGTAATTTTCGGGGTATTTGTTAACGCCAAAATCTTATTTAACTTTTATGCGAATTTAGGGGTGTGATAACTCTTAATTTAATTAACTATCAAACGATACTCAATCTTAATAACTCATTGACCCATGTAATCATTTTATACTAATTAACTCAGGTGAGGGATATTCGACGCAACCTATAGTTTTTATTATCTTTATTAATCTAGTGTAAATTTTCACTCCCCTAGATCAATCTTTCCCTTTTTTTCATCTTTTCCTTTTTGTTATAATTATCTTTTACACTTTTATTTTAGGAGTATTAAACCAATTAAATTCTAACAACTCGTCTTTGTGGATTCGATATCCAGACTTGGCCGCTATACTCACCTGTTGAGTGTAGTCATAAATTTAGGTTTTTGTATTAAGGTGGTGAACAGAAAACAACGATCGGCATATGACACGCGCTACTTTTCACCCTTAATCAATGAGTCTAATCAAGATAACCCTTAGACTCAAATTTCACAGGTGGACTCAAATTTCATGGGTGGCCTTGTTCAATACATTCCTGGGACGTACCGATTACAATCCTTTATCAAACTATCATACAAGTTCTCTAACCATTAAACAAGTTATCATGGTTTGAAATAAATTACTATGATTGCATGACAACCATTTTGATAGGATGTTAAGTAGCTATATAGTTTTTGAACATTTCAATAATATTAGAACCCGAATCTCAGTATCCTAGTGATCAACCCAAAGATGACTCACTAGAATTCATGCTTAGTTCTATGGACCGGTGTCTCTACAATATATATTTAAATCAAATATAAGGCATTCTCGTAATCATGATTCTTATTTCAAAAAAAAAGTGGCACATGTTTACTGAAAGGTAATCGTTATATATAGTTGTAGGAATAAAACCCCAAAAATCTCCCACTTAGTCTTAAAGCCATGTATCCAACCCCCAACCCATCTACACAACACTTTGTTGTGTATTAATAGAATGACTGCTTGGTTGTTATTCAATACAACCTTATGATGAACTTTGCACCCACTTGTTTGATCTCTCGAACTGAGTGAAACCTACACTCAATGTGATTAACCCTATAGCATAATCTCTCTATTTGCTGTTATTTATTATGGAAATTACCCAGTTAAGACATTTTGTTCATAATGATTTTAGACGATTGTTGATACCAAATTTAGTCTGCTGACATGGATCACTCACTCACAGACACGTGTCTGCCAGCGTGGCAATTATGTATACTTCTATCGAGCAACTCACGATTACCGAGAAACTAAGAATCCACGAGGAACTCAGGGGCCCCGAGAAGCTCGGGCGTGTTGAGCTACTTAGGCGGTCCGAGCAACTTAGGTGGTCCGAGCAACATAGCATTCCAATCAGGATAATCAAAGAGACGACTGCGCATTAAAAGCTCATTTATTATCATACAGATGTACATGTTTACTAGATAACAGCGCATTGTCCTTTCATTTGTACAAACTCAAGGTTATAAATACATTTTAACCTCCTCACTGCAAGGGGACCGGAATTTCTTGAGCAAACCATTCCTCGAGAATTCCAAACAAAAAGTCAACAATAACAAAAATAGTGGACGTAAGCCATTCTTGCAAGGCTGAACCAATTTAAAAATATATTGTCTATTATTTCTTTATTCTTTTTATCTGTGATTAAAATAATTAGGACAAATCTAATTTTTTATATCAACATATTGGCGCCATCTGTGGAAATTGACTGTAATTATCGTTTTTCACCAAAACAATTCATCACCGATGGCTGATCATCTTGAATCCAGCAATCGAAACGTTGGGATCCCTCCAAATCCTCCATCTACTCCTCCAAATGTTCAAGATTTGGCTAGTATAATGGCTAATTTGTCCCAAGGGAAAATGGCCATGCAAGAAACCATGCGTCAACTCATACAAATCGTTCAGGGCTGAGTGCCAGCCCAATCAGGGCAACGAAGCGTTCAGAGAAATACTCGTTTACTCTCTTAGCGAACTAGGTGAACGATATTCCCGGAGGAATCTCAGTCCAGACGTACCGATTCATATCGTACTGAGAGATCTAATGATCCTTCTTATGAGCCTGGACGGACTTCCTCGGTGCGAGCTACAGACACTCAATAAAATATCACTCTATCTCCAGAAAGGACAAGTGCTCTTGAAAGATTGAGTAGAGTTTCTCCTTTTGATCGTTTGGGTCCTAGGAGGAATAGAAGTCCCCCTAGTACTATGTCGAGGAACTTTCAACGACCATCTGATTTAAAGGAAGGTTCTGCCCAATCACGACCAGCTGCTCGTCATGAAAGATCCCAAGAGGCAAATTCAACACGATCAGTTGCTCGAACCAATAGGGTAGAGGAAGGAAATGATGCGTGGAAGGGATCAATTCAAAGGTTGGAGGATAGATTAGGGGAGATGGCTAAAACCAAAAATAATCTACAAAGGACTTTTTTCTGAGGAACACCATTCATACAAGAGATTGTGGACTTTCCCACACCGTCAAAATTCAAAGCCCCGGTAGTAACACCAAAATACGATGGAAAAATTGATCCTGTTCTCCATATAGAATAATACCAGGCAGCTACTGATATCTATGTTATTCCAGACGAGATGCGATGAAGGGCGTTTTCAGGAACCCTTACCGGATCTGCTCAGATGTGGTACAATAACCTTCCTCGGAGGAAAATTGTGATTTTCTTTCAGCTAGTAGAATTCTTTATCGGAAATTTTTATTTTGGAGCAAAACCAGTCAAACGAGTAGCACACTTGCTAAGTGTTAGACCGAAGGTAGGTGAGAGCACCAGGGATTATATTATTCGTTTCAATAATGAGAAGCTCGAGGTAATTGATTACGAGGAGAAGACAACAATTATTGCTCTGATGAGTGGACTGTTGCCAGATAAATTGTACTACACTCTAGCGAAAGATCCGCCTAGAACCATGGCAGAACTAATGGAAAAGGCAGTCAAGATTATGAACGTCGAGGAAGCTATTACTGCGAAGAAGAATATGGACACCAAAGAAACCAAGGTTGAGGTTGATAAGGCTGAGAAGAAGGAGCAGAAGAATAATGGTGGTAACAGGCAGTTAAAAGCAAAGCAAGCATTAGAACAATTGAAGAAATTTGGAAATTATACTCCTTTGAAAGTAGATATAAACCACATTCTGGAGGAGATCAAGAACAGCGAGGAGCTGAACTGGCCAGAGAAAATAAAGGCAGATCCGGACAAGAGGAATAAGTCCAAATATTGTGAGTTCCATAAAGACCATGGTCACACGACCAAAAATTGCATAGCTCTTCAGAATGAAAATGAGGCACTCATCAGACGAGGAAAGCTGGCCAAGTTTGTTGATCGTCGAAATGATGGAAAGAGCAAGGATCGAGAAAGGCAGAGGTCTAGATCTCCTCGTCGAGCAAAAGAAGATAAGAAGAGAAGTCATGAAGAAGACCCGAATGATGACCAAGACGACCCCGATCTCCCCAAAAGACCGAAACAGCCAAAACGTGAGGTATTTTCTATCAATTTTGGATCATTTGAATGTAATGTCATTACGGGTGGAGATGCAGGAGGCAGAGATATGACTACTGAGAGAAAATCTTACCTCAATGAGGCTCAAGCTTGCTCGTATATTCAGCGAATAAATCTGGCTGAAGATAATCGCCCGAGGAAGGTGAATAAGGATAAACTGGTCATTGGTTTCTCTAAGAACGACCTGGCAGGTGTACTATATCCTCATGATTACCCATTGGTGATCAAGATGAGAATGAAGGAAGTGGTGATTTCACGAGTACTAGTGGATAATGGTAGCTCGGCAGATATCATGTTATATCCATACTTTGACAGTTTGAATTTAAAGTTATCTCAGTTGGAGCCATATCATAGACCCCTCCTTGGTTTTACTGGCGAAAAGGTTTTTCCACTTGTGACGATCAAGTTGGATATGCTTATTGGTACATGGCCTTCTTGTCGAATAGAATGAGTACGCTTCTTCGTAATGGATAAAAATGTCCAATCATCTTACAACATCATCATGGGAAGGGTAGGACTAAAAAAATTTGAAGCAGTGCCATCTACTGTACATCAATGTTTAAAATTCCCAACTAATTTTGGAGTAGGAGTGGTGAAAGGTGACCAAAAAGTAGCTCGGGAATGCTACTATTCATCTGCCGAGAAGGAGGAGCATGAAGAATCCAGAAAGAAGACTTTACCTACCCAATAGAAGATGCAGATATTGAAACATTATACCCTAAAGACGAGTCCTAACTCGTGAAAGGGCAGGTCATGGAGGCTACTGAGAATGTCATTCTAGACGACGAGCAACCAGAAAGAACAACTCAAATTGGTGCATCATTGGATGAATCAATAAAACAAAAATTGATAGCATTCCTAAGACGAAGAAAGCAGACTTTTGCGTGGAGTCATGAAGACATGCCAGGTATAGATCCGAATTTCTTGTGTCACGAGCTCAATGTGAATAAGGAAATCAAGCCAGTAAAGCAGCAAAGAAGAGTGTTCAGCCCTGAGAAAAATCAAGCTATACAGGAGGAAGTAGAAAAGCTACAAAAAGCCTCTTTTATTGAGTATGTCAAATATCCTGACTGGCTAGCAAATGTGGTGATGGTAAAGAAGAAAAATAACAAGTGGAGGATGTGTGTAGACTTCACCGACCTTAACAAGGCATACCCAAAGGATCATTTTCCTTTGTCTCGAATTGATCAACTGGTGGATGCTACCTCGGGGCACGAATTGTTAAGTTTCATGGATGATTATTCTAGTTACAACCAGATCAAAATGAAGCCTGAGGACAGGAAGAGTACCTCTTTTATTATTCCAATGGGAACTTATTGTTATAATGTTATGCCTTTTGGACTTAAAAATGCAGGTGCTACCTATCAGCGGATGATGAACAAGGTGTTTGCAGAGCAAATCAGTCATAACATGGAGGTTTATTTTGATGACATGCTGACAAAGAGAAAGAAAGCTGTTGATCATCTAGTCGACTTAGGTCAGACCTTTGATCAACTAGAGAAACATCAAATGAAGCTGAATCCCACCAAATGCATATTTGGAGTACGAGAAGGCATGTTTGTCGGATGTATTGTTAATCAACGAGGAATTGAGGCAAATCCTGAAAAGACCAAGGCTCTATTGGAGCTATGATATCCAACAACGAAGAAGGAAGTACAAAGCCTCACAGGGTGAGTTGCAGCACTCAACAGGTTTGTGTCACGAGCAACTGATAGATGCCTCCCTTTTTTCAAAAAACTCCGAAAGACTTTTGAGTGGAATGATGAATGGGAGAAGGACTTTCAAGAATTGAAGAAATACCTGGGAGCACCTCCATTGTTATCCAGACCAGTGATGGAAGAAAGACTATACTTATATCTGGCAGTTTCGGAAAATACAGTGAGCTCGGCGTTGATAAGAGTGGGAGATGGAGTACAAAAACCTATCTATTACACTAGAAAGGCCTTCCGAGGAGCAGAGATCAGATATCTAAGGCTGGAAAAGTTAGCACTGGCATTGATCAAAGCAAGTAAAAGGATAAGGCCATACTTCCAAGCTCATACTATAGTTGTGTATACAAACATGCCGTTAAGGCAAGCTCTGCACAGACCAGAGAAATCAGGAAGATTGATGTATTGGGTTGTAGAATTGGGTGAATACGATATAATTTATGAGTCTAAGTCGTCACTCAAAGGTCAAGCAGTGGCAGATTTTATCGCAGAGTTCACCTATCCAGACACCTCCGAAGAGCAGAAGTTGAATACCGACCAGCCTGTGGATGTTATAGGATCATCAAATTTTAACACCGATCAACTGAAGTCGGTAGACGAGTAAGAGAGGATGATCAACGATTAGTGAGTAGCATAAAAGAAAGCATCAAATATTCCATCGAGGAACTCTGTCTGACAAAGAATTCGACAATGAGATACCTGTGTGGAATTTATATATAGATGGCTCTTCTTGCACTACAGGTAGTAGAGCAGGGGTTATTTTAAACAGCCCTGATAAAATTTATGTGGAGTATGCTCTGCGTTTTCAATTTAAGGATTTTAATAATGAGGCTGAATATGAAGCTATGATCGTGGGTCTCAGTCTAGCCAAAACTATAAAAGCAGAGCAGGTCGTTGTATTCAGTGACTCATGGTTGATTGTAAATCAAATGTTGGGAGTGTATGCAGCAAAAGGAGAATTAATGATCAAGTATCATGTGGAGGCAATGTAGGTTGTATCAAGTTTTAACGCAGTGCAGTTAATTAGAATACCAAGATTGGAGAATGCAAGAGCAGATGCTTTAACTCGGTTAGCCTCAGCCACACACACCGAGCTACGAAGAACAATCCCAATAGAAATCTTGGCTAGTCTGAGCATTGACAAAGATCTGATAATGAACTTCATTACCCTTGATTTAGGACCATCTTGGATGGATCCCATCAGGGCCTACATTGAGGAGGGGGCTTTACCAACTGATAAACTCGCAGCCAAGAAACTAAAGTTTAAAGATGCTCATTATGTATTGACCAATGACATTTTATATAGACGAGTAATTATAGCAGGGTTACAAAGATGTGTCCAGCCCTCCGAGGTGAAAAATTTGATCCAAGAAATCCATGAAGGGTCTTGTAGAGGCCATGTGGCAGGTCGGACGCTTTTGCAAAGAATAATAACATAGGGGTATTATTGGCCGATGATGAGAGCTGATTGAACATCTTACGCAAAGAAGTCTGATAAATGTCAACGCTTCTCTTCTGTTCGAAGAACTCCCCAAGCATTATTAACACCCATCACGTCCCCTTGGACATTTGCTATGTGGGGAATAGACTTGGTCGGGCCACTTCCAACGACCAGGGGAAGATTTAAATATCTCGTGGTCGTTGTGGATTATTTTACTGAATGGGTGGAAGTTGAGCCTCTTATTGATATTACATATGACAAGGTGTACCAATTTATTTGGAATAATATCATTTATAAATATGGGCATTCATCACAGATCATGGAACTCAGTTTGACAATGAGGAGTTTACTGCATATTATCATCAGTCAAACATATTGAAGACCCACTCTGCACCAGGCCATCCCCAGAGCAATGGACAAACTGAGGTGACGAACAGAACGCTGTTGAATGGTTTAAAAAATGACTGGATGATGCAAAGGCAAAATAGATTAACGAGCTACATTTTGTGCTGTGGGCTTATCGTACTACACCGCAAATAGCAATAGGAGAATCTCCATACATGTTGGCATTTGGACGTGAAGCTGTTATACCTGCTGAGTTGGGCCTACCCACAGACAGAGTGCTGAATTTCAATTCTCCTATCAGTGATTTGATGAGACGATTAGATCTAGATATGCTCAAAGAAGTTAGAGAAGAAGCAGCCATTAGGAATGCTGCATACCAACAATGAACAACTCTATTTTACAACAAAAGGGTAAAGAAGTGTGATTTGAAGGAAGGAGACTTTGTGCTGAAGAGAGTAATTCAAAAGCACAACAAACTGGAAGCTAACTGGCATGGACCCTACAGAGTAACAGAAGTTGTTCGATCAGGGACATATAGGATTGAAACCTTGGAGGGAGAAGAATTTAAGAATTCATGGAATGCAGAGCATCTACGCAAGTATTATCAGTAGTTGGGATCCCTATGTAAATGCAGTTTTCTTCAGTATGAATAAAGTGTTGAATGTTTTACCCAGTTCTCTCTTTTTGTTGAAATTTTTTCGGAGTATTAGTGCTACACACTATGCATAATCTCTTCCAACTCCGGTTGGTTGAGAACGAATCTCCTCCAACTCCGATTGGTCGACAAATAAATCTCTTCCAATTCTGGTTGGTCGGGAATCAATTACCTCTAACTCCGGTTGGTTGGCAAATAAATCTCTTCCAACTCCGGTTGGTCGGGAATCAATTACCTCCAACTCTGGTTGGTCGGCGAATAAATCTCTTCCAACTCCGATTGGTTGGGAACAAATCTCTTCCAACTCTGATTGGTCGGGAATCAATTACCTCCAACTTCAGTTAGTCGGCAAATAAATCTCTTCTAACTCCGGTTGGTCGGGAACAAATATCTTCCAACTACGGTTGGTCAGGTATCAATTACCTTCAACTCCGGTTGGTCGACCAATAAATATCTTCCAAATCCGGTTGGTCGGGAATAAATCTCTTAACTCCGGTTGGTTACCTCCAACTCTGGTTGGTTGGTAAATCATATACAATCAACTCCGGTTAGTTAAACTAAGCAAGATCATGGGATGTAAGTTATTTCATTGCTTAAGATCAAAGAGTGATAAGTCATTATAATCAAAAAATAAAAACCGAATGGACATATCACAATGTGCAAATATTCGCAAACAAAGACATTCTGCAAAATACTTAGAAGAAAATAAAATAGCGAAAGACTAAAACTTTTCATTCAAATCGAGAAGGATTACATATGCTATAGAAAGTACAAGTCATTACATATAAATCCTATTCTATTGGTTTTTTCCCTTATGGCTTTGATACAGGGTCTACCCCAGTTGGAGGATCATCAAGACTATAAGGGGAATTTATGAAGTTCAGATCTTGCAGCATTCTAACGTTCATTATAGATGGATGATCAAGCAGGTGTTCTGGGCGAGATATTTTAAAATCTGAATGAAGACTATAATCATCAAGATACTTAGAGATCAGAACACGAGGAATGGCTCGGGCTGGAATCCAACTAAGGCCAAGCTTGAAAGGAGGCACGGGTAAATCAAGAACTCCAGGATTATAGTAATCCCATAGGAAATGACCTCTATCCAATTTTAAAACACAGAGAGCATTCAACCAGCCCTGTTTATACCCTTCGTTGTTCGACTGTTCTAAACGAGCATCAAGATGATAAAGTGCTTCATTATAACCAGCCATCCAAAACTCTCTAGGCTGTTTATGGAATGGGTAAGTTAACCTCTCCAGCTGCTCGTGAAGATTCCTCACCAGAAGTTCTTTATTTTCCAAAGCAGAACTATGGGTAGAAAGTTTCTCGCTGAGGTTCAGAATCTTCTTAGAAATCTCCGCCAGAGCTTGATTCTTTGCCATCAATTGAACTGCCTGATTTTCCAAAGTTGCTTGAGTTCTTGCATCTTCAATAGAGATCCGACCAGCCCTTGCTCGTCCCCTAGAAGAAGATCTTGCTCATCCACGAGTAGAAGTGGAAGGTCTAATTCTTTTTAAAGTTTCCAACTCATCTCTTAAGTTGGCATTTTCGACCTCCAAGAAAGAGAAACCTTCATCATTAACAGGAACCAAGGCTTCCGAGGAAGATGCATCATATTTCAGTTGTTTATTCTCTTCTTGTAAGGCAATGTTTTCTTGTTCTAGCAATTTGGCGATATGCCTATGCTCCTCGACTTCAAGCTTCAGAACACTTTCTCTTTTTCTCATAACAGATATAAATTTATCATACCCTCTATCAGAACTCAGTTATTGATATTTCTTCTCGTACCCCTGGTGCAAGAGTGTGGAGGACTATTTGTACTGATGCTGGAGTTCCTCGATAGTTCCTTGGAGGTCCTCAATCATCTTGTAGTAAGACACATTATTGGGTATTGCACGATCGAGTAAACATTTCAGATACTGGTAAGCTTCAACTGCTCGTTCAGAAGCATCTGAACCTAGGATATCAATGATTTGAGCATCATTCAGATCTACACGGCCAGCTTTAAAATAATCATTGCATTTTTTCATCAGTTCGGTGTCATGAGCTGACAAGAGCACCATCCTAGCCATAAACTAGTAAAGAGAAGAGATAAAAAGAATCAATGACGATACAAGCAGAGCAAGGACAAGAGAAAAATCAATCCGAACAACCAAAGTTCAAATTTTATTTCATCACAAAAAAAAGTACATAGTCCAAAATTACATTCAACAAAAAAGCAAAAGAAAGATCCGAACAACTCTACACCTTATCCTTACTTCCTAAGACTTCCTCGGAAGGCTTGGACGAAGAGGTTGGTTGCTCAGAGGGCACTGAAAGATGCTCGGTATAAGTGTTTTGCTAGTTGGGGCTACTCGGAGCAAGGCTCAACAGCAGGGGCCTGGTCCCCAATTATCATGTAAGATTCTTCTGAGGCATCTTCGTCCTCTTCTTCTTCTCTAGGAGAGAGATGAGGGCCACAAGTGTGTCGCTGGAACAGTTTAGAATTCTCAGCGACTTTTAGCTCCTGCAGAGCTGCAACCCATCCATCACTGAAATATTTAAGGCTGGCAAACTCCATTTGAGAGGACATAGCAACCAGGCCTTTGTTCTAGCCTTTGTCCCAACCAGCGCTGAAGGACTTCTTAACAACATTTCTTCTTTTTGCCTTCTCTGAGGAAGTCACCTCAATAAGAAGTTCCTCGGTTGCCTTTAATTTCCCTTCCACCTCCTGTTTCTGGCGATCAACATCATGAAGTCTACCAACTTCCTCTTCAGCAGTTTTGAGCTTATTCTTAAGCTCTTTAGCATTCTTGAGCTTCTCCTCAAGCTCTTTATTGTTCTTCTCAAACTCTTTCAATTTCTTCTCCAATTCCTTGGAGGCTTCCATAGCTCGATCTCTCTCTTGCTCAACGGACTTAACCTGCTTCTCCTAAGCAACTTTATTCTCCTCATACTTCTGATGAGAGTATTTCAAAGACTGGGTTAATCTAGTAAAAGCCTTTTCCACTCCATCCGAGGAACTGGAGGCCCTGATGGCTTCATCCCTTTTTACAATGCTGTTGAAACACGTTACCAGCTGAGAAAAGAATTAACTCTAAGTCAATGTATGAACATAGCATTAAAAAATGAAAGGCTCAGATCAATAATACTTACTGAGGCAATGTGTTGAGCAGCTAGAGCAGTAACTCTCTCACGAGTGAGAGAATTTTCAATGTCAGGGACCTCTGGGATAGTCCAAGATTTTACTAAGCCCACAGCGGAGCTCGGGGGAATAAAATTTGAAACACCACCTTCAACAGTTGATGATTGAGAGACTGGTTCAGCAAGTCTCTCAAGAGAATTTTTCTTTAACCTCCTTGGAGGAACAGGAACATTCTCATCTAAGGACGTTGTGTTAGTTGGTGATATGAAAATAACCTCACTAGGAGGAGTGATAGCAACAATCTTGCTTGGGACGGCAGGGGGCTTTTCAACGATCTTTCTCGGAGCCACAGGGGGCTTCTCGCTGAATTTCTTAGTAGCATTAGAAGGGGGTACCTCTACAGTCTTTATCCCCTCTTCTGGGACATCTTTTTTACTTCTCTTTGCCTCCACAGCAGAAGAATCAGACTTGTCGAAAAAGGAAGGAGCTTTTCTTCTCTTCATTATGTCACCAATAGGAATATTTGACTCTGAAGAAGAACCTTCCACACTAGTATCAGCAGCTGGTACTTGGCGAATGTCAACCACCATTGGACGAGCAGTAAATGATGAAGTATAGCTCTTGTACTGCAAAAAATAAGAAGCAGATCTAATGTGTTCCTCGGCCACAGACTGGTGCAAACTCCAGATAAGTTTCAAATGCTTTAAATTAACATCAGTTTCTTTGGGAGACTTTCTTTTGCTGTCAACTGCAAATAATCAAAAATTAAATGTCAGTGATACATTTTATCAAACACAAAGAAAACAATATTTTAAAAAATAAAAACAACCTATCCCATTGCCGTAAGGAGGACACCTAGGACCTTGGTATACATCATCTTAATTTAATGGAGGGTGTTGCCAATTTTTCATTACCACTCCATGTTCAAAATAATCCCTATTGTCATCAGGAAGATTGACAACTAACGCCCTATTCAAAAACCTAGTTTTTAAATAAAAAGTACTATCGCTGACAACCCATCTGTAGCAAAACATAATTTCTGGAATTCCTAAACGGGTTCCATGAAGCTGGTTTAACCTATGGACTCCATTAACTATTCTCCAGGTATTCGGTGTTATTTTTGCAGGAACAAGGTCAAAATATTGACAGAACACTAAACATAAAGGATTTGGAGGAAAAGAAAAGCCACATTCAGCCACAAAGAGACTTGGGAACCAATGTCCCTCAGCCAAAGAAAAATAGTCAGAAGGTTCAGAAAGTTCTTCCAATATGACCCATGAAGGAATTGAAAATTCAGAACAAAATTTGTCAAGAGATTCAACAAGGTAAACCATGATGAACAAAATAAGTAAAAGAGAAGGAAGAAAATCTTACAGGAGAAGAGTGAACTAGTTGACAATGAACAATGGAAGAAACGAACGCACAAGATAGAGAAGAAATGAAAAGTTCGAAGACACAGATTTGAAAAGTAAAAGACGATAGTATTTCTGCCGCGTTTAAATACTTTACCTGGGGAATAGATAAAAGCAATGATTACCAAGGCGGACGTTTGCATATTCGGCGACTAAAAAGAAGAAAAGGGGCATAAAAATGGAGCGGTTATGAAAATTCAAAATACTTTAAAAGCCTGATACTATGCACTCAAAAAAGGAGTGAGATACAACGAAAGTTTGCCTAAAATCCATACAAACCGAAAATCTAAACAGCAGAATGTTCCTTACTTTTCTTCATCATCAAACTACGAAACATTGGGGGCTTTTGTTGATACCAAATTTATTCTATTGACATAGATCACTCACTCACAGACACGTGTCTGCCAGCGTGGCAATTATGTATACTTCTATCGAGCAACTCACGATCACCGAGCAACTAAGAAGCCACGATGAACTCAGGGGCCCTGAGCAGCTTGAGCGTGTCGAGCTACTTAGGCGGTCCGAGCAGCTTAAGCGGTCCGAGCAGGATAATCAAAGAGACGAACGCGCATTAAATGCTCATTTATTATCATACATATGTACATGTTTACTAGATAACAACACATTCTCCATTCACTTGTACAGCCTCAAGGCTATAAATACATTGTAACCTCCTCACTGCAAGGGGACCGGAATTTCTTGAGCAAACCATTCCTCGAGAACTCCAAACAAACAGTCAGCAATAACAAAAATAGTGGACGTAGGCCATTCTTGCAAGGCTGAACCACTTTAAAAATCTATTGTCTATTATTTCTTTATTCTTTTTATTTGTGATTAAAATAATTAGGACAAATCTAATTTTTTACATCAACAACGATAACAAATTGGTGTTGTCTATGGGAAATCAAAAAGCCATTATTGTTTCCTATCTTTTTCTAAACCATATTTCCTTTTTTAGACACTTGCAAATTTTGGAAATGCCAAACAACTCAAAAAGTAGTCATGTAGTAGAACCGCACCCACCTTCCACCCTCGTGGGAATGGGTGACATACAATGGATTTTGATGAGCCTTGTGAAGGTCGAGGACGCATTGCAGTAGAGCGTTAAGAAGTTGACGCAGACACTCCAAGCTGACATAACGTATCTGGAGCAAGTCATGTCGATCCAGTTAGTTTTGGAAATTTCAAATAGGAGAGGTGAGATGCCACCTCCATCACCTTATAGAGACGGGAGGCATGTCTACAGAGCATAGGCCCTCGAAAACCTGAGGAGATTGAACATAGGGTTACATGATAATAGGAGTGCATCTCGGTAGTCTGGACTATGAGGGTAACGATCATACTGCCCTAGTGACACCTTTTCCCTTAGGTCAACTGGGTATGATGACGAGTAATCCTTCACTAAAAAACGTCTCAGTGAACTGAAAAGACCAAGTAGAGGGTCAGCTTTTGATCGATTGGACCCACAAAAATAAGGGGGCAGTGGCCAATTGATCCTAAAGAGCTCGACGATCGTCAGGAAGAATCTATCCTGTCGGTTACCAAAGGAACACGGTAACCATAAAAAGATCAGCTCAGGTTGAGCAGACATCCCAGGAAGAGTCGATGCCGAACAGTCAAGTCCATCACCATTAGAGTCGAGATGTAATAAATAAATAGATCCAAGAATCATCTCTACAAGGACTTTGTGAAAATATCTCCCTTCGCCCCCAAAACCCGTTAAATTCAAACCTCCAGTTATTAAACCCAAATAGGATGGCAAAATAGATCCCATACTACACGTAGAACAGTGTCAAGCCGTTGCCAATATTTACTCAATTTTAAATAAAATGCACTGCCGAACATTTTTTAGTACAATCACTGGACCGGCTCAAATTTGGTGACAATAGCCTATCATGGGGAAAATATAAAATTTCCTATAGCTGGTTGACCTCTTCGTCGGTAGTTTCTTCTTCAGAGCCAAGCCAAGAAAGAGAGTGGTCCATTTTCTCAAAATTAGGCAAAAGGAAGATGAGTCCACACGCGAGTTCATTACTCGCTTTAATGACAAAAAGCTAAAGGTGGTGGACTATAATGAGAAAACTACCATAATTGCGCTGATGACAGGGAAATTATTTTAGGCACTCGCAAAATATCCACCACAAACCATGACAAAAATCTTAGCCAAAGTAGGAAAAATACTAAAAGCTCAAGAGGCTATAGCTGTTTAGGAATCCGGTCATTCAAAAGACGCTCCCAGTAAAGAACCAAAAAGATAAGAAAAGTGAGAAGCCGAAATGGTATGACGAGTATACCCTTTTGAATGTTGGCATAAACCGCATCCTTGAGGAGATCTGAGGAAACAAATACTTGAGATAGCCTGGGAAACTCAAAGCACCCGCAAACCGTCGAGACAAGAGTATGTATTGTGAGTTCCATAAAGACCAGGATCACAACACGAATAGATGCATTGCCCTTAAGAACGAGATTGGAAGCTTAATTCAAAGAGGAAAACTTTCAAGGTACATGGATAAAGATGGACGAGAAGTTTCAACTAACGAGAAAAAATATTAAAGATGATCAAAATCCCCTCGCATGAAGGCGGATGAGAAGAAAAGAAGATGGAATAAATATTCAGATGATGACTCGAATCTATCGAAAAATCCAAAGGAACCAATTCACAAGGTCAAGAAAATCTCCTTCGAATGCCATTTTATTATTGCTGGAGATGCTGGAGGAGGGGATAAGCTGGCAGAAAGAAAGGTCTACCTGAATAAAGTGAAGTCTTGTGCTCATATCAGGCAGATTAATTTAATGGGTAGCATGGATACTCATCCAAGAAAGCTAAATAAAGATCATCTTTTGTTAGGTTTTCCAAATATGATTTATCTAAAGCTTTGTACCCCCATGATGACCCTCTAGTTGTCACCGTGATGGTCTATGAAAATAAGGTGGTTAAGGTTCTCTTCAACAATGGTAGCTCGACAAACGTGATATTTTATTATTACTTCAGAATCTCAAGACTCCACGACAATAAGCTAACATCATACAATCTCCCTTTGATCAATTTCTAGAGTGAGAAGGTGTATCCCTTAGGCACGACTGAGTTAGAGGTTGTAGTAGGTGCATGGCCGACATATCGAATGAAAAATGTGTATTTTTTATCCGGATAAAAATAATCATTCAATATATAACATCGTTCTTAACAGGGTAGGATTAAAAAACTTCGAGGTCATACCTTCAACAATCCATCACTGCTTGAAGTTCCCTACCCATTACGGAGTTGGTATGGTTAAGGGGAACCAAGTGGAAGCTCGAGAATGTTATTATACATCAGCCGATCGATAAGAATAGAAAAGGTTAACTATGACCTATCAGATCAAATTGATAGATCCTCGAGATGAGGAGAAGTTAATTAAGTGATAAGTAGTTGAATTGATCGAGTCCATCGTTCTAGATGATGAGCACCCAGAGAAAAATGTTCAGATCACCTCATCTTTGGAACTAGAACTTAAGAAAAATCTAGTCGAAAGCGTGTTTTCTTATAGTCATGAAGACATGCTAAGGATCGACCTAGATTTCATATGTCACAAGCTAAGCATAATGAAAGGTGATAAATTAGTCAAATAGAAGCGGTGAGTTTTTAACATCGAAATGAATATTGCAATTCAGGAAGAAGTTCAGAAGTTACATAAGGCTAATTTTATAGAAGATGTCAAATTTCCAGAATGTCTCTCCAACATGGTGATGGTTCGAAAGAAGAATAATAAGTGGAGAATGTGCACAATGATTGTCCCAAAGACTATTACCCACTACCCAGGATCGATCATGTAGTTGATGCAACCTTGGGTTATGAGCTACTCAGTTTCATAGATGCTTATTCTAGGTACAATCATATCAAAATGAAGCCAGAAGATCAAGAGAAAACGTCCTTTATCACCAGCCAAAGTAATTATTACTACAACGTCATGCCCTTTGGTCTCAAAGATACTAGGGCCACCTATCAGAGGCTGGTGAATAAATTTTTTGAAGATCAAGTGGGAAATAACATGAAGGTATATGTCAAAGATTTTCTCACTAGGAGCAAAATAGTGATCGATCACATGAAGGACCTACAACAGACCTTCGATCAATTAAAAAAGTATTAGATAAAGCTTAACCTAACCAAGTGCATATTTAGAGTGAATGACAGGATGTTCCTAGTTTTCATTATCAACCAGAAAGTAATCGAGACCAATCCCAAAAAAATCCAGGCATTGATCAACATGCAATCCCCAACAACCAAGAAGAAGGTGCAAAGACTGATCGAGTGCGTGGATGTGCTTAACAGGTTTGTCTTTAGAGCTATTAATAAATGCCTTCAATTTTTTAAAGTCTTAAGAAAAACTTTGAAATGGAACAACGATTGTGAAACTTTGTTACTATAGTTAAAGCGATATTTAGGGTTTGCACCTCTTATCGAGACCAATCTTTTGGGTGAATCTCTACCTCTATCTGGCCATGTCAAAATCAGCCATTAGTTCATCTCTAGTAAGACAAGAAAATGAGGAACAAATTCCCGTATATTTACTAGTAAAGCATACTAAGAAGCAAAAAATCCAGAATCCCAGGCTGAAAAATTTAGCCTTTGCTCTAATTTAAGCTTCTAAGAGAATGAAGCCTTACTTGCAGGCCCACACGATTGTTGTTTGTGCAGATATTCCTCTAAGAAAAGTCTTTTATCAGTCTAAAAAGTTCGATCGATTAATGTCTTGGGCTATAGAACTTAGAGAATATGACATCCAGTACGAACCCATGACAATTATCAAAGGCCAAGTTATAGTAAACTTCATCGCTAAATTCACTTATGAAGAGAATCGGGCCGAGCATACTCCTTTAAAAGAGAGATTAGAACCTTTGGCAAAGCAGACTTTAATGAAAGAGTGCGCAAATGCCAAGGAGCTAGCCGAGATTTCTGTGAGAAATAGTTATCTTATTAAGTCAGATAAGAAGACTCCTCCAAAAGAAAGATCAACCATGTTGGTGTCAAATCAAAATAAATATAGTCCAAAATCATCAACCAGACAAGAAGAATTTGCTCATGACCAGGACTAGGTAATGAAACTGTTCAAACATGGAAAGTTGACTATAGGGGAATTCAAGCAAAGTCTTCTAATATGGAAATAATTTATGAATGGCTCATCATGTTCCATGAGGAGTAGGGCAGGACTGATCATTACTATACCGAATGAGATTGATGCAGAACATGCCCTTTTATTTAAATTTAAAGCCTCCAACAACGAGGTAGAATACGAAGCACTCATAGCGATTTTAGGTTGGTTTCATCACTAGGTACCGAATAAGTTTTAGCACTAAATGACTCCCAGTTGGTATTCAATTAATTATTTTGGGTGTACGAGGCCAGACAAGAATCTATGATAAAGTAACTAGACAAAATAAAATGGTGGCTGATGAAATTTTTGATCAAGACGCTCAGAATCCCTGGGATATAAAATTCACGAGTAGATGCACTTATCCTCGTTTAACGCCAGCTATCAGAACAGAATTATGGAGAACCATCACAGTGGAAGTCCTCATTCACCGAAGAGCCGTAGAGGAAATAGTTAACATCATGAAAATAAATCTCCGACCATCATAAATAGATTTGATATGGGTTTACACTAAAACTGGCGATGTACCGTTTGACCTAAAATAAACGAGGAAGCTCCGATATAAAGTAGCTAACTATGTGTTGGAAGGAGGAATCTTATATTTATATAAGGGTATATAAGCTCATTGATATAAAGCATTCACCGAGCCAAAGAGAATAACTTAATCAAAGAGGTGCATAAAGGGTGCAGTAGAGCACATTTCGTATGAAGGTCACTAATAAAATTAGATGCTACTTAAGATTGTTATTGATCCACCCTGAAGGCGAATTTTATAAAAATATGACAAATGTCATAAATATGATAAGATCCATCACACTTCAGGGGCCTTTCCCATGTTGATCACCTCTCCTTAACCTTTCTTAATCAAAGATATAGATCTCATTGGCCCTTTGCCAAAGATAAGGGAAAGGTTTAAATATTTGGTGGTTGCTATAGATTACTTCACCAACTGGGTTGAGGCTGATCCCCTCATGGAAATGCCATATGAAATAGTCTCCCGATTCATTTGAAAGAAGATTATCTGCCGATGCAGGATGCCCTACACCTTCATTACAGACCAAGATACCCAATTTGACAACCAAGAGTTTAAGGACTACTGTACCTATTCTAAGATACAAAATTTTCATTATGCACAAGTCCATCCTAGTGCAATGTCCAAACTGAGGCCACCAACGAAACTCTACTGGATGTCGTCAAAAAGAGATTAGATAAAGAAAAAGTAAATTGGATCAACGAGTTACAAAGTGTCCTATGGGCCTATAGGACTACCCCCAAGACTACCATAGGTGAAACTCCTTACATGATATCTTTTGGAACAAAGGTAGTACTTCCGACCGATATTGGTCTTCTTAGCCATCTCATCCTTAATTTTAACTCGTCGTGAAGTGACTTAATGAGGAGGTTGGATCTTAATATCGTAAAAGAAGTGAGAGAAAATACCATATTAGGGGTAGTTGCTTACCAGTAAAGAATATTTTGATTCTTCAATCGAATAGTGAGGTCGAGTAATCTAAAGGAGGTTGACTATGTAAGGAAAAAGATGATTCAAAAAGGAAACACCCCAGTACCTAACTGGCATGAACCTTATCGTACTTTTAGCATTATCAGGCTAGGAACTTAGCGTATTTGAGACCCTAGAAGGAGGCCGGTTCAAGAATCCATGGAATGTATAACACTTATGAAAGTATTATCAGTAATGTAATGGTAAAGTTTTTATGTAGTATGTAATTTGCATTTGCTATGAATAAAATTTTCCTTATAATTCTACCATCACTCCTTTTATTTTTTTATTTTTTGAGCATGGGATATGTACGCATCCTATCATTATGCATCACCAACACACCAGCACTAAACTTCCTATACAATCTCGTCACAAGACAAATTACGAACAAGAGGGACTAACATAATAAAATTTAATGTATGACTCTGTTGAACAAATAAGTCATGAAGAAGAAGTCGAGCTTCATGTAAGATCTCTACTTAAGACCAATTGTGAATAAGAAGTAGATCCACCAAAGTAAAGGGATTCCATGCTTTATGGACCATAAAGATCTGACCATAATCCGATATAAGAATAATTCCTAATAAACATTGGTCAACTAAGGTAATCAGTGTTGACACATAATATTTATACATAAGATTAGTAAGTTGGCACAAAAATTGATAGAACCTAGGTCGGGATAACTCAGGTTCCTCCATAAGTAAATTGCTAATAAGGCAGATCAGGTTGGCCGATAACCGACCATACGTTCAAAAGGCTAAAACTATTACCAAGCCTATAGCAATCAACTAAAGTATTAAGTTAAGTGAAGTGATAAGAAAAATATCCTCAAATCTCATTTGTAAGAAGAAGTTTAACAAAACATTATGTTATAACTATAAGGTTGTTTGACACAAAAGAGGATATATCTATAAATCCACTTTATACCATTCGAAAAGATAAAATAACCAAAGAAACAAAAAAGCTTCATATTGAGCCTATGCTGCAGGAGCATCTTCATTGATAAACACATATGAAGTAGGTGGAAAAAAACTAGTGTCATTGTCACCTGCAGGAAGATTCACTTCGAGGATAACTTGTTGGCAACTATAACCTCTTCAACAACAGGTTCATCAATTGCCACCATCTACTCGATAACAAGGGTCATGACTTCGTCATCATCCCTGTGCCACTTACTCATGACCTTTGTAATATTTGGGTAATGGGTCATCACCCTCTTATTCATCTCCTCATACCCATCTAGGAAAAAACCTATACAATCAACATTATAGTCCGCCAAATACTTATACTTAGTTACACACATCCACTACATCAAAAACAGCAATTTGGCACACCTTGATATTAAAATTTTGGCACAGTTTTAAACTGTGCCAAATTCTGGCACGGTTTAATGACAATCTGGCACACTTTAAAACAGTGCCAAAATTTGGCACTGTTTTTAAGTGTGCCAAAATTAAGTACACTTGACTAAAATATAAAATGCACTAAAAAAATTCACTTCCTCACTTTTGGAGTCTCCCACTCACTAGTCCCTCTCATTTTCGACTCTCCCACTCGTGCCTTTCTCTCATGGAGTTCGTCACTTTGGAGTTCATCACTTTTGGACACTTTGGAGTTCGTAACTTTGGAATTCATCACTTTAAAGTCTTGCACATTTTGGTCCCGCTCGGTTCTTACACAGGTAATACACGTTTTGGAGTCTCCCACATTTTGAAGTCTCGTTTTTGCATTTTTAAGGTTATATATATATATATATATTTGCTTAAGTTTCTATTAGGAAGTCGGTGTGATTTTATGAGTCTATTGATAGTAGGGTTTTACATATACATTATTAGGTCTTTCGATTGTGAGATTTAATACTACATGCTAGTGGTTGTATGTGAGGTAATTCCCTTTGTTTTGACACTGAGGTAATTCCCTTTGTTTTGACACTAGCGTTGAGAGAATCAATATTTACTTAGGGCCCGTTTGGTTGCGTAAATTATTTAATTTTATAAATTGATCAATTTGAAATGAATAGATTGTTGATGTATTAATTTTAAATGGGTTTAAATCTAATTTGTGGTGTGTTTGGAAAAGAAAAATAAAGTTATTTACTTTTGATTTGTGTGTGTGTAGAGAGAGAGATATAGTAGTATGGTGAGAGGTACTCTATGGGAGTGGTGCATTTAAGATTCATGTTGTAATTATAAATTATGCAATTTCAAGCTTTTGGTGAAATGAACTAATGTAAGTTTTTGTGAATCAACATGAATTGGTTCATTTTTTAATTTGTTCATTCTTGTAACCAAACACTAATAATAAGGCAATTCATGAATGAGTTAATTTTAAATGGGTTAATTTACAATTTTGGGGACAACCAAACAGGCCCTTAGTGTTTGGAAACTAAGCTTTTGTATCGATCTTGAGACAATTTTTCATTTCCTTTTTTGGATTTCGATATTAGTCTATTGTTTGTGATTTTTGTGTTTGATTTCGATTGTGTTTCAGATCGACAAAATTTGGAGTCAGATCTTGGAGCTCGACCCATATATCTTTGGTTTGATCAAATCAAATCAGGTATACTCTTTCATTTTTACCGAAAAATAGAGCACGGCCCATTTGTTTGTCATTTTGAATTTAGGATTTGTGGCCCTACGTCTATAATATGTTGCAACCAATAAACATTGTTTGAAAATATAGTGTATTATGTTTTGATTCCCAAATTATTTTCACGTCTCGGTCCCAACAATGCATTGTTGTTCCTAAACTAAGCATACTCTGTCTCTGTTACATTTTCAAATGGAAAACTTTTCATTTTAGTTTTGTTTTCTTCGATATTTGTTTAATTTGGTGAATAAGATATAGAGAAATCATGAAAATTCAATTCTTTCATTGTATTGAAAATGATTTGATGCTTAGTTCTAATGTCTATATAATATTAGGCTATTTTTTTACTTAACATGAATATATTCATATTTTCGTTGAAAGATAGATCATATTGTGACTATGTGCATCGATAAAAGATAAACATTTGGATGACGAAACCTTGAAATATAGGTGGAAATACTAAAAACTAAATAGGGACATTTATGAGATAGAGGAAATTATAGATAGGGACACTAGAAATTGTAGCCGTAAGTCTTAACAAAGGCTAAATGAAGTCATTTATGAATGACATGGGGCGGAACCACTTCAGGAGACCCCTACTCATATTACATTGCTGGTTATTGACTTTACGTACGCTTGTGTGTTTGTCTTACCTTAAAATTATTAGTCTTTATTCATAATCGTTGCATTGATCATTTCTACCATATATTGTGAGCGTCCTGGTGTCTTAAGTTATATGGCAATGTGTTCCACGTTTATAGCACATACAACTCCCCTTATTCATATTATCCCATCTAGGTTCTTAGATTAAGAGAATATCCTTACCCATTTAAATTATTTAATAGACTGGAAGCTCCTTTATCTAGCAGTAATTTAAGAATTAGATAAAATTTAACAAAAATATCTTCAATGCAATATTTAAATGAGATGAAGTATTTTACTATAGTTTACCAATGAAAAATAAAATTCATCCTTGAGGAAAAGGTGTTAAAAAGGTACAAACCTTTTACGTGCACTATCTTTATTAACGAGTTATCTTCTAGTAACATCACTTGTTGAGGAGTGTGTGCTATAGCTTTGTTTTATTTGTTCTTTCCTTAGATTTAGATAGATAGATTTTCAAAGCCAATCTGATTCTGCTAAAACAAAACAAAAAGAAGAAATAGTAGATGATGAAAGAATTCAATTCGAATTATTACCCGTAAAAAAGGCTTCACCGGATCCTTTGAAATGAATCCCAAGGATTAAGATCCGACATAGGAACAAAAGTCAATCTAAATATGGATGAAGACAAGCGATAACAACTCTTTTCGCTGATTCCTAGCCCTCCTCTTCAACTTGCCCTATAGTAACAGAATCCTAATTGGAAAAATTAATCTATTTGTGCTTCCATAGAGTGAAAGAATGGCTTCCGTACATAAGACTTCACAGTCGTACCATCTCAACTTGCATTTCCAATGTTCTTGCCCACTTCATTAGATTACGGGGTTCAGAACACCGCGATGAGCTAGATAGGAACTAGAACTAGGCCTCGATCATGATCTGTATCTGAATATAGGGCATAAAAAATTGGACCAATGCAATCCATTGCGAAATTAGAAGAGACAATTGCACTGCTTCCCTTTCATGTGTCTATTTGTGTGTATATAAGAAAACTGCCGATCAATGTCGTCTTGTTCGTGTGTGTAGTTGTGGCATTTGGTGTTGGTTTGGGGTACATATTTAGGTTGATGTAGGGTTATTTAAGGTTGATTTTTCAGTTATTTCCATAGGCACGTAACTTTGTAGTTATTTTCCTTTTTTTTCTTTTGTAGTCGTGTTTGTGAAGACTGAATTTTATGATGAATGCTTTCCCCACTTATGACTTGTAGATTTGCGGATATTAATAATATGTGAAGGTATTTACAAAATACAAAATGTTGAGTTCATCGATGGACAGGATTTTAGATGAATCTTGGATACCAATTAAAGTTTGGTAATTTATGGAATTTGTTTGCACTTAAATATTATAATTTCGTAATCTAGTTACTTTTTATTATTTACGTTGAAGATTAAAAGGTGAGGATGTGCCTCTTTTTCTTAGTTGACTGATAAGTGATTTCATATTTGGCACCTTCAGATTCGATATACACCACAAGTACTCTGACCCGGTGAAGGGAATTCTGGACCTGGATGGCTTGCCAAAGAAAGGAGCTCACGATTATTATGCCGCTATGGCCCACGGTGATCATCTCCATCACGGTCGCCACCTTGCCGACTCCTCGTCGCTCACTTTTGCCGAAACTTATCGTATCAGCTCTTTGGGATAGTATGGCTCCTTAGCTTCTCTAATAACTATTAGATTTGATATTCGTGTTTTTTTTACACCGTAATGACTATTTTTCCTTGGGAATTTTCAATTTGCATTATGCAAATGTGAGCGTGGGAACACCGAGTTTATGGTTCTTGGTGGCACTTGACAGTGGCAGTAACTTGTTCTGGTTACCATCTGATTGCATCAGCTGCGTATACGGCTTAAATACAAGATCTGTCCGAGTAAGCACTTTCATTTTCAACTCTATTATTGCTTATGCGAATAAATTCATTCATATCCCCCTTACATGTGTACGTTAAACCAATGTGATGTGCGTATAAAATTTTGATAGGAAAATATTTTTCAGAAATGAGGGTTTTATTTTTTGTTCTGGATGACTTGGATTCCTTGCGTTCATGAATAATTCAGAGTATTTAGAAGTTTCTGATATATGGACTTTCATATAAGTTCATAATCTTATAAGAAAATAATTATGCTAAAAATTCACTTAATTTTGACCCACAACTTCATGTTGATTGGTGTAATTTGAGCACTCTAAATATGCAGACCAAAAAGGCATGTTCTGAGGGAACTTGGAAACATCAGCTACAATTCAACACATAAAGCACTTTCACTCCCTTCAGTTTTCATTAAAAATCTATATCAAAATGCTACAAATGTGTGCAGTAATGTGGTCATATATGCAATGTTAGTATTATCATGGAAGAGTATAAAGAGTGTCCCCTGGAGACCATGTACTGTATGTGAAGCAAGTCTCGTGTTTTGACGAGATCAACAACTGCTTCAGTAAAGAGAAAAATGTTTTTCCCCCTTTCCATTTGAGTTTGAAAGTGAACGTTACTGAATTATTAGACAAATCAGTGTTTCTGTTGTCCAATCAAGCCTACTTCTTATGTCTAATAATTCTATAACGACACTAGACAATGAAACATATCATTTGAGCTTCAACTTTATTAAACCCCATGTATTAGGGATAATTATTCAAAGAATATGAGCAATCTCATTACAGCAGGGTTGTTTTCTAATCAGGGATGCAATCGTCTGGCACACACAAAACTAGCCTCATCTTTTGTTATTCCAACTTAAACATGTTCAGAAAAGCCTTATTCTTGAATAGTAATGTTTAAGCTGGATATGGCTCAGATGGAATTTCCCACTTTTTAGCCTCATCTTTACAAACTCCCCAGTGAACAATAACATCTCCAGCTAGATCTGTTTCTATATGCACAAGATTCTTGGTTGTTTCTGGGCACCTCCTGACGGAAACACTCAAAGAGTTTTCAAGAAGAAGTTCTTTTACAATTAAAAGCTCTTCATAGAACCCTTAAATTTCAGTTTGTATTAATTTGATGCTTGTTAGACATAATTTCGTGTTTTTATGTTGTATGTTTTATAGGGAGTTGATGTAATCAAAGAATATGGGATTGAAAAATTCACCCAATTAGCTGCGACTCAGCTGAGCGACCAGCTTCCTGAGTCCCGAGAGGCTGCTCGAACACTAACTACAGAGGAGGACCAAAAAGAAGTTCATGGGAGCACTTTTGTCAGTCAAATATTTCACCTTTAAGTGCTCAACATGTTCTTTGTGTTACTAATATTGCTCGGGACGGTCTTGTTTTGGGTTCCTAACATAAGTGTGCACAACATATGGCGTTATGGTGACTATTGCCTCTCTTTCTTTACCATTTGACATTGATTTTCTTACTTATTTTTTACTTGTAATTCATTACTCGTCTCTTTTTTTCTTGTCGTTAGCCTAAGTCAACTGAAAATAAGCCCTTAAAGGGTGAAAACTAGGGGTGGAAATTCGGGTCAACGGGTCGTGTTTTGGGCCAACACGACACAACAAGGATTTTTTGGACACGAACACGACACAACACGAATTCTTATTATTTTTAGTTGACACGAACATGACCCGAATAAAAAATAACACGGCACGACACGACAACCAGAATTTCTTAAATTTCACGCCTAAAAACACGATAACACAATAACACGACACGACTCATAATTAAGACACGAACACGACACGACACGGCTTCATGTAAAAAACACAACACGACACGAACACGACAGGACACGGCTTCATGTAAAAAACACAACACGACACGAACACGAAACATCGTGTCAATTTTGGGTCAATTTCGTGTCATTCCGTGTCGTTTTTTTGTGTCGTTTCTAAAATTCCCACCCCTAGTGAAAACCCAAACCAGCCCCTAAACGGTCCCGTAAGAGGCGCGAACACCTCGCATGGGACCAATGTAACTTGTACGAACTAATCGCGTAGTCATGGGCCTCTCGGTTTGAGCATATATTGATAATTTCAAAATATTTCGATTAAGCTTAAAAATAGGTCATTAAAGGGTGAAAACCCAAATCATCCCCCAAACGACCCCATAAGAGGAACGAACACCTCGCACGGGACCAATGTAACTTGTAGGAACTGACTGCATAGTCCTGGGTCTCCCGCTTTGAGAGTATGACAATAATTTGCAAAAATCACACCTAGACTTAAAAACAAGCCGTTAAAGGGTGAAAACCCGAACCAGTCCCCAAACGACCCCATAGGAAGTACGAACACCTCGCACGGGACCAATGTAACTTGTAGGAACTGACTGCGTAGTCCCGGGTCTCCCAGTTTGAGAATATGATGATAATTTGCAAAAATCACACTTGGACTTAAAAACAAGCCGTTAAAGGGTGAAAACCCAAACTAGCCCCCAAACGACCCCGTAGGAGGCACGAACACCTCGCCCGGGACCAATGTAACTTGTAGAAGCTGACCGTGTAGTCTCGAGTCTCCCAGTTTGAGAGTATGACGATAATTTGCAAAAATCACACTTAGAGTTAAAAACATGTCGTTAAAGGGTGAAAACCCAAACGAGCCCCCAAACGATCCCGTAGGAGGCACGAACACCTCGCACGGGACCAATGTAACTTTTAGGAACTAACCGCGTAGTCCCGGGTCTCCCAGTTTGAGAATATGACGACAATTTGCAAAAATCACACTTAACTTAAAAACAAGCCATTAAAGGATAAAAACCCAAACCAGCCCCCAAACGACCCCGTAGGAGGCACAGACACCTCGCACGGGACCAATGTAACTTGTAGGAACTGACCGCGTAGTCCCGGGTCTCCCGATTTGAGAGTATGACGATAATTTGTAAAAATCACACTTAGAGTTAAAAACATGTCGTTAAAGGGTGAAAACCCATACCAGCCCCCAAACGACCCCGTAGGAGGCACGAACACCTCGCACTGGACCAATGTAACTTGTAGGAACTCACCGCGTAGTCCCGAGTCACCCGGTTTGAGGGTATGATGATAATTTACAAAAATCACACTTAGACTTAAAAACAAGTCGTTAAAGGGTGAAAACCCAAACCAATCCCCAAACGACCCCGTAGGAGGCACGAACAGCTCACACGGGACCAATGTAACTTGTAGGAACTGACCGCGTAGTTCCGGGTCTCCCGGTTTGAGAGTATAATGATAATTTACTAAAATCAAACTTAGAATTAAAAACAAGCCGTTAAAGGGTGAAAACCCAAACCAGCCCCCAAACGACCCCGTAGGAGGCACGAACACCTCGCACGGGACCAATGTAACTTGTAGGAACTGACCGCGTAGTTCTGGGTCTCTCGGTTTGAGAATATGATGATAATTTGCAAAAATCACACTTAGACTTAAAAACAAGTCGTTAAAGGGTGAAAACTCGAACCAGCCCCCAAACGACCCCGTAGGAGGCACGGACATCTCGCACGGGACCAATGTAACTTGTAGGAACTCACCGCGTAGTCCCGGGTCTCCCGGTTTGAGAGTATGACGATAATTTTCAAAAATCACACTTGGAGTTAAAAGCATGTCGTTAAAGGGTGAAAACCCAAACTAGCACCCAAACGACCCCGTAGGAGGCACGAACACCTCGCACGGGACCAATGTAACTTGTAGGAACTAACCGCGTAGTCCCGAGTTTCCCGGTTTGAGAGTATGACGATAATTTGCAAAAATCACACTTAAGTTAAAAATAAACCGTTAAAGGGTAAAAACCCAAACCAGCCCCCAAACGACCCCGTAGGAGGCACGAACACCTCGCACGGGACCAATGTAAATTTTAGGAACTAACCGCGTAGTCCAAGGTCTCTCGATTTGAGAGCATGATAATAATTTTCAAAAATCACACTTAGAGTTAAAAACATGCCGTTAAAGAGTGAAAACACATACCAGCCCCCAAACGACCCCGTAGGAGGCACGAACACCTCGCACGGGACCAATGTAACTTGTAGGAACTGACCGCGTAGTCCCGGGTCTCCCAATTTGAGAGTATGACGATAATTTGTAAAAACCACACTTAGACTTAAAAAGATGTCGTTAAAGGGTGAAAACCTAAACCAGCCCCCAAACGACCCTGTAGGTGGTGCGAACACCTCGTATGGGACCAATGTAACTTATAGGAACTGACCGCATAGTCCCGAGTCTCCCGGTTTGGCAGTATGACGATAATTTCCACTCATATATGCAATTTTTTAGTTTGAGTAATTTTTTTTTGTAAATTATTGGGTTACTAATATTGTATCTTTTTTGTATCCTATTTTTTTTGCAGGATAACAGTTTATCGTTGGCTTTTATTCACGTGGAACACACAAAGAACACAATGGTTTACAACAAGGGGTTTATTAATGATTCCATTTTTTGTATCATGGTCGTACGATCTGT
Organism: Sambucus nigra; assembly: GCA_949130495.1. NCBI lineage: Eukaryota > Viridiplantae > Streptophyta > Magnoliopsida > Dipsacales > Adoxaceae > Sambucus > Sambucus nigra. The sequence continues at coordinate 443,936,282 of OX422211.1, forward strand.
TGTTGTTGTTTTATTGTTGACTTTTATGGCCGTGCGGGATTTTGTAAGTTAATTGTTATATTTTTTGGTCGTGCGGACTTTATGTTATGCAGGTTTTGTATTAATAGGTTTTGGAATGTCAAGAAAATTGAAGAAACTCTGCCCAATTTTTTTTGGGCATGTGAGCTGTTAAAGACTTGTAATATTTTTAAGTTTGCATGTACATTAGTTTATTAACAACGCGCAATATTATTAATTTGTGAATTTTGTGCTTTCAAATAATTAATTTTTTTTTAATAAAAAATTTGGCACAGTTCAAAACCGTGGCAAAAGTGTATCATATTTTGGCACGGTTTTGAACTATGCCAAATTTTTTCAAACTGTGCTGAATCTAGCATAGTTAAAAACTATGCCAAAAGTGTGCCAGAAATATCAAATTCTGGCACGGTTTAAAAGTGTTTCGGAAGTGTTCCTGTTTGGCTGAATCTGGCACACTTTTGAGCCGTGCCAAAAAAAATTACCGTTTTGAAACACCTGATTCTGGCACAGTTTAAAACCGTGCAAGATTTGATCTGGCATAGTTTTAAACTGTGCCAAATTCCTGTTTTTGGTGTAGTGATCTCCTCACTAGCAGCTACAGACTCTTTAGCTTGATCAAGATCTTGGGTCAGCCTTTTATTTGTTTGGTTAGCCGTCTCCAGTGTCGAGTTAGATGTAGCCAATTAATTATTAGCCTTTCCAGTGTTTCCTCTGTGATCTTTATCTTGGCATCATCGGTAGATGCTTTATTTTAAGCTTGTTATTTTCTTTCTTGACCATGCTAAGAGAAACTATTTTGGCCACTAATTATTTATCTATCTCCGAGAACTCTTCACCAGCATTTCTGAGGTCATCTTCAGACTGTTTCAACTCACCCTTCAATATCTGATTCTTCTCGTCTAGATCCTCATAGGCATAGTTATTGGTTACATCTTTCTCTCTCAAAACAGTGGATGTCACGGTAATTTTCCAGTAAAATAATACAAATCAGTAATTGGGATGTATAGACATAAAAAGGGAGAACAACTTTAATGGAACTTACCACGGACAGCATGTGCTGAATCAACTTCCATAAAGAATTAGGACCATATCACCTCTGGATTTTGAAATTGTTATTGTGGTTTTGATACCTAAGAACGTCAGTAAAATTCTTGGCGTGATGTAAGATATATTATGGGTCAGCCCTTAGCTCTTCAGAAGGAATTCTGTGTGCAAGGTCAAATTTAAACTCCTCAACCTCACCATAGCGAAGGGTAGCTCCTTAGACTCATACCAGTTAATGCAAGGTCCTAGATTTAGTCGTGCATGGAACCTTAAGAGAGTTATGACAACTGAGGGTTCAAGGGGTTTCTTATCCACCACATCAGGTGCACTTGGATACATTGGGGCCTTTCCCTTAGACTTGGGCAAAGGAGTAGCAGTTCCTTGGACTTCTTTTCAGCATTATGCTCGGTGTTTTTATGAGCCTCTACCTTCTTCCTTTCATCCTCCAACCTCTTTTAAAGAGATATCTCCATCACTTTGCGATCGATTTTTTTAGGAGCCATCGCAAATGTGGATTCTGACGGAGGCTCTGAGGTAGCGGGAGAGAGATCTAGGCTAGCAAATAAGTTAGCAATCTGAGGAAAAGATGATAAGATCAAGCCAAAAATATAAAGCATTAATACCTGTACCAGATTCAGTCTCGGCCATAAAATCATTCTGTGTCCCTAGATTGGTCTCAAATAACAGACCTTCCTCCAAAGGATAAATACTTGAACTGGGGGGTGCCATAGGGAGGAGTGTGGTATTCTATATAAATGAAGTTCTCAACAGAGAATGGGTCTTCAAATTTGGGGGGTTTCTTCATGCAATAGGCTTCAACTAGGTTCTAGATGACAACATGAAGCCTTTGGGCCCTTTTCACTGAAATAAATAAAAAGAAAGTATCAGGATATAATATTTGAAGATAGAACAAAGTATGCAATAGTGTAAAATTTTATCTATTTAGTTCGGCCCATTGCACTCGTGGGGGATCCTACATGATATATTCTTTTTATATCCCTTAAATTCCCATTCACCTATAGCAAACACATATTGGCCCTTCCAACTGTGGTTATTGGTTTAAATAACCCTAATCATCCATAAATTGGACCTCTTAAGGGAAAATAGTAATATCCAGGGGCTTTAGCATTATCCAAGTCGTGAACCTACCTAAAAAATATCTCCAATATGATCAAACCCATTTTGAGCCTTCCAAACCATCATATCCCCCAATATAGTCCTATAAGCATTGGGGGGAGGTTGAGTCAGTGTTACACCATACCCATGGAGGATGGATCTAATAATGGGATGCAAGGATAGCCTAAGTCCCTCTTGAAGGGCCCAAAGAGAAAGACATATCTCATATGAGTTGGAATTTTCATACACCATTTCCTTACTATTAGGTAACCTTATTTGGATACTAATAGGGATGTTTTATTTCTTCATAAGGTGATCCAATTTATCCTCAACAACATCACTAGAGTACAACCTCCCATCAGTAGTGGAGGGGTCATAGGAATCCGAAGAGTATATAAAATCACCATCCTCATTATCTGTGTCTTCCTCAATAGGCTCTCCTATAAGGGAAACAGGGGGGATTGGCCCTACACTGTCAGTCCTTATATCGTCATCTCTATCTGATTTAACCTCCTCAGATGAGGAATATAAGTTTATTGTCAACATAAATTCTCTATTTTCTAAATCCTAAACACCTACTTATTGTGGAAATGAACTACCCACTACTTGAACATCAAAATCAGGACCCGTAAATGAGGATTTCACTAATGGTGGGATTCATCCATTAGAAGACATGGCCTTAAGGGTATGTTTTATATTCCCTGGATCTTCCTCTAGGTATACAACTTGCAAGGGTTGTGGAAACCTCATAGCAATAATACCAGGGAAGGCAGGTTCTAATTTAGCCAATATTTTGAACAAACATTAAACGTGAGGAAGGTAACTCATCAAGATTATACACAAGGCTTTTTGTGGATCAATATAACTTTGGGTCTACCTAAATGAAGAAAAATGTATCTGATCTTGAAAAAACCTTAAAAATGGCAGATTGTTAGGCCAACCAACTCAATGGCCCTCTAAATATCTAAACTTACAATCAAACACCAATTAACCCAAAACCAATAGAAGATTTCACAAATACTCATCGAGAGATACCTTAAGACGGAGGGTGAAACCCAAAAATCTTGAAAGGGTGAGTGGTCACGTACCTTCAAACTAAAAAAAGAAGTTGAAAGCAGAAAATGCGAACTGCACTAGGAAAGTGAAGAATTGTAGAGATGGTGGAACCTAATAGCTGATGGAGTAAGATTTCTCTCTCTAAAATGACACTCAAGAGGTTTAAAACATAAGTGGAGTTCAAACGATGGAGATGCCAATAATTTAAATACTTTGGGTTAGCGGTAAAATGTCGCTTGTCATCAATGACATCACCTCTTAAAACCAACCCACGGTACATGTTCGCTACACTCCGGTGCATAATGATTACACATATGCCAGTTCCAACCATCTGACACGTGTCCTTTTCATTTGAAAATTGCTAAAGTTAATCTGCTCAGCACGGGCCGCGGAGAAGTTAATATAACCAAATCCATTTTTACTGGCTAGAGTTTAATACTTCATCCATTCATTCTATTCAACAACCTCTTCGAAATAACAACAATCGAGAGAAACTGCTACAAATTCTAGTCATGTATGAAGTCTTTTCGGATTTTGTTATACCAAAAATATGGAACACCATGTGGCCCTCTCAAAGGATGCCATGTAATCTACTTAAGGGAAAATAAAGAGGTCAACCTAATGATTTGATTATGATCGTCCAGTGGAAATATGCTCGGCTCAATTATTATTGTGCTCAGACCTACCTTGATGGACATCGAGTTACTATCTACTCTAAGTTGGGTAATGGTGTTAATTAATTTTGTCATCTCCTACGTCACTCCAGCTTGTATACGTGTGGGAATATCAGTAGTCACTATTGTATTTTCACACATGGGAAATCACACCATATCCAACCTATATCGTGTTGAAACAAACTCGTCCTTATCCCACTAAGTGTAAAAGGTGCAACTGCCTGACCTATAAAGTCACTCCACCTATTTCTTAATATTCTCTCTCTAATAACTAATTATACATAGCACTGAATCCCATGCGAAAAGGGGATCCAAAATCATCCCACTAATATTTATAGGCAAACCCTAGAGAAAAGGAAAACCGAAATTTATATTAACCACTTTATTGACAATTGCCTAATGGTAAACAAAACACCCTCATTTCACCTATGGATGTAGGCACCGTATTAGGATGAACCACGTAAATCTTTGTCTTCTCTATTTTTTCTCACCTCACTCTTTCTCTCATTTTATTAATCATATAGCATAATCTTTCTATTTGTTATTTTTTATTATTAGAAATTCCCCACCTAAGATATTCAATTCATAAACCAAGTTTAAATGATAACACTACGTAAGACAATACTCCTGCCTCATTCCCGATTAGGCACAAACATGTACTTAGAATTACCACCATGTTTCCTTCTTGTTTCTTATACTGATAAGTACGTTTTTTTTATCGAAATCAAAACTTGATCATTTGATCAAGATGAATGACCTAAGATCTGGATGTTAGATTAAATACATAAATTGATTTTACAAGATTACATCACTTTTTTTTCCTAGCTTTTTACTATGTATGTCTCACGACGATCATTCAGCAGTCTTGACGGTAAAAGAATCCCAACAGACTTTAGAATGGCTATCCTCACAAGAAGGTTTGCTCATAGTCGATCCCTATCTTTATGAGTAAACCCTTATGTAAGCCTTGCCTTGAAATTTTCACTTTCCCATCCATCTATATTTTAACATCTTGTAGGTCCACTTGCGCTCGATGGGTTTTACCCCCATTAACAAGTCTTTAAATCCCAACACATGATTTAAATACATAGAATGTATATGTCCATCTCTCAATGGGAAAATCCTAACAAGAGTATTGTAGTCCTGAATAACCTTCCATGGACCCCATCATATCCAAAATATTCTTATTCTTTCTTATACTCTACACAATTTCGAAATGGAATACTCGGTGCAGACAACTGGGATGGAATCCTATCCTCCGGTAAATTATCCCTTAATTATCCAAAAATGAAAAAACATTTACGATCAGATTATAGAACTTGGATTAATTTGCCTCACCCATGCTCCGCCTTAATCTTTCATGCTTTGAATTAATCAAAGGCTTCAAACATTGTAACACCCTGCGCAATCTGACAAGCGAGGTGGCCCGATGCCCTCGCTAAACTACATCGTGCGTCACTAAATAAGTAATCATTCTTAGCATGTGATAGATATGAGACATATAAAATTCAATCCAAAAGACAATAATTAAATCGATCCAATAAATAATCATTCATGCAATAATAAAATCAATCACCATGCTAATCTCCAAATAATCCAATCTCCGAAAAAATAAAACTCAAATAATACTCCAACCATAAATATTTGAATAAATTGTAAACAATTGTGGAATAGAATGGCCCACCAAATCCATAAATACAGTCTCATAATAGAAATGCGACAGAAAGGAAAATAAAGCTAAACTATTAAACATCTAAAATTAAAATAAATATCCAACTGCACCTCTAAAATATCTCCAATTTCTCCTATGCAGCTACTCTAGCACTATACCTGAAAAATATTAGTCAACACAATGGGTTAGAGCCCGGTGCATGAATATCGGTTGCTCCCCCCAATTAGGGTCTGTGAACCTAGATAATAGCATTATACATGATAGACACCACGACATAATATTTTAAATTAAACGAGATAATTAATGATATGCGAGCTAGGTAAATTAATATCTACCCACAACAAAGTCAATTCAAAGTCCAAGTCCAATCATTAGTTCTATCAAAAGCTACCCATCTACTTTGATTCAATTAATCAGATTATTATTATTCTCAATTCCATTAATATCAGTCGCGGCACTCCCGCTTAAGGTTTATATACTAGATTAGTCACGAGACTCTCGCTTAATTTTTTACACCATTTTAGTCACAGGTTTCCCGCTTAATGTTTTACACCACACCCATTCCACTCACTATGGCCAGTCAGTCTGTTTAACTGTTAGCTCTGCACACACTCGTGAGGTTCTATGCACGACACAACACTATAGACCATCAACCCATTTAACTGTCATCCCGCACATACTCGTGATGCCAACTCACACCCACATCGTTATATCCAGTCGACTTGTTTAACTGTCAGCCCTGAACATACTCTTGACGCAAATTCATTTTAATATTAGTTTATTATCTTAGGCATTAATTCACATTATCTCAATTTTCTCATTAATTTCTCAAATCAGTCCCACCCTCTTTATCTACATAAAATCCTCAAGACACCTTTAGTCCCACACCTAAAGGTCTTCGACACACGCGAATGTGCTACCCTATGTCATAGGATAAATTTCTATCATTTAAATATCTCCTAGTCTTTCTCCTAGATCATCAAAACAACGGAACGACATAGAAATCAACCACACCCCGGAATATCCCATCTATAAAAATCTACACTAACTAGTCCCATACCTAGAAAGTGTCAACCGTAACTATGGCATACCCACTAGTCCAATACCTAGCAAGGATTCCAAAATTCAATGTGAGAGCATAACTGCCCAAAATTTCGTCGTCCCCACGAATGGAAATTATGCGTACAACAATAAGTCACACAATCCAATTTATCAACAATTATAAAATTTACTCATATGTCACAATTAACTTTAATTTATTTTATTAAATCCATCGTCGTAATTAACATAATTAATTCCATCCAACGATTCTAAATTTATCAACTTGCGAGTTTATGGAGCACGCAATAACAATTCACTTTAATTATAACTACATAATTTTATGTGGTTGTACGCGTCCCGTTTTTATTTAAACAAAACCTCTACAATTTCTACATGCGAACCTACACTTGTATGAACTAAAAACTCAACCTCTATCCTAAGCATACAAGGGTTACAAGTCTTAATTCATATTAAAAATTTTAATAAAAATAGTCCCGAATTAGATTTCACTTTCCTTGATAAAGGTTGCTAATTTATTTAAAGAAAACCATGAAAATTAACGTTTAGGCAACATTTCAAACACATAATACTAGAGAGAGATAATAGAGATATCCATGACTGATGAAAATCATTTAGGAAATCTGATTAGACAGTTGAAATCCTCTCAAAAAGTTAAGAAAGATTAGCTCTTTGCACCAACTTGAGAAAACACCAATTGAGCATTCAAATCTTGATTTGAAACTTTATAAATTTGGGGCTAGGGTTTTTAGGTAGAGGAAGGTGAAAAATATAGGGGACTACTACTCTTAGGATTGATTTGAAAGTGTTTTAAAAGTCCTAACCCCGAGTTGGTTTTATATTAAAATGATTAAGTTTGATTACAATTAGAATTATGAGAAAACTATATAAATGAGGACTCTGCCCAAGTCGAATCGATTCGGCTTCCATACCGAATCGTTTCGGTCCTAGGAAGCAGCCAAGAACGCCCAAAAAATGTATATATAACTAAAAAGGAAATTTCACCCTCGATTTTAATTCCGAATAAAATTTTACTTTCCATAAATAAAATCCACAACATATTTAATTGCTCAAAATAATTAAATCCAAAAAATTTTAATTTTTTGAATTTTCGAATTAATTTACTTTATTTCTTATTTTAAAATTATGGGGTGTTACAGACATATGGTGCATAAGGTAAATATACCCATACCACGAGTAGTCATTAGTGAAATTAATGAACCCCTCGTAACCACCTCTTGTCTAGATAGTCACGAAATCATACTAATCGAAATGAACCATTTTCAACACATCTTTGGCTATTTAGCATTGGTCTTGGAAGGCATCCATGATCATTTTACCTTTTAAATGGGATTGAAGACTAAATTGTCCATTTTAAACTAGTCTTCAAATTCCTTTTAGAATACAATAACCTAAATGTAAGTGATAAAATTTAGTTTGGTTCTAGAAGGAAACGTTCTCTTTAGTGATTTGTCCATTAAAATATTCAATTTCGTGTTTAACAATATTGATGAGACAAACCTTATAATGTAAATAAAATATTTTTCAAATGTACTCGAACTGATAAAAGATATCCAAATTTGATAAAAAAAATTATTAAATCAATTCAATATATGTTCAAAACCAAATTAGAAAATTGAAACCAACTTGTCTAAAACTCATGTCCAGTAAATAATTTACCTACCATTACTTTATGTCTACACCAATATTCATAAGAATATTCTACCGTTAATACCACTTCCTTATATCAATTACCCATCACTAGTAACATCTCTCTTTTAAATAATCTCTCAACTACCTGGAACCTTTGCAACGATTTGCAATCCTTATTTTTGGTTCTGGGGTCTACGTACGAGGTTTCCATAGATTAGACCATAAATTATGAATTTTATTTTAAGAAAAAAACATTACCATGTCCGTTTCTTTACATAACAAGGAAAAATTCGGACACCTTGCTATAAAAGTTATAACTACTTGTAGTGAGAATATCTGCCTTTCGGAAGGAATATGAACCTTTCTTAACCCAAACTGTTATACCAAAGACGTATCCTTATCCTCCTACCTCCCTTTATGGACAGAAGTAAAGCTCTTCTCAAATAACTAACACCAACAGTTGGCTACTAATCATCCTCACTCTCAAATTAGAAATGGAATCGGGTTTCCCCACCACATCTAATCCAAAGAATACTTTATTCAACCAATGATAAAATTATTCTAAGAACATGATTCCCTCTTGAGTCTCATCAGCCAATCATAGGTGTCAAAAAATACTCATCGGTTAATTCTTTACATTAAAAGATGCGCATAAAGAACTTTCCCATTGGGGGGATCGAACACATGTAACACTTAATTTGAAAGAATTACCGTGTATTTTAAAATACCGTGATTCCGTGATTAAAACCATCCGTTGGGAGGCCAGACGAACTGATGCGAGGAATTAATCACACCACTATTTTCAAATATTTATGGAATTATGGGTTAAATAAGTTTATTATCCTCAAAAGTTATTGTAATGTAAAATTATATTTTTAGCCCTTGAAAATTATTTCAATTAAAACCTTTAGGACTAATATCAGTGGGAAAAGGCTAAAACCATTTTGATATCTCAGAATAATGAAATTGAAAAAATTAATTTTCAATTAACATATGAGGATTAATATGAGTAAATTTTTAACTGGCATCCTTCAACCTCCAATTAAGAAACTAATCTCATCGTACATTCTAGTTCCCTTAGGAGGTGGGATTCTTCGTTGAGAGCTCAATCACCCCACCCTGAACTAGACAAAGTCTTATATTTCATTATATTGTCCGAACAGTTCAGAAATAGTCTATCCAATGTGATGTATAACTGAGACTTTTTGTTCCACTCCTAATGATAGTGACTCTATTGGGGAGGATATCAAAAGTTTTATCGTGGTGTATACAATCGGTTCATTCCTTAAAATATATTCTGATGGCTTCCCCATTGGGGCATCGAAGTCATTAACATTCTAATTCTCTGAATTGTAGATTAAGAGTTTTAATGAATCCTTAATATCCTGATTAATTATATCCATTTGGGGTCTATACCAAAGATGACGTGCAAAATTAATCACATCTGATTTATAAAACATCAATGGATACCGCGGGTTTATGTTGAAATCCCTCTCCCACTTAGTATTTTAAAAACTATTCTCCAATTCTAAAAGTACGAACTTAAATAGTTGGTAATTTTATAATTCACTTGTACAAATAATATTACCTAATCTCACTATTTTTATTTTCTAAAAATTAAAACCATTTTAAAATTAAAATATGACCCGGAGATCAAAAAAAATTTATGCCGTAAAATTAATTGCCCCAATTTAATTCAATTTAGAAAATAATAAATTAAGGATAAAATTTTTCCTTTCCATCATGGCCTAAACTTATTCTTAAAGTATAACTCTTCAAGCCCAATAATCCTTTTGTAAAAGACTTTCCTTTGATTTAGAGTCCAACTTGAAGTAGACTTCATAAAAAATAAGAGTTATTGAAGATCTTTCTTTTTAAAAACTGATCTAACATGTTTAGAAAGGGAGATAAGGAAGAAACACCGTGAGAAGTCACCGACCCCCCCCCCCCCAAAAAAAAAGCAAAAAAAATTGCACGCACTCGATCGGATCAATCTGTCTAGGACATCAGATCGATCCGACCTTGATTTGGGATCAGTCTGAATCATCTATGTTAATATATTCTTCTCCATTTTGTAAATTCATGCAAAAACGACAATAATTCTTCCAAATCTTTATGAAACTCCATGAGACTTTACCCAACACTCAAACCCATATAAATACATGATTCTAGCAATAAATAAACATTACATCCCTTCATAATCATTTCCAAATACATCAAAAATGAAATAATTACAAAAAACTAATGATTACAAACATATGTGACTATATGTGACCATTATGTAAGGGATATAAACATAGAAACTCTGTAAAATCAAGACACCATACACAAAGATGTATAATCATATAACATGTCCAAAATAAAGGTTCTTGGGGGACAACATGGACCTTTTCAATACACGATCAATATCAATTGGGGCTCTGATACCAATTGTTGGAAAAAACAACTTGGGATTGACATTTAAAGCGCGAAAAAATTTCAGCCTTAAAGATCTTTGATTAATCATGCATTGGAAAGAAAACATAAGAACTAGGTCTAAAGATTAAACTTAGGGTTCAAGAATACAATACCATAGAGAATCATGTTATGATTCGTATGAGGAGACAAATGTAGAAGATGATAAAATACTTATTTCCCTCTAAGGTCTCCGAAAATCTTGTTAAACCTTTTGTAAAACTTAGATCTTTTAGTGTGCGATCCTCCCCAAAGGTACGTAGGTAGGTATGTGGGCACTTTTTGAGATGAAAATTCATCCTTATGAGTGAGATATGATAGTCTCTCTGAGATTTTTCATAATAATATGAATAGTATTTCTCTCACCACTCTCAAACCCTAATGATTAATCATTATCCGTAAAACTGCTTCACACACTTATATACAAGTACAATAGGTGAGCTTGGGACAAATTGGTTTTCTTTAGAATCTGGACCTAACTACATGGGTATGTGGATTACATTAGGGAACCAAGACAATTAATTAAAGTAGCTCCAAATAAATACTCAAAAATCTCATTTTATAATTACCATATTTTATTTCCTTTTTTATTTAATCACAATTAACTCCACTAAATAATTATAATTTCACTCCAATTTAGTTATATCAGAAATCACTGGAATATAAAGAGGCCATATTTGAAAATTTTATTGTAGTACATAATATATTCCCCATGTTAAGTGTCTAATACCCACTTAGTCAAATTAATTTACTGTTAATAGATTTTAACCAACAACTAATCAATTCCTTGATTCTTAGGCTTAACTTATATGCTACTCCACCAAGATTGTAAAATAATCAACTAATCGGGTTTTCATTGGTGGAAACCAAATATAATGTATTCTCATAACCATGATTCTTAATTCAAAAGTAAGTAACACACCTTTACAGAAAGGTGATCGTCATACATAGTTTCAAGAATAAAATCCCAACACATATACATACTATTAGTATATTAATATTATGTGAGAATTCACTTAACCCACCATATTTCAAAAAATTACCCATCTCTCTCTCTCTCTCTCTCTCTCTCTCTCTCTCTCGGGAGAGAGGGTTTCCCATCCGTGACATATTTCCTTAAAATCTCTCTTACACCATCTCCAATTGCATACACTTGCAGAAAAATACAACAAACACTAACTCACACACTATCATTAAAAACCACTACAATAAAATACATTTAATCATGCCTTGAATTTTATCTCAATCATTCGGCACATAAAAACTAACTCTCCCTTCACTCTTAAAATACACCTTTATGTCAATACACAACACAAATAAAATGCCTTGCTAACACAATGGTTTGTTATATAATTTAAAATTAAAAATTTATGCATAAACACAATTATAAAACATTTTACCATAATTATGGTTGAAATTTTTTAGTAATGAACAAATAAATATAAGAAAACATTATGACTATTAAACTTTCAATGTGAAAAAAATCCAAATATCTATTGCAAATTTATTTCCATGTGTTTACTACATACCAAAAATATTTTACAAACTCTTTTCATATATTGTCACCTTTTCACTTATAAATACCCCTTTTTACATTACTTCATCTTTCTAAACATGCTAAGGGAAATCCATGAAAAAAAATTAGAGCTATTGAACAAATTTGAATATGTGTTGTCACTTCTTAGTATAAAAGCCTTATGTTAGTTATTAATACTATTTTGTAGATTTATTTTGTGGACGTTATATGCAAAGATTTGATGAAAATAGTCATACACGTAACATGTTATCTTAAGAAGTGATGAGGCATGGACGTTTAGGTTCAATTAAAAGAGTTATACAATTCCTTTAGCTTAGAAAGCTGAAACTCAATGGTGTAGCTTAGAAGTTGATATAAATGGTTTATAAGATAATTACTGACCATGAAAAAATTGTTTCACGTGAGATCAAACTTCAGTATGGAATTTAGGGACTATAATAGAGTATAACTCCACTGCACCATATTTAGCATAATCTCATTAATAGAATAACTATGAGGTTCGTGATTTTTTTTAATAAAAATAAGGGTAAAAAGGGAATTTGTAAGCTAAATTTGTGATTTGGATATATAACTTGGATTTCAAATCCAATAATCACAAAAACATAAATCACATATAAAATATGGTGATAATAATAACTAATCAATAACACTTTAGGTAACCATAAAAATAAATGGAATTAGTTGAAAATGACTTTTTTGTATGTATATGCAATGTGACTATTCCAATAAATTGTAAAAAAAAATTATATTCCTCATATTGACATATTTGAAACAAAAAACACAAATGCACTATATATATATGTGTAATACAATAAATAACAGTAGTAGAAAATTCATAGTTACATATAGTGGGGTCATCCTAAAACTTAACTACCACCAAAAGTAAAGATTAGAAACATATATATATATATATATATATATATATATATATATATATATATAACCTCTAAATCATAATTCAAGTTATACATTATAATAATGAAAGTATATAAGATTAATGATAGCTTGCCACATGTGATCAACACAATAGGCTCTTTTATTTTTTATCATTATTTCTATAAGATATAGTGTACTCATGTTCCCTATGACATTATGAATTATCTAATTTTGTATTAGTAAAATACATTTTGAGTCTAGTCCAAGAGGTCTTCGAAAAGATTCATCAAACTCATATCAGATCATTCATGTCGTTTGACCCAAGTTAACCACTTAGGATAAAGGTATATATCTATCGGACTTAAATTTACCCTTGGTTACGTTAATTTTCTTAATTGAAAAATCTTTCTCATTTAACCTTTTGATTTTTGCAGACTTGAATTTTCCAAATACAAAGAAGTTATATTCTTCCTATACAAAAACTATGCTTTAATGTGTTTTTGCATTTAGAATTTTACTTGTCCTTGGTTAAAAAAATGTAAATTATGTTTTTTTTGTAAATATACAAAATAAAGCATGTTTTGTTTCTTACTGTAGCCTTGGTCGTTAATTGTTTACTGCGACTAAATAGCACTTCGCGTTAGTGAAGTTTTGGTTTGCTAGTTTCGTCTTACGGAAACTAAGTCGGTGAAAAAATTCTGAAACATCTCATAACCTACATTCACTAGTGGTTCGCGTCAACGAAGATCCCATGTCGCTGGTAGCGACCTACTGTAGTCATAGCTCAAAATCCTTGGTTACATATGTTAACTTGGTCGTTGATCCCTCATATCTGTGAAGCATGGATTCGTTGCAATGAAGGAACCCACAATCTATTCTAACTTATTCACTTTTTGAGATATTTTACAAAACATCTTTTTGGAATTTGTGTTTCACTTGAGTGCACCCTCTTGTTTTCATACACAAGTCTATACAAACTCATCACGAATCTTCTTCTTTCTTATTGAGTGAATTTTAAGAGAGAGATTTTTAAGAGGAAAAATATTTTAAGTATAATTATTTTGTTCTTATCTTTTGTAATTTTTAATATTTTTAATTGATTTCTTAATCCTTGAAAGTATGAAATTTGTACTCGTGTAATTTGATAAATCATTTTCTAACTTTAATTTATTCTTGAGTATGGCCTTCCTTCAAGCTTAAAAAATACACTCATAAATTTTCAAAGAGAAATATTTTCACTACATTTTCACTGCATGTTTCAAACCCTCACACATTATAATTGTAGTTGGTGATTACTCATTGGTTTTGTTGAATTGTAATGAAGTGATTCTTCTACGTTAAAGAAGATTTGTTGGCATAAGTTTTAAAGGCATTGGACAAGTCTAAAACCAATCGCGGTTGTGCAGCATTCTCCAGTTGTTGGATCTCTCCTAGAATAATATTCTGGGAAAGAGGTTTTGATTGGTAATAGCATTGTGTGATTTTAAGTGTTTGTCTTCAAGTTGTAATAATCAACCATAGTACATTTATCATTTATTTCGGTATAAGGTTTTTTCCTTCGGCGAGTTTTTCCTCGTACATTTGTTGTTGTGTGATTTGATTTATCTTTCCTCATATTAGATTCATTAATCTTAAATTGAAGAGAAAATTTGATTAAGATTGCAATATTGATAAACTAATTTTATCACATAGATTTTGGATATTTTTAACCCTTTGAATTTTTTTTTATCACTTAACCGATATATTAATTTTAAATGGGTAGCTATCGCCGAGAGTTTAATCTATCATAGTGGGTTTCGTTTTTTAGTCTTAAAACCTTATGGTAAATATTTTTCGTGTGAGATGGAGGGTGTTTTGTCTCTCCGGCCTCCTTTTACTGATGGTAGAAATTATTCCTAGTGGAAAATCTGAATGATGCCACATACGATGTTGTGGGATGATCGAATTTGGAATTGTGTTTTGATGGGATGGAAATTGATGCTTACTGTTATTGACGGAGTTAAAGTACTTAAAATACAATCAAGTTGGGATGAAAATGACATCAAACAGGATGGGGGAATGCAAAGGATTTAAACATAATTTTTAGTTATGTAATTATAAAAGAATTTATGCGCTTCTCGATGTGATCTACGCCAAAGGAGACATGTGAAGCTTCATAAATGACCTTTGAAGGCACCTCCAATGAGAATTATGAAAGTTTCAACATCTCACCACCCATTTTTGAATGCCTTACCATTATGGAGAGCAAAACATTAGACACATTCTCTACTCAATTAAATGACATAGTTAATTCAACATTTGTGCTAATGAATGTTATTAAAGAGACTATTATAATCGATAAAATTGTTAGATGCTTACCTGTAAAGTTTCATGGCAAGGTTGGTTCCATCGTAGAAGTTCAAGCCTTACTTCAAACACCTATAAAAGTATATGAATTGGTTGGATCACTTCAAGCGTATGAGGAGAATTTAAATTATCATCTTGGGGAACCTACAAAAGCGAAGAACTTAGCGTTCAAAACTAAATCTCGAAAGGTCTTTCCACCAGACACCCTAGATCTTAGTGAAGAAGATATGGCCTTATTCACTAAAGATGTTTTCCAGGTCTTGGTAAAAACGGTTCCAAACCAAAGTCAATTAAAAGTTGAATTCTCTTAGGTTTAAATCGGGCCAAGGAAATAGGGAGAAGAAGAAAGATTCTTTAAATTCTATCACATGTTATATATGTGAAGGCAAAGTTATTACTCCAAATAATGGCATGGGGAATCGGGTCAGGGTGGTGGGAAATGTATATCAAGATAATTTTGAGAAACTCCCAAGACTAACTATTTGGCTTTATATTCAAAGGGAATATTAAAGATATGAATGATTTGGAAAAATTTGATCTTCCTCCCTTGTGTCTTAACGTTACCACTACTACCTCTGATTTAATGGTGTGAAATATGACATCATCAATTACTGGTCATATTTCTTAGAAGTGCACAGAACTCAAGAAGAGGAACATTGAACTCTCAACTATGATAGCCAATGTTGAACATAAAAGGGATTTTATGAGTGAGAGTTGTTAGAGCAACTTTATTTCTCATATTATGGTTTTTTTTAGACTAGTAAGCATAGAGGGTGGTTGTGATGTCTTTCTTCGTGTTGAGTTTGAGTACTTACAAAAATCCTTGAAAGAGAGTAAAGACTCCAAGATTTCCTTGATTAAAAAAAATATCCGTGGTTGAGATTGAGTTACTATCCTCTTACACACTAAAACTGGATTTAGAGGATATGTCTTATAAATTAGTTTAGATTATTTTAGGGGGAAGATCATCGAAGGACAACAGTGAAATTGGATTTTTAAATGAGATTCCTTCATTTCATTATAGTAAAGTCTCATATCATCACACTGCATCACATCCTATGTTTTTGTGAAGCCTAGAGAATTCTTCTTTGACTAATACATCTATGAATAATGAAGGAATGTGAACTTCACTTTTTCCTATTATAATAAGAAGGGACAATTCAAAGAGTTTTGTTTCAAGATAAAGAAACATATTCTTAGAAACTAAGTGTACCCATTGCCATAAGCTAGAACATCTTAGAGAGTTTTGTGTTTTTCTTCAATCGTCCATGTCTTTGATGAGATTTAAGGATAGTTTGAGTTTTGATCGAGAGGGTACGAATAAGAAAAGAGGAACCTCGAACAAGGCCATTAAGGGAAAAGCAACTAAGGTTATTCCCAAAGTCATTTCTTAGCCTGCTAGCTCACGTTCACATAGTAGTTAACCTAAGAACCTTGACATTGATATTATCGATATCAATAACCTTTTAACTCGTTGGAAGTTTATTCCATTCTTATAAGTTATTAGAGTTAGGGATATTTATATGCTCCTAGTATGTGCTTTAGATCACTCATCGTATTCATTGGTTATATCTAAGTTCGATTTATCCTTTGCTAATTGGTTGGTATTATTATTTGGTTGTTCGTATGTATAAGCTTTACTTTTATACAATATGATTCTCTCTATATATGTATGTATTCATATATCCCATATGAGAAATTTTAACCTACATGCTTAAGTATTGTGCAAGCGGTCGCTTATGAATTTTATACTCCATCTTATAATTGCATATATTAAAATGCCTTGATAAATTAGGGTTGCAAATTTAGTGTATCTTGTCATAACCTATACGCTAAACCACGCTATGAGTTGAGCAATTTTAAAATTAAGTAAAATGAAGAAATTTGTTTTCTTCTTCTAAAGGAAATTAGAAGTTTATGCCATTCTTGAAGAAAAAGTCTTTTCATTTAACCTTTTTATATGAAACATTTTAATCATGGATGAAGTTGAAAAGGCATGTTTTAAACTTTCAGAAAATTCATGAAAGCAGAAGTATGTAGGACTAAATCATTAGGTCAAAAGAGTTAGCTACCTTTAAAAATTGGAAATAAGTTCTTTACCTATGTGTGTCTATGTGTGTGTTTGTGAAAGTCACCACTTGCAAAAGAATTTTCATTACAACGTCCCAAAGATTTTGATCTATATAAAATTAAATTACACCAAAGATATGAAGGTTTTAACCATTGATCGCAAAATTAGGAAGTAAAAAGTTGTAATTGAAAATGGTGGTTAAAATGTAGATTTTTTTAAGTTGCATAAACCTAAATTTTTTAAAAGTGAGATCAAACATTAATCTTCATTCCTTATCTTATAGGTGAATGCTCATGTTATTCACTTCTATCATGGGTTCTGTCTAAAATCACTCTTCTTGAAAATGTCTATAATTTAAACTATAATGCCTTTTGAATGCTAAAAGACATAATCATAAACCTTGAGTACTATATTGAAAATATTTATGGTCATATCATACTCTATTGTAAACGGGGATAGTTGAATTTCTAAAAATTGAGAATAGTATTTTTACACATTGTAGACACCCAATTCTAGTACCCTCATTTTAGTACCCCTTATACAACCTTTCAAATGCCCCAAACACAAACCCTTTAATAATAGTATCCCAGTCCTCCCTTTGGAACCCTAATCCAGATATCGTCGGATGCTCTCAAGATCTGTTCGACTTCGGTTAGCTGTTGAAACCAAGGGTAACCAAATGAACATTCATATGTCTCTGAATACCCTTTCAAACGGTCCATAGAGAATCTACCTTATGATTCGCAATTACTTGCCTTTTCCCTTCGAACCCTAATCTAGAGACCGTCAAATGCTTTTGAGCTCCATTTGACCTAGTCAACTCTCGAGACCAAGGGTAACCAAATTAACTTGCACAAGGTTCTAAAAACCATTTATTATGGCCCATATCGTTCACAAATTTGCATTACTATTCATATTTACTATCATTTTCCCTTCGAACCACTAATCTAGAGACCATGGGATGCTTAGGAGCTCCATTTAACTCCAGTCAACTCTCAAAACCAAGGGTAACTGAATAATCTTTCATAGGGATTTAAATACCCTTTCTAATGATCCATACCACGCACAAACTGACTTATAGTTCTCATTTACTTGACGTCATGCCTCTAAAACTCAAATCCATAGGTCACCAGCCGCTCTTGATCTCTATTTGACGTTGGTCAAATCTCAGAATCAATATTTTAAAAATGAACTTTTAAATATCTCTAAATCCTCTATCCAATGGTCACATCCAGACGCGATTCGGACTTATGGTTTGCATTTTATGCCAATTTTTTTCTAAAAAGTCCGTTTTGGACTGCCTATAGGCACCTATGGCCCTATGCCTATCGGCATAGGTTTACTTTCATTCTCCCCCCAGGTTAGGGGGTATGCCAATAGGTAGGACTAATCCTAGGCCTATGTCGATCAGTAGATCCCCTAACCCTAGACATTTCCTATTTAATGAGGCCATGAACTCATTTGAAAGGACCCCTTTTCAAGATCCCATGAAAGCTCTGCGTCGAAATCAGTGTGTAGTCTTTTACATATACTTTTCAAAATATTCTTCCCGCATTTCATTACATCACCCATACACCTCACCTTTCTTCCCTCACCTTACCACCATTACACCACCACCAAAATAAGCCTATATCACCATCAAAGTCAAAATTCAATCTTCATAAAAATTCTAAATCCTATTCATTCAAACTTGTTATTTTATTGTTATTATTCACTCACACCTATTAGTATATTGTTTACATTTAATTGTAATTTTCTCACCTTAATCACTCTTTCACTTTTTATATATTCACAAAATTTATTTTAATAAACTCCAAAAAAACCTTAAAAGAGGATTTGATACTTAAAATCCAAATTAGAACTTTCCTTATATTTTTACTATACTTACCTCACTTTTGCACGTTTTCCAACAAACCAAAATAAAAAAATTCCAGTTTTGGGTTAATGGGTTAAATGCCACCTTTATGTGTTTTTGAACTGCAAGGACTTTGATATCATTTCCGACTACACAAGCATCTCGAGTTTTCCTCAGGATTCGAGCCCTCTTTTCTTTCTTTTTAACTTTAGACATCACACCTTGTTCTAGGCCCTAAGAAATATTTTTTCTAATTTTTTTATTTTTCTATTAAAATTAACTTTTTAATTAACATATTTTCAAAAAATAAGGTCAAAATACATTTTCTAGCCGTTTTTAAAAAATTCACAAAATTCTGCTGGCAAAAACCCTTATAAATAAGTTATTTTTAGCAATTTTTTGTTGAATTTTTATAAAATAGCTAAAAATTGTATTTTGACATAATTTTTTGAACAAATGTTTATTGGAAAGTTAACTCCATATGTGAAATAAAAAAATAAAAAATAAGCTTTTTAGGGTCTATAACTAAGTGTGATGTATGGGTGATGTAGGAAGCATGATGTATATGAGCCTTGCTCTCCCTCTTTCTCTCTCCATATATATATTTGCACACACACACACACACACTAGATAATATGTTCTTAGAAACCCCGTCAAATATTTGTATTCATTGCCTCATAGTGAATCATGATCTGGTGTGTTTGTCACATTATGATATATTTCTTATTTTTTTTATTGTCTTTGAATATCGTCACATATGCATGTCCATTTTATCATAGTGTATTATGACTCGGTGTATTGCATGTAGTGCAACTTTTTCTCTTTATTATATTTTTAGTATCCCCGTCAGACATGTGTATTCCATTCATTGCGATGGATTGTGATATGGAGTGTTACTCACACTTCGACTACGTTTTAGATCATTTTCTTTCCTTTTATTTATACTCCTTAGAATGATTCATCCCCATCTTTTCCATGACGTGGTTATGATGATTTATTTTCTCACTTATTTCACTCAGCACATATTATACACACAAATAGAATTTTGGATAAAAGAGTGAATATTATCATAGCCCATGAGAGACCAAAAGAGCGGAATAGGTTCGTAACACCTTCTCATTTCGTAACTTAGTCCCCGAACCCATGATCTATTTGTTTTTGTATGCACTAGTTTGTCTTGTGATGTCATTTCTTCGGGGGGGGGGGGGGGGGGGGCTACATTATTTTGCCTGTTTTGAGTAAAATAAATTGGAGGCTCCATTTTCAACATTTTACACCTCTTAACGGTCGATTATATCAGTTGGAGTCCGTGAATATCACGATTGGTAGAAATATGGTTTTCTTCCTCGATCCTTGCATGCGATCACTTTTTTGGGGGGGACCCCCCTCGAACCTTGAATGGCCACAATAGTGACTTCGATGGGGACTTTATTTTAGACGACTATACTCTATTTTACATGGGTTTTCTTTTAGTTTCTCTCATTTTATCTATTTCTCTATATGTGTGTATATATATCTACTTGTATATTCTTCTTACTCTCATACGAAACATGTTATATATACCTTGCACATATCATGCTATCTATTAATATTCTTCTCCCTATCATTCTCCTTTTCTCATGACATGTAAACACCATCTTTCTATCATATACTACATGATTTATTCTCTCATGCTCTGCACTTCACTCTCACTTCTATATACTTACCATATTACAATCCCCCATTCACACTTTCACATGATCCATGTCACTTGTAGATATCCATGCGTATTTTCACTTGTATATATTTCATATGCTTACTCACATACTTTACGTACCACTTGTGTTTATATTCACAGTAATATCACTTGAATACACATTCACATTAGTATCATTTACACACATTTCACGTTATTCTCACTTGCACAAACTTCCACGATACATATTTCCATGCCAATCTCACTTTGCACATATCTATCTTGCTTGTGTATATTCACATACCTCACAACTTGTTTGCATAAAAAATTTCATAAAATACTAATTAAGACTTATGTATTTTTCCACATTACTTCATGTGAGCACTACAATTTAATCAAAAACATTTGTCCCGTAGTGATGGGTTGTCGGTTCTACGGGGCATGGTTTACCTAAGCGGTATGATTCCCACCTTCCATTTTCCTGGAACCTTCAATGTAAATTCAATGGTCCCCCCTGCATTGTACCTCTTGACTAAACTCATGACGAGAGGTATATTGTGACACCTCGTAAAATTAATATATAGATTGATCAGGTCAAATACAAAAATCATGGGAATAAAAAAAATATTTTGTAACATTGTCAACGTAATCAAATAACTAAACTGAACAAGTATTAATGAGATAATAAAATATTGATTAAAATAAAACCAACTCGAATACTATCACTTCCAACATAATAGTCCAACTATGAAATACAAATTCCATAGGTTCAAAATCTGACTCGATATAAACTGTACAACATACAAGCCTGCTAAAATATAAAGTAATACGATAAGAGAATGAGTGAAACTTCTCAACAACTACATCCTATGAATGAAGGATATAATGACACTAGAGGTGTTCCTCCAATGAGCAAATCAGTCTATGGAAGAAATAATTTGAAAACACAAATATAATAACAACATAATCAATAAGTTCATGAAGAATAAGATTATAACTGATTTTGGCCTAAAATATAACTATACATCCCCCTCTCGTCTTTTAATGTATCTTAAGTTATTATTTAACATGTGGTTCTAAATCCCGAACCCATATGTAGACCGTGTGAGTAATCTTTACCTTTTGTTTCTTTAATCTCTATCACTAAAATATTAGTTTAATCTTTTTCATTATAAATCCCGAAATTCGGAACTAGTAAGTACCAGGTAGGAATAACTCTGGATAGCGTTCGCGCATCTCATCCTCGCGCTCCCATGTGGACTCCTAGACATTATGATGTCGCCACTGAACACGCACTAATGGGACTATCTTTGACCGCATCTTCCGCTCACTTCGGTCCAGAATAGCAATAGGCCCCTCCTCGTAGGAGCTATCCGGCTGGAGATCAATATCCTCCACAGCAATGAGAGAATGAGCCAAATTATCTCTAAGATATTTCCTAAGCGAGGAAATATGAAACACATCGTGAATTCGATGTAAATGCTCCGGTAACCCAAGTCTATACGCAACTGGTTCGATCCGCTCAATAATAGGAAATGGTCCCACATATCTCGGTGCCAACTTTCCTTTCTTCCCGAAACGCATAATCCCCTTCCTAGGAGAAACCCTGAGCAAAACCTGATCCCCCACTTGGAACTCTCTGAAGAATCTCTTCGCATCAGCATAACTCTTCTGTCTGTCCTGAGCCACCCGAATGCGGCTGCGAATCAATTTTATCCTTGCCGAAGTATCCTGAATCACTTCCGGCCCAAGTAGTTTGTTGTCCCCCACCTCCAACCAACATGCTGGGGAACGACAAGGTCTACCGTACAATGACTCAAATGGAGCCATGCCAATGGTGAACTCATAGGAGTTGTTGTAGGCAAACTCCACCAGTGGAAGGTACTGCTCCCATCCTCCCTCAAAGTCAATGGTGCACATACGTAGCATGTCCTCCAACATCTGATTTGTGCGCTCGGTCTGCGGGTGGTACGCTGTACTCAACCTCAACTCCGTGCCCATGGCTTGCTAAAAACTCTCCCAAAACCGTGAAATGAATATCTTGTCTCGGTCCGACACGATATTTAAGGGCACACCGTGAAGTCTCACTATCTCTGCAATAAAGAGCTGAGCATACTGTCCCGCAGTGTAGTCTGTCCTTACGGGTAGAAAATGAGCGACTTTTGACAACCTGTCCACAATCACCCAGATGGAGTCGTGACCTCTCTGTGACGTAGGCAATCCCGTGATAAAGTCCATAGAGATGCTCTCCCACATCCACATCGGGACCTCTAATGGCTGTAGCAGTCCTGCCGGTCTCTGATGATCCACTTTTACGAGCTGACAAGTGGCGCATTTTGAGACAAACTCGGCAATATCTCTCTTCATCCCGCTCCACCAATACTGACGTCTCATGTCTTGGTACATTTTGTCCCCTTCGGGATGTACCGCGAACCGTGAGCCGTGCGACTCTGCCATCACCTCATGCCGCAATTCCTCCCCTTCTGGGACCACCAATCTCCCATTGAAGCGTAATCCCCCGTCTGAGCTAACGATATAGGATTCGGCTCCCTCTGCTAATAATCGAACTATCTGATCCTGACAGAACGAGTCATTTGCCTGTGCCTTCACTACCTTCGTGACAATCTGTGGTGTAACAGTCATCATAGACATGAATGATCGGGACACTGCATCCTGGTGTCCCAATTCCTTCCACTTGGCCTTCCACACATCTGCCACCTCATCTACCGGTCTACGGCTCAACGCGTCTGCCACCACGTTAGCCTTCCCCGGGTGATACTGGATATCGAACTGATAATCTTTCACGAATTCAAGCCACCTCCGTTGCCGCATATTCAACTCTTTCTGCGTGAATAGGTACTGTAGGGACTTGTGATCCGTGAACAATCGAAACTTCTCCCCCAACAGGTAGTGTCTCCAAATACGAAGGGCAAATACCACTGCCGCTAACTCCAAGTCGTGGGTAGGGTAATTCTTCTCGTGAGCCTTAAGCTTACGGGAAGCATAAGCTATGGCCTGACTCTCCTGCTGCAGTACACCTCCAAGTCCTTGCAAGGACGCATCGGTGTAAACAAGATACTCAACCCCCGGTCTCGGCAATGCTAACAGAGGTGCTGAGGTTAGCTTGTCTTTCAACTCATCAAATGCCAACTGACAGGCATCACTCCAAATGAACAGCACACCTTTTCGAGTAAGATGTGTCATGGGACCCGCTATCGTGGAGAAACCCCGAAAAACCTCCTGTAGTATCCTGCTAGGCCCAAGAAACTACGGATCTCTGTCGGTGTCGTGGGCTGTCCCCACTCCCTCACCGCGGATACCTTCCCCGGATCAACCGATATTCCCCGGTCGGAAATAATATGCCCCAAAAACTGAACCTCCTTCAGCCAAAACCCGCACTTCTCATATTTTGCATACAACTCATTCTGGCGCAGTGTCTGCAAAACTAGTCTCAAGTGCTCGGCATGCTCCTCCTCTGTCTGGGAGTAAACCAAAATATCATCGATGAAGACAATGACAAACTGGTCTAGGTAATCCCTGAACACCCTATTCATCAAGTCCATAAATGCTGCTGGAGCGTTGGTCAAACTAAATGGCATAACCCGAAACTCGTAGGAACCATATCTCGATAAGAACGCAGTCTTTGAGACGTCCTCCTCCCTGATACGCAACTGATGGTAACCAGATCGCAAATCAATCTTTGAGAAGTAAGAAGCTCCTCTCAACTGGTCAAATAGGTCATCGATTCGAGGCAACGGATACTTGTTCCGTATCGTGACCTTGTTTAACTCCCGGTAGTCCACACACAATCTCAGTGAACCATCTCTCTTCTTTACGAACAACACAGGGGCACCCCATGGTGAAGTACTCCTCCGTATAAACCCCTGACTCAACAACTGCTTAATCTGATCTCGTAGCTCTCACATCTCTGCAGGAGCCATACGGTATGGTGCGCGTGCTATGGTCTCGTACCTGGCAATAAGTCTATAACAAAGTCTATCTCACGACTGGGGGGTAATCCAGGTATATCCTGAAATACCTCGGCAAACTCTCTGACAATCGGGATCGAATCTAAAGGAATCACAACTACCTCAGAGGTATCCTCCTCTATGTAGTACAAATGAGTGGACGATCCTCCCTCGGGACGAGGCATTGCCACCAAAAACATCCCCTCCCGGGAATAGCAAAGATAATACTCCTACTGAAACAGTCAATCATGGCTCGGTACGCAACAAGCCAATCCATACCAATAATGGCATCATACTCGTTCATCTTTAATACTAACATATTTGCAGGTAATATCAATTTACCAATCTCTACTCCCACTCTACGGCATAAAAATGAACCATTTCCCCAGGGGTGAGTCTATCTACGTTACAGTGCTCAATAATGTGGTTAATAACCCTAAGGTCTTCGCATAATATGTAATTATAAAACAATTGAGTTATCCCAGTAACAAACAAAGTTCAACCCAAAAGTCTCGTGGATAGAAAACATACCCCAAATCGCGGGTGGTGCCTGTGGGGCGGCTGCCTGGTTGATATTTTAGATATGTCTGTACTGTAACTTCCCCTGCTGCACTGGAGCTATAGGAAAAGTTGTTAGGGCTAGTACTTGAGCTGGTGCTGGGAGGGCGGCGAGAAACATAGGCCTCTGCAACTCCTGTCGGACACCCTGTTGCTGTGGGGTCCTGCCCCTATCTGGACAATCCTGGCGTTTATGGCCATGTTTGCCACATATAAAACATCGGCCTTTGAAGTTACTCCCCTTCTGACCCTGCTGTTGACGGTGTCGGTCTTGCTGACTTGGGACCTTATTCCCCTTTCGAAATTGTTTCATCTTACCACGTTGTTGATTAGAACTGACTCGGTCTTGGGTAGTTTGTTGTCGAAATTTCGGGGTCTTCGCACATTTTTCAGCTTTATTCACATGCATCTGGCTAACCTCTCTAGGTCTTTTGCCTCTTTTAAGTTGTATGCTGCGCTCTTGGTATTGTAGAACTGCAGTGGTAACTGCTTGTGCCACGATACCTGCTAACTCAGCGGTTGATATTCTCTCTGGAGATACCTGAGGTGTGAGTCGATCTTGTCCGTTGACTCCCTTAACCGTTTTAGCTAGTTCTTCAGGACGGTCCATCTGAAAATTTAAGTAAATTTGGATGAGTTCATCATTCAAATAAACAAATCGCGGAAGTATGAATTCCCAATGTAGAGATTAATACAACATTCCTAGTATTAGGGCTCTATATCAAAGAAAGCTCAGCGGAAACATAATAAGCCGTTCAGATCCTAATGGACACTAGAACCTGATGCTCTGATACCACATGTGACACCCCGACTAATTAAATACCGGGTAGCTACTCCTTTATTAAATTAAATCAAACCGCCAAGTTGGTTCAGTTAATAGCATCACTGTCGAAAACATTTTTATTATTATTACTAATCACCTAGTATTTAAAAAGTAAGTTGCCAAATTTTAATTAAAGTCTGATTAACATGCAACAAGTGTAAAGAAGAATAAAAACA
Organism: Sambucus nigra; assembly: GCA_949130495.1. Classification (NCBI taxonomy): domain Eukaryota; kingdom Viridiplantae; phylum Streptophyta; class Magnoliopsida; order Dipsacales; family Adoxaceae; genus Sambucus; species Sambucus nigra. The sequence continues at coordinate 443,962,913 of OX422211.1, forward strand.
CCATTCACCATAATGAAGTAAATAGAATAACCGTCACATGATATAAATAAAACTGGAGGAAAAACTCCTCATAATACAATCCCATAACTGAAGTAAATAATGAAATACTGAATACTGAATGAATACATGCCAAAGTCTAAAACTGATATGGAAATGTATCTAATAGAATTTGGGCAACATGCCCTACAACTGAGGAATACTGAATACGGAATCCAAATGATATAAGCGTCTAAAAGCAAATCCCTGTACCTTCCACAAGCAGCTACAGCTCGTCATCAGAATGAGAATCCTATGCATGGTGACCTTGTGGCTGGGCACCTAAAAATGGTTTTACAAAAAGATAGATTTGAAAGCAAACCGGTCAGAGCCCGAATGTGGAGATATTTTGAAAACCTGCAAGTGCTTTAAAAACATTTAAAACAGTATATGCAAAGTACATGTTAGGACGTGCTCTCACATGATATACTCACCTCTCGTCTAACTGTGCACTCCTAACGTTCCTGTACCCATTCAAGTGTTATCTCATAACTATCTAAAGAGTTTCTAACACTACTACTCGGTTCACGTTTATTTACCAACCTTAACAATTGAATAGAGAGTTCTACGTTAATTCCCGGATTCCCAATCATTAACAAAACCATTTATTGATAAAAGTTCCCTTTTTATCTTTTCAAAACATTACCATAATTATACTCACAATTTAACATAGTAAATTCCTTCTCATATAACCGTATATTTTCACATCTTAATTATACAATACAAGCACCCAAGGCTAAGCTATGGTGCACACATACTCTGCTATCCATCCCGGTACATCACGTACATAAGGATTACAAATTCCGAATCTCTCAGGAATTGTTGGAATAAACACCACACACATAAATGGAGGCGAACATAATTCAACATATCCATGGTCACGTACATACCTACGCTCCATAGTCAGCGGGCTTATTAACTCACAAATAAGTCGTTCTCCTTGAACTATGTCCTCTAGGTACCAAACTAAATCCGGGCACACAAGGATTAGAAGGCCCTAAGCGAACGTAAACCTCCCGTGATAGCAAGTATGGTAGGTATGTCATACACATACAAATCATATACTAATCATTCACACATCTTAGATATCTCAATATTAATAAGGGTATATTCTACATCATTATACCATTATTCCCAATTCATATATTTTAAGTATCCCGGTAATATATAAATTAAGTAGTCGACACGTCTCACGTCGTGATTTCATAAACTTAAAACCTATCTCAATTAGACTATTAAGTTCCCATAATTCCCACATATACCATCTTTATACCTAAGGTCTTTACTTCTGCCCCAAACCTTGTTTCATCAAATTATTCGAATTTGTACTATTAACCCAAATATTATCTCACATAACGAATTTCATTAATTTAGAATAATTCCTCAAATTAAATTCCAATTAAAGTCCAATCTCATAATCATGCCTACTGGTCTTCCTTAAAGTTAATGGTAATCACAATGTCTCCAATAATATTATCCAAGGGTTATCATCATTAAGATTCAATTAAGGAAAAACTTTATTCATTCTGGGAAGGTCGATCGATCGATGATGGTCGATCGATCGACTGATGAATGTCGATCGATCGATTGCACAGGTATGGTTACGGACTGCTTCGTTTTGCAGTTACAGTTTCGACCCAAAACTCCATTTTTAAGCATGAAACTCCAAGATAAGGTTACTCTAACATTATACTAACATCCTACAACAGTATTAACATTCTAAGTCCCATAATTCATCATTTAAAAGCTTAGTTTAGATCAAAACTACATTAAAATAATTTCCAGAATTCTTCCATTCAAGAACATCATCAAACTTCTTCTAATTCCACTTTTAGATCATCAAGGTTCTGTTTAAAACATATAAATTCGTCCAGAATATACTACATGCAATTCCTACATAAATCATGGCCTTTAACTTTCAATTCATGGGTCTAATTTATCTCCAAAAATCAATTTCGAAAATTCCTAAACATGGGAACATATCTTGAATCAAAAGAGTTTAAATCACTTGCCTTAATTTATCTCAGAATTTGGTGTAGAATATTGAAGTTAGGTTGTCCTCCCTCTGTTTTTCTGCAGAATTCTCTTCCTTCTCTCTCTCTCTCAAGCTCTTCCCAAGGTTTCCTTCTCTCTCTCTCTCAAGCTTTTCTCAAGGTTGAAGATAATGGAGTATGGAGGTGTGTTATGGTTTTTTTGGAAGTTGGAATGAGATATCAACTTCTCCCGTAGCCCATAATGGCATATAGTGTGGTTAGTGGGTTAAGTGGGTTGAGGAAATAGTCAGATTATAATTTCTATTTTCGTCACTTTTTAATTCCCAAAAAAATGCAATTTACAAAAATACCCTTTATGATGCCGGTATGGCCCAAAAATACCCCGGGACCCAAACTAAACTTCCGGCTAGTGTTTTCTGACTATCTCGACCCTTCCGGACGCGTTGGCGCACTCAAAATGACCATACGGTTAATGGAACTAAAATTCACTTTTTAATTTAATGATAAAATACCATGACGTGGCGGTCACACGCGTCAAATAAAATTCCCAAATTGCCATATATCAATCTCGTGACAATTTCAATATTACAAATATTCATATAATGCCAAGTATACACATTGTACTAAAATACTAACTCACATCTCGTTAATATTTTTATCCGGATTAATTTTCAACTAATAACCATTTAATTCAATTAATCCCCAAAAATAAATATCATAGAAAATACGGGGTATTACACCATGTTACTCCGAGGAACTCATACCCTCTGAGGAACAGACCTCTCCGAGGAACTCATACACTCCGAGGAACATACCTCTCCGAGGAACTCTTGAATATCTGAAAGCTTAGGCGGTCCGAGCTACTCAGGCGGTCCGAGCTGCATCTCGAACAAAGCATTAATTGATAAATAACCAACAGTTTAACTGGTTCATTAAATGCTTATCATTTAGACGCACACACTTAAAGGGCATTAAATGTATTACCCTTTCATATGACAGCCTCAAGGCTATAAATACGTTGTACAATCCTCATTGTAAGGGGATCTGATCCTGAATCCAAACTTTGGGATCCATAACGGAATTTCTTGTAATCGAGAATTCCCCAAACACTCAGCAATAAAATAACAGTGGACGTAGGCCATTCTTATAAGGCTGAACCACTTTAAAATCTTTTATCTCATTTATTTATCTGTGATTGAATTATTAGAGTGATCTAATTTTTTACATCAACAGTCATGAAGTGCTATGCATCAGTTATGACAGTTTGTGTCTTTGAAGAAAAAAGAACAGCTCAAAAGGAGCAGGAATGGGAATAATGGCTATATTGGCAAAGATCTAATGTTCTAAGGTCAATAAGAAGTTCAAAGCAAGGATTTTGGAAATGTGAAACCATTCTATGGTCCAAATTCCCTTAGGGAAATGATAAGATGCCAAGAAATAATCAATACATTATTCATGGCTTTAGATTATTTAAATCACATTGGTTTTTGGGTAATTTTGGACCTACAAAAGTCCCAAAGTCTATCCCAATGGTGAAAAGGGTGCTAGAATGATTTGTAGTATAATATCCAAACGTGGCACAACAATTCAATGAAAAGCCAAAGAAGCCAAAGACAGTGAAGCCTCAGGAAGTGGACCCAGGTGTGTGGCATGTGGTGTAACCACCTAAGTAAAAATAAGGGAGCTGGAAGTGGTGATTTTTCATACCCCACAAAGGATGATCTAGAGAAAGTACATGGCTTAGTAAGAGGCCTCTGAGATTGTACATTTTAGTGGATCAAAGGATTTTGCCTCCTCATCATCAAAGAAAACCCAAGATTTCATTACAAACCAAAAGCAAATAATTCCTCTCTAGACCTATTGGTTAAAAGGCTAAAAGATCTGTAAAAAGCCTTGAGTGTGGATGGGGACAGTTCATCTAAAAACACTTGTTCTACTGAAGAAGAAAAGGAATAGATAATAGAGGTAAACTCCACATTCCTGAACAGGAGGTTGAGCAATAAAATTTCATCTAATTTAGATATCCTCCCAAAGAGATTTGAAGCTGAAGAAAGATAAGAGGTCCCTGTGATGGAGGTGGATGAAGAAGAGAAGTTAGAAGTAGACAAACTTAACTTATTATTATCTCCTCTAAATAGAAAATATGGGTTCAAAGAGCCTACTAAGAATATAATTAATCATGTCAAACCTTTGTTTATAAAAACTTTGACAAATATAATTTTATTTAACAAAATATTGGTAGATAATGATGCAACTGTTAATATGATGTCATGTTCCATGCTTCCTAAAATGAATAAATAAAGCACCAAACTAGTCCAAACTCAAATAATTATCCTAAGCTTTACTGGAGATCAAAAGTCGAACAAAGCTATAACCCCTTTTGACATTAAATTAAGCATAAGAAAATTAAAAACTGTCTTTTTCTTTATTGATGACAAACCATGCATTACATGGTAGGGATTGGATTCACTCTAACAAATTTATTCCTTCTTCTATGCATCAAAAAACTTCTTTTGATGAAAGACGATGAAATTATAGAATAGGAGGAAGTTGATCCATTGCCTTTTCACGCTAGATCCAATAATGTAGAGGCAGGGTTATACCAAGAGAATGTGGAACGAGTGAAGGTAGATGCTTTGGTTCCAGAAGCATCAGAGGGAGAGTTCTCAAATGAAACTTCAAATGAGTTAATTTTTTATCTGATGAGACCGACTTAAGAAAAAAAAAATAGTTGTTTTATTCGTTTAATGGATAATACATCCATTGATGTTGAGAAAGCCAATGAAATTTTGACCATGGTTTTGTATAAGTTCATATATTTAGAATCGTTCAGTAAAATTGGTGAAGAAAAGACCATTAATTGGGTTGATTATGTCTTCGAAGAAGATGTGGAAGATGAAAGTCTCAAGCTAATTGTGAGTTACCAATCTCGCCAATAGAATGTGAAGAGATTATGGTGAAACAGGATCCCTTGATTGTTTTTAATTTGGGAACTTGAGAGTTTATGCACGTAAAGGGGGTGACTGAGGGTGAAAAGTAGCACGTGTCAAATGTCGATCGTTGTTTTCTATTCACCACCTTAATACAAAAACTAAACTTATGACTACACCCAAAAAGGGAATATAGCGACCAAGTCCGGGCATCGAAAAATCCACAGAGACGAGTTGCTAGAATTTAATTGATTTAATACTCCTAAAATAAAAGTGTAAAAGATAATTGCTAACAAAATAAAAGATAAATAAAGGAAAAGATTATACTAGGCGAGCGTGTATTTAAACTAAATTAATAAAGAGAATAAAAACTATAGGTTGCGTCGGATATCCCTCACCCCGAGTTAATTAGTATAAAATGGTTCCATGGGCTCACTAGTTATTAAGATCGCGTCTCGTTTTGACGGTTAATTAAATCAAGAGTTGTCACACCCCTAAATTCGCATAAAAGTCTAATAATATTTTGGCGTCAACAAATATCCCGAAAATTACGCCCGCAAGTTCGTAAATACGGAGCATACATGATATACCCCATTAAATCATATAGGCGTAATAACTAGAACAACCCAATCGAAATAAACACGTAAAAATTCCATCACGAAAGCAAAGCAACCAAACCAACCCTAGGTGAGTTCAATCCAACACAACCTAGATTAATTTAGCCCCTAAATATATTAAATGACATTAAATAAAATGCAACTAATTAATTAAATCAACACTAAATAAATTAACTACAACAAATTAAACTAGGCTTGAATAATAAATAAAGCATGAAAAACTAGGGCACACAAAGCTTAACTAAGAGGAAGACAATGAAAAGTAAAGGGAAACTTACATTAATGGAGAAAATCCAACACAAATAAGGAGAGGGGTGGTCTCCACAATAAACCCCAAAATTTCTTCTCAAACCCTAACCTAAAAATTAAGTAAAATGAATCTCTCCCTAACAATAAACAAAGATGTTCTATTTATACTAAGTTGCCAAAAAAGAAATAAAGAAAAAGAGAAAAGAAAAGAAAAGAAAAGGGGATAAGTCTCTTACTTAACTAACAAAAGAAAAAGAAAAAAAGAAAATAAAATAAAATAAAATAAAAAATAAAAAGTGGGTAACAGGTAATCTCAAACAAAAGGCAAAACAGGGGACCGATCGACCGCGACAGAGGGAGAGGGCGCGCTATCTTTGTCATACTGCAAAAAAACAAAACTCGGTCGATCGCATGAAAGTGGTCGGTCAACCGGTCGCTGCTTGGACCACTAAAGCTGCTAAAATGGCCAAAACCCCCACAATCAATAACCAAGACCCGAGTTTAGTGACCTACAGAAATCGGGTATAGCTGAGAACCCGTAATCTTGTTTTGTGACCAGCAACATTTGTGTCCCAATCCGAGACCCACATCGTTGCCAACCATGGCAAAAAACCAAGAACCAATGCGTTGGTGGAAAGAAACCGAGCCAAAAATGAGACCTTGTGAAGCTCCATAAAAAATGGCCAAATCCATAGAAATACTAAAATGGGTACTCCAAAAACTTGAGCCAACTGACTCACAACTAGTTCCACAAGCGACCCAAGCTCCAATTTCGAACGAAAGACTCCAATTTAGAACGAAAGTAAAACCCGAGCACAAACCCGGGACAAAATCCATGTCATCATGGAAGCTTGCGGTAATTTTAGGAAGAAGGACATGGAGGCAATTTATAGAATTTTTAATGAATAAATAAGATAATAATATAATTAACTTATAATTCTTTCCCGATTAAAGGTCCGTCTTTCCTTCGTTCGGACTCCGATTCCAACAGCATTTGTGGCCACGCGAAGCTTGGCCCGAGGGCTAAAACTTTCGTGAATACTTCGGGCAAAAATTCTGAAGTGTGAAATTACCAAAATGCCCCTGAACGTGCGAATCACGATGACTTTATTGGAACGCGCCCAAACCTCACACTAAGCACTTTAATACCTATAATAGCTCAATTATACCTCAAATAACATGTTATCATGTAAAACGAAAGTTTTCTTATTACCGAGTATAATAATAGGCATTAAAGTACTCGAGGGGGCTAAAATACACAAGTTAAAAGCGTATAAAGTGCAATATTCGATACGAATCAGGGAGATTGCCCCAGAATGAAGGCAACGTTTGCTTTTAATTCAAATTTGGGGCAAAGTTAATCCCAACGTCTAAGTGAAAAAAAAGTGATTTATAAGTTGATTTAACTTAGCAATATATGTTCATTAAGCATATAAGATAAATCAAAATGCATAATAGTAGATCATGCACTTGAGATGAGTTTTTACATGAGGGAAAAATCCTTGTCGGAAAAATCTCGGGCTAAATTGACACCTTCTACTAAACAGACAAAGATTTACAAAAGGGAGAAATGACTTACAAACTTGAACCTCTCCTAGACTCGATAACGAATAACCTCCACTAGAGGTGTTTTCCATCTTCTAGATGGAAGATCAAGCACATACCACTCTTTGATCACTTTCCATATCACAAGTGTCAACTTCCATTGATAATGTCGCATTTGCACCAAAATAAGTTTCTTCACTTAAAGTTTAAAGAGAGAACTTTATTCTTTTATAGTTTGAGAAAACCTTTTGTCTTCCAAAATGGAACAAGTGAAAAGCCTCTAAGATATATCGAAATTCCTAGAATGTGAGAGCTCTAAAGGTTAAAAGAAGTTTAAGGGTGTTTGGCTAATCAAAACTCATATAGTAATTTTTTAAATATCAATTTTTTTTTAAAGTTTCTAAAGAAAAAGTTTTGCAAAATGTTTGGTCGATACTTAAGAGAAATAATCAAACTTAAAACAATTTAAACTTAGAATGTTATTAATTGATATCTCAAAAATTACAAAGAAGGTTTTTTCTATTAAGAAAATATCATTTCTTTAGCTTGATAAAACAATCAAAACCTTTCAAAAATTTCTTCGGAATAGAGCCTTCAAAGATTAAGGCAATACTCGAGATGCCACCTCTTAAACAAGTAAATAGTCTCTTGGGCATCCTACATTCGCTGATTCAGCTAGGTGGGGGGTTATAATGGGATATATCTTATTCCATCGTATGTGACATGCACGTTGACCCTCTTTTCGGGTCCACGAATGAAAGTGTGGTATGATTTTTTATGAATGAGGAGAGAGTGATTCAAATAGGAGTTTTGTATTTTAAAAATGCGGACACAAATTTCCAAACCATCCAACTCATTCTGAACCACACAAAAATAGGTTGCTTCTCCAAGGCAACAAAAGATGTGGCAGAAAAAGAGAATCTCATGTTTTACAATGCAATCTCTTGGGTCAGAATCACTTTCTACGCCAGATTTGATGTTGTCGCAGTAGTGTCTCTATAGCAAGATTTTTCATTATTGTGGAGAACTTGAGGCGATCTAGGTCATTCCATGATGCAAGAAAAAATTTGGAGTTAGAAAAAGGATACCAGCGATAGACGTTCGCTGCAGTGAGACAAGTAATTGTGGCAATATTGAGGCGAGGCAGGTTTCACCTTTGTACAGAGATTTTTATTCTTGGACAAAAGGCACTAGTGACAAGCTTTCGCTTCAGTGAGGCATATCGTCACTATGATGAAACTGCAGCGAGATAGGTCACTCCCTTCTCTAGAAAATTTGAACCAGTATTTTCCCTTTAAGGGTTTTGAACGTATTTTGGAAAAGTACATCAAATATGTTTATTTTCAACCAAGAACACTCATGATTAACTTACACACATAAAAATAAAATTTTAATGAACATGGTTTCTTTCTAAGAAAAGTATATTGCATAATGTATTTGTTCAAATAGTCCAAACAACTCACACACGAGTTTAAACAAATTATTTCCTTTTAAGAAATCTTAATTTAACTTATATCAAAACAATGGTGGGATGGCTAAATCATTCGAAGCCCGTTACCTTATCCTAAAGAAAAAATATCATTGGGTACAAGTATGAGGTAGATTTTTGGATGATGATGAAAAAGTTTGGTCTTGAGATCTTGAACTTGAAGCTTTTGGGGACGACTTAAATAACAACTCAAATATATTTTGGATTGGGATAAGACAATCTAATCCTATTAGAGCTAGTGAGTATACATGTGCTCTTACAATCTACCCCCTTTTCTATTTCGTGACACAACATATAAACAAAAAATTACAAATAAATGGATCAAATCTATCATTTATGACATGGTTAGCCCAGCCAAAGGCATTACAAAAATAGACACGACACAACCGTTTTTAACTCTTGGAACCTGTATTCCTGTCAAGACACTAGCAAAGACATCAAGATATCGATGCACAAATATTGATAAGATAATTAAAGTAATAAGATGAACATAAGATGTAAGCATGGTTCATCAAATTACTAAGGATCATATACTAAGTTTAACATATATCTCAATACTTTTATGTAATATATTAATCTTATCCTCTCTCTATCTTCTGTAAAATCCATTTTACATAAATTAGATCATAAGAATATGATAATAATTTCTATTCATCATCTTATCTCTCCCTTATGGAAATATTATCCCTCCGAGTTAAGTCTTTCCCCTTCTAAAGTGGTCTTATAGTCCACATTCCTTTCATAGGAATGAGAATGATTCTTCCCCCCTTTTGCCAGGGAATAGAAAAAGGCACAGTAAATATAATCAAGAAATAACATTATTAATATTATAATGATAAAGTCTATATAAAAGTGATTTTATAATAGATAATTAGAGGATTAATAATTAGTATGTTACTTTTGAATTGAGATGGAAGTTAAGCTAAGTTATTATAAAATATATATGTGGTAATAATATATAGGGCATTTAAAGATAACTCGATCAAAAGCATGAATAAATATATATGTCACAACAATCCTATTAATCTATGTATCTCATACAAACTCATTCTAATATAGCTCTTGTACTCGTCTTGTAATACTTGTGCCTAATATTTTATCCATTTTCAAGTAAATTTGTATTTATGAATGAATATTGAGATTTGACCATCATCGTGGCCTTCGTGCTAGTTGAATTGGAATTTTAATGGCTTAAAGTTTATTTAGTGGAAATTTGAAGTCGTTAGAATGAGGAGCATGTCATTCTAACGAGTCATTCAAGTGAATATCAAATGAACTTTTAACGACCGAAATAGTGTTCAATTTCCCTCGCTCTCTGGAATCTCAATGGAAGCCTACGTTCGAACGAAGTCCCTTATCGTTCGAACGAAAGGGGTTGTCATTCAAACGAGGTACTTTTCACGTCTCATTTTAACCCTAGAGTATGTCCTCGTTAGCACGTCTCTAGATGTTGTTTGAACGAATAGGGATCTCATTCGAATGAATAGTTTAAATGACCTGAGCTAAACTTGAACAATTCTTTAGTTTATAATATATTGTCAACATTATAGACCTTGGATCAATGAATGTCAACCTCTGGTGCTCCAGATCAAATAAAACATGTTTGGCATGCTTGGAATTTTTTTTTGCTTTTAGGGTTTGTTGATTATTTAATAGAGAGATGAACCTGGGCACTTACACGTATTTGAGTTATTAGCCATATCTTCTTTCTCTCTATAGTTACAAGACCACATACTCATTTTCAAGCTTTGTCCACCATAGCTAAACCAAACCTACACCATTTTCACCACATTTCTAAGCTTTATTATCCATCTACAAGCTTTACTAAGGTAGAATTTGGGTTTAGTGGAGCTAGTAGGAGCACTCAAAGGAGCTCTGGGCTATTTTAAAGGGCTTTGGGAGTATTTGAAGTCTAGAGCTTCCATCACCTTCATCCTTTTCTTGTCTTCTCTTCAAACCATAAGGTATGATTTTTCTCTCTATAAGATTTCGAGATTTCTAGCTATAAAATAAAATGTGTAGGATGCATGCTTGATAAGATTTAATGAAAAAATAAAGATATTTTCTCATATAATCAAGTCTTCGAGTTTTTAATAAGATAAAGCCTAAATGATTTTTAATGAATAAATTGTATTTTTACCTTGAAATATGGAAATAAAGTATGAATATATCTTTTTTACTTCATATTTGAGATTTCTAGGCTTGAAATCCTCCTTAATGTGTGTAGAAACATGTGGTATGCTAGTAGAAGACACTTTAGACGTGATAAATGATATTAAAATGGGTTTTATGAGGTGTTAATAAAGTGTGGAAAAAAACCCTAAATTTGTGTTATAAATATTGTTAACAATGAAAAAAAATATTTGAGGTTACATGTGATAATAGGGCAAGATAGTAGACAAGTTGATAAAATGGTGTTCAAATAATTAAATGTATTTTATGTAGTGACACATAAAATAATGAAGCGTGATTTTGGGCATAAAATCCTAAAAAGGTTGGTTTTGTAAGGAAATATTGAATTTTAGTGTTGTAATGACTTGAATATGTTTTTCATAAAGTGATGATGAATAAAGGGTAAAATGATAGTTTTTGACAAAATTGAGGGTCTTAGTGGTTGGACTTCCTCGTTAAACCTTATCAATTAGTTTTTGTGAAAGACGAATAAACCATATCAATTAGTTTTTGTGAAAAATAGATAAAGTAGATAAAATGGCACATTCATAAGATCAAAAGGTGTTATGGACCATAGATATGATAAAACGGTAAAATGATGATATAATGTGCACATTAGCAAAAATGTTATAACACATTAATATGAACTCGGATGACACCGGGAATAATTAAGAAGGGTTCGGAGCCTTAGGGTAAAAGGCCCAAAATCACTGGCCAGAGCATATGGTAGCATAACCTACGGTGTGGAGCCCGTTAAAGTATGCAGATATTGGAAGATTCTGAGGAAAAACAAAATCACATTGGTTGTGCTCGAAAATGTTAGTAAGACAACCTAATGAAATGGAATAAAAAAGGAAGACTAAAGAATAAAATATGGTTAATTAGTCTTTAGACCCGGTGAAAGGTGGTTTAAAATGGTTAATTGTGAGTATGAGCATGTCGCTCGAATGCATGCATGGTAGTTGCATTAATACTAGCTAAATTGTTAAATGTTTTCGGAACTGGTTAAAATACATGTTATACGTTTAGTACTTTGTAGAAAACGTATAGCTTAGTATTACCCACCCTGCTGAGAGTTCGCTCCCCCTTGCATTTTATGTAAAAAACCACACCCCCACCCCAGGTACCTCGAGTACTGATGCCAAGAAAGACGCGAGTAAGGCCCAGAGGGCAGTCAACATTGTTAGTGGCTCTGTAATTTCATTTAAATCATCTTTTCAAACATTGGTAATTTGGAACATTAAACATTTTATTCGGGTCTTTGGCTATGGTTTGTAATAATACAAAGATGATTATGGTTTATTTCTTATTTAACTAGCATTATGGCTTAAATCGAATTTTCATAAATAAACCTTGTAACTTAACTTAATCATTTAAAGTGGTCACTTATTTTCCTAACTTAAAATCGATAATTTTAGTCCTCATTAAATGGTGCAATTAAAGGGTTTTTCTTAAATAGTAAAATTGAAATTTTCCCCTCCCCCTTTTACTCCTTGATTTGGTATGGGTTGTACCAATGGTGACCTAAACTAGGATCGGGGCATTACAAATGGTATCAGAGCAATAGGATCCTTGAGTTTGACGGAGTGTTTACGCTTTCTTAGTACACTTTCCTTATACGTCTCCGTATAGTTAACGCTTTAGTTACTGTTCGGTTACGCAATCACTTTCAATTCGTATAATTGTGTATTAAACTTTCCTTTTTGTGTAGATGTCTCCACATCATGATATGGCTAGTGAATTAAGTAATAGAAAGCTTAGACACATGGAGTAATTCGTGCGCTAACTTCAAGAATCCCTCTCTAAATAACAAAGGGCCAACTGTAATGGAATAAATGAGAGTACTACATCCGTTTCCATCCTAAAGGAGTTCATGAGGTTACACCTACCCAACTTTAATGGAGCAGCTGGCCTCGATGCCGCAGAGGAGTGGATCGATGAAGTCACTCGAGTCATGGATATTATTGACGTGCGAGTTGGGAACAAAGTCAAGATAGCTACGTTCCAGCTCATAAAGCAAGCACAACACCAATGGATCACCTACTCTGCCATAATTACAGAGACCATAGATTGGGGTAGCTTTAGAGTTGTCTTTATCAATAGGTACTTTCCTCATGCATTTAAGAATGACAAGAATGATGAGTTCCTTTATCTGATACAGGTGATTGAGTACCTGGTTCAGTTTGAAAGCTTGTGTTAGTATGTTGATGCTATGAAAAGATATGAGACTGAGAAGATGAGGTTGTTTATTAAGGGCCTTAACCTGGGTATTCGACGGATCCTGGTAGGTATGAATCTGCCAAACTTCAGGTCTGGAGTGAAAAAATCTATTCGGTTGGAGCTAGATGCTGAGGAAGGCCAGGTCATCAGGTAAATGAAGAGGGAACCCAATGGTTCTTAGAGCGGCAGTCATAAAAAATCCAGGGTCGGGGCTCGAGGCTTATTTATGAAGCTAAATAATGTTATGGGGTTATTTCTTTATCCGCCAAATGCACTAACGATCAGTGCCCTATATCACCCACTTTGAGGACTTATTTTTCTTATGGCCCCCGTGGTCATTTCAAAAGAGATTGTCCATAACGATCTTCGAACAATCAATAGGGAAGTCAATAAACTATCAATTATGTGTCGGGCTGCAGTTCTAGTTACACAGCCCCACCCAACATCAATAGAAACCTGGGGTTCTCATCAGCCCATGAGGCATAGTGTGGACGGTTCACGTGTAAGTCAAATACAGAGTAGTTATGGGACAAGTCAGGTGTCTAGCAGCCAAAGCAGTAGGTTCAACCCTGGATGAGCATATTCCATGTCATAGTTTGTTACACCTTCTGGAGATTCATCCTTGATATAAAGGTATGATTCTTTTATACAATACATAGGTTAAGGTACTATTTGATTTTGGCGAAAAGAATTCTTTCGTTTCGAGTTACTTGGCATTCGGTTTGGGTCTAGAGATAGATCAGTCATCCTCCTATCTTCGTAGGACTTTCGGTTGGTGGGGATATAGTTCTCAATCAGGTATGCATATATGTGTGGTCATAAATGGAGACTATGTTTTGGAGTATGAATTGATCCTCATAGACATAGATGGGTTCAAGATGATTCTCAGTATCGATTGGATATTATGTTTCGATGCTACCATATAATTCCATTGACATAATGTTTTTGTATCCCTCCCAGATAGGTGTCACCATTATTTTAGTAGTGAACAGGACATTTATTACCCTTGCAAGTTCTCTATCGTGCGTGAGCAGAAATGGTACTTTGGTTGTTTAAGCAATATAGTGGCTCAATATGAGCCAGGTGATATGGTGTTAGACTACCCGATGGTGAGGGAGTTTCTCGAGGTCTTCCCAAATGATTTTCCTAGATTACCTCCACACCGAGATGTGAATTTCACCATAGAAGTGAATTAGATCATTTATCTTATCTTTATACCACCTCACATAATGGCTCCATTAAAATTTCATGAGTTAAGGGCTTAGTTGGAGGATTTGACCAACAAGGGATTCAATTTCCCTAATGTGTCCCCATGGGGATCCCCAGTCCTCCTTGCGAAGAAAAAGGGAAACACCCTAAGACTTTGCATCGACTACAAGAAGTTGAACAGGGTGACGATAAAGAACTATTTATTAGACTTTGCATCCATTGAAATATGCCCCGTATTGACTATTTATTAGACTAGTTGCGCGAGGTGGGCAGGTTTTCGAAGAATGACCTTCGGTTCGGATACCACCAATTTCACGTTATGGAGGAGGATATTCCTAAGATGACATTTCGAACTCGGTATGGGCACTATGAATTTCTAGTAATGCCTTTTGGTTTTACTAATGCCCTAGAAAAATTCATGGACTTGATGAACCGCGTTTATCACCCCTACTTGAATCGATTTGTGGTGATCTTTGTAGATGACATATTGGCCTATTAGGCATCTGATGTAAACCACGAGGAGAACCTCCATATGATATTGCAAGTGCTCGGGGAGAACTAGTTGTATCCCAAGTTTAGAAAATGCGAATGCTGAATGGAGGAGGTCAAGTTTCTTGGCCATGTGGTTTCCAGCGGGGGAATTTCTGTTGACCCCTATAAAGTGGATGCCCTCCTGAGATGGGATAGATCGATAATAGTCGCATCAGTGCATAGTTTCTTAGGTTTGGCTAGTTACTACCATAGACTTATGCAAGACTTATCGAGGGTCGTATTGCCCTTTACCATGTTGGCTCGGAAGGATGTACACTTTGAGTGGTAGAGAACTGTGAGTTGGCCTTTTAGGAGATAAAATTTAGGTTGACTTCTATCCCCATTCTTATCCTCCCAGAGCATGGCAGAGGTTACACCATGGATTGCGATGCTTCCAGGTCAGGGCTCGGTGCATTACTGATGAAGAATGGTTAAGTAGTCGCCTCTGCATTTCGTCAGTTGAAGGTGTATGAGAGAAACTACCTCACCCATGATTTGGAGCTCTCCACCATGGTATTTAAATTTAAGGCAAGATGTGTTATTTATGCAAGGAATGGTTGAGGTGTTTTCTGATCATAAGATCCTCTAGTACATCTTCATGCATCGTGATCTTAATCTCTGTCAGAGGAGATTGATGGAATTGATGGAGGATTATGACTTCTCATTAGCGTATCATCTCGGCAAGGACAATGTGGTGGACGATGCTCTTAGCAGAAAGTCTAGCCTCACCCTAGCAGCGATGAAGTGTCATCGGGTAAAAATGTTCGGCGAGTTGGAGAAGTTTGATCTGCATGTCCAACGAGGTTACGATTGGGTGTAATTTTGGGGTGTGATGGCTAGGCTACTTATTCAGCAGAAAGTTCTAGATTCCCAGACATATGATCCCAAGTTTGCCCAATAGTGTGACCCTATTTTGAATGGATAAGTGTTTGACACTCTTACCATGGATAAGGATGACGGGGTGAAACACAAGGGCGGGTTGATTTTCTCAATTATTGATAAACTTCATGATAAGGTGATGACGATGGCCCATCACTCACGCGTTATAAGAACCCGTGCAGAGATTTCTGGTGGTTTGGTATAAAGAGGGATATTGTGACATATGTGGATTAATGCTGAACTTATTAGCAAGTAAAGGCTAAGCATAAGAAACCAGCAGGACTATTGGAACCACTACCTGTGGCGGAATGGAAGTGGGAGCATATCATAATGGATTTTGTCACATCCTTACCACGGTTTGAGCATGGTCATGATGCGGTGTGGGTTATAGTAGATCGACTCACGAAATCTACACACTCTTTGCCATTTAGGGTCATGAACAGTGTGGCTAAGTTGGAGATGTCATATGTTCGGGAGATAATAAAACTTCATGGCATCTCGCTCTCAATCGTCTCGGACAGGGAACCCCTATTTGTGTCTTTATTTTGGAAGAAGTTCCAATAGGATTTAGGAACTGAGTTGAATATAAGTACAACATATTACCCCGAGATCGACGGGTAGTCATAACGAACCATCCAGATTTTAGAGGACATGCTAAGCATGTGCACTCGACTTTGATGGTAGTTTGGCGGAGAATCTGAATTTGGCAGAATTTTCCTATAACAACAATTGTTAGGAGAACATGAAGATGGCTCCCTATAAGGCCTTTTATGGGAGGCCATGTCGCTCGTCGTATGTTGGGCTGAGGTGGGTAAGAAGCACCACACCAATTTAAAATTGATTAGAAAAATGATGGGGAATGTTCGGGTAATTCAACAAAGAATCGTGACGCCACATAGACAGTAAAAGAATTACACAGATAATCATCAAATACCCTAGATTTTAGACTAGGTGACCATGTGATGTTGAAAGTTAGAGCGAGAACCGATAATCAATGATTCGTGCAGAAGGGGAAACTGGCCCTACGGTATATCAGTCCCTTTGATATCCTGGAGCGGATTGGGAATGTATTGTACCGCTTGGAGCTGCCTCCACAGTTGTCCCGAGTTCATAATGTGGTCCACGTCTATATGTTGAAGAAGTATCTTCAAGATCCCTAGCAAGTCATCAATTAGAACCTCATCGAGTAAGAATCAGATGCTACATTTCCAACAGGACCTATATCCATTTTGAACTAGGAGGATAGAGTCCTGCGAAACAAGGTCATTCCCTTGGTGAAGGTTCTTTGGGAGTTTTAGGCCATCAAAAGGGTGACTTGGGAATGCAAGACGAATATGCGGAAGAAATACCCGGAGCTCTTTCCCTAATCGATTGTTCTTAATTCGGGGACGAAATCTCCTAAGTTGGGGAGAATGTAATACCCATGCACGAGATCTTATCCCTTTCCATGTAAATTTGTATTTATAAATGAATATTGAGATTTAAACATCATCTTGGCCTTCGTGCTTGTCGAATTGTAATTTTTATGTCTTAAAGTTTATTTGGTGGAAATTTAAAGTCATTAAAATGAGGAGCATATCATTCAAACGAAGATCGAACGAACTTTAATGACGAAGATAATGGTCGATTTCCCTCTCTCACTGGAATCTCGTTGGAAGCCTATGTTCGAACAAAGTCCCTTGTCATTCAAACGAAAGGGGTTGTCATCCGAACGAGGTACTTTTCACGTATGATTTTAAACCTAGTTTTTTGTCTCATTAGCATCTTGTTAAATGTCGTTCGAACGAATAGGGATCTCGTTCGAACGATCAAAGTTGAACAAAAAAAATTCTGTAAATTTTTAATGTGTTGTCAACACCATAGCCCTTGGATCTATGAGTGTCAGCCTTTGGTGCTCCAAATC
Organism: Sambucus nigra; assembly: GCA_949130495.1. Classification (NCBI taxonomy): domain Eukaryota; kingdom Viridiplantae; phylum Streptophyta; class Magnoliopsida; order Dipsacales; family Adoxaceae; genus Sambucus; species Sambucus nigra. The sequence continues at coordinate 443,980,687 of OX422211.1, forward strand.
AAATAAAACGTGTTTGGCATGCTTGAAATTTGTTTTAAATAATTTCTTTTTGGGTTTGTGGGTTAAGAGAGAGATGGAGGTGGGTTCTTACACCCATTTCAGTTATCAACCATAATTTCCCTCTCTCTATAGATGCAAGATCGCACCCTCCTTCTCAAGATTTGTCCACCATAGCTACACCAAACCTCCACCTTTATACACCATTTTCACCCCATTTCCAATCTTTATTATCCCTCTACAAGTGTTGCTAAGGTAGAAGTTGGGTTGAGTGGATCTAATAAGAGCACTCAAAGGAGATTTGGGTTATTTTAAAGAGCTTTAGGAGTATTTGGAGTCTAGAGCTTCCATCATCTTCATACTTTCCTTGTCTCCCCTTCAAACATTAAGGTAGGGTTTTTCTCTCTCTAAGATTTCAAGGTTTCTAGCTATAAAAAAATGTGTAGGATGCATGTTAGATAAGATTTAATGCCAAAATAAAGATATTTTCTCATATAATCAAGTCTTACAAAAATGGAGTTTTTAAGAAAATAAAGCCTAAATGAGATTTTATGAATAAATGGTATTTTTATCTTAAAATATAGAAAGAAAGCATGAAAATGTAAACCCGTGATTTATATCTTATTTAGTTCACATTTGAGGATTTTTAGGCTTGAAACCCTCCTTAACATGAGTAGAAACATGTAGTAAGCTAGTAGAAGAAAATTTAGACTGACAAATGATATTAAAATGGACTTTATGAGGTATTAATAAAGTGTAGAAAAACATCCCTAAATCTGTTTTATAAATATTGTCAAGATGAAGAAAAATAATATTTGAGGTTACGCGTGATAATCGGGAAAGATAGTTGACATGTTGTTAAAATGGTTTTCAAATTATTAAATGTATTTGATGTATTGACACATAAAATAATGAAGTATGATTTTTGGACATGAAATCATAAAAGGATGGTTTTGTAAAGGAATGTTGAATTTTGGTACCGTAATAACTTGAATATGTTTTTCACAAAATTATGGTGAAGAAAGGGTAAAATGGTATTTTTTGACAAAATTGAGGGTCCTAGGGGTTAGACTTCGTCATTAGATCTTATCGGTTATTTTTGTCAAAAATGGATAAAGTAGATAAAATGGCACGTTCAAAAGATGAAATGGTGTTATGAACCGTAGAGACGCTAAAAATGGTGAAATGAAAGAATAATGTGGACATTAGCAAAGATGTTAAAAACATTAATATGGACTTGGATGACACCGAAAATAATTAAGAAAGTTCCAGAGCCCTGAGTTGAAAGACCAAAAATCACTTGCCAAAGAATATGATAGCATAGTCGGCGGTGTGGAGCCCGTTAAAGTATGCAAATATTGAAAGATTTCCAGAAAACATAATGAAAGTAGAATGACATTTGGTTGTGCTAAAAAATGTAAGTACGACAGTGTAATGAAATTGAATAAAAAAGGAAACTAAAGAATAATATATGGTTAATTAGTCTCTAGACACTGTGAAAGGTGGTTTAAAATGGTTAAGTGTGAGTATGAGCATATTACTCGGGTGCATTGCATTGTAGTTACATTAATAATAACTAAGTTGTTAAACACTTTTGGAATTGGTTAAAATACATGTTATATGTATATTCTTTTGTAGAAAATGTATATCTTAGTATTACCCACCCTGCTGAGCGTCGCTCACCCCTGTTTTTTATGTAAAACGCCCACCCCCACCCCAGGTACCTCGAGTACGCATGTCAAGAAGGATGCGGGTAAGGCCCAGAGGGCAGTCAACGTCGTTAATGGATCTGTAATTTCATTTTAATTATCTTTTCAAACATTGGTAATTTGGAACATTAAACATTTTATACGGGTCTTTGGCTATGGTTTGTAATAATAGAGGGATGATTATGGTTTATTTCTTATTTAATTAGCATTGTGGCGTAAATCAGATTTTCATACTTAAACCTTGTAATTTAAGTTAATCACTTAAAGTGGTCACTTCTTTTCCTAACTTCAAACCGGTATTTTAAGCCCTAATTCAATGATGCAATCAAAGGGTTTTTCTTAAATAGTAAAATTTGAACTTTCCCCTTCCCCCTTCCCCCTTCCCCCCTTCACTCCTTGATTTGGTAAGGGTTGACCCAACGGTGACCCAAATTCGAGTTGCGGCGTTACACATCTAGTATGAAAAATGTTTCAACGTCCTTCCTTATAACCAATTTCTGTTGAATTTGGTTCTTGTATTTCTTGACCACTTCATTTGTAGTGCGATGCTACAAAGAAATACAAGAACACAAAATTAAAAGAAACATAGCTACATGAAATGACTAGAAAACACAAGTTCGAAGATATGAAACATGCTTAGTGAGCATAATAATCACATTGAGTAATATGATATATGAATCATATGATATAAATATCATCATTCAGATATCATGTGGGATTTATGAGTACAAGAAGCACAAGAAGTTAATAGAAATGTTTTCACATGGAAATAATATAACTCGTGATAAGTTAACACTATATATTGATACCTAAAGATATTAAAAGGTAAGTATTTAATAAATAAGTTCACAAAATCCAATGGTGATGCATGGGTAACAACCACCAAAGATATATGGTATACTAAGAGATGTGTAATTCAAATCTTGCATCCTATCAAATAAGATCAAGACATGTGAGTACGTAAATCATTTGGACAAAGTAGCATGTTTATACTAATGGAAGAACTAAGATATCATCATATATAGAGAGTCTTATTCAAATATCAAAGTCAAAGTTAATACAATCTACAATAGAGCATGAATAAGTAACATCAAGTCCAAAGTCAATCGATGATTATAATCGTGCAAATATATATCAAAAAAAATTTATCACACAACAAAGGTGATATCCCTTAATAATGCATTTTGAAATAAATATTTTTTAAGAGCTATTCAAGTTATACTGTTGCGCTAAAGCAAGACTAAATCTAGCAACCAAGATGATAAAACTCACTCGGGAATTTTATCGAACACTTGGTGTGCGGAAAACACCCAAGACCTTGTTCTGAAAATGAACTAGTGTGAAAACTCCCAATCAAATCAACCAAGCATCAATGAAGTGACAATAAGAACATATAATCAACAAACAATCAAAGCAACAACAATTTACATGGTTCACCCAAGATTTGGGCTACATCCACAAATGGTAGGATATCTTCTTTTTATAGATAAATGGCTAGGAACCAATGGTTACACACACACACACATCACTTATCTCTCTCAAAAGTCAATCACTAACCAACCTCAAGAACTCACCTTACTCAAAGTAGCTCTCTATCTCTCTTTGCCTTTGATCAGCTCTAAAATATGCCCCTCTTGTCCTCTCTCCCAAAACCTAGAAATAACACTTGTATTTATAGGTTTGAGCTAAAATGGCAAATTTATAAATAAAGCAAAAACTGAAAAAAATATTCAGCAAAAAAGGAGGCCTCTGCCTCAATCTCATTTCTGCCCCAAACATCGTAGGAGAGCCAAAACCAACAAACTCCACCTTGACGATCCTGACGATCCAACCAATCTCTAGAATGCTGAAATTGAATCCGCTTGAAGACCGTCCCACCATCTACCAAGCTAATGAGATTCCCCCAGGTGATCCTCACTATCCAACCGAACTCGGAATACAAACATAAAATTTTCTCGAAGATCATCCCGACATCTAACTAGCCAATACGCTCCACCCGATACTATGCCACCCCAAACTTCAACCATGAAGTGAGATACCGCAAGTCTTCACTCCCAGACTCCAAACGACTCCACCCGCCGAGGAACCAAGTTCAAAACTAAGAACTCTCCATCTCATGCATCTGAATGCTTCCCATGTAACCATACGGTGAATCTCGCTCCTCATGTAACTCGGTGAGTACACCCCCACACAATAAATATAGCATACACCCTCATTACACGAAACATTCAAATACATCAACACCATCTTCCACCTTGAGAAATAACCACGGATGAGAGGAAAAATTCCTCACCTCCCACACCCTCCAAATCTCACCCTCGAAAGATATACCAAGTCTTTGTCAAGAAATAATCCCGTTTGCTAATGCTCACAAACGATAACTCATCAGCATTCCTTGAATTAGATACACACACCTCGAATCCATCACAGTCCTATACCTCCTCGATTCCAATCGGCCAATGCATGTGTGCAACTAAACCGAGTCAACATCACCTTGTTGGCCTCGGTGGAGGAATTCGATCCATCCCCTCCACTAGTAGGTATTATCCCATCACTACCATATACTCTCGGAAAGCTAGCACCCAATGTCTCCATTTTGTTCACAAACGAGACATGCCTTTAACGTTCGATCACTTGTGCACATCGCTTCCCCGTCTTCTTTGAAGTATGATTTAGACGATACAACCCCTCTCTCTCCTCTCCCCTCGCTAGGACCATACAACCGCGTGCGAATTTCAAGACTCCACCCACCACCGACACCCGACAAGCCTTAGAATCCAAACGGCTAATGGATATCAAATTCTTTCGCAACTTTGAGACATAGGCCACACCACCCAAAGTGCGCTCCACCCCATCGAACATATTGAGTTTCACAATCCCGACACCCTCAACGACAACCTTCTCTCCGATAGCCAAATACATGGAACCTTTTCCATTTTTTGTGAAAGTCTCAAAATATTCCCTCTTGGAGCAAATGTGATCCGACGATCCCGAATCTAATATCCAATCATCTTGGGAAAGAGAGTTAACCTTGGAGATTGTGAGAAGTTCTCCAAGTTCATCATCATAATTCGCACTCTCTACCGTTGCCATCTCGGAATCAACATTTCCCTTAACCTTGTCGTTCCACAAAGGACATTCTCTAATCATATGACCCCATTCCCGGCACTTATAGCATTTCGGCCCTTTAACACCAACACCCCTCAATCTAGACCTACTATCGTCATTAAATCCCCGATTAGAGTTCCTCCCGCCATTTTGCCCACCTTCGTCTCTCGCCGTAAGGTCTTGATTATGAGAATACCCGTCACCTCCACCTTCCTTCTTTCTCATCATGACATGAGATTGAATATCTTGCACAACCTCGTTGCACCGGAGCATAGACTTCCCAAACATGAGAGTGGTCACAAAATGCTCGTATGAATCGGGTAATGATGCAAGAAACAACAAAGCTCGATCCTCATCAATGAATTGAACGTCTATTCGGTTCAAATCATTTATCAAGGCATTAAAAATGTTGATATGCTTCATCATATCCTCACCCTCCTTCATCTCAAGCTTGAAGAGTTTCTTCTTGAGGAATAATTTATTTGACAACGACTTTCCCAAATAAATCTCTTCTAGCTTATCCCACGTGCCTTTATTCGTGGTCTCCTCTATCACGTTATTCAACACATCATCCGTGATAAGCATCTCAATACACAAAGCTGCTCTTTGATCAATGTCAATCCACTCGGCATCGGTCATGACTACCGGTCGTCCTTCTACCCCCAATAATGCTAATTGCAACCTCTGTTGGATAAGAACGCCTCCCATTCGTCTTTGCCATAACCCAAAATTGATCTTCCCATCAAAAGCCTTCATGTCCATCTTCATTGAGCCACTAGATCCATAACTTGGATCCCATCTCTTATAGCCTCCGCTCGTAGAGGTTGATTCTCGAGTACTCTCCACATTTTCCGTCATTTGGAACAAAAACAAAAGCTATGCCAAAATTGCCAAAATTGATTCAACCTCGAACCAAAATACCGGGCAAATAATGCAACCAAAGATCTGATACCACTTGTTGCGCTAAAGCAAGACTATCTCTAGCGACCAAGATGATAAAACTCACTCGGGAATTTTATCAAACACTTGGTGTGCAAAAAACACCCAAGACCTTGTTTCGAAAATGAACTAGTGTGCAAACTCCCAATCAAATCAACCAAGCATCAATGAAGTGACAATAAGGAGATACAAGCAACAAACAATCAAAGCAACAATAATTTACGTGGTTCACCCAAGCTTTAGGCTACATCCACAAATGGTAGGATATCTTCTTTTATAGATAAATGGCTAGGAACCAATGGTTACACACACACCTCACTTATCTCTCTCAAAAGTCAATCACTAACCAACCTCAAGAACTCACCTTTCTCAAAGTAGCTCTCTATCTTTCTTTGCCTTTGATCAGCTCTAAAATATGCCCCTCTTATCCTCTCTCCCAAAACCTAGAAATAACACTTGTATTTATAGGTTTGAGCCAAAATGGCAAATTTGTAAATAAACCAAAAATTGAAAAAAACATTCAGCAAAAAAGGAGACATCTGCCTCAATCTCATTTCTGCCCCAAACATCGTAGGAGAGCCAAAACCAACATATACTACACGAGGAAAGAGAATAAAATGCAAATCGAGTTTTTAGCATCTTATCTCAAATCAAGGGTTTTACATGGTATAACCAACATTTATGAAATAAGAGAACAACACCAAGACTCGTTTTTGATAAGTGAAATTATAAGAATTATTATCACACTTACCAAGGTTCGAGAGCTATGTCCAATGTTCATAATCAAGAAAATATTATCCATAAAAGGATAATAACATCATGAGAGTTTTAACCAAGAACATAAAATTATCTCAAATTTATAAAACAAAAATAAAATGAACACCATTGAGAGAAAGGTCCAAGATCAAGTTCAATTAAGATAACGAATCATAAAACAAGGGATGCCAAGCTTTGATTTAACTGAAATCTCAAAACCCTATTTATGATCATTTTCAACTACCACTTTTTTCCCCTCAAATTAGCAATTTGGTTAAAACTTTTTTGTCTTATATCTTTGGTGTTACCCAATTTAAGATGAAAATATTTGAGACATTACTATGTTCAAATTATTTTGCGTGTGGAGGCTTTCACCTATTCATTATTAATATGGAAAATTATTTTCAGGTTTCAAAGGTAGCATCATCCGATCAAAGTTGTAGCCCTAACCACATCTTCACTCACAATTTTTTAAGATATTTCATAAGCTTTTTCAACTTCTCCAAATTATGGTAAAAAAATCCTCACATACACATATAGGAGTTAGATACTCCTTCATAAATCTTGAATCTTTGAATGCTTTGTAAAAGATTTAAAATCTATAGCATTCATCATAAAATGACATGAAGTCAATGTGTAGTGTGATGTAAATTGCAATAAAATATGATAATGTATTATCAATGTATAAGATTTCACAAAGTTTATAAAACTTAAAATAAAATAAAATTCATCTCATGAAGCCCATCTCATATTCCTAAACAAATTAAAAAATGATCAAATAAGCCATTTTGATATACTAAACTATGCCATGGAGTATATCAACTAAAAAGTAAAAATATGATTATATGAAAAAATATCTTTTTAACATTTTTCAATAAAAGATATGTATAACCACAAATGTAAGGGGTAAAAAGGCTCTGATACCGCTTTTTTATCGCATATGAACACGCCCGATAAGGATAGTCACAATCAAAAATTCTATTTCGTATTTTTTTTTAATTTTAAAACCCAAAGCACACAAATTCAATAATAGAAAATTTTAATTTTCGATTAAATTAGATTTGCATAAGCTAAATGATCCAATCACAGAAATTAAACTAAGCATGCAATCCAACACGGTAAATAAGAAAAAATCATTTTTCATAATAAACTTATTTTTAGCACTTTAGTAAGTTTTACAAGACTATTGACTTACAGACTACTTGATACACCAACAAGTATAACACGCAGTTTCTTCAAAATCTCTAGAGAAAATAGCTCAATCCAGAGTCGTTCACAAGTGGCGGTTCACCCTCGGTATCCACTAATTTAGTCTTTATCCTTATTTAGCCTTTTTTCTCAGTCCTGATCCCTCGAGTCATAAGTTCAGTTGTAGAGATGATCTTTCCACAAAGATATATGCAAGATACAAAACATTCTAGGGTTTCAAAACGATTCACAAAAACTATTTGAGGATGTAAAGTTGTAAATCAAAAGTGTTTTATAAACATAAAACTTGAAATTTTTTGTAATAGATATGTAGGAAACGTTTTGGTAAAAGTCTTACAAAATTTGGAGTCAAAACAGGTATTTATAGACCTGACGTGAAATTCAAGGCGACGAATTCATTCGAACGAAAATAGAAATCGTTCGAACAAGATTGTCATTTCATTGAACGAAAATTACAGTTTTTCTGAATGAGACAGTAATCTCGTTACAACCACCTTCTAACGAGATTCTAATGAATTCAAACATTATGACCTTATTAGATGTTTGGTCGATGTAGAGATCCAACGACCTTTAAATGAAAAAGTGATTTCGTCCGAATGAGATAGACATCTCGTTTGAACGTGGTTAAAAAAATTATTTTTAAAACTAAAAAATCAAGACTCGATTTTTTTATAAAAAATAACATCATAAAATAAAATTATGAATAATTATGAACTCCTAAAAGTCTTATAGCTTCATGAGATGTAGAGGAGTCTTGAACTTGGAGATGTTGGAGTTCAGTTCGACGTGTCGGTGTGCGTCGGTTTGTAACGGAATATGCCAAATATGCCAAAGTAGAAATAAATACAAATAATTAGTCTAAGCTATAGTATTTGAGTTTATGAATCGACACCTTTGCCTATTCCGGTACAAAACTAACCGAAATCCAAATTACAATAATTACCCCTCTATGAGAACAAATTCGAATACCCTTTCCAAACCCTAGAAAGTGTAGGACATAGAGAAACTGTCTTCAATATCATCTTGATCTTCCCTTGGGCCACTTTGTCTGGATCCAGTGTATGTTCTTCCTCTTGGACACCTACACATATGAAGCAAAGAAAATACCGTGATGCATAGAGTTTGAAATAAAAACTCTCCCATGAAACAATCTCATCATCAAATCAAATATCCCTCGCAATTTGTTTTCCCCCTTTTTGATCTGAAATGGACAAAGGAGTAGAATCTAAACATGAAGTCTAAAGCATCACATATATAAGAAGTAAGATATCATCACAAAGATACGTAAACAATGCACATGTAATGATAATCTCAAAGGCTTCACCAACTATTTTGAAAATTTACAAATTTTGTTAAGTATAAATGGTACAAATATAACATGACAACTCAAGCATAAATAATCCAAACTATGATCAAGTATGTGACAATCACGACTAAATGTAAACCGCAAAGAGTTAAAACCCGATATCGTATATACAATATACAAAATATATCAAAGAAAACTCTCCACAAATATATAGGTATAAACCACCATAAAACTAGACACAAAACACATAAGCTTTACACACTAGCGTAGTATCGATGTGTCTAAACATGTGGGAGAGAATGAGTTGGCGTGAACTAGATACCAATAAATTGTGACCCAAACACTTAAATATGTTCAAGAAGTTCTAATTGACCACAAAACTTTATCAAATTAAGCTTTATCCTTAAGTGATAAGATAAATTGAAATTAATGAACAAATAAGCACAATGCAAAAAAGCCTAGAATATTGATGATTCTACAAATCATTGGCGTCATGACAAAATAAACATAACTAGGATTCATTATGTGAACCCATTGATCTTCAACTAAACACCCTAAAAAGATAAACATATATCTTATTTTGTTTTGTTTTGTTTTCTCAATTCTTTTGATGTCATTTCATTTTGAAAGATCAAACACTAAACTAAGTTGGCCCCTTTTTGACAATTTTTATGATTTTATTGCTTTTAATATTTTATTGGGTTCCTGCCAATAGTGGCTTTCTCGCAAAGGAGATTTTCTCCTTTGGTATACCTTTCCTGTGCACCCTCATATTTTTTTAATACTAATCAAACATTCTCACGAGCAACGGTTCTAAAATGCATATATCCCACTGTAGTCAGAAAAATATGTTAATGACAATATTGATGGGAGAACATCTCATAAAGCTCAAATATACTTGTGAAGTTAATGTTCAAAAAGCTCGTGCTTGTGTGTGCGAAGGCATATGCAAAGTCAAATCCATAAAGTAATTCAAGTTTTAAACAACTCCATGAAAACACGATTAACAACAATTTAAGTATCTGTAATCATAACAAAATGTCCTAGACACATGGAAAGTACGGAGTGAATTGGATTAAAACACACCAATATGCCAATCCAAATAAGTAAAACTAAAATACACAAAAACCAAAATCTTTTTTAGTTTTTCTAAAAAAATTTAATATGAAAAAAACTCTAACTCAAACGACAAATAAAATCTTTTTGTATTTTTCGAATATGAGTTAATAAAAGAAAAATAAGATACAAAAGATACGCATATCATAACACAACATATATCATGAATCACAACTAAAGTATGACAAATAAAATCATGCAAGGAATCACCCATAAGATATAACATGTGAAGGATAATGTGCAAGCATGCGAGAATCAACTAATCTAACACCTAGCACCTCCAAAAGGAATTTCCTAACCCAAATAAATGTATACTTAATGCGTCCGATTTAAGGAACCAAAGGAACACTAAACTCAAACTTCCTAGGATCTCTTATAAGATCATAATAAAAATGCCTAAGGTGATAATTCCTACTGCAATGAGAACATGTGCAAACACAAGGAACGTTACATATGTGTTGACCTTTTCTAATGTCCTTGGATGCGATTGACCTATAAAACAAACAATAGTTTTGGCTTTAGCAATGAAATCATTAGAAATATAGGAGCTAGTACCATTACTACCAAAACTACTCGAGTCTTTTAAATCATCTTTTAACTTTAAAATTTTAGACTCAAGAAAAGAATTAGACTCTTCAAGTTTTTGGGGATTTCTTCTTTAAATATTAATCATTCCTAGAAGGTTATCTTGCTCCTTTCAATGTAAGCAAACTTATCCCTAAGAGTATTCTCATATGCCCTTAATTTAATAATCAATTTATCATTATCCTCACCTGCTCAATTACAAACCCTACAAATTTTAAAGTCTTCTAATGCTTTCTCTAAAAACGATCTCTATCATCTCTCTCTTTCTTAGATAATTCTTTATTCTAAAATCATAGTCCATGTCCATAAGCTTATCATGAAAGAAATCCCTTTGCGTTTTAAAAGTTTGTAAAAGTCCTAAAATAGCTTCAAAATGAATTTTTTTCTTTTTCAAGAATTTTAATTCGTTTTGCACACTTAAAATTCAAACGAGATATATTTTCATTTTAGTTATCCATTGGGAGCAAAACAAACAAATAACACAAGAGAGATGAATAAACAATCACCCTAAATAGCATCAAATAAGGATCTACACAATAAAAAGTGCAACCCGCTCTGATACTACTTTCAAGGGGTAAAAATGCTCTGATACCACTATGTTCGCTCATATGAACACGCCCAGCAAGGATGGTCACAATAAAAAATTCAATTTTTTATTTTTTAAATTTTAAAACCCAAAGCATACAAATTCAGTTTTAGCAAATTTTAATTTTCGATTGAGTTAGATTTGCATAAGCTAAATTATCAAATCACATAAATTAAACTAAAAATGCAATTAAACACGACAAATAAGGAAAAATCCTTTTTAAGGACAAAACCTATTTTTTAGTACTTTCGAAAGTTTTACAAGACTATCGACTTACAGACTAATTAATACACCTACAAGTACAATATGTAGTATCTTAAAAAACTTCAAAGAAAACGGCTCAGTCCAAAGTCGTCCACATTTGGCGATCCACCCACGATATGCAGCGATTCAGTCTTCAACCTTCGTCAGGCTTATTTCTCAGACGTGATCCCTCGGACCATAAGTCCAACTGTAGATATGATTTCTCCACAAAGATGTATACAAGATACAAAACTTTCTGGGGATGTAAACTATTTGTGGATGTACTTTCAAAATATATACAAGATACAAAACTTTCAAACTATTTGGTATTCTTTTTTTTTCTCTCCAAAAAATCCAAAATCTTTTTTCTATTTTTATTTCTTTTGTTGTTTTAATGGGTTAAAGAAATAGGTTATTATTTGGAAAAAACAACAAAAGAAATAAAAAAGAAAAAAAGATTTTGGGTTTTTTTTAGAAGAAAAAAAAAAGCTTAAGTGTATTTTTAAAAAAAATTTGAATTTGTTAAAAAAAGAAATATAAAAAAACAGAACTAAACTAAAGACTTCACAAGTAAATATTATTAAATTGATGAGAAGGTTTAAAAATATAATACATCTGTTGGAAGATGAGAGAGAGCAAATATTTGTTGTCCGTAATTGTTGCCGTAACGGTTTAAAGTGAGAGAGAGAATGGGTCAAAAATGAAAAAGGGTTGCAAATGTTAAGAGGTTAACTTTGATTACGTGGGACCACATAAGAGAGAGAATGGTTTTAGTTTTGTTTTGTTTTGACATTTCTAGGAATGACTTTTCAAAAAAATCTAACTTTGTCATCTTTTTTTTAGGAGTCATTACACGGACCCCATTTTGTATTCCCATTTTGTATTCTCATTTTGTATCTTATAACAAGATAAGACAATAACAAGTTATCTAATAACATAATATAATTTTGGTGTCTCTTTGGAGAGAATTGACACATGTCTTTCATTAAATGTTGATTGCTCTGAGCATTTAATGTATTGTGTTCAAGGTTTAACTCCAATGCCACGTTTTCAAGTTTCTTAGAATCCCGAGTCTTTTCATTTCCCAACTCTTCCAATTCCAATCCCCGATATTCTTATTCCCCTCTCTCCCCAACATATTTCTTACCTAACCTGTTCACTCTCTACATCACTTCAATTCCAATTTCTCTCCCAAATGTAAGTTTCTTTCTTTTTCTAAATTTTGTCTCTTATTCTCTTATTATATCTCTTCCAGGTTCACTCTCTCTTTCACAACTAAGATTCTCCATGATTCATTTATGTAAGTGATGGGTCATATCACAACCATTCGTAGAGTTAATTCAGTCCTCTTGAATCTTGGTTGACTGGGAGAGAGTATGAAGGCTTAGGATGGCGGTTAATGGCAGTTGGATCACTCCATTTAGCCTCCGTTTGGTTCGAATTCTTTGACATTTGGGCTCTCCGTCTTGCTGTCTTCTCTAAATCCCTCCTGACTCAATATCATGGGAGGACATTTGGGATTATTTCATTTGAAACATGTTGTCTAATTTGATTCTTTTGGGTGATCCCATTATCTTTGATTTGCATCTGTTGAATTGTACTACAAAAATGTGCAGAACGTATAGAACTCTCAAATCTAAACCTGAGTCAGTAGTTATCAAAATAGGGTTTTTTCTTTGTATTTTTTTCTTCTTACTTTGGTTTATGAATGAGGCTTTTATGGTTTGCTTTCTTCAAACTGAAATATGAGAATGTGTTTTTTTATTGCTTTCTTCAGTGACGACGATAACAGGAAGAGAAGTAGCCCCCATCACTTCCTCTCTGTCCAGTGGTAATCCGGATGCCTTAAGCAGGTAATGTAAATCTATACTTTAGTTGATTAGATGACTCAAGTAATGATGTATGGTTTTAGATTTCAATCCTTTTTTATTTAGCATTTTTGTCCACGAACATAAGGCTGTGGTAAAAAAAAAAGATCTGCTGCAGATTTTCAAATGACTATCAGATATGTAGATCGGGTATAGCTAGACTTAGGGTGTCCTGTTGGGTTTTCGCAACTTTATTGGGTTTTCTCTACAAGGTAACCTTGCACAATTTGTTTCAAAACTCTTCTCGAAAATGGATCAAGATCACTCCATATCTAAACTCATTCCACCTACGAATCTGCTGGTAGTCCCATGACTCTGCATATCTAAACATAGTATATGAAGGTAGGGGACCAACAAAGCTTTGCATTCAAAATTTTACACACACAGTAGATGCAACACAATTCAAATTTGTGTATGGTATTTATCAATATAGTTTTGCATTGATTAGAAGAAATATAGCATTGCCTTGATTATTTTAGTTGGCAATAGTTTTCAGATTTTCTTATTGACAAGTGAGGTTTCATTCATATGCTGTGTTTTTAAAATAGAGTTGGATTTTTCTTTTTTTCTTATTTTTAGGTATTCTCATTATTAGTGAGAAAAAATGGAACCTATAGAGCCAACCATTGGGAATCTAGAGCTCAGAACATGGGTTTGCTATTGGAATGATAAGATGCAATCCTTTTGTTTGTAACCTCTCAATAGTAAGGTGAAAGCCCAAACTTATTTATTTTTCTAAATATATACAAGTTGTTTTTAGGGTAGTACTTTTGAGGTCATTGAGTTATACATGAATGGTTAAATTAACTCAATTAGCAGGCCTTTTATTTTTATTCATAGGTGAATGTTTTCATTGATAATTACACGCGTTAATAGGATTTATAGGTTATTGGTTTTGAAATGAACAACCTTATCAATATTACTGGGAAAAAAGAATGAGAAAATTTTGGTGGTTTAGGTTACTGCCACAGTGGTGTGGTACTTTTTTTTTATGGATTTTCATCAATAGAATACTAGGTCTGCAAATAAGGAGTTTTGCAAATGTGAATGTGCATCTCAATGTTCCCCTTTACTTATGGTTGTAGTAATCACATGCCTTATATTATTTTATATTACTAAAACTCTAGTCCTATTTTTTATTTTGTTACATTGAGTTTGACCCTTAACGTATACATGTGATGAACTTTGACAGAAATTATAATATATTTCTCTTTATAATATTATGCTTTTGCCCCATTCTTTATAGGGGGTTGAACATTAGTACTTTAAAATTTTGACTACATTGTGTGGAAAATCAAGAATTATAAAGCACCCGCGCATTGCGCGGGGCTGTAAACTAGTATTATATATTCTGACAGGCGCACAATAATAAGATATAAACATTTAAAGTAGAGGGTATGGATGAAGGTACACAATGGAGTACACATAATTTTATTAATTTTTTAGAAGACCCGTTCATATATCCGTCTGTGGTACTCACTAGAGATCGTCTCTCTCTCTCTCTGAGAGAGAGAGAGAGAGAGAGAGAGAGAGAGAGAGAGAGAGAGAAAGGCTCCTGCAAACACTAAGTTTGCACAGTGCTGACGCACACCAATTTTTTTAAAGTACTAAAAAAAATAGTTTTGAGTTGATTTTTTATGTGATATTTAAACATTTAAATGAGCCCATGTAAAAAAATCAGTTCAAAAAAACTTTTTTTGCTATTTTTAAAAAATCGGTCAAACTTTCGCAGCTTTTAAAGTGCTTAAAAGTAGCGAAAGTTTGACCGATTTTTTAAAAATAGCAAAAAAAGTTTTCTTCAGCTAATTTTTTTTACACGGCTCCATTGAAATGTTTAAATATCACAAAAAAAAAATCAATTCAAAATTATTTTTTTTACTATTTTTAAAAAATGATGTACAAACTTAGTGTGCACATAAATCTGACTATAATATATATATATATATATATATATATATATTCCTCTATTCCCACTCCAAATTAACATTCCCCTACTCCACTTTAACGTGAAAAGACTTTAATAGCCTCAAAATTCATTCACTTAATCCAAAACTCATAACTTTCTCTCTTTTGATCCAAAAAGGAGAAAAAAACCCATTTCATCTGTTTTTTATTTGTCTAAAAACTGTTTTCTAATAAAATTATATTTTTACAAAAAAAAATTAATTTTAAAAAAAACTCTACAGTTTTTTCTCTTTATAACAAATAGTTAAACAAAGTTTTTTTAATTATAAAAAAGAGTTATATATATATATTTGAAAAAAAATAGTTTTTTAAAGATAAAACCAACGTTTCGTTCGTTTTAATAAAAAAAATAATAATATGTTTTTATATATATAATGTACAATTTGTTTTTTCCATAAAACAATTGTTTTTGTAAAATACAATTAAAATATTGTAGACTTTTTTTTTCAATACACTAATATATACATATACTATTGTGCATTAATGTCTTTAAGGATTAAAAAAAAAGAAAATAGTTTTTTATTTAAAAAAAGCTACAGTTTTTTCTTTTTATAAAAAAACAGTTAATTTTTGAAAACACTCAAAACTGTTTTGAAAAGTTTATTTAAAACACTCAAAACCATTTTGAATATAAAAAATGTTTATTTAAAAAAAATGGTTTAAAAAAAAGTTGTATAAAAAATTGTTTCAACTTTATATAATCGTTTTAAAAAGTAAAAAAAATTATTTTCACTGTTATATAGGCGGTTAGAGCACATATACATACCGCTGGCGTGAACCATTTTTTCATATATATTGGTCCGTGCCAGCGGTCTGACTGCCTATGCATACTGCTGACGCGGACCATTTTTTTTATATATAAACAACAGTTCATTGTTTTTAACAACGGATATAATTTTTTTACTTTTAAAAACGGTTATATAAAGTTGAAACAATTTTTATACAAATATCTTTTTTAAAGATTTTTTTTCAATAAACATTTTTTGTATTCAAAATGGTTTTGAGTGTTTTTAAAAATTAACTGTTTTTTATAAAAAGAAAAAACTGTAAACTTTTTTTATAAAAAACTATTTTTTTTAACCCCTAAAGACATTAATGCACAGTAGTATATGTATATATTAGTGTATTGAACGAAAACTCTACATTATTTTGATTGTATTTTACAAAAATAATTGTTTTATGGAAAAAACAAATTGTACATTATATATATATAACTTATGTTATTTTTTTAAAATGAATGGAATGCTGGCTTTATCTTTAAAAAACTGTTTTCTTTTTTTTTTCAAATATATAAACAACTCTTTTTTATAATTAAAAAAAAATTGTTTAACTGAGAGAAAAAACTGTAGAGTTTTTTTTTTTTTTTATAAATTGTCTTATGTTTTTGTAAAAATAAAGTTTTTTTTATAAAAATGTAATTTTATTAAAAAACAGTTTTTAGACAAATAAAAAAAAAGATGAAGAGTTTTTTTTTCTCCTTTTTGGATCAAAAGAAAGAAAGTTATGAGTTTTGGATTAAGTGAATGAACTTTGAGGGTATTAAAGTCTTTTCATATTAAAGTGGAGTGAGAGAATGTTAGTTTGGAGTGAGAATAAATGGACTCTCTCTCTCTCTCTCTCTCTCTCTATATATATATATATATATATATATATATATATATATATATATATATATATATACACCACTCGATGCCACTCTGCATTTTTTTTCGAGTCGTGGTCATTTTAATTAAAAATTAAAGTTTCTTAATATCATTGTATAATTTTTTTATTGGTTTGTGTTAAATAAAAAAAATACGATTTCATGTCTTGTCTTGTTGAATTTTAACACATGCTTTTAACATATATTTTTTTTCATATATTTGTATGTAGCATATATTTGTATTTTTTGGATCACTTGAAATATTTTTTCTGTAATTGCCTTCTTTTGACAAGATGTAATGAACTAGTTCTTTATCATTTTGGGACAATTGGCTGTAATAGATTTTTTTTCCAAATTGGAATCATGTTTTTTTTTTTCTTGGTGCAGCGCACTTTTTTTTGTGTGTGTGATAGAATGTGTTATGGCTGTTTTTTCTCAAGTGTTCGAACCTTTTTATCGTTTTTAACAGTAGGGATTTTTTTGGTTGTTGTAGGAATACTTTTTTTTGTTGTTGTTTTAGTTTTAACATGTGGAGATGAGTTTTTGATTAAAGCCACTCTTTCTATCAGGTTGGTGGTTGGTCAAGAAAATGAAAAAGTGTAGAGATTCGTTTTTTCCTTTGACGTGGCATTTTTTCGCTCATTAAGTTAAAATGTTCAAATGAATATTTGATATATATTTTTATATTTTATAAAAAATTCTATTAGTACACAGGATTTATACAAAACCTTTTATACAGACTGACATATTATGTATATATTAATTGATATCATGAATGAATTTAAGATACGAACTAATATAAACACGATAAGTCAATTTATACATACGATTCTATACTAATTAAATTGTACGCGTAAAATTACTCATATTTTATATATATAAGTACTATAAATAGGAAAACAAGCAAACAAACAAATGCAAAAACCAAATAGGTGTCGACACCCTCTAACCTCTCTCACACGAACTCACGTCACTTCATTAAATCCACCCACAGAAACTCACCAAACTCTCAAGAATGTCGACATTTTTCTCTCTCCTACAAAACTCTCTCTCTTTCTCTCTCTCTATAACAATATAAAACCATACGTACATATAACATAATACTATATAACATAATATTAGGAACCCAGATTCCCATTTAGAGATTCGTGTTGTTTTGGTTTCTCATTAGTTAACACCCATGTCATTTATTGAGGTTTGCTCTTTTCAATGCACTTGTAAATAATTAATATGCTTAAAAATTTGCTATTTTTAATGGGTTTTTGAAGTGGCTTTTTTTGGACTTGATTTTGGGTTTTTTTCAGGATTTGTTGCTGGTGATTTACCCTGACCAAGTTAGGGAAAAGATAAGATTTTTTTCAGGTAAGTTTTGGAATCCTTGTTTTGACTGATGAGAAAATTTGAGTGGTGGGAAGTTGGTCAAGTTTTTTATGTTGTGCTTTTTTGGGTTATTTAATTATAGGTCAACTCACAATTACATTAACTCATTTTATGCGACACACGTGACACATTAGTGTGACGAGTAATTTTATATCACATGGTGTTGTTTCCGCATTAATTTGTTATGATTCAATGCGATGTGTCAACATGTCGTACGAAATGAGTCTTGAGAGTTGGAATCATGAGTCGGTTGTTTAGATGACAATGTGTGTCTGTTTTGGTTTGTTTCTGAATATCATTTAAAACACAATACGATAATGCGACACATTAAATTTTTTAAAATTCTGAGTTGGCCTCGAATTACACAAATAATTACTCTTTTTGAGTCACTGTCATGTTGTAGTGTTTGCATTGGTCAGTGTTAACTCGTGTATAGAATTATGTAAGTGGACTCCGACACCAACCAATGCAGGCATGCGAACATGACGAGTCAGTGGTGCACAAAATGTGTCGAAATTTGTGTGTGGCTTAGAGTTACCCAATTCGGAATTTCAACTCATTTTTGGCAAATGCAATCGAAATCCTAAGTAGACCTAGAATTACTGCACCCAATAATTTTACTTCTTTATGGTTGAGCCCCCAAAATGGCTTTTAA
Organism: Sambucus nigra; assembly: GCA_949130495.1. Lineage (NCBI taxonomy): Eukaryota > Viridiplantae > Streptophyta > Magnoliopsida > Dipsacales > Adoxaceae > Sambucus > Sambucus nigra. Next base: position 443,999,751 of record OX422211.1, read on the forward strand.
CGACGCATAAAGTATTGGTAAAACTTTTGTGACACTTTTTGCGTGGCCGAAAATCATTTTGGGGGCAAACCTCAAGAGATGAAAAATTACGGGGGTTAAACTCAATTGCTGCTGCAGTTGGTTTACCTTGAGCAAAGTAGGGAAAAGACTTGAAGATTTTCAGATTCCTTACCGAACCCTTGTTTTTATTGTTGAGAAAATTGAGGAAAGTTGCAAGTTAGTTATTTCCAGTTTTCATTTCTACATCAAATTTTCAGTATTAGTAGAAAATTTAGAAACGTTCACTGGTTAGGAAAAAAACATTATTTTCAGAATGTGATTTACCGAAATTTTGAGAGTCGTTATACATTTACAGAAAGTTAAGGGGCCATTATGTAATTTACAAAAGCCCAGGTGCCAGAATGTGAATCACATAAATTTCAGGGTCCAAAATAATGTTTTTTCCAATTTAATGGAAATCGGAAAATATTTTTTTTTTCTAGTTTTCTGCTTGTGAAAAAATTAAATTAGAACATATTTTCTAGTTTTCTATTTGTTTAAAAAGATTATTTGAAAGATTTTCTGGGAAACAGCAAGGTTTTCCACAACTAAAGAGGCCCTCAAGTTTATAATATTGTGTTTCTTTGGGTTATATGAGGTTTGGCCCAATTAATGCTTTGATATTGACTTTAACCCCCAACATTTACACTTCTTCTAGTTTGACCCCCCAAAATGGCTTTTAACGACGCAAAAAGTCTTGTTCAAACTTTTGTGGCTCTTTGTGCTTATTGAGAACTCATTTTGGGGGTTAAAACCCCAAGAGATGAATATACGGAAGTTAAATTTAACGGCAAAGAATGAATGGGGGTGAAACCCTAATTCTTAGGTAACACCTTTTTTTTTGTTTCCTTTTGCTTCATGATTGAAAATCCACTTCAATTGTGCCAGATTGGTATTAAAATGTGTTATCCGCCTCTCCTAGACGCTGTAGTTAAACGGGAGCCTTGTGCACTAAGTAATACCTTTTATGTTCTCATGTTGAAATATTTGAATTTAAAACTTCAAATTATTTGTCTTCTTTTACACTATATGGTAGGTTTTGGTGAGCGAAGATCTAGTTTTTAGAAATTCTCACGGTGTTTGATTTTTGCGACCTTATTAATATTTTTTACGACACCTTTTTCTGTAAAAAGCGTCGCAAAAAACGAAAATGGCACGCAAAGTTTTCCTGCTCGTTTTTAAAGGTAACAAACGAATTGTGAGAGATAATGTTCCACTCTATTTTAAATTGTATTCATGGATTGATTTTTGTCTCAAGTAAAAACTTGGGGTTTGCTGTTTAGATGATAAGCATGGATATCTACATATACTGCATGCAGATTTTGTGGTGTCATCTTCATTTCCTGACTAACCAAACAAAGCTTTTGAAAAGAATTTATTGTTAATATAATTCATGCAATTTGACCCTTTTTAATTTGTAAATTTTTTCTATATCTTTTTTAATTTGTGGGACCTAAATTAGTTTTCTTTCCAGCTAATTCAATATATAGCCAATAGGCAACAAAACAGAAAGCTGCATTTGAAAGCCTCTAATTCTATGCTTCGAAATTCGAATTGTAGCGAAATTAGTGCTGAAAAATTTGGTAATTTTGACTTCTCCCCATTTCTTCTTGGCATTTGGCCCCCAAAATGACATTTTGTGGCACTTTTATCTTAAAAAGTGTCACAAAAAGTGCCCCAGAAAATCTTTTTGGGGATAAGTGCCATGAAGTGAAAACTTTGCTGCCAGATTAGGAAGTGCAAATGAATGTCGGTCCGAATTGCTGCCCGAAAATCTAAAACTATGATTGTACTTATGTTTTCTTCAATTCGATTTCCTACCTTTGGAATTGGAATTCCAAATACACTCTTATTATGAAGCCCTTACCTTTTACTTAATATTACTATTTTTTCTGTTCTTAAATACATTTATCAGGGCTCTCACTACCCTTATTGTACAGAGTTGAAGATTCACCCCCTGCTCAATACGTTTTAGATTTTCATGCATTCTAAATTTTGGATTTTCTTTCTTTTGGGGTGTTGAAAAAGACTCCTTTTTGCAGAATCTTTCCGAATCTATGTCCGCCGCATTATGCCATGGTAGTTCCTCGGAGTTAGTATCATGCCGAGACGAGAAGATGGCTCTCGTCCTGAAGATGGTGGCTATTGGCGCCATCCTCACTGCCGGAGTCTCTGGCGTTGCCATCCCATTGGTTGGCAAGAAACGGCGGTTCCTCCGCACGGACTCTAATTTGTTTGTAGCCGCCAAGGCCTTTGCCGCCGGGGTCATCCTCGCCACCGGTTTTGTACACGTGTTACCGGATGCCACGTCAGCACTAACCAACGTTTGTTTACCGAAATTCCCTTGGTCAAAGTTCCCCTTCTCCGGGTTCTTTGCGATGATGTCCGCGCTCGCGACCTTGCTCGTTGAATTCGTCGGAACTCAGTATTACGAGAGGAAACAAGAGAAGCGGAGCCGAATCGTCCAAGTTGACTCGGAAAACTCGGTGCCCGAGTTGGGATTCGCCCCAGTTGAGGGGAAGGAGAGTAATGGGGTCGTGTTTGGGGAAGAGGAAGGGGGTGCAATGCACATTGTGGGGATGCATGCACATGCGGCTCATCATAGACACAGTCACCCAAATGGGCAAGAGGCATGCGAGGGGCACATGAGAGAACATTCTCATTCACACCCTCACTCACATGGGTTTGGTGGTGGAGATGAAGATAATGGTGCGAGGCATGTCGTCGTTTCGCAGGTAACTTTCCTAACTTTTTTTTTGAGTGTATTATTGATTTATTGCCCTTAGATATTCTCTTTCGTACACCTTTTTGGTAAATTAATACTTAGAATTATGTTTAATTATTGTGCATATCATTTTAAGGTAATTAAACAAACATAATTCAACGAACCTGGACATAGAGCATTGAAATTGCTAATATTTTTGTTCGGGAACAAAAGCCTTTTGCAAATTTAATAACGTGTGTAATCTGTGATGCAAAATTTTCAAACTTAATTGTTGCAGAATTAGTGCATGTGTCAGCCATGAAAAATTACTCCTGAGATGTATCTTACTTACCTGTTTTAGCTGTAATTAAGGTAGAAAAATGTTTGTATTCATGAAATTTTTTATGCGAGGGTGTAACGTTGTGTTCTCAACCAAAAAATGAGAATATGGATCACTGAATAAGGTTGTAAAGTGGAACAATTTGTGGCACTTGGTGTAAGTTTGTGGCATTATCTGATCCTATTTTAACTTGAATTGCTACATTTTGTAGTTGTGGCATGTATTCTTTGCCTACTGCTTGTCTAGTATTTAATTGAAGTACATGTTTGTGTGAATTTTTCCGCCCTCCCATGGATGTAACACATAAATTATATCTACGCTAATAACTGCGACGTTGAGTGTTTTGGTATGTACATCAAATATCTATTTAGCCCGCGTTATACTTTTTACTTATAATTAAAATATGATCCAAAATACATGAAATCTCATAATCTACTTGAACGATTTGTTAAGTGTAATTCGTGATTTATGTTAATGAAACCCTATGTTTTTTCTGCTTTATTATGTGGTTCCTGGCATGGTCATTTTACAGATTTTGCATTTTTATTTTTACAGTTTCAACACTGTTATTTTCTAAAATTTCCACTGTTATTTTACAGTTTTCGTAGTGTAATTTTAGCACACTAAAATTTTATAACAGGGTTTTTTACTAAGTTGACAAAGTCGTTGGGACCCAACACTAAACTTATATAATAAATGCTCAAAAATAACTAATAATCGTTTTTAAGAAAAGAAAAAATCCATCAACTAGTTAAACCTGTATAGTTTTGTATACATGTTACTGTTATAATACTGGTAATATCTTCTATCAAGCATGTCACAAAGTCTAGTGATTAAAGATGTTTGCTTGAACTGAGAGTTTCCATACATAATTTGCAGGTTTTGGAACTTGGTATCGTATCACACTCGATTATCATCGGGCTTTCGCTAGGTGTTTCGCAAAGCCCGTGTACCATAAGACCCTTAATCGGCGCGTTATCATTCCATCAATTTTTCGAGGGTTTTGCCCTCGGAGGCTGTATCTCACAGGCCCAATTTCGAACCCTTCATTCCACATTAATGGCGTGTTTTTTCGCGATAACGACACCGATAGGGATCGCGATTGGTACCGGCATTTCTTCTTTCTACAACCCGAATAGCCCGAGAGCACTGATTATTGAGGGGATATTTGATTCTGTTTCTGCTGGAATTCTGGTCTACATGGCTTTGGTAGACTTAATTGCTGCTGATTTCTTGAGTAAGAGAATGAGATGCAATCTGAGGCTGCAAATATTATCTTATTTCACTCTCTTTCTTGGGGCTGGATTAATGTCATTACTTGCAATTTGGGCTTAACTAGGCTCTTTTATGCATGTTACTTTCTATTTTCCTTTTTCAATCTAATCCACGTATTAGAATAGTAAGTTGAGTTTGTTGGATTCGTTTGTTAGTTTGTTCATGTTCCGGGTCCTATTTAAAGGATATGCCATTTTACATGTAATAATCAATTCTCATTTTATAATACAACTCAATTGCCTTTTCTCTCTCTACTATTATTCTCTCTCAAACTTTCTTGTTTTGTAATATGGTGTCAGAACATTAGAAAGTATTCCGCTCCTTATCTCTATTATTTGATTTCATTTATTTCTTTCAATCTATAATTAAGGATGGCTCCTTTTTCTGATGGATTTAGAAATTTCAATCGGAGATTTATTCTTGTTTCTCTGTTTCTTCAAATAAAATCTCATCAAATTTTCACCATGGCAGAACTAAATTTCCATTTCCATGTACTATTCTTCGACTGCGAGAGAGAAATCAACGTCCGAAACGTACTACTCGCCCTTCATGGTGTGGAAGTGTTTTGTTTGGTGGTGGAGATGTTTTCGGCATTCTGGTGGTTGGGTCATTTTGTGCTTTTTGGTTATTGTGATGGTAAAGACTTGCTTCTGATGGATGTGATGCTGAATGTGTCATGTTCGGTTGGTTCAGTTTTGCCATTTGGGCTTCCGTTACAGCAACGGATCAACTTTGTAACCGGGCCTCTCTCTTTTATCCGACAATTTCATCCTATAGATTGACTGGGAGCAAGATGAAACATCTGCTTTCTGTGAGTTTTTCAAGAATGGATGTTCTAGTAACATGCTAGCTGATGGTCTATCTGCTGGATTTCTACGAAAGCAGCAACGTAGAAAATCTTTATTGGCTTGAGATCTGTTAGTTTTGTCCTGCTGCACATCTGAGGTGCTGTTTCTGCCAATGTTGTTGGCGATGGTTTTGGTGTTGGTCTGTTCTTTATCGAACGTTTTTCTTCCGCTTACTTGATTGCAACCTGTTTAGTTTCATGTACAAGAGATTGCATCTTGTCTCATTTCATCCAGTTTCTAGCGGTGGGGATCTGGAGACAAATTAGTTTTTTGAATATACTTCATTTGTCAGGTTTATTTTTGGACATGCTTTTTATTCATCTGATTTCAATTCAGTTTCATATACTGAGATATTAGATCTTATTTTTCTCGCCCTTCATTGCTGTTTTTGCTAGCACAATGCTGCAGCCTCTCTTACTGACTGGATGATTGAGACCTGTAGATTCTTGGTGTATTGCCCTGCGGATTTCCTCAGCACCTAGTTCTTTTTGTATGCCCATGAGTGGCTTTCTCAGCTTGTTGTGGCTGATGTTGCTGGTAGCTTGTCGCTCCAGTTCTTCTCTTTTTGCTATTAGCATAATGTCATCTGGTTTAATGGTGTTCAACGACCAGATTTTAGGCAGTTGTGGTATTCAGCCCCTGCCATTCATTCCGTTCCGGGAGTTCATTGGTGTTTATACCCTGAGAGGATTTAGCTTAAGGGGGAGCAAATGCAGATTTACATTTAATTTTTTTTACTCTTCTTGTTGTATTTCCAAGTTAAAATTATGATGCATATAACTTTCAACTTGAGGGAGAGTATTAGAATAGTAAGTTGAGTTTGTTGGATTAGTTTGTTAGTTTGTTCATGTTCAGGGTCCTATATAAAGGATGCCATTTTACTTATAATAATCAAGTCTCATTTTATAATACAACTCAATTCTCTTTTCGCTCCCACTACAAGAAAAATGACAATTAAGGACACCAATATTAGGGACGGCTTTAAAACTGTCCTTTAAAAAACTAAATAAGGGATAGCAAATTATAGCTGTCCTTTTAGATCTATTATAAAGGACAGCTAATTTTTTAAGCGTCCTTTATAATAGTTTTAAGGACATCAAATATTTACTGACCTTTATAAGTCCTCTAATAGGACAGCAAATACCCGTCCTTTAAAATTTTCGTTTCCCTCTTATTTTCCTTCCATTCCCCAAATTATTTTTTCATTCCCTCTACTATCAAATAACGGACTCACCCGCTTATCTCTCTCCTCACCCGAGCAAATACCTTCGGACTCACGTTATCGTGAAGCAGATATCTTCACGATATCGTGAAGCAGATACCTTCGGACTCACCCGTTAGCTCTCTCAATCGCTCTCTCTCTCTCTCTCTCTCTCTCTCTCTCGTGAAACAGATATCTTCGAACGGTTTTATCAATACTTCGAAGCTTTTGTGAAACTCGCTTCTCTGTTCTCCCGCTCTCTCTATTGCGCTCTCTCTCTCTCTCTCTCGTAAAACTCGTCGGGTTCTCTCCCGAAGAATAAACTCTTGAAGAATAAAGGTATGCGGGCTTACTCATTTTTTATTTTATTTGTGTTTGATTATAGAACTGATTTTGTTTTTGATTATAGAGCTGATTTTGTGTTTGATTATTGACTGATTTTGTGTGCAAAGATTTTATGTTTGATTATCGAGTGATTTTGTGTGCAAAGATCGGATTTCGTACACAAGACTAAGGCGTTTTGTGAATTTTGTTGAAAATGGAAACATTTTCATTGCTGGTGGGTTTCATACTGCTAATTTTGGCTGAGTAGTGCTTTTAAAATCGGGGTGTTCTTGATGCAAGAGAACGCAATAACTTGTTCAGAAATGTAGAGTATATTCTATTTAAGGGGTTACTGATAACAATTTATTTGAAATGTATAATTTACCAACTATGCCATGTTTGATTTTTGAGAGTTTCTTGTCCAAGACAAGAATTTGGCAAGTCCCTTACAGTTTTGAAGTCCAAATTTGATAGTGAAAGTGAAGCCAGAATTAGTACTTTAGGTTATTATTTGACATAGCTAAGGTATTAAAAATGCATCAATTGATGTGTGGTGTCCAAATGAGCATACGGGTCCAAAAGATATTAATCACTGCAATATTGACAACTAAGTAAGTCAGATAAAATGATTAGTTTTGGGGTACTAAATCTTGTCTCTCGTTGAAGCTCTCGGTCGAAATTAACAATTATGTTTACTTTCTGGATTGTCTTGAAATTAACAGTTGTTTTAAAAAATAATATATAAAATAACGTGAAATTCTAATATTATCTGGCGCATAGAAATTCAACATGCATTAATAAATTTTGAATGTCAGGCCATCCACAATGGGATACTTTAAATTTATGGGTTTAAGGTGCGAAAGTTGGGGTATACTCACAATGGGATTTCCGTTAATTTTTTGGGGAACAAATTATAACTTATGAACTACATTACAAATCAGTTATGAATCATACATTGCAAATTTTGAGTGCCAAGCCCTTTCACTTTCAAGCTGTTTTGAAAATCGATATTTATAATTCTGAGCCTTGGGAGTTTGCAGTTTTCTTTTTTACGATGTAGTTTCAGATTTATATTTATGTATGTCTGAAAATGTGATGATGAAGATAAGATTTTTTAGAATGAGAAAATATAGGCTTGTCGAATGATTTAGATTTAGAAGTAATCGCATGTATGTTTGTGTGTGTGTGTGTGTGGAATTGTAGTTGGAAGGGTAGAAATGAAATAAAGGAGATTGTAGGTTTCTTTTTTACGATGTAGTTTTAAATTTATATTTATGTATGTCTGAAAATGTGATGATGAAGATAAGATTTTTTAGATAAGATTTTTTAGAATGAGAAAATATAGGCTTATGGAATGATTTAGATTTAGAAGTAATCGCATGTATGTTTGTTGTGTGTGTGTGTGGAATTGCTCAAATGATGTTTCCTTTAATATTATGTCACACTAACTCTCTATATTTTGTTGTGTTTAAATTGTATATCTTGTATATGTATGCTAATATATTTTTGTTATTTATCGAATCACATCTTAGGAGTTGATATGGATAAAAGTTGGATCGAATCACGTGATTGGAATTCAAAAGAATACATAAATGGGGTTGAAAGGTTTATTAGCTTTGCATATAGGAATAAAAATATGCAATCGTCATGCATCAAATGCCCATGTTGTAAATGTGTAAATCGAGTCTACCACAACCTACACACTGTGAAGGGTCACATAGAGATGCATGGTATTGATAGGAGTTATAAGGATTGGATTTATCATGGGGAATTGGTCGATGCATTGGAGGATAATACATGTAATTTTGGTAATGATGTGTCACTTGATGATATATCATATGAATCGACCTTGGGGGGAAATATGATTGCAATGGTTCAAGAGGGAAGGGGAGTTCCACAGACGCATGCAAAATCATGTTGTGATGGACATGGAGTATAAGATGTGGTGCCTGATGATGACATGCCAAAATATTTCAAACTCCTAAAAGATGCGAAAAGAAAGTTATATGAAAATTGTCCGGAGGGTATTACTAAACTCTCATTTGTAGTTAAACTCTTGCACTTAAAGAAACTTAATGGATGAATGAATAATTCTTTCACAATGTTGCTAAAACTATTGGAGAAGACATTCCCTAATGCCAGAATTCCAAAATCCTTTTATCAGGCTAACAATTTCACCTCTGATTTGGGATTCAAGTATGAAACGTGGGATGTGTGCCCTAACAATTGTATGTCATTTCGAGATGAAAATGCGACTTTAGAGAAGTGTGTCATTCGTGGGGCTTCCAGATATAAATCAAATGTTGGCAGTGATGTTGATCAAGTGTAACAGAGTAATTAAAGTACAAAAATAACTGCTAAAAAGGTAAGGTATTTTCCTTTAAAACAAAGATTGCAAAGATTGTTTTGGTCATCACATACTTCTTCGTTAATGAAATGGCACACCGAGGATTGTATTGATGATGGTGTGCAAAGGCATCTGACTGATTCTCGTGCTTGGAAAGCATTTGATGAGTGTAGTCCATCTTTTGCGAGTGATAGTCGTAATGTTAGACTTGGGCTAGCAAGTGACGAATTCAATCCTTTTGGTAATATAAGCGTTGCTCCCAGTACTTGGCCAGTTATACTCATGCCCTTGAATGTGAGCCCATTTATGTATGAAGCAACAAAACCTAATTTTATCGATTCTTATTGATGGTCCAAAAGGGCCTGGTGATAAAATTGATGTATTTTTACAACTAGTGATTGATGAGCTAAAAGAGTTATGGAGTGACTACTTATGATATATCGAGTAAACAATTTTTCCAGTTGCGTGCAGCGTTGTTGTGGACAATTAATGATTTTTCGGCATATGCCATGCTATCGGGATGGAGCATGGAAGGTGAATTTGCTTGTCCTTGTTGTAACAAAGATCATCAAGTGACTCGATTAACTTATGGTAAAAAGTATTGTTATTGGGGTCATCGTCGATTCTTACCTCTGCCCCATAGGTTTCGAAAAGAGAAAACAACTTTTAATGGCAATGTTGATTTCAGACCACCTCCGTTGAAATTATCAGGATCACAAGTTTTGCAACAGTTAAATGAGCTCGACATTGAAACTGAATACAAGAAGGAAGATGTTTTTAGAAAGAGGAAAAGAGAAAAATTGGAAAAAGAGCTTACGAAGACAATAAAAGATGTGGTGCCGAAGACGAGATTAAATTGGAAAAAGAAAAGTATCTTTTTTGAATTGCCATATTGGGAGCATAATTTGATCCGCCACAATCTTGATGTTATGCATATTGAGAAAAATGTGTGTAACAATATCTTATTTACATTGCTGGGCAATAAAGATAAAACCAAAGATAATTTGAACGTCAGAAAAGACCTGCAAGAGATGCGCATCAGACGACCACTACATCCCCAAACACCACTACACCAAAATGCTAATCTGGCACGCTGAAGGAAGGAGATTCTGGCACAGTTTAAAACCGTGCCAAAATCTAGCGCGGTTTTATCGTAATCTGGCACAGTTTAAAACAGTGCCAAAATCTGGCACGGTTTTAAACAGTGCCAAATATGGGTACGCTTCATTAAAAAAATAAAACCCCAAAATCTCAAGCGGGGACCAAAATTTCAAGAGGACTAAATCATTCTAACCTCTCTCTCTCTCCGAGACCCGATGCCCACCTCCCCCCTCCCTCTCGATGGCACGCTGACACCCCCACCGCCACTCTCTATCTCTCTCTCCGAGACTCGCTGCCCACCTCCGCCCTCCCTCTCGATGACACACTGACACCCCCACCGCCACCCACCCTCTTTCTCCACTGTGACCTGCTATTATCCCAGCCACACCACAGCTTTTGTTCTTTCCCGGGGCTTTTGTTTATTCATTCATTGTAAGGTGTAGGGTCGTTTTGGGGGTATTCATTCATTCCCGGAGCTTTTGTTCATTCATTCATTGTAAGGTATTCATTCATTGTTTTAATCACATTCATTTCATTTCAATTCGTATGTAACTTACTTGATGGTATTAAGATGTAGGGTCATTTTGGGGGGGTTTTACAAGAACACTACGATGTTTTATGGTATTAGATCTACCATAAAGTACGGATTTAATGCCTTTGTTGTTACATTGTTTGGGATCAGGACCCATATGATGTACGGTTCAGAAAATTGAAAAACCTAGCATATACCCAGATGATGTTTTCTGCATCTATCTATCTAATGGGTAATTATTATCTTTTGAATTAAATGTAGCTGGGGCATGTGGGTATGGTTTCTCGGCTATAAGCTTAAGTGCTGGGCAACTTGTAGTTGCTGGACCTAGCATTTACAAAGATGGAGCTGGTTGTGGTTCATGTTTTCAGGTATGCACATTTAGAGTTTTTAGTTTATAAATGTACATAAATATAGTACGTGTGAATTTTCTTTTTATTTGGGGGAGTCTAATCTAAATTAATTTTGCAGATGAGGTGCAAAAATGCAGCCCTTCTTAACAAAGAAGGGACTAGAGTGATAGTAACTGATCTTAATCGAAACAACCAGACTGATTTTGTACTCAGCAGCAGAGCTTTTGTGTCTATGGCTAACAAGGGTATGGACCAAGACTTTTTGAAACTTGGGCTTGTAAATGTGGAATACAGGAGGTGAGTCAAGAACTACATATAGATGTATCACATATACACCCTTGTTTTATGTATTTTACACCAATGACGTGACTCTGAGCTGACTGGTTTTGTTTGGAATAAGTAAATACATGTTTTTATATTTTGTGAAAATGTTTATATATATATGTCCAAATATTATAAATATTTTTTGGATTATCATTATTGGAACTGATCCTTTATTCGGGTAATTCATATTCACCCGTTTTGGTTTATAAACTCAGTTGGGAATGTTAACTCCATTAAGTATATTCAATGAGATTTAAGAGGAAACTGACATGTTAGAACCCCAAATGTTGCTGGCAATCAGACATCAAGAAAACATTTTCTGTGGACAATCCTTATAAATGTTTCTATATTGTGGATATAGTGATTGTTAAAATTATGTAGATATACTGATTGTTGTGTATTCATGTTGGGTCTTGAAGTTCAGGGGTTTGGGTTATTCTGAGCTATAATTTCTAGAGCCATTGGAATTTTTTTGCATCAAGTATAAATCCTTTCTTTTTTGAGAAGTTCCAAATTATAATTTACTAATTTTCACAATATTCAAGTGAGGATAAAGTTTAACAATTAATATGGTAAAGTCAATTTCATCTTAAAATGTTAAATGTGCACTACCTGTTTCTCGCATCATTAGAGTTTTCACACATCTTTCTTCTTTGAACTATATAGCTAGAGAGACTGGTGATTCCACGAATCATCGCGTTTTACTTTGAATTTAAGGTATTCTTAAGGATTTGAATCGATCATATGAGAGAAATATTATTGATGTGCATACATTAGAATCCAAACACGATCCAAATACGTATTTTGTATTGGCTCACTGCATACATTGGAATGTGCATACATTGTATACACGATCTAATACATTTATGTGCATACATTACATACATTGAAATGCATACCTTTGAATCTATACCGAATCTCATTTTTGGGTGTGACTCACTGACATGTCATATTCATATTGACTCGTATTTTGACCGCTCACCAATGGGGTACAATGGAATCCGAACATGATCCAACACGGGTGCGACACGTTAGCGAGTCGCACCCATGGAGTCGAAAATATGAGTCGGCATAGACAGTCTTATTATTATTTTATTTTTCTATATGATATGCACCTGTGATTTGCTTCACAAAGACCATTATGTAGAAAATCAATGTACTGTGATGCATGTTGTGTATCGTGTTGGAGTTGACAAGTATGATATTGGATTTGGGTTTGGCCATTTTGGTATTGCCGTTGATGATGTAAGTTTCTGTTGAATTTTTATGTTGTTGATATATATTTGGTCTTACATGTTCCCCGTTGCAAGTGAACCTCCTTATGTTTATTTTATTTTTCAATCACATATACTTGAACATGCCTTACATTATGTGAATTTCATATTCTTTATCACTGCAAATTATCCATTGATTGGCTACACAATCAATAACGATCAATGGCTACACAATCAATGGCTATGATCAAAATGAATGTGTATATTACATAAGATGTGTATAATACCTTCGTACCATATATATAGTCGCTACATGTAAATTGATTGTGTATATTACATGTAGCTATGATAAAAATGATTTAAGAATTTCCTGAGTTTAAGCTAGGTTATTACTCGTGAGTTTAACAATTTCATATGGAATGATTTCCATTACAAGTAGCCTTATCAATATGAATAATTTGTTTCGCCTTACTTACAGGGGGATGTATGTATGTTACGACCTGAGCTACAAAGAGGAAGAATTTGAAGTTGTTGACGTGCCGTTAGAGTCTGTAGGCTTTGTTGAAATCGACACACCGATTCTACAGGTTTGTAAATTTCTTAATGTTTATGTTCGATTGATTTATCTTTTGGTTATAGTTATTTGATTAAAAGAGCTTGAAAGATTAGAGAACATACATGTTTAATAAAAAAATCATTTCCTTTTTTAGTTAAATGCAAATGCTAATAATTGTAATGCAAACTTGAAAATATCTAGATTAGGCTTAAAAACATTTCGCACGGGATCAATGTAACTTGTAGAAACTGATCGCATAGTCATAGGTCACGATAATTTGTAAAAATCCCACTTTGACTTCAAAAAAGGCCGTTAAAGGGTGAAAAATCCAAACGAGCCGCCAAACGACCCCGTAGGAGGCACGAACACCTCGCACGGGACCAACGTAACTTGTAGGAACTGACCGCGTAGTCCCGGGTCTCTCGGTTTGAGAGTATGACGGTAATTTGCAAAAATCACACTTTGACTTGAAAACAAGCCGTTAAAGGGCGAAAACGCAAACCAGCCCTCAAACGACCACGTAGGAGGCACGAACACCTCGCACGGGACCAATGTAATTCGTAGGAACTGACCGCGTAGTCCCGGGTCTCCCGGTTTGAGAGTATGACGATAATTTGCAAAAATTACACATAGACTTGAAAACAGACCGTTAAAGGGTGAAAACCCAAACCAGTCCCAAAACGACCTCGTGGGAGGAACGAACACCTCTCACGGGACCATTGTAACTTGTAGGAACTGACTGCGTAGTCCCAGGTCTCCCGATTTGAGAGTATGATGATAATTTGTAAAAATCACACTTAGACTTGAAAACAGGCCGTTAAAGGGTGAAAACCCAAACCAGCCCCCAAACGACCCCGTAGGAGGCACGAACACCTCGCACGAGACCAATGTAACTTGTAGGAACTGATCGCGTAGTCCCGGGTCTCCCGGTTAGAGAGTATGACGCCAATTTGTAAAAATCACACTTAGACTAGAAAACAGGCCGTTAATGGGTGAAAACCCAAACCAGCACCCAAACGACCCCGTAGGAGGCACGAACACCTCGCACGGGACCAATGTAACTTGTAGGAACAGACCGCGTAGTCCCGGGTCTCCCGGTTTGAGAGTACGACGATAATTTGCAAAAATAGCACTTAGATTTGAAAACAGGCGGTTAAAGGGAGAAAACCCCAAACGACCCCGTAGGAGGCACGAACACCTCGTACGGGACCAATGTAACTTGTAGGAAATGACCGCGTAGTCCCGGGTCTCCCAGTTTGAGAGTATGGCGATAATTTGCAAAAATAGCACTTAGATTTGAAAACAGGCGGTTAAAGGGAGAAAACACAAACCAGCCCCCACACGACCCCGTAGGAGGCACAAACACCTCGCACGGGACCCATGTAACTTGTAGGAACTGACCGCATAGTTCCGGGTCTCCCGATTTGAGAGTATGACAATAATTTGCAAAAGTCACACTTTCTTGAGAACAGGCCGTTAAAGGTTGAAAACCCAAACCAGCCCCTAACCGACCCGTAGGAGGCACGAATACCTCGCACGGGACTATTGTAACTTGTAGGAACAAACCGCGTAGTCCCGGGTCTCCCGGTTAGAGAGTATAACGATAATTTGCAAAAATCACACTTAGACTTGAAAACAGGCCGTTAAAGAGTGAAAATCCAAACCAGCCCCCAAACGACCCCGTAGGAGGCACGAACACCTCGCACGAGACCAATGTAACATGTAGGAACTGACCGCGTAGTCCCGGGTCTCCCGGTTAGAGAGTATTATGATAATTTGCAAAAATCACACTTAGACTTGAAAATAGGCCGTTAAAGGGTGAAAACCCAAACCAGCTCCCAAACGACCCCGTAGGAGGCACGAACACCTGGCACGAGACCATTGTAACTTGTAGGAACTGACCGCGTAGTCCCGGGTCTCCCGGTTAGAGAGTATAACGATAATTTGCAAAAATCACACTTAGACTCGAAAACAGGCCGTTAAAGGGTGAAAACCCAAACCAGCCCCCAAACGACCTCGTAGGAGGCACGAACACCTCGCACGAGACCATTGTAACTTGTAGGAACATATCGCGTAGTCCCGGGTCTCCCGGTTTGAGAGTATGACGATAATTTGCAAAAATAGCACTTAGATTTGAAAACAGGCGGTTAAAGGGTGAAAACCCAAACCAGCTCCCAAACGACCCCGTAGGAGGCACGAACACCTCGCACGGAACCAATGTAACTTGTAGGAACTGACCGCATAGTCCTGGGTCTCCCGGTTTGAGAGTATGGTGATAATTTGCAGAAATAGCACTTAGATTTGAAAACAGGCGGTTAAAGGGAGAAAACCCAAACCAGCCCCCAAATGACCCCGTAGGAGGCACGAACAACTCGCACGGGACCAATGTAACTTGTAGGAACTGACCGCGTAGTCCCGGGTCTCCCGGTTTGAGAGTATGACGATAATTTGCAAAAATCACACTTTCTTGAGAACAGGCCGTTAAAGGGTAAAAACCCAAACCAGCCCCCAAACGATCCCTTAGGAGGCACGAATACCTCACACGGGACTATTGTAACTTGTAGGAATTGACTGCGTAGTCCCGGGTCTCCCGGTTAGAGAGTATAACGATAATTTGCAAAAATCACACTTAGACTTGAAAACAGGCCGTTAAAGGGTGAAAATCCAAACCAGCCCCCAAACGACCCCGTAGGAGGCACGAACACCTCATACGGGACCAATGTAACATATAGGAACTGACCGCGTAGTCCCGGGTCTCCCGGTTAGAGAGTATTACGATAATTTACAAAAATCACACTTAGACTTGAAAACAGGCCGTTAAAGTGTGAAAACCCAAACCAGCCCCCAAACGACCCCGTAGGAGGTACGAACACCTCGCACAGGACCAATGTAACTTATAGGAACTGACCGCGTAGTCCCGGGTCTCCCGGTTAGTGAGTATAACGATAATTTGCAAAAATCACACTTAGACTTGAAAACAGGCCGTTAAAGGGTGAAAACCCAAACCAGCCCCCAAACGTCCCCGTAGGAGGCACGAACACCTCGCACGGGACCAATGCAACTTGTAGGAACTGACCGCGTAGTCCCGGGTCTCCCGGTTAGAGAGTATGACGATAATTTGCGAAAATCACACTTAGACTTGAAAACAGGCCGTTAAAGGATGAAAACCCAAACCAGCCCCCAAACGACCCCGTAGGAGGCACGAACACCTCGTACGAGACCATTGTAACTTGTATGAACTGACCGCGTAGTCCCGGGTCTCCCGGTTAGAGAGTATAACGATAATTTGCAAAAATCAAACTTAGACTTGAAAACAGGCCGTTAAAGGGTGAAAACCCAAACCAGCCCCTAGACGACCCCGTAGGAGGCACGAACACCTCGCACGGGACCAATGTAACTTGTAGGAACTGACCGCGTAGTCCCGAGTCTCCCGGTTTGAGAGTACTACGATAATTTGCAAAAATCACACTTAGACTTGAAAACAGGCCGTTCAAGTGTGGAAACCCAAACCAGCCCCCAAACGACCCCGTAGGAGTCACGAACACCTCGAACGGGACCAATGTAACTTGTAGGAACTGACCGCGTAGTCCCGGGTCTCCCGGTTAGAGAGTATAACGATAATTTGCAAAAATAACACTTAGACTTGAAAGCAGACCATTAAAGGGTGAAAACCCAAACCAGCTCCCAAACGACCCCGTAGGAGGCACGAACACCTCGCACGGGATTATTGTAACTTGTAGGAACTAACCGCGTTGTCCCGGGTCTACCGGTAAGAGAGTATGATGATAATTTGCAAAAGTCACACTTAGACATGAAAATAGGCCGTTAAAGGGTGAAAACCTAAACCAGCCCCCAAACGACCCCGTAGGAGGCACGAACACCTCGCACGGGACCAATGTAACTTGTAGGAACTGACCGCGTAGTCTTGGGTCTCCCCGTTTGAGAGTATGACGATAATTTGCGAAAATCACACTTAGACTTGAAAACAGGTCGTTAAAGGTTGAAAACCCAAACCAGCCCCCAAACGACCCCGTGTGAGGCACGAACACCTCACACGGGACCAATGTAACTTGTAGGAACTGACCGCGTAGTCCCGGGTCTCCCGGTTTGAGAGTATGACGATAATTTGCAAAAATCACACTTAGACTTGAAAACAGGCCGTTAAAGGGTGAAAACCCAAACCAGCTCCCAAACGATCCCTTAGGAGGCACGAACACCTCGCACGAGACCATTGTAACTTGTAGGAACTGACCGCGTAGTCCCGGTTCTCCCGGTTAGAGAGTATAACGATAATTTGCAAAAATCACACTTAGACTCGAAAACAGGCCGTTAAAGGGTGAAAACCCATACTAGCTCCCAAACGACCCCGTAGGAGGCACGAACACCTCGAACGGGACCAATATGATTTGTTGGAACTGACTGCGCAGTCCCGGGTCTCCCGGTTAGAGAGTATGACGATAATTTGCAAAAATCACACTTAGACTCGAAAACAGGCCGTTAAAGGGTGAAAACCCAAACCAGCCCCCAAACGATCCCGTAGGAGGCACGAACACCTCGCACGGGACCAATGTAACTTGTAGGAGCTAACCGCGTAGTCCCGGATCTCTCGGTTTGAGAGTATGACGATAATTTACAAAAAATCACACTTAGACTTGAAAACAGGCCGTTAAAGGGTGAAAACTCAAACCATCCCCAAACGACCCCGTAGGAGGCACGGAGACCTCTCACGGGACCAATGTAACTTTTAGGAACTGACCGCGTAGTCCCGGGTCTCCCGATTAGAGAGTATGACGATAATTTGTAAAAATAACACTTAGACTTGAAAACAGGCCGTTAAAGGGTAAAAACCCAAACCAGCCCCCAAACGACCCCGTAGGAGGCACGAACACCTCGCACGGGACCAATGTAACTTGTAGGAACTGACCGCGTAGTCCCGGGTCTCCCGATTTGAGAGTATGACGATAATTTGTAAAAATAACACTTAGACTTGAAAACAGGCCGTTAAAGGGTGAAAACCCAAACCAGCCCCCAAACGACCCCGTAGGAGGCACGAGCACCTCGCACGGGACCATTGTAACTTGTAGGAACTGACCACGTAGTCCCGGGTCTCCCGGTTAGAGAGTATGACGATAATTTGTAAAAATAACACTTAGACTTGAAAACGGGCCGTTAAAGGGTAAAAACCCAAACCAGCCCCCAAACGACCCTGTAGGAGGCACGATCACCTCGCACGGGATCAATGTAACTTGTAGGAACTGACCGCGTAGTCCCGGGTCTCCCGGTTAGAGAGTATGACGATAATTAGCAAAAATCACACTTAGACTTGAAAACAGGCCGTTAAAGGGTGAAAACCCAAACCAGCCCCCAAACGATCCTGTAGGAGGCACGGACACCTCGCTCGGGACCAATGTAACTTGTAGGCACTGACCTCGTAGTCGTATATGCAATTTTTCTTCTTGTATATGCAATTTTTTTGCTTGAATGTGATTTTTTTAAAAATGACTTGGTTACTAATATTGCATCTTTTTTGTGTCTTATTTTTTTTGTAGGATGACATTCAATCGTTAGCTTTTATCCACTTGGAACGCATGAAGAAGTGAGTGCTTTATAACAGGGGGATTGTGTATTTAGTGTCGTTAATATTCAGGATGTTATTTTTTGTGTTATGACCGAGCAGTCTTTAGTAGTTTTATGGTTTATTTTTATGGTCGTCCTGGCTATAATAGTTTTATTGTTGACTTTTATGGCCGTGCGGGCTTTATATGGGCAGATTTTATGTTAGCAGGTTTTGGAATGCTCAAAAAATAGAGGAAACTCTGCCCAATTTTTTTTTGATATGAGAATTATTAACTCTTGTAATTTTTGGAAGTTATTGTCGACTTTTATGGTCATGTGTTGCTTTATATTGGTATTATCTCTTGTAATTTTTTGAAGTTTGTATGCACATTAGTTTATCAACAACCTGCGATATTCATAATTTGTGAATTTTCTTGATTTTGTTTTTGCAAATAATAAATATTTTTCCTACCGAATTTGGAATTTGCAGATTTTCCAGATTTGGTTCCTAATATTATTTTTTTTAATCAACTGAAAAATTTGCCACGGTTTTAAACCGTGCCAATGCATAAAAATGAGAACGCTTATAAAATAATTTGGCACGCTTTATAACCGTGCCAAAAGCATGCCAGAAAATAGATAATTTGGCACGTTTTTGGCATGTGCCAAAAGCGTGCCAGATTTAACATCTGGCACGGTTTAAAAGCGTGCCAAAAGCGTGACAGATTAAAAAACTGGCACAGTTTAAAAGCGTGCCAAAAGCGTGCCTGTTTGGAAAATCTGGCACAGTTTTAAACCGCGCCAGAAAATCTGGCACGCCTGATTCTGGCATGGTTTTGAACCTTGCCAGATTGCGTCTGGCACTGTTTTAAACCGTGCCAGTTTTCTGTTTTTGGTGTAGTGCACGCGGGAAAAATTTGAAGTACCTAGCTCCATCAGAGTTTACAATGAGAAACAAAGAGAAGGATATTTTTCTAAAAGTGTTGCAGGATGTTAAAGTACCATATGGCTATTCATCGAATATTTCGAGATGTGTTCACCCTCAAGAGCGAAGTATATGGGGACTAAAGAGCCATGACAATCACATTTTAATGCAAAAATTACTTCCAATAGCACTACGGAGGGTATTGCCGAAACATGTTGTCAAAGCATTAATTGAACTAAGTAACTGTTTTTCAGTGTTGTGCTCAAGTACAAATACTCTGGTTGATGTAGAAAAATTGGAAGATCGTATGGCTCTTACACTTTGCACTCTTGAGAAAATATTTCCCCCCGATTATTTGATGTGATGGAGCACTTGACAATACATTTGGTTGATGAGTTAGTAATTTCTGGTGCAGTAATCTACCGTTGGATGTATCCAATTAAAAGGTATTTGCATACTCTAAAACTCTTTGTGCGCAATCGTGCTCATCCTAAGGCCTCAATTGCTAAATCTGTTATTATGGAAGAATGCACCACTTTTTGCTCGAGATATATGGCTGAAGATGTGGAAACTAAGTCTAATCGGCCTTCCATAAATGATGATGGAGGTAATGAACTTGGGCGTGGTGTGAGGCAAGGTCGGAAATTCCGGCTTGATTCAGTAACTCGTATACAAGCGCATCGATATGTGCTTGCTAACATAAGTATAGCCACATGGGAGCGTAAAAGATGGAATTCTAACACAAGTATATGCCACATAAAATGTGTCGAACTAAAATACACACAAAAAAATCTTTTTTAGTTTTCGAAATTTTTAACCAAAAATAAAAATATATATACTCAAAAGACAAACAAAAATCATTTGAATTTTTCATTAAGCTTAAATTATCAAGAGATAAAAAATAAATGATAAACAAAAATCTTTTTCTATTTTTTCATTTAACGCAAACAAAATGAAGGAAATATAATACAAAAGATAAACAAAAATCATAATTGTAGCATGTGATAAACCATGGATCATAGACTAGAAAATGATTAAACAAGCATACAATTAGCATGTGAATATAGCATGAAATACATAAGATAAAGTATGCAAATAAAACTAACACATTCAACCTTTAGATTTTGCAAGGGAGGAAGCATGTGAAAGTAAATGAGAATCAAATACCTTATCTTGTAAAGCTACCAAGTCGGATCTCCTAATCCAAACTAATGAAGAATGACTATCTCGGGGTGTAGGAATCTTGTCTACCTTAGTTACCTTACGTTGGGATTTTCTAAAAAATCTTTTAAGATCAAAACAAAATTTCTTAAGATTACCTTTTCGACCACAATGTGCACAATTAAAAATATGTCAAAAATATTTACCTAAGGAGTGATCTCTAAAGGCTTACCTAGGTGATTCTCCTAAAAAGTTGGTTTTGGCTTTGTGAGTAGATTCATTATAAGTATCGAAGCCTAAACCACAAGTGTCATTTTTTATTTGGACTGTGCCTAAGATTTTATCAAGTTTTTCGGACCTACACTCCAAATCAAATTTGACATTACTAGAGTCTTTTAATTGTTCTTCTAATTGTAAAATTCTAGACTCTAACAAACTATTTCTCTCTTCAAACTCGAGAAGCTCCTTTTTCAAGGATTCCATTAGACCTCTAAGGCTCTCTCTCTAGCCTTCTACATATTCTAGATTCTCTCGAAGAGATCTCTCTCGTGTCCTAAGGTCTTCCACTAACTCACTATCATCAACGACCTTGACACGCTCTCTTAAACAAGCTTCTAACTTCAAATTAGCTCTTTTTATTTTTAATTGATTCTTCATATAATTATTGAAAAGCATTTTGAAGTTCACTCACATTAACCTCTTCTTCATTTTCACTCTCTCTTTCTTCTCCACTCTCACTATCATAAAAAATAAGGGAATCATAAACTATGACCTTGGAAGTGTCATGTGTTAAATTTTCATCTATAGATGAGTTCTTATCATTCACATGACTAGCCATAAAAGCCACAAAGTTAGGCTTAGTGGGGGAATTGGGTCCCGCTTCCTTATCACTATCACTAAGGGTCGCATTATATGAAATGCGTCACTTACCCTATCTCCTTAGTTTAGTGGGGCACTCAGAAGCCCTATGGCCATAATCCTCACAACCAAAACACCTATTTGACTCGTCCCTATTTAAATTTTCATTAATAGTTTTAGGGATCTTCTCGGCTTTGTCATGCTTAGAAGTTTCAAATTTCTTAAAGTCATTTTTAAATTTATCTTTGTTAATTTTAAGAAACTTTCAAAATTTCCTAGCAAACAAGGCCATATCTTCCGAGTCACTATCACTCTCGCTCTCTACTACTTATTTATCCTCTTTTTGAGCTTTTAAAGCAATGCCCTTTTCTATTTTCTTTCCAGTTTTAGAAGAAAATATGTCCAGTTCATAGGTTTGTAAATCACCTACAAGCTCTTCTAATTTCGTAGAGGCTAAAGTTGGTAAAGAATTTAAAACGGTCACTTTTGGAATAAATATATCGGGTAGGGACCTTAAAATTTTCATTACAACTTGGTTGTCGGGTATTTTCTCTCCCAAGTTAAAAGATGAATTAACAATATCGGAAAGTCTAACATAAAATTCATCAAAAGTTTATTTTTCATTCATTTTGATAGTTTCAAATTGAGTGGTGAGGTTTTGGAGTTTCGAAGCTTTAACGACACTTGTACCTTCATGAGTGAGTTGTAAAATATCCCAAGCTTCTTTAGCGGTCTCACACGTCATAATGCGTCGGAATTCATCCGGTGTGATGGCGCTAAACAAGGCATTTAAACCACGAAAATTAAATTTTGAAAGTTTAAATTCACCCTCATTCCACCTATCGGCCAGTTTGGGAACACGTCCATTTTCTACTAAATGAGTTGGTGGAGACCACCCGTTAACTACAGACATCCAAACCCTCTCATCGATAGATTTAAGTGTCAATTTCATACGCGCAATTAGAACCATCGAAAATAAAAAATTTTGAAAATGGGAAAAATTTCATTTTAGCAAAAAATTATTTAAAGGATCTTAATGAAATGATTTATCGCTTTGGCTCTGATACCAATTTGAAAGCGCCCCTTTTGCCCCCCGATTATTATAATCCTTATACTTTGAAAACAATTTCCTTTTAAATAGATATGCGGAAGCGTAAGATGGTTCAATAAAAATAAATTACCAAATTTTAGTTTCCTTTTCAAATTAAAATTAAACCAAAGTGAAATAAAATTAAAAACTCACACACTAATGTTAATTTCACTTAAACACAATTAATTTACCCAAGCCCTAGAAATTTACCTAAGTCATATTTTTCATTTATAACCAATTAGGCCAAACCAATTTTAACAAATTAAATAAAATGACTTGAATTAAATTAACTAAACATTACCCAATATTTAATTTAACACCAAATTAAACATGTAGTGATTAAAACCAAACCAATTTTATCTTTTTACCTAAGCATGCATTTTAGGTGATTTTGCAAAAGATAAAATAAACAATTAATCCACTACGCCGCGATGTACGAGGAAAATGCCACAACGGAAAAAAAACCTCGGACGACCCTAGCCTCAAATTCACTAAGTACGGAATTTACAAATACAAGCAAGATGACTTACAACACTCGACTCGATCCCTCTCAAGCCCCGACGCATTTTCTTGTATCAACCTCTTCTTAGCGAATAACTACGGAGCTCCACCGCGGTCTCGGAATCCACCGATAGGACTTTATATGGTCAACGTCACCCGAACTAGGAGCCTTTCTCCAAGTGGGTAAATCAATGAAAACCTCTTCTTCTTTGTGGGATTTAGAAGCAAACCCAAAACGTCTATTCAAACGGTAGAGATGAAAAACTGGTGCCAAAACTCCAAGCATGTACAAATATATCAATGGAAGCTTGGATAAACAATATGGGTGTAAAACTAAAGTGTATAATCAATTTTTCTTGAAAACTTAGACACTTTAAAACATGAACTTTTTCCTTAATAAATTTTGCTCTCAAACTCTCTCTTGGAGATAGATGTGTATGGAGAAGTTAAACCAAAAAGGTTGGTTCCCGCACTATTAAGTTATGTCAAAAGTTAGTGGGGTAAGGAAGTGGGAAATATGGGTAAAAACTGCTAAAAACTGCCATAAAATTTTCCTCGAACGAGCCTTTCTAACGAAGTTCCAGTGGCTTAAAATTGAACTCGTTATAAATCTCGTTCGAAGTCTCGCTCGAACAGTTATCTTGTTCGAACGACAATTCGAACGATGTTCCAGTGGCCTATGGGGAAGCTCATTGGCAGCTTCGTTCAAATGACAATCTTGTTCGAACGACAATATCGAACGAGAAACCAGAAAGTTGAAAATTACGAATTTAGCCCAGAAACTTTATATACTTTATATAGAAGTTTAATAAAATCTTTCTGATAAATAAACAACAGTTTTTAATTAAACCTACACCCATTATAAACCGTTCCAAGATCCTATATATATATGTAATGCATTCATACCTTGGGAGCATGGAACCACTATTGATGACGTAGAAATGAGGCACTTAAACTCGACATTTTGATGAAGTTTTATACACTTGGCCGCTACGTCTTTAACAAACACGTCATAGGCTTGAATGGATCAATATAATCTATCCTATAAATCAAACATTTTTGTCCGAAATTGAGCCAAAACTATAAAGGACTCAATTGAAAATTTGTGTCCTTACAATTTTCACTTGCAGCGAGTGGCAAATATGAATATCATTAACCGTGCTTATCTTTGTTCCCACCCTAGAATTGGGAGAACTTCAATTTTCGTAATAAAGCAACAAGTTAGTATATGTTCTTACTTTAGTATAATTATATATATGTTCTACTAAACTATGATTATATTTATGTTCTTTTAGGATTTTGTTAACATGTTTTCTATTTATATATAAATTAGATGATGTCAAAACAAGAGCCCATCGACAAATTGAGTGTTTAGAGATGGACACATAAGAAAAAGGATCTCACATACGATGTCGATGATGGAGCGGCTGGTAGAGAGGTATAAATATGTTGATAATCGTAATCCAAACGACTTAGTTACATTACGAATTTTGTTTTGGTGGATATTTGCAAGTTTCATTTACTAAAAGAGGTAGATTGTGCTATATGTTTTTTCTCAATTTGTAGGAAATGGTTAAATGATAATTGGATGTGCTGCCATTTGATCAACAAAATCGGATTGAAGTGAGGGATGATATATTTGAGGACGTGATATGACCTGACGAACCTGGACGAGCATTGTGTATGGGAGTATGGATTAAAGCAACTTCTTCACGTTCAACCACATCATCTAATTATTATCATAGTGAGATTGCTCGACTAGAGAAGGAGGCCAATGAGCGAGATTCTCGTTATTGGGAAGAAGTGGAGGCACGAGAGAATCGTCATCAAGAAGAAATTAATATGGTGCATGATGATTTAGAAAATGAAATACAAGAAAGAGTCACGAGGGATAAGAGAGAAACTCTAGCAGAAGCTAGGCTTGAAATCGCTCGTATGATACGAGAGGCGGTCATCCCACTACCACCTGCATCGGTAGCCGCAGTTGATACTATCGATAACCACGCTTGACTGTGTATTAATGTAACTTACTTAAAAGTGGAAATGACAATTTGAAAGTATGTGGTGGTGTTTATTTTTTGAAGTGTGATAAGACACTATTTGGTTTTGTTATTATATTTAAGGTTAAATTTTGGCAACGTCTTTGTGTTTTTGTTTTTTAATTTAATGTTATTATATTAGAGATTGAATTTAGGTTGATTATAATATAAGTTCATAATATATATATATATATCTTTTAGGACAACTATAACTGTCTTTTAAAATATTCATTTGGCTCCAAAATATATTTGGGACAGCTACTTCTGTCCCTAATACTTCGTTTTAAAGGACAACAAAATCTGTCCTTAAAAAAATGTAATAATATATGGATTTAAAAGGACAGAACAAAAAGGACGGCAATTGCTATCCTAAATATTCAAAAAGGATAGCAATTGCTGTCGTTTTAGCCTTTTATGACGCTCATCTATTAGGACATCTATTGCTGTCCTTATGACTGTCACAAATGATATTAGGGACAACAAATGAGCTTTTGGGATAGCAAATTAGCTATCCTTAATTGTTATTTTTCTAGTAGTGTCTCTACTATTATTCTCTCTCAAACTTTCTTGTTTTGTAATACCAAGAAAATCTTTATTCATCTTTCTCTATGTTTTTTTGGCTATTTTCACGAACCACCCCTTTTGTTTGACATAATTAGGAATACGTCTGGTCACTTCTAGTTCAACTTTTACATTTACGTGTTCTCTTGTTTTGTTTATATATTATATACTATGGCTACCGTTGTTGCTGATAGTAAGAGTGTACTTTTAAAACATGTAGGGGGAGTGTAACATTTCAAATAAAAGGGTAGGTGTGCGTATATATAGAATGTCTTGCAATCTGGGTTTGACTAGGCTCTTTATATTCATTTTATTCTTATTCTCTAATTTATTGCACGATATTTTATTTCTTCTCTCTCTTTTTTGACAATTTTCTCGGGACTCCCCTTTTGTTTGATAAAATTTGATATACATCTCTTCTCTTCTAGTTATGATCATTACACTCGCGTGTTCTCTTGTTCGATTATTTATCAATTTCTACTCTTGTTGGAGGGTAGTGAGTGTAAATTTTGCTACATTTAGGGTGGGGAGTGTCATCTTTAAAATGAAAGGGGGAGGTGTATCGTAATTTCATGAAATCTGGCTTGGACTAGGCTCTTTATCTGCATGATATTTGTTTCTTTAATTTAATGAAAATTATTTAATTCATTTTTCTCTATGATTTTTGGGTATTTTTGTGCCCCCCCCTTTTGTTTGACATAATTAGAAATACGACCTATTGATTCAATTATTGCACCTTGTCTCTAGTTTAAATAGTACACTTTCGCAGTCTCGTGTTTATCACTGGCAACTTTCAAAACATTTAGGCAGTGGAGTGTAATATTTAAAATAAAAGGGGAGGTGTGCATAATATTTGGTATCACTTACGATTTGGACTTGACTAGGCTTTTTATATGAATGTTACTTACTTTTTGGTTTAATTTAATAAAAGGGAAAGTGTGTGTAATATTTTGAATTACTTGCAGTCTAGGATTGACTAGGCTCTTTATATGAACCTTGTTATTTTTATCTAACTTAATGAAAGGTAGGTTTAATTCTTCCTTCTCTATCTTTTTGTGGCTATTTTCACAGACCTTCCCTTTTGTTTGACATAATTAGAAATACGTCTCCTTGCAACTAAATTAAATATTACACTTTTATGTTTTCTTGTTTTGCTTATGTATCACTGGCTACCTTTGTTGTTGGGTAGTGTGTAGGACTTGAAAATTTTAGGGAGGGGAGTGTCATATTTAATATAAGAGGGAGGTGTGTGTAATATTTGGAGTTACTTGCAATCTGAACTTGACTTGCTTCTTTATATGCATGTTATTTCTTCTTTTCTTTATTTTAATGAAAGAATTATTTAATTCAAATAGCTCTCTGTTTTTTGACTATTTTCACAGTCCTTCCCTTTTGTTTGACATAATTAGAAATACATACATCCTATTGATTTAAATATTACACTTACGAGTTCTCTCCTTTGCTCATTTTTGGCTACCAGCGTTGCAAGCTAGTGCGTAAATTTGAAATTTTTAGGGAGGTGAGTGTAACATTTAAAACCAAAGGGGATGTGTGTGTAATATTTGAAATATCTTGTGATTTGGGCTCGAATAAACTCTTTATACACATGGTACCTTTTTTCCTTAATTTAATGAAAAAAATCTTTAATTGCTCTTTCTCTGTTTTTTCTTTTTGTGGCTACTTGCACGGACCTCCCCTTTTGTTTGACATAATTCAAATGCATATCCTACTGATTAAAATATTACCCCTCCTTGCCTTTAATGTAAATATACACTTGCATGTTTTGCTTAATTAATAGGGTAAATTACAATAAATCTTCATGAATAATTTTCGGTTTTCGGGTCACTACACTATACTATTTATGTGACAACTTTTCCCCTGAACTTTATCCCCAAATCTTTTAACAGAGCTAGGATGTCTTCTAAAAGACTATAATACCCTTAAAATAGGACAAAACAATCCTTGTTCTAGCTGAACAAACTTAGGTTAGCCCAACCCAGTCGTTTTGTACTAGGGTTGGCTCCTCACAATTCTCCCTTTAACACCAACGGTAGATAGCCGGACCTATATAGTGAGGGTGCATTAAGGCCAGTTGATGAGCTAATACGTCTGGCTTAATTTACATGTGTGGAGGCAACCTGAAGTTAAGCACCGTGGTTGCTTAACACATATGAAATAATAACACCACCCCCAAACACCCTCCCCCCCCCCAAAAAAAAAAAATCCTAATTTATAAATTATCTAACAGATAATTATAGTGAATTACAAGAACTAGTTGATAAATTATTAAATTATAAACACATCATGAGAAGGGTATTATGGCCATTGAATAATTTTTTTTAGAATCATGCGCAAGTCACAAGATTTACTTCTGTTAAGTTGAATAGAACCCTAACAGTTTTGGGGACAAATTGAACGGGTCAAAAGTTCAGGGGCGGATTATCGGGTAAACTAGTATTAGGGTAGTGACCCAAAAACCCGAAATAGTTCAGGGGGTATACAGTAATTTACCCTATTTAATATTTATCACTCGGCACTAGTGTTGCAGGCTAGTATGTAAATTTTGAAACATTTCGGAATGCACTACAAGAAAAAAGGTTTTTAGCGACGAATTATTTTGCGATGATCTCAAATTCCTCATAAAAAGTTATATTTAGCGATGAAAAATAAATTAGTCATAGAAAAGTAATAAAATTAATTATTTTCTTTTGTGACGATTATTGTCGGCCATAATAAATACCAATGTGTAAGAAAAATTAAATTTCGTCACTAAATTATTATGTCAAATTCTCATCTAATTTTTGTGAGGAATTCGATTGGTCACTAAAACTAAAAAAAAAAAATAAGAAATGGAGGGAACAAAATTATCCCGATAATTTTTTTCTGCTTCCCATGCTCAAGCCACGTTTTTTTCTTTATTAACACATCCAAAATCCCTTTCACAAAATCTGCTCCTCCCCTCCCGTATCTCTCCTTCACAGGTATCTCTACCTCTCTCTCTTTCTATGTCTCTCCATCTCGACGCACTATATATATATATATATATATATTGATTTTGTTTCTCTATTCCTTTGTCCCTTTGAAGCGTTAATTGAAGACAGAGAACTATGATTGCTGAATTTCAGGTATCTATATATACCTATTTGTGTTGAATTTCTATGTTTGCAATTCCTTAATTACCCTGTTTTTGTCAATCCCCTAATTTCCCTGTTTTTGTCAATTTATTAAATATCGTGTGTGTGTGTGTCTGTGTATATAAAACTGTGTATATAGATATATGTTTTATATGTATATAAAACTGTGTATATAGATATATGTTTCGTGTATATATAAAACATATACACTGTGTATATAGATATATGTTTCCTGTGTATATACATATATGTTTCGTGTATATTCGTGTATATATAAAACTATACAGTGTATATAGATATATGTTTTGTGTGTGTGTGTGTGTATATATATATATATATATATATATATATATATATATATATATATATAGAGAGAGAGAGAGAGAGAGAGAGAGAGCCCCGTGCACATTAAATTTGCACATTAAGTTTGCACATCAATTTTTTAAAATAGTAAAAAAAATATTTTTGAGCTAATTTTTTTGTGTGATATTTAAACATTTCCAGAAACCCCTATAAAAAAATTCAACTCAAAAAAACGTTTTTGCTATTTTAAAAAATCGGTCAACTTTCACTACTTTTAAGCACTTTAAAAGCTGTGAAAGTTTGATCGATTTTTTAAAAATAGCAAAAAAAGTCTTTTTGAGCTGAATTTTTTTATATGGGCCCGATGAATTGTTTAAATATCATATAAAAAATCAATTCAAACATACATTTTTTAATATTTAAAAAAAAATTGACGTGCACCAGCACATGTGCAAACTTAATGTGCACAGGAGCTTGCCTCTCTCTCTCTCTCTCTCTCTCTCTCTCTATATATATATATATATATATATATATATATATATATATATATATATATATATATATATATATATATATATATATATATCTGTGTGTGTGTGTGTGTGTGTGTGTACACACACACACACAAAACATATATCTTATAGAGACTGTATATATATACACAGTCTCTTTATATGTTTTCATGATATCATCTTATTTTTATCCATATGGGTATAAATAGTAATTTTATAATGATTTACTCATCAAATTTAAACTTTTTAGTTTTATAACAATAATTATTTCAAGCTACACTTGCTTATGAATCACTCAGAGCATTAGGTTTAAGATGTATTTGATTTATTACCATGTACGTTTCTTACTATTTTTTAATGCATAAAAAAGAGAACTTGTTAGGAAATATTTATATTTTAAGTTCTTTTTCAATGTAAACAGGTTCAATATGGATAACAGCAGGACGTTCCAACCAAATAAATTATCTAAAGAGTATAAAGACGATGTTAAATCTTTTATTGAGGATAAAAGAAAACAATTGGATGGAACTAACAAGATAAGATGTCCGTGTCGTGATTGTCAAGAAGTATATCTCCACGATCTAACAATCGTTGAAAAACATTTAGGCCTTCGGGGGGTATCCTACAGTTATGCAATTGGTAGTAATTCAAATACACAAGCTTTTGAATATGTAGAAAATGATGATGAAGAAGATGATATTCAAGGAATGTTAAATGATGCATTTGACTCTTATAGTTTCCCCGAGCATAGTGAAAGTGGACAATGTAGTTCGAAAAGGGTCCTGGTAGATTTGACAGACTATTTAGTGAAACTGAACAAGAACTCTATTCGGGTTGTAAGAATTTCACTTCATTTTAATTTATCGTGAAGCTAATGCATGTGAAGGTTCTTAATCGTTGGAGCAACAAATAGTTTGACATGTTGCTTCAACTTTTAAAAGCTGCCTTTCCAGAAGGATCAAACATACCGAAGTCACATTATGATGCAAAGAGGAAGTTGAGGGAGTTGGTACTGGGCTATGAATCAATTGATGTTTGTAAATATGATTGTGCATTGTTCTGGAAAGAGCATGAAAATGGAGATAAGTGTCCAGAATGCAATGAACCCAGATTTAAGTATGATTCTAAGAAGGGGAAGAATGTTGCACATAAGACGTTGCGTTATTTTCCACTTAAACCTCGTTTACAGAGGTTATTTATGTCAAAACATACAGTTGCGGATATGCGGTGGCATAAGGAGAAATGGGTTGATACTGAGGATGTAATGAGGCATCCAATTGACTCTTTAGCATGGAAGGATTTTGATAATCAGTTCCCTTGGTTTGCACAGGATCCTCGTAATGTCAGACTAGGTCTTGCGTTAGATGGTTTTAATCCATTTGGCAACATGAGTAACTCATATAGTATGTGGCCTGCTATAATTGTGCCTTATAATATGGCACTCTGGAAGTGTATGAAGGAACATTTTTTCATGATGGCGTTGTTAATTCCTGGCCCAAAGCACCTGGAAAGGACATGGATGTCTTTTTACGCCCCCTTATAGATAAGATAAAAGAGTTGTGGAATGTTGGTGTACAAACATGGGATTCTTATGGTAAGGAATATTTTCAGTTGCATGCATTTGTCTTATGGACTATCAATGACTTTCCGGTATATGGGAATTTATTTAGCTGGAGCACAAAAGGTTATAAGGCATGTCCGGTATGCAATGAAGATACAACATCACAACCACTACGAAATATGATATGCTATATGGGTCACCGTCGATTCTTGCCTTTAAATCATTCTTGGAGGAGGAGTAAAATTCACGACGGAAAGCATGAACTAAGAGCTGAGCCAAGGAAGATTTGTGGAGATGACATCTTACACCAGCTGGAACGGTTTAAAAAATTAAAGCCAGGTAAAAATCCGAACAACAAAGATAGGAAGAGAAAGTGCACCCCTGAGGAATTGAATTGGACAAAGAAAAGTATTTTCTTTTAGTTAGAGTATTGGTCAAAGTAAAAAATTAGACATAGTCTTGATGTTATGCATATCAAGAAAAGTATATGTGATAATGTGCTTGGGACATTGATGACTATCGAAGGAAAAAATAAATACACAGACAAGACTCGGTTGGATTTAGCCGATATGAACATTCGAAAGGAGCTACACCTGAAAGAGCAAGGTGGTCGATGGTTGAAACCACACGCATCTTATACTTTGACACCAAATGAGAGAAAAGAATTTTGTAAATTTTTAAAGTCTGTGAAGTTTCCTGATGGGTATGCACCAAACATATTGAGAATTGTAAACATCACTGATGCTAAGATATTAGGATTGAAAAGTCATGATTGTCATGTTATGCTGCAACGACTTCTATGTGCCGGAATAGGTCCGTATATGCCTAAAAATGTTTATACAACATTGGCCGAGCTATCCAACTTCTTTCAAACATTCTGTGCTAAAACATTATCTGTGAAAGAATTAGAGAAGTTAGAGGAGGGGATTGTCCTTATACTATGTAAGCTAGAAAGAATTTTTCCACCATCTTTTTTTGATGTTATGGTCCATTTAGCTATGCACTTACCACATGAGGCTATTCTAGCTGGACCACTTAACTCGAGATGGATGTTCCCATTTGAAAGTTACTTCATACATATTTTAAATATACATTCTTAATTCAATGGTTATAAATTGGAATCTAGGAACATTAAAGGGTACCATCACAAATAAAGCTCGACTAGAAGGTTCAATTGCAGAAGCATACATTGTTAGAGAAGCATTAAACTTTTGTTCAATGTACCTTCATAGAGTTGAAACTAGATTCAATCGATAAGATCGTAATGATGATTGGGGACTAGATCAACGCAAGGGAGGATTATCTGTATTCTCACAGGTTGTTCGCCCCTTTGGTGGAAGACAACTCACAAGCTTACCAAAAGGGTATATTAATAAGATTCATTGGTACATCTTGAAAATTGTAGTGAGATACAACTGTATTTGGAGTAAGTTTCATATTGCCACCTCCTCGAATAACTACTTTGATAGTGATTATTTTTAATGAATTAATTTGTATATGCAGTGAACCTATGGATGAATTGGAGATGGAATGTCCCGACAACTTATACCATAGGCAAGAAAAAACATTTCCTAAGTGGTTTGAAAAGCACGTAAGTTGATTGAAAACTGAGTTGGGTAATTAACTTGATAGAATTTTATTATTGACAATAACACTAATCCTCTATATATTATAGATTAAGCTCCTGCGTCGTGAAGGGTCGCTAGATGCCACTAATGAACTATATTCATTAGCGTGCGGTCCCGATGTTCGTGTAAATGAGTACATTGGTTGTATTGTTAATGGAGTTCGATTCTACATCAAATACCGTGACAATTGACGTATAACTCAAAATAATGGCATAGTTGTACGCGGGGGGCATGATGGTGATGAAATTGATTTTTATAGACGGTTGTGCAATGTTATCAAATTAAATTACATAAATGGGTACCATGTTATTCTATTCAAGTGTGAGTGGTTCGACACTAATTCGAAAACGAAAATAATACCATAGGATTTTCATCTCACCTCAATTAGTGCTTGTAATACATGGTATGAAAATGATCCATTTGTTCTTGCAAGATAAGCATCACAAGTGTTTTACTTGGATGATTACAAGTTGGGATATGATTGGAAATGATGATGAAAGTATTAGCACCACCAGGTGAGGTGTTTGTGAGCTCTAATCAGTATATAACAATGGCAGCACAAGTGTATCAAATATAAGAGAATGGTGTGAGGAGAAGAGGATAAACACGACCATATAAGTGGTTCAGCAAATTAGGCCTACGTACACTGTGAAGGTGTGTGGTTAGTATCACTGTATGAGGTCTCGAATGGACATGGATACAAAACTCTCAAGCTTTCTCTCTCTACTGTATATTTGGATAGAGTTTCAGCTAGGGTAGTTAATTTCGGATCCTTTTCCAAGTAGGAGAAGGCAAGTATATATAGTATGTGGGGGTGTAATGCACCCCCTATGCATGCAATGAGCATGAGTGTGTTGATATAGCCAATCTAATGAAGACATCTGTCATTATCACATGTAGAGAACGATGATGAAATATCTCCCTACGTGAGGGGATTGATTGGTTACAACTGATTGTGTACATGTATTCCCAGCCATACCTATGCGAGTAAAGGCTCAGCTATCTTTAATTGGTACCGACCTCGGCCTGGAAGAGTACGAGGTTGGTGAAGTTTGTCCATTGACCAATCCGAGATCGTTCATGATGGCCTCGATTCATGTAGAGCCGAGGTGAGACAAGTGAAGTCATAATGTCGGCCAGGGCCGAGGTTATGCAGGGGCAGGTATATAACATCAGATGATCCTCAGACGATGTTAGTTATGATGATGGGTATTCCCTGTAACCTCGGCTTGTATCCAGCCGAGGTTGCTATATTAGGTAGCCGAGATGCCATCCCTGGATGACTTAATGGATAACTGCCCCCAATGGGTCATGAAGACCTCTGCTATTTGCCTGATAATGAGTCAACTGATAACGTCGGTCATGGCCTACCTATTAAAGGATGAGACTGTTGGTTACCAATCTGGGGCTGTTCTAACCTCGACTATCTCTTTGGACGATGTTGATGTCTCTGAGCAGTTGGGTACATATAGGGCATATCAATCACCCCTAGCCCTTAGTTGCCTATGTGAACAAGTTACTAAGGGGTATGCATGTCCGAGGTTGGATTTCTGTTGGTGCCAATGCTTTCTTGACAAGTGTCAACCGCTGAAGAAAATGGCGTGCCTGGAAAGCTTAATGATTATAGTCTTTTGGGCTCCCAAGGCAATGATGGGCCTTGGAATGCGCGCAAGATAATTTTAAGGGTTTTAACCCCTTTTCCTTTCCTTCTTCTTCATTTCCCCATTTTTTTGCCTGAACTTTCTCTATTTTCTCTCTCTCTACAAGATCTCGATTAAGAGTGCATTTGGTGGATTGTCTTACCAACCTTTCCCTTCTTCTCCTCATACTCCATCAGGTATCGTCTATTACCTTTTCTCCTCTATTTTTCCTGCCTTATTCTTCCATTTGTTGCATTTTATGGAGAGTTTATGCATTTTTCGATTAGCATCATCATTTTTCTGATGAGTTTATGCATTTTCCGGTGAACTGGTCTTAGTCGTTCTTGTTTAAAAACCCAGTTTGATCCTTAGGCAGTTCCAGTCAAGTTGTTTGTTTTTGGCTTGGGTCCACAAGTGTAGGGTCGTCCCTATATGCTCTGACCTCTTTATCAGCTTTTAGAAAAGTTCCCCTCTCTTAAAGAGAAGACTTTAGAAAAGATTAGGCAGATAGAGAGAGCCCAAGAGGAAGCTCGTAGGGCGGAGACCTTCCCCCTCAGACCTATCTTTCCACCCCCTCTGAGAGTCATATACCTCGAGCCAGCCGAACCAGTTAAATCAGCAGAGGTCCCAGTTAAACCTACTCCCATGTCTGAGTCTGAGTCGTCCACCTCAGACCCTATGTCTGTGCACTCTTTTTAAGAGGCCATGGACTTTTCCATTCGGCAGGATCAGGTCCCTGATCAAGCCGAGGTTTCGAGCTGCATCTCGTCCCATAACGAGTCTAGCACATCCTGAACTTGAACTTCTTCAGACGTTGAAGTTGTCGAACCAAATGTAGATTTTCCTCCTCCCATTAATGTTGTCCCCCTGTCTTCTACTACAAGGGTTGAGTTTTCTCAGAGGTTCCCTGAAGGTAATCCCTCGTTCGCTCCAACTGATATTGAACGAGACGAGGATGATGTGAGTGAGAGCGATGTTGACACCTCGGATGCAACCGAGATAGAAAGCACTATCAGCAAACTTGACCTCTTAGCCTTCAGACATCTATATTCCATAGTTCCCTCCATAAAACTTAGGAGACCTCTAAGGGATGAGAGAGATTTTGGCGGTCGAGATGGTGAGATCTGCCTATATGAGCAGATGTTCAAGTTAGGATTTCGTCTTCCCATCCACCCAATTATTAGGGCCATACTGTACTATATTAACTTAGCCCCTTCCCAGTTATCCCCTAACGCCGAGAGGGTGATAATTGGAGCAATAGTTTTATGGAGGGCAGTCCACCATTCAAACCTTCCTGTCCAGGTCTTCTTTGGATGATACATCCCTTCCTCTGCTAGGAATCATCCGAGCTATTACCACGTTTTAGCTCGGAAGCCAACTAAGAAGATGCTGCAGGTTACCCAAACTTCAAATCATAATTAGAAACTGGGATATTTCTTTGTCTCAAGGGTATGGGAATTTGGCCCCTGTGTCCCCTCTTCAAACTTAGAACTGAGGATACCCCTGAGATGGGGAAAGGTGTCAATGGCTGCCAGGGCCGACCCTGGGTTGAGTCAAAATAATCTTCAGAAAGTAAAAGACCTTCAAGATCAGGAGGAGCATGGTATGTTGGTCATGTTCGAACATCTGATGACCCTATACTATCTCTCTGAGATTGGACTTGGGGGGAGTCCTCTGACTGAGCTCCATAAGTGTTTATTTTCCCACAAGTTGTACCTCTGATTATGTAATACCTCTGATATGCTAACTCAGACCTTTACTTTTGTAGGACGCCCCGAAGGCATTTCAGACGATATCTGGGAGATGTTTTCCTCAAGTCTGACAAAGTTGGTGAAGAAGGTAGGCCTGAATGCACCTCCTCCTCCCCCACCGAAGTAGAGTGTCAGCACGTCCAAGGCCGACATTACAAACAAGTGGAAAACTACGACTTCTACCCCTGAGGATTAGAGGACAAGTACAGCCCAAAAGGCTATACCCATATTCTTTGATGATGCATTGGCTGCTTGTCTGCAGTAGCTGAAAATTAATGACAGTCTGATAAGCCACAGTGTGCAGGCGTTGGATGCCATCGGCTCTGCTATGACCGATGCTAACAAATGATTTTATCGCTCCATGGATACTCCCCTGCTGGTTGATTTTGTCCTTCACAGGTCTATCCAGGTAAGATTTGAATTTCTATTTAATTCCAAAGTGTAACCTCTTCTTTGAATTTTAACTTATACATTTGATTCTTGATTTGCAGGGCATCGTTGCTATGCACCAGCTTGCTAACTGGACTCTGAAGAAGTTTCCCCTCATCGAGAAAGGCAAAGAGGCCGAGAAGGTGAAAGACTCTCTGAATGCATAAGTGGATCGTCTGAAGTCTGCCTTTAAAGGGTCTGACAAGATGGTAAAGCAGTTGGAGAAAGAGATCTCCAAGCTTAAGAAGGAACACACCTCTGCTCTGAAGGCCAATGATGATGTTCTTCAGCAAAAGGTTGATGCTGCAGTGAAAGCTTCCCTTGAGGATGCTTCAGAGGGGATCCTAACTGATTACAAAGTCTTTGACAAGTTTATCAGCTTTGGATTTGAATACCTCGAAAGAGGTGTTAAGGCAACTGGAGAATAGGCGGCTACTAAATAGAAGGAGTCAGGGATCTTGACAGCCTCTGACTTCATTGGTCTGGGCTTTGCCAACCCTCAGTTTGCTTAGGCCCTTCAAGAGGTTGAGGAGGAAGATGCTGCTCTTGCAGAGACTGCACCCTTGGATGTTACAGAGACCGAAGGTGCCAACCTCCAAGATGATGGGGTCGAGGTGGCCCAAGTCAGCCATGGGAATGAGGCCGAGGTTACTAACACCGTAGCTGCATACCCTTAGGACATTTTTGTGAAGCTTTTTATAATTTTTTATTATGAATTTCAAACTGTAACCTCTGATTGCAAGCTCAGTTACCTTGTAGTTTGTAACTCTTAACTTTAGTCTATACCAACCTCTGAGGAGGGATTTATTTCTTTAGTTACTGAATGTTCTTTGAATGATTTTCTATGACACACAATGTGTGTTCAGGTCTGAAGTCTCAATATAATGGTGTCGTTATTAACCTTATAATTGTTTAAGGTCTAAGGTCATCCAAGTATGATGTCCTACCTCAGATCTTGTCACCAAATTATAGTGTTAAAAGGTCTGAGGTCATCAACTAAGATGTTATTCCCATAAATAATTTCCACCAAATTAATGATGTTAAGGCCTGAGGTCATCCAAGTATGATGTCCTACCTCAGATCTTGTCACCAAATTATGGTGTTAAAAGGTCTGAGGTCATCAACTAAGATGTTATCCTCATAAATAATTGTTCACCAAATTAATGATGTCTAAGGTCTGAGGTGATCCAAGCATGATGTCTCACCTCAGACCTTATCACTAAATTATGATGTTATAAGGTCTGAGGTCATCAGCTAAGATGTTATCCTCATAAATAATTGTTCACCAAATTATGATGTCTAAGGTCTGAGGTCATCCAAGCATGATGTCTCACCTCATACCTTGTCACCAAATTATGATGTTATAAGGTCTGAGGTCATCAGCTAAGATGTTATCCCCATAAAAAAATTTCACCAAATTATGATGTTATAAGGTCTAAGGTCATCCAAGTATGATGTCCTACCTCAGACCTTGTCACCAAATTATGATGTTATAAGGTCTGAGGTCATCAGCTAAGATGTTATCCTCATAAACAATTTTTCACCAAATTATGATGTTATAAGGTCTGAGGTCATCCAAGTGTGTTGTCCTACCTCAGACCTTGTCACCAAATTATGATGTTATAAGGTCTGAGGTCGTCAACTAATATGTTATCCTTATAAATAATGTTTCACTAAATTAATGATGTCTAAGTTCTGAGATCATCCAAGCATGATGTCTCACCTCAGACCTTGTCACCAAATTATGATGTTATAAGGCCTGAGGTTATCAGTTAAGATGTTATCCTCATAAACAATTTTTCACCAAATTATGATGTTATAAGGTTTGAGGTCATCCAAGCATGACGTCTCACCTCAGACCTTATCACCAAATTATGATGTTATAAGGTTTGAGGTCATCAGCTAAGATGTTATCCCCATAAATTTTTTTCACCAAATTATGATGTTATAAGGTCTAAGGTCATCCAAGTATGATGTCCTACCTCAGACCTTGTCACCAAATTATGATGTTATAAGGTCTGAGGTCATCAGCTAAGATGTTATCCTCATAA
This sequence comes from Sambucus nigra, assembly GCA_949130495.1. Lineage (NCBI taxonomy): Eukaryota > Viridiplantae > Streptophyta > Magnoliopsida > Dipsacales > Adoxaceae > Sambucus > Sambucus nigra. Next base: position 444,038,609 of record OX422211.1, read on the forward strand.
ACAATTTTTCACCAAATTATGATGTTATAAGGTCCGAGGCATCCAAGCATGATGTCTCACCTCAGACCTTGTCACCAAATTATGATGTTATAAGGTCTGAGGTCATCAGCTACGATATTATCCTCATAAACAATTTTTCACCAAATTAATGATGTCTAAGGTCTGAGGTCATCCAAGCATGATGTTTCACCTCAGACCTTGTCACCAAATTATGATGTTATAAGGTCTGAGGTCATCCAAGTGTGATGTCCTACCTCAGACCTTGTCACCAAATTATGATGTTATAAGGTCTGAGGTCGTCAATTAACATGTTATCCTCATAAATAATTTTTCACCAAATTAATGATGTCTAAGGTCTGAGATCATCCAAGCATGAAGTCTCACCTCAGACCTTGTCACCAAATTATGATGTTATACGGTCTGAGGTCATCAGCTAAGATGTTATCCTCATAAACAATTTTTCACCAAATTATGATGTTATAAGGTTTGAGGTCATCCAAGCATGATGTCTCACCTCAGACCATGTCACCAAATTATGATGTTATAAGGTCTGAGGTCATTAGCTAAGATGTTATCCCCATAAATTTTTTTTCACCCAATTATAATGTTAGAAGGTCTAAGGTCATCTAAGTATGATGTCCTACCTCAGACGTTGTCACCAAATTGTGATGTTATAAGGTCAGAGGTCATCAGCTAAGATGTTATCCTCATAAACAATTTTTCATCAAACTATGATGTTATAAGGTCTGAGGTCATCCAAGAATGATGTCTCACCTCAGACCTTGTCACCAAATTATGATGTTATATGGTCTGAGGTCATCAGCTAAGATATTATCCTCATAAACAATTTTTCACCAAATTAATGATGTCTAAGGTCTAAGGTCATCTAAGCATGATGTCTCACCTCAAACCTTGTCACCAAATTATGTTGTTATAAGGTCTGAGTTCATCCAAGTATGATGTCCTACCTCAGACCTTGTCACCAAATTATGATGTTATAAGGTCTAAGGTCATCATAGCATGATGTCTCACCTCAGACCTTGTCACCAAATTATGATGTTATAAGGTCTGAGGTAATCAGCCAAGATGTTATCCTCATAAACTCTACCATTAGAGCATAATGAACCAAGAATTTACACCGGAACTGATCTTCTCATTAATAATCTCTTCATAAGATGATATATTTACATAGAAACTCTAGAAACATCATATGTAATACTTTTTTAGATGATCAGCATTCCAAGGATTAGAAAAAGGTTCTCCTTCAAGGTTTTCTAGCCTATAGGTCCCGAATACAACCTCCTCAATCACTTTGTAAGGACCATGCCAATTCGGGTGAAGCTTGTTAGCCTTTTGTAACGTCTTCTTCAGCACTAGGTCTCCCATAGCTATGGGTCTTGATTTTACCCTTTGATTGTAGAATTTTATTTTTCTCTGTTGGTAAGCCGCCTGTCTGATCTCTACGTCTTCCTTTCCCTCTTCGATCAAGTCGAGGTCAAGTCTTCTCTCCTCCCCATTCATCTCAGGGCCATAGGTCTGAACCCTATGAATAGGAAGCCCTACTTCTGTCGGTATGACGGCTTCTGAGCCATGGGCTAACATAAATGGGGTTTCCCCCGTTGGTGTCGTAGTTGTTGTTCGGTAGGCCCATAGCACAACATAAACCTCTTCAGTCCATTTTCCCTTAGCTTCTTCTAACCTCTTCTTGATCCCGTCAAGAATCATTCTGTTAGTGACTTCGGTCTGACCGTTTGCCTGAGGTCGGCCAGGAGAAGAGAAAAATTTCTTTATCCCAACTCTTTTGCAATATTTTTCTAAGGAAGAGTTCTTGAACTGGGTTCTGTTGTCCGAGATGAGGGTGTTTGGGAGGCCATGTCTGCATATAATGTTCTTCCAAATAAATTAGAAGGTCTTCTGCTCTGTAATCGTGATCATCAGCTCGGCCTTTACCCATTTGGAGAAGTAATTAATGGTGACTATCAGAAATTGGTAGTTATTTACAGCCCTTGGCAGGGGACCTACTAAGTCAATCCCCCATATCGCAAATGGCCAAGGTGAACTGATTGACGTCATAGGCTGATGAGGTTGATGGGGGATAGTGGAGAATCTCTGACACTTGTCGCACGTCTTTACGTAAGCTGCAGCATCCTTGGCCAAGGTCGACCACCAGAATCCTTGTGTAATAATCCTCTTGGCCAAAGGTCTTCCTCCTATGTGACTGGAGTAAGAACCCTCATGTTCCTCTTGTAGGATGAGGGGAACTTCCGTGGGATGAACGCATCTGAGGAGAGGTAATAGAAATCCCTTCTTGTATAGGACATCTCCTATTAAGGAGAACATTGCGGCTCTGTATCTTAGTTTCCTCCTCTTTAGCTTTGATTCTGGCAGCTCTCCCTTTCTGATATATCTGATAAGGGGTTCCATCCATGAGTCCCCTAGGTTCAAATTGAGGCAAGGGTTACTAACCACTTCTTCTTCAATGGTCGCCTTAGGCAGGATCTCGACTGGAACTGTCCTTCTGATGTCTATCCTTGTTGCTGAAGCCAACCTTGCTAGTGCGTCTGCGTGGATGTTGTTTTACTGAGGTATTCTCTTCATCTTTACCTCTTCAAAACCTTCCAATATCGTTCTCATATTCTTCAGGTATTTGGCCATCCTTTCATCCTTGGCCTCATAGACCCCCAACACTTGATTAACAACTAACCTTGAGTCACTATGAATATGAGTAGTCTTACCCCAAGGGCCTTTGCCAAGGAGAGGCCTACCATCATGGACTTATATTCCGACTCGTTGTTTGATGCCTTGAATTTAAACCTTAGGGAATGTGGCCATCCCCGATCCTCGCCGCGCGGGCAGGTGGCGTGGAGGAAAGGATCCTTCGGGTCCCGCGCATCCCTCTCGGGAGCGCTTCGATCGTCGTCGCTTGAGATTTAGAAATGTAGAGAGATTCAGAGTCACCAGTCTATTTTAATCAAAACAAACAAAAGAAAAAGGGGAATCCACCCCGAAGGATGGCATCCAAAGACATACAGGTGCGTGCTAAACCAAGACGATTCGAGAAGGGTTCGGAGGATTAGTTAGGAAATGGGAAGGTGTTATGCACCCATTCCGCCCTTTTGGTCTCTCATGAATATTTGCTATTTTCCTTTTGTTTCCCCCATGATATGTGTGCATGTGTATATATAGAATGGAGGTAGGAATCCTCGACTTGCATCATGGAAAAGATAAAGCGAGTCATCCGTAGGAAGATATAAGGGTAATATTAGAAAAATAAGATTTACGCAATTACCCCTACGTTGATCGTTATAATGGAACGATAACGCATGTGGGGTAATACATAACAAAGGGCAAGTATATAGAATATAAGGAAAATGGATTTAGAGAAGATAGAAAATGAGAGAAAGAGTGAGAAAAAGGACTCGAGTCTCAGGTTTTACCCCTAGATGCCTACGTAGCCTATAAAGGCATCAAAGTCCACGTAGTTCGCATACAAAATGAGGGGTGGGGTTTATCCCATAAATCCAAATGGGTAATCTCTTATTTGTGAGTGTGTGTGTGTGAGTAGAAAAAGGGTTTTAGATTGTGAGAAAAGTGTGGAAAAAGTGTGAGAATCCCTACTTAGAATTTATGAGCAAACCCTCTTTTTCTTATTTTTTGGGTTTTATTTATGTGAAAATAGGAGATGTGAAATAATAATAAATAAAAAATTATATTAGGATGTGTGAGATGAGATAATAAAAGTGCTAAATAAGAAGACAAGTTATTGAGTATTTAAGAGAATTTAAGAGAGAGTTTGAGAAAGTTGGACCTTCTTGAAGATCTTATGCTTGATCTTGAACGTTGGAGAGCAGCCCTTGTGCTTGGATGATGATTGAGAGTGGCTAATTCACCAAGTTTGATGAAAAGGATGATGAAAAGTGGAATTAAAAATGGGATTTGGATGTTGAAATCACGCTGCCTTCGAGAGAGGTTTCTGGGATTCGTTGAGAGAGATTTCTATCAGATCTGGGATCCCCTTGCAAATGAGGTGAAGGCCTCCTTTTATAGGCCCAGGTGGGTGCCGATCGGCATAGACCTATTCCTGCCTATCGGCAGGTGCCGATAGGCAGGGTCTGGAACCTGCCATTTGGCAGTGCGCTTCAGGATTTTTCGGAAAATCGACCGTCGAGGGCCAACCGTTGGTCAGAATCGTGAACGGGGAATACCATTGGAAAGGTAATTCAGATACCTTTGAAAGTCCTTTGGACCACTCCCGAGTTCGAGAGTTGACTTTGGGTCAAATATGGCTCGGAAGCATTTGTCGGTCCATTGGACGGGGTATCGCTTGGACGCAAACGGATCGTTCGTCCGCATGGTAAGTCCGAATCGTGAACGGGGTGGACCGTTAGAAAGGATAGGAGATGTACTTTGACATTCCAAAGAGTTTGACCCAATTTGGGGAGTTGACTTTGGTCAATCGGGCTCGAGAAGCATTTGGTGACCTCCCGGAGTCAAACGGATTGTTTGTCCGCATGGTAAGTCAGAATCGCGCACAGGATGGACCGTTGGAAAGGGTATTCAGTGACCTTTGAAGATTCATTCAGCCTCGGTCAAGCTGAAGAGTTGACATAGGTCAAACAGATCCCGGGAGCGCCCGGTGGCCTCTAGGTCAAGTTTCAGACGCAAACGGATCTTTCGTCTGTATGGTAAGTCGGAATTGAACATGGGGTAGACCTTTGGAAAGGGTATTCAGTTCCCTTTCAAGATTCATTCAATCTCAGTTAATAAGAAGAGTTTGACTTTTGGGTCAAACTGAGCCGGGGAGTGCCCGATGGCCTCCAGGTCAGTACTCGGGATATAACCTGGGTTTAGGATGATGAAAGGAGGTACTAGGGACCTAAGGATAGTTAGGGGGTAATAGAATGGGATGTCTACAAGGAATATTCAACATTAGTACCATCCGGAGTTGAAAGTATTAACCTTGCATCGCTTTCGCTTTCGCCAGAAGACCAGTCAACAAAGAGGTTCTAGATGTCTTTATCTGATGAAAAAATCCCTTTTGACATGACTCTATGCCTGAAGAGGTACCGATCTTCCTCATTCTCGGCTATTCCATTTCTGGTTCTCTTGGATACAACCTCTTCAGGATCTCGGAAGACGTTGCTGTTTGACCGCTCTGTAGTCTCTAGGTTATTCTCAACCTCGGTCTCTTCCAATATGAATTCAACAACAAAATCTGTAAGTGCCTGCCCTTTAATGGCCACCCTAGGCTGATAAGTAAGGTCATACTCTCCCAACTCAATGGCCCATGTCATCAATCTACCCGACTTCTCAGGTTTATGGAGAACCTATCTTAGTGGGGAGTTAGTGAGGATGACCATGGAATGGGCTTGAAAATAAGGCTTCATCTTCCTAGAAGCATGTATGAGGGAATAGGCTAACTTTTCCATCCGAGGATAATTTTGTTCAGACCCTTGACGGGCCTTACTATTGAAGTATACCGACCTTTGGACCCCAACGTCTTTCTGTACTATGGCTGGACTTATAGCTGATTCAGAGACTGCTAGATAAACATATAGCTTCTCTCCAACTATGGGCCGAGATAAGAGCAAGGGAGATCCGAGGTAGGACTTGAGTTGGTTGAAAGCCTCCTCACACTCTTTGTCCCATTCGAAGGCCTTTTTGAGCACCTTAAAGAAAGGAAGACACTTGTCCGTCTGGAAACAAATTTATTGAGTGCAACTACTCTTCCAGTGAGCCTCTGAACGTCCTCGATACTCCTTGGTGTCTTCATATCAAGCAAAGCCTTGATTTTCTCAGGGTTCGCCTCTATTCCCCTCTGATTGATAATGAATCCAAGAAACTTCCCAGCTCCTACCCCGAAGACACACTTCGTGGGTTTAAGTTTCATTCTGTACAAGTCCATAGTATCAAAGGTCTTTTCCAGGTCTGCTACATAAGTGCAGGACTTTAAGCTCTTCGTCAACATATCGTCTACATACACCTCCATAGTCTTGCCTATTTGATCTTCAAATATTTTATTCATAAGACATTGATATGTTGCCCCTGCATTTTTCAAATTGAAGGGCATAACCTTGTAGTAATATGTCCCTTTGTCAGTAATGAAGGCTGTCTTCTCTGAGTCTTCGGCATCCATGAAAATCTGATTGTATCCTGAATACGCGTCCATAAATCTTATGAGCTAATGCCCTATAGTGGCATCTACCATCTGGTCGATCCGAGGTAAGGGATAGCTATCTTTTGGGCAAGACTTGTTCAGGTCAATAAAATCTACGCACATCCTTCATTTTCCATTAGCTTTGGGCACAATGACTGCATTTGATAACCACTCCAAATGTATGACTTCCCTGATGAATTCAGCCTCTTCTAATTTTCTGACTTCTTCCTGGATGACATTGTACTTCTCCCCAGAGTAGATTCTTCGTCTTTGTTTGATTGTCCTAACATCCTTATTCACATTCAACTTGTGGCACATAACCTCAGGGCTGATGCCAGGCATGTCTGCATGACTCCAAGCGAAGATACTCTGCCTCTTCCTTAAGACGTTTATCATCTCTTCCTTGATCTCTGCCTTTAAGGCTTTGACGACCTAGACAGTTTTTTCCGGTTCGTTCTCATTGAGGATGATGGATTTTACCTCTTCCGCGACCTCTCCTTTCTTTAACTTCGTTTCATCTCTACGGTCAAGTGTATCACTGTTATACGTGGTAGTTACTCTCTTATGGGCCTCTTTCTCTTCAGCCGAGTCGCAGTAGCATTCTTGTTCTATGGTCTGGTCACCTTGCACTTCCCCTAACCTATAGGGGGTCGCGAATTTTAGCATCTGGTGCACCGTCGACGGCACAAATTTAAACTCCTTAAGGGATACTCTTCCTATGATGAGGTTATAAGCCGAGAAGATGTTTTCGTCCATAACGAAAAAATTAATCTTCCGGGTTAACCTCTTAGGCCACTCATCGCCATTCACATGTCCATCTCGTACATGCCTAGGGGATGGACTTTTTCTTCGCTGAAGCCTATTAACGGATGATGATAGGGTACCAGCCTAGCTCTGCTGAGGCCTAGGATTTTAAAGCAGGGCCAGAACATCACATCTGCTAAGCTTCCTCCATCTACGAGAATTCTCTATACCTCACATCCATGAACTCTTGTTTTGATTACCAAAGGGTCATCATGTGGAGCCAGGATGCCTTTGAAGTCGAGTCGGGAGAACCCAACTATGAAGTGTCCATATCCACCTTCTTTCTCTTCTGTATTATCTCGAAAGACATGAGATTTACCACTTCAAGTTTGGCCACTAATTTAGCCTCTACCACATGAGCTTTCCAATCAGCCACTTCAGAACTACGCCCTTCAAGTCCTCCATATATGGTGTTAACACCGTAGGAGATCATATCAACCTTCTTCAATGGGGTGTTATCATCTTTTGGTGGGAGGTTCGGATCATCTTAATCATCACCATCTGAGTCACCATCTCTTCTTATTGGGGTATCGTCATGACACCTGTCGTTTCTTTTCTTTTTTGGGTCATCTCTTCCCCTTTTAGGAGCCTTACCATCAACATACTTTCTCAACTTATCGAATTTCAGCATCTTCTTAATCTCATCCTTTAAGGCGAAGCATTTGTCTGTAATATGGCCATGGTCTTGGTGGAACTCGCACCACAAGTTCTTGTTCCTCTTATGTGGAGGAGCCTTCAATTTCTATGGCCATCTCAGAGATCAATCATTCTTGATCTCATTAAGGATGTGTTCGCAGCTCACAGTCAAAGGGGTATAGTGTGCGAACTTGTCATCAGCTGACCTCTTCTTTCCGTCCTTCTTTCTTTGGAACTTCCCGCTACTATCACCATTCTTATCCTCATACTTTGTGGCCATAGCCTCTTCAACATTCATGACCTTTACCACAGTTGCCAATAGCTCTGCCATGGACTTGGGAGGGTCTTATGCAAGTTTCCATAATAACTTCCCTTTCTGAAGACCTCATATGAGGGCGGTCATGGCTATATTCTCTTCATAGTCTTCAACCTCAAGTTTTTCTTTATTGAATCTAGCAATGTAGTCTCTTAGGCTCTCGTTCTTACCTTGTTTGACATACAACAGATGGGTGGTCTTCTTTTGAGGTCTTACCCCCAAACAGAAATTATGAATGAATCGTTAAGCCAAGCCTTTGAAGTTCTCTCGAAAGAGAAGTAAACCATATGTGTTCTACTCTCGTCAAAGTTTCAGAGAAGGCACGACACTTCATCTCATTCGGTATTGAATAAATGTCCGTCGCTGATTGGTACATCTCAATATGATGTACAGGGTTGGTGCTACCGTCATACTTGAGAAACACCGTGGGCAGTTTGAACTTAGCTGGGGTTAGAAAACTTACTATCCTGGCCACGAATGGGGAGCCTTCTGAGAAACCTATTTGCAATGGGTCTCGGCTTTTGATGAGGTCTCCTATCTTTTCTTCAAGACGTTAGATGGAGTCATTCCATGATCTTGCAACGTCGGCCTGGACGAGGTTATCCCCAACCACCTCTAAGGGGTGGACTGAAGGTTCCCCAGCTGCAGCACAACGTCGGCTGTTGACCTCTTCCTGATCTCTACCTCGTCGTATGTGGGGTCGGCCTTGTGTGATTATTAGACTAAAAAGAAAATCTTTTTTTATATATCCAAAGGTCAAACATAACGAGGAACAACCTTATTGTACTTAACAATAACATAAGCAGTGGACTGAGAATCCAAAGTAGTAGAATCAAGAATATACAAGTTTTCAACCTTATCACCCATGCCAATCAGCTTCTTGCTATTGATTTTTTTAATAACAAAGCAATCAGGAAGAAAGTTTACTATATGTTGGGATCCATTAGTAAGGGCAATGGAAGAAAGTAAATTGACATTGGAATTTTGAATTCATATATTTGAAAAAACCAAGTCATGTACTGATTGTAACTAGTCACCTCTTCAAATTGTAGTTCTTAAAGCATATATGTATTCTTAAAGGTTCCACTGTTTTAAAATTGTAACAGAAGCACATATATATACCAAATTAAAAATGAAAAAACCAAACATTATTAGTACATAACAGTGATTTTATAACAGAGAGGAATTTTTAGTCCAAATAATTTTCAAGTTAAAAATGAAAAAACTAAACATCCTTAGTACATAAGGGTTGATCTGGTAACTCTTATCATAAACCGATTTATCTCAATCAAAGTAATCCATTCTCTCATATCTTGGATCTATTCGTCCTACATTAGATCTAACTATGTTTGTTCCTAAAGTCTGAATGGATTTCTTCCTCTCATGGTTTAGCTATGTCTATTCACTCTCAAATAGATCAATGTGTTATAGTTGAGATCAAACACCCAAACTACCACTGCCCAGTGCAGTGCAGTGCAGTGATCTTTGGTGTATGCAAAGTGCGATAGATTAAAGAGATGGCCTTTGTGGAATTACTTGAATGACATGTACTAAAACACCCTTAGATTGGTAGGTGGTGACTTAAATGTGGTGTGCAAGTAATGACTTTCGGGATTACATTGCTAATGTCTGCTTAACTGACGTGGGCTACTCGGGTACTAAGTGTAACACCCCGCTAAATTCTGGCGTCGGCCACCACCAAAATTAAACCAACCGTTAATAAATTAAATATCATCCTTAGCATGCGACAGGTGTGAGACATATTAAATTTTATTCCACAAGATAAATATTATAAATCAATCCCAAATATTATGAACATCTAACTAATTTATCACCAAAGTGCGATATAAAGTCCGCCACATGCAATCTCTGAATACCTCAATTATTACAATAAATCAAATCCAACTGAAATCTTAAGACAACTTTGGAACCGAAGGACCCAATAAAATCCAAATATAGTCTCACAATAAATACGACTGAATAAGAGAAGAAATAAACTACTAAAATACTAATATAGCTCCAGGTGCACTTCCGAAAGATCTCCAATAATTTCTATGCATCTACTCCAATTAAATCCATGAAATATTAGTCAACGCATGTATCAGAGCCAAGACCCTGAGCATGAATACCGCCTACTCCTTTCAAATAGGGTCCTTGAACCCAGACAATAGTGTTATACATATCTACCATAACAATATAATATATTAATTAAAAGAAAGTCTATAATTATCAACCGTAAATTCCTAAGTACCCGCAAGGTTTAAATGTGCCACACCAATATCATTTTAAATTCACCCAAGTCCCACGATGTTAATGTGTTTGAATTAACTAGGATGATTTGTTTTCACTTTATTATTAGGTAATGCGGTCCTCCCACCCCGGGTGATTTACACCAAAATGACATTAATATTACCAACACCCATCCCCTTGTTAAGTCCGACGTCTGATCATTTTTTAGTCTGCGATCCACGCGATATGACAAGGTTTCACACACACACATACACACACATCCCCTTATCAAGTCCGCCATCTGAAGCGCTTTTATCCTGCGATCCTCGCGATATGACAAGGTTCCACACACGACACGACATAAATCGTCCTCTGACCCAGTTAAACTGTTGGCCCTGGACACATTAGGTCGTCAACAATTTTAATACCAGTTTTAGTCTTGAGTTATTATTTTCCCAAAATTTCTCATACTCATTATTCACAATAAATTCTCCTCACCCTTAAAAGTGATGTGAAAATCCTCAAAATATTCCTTAGTCCCAATTAAAAGTTCCCAAAACACAATTTCATCCCATCATTAATAAATGATCATTATAACAATTTTACTTCACCTAGATATCAATCCTAGGTTATCACAACAACGGTAAATATAGAGAATTTGTCCCCACCCCCAATTTAAATAACCCGTATAGATTTATATTAACTAGTCCCATATCTAATTAGCATAAATCACAACTAAAGCCCACTTATTAGTCCCATACCTAACAAGTGTACTATAACAAGGGGTGAAAACCAATTATCTAAAATACCAACGTTCCTGAAATATTCAATATTATAATATTTCATAAATGATACCATCAACAATTTATGATAATATTCTCAACAACACTAAATTCCCAATAATTGATTTTTAATCTAAATATGGGGAAATTAAGAACATGTAATTGTTATGATTTTTTCGAATCATTATTATTCGCAAGTTCCATAATAGCTATTTATTTTCTAGCACAAGTAATTTAATTAATTTAGGAATTTTTACATAAACATCCAAATTAAATTACTAAGGGCTCATCTACATGTATATGCCCACATTATCACCAACTAAGTAAATACAATCTAAATAACAACAAAGTTATAATTATTTGGTATTACTAATTATTTTCACAAAACAGTCCCGTAATTAATTTCTTCAAAATATTATGTTCTTCAATTTATTTTAGAACACATGAGTTTTAATGGAGGCTATAATCAAGACACATAACACTAAAAGAAAAGAATAGGATAAACATGCCTGATTTTTAGATATAGAAATTGACGAGAGATTCGGGTTCTCCTTGAAAAATTGATCGAAAACCCCTCTTAAACCACCTTGAAATATTTATGTTTAGACCCCCAAAATTGAGCTTGAAAACCTGTTTTAATGGAGGTTTGGTATGGAGGTCAAAGATGATGGGAAACGTAGAGGTTGGCTGCTTATAGGTGAGCGGGGAATGAGTGTTAAAAAATCAGCCCCGAAATCATGTATTTATATAACTTTAAGGGTTTTAAATAAATGGTAAAATTCGTCAAAATGACGAACTGCTGGGAGGTTCGATCGATCTATGAAAATGATCGATCGATCGATCATGCCTAAAATCTGACAGTTTCCCTTAAAAATGCCATAAGGCAAAATATTAAAATTTCTATTAAAAATTCGTTTTAAATCTGATTTCAATTCCGCTTGAAGTTCTATTCTTCTAAAATCATAACCAACATATTTAACTAATAAAATTTATAAAATTCAAAAATTTATTTTTCTCGAATATTCCAATTTTTATTTATTTAAAAACACTCATTTAGAAATTTGGGTTGTTACACTAAGTTCACTGGTCATAACAAAAAAGGGGATGCTAGAATATGGTGTAGGTTAGACAGAGCTCTTTGCGATTACGAGTGGTTGAATGTGATCCCCAAAACATTTGTTGCTCCTCTGAACAAAAATGCATCTGAGCACTTTCCTCTTTTGATTAGTTTAGGCACTACTTTAGATGATGTCAAAAAGAGATTTTCTTTTCTAAATCTATGGACCACTGCTATTTTCTTCATGTAAAAACTAATTAGATAAAATATTTAATGTGCCCCTTTATGGTGATTGCTACGTTCAGAATCTACCGTTTCAGGGGTCACCAAATTCAAGCCGACAAGCAGGAGGGCTGATATTCTGACATTCAGTACCGTTACATCATTTCAGCCTGTGATCAGGGAACTTTGACATTTTAGTACGCTTAATTTTTTGCTGGATCTTTCGCACACATGTGGTTGGTCATATGATCCTAAAGTTGAATTGAACTATAATATATGAGTTGTTTACTCAGTAGGGTGGTGCCTTAGTGACGCACACTAAAATTTGTCTTAAAAGTGCGTTCACTCTAGGTTCAAGTGCAAACCTATCGCTCAAGTAATAACCCGGTAAGTCGGGATCGAATCCACAGGGAAGGAAAATGTCAAATAGTAATCTGGAACATTATTAGATCTAAAAATGATTTCTTAAAATAAACAAAAAGGTGATTAATGATTTTGGAAGATTTCTAGCGAAATAAATCTTTTCTTAACAAAAGCAAACTGGAAATTTTAATGAAAACAAACTAAAAATTGCAAGGAAAACTTTTTAATAAAATGAGAGAAAACAGGGTAGAATACAATCCCTCAATCCATAGCAAATTATCATAGAGAATACTAGATTTGTAAATTACAATAATTGATTAGATCCAGCCTTTATAACTTCTAAGCATTACATGTATGAGGTTCAAGCCCGCATCATATGAAATCAAAAATAGGTATAAAGCAGTGAATGATAAATTATACTAGCAAAGCTTTCTTAAAGATCTCAAGTACCTAGGGCAAGAGAGATTAAAAGATTGACAGTTTTTGTATAAATTTTCTTTCACGATTCAATCAATATTGTAATTTATCCTCTGTTTTCTACATAGATAATCTGCCTTGGATTGAGTTCATGTACCCCAACCCTTGGGAAATTTAGCTACTCATGATTGGATTGAAGAACAAATTCATATTCAGAATTATGGTACTACAATACATGGGAAATAAATCTGCAAATAATAAAGTAACAGAGAATAGAATGATATTACTTGAATTCAGCAGCAGGAAAATAATTGAAATTGAAATCCAGATAACTTCTCCTTAATCAGCAGTACAAACTATGGTTCTTATGAAAGGAATTTAAACTTCTGAATATTTCTCTCAACAGCTAACTCTCAAATTCTGTAGATAATTTGTAATCTACCAACAACTAACAAATTGCTACAATTCTCTCTCTACTTTCTTGGTTGGTCTATTCTCTTTTTTCAAATGATATAGGGCATTAGCTTTTATAATACCAAGTATCGAAATTGATAGCCAATAATGCTTGTTGGTACGTTTTTCCAAGAGTTGCTCTGCTTTAATTGAACAATTAATTGTCAGCATTTCACACTACCGGATCGGTCCGGCTCAACCTCGGATCGGTCCGAATACACCGGATCGGTTCTTTTCTTTTTACCGGATCGGTCTGGGCCTAGTCGGATGGGTTCAGACTTTTTGCTTCCATCGGTTCATCAACAATCAGGGGTCTACTGGACTTTGTCATTTCGGATGGATCCGGATCCAAACCGGATCGGTCCGAAATTCTTCTAGTTTGACTTTTTCCTTGAAACTTTGACTGACCATATCTTTTGATCTAGAACTCCGATTTGAATGCCGTTTCTTCCTATGCTCTTCTGAACTCATGCTCTTCAACTTCACTTCTGACGTTGCTTCTGAATTCTGAATGGAATTTACACTTTTGCCCTTTTACATTTCTTCTAATTTTCTTTTCTTCTTTTATTGCATTCCATTCCTGAAATCTTTATCACAATTACACAAAAACTAGGAATTTTGTTAGTAACGAACAATAGAATGATATGGACTAAAAATGATTCAATTACCTTGTTCGAAATATTAAAATTACTAACTTAAGGGGCTAAATTCGGAAGAATTTACGCTTGGTCAAATCCCGCTAACTTAGGACTTTGCACGTCCCGGGCAATGTATCTGAATCTAACCAAAACTCAACTCTTGAAAATTCCTTTATTAAAATAAAATTCCACTTTCGCAGGCACGTGATTGCATTGAGCATATGCAACAAGCCTTTAAACCCCTAGGTTACCCTAGTAGGACGAGTTTTGTCTCGTGAGGGTTTGTAGTGAATACACCCACAAAATTCTTTATTGACTCAAATAAATATCAAAATATTTAAAAATTGTACAATTTAAACTTTTCGAAAAATAATCACCCTAAATTCATATTTAAATGTCTCAAACCATAGTGTGTGTGTGTAAAGCCAAAAATTAAACCTCAAATTTCCACCGATTGAGCATTACGTTACTTTTCAAAAATTCGTTTTGATTCAAATTCTTACGGAATGCTCTCACAAACGAATCACTCGGATTGTGGCTATTTTCTCTCGGTATGCATGATATAAAGAGAAAATATAATGGACACAAATTCACGCATACAAAATTGAAAAGAAGGAAATATATGGTGAAAAGATCTCATCATCGGAGTACAGTTATTTAGAAACGGGAACATCACCTCTAGTTCACACCATTTTAATCTCTTATATTATCTTTTCATGTCTTAGCTCTCCACGCGGTAACCAATTTCGCAATTTAGACTCGGTTAGGACTTTTTTTGGGTTAAAAGGTGTAAAGGGTAAAAATGGGAATGGATGGAATGTTCGGAATTGGAAAATGTCCTTATGACGTCCATTAGTGTTTTTTTGGGCATTTGCTCATTTTTGTCTTTTTTTTTTCATTTTTTTTTCTTGCTATTTTTTTTTCTATTTATCTCTTGCCCCTTTTTATTACACAATTTGGACTTACTTGATGAATTTATTCAATTTTCACAATTCCGAGCTATTTGGATTTTTTGGGTTATCAAACGAAAGGATAAATTTTATTTGGCTCAAAGTGGGTTGCAAAGGGATAATTTTTCACATCTTTTTATGGCCAATATTTTTGGGTAACAAACGAAGGCCTACTTCATTGTCCAAATTGCTAATCACATTACCATATGCATCTCGAGATTAATTAAGTTTAGAGATATATTTAGCACGAATTTCGAGACAACATTTCACATATTTCCCATAACCGATCAAAATAAAGGATTGAGATCATCAACGACTTATGAAAACGCTGAAAAGGACTTTGAGTTAATCATAAACTCGGATTGATTTAAAAACTCATAAAAAATTGAAAGGCTCGAAATCTCACCGGGTTTGATCAATCTCCACACTTATTCGTAAAGTCATCAATTTTCTTTCAATTTCCATCTTCAGTCAATTTTGGCTTAGTGCATTATGAATTTTACAATTTGAGACTTCAAACAGAATAAAAGTGATATTTTTGAAAAATTTAAATTCCAAATTTTATTTATTTTGAACAAAAATATTTTATTTTATTTTATTTTTTATTTTTTATTATTAATTTTTTTTAATAGGCGAAGTTTTATGAATACGCACCTGTCATCCCCCCTAACTTAATGATTTGCATTGTCCTCAATCAAAGGGGAAGAGATAAAGAAGATAACAGAAAGAGTGCGATAAATAAAACAAGCCAATATCATATTAAGACTGTAGAATACAAACAAACTGTGGAAACAACTGTGTAAGCAAAAACTACAAACATAGGGATAAAAATCCTAACAAGGGAAGGGTAGCCTAAGGGGCTGGTGGTGGATGGGAAGTACTGGGAGCAGCAGGATCATATGGATTATAATAGTAAGGAGGAAGAGGGGCATCGGGTCCCGCCTGGAGACGATATAAGTCGGCCTGCATACGCGTTTCAAGTCGTTCGTATCCCTCTCGTAGGAGGACACATGTGCGTTAAAACGCGTTTCAAGAGAGAGAACGCGTTCAGTTAAGCCTGTACCAACCGGAACATAATCCGGATCAGCCGTCTCATCATACTCTTCCTCGTCACCTTCCCCCATCTCAACATCCTCCTCGTCACTCTCTTCGTCACTCGAATCGCCACCGCGCCTTGCACGGACTAGCTGAATTTGCCGCTCACTTCGAGTGCGGGACTCTTGACCTAAAGGCTTAGGCAAGTTGATAAGATCTTGAGGTGGTGCAATCCCGGCATCCCGAAGCATGGATGTAATGAGTCAACCATAAGGAAGAGGAGCGCGACCCTTTTTATCATAAGCCACAAAAAGGATATCGGTGTAAAATGTCCGGGCCAAATTGATCACGGTCACCGGGTCGAATAGATGATACATCATAGTGGCTTGGCGAGGCCTCATTTCCGAATCATTAGAAGTTTGCAAAATATTGGCACAAACGATATGAAAGGTGAAGCGTGCCTTATCGGATAAGCGACCGACGGGAAAAGTCTCGGTATTCCAAATCGCACCGGGCTAGATTCGCGAGAAACAAACCTCCTTAGATAGAACGGGCTCAGGACCTGGATAATCAAATTGGGCCGAAGTGATCACACCAAAAGACTCTAACTTTTGCGCCACAAGGTCAAGTGAGAATGGGATAGGGATGGAATCCACATAGGCTTGGGATTCAAATTCAGCGGTACGAACAAGAGATCCGTAAAACTGCCGCACTTCATTTTTCCAAACTGCCTCATATGGTTCATTGAAGAAACGGTACCAGCCCCGTGACAGGAAAAGGGTTGTGACCGAATTGGGCATTTGGTCCCACAACACTTGACGTTCGATATGAATTTTTCGTGTAGGGCTGAAAAACTTACGGTACCAATTTGCTTATTGGCGGGAACGATACTCTCCATTTCCGTTGGGGAGAACTTCAATGGAGGTATATTTCTGGGAAGCAGCCATTAGTATGGAGGAAGGAGATATCTATGGAGATATAAGAGAGAAAATATGTGTAGGTGTGAAGAAAATGGGTAGGGGGAGATATGTATTTATAGGTATGAGTGGGGGAAATGGAGGGAATGAAGGGGTGGGAAATGGGGGGACGAAATTTTGAAGGAAGGGCTGGATTGGGTGAAGTGAAAGGGTGTGGATTGAGGAGGTGGATTGAAGAGGTGTGTCCCTTGGGAAATGAAACCTGCAGAAAATCGGACCGATCCGGTTTTGGGACCGGATCGGTTCTTGTACTACACCGGACCGATCCGGATGACTGGATCGGTTCTTTTATTTCACCGGACCGATCCGGTTGCTGATTTCCAGAATTCTTCTTCTCTCTTCTTCTCATCCTAGAAATGCCCAAACTCCACTCCAAAGATGATTTTTTAACCGTGCATACTTCCAACTATCCTCACAACTCATTGATAACGAAACACCCCGCAACCTTCGGATTCTCAACCCTCAGAACGAACTTTAACCTATGACTTCTACATCCTACGACGCATATGTACAACAATCACCCCATACATGTCGGGGGTGCAACGACCTCACTCTCTTTGTTCAATCAATCCCCATAAATGGGGTCCGACAGCCAGATTGTGTCGGCTTCTTTAACCATGGCTTCCAAATAAGGCTTGAGACGATGCCCATTGACTTTAAAAGTGTTTCCCCCTTTCTCATCTATTAGTTCAACGGATCCATGGGGAAATACCTCTTTCACAATGTACGGACCAGACCATCGTGACCGCAATTTTCCGGGAAATAAGTGCAACCGGGAGTTGTAGAGAAGTACTTTTTGTCCCAAATGAAACTCTTTCTTACGAATGATTCCATCATGAGCTCGTTTCATTCGGTCCTTGGATATTTTAGCACTTTCATACGCATCATTGCGTATTTCTTCCAACTCATTCAACTGAAGTTTACGTGTTTCACCGGCTTTATCCATTTTGAAGTTCACCCTTTTGATAGCCCAATAGGCTTTGTGTTCGATTTCTACCGGAAGATGACAAGGTTTGCCATACACAAATCGAAATGGGGACATCCCAAGGGGATTCTTGTATGCGGTTCTATAGGCCCAAAGTGCATCATTTAATCTGATAGACCAATCTTTCCTATTAGGATCGACTGTCTTTTCCAAGATATTTTTAATTTCCCGATTAGCAAGCTCGGCTTGGCCATTCGATTGAGGGTGATAAATTGTTCCAACTTTACGGACAATTCCATACTTCCGCATTAGTTTCTCTATAGGCCTATTGCAAAAATGATATCCATTATCACTGATTATGGCCTTAGGCATACCAAAACGAGAAAGTATATTTTCTTGAATAAATTTTATCACCACTTTGCTGTCATTCGTCCTTGTAGCTATCGCCTCAACCCATTTTGAGACGTAATCTACAGCAACGAGGATGTATAGAAAACCAAAAGAAGGTGGAAATGGGCCCATGAAGTCAATACCCCAACAATCAAACAACTCCAATACTAAAATGGGGGTTAATGGCATCATGTCACGGCATGTAATAACACCCATTCTTTGGCATCTATCGCATGATTTACAAAAAACATTCACATCTCGGAAGATTGTGGGCCAATAGAGACCACTTTGAAGGATTTTCGCAGCAGTTTTATATTTTTAGAAAAATGACCTCCACATGCTTCCGTATGACAAAATCGAATTACCCCTTGAATTTCTTCATCGGGTACACATCTCCGGATGATTTGGTCAGCACAATACTTAAATAAATAGGGATCATCATAAAAGAACATGCGTGACCAAGTAATGAACTTCCTTCTCTCTTGCGGAGTCCAACTAGATGGAACGATTCTAGTGACAAGATAATTAACTATATCCGCAAACCAAGGGAGAGAAGAAGTAGCAAATAAATTTTCATCCGGGAAATACTCGTCTATGGGAATGGGATCAATAGGCACGTCGGACGAGAGGCGCGACAAATGGTCCGCAACGACGTTTTCTACTCCTTTCTTATCTTGAATCGAGAGATTAAACTCTTGTAGGAGTAGGATCCACCTGATTAGTCGGAGTTTGGCATATTTTTTACTCAAGAGGTATTTAAGTGTCGAATGATCAGTGAAGCATATGATAGGTGACCCAACAATGTACGAGTGAAATTTGTCGAGAGCAAAAATGACTGCTAGTAATTCTTTCTCTGTAGTAGAGTAGTTAAGCTGAAGGCCAGATAATGTCCTACTAGCATAGTAAATAACATGAGCTTTCTTGTCTTTCCTCTGTCCAAGAACAGCCCCAATAGCATAATCACTTGCATCACACATAAGCTCAAATGGTAGTGACCAATCCGGAGCTTGCATGATAGGTGCGGAAACAAGCATGCTTTTTAGTTTATCAAAAGCTTCTTAACATGCTTTATTCCACTCAAATGGAGTGTCTTTCATGAGAAGATTACTCAAAGGTCTAGCGATGGTGCTAAAGCCTTTGATAAACCTTCTATAAAATCCAGCATGGCCTAGAAAGGCCCTCACATCTTTAAGTGATTTTGGCGGGGGTAACCCAGCTATTACTTCAATTTTGGCTCGATCAACTTCAATTCCCCTAGATGAGACTATGTGGCCTAAAACTACACCCTCGGTAACCATAAAATGGCATTTCTCCCAATTGAGGACTAAGTCTTTTTCCACACATCGGAATAGAACTCTTTCAAGATTAGCCAAACATTGGTCAAAAGATGGTCCAAAAACGCTGAAATCGTCCATGAACACCTCAAGAACTTTTTCAATCATGTCGCTAAAGAGACTTAACATGAACCTTTGAAAAGTAGCTGGCGCATTACATAACCCAAATGGCATACGTTTATAGGCAAACGTACCAAACGGACATGTAAAAGTCGTCTTTTCTTGATCAAGTACATCCACTTCAATCTAGTTATATCCGGAATACCCATCTAGAAAATAATAGTAAGGATGGCCCGCCACTCGTTCAATCACTTGATCGATAAACGGTAAGGGAAAATGATCTTTTCGAGTTCCGGCATTGAGCTTTCGGTAGTCAATGCAAACACGCCACCCGGTGGTGGTGCGTTGAGGTATTAATTCTCCCTTAGCATTTTCAACCACTGTCATTCCTGATTTTTTTGGAACGACTTGAATTGGGCTCACCCATTTGCTATCTGAAATGGGATAGATAATTCCAGCATCTAACAATTTGATTATTTGCTCTCTTATAACATCTTTCATGGTTGGGTTTAAACGCCTTTGCATCTCACGCGAGGGCTTCACTTCTTCCTCAAGATGGATTTTATGGGTACAAATGAATGGACTTATACCTTTCAAATATGCTATAGTCCAACCAAAGGCACTTCTATGCTTTCTTAACACATCTAACAACATACCCTCTTGCTCTTTTTCTAGTTGGGAAGACACAACAACAGGAAATGTATCATTCTCTCCTAGAAAGGCATATTTGACATGTGAGGGTGGTTTCTTCAACTCAAGACTAGGAAATCTATTTTCAGAGGGACTCATGGTTGTCTCCCTCGGAGGTAATTATTCATACCTAGAAATCCAGTCAACATCTCTCGAACTCTCAAAACTCTCTTCATCTTGTAACCAATTTTTCAACTCTTCCATCTCACGCTCAAACTCAGTATAAGAACTCTTTTCCTCACCACTTTGCACTAAACATACTTCCAAAGCCTCTCCTCCTATGATTTTCTCAATATTCTACTCCACTACCTCTTCAATAAGATCAACCTCAAGAATTTCATCCTCATCACCCATTTGGTTAGCGACATTAAAAATATTGGTCTCGAGAGTCATGTTTCCAAAAGTGAGTTGCATTTGGCCATTCCGTGTATTTATCAAAGCATTAGCAGTAGCTAAGAATGGACGGCCCAATATTATTGGAACTTGATTTCTCGTATGAGGTGCAGGCTCAGTGTCCCAAATGACAAAATCAACCGGAAAGTAGAACGTGTCCACTTGAACTATCACGTCTTCTACAATCCCGTGAGGCACTTTCACTGTTCTATCCGCTAACTGTAGAGTGATTCGGGTAGGTTTTAA
Organism: Sambucus nigra; assembly: GCA_949130495.1. NCBI lineage: Eukaryota > Viridiplantae > Streptophyta > Magnoliopsida > Dipsacales > Adoxaceae > Sambucus > Sambucus nigra. The sequence goes on from OX422211.1 coordinate 444,059,683, forward strand.
ATCACCTAATTCAAGATGCTTATAAATGGAATATGGAAGGATATTGACACTTGCACCTAAATCAAGCAATGCTTTTTCCACTCTTTTTTCTCCTATGACGTACGAAATGGTAGGTGCACCTGGATCTTTGAATTTAGGTGGAAGATCGTTGAGAAGGATCGAGCTCACATTTTGTGCCAAGAAAACATTTTTCTTTACCTTAAGCCGTCTCTTGACAGTCAAAAGATCTTTGATAACCTTAGCATATGCTGGAATTTGTTGAATAGCATCAAGGAATGGCAAATTCAATTTTACTTGCTTCAACACATCCACACCTCGATACGTGAAGCCCCTTTCTTGGGTGGCTCTAAACGTTGAGGAAATGGAGCAGCAATAGGCAACTTGACTTCAATTTCAGGTCTAACTTCCTCATCTTTCAACTCTTTTTCTAAGGGAGGTTCTTCGGACTCGACAATTTCAGATTCCTTAGAAATTTCAGGTTCAACTTCATCATCGTTCAATTTAGGAAGTTTAGGTGTTAGATCAATTATGCGGCCACTTCGAAGAGTAGTGACAGCTTGACATTGTTCTTGCAAGTCCGATGATGTGGAGCCAACTGTGGTTTGACCTTGAAGAAGAGTTCTTTGGCCTTGGGCTGGAAGTTTACCTTTCTCTTGAGTATTCGCCGCAGCTTGCAACCTAGAGATGCTAGTATGCATTTCGGCGAACATTCGTTCATATTTAGCATCTCTCTCTTTTTGAGATTGGATGAATTGATTGAAATTATCTTCAAGATTTCTCCTTGGTGGAGCTACATAAGGACCAGGAGGTGGTACTTGCATAGAATTTGGCATTGGAGGAGCCACTTGCTGAAAGTGAGGAGGTGGTGGTAAAGTCATTTGTGGGTTAGGAACCATCCCACCTTGAGATTGTCCATAACTATACCCAGGATTCCTCCACGACTGATTATATGCATTCCCTTGTTGTGCATTAAAATTTCCTCGAAAACCCCCTATCACCTCAACCTGTTCAGTGTACATTGCTTTGTATGCAGGAATTGTAGGACATCCTTTGGTAGAATGACCCGCATTACAAATGGTACACACTTTCTCCTTTCCAGCTTGTACGGATCCCGACACATCTCTCAATCTCACTTCAAGTATATCTCTGAAATTCTTCTCTAATTGGTCAAATTTTCTATCCAACAAAGTGTCCTTGTCCAAGTGATAAATACCGGACGCAGCAGGCAAGTTGGACACTTGTCGATTTCTATTTTGGCAATTGGGATCAGAAGTATCCCAAGCTTGGGTAGTTTCACCTATATATTTCAAATGAGCTTCAGCATCGCTCGAATTTAACTCCCAAAAAGGTCTTTCACACATGGTTTGGACAAGTTATTTCGACGCTAATGTAAGGCCATGATGAAAAACTGAAATTAAGTGATGCTTTTCAAAATTGTGATGTGGGCATGCACTCACTTACTCCTGAAATCTCTCCCAACATTTATCAAAAGCCTCATTCTCATTTTGTCTAAAAGCTTGAATTTGGGCTTTAACTGAATTAGTTTTGTGTTGTGGGAAATATTTTGATATAAACTTTTTTTTCATATCTCTCCAAGATAACACAGAATTTGGGGGTAGAGACCATAACCAAGTTTTAGCTTTATCTTTTAAGGAAAAAGGGAAGAGCTTCAACCGGACTACATCTTGTGGACAAGCTTGGTCTCCAAAAGTCTCACATGTATCTTCAAACTCTCGAATATGGAGATATGGTTTTTCAGAATCCATCCCATGAAATGTAGGAAGGATTTGGATCATGCCATTTCGGAAATGGAACTGACCGGCATTATACGGGAGTAAAATGCAACCAGGGGTAACAGTTCGCTCCGGAAATAACAAATCTTTCATAGGAAGATAAGGTATCGCATCCTCTCCAGCACCAACACCAACACTACCATGTTCCGACATATCGCTACCAAAAGGTTCAGAATTCTCACTCCGGGTTTGACTCAATGCATGACTAGTAATGGAATTATTAGGCGAAGGAGGTGGAACCCAAAAAGGAAAAGACACAGAATTTTCAGAACTTGCTTCGGCTATAGGATTTTCGTGAACTTGGGTGGGGGATGAATTCAGCATAAGCACATAAGAGATGAAATGAAGTTTTTTATTTTTTTTATTTTTATTTTTTTCTAGAAATCACTTGCAAATACAAATAACTTTCTTGAAAATTTAACAATTTTTTCGTCCCCGGCAACGGAACCAAAATCTTGACGCACACTAAAATTTGTCTTAAAAGTGCGTTCACTCTAGGTTCAAGTGCAAACCTATCGCTCAAGTAATAACCCGATAAGTCGGGATTGAATCCACAGGGAAGGAAAATGTCAAATAGTAATCAGGAAAATTATTAGATCTAAAAATGATTTCTTAAAATAAATAAAAAGGTGATTAATGATTTTGGGAGATTTCTAGCGAAATAAATCTTTTCTTAACAAAAGCAAACTGGAAATTTTAATGAAAACAGACTAAAAATTGCAGGGAAAACTTTTTAATTAAATGAGAGAAAACAGGGTAGAATACAATCCCTCAATCCTTAGCAAATTAGCATAGATAATACTAGATTTTTAAATTACAATAATTGATTAGATCCAGCCTTTATAACTTCTAAGCATTACATATATGAGGTTCAAGCCCGCATCATATGAAATCAAAAATAGGTATAAAGCAGTGAATGATAAATTATACTAGCAAAGCTTTCTTAAACATCTCAAGTACCTAGGGCAAGAGAGATTAAAAGATTGACAGTTTTTGTATAAATTTTCTTTCACGATTCAATCAATATTGTAATTTATCCTCTGTTTTCTACATAGATAATCTGCCTTGGATTGAGTTCATGTACCCCAACCCTTGGGAAATTTAGCTACTCATGATTGGATTGAAGAACAAATTCATATTCAGAATTATGGTACTACAATACATGGGAAATAAATCTGCAAATAATAAAGTAACAGAGAATAGAATGATATTACTTGAATTCAGCAGCAGGAAAATAATTGAAATTGAAATCCAGATAACTTCTCCTTAATCAGCAGTACAAACTATGGTTCTTATGAAAGGAATTTAAACTTCTGAATATTTCTCTCAACAACTAACTCTCAAATTCTGTAGATAATTTGTAATCTACCAACAACTAACAAATTGCTACAATTCTCTCTCTACTTTCTTGGTTGGTCTATTCTCTTTTTTCAAATGATATAGGGCACTAGCTTTTATAATACTAAGTATCGAAATTGATAGCCAATAATGCTTGTTGGTACGTTTTTCCAAGAGTTGCTCTGCTTTAATTGAACAATTAATTGTCAGCATTTCACACTACCGGATAGATCCGGCTCAACCTCGGATCGGTCTGAATACACCAGATCGATTCTTTTCTTTTTACCGGATCGGTCTGGGCCTAGTCGGATGGGTCCAGACTTTTTGCTTCCATCGGTTCGTCAACAATCCGGGGTCTACTGGACTTTGTCATTTCGGATGGATCCGGATCCAAACCGGATCGGTCCGAAATTCTTCTATTTTGACTTTTTCCTTGAAACTTTGACTGACCATATCTTTTGATCTAGAACTCCGATTTGAATGCCGTTTCTTCCTATGCTCTTGTGAACTCATGCTCTTCAACTTCACTTCTGACGTTGCTTCTGAATTCTGAATGGAATTTACACTTTTGCCCTTTTACATTTCTTCTAATTTTCTTTTCTTCTTTTATTGCATTCCATTCCTGAAATCTTTATCACAATTACACAAAAACTAGGAATTTTGTTAGTAACGAACAATAGAATGATATGGACTAAAAATGATTCAATTACCTTGTTCGAGATATTAAAATTACTAACTTAAGGGGCTAAATTCGGATGAATTTACGCTTGGTCACTTAGCCAACTGTTTCGTGCAGTACAATGTTAGCCGACAAGCAGTCTTAGTTATTTTATCTATATAGAGGATTCTCGTTTTTAATTTAGATATGTTTTAAACTTTGATCTATTAAAACTTTACTCTGCCTAATGTTGTATTCCAATTCACATGAATAGTAATTGATTATATATACAATATACATATTTGACGATGCTTTAACAGATATTGTTTGTGATATGAATTGTTTAGATTTGAGAGGTCTATTGAAGATTTTCTCGGTAGGCTTAACCCGACTTTAGTAACCTTAAATTGAGAAACGTGACTCGTTACTACACATATGATTACTACAACTGGAATCCAAATTGAAATATTCGATTAAAATTCTTCCTTATCATGATATGCCATCAGTAGCATCTCTTTCACTTTCTCTGTGATGTTGGATCTCTCCCTTGATGAGTTAGTAAATTTTCAGTGCATTCAAACTTGTAATAATAATAGTTATGGAAACAATAGCACTCAATCTTTGACTTGTCATACTTATGATCATGATTTTTTTCGTCATAAACTATAATTCCATCGTCTAGAATTTTTTTTGGTCATAATGAATATGTTTCTTTACCTTTTTTATGAGAATGGCCATGTAAGTTAGCTTATACACCCAACTACCAATGAAATAAAAATGAATAGGTTTTTTATTTACCAAAATAAGTCACAAGATTAATAGGAAGTCGATTAAATCGGGTTCATGCTAACAATTGAGTCTGTTACAAAACGCCTTGCATCTATTCTGACCTAACTGATAATACGCAAATATTGCGTATTTCATCCCTCAAACCGACGCATTTTAGGCCCCTCGGGTATCTTATTCCCTATATTTATGCTCTTTAACAAGATAACCTTGTATTTCTATGTTAACATGTTTTGTAGGGATTAATTGAGCTTTTATAGGTATTTGGATGCTAAGTGTGAAGTTCAAACACATTCTGCTCAATTTTTGTACGCGATCGCACGTTCGAGGGCATTTTAGTCTTTTCATAGCTTGGACGCTGGACCACCATCTACACGAAAGTTGTATCCCTCCTCGCAAGCTTCACGTGGCCATGAACGGTGCGTGATTCCAATTCAAAACGAAGAAATTACGACGATTTTAGCGAAAGGGAAAGGCAAACATGCCAAAATAGGAGGAAAGGAGAAGCAGCCCTGCTTGATCGATCGATCGATCAAAATGATCTATCGATCGATCCTTCATATTTTGGCCATCGTGGGGAGATAATGGGCTGATATTTTTGCCATCGATCGATCGATCACCTGTTTTTAGCTGATACTTTGGCTTTTCTTTTCTTTTTCCTTTTTTTCTAATTTAATTTCTTTTACTATATAAAGGAATTTTTGTTGTAAAAATAGAGATAATTCGTTTTAGGTTAGAATAGTTTAGGGTTTGAGGGTTTTTGGAGAGTTCTTCATTTCTTCTTGGATTGACACCCTTTTGGGCTTGTAAGTTGACTATTCATTCACCCTCTCCATTAATATAGCTTGTATTTCATTTATTCTTGCTTTCTAGTTAATTTACATGCTTTCTAATTAGATTCACACGCTTTATTTACTTTCTTTCTAGTATAGTTTTATCGCGTTTAGTTACCGCATTTATTTACCATGTTCTTAATATGCTTTCTAGCTAATTTAGTATAGGTTGTATTTGAATGGAACTCACACGGGTTGACGCATTGCTTTGCTTTGGTGATGGTGTTTACGGGTCTATTTCGAGTGTGTTGTCCTGCTATTGCGCTTAGGAGATTTGACGGGGCATATCATGTATGTCCCGTGCTTATGACCTTGCGTGCGTAGTTTCCGGGATATTTGTTGACGCCAAAATCTTATTAGGGTTTTATGCAGATTTAGGTGCGTGACAACCCTTGGTTCAATTAACTGTTGAAACAAGATGCATTCGTAATAACTCGTCGATCCATGTGACCATTTTATACGAATTAACTCGGGTGAGGGATATTCGACGCAACCTATAGTTTTTACTCACTTTGTTAATCTAGCTTTGCTTTCCCTCGCCTACATTAATCATTTCCCTTTTATGCCACTTTTTCCTTTTTGTGTATAATCACCTTTTCCCTTTTATTGAGGAGTATTAAATCATATAAATTCTAGCAACTCGTCCCTGTAGATCTTTCGATATCGACTTACCGTTGTGCTTGCCTCGTAAGTGTATTCATAATTTAGGTTTTTGCATTATCGCGGTGAAATGAAAACAACGACTGTGTCCTTACACGTGAACACCTTTCACGCGCTAATCAAAATGGCGTCGTTGTCGGGAAGGAGTTTGTTTTAGACTTTATTTGATTTAGTATTTCATAGTATTTTCATTCTATTTGTATTATTTGCTAATATTTTTGCAGGACTTCCACATTTGAGCACTTAGAAACGCTCGAATTATTCCCGCGCGCACCTACTTTGTGGAATCCGCCACTTCGAGCCATTTTGGGGTAAGCATGTCTTATTCCAATTCTTTCAGTAATCATTGTTATAATTCTCAAAATTCTCGCAAACTTATGACTTTTGGTGAATACTTAGTATCCCAAAGAATTACAAAGTCAAATATGACTTTGGGCGAGTATAATGAAAGTCAAAACTTAGGTTATTGGAATTTTGATGATGATGATAATCATTTTTGGCCATTACCTCGTTATAATAGGAATTTTGAAATGAATTGCAATAGTTTTCAAAATTTCTATAATAATGAGTTTTCATTTAAGTCCGATGGTAATTTTCAAAGTTCCCATTTACAAGTATCCCCACCTCGACCTATGACATTCGGTGAGGGCTTACGTATGCTTGAAAATGATAAAATTGAAAATGGTTATCAGGAAGAAAATCGTTTGTGGGAACATGAGTTGGATTTATTATTTGAGTCTGACGACGATTTTTCTTCCGAGACTTTTGAAGTCGAGAAATGTTTTGAACCAAATGAGGTCTTTGTGCCTACTTTAGAACAAATAATTCGTCACTTGGCCCATCTCGTAATAGATATTGAAAGTGAGGATGAAAATGACATAATATCTATTTGTAATGAAATGATTTCTTCTTTGTCCCCCAAAGAAGAACATTTCATTGAAAATGATATTATTTCCTTCGAAACTTAATCTTCATGCGATGATGATTCATCTCATGAGTTTGAATTTCTTTCATCCCCATTTTCATTCTCTGTTATCACACCGTCACAAGTACCCGATGATTCGGTTGTAAACTTTAATGTTTTAATCCTTTTCGCCGATGAGGAGTACTTTCTCGAGTCGCCCTCCACAATCACATCTTTGCCTTTGTGTGTGCCCGCTCCCATTCCAATTTCAAAATCCTTGGGAGGATATTCAGCTTTTCTCGGTCCCCACATATTTTTGTCACCCGTTAAATCCAAACCCCCATCGTCCCTCCAAAAGTTTTAATTGACGATGGTTCCTTTCTTCCGCCTTACACATGCCTTCCGTTGTTCAAACAAAATTCATATTTTTCTGAAGGCATGCTTGTATGTGAGGGTACACCGGTTATCTTCCAAAGTCAAATCGTTTTTGCGGTGAACCCTCAGATATTTAGACTTCTAGTGTACAGCTAGTGTGTAGCCTAAATAGTAGGTTGTATATAGTTAGCTTTTTATTCCTTCTTTCTTTATTTTTTCTTTCCTTTTTAATTTAGTCTAGTGTAATTAGTTAATTTTTTGTTATTTGTTTCTGCTATGCTCGGTATTAACTTGTTTTGTAGATTCTTTGGACTTGTTCTTATGGGGATCGCTCCAATTTTGGGTAATATCGCTCTTTTCCTCTCTTTAACTTGGTTCATAATTAACATTGAGGACAAAGTCAGGTTTTAAGTTAGGGGGTGTGGGATATTCTATCCATTTCTTTATTTAGTCCATGTTTTTGCTCACATGTTAGTTACTTAGTATACTTTTCTTAGAAAAATTAAAAATTTCAAAAAGATTTTCTTTCTTTTTTCTCCTTTGGTGGGCATTTTACCTTTGTTTTCGATGATAAATTTCAATAAATGCCCGATCCAATTAACAACCCAATGATGCATGTTCTCGATTTTAGAAGTTATTATACTTTATTCTTACTTATTGATATTATGAATAACTTCATGAAATAAACTTTAATCCCATGAGCACATGCACTTTCCTTGTTCTATTGATTTGGTTTAATATTTTTATAACTCGGTAATCTTTTGTTACATTGTATATACTTACACCGAGTAAGCTTTGTTGCTTTCATCGTTTGTGAGTGTATACACTATTCTTTTCTCATTTAAAACGTTGAATTCGTTGGTAATCTCTCTATTTTTTTCATTTGATCGTTCATTAATTGAGTTTATACATGAAATGTGTTACTTGAGAATGATTTTCATATATTGTTTTGACTCAAGAATTGCATAAACTTTTGGAAATGATCATAGGCCATCTTTGTTATATCACCCATATTAGCCTTAACCTCACCTTATATGTTTCACCTCGTCAATCCCTTTGAGCCTAAATATTAGCCTTCCGTTTCACAACCCCAATCCCATAACCATCTCCGCATTGGAGTTTTAGCCCATATATACACTTTCCATACCTTTGTTTGGAATGTTACATGGGATTTAATGATGTTGTTGTGTCGGTTGACATTTAGGCATATGAGAGTTTGAAACGTAAAGAAAAGAAAGATGAGAAAAAGTGAAGAAAAAGAGAAAGTAGAAAACAAAAGAAAACATGAGAAAAAGATGAAAAGAAAAAGAAAAAGAAAGTTGTATATGTTATACATAGTTCAATAAGCTTTGATTACTCTCCACATTTGTATATCTAATGCCTTTTTTGGAACTTGCTTTCCAATTTTTGATATGGCCCGCATTTTTCCCATTACCCCGAGTTTCATCCCCAAACACTTTGAATACCTATATACATCCCTCTCATTTCGTGCCCTAACCTAGTCTACATTACAACCCTATTAAATTCCTATGTGATATTAGGTTGATGTAATTTAAAAGTCATAATAGTTTTGATAATTTGTGAAAACGCATTACGCCTCCCTTAGTGTGCGATATCCTTTCATTGAGATTACAGTTTTTATTTCCTATATAGTGTTCTTCATTTATAACATACGTGCGGCCTAGTTTCCATTTACATTTACTCTTTATGCCCGCATGTTCCGTATATTACCTCCCTGTTTTGAGTGAATTCACTTGATGAGTGTAATGCCCGTGAGGATTGAATTTATGCTTGCTTTAATGTTTATTCGGTTTATTTAAGTTTTTGCCAAATCACACTTTGCATGTGCTTGCTCCCCTCCCACATTTTAAGGTTTCAAATCTATGAGGTGCAGTCTATAATGTTAATGATTCGGACTTTTGTTTGAATTTTGTTCAATGTGCTAATAATGCGTATGAAATCCTTTTTTCTATTGTTGGACTTGTCGCATGTTAGGTTGGGAATCACGTCCTATGTGATGTTTATGGGTATCATCCCTGAAAACCCTCATGAGGCGACACTTGTCCACTAGGGTAACTTAGGGGTTTGACGGCTTATTGGATACGCTAAATGCAATCGAATCGCCCGTGAAAGTGGCGTTATGCTTTTATACCATACTTTTGTACCATCTCCTCCTTTTGGTTTGCTTGTAGTTCTTGTTTCATCCTATTTCATTGCTAGGGACTAGCAATGTGTAAGTTAGGGGGTGTGATAATATGAAAATATTACGTATTTCATCCCTCAAACCGACGCATTTTAGCCCCCTCGAGTATCTTATTCCCTATATTTATGCTCGTTAACCAGAAAACCTTGGATTTCTATGTTAACATGTTTTGCAGGGGTTAATTGAGCATTTATAGGTAGTTGGATGCTAAGTGTGAAGTTCGGACGCATTCCGCTCGATTTTCGTACGCGATCGCATGTTCAAGGGAATTTTAGTCTTTTCACATCTTGTGTACCTGGCCCAACATCTCACGTAAGTTGTAGCTCTCCTCGCAAGCTTCGCGTGGCCGTGAACGGTGCGCGATTTCGATTCCAAACGAAGAAGTTACGATGATTTTAGCGGAAGGGAAATGCAAACATGCCAAAATAGGAGGAAAGGAGAAGCAGCCCTGCTTCATCGATCGATTGATCCTTGATATTTTGGCCATCGTGGGGAGATAGTGGTCCGATATTTTTGCCATCAATCAATCGATCGATCCCATGTTTCCAACTGATATTTTTGCTTTTCTTTTCTTTTTCCTTTTTCCTTTTCTTTTCTAATTTAATTCGTTTTACTATATAAAGGAATTTTTCTTGTAAAAACAGAGATAATTCATTTTAGGTTAGAATAGCTTAGGGTTTGAGGGTTTTTGTTGAGTTCTTCATTTCTTCTTGGATTGACACCCTTTTGCGCTTGTAAGTTGACCATTCATTCACCCTCTCCATTAATATAGCTTGTGTTTCATTTATTCTTGCTTTCTAGTTAATTTACATGTTTTCTAATTAGATTCACATGCTTTATTTACTTTCTTTCTAGTATAGTTTTATCGCATTTATTTACCGCGTTTTTAATATGCTTTCTATCTAATTTAGTCTAGGTTGTGTTTGAATGGAACTCACTCGGGTTGACGCGTTGCTTTGCTTTGGTGATGGTGTTTATGGGTCTATTTTGGGTGCGTTGTCCTAGTTATTGCGCCTAGGAGATTTGACGGGGCATATCATGAATGTAAGTGCTTACGATGTTGCGTACGTAGTTTTTGGGATATTTGTTGACGCCAAAATCTTATTAGGCTTTTATGTGGATTTAGGGGCATGACAACCCTTAGTTCAATTAACTGTCAAAATGAGACGCATTCGTAATAACTTCGTCGACCCATGTGACCATTTTATACTAATTATCTCGGGTGAGGGATATTCGACGCAACCTATAGTGTTTACTCACTTTGTTAATCTAGCTTTATTTTCCCTCGCCTAGATTAATCATTTCCCTTTTATGCATCTTTTTCCTTTTTGTGTATAATCACCTTTTTCCCTTTTATTGAGAAGTATTAAATCATATAAATTCTAACAACTCATCCCTGTGGATCTTTCGATAACTTACCGCTGTGCTTGCCTCACAAGTGTAGTCATAATTTAGGTTTTTGCATTATCGTGGTGAAACGAAAACAACAACTGTGTCCTTACACGTGCACACCTATTACGCGCTAATCACCAACATTTCCATGAAGTCCAATTAGGACTCATGGTTGTCATTGTGGTAACGGGGATCATATGTCTCGTCAAATGCATATAGCCTTCCATTATTAGAACAAAATTCTAGATATTATTTTGGATAACTGTATCCTTTGATACATGTTTTGAGCCTGTTTACATGTTTTGATATAATTATTGCATTTTTTGCGCATGTTTACATGTTTTAGTTACAAAAGAAGATTTTTGATTACTCTATACATGTTTCGACATCATGATTTCTTGGTTGCTTTTAATATGTAATTTTTTTCAAACCACCATTACTAGTAATTTAGTATGAAAACTTCAAGGAAAGGAGGTTGTTGTGTCCATTTTCCCCTTATTGCAGAACTTTAATTTAATATATATCTATACTTGCTTTTTTCAGCATCTTCTACTTCCAAGCAAAAGCATGGATATTCTCGAAATTTGAAAGCCGACGCCTTGTACTCACAAACAGGGTTTAAAATACCAATGCACTTTTCCCCAGGAGATGGAAGACCATCAAGCCTTAATCATGATACTTTCACAGCTGAAATTGGAATTCTTATACGAAGCCACGCGCCTCTTCAGGTCCGGAAATGGTCAGCTATCTCTATGGATGATAATGAAACTTTGATCGATAGAATCTTGGTAAGTATAAATCGTTAGGACACTATATTCTCATTTAATTATTTTTGTATGAATTAAAACATTGACAATGTTTTAACTTGTGTAGACGAAGTTCGACGTTGACATGTTAAACCCAGATGTTCTAAGATATTTACACGTGACAATGGGATCTCGGTATTCTAACTTCCGCTATGAATTGAATTTGCATGTTTTAAAGTACACAACTTTGGAAGAGGCTAAACGACACAAACATCCCAAGGTTGTCTCTAAAAATGATTGGGACTACCTTTGTGACCTTTTCCACTCTAATGACTGGCAGGTATGTTCTTTTCATTCTTTATTTCTATTGTTGCTTATGATCAAATTTGGACAATTTTTTTTTATCTTAAATCTGATGACATTCTTATGATCAGTGAGGATATCGTTTGTTGTTGCATAGTAATTGACCTAGATAGTAGTCCGCACCATTGGCATGCTTGCATAGTATAGTTTTTTTTAGTTGCAACATTTCTCACTGTGATTAACTATTTTTTCATGTAATTATTTTTTTGTATTTACTCTGTGTAGAACTTATTAAAGTAACCATGTTCTTTTTTCAAAAAAAAATTATATAGGTTGCTGATAATATGTAAACATGTTTATTATATACTAAATTTTTAAAGTAAACCTATTAAAAACTTTGCGAAATAATGAAAGCTTTGTGAAATTGACACAAGCTAAAATCGTATTGTAGAGTAAGTAGTTAAAATATAGCGAGAGTCGTGCGCGTGTTCCTTTTAATCATCGCGGCGGGTTAAAGGCTTTTTATGCAACAAAAATATGAGGAGGTAATTTATATTATTTTTAGTTTAATGTCATATATATATATATATATTTGTACTTGCATTGACATGTTTTTGGTAATAGAATAGTAAAGTATCAGATTGTGGGCCAAAGGGATCGATACATCTCTTCCACGATACCCATTTCAACAAAAATGGGTGGAGTAATTCAGAGGCAGAGTCATGCTATGTGAGCATATCAATTATCAGTGTAGTCATAACAACGTTATTATTTTCTATATAAAATAAAACCGTTCTCTATTAATTTTGCAGAATGAGATGAATGAGTTAAAGAAAAATACAAATCTACAATTAAGTGAAGCTCAGATATGTGAACGAGTTCTTGGAAAAAGGCCAGGTTACGTGAAGGGTCAAGGTTTTGGGCCCCGACCAGATACACCAAGATATGTTTTCACAAGGGAAACTATGGCAGAGAATGAAGCATTGAAGTCCGAGATCACACAGTTGAAAGATCTTATTGCAAGTCAGAAGGAGGTGCTTGAGCGCTTTATGCAACATACGGAGACCTCTTTTAGGCGAATCGAGGGGGCCTCAGTCGAACCATGATCTAGTTGTCTTTCGTTTATCATGTTACTCTGAACCATAATTTAGATGCTTTTTATTTATTGTCTTATTACAAACCATAGTTTTAGGTGTCTCGTTTACTATGTCATCGTAACAAACATAACGGTTATCTTAGTCGTTGTTTATTTCAATTGAATATAGATAGCACTATTCAAGTTAACCTTTATAATATTAAGTCTATTGTTTCAATCTTTATGTCTATTACAATTTCAATTTGAATTTATCATTCATATTATTCTATGTTTATGGAACACTGACATGTAGCAAAAGCCATATTATAATTATTGCCAATTAATTGGACGACATGAGTGTAATGGGTTTTAGTTGTTACAATAATTATGTTTACACTTTTTACAACCTTTTGTGACAAATTTATTTGTCACAAAAAGACATTAAAAACATTTTTTTTTTGTATTTTTAGCGACTAATTGAATAGGATTTTGTGAGGAAAGATTTTGTCGCAATAGATATTTTTCGTGAAGAACTTTAAATTCTTCATTGAAAACCCTTTAGTGAGGGCTCTAGCGCGATGAAAATGGTGACGAAATATTTTCGTCACAGAAACGATTTTGTGACGAATTAAGGCCTTTTGCGATGAAAAAATTTCTTCGCTAAAAACCTATTTTCTTGTAGTGAGGGGAGTGTAATATTTATAAGAAAGGATAGTTATGTGTAATATTTCTGGGATTGACTAGTCACATGTTACATTTTTTTTTATCAAATTCAATGCAATAAATTTGCAATTTATTTTTTCTCTTTTTTTTTAATTAATTAATTAATTTGTTTATTATTATTTTTAGGTGTGTAATAATATTTGAAATTTCTTGCAATCTCGGCTTAATAGGCTCTTTATATGCATGTTACCTTCTCTTTTCATTAATTTAATGCAAAAAAAAATAACTTCATCTTTCTCTTATTTTTTAAGCTATTTACCCCACCTCCCCTTTTGTTTGACATAATTAGAAATAAAACTCTTATTTATTCATATATTAGAATTTTGACTCTGAATCAAATATTAGACTTGCGCGTTCTCTTGGTTTGTTAATTTATGACCGACTAACTTTGTTGCATAGTAATATGTGAATTTTTGAACATTCAAGGAGGGGAGTGCAATATCAAAAATAAAAGGGGAGGTGTGTGTAATATGTGGAAATAATTTCTTATGTGGGCTTGTCTAGGCTCTTTATATGAATGTCACCTTTTTGTTCTTCTTAAATTTTGTGAAATAAATCTTCAATTCATTTTTCTCTCTGTAGTTTTGGCTAGATTAGAAATACATTTCCTATAGATTCACATATTACAACTCCTCACCTCTAGTTTAAATATTACACTTACGTGTTCTCGCATTTTTCTTACTTATCACTGGCTACAAGTGTTGCAGTGTAGTGTGTAACTTTTTGCAACATTTAGGGAAGCTAGTGTAATATTTAAAACAAATGGGGGAGGTGTGAGTATTATATTGAATTGCATTCAATCTTGGTTTATTACATTCTTTATATGCATTTGACTTTCTCTTTTCTGTAACATAATGCAAATAAAAAATAATAATCTTTTTCATTGTTTTTATGGGAATTGTTGCAGACCTCTTTTATTTCACATAATTACAAATGAGGCTACTATTTATTCATATATAATAACCTCGCCTCTAGTTTAAATAATTCACTTGAGTGTTCTCTGATATTGCTTATTAGCCACGGGATACTCCTGTTCCAGGGCACTGTGTATATTTTGAATCATTTAGGGAGAAGAGTGTTATATTCAAAATACAAGGGGAGGTGTGTGTAATATTTGGAATTCCTTGCAATATTGGCTTGACTAGGATAGTTATTTGCATGCTACTTTTTTTCTTTCTTTAATAATATACAAGCAATCTCTAATTCACCTCTATGTTTTTGGGTTGTTTTCATGGACCCCCCCCCCCCCCTTTTGTTTGACATAATTACTGATACGTATCCCATTTATTTAAGTTTCTTTTTGCTTTACAGTGAGATAATACTATATTTAGAGACACGGCCTTAGATGTTCAATAATTAGACTTACCACTTCGTATGCTTAAGCTACAAGCGACTCGATGCATAAGGTACGCAAAATAATGCACATGTGGGAGTTCAGTCTATTTTTTTTAAAAGCAGGGGATTATGTCTAATTACGACATTATCTCAAAGGGCAAAGTAAAAAAAATATTGATTTAAATATAACAAGTCCTCATCTCTGATTTAAATATTATTTGAGGGGTAATGTTTTTAATTAAGAATCACAAGTATTTAGTCTCACTTTTAAAGATTCTTTTGAAGCTACTCCCATGTTTTTATTTGGGTCATTTTGACTTTACCACCAGTTTATTTGTCATTGTAAGACTTTAACCATAATTTTGTCTTCCTTTAGACTTTGCCACTTTTTTTCATTTATATATACTTTACCAAAAGTTTAGTTTCATTATTAAATTTTACCACACGTGGGGAAATCTAAAAGGTTTACAAAATATACAATTGATCCGACTGATTAAGTAAACCACCCTCTTGTTTCAATGGTAAGTCGTGTTGCACTATTAAGAATATGACGAGAAAAACAAAACAAAAAAGCACAAGGAATGAATAATATAGGTTGAGGTGATCAATTGATCGACCTTCAAGCATGACTAAGGTATGTTATCATTCATTCTGCTTACTTATTTAGCTTTTCTCTTGTTATATTCTTAATGTCTCTCCTCATATCACTTAGTATATTTTGTGAATCCTTTAGACTTTTCCACTACTAGTAAAGTAAAGTTCAAAGAAAAATAAAATGGTGGGTAAAGTCTAATAATGAAACCTAAACTGGTGGTAAACTCAAAATGCCCATTTTCTTTTTTTAGTTGTTGGTCTTGTTGTAACAACTATGAGACAAGTGTCATTTTCTAAAAAAATAAAAGATGGAGAGTTAAATGTGGTTGAAAGAGGTTTTGGATTGTTATGCGACTTAATACAATTTAAAAAATACATGGAATGAGACTCTAATAAAACTTTGTAAAGTAATTCATCTTTCTCTGTTTTTGGGGGGTGTTTGCATGAGCTTACCCTCATTTCGACATAATTAGAAATAATTTTCTTACGATTTAGATATTATACTTCATCACCTCTAGTTTGAATGTTACACTTCATTTTCTCTTATTTTTTACTTCTTTTTTTCCTGCTAGCCTTTTTCAATTTTTGAGTGTAAATTTTGGAACATTTAGGGAGGGAAGTATTATACTCAAGTATTGAGTGTAATTTTTTTTTCCCGGCTAGTCTTTTTCAAGTATTAAGGGAGTTTTTCATTTCAGGTTGGACAGTATTCTTTTTACTCTAGTTCACTTGTATATTTTTTTGGCAGTAAAGTCTCTCACCCTTTAATGTATACCTTTATAAGTTAGGATATACACAAACTTAACATATGTATATTAAAAGAAAAATCATGTATAAATTATAAAATTTCACATACAAATAACAATTTTTTTTTAGAAAAAATAATGTACACTTTACAAAAAATTATTGTATATATTGCTAAAAATCGGGTATACAATAAGAAAGATGAACCTTAACGCCAAAAAAATATGTAAGTGGATTAGAACAAAAAAAAAACCCACAAGTAGTTGAGCCAAAAAAACCCATAAAAGTAAATTAATGGAACGTATATGTAACTATGCCAAAACACACACACACACACACACACACACACACACGTATATATATATATATATATATATATATATATATATATATATATATATAGAGAGAGAGAGAGAGAGAGAGAGAGAGAGAGAGAGAGTACTGCTCTTGTGCACACTGTCCCACATTTTAACAGTACGGAGTCGACATATGCCACCTGGCAGTGAGCCCAAAAAAGAGAGAGAGCGCTTATAATTTAGCCAATAATTTTTAGGCGCACTGTCAAGTGACACATGTACAGTCCGCATTGTTAAAATGGGGGATAGTCCGCACAATAGCATTATATATATATATATATATATATATATATATATATATATGTGTGTGTGTGTGTAACGTACCGTATTTTTGAGAATATTTAAATTACACGTGTGCTCATAATTAATTTGAGAAATAAAATAAATATTAATTAGTAAATATTGAATTAATATTTATGTGTTATTATATTTACTTGTGTGATAAGTAAATGAAAATGTGTTATTTTACATTACGTCGTAAGTGGGTAAAATCGACAGGTTGACGATATCTTGTTAGAGACGCGCGTGTTGGATCGTATTGGATTGAGATGGAAAATTGATGTTAGGTGACTCGAATGGTGATTTGAAGTGCACGGATGATTCAAAATGAGTCGGAATAGTCAAAATTAGGTACCTGCGGGTGGCAATCAACTTTTAGGGACTTTTTAGGCTAAACGAGACCCATATGGGAGTATTCAGCTCATTTTAATATTGTCACTTAATCTAATTTCGGTATTTGGGAAATATGATGGGTTAGATGAAGGAGGCAACCAAATACTCATTCTAAAATACCTAGATGTGAGAGAGACTCAAAAAAAGAAGGGAAATTCAAGAGAAAACTCAGGAACATCAATTCGAAAAGAATTGGGGCCAATTTTCGAGAAAGAATCAACACACAAAGAGGATCCTAAGAGGAAGATCAAAATTATTTACGGTTATAGGCAAGTGTTTAACTTTCTTTCATATTGTACGTTTTGTTTTAATTCATATCATAGTTTGGTGGAAACAAGTATGGATTTTGGGTGGGAATACATGTCAAAATGGGATTTGGGGAATGAAATTATAGAAAGTTAATTTGATTATAATACCATAAAAGATTTGAGATTAATTCATATATAAAAGATGTGATCTTGGATCAAATTTGTGATTGATTCATAGAAAAGATGTGATATTAAATGGTTCCTGTGAGAATTAAAGAAACCATGAAATTGAATTAAGAAAATTGATGAATCTGACAGAAATTTTGACGTCACTTCAAACATATGCCATTTTATTTTTACTTCGAATTAGACTATGATTCATAGATAAAAAAGGTATGGATCTTAGCTTTCTAATTTGCTTTGAATCAGCTCATTTGGACTTCTGTGGAGGGAGTAATAGCTGTTTTAGTAAATAGTGTTTAATCCGTCAGAATATCTGATTTCGTGAAATTTGATGCCACTTTAAATGCATGTTATTTTATTTGTACTTCGAATTAGACTATTAATTATAGATGTAAAGAAAGGTATTGATCTTAGATTTCCAATGAGATTTGAATCAGATCATTTAGACTTCTGCAGAGGGAGAAATAGTCATTTTAGTAACAGGCGTTTAATCTATCAGGATATTAAAGTTATGCGAATTGCGACTTTTAAGAGTTCAAATGGGATAAAGACTCTTATATTTTTACCTATTTAAAGGGAGATCATATGGGGAATTTTTAAAGATCATATTAACTTAATCCCAATATACTTAAGAAGTGTCGTAGGCTAACGGGGAGTGAATTCAGTGTAAGGCAATACGTGACTAAGCGCATAAATGATCACGGGTGGAAATCGAGAAATCAGGTTAGGATTTCGGGATGGCTAGACTAAGTGTTAGGGTAGAGTGACATGGTATCCAGAAACATAAAATTTAAGAATTTATTATAAGTAAGTGAATACTTGATAAATTGGAAGTCGGGGTATATATATACACACACACACACACACACACACACACACACACACACACACACACGCACAGTCAAGGTCTCCAACATACTTCCTAGCAATATACCTATGAACATACCCATTTTTTAAAATAGTAAAAAAATAATTTTGAGATGATATTTTTTATATGAGTTCATGATATTTCAGTGTGCCCCTGTAAAAAAAATCAACTGAAAATAATATTTTTTATTATTTTTAAAAATAGGTCAAAAAACTGACAGTTTTTACCCTTTAAAACTGTGTGTTTTTTTTTACCGATTTTTTAAAAATAATAAAACTCATTATTTTGAGCAAAAAATTTTATAAGGTTATACTAAAATATCATGAATCCATATAAAAAATATCAACTCAATTTTTTTTTAATATTTTAAAAAAATAGGTATGTTCGTAGGTATGTTGAAGAGTCTGACTATATATAGGATATAGGGTATAGAGACAATATATATGTATCATTATATATGTGTGTATGATATGATTATGTGAACATACCAATCTAGTACTATTAGGGAGGTTGAATGCCATGAGTGATCTCTACTGACAAATCTCAGCAGGTGTAGTATCGGCTCCAGGGTTGTAGGTCCATGAATGCCCATCCTATGTGACGTTGGAGATGTAGTGAGGTGATTTATGTCATGGTCATGACTCACTGGCTCAGGTCTATGACCACCTCCAATACGTTTACGATTTTCAGGTTCGGTGGTAAGATTTGGACCCGAGAGCCCAGGATGATGTGTGTATGTACTAGAGCATGATAGAATTTTAAAGATTGGCATCTGCGAGGTAATGCCCTGGGAATTACGGTTATGCATATATAGTGAGTGATATATATGTGTACTTATTGTGATATAAAAAATACATATACATATGTGAATAAAATTATATACTAGCTTAAGACAGTAAGTGTGAATAATGATTTAATAACTATTGAAAGTTATTGAAAACGAATTATATGATATTAACTTATGAATATTGAATTAATAACTTGTGAAAGATATTTGAAATTAATTAATTTAATTATAATTGAGAGTTATAATTGTTAAGTGGATGCGAAAATTAATGATATAAAATACGCGTGATACAGGGTAGCGTATGGGACTAAGATTAGTGTTGAGATTAGTTAGGCGGGATAGCATAACTAGGGTATTTAAAATACATGTGTTAGGTGTGCACAATAGATGAGGGGTGGGGAGTATCTCATGGGACCGTGACACCAGTTTAAATATGAAAGATTCCATTGCATATTTATTAATATATTTTAAATACTTGCAAAATATTTTCAAAAGGTTTTGGGCTATGACTCGTATCAAAATATTTTCAAAACTTTTAGGTGTTCAGCCACATGGATGCCTAGCTTAACCATCTTTCTAGTCTGATGATATTGCTGCAATTGTGGATATCTGCAGGGATTGATTAAACGCTCCCATCCTTGAGATCTAGATAGGAGGTACTTCGAGGTTTTTCCGGGCATGTCACCCAGTTAGTTGGCATTTATTTTTATTCAGTTTCTTTCATTTCAGTTAGTCGGACTATTGTATTGTGATTTTTACTGAGATTTATCGGTGAATTAATTTTTATCAGTGAGTGTGAGTTTTATAATTTGCATGCTTGGTTATGTGAATGAAAATTTTATGTAAGTAAGTTAATAAGTTTTAAAATTTGACACCAGGCCTAATAGGTTATTAGTAATTAAATTTTTTTCGACAATGATGATAAGAATAAACCAAATGAGATTCCTATTTTATTTTAGTAGAAGATTGATCACTCGCTATTAGAATAGGTGGGGTGTCACAGATGGTACCAGAGCATCAGGTTCTAGTGTCCTTAGAATATATGAAAACTTACTACATTTTCTGCGTCGCTTTTCTTGAAATAAAGCCCAATGCTTAGGAGTGTTGATTTCTATTACGATTTATGTTCTCCTTCTATTATGTATATTTGAAGTGAATCTTATACGGGTTCGGTTGGGTTTCATATTTTTAATAGTAGAATACGACCAATGAAGATCGTTAGGAGGATCGTAGGAGGAGAGGCTTAGACAGAGTCACAGACTACTTAAGTAACGATGAGTGGAACAGAGGTCCCCACTATTATTACTTAGGAGGTTAATGCTACGATGACCACTAGGGAGCAAAAGTTTCCCAAGCACCGCCACATCAAATGGTGGCGCCAATTCAAGCTCACCTAGTTCAGGTAGTATGGGAGAGAGTAAGAGGGGCCTTTTCAGAAGGGCTATCCACCGAAGTTTCAGGAAATTGCGGACATGATATTATTTAGCCAATGGAAGGAGGACATTCAAAGGTATTTGCATATGGTTGAGTGCGGTGATAGTTAGTGTTGATGTAAAAAATTAGATTATATATAATTATTTAATCACAGATAAATAAAATGAGACAAAGAACTTTTAAAGTGGTTCAGCCTTATAAGAATGGCCTACGTCCACTATTTCTGTTATTGCTGACTATTTGGAAATTCTCAATTACAAGTTTTCTCAAGAAATTCCGGTCCCCTTACAATGAGGATAATACAATGTATTTATAGCCCTAAGGCTGTAATTTGAAAGGGTAATACATTTAATGCCCCTTAAGCGTATACATCTTTATGATAATAATAAGCATTTAATGCGCAGTCAAACTGTTGGTTATCCGGCTATTAATGCTTTGTCCGAGGTGTAACTCGGACCGCCTAAGTTCCTCGGTGCTCAAAAGTTCCTCGGTACTCAAAAGTTCCTCGGAGAGTTCTTGTAGGTCAGAGCATCTGAGTTGATCGTGGAAGCAGAGTTCCTCGTTGCAGTATGGTTCCTCGGAGTCGAGGTGTTGTTCGTAAGTGTTTGTCATTGCCATGTAGATTGCCACGTGTCTTCACCCAATTGAGCCATGTCAACAGACTAAATTTAGTATCAACAGAAGCCCCCAATGTTTCATAGTTCAAAATTTGAGGAGTGTGGAACATTCTTTCTCGCTATATGGCGGTTTTAAATGGTTATCCTAAAATTTAGGAGTATTTTCTCTTGCATTTATTTCTTCTTCCAAATTCGTAGAATCGCTCTTTTTTGAATTTTTCTAACTGCTTCGATTCCCGCGCCCCTTTTGTCTTTTTAGCCGCCGGTAATGTAACCGTCTCTTTTTGTAATCATTACTTTTACCCTTTCCCAAGGCAAAGTATTTAAACGTTGCAGAAAATCCCATCGTCTTCTACTTTTTCAAATTTGTCTCTTTGAGTTTTCCATCGTCTCTTTCTCTCCTGTGCGTTCATCTCTTCCATCATTTGTTGTCAACAGACTCATCTCTTTCCTGTAAGATTTTCTTCTTTCTCTTTGATTTCCTTCTTTCATCATGGTTTATCCTGTAGAATCGATTGATAAATTTCGCTATGATTTCTCTATTCCCTCTTAGGTTATTTTGGAAGAGCTTTCTGAGCCTTCAGACTATTTTCGTTTGGCTGAGGGACATTGGTTCCCCAGTCTCTTTGTTGCTGAGTGTGGCTTTTCTTTTCCCCCAAACCCTCTATGTCTGGAATTTTGTCAATACTTTGACGTAGTTCCTGCAAGAATAGCTCCCAATACGTGGAGAATAGTTAACGGTGTTTATAAATTAAATCAAATTCATGGAACCCGTATAGGAATTCCTGAAATCATGTTTTGTTATAGATGGGCTGTGGGCGATAATACTTTTTATTTAAAAACTAGGTTTTTAAATAGAGTTTTAGTGGTTAATCTCCCAGATGCCAATAGGGACTACTTTGAGCATGGGGTTGTTATGAAAAATTGGCAACACCCTCCATTGACTGGAGATGATGTTTACTAGGGTCCCAGATGTCCTCCCTATGGCAATGGGATAGGTTATTTTTATTTTATTTTCAAAATTATGCTTCCTTTGTGTTTGATA
The DNA here is from genome assembly GCA_949130495.1 of Sambucus nigra. NCBI lineage: Eukaryota > Viridiplantae > Streptophyta > Magnoliopsida > Dipsacales > Adoxaceae > Sambucus > Sambucus nigra. The sequence continues at coordinate 444,082,355 of OX422211.1, forward strand.
AAATGAGCCACTGATATTTTAATTTTGATTTATTTTGCAGTTGACAGCAAAAGAAAATCTCCAAAAGAGGCAAATGTTAATATAGGGCACTTAAAACTTATCTGGAGTTTGCATCAGACTGTTGCTGATGAGCATATTAGGTCAGCTTCATATTTGCTGCAGTACAAGAGTTACACCTCCTCTTTTACTGCTCGTCTGGTGATAAGCGACGCAGAACCAATACCAGCCTCTACCAGTTCTTCACCAGAGTCACATATTCCTTTGAGTGAAAGGATGAAGAAAATAAGACCTCCTACCCTTTTTGAGAAACCTGCCTCTGGTGCTGGTGAGGCAAAAAGAAGTAAGCTTGATGTCCCAGGAGAATGGACAAAGAAAATTGATGCACCTCCCTCGGCTGCTCCTGTGAAGGTGGTCGAGAAGCCCCCAGTGGCCCCGAGCAAGGTTACTGCTCTAGGCGAGGTGATTGTCATTTCTCCGACTAAGACTACAACGTTAGTCGAGAAAGTTGATGCTCCTCTAAGGAGGTTAAAGAAAAGCTCCTCTGTCAATTTGGCTGAATCCATCTCTCAGCCCCCGACTAGTGGTGTTCCCACTTTTGTTCCCCTGAGCTCTGCTATGAGTTCGGTGAAGACTTGGATCATTCTCGAGATCCAAGGTATTTAAGAAAACCTTTCTCGGGACACGGTTACCATATTAGCAGCTCATCACATTGCTTCTGTAAGTCCTATAGTCTTAAATTTTCATTCTTTCCTTTTTGTATCTGTGCACTAACTTGCTTTCGTTTTCTTTTCACAGTTGGTGAGCTGTTTTAATACAATTTTGAAGAAAGATGAAGCTATTAAAGCTTCAAGCTCCTCGTCTGGTGTAGAGGAAGCTTTGGTAGGCCTAGCGCAGTCTCTGAAATATTCTCGTCAGAAATATGATGATGATAAGGTAATCTGGGAGAAAAAACTTACTTCGACTGAGCAGGAGAAGGCTCAGGTTATTGAGGTCTCCAAGGGGTTGGAGAAAAAAATGAATGATTTGGAGAAGAAGAATAAAGAGCTCGAAGGGAAGCTCAAAAATACTGGGTAGCTTGAAAATAAGCTCAAGTCTGCTGAGGAGGAGTTGGGTCAACTTCGGGAAGTAAGTCGTTAGAAAGAGGAAGTTGAGAATAAACTGAAGGCTGCTGACAATCTTCTTTCCGAGAAGCTTTCCTCGGAGAAGATAAAGAGTAAGTTGGCTGTGAAAAAATATTTCAGTGCCGACTGGGACAAAGGGTGGAACAAAGGTTTGGCTGCCATGATGTCGCAAGTCGAATATGGCAGCCTCAAATACTTTAGAGATGGATGGGTCGCTGTTCTACAATAAATGAAAGTTGATGAAACTTCTGAATTATTTCAGCGACACATCCCTGGCCCCCCTCTAACTCCTGACGACGAAGAAGAGGACGAAGCTTCCTCTGAGGAGTCTTCCATGGTGATGCGAGACCAAGTTTCTCATCCCCTAGCCATCCAGCCCCCTAACGAGGAACTTTAACTACCTGCTACTTCCTCCGAGCAACCTCCAGCACTTCTCGAGCAACCCTCTGCTCCATTCGAGCAACCTACCTCCTCGTCCCAACCTCCCGAGAATGTTTTGGGAGACAAGGAAAAGGTGTAGAGTTGTTCGAATTTCTCTCTCTATTTTATTTTTCTTTGTCAAATGTAACTTCTGAACATGTAACTCTGAACCTTGTACTTCTGAACTTTGTACTTCTGAACTTTGTGATGTAATAAAATTTGAACTTTTGCCTATGCATACTGTTGATTCTCTTCTTCATGCTCCGTTTTTACTCTTATTGATTATTGCTTTTTCTTTCTTTACTAGTTTTTGGACAGGATGGAATTATTGTCTGCTCATGGTACAAAGCTGTTAAGGCAATGCAATGAGTATTTCAAAGCCGGTCATACAGACATGAGTGCAGCTCAAATCAGTGACATCCTCGGTCATGGTGCTTCAGAGCAAGCAATTGAAGCCTATCAGTATTTAAAGTGCCTACTCGATCGTGCAGTGGATAACAACGTAGCATATTATGATATGATTGAGTATCTCCAAGGCACTCTTGAAGAACTTCAGCAACAATATAAGGAATCCACTGCCCTTTTGCACGAGGGGTACGAGAAGAAGTATCAGCAAATATATGCCGATAAGGGATACGATAAATGATTTGCTGCTTATGATGTGCGGGAGAGAACGTTGAAGGCTGAGGTCGAAGAGCATAAACAAATAGATGAGTTATTAGAGCAAGAAAATAATAACCTGCAAAGAGAGGTGTCTCAGTTGAAGTCTGCAGCTTCCACCTCAAATGCTTTGATCCCAGTGATCGACGAGGGATTCTCTTTCTTAAAGGTCGAAAACGCCAACCTGAGGGATGAGTTGGAAACCTTGAAGAGGTCTGGCCCTTATACTCCTGTTCGTGGATGAGCAAGAGCTCCTCGGGGACGAGCAAGAGCTACTCGGGTTCCTATCGAGGAACAGAGGACTCAATCTGCTCTAGAGAACTAGGCCTTCCAACTGTTGGCGAAGAACCAGGCATTGGCTGAGATGTCTAAGAAGATCAGGGGTCTGGAAGAGCATCTTTCTGCGCAGAAGTCTGTCTTGGAGAATAAAGAACTCTTTATCAAAAATCTCCACGAGCAGCTGGAAAGATTGACATATTAATTCCACAAGAAGCCCAGAGAATTCTGGATGGCTAGCTACAACGAGGATCTCTACCATTTGGATGATCATATCCAAAATGCAAATAATGAGGGTTACAAACAGGGATGGTTGAATGCCTTAGGTGTGCTGTAACTGGAACAGGGTCATTACCTGTGGGATTACCATAATCCTGGGCTGCTCGACCTACCAGTGCCACCATTTAAGCTTGATATGAGTTGGATCCCTGCTCGGGCCATCCCTTGGTGTCTGATTTCCAAATACCTCGACGATTACAATCTCCATTCCAATGTCGAGATATCTCGTCCTGAGCACCTACTAGATCGACCATCTGTGATGAATATCAGGATGCTTGAAGATCTTAACTTCATAAATTCCCCTCATGCTTTAAATGATCCACCTGCTGGCGAGTAACCTATTTCAAAAGCAGAGGGGAAGAAACCAATAGAATAGGAATCTTAATGTAATAAATTTGTATTTCATTCTTGATGTATTTTGTTCTACATTTAATGAAATAATTTTATTTACAAATCTTGACTGCCATTGTCTTGTAATTATAAAACACTTTACATTTGTGCATGTATATCTGTTAAAAAGATAACAACATTGTGTTATTTGTCGATCAACTGGAGTTTGTTAAAACTTATTGTCGACTATCTTGAATTTGTGGTAATCATTTGATGACTAACCAAAATTGATGATATTTTTTTCTCGACCAACTTGGTAGTAATTTAAAAAGTCACGAGTATAAAAAATTTTGCTCGATCACTTTCTCGTACTCATAAAATGTTTCCGACCAACCAAGGTCGATAAATTTTCTTCTCGGCCAACTATAGTTAGTGGGTTTTTCTTACCAACCAATCTTTGGCACTTTTTGGAATAGTTTTACTTCCCGACCAACCCTAGTTGGCATTTTCGGGAATAGATTTACTTCCCGACCAACCTTAGTTGGCGTTTTTGGGAATAGATTTACTTCCTAACCAACCAAGTTGGCGTTTTTAGGAATAAATTTACTTCCTAACCAACTGAGTTGGCATTTTTAGGAATAGATTTACTTCCTAACCAACCGAGTTGGCATTTTTAGGAATAGATTTACTTCCTAACCAACCGAGTTGGCATTTTTCGGAATAGATTTACTTCCTAACCAACCAAGTTGGCATTTTTAGTAATAGTTTTACTTCCCGACCAACCTTAGTTGGCGTTTTCGAGAATATATTTACTTCCTAACCAACCAAGTTGGCATTTTTAGGAATAGATTTACTTCCTAACCAACCAAGTTGGCATTTTTAGGAATAGTTTTACTTCCCGACCAACCTTAGTTGGCGTTTTCGAGAATATATTTACTTCCCGACCAACCTTAGTTTGCGTTTTCGAGAATATATTTACTTCCTAACCAACCAAGTTGGCATTTTTAGGAATAGATTTGAGTAGTCCGAGATCTGCTGAGTAGTGTGTAGCACTAGTATTTCGCAAAAAATTTCCAATAAAAGGAAAGAAACTGGGCAGAACATTGTCACTTTATTCATACTGATGAAACTGCATTACATAAGAGTTTACATTACTGATAATATTTGTGCAGGTGTTCTGCATTCCATGCGTTCTTAAACTCCTCCCCCTCTAAAGTTTCTATTTTGTATGTCCTTGGTCGAACAATTTCCTTAACTCGATAGGGTCCATGCCAGTTGGCTTCCAGTTTGTTGTGCTTTAGAATCACCTTTTTTAGCACATAGTCTCCTTCTTTCAAGTCGCACTTCTTCACTCTCTTGTTGTAGAACAAAGCTGTTCGTTGCTGGTAAGCCGCATTTCTAATGGCTGTTTCTTCTCTAAACTCCTCGAGCATGTCCAAGTCTAACCTTCTCATTAAATCGCTGATAGGGGAATTGAAATTTAGTATTCTGTGTGTTGGGAGACGTAATTCGACGGGTATAATAGCTTCACTTCCAAATGCCAGCATATATGGAGATCTCCCTGTTGTTGCCCGGGGAGTAGTTCGGTAAGCCCATAACACTGATTGTAGCTCATTGATCCAATTTGCTTTTAAATCGTTCAGTCTTTTTTTCAAACCATTCAGCAGCGTTCTATTTATCACTTCAGTTTGTCCATTGCTGTGAGGATGGCCTGGTGCTGAGTGGATCTTCAAGATATTGGACTGATGATAATAGGCAGCAAACTCCTCGTTGTCAAATTGTGTTCCATGGTCTTTGATAAAGGCATGAGGAAGACCATATCGACAAATGATGTTCTTCCAAATAAATTGGTACACCTTGTCGTATGTCATATCAATGAGAGGCTCAGCCTCAACCCATTTAGTAAAATAATCCATAGCAACCACGAGATACTTAAATCTTCCCCTGGTCGTCGGCAGTGGCCTAACCAAATATATTCCCCATATGGAAAATGGCCAAGGGGAAGTAATGGGTGTCAATAACGCTTGGGAAGTTCTTCAGATGGAGGAGAAGTGCTGACACTTGTCACATTTCTTAGCATAGGCTATGCAATCAGCCCTCATCGTCGACCAGTAGTATCCTTGAGTCATCATTCTTTGCAAAAGAGTCCGACCTGCTACATGGGCTCCACAGGATCCTTCATGGACCTCTTCAATCAAATCTTTCACCTCGGTTGGATGCACACATCTTTGCAAACATGCTATAATTCCTCGTCTGTATAGAATACCATTAGTCAGTACATAACGAGCAACCTTAAACTTCAGTTTCTTGGCTGCAAGTTTGTCAGTTGGTAATTCCCCTTTCTCAATATATGCCCTGATGGGATCCATCCATGATGACCCTAAATCGAGGGTATTAAAGTTTATCATCAGATCTTCATCTATACTTCGACCAGCTAAAACTTCAATTAGGATTGTTCTTCGTAGCTCGGTATGAGTCGTCAATGCTAATCGAGCTAAGGCGTCTGCTCTTGCATTCTCCATTCTTGGTATTCTGACCAGCTGAATATCGATAAATTCTGACACTAATTCCTTTGCCTTTGCATGATATCTGATCATTAATTCTCCTTTAGCTGCATATACTCCCATCATTTGATTTATGACCAATTGCAAGTCACTGAAAACAATAACTTGTTCTGCCTCCATGGTTTTTGCCAAACTAAGACCTGCAATCATGGCTTCATATTCAGCCTCATTATTCGAAGCTTTGAATTAGAAACGTAGGGCGTATTCTATGTCGACCTCATCCGGACTGTTCAAAACTATCCCTGTACCACATCCTGTAGTGCAGGATGAACCATCGACATACAGATTCCATATAGGCAACTCGTCTTCAAATTGCTGATCTGACAGAGTTCCTCGGTGGAAAATTTGCTGCTTCCTTTCACCATCTCCTGATATTTCTTACTGTTCGTCGATCATCTTTTCTTGCCCTTTTACCAACCTAAGCTGGTCTGGGCTTGAATTTGATGATCCTGTAACATCCACAGGTTGATCAGCGAGCAACTTTTGGTCCTCGGGGGTATCAGGATAGGTGAACTCTGCTATAAAATCTGCTATCGCTTGCCCTTTTAGCGATGATCTAGGTTCATAAACTATATCATATTCACCGAGTTCTATTGCCCAGCACATCAATCTTCTTGACTTTTCTGGTTTATAAAGGGCTTGCCTCAATGGCATATCAGTATATACTACTATGATATGAGCCTGGAAGTATGGCTTCATTCTTCTACTTGCCTCGATCAATGCTAGTGCTAATTTTTCCAGCCTTGGATATCTGATCGCTGCTCCTCGGAAGGCCTTACTTGTGTAGTAGATCGGTTTTTGTACTCCATTCTCCATTCTTATCAATGCCGAACTAACTGCATTCTCAGACACTGCCAGATACAAGTATAATTTTTCTCCCATCACTGTCCTGGATCACAGTGGAGGTGCTCCCAAATATTACTTCAAGTCTTGAAAAGCCTTCTCACATTCATCATTCCACTCAAAAGTTTTTCGGAGCATCTTGAAAAATGAGAGACATCGATCAGTTGCTCGCGATACAAATCTGTTGAGTGCTGCTACTCGTCCTGTAAGACTTTGCACCTCTTTCTTCGTCGTTGGGGATCGCAGCCCTAACAGAGCTTTAATCTTTTCAGGGTTAGCTTCAATGCCTCGCTGATTGACAATATATCCGAGAAACATGCCTTCTCGTACTCCAAATGTGCACTTCGTCGGATTCAACTTCATTTGATATTTATCTAGTTCATCAAAGGTCTGGCCTAAGTCAACTAGATGATCAACAACTTTCTTGCTCTTTGTCAGCATATTGTCAACATAGACTTCCATATTGCAACTGATTTGGTCTGCAAACACTTTGTTCATCAGCCGCTGATATGTTGCACCTGCATTTTTCAAACCAAAAGGCATAACATTATAACAATAAGTTCCCCTAGGGGTAATGAAAGAAGTACTCTCCCTGTCTTCAGGTTTCATTTTAATCTGATTGTAACCAGAATAAGCATCCATGAAGCTCAGCAGATCGTGTCTCGAGGTAGCATCCACTAGTTGATCAATTCGGGGCAACGGAAAGTGATCCTTTGGGCATGCTTTGTTGAGGTCAGTGAAGTCTACACACATCCTCCATTTGTTGTTCTTCTTTTTCACCATCACCACATTTGCTAACCAGTCTGGATATTTAACATCTTTAATAAAGCAAGCTTTCTGGAGCTTCTCGACTTCCTCCTGTATAGCCGATTCTTCTCGGAAATGAATACTCTTCTTATCTGCTTCACAGGCTTGATCTCCTTATTCACATTGAGTTCGTGACATAAGAAATTTGGGTCTATCCCAGGCATATCCTCATGACTCCATGCAAAAGTTTGCTTTCTGCTTCTTAGTAAAGTTATCAATTCATGTTTTAGTGAGGCTTCCAACGACGAACCTACTTGAGTAGTTTGTTCAGGGTGCTCGTCGTCCAGGATGATGTTTTCAGTAGCTTCCACCACTTGACCCTTCACGAGTTGCGACTCATCTCTAGGATCCAATGTTTCAATTTTTGCACCTCCATCCACTTAATATGTGGTGGTATTTTTCCTTGATTCCTCCAGTTCCTCTTGCTCGACGGATGAATAATAGCATTCCCGAGCTACTTTCTGATCGCCTTTCATAACTCCTACTCCAAAATTTGTTGGAAATTTTAGGCATTGATGTACCGTAGATGGTACCCGCCTCGAACTTCTTCAATCCTACTCTTCCCATGATGATATTATATGATGATTGAACATTCTTATCCATCACGAAGAAGAGTATTCTTTCTGTGCGACAAGCAGGCCACGTACCAATGAATATATCCAATTTGATCGTCCCAAGTGGAAATACTTTCTCACTAGAAAAATCGAGGAGGGGTCTATGATAAGGCTCCAGTTGAGATAGCTTTAGATTTAAACTGTCGAAGCACGAGTAGAACATGATGTCTGCCAAGCTACCATTGTCTACCAGTACTCTTGAAATTATTACCTCCTTCATCCTCATTTTGATCACCAATAGGTCATCATGAGGATATAGAACACATGTGAGGTCGTTCTTTGAGAAACCAATGACCAATTTCTCTTTGTTCACCTTTCTCGGGTGATCCTCCTCAGCTAGATTTATTCGTTAAATGTATGAGGAAGCTTGAGCCTCACAGAGGTAAGCTTTTCTCTCGGAAGTAAGATCTCCTCCTCCTGCATCTCCACCTGTAATAACATTACAGTCAAATGACCCAAAGCGTATTGAAAATACCTCTCGTTCTGGCTGCCTTGGTCTCTTGGGAAGATCAGGGTCATCTTCTAGATCAACTTCATGGTCTCTTTTCTTGTTCTCCTCTGCTCGACGAGGAGATCTAAACCTCTCTCTTTTTCGGTCATTGTTTCTTCTATCATTCCTTCGATCAACATACTTTGCCAGTTTTCCTCATCTGATGAGTGTTTCAATCTCATTCTGAAGAGCTATGAAATTTTTGGTCATATGGCCATGATCTTTGTGAAACTCGCAATATTTTGCTTTATTTCTCCTGTCTGGGTCTGCCTTCATTTTCTCTGGCTAATTTAATTCCTCATTGTTCTTGATTTCTTCTAGAACATGGTTGATGTCTTTCTTCAAAGGAGTATAATTATCAAATTTCTTCAATACTTCCCATGACGACCTTGTTCTTGAGTGTTTGTCACTACCATTGTTCTTATACTCTTTCTTCTTAACTTTATCACCTTCCACCTTGGTTTCTTTGGCATCCATATTCTTCTTCACAGCCATAGCCTCCCCGACATTCATAATCTTGGTTGCTTTTCCCATCAGATCTGACATGGTTCTAGGTGGATCTTTGGCTAAAGTGTAGTACAACTTGTTGGGCAGTAGTCCACTCATCAAGGCGGTAATCGCTGTCTTTTCCTCATAATCAATGACTTCGAGCTTCTCGTTATTAAAACGAGTTATATAATCTCTATTACTTTCACCAGCTTTTTGTCAAACACTTAACAAATGCGCTACTCGTTTAACTGGCTTTGCCCCAAAATAGAAATTCCCAATGAATAACTCGGCCAGTTGAAAGAAAGTTGAGATCTTTCCCCGAGGAAGGTTATTATACCATATTTGATCAGATCTGGTAAGAGTTCCCGAGAATGCTCTGCATCTCATCTCATCTGGAACATTGTAGATGTCGGTTGCAGCTTGGTATTATTTTATATGAAGGTCAGGATCGGTCTTTCCATCATATTTGGGGGTCACAACAGGTGCTTTGAACTTTGATGGTGTTGGAAAATCTACAATGGCCTGGATAAAAGGTGTTCCTTGAACAAAAGTTCATTGTAGAGGGTTCTTGGCCTTAGCCATTTCCCCTAATCTATCCTCCAGCCTCTGAATAGAGCCTTTCCATGCATCGTTTCCCTCCTCGATCCTGTTGGTTCGAGCAACTGATCGCGTTGATGTGGCTTCCTGGGATCTATCTTGACGAGCAGCTGGTCGCGACTGGACAGATCCTTCCCTTAAGTCTGATGGTCGTCGAAAACTCCTAGATACGGCTCTAGGAGGACTTTTGCTCCTTCTAGTACCTAATCGATCAAAAGGAGTTACTCTGCTTAATCTTTCTAGCGCACTGGTCCTTTCTGGAGAGAGAGTTATACGTTGTTCAGTATCTGTGGCTCATACCGACGAAGTTCGTCCAGGTTTATAAGAAAAATCTTCAGACTCCTCAGTACGATATGAATTGGTACGCCTAGTGCGTGAAGAAGGTAAATGGGTATTTCGTTGAATACTTCGCGATTCTAATGGGTTGGTGCACCGCCATGGAGGGTTCGTATGAGTTGTCGCATAGTTTCTTGCATGACTGTCTGGCCCTAGGCCAGATTTGACATTATTCCAGCCAGATCTAGAATATTAGACGGAGCATATGGATTTGGAGGGCTTCCAGCATTTCGATTGCTGGGTTCTAGAATATCAGCCATTTGTGATGAATTGTTTTTGATGAAAAACGATATTACCAATCGCTTCCCATAGACGGCGCCAATCTGTTGATGTAAAAAAATTAGATTATATCTAATTATTTAATCACAGATAAATAAAATGAGACAAAGAGCTTTTAAAGTGGTTCAGCCTTATAAGAATGGCCTATGTCCACTATTTCTGTTATTGCTGAGTGTTTGGGAATTCTCGATTACAAGTTTTCTCAAGAAATTTCGGTCCCCTTACAATGAGGATAATACAATGTATTTATAGCCTTAAGGCTGTAATGTGAAAGGGTAATACATTTAATGCCCCTTAAGCGTATACATCTGTATGATAATAATAAGAATTTAATGCGCAGTCAAACTGTTGGTTATCCGGTTATTAATGCTTTGTCCGAGGTGCAGCTCGGACCGCCTAAGTTCCTCGGTACTCAAAAGTTCCTCGGAGAGTTCTTGTAGGTCGGAGCGGCTGAGTTGATCAGGAAAGCAGAGATCCTCTTTACAGTATGGTTCCTCGGAGTCGAGGTGTTGTTTGTAAGTGTTTGTCATTGCCATGTAGATTGTCATGTGTCTTCACCCAATTAAGCCATGTCAGCAGACTAAATTTAGTATCAACAGTTAGTAATAAATTTTAGAGACTTTTAAGATCGTACGAGTAGCGTTGCAGTGATGGGATCCAGTCACAATATCTGAGGATAGAGGTACTATAGATATCGAGGAATTTTGGTCGCAGTTTAACCGCATGTCCTTTCATCTGCTGTTCAAATAGAGATGCGAAGGAAGTTTTTGGACTTGTTAAGGGGGTCGGACAGTGGCCAATTATGAGGAATAATTTACTTATTTAGCGAACTTCGTAACTAATAAGGTATATATGAAGGAGAAAAGGGTTCTTAAATGTGAAGATGGACTCATGGGTAGAACTCGCCAGCAGTTATGGGGAAATCTGACTAGGACGACTAGTGCCGATGTCGTTAATGCCATTCTTTTACGCTATTAATATCATCAATTCCATATGAAGAGGGCCAAGAGATTTGGAAAATCTAGTTAACAAGGCAAGACTTGGTGTATTTGTAAGAATCGAGAACTTCTTTAAACCCTAATTTACCTATGACCTCGATTTAGACCCTTATAAGGTGTGTAAAACCAAAAGTCTTATAAACATGATAAAAACTAGGTTTAAAAACCAACAACTTTGTTATACCCCTTGAAGTTTTAATAAATTACAAAAGACTCCTGAAATTTTCAAAGTAAGATAACTTGAGATATATTTAATCCCTAAACCCCAACCTTGCATCAAATTAAACCTTAAGACCTCAACTAACATAAAATTTCAGATTAACCCTGGAAACTTTTTAAAATTATCAAAATACCCCTATGCTTTACAAAAAGTATACTTTTAGGGATATAAAAGAAAATATACAAACAATGAAGGACTAAATTCAAAACCTTCTTGAATTATATTTTAACCCCTGTCCACATGTTGCCCCATATTAGCATAAGGAGTTAAAACCACATGGAAAACCCCATGAAACCATTTGCACCCCATTTACCCACAACTAAAACCTCACCTAAACTAAGCTCCAATCAAATCCTCACATGAAATAATATTAATACCCCTCGACCCAAGTAGTAAAAACTCACCCCACAGTTCAATTTCAAATCTCAATTCAGTTATTTTATAATTTTATGGTTCATTTTCAATTCTAGTAATTTTTTGCATAGTTAATATAGTTAGAACCCTCATAATATGCAAACTTTTACATGTAAGATAGCCTAGGATATGTAAAAACCAGTATGAATACCATTAAAGCTTGAGCTTTAATGGTGAAACTAAATATACTGCCTTAAACTTTGATTTGAAGCCAGGTATGACTTCATTATAACCTAAGGATCTCGAGTGTAATGGTTAAAAGCCATGAATGTTCATGTAGAGCTCAATCTATTAAAAGTGTTTTTCGAACTCAAAACCTACAAATTCAAAATTCTTCATATACAGTCCATCATAATATTTGAAGCCAATCCATCATAATATTTAAAACCAAACTGCTCTCACATATAGCAGACACCAAACCCAATTCATAAAAGACCTTTCCATACTCTAAAAATCCACGAAAGTCAGGTCAAATCTTCAGGAAAATACAGTTTTAGAACTTGAGGTATACTGAATGTCAATCCATAACATTTATATATTTGGATTCCTCATGAAAAATTAGGTTAAGTTTGTTAAGGAATCATCTCAAATGGTATAAAAACGAAGCAGACAACCTCGATAAAAAATTGAAGCCCTAAAAAGTCAAAATTGAGAGGTTGAAGATGAGGACTTTCTTCAGAAACCTTGACCACGCGTGAGAGGGCGCGTGGCCAATTAGGAAATTCTAATTTTTTTCTCAAAATTTTTATTAAAATTTTCTGATCAAAATGGTATAAGATAAGACCATGTTTGGATATTCCTAGCTCAAGTTATGTAAAAACAATGTTTTTACTTAAAGAAACTTTTTCAAAATTACAAATTAACTCCTATCAATTTCCAACTTACGAGTTTGATCCCCAAACTTAGCCCATACATACATCAAACTTTTTAAGATAAAAACTCTCTTGCACCAAAGTTCAATAATAAGATTAAGTTCAATATTTTAAAGTTTCGAGATAATTACAAATAAGCCCCCCGAAACTTTAAAAAAGACAGTTGTGTGACACCCCGCCTAATTAAATACCGGGCGATCACTCCTTTATTAAATTAAAATCAAGGTGAAAAATTGGTTCATTCTTAGCATCACTATCGAAAAATAACTTTTCCAATTTAAACACCCTAATTAATTAAGCTAAGTGTCAAAACCATTTTTAGACATTTCTTTCCAAATTGTATTTTTATGTAAACCAACATTTAAATCTTTACATAATTCATTATTAAAGAATCACACCACAAATTATCCTGGAATATGTAATTCAAATAATTTAAACATTCAACAACTAAATCCCATCATTTAAAACTTAAAGTAAAACATCTAGACAATAATAAATCCCAAAGTGACAATACTCGAAATAAATGAATCATACTGTCCAATAAAACAACTAGATAATGGAAATGGGCGACACATGCCCAACTGAATAAATATGATAAGAGTGGAATCAAATAAATGAAGTCGTCTAAGCAAGAGTCCTGCAACTCCCACCTAAGATGCAGCGCGTTCCTTCCAAAGGATCCTAAGCAAGACGCCCCTGTGGCTGAACACCTGTAATACATACATATATATAGAAGAGAGAAAAGAAAATGGAAACGGGTTAGAGCTCGGTTGTGAAAATGATTTAAAATTTGTTTAGCAAGTATTTAAAATGTTTACAGGCCAATGCAACAACATATTAGTGCGGCACTCCCTTGAGAAATTCTCACATCTCTTCTAATGTGCACGCCTATCGCACTAACCTTCCCAACTTTTTAACTTATCCTAGGTTACTCGTAAGATTTAAAACTGAACAATTTAATTGTTTAAGAGGATACTTTCATTTGATCACAAAGTTCTCATTTAAACCTTATTTACTAATAAAGTTTCACATTATACTTTTCAAATCAAGTATTTTCAAATTGAAGTCATCATTCCTTTCTTACTTACCATAAACACAATAGGAAGTTCCAAATTTCCGAAATTCATATATATTAAGTACTCGTATAATATATATTTTCTAACAGCACCCCACATAAAAATTATGGTGCGGACATACTCTGCTATGCAATTCCCGTATCAATCGTACTAAGGGAAATACAAGTTCGAAATCACTCTCGAAGTGCATTAATGCATACACAAACAATATTGAGGCGAAGCATAGTTTCCAAGTCCAAGAGGTCAGCACATACCCTCGCGTCTCTTAGGACCGTGACTATCGATTCGATACCCTGTACCGAGGATTCCTATCTTCTAGGGTACGAGTCAATATCCACCTTGAAGGCCCATTCGAGATAAGACTGTCCCAGTGCGATAACCTCAGGGATAGCAAGTAGCGCGGGCATGATTTTCACACGTATATAATATATGCATACACACAGTCATATAAATATACTACTTTTATCATATTAATTTAGGTTCATCTCACAACCCATAAATACGACATTTATCCTTATTTTCCCATTATTAGTTATCACGTATAACAGTTCGTCTCTAACTTTAATTTGAGGGATTATTCCAACTTACTACATAACATTCATGGACTCTATCCTCCTAAGTGTAAAATTCAGTAAGTATTCATCTATTTTCCACCGTAACTATCTTACGCGTCTCTCCCTTTAATACATAATCCTATCGTCCCTTATATATAAACACCCTAAAAATGCAAATCTCGTCTTACATTAAAGGTCTCATAATTATTAATAAGTCCTACTGGTCCTCTTTATCTCCCAAAATATTTTAATAAGGATGTCCAAATATTCTTACTCATTTAATTTGAATTTAACTATTTACAAAGGGGAAATATGAGTCTGCCAGAAGGGCTCGATCTATCGATGGTAGGGGCTCGATCGATCGATCAAGCAGGTATGGCGAATTCTGTACGAAATTAGTTACGGGTTCTACCAGCCAACCTCATCCAAATCCAGATTTTTCACACCCAAACGCCCAAAAATTTGTACTACTAATAGTATAAACCCATATTATACAACTTTTACGTCAAGCATGCAAATATTCATCAATAACTATTGATTAATAGGCCAGAAACTCATATTAATCTCAAGAACCCTAGAATTTCTTTAACCTTGTTCTAATCAATATTTTTCCAGAATTTCTTCTTCTAAAACATCATAAATTCGTGGTTCAATCTCTACATATGAAGGGGATTTCCAAATTTCCATTTATAACATTACTACATGAAATTTCCTATCTCCAACTTGGGTTTTCTTCCATGAAACTCATCCTAATCAACCCTAGACTAACATGAGTGATGCATTAACAAAAATAAGCAAGATAAATACTTGCCTGGAAATTTTAGAATTCTGATTTGTTGACGATTTTGGTGTGGGTGCGTTCCCCGTCGCGCGATCTACGCGTTGGTGGTGGTGGCAGTGCAATCAGATGTATTTTCGGCCTAGAACACCTTGGCAAGCTCTCTCCTTTCCTCTCCTATGGCCATCACTTGTCTTTGGTTGTGTTAACCCTAGAAGACAACCTTAGACATCTGATATAACCCTTGAAAATTCGTGGGTTTAATTACCCAAAAATGCAAAATGTCCAAAATGTCCTCCCGGGGTGCTGAATTGGCCTAAAAACGCCCCGAGACCCAAACTAAACCCCCGAGTACACGTTTCTGACTATCTCGACCCTTTTGGACATGTTGGCACACTCAAAACGACCATACGGATAACTTAAAAATATTTCACTTTTATTAATCAACATTTATTTCTGACACGACACAGGCGCGTCTCGACTTAATTTCCAGAATTATCATTTATTCGCAAGTGAAATTTTTTATAAAATCAATCTCATATATTACTATACTCATCCAGTAACATTCAACAAATTTCTAATAATTACTAACTCTCATCACGCTAGAAAATATTTAAAACAACTTTCCGGATTAAAATTAAATTAATTTATCTCAATTTAATTTAATAAATCCCTAAATTTAAAAGCCATAAAAATACGGGGTATTACATACTTCCCCCCTAAAAATGGAATTTCGTCCCGAAATTTGGAAAATAAGGCCTAGCTGGTATACACATTTCGGCTACCTTAACAGTACGCAATCTAACCACATAGTAAGGCGTTTAATCACTATAGCACAAGCCTCGCAGCAAGCTTGATTAACATTCTCATTGGAGACACTTCACATGGTGCTCCCAACTGACAACATTCGCATAGGTTTCACCTATTTCCATTATCTCACTATCATTGGGAATCCGCACCTCACTACATGACAGCTACTCGGATTTATCTATATATAAAACCCCCATTCTGAGAAAAACCATACAAACATTTGACCACTCTTGTTTGCCTAAAACAGTCGTGGAATTCCACCATAGATATCGGATTATTCTCGACCGGTCCAAAATTCTGAGTATCCACTCACCTCCAAATATACGAAAGGGGAATATTCGAGGTTCTTCCATACCAAACATCTTAATAAGCACCTCGTACGTGATTAACAGGTACGAGTGCCTTTACAGAGCACTCCTGAAAACACCGCACTAAGATTCTAAAATTTCCTTCACGTAGTTCCACTAATCTCTAATCACCGTGCGCCTATTCTCTGGCTAAGGGTGATACATCCTACTTGAAACTAAACCTTACCTCCGCTGGTTCTTGGAATCCCATATTAAAGGTGGGATTCTCAAACCTCATCCCGATTTAGAAATTAATACTGTACCGGGCCATGTACCGACACGATCCTTCCTTTCAAAGGAAGTTTGGGGCACACTAGTTAATATTGTAAACCACTCCAAAGGAATACCAATCACTTCCTTCTCGGGAGACTTAAATCACATGTTCGAATGAACCCTTGATTGTGTTTTGAGGATGGTAACCCATTTAAGAACCTTACCATCTTTACCGACCTCTTCCAATTTCAGGAATTGTCGATAACCACAAAATTCTCTAGTTGATTCTCCTCTTTTGACCGAACCTTACATATGGGCGGTGCATGTAGAGGCTATTCATTATGTCCCGCTAAACATTGATCTTTCCCTGAAATGTCACACGTTAAGTGACGTGTAATACTCCCCTTCCTTCCTTGGTGAATGCCAAAAGTTTCGACCCATGCTCTTTCCTCCACGAAGCGCACTTCTGAATCTTTTACACCATACTAACATCATCACTCTTTGCATGCGCAAGTTCGCTCTCACACTTGACTAATAACAACTCCGCTCCGAGTGTTCTTCATAATAATTAAATTTTACTCTATTCAAGGGACACCCCTTCTTAAATGTCTTCCCACAGCCTTCCAATCAAATTAGGATGTGCTATTCTAATTGCACACTTATGTATGAATTATTGCCCCTCATGTGACGTTTAATCCATTCTATCACTTCCACTTCGTTATGCTAGTCCCACAAACATATATTCCACACCTCCATTCCCACGTCCCCTCAATTCGAACGATTCGATTGTCAGATAACCAAGATGCCCACATTTTTGCAACACCCCTACTGCTCTGGGAGAGCAAACGGTGTGCTACTCATCTGTAGAACTAACTAAATCCAACAAGATATAAGGAATAGGGCATTAAAATTTCATGAAAACAAAAGGGGAACAACAAATTTCTAACTTCTTCAGATAAGTGCAATATTTTTCCAAAATAGGCACAACAACCAAAATAGATCACTAACTCTCTATTCATCAAAATAATTGCAAGTCATCTCTTTCATTATTCACCTTGTGTTCTGAACGCGATTACATTGTTTGGGTACTCTCAATCACCCTAGAAATATAAATTTTTAAATCCTCCTTATCATTATTCCACCCTTCAACTCGTGGTGAAAACTTTCAATGCTTTTTTACCACAAAATCCGGCTCTAGTGGTTTTAAAACAAAATTAAACTATCAATTTACTTACATAATTACTTGATCCTATTTCGATTGGGGTACCGAACTCATGGAATAATGACCAAACTTCTCCCTATTTCCAACCTTACGCTAAGTTTCATGTGTGGGATGTCTCGCCAAGCGAAATTCAAACAAGGAACCCCCCCCCCGATACACTACTACCTAGAATTATCGATTATTGAAATCCGTTAGGTCCTCCGTCCACAGCAGGTACCCCTTTATTCTGTCTCTTGACGAAAAAGTCACCTTTCCTCCCGTAATTACACTTAACAAAGAACATTTCACCAATTGCACTATCGTTTAGTATTGTTTGATGGTAATTGCATTCCATAAACCTCGAATACATACAATCGGAATTTTTAAAATCCCTTTCCCTAATAATAAGGGTATAACTTTTAACTCCCACATCTCTAGAGGATAGACAGAACAATGCACTTTTCCTATCACTAAGTTTGGAGTGATGAACATAATACTGGATTAAATATTTTCACTCAACGGTAAACCCGATATATACTGAATCATACTGGCAAAGTCTATACATACATGGGCATCGAATATCTCGAGCCCACTATCTCCTCCGAAGTCTCTAGGGTAGATAATATAAGTGCGAGGCCGACCTTCTTGCAGGTGAAGCCTCGCCAGAACAAAAACATGCTGCACTAATGCAACCACTCCGATAGCCTTGCAATAATTGTCCACTATCGTACTAACCATTTCTATATCGTTTTAACAAAGATAATATCATACTTGCATATCGCATCACTACAACGAGTAACCTCAGTAAGGTACATAACACTGTTAATATACTCATTCATCCTTCACGGATGGCACTAAAGAAAAATCCCGCTATGCTAGGGAAAATATTCACATACTAATAACGTTTATAATTATATGCATTAAACTCGTCTCACATGCTAATCTAGCAATGAACAAAATATAGTGACTCGCTCGTGTCACATAAACACGCCTCATCCCCTGAGGATACAACTTATACTTCCACCTTGGCAATCGTTTTGGCTTCACAGATGATCCCCGGTCGTGACACACTTGTCTAAACCAAAACAAAACTACTTTAATCGTTGGATTTTATTAGGTACCATACTCTTATCCTCCTCTACTCGCTTTCACAAAATATCTCGATACTTAATTTTCTTAACACCTGAATTACATTCAGAAACTCACGAACGACTGGAATTGAATCCAGGAGGATCACAATCTCCTCAGAGGTATCGTCTTTTATATAAAAATATAGGAGAAAGATCCCCCTTCTGGGCGAGGCATCGCCACTCAAACATTCCTTGCCCCAGAATGGCAAGGACAATACTCTCACCAAAGCAATCTATCATGGCTCTATAAGCTGCGAGCCAATCCATACTGATAATAACGTCGTGCTCATGAATATCTAAGGTTAACATGTCTTCTGGTAATACTAAGCTACCAATCTCTACCCCCACACTCCGGCATATAAGGAAAAATAAGCGAACCATTTCCCAGTGGTGAGTCTACACACGTCACATTGCTCCCTACTGTGACTAATAGCCCTAAGGCCATCGCAAAATGAGTAGCTATAAAATAGTGCGTTGCCCCAGTATCAAACAAAACTCGACCCATAGTATCATGGATAGAAAACATACCCTTAATCGCAGGTGGTGCCTGCGGAGCTGCTGCCTTGGGGACGTTATAGATACGTCCGTACTGTAGCTGTCTCTGCTGAACTGAGGCTGTTGGAAAGGGTGGTGGAGCTGTATTCTGTGGTTTATTACTAGCACCTTCCTGCCGTGGGGCCCTATTCTTCTCTGGGCAATCCTGATGCCTATGGCCATTTCTGACACATTGGAAGCACCTCTCTCGAAACTGCTTCACTTCACTACGTTGTTGACTAGTCTCGCTTTTTCCCTGGTCTTGCTGGCCTTGATGGGAAATTTGCAAAAAAACTACGTCAGGGTGAGGACAATCCCTCCACTTGTGACCCGGCTGTACACATTTATAACAGAGTCCTAAAAGTTCTCTCTGGTTGGGTTGAAGTTCCTTTCCAGACTGATCCGGACAAGTTCGAGGTTCATGACCGTCCATTCCGCATTTAAAACACCTCTTCGTGACTTCACTCGGCCCCCGGCTTTGTTGACCCGGACGCTTTTGGGTTTTCCTACACAATTTGTTACCTTTGTGGATTTTACGGTCTTGAAGAGATTGTTGTTGCGATTTTTGCATCTTCACACACTTGTTATTTCCAGTCATGACAGACTGACTATACTCTCTAGATCTTTTGCCCCCCATAAGCTGTGTGCTGCGTTCTTGATACTGTAAGACTGCAATGGTAACTGCCTGTGCCACAATACCTGCTAACTCGACGGTTGATATTCTCTCTGGAGATACCTGAGGTGTAAGTCGATCTTGCTCGTTGAC
Source organism: Sambucus nigra (assembly GCA_949130495.1). Taxonomy (NCBI): domain Eukaryota; kingdom Viridiplantae; phylum Streptophyta; class Magnoliopsida; order Dipsacales; family Adoxaceae; genus Sambucus; species Sambucus nigra. The sequence goes on from OX422211.1 coordinate 444,102,373, forward strand.
TCCCCTAACTGCCTTAGTTAGTTCTTCTTGATGATCCATCTGAAAATTTAAATAAATTTGGATGAGTTCATCATTCGCATAAACAAATCGCAGAATCAAGAATTCCTAATGTATAGAGATGAACACAACATTCCTCGTATTAGGGCTCTATATAAAAAATGCTAAGCTGAAAGCGAAATAAGCCGTACAGATCCTAAGGACACTAGAACCTGATGCTCTGATACCACATGTGCCACCCCGCCTAATTAAATACCGGGCGATCACTCCTTTATTAAATTAAAATCAAGGTGAACAATTGGTTCATTCTTAGCATCACTGTCGAAAAATAACTTTTCCAATTTAAAAACCCTAATTAATTAAGCTAAGTGTCAAAACCATTTTTAGACATTTCTTTCCAAATTGTATTTTTATGTAAACCAACATTTAAATCTTTACATAATTCATTATTAAAGAATCACACCACAAATTATCCTGGAACATATAATTTAAATAATTTAAACATTCAACAACTAAATCCCATCATTTAAAACTTAAAGTAAAACATCTAGACAATAATAAATCCCAAAGTGACAATACTCGAAATAAATGAATCATACTGTCTAATAAAACAACTAGATAATGTAAATGGTCGACACATGCCCAACTGAATAAATATGATAAGAGTGAAATCAAATAAATGAAGTCGTCTAAGCAAGAGGCCTGCAACTCCCACCTAAGATGCAGCGCGTTCCTTCCAAAGGATCCTAAGCAAGACGCCCCTGTGGCTGAACACCTGTAATACATACATATATATAGAAGAGAGAAAAGAAAATGGAAACGGGTTAGAGCTCGGTTGTGAAAATGATTTAAAATTTGTTTAGCAAGTATTTAAAATGTTTACAGGCCAATGCAACAACATATTAGTGCGGCACTCCCTTGAGAAATTCTCACATCTCTTCTAATGTGCACGCCTATCGCACTAACCTTCCCAACGTTTTAACTTATCCTAGGTTACTCGTAAGATTTAAAACTGAACAATTTAATTGTTTAAGAGGATACTTTCATTTGATCACAAAGTTCTCATTTAAACCTTATTTACTAATAAAGTTTCACATTATACTTTTCAAATCAAGTATTTTCAAATTGAAGTCATCATTCCTTTCTTACTTACCATAAACACAATAGGAAGTTCCAAATTTCCGAAATTCATATATATTAAGTACTCGTATAATATATATTTTCTAACAGCATCCCACAGAAAAATTATGGTACAGGCATACTCTACTATCCAATCCCCGTATCAATCGTACTAAGGGAAATACAAGTTCGGAATCACGCTCGAACTGTATTAATGCATACACAAACAATATTGAGGCGAAGCATAGTTTCCAAGTTCAAGAGGTCAGCACATACCCTCACGTCTCTTAGGACCGTGACTATCGATTCGATAGCCTGTACCTAGGATTCCTATCTTCTAGGATACGAGTCAATATCCCCCATGAAGGCCCATTTGAGATAAGACTGTCCCAGCGCGGTAACCTCAGGGGTAACAAGTAGCGCGGACATGATTTTCACACGTATATAATATATGCATACAGACAGTCATATAAATATACTACTTTTATCATATTAATTTAGGTTCATCTCATAACCCATAAATACGACATTTATCCTTATTTTCCCATTATTAGTTATCATGTATAACGGTTCGTCTCTAACTTTAATTTGAGGAATTATTCCAACTTACTACGTAAAACTCATGGACTCTATCCTCCCAGGTGTAAAATTCAGTAAGTATTCATCTATTTTCCACTGTAACTATCTTACGCGTCTCTCCCTTTAATACATAATCCTATCGTCCCTTATATATAAACACCCTAAAAATGCAAATCTCGTCTTACATTAAAGGTCTCATAATTATTAATAAGTCCTACTGGTCCTCTTTATCTCCCAAAATATTTTAATAAGGATGTCCAAATATTCTTACTCATTTAATTTGAATTTAACTATTTACAAAGGAGAAATATGAGTCTGTCAGAAGGGGTCGATCGATCGATGGCAGGGGCTCGATCGATCGAACCTTCGATCGATCGAGGCTCTTGGCTCGATCGATCGATCAAGCAGGTATGTCGAATTCTGTAGGAAACCAGTTACGGGTTCTACCATCCAACCTCATCCAAATCCATATTTTTCACACCCAAACGCCCAAAAATTTGTACTACTAACAGTATAAACCCATATTATACAACTTCTACGTCAAGCATGCAAATATTCATCAATAACTATGGATTAATGGGCCAAAAAATCATATTAATCTCAAGAACCCTAGAATTTCTTTAACCTTGTTTTAATCAATATTTTTCCAGAGTTTCTTCTTATAAAACATCATAAATTCATGGTTCAATCTCTACATATGAAGGGGATTTCCAGATTTCCATTTATAACATTACTATATGAAATTTCCTATCTCCAACTTGGGTTTTCTTCCACGAAACTCATCCTAATCAACCCTAGAGTAACATGAGTGATGCATTAACGAAAATAAGAAAGATAAATACTTGCCTGGAAATTTTAGAATTCTGATTTGTGGACGATTTTGGTGTGGGTGCGTTCCCCGTCGCGCGATCTACGCGTTGGTGGTGGTGGCGGTGCAATCAGATGTATTTTCGGCCTAGAACACCTTGGCAAGCTCTCTCCTATGGCCGTCACTTGTCTTTGGTTGTGTTAACCCTAGAAGACAACCTTAGACATCTGATATAACCCTTGAAAATTCGTGGGTTTAATTACCCAAAAATGCAAAATGTCCAAAATGTCCTCCCGGGTTGCTAAATAGGCCTAAAAACGCCCCGAGACCCAAACTAAACCCCCGAGTACACTTTTCTGACTATCTCGACCCTTCCGGACATGTTGGCGCACTCAAAACGACCATACGGATAACTTAAAAATATTTTAGTTTTATTAATCAATATTTATTCCCGACACGACACAGGCGCGTCTCGACTTAATTTCCAGAATTATCATTTATTCGCACGTGACAATTTTTCTAAAATCAATCTCATATATTACTATACTCATCCAGTAACATTCAACAAATTTCCAATAATTACTAACTCTCGTCACGCTAGTAAATATTTAAAACAACTTTTCGGATTAAAATTAAATTAATTTATCTCAATTTAATTAAATAAATCCCTAAATTTAAAAGCCATAAAAATACGGGGTATTACAAGTTGTATATATAAAAATGACTGATTAAACCCCTAATACTTATATACCACACATTGTATAGTATAAGATCAATCCCAGTGTGATAGAAAACAAACCAAGTACCATGCAAGTACATCTTTCTTACATTTTCAGTATTATACTTTGCGTATTTAAAATAATGTTATTGACATTACTATGTGATAGCCCAATTTACTCTTAGTGTGTTCGTGTTACTATATTTACATACTATATGTCTTGTTAACCATCATCAATATTTGAATTTATCACCAGTATTTAAACTTAAGGATCAATTTAAACCCTTCTCATATAATAACAGATATCATGTACCTTATTGATTCTGTTCACCCTAGCACTTTGTGCCATATTTACTATAAACATCAGTATTAACTAGGAAGTAGACTAACGTGTTATCCCATGAAACTTTCTACTTGGACTACTGGTCTCAGATGAATGAGAGCCATGATTATTTCTACATACGTATGAGTACCACTTTAATTATGTGCAGAGCAGATTACTATTCCCCAAAATTTTTTGGTTAACTGATGTTGATACCAAATTTAGTCTACTGACGTGGACCATTCACTTGAAGACACATGTCAACCTACGTGACAATTACAAACACTTTCAATGAACAACATACTGTCACCGAGCTACTCAAGCGCCCCGAGCAACTCAATCATATCGAGCAGCTTAGGCGCCCCGAGGAGCTTAAGGCTCCGAGCAACTTAAGCGTTCCGAGTAACTTAGGAGGTCCGAGCAACTCAACGTACAGAGCATCCAAATTAGGAGAATCAAAAAGACGACTGTGCATTAAATTCTCATTATTACTGTACAGATGTATATGTCTACTAGATAACAGCACATTGTCCTTTCACATGTACAACCTCAAGGCTATAAATACATTGTAACCTCCTCATTAGAATTGGACGGGGGATGTCTTTGTAAACCACAAATCGAGAATTCCAGTCAAACAGTAACCAATACAAAAATAGTGGACGTAGGCCATTCTTATAAGGCTGAACCACTTTAAAAATCTTCTGTCTTATTTATTTTATCTATGATTGATTAATTAGAGATAATCTAATTTTTTACATCAACAACTGATTATTATTATTATAATTTAACTAATAGCTTAATTACGTCTATACCTTTTATTGAAAGAGTAAGAATGGGATTATTTGTTCAAAACTCTTTGACTTTCTTTACATGATCCTAAGTGGTAATGCACTGTATATTTTAAACAGACTGATCACTATAGAATTGCGAGTTCCAAAATTTTGATGTTTTATAATCTGATAAATATGAAATTATCAGCTTATCATTATCAATGTTTTTAATACTGATTCTATAAACACTCCAACTCTTATTTATATCTATATCATTGTTATCGAACTTGTAGAACCTGCTTAGCATATTTGTGCTAATTCCTTCCTTCTCCAGATGCGTTAGGAGAAGGAAGATAGTATCCCCTACTAGAGATAGAAACTAGTCAGAGATCTTGTGGGCAGAGATTAAACCAAATGAGAGAAAGGAGTGGCCCTTTTCAATTTTCCATATTATCGTGTGTACTAAAAATGTGTAACTCACCCCTGCGATAGTTTAACCGTATCTAAACATATTAATAATGAATAAAGTTATGTTATTCCCCCTTAGCTTTAATTCATTAATTTATGTATACTTCTTGTTCATTCATACCAAAAAGCAGGATATGATAGTATTGGTGCTAGTGGGGCACCATAGTGTGAGTACCTAGAAAGGGGACCCTTGTAAAATATTAAGATCAAATAAATTATTGAAGCACCTTATACCTTTGACTTACTTAAGTCTATATTGTATAAGTGTTCAACTAATTTGGAAATAGTGACAAAATTGGTTGTCTAACCTAGAATCCAAAGAACCTCAGAATTATTCTCTCTAATCCTCTTCAATGATCCAAACAAGGTATAAATTGAATCACACTACACACATTAGAAGTGCATACATGTGTATATATTGCTCATAATTGATTGTGTGTTAAATTCCTCTTAAAATGTTGTTTTAATAATTTTTAAAATAATTGATTGTGTGTTAAACATTTTTAAAATAATGATTTCTTATATAAAAGTGTGTTTATAAAATTTGTGGGGTTAAAATCCTATTATGAAAATTTTGTTTTTCATTAAATTGTTTGATTGGGTAGAATGTCAATGCGCCAGAGACTTCAGGGTATTGCCTGTAATTATTTTAGGACACGCGTTGCCAGCCAATGGAATGCCAACACTTGTCATCTTCCTGTTATCTCATTTTGTGTTTTTTTTGTGAGAGAACTGCCTGGTGTGTTGTGGATCGTTAGATCAAACCTAACCTATGGCCTGCATGTATTTATAGTCCCTCCATGTGCTATCCTATGGACCAATCGCCTTCATTTTAACCACCGCTGTTTTATTACCCTTGGATCAAGTCAATGTAAGGAAAACTGAATCTCAATCGTTGATTTCGATCAGCAATCCAGAACCTTCCTTGGCTCCTATATAAACCCTCTTATTATCAACCTTTTGGAACTTTTGGCAGTCGTCCAAATTGAGAAAAAAAAGGAGAGAAGTGAGAGAGAAGAGAGAAAAGAAAAGAGAGAACAGAGAGAAAGGGAATTGTGTTAGAGAAACCCTAAACCTAACCCTAAACATCTTCAAACCATCTTCAAACCTTTGTATATTCAAAACCCCAAACACAACCTTGAGTGTTTGAGAGAGATTGGTGTTACTGGTTTGATCGTTTGTAGCTGTAACCTCTTGATCTGTGATCTTGTTACCAACTTAGACATTTTTGGTGAGATCTGTATTTCTTTATCATAGAAATCTTAGATCTACACTTTGCATGTCACATTTAACTAGATCTTCATATTTGTTTCTCATTTTAAGAAAATCTTTGCTGATTTAGATCTCTAAATGTTTTATGTTTTCTGTTCTTACGAAACAAAACCTTGACCTAGTTGGATTCTCACTTGGAGATTTTCGATCTCGAAAATATTTTTAAAACTGAGATTGATTAAGATCTTGACCGATTTTGAAGCAAGATATCCGTGGAATCTGGGATAGATTAAAAGGTCAAAAAGGTTTTAAGTTCTGTAAGAAAGAAAGAAAAGAAAATCACAGCATATAGTCTTTATATGTAATTTTCTAGGACTGTCTGTAAAAAACTAAGTGTGTGTGAGTTCATGCATGTGTTTAGAAATCACATAACAAACACTTGACACACTACCACACTGAAAGTGTTGGGTATAAGATCAAAGATTATTGAGTCGACGCAAGGAAAGCTAAAGCAAAGGAAGTTATCAAACTGGAAGAACATCATCAACAATCAGATCTACAAGAAGTTAGAAGGACACCAAGTGGGGTATATTCCTAAACTTAGAATAGGCTGAGTTGTGTGCATGTATGTTGTATTGTTTGTAACTGTTATTTGTTTTTAGTGGATTTTTACTTTCGTGACTTAGAAGTCACTGTGGATGTTTCCTCTATTGGGAGAGGTTTTACCACGTTAAAAATAGTGTGTTCTGATTATTTTCATCTCCTCATCTCATTCTATAGTGTGCTGAATTTTTGAAACTATCTTAGTTTTAAAAACTGATTACAAAGTCTTGGTTATTCTCGTACATAAGTTTTTGTAAACACATCTTGTTGTTTATCATTTTTATTTTCAAAAGAAAAGGGTTTCTTCAATAAACATCTCGGAGTTGCTTATACAGTTTAATTTTTGATTTAAACGGCATTAGCAACATTTTTCAATTGGTATCATAGCCCTGTAATCTTTTATTTCTAAAAGGATCTTGTGTTTCTGAAATCGTTTTCTGAAAATCCTAACTATTGACGAGAAGAATGAAAGGTTTGGTAATCTGTCCAGACCTCCACTCTTTGATGGAAACAACTTTTCTTACTGGAAAGTAAGAATGGTTGCCTTCATCCAAGGGACTTTAGGAGATGATGTCTGGGACATTATTGAAAATGGATATACTTATCCTACTAAACCAGCCACTGAAGGAAGTGATGAGAGGGTAAAGAAAATCTTAAGTGAGTTTACCCAAGAAGAGAAAACAATTTCTTGCAATAACAATAAAGGCAAGAATGCCATCTTTATGTCTATTAATGAGTATGAGTTCAAGAGAATCTCATCTTGTGCCACTTCTAAGGAAGCTTGGGACACATTAATCATTCCCCATGAAGGAGACTCCAGAGTTAAAGCTGCTAAAACTCAAATGCTTACCCAGCAGTACAACTCTTTAATTATGTCTGACTCTGAGTCTTTTGACGACTTTTACATGAACCTAACTGATATAGCTACTAAGTTGCATGCTAATGGTATAACATATGATAGGAATGAGATTGTTTCTAAAATCTTAAGATCATTACCACAAAAGTTTGACAGCAAGAGGTATGCTATTGAGGAGATGAGTGATCAAAACCTCACCCCTGAGTTACTCAGTAGCAAACTTAGGACTGTGGAAATGGAATTAGACTTTAAGAAACAATTAAATCAGTCTCAAAGAAAACAGCCCAACTCTAACTTGAGTTTTTCCTCTAAGATATCTAAACATGAGATTAATCTGACCAACTGTGACTCTGATGAGGAGTGTGATATAAACAAACTAGATAATCAGATTGCCTTAATGTCCAAACAATTTAAGAAAATTGTTAAATTTAGAAACAAACAGGCATCTAAACAAGGCAAGCCTAATTATCCAACCGTGTCTAATCTCAAACCTCATGAGAGAGGTCTTGACAAACATCCTAAGGACAACAACTTCAGATCTAACAGAGATCTTAAAAAAATTGAATGTTTTAGATGTGGTAAACTAGGTCACATTGCTCATGATTGCAGAGTTAATCTGAATAAAACCAACACACATAATAGAGCCAATGTCTGTAAAACTTGGGATGATTCAAGTGACTCTGATGAAGAGGAACTTGAGTCATCAAATGTAATTGACCCTTGCATGTCCTTTTTTGCTAAGATCATTTACAATGATGATATGCCTGTGTGTGATAATGATACTTCTACTCCTGCTTTTGTGAATACTGCTTTGACTGGCCTAGATGCCTTGTTATCTGAAAATGTTGCTAGCTCTAGTTCCGTGTGTGTGAGTCAAAGAGATCTCGATAACGACGATGTAAATGGGTGCGTGAGTACTAAAACTGAATCGTTAGGGGTCACTACACACACTTCACTTAACGACTCAGACACAGATGACCTCCCAGATATTCATACTTTGTATGCTAAAACTCTTAAAAAAGGCACTAGACTGGAGAAGACTGTTAGAGACCTGACTAAGAAATTAGATGATCTAAGTCTTATTGTGAAGCTGAATGCCGAAGAGTACACTAACCAGTGTCTGACACATCAATCTGAGATTGAAACTTTTGATCAAAAATTAAAAGAGTTGACCAAAACTAATGAAACCCTGGAAATGAAATACAAGGGAACATTATTAGAAATGGAGGAAGAAAAAACAAAGACAACAACGGTTTTCAAAAAAATTTCTAAGTTTAAAAACAATTCAAACTGTTTCACTGACTTTGTTGTTGACTCCAAGACCAATTCTGATGATAGAACCGGTATTGGATTCTGCCCTAAGAATAAACCACAAACTAAAAATCTTGAACCTATTAAGTTTGTGTCTGGGGGCAAAAGACCAATCGAAACATGTCCAGATTTTCATTTTATTAAAAAGGAATATGATCAAAAGCAACAACAGAAAGACATTGGAGAGTCTAGTAACTCTAAGGCTGACAGTACACTTAAGACTAAATACGTCTGTCCTTTGATCAGAAAGGCTAAATCTACCTTTAAGACCATACCTCCTAGGAATAAGACTTCTGAACATAATCCTGTTAAACCCATCTTTAGAAGTTTCCCTAAGGAAGTACACCCATCAAGCAATCAATATTGCTCCTACTGTGACGTTTATGGTCATTCTTTTGAAGGTTGTTATTCTAGGCGTCTAAACACTCCTGTGTACTACACTCCTGTTTACAAGAACTTTAACTATTCTAGGCAAAATCGTAACCATTATGTCCTTCCAAGACAACCTGACAAGAACTCTAACTACAGGAATAGAAAGACCAAAACTAAGAGTTCATTTAAGAGAAAGGCTCCCAGAAACTTTCCTAAACCAAAAGCTCAACTTTTCCACAAAAATCAGTTTGTTACTCCAAATATTTTTCGACAAAAAGATACTTCTCAAAAATTTTATCAAATGAGATCAAACTTGCGCAAAATTAAAACTAGAGCTATTTGGGTTAGAAAAGATGATCTTGTACCCCAAATGAAGTGTAACATTGTTATCACTGCCTTAAAGGCTGAGCACACTTCGTCTGGTTGGTACTTAGATTCAAGATGCTCCAAACATATGACAGGAGATGAAACCAAACTCTTAAACAAAACCAGATTTGCTGGAGGTAAAGTAGTCTTTGGTGATGGAGTTTCATCCCAGATCATAGGTAAAGGAATCCTTAAAGAAGAGGGAATGCCTGTTTTGGAAAATGTACTTTTAGTTAAAGGCCTTAAAGCCAACCTCCTAAGTATATCACAATTTTATGACTCAGACCATACAGTTACCTTTTCAAAGAACAATTGCAAAATTCTAAATGATAAAGGTGAATGCATCATTACCGGATTTAGAACACCTGACAATTGCTATACTGTCAAGACTAGTTCTGAAACCTGTAACATTGTCAGAATGGATGACAATGAAATCTGGCATAATCGTATGGGTCACCTAAGTTATGATATCCTTGGTAGATTGTCTAGTCAAGAGATTGTTAGAGGAATTCCTAAAATTAATCCTATTTCCAGTGTTGTTTGTGGTCATTGCTAGGAAGGAAAAATAGTTAAGACTTCGCATACAAAGGTTAAAGACATTCTCACCTCTAGACCTTTAGATCTCATTCATATGGACCTTGTTGGTCCCTCTAGAACTGTTAGTCTTTGTGGACACAGTTATATCCTTGTCATGGTTGATGATTTCACATGATTTACTTGGGTTGCCTTCTTGAAACATAAATCTGACACGTTTCAGAATTTTTTGAAAATTTTACTAAGAATTGAAAATGAGAAGGACACACAAGTCAATCACATTCGTAGCGATAGAGGGGGAGAGTTCATAGACACGGGAATAGTTGAATATTGTGACTACAACGATTACAAACACGAATTCAGTGCCCCTAAGACTCCTCAGCATAACGGTGTTGCCGAAAGGAAAAACCGAATTCTTCAAGATATGGCACGTGTCATGTTGCATGCCAAATCTCTACCTAAGTACTTTTGGGTAGAATCTATTAGAACTGCATGTCATATCATTAATCGAGTTTACCTTAGGAAAAACACTAAACAAACCCCTTATGAGTTGTGGTACGGTAAGAAGCCTAATCTGAAATATCTAAGAACTTTCGGAAGTCAGTGTTATGTCTGTAAAGACAGAGAACATTTGTCTAAATTCGAGACGCGTGGTGATAAAGCCATCTTTTTAGGTTACTCTCCAAACAGTCGTGCTTATCGTATATACAATCTGCGTACTAAGACCCTTATGGAGTCGATAAATGTAATTGTAAGCGACACTATTATTGAAAATAAGATATCTGAATCACCTATTGTGGTTGAATATGAAAATGATTTCAAAAATGATTCACCAGAAATAGATGACTCATTACCTATTGAGAGTCCAGAAGTACTTGGCTGGGTCTCTAAAGATCATCCCATTGACAACAAGGTCGGTAATCCCAATGAGCCTGTCCGTACTAGATCCTAGTTAATAAATTATGCTAATTATGCATGTTTCGTCTCCCTTGTGGAACCGAAAAATGTTAATGAAGCATTGAATGACACACACAGGATTTTTGCAATGCAGGAAGAACTTTTACAATTTGTCATTCACGATGTCTGGTATCTTGTACTGCGGCCTCAAAACAAAAATGTTATTGGCACACGTTGGATCTTTAAGAACAAATCTGACGAAAATGGGGTAATCCTTCGAAACAAAGCTAGATTAGTTGCTCAAGGTTACTCACAAATAGAAGGGATAGATTTTAGCGAGACATTTGCCCCAGTCACTCGTCTTGAATCTGTTCGACTTCTTTTCGCCATAGCGTGTCACTTAAAATTTATACTTTATCAAATGGATGTCAAGTCTGCCTTCCTCAATGGAATTCTATCCGAAGAGACGTATTGTAATACCCCGTAATTTTAAATGACTTTTAAAATGGGTTATATTTTAAATTAATGGATTAATTAGATTTTATTATTAATTAATTCATTCGAGTTTTATCCGGACTGTGGATATGGATATGGATGATTCTGAATATTACTTAAAGATATTTAGGTAATATATGAATGTGATGTCATTGAGATGACCGTATGATATAAATTCGGTAATTTATATTTTTAGTCAGACGCGGTATGGGACGTGTCGGGACTAGTTTATTAAATTAAAAAGGGAAATTTATTTTCTATCGACCTAATAGTCATTTCGACTGCGTCGTTGCGTCCGGAAGGTTCAAAATAGTCAGAAAAGTCTATTTGGATGTTAATTTTGAGTATCGGGTCATTTGGAAATGAATAGACAACCCGAAAGGGCATTTTGGTCATTTTTCTAGGGGGATGAATAGTGATTACGGATTTGGCACTATTATAAGTATAGGTAGATTAAATGAATGGGAGTTATTCATCTCCTCTTCACAAATAAGAGCAGCCATCTTCTTAGAGTGAGAGTAAGAGTGCTTGGGAAGGGAAAAGTCACTTGGGAAGGAGAAGAACTAGAACCAAGGTTCACCACCACCAACCACCACCGGAGTTTGACCGGAGAAGGGACAACCAACTGAGATAAACTACACCAAAGGATCAGACCTACACTAAAGGCAAGTGTTTAATAATAGCAATTTAAGTTTGTATATTGTCCATGTTAGAATAGTATGAAAAGAGAAGATTATTCATGTTTGGAAGAGATAATGGATCATTAAATGGATTTCTCGAAAATTGAAATATTAATAATCCACGAATTAGTCATGAATCTGTTGAAGAAATGATGGAAACCATTGATGTGTTCTTGAAGAGGTTATGTTAATAAATTTCTGGGAATAAGGAGATAAACATGCTTTTTAATCCAATCATTTGATGATTCTAGGATGTTTAGAGTATTGGAAATCGTTCATATATGTTGATATATCATGTAGTAAAGTTTATAAGTCATTTGGGATGTTTAGATGAAGGATTAAATGATCAAAAGTTGTTAAACCCGTAGTTGCAGAAAATGCAGAAAAACAGGCCTGGACCTGAGGGATCGATCGATCGACCTCCCCTGATTAAGTAAAGTTGTTTAGTTTTTTTTAAATGTTGATTCTTATCCCGAAACTTTTATGGATCTTTGGTGATTATTATTTGAATATTTTGGGACTTAGAAAATATCAGTAAACCCTTGTTAAGATTTGAATTAATTGGATTTAGATTCAAATGATTTAAATGATGAAAATTATATCGAATGGAACTTCAGTTTCTAGATTTGTTTGTTAAATTCTAAATGGAGATGTATGAGGATTAAAGATAGGACCAGTAGGGGTGATTTAACGTAACACCTGGGTATCCTTAAGTTTACAAGAGGGTTTAATCCTAAGAGAAAGAATATGTGTTTATAAGAGATTTGAAACTATCGATTTTAACCTTAATGAAAAGGAGAATTTAAGTCATAGTTATTCGGGAGAAATGATGTTATAGACCAGTAGGATATTAGTGACTTCTTACTGAATATATATTGAGGAAAATCTTATTTGAATCTTCTTCATTAAGAGAGGGTAGCCTTAGGGTATGAGGTTATCCCGATCACGTATTTAAAGTTGACAAACCTCCTCGCTCAACAAAGTTAAGTAGTAGTGTAATGGAGGGGTTACTTGTTTGGATTTCGCTTTGCGAGACGCTCCGCGCATGAACCTTAACGACGTCGGGAGTGGAGTGATGTTAGGATACGGGAATAATTATATTATAAGAGCGTAGTGGTATGGCTCCTAGATAGAAATGGGAGTTTGGAACACATTTTGTTGAAAAAGGTTATGAGGTTATCCCGATCGCATAGTTTAAGTTTTCGGACCTCCTCGATTGACAAAGTTAAGTAGTAGTGTATTGGAGGGGTTCCTTGTTTGGATTTCGCTTTGCGAGACGTTCCGCGCATGAACCTTAACGACGTCGGTAGTGGAGAGATGTTATAGGATGCGAGGATAATTAATTTATGAAGTATAGATATGATATTTTAAAAGAAATATAATGCTACGTATGGGAAATATCTTAGGGTAGTGATAATTACCTTATTGATATTATATTATAGGTATGATAATACCTATTTGATTGATTGATGATTATGTGTATGACATACCTAGCTTACTTGCTATCGGTGGGAGGTTTATGCGTGAGGGCAGTCATATCCTGATGAATCCATGGGATCTTTGATTTGTCGCTCGAGAACATAGGTCTATGAAAGACTTATCGGGGAGTTGATAAGTCCGCTGACTGTGGGTTCATAGGTATGTGCGTGACCCATGGATACGAGAACTATGTTCGCCTCCAATTTTTTTGTTGTTTGTGGTTCATGGAATCTTACCGAACCTGTAGTCCCCTATTCAGCGACATGCGATGATGGGACATGATAGCAGAGTAATGCATTGCACCACAGCTGTGACTCGGGGTGCTGTATTATATATGAATATATATATAATGGATTAAATGGTTACATAATTATATATTGTGTTTAAATCTATCTACGGTGATAATTGTAGATAACGGTGAATAGAACAAGATAATGGAATTAAGTAATAAATGTTGATGCTTATAGAATTGAAAAGCTTAACTCATGATAATGAGTAACGATTCATATTAATGAGCAACGATTCGTATTAATGAGAAATGATTCAGTTTAATGAGTAATGATTCATGTTAATGAGAAACTAAATCATAATGGAGAAATATAGAAATGAATAATAATGTGACGCATGGTATGGGACATACGGGGATTATGTTATGGGAATGGAACTTTAATATGGAGATTAGGAAAGAGGAACCATTAACTAGGAGGTTAATAGGAAACGTTAAGTGTGCACTCTAGTTGAGAGGTGAGAATTGCAAGTGAGAGTTGGATCTAACATGTACATAATAAATGCTTTATTGCACTTATTAAATACTTGATATTTTAAAAATACTCTACACATTCGGGCTCTGACCCGTTTCCTTGCATATTTTCTCTTCTATTGTATCTCTATATCAGGTGTCCAGCAACAGGGACGCCAACCATATTTGATTATGACGAGCTATGGAGCTATGGAAGTATTGTTTAAACGCTTATCATCTTTTGATTCATAGTATTCTTAGTTAGGGCATGTCGCCCAAAGGATTCAGTTATCTTTTCTATCAAGGTCAAATTCTATTGTATTCGGGACTTTTTAATACATTTAACATTGTTGGGATTATGGTAAAGGATTTATATTATTTGGGAATGTTTATTCCAATTGCATTTAAATGCTTTCGTGTTATTTATTGTGTTACCAGTTTTGTAGAATAAAATGTGTAGTGTTATTCTTAAACTAAAAAAAATGGTTTTGTTGAAATTTAAAAATTTGGAAAGTTTTTAACACCAGCTTAATTGGGTATTGGGTGAGTTGTAAATGTTTTCGACAGTGATGCTAAGAATGAGCCAACTGTATATTCTGTTTTAATTTGGTATGGGACTGGCCACCCGGTATTTAATTATGCTGGGTGTTAAACGTATGTAGAACAACCCAAAGGGTTCATTGACCTAAAATACCCAGACCATGTCTTTCGTTTAAAAAAGGCTTTGTATGGCTTAAAACAAGCTCCTAGAGCTTGGTATGAATGCCTATCCAACTTTTTGTTGGATAAGGGTTTTAAGAGAGGAGGTAATGACCAGACCCTCTTTGTCAAACATTTTGACAAACACATTATTATAGCCCAAGTCTATGTAGACGACATCATCTTTGGGTCTACTTCAACTTCTGAAGTTAAATCCTTTTCTGCTATTATGCATAACGAGTTTCACATGTCCCTTATGGGGGAGCTACAGCTTTTCTTAGGATTTCAAGTGAAACAGAATTCTGATGGATTATTTGTCTCTCAAACCAAGTATGCCTTAGTTCTTGTTAAGAAATTTGGTTTAGATAATGCTAAAGTTGCCAAAACGCCTATGATTACTACTGTTAAATTATGTAAAGATAAAAATGGGAAGTCAGTTGATTCCACACTTTATCGTAGTATGATTGGTAGCCTACTCTATCTAACTGCCTCACGACCAGATATAATGTATGCTGTATGCCTGTGTGCTCATTACCAGAATAACCCTAAAGAGAGCCATTTATCTTGCGTAAAACATATTATAAAGTACATAAAAGGCACTCTTAATCTTGGACTTAGGTACACTAATGATACCTGCAGCACCATCATAGGTTATACTGATGCTGATTGGGCCGGTTGTACTGATGACAGTAAAAGTAAATCAGGTGCCTGTTATTATGTCGGCAATAATTTAGTAGGTTGGAGTAGCAAAAAACAGAATTGCACATCTTTATCTACGGCTGAGTCCGAATATATAGCAGCAGGTAGTTGCTGTGCTCAATTGTTATGGATAAAATAAATGTTAAGCGACTATGGGATTAAAGAAGATCAGTTACAATTATATTGTGACAATCAAAGCGCCATTAACATATCTAAAAACCCGGTTCAACACTCGCGAACTAAGCATATTAAAATAAGACATCACTTTATACGCGAACTTGTTCAGACTAAGGAGTTAGAAATCCATTACCTACCTATTGATCTGCAACTTGCAGACATGTTCACTAAACCTCTAGACTATAACAGATTTCTGTACTTGCGTAATTCTATAGGTATGGTATGTGCTGATTAATCTCTTAAGACCTTAATTTTTTTTCCTTTGTCCATTTGAGACAAACTAGGGGAGAAATTTGAGTCTTATGGGTTCAATATTTTGTTCACATTTCATCTAAACTGCTTGATCTTAGTATGCATATTTGCAGGAACCTCTTCTACTGATTTTCTACCTTTTCTAGTGTACAAATTTGTAAATAGTTAAGGTATGTAATATTTGACTTTCTAGGATATGGGTAGATAGTATCTTTTGTATAGGACTAGGTTTTATTTTTTTTGGTTCCCTAAGAGTTTAAGCTAACTCAAAGGAGATTTTGTCTCATATTTCCAAAGGGGGAGATTGAAGCACCTTATACCTTTGACTTACTTAAGTCTATATTGTATAAGTGTTCAACTAATTTGGAAATAGTGACAAAATTGGTTGTCTAACCTAGAATCCAAAGAACCTCAGAATTATTCTCTCTAATCCTCTTCAATGATCCAAACAAGGTATAAATTGAATCACACTACACACATTAGAAGTGCATACATATGTATATATTGCTCATAATTGATTGTGTGTTAAATTCCCCCTAAAATGTTGTTTTAATAATTTTTGGGAATTTTTAAACATTTTTAAAATAATTATTTCTTAAATAAAAGTGTGTTTATAAACTTTGTGGGGTTAAAATCCTATTATGAAAATTTTGTTTTTCATTAAATTGTTTGATTGGGTAGAATGTCAATGCGCCAGAGACTTCAGGGTATTGCCTGTAATTATTTTAGGACACGCGTTGCCAGCCAATGGAATGCCAACACTTGTCATCTTCCTGTTATCTCATTTGTGTTTGTTTTGTGAGAGAACTGCCTGGTGTGTTGTGGATCGTTAGATAAAACCTAATCTATGGCCTACATGTGTTTATAGTCCATCCATGTGCTATCCTATGGACCAATCGCCTTCATTTTAACCACCGCTATTTTATTACCCTTGGATCAAGTCAATGTAAGGAAGACTGAATCTCAATCGTTGATTTCGATCAGAAATCCAGAACCTTCCTTGGCTCCTATATAAACCCTCTTATTCTCAACCTTTTGGAACTTTTGGCAGTCGTCCAAATTGAGAAAAAAAAAAGAGAGAAGAGAGAAGAGAGAAGTGAGAGAGAAGAGAGAAAAGAAAAGAAAGAAGAGAGAGAAAGGGAATTGTGTTAGAGAAACCCTAACCCTAACCCTAAACATCTTCAAACCATCTTCAAACCTTCGTATATTCAAAACCCCAAACACACCGTTGAGTGTTTGAGAGAGATTGGTGTTACTGGTTTGATCGTTTGTAGCTGTAACCTCTTGATCTGTGATCTTGTTACCAACTTAGACATTTTTTGTGAGATCTGTATTTCTTTATCATAGAAATATTAGATCTACACTTTGCATGTCACATTTCACTAGATCTTCATATTTGTTTCTCATTTTAAGAAAATCTTTGCTGATTTAGATCTCTAAATGTTTTATGTTTTCTGTTCTTACGAAACAAAACCTTGACCTAGTTGGATTCTCACTTATAGATTTTCGATCTCGAAAATATTTTTAAAACTGAGATTGATTAAGATCTTGACCGATTTTGAAGCAAGATATCTGTGGAATCTGGGATAGATTAAAAGGTCAAAAAGGTTTTAAGTTCTGTAAGAAAGAAAGAAAAGAAAATCACAGCATATAGTCTTTATATGTAATTTTCTAGGACTGTCTGTAAAAAACTAAGTGTGTGTGAGTTCATGCATGTGTTTAGAAATCACATCACAAACACTTGACACACTACCACACTGAAAGTGTTGGGTATAAGATCAAAGATTATTGAGTCGACGCAAGGAAAGCTAAAGCAAAGGAAGTTATCAAACTGGAAGAACATCATCAACAATCAGATCTACAAGAAGTTAGAAGGACACCAAGTGGGGTATATTCCTAAACTTAGAATAGGCTGAGTTGTGTGCATGTATGTTGTATTGTTTATAACTGTTATTTGTTTTTAGTGGATTTTTACTTTCGTGACATAGAAGTCACGGTGGATGTTTCCTCTATTGGGAGAGGTTTTACCACGTTAAAAATAGTGTGTTCTGATTATCTTCATCTCCTCATCTCATTCTATAGTGTGCTGAATTTTTGAAACTATCTTAGTTTTAAAAACTGATTACAAAGTCTTGGTTATTCTCGTACATAAGTTTTTGTAAACAAATCTTGTTGTTTATCATTTTTATTTTCAAAAGAAAAGGGTTTCTTCAGCAAACATCTCGGAGTTGCTTATATAATTTAATTTTTGTATTAAACGGCATTAGCAATGTTTTTCAATTATGACCGAGTGACGGTAGAATTAGACGGGTCCATCAGGGCTAGCAGCGTGTTCCACAGGGCTAGTAGAGACAAGGGAACAACAGGGGTAGCCATCAGGGTCGAGAGTAGGGCAATCCTGATATGGTCAGTGGTGCCAGAGATAGGGGGATTACATGAGGAGGTGTTTTTATATGGAGAATAGAACCACATGTATTGAACTTGTTTGTAGCGAGCGAGGAGACAGGAGAAGAGTGCCTAGCTAGGGAAACAGTCACAGTAGCTTTTGGTTCAGTCTAGACATGAGTGATGCATCCAAGGACCAGTTGGACAACCAATGCCAATTGAAATTGAAAGTATGATTTTACCATTGTGTAAATAGGGGAAGTTTTGTTATTTTGTGATGTCTTGCCTAAAAGAGGGCCGATCCTGCATTTATATTATACTGTGGAGGAGAATTCAAAGAGTATAGTTATCTCCTTTTATTTGATCTCGGTGCTTAGGGACTTTACTGATGTGATTCAGGGGATATTAAGTATACCATCGAGTGAAGAGATTGCGATTGTTATTGATTTAGCTCTAAGGACTTAGTGATAGAGAGAGAGACATATTGCGGGACTCCATTATAGATGTGGGAGTTGAATAATAGACTTATATATCCTGGGTTGGATTTTGAGTGTCCCGATTATATGCTTTGGGCCTACGAAACTCGATGACTCACAGTGTTAGGAAATAGTGTATCCTCCTTGTTTGGATTTCACTTGAAAGCCGTCCCATGCATGAACCCCGGTGAATGTCGGGAGTTGAGAGATGTGTCGGGCGCTAGGACACTTGTTAGTACTTTAGTTATTGCACGTGTATGTGGATAAAATTTTGAACAAAGAGAAATTATACGATATAAGGCCCGTGAAGCCGGTTAGTCCTGAGTAGGAAACACTAGGAAAACTTTTGCACCACTAGTGGATAGGTGAGGCAATGTTGAGAAGAATTAAGTCGATATTTATGGGGTGATAGAGAATACCCTTGCGATAGGGCCATGTCGAGCATGCGTGGCCGAAGTTCAGATAAATATGTTACATTTGTGATATTTGTACATATATATGCACGTGATATAGGGTGTATAGGCTCCCTAGTTTGTTCGATTTCTGGTATCGTTCTAGATGAGGGGATGTGGTAATAAATGTGTTGAATGGTATACCTATGGGGTTGTTGGAAAAGAATTGGAAAAGTATGATAGAAGGAACTTCATTTACGAAAGGAGATAATCTGGATAATATACAATAATGAGACCTATCACACTTGAGATGGGTTAAAAGAATGTGAAGACAAAGGTGAGGGATTTCACTTACTAAGGGAGGATCCAATAGTTTTTGGGAGATAAAGAGGAGTCATTCACAATCAAGTTTTGAGAATGTCTTGGGCATAAATAAGTCATTAATTTTAATAGAGGAAAAGGACATAGTAAGTACGCCATTGTGAAGCAGACACGTGTGTCACAGTTTTGGTATACCCCAGGTAGGAGAGTAAGATATGCCATATATTATGGGGTATAGAGTGTGTGGATCGGTGTGGAGTGAGACATAGCGAAATAGTCTCCGGGGTACCAATCATTATAAGGAAGATGATGGTCCGAGGCGATCAATCAAAATTTTATAATATTTGGTGATTCCAGTGATGGAATGGACAGGTGGACTGATGGAGTTCAGTGTTGGGTTACCAACATTACGGAAAGGTTAAAATTTCCTTTGGGCTTGTGGAATTGGTTGAATGATCGAGGACGAAACGTAGTGTCGATCAAAAACTCTTATCGTTATTTGTTTCACCTCCTCAATACAAAAACCTAAACTATTGACTACACTCTTTTAAGGGAGTACAATGGCCAGTTCGGGTATAGAAAATTCACAGAGACTAGTTGTTAGAATTATATTAATTTAATACTTCTAAAATAATAGTGTAACAGGTAAATGTTAACAAAAAGTAAAAGATAATCTCGGCTAGTGTATTTAAACTAGATTAATAATAGGAATACAAACTATAGGTTGTGAGAGATATCCCTCACCCAGAGTTAATTGGTATAAATGGTTACATAGGTTCACAAGTTATTAAGATTGAATCTTGTTTCATCAATTAATTAAATCAAGAGTTGTCACACCCTTAAATTCTCATAAAATCCTAATATGATTTTGGCATCAATGAATACCTCGAAAATTATACACGTAAGGTCGTAAATACAGAGCATACATGATATACCCCGTTAAATCTCCTAGGCGTAATAACAAAGACAACCCAGTCAAAATAAATTCATGAAAATCCATCACCATAGCAAAGAAACCAAATCAACCCTAGGTGAGTTCAATCCAACACAACCTAAACTAAGTTAGCCACTAAGCATGATGAAATACATAAATTAAAGCAAACATTAAATAAATTAACTACAACAATTATCTAGGCATGGAAATTAAATACAAAGCATGAAAAATAAAGGAATAAATCTAGGTTACAAAGCTTGAGAACAAAAATGAAACCTACATTAATGGAGAAGAAGGAAGAATAGTACCCACTTACATTAATGGGTGAAAACCCACAAAGAAAATGAAGGAGAGGGGTATCTCAACAAAATTCCCAAAATCTCTCGAACCTTAAGAACTAAACAAAGAGAAGGGAAAAAAATATGATATATTTGTAAATAAAACAAAGTCTCATTTTATAGTAAGTTACGAAAAAGAAATAAAAGAAAAATAGAAAAGGAAACAAAAGAGGGAAAGCGTGTGCTGGATCTGCAACACCTGGTTGGCCACGGGTGGGGACCCGGTTAACCGATCCAAGCCTAAAAGAACACTGCATCGAACCAAAGGTAAATTCTTCTTCATTAGGCAACCGATGGGGCAAGGACGATCGATTGTTGGTGCTGGCAGACCTGCTCGCTCTAATTCGTGTGTGGCCAAAATCTATGAATCAATAATGGACGAAATCTGCTACCATGTTTGCTGCCAAAGATAAAACCTAATATGGATGTGGCCATGACCAGATCAAAACGTGTGAGTGGCCCAAAGATCTTCCATTATCGATATAGACATGTAACTTGCAAAAGAGAACCAGGACACAAATGTCATTTCTCTATTTGTTTGTCTTTTATTAATTCCCTTATAAATCTTCCTCCGCTCAAAGGCCCATAACATATTTGTTTAGACGATAATTCATGCACCTTTAGCGGCCACATGAAGGTTGGACCTAGAGCTTCAACTTTCGTGAAGACTTTGGGAAAAAATCCCAAAGTGTGAAATGATGATAATGCCCCTGAACCTGCGATAGTCAACAGAACTTTACCGAATTGCACCCAAACTTCATACTAAGTGCCTTAATACCTACAAACACTCAATAAAATATCAAATAACATGTTAGCATATAAACAAAGGTTTCCTGGTTAATAAGCATACTTATAGACATAAAGTTACCAAGGGGGCTAAAATGTATAAGTATAGAGGGTCATAAGTGCCATGATTCGAGATAAATCATTGATCGAGATGGAACATATATTGCATTTTTGAGCAAGACGTATCACCCGTAGATCGATGAGTAGACAAGGGAGGTGAGTAAAATATTGGAAAATGTGATGGATGTGCATTATATATATTGGGGTAATTAGGAAAAGTAATTAACATTGCTAGAGTTTCTTGTAACAACTTGTAGCAAGATATTATTAATAAGGTGCCTTTTGAGGCTTGTGTGGGAAACCTTGTTGTCCACTCTCTGGTTGGTTAGAGGTAAGTGATAATAAGTTTTGCGATCTGGACTTGATTTAAATTACGTCGACATGGATTGAGTTAATCCGAAATTATTTCGTGTAATTTAGGAATGTCGTAAGAGTTAAGTTGTCACGAAATGATGTTTTTGAAGTCTGACATATGTGATCAGGTATTATTACGAATGTCTCACATAGAGGGAGTTACGTGGTTTGGCAAAAAGGGGAGTTGGATGTTGGTCCCTTTCCTCGATATGAAGTTGATAGAGCCAGTGGTGTATAGGCTCGTCTTATTGGAGTAATTTTAGGAGGATCACAATGTGGTTTGTATATAGTAGTCATGGTGAGACCTTAAGAATGATATAGTATATCAGTATAAAGTGATTTGAATATACTGCTTACTAGTTTTGGGTCATAGTAAGTAGGCCTTTAGCTGGGGGTACCATTAGTGAGTATATAATGGGGGCACCATAATGTTATCATGATTTGATTTTGGGTACGTGAGAATGCTGTGTGATTAAGGATTCGAAGTTTTTTGTACCAAATATATTCGAATTTTGGAGACAAAATTCCTTTGTAAGGGGGAAAATATTTAACACCCCGTAGTTTTAGAAATATTTAAATTACACGTGTGCTCGTAATTTAATTAATTTAAGAAATAAAATGAATTAAATAAATATTAATTAGTGAATATTGAAGTAATATTTATGTGTTATTATATTTACTTGTATGATAAATAAATGAATATGTGTTATTTTACGTGACGTCGTAAGTGGATAATATCGACGGGTTGACGGTATCTTGTCCCGGACGCAAGTGTGAGGTCATGCAAGCAGCAGTTGCGTGTACTAATGTGTATTATGAGTGTACTATTTTCTATTATTGTGTTATTGTTTAGTAATCATACGATCAATCATGTTCAACTACAAAACTGGTGATTGCACATTTGAAGATCTTAATAATACAAAACCTTTCACATTGACAGTTAATAGTACTAATGATGACGAAATTCATTTTCTCCTTCGCATCAAAGATAGAGCTAAACGGTTACTTGGTTTATACTACTACTATGAAGACATTTACTGCATTTTTGATGTGCAACAACTTCAATTAATTGAATCGAAAGTGAAGGATTTAGCTAAACGAATTGAGCAGTATTGCTTAAGGGGTTTTGATAATATTGGAGCTTTTAGCATGCATATATTGTATCACTTCTTTACTGAATATGTTAGGAATAGAGAATCTTGGGTTTTGACTTGTCGAACAACCTCTGTTAGGTTTTACCATGAAACGGACGATATATATTACCCCCTTTAGTATGTATTTTGCTGAGAATTGTATGAATTGTTTGTGAGAATATTGCATGTACTTTTGTTAAATACGCTTGTATTTTATTATTTTATTCTATGTCTTATTCTAATTCGCATGTATTTTATTTTTTTTACATATCATCATAGGTTAGTAATTTAAATTTTGTTTATAGATCAATAGAATGGGGATGAAGATGAAGGCAGGAAGAGGAAAGAAACAAAAAAAGAGCAGTTCTGATGGTAGTTCTTCATCCAGTTCCAATTCTAGTTCTAGTGTGGTATTGAAATCTGAATGTCCTGCAAAGAAGAATGACCAATATCAATCAAACATTCTTATATTTCTTCATAATTTGCGTTAGATTAAAGAGAAAATAAACAATAGGCATATTGAACTTTTTAAGAAGACTCCCTTTTGGGAGCTTTTCAATGCCTACTACAGTGGGAAAGTAGTAGAAGTGGACCACAAGAAGACCAATAAAAATATTTTATCAATTATCCAACTGTACAATACAGAAACCAAAAGTTTCCATATGAAGAGTAGGATTGAAATAATGCCAATAGATATATGTGAAATATTTGGCATACCACTAGTTGAGGGTTTAAAATCAATAGAACTGAAAAAGGGACAGAATACTGCTAAAAAATCTGGATTACATGCACGATACTTTGCAAAAAGAATAATAAAGTAAAAAATATTGTATGGTTTGAAGAAATCAGTCAAATTGGAGACAGATGATGGCATTGCCGATTTTGTAAAAATTGTGTGTCTCCACTTCTTGAACATGTTTTTCTCCAACTCAAACTTCACCCTTGCAGATTTTTTTTTGAAATACATCGACAATATTGAGGAAATGAATAAGTATGATTAGACATCTGTTGTGCATGAGTTTCTCATACATTCACTTGATAAATCAACAAGTTCAAAACCTAGCACAGTTACTGGATTTGTCATTTCCCTACTGGTGAGCAAAAAAACATCCTGATATTTAAAAATATACATACCAATACTCACGTGTACTTCGTAAAAATCACGTGTATTTTGAAAACACACGTGATATTTTCACTTGTATTTTGAAAATACACGTCATATTTTCACATGTAATTTGAAAACACACGTGTTATATCACGTGTATTTTCAAAATACACGTGATATTTTCATGCGTATTTTGAAAATACACGTCTTATATCACATGTATTTTGAAAGTAAACTTGTACTTTATAAAGTACACTTATATTTTACAAAGTACACATGTACTATATTTTGTAAATATAACCAGTGCACTTTCAAAATACACTTGTTATATTTTTTATTAATATTATAAGTGTACTTTAGAAAGTACACGTGAACTTATATTGACAAAGTACACATTTATTTTGTTAAAATCACGTGTACTTTCAAAATACACTTTTAAAATTTACAAAGTACACGTTTAATTTTGCGTGTATTTTGAACAAATCACATGTACTTTCGATTATGAATACCTAGGTAATACAACTATTAATATCATTTTATTTTTTATATGATCACAGTATTGGGCATGTGAGAAATTTGAAATTATTTCTCCCGTTGAAGAATTTAAAGATAAGACGCCAAAATTCCTGAGGTGGAAATTATCTTCTTTGAGACAATGGTTTGTGAAGAATGACATCGCGATAGCAACTTTAAAGCAGGCTATAAATAAACCATCTTTTAAGTACAGTTCTGTACAAAAGGAATCTCAGTTTGAAGGGCCAAGTTACTCTTTGAACATTTCTACAGAAAGTCATATACATGTTGATTCATCATCAGAAAAAGTTGTTGAAGATATCAATGACAATGAGTTTTTATATGGTTGAAATAATCCCCTTAAAAACATTGTGACTCCAAAGAAAAAGAAAGGAAATGATCAACCAAAGGTTAATTTAGAGGAACAAATTGCTGTTTTGAAAAGGGAATTATTGAAAAAAAAAATAACCAACTATCTAAAGCAGTTGAAGACCTTAATGGTGCACTAAAGAAGGTGACCTCCTTGGAGGTGGAGAGTGAAAACCTTGCCATTTACGAATGTACAGTTGCAGGTAGATAGTGATTCACTTTTGGAAGCCCAAGAGGAAATGAAGAAGTTAAAGGTGGAGAATTCTAACCTTTTGAAGGAAAACGATTTACTAAATAAGTTGGAGGTGGAAAATGCCCAACTAGTTGAGTAAACAATTCTTTAAAAGAAAATCTTGATCAAGTCAAAATGAGTGGCTGAGATAGAATTAAAGAATTGGATGAATCATTAAAAATATAGGCAGAATCATCATGAATTTTGGGCCTTTACCTCCTTATAATAGGAATTTTGAAAAGAATTCGAATAGTTTTCAAAATTCCTATCATAATGAGGTTTCGTTTAAGTCCGATGGTAATTTTCAAAGTTCCCATTTTCATGCATCCGCACCTCGACCCATGACATTCGGTGAGGGTTTGCGTATGTATGAGAATGAGAAAATTGAAAATCATTATCGGGAAGAAAATCGTTCGTGGGAACATGAGTTGCATTTATTATTTGAGTCCAACGACGATTTTGCTTTCAAGACTTTCGAAGTCGAAGAATGTTTTGAACCAAATGAGGTACTTTTGCCTACTTTGGAACAAACCATTCTAAACTTTGCCCATTTCATAATAAATATTGAAAGCGAGGATGAAAATGACGTAATATCTATTTGCAATGAAATGATTTCTTCTTTGGCCCCCAAAGATGAACATTTCACTGAAAATGATATTATTTCATTCGAAACTCAATCTTCTTGCGATGATAATTTATCTCATGAATTTGAATTTCTTTCATCCCCATTTTCATTCTCTATTATCACACCGTCACAAGTACCTGATGATTCGGTTTCAAACTTTAATGTTTTAAACCTTTTCGCCGATGAGGAGTACTTGCTCGAGTCGCCTTCCATGATCGCATCCATGCCTTTGTGTGCACCGCCTCCCATTCCAATTTCAAAATCCTTGGGAGGGTATTCGACTTTTCTCGATCCCCCCATGTTTTTGTCAC
Organism: Sambucus nigra; assembly: GCA_949130495.1. Lineage (NCBI taxonomy): Eukaryota > Viridiplantae > Streptophyta > Magnoliopsida > Dipsacales > Adoxaceae > Sambucus > Sambucus nigra. Next base: position 444,128,859 of record OX422211.1, read on the forward strand.
CCGTTCAATCCAAACCCCCCATCGTCCCTCCAAAACTTTTAATTGGCGATGGTTCCTGTCTTACGCCTTACACATGCCTTTCGTTGTTCAAATGGAATTCATATTTTTCGAAAGGCATGCTTGTTTGTGAGGGTAGAACGACTATTCTCCAAAGTCAAATCGTTTTTATGATGGACCCTCAGTTATTTAGACTTCTAGTGTATTGTTAAAGTGAAGCCTAAATAGTAGGTTGTATATAGTTAGCTTTCTTTCTTTTTTTTTCTTTCCACATCAAGGATGCAATCCGACCCAGGATTATACTGCAATAGAAGGTCACGATAATTATTCATTAATGCATAAGAATCCTTTTCATCACCATGTATATCAATAGCAGCCATCTCTTTCGCATGCCATGCATTATGATAAGCTATATCAAGACCATAATTGTTCTTCATATCTCTGACTACATCAATTGGTCTCAATAGCGGTTTACCTCTAAGATCATCAGCTTCTAATGTTGAAACCAACTTGGAGGCTATCATTTTGGCTGACAAACTACGAAAGACACCTCTAAATGTATGCTCATTATTCAAACTTCGTATGTAAAAGTATCCATTTATTGTAGATAATGAAGCATGAATTCTCCACATGCAATTCTCAGTAGTCTTTTTAGATCATTCAGCTGTCACTCGAGATTTATCATTCTTCAAATACACATACTTGAACCCAACCTCAACGGCATACTTTCGCAATTTATCTCGAAATTCCACTACACCTCCTTCAAAATACTGCTGCTCATGACTTATATATGTCTTCCAATCATTCGAAAGATAGACTTTCGACTTACTTGGCTCCACACCTCCAAGATAAAAGTCATTTTAAATGCAACTATTAAAATCATTTGCAGTGCCTGATGATAAAGACTCTAACCTCTGTGTATGTGTATCACCACTGTCAATCCTCTCAGAACTTGTATTACTCCAGTCAACCCCTTCAAAAATTCGATTAGAGAATTCAACCCGTTCATGACATGTATTACTTGGTAATGCTAATGAATCAATGACATATATCCAAATGAAATTAGCTTTCACGATCAGTTTGGACCGCAACATACAATAAACATCATTGTCACAAGCCAACATGAACCGACATTCATTACCAAATGAATACCTCAATGAAAAACTCCCGCTTCTCAAATTAATAAACATAATACACAAATCTTTGCATATGAAACCTAATGAGCTATCTTCAAATATTTCAATACAAGCCATATTATCCAAATAACAACACCTTGCTATTATACTGCTTACCATAATGTCCTGCGGTAAAAGAGAGACAAAAAAAAATTACTTCAAGGTCAACAATTCTAAAAATGTGTGCAATAATTTAATGCATGAAATATCAAAATATTTATATATAATTAATATAAAATTACAGACACTGTTTAAAAACCTATACATGAAGTAATAAAGAAGACGCATATTTGAAAAAAAAATAATCATATCTACTTTATAACACACTGCGTGTACTTTGAAAACTGATGTCGAAATGGTTAGTTCCGCTGGCGCGGACCTATATCAATAAGTGATTCAATACCAACTCAAAATCAAGTACTCTTAAAATTAAAATGAAGCAGCAATAACATTCATTCAGCACATTCAACTAACAATTACAAATATAATCTTATATATGATGAATCCAAACATAAATGCATAAAAAATACAAAATCAAAACATATACATATAAAACATATAAAAAGTTATTCAATCACATGAATTACGAAATTACAATGAGTTCATTGAATCAAAACAAAGTACATTGACCTATTGTAATCGATCGAAAATAGAAAAATAAACTGCTGATAAAGATAAACTTACAAATGATAGAGCCAAGTGATACAAGTATAATCGATTAAGAACATTGTAATCGATTATTGGACAGACGAAAAAAGCATCAAGATTGATGTTATTTTCGATTTCGGAGAATAGTAGTTATTTGCAGAGAACCCTCCAATAGCCGATTAGGTTTATGATTTTTTTAGATTGACAATATTTATATGTTGGACCTAATCGTTTAAATTTTATTTCAACAGTTTTTTTGTCCAAAATATTTAGTGAAAGGACTAGACCGTAAAAAACTATTTTATTATTTGCATGGATGGTTATGTGAATGTAAATTTTGTGTAAATAAGTTAATAAATTTTAAAATTTGACACCGGCCTAATAGGTTATTAGTAATTAAATTATTTTCGATTGTGATGCTAATAATGAACCAGATGAGATTCTTGTTTTATTTTAATAGAGAATTGATCATTGTTTTTAGAATAAGCGAGGTGACACATCAGAGAGAGAGAGAGAGAGACCATTAAAATTGCAGATTGTCATGGAACTATTCCATGACAAACCATGTTCTTTCCAAGTACCTTTTTTAGAATGGTTGTGCATGTGTGTACACATAATGAGAGAAGGCTTCTCATATGAACTCTAAATATGGAACCTTAAAAATGGATAACTTTTATAAAATGGTAAAAAATTAAAATTTTCAACCAAATTTGGTGGAGATGATTTTATTAAAAGGGGTTTCATCTAAAAAGAGCGTCAAAAAATTAGTATCAAAAGTGTGGGAAATGCAAAGAATGAAAAATACTTATTTTTTTTACCGTTTACAATCATTTCACCAACTTTTTTATTTAATATTTTAATGATTTTTCTAGATGCATATTCACTAAGTTTGTTTAAAAAAAAAAATATTTTTTTAAATTTAAATATATTTTTTAAGGGCCTTTAATGGTTTGGGGTCCAGTAATTTTTACTATTTAGAGTTTGTATCCATTTGTTTTCATTATAATTGATTGGGTCCAAAATCGACGGAAACCATTAGTCGACCGGATTGATAGTCAGTTGACTCACTTTTGCAACAAAAAGACTCTTTTACTCCTTAATATATTAATACACATTAGTGTAAGTACATATTAGTATATTAAAAACAAATTCCACATTATTTGTAATTATTTTTTATAAAAAAAACTTTTTTAATAAACGTTTTTTATAAAATCAAAAAGTTTTTAACATTTTTGTTTACATAAACCAGGGTTTTAATGTTTTTATACAATATAATTTTTTAAAAATAAATAAAAAGTCCTTTATATATATTTTTTTGAAATTTTTTATTTTATAAATTACAGGTATTTTTTAAACATTTTTATATAAAAAAACTAATTTTTCAATTATTATGTTTTTAACATTTTTATATAAACGAGACTTTTTTTATATAGATTACAAACTCTTAACATTTTTCATAGGCAAAGTAATTTTTTATTTTATAAATTACAAAAGTTTTTTAATGTTATTTTGTATAAAATAGTTTTTTAATGTTTTTGTTTTCTATAAATTACAGGGTTTAGTTTGTTTATGTTAAAAAATTGTATAAAGTACAAGGTTTAGTTTGTTTATATAAAAAATAGTATACCATTTTTTTATATAAACAAACTAAACCACATACTTTATACTATTTTTTACATGAACAAACTAAACCTCATAATGAACCTTTTATTTATTTTAAAAAAAATCGTATTGTGTAAAAAACATTAAAACTCTGTTTGATGTGAAAAAATGTTAAAAACCTGTAATTTAAATAAAAATAGTTTAGTTTGTTTATGTAAAAACATTAAAATTAACCCTATAATTTATGTAAAAAAGAAAAAAGAAGAAAAATAGTTTACAAAAAAGTTTTCATTTTATAAAAAAAGTTAAATTATAGTTTTTTTTAACATTTAATAAAAATATTATTTTATAAAAAATAGTTTACAAAAAGAACCTTTTGATTTTATAAAAAACAGTTAATAAAAAAACAATGGATAAAACCCTTTTCATTTTATAAAACTTTTGATTTTATAAAAAACTATTAATAATAATTTTTTTATTAAAGAGAATTAGAAATAATGTAGAATTTATTTTTAATGTGCTAATATATATTTATACTAATGTGCATTAATGTATTAAGGGATAAAACAGTCTTTTAGGTTGAAAACGTGAGTCAACTGACAGTCAAACCTATCAACTAACGGTTTTTATCGATTTGAACCCTAATAACTATAATGTAAACAAATAGACCCAAACTCTAAACAGTAAAATCTATTGGACCGTAAACAATAAAAGACCCATTTTTTTAAGGTCTCTCATTTGGAGTCTGGACAATAGACGACTTGTATATGTATACGACCATTCAACTGCGAGCCTTAATTAACTAACCCCAAATAGATCAATTTGTAAAATAGTAGAAAAATGAACTTTGGGAGCAAATTTGGTGGAAATGATCTCTATAAGGAGGAGATTATGTACGAATACTTTCATAAAAAATATAACCGAAAAGTGGGTGAAATGCAATGGTGATAAATATATGCATTTTTTATGGTTGATAGTTTGGAATATCATTTCACCCATTTCATAATTGAATAATTTTGATGAAATTATTTGTAATCGATCTCCTCTCTATGGAGATATATCCACAAAGTTTGGTTCAAAACTTTGTTTCTTTACTATTTAAAAATTTGGTCTATTTTTTCAGGTCCAGTATTTAAGGTATGCTCGTGAACGACTTTGTGTAATCAATTCCTTATTGTGAAAATACATAATGAAAATCCTAATCAGTCATCCTTAGTGTCTATAAATCTTACATTGTTTATCTTTTTTACACCAATGGTTTTTTATACAAAGGGTGATTAATCTCGGGCTAGCTTGTGTTCACCTTCGAATATTTCCTCCGCTTCAAACGAGGTTTGTAAATAAAATTTACTCCTCGTAGTTTGTGACCCCAAGTTTTTGTTAGCGAGGGGAATCGAACTCATGACCTTAGGGGGTAAGTCCCTTAGTAATGGTTGATCAACTATTTGACTAAAGCCATGTTACTACTCATAGATAAATGTGCTTCCAATATAGTGTAATCAGGATTAAAAGTGATTATTAATTGTCAACTTATTAAGGTAAATGTGAAGATAATCACCAAACTAATTGTGACAAGACTTGGATGAATTATTCTTGATTTGGTTAATAATATGCAATGTGTCGTTCTTAAAGGTCGATATATTACTGATAATGTGTTACTAATGCAGGAAATTGTGAAAGGTCACCACAAGAATGTTGCTGCCCCTAGATGTGCATTGAAGATTGACTTGATGAAATCCCATGACTCTATGAAATGGAGTTTTATTATTGATGTGCTGAGTGTCATGGAATTCCCTAGTAGATTTATTCAGTGGATTAAAGAACGTGTGTTGACTACCAACTTTACTATGAGTGTGAATGGGGTAATTAATGGTATTTTTAATGGCACAAATGGTTTGAAGTAGGAGGATCCCTTATCCCTATTCTTTTTAGTTATGGTAAAATTTCTTAGATTCTTAATGATGAGATCAATAAGTGTTTGTTCACGTTTCATCCCAATTGCAACTAATTAAATATTTCTCATGTGATGCTTGGAGATGACATATTCAGTATGGCTGATAGCAATTCTTTGAAGGTGATTGCTAAAGTTCTTAAATATTTTATGCATCTTTCTGGTCTGGGGCTAGCAAACCTAAGTGTGAGATATTTTTTTACTGAATAGAGGAAGAGGGAAAGTTAAAGTTTGTTAATCTTATGGGTATGAAAGTGGGCTGCTTAGCAGTAAAGTATTTAGGAGTTCCTCTTATTTCTTTGAGACTCAAGTTCAAGATTGTAAAGTTCTTACAGATAAGTTGACGAGTAAAATTAAAACCTGAAAAAATAGGTGGTTATCATATGCAAGGAGAATTCAATTGGCTATCTCATTACTAAGAAGATTAATATTTTCATCCTTCTAAAGAAAGTCATTTTTTAAGGAGGTTTATATGGACTAGAATTGATTTAAAATGTCAAGGGATAAAGTAGCATTGGAAAATATATGTTATCCTATTAAAAAAGGTGTTTTGGAGATTAAAAAATCGACTGTATGTAAATAGGCTAGTATGATGAGGTATCGTTTGAATTTAGCTAGGAAAAAATTCTCACTTTGGGTTAAATAGGTTCATTATGTAATTATAAGATACCTTATGGACAATTAAGTTGCAAATAAGTCATCATGTACATGGGGAAAATTGTGGAGATATCATATTGGCAATGGTAAAAGGTCGTACCCATTGCATAAGACTCTCGCTTAACTACAGGGTCTGGAAGAGGCGGATGTCAGCTGACCTTACCCCATATATATATATATATATATATATATATATATATATATAGAGAGAGAGAGAGAGAGAGAGAGAGAGAGAGACGATCTCATGAGCTCCCTTAGTTTGAGGTCCCTGAATCCATTTTTTTAAAATAGAAAAAAATATTTTTGGTCTAATTTTTTTTATGTTTTTTAAACATTTCAGTAGGGACATATAAAAGAAATCAACTTAAAATGATTTTTTTTTACTATTTTAAAAAAATAAGTCAAATTTTGTCAGTTTTTAATAGCGTACAACTGACACAGTTTGATCGATTTTTTAAAATGGCAAAAAAATATTTTGACCTGATTATTTTTTTTATGGTCCTACTGAAATGTTTAAAAACCATAAAAAAAATCAGCCCAAATTTTTTTTCCTATTTTAAAAAAATGGGCCTCATTCAGGAATCTCAAACTGGGACCACACTTGATCATTTATATATATATATATATATATATATATATATATGTGTGTGTGTGTGTGTGTGTGTGTGTGTGTGGAGAGGTTACCCGAGACCAACCAAAGCTTGAGTGAGGATGCTTGTCATCATAATGGAAATGGTGATAAAACTTATTTTTGGATTGATAATTGGCATAAAAATGGTCGTGATATCAACCACCAATCAAAACATGATTATTTATGATGCAACAAACCAGAGGCGGAACCAAGGGGTGCGAGGGGTGGCCTTGCCCCTTCAAAGTTCTAAGAAATTCAAATTTTAACCATATAGTTTTAAAATTTTGTGATTTTTTTATATATTTATAGTTTTGGCCCCCACAAAAATTGATATATATATTGTTTGGCCCCCTCTTACTCACATTTCTGGATCAGCCACTACAACAAACTGTTTTAGAGGTTATCAATGAGAATGGTTAGAACTTTCGACCTATTTCTAATGACTTTATTAATCTTGCTAAGACTAATGTTGTTCCACAAACTAACTATGAACATTGGGTCGGATGGTTGCCAAAGATGGTATATTTAATTGTAAAGACAATTATGGTGCTTTAAAACAGAAGAAACATATTGTGCCATGGTTTAAGGCTGTTTGGTTTCCTAAGAGAATTCTTAAGTATGTTTTTTTTCTTACGGGTAGCCTGTCTTGACAAATTATAGACAAACTAAAATTTTGGGGGATTATCAACGATGATATGTGTGTACTCTTTAGACAAGTTGTTGAAATAATAAATCATTTGATTTTTGAATGTGGTTTCACTAAACAAATTAAGGACAAAGTTATTAACTACAATGGGTATAATAAAAGCAGTGGTCGCTTTGATGATGAAATCCATGCAGTAAACAATGGAAATAAAGAATTCAAAAGTGTTATAAATATTGTATTTATCCTATTTAAGTGGATGTCCACTCCTATTAGTGTTACATTAATGTGCAACCACCTAATACCTAAGCAACTATAGATGGTTTGGTGAGATGTATTTAATGGAATTTAATCTCTACCATCCATCTCGTTGTTGATCCAATGGATGTGGTGAACGCCAATTAACTATAAATAGGACCCTCTTGTGAAAGATTAAACACACCAATTAATGAGACACTCTTCCTATCTCTAAAATTCTCTCTGTGTTCCATTTATTTTATCACGTTATCAGCACGATTTTTCGAAGGCTTCCAGTGGTTTTTTCGGAGGTAATTTTTTTTTCCCGAAGGTAATCTTTTTCCCGGGTTCCATTTTTTTTAACAAAAAAAAAATGGGCTAAAGTTTTGTTTGACCACTGTTTCTAAAGGTTTTGAGAATTGTTTTTATTTGGATAATCTAAATAAATTTGGTGTTAACTCAGTGTGTGTTTCAGTGTTTAATCACTGGCAGCATTTTTTTTTTTGTGTGAGTTATTCACTTGGCCTTCACTCAGTGATTTATCTTGGTCTTAACTCGCTGATTTATCTTGGACTTAACTCACTAACTTAACTCGGACTCAACTCAGTGTGTTAACTTGGACCAACTCCATTTAAATATTGGACTAATCTTAGATTTAACTTTTGGACATTTTTTTGGGGACATGATAATAACATGTACCATAAAATCAAACTTGAAGTTTTGATTTTTGGGACCGGAAGTTCTCAGTAATTAGAACCTGAAGTTCCTACATGATATTCAATTTTGAACGAGAAGTTTCAATAATTTTGGGGCTGAAACTTTTGTCAGCATGTGTCGCGCAGGTCGCGTACTTGCATGTTTTTTGTAAGACGTTTTATTGGGGTTAAAAATAATTTGACCATATTTATTGGATGCTAAAAATAGGCCTAAGAGTGTCATGGGGTCAAAGTCGAAAAATGAATAAAATATTATTATTTTATTCAAAAAAAATTGCTCAGAAAAATCTAAAAATCATCATGCCGACTCAAAATTTAATTTTGAGCAACTTTCCCTTCTTCGACATTTTCGAAAAACATCATTATAACCCGATTTAGACCATTTTTCGGTTCAACCAGATTTTTTTTCTAAACTTTAATCATTTTGTTGCCTTATTTAAAGGGATGGTGGGAATCCCTTTTTGACCATTTTCAAGCATCTTTCGGCACAATGTTTGACATCCAACATATTTTAATTCCTCTCAATTAATATATACCTTAGCCCCTTATAATTGTGTGTTCAAACATAATTTTTGGAGGAGTTATTTGGGGCTATTTTGGTGTTGCATCTTGGAAGAGTTTTGATGATTCTTGGGCCTAAATTTTCAATTCATCAATTAAAGTTTTTTTTTGCGACATTAGACGTACTCAAATAATTTAATTTGGACCAACAACTCCAAATATATATTTGTAATCAAACTTAAAGCTTTGACACAATGGGGTGTGGAATTATACATAATATATATTAATTTGACCCTACGATCCGTATATTTATGTGTTGAACCCGAAATATTAATCACTTGACATTTCAATCATATTTTTTTTACATTATTTAAATTATGCATTTTGTGTTTCTAATTATTATTACTTAACTGATCAGTTTTTAAAATGTTGAACATATCTAAACTTGAATTTAAGGCACTTGATATAAATGGAAACAATTATCTCAACTGGTCTCAAGATGCAGAACTTCATCTACAAGCTCAAAATCTCAGTGATGCCATTATTAGTGATAACACTATGTCCCGACAGGACAAGGCTAAATCCCTCATCTTTCTAAGGCATCAAATACACAGTGATTTGAAAAGTGAATATTTAACTGTTAAAGATTCGTTACAACTATGGAACTCCCCGAAGGAGAGATATGACCATAAAAAATCAGTCATACTTCCATATGCATGTATAAAGGGATAAATTTGAGATTTCAAAATTTTAAGACAGTGTCAGAGTACAATTCCTCTATGTTTAAAATCACTTCGCAACTAAAACTCTGCGGTGAAAAGATAGATGATGAAGATATGGTAGAGAAAACTTTATCTACTTTTCATGCCTCGGATATGCTCCTATAGCAGCAATATCGAGAACGGGGTTTTAAAAGATATTCTGATTTGATCTCATGTCTCCTAGTAGCTGAACAAAATAATGATTTGTTGATGAAGAATCATTCCTCATGACCCACTGGATCTATATAACTCCCTGAAGTGAATGTTAATTCAACGCGAAATTTTAAAAGAGGCCGAGGAAATATATGGCAACGTCGTGGCAACCCCAGAAGAGGTGGTTATCACAACCAAGGGCCTAGAAAAAATAAAAATTTCAAGAACCACCAGAAGTTGAATGGCCCAAATAAAAAAGCAAATAAGAATACAAACATCGCACAGCCGCGAGACACTTATTGCAGATGTGGTGGCAGTGGTCATTGGAACCATAGTTGTCGTGCCTCCAAGAAATTTGTGCTAAAATATCAAGCTTCAAAAAGGGGAGTAGAGAAAAATATGATGGACGGTCAAGAAGATCGTTGGAAGATGGAAGGTCCTAAAGACCACTGGAACATTGATAATACCCAGCTCAATGTTAATGATTTTTTTGAAGATGAAGATGGCAATCCCGTTGCTAATGAAACATTTGATGCAATGATTGGAAAACCCTCGAAAACTGAATAATTTATGTTTTCTTCATATGGATACAATATTTTTTTTACTTGAAAGATCCTTCTATTTTTATGTTCCCTCTGCTTATTGTAATAAATTGCATGGTTTTACATTAAATGCTTATATGTTTTGTAACCTTTAATTGTGTTACTAGTATAAAAGGTATGGATCCTAAATTGAAAGCAAGCGATGACACTTGTCTAGTTGACAGTGGAACAACTCATACTATTTTGAAAAATCAGAAATTTTTCTCCCACTTAGTGTATGTTATGACAAATGTGTCCATAATAGCTGGCCTTGCTAAAATTATTGATGGCTCTGGAAGAGCGCACGTGATGCTACCTAATGGTTAACACTTATTGATACAATGTGCCATATACTTAACAACTTCTAGAAGAAATTTGTTGAGTTTTAAAGACATCAGAATGAATGGGCATCATATGGAAACAAGGCATGAAAATAACAAAGAATTCCTTTGCATTACTTCTGGTGTTGGAAGCAAGAAGCTCACGCTAGAAAAACTTCTTGCATTATCCATGGGGTTATACCACAAAACACTTAGTATTGTAGAATCACACTATGTCATGGGTCGAAATATTAATGATCCTAATGAGTCAATAGTATGGCATGATCGTTTGGGTCACCCTGGATCCAACATGTTTCGAAAGATCATCAATAATTCGAATGGACATTTATTGGAAAATCAACAACTCACGCTACCACATGACCATTTTTGCACCCCATGTACGCAAGGAAAATTAATTACTAAACCATATTTTCTCAAACTAGCCTCTGAGTCACCATTATTTTTACAACGGATTCAAGGGGATGTTTGTTGCCCTATTCACCCTTTTAGTGGACCTTTTAAATATTTTATGGTTTTAATTGATTCTTCCACTCGATGGTCATATGTTTGCCTACTGTCCACTCACAATTTGGCTTTTGAAAAATTACTTGCTCAAATGATTAAGCTTTTAGCACATTTCCCTGATCACCACATCAAATCCATTCGCTTAAATAATGCGGGCGAATATACTTCACAAATTTTTTATGATTATTGTTTATCCATAGGCATTGATGTTGAGCACCCAGTTCCCCACGTTCATACCCAAAATGGTTTAGCCGAGTCATTAATTAAACGTTTACAACTCATAGCCAGACCATTGCTTATGCAATCAAAACTCCCAGTCTCATCTTGGGGTCATGCCATCCTACACGCTGCCAAGTTAATTCAACTTTGACCAACTGCTTAGCATTATTTTTCCCCTTCACAACTTGTGATTGAATGTCAGGACAACATATCCCACATGCGTAAATTTGGTTGTGCTGTGTACGTTCCTATCCCACTGCCACAACGTACTAAAATGGGGCCCTAACGTCGTTTGGGCTTATATATGGGTTATGATTCACCATCCATTATTCGATATATTGAACCAATGACAGGTGATGTGTTTACCTCTATATATGCGGATTATCATTTTGATGATACCATCTTCCCACCATTTGGGGGAGGGAAGAACGTACCTGAAGTACGGTCCGTTTTAGAAGAATAACGAGAATTAACGTAGAATACTTCCACCTTGTACCATTTAGACCCTCGTACCTCACAATGTGAGCATGAAGTACGAAGGATAATACATCTTCAGGGAATTACAAATCAATTACTCGATGCATTCAATGATGCTGCGAAAGTAACCAAATCCCATGTACCCGCGGCTAATATGCACCAGCCAGAATTGATGTTCTAGTGGGACAAAATTTAATTTCAGCAATAAATGATTCTGTTGCACGCCAGAAGCGTGGCAGACCTATAGGTTCCAAATATTTAACTCACCGGAAGCGGAGATCACATGAAAAATCATGCCCTAATAACCCTCCCGAAGAGGTTATGACTAAAAGATCCACTTTCTCTAAAACCCCTGAAGAGGTTATTGACTTTGAAAAGACACAAGTCCCTGAAGTGACTATAAAAGCTCCTGAAGTGGCAAAGGTACCTAAGAACAATAATGAGATCTTTATATTTTATATATGTTCAAGATAAATGTGGGATCGTAATGAAACAATCATTGATGACATATTTTCATATGCAGTAGCTACAAAAATTTCAAAGGGTATTGATGATGATAATGAACCAGGTACTATAAATGAATGTCGACAAAGTGAAGATTAGCCAAAATGGGAAGTTGCCATCAAGGCAGAACTTGAGTCTCTAAATAAACGTGATGTATTTGGACCTATAGTGCAAACCCCAAAAGACGTTAACCCAGTAGGTTACAAATGGGTACTTTTAAGAAAGCGAAATGAGAAAAATGAAATCACTCGATATAAGGCACGACTTGTGGCACAAGGTTTCCTGCAGAAACTCGAGATTGATTATGATGAAACATACTCCCCCGTTATGGATGGTATAACTTTCAGATATTTGATTAGTTTAACGGTCGCTGAAAATCTTGATATGAGACTCATGGATGTTGTGACTGCTTATTTATACGAGGACTTAGCCATGGAAATTTATATGAAAATACCTGAAGGATTTACTTTTCCAGAAGAAAAGTCAAGAAGTTTGTACTCAATTAAACTAAGACGATCATTATATGGCTTAAAGCAATCCGGAAGGATGTGGTACAACCGTCATAGTGAATACTTATCTAAGGAAGAGTATGAAAACAATCCAATTTTCCAACGCATATTTATAAAGAAATCCCCAATGAGATTTGCGATAGTAGCAGTTTATGTGGATGATCTTAATTTAATCAGGACTCCAGAAGATCTAAAAAAAACTGCTAACTATTTACAGAAGGAATTTAAGATGAAAGACCTCGGGAAAATTAAATTTTGTCTTGGCCTGCAGATCAAGAGAAATTCTAGTGGAATTCTTGTCCATCAGTCTAATTATACTGAAAAAGTCTTGAAAAGATTTGGTATGGATACATCACATCCACTAAGTACATCGATGGTTGTTCGATCTTTAGATATAAAGAAAGATCCATATCTTCCTAAAGATGATGAGGAGGAGGAAATATTGGGTCTAGAAGTACCTTATTTAAGTGAAATTGGTGCATTATTATATTTGGCACAATGCACTAGACCGGATATTTCATTTTTCAGTTAATTTGCTTGCCAAATATAGTTCTGAACTAACAAAAGGGCATTGCATTGGGATCAAGCATATCCTAAGATACCTACAAGGAACAACTGACATGGGCTTATATTATTCTAATCATTCTAATGGTTATAAGTTAGTAGGTTATAAAGATTCTGGATACCTCTCTGATCCTCATAAGGGTCGATCACAGACAGGTTATGTATTTCTTAGCGGTAATACTGCTATTTCTTGGCCCTCTACTAAACAAACTTTAGTAGTTACTTTCTCTAACCACTTTGAAATTTTAGCACTGCATGAAGCAAGTCATGAATGTATATGGCTGAGATCTTTAATTCAGCATGTTTGTAGTTCGTATCAACTATCTTCCCTTACAGATGTTCCCAGTATCATATATGAAGATAATGCAGCATGCATAGCTCAAATTAAAGAAGGCTTCATTAAAGGAGAAAGAACTAAGCACATTTCACCAAAAAAATTCTTCACTCATGAACTTCAAAAGAAAAATGAAATCAAAATCAAGCAAGTGCGTTCAACTGAAAATCTAGCTGATATGTTTACCAAGTCGCTTCCAAAAGCAACATTCTAGAAACTTGTGCATAGGATCGGAATGTGGAGACTTCATCAAAAGTAAATTTGAGATATGCAAATCATGGGGAGATCTTTTTCAGGGGGAGAATAAAAAATCATGCTCTTTTAGGACATAAGCGCGTTGTACTCTTTTTACTTCAACCAGGTTTTTCCCATCGGGTCTTCTAGTTGAAGGTTTTAACGAGACAACACTAAGTGTGTCCAACACCGATTCAATGATAAAAAAACGTTTTACACTTTTTCCTTCACTTTGGTTTTTTCCCACTGGATTTTTCCTTAGTAAGGTTTTAACGAGGCAATAATTATTGAATGGTGGATATATGGTGTACATCCAAGGGGAAGTGTTATAAATATTGTATTTATCCTATTTAAGTGGATGTCCACTCCTATGAGTGTCACATTAAATGTGCAACCACCTAATACCTAAGCTACTATAGGTGGTTTGGTGAGATGCATTTAATTGAATTTAATCTCTACCATCCATCTCATTGTTGATCCAATGGATGTGGTGAAAGCCAAGTAACTATAAATAGGACCCTCTTGTGAAAGATTAAACACACCAATTAATGAGAAACTCTTCCTCTCTCTAAAATTCTCTCAGTGTCCCATTTATTTTAACAAAAAGTATAATTTAAAGATTGATCTTGTCTATTACAACTTATAGTATCTTGAGGGAAAGGAATGAAATAATTTTCAATAATAACCAAGTCTATGTTCAAAGTGTGCTTTCTAATATTGAAAAAATGATCCAGGGGTTTATACGCAAATGGAAAAAAGTCAGTATAAACAGAGATTAGATGTATGTATGAAGTGGGGAATTACAAAAAGGATTTTTACTTGATTATTTCTCTAATTTTATTTGGAGGTGCATGCATGTGATGCTTCTTGCCGATTCTAACCATTTCTTTACTATTTTTTCTTATTATATCCGGGGTTTTAATAGTGAAGAGTATAATTAAAGAAAGAGATTTGAGCACTTACCTCTTGTTTGTGTTTGTGTTGGTGGTGGTTCTTTTGACTTTCTCACTTAAAGATTTGAATGGGCAGATGGCTTTCTCATCATCAGGTTGTAATGAGTCTTCTTCGGATATTTATTTTTCTCTAGTTTGAATATTGTATTCACATGCTTGTTGTCTCCTTGAGATGAACTTAATAGTGACTATAGAAGTTAGATATGGTGTTTTTATATTTGAAAGGAGGTATGGATACTTATATCTTGATCTATCCTTGTTATTGAAGTTTTAATATTTCTCATCCAATATTTTGAATGGGTTTTTGGCTTTCTTAATTTTAGATTGGAATGGGTTACTATGTAGGGTATATTTTTGTGGAAGTTTAAGCGTTCTCATCCAAGTCTTTGAATGGGCTATTGGCTTTCTCAATTTTGGATTGGAATGGGATGCTTTTGTTTGAGTTTTTATTTGACGGTCTGATTTTGGGTGGTGAGTATGGAGCTTGCTTTTTGGTTTATTCAGGTGGCTCTTACAGTTGTTGTCTTGTTTTATGCTTCTGTGGATACTCAAATTTGTAATTAGGGTGTGGATCATGTTTATCCCACTCGTAAAAATACCCTTGAAACCAAAACCCACTCAAAGACATTAGGAATCCCAAGAACAAAACTCTAGGGGCCAAAATATAAATTAGAGAAAAACCATAAAAGGCAAACCTTCTGAAGGTCCTTTAACCGAACGGTTAAATGCCCCAACCGGGATTTAATCGATCGATCGTCCCCTTTATAATGATTACCAGGTCTTTTCTCATCCCTACACGTGTCCCTCCTATCACATCCACCCTACACGTGTCACTTGAGATGATCAATCGATCAAAGCCCAGGGATAACTGTCATACCCTATAAATAGAGGTCCCTACCAATCTTAAAAAATTCCCAAAACTAACATTAATTCAGTTTCCTAACCTTCTTCAATTTTGAGCACCCAAGATACTCAAGCTCATTCTGAAAAGTCTCGAAGAAGTCCATACTTTAGAAAAGTCGCTTTGCCTTCAAGCAAATCTTATACTTCTGCGGATTCACTTACCCCCGAACGAGGTTCGTGCTTCTAAACATTCGCCTTTAAGAAAAACAAGGGTAAACCTATATGCACATTATTCGAAATTCGACACTTCTAAATGAATCTTTGCCTGACTAAATGGAGCTCTGCTCAGCTCGGTCACCTTAATTGGGGACACTCCGTTGGAAAAAATTTGGTTCATGCTAAAGGGTAAAGATTCTTTGCAGGAATCTCGAGCCATAACACCCATTATATATATATATATATATATATATATATTGTGATAAACTATTCATATATGTTTATCTCATTTAGCTCGACCCCTATTTAGTGGGTAGGATATGCACTTTACAACGTTTTTAGTTTAAAGCTTGGTCTCTAACCCAACACCTGTCTTTATTAGACTGACATGCTCATAAATTAATACTTATCAAATGCCATAATGACTAAATACAAATAAGAAAACAGACTTTTCAAAACCGTTCTCAGGAAAATATTAGTGAGCCGAGTCAGCCCGAAACTTTGTAAAGCCAACAAAGTCTGTCGCTATGACGGCACCCCTAAATATGTCTTTTCGTATAAATGTCTATTAAACATTAACAATTGATTAACTTGGTATTTTATCATATTAATCTATTAATCCAACTAAAAGGAAATGTTATATTAAGGCATAGGGTCCATAAATAACATATTATTGTATACCTTATATTCTATCGCCTACACCTATAAATATGACTCGTTAGTTGGAACTATGTTGTCTTTAATCATAAGTCTCCTTGGGAACGTAGGCCCTATACCGAACTAAACTCGTGAAGCCTAGGACTTATAATACGTAACTCGACATATTATTTCTTCGGGATGCCTTCATCTCTAATCTAAATGATGCGACTAAATAAATGTGTCTCTAACGCACGTGATTATGGCTCAAGTGTAAGCCACTCGCTCAAGTAATAATTCGGTAAACCAGGTGTCAAACTCATGGGCTAGGGTGAATGCTAGTGATGACGGATAGGAATGATGAATGACTGTAAGTTTGACTAGGAGGAAGAAAAGGTAAGATGATTGTTTGTGATACTTTCCTATTAACTAATGCAAATTAATTAAGATTATAAACTAACTAAGCATGCGACACTACATAAGCAAGATTGTAAATTGTATGAGATATATAGGATATGAATACACTCTACTAGCCTCGCTGATCAGGAGTTGTCACTCCTTACCAGAGCATGCATTGTTGTCCGTACCCATTATGAAAATGGAGGTATGGAATTATTAGAAGTGTTAAACCAACTCCTAGAGTTTGGGCTGAAATTGCCCTCACAAATGATCATTGATTACGAGAGGTTCAGAATGCTATTCTTGGAAGCATGAAAATAGGCTCGAGAATCAGACCGTTGGGTAGTACCGATTGATGAAGTCAGCCTAGATGACGTCATCCAAATTATGGTAGAATTATTCAGGAAAACCAATGATATTTGCATTATGACCAAGTTACTTGATACTCTGAAGATACAAGGGCGCCTGGTCCCTTTACCTTCACATATCCCCATAGAATGGGAAGACCTGTATGAAGAAGCCATTGAAGTTGTGGAATGCATCGACTTTATATTGAAAGATAGAATTGCTGCCACCGAATGAGGTGAAGAATTCGAAGATTCGAATGAAGAACAAGCTTTCAAGAAGGCTAGCCCGGTAGTCGACATGTGTGGGATGATATCATTTGAAGAACTCCTCTGAGAAATAAACAAGGTGGAAGAACAACTCGAGATTTGATGAGGAAACATGATTCATGTTCTTCCCTTCTTTAGTAAATCACATGACTAGATCAGGGAGGCATTACCAGATCCAAAGCTCATTACTAGCAAATGATAAAGGGAAGGGAATTGAAAACCTTCCTATACCAGAGATAACCCTCGAGGAGAGCAAGATCCTCGATCAACTGAAGAAAACTCAAGATAACATCACTCTATGGGGGGTTTTCATATCTTCTCAGCTACACAGAAATGCTTTGATCAAGTTTCTCACTGGACCCATAGTTCCTTCCTCTACTACACCAGAAGAAGTGGTAAATTTGGTCGGACCCTTGACCTCTACCCGAATGCTATCCTTTTCCGAAGAAGAAATCCCCAGAATTGGGCCAAACCGCAATCATGCACTCAACATCTTCGTCGAAGTTATGGGGAAAATCGTACCACTCTCTCTTGTCGATAATGGATCCGCCTTGAATGTCTGCCCATTAAGAACCTTCAAATGCTTAGGACTGAAAGAAAGTGACCTCGCTCCAACTTCCGCTATTGTACATGCCTATGATAATACCCGTCGGGAGGTGATGGGATCCATAAAACTTATAATAGGGGTTGGCCCTATAAACCCTGTCGTTGAATTCTAGGTTATTGACATCCATTCTTATTTCAACCTGTTGCTCGAACGAACATGGCTCTACAGTATCAAGGGTGTGTCTTCCTCACTCCATCAGAAATTGAAGTTCTTTGCTAACGGACGAGTCATTACCATTTTGGGCGAAGATGATAATACCAAGGGTGCAAGTACCAGTAATCCAATCCTTGAGATATAGCAAGGGTCAAATGATATGCTCCTATCAGGATTTCGAGTTGAACAACCTCTAATCCTGGTAGGAGACAACTTCAAAGAAAGGGTTTGTCCAGAATACGACCCTCATGGAAATGTCAATGTGATTCAGATGTTAAAAAATATACACTTTATGCCCGGACTGGGTCTAGGACAAAGACAACAAGGGATACTTGATCCCATTGAACTGAAGAAAGCTTTCCCTCCTTATGGTTTGGGGTATCAATCATCAAAATAAGATCTCAAAATGATCCGCCAGTCTCGACCAAAGAGTAGATTAGACTGCATCCAGACTATCCCAGGTGACTCCTTGAATGGACGATTCATCAAAGAGGGTGAGGATTCCCCCTTTTATGGCTTTTCAGAACCATGGTATGGCCATACAGACAAGAAGGTGAAACCCAGAATGGAGATCTTTTTTCAAGACAGCTACTCATGGGCAGAAAGTTCCCAACACCATGTATAATCGTTCATCAAAGATACCGAAGAGACTGAGGAAAGTGACTCTGAGGACTTGTTCAACTTACAAACACTGGGGATGACACTCTGCATGGTTCACTCAAGAACTACATCACTGGATCCATCCCACATGATTAAAGCTGCTGATACACCTCTCCTCAACTGGCGTGTTGTGCCAGTTCGACATGTTGAAATCCCCCCTAATCCCAATGTTTACCATATTTCTTCTTATGTTGTCTATCCTTGCTCAAATGTAATCGAGTCCTCCTTTGATGAGATTTTCAATGTTGTTTTTCCTATCAATGAAATAAACGAAGATTTTGAGTATCTTGTTGTGCCTTACATTAACTGTTTAGATTCTAATCAAACTTTTGATGATGATGATTTTACAAATGAACAATTCTTAACTGATCTAAATAAGGTTAATAATAAACAACATAACCGTGTTCAAGTTAATGAAAAAAAGACTGTTGTTATTAACGTCGATTCTAGTAGCCAACTGCACGAGATTAGGATAGGGGCTACCATTGACAAGCATGAGTGGGCACAACTCGAAGAATTATTAAAGGAATTCGTGGATGTCTTCACATGGTCCTATGACGATATGTCCGACATTAATCCTGAAATTGCTCAACATGAGATCCCCACTCTTCCAGATTACAAGCCGATCAAACAAAGGTTGAGAAATCTCCGCACAAAATGGTCGCTCAAAGTCAAAGAAGAGGTGGTCAAACAGTTGAATGTAGGCTTCATGCGTGTGATCGAATATCCTACATGGATGGCCAACATAGTGCTTGTGCTGAAATTAGGAGGGAAGGTTCGGGTGTGTGTAGACTATCGAGATTTGAATAAAGCCTCTCCAAAAGATGATTATCCGCTACCCAATATCGACATGATCGTGGACAACACAACCAATCATGCGCTTAAGTCCTTCGTCGATGGGTTTGTCGGATACAACCAAAATAAAAATGTACCTAGACCACCAAGAAAAAACCGGATTCATCACCCCATGGGGAACCTTTTGCTACACTGCCATGCCATTTGGTCTCAAAAATGTTGGGGCTACCTACCAGAGGGCTTCCATAACCATCCTGCATGATCTGATTCACAAAGAATTTGAGGTCTATGTGGATGATATGATTATCAAATCCAAGACTAAAGAAGGTCATGTTCCCGCTCTCCTAAAGTCCTTCGAACGATTGCGACAGTATCAGATGAGACTCAATCCACATAAATGTGTATTCAGCATTACAAAGGGAAGAATCTTGGGATTCATGGTCAGTGAGAAAGGGATAAAAGAAGATCCTGCCAAGCTGAAAGACATACTTGAGATGCCACCTCCCTGAACGGAAAAACAAGTCCGAGGTTTCCTTGGGAAATTGCAATACATCAGCCGATTCATCATCCAATTAACCTCCATCTACGAACCCATTTTCAAACTACTCCGAAAGAATTAAACCAGGGTTTGGAACGAGGCCTGCTAAGAAGCCTTCGACCGAATCGAATAATACCTTACTCAACCTCCGGTACTCATGCCACTATAGCCTGGTCTTCCCTCGCTCTTATACCTAAATATAACTGACACTGCAGCTGGGGCTTTGCTAGCCCAATACCTTAAAGATTCCTGCAAAGAAAGAGCCATATATTACGCCAGTCACAAATTGGCCGAATACGAAGTCAACTACACTGCTTTGGAAAATGCATATGTCACGCTTGTCTAGGTCACCCAAAAGTTACGACACTACATGCTCTCCTTCCCCATCAAACTTGTATCTCGAATGGAGTCCATCAAATACCTACTTGAGAAACCTGTCTTATCTAGCAGAATAGCCCAGTGGTTGATGCTCCTAGCCGAGTTTGACATCATGTACGATACGTAGAAAGCCATAAAAGGAAGAGCCATCTCTGACTACCTAGCTGATTACCCCATGGATGAAGCTAATATCTGGATCTCCGAATTCCTAGATAAAAACATCCTCTGCACTGCCCAGGATAATCTCTAGTGGCAAATATTCTTTGACGGTGCTGCCAACAAAAAGGGATATGGTATTGGGACACTTATGATTGCCCCAGATGACTCCCACACTCCCATCTCCATCAAGTTGGATTTCCCTTGCACCAACAACATGATTGAATACGAGGCATGCACGATAGGCCTCAAGGTTGATCTTAAGAAAGGCATTCAATACCTAGATGTCTACGCGTATTCCGCCCTCATCATCGGTCAAGTGCTCAGGAAGTGGAAAGTCAAGGACGAGAAGCTCCAACCCTTCTATGCCTACTTAGAAGAACTAGCCTCCCAATTCTAAGACATCACCTTTCATTACCTACCTCGAGCAAACAATAACCTAGCCAATTCCCTTGCTACCTTAGCCTCTATGGTCTACATGCCTGAAGGAATAACAATGGCCCCTTTCCTAATTCAAAAGCAAGATAAACCTACCCACTTCTACAACATTGAGCTCATCACCGCAGAAGATCCCGAGCTAGCCAATTGCTGGTACTATGATATCTGGCACCTCCTTAAATATGGTAGGTATCCCAAGGGTTCCAACAAGAAAGATTGAGCAACCCTCCGAAGACTGGATGCCCAGTACATCATCTATCATAAAGCACTATTTAAGAGAAAGTTTGATGGAACCCATCTACACCACATCGCAGGGGCTGACATTGAAGAGGTAATGTAAAAAATCCACAGCGGGGAATGCGGACCCCAGATGAACGGTCACATGCTTGCCAAGAAGATCATCTAACAAGGCTACTACTAGACCACCATGACCCATGATTGCACCGCATATGTTCGGAGATGCCTTAAATGCCAACAGTTCTCTAACCTTCTGCATCTGCCTCCGCTTGAATTATATAACATGACTTCTCCCTGTCCGTTCTCCACTTAGGGCATCAACATCATAGGGAAGGTTACACCCAAGGATTTCAACGGACATGAGTTTATCCTAGTTTCCACTGATTACTTCACCAAATGCGTCGAAGTTTAGTCATACGCAGTGCCGAACGCCAAGAAAGTAGCCAAATTTATCAATAAAAACATCATCTACCGATATGGGTCCCGCACAAGCTAGTATCAGACAATGGGTTGCATTTCGAGGCAGAAGTCACAGAAGTGTTCAACGAGTATGGGATCCAGAGACACAAATCTTCTCCCTATCAACCTCAAACCAATGGTACTGTCGAAGATTCCAACAAGAACCTCAAAGCCATCATCAGTAAGATGATCGAAAGCTATCGAGATTGGGTCGATCGAATTCCTTACGCCCTCTGGGGCTAACGGACCTCAATTCGAACCTCTACTAGGGCTACCCCTTACTCACTTATCTATGGCATAGAAGCAGTCCTACCTCTTTTTTCTTTTTTCTTTTCTTTTTTTTTTAGAAAAGAGGGACTGAACCCCCTAGATATTATTAAATGAGGAGAAAAAGCCTCTCCCAAGTGGCAACTAAGCAAGCTTTGATACAAGAGAGATAATGGAAACTTAAAAAAAGCAATAAATGTGGGGCTTTATAATAGTCCCATTACAAGATATAAGATAGATCATTTGAAAGAAGATCTAATGTAGAAACATCCCATCTTGTCCAGTTTGTAAGCTCCCCGAGTTATTTTTGGAAGGTCTAAGAAGTTGCTGAAGATTGAAGTTGAATGAATATTTACCCCATAATTAGCAAGGCTATCTGTAACCATATTTGATTCCCTGAAGCAGTGAACTAATGAAATTTTGGTATTGATGAGATTCACATTGATTTCTTCCACACATTTAAGAAGATTCCAAGGCGATTTCCAGTTTCGATTTATCAGATTCACCACATAAGAGGAGTCTGATTCAATCACTACTTCCTCAAAGTTGTATTCCAAGAAAAGTTTTGACCCAATCCAGAGACTTTTGATTTCCACAAATGAATTAGAAGCATATCCCTCAGGCTGAGCATAGGCAAATATGATGTCTCCTTTGTGATTTCTTAAAATGCCACCAATTCCACTTCTTCCAGGATTTCCTTTAGAGGCCCCATCAATGTTTAATTTGAAACTGTGAGGGGAGGAAGAGATAAATTTGATAGGGATAGACAATTTAATAGAGTGTTTGATGTTGAGATAGAAAGTAGATTGAATCCCAATATCAAAGCAAGATATACTACGTCTAAATTGAATCCCTTTGTAAATACTAGAAATCAAATTAATGGACTGAGAAATAAGACTTTTTCATCAAATGAATAATTATCAAAAAAAGCTTTATTTCTGCATTTCCATATCTCCCAGCACACAATAATGGGAATGCATTTACCAAGAAATTTGGAATAATCCTTTGGGCAACTTTTGATCCACCAACTTAAGAGCATAGAGGGAATACTGGTTGAGCTCATATCAATACCCATGAGGCTAGAGAAAAACTTCCAAACTGGAGTGATACTTAGGCATTGAAGTAATAAATGATCTATTGTTTCAACATTGTTCTTGCAAAGGCAACATCTGGAACATAATTTTATACCAATGCCTTGAATAATATCATCTAGAGGAATGATTTTGTTAATAATTTTCCACATATTAATAGAGCATTTTTTAGGAATATTATTATCCCAAATAATGCTATAAACATTGGAAGAAGGATGATTATCAAGGCAAGAGACATAGGCAGAAGAAAATGTGAATTCACCTGAAGTTTCAGAAGTCTAGAGCCATTTCCCATCAATACATTGCATTTGAAGAAGGCAGGTGTCTTTTACCCTCATTAAGCTTTTCCAGGTATGAGAACCATTTGAATAATGGTCATCGTGTCTCATATATTTATTAAACATGTACATGGCCTAGAGAGAATTTTTAGTGTTTAGCTTCCAAAACAATTTCACGAAAGAAGCTTTAGATATATGATTGAAATTGGGAAGGTCAAGGCCTCCCGCAGTATTGCTTTTGCAAAGGACCTCCCAATTCTTCCATTGGTGTTTCCAACCAATATCTGCAGAACCTCCCTAGAAGAATTATTAAGAATAACATAAACTTTAATAATAGGGGATAGAAGAATTTATTAAGAAGAATTTATTAATGAAGATAAAAGATAAGAGGGGATAGAAGAAAGAACATGCTTGAGTAGAACAAGTCTTACACCACTTGAAAGAGGTTTAGATTGCCATCCAGCTATTTTTGACCTCAATTAAATAATAAGACTGTCATAAAATTTAATTGTATTCCTACCTTTAAATAAAGGACACCCCAAGTATTTAAGGGAAAACTCCTTGTGGTTAAGGCCAGAGATATAAGCAATTTTTTATTTCAATTGAGGTTTACTTTTAGAATCCACATTAAAGGTACTTTTGGAAGTATTCACTTTCTGACCAAATAAATTGCAATAATGTTGGATGCAGTCACCTATTTTCTCGAGAGACCTCTTGTCACCTCTGCAAAAAACAATAAGATCATTTGCAAACGCTAGATGAGATATCAACAGACTTCCACTAGGAAGATAGTAAGGATTGACTACTGCATATGACATTAAGTTGTTCAGATCTCTACTCAAATACTCAGCTGCAATAATGAATAGACTTAGGGACAATGGATCCCCTTGTCTAAGGCCTCTGGAAGATTTAAAGTAGCCACACTAACCACCATTGATGACTAAAGAAAACCAGTTGTTGGAAATTCTCCTTCAAATATAATCAATCCATTTTCACCGAAACCAAAAGCATGAAGAACTTGGATTAAAAAACCCAGTGGATCGTGTCATAAGCCTTCTCCATATCCAACTTAAAAATGACATTTCTGTAATACCCCGTACTTTTGGCTATATTTATTTTTGGGATTAATTAATTAAATGCGTATTAATTGGAAATTAATCCGGGTAAAATACTAACGAGATGCGAGTTGGTATTTGATTATGTGCATATATAATTATATATGAATTTGGAATTTTGAAATTTGTCGTGAGATTGATATACGGCATTTTAGAAATTTTGTTGGGACGCGTGTGACCGCCGCGTCATGGTGTATTATTTTAATTATAAAAGTGATTTTTATTTCTATTTATCCTTATGGTCATTTTGAGTGCGCCAACGCCTCCGGAAGGGTCGAGATAGTCAGAAAACACTAGCCGGGGGTGTAGTTTGGATTCCGGGGTATTTTTAGGCCATACCGGCATCATAAAGGGTATTTTGGTAATTTTACATTTTGAGGAATTAAAAGTGACGAAAATTGGGAGTTTTAATCTGATGTGGATTTAACCCACTAAACCCACTAACCAACCCATATTAACCCATTAAGCTACGGAGGCTATCATTAGGTTTACAACTTTCCCAAAGAAAACCCTAGCCACCATAAGCCACCATTGGAGAAGAAGCTTGGAGAGAGAAGAAATTCTGCAGAAAAGCTTCATTAAACCTACACCAAACCCAGAGACAATCAAGGCAAGTGTTTTAATTATATTTAAATTCGTAGAATGTTCCTTCCATGTTAGAAAATTGAAGAATATCAATTGTTCTTGAAAGATAATGAAAACCCATGTATTTTGAAGCTTAGAACTTGAAATCTTGAGGAGAATTGCATGTAGAATGATAGGTAGATGATTATTCTCATGATATTTGTGATTGGAAGAAATTAAAACGGATTTATATTGGATTAATTCATGACTCAAAAAGTTAGGGTTCATGTTCTTGATAATTGGGGAAAAAGTTTAGAGATTTGTAAATTTGGTTGATGTTAGGATGGATTAATCCTTCAAAACGTGTTAGGATGTGATTATAATATGTTTAGGATTGTTTAGAGACCTTAAAACGATTGTTGGGACTTAGTTTAGAAGAGATTTGAGGAGTAAGAATGGTGAAAAAATGAGATTAGACAAATCTGGGACGAATCTGGTAGGTCGTTAGAACCCCTGCCCAGGTCGTTCGAACGAACTCGTTCAAACGAGCTTCTAACGAATTGACCAGTCGTTCTAACAAAAGGGAGCCTCGTTCGATAACTTCGTTCGAACAAGATCTCGTTAGAAGGTACAGTTCGTTCGAACGAACTGGATCTCGTTCGAACAGCCTCGTTCGAACGAGACTTCTAACGAGTTGACAGAGGAATCTCGTTCGAACAGTCTCGTTCGAACGAGACTTCTAACGAGTTGACAGTCTGGGCCTTTTTGGACTGTTTTGATTTTTGGAGTCCCGTAAACTTGTTCGAGGATATAGGTAACATTCCGATGATGATGTAATTATAGAATTGGGACTTTTGGGTATTTATGAGAAGGAAATTATATACGAGGGTTAAATTAATTGGACGGTTTGGGTTGAGACGTGAGTGCCTACTACGACGTGAGAATAAATTATGGCGCGTATGATTATAAACCGAAATAGTATAAATGGTGATGATTATAAGTTGGTACGAGAATGAGATATGTACTACGATTAAACTACGGGATTACTAAGATGTGTGTTTACTTAGTATTGGTATATGAATTGTGTGTATGACATACCTACCATACTTGCTATCACGGGAGGTTTGCGTTCGCTTAGGGCCCTCTAATCCTTGTGTTTCCCAGATTTAGACTGGTTACCTTGATGAACATAGGTCATAGAAAGACTTATTGGGATATTAATAAGTCCGCTGATCGTGGGAGCGTAGGTATGTGCGTGACCTATGTGATGTGACTGTGTTCGCCTCCATTGTTTGTGATGTTGTTATCTGTGAACTATTCCTGAGAGATTCGGAATATGTAATCCTTATGTACGTGATGTACCGGGATGGATAGCAGAGTATGTGTGCACCGCAGCTTAGTTCTCGGGGTGCTTGTATTGTATATTTATGATGTGAATAATATACACTTAATTAATGGGAACCTTCATGTTAATGTTGTGAATATAATTACGGTATTGTTTCGAGAAAAATAACGAGTTAGCTGATAGTGAAATATATTGCATATTGAGCATCTGAGTTTACGTTAATCCCTAATTAATTACGAGTATTAATATGTTAATAGAACCGAGTAATAAGGGTAGGACCTATGACATTCTAGCTAGATATGATGGCACTTAGCTAGTGGTTTGTATCTTTATAGATGGGTACTAACGTTAGGAGTGCACAGTTAGACGAGAGGTGAGAATATCATGTGAGTGCACGTCCTAACATGTACTTTGCATTTAATGTTTTAAATGTTTTTAAAGCACTTGCAGGTTTTTAAAATATAACTCCACATTCGGGCTCTGACCCGTTTGCTTTTCAAATCTATTTTTCTTTGTAAAACCATTTTAGGTGCCCAGCCACAAGGACACCATGCATAGGATACTCATTCAGGTGACGAGCTGTAGCTGTTTGTGGAAGCTACAGGGATTTGCTTGTAGACGCTTCTATCACTTGGATTCCAGATTTATCATCTATCAGTTGTAGGGCATGTTTCCCATTTCTATTAGAGTTACATTTCCATTTCAGTTTTCAGACTTTGGCATGTACTGTTTTAGTTTTCGGTTTACTTATTTCAGTTGTGGGATTTGTAGTGAGGAGTTTTTCCTCCAGATTTTATATACGTTATGTGATGGTTATTCTATTTACTTCATTATGGTGAATGGTGTTATTATCCTTATTACACTTGTTGCATGTTAATCAGACTTTAATTAAAATTTGGCACTTACTTTTTAAATACTAGGTGGTTAGTAATCTTAAAAATGTTTTCGACAGTGATGCAATTAACTGGACCAACTTGGCATTTTGAATTAATTTAATAAAGGAGTAGCTACCCGGTATTTAATTAGTCGGGGTGTCACAATTTCCACCATGAAATATTTTCCCAAGATTATGCACCATCTCTTTGGCAAGCAGCACATTATCTTGAATAGCCATTCCCTTTAGGAATCCACTCTGATTTTGAGATATAAGCATTGGGAGAACTTTAGCCAGCCTTGTGGATAATATTTTTGTATTGATTTTGAATGAGAAGTTGAAAAGACTAATGGGATTTAGATCACCATAAGTTTTTGGGGATTTGACCTTGGGAATGAGCACCACAGAAGTGCTAGTCCAGCTATGAGGAGGTACATTACCTGCAAAAAAGGGGTTAATAGAAAGAACTAAGTCAGTTTTAATCAAATTCTAGCAGACCTTGTAGAAGTAGCCCCCAAATCCATCAGGACCAGGAGCAGAGTCTTCATTTAGGTCATTGATAGCTGCTAGAATCTCCTCTTCATTGGTTAAATCTTCCAAATTTTCATTAAATTCAGAAGTTATGATGGTAGGTATGGTATCACTGACATCAGAAAAAGGAATGAACATGTCTGCCATGAGCTGGTTTTCATAAAATTTGACAATGTGAGCCTTGATTTCTTCAAAGTCTTCTAAAATATTATCCTCTTCATCACTAATTGACCGAATCAAGAGTTTATGATTTTTGGCCCCGACACTATTATGAAAGAACTTGGTATTGGAATCACCAGCTTTAAGCCATTTAGTAAAGGATTTATGTCTCCAATAGACCTCTTCATTTGCACAAGCCCTCTTTAACTCAACTCTACATTTATTCAGGGATTCTCTATTAGTTTCACTACAGTCCATTTTGAAATTGAGCTCTAACTGGAGGGTTTTATCTTCTAAATCTTTGATTGTTTGAAAAACATCCTTGAAGATATCCTTGTTCCATGTTTTGATAACCTCTTCAAGTCTTTTAAGCTTCAAGAAAAATCGAATCATTCTCATAGCATCAATGTTTTCATTCCAAGAATTCTTAACTAACTCTTGGAATTGGTTATGATTACACCGCATGTGTTGAAATTTGAATGGCTTAGGCAGGCTGGAAGATTGAGATTGTACATTAAGAAGAAGAGGAGCATGATCTAAAGTGGATCTGTTCAGATGATGTATTTTAGAAAAAGGAAACAAATTAATGAAATTCTGGCTAGCAAGGCATCTGTCCAGTCTAGCCATGATGATATCCTCCTCTTTTCTATTGTTCCACCATGTAAATCTAGTACCATTATAACCCAAGTCAGTTAGGCCACAGTCCTCTATAGATTAGATAAAGCTTTCAACAGCTACATGATCGATATCATTTCCTTTAAGTTTTTCATGCTGAGCTGAAACAACATTGAAATCTCCAATAATCAATTAGGGGAAGTTTTGGAAATTATAAGAAATGTCTAACATTTGATCCCATAACTCCAATCTTTATTCTTTAGAAAATTTAGCATACACAATAGTAAATACTATGCTATGCTGCTCCTTAAGGTGACTTATTTTAACTGTTAGATGTTGAGGATTGACAATCAAGCACTGAACACTTACATTAAATCCCCATAATAACCAAATCTTGCCATTAACATTGTAACAGCAGCCTTTAAAACCCCATTTCATCATATAGCTGTTGATTTTTGGCTGATCCACCTTTGGTTCAAGAAGAGCAATAAATGGCATTTTATGAATCTTGCATAATAGCTTCAGTCTTCGATTTGATGTTTTTTTTGCAGCCCCTCAAACATTCCAAACCATAAAATTGATCATTGAGATTTAGAAGATGAAGAGTGGTTGTTACCTTTGTTTGATGGCCTGGCGATTCTTCTGAACATAGGGTTATGACTCCTACCTTGCAACTGCTTACTAGAGGCCTGACCTGCTACATCCATAGACATTTTATCAGCATTCTGCAACACAAAAATCATCAGTTTGCAAGAAATACCCTCGTTACGCATCATGCTTGAAAGCAAGGTCAGTGAGGAAGACTGGCATCAAATCCACCTCGACGAGCTATCACTCCAGGACAAAAAGAGGCTAAGGCGTTATACCACATACAAAGATACCATCGCCAAATAACCCGTTCATTCAATAAGAGAGTCAGTACCACGGTGTTCGAGAGGGGGATTTAGCCCTTAAAGAAATAATAGAACCCATCTGGGACCCCAGAGGAAAATTCAAGCCCAATTGGAGCAGCCCATACATTGTCAAGAAGATCTTGTCCGGCGGTGCCTCCATACTCACCTATCTAGATGAAGAAGAGAGGGATCATCCAGTCAACCTCGACCGTCTCAAGAAATTCTACCCCTAGTCCAAAATCTCAGCGCGCTACGATGGTTCTCATCTCCCTTCTATTCTAAAAAATATCTCTTCATTTCCCTCAACCCAGAACTACGTGGGCCTAATCCTCTGTAAAAACCATTTTCAAGCAAATTGATTTTTTTTTCAAAACCCCAGAGGTACGTAGGCAGCTCACACATTTTACATGAGTACGACCCCTTCTTTTTCACAAAAACTATTGTTTTCTTATCTTCGAGAATGACAGTTGACTTTAACATATACTTGAACAAAAGGATTATGCATGCCTTAGCGATCAGTATAGATAATTCAAAACACAAAATTCATCAAAACGCACAGCTGGATGATCAAAAACTTATTTATTTCAATAATAAGAAATTACAGTGCAATTACATATAAAAGGAACAGATGACTCCCTTCCCCCCTACCTTCCTAAAAAGCCAAATAAACTTACAAATTTATTCCCCATTACAAAATAAACTCTCCAAGATTCCTATCCAGAGCTACCAGAGGAGCCTGCTCCATCATCATCATCTACATCCTGGGGTCCCCATGCTTCCCCTGCCTGAATAGAGTGGCGCAGATGCTCCATGGACCGATAAGATCGAACCAGCTTCGAAAAAGCTACCACACCTCCCTCCATGGTATCAAATAAGGCAAGCCACTTTTGTCCAGTACACTTCCAACATCTTGCTGACCACTCTCCTCCACAACCACTTCATATAATCCCTACGGATGTGCCAAACTCTCCCTGCAGACTGAGAGGGACGGGTCGACAAACGCTGACTCTCCCATAAAGAGCTAAGATGCATGCACAGACGCTCTGTCAAATATTCTACCAGAAAGAAGTTTAGTGTTCGAGGTGGCACGATCTACTCCCAGCCAAATTGGCACAGAAGCCGCCAATGGAAATCGAATGAGGTCTGTCTGAGACCAACCGGCTGAACGTACGAATATTCTCCCAGCTCCAGAATAGGCAGCAGCTATCCCCATCAAGGCACTGACCAGTACAGATTTAGAGCCCCCGCTCCATAAACCAGTTCTCCCAGCTCTCAATATACAAGCTAACACTGATGAAATGACACGAGAAGAAGTTGGGTACAGCCGATAAAGGATATTCTGGAGGAGTCACCAGACGAAACCTTTCAGACAACCACATGAACAGCATCACGAGGCTACCCCTCAGAAAGTCATAACGACCTTCTCTCCAGGTATCCAGGACATTTAAAGTCTCTGCCAGTATCACCGCCGCAGGATTACGACGATAGGACATCCATGAAGTTACGACTGCAAATTATGGATCCACCAGGAGTTCCCCAATCACTAACAGCAATTTTGAAACCAATCCCATAACAACGGCTCCGGCGTATCTAGCATCGCCAACCTCCTACAAATGCACGGATTGTAACACCTCGAAAAGGGAGATCATTCTTCCAGCAACTAGTGGTCTAGCCGCCGAAGGCAAAATACGAAGAAGTCCATCCAATAAATCCCTAGGAGAACAGGAAAATTCAGGTAAAGCTGCAGCAATGCTGGGATTTATCCCTAGCATGGAAGAAAACTCTTAGTAGGTAGGACAAACCTCATCCAACCCAAAGCGGAATACATGGTCTTCGGGGTACCAAAATTATACCGGCGCCATCAGCATGTTCCACTCAATGGGTCGATTGTGCCATAAAGAGACTCGACGAATGTTTAAAGCATCGTAGTCGAAATTATAAGAGCACATTGCTTCCAGGGCTTCGAGGTAGTTAGCAAACTAAATGCTACCAGGGAGAGCCATCTTGCAAGATTAAGATATAGTAAGCGAGTGAGAATGTGGGAACGTAAAAGTGTGAAGGTGTGATGAAAATACTCGACCCTTACCCCTTCTTTATACTTACAAACCCTCACAAAAGAGGGATTTTCGATCGGCAACCCCCTATTTTTGGAAATTTTCTTTTTTTCTCTTTTGTCAAAATTTGAAACGCATTTAAAATAAATTGATATTCTCAACAGAATTTAAAAAATCCCTCGTATAATTTCTCACCTTTAAAACTTTCCTTTAAAATCCCAAAAATATCTCGTTTTATGGTCTCAACAGCAAAGTAAAAAGCACATGGGCATGCATTTAATCATCATTAATAGAAGATAATAAAAAAACCATTGCATTGCATATATATGTTTTTCTGTGTTACATCAAATTTTTCAAAAAATAAAGAAAAGCAGCGGGACACAGCCTGAACCCACATTCTCTCTCTCTCTCTCCTAAGAGCTTCACCCCTGCGACGCGCTCTCTTTCCCTGGTGGTGAGATGATGCACCACCGCTACCTAAACCAGACTCCTCCCTGGATGAGGCTGACGACACAAGTAAGAAGGAACAGGAACTGTGTCCCAAATATGGAAAGTCGCTAAGGATATCCAGTCCCTAATATCCCTCAGCCAATTGGTCGATACCTAGATTTGCTGCTAGAAAGGACGAATTCAGTATCAAAGAAGAAAAGAAATCAAAAAGAAAGAAAAGAGAGGAATAGAAAGGTATACCGCAGGACGAAGGACCTCCTCTATCAAGCCCAACTCCTTCGAATCCATCGCATGAGGATGGTTCAGCATAGGCACCATCCTTCCATCAGCCCTTCGGATGTTATACAAAGGAGTATGCAACCACACGAAGGGAACATCCAAAGTCGTCGATGCCACAGATGTCGACAGACCACCACTGCTGTTGGAGGACTCCACTAGCTGACTCGAACTTGTAGCTGGAAAAAGCAAGGCATAATCAATAATGGGAACCATCATCCAGCTCATCACAAAGTCCATGTAATCATACGGTGCAGCCGTATCAGTGTATAATAGGTAAGACTCATCGATCATCGTCGCGATCCTCGCATCCTCCTGCAGCAGTCGCTCCACATCATAGACATAGGAGGCCGCGCAGGTGACACCATCACCTCCTCCTCAGTGATCTATGGAACCATCCTCTCCCCGAGATACCAAGAGTGGCCAAAATCATGCGCTAGTAAGCGCCACAGCTGTGCGTTCACCCCAATCAACCTCATATCCTGAATAACAATCCCCCAAGGGTAAAAGGTCACCTAAAAATCCCAAGAAAGTATAAGCTAATACAAAATCAGAGAACAAAAGGTCTTAGACTGAAGAAGAAAGAAATATTACCCCGTCATTGGTCAGGCCATTCAAGACCTGACGCACCACCTCTAGAGAGAGAGACCTCCTCGACTGCCAATTAGCCTTGCGCCATCGATGCAACCAGTAAAAATCCCCAAAAGTCTCATCCTTCAAAGTAATCAGCTAGGTATTACACCCAATCACCTCATAGAACCATGTCTGCCAAAGACAAAAGTTTTCACAATTAAAAAGAGACGCATAAGGGAAATGCGAATGCATCAAAGGAAAATGCACAAAATTAAAGAATACCTCAAGAAGATGCATGGCTCCAGTGAAAGACTGTCGGTAGCACCGACTGAATGAATCCAAGGAAAAATAAAGGGTTGCCAAAGTCAGGCTCCCTCAATCATAGAGAGGGATGTTCGAAAACATCCTAAGGTATGGTAAAAACCATAAGTGGACAACTTCGCCGCTCGACGCCACTAAAAATCCCCCCAACACCAGCAAAATGAACAACCGGTCCATCTACCTCACCTGCAGCCCATCCTCCACATTGATCACTCTGCCCAATAAAATGTCCTTTAGTAGCAACAGACGAATGGAGTCTCCAGACACTATCCTCCCCGCATCATCGAGCGTCGGCCGCACCGCCTCCGATCTCACCCACAAGGAGAGATCCACCACTATTTGCTCCCCATCACAATCCAGCCCCAGCAGCTGCTGCACATCTATGGGAGTCATAGTAATCTCCCCGAAACAAAAATGAAAGGTGTGGGTAGTGTCCCACCACCTCTCCCCCAGAGCGCATAAGACTGCCATCGAACGAGGCATCTCATCTAGTACAAAAGCCAACCTCCCAAAGTCTGCTGAGGATACCACCCAACGCACCACAGGTGGAAGATTCTCCCAGACATCCTTAAGCCCCGTCGTCCCACGGGCACGCATGTTCTTTAGAGAAACATCAGACTGCCAAAAGAGAAAATCCTTATCAAAATCAAAGAAAAGAGAAAAACACAAGAAAAAAGAATGTCGAAAGTCATTTTACGTACATAACCACCAGGGTTCATCACCCTGGAAGAGCAATGATGTGACGGCTCCTGCAGCAAGGTCCTCTCATTCGCAACCGGATCGAACGCATCAAAGGAGTTCTCTCTCCCCAAAGCAAGAGGTGCCATGTCCCTCCACTCCACGTTTGTCCAGTCATCAATAACTAACCATTCCCGATGAACTGCAGTGCTCACAAAAGCGGCCATTTTTTAAATCACGAAATGCTAGAACGATTCACAGAGGAAAATCACAGAAAGAGATAAGGTAAGAAGCTGTGAAAAATGAGGGGAATTCGCCCCTTTATGTAGGATGCCAAGGGTCATGCCGATCGGCATTTACCCCCATCTATCGATTGGCACTGCCCCTTTACCTTCCCAAGGCAGTCCAAAAGACCGTGCCATTGCCGAATAGCACCCTCTACACCATGACGATCGGCACCACCCTTAAAATTTTGTATAAAAATTCCCCAAAAATATCAAGAGACCCTAAAAAATCCTCAGAAAATTCCACGACAATGTCCCCAGAGGAAATTTCACACTCCCTCAAGCGGAATCACTATTTCCCTAGCGAAACTCTCAAAAGCCAAGCGAATCTCTCCACGGCGATGTCCCTAGAGGACCTCCAAAATATCTAAAACTGCAGGATCATATCCTATTTCCCAAAGGTCTCAAATCTCCCCAAGAAATACGTCCAAACCCTAGACCACCTAATCACCTCCCTGGCATCAGATTGGCTATTCCCCAGGTACTGTCTTCAAAAAACAAAAGGATTTTCCCAGCAATCGGCTCTCTAGCTCAAATTAAAATCACGAGGTAATTTTCCCAGCAAAGTTCCCCAATAACTTCTCACCTAAAGCCCGCATAATTGTCTTCGATCCGCAGAATTGGTCATCTCACCTTAAGCCCGCAGAATTGGCTTCGACCCGCAGAATTTGTCATCTCATCCTAAAGCCTACAGAATTGGCTTCGACCCGAAGAATTGGTCATCTCACCTTAAGCCCACAGAATTTTCTTTGACCCCCATAATTGGTCATCTCACCTTAAGCCCACAGAATTGGTTTCGACCTGCAGAATTGGTCATCTCACCTTAAGCCGCCAGAATTGGCTTCGACCCATAGAATTGGTCATTTCACCTTAAGCCCATAGAATTGGCTTCGACCCATAGAATTGGTTATCTCACCTAAAGCCCATAGAATTGGCTTCGACCCGCAGAATTGGTCATCTCACCTTAAGCCCGTAGAATTGGCCATTTCACCATAAGCCCGCAGAATTGGTCATCTCAACTGAAGCCCGCATAATTAGCTTCGACCCGCAGAATCGGTCACCCTCATCTTCAAGCCCGCAGAATTGGCTTCGACCCTCAGAATTGGTCATCACAACCTAAACCCTCAGAATTGTCTTCGACCAACAGAATTGGTCACCCCTATCATTGCTTTGGTCATCACTTCGTTTAAGACCATCTCCAGCATGTTTCTTCAAGCCCTCATAATTGGCTTTGACTCGCATAATTGATCACCCTCAACTTCAAGCCCTCAGAATTGGATACGACTCGCATAATTGGTCACCCTCATCTTCAAGCCCTCATAATTGGATTTGACCCATAGAATCGGTCATCCTCATCCTTAGGTCCTCAGAATTGACCTTGACCCTCGGGTCATACTCTCCCAAAGGCATCATGCGGTGTCTATTCGATGGCTATCATTTGTTCCAAACTCACCCATCGAGGGTCTCTGTAGACACACAATTATAATACCACCTAACTTCTCCTACGGTCCCTAGCACCTCCCTTCATCATTTCAAACCCAAGTCATACCCCGGGTACTGACCTAGAGGTCATCGGAAGCTCCCACGCTCCGTTTGACCAAAATTCAAATCTTCAGCTCGACTGAGACTAAATAAATCTTCAAAGGGTACTGAAACCCCTTTCCAATGGTCCATCCCATGAGTGATTTCGACTTACCATGTGGACGAATGACCCATTTTCAATTAAAACCTAATTTAATGGCCATCGGGCGCTCCCAGGCTCCGTTTGACCAAAGTCAACTATTTAGCTCGATCGAGACTAAATGAATCTTCGAAGGTCACTGAAACCCCTTTCCAACGGTCCACCTCATGTGTGATTCTGACTTACCATGCGGATGAACGATCCATTTGCGTTCGAAGTTTTCCCTTCCAAAGGACCGACGAGCGCTTCTAAGCCACATTTGACCCAAAGTCAACTCCCAAACCCAGGAACAGTCCAAGGACTTTCGAAGGTCTCTGAATTAATTTTTCAATAGTTCTCCCCATGCATAATTCAGATCAATGATTTGCGCTCAGCGAGCGATTTTTCGAAGGGGCTTGAAAGAGACAGCCAAACAGCAGGTCCCAGACCGTGACTATCGGCAGCGTGCCTAAACACACCTTTCGATTGGCAGGACCAGGTCTATACCGATCGACAATGACCTGGGCCTATAAAAATGAGGGCTTGACCTCATTGCAAAGGGAGCCCAGATCTGAAATACATCACTCTCAGGGAATCCAGAAAACCCCTCTCGAAGTCAGCATGATTTCCACATCCAAATCCCTTTCCAACCTTCACTTTTCATCACCTTTTTCATCAAACTTAGTGAATTAAGTACCCTCCACCATCATCCAAATGCAAGGGCTTCTCTCCAACATTCAAGATCAAGCTCAAGATCTTCAAGAAGGTCCAATTTTCTCAATTCTCTCCTTAAATCCTCATAAATTCGCATTAACTTGTTTTATTATTTAGCACTTTTTTCTCTCATCTCACATATCCTAATATACTTTTTATTTAGTATTATTTCACATCTCTTATTTTCATATAAATAAAAACTCAAAAAAAAAGAGGATTTGCACATAAATTCCAAACGGGAATTCTCACACTTTTCTCACAACTAAAACACTTTTTTACACACACACACACACATACAAGATAAGTCCCCGATTTGATTTATGGAATAAATCCCACCCCTCGTTCTGCATACGAACTACGTGTACTTTGATGCCTCTATAGGCTACGTAGGTGTCTCGGGGTAAAACCCGAGACTCAAGTCCTTTTTCTACTCTTTTCCCATTTTTCTATATTCTTTAAGCTTAATTATCTCAAATTCTATGTATTTACATATATATATTTGTTCTCACTGGCACATTATTCCACATGCATTATCATTCCCCTATAATGATCGATGCTAGGATAATCCAAGGTTCTAAAAAATGCGGGGCGTGATCGAGGCGTGGAGGCCAAGCCTTAAGCTTTAGAAGCCTTGGCGGGCCTTAAGCGTAAAAAGCCGTGAAAAGGCGTTTAGGCCTTCTTAATATATTTAAATATTTTTTACCATAACAAGGCTATTAAAATACTAAAATTGTACCTATCATAAAAATATGTCTGAATATATGGAAATTAAAATACTATTTGATTATTTTGGATGAGATAATTGTTCGGTTTGTAAAAGAATTCTTTAAAAGGTGATATCGTTTCACTAAAGAATTGTTATTTTTAGAAAAAAGTGCGCCTTAAGGGTTTTATCGAGAATAAGGCATAAAAAGTTAAGGCGGGGTGTTTCTTCCAAGCCTCAAGCCTAGGCGTGCCTAGATGGGTTTTTTAGAACAGTGGGATAATCACATAAATCCTATTTTCTAATATTACTTTTAGGAACATTCCTATGGACGACTCACTTTATTTCTTCCATGATACAAGTCAATGATTCATATCTCCACTACGTATACACATGCACACATATAAAGGGGAAATAAAGGAAAATATGAACAACCATGAGAGACCGTAAGGGCGGAATGGGTGCCTAACACCTTCTCATTTCGTAATTTATCCTCCAGTGGCAGTGGTGGGGCAATATGTGAATCAGGATTCATCATTGTGTGTGGTTTCCCATAATTGAAACCGAAATGGTTCCGCCATAAAGGGTTATAGGAATTCTCGTGAGGGGCATTAAAATTACCCTTAAAATCTCCTACCTCTTCCACTTGCTCTTGAAAAATCACTTTGTAGGCGGGTATTGTCGGACATTCCTTCGTTGGATGTCCTACCTTACAAATCAAACACACCTCCTCTATCAATGCTCGAGTGGAGTCTAATGCTTCTCTTCCTCTCAATTCGACTGCGTCTTCCAATCTCTTTATAAGTTGGTTAATTTGAAGATTCAACTCAGCTTCTTTTTCCAAATGATAAAGTCTGTACATAAAAGGAGTTGTGTACATTTGTCGAGCTCGGGATTGGGAGTTTAGAATGGATGTGTCCCACACTTAAGTAGTCTTGACAACATACTTAAGGCGATCCTCGGCATCGTACACGTCTGACCCTAAAAATTCCCTAGAGCACATGCTTTCAACGAGTTGTTTATAACTTAAGCTTAGCCCGTGATGGAAAAAGGAGATGAGTCTCCATATCTAGAACCTATGGTGTGGGAACATATTAAGTAACTCGTTAAAATGCTCCCGACATCTATCGAAGGGCTCATTATCTTATTCTTTAAACGTTTGAATTTGTGCTTTATGGAATTGGTTCGATGTTAGGGAAATAATTTCAGTAGAAACTTAGCTTGTATATCTCTCCACGTTTCGATCGAGTTCGGTGCCAAAGACCATAGTCAAGTCATGTCTTTATCCTTCAAAGAGAAGGGAAAGACTTTGAGGCGAATGATGTATTGAGTGCACGTTTGATCGTTAAAATTTTTGCATGCCTCTTCGAACTCGTGGATGTGGACGTATGGTTTTTTCGACTCCATACCATGAAATGTGGGAAGAATCTGAATCATCCCATTGCAAAAGCAAAATTACCCTGCATTATACGGGAATATAATGCATTCTAGAGCGACAGTTCACTCGAGATATAAGAGGTCTCTTATAGGGTGATACGACATCTCACCCTCACCCGTACCATACTAGCATTGTCAGACATCGCACTCTCTTTTAATGACTCAATATCCTCACCCGACACCCTAGAAGTGGACTTGTGATGGAGTTGGGCGGAGTGGGAGGTGGAACCCAAAACTATGCAATATGAGGAATGTGTGGGCTATCGAGATTGTACTCTACTATAGGATTTTCGTGAATTCTAACAAGAGTGGAGTGAGGAGTTGGTGTAGGATTTTGATGTAAAGACTTGAGAGATTCTATATTTTTGTCTTTCTATTTTTCTGATTTTTTTTAATTGTTGATTTTATGATTTTCTTTTTGCTTTTTAAGAATTGAGAACGTATGTGCTTGCGTTCAAATTAGCAAATTACATATTAAACCCTTTTAACCCAAACAAACCCTAAACATGCAACAGTATGTGATTGAATAAGATGATAATCTAAGCAAGAACATTCAAACACAAGCAATTGAGGAAAAATCCCCTAAGGGGGCAAAACCATTTATTTTCATTATAATATTGTAGGCTATGCAATTTCGGATTACAATGAAAATACAAGTGACTAAGAATTACCCTCAGGTATCGGATTCTGTTGTCGTGGCTGGAACTATCCCTTTCCAGTAGGGCTGCAATGGAGAAGAGAACGGCTTCTCCCCAAGGGTGTGAATAGCAAGAATGCGTTCCTGGGTTGCAAAGTGATTCACAAAGGATTGGCAATTTGTGTGAATCAAATACCTAGAGTCTAGATGCTCAATAGGTGAAGACTTAGGTCTTTCTGTACTCTGAAAATCGTGTGTTGTAGTCTTTGAAAACCACTTCCCGTAGTGGGTTTAAATAAGAAGTCTCGGGCCTTAAAAATCTGAACACGATCTGTTGAAGTTTATCCCAGGCGGACCGGTCCGGGTCTGAGGCGGATCGGTCCTTTTATTCTGGGTCGGATCAATCCGTTGATGATCGGATCGGTTCGCTTCCAGGCTTCATCAGTTTGCTTGCGGTCCGGGGTATACTGGCCTTCTGAAAAACTAGCGGATCAGTTCGGGTCTTTAGGCGGACCGGTCCGGTTAGCCGGATCGGTTCATTTATTTCAGTGGATTGGTCCGGCTGTCAGACTATGATTCCTCTTCTTCTTTTGATATTCGGATCCGTTGAATCTTGAATCTTGAATTTCTTCAAGGGTGTAATGGCGTGCGACATAATACATTGATAATGGACAAAAATGTCCTTACAAATCTCCCCCTATGTCTATGCCGGTACATACATAAAAACAAATATCCAATTATCAAACAACTAAAAATTCCTATACAAATCTACCCTTCCATGAACCCAAAACTGAAAAGATACAATTAAATAAGCCTATAGCGTTTGGTCTTCAATTCTTTAGGAATATTAACACTTTTCTCATCAGGGTGTGCAATCCATGTAGTACCTACACACATGAGACAAAGCAAAATACCAAGTGACATATCGAGTTTGAAATGAGATAAACATATATACCAATTTATGAGCAAACTCAAACTTTCAAATCTCCCCCATAATAAGATAATTCATTCTCCCCCTTTTTATGATGTCGCCATAATAGACAAATGAGAGAAATTAATCCAATAAGCAAGTGCGGGGTGTCACTAGGATAAAATCACACCATGAATGAACACAAAGCAACTAAGACGATGATAGCGTAAATGAAGTGGTGTGATTAAATTCGATAGGAAAATCAATGCATACAAACATGACATATGTGCACGGTGAATATTGGATATTCCTAGCGACTGAACTCAAATGCTTCCTTTGGTGTAAAATAATGACAATATAAGATATTGACTCAATCAAATCAACAAATCAAAACTCAAAGTGATTTTCACACCAATAACGTCCAAAATGATTTTATGTTTTTTCAGGACTTTCAAGGAAGTGCAAACCCGCTTAAAGATTCTCCAACCAAATTCCCTCATATATAATTTTGAATAGAGGCATTCTAAATTCTCAAACTTTGGAGAATTGATGGTGAAACCTAAGTGTCCCATATTTGGCATGAATAGCTTTTTATTGCCTTTAAATTTTTCGGGCTCTTTTAACCTCTTTGGACCTCGGATATTAAAATTCCTCCATTTTTTAGGTCCTTTTTAACAGTGGCTTTTGCGCAAAGGATAGATGATTACCTTTCGCAGCCCCTCCCCGTTATACAAAAACACACAGTCTCACAAAAAAAAACGGTTTTTACATGCATTCCAATCTTGTCAAGTTTTATCGCATATTGTACACTGTATAGACAGAATTGAGATGGAAACACTCAAGCCAACATGTGATACGACAAGTGCAATAATAAAATATAGCCGTGCATGTGTGCAATAAAGGATATAGGAGTCAAACATGTAGGAAGATATCACTAATTACATCTCAAAGACTCCAACCAGTGTAAAGCACATAAATGAAATGATGTAGCCTCTCAAATCTCTATCAAACAGTCACATGGATAAATGAAATGAAGTTGTGACTTGGCTACCTTAAATACTCATCCATAAAAGAAGCATAAAAATAAAAACCTTTTTGTGCTTTTCTAAAAAAATTTCTTAAAGGAAAATATTTTTGTATTTTTCAAAAGAAATATAAACAGCAAAAAGAATAAATAAAAGTTGTACAACTAAGCAGTGGTACATATAAAATAGACTAGCAATAGGAAGCATATGATATGAACATGAGAAAGCATCATATTCTAGACATAGACCAACCTCTCAGTCAACTGTACAAATTCCCAAAGACTTCCTAAGATTCT
Organism: Sambucus nigra; assembly: GCA_949130495.1. Lineage (NCBI taxonomy): Eukaryota > Viridiplantae > Streptophyta > Magnoliopsida > Dipsacales > Adoxaceae > Sambucus > Sambucus nigra. Next base: position 444,170,630 of record OX422211.1, read on the forward strand.
CAAATCTAAGGGCATCTAAAGGTTTCGTGAAAATGTCTGCTAACTGACGGTCTGTAGTAACAAAACTCAGGGATACAGTGTTCTCCTCAACTAACTGACGAATAAAGTGCTCACGTATCCTGATGTGTTTTGTGCGCGAATGCTGGACGGGATTACGGGATATGTGTATCGCGCTCGTCTTATCACAAGAAATGATCATGGTGTCTTGTGAAATCCCATAACCCTCCAACATTTGCTTCATCCACAAGAGTTGTGTGCAATAACTCCCGGCGGCTATGTACTCAGCCTCCGCAGTGGACAAAGAGATGGAATTTCTCTTCTTGCTCAGCCAGGAGACAAGAGAAGAACCAAAATAGAAACAGCCACCAGAAGTGCTCCTACAACCATCTACATCCCCAGCCCAATCGGTATCCGAATAGGCAGAAAAATGGTCATCGGTATCAAAGGAATACCAAATACCGTATGATAGAGTCCCACTCACGTATTTAATAATACGTTTTAGAGAAAGTAAATGTGACTCTTTCAGGGATGCCTGATATCGCGCACAGACTCCAACACTAAAGGCGATGTCGGGACGACTGGCAATCAAGTAGAGAAGACTACCTATCATACTCCAATATAAGGTTTGCTCTATGTCCTTGCCTGAAGTGTCCTTACTAAGCTTGGTAGTGGTACTCATAGGTGTACGTGCATGCTTAGCGGAGTCTAAACCAAATTTCTTCACTAGGTCTCTAGCATACTTGGATTGGGAGATGAACATCCCATCCTCTAGTTGACGAATCTGGAGACCAAGAAAGAATGTAAGCTCACCAACCATGCTCATTTCAAACTCACTTTTCATTTCCTCCTCAAAGTGATGAGCATGCTGGGAGCATGTGCATCCAAAGACTATGTCGTCCACATAGACCTGGGCAACCAAAATAGCACCATCATCTCTCCTGACGAACAACGTCATATCTACTCCCCCTCTCTTAAAGCCACGAGCTAAGAGATAGGAAGTAAGCCTCTCGTACCAAGTACGGGGTGCTTTCTTCAAACCATACAAGGATTTTCTAAGATATTAGACGTGCTTTGGGTGCTGAGGGTCTTCAAACCCTTTTGGTTATTCCACATAAACTTCCTCCTGTAGAATGCCATTCAAAAAGGCACTCTTGACATCCATCTGATATACCTTGAAGCGCAGATGACATGCGATGGCGAGCAGAATACGGACGGACTCAAGCCTCGCAACAGGAGCAAATGTCTCCCCAAAGTCTACACCATCTATATGTGTGTAGCCTTGAGGGACCAACCTAGCCCTATTTCTGATTATGGTACCATTTTCATCCATTTTGTTCTTGAAAATCCACCGGGTACCTATCACATTAGTCTCACTAGGCCGGGAGACAAGTTCCCAGACATTATTCTTTTTAAACTGAAGCAACTCATCCTGTATAGCAGATATCCAATGTTCATCCTTGAGTGCTTCTTTATGGTTCTTGGGCTCGACTTTGGACGTGTAGCAAAGATGGCTAACAACGTTCTCTAGCTGAGCACGAGTCTTGACCCCTAGAGTGGGAGCGCTAACAATGGCATACGGGTCATGACCCTTGCGAACCCAAGCAGGTGTGTCCCCTAACACAGGAGTAGGGTCCACAGAGTGTGAGAGAGGAACAGGTAAATCACTGTCAGAACAATCCTCATCCTCACACTGAAGGTTAGGATCAATAACCGTCGAAGGTTAGTCATCTTGCACGGTGACGTTTATTGATTCCATAACCTTACAGCTCTTCAGGTTAAAAACCCGGTACGCTCTGCTAGTCGATGAATATCCTAGAAATATTCCCTCGTCGCTCCGAGAGTCGAACTTTCCTAATTTCTCTCTATCCCGTAGGATGTAGCATTTACTCCCAAAAACACGGAAATATGATAGGTTGGGCTTCTTGTCAGTCCACAACTCGTAAGGAGTCTGAAGTGTGTGTGGACGCAAATACACCCTATTCACCGTGTGGCATGCAGTAGACACTGCCTCTGCCCAAAATCTCCTAGAAATTTTACGACCTAGAAGCATTGATCTAGCCATCTCTTGGATTGTTCTATTATTTCTCTCAACAATCCCATTTTGCTGAGGAGTTCTCACAGCAGAAAACTCATGTTTGATCCCGAGGCTATCACAGTAAAGGTCTACCTTTGCTTCTGTGAATTCAGTGCCATTGTCACTACGCATCCTGTTAATAGTGACACCGTGTTGATTTTGCAGGACACGGCACTTGGTCGTTAAAAATTCTACAGCATCGGATTTCTCTCTCAGAAAACCTACAATGGAGTACCTGGAGAAATCATCTACCATCACGAGAATGTACCTCTTACAACCTAGACTCTCAGTACGAGTGGGACCCATAAGATCCATGTGAATCAATTCAAGAACACGAGAGGTGGTAATGGAATGTAACTTCCTATGAGGACTACGAATTTGTTTTCCCAACTGACAGGGTCCACAAACGATTGAAGTTGAATTTCTAAGAGATGGTAAGCCACGTACTAGGTCCTTTTTAGCTAAATGATTAAGATCTTTGACGTTCACGTGACCTAGACGTTGGTGCCACAGATCCATAGAAGTGATCGTGGCGCTGTTGCAGACAAGTGAGGATGTGGGCTCAGTCCCATAGCAATTATCCTCAGTCCTCACCCCTTGCACTAATAGTTTACCGGCTTGATTATAGACTTTACAAGTATCCCGGTCAAACTTTACTTCAAAATCAGCGTCGCACAGCTAGCTAATGCTGAAAAGGTTTGCTTTCAAACCTTTGACGTACAAAACCTCTTCTAGCTTAGGAAATCCAGGTAACTCGACAGTACCACGTCCTACAATGCTAGACTTTCTCCCATCTCCAAAGGTGACTCTTCCATCCTGATAGTCCTCAAGAGTCGTAAAAAATGAGGCATCACCTGTCATGTGTCTGGAGCACCCACTATCAAAATACCACTGTGAGGTATTATGTGCTTTGAGAGCAACATGAACAACAAAGGCCTTCTTATCTTTCTTAGGCACCCATGCAGAGATGACCTTTTGTTTGCCTTTGTTGTTGTTGGTTTTAGCTGGAATGTGAGAAGCATTCACTAACGGCAAAGACATCCATCGGAATTCTTCCATTAAACTCTGGAACGTGGCAGCTAAGAACTCAACTCGCTCTCTCAGACTACAAAACTCATCAGTATGACGTGGTAGAGCAATAGTACGTCGTGTCCGACCCATGCTATAGCAAGACTCCCTAAGGTGGCCTTTTCTTTGGCAATAAGTACAAAAGAGTACAGTCAAAGGCGGACCTTGGTTTGCCTTTCTTGGTCGAACTCTCCTTCGAGGTTTTTGACGATGGCCATAGGGATTCGTAGTAAACTCAGGAACTGGTCCAGGTGCAATTTGGGATGTGGAGGCACAATCATAACCAATTCCTTGCTGATCACCAAAACCTAACGCGGGGCCGAGGAGCATCTTTCCCATCTTCCCAGATCTGTCCTCGATTTGAACCTTGACTTCTCGTGCTTTCTCAAGATCATGAGTCAGCTGGGAAACAAGGGCTTCAAGTTTCTTTCGAGTCTCCACGGAGGAATGGAGCTCACTTGTAAGACTAGCCACTTTTTTAGTCAACTCCCCTCTTTCTTTCTCAGAAACACTCTCTCTCTCTCTCTAAACACACTATCTTTCTCATCACAGGCAGATTCTCTCTCTCTCAGGGCGGTGAAGGTGGAGGACTCTCTTTCTCTCGCCTTTCTTAAATCTTCCTCTAGGCCGGTGATCTTAAGAACTAGCGCTTTGTTACATTTTTTAGTTTTAAATGACTCAGAATATAACTCAGCGTAGGCGCGTTGAATATCACTCTCACTCTCACTTGAGTCATCCTCCCCTTCACTCACATCAATCTCACTATCGAGGTGTCCCTGTGAAGCATCATCTTCATCATCGTGAAGAGAACTAGGAGTGCTCACTTGACTGGCCATGAATGCGGTGAAGTTACACTCATGCGGTGACTCATCTCCTGAATCCACCATCTCGACCTCACTGTCGTCACTAAGGGTAGCATTAAGGACAGCTTTCCCTTTCTCTCTATTCAGACGATTGGCACATTCAAAGGCTCTATGACCCCTACCATCGCACTCAAAGCATCACTCACTTTCTTTCTTAGGATGTTTTTTGGAGTCTTTTTCATTTTTCTTTTCAAACTTATTTTTCTCAAATTTCTTTTTATCTTTAAAATTGCTATTTTTCTTAAATTTGAGAATCCTCTTGAAATTTTTTGCAAAAAGAGCTAAATCATCTAGGTCAAAATCACACTCAGAATCTGACGTGTCAGTCTCTTTCTTTCTAGACGACTCTACCCTTTTTCTAGCCAACCCCTCACTCCTTCTCTCTTGGGCTTTAAGTTATCTTTAGATTTAGCAGTTTTAGGGAACATATCAATTTCATAAGTTTGCAAATCTCCTACAAGTTCTTCCAAATTTAGCGTATTTAAATTACCCATAGAATTTAGCACATTGACTTTAGGGATAGAACGCTTAGGTAAAGAACGAAGAATCTTTTTAACAACTCTAGCATTAGGGATATGTTCACCAAGATTAAAGCTAGTATTCACAATATCAGAAAGTCTTGCATAAAATTCATCAAAGCATTCAGATTCATGCATGGTGATGGTTTCAAATTGAATTGTTAAATTTTGCAACTTAGATTCCTTCACAGCATTAGTTCCTTCATGGGTGAGTTGTAAAACATCCCATGCCTCTTTTGACGTGGAGCACGTCATTATACGTTTGAACTCATCAGGTGTGACAGACCCAGAAATAGCACTTAAACCCTTAGAATTAAAAGATGCCCATTTAAATTCTTCATCAGTCCAAGAAGTGTTAGGTTTCAAATTGATCACATTATCAACAGTCACGGAGGGAGGAGTCCACCCTCTTTCAACTAAGATCCAGACACGTTCATCAATGGCTTTTAAAGCCGACCTCATTCGGGCTTTCCAATAAGCATAATTTGTCCCGTCAAAAACAGGCATTTTATTATATAACTTCTCCATTTGAACACGCACTTTTTCAAAAATCAATTTTTTCAGAAAATTGATATCTTAGAAAAATTTTGCGGAAAATAGGAATACGCGATAGATTAGCGTAACCTGCTCTGATACCAATTTGAGAACGTATGTGCTTGCGTTCAAATTAGAAAATTATATATTAAACCCTTTTAACCCAAACAAACCCTAAACATGCAACAGTATGTGATTGAATAAGATGATAATCTAAGCAAGAACATTCAAACACAAGCAATTGAGGAAAAATCCCCCAAAGGGGCAAAACCATTTATTTTCATTATAATATTGTAGGCTATACAATTTCGGATTACAATGAAAATACAAGTGACTAGGAATTACCCTCAGGTATCGGATTCTGTCGTCGTGGCTGGAACTATCCCTTTCCAGTAGGGCTGCAATGGAGAAGAGAACGGCTTCTCCCCAAGGGTGTGAACAGCAAGAATGCGTTCTTGGGTTGCAAAGTGATTCACAAAGGATTGGAAATTTGTGTGAATCAAATACCTAGAGTCTAGATGCTAAATAGGTGAAGACTTAGGGCTTTATGTACTCTGAAAATCGTGTGTTGTAGTCTTTGAAAACCACTTCCCGTAGTGGGTTTAAATAAGAAGTCTCGGTCCTTAAAAATCTGAACACGATCTGAACACGATCTGTTGAAGTTTATCCCAGGCGGACCGGTCCGGGTCTGAGGCGGATCGATCCGATTGACCGGATCGGTCCGTTGATGATCGGATCGGTTCGCTTCCAGGCTTCATCAGTTCGCTTGCGGTTCGGGGTATACTGGCCTTCTGACAAACTAGTGAATCGGTCCGGGTCTTTAGGCGGACCGGTCCGGTTAGCCGGATCGGTTCTTTTATTTCAGCGGATCGGTCCGGCTGTCAGACTATGATTCCTCTTCTTCTTTTGATATTCGGATCCGTTGAATCTTGAATCTTGAATTTCTTCAACGGTGTAACGGCGTGCGACATAATACATTGATAATGGATAAAAATGTCCTTACAAGAATTAGAGTTCAATTTTGGATTAACTTGACCTAACCTAAATGTCTACCTACTCCCCGGAAACGACGCCACAAACTTGATACTACTAAATAAATGTGTCTCTAATGCGTATGATTATGACTCAATTGTGAGCCGGTCGCTCAAGTAATATTTTGATAAACATGGTGTCGAATTGAAGGACTAGGACTAATGCTTGTGATGATGAATAAGAATGGCGAATGACCTTAAGTTTTACTCGGAGGAAAAAAAGAAAAAATGATTGTTTGTGAGACTTTCCTATCAACTAATGCAAATTGATTAAGATTATAAACTAACTAAGTATGCGAGACTAAAAAACAAGATTGTAAATTGTATGATAAAGATTGTATTGGGATACAATCTTCCTCCCCTTGGTGAATGCACGAGATATAAAACATATCAAGGATTAAATTTTTAATTGAAAAGAAGCCTTTAATTCCTTTCAAGAATCATATATATTGGGGAATTAACCCACATGATACATAATCAAGATCAAAACCTAGGTACGTAATAAATTTATCAATATGCGCGCCACATGCTTAAGCACACTGGTTACCTTGGGCAAACGGAGTTAAAAGTCCTACGACGATAGTTCTAACAAAATATTATGTTTCTAATTAATCATTTACAACGGGATTATATTCCAAATCCATACAAAAAACCTCGGGTTGGGATTATGTATCCCAATCCTAAGAGAACTTAGTGGAATAAGGTGATGTACCAAGTAAACAGAGTTCTAACGTTGCACGTAATCAAAATTATGATGAAATTATATCGAAACATGAATGAAGTGCTTAAAATCCCAGAAAATAAACAAAACATGTAAAGAGGAAGAAGATTCAACAATAAAGTAGATAAGACAAACTTTATACATTAAATCTTGAGAATCAATCCACAAATGTGCAATCTTATTGTAGGAATTGAAAGTTATGGTTCTTTCCTCCTCTCCTTTCTAATGCTAGGTTAAAAACTGATAAAACTATATCTAATATCAAACTATAAGTTCCTATGGTCATTTTTTCAAGAGTCCCACTTTCACATGACTCTAAAATAGAATCAGTATAAAGGAATAATCCGCAAGTCATGTACTCCGAACTGGTTCGCTTTCAAACCGGTTTGGGGTGCAGTTTGGCTCAACTTGCCGCCTCAACTTGTATTTTCTCTTCTTTCTTCTGGATTTCGTTTTCATTTTCAAATTCACATAAGTTCTCCTCCGTAGCTCGTATTGAGGCGTCGTTTCTTCCAGTATTCTTGTTATTTCTCATTCTATAATTTTTTGGTTGGCTCTACCACCAAACTATGGATGAAAAATTATGAAAATGTCCTTCAACTCCCCTTTCCTTGGTTTCTTTCAGTGTTTCGGTTTCTCTCCCGCACTAACTTGTATAAAATACATGTGAAACATATGAGAGATACCCAAAACACGAAATACTTGCTAAAAATATAGTAGCATAAATATGAGATAAATCTAGTCTATTTACAATGCATGGGATCATAAAAGAACCAAAATTAAGGGAATAAATATGAAATTTTTATTCCTTATCACCAAACACCCCTATTTATAATGTAACCCTATTTATTAGACCTGCATTGGCTTTGATCCTAAGTCTCCTTGAGTAGGTAGGCTATATACCTAACTAAACTCGTGAAGCCCAAGCCTTATAATACGTCTCTCGGAGTATTATTTATTAGGGGTGTCTCCATCTTTAATCCAAACTCCCCTATCTATAATCTAAACCTATTTGTTGGAACTACGTTGGATTTGATCCAAAGTCTCCTCGTGTATGTAAGCTCTATACAAAACTAAACTCATGAATCCCAAGCCTTATAATATGTCTCGCAATATATTGTTTCATAGGGATGCCTCTATCTTTAATCCAAAAACCCCTATCTATAATCCAACCTCGTTAGTTAGAACTACGTTGGCTTTGATCCCAAGTCTCCTTAGATACTTAGGCTCTATACCGAGCCAAACTCTTGAAGCCCAAGCCTCATAATACGTCTCTCAGCGCATTATTTCTTAAGGAATTCAAACGCCCTTCTCCTTCTGGTTCACTCTGACCCCAAGGTGTGGTGTTTTACCTATTTTTTTAACTATAAAACATTACATTTTTTACACAACTCCCTTTCTATAACTCAAAACTGGTTCGAAGGTTCAACAACACTTGGATTAAGTGATCGCCATATATGTGATGGATGTTCTTATTGTCAACTCCAGTCCAACCCCATTCTAAACCTCCACTGAAGATACCCTATGTCCTATAAATAGCTTATCCCCCTATAATGCCAAGATCCACACTTGCACCACATCACATTGGGACACATGAACAATCGAACTATGTAGCTTTTGATATCGTGTCTATACGAGAACGTAGACATAATGTCGAGTCCTTCTCGTGAACACAAGCCTCGATACTATGTATAATTATATATTATTCCCACAGATATGCATCCATCTCCCTTCTCTAATCCATTATCTCTTTTAACCTAAATAAGACATCAAACAATATCAAAGTCACAACCTCTCATGCACTTCCATACAAACATACAAACATGTATACATACTATACATAATCGAACTACATAGACTTTGATCTAGTGGCTATATGAGTATATAGGTGAAATACCGAGTCCTTTTCGGGTGTATAAGCCTCGAAAATATGTTTCTTGATATACTGTCCCCATGGAGATATATCCATCTCTCACTTATATTATCATTCTCTAACTCAAAACTAGATATCGAACAATCTCAAAGTCACGATCTCTCATGCGCTACCAACATGAAAACACGTATACACTAATATAAATCGAACTACATATGCTTTTATCTTATTGCTACACGTGTACGTAAGATCAACACCGATTCCTTGGCATGTGCATAAGCCTCGATAATATATTTCTTAATACGCTATCACAACATAGATGCATCCATCTCTCTTGATACCTTTCTATCTTTCCTCAAACCTTTAACGAAATATCAAACTATCTCAAGTCGATCTTTCTCGCACATTTGCATACATATTGACGACTACTCGTCACCTTAGTCGAGCCTTTTTAACACTTACATACGTACGAATGTCCACCCATTATACAAGCATGGATTTATATACAAGTACCCTTATGTACATGCATCGATTACGTGACGTTCATGTGCCTCTCACTGATACCATCTTCCTACCAAAACACTTATCTACGTTTTAAGGGATCTTGAAACTAAGGTCTCTAAACATGTTTTATAATAAAATAAAATGTAATAAATTAATGTTAAGAGTGATAATAAGAATTTATCAAGGAAGCATAAAGAACAAGTAGGGTGTCTAACACCTTTCCCACTCATAACCTGATTCCTGAACCCCATAATAAGAATCTCAAGAAAATCCCATACTTAAACATTCCTTATAATTATCCCTCAAGTGTTAATCCGAACCATTTGTTTGTTTTTTTATAAAACAAGTTGGCGACTCTGAATAACCTACAAACCACCTTATCCCACAAAAACCACACTTAGGCCCTAAGCCTTAAAACCAGGGGCGTGTAGCAAAACTAGATATGGTGTAAAATAACTTCAAGGATATGGTGTCAAAACTAGATATGCTCCGTTGAATCTTAATTCACATGTTGACCTGCCTCCATCCCCTCCTCAATTTCAGCAAGCACCACCTCCAGGCCCATACATTACCCCACTGCAAAGATTTCTTGAGGATAATTCGAATCAATTCATCCAATCCCAAAAGGAAACCATTGCTAGATTTGAGCGCATATTCACCGACATAAATATGAATGTCTCTAGGTTGTAATCATCTTTAAGTATCCAAGAGAAGGGTAAGTGTTTGGCCCAAGGCCAAAGACCTCCTCAAGGTCAAACTACTGTAATCTCTATTTCTAATGAAAATCAAGAGCAATGTTGCGTGATAACCACTCTACATAGTGGGAGAATTGTTGATTTATCACCTTTCCTGCACGACACACCTAAAGGCAAGGATTTTTCGCTCGGCACAAAAGAGGCCAAAGATGCCTCCTTAAACGAGAGTGATAATGAGAACACTAGTGAGACCGAAGTCGTAGTGGACCCCCACAGCCATGCCGTTTTCCCAACGGTTATCATCTCACGCCACAGAGTCTTCTTGTGAAGATGTGTTAGACGTTATTTAGCAAGTAAAGATTAATTTACCTTTTCTCGACATCATAAAGCAAATTCCAACGTCTGTTAAGTTTCTTAAGGACTTACTTACGGTGAAAAGAAAGCTAAAGGTAAAGAAAAATATGTTCCTAGCACAGAATGTCACCTCAATACTATCAAGTGACCTTCCACCCAAATTCAAAGATCTGGGTACACCCACTATTTCGTGCATCACGGGGGGAAATCGAATTGAGAGAGCGCTAATAGATTTAAAGGCGAGTGTCAACATTCTGCCCTACTCCATCTATAAGAAATTAGGTTTGAGGGACCTTAAAGCCCACAAACATGACTCTCCAACTCACAGATAGTTCCGTAAAGGTACCTCGGGGAATCATTGAGTACGTGATTGTCCAAATTAACACATGCTACTTCTCAATGGATTTTGTCGTTTGGGATAAGGATCCCTTAGTTGTACTGAGTAATCATGTCCCTATCATTTTAGGCCGCCCAGTCTTAGCTACGTCTAATGCCTTGATCAACACTCAAAATGGGCGCATGCAACTTATGTTCAGGAATTGAACTTCGAAAAAAATATCTTCAATATCACCAATCCCGATGGTGAGGAGTGCGAATCACGAGAAATGGATCTTATGGAAGAGAAGGTACACGAACATGAGAGGTCCCACACGCGAGAGCCACTAAGGGTATGCCTTATTTCATCAAGTGAGAGTGGTAGTTTTGACGATGAGCGAAAGATGGGGGGGGGGGGTGTAGTGACCGCGATTGAGAGCAAGAGAGAGTGGTTAGAGGAGAGAAAAATTACAGAGTTAGAGATCGAGCAAGTAAGAGAGGATGTAGGCATTACTCGTGAGAGAGAGTTAGGGGACGTGAGCATGGAAGATTTTGAAAAATAATTTGGGCATGTGGATGAGAGCCTGATTGTCGAAGTCCAACCTTTATTGGACTCGTTTAGTTACTTGGATGAGAGCGAATGGAAAGATACAATAGATTAATTCCTTCGTAATGACCATCCCTCAAATTCGCAGAAGTCTTCATAAGAGAGTGAAAGAGAATGTTTGAAACACACTCGAGAGAGCGAATTAGGAGATATAACTCTTGAAGACTTTGAAAAAGAATTTGGGACTGTGGAAGAGAACCTTATTATTGAAGTCCAATCCCTATTGGACTCTTGTAGTCACTTAGAAGAAAGAGAATGGAAAGATAAAATAGATGAATTCCTTTTTTGTGACCATCCACCCATACCACTTGAAGTCCTGGAGGCGATTGAGGAGAAAAGTTGTGTTTCGTTCGACTTAGAGCCCGACCCATGCGTTCAAAAAACTGAAAGAAACCTCGGTGTTCCCATCGAGTCGAAGCACGTAGGTCACGCTTTGAGTAAGCATCACGAGGATCCCTTTTCAATTAGTCACGACGAGTATCTCGGCCTTACCTTTATCTATGGGGGAGGTCCCAACTTATTCCGATTATTGGTTTACGATATGAAGACGGGAGAGACGAGGAAAGCATTGGACCCCATTTATGGGGTCCGGTGAGTCTGTGGAGAGATAAGAGGTCGTCGCACCCCCGAAGCGTATGAGGTGCTTTTTTTTGTATTATTGAATCATTTGTTAGTATCATTTAGTGTCTTTTTTCATTTTAAATATTTACTTGTTTTATTTGTCATACTTGTTGTTTGCTCTTCATTGGATTTTTAGTCCTTATGATTGAGAGCAATGCAAAAGTCTAAGTTGGGGGGGGGGGGGGGGGTGACAAATGTGTATTTCTAAAACTTCACAAAATTTCTAAATGCCCCAAAAAAATTGAAAAAATCCAGAAAAACAAAAAAATAGTTTTCTTTAAAATAAATAAATATTGGAATTTAAAAACTTCAAAAATGTCACAAATTCTTTTTAGTCTCAAGTTGTAAATATCAAATACACTAAGCCAAAATTGACCAAAGATGGAAATTGAACGAAAATTGACGACTTAACGAATAAGTGTGGAGATTAACTAATCCGGTGAGATTTTGAGCCTATCGTTTTTTCTGAGTTTTTAAATCAATCCGAGTTAATGGTTAACTCAAAGCTCATTTCAGGGTTCAAAAAGCCATTGATGATCTATATTTCTTTGTTTTGATTGGTTATGGGAAACGAGTGAGATATTATCTTGAATAAAGCGCGCTAAAATATCTCTGAACTTAATTAATTTCAAGACACATATAGTAATGTAACTAGTAATTTGGACAATGAAGTAGGCCATCGTTTGTCACCCAAAAATATTGGCCAGAAAAAGTAATGAAAATTTCATCCATTTTACAACCCCAATTTGTAACGAATAAAATTTTTACCTTTCTTGACAACCCGAAAAACCCAATTGGCTCGGAATTGTGAAAAGTGAAAAATAAGAAATAAACTCCAAAAAATGAGTAAAAAGGGGCAAGAAAAATTGAAAATGCTCAAAAAAATAGCAAGAAAAGAAAAGTGTGAAAAAGAGAAAAATGAGCAATAGCCCGGAAAAAGCACTAATGGGCATCACAAGAAAATTTTCCAATTCCAAAAATATCCAACCATCTCCTTTGACCCATTATACCTTATAACCCGAACAAGTCCTGACCGAGTTCAAATTGTGAAACAGATTACCATGTGGGGAGCTAAGGCATTAGAGATAATAAAAGAGATTGAAATGGTGTGACTAAGAGATGATATTTTCCATTTTCCCTATGACCGTATTCCGATGAAGAGATCATTTCACTAAATAAATTCAGTCTTTTCAAAATTGTGTGCGTGATCTCGTGTCCATCATATTTACTCTTTTTATCACGCATACCAAGAGAATAAGCCACATTTTCGAGGGATTCATTTGTGAGTGTATCCGTGAGATTTTGAAATCAAAGCGAATTTTTGGGAAGTAACACAATGATCAATCGGTGGAAATTAGCGATTTGAGTTTCGGCTTCACAAACACACACGCTATGACTTGAGACTTGCGAATATGATTTTAAGGTGACCATGTTTGAGGAGTTTAAATTGTACAATTTTTAAGTGTTTTTGAACTTTCTTTAAGTCTAGGAAAACGAACTTTGTGGGTATATTCTCTGCAAACCCTAACGAGATACAACTCATCCTACTAGGGTGACTTAGGGGCTTAAAGGCGTGTTGCATGTGCTAATTTCAATCTCTTGCTCGCGAAAGAGGTTTTCTATCCAATTTAGTGTTTTGTTATGAGTTTGACCATGTTGTGATTATTTTACAATGCTCGGGATGATCAAAGTTTTAAGTTAGAGGGGTTTGATTAGGCATAAAGTCTTCGTATTTATCCTCATAATTTTCTATCCTTTATCGCTCCGTGAAGTGTAAATTGAGTGGATTTACTCATATCATTAACATTTCATAAAAATTATGCTGAGTTTCGTATATTTCTCATCATTTTTTACAGGTATTTGATGCATACAAAGAAAGAATAAACCAGAAGAAAGAATGAAAGTAAAAGAAAAATTGTCAAATGGGCAAAAGAGTAATTTGTATCAATAATTTAGAAGAGAGGCCCGAAGAGAAATTTAAAATTTCAAGTCTACAAACACCTGGGAAGAAACGGCATCCAAATCCGAATCACGGATCAAAAGTTACAAGACTTCAAAGTTGAGAGAAAATCAAGAAGAGGAAAAAAGTTCCCTGTAAAGATGAAACCGAAGCGAAGAGGGTGAAAAATAAATCGATCATGTCCTTGGAAAACTTTCTGCAAAAGATAAAAAAAGATGGAACCGAACTAAAGCTGAAAAAAATGAACCGAACTGGTTCTGGAAAATCCTTCTGTTAGAGGCGAACCGAACCGAACCGAATCCCTTGAACAGGATCGGTTCGGTTGTCGAAATTTGGATTTATCCACTTGTAAAATTAGAGTCCTGCATGGTTGAAACTCTTCTAAGTTCGTAGGTTATTTATTCTAACATTTTTGAAGACATTAGGAGAGCTTCTTTTTACGTATTTTTAGAGAAAGGAAGTGCAAGAGAACCCTAAAAGCTCAGTAATACAAATTGTTGATTCTCAATTAAGATTTCTATAGTAAAGTTGATTTCTTTCTCTATTCTATTGTTTGATTTCGTTAGTTCATGAAAGCTTAGTTTATTTAAAATAAATATTGAATCATTTTACTCATGTAGTTGTAATACCACAATTATTTCAGTCACATGCATCGTAGAAACCATTGCTTTCACTAGTTGCACCATGCTAGGCTAGATTTCCAGGGGTTGGGATGCATGATCACAACCTGATGTGGTTTACATGTGTGTAAAATTAGTTCCCTGAATTAAATAAATGATCGAATTGTGTTGCGTGGTGATCACAACCATCGTAGGACTTTTGATCTCATTTGCCCTAGGTAATCGGGATGCTTAAGAGTGCGACACGAGTGTAGCTATAACGACACCGCTTTATTCTTACTTTTGATTATATATGATTCGTGTTTTAACCTCATATATAAAATGCTTAAGATTAATAAAGACCGAGTTTATTCAATTATATAATTTATAACTAGTTTTATTACCGAAAAACGTACTAGGGTTGGAGGATTGTATTTCGACCTTATTTTTCTCATTTATAATTACTCAGTCTAAATCAGTTCACTCTTGCGTGCTTAGTTCATACTCAGTTTCATTTAATTACTCTTAGTTAATAGATATAATCTCACGTAGATCACCATTATATGTTATTTTTAGATTCAGTTTAGGATTGACCATCTTACCTACCGTCGTCGGGTTCTACGTCCTATTTCCCTTTGGATTCGATCCCATCTTACCGGGTTTATTACATCCGCGACCGTTTAGCACTTGAACCGTAATTAGCATGAACTTTAGATACACATTGAGTCGCGTCAAGTTTTTGGCACCGTTGTCGGGGACTTAGGTAGACTGTAGGTTAGATTGAGTTAATCCATATCCTTGATAAAAAAAATCATTAAAAATCCAAAAAATAAATCATAAAAATAAATAAAATAAAAAAGAGACGCAATATTTCTCATAATCTTGTTAATGAAAAATCCACACCAAACTCCTCAAAGCACTACTACGTGCATTCACTAAAACCCGATTGTCGAGTACAAACCAGATAGCCCACACCCGCCTAACCATCCATAATTTTGGGTTTCAGCTCCTACACCGCCAAACTCAACAGTAAGCTACCCATATGGTTACACTTCAGGTTATACTCCTAGTGCACCGAGTGACGATACCGAGTCATTAGGTGAGAGAGACATATTACATCATGGAAGCGTAGTCACGGGTGAGGGAGAGGCACCTTATCGACCCTTGAGAGAATTCTTGTATCTTGAGTAGTCAATCACTCCGGACTGCATTTTTCTCCCATATAATGTAGGGTAATTCTATTTTAGGAATGGAATGATCCAAATACTTCCCACCTACCATGGAATGGAATCAGAGAAGCCCTATCTCCACATTCGGGAGTTTGAAGAGGCGTGTGAGATGTTCAACGATCAAGTATACATGAAAGGTGTGTTCCGCCTCAAGCTTTTCCCATTTTCTCTCAAAGATAAAGCTAAGATCTGGCTATGGTCTTTACCTCCTAATTCGATTACGTCGTGGAACGAGTTACAATATAAATTTTTCAAGAAGTTCGTCCCTTCACATCAGGCGAACTCCATTAAGACTCAAATTCAAAGCTTCTGATAGTTAGAAAATGAGCCGTTTAATCGATGTTTTATGTGTTTTAACGAGTTAATTACTTCATTCCCTCATCATGGACTTAATAAATATCAAATCATTTCATTATTCCATAATGGGATGAACATCAACTCCAAACAACTTGGTGAAACAATGTGTCATGGCCCCTTTATCGAATTAGACGCTAATGATGCTGAGCTCCACTTGAGGTATGTCGCCGACACCACTCAAGCATGGGATACCTCTGACCCTAGCGCTTAAAATCGAACTTTCCAAGTGGCCACCACTCCATCGGCATCCGATCTATATAACATAGACAAAGATACCATGAAAGACCATCGACTCGATCAAATTGAGAAAGGCATGAGAGAGTTACTCGCTTTACGCGTGAGAGAACCATCTGGCCCCATCCACACACCCATTGAGAAGGTAAGTGTTATTTGTGAGGCGATACATTCAACAGAGGAATGCCCGATGATACCCGCCTGCAAGGTCATGCTTCAATATCAAGTGAGGGGTGTAGGAGAATTTAAGGGTAATTTTGGTGCCTTGTACGGAAATTTTGACAACCCCTCATGGAAAAACCATCCTGTTTTTGGCTATGGGAAAAAACATGCTACGTTGAATTCTAATTCACACATTGCCCGACCTCCACCCCCTCCTTAATTTCATCAAACACCACCTCCAGGCCCATAAATTACCCCACCGCGGAGATCTCTTGAGGATAATTTGAATCAATTCATCCAATACCAAAATGCAACCAATGCTAGATTTGAGTGCATGTTCACCGACATAAATGCGAATATCTCTAGGTTGAAATCATCTTTAAGTATCAAAGAAAAGGGTAAGTTTTTGTCCCAAGTCCAAAGACCTCCTCAAGGTCAAACTAGTGTAATCTCTATTTCTAATGCAAATCAAGAGAAATGTTGCGCGATAATCACTCTACGTAGTGGGAAAGTTGTTGATTTATCACCTTTACCGCACGACACACCTAAAGGCAAGGAAGGAGGTTTCGCCCGGCATGAAAGAGGCCGAAGATGCCTCCTTGAACGAGAACACTAATGAGCCCGAAGTCATAGTGGAACCCCCCACAGCCACGCCATTTCCCTAACGGTTAATATCTCATGCCAAAGAGTCCTCTCGTGAAGATGTGTTAGACGTTCTTAACCAAGTAAAGATTAATTTACCTTTTCTCGACACCATAAAGAAAATTCCATAGTACGCTAAGTTTCTTAAGGACTTACTTATGGTGAAAAGAAAGCTAAAGGTAAAGAATAATGTGTTCCTATCACAGAACGTCAACTCAATATTATCAAGTGGTCTTCCACCCAAATTTAAAGATCCGGGTGCACCCACTATTTCGTTCATCATGGGGGAAATCGAGTTGAGAGAGTGCTAATAGATTTAGGGCCGAGTGTCAAAATTCTCCCCTACTCCATCTATAAGCAATTAGGTTTGGGGGACCTTAAGCCCACAAACATGACTTTTCGACTTGCAGATAGTTTCGTAAAGATACCTCGGGGAATCATTGAGGACATGGTCATCCAAATTGACACATTTTACTTCCCGGTGGATTTTATCATTTGGGACGAGGAGCCCTCCGTTATACTGAGTAATCATGTCCCCGTCATTTTAGGCTTCCCATTCTTAGCTAAGGCTAATGCCGTGATCAACTCTCGAAATAGGCGCATGCAACTTACGTTCGGGAATATGACCCTCGAAAAAAATATCTTCAACATCACCAATCCCGAGGGTGAGGAGAGAGAATCGTGATAAATGGATCTTATGGGAGAGATAGTACACGAGCATGAGAGGTCCCACAGGCGAGAGAGTCTAGGGATGTGCCTAATTTCATCAAGTGAGAGTGGTAGTTTTGACGATGAGAGAAAGGTGGGGGGGTTATGTAGTGACCACGATTGAGACAAGAGAGAGTGGTTAGAGGAGAGAAAAACTGGGGAGTTAGAGACCGAACAAGTAAGTGAGGACGTAGGCATTACTCGAGAGAGAGAGTTAGGGGATGTGAGCATGGAAGATTTTGAAAGAGTCCCAGTGAGATTTTGAGTCTATCGATTTTTCTGAGTTTTTAAATCAATCCGACTTAATGGTTAACTCAAAGTTCATTTCAGCGTTCAAAAAGTCATTGAGGATCTCTATTTCTTTCTTTTGATTAGTTATGGGAAACGGCTGAGATGTTGTCTTGAATAAAGCGCGCTAAAATATCTCTAAACTTAATTAATATCGAGACGCATATGGTAATGTAACTAGCAATTTGGACAATGAAGTAGGCCATCGTTTGTCACCCAAAAAGATTGGCCAGAAAAATTAATGAAAATTTCATCCATTTTGCAACCCCAATTTGAGCCGAATAAATTTTTTCCATTTCGTTTGATAACCCGAAAAACCCAATTGGCTCGGAATTGTGAAAAGTGAAAAATAAGAAATAAAGTTCAGAAAATGCATAAAAAGGGGCAAGAAAAATAGAAAATGCTCAACAAAAATAGCAAGAAAAGAAAAGTGTAAAAAATAGAAAAAGAAGAGAAAAATCAGCAATAGCCCAGAAATAGCACTAACGGACACCACATGAAAATTTCCCAATTCCAAAAATATCCAACCATCTCCTTTTACCCATTATACCTTATAACCCAATCAAGTCCTGACCGAGTCTGAATTGTGAAATTGTTTACCCGTGGAGATCTAAGGCATAAAAGATAATAAAAGAGATTAAATTGGTGTGACTAAGAGATGATGTTTTTCGTTTTCCCAATGACCGTATTCTGATGTTTTCCGTCTTTTCAAAATTGTGTGCGCGATATCGTGTCCATCATATTTACTCTTTTTATCACGCATACCGAGGGAATAAGCCACATTTCTGAGGGATTCGTTTGTGAGTGTATCCGTGAGATTTTGATATCAAAGCGAATTTTTGGGAAGTAACATAATGATCAATCGGTGGAAATTAGCGGTTCGAGTTTCGGCTTCGCACACACACACGCTATGACTTGAGACTTGTGAATATGATTTTAAGGTGACCACTTTTGGGGAGTTTAAATTGTATATTTTTTAAGTGTTTTGAACTTTCTTTGAGTCTAGGAAATGAATTTTGTGGGTATATTCTCTGCAAACCCTCACGACACAACTCGTTCTACTAGGGTAACCTAGGGGTATAAAGGCTTGTTGCATGCGCTATATGCAATCGCTTACCCGCGAAAGAGGTTTTCTATCCCATTTAGTGCTTTTTTGTGAGTTTGACCATGTTGTGATTCTTTTACATTGCTCGGGACGATCAAAGTTCTAAGTTAGAGGGGTTTGATTAGGCATAAATTCTTCGTATTTATCCCCGTAATTTAGGATCCTTTATCGCTCCGCGAAGTGTAATTCGAGTGGATTTATCTCATTTCATTTCTACTGACATTTCCTAACGAGTATGCTGAGTTTCGTATACTTGTCATCATTTTTTGCAGGTATTTGATGCATACAAAGAAAGAAGAAACTAGAAGAAAGAATGAAATCAATAGAAGAAATGTCAAAGGGGAAAAAGAGTCATTTGCATCGAGAATTTGGAAGAGAGGCCTAAAGAGAAAATTAAGAATTCAAGTCTACGAACACCTGGGAAGAAACGACATCCAAATCCAAAACACGGATCATAAGTTACAAGACTTCAAAGTTGAGAGAAAATCACGAAGAGGAAAAAAGTTCCATGAAAAGATGAAACCGAACCGAAGAGGGTTAAAATTGAACCGATCATGTCCTTGGAAAACTTTCTGCGAAACATAAGAAAAGATGGAACCAAACCGAAGTTGAAAAAAATGAACCGAACCGGTTCTGGATAAACCTTCTATTAGAGGCAAACCGCACCGAATCCCTTGAACAGGATCAGTTCAGTTGTCGAAATTTGGATTTATCCACTTGTAAAATTAGAGTCATGCATGGTTGAAACTCTTGTAAATTCATAGGTTGTTTATTCTAACGTTTTTTAAGACATTAGGAGAGATTCGTTTTACATAGTTTTAGAGAGAGGAAGTGCAAGATAACCCTAGAAGCTCGGTAATACAAATTGTTGATTCTCAATTAAGATTTCTATAGTAAAGTTGATTTCTTTCTCTCTTCTATTGTTTGATTTCGTTAGTTCATGCATGCTTAATTAATTACAAAGAAATATTTAATCCTTTTACTCATCTAGTTGTAATACCACAATGATTTCAGTTAGATGCACCATAGAAACCATTGTTTTCACTAGTTTCACCTTGATAGGGTAGATTTTTAGGGGTTGGGATGCATGAACCCAACCCGATGTGGTTTTCATGTGTGGAAACTTTGCTCCTTGAATTAAATAAATGACCGAATCGTGTTGTGCGGTGATCACAACCATCGTAGGATTTTTGATCTGGTTTGCCCTAGGTAACCGGAATGCTTAAGAGTGAAACGCGAGTGTAGCTATAACGACACCGCTTTATTCTTACTTTTGATTATATATGATGCGGGCTTGAACCTCATATATATATAATGCTTAAGATTAATGTTGATACCAAAATTTTCCATCATACGTGGACCAATTACAAGACAACACATGTCATGCTATGTGGCACAAGTCCAAGTCAGCATGATAAGAATGTCCCAACCAACATGGTTATCTCACAAACAAGGAAGCCCGACTAACATGGTTATCCGACCAACAAGGAAGCCCGACTAACATGGTTGTCTGACCAACTGGGAAGCCCGACCAACAACCGAAAATACATTCTGTAAATCCAACCAAGCTGCAGTCTTACAGCCTGTATTGCCTATGAGGCGTAAACATTCATATAATTCATTCTCATTATGTATTGATGTAAATGCCTAACAAATAAAGGCATTCCATCCTTTCCCATGACAACGATTGAGACCCCCTTTGGGATATCAATACATTGCATCAACCTCATTGCAACGGACGAGAAAACAAGTCAGGGCAGTCAATACATAATAGTGGACGTAAGCTATTATTTTGAGTCGAACCACTCTAAAAATATTTTGTGTCTTGTTTATTTTACTTAATTTTATCTCTGATAAAATAATTAGGCCTAATCTAGTTTTTTGCATCAACAAATTGGTGTCGCCTGTGGGAACGTATTGCTAAACATTTTCACTCATTCATCATTCATCATTCATCATCCATGGCTGAAATTCCAGAATCGAGTACCAAAAATGAGGGAATTCTTCCTACTCCCTCTATTCCTCCAAATAGCAATAATTTAACAAGAATTTTGGCTAGTTTGGCCAAGGTTCGAGAATCTATGCAAGATACTAAACGACAGTTGGCTCAAACTCTGCAAGTTGGAGTGTGACACAAGTTAATCAAAGGATTATGCCACCATCACCAACCAGGAGTATTGAGCATAGTCGTTTCAGAACTTCTAGGGATCCTTCATATCTACCTGGAGCAACTTCTTCTATCGATTGCATCGAGATATACCCGACGACCAAGTCATTTAAGGGAAGGTCCATCCCAATCCATATTAAATACCCAACGAACTGATAGGGTCCAGTCAGAGAGAAGGTTCATAAGAAGAAAGTTCAGCACGATCTACTGGTCGACATAAAAAAGATGCCATCCATGGTACTAGCAATGATGCTTGGAAAGGTTCCATTCCACAATTGGAAGACAGATTGGGTGAAATGGTCAAAGCCAATAATCCCCTCCAAAGAAGTTTTATTAAGGGATCCCCCTTTGTGTAAACCATCGTAGATTTCCCTACGTCGACCAAGTTTAAAGTTCCAGTAGTCACTCCCAAATATAATGGGAAGACTGATCATGTTCTCCATATAGAGCAGTACCAAAAAGATGCTAATATCTATGTTATTCCAGATGAGATGAGATGTAGGGCATTCTCCAGGACAATCACTAGATCTGATCAAATCTGGTACAACATCCTTCCTCGAGGGAAGATTTCTTTCTTTCAACAACTCGCCGAGTTATTCATTGGTAATTTTTTCTTTCGAGTAAAACCAGTGAAATGAGTAGCTCATATGCTCAGTGTACAACAAAAAAAAAGGAGAAAGTACCAAGGATTACATCACTCATTTCAACAACGAGAAATTAAAGGTCATTGACTATGCGGAGAAGACCTCAATCACTATCTTCATGAGTGGTTTACACCCAAATAAGCTTTATTATACCTTGGTAAAAGATCCCCCAAAGACAATGACGGAATTGATGGCCAAGAAAACGAAAATTATGAACGCGGAAGAAGTTATGGCTGCCAAAAAGAATTTGAATGCAAAAGGGGGGGAGGGCAAAACATAAGGGAAGTCAGAGAATAAGGAGCACAAGAATCACAATGGACACAGGAGTTTGAAGGGCAAGAAAGGCCTAGATCGGCTCAGGAAATTCACTAACTACACTCCCTTAATAGTATATATAAATCATGTGTTGGAAGAAATCAAGCAAAATAATGATTTAAGTTGGCCGGAAAAGCTGAGGTCACCTGCTGATAAGAGGGACAAGTCTAAGTATTGTGAGTTTTACAAGGATCACAGTCATACTATCAACCGTTATATTGCCCTCCAGAATGAGATATAAGAACTGATTTGAAGAGGAAAGTTGGACATATATGTTGATCGGCAAAATGGGGGAAGAAATGGAGGTAGACGTAGATAGAGATCTAAATATCCAGTTAAACCCAGGGAAGAGAAGAAGAGGAACCACGACGATGATTCGAAAGATGATCCTGATCTGCCCAAGAAACCTAGACAACCAGAACGAGAGGTATTCACACTCAGTTTTGGATATTTTGATTGTCACATAATTATAGGTGGAGACACCGGAGGAGGAGATCATACAGCAAAAAGGAAAGCTTGCCTCAATGAGGCTCAAGCTTACTCCTATGTTTAGCGAATCAACCTCGTCGAGGAAGAAAGACCGAGAAAGATTAACAAGGATAAGCTTGTGATTGACTTTTCCAAAAATGATCTATCTGGGGTATTGTATCCTCGTGATGATACTTTAGTGATCAGAGTCGGGATGAAAGAAGTGCTGGCAGCAAGAACTTTGGTGGATAATGGAAGTTCGACATACATCATGTTTTATCCCTATTTTGACACTCTGGGATTAAAACTCAACCAACTGGAGCCTAATCATAGGCCACTCATTAGTTTTTCGGGCGAGAAGGTATTTACATTGGGGAAAATCAAACTAAATGTGTTGATAGAGACATGCCAGGAGAGTTGGACAAATAAGGTAAGATTCTTTGTAATAGATAAAAATGTTCATTCTTCTTATAATATGATTATGGGAAGTGTTGGTCTGAAAAAGCTCGAAGTTGTACCTCCACTGTTCATCAATGATTGAAGTTCCCGGCCAACTTTGGAGTTAGAGTAGTGAAAAGAGATCAGAAAGTAGCTCGGGAGTGCTATTATTCCTATGCCGAGGAAGAAGATATGTTGGAGGCAAAGAGAAAAACAACCACTTATCAGGTAGATACATCTGAGTTGAACATCGAGTCTAGGTTGAAACCTTAGATCCACGAGATGAATTTGAGCTCGTAAAAGGCCAAGTGATGGAGGTAACAGAAAGCATTGTTCTGGATGATTATAAACCAGAACGAACACTCAAATAGGAGCATCATTGGAAATAGTTCTTAAGAAGGATCTGACAACTTTCTTGAGGTAAAGAAAACATGCGTTCACTTGGGGTCATGAAGATATGCCAGGCATAGATCTAAACTTTTTATGTCATGAACTTAATGTTAATAGGTAAGTCGAACCTGTGAAGAAGCGAGGAAGAGTTTTTCAACCCGGATAAAAACCAATCTATACAGGAAGAAGTGGAGAAGCTTCAAAAAGCTTTTTTTATTAAAGATGTTAAGTACCCGAATTAGTTGACCAATGCAGTTATGGTTCAGAAAAAGAACAAAAAGTGGAGGATGTGTGTGGATTTTACTGACCTGAATAAAGTGTGCCTGAAGGATCACTTTCCTTTGCCACGAATTGATCAATTGGTAGATGCTACTTCGGGGCATAAGCTGCGAATTTTCATGGATGCATATTTTGGTTTAACCAGATCAAAATGAAGTAAGAAGATAGAGAAAGCACTTCCTTTATCAGTCCCCGAGGAACTTATTGCTATAATGTTATGCCTTTTGGTTTGAAAAATACAGGTGCTACCTATCAGAGACTGGTAAACAAAGTATTTGAGGAGAAGATAGGCAAGAATATGGAGGTATATGTGGACGATATGCTCACTAAGAGCAAAAAATATTTTGGTCATATTATCGACCTCATCCAGACATTTGATCAATTAGAAAAGCACTAGATGAAATTAAACCCCACCAAATTCGTCTTCGGAGTGCAGAAAGCAATGTTCCTTAGGTATATAGTGAATCAATGAGGTATTTAAGATAATCCAAACAAGATTAAAGATCTAATCGAAATGAAGTCTCCGACCTGCAAAAAGGAGGTCCAAAGGATAACTGGGCGCGTATTAGCACTCAACAGGTTTGTGTCCGGAGCAACGGATAAATGTTTTCCATTATTCAAGGTACTCAGAAAAACCTTTGAATGGAACGATGAATGTGAAAAGGCATTCCTGAATTTGAAGAAGAACTTGGGAGCACCGCTATTACTTTCTCGATCGATGCTGGGAGAAAAGTTGTATATGTATCTGGCAGTATCTGAGTCAACAATTAGCTCTGCCTTAATCAGGGAGGAAAATGGAGTTCAAAAGCCAGTTTATTACACTAGCAAAGATTTCTGAGGAGCAGAAGTAAGATATCCCAGACTGGAGAAATTAGCAATGTCTTTAATTGAAGCTAGTAGACAAATGAAGCCATACTTTCAAGACCACACTATAGTGATCTACATTGATATGCCATTAAGGCAGGCTTTGGACAAGCCGGAGAAATCTGGAAGATTGATGTATTGGTCTGTGGAGTTGGGGGAATATGACCTTATGTGTGAACTAAGGACTTCTTTAAAAGGCCAAGATGTGGGTGATTTTATTGCAGAGTTCGCTTATCCAGAGGTCCCCGAGCAATAAGGGACTCTAACCGAGCAATATAAAGGAGATAACATACCTGCAGAAGATATGCCCGACCAACTCCAAATAAGGGAAATTATAGAAAAAAAACAACCAGAACTGCCTAGTGGAGTACAAGAGATGAAGAAGAAAAATAAGGAGGCAAAAGATAAAATTTTCCATCAAGGGATTCTGACAAACTAAGCATTTGACAACGATATCCCCTTATAGAGTCTGTTTGTTGAAAGGTCATCTTGTATAACCGGATGTGGAGTTAGAACCATTCGCAATACTCCAGATGATCTAGATATAGATTATGCTCTTAGATTCCAATTTCAAGTCTCCAATAATGAAGCAAAGTATGAAGTTGTTATTATTGGCTTAAATCTAGCCAAATCATTGAGTGCCGAGCAAGTTGTAGTATATAGTGACTCGTAGTTAGTTGTAAATCAAGTGATAAGCTTATATGCAGTGAAAGGAGAACTGATAACCAGATATTTGACCAAAATTTTAGAAGTAATTGCCACCTTTCTAGCAGTTCAGATGGTAAGGATTCCAATATTGGAGAACGCTCATGCAGATGCATTTAATCGATTAGCTTCAGCAACCAAAACGGAGATATGAAGAACTATTCCTATTGAGCTACTTTCTAATAGTAGCATTGATGAATATGTGATGGTCAACTTTATTGTGGTTGATATAGGGCCATCTTGGATGGACCCCATAAGGGCATATATTAAAGATGGGATTCTTCCAGCCGATTTACTTAAAGCTAAGAGACTGAAATACAAAGCTACAAGATATGTGCTAGATTTTGTTGTGTTATACAAAAGAGGGTTAACTGCTAGTCTACAATGGTGTGTGCATCCAACTGAAGTAAATGATTTGATTGAATAAGTACATGAAGGGCCCTATGGAGCCTATGTAGCAGGAAGAATGTTATTACAAAGAATACATAAGCAAGGATACTACTGGCCAACCATGTGAGAAGATTGTCCAAATTTTACCAAGAAATATGATAAGTGCCAGAGGTTTTCTAGTTTATGCAAGGCTCCACAAGCTCTCTTAACACCAATCACTTCAACCTAGCCTTTTTCTATGTGGGGAATTGACTTGGTCAGACCCCTACCAACCACCCGAGGAAGGTTCAAGTACTTGGTTGTAGCTGTTGATTATTTTACAAAGTGGGTGAAAGTTGAGCCATTGATTGATATGTTTTATGAATAGGTTTAACAGTTCATCTGGAAAAGTATTATATGCAGGTATGGCTTACCTTATGCATTTATAACGGATCACGGCACACAGTTTGATAATGACGAATTCACTACTTATTGTGCCTAGTCCAATGTCCAAAAAATCCACTCTACTCCTGGCCATCCTCAAAGTAACGACCAAATAGAGGTAACTAACAGAACTTTGCTGAACGGTTTGAAGAAAATGTTGGAAAATGCAAAAGGAAATTGGATCAATGAGTTGCATTCGGTCTTGTGGGCATACCGAACAACTTCCAGAACAACTATTATAGAAACTCCCTACCTATTGACATTTGGTACTGAGGCCATAATCCCTATTGAGGTAGGTTTATCTACACATAGAGTTCTTAACTTCAATACCCTAGTCAGCGATTTAATGAGAAGATTGAATTTAGACATGTTGGAAGAAATTCGTGAAGATGTCGTTCTAAGAAATGCAGCTTATCAATAAAGGACTTCACATTTCTACAATAAGAGGGTCATGCCTAGAAACTTAAAGGATGGAGATTAGGTTTTGAAAAAGGGGATTCAGAATAATAATAAGCTGCAAGACAATTGGCATGGGCCTTATCGTATTACTGCAGTTATCCCACCAGACACGTATCGAATTGAGACTTTGTAAGGGGAAGAATTCAAGAACCCATGGAATGTAGAACACTTGAAGAAATACTATCAGTAAATGTAGTTATATTGTACTCAGTTAACCTCAATATTAATAAGAACATGACTTTTCAAAAAATTGTTATTTTGTTGTTTCCTTTATCGGAGTAGTAGTGCTATGTAGTTGTAAATATTATGAAGACCACCATTAAAGTTGGTCGGCATCAACCAAGGCCACTAACAAAGTTGGTTGATTATAATATAAAGCAACCAAAAGTTGGTCGGTAATATTATAAAAACACCAACAAAGTTGATCGGCATCAACTAAGGCAACCAACAAAGTTGGTCGGTTACATTATAAAGCCACCCACAAAGTTGGCCGATAATATTATGAAGACACCAACAAAGTTGGTCTGTATTGATGATACGAGAAATCGTCCACTAGTCATTCTCGTACCAGCAAATCAAGAGTAAAGTGCGTAATAAACAAGTAAAGCAAGTAAATAGAGAGAAGACAAGATGTAGAGTGGTTCAGCCTTTAAAATAGGCCTACATCCACTGTGTTGCTCCATTCTCATTATATGGTTGCATTGTACAATATAATCATGCCTAAAGAGACGTATAAGTATGAGAATAAAGGGGAATACATGGCAGTATTGTAGATTCCGGTGAGCCCGGGAGGTGGCTGTGATGTAGATTTGTGACCTCCAAGGTGTATGTTGAGGGTGTGTATAGGGAATCTGTATCGTAGAGCCTACCCTGGACGAGTGTGGAATCTATCCCATTCCTTCGAGGTGTGGTCCTCTATTTATGAGGTAAATGTGCTGAGTCACGTGCCCTGAGCACGTGACTTATACCAAGTCTGCAGTAGTTGTGGATGAGGGGGGTGCGGCCTGCAAAGCAAGCAGTGTTGTAAGTTATTGGAGGCGTGTCGTGCACCATATAGTGGAGTTCTGCGGTCTGTCTTTGGGGAATAATCGCTATGCGCCGCGCCCTATAATGGTCAAGGCCGCACCCTGTGGGAACCATCTTCGTGGCATCTAGATGGAATGACGCGCCCTGTGTGAGATCTGGCCGCGCCCAGGACGAACTAAGGTACGGTCGTGTATGGAATAGAGAAGAATACTTTCCGCGGCAGGGTGCTATATTGGTACTATCAATAAGCCCCCAAACCGTAGTGCCAAGAGAAATTAATTGGGGCTGCGGCTTAATGGCTAATGTGCCGCGGTGCTTCTAAAGTGACGATTTGTCTTCCGCGATGCTTCTAAAGTGGACTTCATTACGTTTCCAAAACTTTGAGAGCACATCGAGAGCGAAACTCTGCACTTCCTTTCTCTTGCATAATTCGGTGACCTTCCGAGGTGGTGTGTGGCGGTGCAAGGCGGTCTGAAGCTGAGCATTGCAAATTTCTTCCTTTCCAGATTATTTTTCAACCACTTCACCTTCTTAAAAGCCTTCAAAATTTATAGTTTTCTTCCCTTTTGACATGATTTGCTTTTTCTGGATCATTTGATAGAAATCTAGGGTTTTGTTTGTCCGTTTTGCTCTTTCCTTCATATGTTCACACATGAAATACATATAACTGTTCTTAGTGTTCATAGTCGAACCCTTCATATTCTGTGAGTTTGATCTTAAAACGATTAAAAGTTAGATAATCAACTGTTTTGGATAGAGGCCGCGACATGATAGGACTTCAATACTCTATTCCCCTGGATTGATGTCCCTCTTCGTCATACTGTGCCAAATGGCCGCGAACCCTTAGATTGTCTTCCGCAGCATTGAATCACAACCCTTGTAGTTTCGAACAGCCTTCAAACTTTCATGAACCCAATACATATCCATATTAGATAACTGTAATTGCTACTAAATTCCCATTTTAGCAAATTTAGGTATGGCCGTGGCCAGGAATCTCTTTAAGCAATTCGAGCTTATAACTGCGGCAGTATATGTTCCATTACTGATACGGATGTAGCCGCGGCTAATAGGACCAGAGTACGATCCCATAAGTAATAGAGTTGGCCCGTTAATAACTACGTTAGGGAACTAATTCCAAACACATTTTTACTATTTATAGTTATCCTTCTGCGGCTTCTTGAAGTCTTTTCCAAACCATACTGGTTGCGGTGCCTAACTGCGAATTCTGCCTTTCAGGTACTGCTCCAGCCATATGAGCTTTGACCCAAACGAGTTCCTGAGAGTCTTTTGGGCAAAGCACTTTGGAACCTCTCCTCCTGAACTCCCTTCCGTTCTCCCTCTAATATCAATAGGGCCTTGCAAACTAAAAGATTACCCAAATTGCGTGATACTTGCCTCAGACTCCGCGGACTCTACAACTGGGAAGGATTTCCAATCCGCGCCGATGGCAGAGGAAGCCAACTCAAGCACTCATCCGATGGGTGCAGGAGATAATGTCGCGGCAGTTAGAGATAACCCAGGTGGTACATCTGGGAGGGCTGAGACACCCTTGGTTGCGCTTGATATCCGCAGCGCCATGACCCAAGATTGGGTTGAACAGGTGGCTGAGGCCTTCGAATTTCCAGAAAATTTGAGGTGCTCGACTCCTGCCGCGAACCAGAGACCTTGCACGGTTCTAGCCGATGGTGGAATTTTCTTCCCTCTACATCCTTCGTTTACGGGTTGCGGCTGCCTGTTCCAGTTCCTATCCGCCGTATTTTTCAAACAATGAAACTGGCCCCAGCATAGTTGGACCCTAATGGCTGGAGAGCCATTCTTACCTCCGTTGTCCATTGGGAGAACAAATTTAAAAAGGACATCACTCTCGCGGAATTCTTTCACTTCTACCGCCCCAAGGAGAATTCAGTGAAGTTCGCGGGCTACTACTACTTTTCAAGCCGCGACAGGGACGTGACCTTTTACACGGGGAGACCAACCAGTGTGAAGAACTGGAAGGGGAAATATTTCTACATCTCCGACGAAGGCTGGGAGATGAACCTCGAGGAGAATGAGAGAGAAAAGTCATATAGAATTTCGCGACAATGGGGGTCTCCCTCAAAATTAGGTACTAAGACCATAGTCGCGTCCTTTCATATAATTTCGTATCTTAATTTCCACTAACCTTTGAATTATCTTTTCTGCGGCCCTTGACAATCTGCAATTGAACAAGCGGCAGGAAAAGAGAGTTGCTGAGGCCGCAGCAATTCCTGCTGAACATAAGAAGTTCAGCACACTTGTAACGTCAGCAACCATATTTGAAGCGGGATATTTCCCAAACAAGTCCATTCCTCAACAGATGGGCGTGAAAGGTAATTAACTGCACCATGATTTTTACTCCGCGGTCATTTATGCTCTTGAACTCATGCTGTTGCTTTTTCAGGTGAAGAAGTAGACAGGGAACTTCTAGCGACGCAACTAGCGGAGATGGACGAGGACGCAGTCGTCCTAAACAACACTGCGCAGAGCAGAAAAAGGAAAAAGGTCCAGAGCCAAGGGACCTATCTTGGATCACTCCGCAGAAATAAATGCTACTCCTCCCGCAGCTCACACCATAGAAATAAATGCTACTTCTACCGCGGATAAGACGGTAAACGAAGTGAACCTCCCGCATGGAGAATTTGATGATGACATCAGAGAAAACTTGGCCGCAGCAGGGTTGATGTCATCTGACATTCCCGTCCATTCATCCTCTCCTCCGCCGCCACCTGTTATAGCGGTAAATGCGAACTTTCTGCCTCCTCAATTCTGCGGAGGGTCTGGGCCTGATGGTAGACCAAGGCCCCAATTAAGGCAGCCTGACCCCAATTCTTCTTGGGACACCACCACAAAAGCTGCGCGGAGAATGAGAAGATCCTTAGATGCCACAGACCTTGACAGGCTGGTGGGAGAGGATCATGACGATCTGGAGGACTGTGGCCTCCATAGTCTTTTGAGGGTAAGTGCCAGTGTTGTCAATCTTTAGCTTTTGCATCCAATATTTTTTCTAACTTCTTTCATTTCAGGCCACGGATGTGTTGGTGGTCCAGAAGAGGAAGTACGAGGCCTTGTACAGACTGAAGGAGGCTGAGAAGAGTACTCATGCCGCGGATCTGCACGCTGCACGGACCTCTTTATTTGAGGCTGGGAAGATGTCTGCTATCGCGTCACTTCAAGCAGCCCAAATGAACTTGGAGGCAGCAGAAAAGGCAAGGGAGGAGGCGAAGCAAAACTTCATACAAGCCGCGGAATCCCTTAAAGCCTCCCAGGCTCAAACTACGAAAGCTGACCAAGCTGCAGAGATTGCTAATAACAAGCTCCTATTTCTTTAAAATAAGTACGATGAGCTGGAGTCCAAGTCTGCCCAGGATGCACTAGACCATGTCACGGAAATAAAAAGGTTGGAGGCTGATCATGGTGACGCCCTCCAGCTAGCCGTAGATCATGCCGTGGAGTCATTTAAAGGCTCCAAGGACTTCTTCCTTGTCAACAACAGGGCCTACCTCCCTGGCTATCAGGAACTACAAAAGAGAATTATAAAGAGCTTCCCTGAGACTAAGGAGGAGGTCCTTGCCTGGAAATTAAGAGATTTCGAACACCAAGAGTGCATCGCTGAGCTTAAGGCCGCGACGAAAGAGAGAGCAAGGGTGAGGGCTGAGGCAGAAGCAGCGGCTGCAGATGGAGAGACAGAGACTGTCGCGAACGGAGAAGAGGCTGATGATGCTGATGATGATGATGATGCAGCCTCTTAAACTCATTCAATTTTTGTTGTTCATCATTAATATAGGATTGCGTCCCTCCTCTTTGTAATCTTAATTTTTATTGTGGCTGCGGCCTCCCTTCTATAATCTTGAATACTAATATCAAGGCTGCGTCCATATTTACTACTTTGTACACGATTGATTACTTAGAATTCCTTGCTCTTTTACATTGCATGTTTTACATTGGTTGCTATAATGAATGGTTGAACGTAACTGCTTCATATTTGAAAATGCATCCGTGTCTATATAAACATAACATTTTAAGTTCGCGAACAGAGATCAATTTCTTCGTAGTATGATTATTTATCAATATCCGCGCCCACATAAATGGTGCAATTTTACTTCCGAAGGGCATCGACTGTTGCTTCATAAGGCTGTTGCGTGCAAGTTGCGGCCCTTTCTTATACCGCGTCATGTTAATGACTTAACTTAATTTCCGCAGATATTATTTCAAGGCTGTGGCTTGCTGATTACATGGATCCCCGGCTGCTTTCATTGCACCTGGTTGTCTAAACTGCTTGTCTTTTGTTATTCCGTAACCAATATGGAACATGTAGAGAAGTCCTTTCCTCTAGTGCTTCTATTGCCAAATCTCTGTGTCATAGTAGAATGGCTCTTGGGATGTTATACCTTCTCTGTTTTCCCTAGTCTTAATGTAATTGACTCTCCTCTGCCGTGGCATTCGGCATTGTGGATTTCTCATGTTTCAAAGTGCTAGTGCCTCGGCACTTTCATGAATGAATGGCTCCAAGAGATCTGTAACCATATCGGTGGGCTGCGACACATTTTTGGTCTATCTGAACAATGTGCCTCCGTAGACATGTGTTGTTATTTCCATGCCCTCTCGGGCAGGGTCATGTTATCCAGCCATCCATAGCTGTCAGATAGGATATTTTCAAGCCTCCTCAGGCTGGGTTATGTTATTAAGCCACCCATAGCTAATATACGGGACACTATCACGCCTCCCCAGGCTGGGTTATGTTATTAAGCCACCCACAGCTAATATAAGGGACACTATCAAGCCACCCCAGTCTGGGTTATGTTATTAAGCCTCCCACAGCTAATAAACGGGACACTATCAAGCCTCCCCAGGCTGGGTTATGTTATTAAGCCTCCCACAGCTAATACACGGGACATTATCAAGCCTCCCCATGCTGGGTTATGTTATTAAGCCACCTACAGCTGCTGATATATATAAATCCATCCTTGGCTAGATATTATAAGCCTCCCGTCTCAAAGACGCATCCCGAAAGCTAAGAATGAGCATTATAAGCCTCCGTAGCTAATTGCAATTTCCAATAGCTGCTTTAGCAAATATGATCATCATACGATAAGATATAGTTGCACATCCTGAGAGGAACTTCTGAGTTAATTAAGATCGCAATCCCCTCATAGGTGCATTCCGAAGTAAAATAATCCTTCGAGATAATTTTATTATTCTTCCTTTGGAATCTGTTTAAGACAAAAGTCTTTTTATGAGATAACGGATTATGAAACCAAGATAGATTTTAGATATGGCAAAATTTGCTAATTTATATATTCATATATTTATGCTCCAGCTAATGACTTTGTTAAGAAAACATAAAGTCTTGAATATTAGGGCTATAACGATCTTCATAAAACATAAACAGAACTAGTTGAAATTCATAAACAGAACTAGTTGAAATTGGAAAAACTAAGGATGAGATGTAGTATGCAGCCTCTTTCAGGTCTAGCTGGATCCTTTATGCATTCTTCAGGAATCGCTGCAGCATCCCTTGCCCAACTAGCCTTTCGACTTCATCCTTCAGAGCATAGCATTGCTCGGTGTCATGGCCATGGTCCTGATCGAATTTGCACCAGGTAGCCTTGTTCCTCTTGTGGGGCGGAGATCTCAACTTTTTTGGCCATCTCAAAAGCTTGTCATCTCTAATGAACTCAAAGATCTCTTCAATCGGGAAGGCCAGCGGAGTATAGACACCCGATTTCTTCTCTGATTTCTCAGCTCTCCTTTTCTGGCTTCTGCCGATTAATTTTGCGGTTTCTTTAACATCCGTGGCAGTCAAGGCTGGTGGAGGTGTTTCCTTCGCTGTCGCGCCTATATTCTGAGTGGTCACGGCCTCTAGCATTAGCACCCTCTGTGTAAGATAATTGACCTGGGTCTGAAGTGAGGCATGGCTGTCATAGAGGTGATTAAGGTGATTGTACAGTTGCACAATCTCATCCTTGACTTCTGCGCTCTGGATGGCTTCTCCTTCCATTTCTTCTTTTGTTAGTCATTATAAAGTATATAGAATATGAGACAAAACTAACAGAAGTGAGTGATCACAGGAATATTGGGAAGGGGGATTTGGACTGCTCCATGATATGCTGACGAGGCCGAGGCCAGTATGGCACATAAGTGCACTGCCACGTCCCTTTAATGTTATTCACCAAGGTTGATCCGAAGGCCACTCAAGTCCTCCCCCCGGTGATTTTGAGCTGTTGTAACAGGTCCGCGCTAGTAGGGGTCGTGGCACGAGTGACTGTTGAACTTACAGGCCGCACCCCTATCTAGGCAGTAGAGAGATCCCAAGACAGGAACCCAGAAATTGATATTTTCTCCCCCAACACGTGAAGAAAACCTACTAGGGTCCATCAATGAGAGAATTCCCTTGTGGTGCGCAAGACGGAACAATTTCAATGATAACCCCTAGATCATAGGTCGATGGCAACAAAAAGGGGAGTAAATATAACCCTTCCCTAATCATCCACCTTTTTGGGACTAAAGTCCACCATGCTTTTCAGCACTATCTAGATGGAATGATATCACAGGGTTATGTAAAATAGATCCAAAGCCATCAAATGAAGATCCAAAGGTAGATCCGAAAATATGAAATACCCGTTAAAGGGGGTGAATGTAAAACGGAGCCCAATAACCAGTAATCGACCTGTGAGAAGATGATCCATAGGACCCTCAGGGATCAAATGAGGTGTTTAAGAACTCATATATGTAAAGAAACAAGTTCGAAATATCTCGGTTCCCACAAACGGCGCCAAATTGATGATACGAGAAATCGTCCACTAGTCGTTCTCGTACCAGCAAATCAAGAGTAAAGTGCGTAATAAACAAGTAAAGCAAGTAAATAGAGAGAAGACAAGATGTAGAGTGGTTCAGCCTTTAAAATAGGCCTACGTCCACTGTGTTGCTCCATCCTTATTATATGGTTGCATGGTACAATATAATCATGCCTAAAGAGGCGTACAAGTACGAGAATAAAGGGGAATACATGGCAGTATTGTAGATTCCGGTGAGCCCGGGAGGTGGCTGTGATGTAGATTTGTGACCTCCAAGGTGTATGTTGAGGGTGTGTAGAGGGAATCTGTATTGTAGATCCTGCCCTGGACGAGTGTGTAATCGATCCCTTTCCTTCGAGGTGTGGTCCTCTATTTATTAGGTAAATGTGCTGAGTCACGTGCCCTGAGCACGTGACTTATACCAAGTCTGCAGTAGTTGCAGATGAGGGGGTGCGGCCTGCAAAGCAAGCACTGTTGTAAGATGTTGGAGGCGTGCCGCGCACCATATGGTGGAGTTCCGTGGTCTGTCCTTGGGGAATAATCACTATGTATCGCGCCCTATAATGGTCAGGGCCGCACCATGTGGGAACTATCTCCGTGGCACCTAGATGGCATGCCGCGCCCTGTGTGAGATCTGGCCGCGCCTAGGATGACCTAAGGTACAGTCGTGTACTAAATAGAGAAGAATACTTTCCGCGGTAGGGTGCTATATTTGTACTATAAGGCATAAAAAAAATCACCAACAAAGTTAGTCAGTTTCCACAAAGGCCACCAACTTGGTCGGTTACATTATAAAGCGACTAACAAAGTTAGTCGATAACATTATAAAGCCACCAACAAAGTTGGTTGGTATTAACCAAAACTACCGATAACGTTGGTTATCCAAAAACATGCAAGGCAAAATCATAAGTCCCAAATGCTTGGTTAAGGAAGACTCGGATGACAAATGTTCATCTAAACTGGGCTAAAAGATGGACAAATGTTCCACTCACGCATGAGAACCAAGGTAACTAATGCAATTGCCATAAAATTTAGGTACATTAGTAGAACAATGGTGAAACATTGGTAATTGGTATAAAACTTTGGATAATCATAAGAAAATCAATAGAACGGTGAAAAACTAGAGATTAATTAAAAAAGTTGATCCATTCATAGTCAAAGACTAGAAAAAAATTTACAGGCATTCAAAGATTAACTAAAAGTTTATCCATTCATAAAATAATCTTTTCATTAAAATTAAATGATTACATATTGTTGCTCAAATATGGAAAAACAAAACACAAAAGTTTAGTCTACAGGACGCTTTCCTTCAACTTTAGAGACAAGGTCCATGTCAGCTGGAGGATCATCCAAGGTAAAAGGAGAGTTGATAAACTTAAGGTTCTGAAGCATCCTGGAATTGTTGCTACTAGGATGGTCAAGCAAATGAGGAGGATAGACAACCTCTAGTTCATCATGTAGTTTGTAGTCCCCCAAGTACTTGGAAATCAAGCATTGGGGAATACAGTGAACAGGTACCCAATTAACATCCAACTTAAATGGAGGATTTTCAAGCTGCATCAATCCTGGATCATACCAATCCCACAGAGAGTCATTCCTATCCACCTTCAGCACAATTAAGGCGTTTTTCCAACCCCATATGTAGGACTCATTTTGGGTCTGTTGAAGTCTATTATCATAATATCCCAAAGCTTCATTATACCCACTCATCCGAAACTCACTGGGCTGTTTATGGAATTGAAAAGTCAATCTACTAACTTGTGATTGCAACTTCTTCAATACCCCATTTTTAGCCTCCAATATCTCTGATGCAACTGCTCATAGCTCTGATGCAGTAGCGCAGTGGATTCCTCATAATGTTCTTGAAGTTCTTCTATTATTTTATAATAGTTAACATTATTTGCCACTGCCTAATCAATTAAGTACTTCAAATATTTGTAGGATTCTTTAACCTGCTCTGAGGCATCATCACCGATCAATTGAATGATCTCTTCTCCGAACAAGTCTGTGTGACCTGCTTTAAAAAAAGATTGCACTTCCTCAGTAGCTCAATAGCATGAGAAGACATTTGTTCCATATTCGCAATAAACTAGTAAGAAGAAATAATCACTAATCAACAAACACGAATAGAAAACATGTATTGTCCACAAGGTACGAGAGGGAGCAAAAAGTTATTTTATTAATAATGAAAAGTTCAAGTACAATCAAAATAAAGGAAACAGAAATAACAAAAGTAAAAGAGAAAAATATCGAACAACATTACACCTTCTCCCTATCACTATCAACCTTCTTGTTCTGCTCAGAAGAAGGGGCTGCAGGCTGGAGTTGCTCGATTTATTCAACTAGAAGAATAGAAGGCTCATGGACTTTAGGTTATTTAGAAGTTGGCTCAACCACAATTAAAGACTCTTTAGAAGAAGTTTCATCTTCAACCTCATCTTCTATGACTGGAGGAGGACCATGAATATACCTCTAAAAAAGTTCAGAATCTCCATTTGTGTTCAACTCTTAAAGGGCAGTAACCCAACCACCTCTCAAGCATTTTTCCTTCACATACTCAATCTGAGCAGAAGCAGCAGAAATGGATTTGTTCCATACCTTATCCTAACCAGCACTGAAGGAGACCTTCATAACAGATTTTCTCTTAGCTCTGGCAGAGGACACAAGCTCCTCAATAGTCTTTACCCTACGCTCAACTTCCTATGCCCTGCGCTCAGCTTCCTATGCCCTGCGCTCAACCTCCTCTGCCCTACGCTCAGCTTCCTCTTTATGGCACTTAGCTTCCTCTTTCTCGCGCCCAGTTTCCATAGCCCTGCACTCAGTTTCAAGGGCATGTGTATCATAAGTTAGATGAGCAGTTTCAATTGTCTTCAGTTTCTCAGCCCAAGTGTTCCTCTCAGTCTCCAAGGCCTGCTCAGATTCAAGCAAAGACTTCTTCAAACTAGATAAATCTTCCTCCACCTCATTTGAAGAATAATAAGCCTTTATTGTGTCATCCTTCTCCATTATATTATCGAAGTGTACTAATAACTGCAAAAGATAAAGATAAAAATGAATAAGTAAGAGATATGAAAGACAACCAAACTAAGAAAAGAAAAATTGCCTATTAATGCAAGGTTCAGAGTAGCCAATTTAGAAACCCTCGTTCTGGGAAGCTTGGTATACATAACCTTATGGTCTGGAAGAGTACCAGATTTGATTAACTTCCTAGCTAAACCAGGAGTAAAGGTTGATGGAGGAGCATCATCAAAAGAAGGAAAATCAACCAATGCCAGTTAATCAACCATCTAGTCAATTTGTTTCTCTGCAATCCCTCTCCTAAACCACTTCATAGGAACATCAACCTCTGTAGGAGCTCCATCTTTGGGAGATAGGTCTTTAGGAGTTGGATCCTTGGGGGTTGGTTCCTTAGGAGTTGGGAGCCTTATAGCATCCCTAGGGGCTGGGGGCTTTATAGCATCCCCAGTTTTCTTCTTGGTTCCTTCAACAGAAGATTGGGAGATAGAAGTAGCAAAACTGTAGAGGTCAGGAAACTTCCTCTTCTTCATAACTTTAGACAGAGGAGTATCAGAATCAACAGCAGTCTCTGTGTCAAGATCAATCACCAGAGCAGAAGAAGCAGCAGGTTTGGCAATAAAGGAGGAAACAATGTTTTTGTGTTGGAGAAGATAAGAATTAGACCTAACGTGCTCCTTAGTAACTACTTTATGAAGTCCCTAGATAAATTTCAACTCTTTCAAATTTACTTCACTCTCTTTGGGGCACTTACTTTTTTGCTCAACTGCAAATCAATTTATAAAATAATAGTCAATATGACATTTTATCAAACATAAACAGGGAAAATTTACTAAAACGTAAAATAACCTATTTTATTGCCAAAGAGAGGACATCTAGGTCCTTGATATTTAGCACCTCCAACTAAAGGGACATGTTGCCAATTTTTTACAACTACCCCATGATCAAAATAATCCCTATTAGAATCAAGGAGATTAACTACCGAAGCTTTACTAATAGCCCTAGTTTTCAAATAAAAAGTGGTATCACTAGTTATTCACTTATAACAAAACATGATTTCTGAAATCCCTAAATGGGCTCCATAAATTTGATTTAATCTATAAACTCCATTTACAACTCTCCATGTGTTGGGAGCCACTCTTCCGGGTACAATGTCAAAATATTGACAAAACTCCAAACACAGGAGATTGGGAGGAAACGTGAAACTACATTCAGCAATAAAGATGGATGGAAACCAATGACCCTCAGCAAGAGAGAAGATATTAGAAGAAAAAGTGGGATTTGTAATACAACCCAAGACGGAATATTAAAATCAGTTCTGAACTTATCAAGTGACTCGATAGAGTAAACCATGATGAAGAAAATAAAGAAGAAGAGAAGAAAGATTCTTATAAAGATTTAAGGATTCAGTAAGAACTGAAGACAAAAAAGAAAATGATCGCACAAAAGCAAAAAACCCAGTGCTAGAATCAGAAGAAAGAGGTAGAAGATGATCGAAGTTTTACCGCCCTTTTTATAAGACGCATCGAAAACTGGGAAAAGTAATGATGAAAGAGGATGACGTTTGGGTTTACAGAGGAAAATAAAGGAAAAGACGAAGACACCCCGTAAAAGTTCACTAAAATTTAAAATATTTACAAAAATTACCATTCGCACTCAAAGTCAACAATCAAGTGATAAACGAGTATAGAAGGTCTGTAGCTAAACCAAACAGCCCGAGCTACTTCCAAAAGCATAATATTCCACACTTTCGCATCAACTCCAAGTATGAAACATTGGGGCCTTCTGTTGATACCAAAATTTACCATCTTACGTGAACCAATTACAAGTCAACACGTGTCATCCTATGTGGCAAAAGTCCAAGTCAGCATGATAAGAAAGGCTCGACCAATAAGGAAACCCAACCAACATGGTTGTCCGATCAACTAGGAAGCCCGACTAACAGCTGAAAATACATTTTGTACAGCCAACCAAGCATCAGTAGTCTTACAACCTGTATTGCCTATGAGGCGACATCGCTCATATAATTAATTATCATTATGTATTGGTGTAAATTCCTAACAAATAAAGACATTCAATCCTTTCACATGACAACGATCGAGGCCCCCTTTGGGCTATAAATACATTGTATTACCCTCATTGCAAGGGACGAGAAAATAAGTCAAGACAGTCAATACATAATAGTGAATGTAGGCTATTATTTTGAGCCGAACCACTCTAAAAATCTCTTGTGTCTTGTTTGTTTTACTTAATTTTATCTGCGATCAAACAATTAGGCCTAGTCTAGTTTTTTGTATCAACAATTAATAAAGACAGGGTTCAGTCAATTATCTAATTCATAACTAGTTTTATTACCGGAAAATGTACTAGGGTTGGAGGATTGTATTTCGACCTTGTTTTTCTCATTTATAGTTAATCAGTCTCAATTAGTTCACTCTTTCATGCTTAGTTCATACTCAGTTTTATGTAATTACTCTTAGTTAATAGTTATAATCTCACTTAGATTACCTTTATATTTTCTTTTTAGAGTTTGTTTAGGATTGACTATCTTACCTACCGTCGTCATGTTCTACGTCCTATTTCCATGTGGATTCAACCCCATCTTATCGGGTTTATTACTTTCGCGACTAGTTTGCACTTGAATCATAATTAGTATGCACTATAGACACAAATTTTGTCGCGTCAATTTGTATATTTTTGTCTTTTGTCTTGGTGTTAATTAAATCACATTCCACCAAAAAAAGGTAACTGTAAAGAGAGTAGGAGTTAGATAAATTACCCTAACACTAATTAATTTTTATTTATTTGTTCATTAAAATATTTCTCAAGCTCTCGCGTGTTCACTAAAATACTTATCATTTAACATTATTATAAACCTAACCAAATCCAAATATTACAAATTAAGTCGTTTCCTTATTAAATATATATTGATGCTACGAGTGATGTCTATATATTTTCTCACTAATTAATTAATCCAAAAATTATCTATCACTTCAATTATTATTTATTTAGTTATAAAACATCTCAGATAATTTTGTAGTCTTACATTCGTGTTATGTATCACCACCGATTGCTTTCCTCATAAGGTTTTGGACCTCACACCCAAGGATCTCAAGTTCCTGAAAACTTTTAGTGTTAATTTTATTTTGCCCCTCCAAAATAAAAGTGAGACAGTGAAGTGATATCAAAGGAAAAATTAGAGGAAGTAAAGTGTAATTAATCCAAAATTTTACATTTTACTCCTTTTTATTTGAAATTTCACAATAACCTTTTAGAGTAACATTACTTTCTTTTTAATCATGAGTTAATTTATATCATATTTTATACCCAATTTGGGCCACGAGTTATAATTTATTTTTCTCCCCGTAACTCCTATAACTCCTGAGCAGACTAAAATTTAAATATTTCTCAAAGCTGAAGCCATAATTTTTCCATGTATTAACTTCGATAAATGATTAAATCCGTTATAATTCATTATAAAATTAATTAATTTTCATAATGAAAATTTAAAATTATCTGCCAAGGTCTTCAGAAATACCATTATCTACTTTTGGATCACTAGTGGCTCTTGGCCCTGGTTTAGCCAGATAATTAATAAAGTCTGGTACATTGCTAGACCATAGGGGTACTACAACTGCACTGCCCCGATCAAAGAGTTATGAAAGGGATGCTCAAAGCCTAGCTCTGATAATTTCCTTTATTTTCTTTATTTCTTTGTTTGATATTTTTTATATTAACTCGCCTTATTTTCATTTTGTAATTTCTTGTTGACTTCAACAACATGTTGGAAAAGGACGATACCTTGAGTTCTTCTTTTCATGAGGTTAAAGAAGATTTTGATGAGCTTAAGAAGTTATTGTTTGACTCCTAACAATAACTGGCCAATGAACATAAAAAATGTGAGGCGAAAATAAAACTCGCAGAAGAAGATGTAGTGGCTGCTCGGGGCCTAGTTGCTGATTTGTAAAAAGAGTTAGATGCTGAAAAATCCTTGGTCACTGTAGAGAGGAATAAGATTTCGAAGCTATATAAGGATTTGGATGCCGAGAAGGCCTTGGTTGTTGCACAGAGGCCTAAGATAACTAAGGCCAGGGAGGCTGGCTTCAACAAGGTCTAGGACAAATCCATTAGGGCTCCTTCTTTGAAAATTGAATTTGCAAAGAATAAATGCTTCAAGGATTGTTAGTCGGTAACCTTGGTGGAGGTCGACACCCCCCAAGATTCGAAACTCTTCCTTAGATATGACCCATGATCTCCTCTTAACATGGATGAGGATATTGAATATGTTGGGGTTCAAGTGAATCCCTTTTAGTATTGGATTCTGTCGACCAACGCCAACCTGTTGACTACATTGCTCCTTCAACTGACAGTCATCAGTCTCTGCCTGATCCTATCTCTACTTCTATTGAAGCTACTCCAGACATGAAGGAGGTGTAGATATGTCTAAGCAGCCTTTGTATTTCTTTTATCTGCACTTGTAGTTTTTCTTTTCTTTTTGCTGATGTATTTGTAATTGATAATTTATCAATGAAAAGAAATCTTCTTCCTCTTTTTCTTGTCTTTTCTATATACATTG
The DNA here is from genome assembly GCA_949130495.1 of Sambucus nigra. NCBI lineage: Eukaryota > Viridiplantae > Streptophyta > Magnoliopsida > Dipsacales > Adoxaceae > Sambucus > Sambucus nigra. The sequence continues at coordinate 444,212,663 of OX422211.1, forward strand.
CACATTGTTATTGATTGGATATTCATCTTGCTCTTAATATTTCATGGATAAACAGAACACTTCTCCTCTACTGACTCGGAGCTACTCAAGAGATGCAACGAACTTTTTAAAGAAGGTCATATATATCTGAACGATGAAGAGTTATTGAAGTTGCTTGGGGAAGGTGTGTCTGAGCAGGCCAAGGAAGCCTAACTTCATCTGAAATGCCTTCTTGATCGGACAGTGGCCAATAATGTTGCCTACTATGAAATGATTGAAGAGATATAGGAGGACCATGAGGAGGTCAAGGCTCTTTTGCATGCTGACTATAAGAAAAGTACAAGTCCTTGAGTGAAGATTGGGACTTTGAATAGAAGATGAAAAAAAATTATTCTCACTTTCAAAGATAAGAATTTTTACTCAACCGTGAAGTGGAGGAAGCCAAAACCACTGACAAACTGTTGGAGGAGGAGAATAATAATTTAAGAGATGAGCTAAATGCCTTGAAGTCTTCTTCTACTGCTGTTGCCACTAGCAAAGAAGGGCATTCTTTCTTAGAGGCTGAAAATGCCAGGTTAAGGGAAGAATTGGAAGCACTAAAAAATAACAAGTTTGCATCTTCTTCCCGAGCAAAAATTAAACCTGGACGAGGTACTACAGATGAGTTTAGGACTCAACAGACCCTTGCTAACCAAGCTGCCCAGCTGAAGGCCAAAAATTAAGCCCTTACTAAGATGTCCCAAAAGCTTCAAACTCAATCTGAGAAACTTATCGCTCAGTCTTCTCAACCGCAAGCTAAGGATGGAGTGCTGAAGAAATTGTATTATCAAGTTGAGAGGTTAACCTTCCAGTTTCATAAGCAACCTAGAGTGATCTGGATGTAAGGGTATAATGAAGCTTTGAGACATTTTGATGATAGGTTTAAACAAGTCCAAAATGAAGGCTACAAATAGGGTTGGACCAATTTTCTAACAGTAACGAAGGTGGACCAAGATAATAAGCTATGGAAGTGGTATGATCTTGGGTTAATCGACCTTGAAAACCCCCTCTTCAAACTGGATGTTAGATGGATTCCTATCAACACAATTCCCGAGTGCATGATGTTTAAATATCTGGGAGACTATGGGTTGCACGACGAGCTGGAAATCGTATGACCTCTTTATTTACTAGATCGGCCAAGTAGCAACAATAGAAGAATCCTTAAAGGCTTCAATTTCATCAATTCTCCTTACACTTTAGACGATCCTCCAGCTAGCATTGATCCAGTTTCCAAAGCTGAGGGGAAATGCCCTTTAGAATAACGTCCTATATTTCTTTTGTAAACACAGTTATGTAATGAAAAATGAAATAAAATGTATTTGATCAACTTATCTTATTAATCATTGGATGTGATTGTTTTCTTAATGTGAATGATTTCTTCTTTTTCATTAGTTATATTAACAAACTTAGATAAAAATCTAAATTTAGTATCAATTACCAATGAATACATAGGATCTACTAGCATACTTATATTAAAATCCAAATTTGGAGCTAGTTACCCATGTGTCTCCAAAGGTTTTACTAACACACCCAAGTGTTTAGGTTTTCTGTATTAGTTACCAGTGGTGTGACCAGGCGTATGTGGAATATGTGCCTACATTCCTCTTGAGGAATCTTCACAACGTTCTTCCTAGACTTTTCCCAGTAGGATAAAGATCTTGTTTTATCCTTATACTTGTTGACCATCTCGAGGTCGTAATATCCTGTTTGGTATGCTGCTGATCAAGTTTTGCATGTGCCAAGTAACTTATTTCTTACGCCGACCAAGGTCGAGCAATATTTTGAAGTTTTTCTGGAAACTTTCAAACTTAATTCACTTTTAAGTGTATTGGTAGTGCATAACACTAGTACTCCCAAAAAAAATTAAAAACAGAAACTGAAGGAAAGATGATTTTATTAATGGATATTGAACTGAGTACTATTGATTACATCAGTAGTAAAATTTTCTAAGATGCTTAGCATGCCATGGATTCTTGAATTCTTCTCTCTCCAAGTCTCAATTCGGTAAGTTTCAGGTCGAATAACTGCTGAAATACAATAGGACCCATGCCAATTTGCCTCAAGCTTATTATTTTTTTGGATAACCTTCTTCAGCACATAATCTCCTTCCTTTAAGTTGGTTGGCTTCATCCGTTTATTGTAAAACTGAGTTGTTCTCTGGTGGTAAGCTGCATTTCTCAGAGCAACATCTTCTCGCACTTCTTCCAGCATATCCAAATCCAATCGTCACATTAGATCACTTAGAGGAGAGTTAAAATTTAAAACTCCATGAGATGGAAGACCCAACTCAGTAGGTATGACTGCTTCAGTCCCAAATGCTAACATGTATGGGGATTCTCTAGTTGCAGTCCTTAGGGTTGTTCTGTACGCCCATAAAACAGAGTGTAGCTCGTTAATCCAATTTTTCATTGCATCGACAAGCCTTTTCTTCAACCCATTAAGTATATTTATATTTATAACTTTAGTTTGCCCATTACTCTGACAATGACCTAGAGCAGAATGTAATTTTTAGATATTGGACTGAGCACAGTAAGCTACGAATTCATCATTGTCAAACTGCGTTCCATGGTCGGTGATGAAGGCATAATGAAACCTATCTGCAAATGATGTTCTTCCAAATAAATTGGTAGACCTTCTCATAAGGCATGTCTATAAATGGCACTGCCTCAACCCACTTTGTAAAGTAGTCCACTACAACAACCAAGTACTTGAATCCTCCTCGGGTGGTCGACAATGGCCCAACCAAATCTATACCCCACATGGAAAATGACCAAGGTGAAGTGATTGGGGTGAGAGCGGACTGTGGAGTCTTGCGAATGATGGAATAACTTTGGCACTTGTCACACTTTTTAGCAAAAGTTGCACAATCGGCTCTTATTGTTGGCCAGTAGTATCATTGCGCACTTATTCACCGCACAAGTGTTCTTCCTGCTATGTGAGCTCCACAATATCCTTCATGTACTTCTTGAATTATATCTGGAATCTCTGATGGATGAACGCGACGCAGTAAATTGACTGTCAATTCTCTCTTGTACAAAACTCCTTTATTTAATACATATCTGGTAGCTTTATACTTTAACTTTTTGGTTTCAACTATATCTGCTGGCAAAGTTCCTTCTTCAATATATGCTCTGATGGGATCCTTCCAGGATGGCCCCATGTCTACAATGATAAAATTGATCATCAAATCCTCATCTATACTCCTATTATCCAAAATCTCAATAGGAATAGTTTGTTGGAGTTCAACTCTGGTAGCTGAAGCTAGCCGATCAAGAGCATCTACTCGGGCATTTTCCACTCTTGGGATTCTAGTAATCTGAATAGCTGGTAATTTTATTATTACCTCCTTTTCTTTCGATAGGTATCTGGATGTCAATTCACCTTTAGCTCCATACAAGCTCAATATTTGATTTTCTACCAACAAGGAATCACTAAGTGCCACAACTTGTTCGTCATTCAGTGATTGGGCTAGACTTAAGCCCACAATGAGAGATTCGTATTTTTCTTTATTATTTGAGGCTTGGAATTGAAATCGCAGGGCATATTTAATATCAATATTATCAGGAGCATTAAGTATTATACATGCTCCACTATCTGTTTCACAAGAGGACCCATCAACATACAAGTTCCATATTGGGAGATCGTCGTCAAACGCTTCGTCTATCAAAATCCCATAGTGGAATGTTTTTCTCCTTGCTTCCTCACATTTCTTAGACCTCTCCTGTGTTCTGGAAGAGGAATCTGGTAGGTCGATAACGATTTCTTATGGTAAAAGTTCCTCGGGAACTTGACTGTCAGTAACTCGGACTGCAGATTTTATTGCTCGGGAACCTCGATATAAGTGAATTCAGCTATGAAATTCACTACTGCTTGGCCTTTTAGAGAAGACCTTGTTTCATAGATAATATCATACTCCCCCAATTCCACTGCCCAATATAATAATTTTCCAGACTTTTTTAGATTCTGCAAAGCCTGCCTTAGTGGCATATCTGTGTACAATACTATCTTATGGGCTTAAAAATAAGGCTTCATGCGTCTAGATACTTTAATCAATGTCAGTGCCAACTTTTCTAAATGAGGGTACCTGATTTTCGCTCCTCGAAAAGCTTTACTGGTGTAGTAAACAGGCTTTTGAACTCCATTTTCCTCTCTGATCAAAGCAGAGCTCACGACTGATTCAGAAACAGCTAAATACAGGTACAATTTCCCCCCCATAATTGGTCAGAAAAGTAGTGGAAGTGACCCCAAATACTTTTTCAACTCCATAAAAGCTTTCTCACATTCTTTATTCCATTCAAAACTCTTTTTGAGTACTTTGAAAAATGGTAGGCACCTATTTGTAGCTTGAGACACAAATTTTTTCAGAGTTGTTACTCGCGCGGTTAGCCTTTGCACATCTTTCTCGCAAGTCGAGGACTGCATCTGAACTGATGCCTTAATCTTGTCTGGGTTTACTTTAATTCCTCTCTAATTTATTATATACCCGAGGAACGTCCCTTACTATACTCCAAAGACGCATTTGGTGAGTTTAATCTCATCTGGTGCTTCTAAAGTTAATCAAAAGTCTGGCTAAGGTCAGCAATATGGTCAGATGCTTTTTTGCTCTTTGTAAGCATATCATCCACATATACTTCCATGTTTTTTCCTATTTTCTCCTCAAAGATCTTGTTCAATAGCCTTTGATACATAGCACCTGCATTTTTTCAACCACAAAGCATAACATTATAATAGTAAGTTCCTCGAGCAGTAATGAAAGAAGTGCTTTCCCTATCTTCAGGCTTCATTTTGATCTGATTATAGCCAGAATAAGCATCCATAAAACTGAGTAACTCATTTCCTGAGGTAGCATCCACAAACCGATCTATTCGGGGCAAAGAAAAATAATTCTTTGGGCATGCTTTGTTAAGTTCTGTGTAGTCTATGCACATTCTCTAATTGTTATTTTTCTTCTTGACCATAACTACATTGGCCAACCAATCTGGATATTTTACCTCATCGATAAAAAATGCTTTCTAAAGCTTTTTAATATCCTCCAGTATAGCTTGGTTCTTCTCGGGGCTGAACACTCTTCACCTTTGGTTTACTGGCTTGATTTCTTTATTAAAGTTGAGCTCATGGAAAAGGAAGCTAGGATCAAATATTGGCATATCTTCGTGACTCCAGGCGAACATGTGTTTTCTCTGTCTAAGGAAGCTCACTAGTTCCTGTTTACGAGCAAGATCCAACGTTGTTCCAACTTGAGTAGTGCACTCTGGTTTGTTATCATTTAACACAATGCTTTATGTTGCCTCTACAATCTGTACCTTTACCACCTCTATTTCCTCCCTTGGAATTAATGTTTCAACCTTAGATTCTTTATCAGGTTCAGAGATATCCACTTGGTAAGTGGTGGTTTTCCTCTTTATTTCTTCCATATCTTTCTTCTCGGTAGATGAGTAGTAGCATTCCCGAGCTACTTTTTAGTCACCCCTCACAACTCTTATGCCAAAGTTCGTTGGGAATTTCAAGCATTGGTGAACAGTAGAGGGCACTACCTCAAACTTCTTTAGCCCAACTCTTCCCATAATTATATTGCAAGATGAATAAATGTTTTTATCCATTATAAAGAAACGAATTTTCTCTGTTCGGTTGGCTGGAAATGTGCCAATCATCACTTCCTCTTAATGGTTCCCAAAGGGAAGACTTTCTCACCTGCAAAACCTATTAGTGCTCGATGATAGGGCTCTAACTGGCTGAGCTTAATGTTTAAGATACTGAAATAAGGATAGAATATGATATCAGTCGAGCTACCATTAGCTACTAACACTCTAGAGACAATGATATCTTCCTTTCTGATTTTGATTACCAGAGGGTCATCATGAGGGTACAGTACTCCTGATAGGTCATTTTTAGAAAGGCCTATCACCAGTTTATCTTTGTTAACCTTCCTTGGTTTGTCTTCCTCGGTAAGATTAATCCTCTGTATGTACGATAAATCTTGAGCCTCATTGAGGTAAGCTTTTCGTTCTGGTGTATGGTCTCCTCCTCCCCCATCTCCACATGTAATCATTTGGTAATAAAAAGAATAAAAAATTAGTGTCAATACCTCGCGTTCCAGTTATCGGGGCTTTTTGGGTAAGTCGAGATCATCATCTTGGTCATCTTCATGATCTATCTTCTTCTCCTCTCTAGTTCTGCAAGGAGATTTTGATATGTGCCGAGCTGTTTCATTATTCTGTCGATTAACAAACTGATTCAATTTTTCCCTTCGAATGAGAGTTTAAATCTCATTTTATAGGGAAATTCAACAATCCATCGTGTGATCGTGGTCTCTATGGAACTCACTGTACTTAGTTTTGTCCCTCTTGGTAAGGGAACTCCTCAACTTATCAGGGCCGACACACATCTTTGTTGTGTTTGATCTCCTCCAAAACATACTGAATACCCATGGTTAGTGGAGTGTAGCTATTATACTACTTGAGCCTTTCTATAATTCCTTTATATTTTGATTCCTTATGCTCCTTGTAATCTTTGTGATCCTTCTTGTCATTTTTGCCTTCAGCTTTTACTCCCGAGCTTCGCTTAGCTGCCATTGCTTCCTCGGCATTCAAAATTTTGGCTACTTTCGCCATAAATTCCGCCATGGTCTTTGGGGGGTCCTTAGCAAGTGTATAATAAAGCTTCTCGGGGAGCAATCCACTCATAAGAGCTGTTATAGCAATTTTCTCTCCATAATCCACAACCTTCAGCTTCTCGTTATTAAAATGAGTGATGTAGTCCCTAGTGATTTCTTCTTCTTTCTGTCGTACACCGCGCAAATGTGCTACCCTTTTTACAGGCTTGTCTCCAAAATAAAAGTTTCTAATAAATAGTTCGGGCAACTGGTTGAAGCTGGAAATCTCTCCCCGAGGAAGGCTATTGTACCAGATTTAGACAGACCCAACAATTGTTCCAGAAAATGCTCTATACCTCATTTCGTCGGGAACTACATAAATATCGACGACTGCTTGGGTCAGTTTTTCCATCGTATTTGGGTGTAAACACTGGAGCTTTGAACTTTTCTAGAGTGGGAAAATCCATAATTTCTTGTATAAAGGGAGATTCTTTGACAAAGCTTCTTTGTAGTGGGTTTTTGGCCTTAGCCATCTCTCCTATCATATCCTCCAATCTTTGGATAGAACCTTTTCAAGTGTTGTTACTAGCATCAGACCTATACGTTGTTTTTCTGTTGTTCGCTGAACTCTCTTTTTGGGATTGTTGCTCCGCCTGAGCAGTACGTCGAGTGTCTGATCTAGATCGGGCAGAGCCTTCCCTTTTATCAGATGGTCGTCGAGTGTTTCCCGATATTTCCCTAGGAAGATTTATGTTCCCCCTTGGTCCCAAACGATCGAAGGAAGAAGCCTGACTTATCCTTTTTAAAGAACTTAGACTCTCTGGAGAGTAGGACTGTGTATTAAAGGATTATGACCCCCTGAGTAATGAATTTGACCCTAGACGATAGGAAGTAACCCCTATAGTTCTTGACTGACTTCGTCCGCCACTTCTTGGTGGTGATGGTGGCATATTTCCACGGGCAGATAGAGCAGGTGCTCCTACTTGAAGAGTTTGCGCGAGTTGCCTGATAGTGTCCTGCATAGCCTCTTGGCCTCTTGCAAGACTGGCCAGAATTCCAATTAATTCATTCGCTTCTTGTGGGGCAGAAGGGACATGCAAAATGCCATCGTTCTTAAGACTTAATTCAGGAATTTCAACCATCTAATTGTTTAAATGAATGAGAACGATTAGAAATACATTCTCAAAGACGTCGCCAATCTGTTGAGGCAAAAAATTAGATTGATCTAATTAATTGTTCACAGAAAAATATAAGAAAAAGAAACAAAGAATTTTAAAATGGTTTGATTGAAAAAGAAAGCATAGGTCCACTGTTTGCCCTGGGCTTATTCAATTGTCTCTTGTCTCGTTTTTCATGTGTCTCCCTTGGATGTAGGGTTTACAATGTCTTTATAGCCCCTTGAGGGTGTACAAGAGTCGAAATATTAAAGGATGGAATGCCTTTATATCATAGGCAATTACATGTGTACAATGTTGATAATGTATACAACTATTGGCATTTATTGTCATTGTTGGTCGGTCTTCTTTAACATGTTGGTCGGCATTCCTTTAGTTGGTCGGTGACTCGCCCTTGTTGACTTGGAGTAGTACATAGATGGATGACACGTGTTCATACATGAATGGTCCACGTAGCAGGATAATTTTTTGTATCAACAATTAAGTCCATTATAAATTCTTCTCTGTCGTAATATTGTTCATCCGACGGAGTTTTAATTGCTATTAATACCTCTATTACTATCATAATAGAGGTATAATATAGATTTGTTTAAAAGTATAATAAATGGTTTATTTTTTAAAGGTAAAAAAATTAATGGCCAACATTTAAAGCTTACCGCTAATTTTGGGGCATATGTGAACCTTTAGAATGGTATTTGTAAAAAATAAAAAAAATAAAGATGAATTTTATGATATTTTTGTATGGAAACAATCATAAAAGAACAAAAAAATGATAAATTTGCATAAGTACAAAATTGTCGCAATGGCTCTTTTAGAAATATATAAACAAATAAATATGGCACCAAATATTTGAGGACTCGAGTCGGCCACATCTTCAAACTAGGGTTGCCCTTATCAACGCTTATGAACTCATAACTGTTAATTATCAAAATTTTAAAATCCACATTAAATTTTATTTTGTGTGAAAGGCGAACTCAAATATTTTAGAGAATATTTGTACATGAATATTGATAACGTTATCGATGTCAAGAGACAAATTTTACAGAAAGAAAAATAATTCACTAATATCAAAAGAAATTAATTGTTTTATGGAATACTTTTAGGGTTTGTGTTAAAATTTAAATAAGATTTTTTTAAAAATAATTTCACATATATTGTTTTTATCTTTAGTTATCTTGCACATACTTCTGACTCTAGATATATCGACAAATAAGGTGTCGAGAACATACCAACTTTGGGAACCAAGGTTTACACCACTCGAATGTCATTTTTATATCATTTTGGGTTTGACGTCCATTTAGTTTTCAATATTTAGTCAAACCCCCGTTGGTTGTCTTTTTTTGGGTTTAGCCCTATCTTTAATATTTTTGTTAGTCAACCACGATTGATCATTAGTTCACTCAAATCTTTAGCCTTTTTACCCATTTTTGCTTTTACTTCAACCTAACTATTAAAATTGAAGTCATTAGTATTTAAAGGATAATAAAACAATTTTTTTATATAAACATTAATATTTAAAATTTATATAAATATAAGTTTTTTTAACGAAAATGGTTAATAGTAGATTAATAACCGTTAATTTCTTAAAAAACGTTTTCAAAAGAAATAATTTTTCCTACTTGAATAAACATTAACATATATAGTTATTAGAAAACATATGATTATATGTAAAAAAACTAATATAAATTATTTTTTAAGAAAACAATTTATTCAAGAATATAAATATAAACTATAATTTTAACTCTTTTTTTTATATATAAAGACCGTAATTTTAAAGATAAATATAGAATCTATTTATATTAAAACCATTTGTTTTAAAAGTAGTTTAATAAAAATGTAGTTTTACAAAAACTGTAGTTTTCACAAAATTATAGTTTTAAAATTTTCTCATAAAATTTATTTTTCTTAAAACTGTTTTTATAAAGATAAATATAATTCTAATTTTTAGTAGTAAGCTATTTTTATAATGTAATTTTATAAAAACTGTAATTTTCACTTTTTTATATGATTAATTTTAAAAAATTATTTTTAATGAATATAAAATCATTAAAAATCATTATTTCCAATATAAAGTGTATTTTTATTTTTTTTATAAAAACATTTTTAAAAAAACCTTTTTCATTAATATTAATATAAAATCATATTTTTATAAAAAAATTGATATAATTGTAGTTTTAACTTTTTAATTTTTTTTGGTGAAGCAGTCATTTTTTTATAAATATTTTATATTTTTCTTAAATATAAAGCATTAGATCACATGTACTTATAATAAGTTAAAAAATTCTAAATATCAAAAACATTTATAAAACAATGCACATTGTTTTAAAATCAAAATTTGTTTATTGTGTGTATATATATATTATATTAATGTTTATTACTATGGATATTTACTTTTTTATATATAAAGACTGACTTAATTAAATATTATTGTTTATATAATTTTTTTTTATATAAATATTAATGTTTATTTAAATAAAAAACTATTTTTTATTTAAAAACTATTTTTATGTATTGTTAATACCAATGGCTTTGATTATTAGTAGGTGGGTTGAAGTGAGGGCAAAATGGTTGAAAGCCTTAAAATACGAGTGAATTAATGATTAATTATGGTTGACTAACGAAAATTTTAAAAATAGAGGTCAAACCCTAAAAAATTCAATGCGCAAGGTTTGGCTGAATATTGGAAACTAAATGGACTCGAAACCCAAAAAGAACCTTATATTAGTCATAACTCAATACATTAGGAGGTTAGGAAGCTCCTTGGGGGAGGCATGCCTCTTTTACCTGAATGATTAATTTTATTGGCTCGGTAGTAATCAAAATGATACATATTTTAGGTCGTCAAAAATGTTTTTAGTCCATTGTTAGGATTGAATCTCGCCAGGGAAATAATTTTTTATTTATTTTCTCCATACTTCGTGTTGATCTTAAAAATACATGATTTATTATTTAACTTCTCAAATACTTATTTTTTTATCATACATGTTGAGAAACTATAAAGACTGATGTCATTGCTGCTGTTAGGTCCTTTTTATTTCAAATCCTGACCAATTTTAATTCAAGTTTCATGGCTCGTATTCCCAAAGTTTCAGAAGCTATCACTCTCCATCAATTTAGAACTATTGCCTTCTCTAATTTTTCCTTCAAGATCATTCCAAAAATTATTGCTAAACTATTGCCTTCTCCACCATTCTTCACATTACTGGAATTAAAGAGGGTTTTTCCCCCTCTACTTACCTTGGTCTTCCAATTTTTAGAGGCAAACCTAGAACTTGTCACTTGCAATTTCTTGTTGACAGTGTTAAATCTAGGCTCCAAAGCTGGCAAGGCAAATATCTCTCAATAACTAGTAGATCTGAGCTGTTTGAATCAGTCATCCAATCCATGCTTCTATATAGCATTATACTCTACAAATGGCCTTGTGGTCTTGTTAAAGTGGTTCAAGCTTAATTTTCTTTGGTTAGGCAGCATATCTAAGCACCCTCACATCACTGTGGCAAAGCAGCAGACATGTTCCCCTCAAGATCATGGTGGTTTAGGCTTAAGGAATCTCATCTCCCCCAACAAGGACGCTATTCTCAAGCACACATGGGACATATTAAATGTGGAGAACACTTGGAGCTCTTTCTTAAAAGCTAGATTCCATTTTCATCAGGTAAATACCCCCCTTAAAATTTCTTTTGCTTGGCACGGTTTCAAAGATTCCCTGGGCATTATTTTTATGCACTCACAATGGATGAATAGAAGTAGTAGTGGCAAACAAGCGAGCTGGGCCTGTTATGGGCGGGCAAATATGGGCTGGACCTAATATGGACTGGGCTGAATATGAGCCAAATCTGTTATGGGCTGGGTTTGGGCTGGGCTGGCCTGTTTTTTTTTTTTTTTTTTTTTCCAACAATTTTTCTTAAAAAGAAAAAAACATAATTTTTTTAATGAAAAAACAGCTTTTTTTTATAATAACAAATCTGTTAATATTTTAGTTTTCATGTACTCATTTTGTTTAAACTTGTTGTTTTCCAATATACTTAAGCAATTTTTACTTCCAGTTATTTTCTAATAGATTAAAGTTAAAAATGAAATTTTCATTCTAGATTAAAATGTTACAGTAAATCCATTTAAAATGTCTCAAATAATTCCAATAAATAAAACCATTTAACTAAAATACTAAATAAAAAATTTTCAATTTAAGTCCACCATATAAAGCATAAAAAATATAACAAACAAATAAAAATGTCTAATTTAAGTCCAATACAAACAAATAAAAGTGTTCTTAATATAAGTCTACATATTAACTCTACACTATTACAATTTCACACAATGGAATCTGAAAATCAAAGCAATGCACATCAATCCCTGCTAAAAAAAATGTATGTGGTAAAATTGAAACGAAATAGCTAATAACGCAATAATACATTGAGAAATTTAATTAATTACCTCAACATCATCAATTCAAAAATGAAAATGCAAAAAAATGAACATTTAATAAGTTAAAAAAATGAACGAATAAGTCATCATTTAATTAGATAAAAAATGAACATTTAATAAGTTAAAAAAATTAAGTTAATTTTAATTAGTTAAAGAAAATGCAAAAAAATTATCCAAAAATGAAAAAAAAAATATTCGAACATCCAGTTATATCTTATTTACATCATTTAGAGATCAAGGTAAATTTTCTCTTGAATCAATAATCATTTACAGAAAATGAACAAATCGTATACAGAAAATTAAAAAAAAAAATGAAAACATACAGATTTGGCGTGAGATCCGGCAAGAAATCCGGTAGATGAGCTCCGATGTGAATTTCCGTCACACAAGAAATCCGGTAAATGAGCTCCGATGTGATTTCCGACAAGAAATCCAGTAGGTGGTGTTGAGGCTGCTGCGTATTTGGAATCGCCGACTTACATGGCTCGCCGACATTGAGGAGTGGTCATAGGTGGGTTGGCCCGGTTTGGTCATGTCTGAGTAGTTGAGGTAGGTGGGATTGGGGGGTTACCCACCTGAGCCAACCTTAGGACAACCTTAGGACCAGATTTGAGGACCAGATTTGAGATGAAAGTCTTATGTTTATGTCATTTGGATGAAAATGACGGCTGCTGTTTAGGTTTTTAGGTTAGAGATGAAAGTCTTGACCGTGTTTTGCTAAAATATGGGTTGTAACTTTTTTTATTTGGGCCATTAATTCTAAAATATGGGCCCCATATTATTTTATACTTCTAAAATATGGGCCCCATATTTTAGTGTATGGATTTATATGGGTATTTTAGTTAAATGGGTCAAATATTGCCGGTGCTAAATAGAAGTCAATCTCTTTAATGATAATTGGTTGGGAAATTCTATCAACCTTTTGTTAGGATACCCCCTGATCACCTCATTGTTACTGTCAACGCTCTCATATCCAATGATTCCTGGATTATCCCCCCATCTCTTTATTGCCTCCCTCCTCACATCATTTCCCTAATAATCTCTACCCCCACCCCCTCCCTCTCACGCCCACTCCTGATATCAGAATTTGGCCCTATTCCAAATATGGTAAACTCTCTTTTAAAGAAGATAATAATTTCTTTTCCTCTCACCTTACCCTAACACCCTGGACTAAGCACCCATTTAAGACTTTTATACCCCCTAGGGTCTCCACTCTAGTTTGGAGGATTTTAAACGTCAAGTTACCCACTCTTGACCTTCTCAGTCATATTAGCCTGCCCCTCAGGCTCTCCCCCTATGCCACCTTTGTGATAATGCCCTAGAATCCCAATACCACCTTTCCCTTTCATGCCCTTTTGCTTATTCTCTTTCGCAGTGGCACTTTGATATCTACAACTTGAACTTTCATTGCCCCAAAATCCTCGTGGATCTTTGGCATCTCATTATCAAGTTCAATTTTAGCCCTTAAATTTTTAACCTCTCGCTTGCCTCCTCCATCCTTATCTTTGATGTTATTTGGAGGTTTAAAAACTACAAAGCTTTTAAAAGTACTTCTCCAAATCTCACTCATGAGAAAGCCTATGTATATGCTTGGACCACTTCCATTTTCAAAATCTGTGCTGGTCATTGTAACACCCCATATTTCTGTGCATGTAATATTTAAATCATTCGAAAAATTTTAAATTACTTGTGTGTCGTAATTTAATTGAATTAATTATGGTAATATTTATTTAATTATTGATCAGAGAGTGAATGGTTAATATTTAGGGCAATTTAATTACTAAGTGAATAGTAATAATTTATTTACGTCATAACGTGTATTAGTGATGTGGCATTTATTTATCTCAGCCGAGAATTGGTATAGACTAATTTGGGTGTGAGATAAGGATTTGAATAAATTAATTCGGATGTCGATTTTGAGTGCACGGTTGAGTCCAAATGGACTGGGATAGTTGGAAAAGTGTACCCCGGGATAGTAAACGGGTCACGGGGCGTTTTTAGGAATAAGCGGGCCCACACGGGGTTATTTGGGTCACTTGGGCTTGACCCATATAGGTAGACGGGATTAGTGTTTTAAGACCTAAGTCTAAGAGTGGGGAATGGCGGAGAAACATAAACCTAAATCTAAGAATTTCGGGAGAAAAGGAGAGGGAACAGTTAGAGCCAAATTGGAATCTTTTGGAGACAAGGCAAGGAACCTATTGGAAGTTCATCATCAACCTTGCGAATCACATCCTCGGATCAGACCCTACGAACCCATAAGGCAAGTGGTTATCTTGCTGTGATATTAATTGATGTTATTCAATTCATATTTTTGTGATGTGGAAATCAAAAATTCGTTTTGGGTACAAAACGGGGTTTTTGTAAAAAGAACACTTAAATAAGATTCAATGTGGGAATTAATTATGTGACAGGGTTCTACGATGGCATTCGATTTACATGAGAAAAATCCAGTAGCAATTATGGACGAATTTGGGGTAATTAGATGAAATTGGAACCTAACGAGTAAAAACCCGGGAATTTTCCCAAATCAGAAAAGTAGAGATTTGTGAGATTCAATTTATGTTTGAGATTCTATGAGTGGTCCTGATCATGTTTCTATATAGTTATGATGTTGATTGTGCTTGGGTTATACCAAGGGAAAGGTTAAGAATTGGAGAATTTCGTTAATGGAGGAAACAACAAGGCGGAGAAGACGACCACATGTTCGATCGATCGATCGACGGTTGGGGTCGATCGATCGACCCTTCAGGTTTTTCGACAGTTTGGCTTAGGGACTTATATGGGTAAGAAATTTAGTTACCAATTTCCCCTAGCATAATTAAGAGAGAAAAATTAATTATGAGATTAAATTCTTAACAATTATAAAGGGATATAATTGGGAGTGGTGGGGGAATTAAGGGCGACACATTTTTGAATGAATTTTGAGAAATAAATTCTGGAAGAATAAAATAACGAATTGGGCGAATAATTTCGGATATGGTAGTAGGGCGACACTACTTACTTAAATTAATTATGGATAAAAACTAATTCATTCGGAGTCGGGGATTAGACTCGGGTAGTATATTAATTTCGGGCCACGAGAGCGAGCCCGAGTATATTGGTTGGGTGACACCAAAAATAATTTAATTAAATTATGTGTAAGTTAATTAATAATCAGAGTTGTACCATAAACTCAAGATATTATGTATAGGCTTGTGTTACGGACTCAATACACGGTAAAGTCGGGATATTTTATATTTATATATATACGGTGTGTGATAATATATATATGGTGTGTGCTTATAAATATCAGTGGTTAGATATTATTAATACATATACTCTAGTGCTCTCAAGGGAGGTTGCGCATAGTGGGTGAATCCCCTAGCTTGAGAAGTAGGACGAGTATATCCACAAGTCATAGCGTCCGTTATATGGGTGAGGGGCTTATCTCACTTTTAGGGAAGGAATATGACCGCCTCCATTATATTTATATTTTTGGCCAAGTTAGTGAGCGATTCTGACTTGGGGTAACTAGGTTATGCGAGTACACCTAGTGTGATAGCACTTTAGAGAATACATCCGGTGAGTTATTACTCGGGGGGATGGATTCAACATATGTGTGAATGTTGTAATATGGTTCTACGTATATAATGGGATAAATAGTTATATACGGGTCATTAAATGCATGAAGTGAATTGTATTAATTATATATGGGTTATATTCCCATTCAACATGTCTGGTTGTTGTAAGATAATTGTACGTACATAATGGGGTGAATAATAATATACGGGAAATTTAAATATATGGAGGAAAGTGATTTATTTATATAACTAGTGAATGTTATATGTCTTTCAAGGAAGATGATTAACTAAGTCAAGGTGATAAATAACTTATAAATCATGCTTTTAAAATACTCGGGATTGAGTAGGGCGGTTGACAAGAGTTATATCAAGTATCTAGTTTCGGGGTAGAGGACTAGGTGGGATACGAAGAGGACATTATGACACACCCCAACCCAGTTACTTATAATTAAGTTTGAAAGTCAAAGTGAGTCAAACCATGATTAATTTAACCAAACCATAAACAAGAGTTTTAAGTTCAGAGTCATCATTGTAAATCCATATAACTGAAAACCTTTTTACAACATCAGAGTAGTCATACTTATACAAACTTGCTTAAAGGATAATTTAACTTAATTACATCATTTACATTTAAACAAAATCTTTGTTTCTCCCATTCCTGACTAACCCAGCCCGACTTCCTAGATTTGGCAGTGACATTGCATTACCTGAAAAATGTGAACATAGGAACCATGAGCAAATATAGCCCAGTGAATGCATCACTACTAAACTACTGCATGAATTTAAATGCAATAAATCATTTCCATATACTTATGTATTAACTTATCCGTCTCATTCATAATGAATGACCAACTTTTCCGAATCATGATTCACATATCCTGTCTAAATAGACAATTCTCCCCCATTCCTGGTCGAGGAGTAACCCCTCATTTCGGTAAACCGAAAAGAACAATTTTATATTCATAACATTATGATCACATTCATAACAGTATACAAATACATCATTCCAGTGAGTACACTCACCTTGAGTTGTCAACTACGTATTCAGGTTTCCTTCTGGTGGAGCTGAACTGGGTTGATTAGACCTTACACCTGTCAATCCAACTAGATCAGTACTGAACCTCAATCATAAATATTATCCTAACATAATTATGTAACTTTCCATGACTATACATCAACAATATAATTCCAATTAAGTCACATTCCATAAAACATAGGTAAAGGCAAAACAATGATATACATGTTGACAAAGTTACGGACATTCAATCGTAGGAAATACCTTATAAGTAATTTATAACCAAAGTCAAGTAAACATGAAATTATACTTGTCAATGTATATACACATAAAACATGTACTCAAAGTACCCTTTGTAAGGACAAAATACAAACATTCATTCAAGGGGTATTCAGTATGGCCTGAAATTATTGTCTTACATACTTAACCGTCCTATATTCCTAAATTGTACAAATACAGAGGTCCAACCTTATCAATATGAAAACATATATGAATATACTTTACAATACAAGTGACGGTGTAATTTTTCAAGCTTCCTGGAGAAAGTTATGGCCATTTCTTTACAACACAAGAAATCTTCCCTACAAGCTCCTCTACTATTCCTTCAAATTCCAAGAATTTTCATAATTTTTCTACAGTATAGATTTCCATGATTTTCAACACATTTTCATTACACATACTGAATAGTACAGAATTAAATTTTCATAATTGTTTGGCTTCATTTGCTATCTCAAAATCTTGACTAAACTCAGGGCATACCAAAATCAAGTATACAAACAGCAACCATGTACCAACTTTAAATCATCATTACGGCCTAACGACAAGGAGATAAATTCTAATTTTCAGATATGATATGAATATATGAGTCTAATTTCATATCCAATTAGAATTTCTCAATTACAGTAAGCACACAGAGAGATATGCAAGTTTGAATACAAGGGATTTCAATACAAAGTAATTTTTAAGGGTTTATGCATTCAACTTAACTTAAACTTGCATATATTCATACATATGCACCCAAGCATGAAAGTTCAATAAACAAATAAAGGATTTATATCATATAAATCATAAATATATGAAAAATAATAAGATTTGAAATTAGGATTACCTTCGGGATGTTTACGTAATTTCTACGGATTTTTCTACACTTTTTCTCCTCACTTTTCTTCCTAAACTTCTACCTTCTCTTTCCTTAAGCTTAAAACCCTTTCATGGCTGATTTTGGCTGAAGGATAAGTCTATTTAAAGGGTATAAGGTCGGACAAGGCTGCCTCCCAAGACAACCAATCAAATTAAACCATTTGGTTTAATAAAAGTACCACTTAAAGGGAATTGACCAAATTGCCCCTTGTTCGTAAATTCGGTATAACTCTTTACTCGGGAATCCATTTGATGATCCGTTTGTTGTGTTACAACCCTAACTCACATGTATAAAACTATCTATTTTTCACCTCAAGTCATTTATAATGTGATAAGGGTCAAAACTAGTCTCTGACAGGGACATTTCTACCGAAAATAACAAAATATTGTGTTCGTAAATAATTCGACCTTTCATGATTTATGAAAGTAGGATTATAATAAACATATTCAATTAACATTAGATATACTAATAACACATTATTCATATCACATAAGATAAGCATGATTTAAATAAAATTTATCATAATTATATTCGGGCTGTCACAACTTCCCCCCCTTAGAAAATTTCGTCCCCGAAATTTAATATAAGAGTCACTTACCAAACAAATGGGGATACTGTTTCCTCATGCTATCCTTCGTTTCCCAAGTTGCTTCTTTAACTCCATGGCACATCCACATAACTTTAACTAAGGGTATAACTTTATTTCTCAATACTTGCTCCTTACGATCAATAATTTCCATTGGTTCCTCGATGTATGACAAGTCTTCCTTCAGTTCAATTGGTTGAGTTTTCAACTGATGAGATGGATCCGCCAAATACTTACGAAGTATCGATACATGAAACACATCATGTAAACGGGATAAATCTGGAGGCAATCCTAATCTATAATCCAGGGGCCCAATTCTTTCCAACACGTCATATGGTCCAATGTATCTTGGACTTAGTTTCCCCTTTTTGCCAAATCTCATAACACCTTTCCATGGTGAAATACGCAGGAATACAAAATCTCCCTTCTAAAATTCCAATGGATACTTCCTCTTATCTGCATAAAATTTCTGCCTACTTTGTGCTATCTTTATCCGTTCCCGAATAATTTTGATCTTTTCAGTCGTCACATCTATTAATTCAGGACCCAATATTTTCCTTTCACCCACTTCATCCCAACACAAAGGCGTTCTACATCTCCTCCCATATAAAGCTTCATAAGGAGCCATACCAATAGTCGACTGATAACTATTATTATATGAAAATTCCATCAATGGCAAATGATCATCCCAACTACCTTTGAAGTCAAATCCACAGGCTCGTAACATGTCTTCTAATATTTGAATCATCCTTTCTGATTGCCCATCAGTTTGTGGATGAAACGCAGTGCTGAACTTCAAACTTATGCCTATGGCATTCTGGAGACGAGGCCAAAACTTAGAAGTGAACGTTGGATCTCTATCTGATACAATTGACACCGGTGTCCCATGTAAACGGATAATCTCATCAACGTACATACGTGCATACTTATCAACAATGTAGGTGGTCTTAACTGGGAGAAAATGATCTGACTTTATCAGTCGGTCTACAATCACCTAAATATAATCATGCCCCTTTGGTGACCGGGGTAATCCTGTAACAAAGTCCATTGTTATATGCTCCCACTTCCATTCCAGAATAGGCAATGACTGTAATAATCATGTCGGCTTCTGATGCTCCGCCTTTACTTGCTGGCACACTAAACATTTAGCTACGAACTCTGCAATCTCACGTTTCATATTATTCCACCAGTAATACTCTTTTAAATCTTTGTACATTTTGTTACCTCCCGGATGCATAGAGTAAATTGAACTATGTGCCTCTTCTAATATATCTTTCTTTAAGGGTGGATCATTAGGTACACAAATCCTATTTTTATAACACAACGATTCATCATTCTTAATTTCAAAGTCACTCTCTTTACCATCCAGGACATCTTATTTCTTCTTCTCAGGGAATGGATCACTGGTCTGCAAATTTCGTATGCGCTCGGCCAATAAAGGTTTCACTGTGACATGTGCTAATAATCCTCCACTTTTTGAAAACTTCAATTCAATCCCCATCGATGCCAAGTCAAGAATATTTCCAACACGGGCACACTGTATGCAATCGAGAATCCCTGATGATTTTCTACTCAAAGCATCTACTACTACATTGGCCTTCCCAGGATGATGATGAATGGTACAGTCATAGTCTTTAATCAGCTCTATCTAACGCCTCTGTCTCAAATTCAGTTCTTTCTGTGTAAACAAGTATTTCAAACTTTGATGATCCGTAAATATCTCACAAGTTTCTCCGTACAAGTAATGTCTCCACAACTTTAAAGCAAAAACAATGGTCGCTAGCTCCAAATAATGTGTAGGGTAATTTCGTTCATGCGTCTTTAATTGTCTGGAAGAATATGCTATTACCTTCCCATGCTGCATAAGAACACATCCTAACCCCTGAAATGAAGCGTCTGTATAGATCACAAAAGACTCATTCCCACGTGGAATAGCAAGTATAGGGGCTGAAACCAATCGATTCTTTAATTCTTTAAAACTCCTCTCGCATTCTTCATCCCATACAAACTTCACTTCTTTACGAGTCAACTTTGTCAGTGGTAATGCTATTGCTGAAAATCCCTTAATGAATCTGCGATAGTAACCTGCCAATCCTAGGAAACTCCTCATTTCTGTCACATTCTTAGGAATATCCCATTCAACAATTGCTTCCACCTTCTTTGGATCAACATATATCCCATTTCCCGAGACAACATGCCCTAAAAACACAATTTCATTCAACCAAAA
The DNA here is from genome assembly GCA_949130495.1 of Sambucus nigra. Lineage (NCBI taxonomy): Eukaryota > Viridiplantae > Streptophyta > Magnoliopsida > Dipsacales > Adoxaceae > Sambucus > Sambucus nigra. The sequence goes on from OX422211.1 coordinate 444,233,405, forward strand.
CTCACACTTGCTGAATTTAGCAAATAATTTCTTCTCTCTCAAAATCTGCAATACAAGTCTCAAATGCTTCTCATGTTCCTCCATGCTACGTGAGTAAATCAACACATCGTCTATGAATACAATCACAAAGGAATCAATGAAAGGGTGGAATACTCGATTCATCAAATCCATAAAAACTGCTGGAGCATTAGTCAATCCAAATGGCATCACCAAAAACTCGTAGTGTCCATATCGAGTCCGAAAAGCTGTTTTGGAAATATCGTTATCCTTCACTTTCAGTTGGTGGTAACCTGATCTCAAATCAATCTTTGAAAATACTGTGGCCCCCTGTAATTGGTCAAACAAGTCATCAATACGAGGTAGAGGGTACTTATTTCTAATGGTCACCTTATTCAACTGCCGATAATCAATACATAATCGCATTGTCCCATCTTTCTTTTTCACAAATAACACTGGGGCTCCCCATGGCGAAACACTAGGCCGAATGAACCCTCTGTTTGTCAGATCTTGTAACTGCACTTTCAATTCCTTCAACTCTGTTGGTGCCATTCTATAAGGAGCAAGGGAAATCGAACCAGTACCTGGAATTAATTCAATAGAAAACTCTACTTCCCTATCGGGTGGCAATCCTGGCAATTCTTCTGGGAAGACATCAGAAAACTCTCTAACCACTGGTATATCTTCAACTTTAAGTGATTCCTTACTAACATCAACCACATACGCTAAATAACCTGTACAACCCTTACTCAATAACTTTCTGCTCTTTATTGCTGAGATAAGACAATTAGGGACAACATTCCTTTCTCCTATAAATTGGAACTTGGGTTCACCAGGTAAATGAAATGTAACTTCTTTGCGAAAACAATCAATGAAAGCATGGTATGATGATAACCAATCCATCTCCAATATAATATCAAAATTTTGAATGGCCAACGGTATCGAATCAACATAGAAATCTCGTTCCCCTATTCGTTAGATACAATCTTTATAAACATGCTCAACTAGAATTACACTTTCCATTGGGATAGAAATATATAAGGCATAATTGAGGAATGAACATGGTCTACCCAAATATGAAACAATATGTAATGCCACAAATGAATGCGTAGATCCAGGATCAATGAGTGCATATAGATCTTTGTTTGCAATAAAAAGTTTACCTGTAACCACTTCAGGTGTAGCATGGGCATCTTGCAATGTCATCGCAAACACTCTTCCTTCTGCCTTCGATCCACTTGCTTGTCCTGTACCTCTTCCCCTGGTGGCACTACCTGGAGAGGATCCTTTATGAGGCCCCACACTACTGACTGAAACTGATCTTGATAACATCGGATAATTCTTTCTCAGATGGCCCTTCTGATGACAGTTGAAACATTCTATACTCAGTAACTTTGGGCAATTTCTCTTTACATGACCCGATGTCCCACAAAAGAAACAAACGTTTGGATCTCCTTGCGATGAAACTCTTGAACCTCTTCCACCACTTGCTTCACCCCTTTGAAAACTACTTCCCATGCCTCTACCATGCTGGAATTTCTTCCCTCCAAGTCTCGAATATTCTGTATCCCACCAAAGATAAGTTCAATTTCTTTAACCCACACTTCTGCCTCGGCTGGATCAACTGCTCCTTCAAATGAGGGTGGGTTCATCTTAATAAATTTCTCATGTGAAGTACTTCTTTCTTCCCGGTGTATCACCTCTTGAGCCCTAGCCAATGCTTGTGCCTCCAGTTGCCTGGTCTGTTGTTCTTCCATCTGTGCCATAAATCTAGCTTGCTGCTCTGTCATTAGAGTCATAGCACGTGCCATTTTTTGCATGTCTATTAATTGTTCTGGGTCAGGTTCTATATTTCCATGAACAGGTTGCTCAACCTTTGCCTCTGCTGCCATAATTGAAGCCTCATCTTCTATTTCCACATTCACATTCCCTCATTCCATTCTTTTATATCCGAAATGGATCAAAGATATAACAACATGCAGATATACATATCTTTCCTAACATGATCGTTAGTATCAAATAAAATATATTTCTGACATTCACTGCCAAATCTAGACTCTTCTCACAACAGAACCTCTAAAACCTAGGCTCTAATACCAAAAGCTGACACACCCCAACCCTGTTACTTATAATTAAGTTTGAAAGTCAAAGTGAGTCAAACCATGATTAATTTAACCAAACCATAAACAAGAGTTTTAAGTTCAGAGTCATCATTGTAAATCCATATAACTGAAAACCTTTTTACAACATCAGAGTAGTCATACTTATACAAACTTGCTTAAAGTATAATTTAACTTAATTACATCATTTACATTTAAATAAAATCTTTGTTTCTCTCATTCCTGTCTAACCCAGCCCGACTTCCTAGATTTGGCAGTGACATCGCATTACCTGAAAAATGTGAACATAGGAACCATGAGCAAAAATAGCCCAGTGAATGCATCACTACTAAACTACTGCATGAATTTAAATGCAATAAATCATTTACATATACTTATGTATTAACTTATCCGTCTCATTTATAATGAATGACCAACTTTTCTGAATCATGACTCACATATCCTGTCTAAATAGACAATTCTCCCCCATTCCTGGTCGAGGAGTAACCCCTTGTCATTAATAGACAAATCTCCCCCATTCCTGGTCGAGGTATAACCCCTCATTCCGGTAAACCGAAATGTACAATTTTATATTCATAACATTATCATCACATTCGTAACAGTATACAAATACATCATTCCAGTGAGTACACTCACCTTGAGTTGTCAACTACGTATTCAGGTTTCCTTCTGGTGGAGCTGAACTGGGTTGATTAGACCTTACACCTGTCAATCCAACTAGATCAGTACTGAACCTCAATCATAAATATTATCCTAACATAATTATGTAACTTTCCATGACTATACATCAACAATATAATTCCAATTAAGTCACATTCCATAAAACCTAGGTAAAGGCAAAACAATGATATACATGTTGATAAAGTTACGGACATTCAACCGTAGGAAATACCTTATAAGTAATTTATAACCAAAGTCAAGTAAACATGAAATTATACTTGTCAATGTATATACACATGAAACATGTACTCAAAGTACCCTTTGTAAGGACAAAATACAAACATTCATTCAAGGGGTATTCAGTACGGCCTGAAATTATTGTCTTACATACTTAACCGTCCTATATTCCTAAATTGTAAAAATACAGGGGTCCAACCTTATCAATATGAAAACATATATGAATATACTTTACAATACAAGTGACGGTGTAATTTTTCAAGCTTCCTGGAGCAAGTTATGGCCATTTCTTTACAACACAATAAATCTTCCCTACAAGCTCCTCTATTGTTCCTTCAACTTCCAAGAATTTTCATAATTTTTCTCCAGCATAGATTTCCATGATTTTCAACACATTTTCATTACACATACTGAATAGTACAGAATTAAATTTTTATAACTGTTTGACTTCATTTGCTATCTCAAAATCTTGACTAAACTCAGGGCATACCGAAATCAAGTATACAAACAGCAACCATGTACCAACTTGAAATCATCATTACGGCCTAACAACAAGGAGAAAAATTCTAATTTTCAGATATGATATGAATATATGAGTCTAATTTCATATCCAATTGGAATTTTGCAATTAGAGTAACCACAAAAAGAGATATGCAAGTTTGAATATAAGGGGTTTCAATACAAAATAATTTTTAAGGGTTTATGCATTCAACTTAACTTAAACTTGAATATATTCATACATATGCACCCAAGCATGAAAGGTCAATAAACAAATCAAGGATTTATATCATATAAATCATAAATATATGAAAAATAATAAGATTTGAAATTAGGATTACCTTCGGGATGTTTACGTAATTTCTACGGATTTTTCTACACTTTTTCTCCTCACTTTTCTTCCTAAACTTCTACCTTCTCTTTCCTTAAGCTTAAAACCCTTTCATGGCTGATTTTGGCTGAAGGATAAGTCTATTTAAAGGGTATAAGGTCGGACAAGGCTGCCTCCCAAGACAACCAATCAAATTAAACCATTTGGTTTAATAAAAGTACCACTTAAAGGGAATTGACCAAATTGCCCCTTGTTCGTAAATTCGGTATAACTCTTTACTCGGGAATCCATTTGATGATCCGTTTGTTGTGTTACAACCCTAACTCACATGTATAAAACTATCTATTTTTCACCTCAAGTCATTTATAATGTGATAAGGGTCAAAACTAGTCTCTGACAAGGACATTTCTACCGAAAACAACAAAATATTGTGTTCGTAAATAATTCGACCTTTCATGATTTATGAAAGTAGGATTATAATAAACATAATCAATTAACATTAGATATACTAATAACACATTATTCATATCACATAAGATAAGCATGATTTAAATATAATTTATCATAATTATATTCGGGTTGTCACACATTAGCTGCGCATATTAGTTGAGGGGTGAGTCTGTCCTCAAGGAAGTGCGACACTAACTAAAATATGAAACGCATTCATGCATATTTTATTACTGCAAGTTAATCATTTGCTAAATATTTTCAAAATATTTTGGGTTCTAACCCTTGCTATAAAATATTTTCAAAACCTTTTACGTGTCCAGTCACAGGGACGCCAGGCTTGATTCATTCCAGGGATTCGCTGCTGCAGCATATGTGGATGTTGCAGGATTTGGATAGGCGCCTCTATTCCTTCTATTCCTAGTGTAGGTATGTTCTATCAGATATCCGAGCATGTTGCTCACGGTGTTTATTTAGTATTTATTTCAGATACTTGAGATCCATTATTATCTGTCTTTACATTTGTGTTGGATTTTAGCCGATGGTTTATTTGGCCAGTTTCTTATTTATATGTGATGGTCGGATTCAGTTAACTTGTGATTGTTAATGATTTATTTCCGCATGAGTATTTCTTTGAATTAATGAAAGATTGGCACCAGTCTAATTTCACTTAGGTGGTTAGTAATTAAAAAGTTTCGACATTGATGGTAAGAATGAATCAACTAAGAAACCTATTCTAATTTAATTTAGGACTGATCACCCGGGGTATAATTAGGCGGGGTGCACAGTCATATGCACAATAAGGTGAATGACTTGCTTATTCTTAGAAGGCTTAAAGTCCCTCGTCGATATCCCAAAGCTCTAACCATTACCCCTGTCCATTGGCTCCCTCCTCCTCCACAATGACTCAAACTGAACTCTAACAGCATGTTTGGGAGTTTTATTTTAGAGAGAATAGAAAGGAAAGGAAGGGAAATTATATTTCTTTCCGTCGTTTGTTTGGGAGTTTACATAGGAGAGAAAGTGTTGTTTCGTCATTTTCCGTCGTTTGAGAGTTTAAAAGGAGAGGAAATTTTTTTTAAAAATTTCCCTTCCTTTCTTTCCAAAACTTTCCTTCCAAATGGGAAAGAAATGGAGAGAAAGGAAAGTTTTCTAAAGAATGTACCTTATTTCCCTTAAAAAAATTATTTTCCTTCCAACTCTCAAATACTAGAAAAAAAAAATATTTTAACTTCATTCCTAAATCTTTTCTCTTCTCTCTTCTCTTCCTTTCTTTTCTCTTCCTTTATTTTCTCTCTTATAAATTTTCCTTTCTTTTCTTTTCTCTCCTAATAAAATTTTCCTTTCCTTTCCCTCCTCTAAAAAACTCCCAAACAGGCCGTAATGGTCTTGCTAAAGTCTCCCCTTGGTATTTTTAGAGATCATAGAGGGAAAATGCTTGGGGCTTACTATCAAAAAATTGGTACTCAAGATGCCTTTTTTGCTGAAATGTCCGTGGTCATCACTGGCATTGAAATGGCTTGGAATAATGGATGGACAGAGTTGTAGATTGAATCTGACTCCACTTCTGTCGTGTCTTTCATGCTCAACCTTTGCTACCACCCCCTAGCCTCTTCTCACCAGGTGGAACAATTGCCCGTCCTAGTTGTCACAAATGCAATTCTTTTGCACACGCATTTTTAGAGAGGGGAACAAATGTGCTGATAAATTTTGTCAAATGTGGTTTTCTTTTCCTGGGCTTAAATGGTAAACCACTCCACCACCTCCCTTCTCCACCTATGTGTTTAATGATACCTCACTAATAGGTTCAGGTCTAATTAATATATGGCTGCCCCTCTTATTTTGGCCCCTTTTCGTAGTCTTCATTCATGGCAATTTTTTTCTTGGGCATATGATTGAGAAAACTGTTTGTATTTTTCTTGTGAAGATATTCACCTCTGTGTCTATTTTTCACCATATTATTCATTATGCGGCCCATTATTGTGTTGCATGTGATTGTTGTTAATTCTTTTAGAACTACCAGACCCCCACCCCTGCATAAGTTTGTTGCTTGGCCCCACCTCTAGATGCTTTGGCCTCTCCTCTTTTCTTTTTGGTTGCAAATGATTAAATATAGTTCCCTCTTACCTATATTAGTGATGCTCCCCACCCCTTTCCCCCTGCACATGATAGATGTTGTGGGGCACCACATCTGGATGCTTTGACCCACCCTTAACTATATTTTTCCTGCAAGCCCTCTTCACATCTGTTTCTCTGCTGACTCTTGTATGGACTGCTACTGTTATTCCGTCCCTATGGGATAATAGGTGCAACTCTTCAAATTTAGTTTGATTTCTCTTGCAATGGCCTTATGATCATTCTTCAAGATTCTTGATCAAATGGCCCTCCTGCTCTTTTTGGTCTGCTCATGCTCTCCTTAGCCTTATCTCCTACAACAAAGCTATTAGGGACAGGCTGCTCCTTATGTCTCCTGCTATTGCATCTGCTTGGATTAGTGATCTATACTTATCCGCTTGCTGCTATTACTACCCTATCATTATTAAGCAGTTGACTTTGATTTACTTAATTTTCAGTTACACCTACCCCTAAACTTTACTCCCTTGTCACTTCACCAATCGAACTTTCAGTTTCTATCCTTAATCCCCTAAACTTTCAAAACAACTTCAAGAAACGCAACCCTTATTTTTAAAACGTTTTAGACGAAAAATGAGTCATGTGAGCGACACATGATCATATTTAAGGTATTTTAGTTCAAACCAATATAAAAACTTTAAATATATATAAATTACAAAATAATTCATTTAAAAATATAAAAATTATAAAAAAAAGATTTCCAATTTACAAAAAACTTATTTCCAAAAAAAAGGATTTTTAACAAATAAAAAAATCCAATAACAAAAAAGAAACAAATTTGTATTTTTTAAAAATTAGACTTCCAATTAAAATAGGGAAAATACTTAAAAATCTAACTAAATAAATATAGAAAATAATTGATTTTTATAGATATTTGGATATTACAAATATGTATATAAAGTTTTATAAATTAAAGAAAAACTTAAAAAAATCAAGAAAATATAAAAAAAAATATGTATATGTATAATATTTTTCAAACAAATTACAAAAATCCAAATATACATAAAAACGTTGAAAAATAAAAATGTTTTTTTAAAACATTGGGAAAAATATATAAATAATTTTTAAAAATTTCCCCAAAAAAACTTAACACTACTTTTAAAAATATGTGAAAAGAATTAAAAATGGTGAAAATTTCAAAAACACGTTGAACAACACTTAAATCCTTTAAAAATATGAGGAAAAGCAAAAAAACTTTTACAAAATATGAAAAATGATACAAAAAATATTTAAAACATTTGAAAAAAAATATACTTAAACAATTTAGAAATTACTAAAAAAATATTGGGAAATCAAAAAATGACAAATCTAGGATAGAAGAAAACAAATCTTGGATAAAAAAATATAAACACATGTGATTAAATCTCTGGAAAAAAACACATCTGAAAAAATGAAAAAAAATCGAAAAAAAATTTTGTCATCAAATCTGAGAAAAATAAAGAACGAAGAAAAAATGATCCAATCATCTACCACAATTAAACTCATTTACCAAAAAATTTCAACCCGAACCCCAAGTCTGAAAATTTTCAGCCCTTTCAAACCTCCAACTTCCAAAGCTAAAACAAATTTCTAATAGATCTACATATGCATGTATGTTTCTCTGTGCATTTGTGTAAGATAAATAAGAGATGAAGACAGAGACGAGACTGAGTAGCGGTGGAGGGCGACAAGGGGGTGGCTTGGGGGGGCACCAGCCCGCCCCCCCCCCCCCTCCCCCCCGAAAAAAATAAAATAAAACTAGTAGTGTTAAAATATAAATTCAGCCCATTCCTAATAGGACTTTTGGTGATTTTTCTCAAAATAATTTAAATAACCTCAAAAAAATTCGGCTCGGGGGCATCGTGGCGCGAAATCCTGGCTCCGCCACTGAGGGCGACACCTATGGAAGAAGGATGGGGGGAGGTCGGCATCCACGGAAGGGGGCGGAGGAGTGGGTGGAGGCCAAGAACTATGGTCGCGCGCGCGCGCGCGCGCGCGCGAGAGAGAGAGAGAGAGAGAGAGAGAGAGAGAGTCAAAGAGAGAATAAGGGTAGAGAGAAAATGATTATTTTGTTTAAACGGTAGTTGGAGTCGGCGGCTCTCCTGGGGCTCCCTCATCTGGGATTCCTAGGGCTCCCTCATCTGGGAGATGATTATTTTATTTAAACGGTAGTTGGAGTCAGCGGCTCTCCTAAGGCTCCCTCATCTGGGATTCCTAGGGAAGAGGATCAAGTTGGCCCTGGCGAACAGCTTGATGCACTATCTCCCTTCAACCCTTTGACCGAAATGCGGCAAACGGAAGGAAAATCCATGGACTGACCCCATCATCTCCACCCCGTAGGAGCTACAAGATCACCCCAAGGACACCTTCGGCATCGAGGGGTCACGGACTGACCATGAGGTTAAATACCAAAATACCTTTTTAAAGTGGTAGATGACCAACACATGACCTTCTTTTCCATTAAAAAATTAACGGTGTTAATGGTAGGGATTACTTGAACTCGTGTTGAAAGTGGTTAGATGTAGAAACTGAAAATTGGGGTGATAAAGTGAAATGGGATAAAGTGGCAAGTGCATTTATCCCTTGTATCTTTTATTATACATATTCGATTATTGTAATATTTATATTTTTTTATAAAAATGTTTTTAGGATATACTAAATGAGATCCCAGATGAACTATAGTTTTTAGAGGACTTCTCTCTACGACAATTTCTCCATGTTTGTTCAGATTTTCAATCTTTGAGATATCTAGAAAACTGGATTACCCTATGGCATTTTCCAATCCATCTTTCGTTCAAGTTCTTAAACGTGTAAAGTCACCCATATAAGTCCTCTCTTGATGCATGAAAACACCCATTTTTTGTCAGACTTTTTTTATCCGAAGTTTATAATTTAGTGACTAATGTTATGGTTGGGGATATATTTGCACAAATCAATAAACCCAGACAGTTAATAATCACTTTTTAGTGTAAACACATAGTACCTCCAAACAGTGGGTCTTGCCGACCAAAAAAGATGATCTTATACAGGGTTCTAATTTGCTCCCGAGTCGCTGCACAAAGCTCCATCTTCATAAATAAATGAAATCTACTAAGAAAGGGTGACCTGTGAGCAGCATAGCAACTCCATTGGAAAACGTTGGACCAGGCGTCAACGACCGCATTCTGAAACAAGAAAGGCCACCTATCGGTGGCAGATTTCAAGTCAACAGAATAAATGTCTCGGCTGCCAACCAGGCGTTCCAAAGGGGCTGTTTGGTTAAAAGTTCCATCCATAGGCAATTGACGAAGAACTGAATTGAGTTTGGCCCCGGTTCGATTCAAAATAATGTTGGATTAGCGGAAGCTACGAACTGCGAACGTGAATTAGTCGAGATGCGCTTAAAGCTGGCTCGAACATCACCTAATATGATACCAAAAACATAGCACCTCCCAATGATATTGATAGTGGAAATGTCCCTTAGTATGATCATCACATTGAAAAAGAAATAGATTCTGTCATTCACCCCAGCAATCAAGCTACAAATCACAGGCAAGGAGATGCCACAAACTTCGAACTGTCAGATACTTCTAAATCATCTACTTTAATTATGAAGATTCCTTGATTAGTCCGATTAGATTTTCAAAGGCTGAGAATAATAAATCCAAAGAGTAACTCCAATAAGATCAAATCAACAAAAATCTTGCGGCTGAAGAAATTAAAAAGATCGAGGCAGATGGGAAATATGAAATTGAAGATGGACTCTCCAAACTTAACAAAGAGTTAAAAAATTAGGTGGAGACCAAATTTCAATACATGATGCTTGTGCGAAAAATCAATAGGGATAAATAAGATAAGATTTTGGAGATTAAGCAAGACTATAATAAGAAATGGAAGAAATAACTAGTTGGGATTGCCTTTATTATTATTTTTTTTGATGAGTTATGATTTAGTAAAATGACTCGATTCATGAGACTCATCGTTAGGATTTTTTTTCCGAATTTATCTTTCAAATCTCTCTTGCTAGCTTCGGCATGGGCACACAAATCTATTATGGTTCGTTTGGTTGATAATAGGCAAAAGAGTAGGCAAATTTTGCCTAGGCAAATTTTACCTAGTTTTTTCACATGACCCTATCAAGCAACAATTAGACGAAATTAAAATCAATCCAATTAATGTATTTAAAAACAGTTTTTATATTATATTAAAAAATGTTAAAAACAGTTTTTACAATATTTTTATATTACGTTTTTTTTTTAAATTGTAAAACATTTTCTTAACAATTTTTTATAATCTTAAAAACAGTTTTTAAAATATTACAAAACAATTTTTAAATATTAACAACAGTTTTTTTAACTATTTAAAATATTTTTTAAATTTTTTTGAACTTTAAAACTGTTTTTATATTATATTCAAAACAGTTTTTAAAAATGTTAAAAACAATTTTTACAATATTTTTATATTACGATTTTTCAAAAAATTTGTAAAACATTTTCTTAACAGTTTTTTATAATATTAAAAATAGTTTTTAAAATATTACAAAACAAATTTTAAATATTCACAACAGTTTTTTAAACTATTTAAAACAGTTTTAAAAAATGTTCTTTAAAACAGTTTTTATAATATATTGAAAACAGTTTTTAAAAATGTTAAAAACAGTTTTTACAATATATTTATAATACGATTTTTAAAAAAATTGTAAAACATTTTCTTAACAATTTTTATAATATTAAAAACATTTTTTGAAACATTACAAAATAGTTTTTAAATATTTATAACAATTTTTTAACTGTTTAAAACATTTTTTTAAATTATTTTTTGAAACTTCAAAACAGTTTTTATAATATATTCACAACAGTTTTTAAAAATGTTAAAAACAGTTTTTACAATATTTTGTTAATACGGTTTTTTAAAAAACTTGTAAAACATTTTCTTAACAATTTTTATAATATTAAAAATAGTTTTTAAAACATTAAAAAAACAATTTTTAAATATTCATAACAGTTTTTAATTATTTAAAACAGTTTTTAAATTATTTTTTAAATCATTAAAACCGTTTAAGAAGTTGGCAAATTTGTTTGCAAATATTTTTCACTCAAAAAGGTAAGCAAAGTTTGCCCATAGCTTGTGCATAGGAGGTGTTGTACATTGACAAATAACTTGTAGGCTAATTTTTGTACCAAACACACCAAGTTGTAGGCAAATATTTCATTTGCCAACTTATTTGTCAATACCCATGGCAAATAAGGTCAATCAAACGGACCCTTATTTTTTGTTTCCTTTATTTATCATTGATCTTTGTGAGCATTACTTAAAAAAAATACTAAATGAGATCCATATAATTAATTCCTTGCTGATAATTTTTAAATATTTAATGACAATTTGCAATTAAGTCCACTTATTATACCACTAGCGTGAACTTCTACAATAAAAGAATTAGTGGTATTTAAAATTTATCAAAATTCCTTTAATATTTAATATTTGTTTGAGAGGGACCATAGAGTATTTTTCCCCTATAATTAACTTATATCATTAAAAATATAGTAAAATTAACCCCTTTTACATGTGTTTTTATCTTTTTTTTTAATAAGGTGTCCGAATGACAATCACTTCGTTCGGCAAGCGGTAGGCTGGTAAAAGTCATTTTCACATTAATCATAACTTGAAACATATTGGATAACAAAGTGAAAAAATCTTGGGTTCATACTGTTGGAAAATATGTATGTAAGGGCATAAATGAAACTCTTCTATTTATAACAATAATGTTAACTTCAACACAACAATATAAACTTCTGAATACAACTCTATTGAACTTCAAATTAAATATGAAAACTTCAAGATGTGATGTCACTTTCCTAAATATAATATTTTCTCCACTAAGATAATCCGGTATACAAACGAGAATTCGTAAATCCGTACTCAATATACAATGAAGCAATTGTACTGTCTTTAAATTGTATGTTTGAAGACAACCCTTGGATGTAGCAGCGAAGAACAGACAATCAAGTTCTTATTCTGTTTTTGTGTACAAAACAAAATAAAATAATTTTTGTATCTCATGAAAATTATAAGTGAGTAATTACAGGGGTTGGAAAATTTGAAACTGGGTTAATATAAATTATTTTCAATTTTAAAATTGGTAGCCTTTATTTATAGGAAATGAAAGGTTGTGTCTTAAGAGTCATGACTGTTGAATTTAACAGTCTTAATCTATTCTGAAATGGTGTGACTGTTAAATACCAACAGGTATGACTATTAAACACTAACATGTATGACTATTAAATACCAAAAGGTATGACTATTATATACCAACAGTCACAAGCTTTCACACACCAACTTTTACTCACTTATTTTAAAAATCTTCAACATTCCTCTACCATTTTCAAAATAAGTTTTGTAAATCTTTGATTGCTTGTAAGACTAAGTATAAGCATTGGTGTCTCACGACTTGAACCCATACCCAGTGAAGATTCGTCAAGGCTAACCATGAAAGTCTAGTAGACTTTTCTTTGAACTATCAGCCTATATTGATAAGCCGAACTTGTCTACACACACAAATCTTTTAGTCACTGATTATCTATATAAGCCGACACATGTATTAGGCCTTGTGTCTGTACCTTGATTTCATGCGTGCTTTAGAGTCAAGTTCAATTCTCATAGGAAGTGGCATCACTTCCACACGCATATAGGTAGACTATCATAGGTGTCCATGTAATTAAAACACCATAAGTCTATTAAGAGAAAACTCATCCCCATTCATTATTCATTACATGTTCTAAGCACTTATATTTGGGATGTTTATATTTGTAGTGCTTGCAATCACGTCATATGATGTACTTTAATCATTGAACTTTAGACTTGAATATGTCAAGTATCAATTTGAGTTTCCATCAAGAGTGATTAATGTTAATGGGCTTTATTATCATCCCCAATGATGTGTTAGACACCAGTCCTCTTGCAAGATCTTTTGTAAATGGATGAACTAAGTTTTGACTTGATTTTACATAATCCACTGTGATTATACTATCTATAATCATTTGTCTGTCATAATTATGTCTCAGACCAATATGTCTAGATTTTCCATTGTATACTTTACTATAAGCTCTGAAAAGTGTAGACTCACTATCACAATGTATGGATATTATTGGTTTTGGCCAAACTGGAATTTCAATTAACAAATTGCTTAACCATTCTGCCTCTTTACTAGTTGCAGCTAATGCGACAAACTCAGCTGGCATTGTGGAATCAACTATATAAGTTTGTACATCTTTGATCCCCAAGAAACAACTCCTCCACCAAGAGTGAAAATTACTAACATGTGTGTAATCAAGCTGATTAAATTTCTTTAAAATTTTCTCAATATAATAAGATTGAGTGAGAATTATATTTTTATCTTTTCTTATTATTCTCATTGCTAATATGACATCAGTCACACCTATATCTTTCACATCAAATTTAGAAGACAGAAAAATCTTTATATTATTAATGCTTTCTAACTCAGTACCAAGAATTAACATGTCATCTACATATAAACAAATGATCACACCTTTACTATTTGCAAATTTACTATAAACACACTTATCAGATTCATGAATTTTAAAACCATAAGAAATGACAAATTTGTCGAATTTTTCATGCCATTGTTTAGGTGCTTGTTTTAGGCTATATAATGACTTAATAATTTTACATATTTTATGTTCTTGTCCAGGTAAAACAAACTCTTTAGGTTCTTCCACGTAAATTTATTCTTCTAAGTCACCATTTCAAAAGACAGTTTTTACATCCATTTGATAGATTTCAAAATTATAAATTGATGCTAATGCAATCAAAACTCTAATAGTATAAGTTCTAGCAACTGGTGCATAGGTATCAAAATAATCAATTCCCTCTTTTTGTGTAAAACCTTTAGCAACCAAGCTAGCCTTTAATTTATCAATTGTTCCATCTATTTTTTTTATTAAAAACACGTCTACACTTGATGGGTTTAGATCCTGGAGCGTCTACTAACTTTCAAGTTTTATTTTTCATGATTGAATCCATTTCATCATTTATGGATTCTTTCCAAAATGTTGAATTTATCGACTTAATTGCCTCACTAAAAGTTTGTGGGTCTGTTTCAACATTAAGAGTCAAAGCAAATTGATTACAAGGTGTGTCGCTAGTTCCTTCAAAAAGATAGACTAAAAAGTCAAGACCAAAGCTATTTTCTTTTCTAGGTCATTTGCTTTTTCTGATCTCTTCTTGTTCTACTGGTGGTGTATCATTTAATTGTGAAGGAGTATTTACTTCTTTTTCATTATTTATTGTAGGAATATAAGAAAACCTTTGTTCTTAAATAATTGCATCTCTAGATTCAATTATAGTACTTACCTCAACAAAATCATTAGGTTCACGGACCATAAATGTATAGGTTTTACTATGTTGTGCATAACCTATGAAAATACACTCAACGTCTTTGCTTCCTAATTTATTTCTCTTAGTTTCAGGTGGTCTTACAAAAGCTCTACAACCCCAAACCTTAAGATAACCTAAATTAGGTTTCTATTCTTCCATAATTCATAAGGAGTTTTTTTTATTATCTTTAACAGGTTTAGAATATGACACGCAGTTAAAAGTGCTTCTCCCCAAAAACCCTTTATTTAAACCAGAATAAGAAAGAATAACGTTAACCATTTCAGTTAGTATCCTGGTTTTTTTCTGCTACTCTATTTTGTTGTGGTGTATAAGGTGCAGTAACTTCATATATAATACCCATACCTTCACAAAATTGAGTAAAGTGATATTCACCACCTCTATCAGATTTAAGATATTTGATTTTAATATCATAATGATTTTTAACTTCATTTTTATATGTCTTAAATCCATTAGCACATCATCTTTAGAGTTTAAAAGATATACATAACAATATTTTGAAAATTCATCGATAAATGAAGCAAAATATTTACTATTTCCTCTAGTATGTGTTCCATCCGAATCACAAACAATACTATGTACTAATTGTAACAAAGTTGTAGTTTTTTTTATTTTTGAAAAATGTGATCTTGTTATTTTTGTTTGCATGCATATTTTACATTTTTCATTCATGTCATTCTCATATCTAGGAATTAAATTTAAATTAACTATGAAATGCATTTTCTTTGTATTAACATGTCCTAAACGACTATGCCATAATGAAAGACAATTAACAATATAAGCAGAAGAATCTTTTTCATTGATGTTGAGCTTAAACATGCCCTCATACAAATAACCATAGCCTAAGGTACCATTTTTAGTTAGAATAAATTTATCTGACTCAAATATAAGTTTAAAGCAAAATTTGTTAAGAAGACTTTCAGAAACTAAATTTTTCCTAACATCGGGAACATGAAAAACATTGGTGAGACTAAGGATTTTTTTGGAAGTGAATTCGAGATCCACTGTCCCTTTGCCTTTAACCGCAACAGTTGAAGAATTTCCCATATAGAGAACATCTCCTTCCGCAGTTTCATAGGCATAGAAAAAACGCTTGTCCTTATATACATGCCTTGTAGCACCAGAATCAATCCACCAAGAGTTGTCTTCTCCAAGTATATTAGCCTCGAATATCATAACAACAAATTTTTGCTTTGTGTCTGATGACCCTCCTTTTCCCTTTAGTTTCTTGAACTCGCGACAATCCTTCTTAAAGTGACCTGGTTTACTTCAATGAAAATAATTTCCTTTCTTCTTTTTATTTTCTTTAGAATTGTTTGAAAAATTATTTCGCTTGTTATTCTTTCCATGATTGCCAAATTTTTGCTCATTTCCTTCCTCCACCATATGGACTTTAGTAACAAAATTTTCCTGTTTCTCTTTACCATCTAGAATTAGAGACTCTTGTTCAATTCTTAAATGAGTCTCTAATTCTTCAAGTGAAAGATCTTCCATTTTGTGGTTGAGTTCTTTCTTATAATCTTTCCATAAACGAGGAAGTTTTTCAATTATGGCAGAAGTTATTACATTATCATCCATATTTAAATTTTTAAGTTAGCAATGATTTAAGATGCATTGGATGTCATGAAATTATTCTAGCACATGACTATTATCATGAATTTTAAAACTTAAAAACTGATCGATAAGGAACTTCTTACTTGTGGCGTCTTCCGTAAGATATTTGGTTTCCAATCTGTCCCATACGTCTTTTGCAGTCCCAATATTTTGGTACAAGTCGAACAAATTATCATCAAGTACATTGAGAATGTGACCACGACAAAGGTAATCATCGGTCTCCCATTTTGTGCATTTTCTAGTCTGTTCCACGGTTTCATTTTCTTCTTCATTTGTTTTTTCTTGTGACAAGACATAAACAATCTTCAATGTTATTAGAAGAAAGTGAACATTTTTCTATCAACGCAGAAAATTACCCCTATCAAAACGGTCCAACTTGATAAAGTCTTCTATTATTTATTGAAGTGATTTGGAAGAGTCTGCCATTTTTATATACCGTACTTATATTGTTGAAAAATATGTATGCAATGGAAGAAATGAAACTCTTCTATTTATAACAATAATGTTAACTTCATTTTTAAGGTCTCAAATTAATTTCATTTGCAGAAATCTTTCTAGTTTTTTAGGGGTTTTAATTTTAGGGTGTGTATGTGGTGTGGTGTGTGTTTCTATGTGTGGTACGAAGGGGAGAGAGAAAGAGTAAGAGAAAATGTACATGAATAAAGAGAGGGAGAGGTTGATAAAAACAATGAGAGGGTCGTCGCTGCTGCTGTTGCCAAAGTACAGAGAGATGTGATAGGGTAAACCATAAATGAGGGACTGTGAACTGTTGTAATTAAAAAACTTACCACGATCTGGTCACGAACTTTGACTGTGACAACTAATAATGTTGTTTTGGTCAAAGTTCGTGACAGGACCGTGACAACAAACTCGTGTTTTACTGTCACAGTTTTTTACTGTGTTAATATTGGTCGGGTATAGAGGGAAAAAAATCAATTTTGGTGTAGTGTGTGTATTTAAGGACCCCGTAATTACTCCAAATGCTTAGGCACGCTTTAGGGTCGTCAGGATTTATTGCATCTAGGTTGGCTATTGATTTTTAACAAGTCTTCGTATTAGGGAAATAACTTTGTTCCCTCCTCCGAAGGTTATTACTGATTAGGGTCCTCGCTAGTTAGTCAAAGGGAAATTACTAAATTCCCCAAAATATTATAAAGTTTATGTCCATAAAGTGCCCCAGGGGCATGTTGGTAAATTAACCCCCTTTCTTGGCAGTGAATTATCACTTTGTTATCCATCACACACTTGTATGATCATTATAATTTTGGGTAACTGTGAGGGAATTTTTTTCACCACAAAATAATGGTTCCCACTCTTTTCTTATTTTTCTGTTCATTTTAAAAACCTACAAACTTTTATATAAGAGCTTTTTACTGTCTTTTCTTTGTCTGTAAGAACTCTCAAAACTCATACATCATTTCAATCACTTTATTGCACTTCTTCACTTTCACTTTTTGATTCTTTCTTTGGGCTTTTGTGTTTAACGATGGTGTAAGTAATTAATGGATACACTATCAAAAAATTCAAACTTCACCACCAAATCCCACTGTGAGTAAAGGTAGAGTTAGTCGGGGGTCCCTGTGACCTTTGTTTCCACCTTGAGGGCCATTTGTTGCCATTTATTTTTATCACTGAATGGGGGGTCACTTTTCCCCCAAATAGTTTTTTCTTAGAATTCTTCCAAAATTTTGATATGATTCCAACTCATGTCGCTCCAAATACTTGGAGGATCATTAATAGGTTTCACCACATTACCAATATGTATGGGATCCATCTTATCATCACTGAAATTATGTATTATTACCAATGGGAAAACACCCATGAAAATATATATTATATGAAGATAGGGTTGGCCAAACGAGACCTACTTGCAAATCTCCCTAATTCGAATAAGGATTGCCAGGATAATCGACTGGTTATGAATACTTGGCAACATTATCATCTTCCTAAGGGTGTGGTATATGAAAATCCAGAACTCCCTCAAGAAAGGCGAGTCATAGGTTAAAAAGTAACTAAAATTTTACTTCGCAATATTTTCTGGTTTTGGGTTGATGTTGAGTGTTTTTCCTTATTCTTTGCATAGAAATACAATAAAGGGATACCTCGTGAACGTGACGTCAATTTTACTAATCTTCAAGTATCTTGGGATATTGAACAGAGGTTTAGAACTGGTGATCACCCCAAGTTGGCGATATTCTCTCTCGGCTTTAAGTGTCCTACCAACTCTTTTATTACGAGGGTAAAAGAACAAACACCGATCATCCCTATCTCTTTGGATGACCGAGAGAATTTCACCTCCTAGAATTCAGAAAGGGAGGAAGAAAATAAGGAAGGAACATTATCTTTCTCAAACCATTAGATATTTCATTGGTTACTTTTATTGTGATCGCTGTAAATTCTGGTACCAACTCTCATCCCCCTATTTTTCCATCAGATAAAGAGAGATTTTTCTCAGTCAGCAATCAAGAAAAGTGAGGTTGAGGGTTCTACTAATCCCATGCACTTCGATTATTCCCCCTCTAAGGATAATAAACCCCCTTGAAATTGAAAAAAGAGGGATCACATCCCTCCTCCCCCATTATATGTTGTGGGGAAAAAGGATGTTGATAAGGGCGAGGGCGTTGTCCAATCAGTAGTTTCTTTCCCCGAGCTAGGTCGAGACTTGATTCGAATGAGGGTGTATCCTGTTAATAGTTTGACCTCTACTACCCTGTCTCATTCTCAACTATTCGAATGTGCTAACCAAAATCTCTCCCTTCTTAGTTTGTCATTTTCTTACGTCTTTCATTTTGCATTTCCCTTTACTTGTGTTTTGTATATCTTTGTTCACCCATTTTTTGGAAGTTCTTAATGGAGTACGATAGCTGTTGGAGAGGAATTGCATGTTGAATAATTCATTCGCTAACGTGGAGTTTGATTTTTAAGAGTTGGTCAAGTATTTGAAGTCTTCTTGAAACAACGGATAAATTGAACCTCAATGAAAAGGTCAAGAGTCGGGAGAATGAGAAAATCAAGATTTAGAAGAAGATTGACGACTCTACCATGCCGGTGGATGCTTATGATCGGGTCAAAAAAGAGTCAAAGAAAAAAAAGGTCGAGGCCGACCTTACCACAACATAGTCCAAAATTGCCAAGGCTAAAGTCGAGGAGGACATAACCAGCGCATCAAAGGCCATGTAAAAGGCCTTTAGTCATGGATATGATAAGTCCTTTACCAACACCAAGATCCATATTTCATACCTTCAAAAGGTTTTCTTTAAGAATGACTAAGACGAGGCTCATGTCAAGTTTGGCACTACTGAGGATTCTAACCTCTTCAAAGAGTATAATTCAGGTTCCCCTAGTCAGATTGAGAAGAATGTTGAGGATGATGATGAAGTGGTAGTCGAGGAGAAATCTGTTTCTATTGACCTTGTTCAGTTTTAGTTTCAACAAGCTTCTATGATTTTGGTCGACCGTTTAAAGGCGATTGCCACTTTCCAAGCTTTAGAGAAGGAGAAGGTCGCCGAGAATGCACCTTAGAATAATTAAAAAAACATTGTATTTATCTTTCCTTCTATAAAAGATGTAGGGGAATTTCCCCAGTTGTTATCCATTAATGAAATTTGGAATTAGATTGAACTTTTATCATCATGTATGATTTATTATTTCTCGCATGTTCTTTTTTGTTTACCAACCCTAAATTTTTTACCACCTGTCTATACAGTTCAACACAAAACTTGCAGCATCGTCGCTGCTCAACTTGATTTTTAGGAAAGACATTAAAAATATTTTTTATTGGTCATTATGAATACGAAGATGATGTTGATCTCGACCGGCACCTAGGTCTTGACATGTCTATCCGAGAAAAATAGTCCTACTTCGATCTTCATTGCCTCTTTTATCGAGCTGTGGAAAATAACACTTCCCTTCATGGCATGATTTTTGTTACTCATAGCAATAATAAGGAATTATTTATTAAATTGAGGGATGACATTGAGCAGCAGGTTTTCGAGTTAAGAAGAGGAAGATATTTTGACAATAAGTTGGTCAAAATTAAGTCTTCCCATGTAAGGAAGAGTTCCACTTTGCAAGTTGATCTTATAGATGCAATAGAGGTTATTACTCCTCTCGAAAAAGAGAACAATGACATGAGAGATGAGCGTGTGAGGTTGGACAAATCTTGACCAAGAGAACAAGCTAGAGAAGAAGCCTTATTTTTTGAAGAAGAGAATACCTATCTAAAAGTGGAGATGGAGAAGGCTCGAAGTTATTTAAATGACAAGGACAAGACCACCAAAGGTCTATCTTCCTCCCAAAAGAAAAAGGGTGATCGTTTGACCAAAGAGGTAGAGAAGACCAAGAAGTATTTTCATAATAAAGTGACGACCATCAAGATCCAATCCGGGAAGATTAAACGCCTCGCATTCTAATTATAAAAGAAACCTCGCCAAGTACGGATGGATGGGTACAATGAGGCTCTTTTTAGCATGGAAACGACCTTGAACGATGCTCCAAAGGTTGCCTATAATAATTTTTGGATTAATGCCTTGGAAGCTGCGAGGCTTCTCAAGGATTCCCAACTGTGGTATTAGTACGATCATATTGCCCCAATTACCAAGATACTCCTTATAAGCTATATTCTTCTTGCATCCCAACAGATGCCATTCCGATCAGTCTGATAAGGAAATACCTTGGCAACCATGACCTTGATGGGGGTGATGAGCTTTACCGACCTTCAAATATTATTAATAGAGGGACTCTCGGAGGTCCATCGAGAATCAGAGATCTGTGCGAGACTATTACTCCTTATGCACTAGATGTTCCACCTGCTAGAGTTAGGATTTCAATTGATGAATCATCCCAATTGTGTAATTGATTATGTTGTACCTATCACTTAGATATAAAGTATTTGTTTTTTTCAATTTCCTTATAACAATTTAAAGTATTGATATAAATCTTTGCATTTTTCTTCCCTTTCTATTGTGTGGTATCTTATCTTACCTTTTAGGTGATGTCGTCACATCAAAACTTAGGCCTGGAGCTAGAAAATCAAGAATGCACCTGTTTGCGGGGTCATTCCTTAATAAGGATTTTTATAACCTAGTTGGTCATGGGTGCCTGGAGTTTCTCGGTAGGCCTTTCATCGACTGTGAGCCATTGTTCATGTTTTGTTTCCCATGAAAATATTTTATTTTAGTTGACATTTGGTCAATCTACTTGTTAGTTTATATTAAAGGTGGACATGGGTACGTTTGGTTTGGTTCCATATCGAAACCTAACCCAGAACCAATATACTTCGGTTCCGCATTATTGGAACCATAACCAAACCAATCATGTTATGGAACCAAACCAAACAAAACCAAACATGGTTCGGTTTGGTTCGGTTCGATTTACGATTTGGTTTTTATTTGGATCTCTTCGGGACAAAATAAATTAATGAAAATTAACAAGAAAAAGAAATCATATTTAAAGAAAAAATGAAACAACAAATGTCTAAAAGATCACACAGTTTATTAAATCAAAAAATTAACATCATCCAAACTGATTTCTTTTGCGAGTACCACCCATTTATATGATTCTCGGGCCCACGTTCGAGCTTCCACAAATAGTACATTGATCCTGTCATAGTTAATGGTCATTTATGTGGGTAGTTTTATCCTAAACCTTCAAAGTTGATCCAAGATTGCGGGCAATTCCATGCCTCACCCCTATGATCGGGTGCGGATGGCAATACAAGCTCATGTGATTAGTAACAAAGCTTGATCAAGGAAGCTTGTGGGGTGTAGGATAAAGGATAGGCAGACTTTAAGGGGGTTGTCTTTTGGGAAGATTGCGCTCACCTCGGTTCCATGTGTTGTGTGGGGGTTATGGGTGGTGTTAGGTTTAGGGTTAGCTTGTGGAGCGATGATGCCCAGATCTATGAGACCTTGGATCACATTTTTTTAGATGAAAACACTTGTCGGCGGTGTGGCCTGCAATTTGGTGAAAGTTACAGTGAGCATTATATTTGAAGTTCTTAGGAAGGGGATTTGGTAATGGTTGGGGTTCCAATGGCTTGATGAGGTTTCGAGCTAGAAGGACTTAGTAGACTTTTGATAGGGGAGCATTGAGTTCGGTATATTATTTCTTGGTAGGGTTGAAGCGACTTTCAGGTGCCCAGGAAGTGGTAGGTTGGGATGTATTATTGATTATTGAGACAGAGGTAGTGGCCGGTTTGTCATACTTCTTTAGCACAAATTTATCGGTTAACCTTTTTGGTTCAGACTCCACTTTGTGATTAGAATCCAATTCTTTAATCTCCATACCAGCCTCCTGGAGGGCTTTAAAGTGCAGGTAGTATTTTCCTCCCATCGATGTTTGGATATGGGGTAGGAAATTATTCTTCACTATATGCACTTTCTCTTCTTTTGATGGCCTATTAGTCATGGTGGTAGATTTTTATCTCAATATCTCGATGAAACTACTGACTAATTACTCAGGGTTCCGTTTAAGTATCTTTGGGTCCCTAGGTGTAACTTCCAACTCCTTATTGTACTTGTACTATGATATGAACCCTCTACCCATGTTCTCCTAATTGCGAATTCTAGATTCCTTGATAGATAGGAACCACCTGAGGGCACTCTCTTTTAGGGTTTGCTAAAACATTTGGGCCATTATCTCCTTTGAATCCCCGAGGAGGGTTATGGCTCAATGATAGCTACGTAGATGCACAATCGGGGCCCTATTAGGTTAATCGCCCCCTGTAGGACCGGCACCCATCACGAAGTGACCCCCCAGTATAGGATAAATTTTTTGTCAATATTTCCATGCTCATATTATGTATTATGAAAAAGAAATGTGAGTTTTGATTAGTATCTTATGGAGATTTTTGTATGCTAAGTAAACAGAGTGCTACCACTATGAGGGAGAGTATACATATAGCATGAGATAAGAGGGATAATCATGAAAAGTAAAGTTATCATAGTGATAGATTGTGAAGCATGTGAATATATAAGTGAGTGACATATATGTGCAAACTGAGAGAGTGACATGGGAATAGTGTGAGTGAAAAGGCATGGGAATATATACAAGTGAGATAAATGTGGAAGCGTGTACTAGTGAGACTAAGAATGGATAATATACAAGTGATGTGTGAGATGTGCACGTGAGCATGGAGATATATACAAGTGAGAAAAATTGAATGTATGTGTTAGTGTAGCTACGCATGGATAATCTACAAGTGGTGTGTGGATTAAGTGAGTAAAAGTGAGACTATATAGGAGTTTGAGTGTGTGAAGTGACCGTGGAGAATTATACAAGTGAGCATAAAGTGAAACATGGTTAGCGTGTACAAGTGACTAAAAAGTGATATATACACGAGGAGAGAGCATGGTAGAGATAAACATGATGAGATATATATACAAGAAGTAAACATAAGATTAAGGAGAACATAAAAGTGGAGGCATATGTACATATATAGAAAAGTAGGAGAGTGAAGAAGTAACACCCATATGAAAATAGAGTCTAATCCTCTAGAAAGTCCCCAACGTTGTCACCACTATGGCCATTTAGGTCAAATTCCACCGGCGCGGGCCGGCTTCGAAATCAAGACGAAAGAGGACAATGAGGAAGTCTTACTTTTGGAATTTACAAGTAAACCCTCTTTCTTGTCTTTTTGAGTTTTTATGAAAATAAGTTGTGTGAAATAATAATAATAATAATAATAATAATAATAATAATAATAATAATAATAATAATAATAATAATAATAATAATATTAAATGCGTATATTACTCGATGTGAGATAATAAAACAAGACTCAAAGATATCATAAGTGAGAATAAAATGAATAGTAACACTAAATGAGTAAACTAGAAAAAAGATGAGGGTGAACCTCCTAGAAGACTTTTGTTACTGAATTTAGGAGATATGTAGGTTGATTTTTGTATTGGTATAAGAGTGGTATAATAGAATGAGGTAAATGACTAAAAATGGTTGGAAAGTGAGGTGAGAAAATGTAGGAAAATAGGGTTTTTTGGTAGTGACTGCGCTCTGATTTTGAGAGAATGTCTGCTGACTGCGGAAAGGGACCTCCCTCTAGATTGAGGTCATGGGGTCTTTCAATAGTGAACTTTAGGGTTAGGGGGTGCCGATCGGCATGCTCCCTGGTCTTCCTATTGGCATAATGACTACCTTATTGGGCAAGGAAAGTCAGTAGGGGGTCTGGGTGCCTATAAGTAGTCTGAAATCGATTTTTTGGAGAAATAGGCATAAAATGAAAATTATAAGTCCGAATCGTGCACAGACGGGACCATTGGAAATAAAATTAAGTGTCTTTCAAGAATCCATTGAGCCCCTCTTGGGTTAGGGTGTTGACCGAAGTCAAACGGGGCTCGAAAGTGCCCGATGGCCTCTAGATAGGGGTTTTCGGAGTAAAACAGGTTGTTTGTGCGAACCATGAGGCCATTTCGCGCATGGTACAGACTGTTAGAGAGAGAATTCAGAGACCTTCGATATTTCATTGAGCTTTGACCATTTTGGAGAGTTGATCAAGGTCGAATAGGGCTCGAAAATGTTTGGTGGCCTTTCGAATTAAAACGGGTCGTTCGTACAAACTGTGAGGCCGATTTATGCATGACACGGACCATTGGAAATGACTTTAAGGTGGCCTAGGAGCACTCGGTGGCCTCCAGATCTGTACTCAAAGTAAAGGGGATCGTTAGTGAGAACCGTGAGGATTATTCACACATGGTACAGACCGTTGGAAAGGGGATTTAGAGCCCTTCAAGGTTTTATTCAGCTTCGCTCAAGTTGGAGGTTTACCGAAGACAAATGGGTCCTAAAAGTGCTCGATGTCTTCCAAATCTGTACTCGGAGTATGACTTAGGGTTTATGGAGGTATGAGGAGTATTAGGGACCTAAGGAGGTGTTTAGGAGGTACCAGGATAGGGTGTCTACCGATCCTAAAGAAAATGAGTTGAAGAAGAGCAAAGAAGACCTCAGGTTTTTATCTAAGAAATTTGGTCAATTCAAAATCTTAAGGAACTATGTGGATTTGACCCACATGTCTCCTTATCCTAAATTTTTATTGTCAAAAAAGTTCTGAATACCATATATCAAAATTTCATAGGCGTTGGACCTCCAATCATACACATACGTATCTACCACTGTGCCATGACTCTTTTTGGAGCATCAGAAGAGATAATAACATAGATGTTCCCATAAACTTACAAAAAAAGTTCCTCCTGATGGTTCATGTTACCTGAGGAATCCAGAGTCCGCAATTAGAAGGATGTGGTCCATGAATTTATGACTCAATACAAGTACAACAAAGTGATAGAGGTTTCCCGTCGAGACCTTAAACTACTCAAGCAAAACCTAGGTAAAGCGGTTAGTAGTTTTATAAAAAGATGGAGGGAGAAAGTTGTCACTACGATAAACTAATCATTAAAATAAGGGCATGTAAGCATTATAAAGAAGATCTTTCTCCCACATATCAGAACTTCAATCATAATCTAATATTAAAGATACTTTGAATCCCCCCGAGAAGCATGGGTAAAAATAGAAGAAGGGGTCACAAGTCAAAAAATTAAATCCGAGCCTATAAGGCAAACAGAGCTGTTCATCCCTTGGAGTCATGATAATTCAACCAATACCGCAGTCTCAACCATCCATAACATCTCTCAACTAGATACCTCATGGACACCCGAAAGTCATCCAATCCTTCTAAAAAGGAATATACCAAACTCCATGCCCCTTTATCAAAAGTCTACTAAGCTCTCCTAGACAAAAATCTCATCAAACCTCCGGAACCCTAATAATTACTAGATCCCCTTCTCAAAACTTCAAGCATGATTCCCATTGTTATTTCCACCAAATTATTGGGAACACCACCAATCAGTGTTTCCATCTGAAGAATGTTATCTATGCCTTCATAAACAAAGGATGATTGCCCCTCCAGCTAATCCTAAACTCAATACCACTAAGAACCCTCTCCCGGCACACTAGATGGGGGTAAATGTAATCCTCATAGAAGAGACCCCAGAATTTGACCTTTTATCAAAATCAGGCCCATTCAAACACCCGATTCATCCACTAGTTCACCCAAACCCCTCAATGTTTATCTTTTCTTCCTTATTGTCCTTGATAATCTTGCCGGCCAAGTTCTGTTCCTCCTCACCAGTGCCTGCATAGTCATCCTTACCTTGTTGAATGAGAAGACTTGTTTGGAAAATCCATGGAATTGTGGAATGTATTGACTTTTCATGGAAGGATGACATTGTTGCCACCTAATGGGGTTATAACTTTGGCAACTCAGATGATAAATTGAACGATAAAGAATCTACTCAGTTTCCTCCTTGTGTGAAAGGATTTCTTTTTATGTATTGCTAGAAGGTATCAATGAGGTTTCCATCATGCTCAATATAGATGAAGATACTGGTCTTTGGTTCTTCCTACCTCTGTAAATAAAATAACTTGATTCGGGCTAAACTAAAAAGATTCAATTCACCCGTCAGCAGGTGAAGATAAGGTAAAGGGGGTCACTGAAGAACCTTGATGCTGAAAATGAAAGTCAAAGAAAGTAAGGTTATAGAGCAACTCAAGAAAATTTAATCCAAAATCATTATGTGGGGTATTTTCATGTCCTCCTAATTATATGGGAATGCCACGGTAAAACTCCTCATATAACCCATGGTTTGTCCCACTAGCACTCCCAAAGAAGTCATTCATATGGTAGGATCCCTGACTATATAAGGCTCGTCTCCTTCTTTCAGAGGAAATCCCTAAGATTGGTCCTAGCCATAACTATGCTCTCAATATCTCAATTGAAGTCATGGGAAAAAAGGTTCCACTAGCACTTATTGGTAATGGGTCTGCTCAGAACATCTGCCCATTGAAGACTCTCAATTGTCTATGAATAAAAGTCAGTTACC
This sequence comes from Sambucus nigra, assembly GCA_949130495.1. Lineage (NCBI taxonomy): Eukaryota > Viridiplantae > Streptophyta > Magnoliopsida > Dipsacales > Adoxaceae > Sambucus > Sambucus nigra. The sequence goes on from OX422211.1 coordinate 444,260,707, forward strand.
TCTCTGTTGGTGTGTGCACCTATGATAACACCCGCAGAGAGGTTATGGGATTTACATAACTCACACTAGGGGTCCTATTTTCCCTTAAATAAAGTTCTAAATCATCGATATACCAGCCTGCTTCAACTTTCTCCTTATCCTCCCTCGACTACACAATATCCTAGGTGTATCTTATTCCCTTCATCAAAAATTAAAATTCTTTGCCAGTGGTCAGGTCATCACTATTCTCGGCTATAATGATAACTCTGATGGTGTTGATGTGAATAATATAGTACTAGAAATCCAGCACGGGGTTAATAATATGTTCCTCTCAAGCTTTAAGATTAATATTTTTCCCATCCCAATCGAGGATAATCTCAAAATCCTAGTATGTCCAGAGCATAACCCTCGTAGTAATGTCAACGTGATTTAGAATTTCAAAAATATTCACTTTATGACTATAATGGAGTTGGGTCACCATCAACAAGGGATACTCGAGCCTATAATTTTGAAAAAAGCCATTCCCCTTACTTCCTAGGTTACTAACCATTAGTTGCTCAACTTAGAACACTCTGCTAGGCATACCAAAAGAGAATCTTAGGAAAAGAAAAGATGATCTCAAGAGATTCCCTAAATAAGATATTGTTAAAGAGGGTGAAGACTTACCCTTATATGGATTCCCTGAGCCGTAGTCTGACCCTGTAGATAAGAGGATGAAATCAAGACAAGAGATCTTCTTTCGAGACAAGGTTACTTGGGATGAAGACTAAAGAATAAGGTGGATCCTCTAATGATCAAAGTTGTGCAAAATTATGAAAACTCTAAAGGGAGTGATGCCGATAAATCGTTAGACCTGTATAAACTGGGTTTGGATCTCTTCATGATCCATATAAAGGTCGAGCCATCCTATCAATCCAATAAAATCACCACTGCTAATAAGCCACTCCTCAATTGGAATGTCATCCCCATTAAACCCACCCAAGTCAATCTAAACCTTATTATTCACCCCCTCCAAGAAACACCTGAATCGATCGCTTTTTCTTCTATCTCTGATGCAATTGTGAACGAGGCCTCGTTTAATAAGGTCATTACTGTTATATTTCCTTGAAATGTCTTTAATGAATGAATATCAATTTTGAGTATCCAATTGTTCCTTAGATTAAATGTCTTGATTCTAATCAAACACTTAATGAATAATATTTAATAAATGAATAATTCTTAACTGATCTCAATAAGTAAAAAACTAAACAACATAACTACATTCAAACTAATGATGATGAGACTATCATTATCAACCTCGATTCTAGTATCCATCCGTGAGAGATTAGGATGGGGTCCGCCCTCAATGAGAATAAGCGGTTGTAATTTAAAGAACTTATGAAGGAATTCGTGGATTTCTTCTCATGGTCCTATAACGACATGTCCGACATTAACCCAGAAATTGCACAACACGATATTTTTACCTTCCCAGAAATAAAACCCGTCAAGTAGAAATTGAGAAAGCTCTGTATAGAGTGGTCTCTCAAGGTCAAAGATGAAGTGGTTAAAAGATGAATGTAAGGTTCATTTGTGTGATGGAATACCCTACATAGCTTGCAAACATTATCCCTATGCTAAAATCAGTAGGAAAAGTTCGCATGTTCTTTGACTATCAAGATCTTAACAAAGCGTCTCCAAAGGATGATTACTCGTTGCCCATCATCGACATGATCATTGATAACACTATCAGCCATACCCTCAAGTTATTTGTTGACAATTTCTTCATGTATAATCGGATTAATATGTACCCTGACCATCAGGAAAAGACTGCCTTCATTACCCCGCATGGAATTTTTTACTACATGATCATGTTGTTCAATCTCAAAAATGTCAGCGCTACCTACTAAAGGGACTCTACAACCATTCTGCACAATCTTATCCATAAGGAGGTTGGAGTCTATGTCAACGACATGATCATCAAATTTAAGACTCAGAAATGTCACATTCTCACCATGAGGAAATTCTTCAAGACACTACGGTAACACCGAATATGCCTCAACTCACAGAAATGCATTTTTGATCTTATGAAAGGCAAACTACTCAGTTTCATGATCAGTGAGAAAGGGATCAAAGCATACCTTTTAAAACTCAAAGTGATTATCAAAATGCTACCGTCGTGAATAGAAAAAGAAATTTGTGATTTCCTAGGCAAACTCCAATACATCAGTCAGTTTATCAACCAACTGACCTCCACCTGCGAATCCATTTTTAAACTTCTTCAAAAATATTTAACCAAAGTTTGGAACGATGCGTGTTAAGAATCCTTCAATTAGATCAAGTGATACCTCACCCAACCTCCAGTACTTATGCCTTTACAGCAAGGTGTTCCCCACATCCTATACCTCACAGTCACCAACACCGCAGAAGGGGTTATGCTAGCCTAATACATCGAAGAATCGCGCAAAGAGAGGTCCATATACTACGCTAGTCAAATGCTTGATAGGTATGAGGAAAATTTTACCGCATTAGAAAAAGTGTGCGTTACTTTAGTCTAGATCATGCAGAAGCACTGGCACTACATGCTTGCATTCCCTATCAGACTGGTGTCCCGAATGGATCAAATAAAAGACATATTGGAGAAGCCTTCCTTGTCTAGTCATATGGCCCAATAGTTGATGTTATTATAAGAATTTGGCATCACGTATATTACACAGAAATCCACGAAAGGAAGATCTATTTCTGCCTACCTTGCTGGAAATCCCATGAGAGAGTTGAGACTTGGATTTTCAAATTCTCGATAAAGACATTCTCTATGCCTCTCGTGAAGATCTCAAAGATGTTCTTCGATGGAGATGAAGACATTCCTATTCCATAACTTAGTCCATAGACCCTCGATTCATTTTGTCTCGTATGCATCAGTTTGTCATTTGATGTCGTTCTTTCGAGGACGGCTACATTATTTTGCCTATTTTGAGCAACATAGGCTGGCAACTCCATTTTTTATTTTTTACTACCCTTTTGACGATGGCCTATTTATATTCGTGGTAGCCCACGAAATTGCATCAGTGGAGGAAAGAGGACCTTTATCCTCGAATACCAACATGCATTGAGAGAGATTTTTCTCTCTCTCCTTTTGTGTCGAGCCCGCGACGGAGGAATCCCAAATGGCCACACCTATGGAACCCCAAATTAAATTTCTTGCATGAATATTTAAAACCCAATAGAATCGTAATATCATAAAAATCTCAACTCTAACATATCAATGAGATACGAATTCATTTTCTTAATAAGTTTCACCACTAATTAATCTCTTTAATGCAAGATTTCATTATCAGTAAATGATCAATCCTAAACATAGATTCTAACATCGAATTTTCATAAATACGAATCAAAGTATTAATTTAAACCCAATATGATTAAATCTCATATTTATATCCTAAACATGTTTCTAATCCCAAATCTAACTAAATAAATATGAAATCATAAACAAGATATATAATATGTGATGATAAAGCAAGAGATTTCTGGCCTGAACAATAAGAATGAATTTATCACTCTCTGTTTTGATCATGTGTTCCTCTCCAATGTTTTCCTTAAGCTTTTCCAAATCTCTAAAGCTGATACGATTTATGGTTTTTGTGTAAAGTGTTTAATTAGTAGCGGTCAACACCCCTTATATATCCTTAAACCCGAAATCCATAAAATGCCTAATTTTGGGCTTTCGAATGAGCCGAAACACTACCCAAACTAGTCTAAAACCCCAAAGGTATAACTACCCCTCGGGCCAATTGAAAGTAATAAAAATACATTTTCATGCCTCTTTATCACTCTAGAGTCCGGTCAAATGGTGATACCTTATCACACATGGTGATACCTCAAAACATAAAATAAATTATACGTTTACTTATTTTATGCATCACCGTACATAGTCAAATCTCATATAATTATTATCACAAATTAATTATTTATAATATGCGGCAAAATGAATCACATCACAAGCAAAATTTAACTGTCATTTAAATTATACATTTTATTATTACTAGGTTACACAAGTAATAATCAATCCCATTTATTAATTATTTTCTCAATTTATAAATAATAAATAAATATCCCAAAAGTACGGGTTGTTGCAAAAATTTAAGTGATACGTTATTGAGAAATCGAGTAAATACTAATGATCTCATTAACCTAAAAAACAAATACGGACCAAAGAGTTAAGCAAAAAAAACGTGAAATCAATGACTATTAAACACAAAAGTATTGTAAAACATAATTTGTAAAACGATCCAGCTCATTTTGTGTGACGCACTAATGTGTCGTATCTGTATTGATTCTAGTTTAGAATGATACCCAGTGAATTCAGATACGAACCAATTCAAACATGACATAATCACCAAAAATGGGTTAAAATCATGAAACGACATAGATTTACCCTTTGTAAAATATTATTATATGGTTAATTACACCTAGGTCCCCTGAACTATACCGCTCCCAAAACTTCAACTTGTTCTAATTCACACCCTCTAACTTTGAAAACGGCTACATTTAGCCTCCTGCCGTCCAACACCATTAATTTTCGGCAGGAAACGTTAAGCATGTGCATGGCACATGACTTAAAGTATGAACATTTTTGTCAAAATATTTTTTTTTCTTTACCTTCTCTTTTCTCTCTCTCTCTCTCTCTCTCTCTACATCTCCATGGAAGCCCAACCCCTTCTACCCCCTCAGCACGCCCAGCCCTATACCCCCCACATCCACCCCCTGCACCATACCCCCCCCCCCCCCCCCCAAGCTAGATCTGTTTTCAAGAATTTTATTTTGGGATTTCTTTTTTTTTTCTTTTTTTTGGAGGTTTGATCTTATTTGGGAGGTTTTCATGTTCTGGATTTGTTTTGATGTTTTTTTTCTAGTTAGATCTATTCTAAAACTAATTATCATTTTTGAAAATCATTTTTTATTTCATGGAATCATTTTTGTATGTTGGAAACACTTTTATATTGCTGAAAATAAATTTTTTAGTGATGAAAATAACTTTTATTTGATGGAATCATTAAAAATCATTTTTATTCCCTAGAATCATTTTTAAATGTTGGAAATGCTTTTATATTGCAGCAAATAATTTTAATTTGCTAAAATAATTTATTATAGCTGGAAATCATTTTTTATTTTCTCAATTATATTTCTAAAATATTTTCTTTTGCTGTAAATTATTGTTGGAAATAATTTTCTACATTAATTTTTATATGCTGGAAAAGAATTTTTTTTATTACGAAAAATAATTTGTATTTGAAGGAAATAATTTATTATTGCGGAATTTGTTTTTTCGCTGGAATCATATTTATACGGTGAATTTTTTTTTTTGTTGGAAATAATTTGTATTTGATGGAAATTATTTAATATTGCTGGAAATCATTTTTTATTTTTATATAAACTTCCATATTTTTAAATATATTTTTTGTATTTTAATATTTTTTCAATAAATATCAGTATTTTAAATATATTTTTCTTAATTATTTTTTTTAGAATTTTGCATTCTGTAAACCATATGTTATGCACTGAAAGTAATTTATATTGATGTTAATCATCTTTTTTATTGCTGGATATAATTTTTTTTGTGGGAAATCATTTTTTCAGTAATTATTTTTGAGAATTTTGCAAATTTTAAATATATTTTGGTAATTTAGAATTTTGAGATCTATATTCAAAATTTCAAAATTTTTCTAGGTTTTTTAAAATTTTTAATTTTTTTAGTATCTTCTTTATTTTTAAGTGTTTTGTTACTATTTATAAAAAAAATTCAGAAATAATTAGGTTTTGACAATAATGACCTTGCTTAAAGTCACGTGCCACGCACATGACTAACGATTTTTGTCAAAAGCTAACGGAGTTGGACGGCAGGGGCTGAATTTTGACTTTTTTCAAAGTTAAGGAGATGAATTGAAAAAAGTTGAAGTATTGGGAAGGGTATAGTTCAAGGGGAGCTAAGTGTAATTATTCCATTATTATATGTACGAAGATTTTACAATATTTTAATGCATATTATATATAGAACCTTAATGTAAACTTTTAGTGCTCCTAAATTTTCTTGATTTGTAGCTAGTATTTACAAGGGGTATTTGCTTTTTGGGGTATGTTAGTTCTTCTTTATTATTGGTTGAATGCCCCTATTTCTTGTATTAAATTTTGAGGGTCATTTTCTAACAGATTTCGTTGGAATTAAAATCTAGTTGTTTCCTTCTTCCCCTTTGTTGAAAAATATCTCATTTTCCCTTTTAAACTTCGTTATTAAATGCATTTTGGCTTATAATTTGTGTTACGGTTATCCTCTTTTATTAGTAGATAGAACAATTTAAGTTGTAAAAAGAAACTATACATTTTCTCCTTTTCTCTTAGTGTTAATTATTAAAAAAAATAAAAATACTTTATAAATAATTTTTTTCTTTTTCTTTGTCCTTATGTGTGTGTGTGTGTGTGTGTGTGTAAATACACATTGTTTTTATCATTTTTTATTCCAATTATTACTTATTTAAAAAAATAGTTTGTTTCTTTTGAGGTATAGAAAATCAAAAACAATTTTTTGTTTTTCTGATCAAATAAAATATAGAGAAAAAATAAAACAAAAAACAATTTTTTAATGTAAATGAAAACATGTATGGAAAGGTTAAAAAGTAGTTTTTTATCAAATAAAATTGTGCGCGAAAATAAAGCAAAAGAACATTTTTTCTAATGTATATGAAAACAAGTATGAAAAGGTAAAAAATAGTTTGTTATTTTTTAGAAATAAAAACGGGCAAGAAGAAGAAAATAAAATAAGTTTTTTATTTTTTTGGTCAAATAAAATCTTAGGCAAATATAAAACAAAAAAATAGTTTTTTTAACATGGATGAAACTAAAAACGTAAAGGAAGAAGAAAATAAAAATAGTTTTTTTTAGCAAATAAGATCTAGGGCAAAAATAAAATGGAAAATAGTTTTTTTTAATAGATATGAAAACATGTGTGAAACTGCAAAAAACAGCTTGTTATTTTTTTAAACATAAAAACGGTGAGGAAGAAGTAAATAAAAAATATTATTTTTTATTTTTATATCAAAATAAATTTGGACCAAAAAAACAATTTTTTTAATATATATTAAAAGGTTAAAAAAATTGTTTGTTAACAGGAGGAAGATGTAAAACCCCGTAAATTTGGGGGAAACGTGAATTTTTTTTTGTTGAAATTGGAAATTTCAAATGAGTTGGGTTTATGAAAAATTTCATGTTGGATTTTACATAAAAATATTGAAATTTAGAATTAATTTAATTATTGAAATAAGGATTCTAAGGAGGATTAGAAATGTGATGGTCCGGTCTCCAAACGTGTTGCAGACGACCTTAATGATGTTCGATTGTGTTAATTTTTCTTACACGACTTTGTCTCGCCTTCCGCTAGAGCATATCCAAATCGAAGGAAATTCGAAGGTCCAATTTGTAAAGCGTGATGCAGACGATCTTAACGACATTCGATCGAGCTGATTTTTGGACAGCGACTTCGGCTCGCCTTCAGTTAGAACATATTAATATTTTAGCGAATTTCGACGGTCCGATCGTCTGAAACTGATTTGTGTATGTTTGTGTTTGATTAGGACTCTTTCTTTAAATCCTTTATATAATGAATGAAATTTACACTTTTTAAAACACTTTAAAACCTTCGTAAAAAGAAGTAGACTCCCAAATTATTATCTCCTCTCTTCTACAAAATCTAAACCCCATTAAACACAATTTTCAACCCAAAATTTGAAGATTTAAATGAAGTTTTCTCAAGAGCAACCAAGAATTTGTCTTTGTTATTTTCGCGAGAGGAACGCAACCATTTAATCAGATTTTCAAGACGACTTCTTTACAGGTATGATTACTTCTATTGTTCCTCTTAAGTGTTATGTGTTTTAGATATTGCCTAAACTTTAATCTACGTTGTTTTTCTTAAAATAAATTGGAAGACTAATTAGGGCAAGTGAATATAATTTTGTGTTGTTTTTATTCAAATCTAAAAATATATTTAAGACTTGAAATAATCGCATGCTTAGATTAGAGATTGGACTACAATAGAATTGTGGGATGTTTTGCTTAATAAAATTAAAGATATGAATTTGTAATAATGTTTTGACTTGCAAAATCATGATTTTTATGTGTAGATTGTAGAATCAATTTATTATTGTATAATATTACGAATGTGCATGTTAAAAAAATGAAAATTTTGTGTTAATCAGTAAAATATTATTTGTATGAAAATTATGAAATTTGACAACTTGTGTAATAATTTGTAAGACTTGTTTACTTATATAAATAAAAGGATGTAATTTGGATAATATTTTTATTGAAGAATAATTTGAAGAATTGTATCTATAAATGAATATATGTTTTATATGAATGTTGCTTGTGTTAATATTTCGACAGTGTGAGGACATTGAAATTTTTGGGTAGTTATCCTTTCACCTTTATTTTTAGGTTGCTTGCTAGATATGGGACTAGTAGGTAGGGCTCGTTGTTGTTAACACTATCTAGGTATGGGACTAATGAGTGTAGGTTCGTACGGTTGGGTATTTCTTGGGTGGGGATAGGTCGTATAGTATTCCGTTATTTTATTAGCGTAGGTGCGAGACTAGGTTATAATTATTGGTAGTTATTCTTCCTAAATGATAGGCTAGGAAATACTTGTGATTTTGGTGATCTCTAAATATGGGACTAGGGATGATTTAGGATATGATTCCCGAATAAAGGGTGGGGTTAATAGAGAATAATTAGAACTAGATAATAAATTGACAATTAATTCCTAAGACAAAGAACAGCTCTTAAAATGGATTTGCGTTGCGAGTATGTACATATTTAACAATTTGGGCAAACTGACTATAGCGACGTGGGTCTGTGTTGGCGTCACGAGTATGTGCAGGGCAAACGAAATTGGGCAAAACTGGCTATAGTGATGTGTCGTGTGTGGAACCTCACAAGTATGTACAATGCTAACGAAATTGAGCGAACTGGCTATAGTGAAGGGAATGGGTGTTGTTGTATGTAAAAATTACTCTCTTACATGAACCAATGATAAAATATACACATGTTATCCTACCTCACCGACTATCCACCTCAATCGGCTTCTGAGATACTTAATCGGCTGGACGGATGACCAACTCCAAAATACCAACCATCAGGAATACCAAAAGTTACTTGGATAGGATGCCAACCAACACTGAATTCCATGAGTTTCATTTAATGTATACAGTTGTAAAGGCCTGGAAATATAAAGGTGTTCCATCTAGGGTTTTACAACACTATAAATAGGAGATACTCCCTCAGCTAGAGGGATAACTCAAATCACTCATATGCACACCATACTGAGCTATTATAAACCCTATAAAACAATACTAACACTAGATGTAGGCTATTTTACAAGTGAACCACTTTAAAAATATCTTCTCTTGTGTGTGTGTGTGTGTGATTGGATTACCTTACTCAATTTTATCTATGATTATAAATCTGTATTAAGTTTATTTTTAGACATCAACAGATTGGTGTTGTCTGTGGTAATGGCTGATATTCAGTGTTCTCTACCTCATATACTTCATTCTTTAGTTTAAAGAATGAATATTACCCCAAAAAGCAGCCTAACGATTGTAGGCAATAATCAAGAAATATTTGCTCCCCATGGTGAGACAGATCCTCAAAGGATCCTATTCAATTTGGCTAAGGGACAAGAGGCTATGCAAGATTCAATCGGATAGTTAGCCTGTACAATGCAAGACAAGTCCTCCATTCCAGTTGAGATATGCCATCTCCACCAGCCAGAAATGAAAGTAGTTACCATTCTTGTTCTTCTCATGATCGGTTATATCGTCTTGGCATAACTTCTCATTTCGATCAACGGATTACTATGACGTAGATCCTTTTCCAAAGAAAGGCCAAGTGTATTAGAGAGGCTAAGTAGGGAGTCTGTTTTTGATCGTCTTGGTCCCCAAGAAACTTGAGGGCATCATATGGAGCAGGAGCATCGTCATGATCATAGAAAAGGTTCTGTAAGATTAAAAGTAATATGAGGTTCTCTCTGTGCGCCGAGCAGACCTCTCAGGAGGAGAGTTCAACACATAGGCATAGTAAATCCACTAAATCTACCTCGACTAAATCCAAACTAGAAAAAAAAACCTTAGAAGGGATCTATTCAACGATCGGAAGATCAACTAAGTTAAATGGACAAAACTAAGAATCCATTGCAAAGGATTTTTGTTAAATGCTCACCCTTTGTTCTAGCTATTTTGAACTACCCTAAACCATCCAAGTTTAAGCCATCAGTATTTACTCCCAAGCATGATGGAAAATTAATTGAGTCCTACACATAGAGAAATATTAAGGTGATGCTGACATATACTCATTTCTCGATGAGAAGAGGTGTAGATCTTTCTCCAGGTTTATCATAGGGACAACCCAAATGGTTAACTGAATTATTCATAGATAACTTTTGCTTTAGGGATGAGCCGATCAAGAGTGTCACTCATCTCTTGACTGTGCGGAAAAATCCAGGAGAAAGTAGAATATATTAAATATTTTAACAATGAAAAATTAGAGGTAGTGGACTATGAGAAGAAAACAACCATTGTAGCAATTATGAGTGGGTTTCTCACTAAAGATCTCTATTATGTTTTAGCGAAGAATCTACCCAAAACCATGACAGAATTAATGGCTAAAGCTGGAAAGATAATTAATGCCGAGGAGGCTATAAAAGCTAAGGAAGCTCCTGAGACCAAGGGTGAAGCTCAGAAAAATAATTCTAATACATTCAAGAAGAATCCAAAAGACAAAAAAACTTGATAGGATCAAGAAATATGATGAATATAAACCCCCTCAATAAAGGTGTTCACTATATCCTGGAGGAAATTAAAGGGAGTCGAGAATTGAATTGGCCTGAAGAGTTGAAGACACCTCCCACAAAAGGGATAAGTCCAAGTGTTGTGACTTTCACAGAGACCATGTGCATATCACCAACAACTGCATTGCATTGAAAAATGAGATTAAAAATCTTATTCGGTGGGAAAACTGAGTAAGTTTGTTAATCAGAATGGCAATCGAGATGATCGGAGAAGGTTTAAATCTCTAGCCCGAGCAAGGGAAGATAGCAAATGAGCGAGAAATAATGATTTCGAGGAAGATTTAGACTTACTGAAGAAGCCTTAGGAACCCGAGGTGGAAGTAGGTATGATATCTTTTGGATGCCACTTCATCGCGGGAGGAGATGCTAAAGGAAGAGACACGATTGCGAAAAGGAAAGATTACTTAAATGAAGCCAAAGTCTACCCAACTATCAGACAGATTGATATGGCTGAATCTAGTGATATTTAACCAAGGAAAGTCAACAAAGATAGTCTAGTAATTGGATTCTCTAAAAATGATCTAAGCGGGGTACTTTATCCTCGCGATGATCCGTTAGTTATTACTTGCAGAGTTCATCATGGCAGAGTTTCATGAATACTTGTTGATAATGGGATTTTAGATGATGTAATGTTATACGACTTTTTCCATAGCTTAGGGCTAAAAGACAGTAAGCTAGAACCATAACATAGACCTCTCGTAGGATTCGCAGGAGAGAAAGTGTACCCATTGGGAACGATCAAGTTGGAAGTTTTGGTCAGCACCTGATCGAAGAGTATAAGAGAGAGAATTCATTTCTTTGTGTTAGATAAAAATATCCCCTCAGCCTACAATACCATCCTAGGAAGAGTGGGAATAAAGAAGTTAGAAGTTGTGCCATCTACAGTCCATTAATTCATGAAATTTCCATCAAATTATGGAGTCGGCATAGTAAATGGCAACCTGAAAGAAGCCAGGGAATATTATTATACTTCGATCGACCAATAGGAAATCCAAATAAAGGGCATAACCACTTTCCATATTGACATTGTGGATCCTCAGGAAGAAGAGAAGATGGTGAAGGGTAGAGTTATGGAAGAAACATAAGTTGTTGTACTAGACGGCAAGAAGCTAGAAAGAACTACTCAGATTGGTTAAAAATTGTCTCCCTCTCTTAAATAGGAATTAATTACATTCCTTTGAGAAAGGAAAAATGTGTTCGCTTGGAGCCACGAAGATATGTCAGGGATTGATCCAAACTTCATTTGCCATGAGCTTAATATCTATCCAGATTCTAAGCTGATCAAGCAAAAGTGAAGAGTTTTCATCCTTGAGAAGAATATGGCAATCCAGGAGGAAGTGGAGAAATTTTAGCGAGCACGATTTATTGAAGATGTCAATTATCCTAGTGACTAATATGGTAATGGTAAAAAATAATAATGACAAATGGCTCATGTGCGTAGATTTGACAGACCTCAATAAGACATGTCTAAAAGATCATTTTCCTCTAACAAGGATTGATCAATTGGCTGATGCTACAATAGGTCATGAGTTACTCAGTTTATAGATGCTTATTTTGGTTATAATCGGATTAAGATGAAACCTAAATATAAGGCAAACACTTCCTTTATTACATGTTTAGGAATTTATTGTTATAATGTCATGCCATTTGGGTTGAAGAACGCTAGAGCAACCTATCAGAGGTTAGTAAACAAGGTTTTTGAAGACAACATTGGCAAAAATATGGAAGTGTATGTAGATGATATTATCACCACGAGCAGATTTATTGTCGACCACGTTGTTGGCTCAAACCTTTAATCAATTGGAGAAACATCATATGAAGCTCAACCTAACCAAATATATTTTTGGAGTACATGAAGGAATGTTACTTGAGTACATCTTCAATCAAAATGGAATAAAGGCAAACTCTACCAAAATTAAAGCCTTGATGGAAATGCAGTCCCGACCAGTAAAAAAGAGGTTCAAAATCTGACAGGAAGAGTAGCTGCATTAAACCGATTTGTCTCTGGAGCAACTAATAGATGTATTAAATTTTTAAGGTTCTTAGAAATACCTTCGAATGGAATGTTAAATGCGATAAGTCCTTTCTGGATTTAAAGAAGTACTTGGGTTCTTCCATACTCCTATCCCGACCAATTTTGGGAGAGAAACTATATCTATACTTAGTTGTTTCAGAGTCAGCTGTTAGTTCAGCATTGATTCGGCTAGATGAACGAGTTCAAAGGCTATTATATGATACTAGAAAAGCATTTCGAGGAGCAGAGGTCAGATTTCCACGACTGGAGAAGTTAGCGCTATCTCTCATTGAAGCTTCTAGGAGGATGATGCCATACTTTCAAGCTCACACTATTATCGTCTACACGGATTTTTCTTTGCAACAAGCATTGCATAAACCTGAAAAGTCTGGAAGATTAATCTCTTGGGCAGTTGAATTGGGAGAATATGAAATTGTTTATGAACCTAGAGTTGCAATAAAAGTCCAAGTTATGGAAGACTTCATAGTTGAATTCACATATGCAGAGGAGCAATGATAAGCAGCCAAACGTGTTTAAATAATACCCAAAATGGATGATTTTTAATTGTTAATTCTCAACAAAATGAGTCTTATGAACTTATATATCTGTTTTGTAGGTTATATGTCTGTTGTTACGTGCAAACGCTGAAATCTCAACAAATACGGCTAAAAAGTGCTAAACCTAACTCCTGTAGCCTTACCCTATCTCCGAACCTAAGCCTAAACTGAGTCCAGACCTATCTTAAATTTTAAATTTTTTTTAGGACTTTAGTTTTTAGTGTAATAAATTTTTACCTTTTTATTTTATTGTTATTATTTTCATATTTGAGTCTTTTATTAAATAGACTAGGAATTTAATTTTTAATTTTTAATTTTAATAGATTTTTATTTTTATTGCTTTTATATTTTAGTTATAATATGTAAATAGTTTTAATTTTCTTTTTTAATAAGCTACAAAATATACACATGCACATGACTAAGCGTAAATTCTTCCGAATTTAGCTTCTTAAGTTAGTAATGTTAATATCTCGAACAAGGTAATTGAATCATTTTTAGTCCATATCACTCTATTGTTCGTTTCTAACAAAATTCCCTAGTTTTTGTGTAATTGTGATAAAGTTTTCAGGAATGGAATGCAATAAAAGAAAAGAAGAAAACTAGCAGAAATGTGAAAGGGCAAAAGTGTAAATTCCATTCGGAATTCAGAAGCAATGTCAAAATTGAAGCTGAAGAGCATGAGTTCACAAGAGCATAGGAAGAAACGGCACTCAAATCGGAGTTCTAGATCAAAAGATATGGTCAGTCAAAGTTTAAGGAAAAAGTCAAACTAGAAGAATTTCGGACCGATCCGGTTTGGATCTGGATTCATCCGAATTGACAAAGTCCAGTAGCCCCCGGATTGATGACGAACCGATGGAAGCAAAAACTTCGGACCCATCCGACTAGGCCCAGACCGATCTGGTAAAAAGAAAAGAACCGATCCGAGGTTGAGCCGGACCGGTCCGGTCGCGTGAAATGCTGACAATTAATTGTTCAATTAAAACAGAGCAACTCTTGGAAAAACGTACCAACAAGCATTATTGGCTATCAATTTTGATACTTGGTATTATAAAAGCTAGTGCCCTATATCATTTGAAGAAGAGAGACCAACCAAGAAAGTAGAGAGAATTGTAGCAAATTGTTAATTGTTGGTAGATTACAAATTAGCTAAAGAATTTGAGAGTTAGTTTTTGAGAGAAACATTCAGAATTTTAAATTTCTTTCATAAGAACCCTAGTTTGTACTGCTGATTAAGGAGAAGTTATCTGGATTTCAATTTCAATTACTTTCCTGCTGCTGAATTCAAGTAATATCATTCTATTCTCTGTTACTTTATTATTTGCAGATTTATTTCCCATATCTTGTAGTTCCATAATTCTGAGTATGAATTTGTTCTTCAATCCAATCATGAGTAGCTAAATTTCCCAAGGGTTGGAGTACATGAACTCAATCCAAGGCAGATTATCTATGTAGAAAATAGAGGTTAAATTAAAATATTGATTGAATCGTGAAAGAAAATTATACAAAACTGTCAATCTTTTAATCTCTCTTTCCCTAGGTACTTGGGATGTTTAAGAAAGATTTGCTAAGTATAATTTATCATTCATCGCTTTATACCTATTTTTGATTTCATATGATGCGGGCTTGAACCTCATATATGTAATTCTTAGAAGTTATAAAGGTTGGATCTAATCAATTATTTTAATTTACAAATCTAGTATTCTCTATGATAATTTGCTAAGGATTGAGGGATTGTATTCTACCCTGTTTTCTCCCATTTGATTAAAAGTTTTTCCTGCAATTTTTAGACTGCTTTCATTAAAATTTCCAGTTTGCTTTTGTTAAGAAATGTTTTATTTCGCTAGAAATCTTCCAAAATCATTAATCATCTTTTTGTTTGTTTTAAGAAATCAATTTCAGATCTAATAAGTTTCCTGATTACTAGTTGACATTTTCTTTCCCTGTGGATTCAATCCCGACTTACCGGGTTATTACTTGAGCGATAGGTTTGCACTTGAACCTAGAGTGAACGCACTTTTAAGACAAATTTTAAGTCGCGTCAAGTTTTTGGCGCCGTTGTCGGGGACTGAAAAATTGTTAAATTTTCAAGAAAGTTATTTGTATCTACAAGTGATTTCTATATAAAAAAAAAAACAATTTTTTTTTTATTTCATCTCTTATGTGCTTATGCTGAATTCATCCCCCACCCAAGTTCACGAAAATCCTATTGCCGAAGCAAGTTCTGAAAATTCTGAGTCTTTTCCTTTTTGGGTTCTACCTCCTTCGCCTAATAATTCCATTACTAGTCGTACATTGAGTCAAACCCGGAGTGAGAATTCTGAACCTTTTGGTAGCGATATGTCGGAACATGGTAGTGTTGGTGTTGGTGCTGGAGAGGATGAGATACCCTATCTTCCTATGAAAGATTTGTTATTTCCGGAGCGAACTGTTACCCCTGGTTGCATTTTACTCCCGTATAATGCCGGTCAGTTCCATTTTCGGAATGGCATGATCCAAATCCTTCCTACATTTCATGGGATGGATTCTGAAAAACCATATCTCCATATTCAAGAGTTCGAAGATACATGTGAGACTTTTGGAGACCAAGCTTGTCCACAAGATGTAGTCCGGTTGAAGGTCTTCCCTTTTTCCTTAAAGGATAAAGCTAAAACTTGGTTATGGTCCCTACCCCCAAATTCTGTGTTATCTTGGAGAGATATGCAAAACAAGTTTATATCAAAAAATTTCCCACAACACAAAACTAATTATGTTAAAGCCCAAATTCAAGCTTTTAGACAAAATGAGAATGAGGCTTTTGATAAATGTTGGGAGAGATTTCAGGAGTTAGTTAGTGCGTGCCCACATCACGATTTTGAAAAGCATCATTTAATTTCATTTTTCCATCAAGGCCTTACATTAGCGTCGAAACAACTTGTCCAAACCATGTGTGAAAGACCTTTTGGGAGTTAAATTCGAGCGATGTTGAAGCTCATTTGAAATATATAGCTGAAACTACCCAAGCATGGGATACTTCTGATCCCAATAGTCAAAATAGAAATCGACAAGTGTCCAACTTGCCTGCTGCGTCCGGTATTTATCACTTGGACAAGGACACTTTGTTGGATCGAAGATTTGACCAATTAGAGAAGAATTTCAGAGATATGCTTGAAGTGCGATTGAGAGATGTGTCTGGATCCGTACAAGCTGGAAAGGAGAAAGTGTGTGCCATTTGTAATGCGGGTCATTCTACCAAAGGATATCCTACCATTCCTGCATACAAAGCAATGTGTACTGAACAGGTTGAGGCAATAGGGGGCTTTCGAGGAAATTATAATGCACAGCAAGGGAATGCATATAATCAGTCGTGGTGGAATCATGGATTCAATTATGGACAACCTCAAGGTGGGATGGTTCATAATCCACAAATGACTCTACCACCACCTCCTCAATTTCAGCAAGTGGCTCCTCCAATGCAAAATTCTATGCAAGTACCACCTCCTGGTCCGTATGTAGCTCCACCTAGGAGAACTCTTGAAGATAATTTCAATCAATTCATCCAATCCCAAAAAGAGAGAGATGCTAAATATGATCGAATGTTTGTTGAAATGCATACTAGCATCTCTAGGTTGCAAGCTTCGGCGAATACTCAAGAGAAAGGTAAACTTCCAGCCCAAGGCCAAAGACCTCCTCTTCAAGGTCAAACCACGGTTGGCTCCACATCATCGAAGTTGCAAGAACATTGTCAAGCTGTTACTACTCTTCGTAGTGGCCGCGTGATTGATCTATCACCAAAGCTTCCAAAGGTGAATGATGATGGAGTTGAACCCGAAATTTTTAAGGAATCTGAAACTACCAAGTATGAAGAACCTTCCTTAGAAAAGGAATTGAAAGATAAGGAAGTTCGACCTGAAATTGAAGTCAAGTTGCCTATTGCTGCTCCATTTCCTCAACGCTTAGAGCCACCCAAGAAAGGGGCTTCACGTACCGAGGTGTTGGATGTGTTGAAGCAAGTAAAATTGAATTTGTCATTCCTTGATGCTATTTTACAAATTCCAGTATATGCTAAGGTTATCAAAGATCTTTTGACTGTCAAAAGACGACTTAAGGTAAAGAAAAATGTTTTCTTAGCACAAAATGTGAGCTCGATTCTTCTCAATGATCTTCCACCTAAATTCAAAGATCCAGGTGCACCTACCATTTCGTGCGTCATAGGAGAGAAAAGAGTGGAAAAAGCATTGCTTGATTTAGGTGCGAGTGTTAATATCCTTCCATACTCCATTTATAAGCAACTTGAATTAGGTGATTTAAAACCTACCCGAATCACTCTACAGTTAGCAGATAGAACAGTGAAAGTGCCTCGAGGGATTGTAGAAGACGTGATAGTTCAAGTGGACACGTTCTACTTTCCGGTTGATTTTGTCATTTGGGACACTGAGTTTGTGCTCCATACAAGAAATCATGTTCCAATAATATTGGGCCGTCCATTCTTAGCTACTGCTAATGCTTTGATCAATACACGGAATGGACAAATGCAACTCACTTTTGGAAACATGACTCTCGAGACCAATATTTTTAATGTAGCTAACCAAATGGGTGATGAGGATGAAATTCTTGAGGTTGATCTTATTGAAGAGGTAGTGGATGAGAATATTGAGAAAATCATAGGAGGAGATGCTTTGGAAGTGTGTTTAGTGCAAAGTGGTGAGGAAAAGAGTTCTTATACTGAGTTTGAGCGTGAGATGGAAGAGTTGAAAATTTGGTTACAAGATGAAGAGAGTTTTGAGAGTTTGAGAGATGTTGACTGGATTTCTAGGTATGAAGAATTACCTCGGAGGGAGACAACCATGAGTCCCTCTGAAAATAGATTTCCTAGTCTTGAGTTGAAGAAACTACCCTCACATGTCAAATATGCCTTTCTAGGAGAGAATGATACATTTCCTGTTGTTGTGTCTTCCCGTCTAGAAAAAGAGCAAGAGGGTATGTTGTTGGATGTGTTAAGAAAGCATAGAAGTGCTTTTGGTTGGACTATAACAGATTTGAAAGGTATAAGTCCATTGATTTGTACCCATAAAATCCATCTTGAGGAAGAAGTGAAGCCCTCGCGTGAGATGCAAAGGCGTTTAAACCCAACCATGAAAGATGTAGTAAGAGCGGAAATCATCAAATTGTTAGATGCTGGAATTATCTATCCCATTTCAGATAGTAAATGGGTAAGCCCAATTCAAGTCGTTCCAAAAAAATCAGGAATGACCGTGGTTGAAAATGCTAAGGGAGAATTAATACCTCAACGCACCACCACCGGGTGGCGTGTTTGCATTGACTACCGAAAGCTCAATGTCGGAACTCGAAAAGATCATTTTCCCGTACCGTTTATCGATCAAGTGATTGAACGAGTGGCGGGCCATCCTTACTATTGTTTCCTAGATGGGTATTCCGGATATAATCATATTGAAGTGGATGTACTTGATCAAGAAAAGACGACTTTTACATGTCCGTTTGGTACGTTTGCCTATAAACGTATGCCATTTGGGTTATGTAATGCACCAACTACTTTTCAAAGGTGCATGTTAAGTCTCTTTAGCGACATGATTGAAAAAGGTCTTGAGGTGTTCATGGACGATTTCAGCGTTTTTGGTCCATCTTTTGACCAATGTTTAGCTAATCTTGAAAGAGTTCTATTCCGATGTGTGGAAAAAGACTTAGTCCTCAATTGGGAAAAATACCATTTTATGGTTACCGAGGGTGTAGTTTTAGGCCACATAGTCTCATCTAGGGGGATTGAAGTTGATCGAGCCAAAATTGAAGTAATAGCTGAGTTACCCCCGCCAAAATCACTTAAAGATGTGAGGTCCTTTCTAGGCCATGCTGGATTTTATAGGAGGTTTATCAAAGACTTTAGCGCCATCGCTAGACCTTTGAGGAATCTTCTCATGAAAGACACTCCATTTGAGTGGAATAAAGCATGTCAAGAAGCTTTTGATAAACTTAAAAGCATGCTTGTTTCCGCACCTATCATGCAAGCTCCGGATTGGTAACTACCATTTGAGCTTATGTGTGATGCAAGTGATTACGCTATTGGGGCTGTTCTTGGACAGAGGAAAGACAAGAAAGCTCATGTTATTTACTATTCTAGTAGAACATTATCTGGCCCTCAGCTTAACTACTCTACTACGGAGAAAGAGTTACTAGCAGTCGTTTTTGCTCTCGACAAATTTCGCTCGTACATTATTGGGTCACCTATCATATGCTTCACTGATCATTCGACACTTAAATATCTCTTGAGTAAAAAAAGATGCCAAACCCCGACTAATCAGGTGGATCCTACTCCTACAAGAGTTTAATCTCTCGATTCAAGATAAGAAAGTAGTAGAAAACGTCGTCGCGGACCATTTGTCACGCCTCTCGTCCGACGTGCCTATTGATCCCATTCCCATAGACGAGTATTTCCCGGATGAAAATTTATTTGCTACTTCTTCTCTCCCTTGGTTTGCGGATATAGTTAATTACCTTGTCACTGGAGTTGTTCCATCTAGTTGGACTCCGCAAGAGAGATTCATTACTTGGTCACGCATGTTCTTTTATGATGATCCCTATTTATTTAAGTATTGTGCTGACCAAATCATCCGGAGATGTGTACCCGATGAAGAAATTCAAGGGGTAATTCGATTTTGTCATACGGAAGCATGTGGAGGTCATTTTTCTAAAAATAAAACTGCTGCGAAAATCCTTCAAAGTGGTCTCTATTGGCCCACAATCTTCCGGGATGTGAATGCTTTTTGTAAATCTTGCGATAGATGCCAAAGAATGGGAGCTATTACTCGCCGTGACATGATGCCATTAACCCCAATTTTAGTATTAGAGTTGTTTGATTGTTGGGGTATTGACTTCATGGGCCCATTTCCACCTTCTTTTGGTTTTCTATACATCCTCTTCGCTGTAGATTACGTCTCAAAATGGGTTGAGGCAATAGCTACAAGGACGAATGACAGCAAAGTGGTGATAAAATTTATTCAAGAAAATATACTTTCTCGTTTTGGTATGCCTAAGGCCATAATCAGTGATAATGGATCTCATTTTTGCAATAGGCCTATGGAGAAACTAATGCGGAAGTATGGAATTGTCCATAAAGTTGGAACAACTTATCACCCTCAATGGAATGGCCAAGCCGAGCTTGCTAATCGGGAAATTAAAAATATCTTGGAAAAGACAGTCGATCATAATAGGAAAGATTGGTCTCTCCGATTGAATGATACACTTTGGGCCTATAGAACCGCATACAAGAATCCCCTTGGGATGTCCCCATTTCGATTTGTGTATGGCAAACCTTGTCATCTTCCGGTAGAAATCGAACACAAAGCCTATTGGGCTATCAAAAGGGTGAACTTCAGTATGGATAAAGCCGGTGAAACACGTAAACTTCAGTTGAATGAGTTGGAAGAAATACGCAATGATGCGTATGAAAGTGCTAAAATATTCGAGGACCGAATGAAACAAGCTCATGACGGAATCATTCGTAAGAAAGAATTTCATTCGGGATAAAAAGTACTTCTCTACAACTCGAGGTTGCACTTATTTCCCGGAAAATTGCGGTCAAGATGGTCAGGTCCATTCATTGTAAAAGAGGTATTTACCCATGGAGCTGTTGAACTCATAGATGAGAAAGGGGGAACCACATTTAAAGTTAATGGGCATCGTCTCAAGCCCTATTTGGAAGAAATTATCAAGGAAGCCGACACAATCTGGCTGTCGGACCCCATTTATGGGGGTTGACTGAACAAAAAGAGGTGAGGTCGTCGCACCCTCGACATGTATGGGGTGATTGTAGTACATAGGAGTCTTAGGAACTAGGAGTCTTAGGTTTGAGTCAGTCCCGGGGTTGAGAATCCGAAGGGTGAGGGGTAGTTCGTTTTCGATGAGCATTAAGGATAGTCTGAAGTGTGAGGAGTGGAAAATTCATGTTTGGAAGAGAGAATAAAAGCATTTTTGAAGAAAAGAAGAGAGAGGAAGAATTTAGAAAATCAGCAGACCGGATCGGTCCGGCTGATATTAAAAGAACCGATCCGGTTAGGCGGATCGGTCCGGGTAAATTAAATAACCGATCCGGTAAGGCGGATCGGTCCGGTCCCAAAACCGAATCGGTCCGGTGGTCTGCAAAATTCATTTCCCAAGATCCACCTCTTCGATCCACACCTCTTCACTTTCCCCAATCCCTTCACTTCCTTCAAAAATTCGTCCAAATTCATCCACCCTTTCATTCCCTCCAAATTCCTACTCACCCACTATAAATCCACCCATCACCCTACCCATTTTCTTCACACCTTCACCTACACTTACCTTCTCTTCTCCATTACTGTTTCTATCCTCCATATCCATGGCTGCTCCTCAGAAGTATACCTCCATTGAAGTCCTTCCCGACGGACATGGAGAGTACCGTTCCCGCCGCGAAGCAAATTGGTGCCGCAAGTTTTTCAGCCCTACGCGAAAGATTCATATCGAACGTCAAGTGTTGTGGGATCAAATGCCCAATTCTGTCACAGCCCTTTTCCTGTCCCGGGGCTGGTGTCGTTTCTTCAATGAACCTTATGAGGCAGTTTAGGAGAATGAAGTGCGACAGTTTTACGTATCTCTTGTTCGTACCGCTGAATTTGAATCCCAAGCCTATGTGGATTCCATCCCTATCCCATTCTCACTTGACCTTGTGGAACAGATGCTAGAATCTTTTGGTGTGATCACTCCGGCCCAATTTGATTATCCGAGTCCCGATCCCGTTCTATCTAAGGAGGTTTGTATCTCGCGAATCCAGCCCGGTGCGGTTTGGAATACCGAGACCTTTCCCGTCGGTCTCTTATCCGACAAGGCACGCTTAACCTTTCATATCGTTTGTGTCAATATCTTGCAAACATCCAATGATTCGGCGATGAGGCCTCGCCAAGCCACTATGATGTATCATCTGTTCGACCCTGCAACCGTGATCAATTTGGCCCGGACATTTTACACCGATATCCTTTTTGTGGCTTATGATAAAAAGGGCCGCTCTCCTCTTCCTTATGGTCGATTCATTACATCCATGCTTCGGGATGCCGGGATTGCACCACCTCAAGATCTTATCAACTTGCCTAAGCCTTTAGGTCAAGAGTCCCACACTCGAAGTGAGTGGCAAATTCAGCTAGTCTGTGCAAGGCGCGGTGGCGATTCGAGTGACGAAGAGAGTGACGAGGAGGATGTTGAGATGGGGGAAGGTGACGAGGAAGAGTATGATGAGACGGTTGATCCGGATTATGTTCCGATTGGTACGGGCTTAACTGAGCGCGTTCTCTCTCTTGAAACGCGTTTTGACGCACATGTGTTCTCCTACGAGAGGGACATGAGTTTGGTCCTGCGCATGCAGTTCGACTTGTATCGTCTCCAGGCGGGACTCGAGGCCCCTCTTCCTCCTTACTATTATAATCCATATGATCCTACTGCTCCCAGTACATCCCATCACCCACCCGCCCCTTAGGCTGCCCTATCCCCTTTTAGGATTTTTCTACATATGTTTGTTTTTTTTTCTTTTATTTGTTTCCACAGTGTTGTCACAGTTTGTAATATACAGTTTTAGTCTAATATTGGCTTGTTTTATTTCTCGCACTCTTTCTGTTATCTTCTTTATCTCTCTTATCCTTTGATTGAGGACAATGCAAATCCTTAAGTTAGGGGGGATGACAGGTGCGTATTCATAAAACTTCGCCTAAAAAAAAAAAATTGAAAAAAAATTGAAAAGACAAAAATATTTTTCTTCAAAATAAATAAAAATTGGAATTTAAATTTTTCAAAAAAAATGTCACCTTTATTCTATTTAAAGTCTCAAATTGTAAAATTCACAATGCACTAAGCCTAAATTGACCGAAGATGAAAATTGAAAGAAAATTGACGACTTTACAAATAAGTGTGGAGATTGATCAAACCCGGTGAGATTTCGAGCCTATCGATCTTTTTGAGTTTTTAAATCAATTCGAGTTTATGATTAACTCAAAGTTCTTTTCAGCGTTTTAATAAGTCGTTGATGATCTCAATCCTTTATTTTGATCGGTTATGGGAAATGTGTGAAATATTGTCTCGAAATTCGTGCTAAATATTTCTCTAAACTTAATTAATCTCGAGATGCATATGGTAATGTGATTAGCAATTTGGACAATGAAGTAGGCCCTCGTTTCTTACCCAAAAATATTAGCCATAAAAAGTTGTGAAAAACAAAATTATCCCTTTGCAACCCAATTTGAGCCGAATAAAATATTTTCTTTTCGTTTGATAACCCGAAAAAACCCAAATAGCCCGGAATTGTGAAAAATGGAAAAAGTCATAATTTAAGTCCGAAAAGTGCAACAAAAAGGGGCAAGAAAAAAATAGAAGAATGCTCAACAAAATTTAGCAAGAAAATAAAAGTATGAAAAAAAAAATGAAAATTGAAAAAGAAAGAGAAAAATGAGCAAATGCCCGAAAAAAAATACAAGTGGACGTCATAAAGGTATTTTCCAATTCCGAACATCCCATCCGTTTCTAGTTTACCCTTTACACCTTAAACCCGAAAAGTCCTAACTGAGTCCGAATGGCGAAATTAATTACTGCGTGGAAAGCTAAGACATGAAAAGATAATAAAAGAGATTAAAATGGTGTGAACTAGAGGTGATGTTCCCGTTTCCCTATAACCGTACTCCGATGATGAGATCGTTTCACCATATATTTCCTTCTTTTCAAATTTTGTATGCATGAATTTGTGTCCATTATATTTACTCTTTATATCATGCATACTGAGAGAAAAAAGCCACAATCCGAGTGATTCGTTTGTGAGAGCATACCGTAAGAATTTGAATCAAAACGAATTTTCGGAAAGTAACGTAATGCTCAATCGGTGGAAATTCGAGGTTTAATTTGGGCTTTGCACACACTATGGTTTGAGATAGTTGAATATGAGTTGATGGTGATTATTTTTTCGAAAAGTTTAAATTGTACAATTTTTAAGTATTTTGATATTTATTTGAGTCAATAAAGAATTTTGTGGGTGTATTCACTGCAAACCCTCACGAGACAAAACTCGTCCTACTAGGGTAACCTAGGGGTTTAAAGGCTTGTTGCATATGCTCAATGCAATCGCGTGCCTGCGAAAGTGGAATTTTATTTTAATAAAGGAATTTTCAAGAGTTGAATTCAAATACATTGCCCGGGATGTGCAAAGTCGTAAGTTAGGGGGATTTGACCAAGCGTAAATTCTTCCGAATTTAGCCCCTTAAGTTAGTAATGTTAATATCTCGAACAAGGTAATTGAATCATTTTTAGTCCATATCACTCTATTGTTCATTTCTAACAAAATTCCCTAGTTTTTGTGTAATTGTGATAAAGTTTTCAGGAATGGAATGCAATAAAAGAAAAGAAGAAAACTAGCAGAAATGTGAAAGGGCGAAAGTGTAAATTCCATTCGGAATTCAGAAGCAATGTCAAAATTGAAGCTGAAGAGCATGGGTTCACAAGAGCATAGGAAGAAACGGCACTCAAATCAGAGTTCTAGATCAAAAGATATGGTCAGTCAAAGTTTAAGGAAAAAGTCAAACTAGAAGAATTTCGGACCGATCCGGTTTGGATCCGGATCCATCCGAATTGACAAAGTCCAGTAGCGCCCGGATTGATGACGAACCGATGGAAGCAAAAACTTCGGACCCATCCGACTAGGCCCAGACCGATCCTGTAAAAAAAAAAGAACCGATCCGAGGTTGAGCCGGACCGGTCCGGTCGTGTGAAATGCTGACAATTAATTGTTCAATTAAAACAGAGCAACTCTTGGAAAAACGTACCAACAAGCATTATTGTCTATCAATTTCGATACTTGGTATTATAAAAGCTAGTGCCCTATATCATTTGAAGAAGAGAGACCAACCAAGAAAGTAGAGAGAATTGTAGCAAATTGTTAGTTGTTGGTAGATTACAAATTAGCTAAAGAATTTGAGAGTTAGTTTTTGAGAGAAACATTCAGAAGTTTAAATTTCTTTCATAAGAAACCTAGTTTGTATTGCTGATTAAGGAGAAGTTATCTGGATTTCAATTTCAATTACTTTCCTGCTGCTGAATTCAAGTAATATCATTCTATTCTCTGTTACTTTATTATTTGCAGATTTATTTCCCATGTCTTGTAGTTCCATAATTCTGAGTATGAATTTGTTCTTCAATCCAATTATGAGTAGCTAAATTTCCCAAGGGTTGGAGTACATGAACTCAATCCAAGGCAGATTATCTATGTAGAAAATAGAGGTTAAATTAAAATATTGATTGAATCGTGAAAGAAAATTATACAAAAACTGTCAATCTTTTAATCTCTCTTGCCCTAGGTACTTGAGATGTTTAAGAAAGCTTTGCTAAGTATAATTTATCATTCACCGCTTTATACCTATTTTTGATTTCATATGATGCGGGCTTGAACCTCATATATGTAATGCTTAGAAGTTATAAAGGTTGGATCTAATCAATTATTTTAATTTACAAATCTAGTATTCTCTATGATAATTTGCTAAGGATTGAGGGATTGTATTCTACCCTGTTTTCTCCCATTTGATTAAAAGTTTTTCCTGCAATTTTTAGACTGCTTTCATTAAAATTTCCAGTTTGCTTTTGTTAAGAAAAGTTTTATTTCGCTAGAATTCTTCCAAAATCATTAATCATCTTTTTTGTTTATTTTAAGAAATCATTTTCAGATCTAATAAGTTTCCTGATTACTAGTTGACATTTTCTTTCCCTGTGGATTCGATCCCGACTTACCGGGTTATTACTTGAGCGATAGGTTTGCACTTGAACCTAGAGTGAACACACTTTTAAGGCAAATTTTAAGTCACGTCAGCACACTATCCTATACACTAACACACCCAAACACAAAAACCCACTCACACTCTACCTTTCCATACACCCTCACACACACTAACCGTACTCACACTCATCTTCAACCTCTCACCCACCTTCTCTTTCTCTTTCCTCCATTAAAACACCAACCCATTTTTCTCTTATCTCTCTCTAAACCTAAACCCGTGAACCACCCTTACCCGAGAACCTACTTGTCGAGACCTGCGATCTTATACCCGAACATAACCTCTTCCATAACCCAATCAACCACCTACCCAACCAACCAAACTACACCTCTAAACCCGACTTGTTACAACCCCCCACCTAAACTCGAGATCCAGTTCATCCAAATCCTAACCCATCTTAACCCTCGAACTTACCAACCCAAAAATCAACTTAAACTTCAAAAAAACTCCGGCGCTGAACCTCCAGCAGCTGCGTCGTAACCCCCAGCAGCCCAAACCCAGACCTATTTTCGACGACTCAACCTAACTTTCTGTCGGAATTCCCCTTGTTCAACCCGATCTCCTACCTCCTTTGCCCTAACTAACTCCAACTCATCTAAACCAACAAACCCATTTTAACTTCAATCCCCCTAACCCGATTTGACCTTCTGTTAAACCACTAAAACCAAGACCAAAAATAATAAACCAAACTTAACCCACATGTTTAATGCCACTTAACTCTTTTCCTATTATACCCCCAAACAACCCACTTACCACATGCACCTTTTAAAACTCCAAAATACCCTCATGTGTAAATCATATTTTTTTCCTCACCCAAACTACCTCACACCCTTCATACACACTAGTGTGTATTTTCTAAAATTACCCCTAGCCACTTGTACCTACTATAAAAAGAATTGGAGACCCATTTGAGAAAGGGGAGCATGTATTAGAGAGTTGTAGAGAGAAAGTTAGAAATAGTTTTAGGTAGAAATAAATTTTTAATTTAGGAAATTATTTTATTTTGTTTTTTTAGATTTAAATTGAGTGGAATAAATTGTAGTGATATTAAAAGTGAGTGCGAATATTTCATGTATTATTTTGTTGGATCACTTAATTGAAAGGTTGATGCTTGTAATGCAAGGATTGGTGCTCAACTTCTCTCAAAGAAAATTTGGTTTGATTGTTTTCTTCTCTACTTTTATTTTATTGCTTTGTTCATTTGATTATCATGACCCAAATTATGTTAGGCTGAAAAAAACTTTCAAGGGGCTGGATAAAACCTTATTTATGTTATTTTAATTAACTAGTTTGTTCATTTCAAACTCCCTTTGAATGTTAATTTTGATCATTCGCATTTGAATTTACGCCTCAAGAGATGGTAGATAATTTTCGAGAGAAAATCGAAATTCAAGATATAATACCCAATTTAGATTGAACTAGAGATAGGGGTTTCTCAAGTGTGGTATTATTCCTCGAATTTTTACTCTAAAATTTATTTTCTATGATTTATATGAATTTTGATGAATCGATCCTAGTTGATGGTTTATTAAAAGGAGTATAAATCTAATTTATAGAGTTGTGGGGGTATGAACTCAATTTTCTAAAAGGTTGGTATTAAAATTACATTTGTGATGAGAGTTAACTTGTAATTTCAATACTAACTTGAGAGATTTCAAATGAGTAAATTAATTGATTAGAATGGCTAGAATTTGTGGTGGAATCTCATTCCTTGATTGTTCTCACATTTTTTTCCTCACTTTATCTCTTATTTTTATGTCAGATTTTATTCATCAAACTTTTTAGTATTTTTTTTTATATTTTCCTTCTTGTTTTATTTACTTGTTCTCATTTAGTGTAATTCACATCATCACAAAAATTGTTTTAATATTCAAAAATCCATACAAAAATTTAAAAAAAAAAGGAAAATTAAATAAAAATGGATTACATCTTTCCTCTCTCATATGTTTCATCCTTTGATTAAGATTGATTCTCTTACTTACCTCTACACTCTAGTTTATTATGTCATTGTAAGTATTTGAAGGTTTTGATTAACTTGGCTTCAACAACGACACACATACAAAAAACTCTAGTTATCAAATGGCGCTATTATCGGGGATATAAAAAATCTAAGTTATCAAATGGCATCATTTCCGATCTTTTGAGCTTGAAGTATTTGAGAGGATTTCATATTACTTGTGAATAATTTGTATTCCATTTTTACTTTTTTATACCATTTTTCATTTTTTAGAAGGCTTGTATTAGGATTTTATTACTTGGCTTATATTGCGGTGCTTAGAGACACCATTATTTTTTATTTAATTTTTTAATAATTAAAAAAAAGCGTGATAAAAAAACGGACAAGGTAGAGAGAGCACGTCCAAAGGCGAGAAAAATAAGCCTATCTACTTTGGGTCGGTCGGACTCCCGAGGCCGATTGAGATAGGCGATATCTCCCCTCCCCCCCCCCCCCGATCGACTCAAAGCGTTCATCACCCACATGTGTAAAAATCGTGGGAGGTATATTTCTCAATCCTCGCAAAAAATCTGTAAGCGAGTCACTTTTATGTGTGACTACGTGCTCTTATTTTATTTTTATTCTCGCATTTATTTTTGAATGTGTGTGATGAATTAATCAATTAAGACCTACACCAGGTCATTCACGAGAAAAAATTTCATCACTTGACTCACTCGCGTATCCTGTGTGCTACCCCAGCTCTCATTAAATTTAAAATCAATCCTAGGCCACTTGGAGAACATTTTTTAAAAGGCAATCACAAAGATAAATTCAATGATTTTTATCGCCCGCAGACTTAATAAAATTTGTCTACCCTTTCACTAATTTTGAAGATAAAATTTGGCTATGTGTTAGTTAGGATTTATCCTTGACTTGTGTGTGTCCAATTCAATTCTTTCGGTAGTCAGTTTTAATGTGTTCGTCCAAATCAAGAGTCCATATTTTTCTCCCTTCTTTTCTTTCAAAAAAATCCAAAAATATTTTCTTTCCTTTCAAAAAATATTTGTTTCATCATAGCCGAAGAACGTCCTTTACGGGAATACTTTAGCCATTACCCATCGTTTCGAAGTATATTTGAAGTTGAGCCTGAGTCGAACCTCTATACTTTACTTAATGGCTTCAACTCACAAAGCCTGTGTCCACCTCCACCACCCCTCCACCCATTACTCCAACACCACCATCCAAATTTGCTCTCGAAAGACTCTTGCAAAAGTTCATCCTCGAGCAAGAGCAAGACACTCAATATCAAAATCAAGATCTCGAATGTCTTGAACAATGCCTTAATGATTTTGAGTGTGCGAGGGAGTCGGATTCCACCCCAAGTCAACCCATTGTTATCCCCTCGTAGAACGATGATGAGTTGTCTCTTACCAATGATTTTGAGTGTGACCAATCCTATCACCCTGAGAATTTCAAAGTTGAGACCACTCCGTGGTCCGGGCCTCAAGTTGACAATTGTGTTGACTTATCCAAAGATGGTGAGGATGATCCAACCTCGCTTTGTCCAATTGAATCAACCATTGAGTTTCACACTCCCTTTCCCAACCAATCCAAAAATATGCCTGAGTCTATACCTATTGAGCCCATCGCGTGTGTTCCCGACGAACCACTTCATCATAGGTTAGCTCCGGCTACGAGTGCTCACCAATGTTCTGAGATGGAATCCGATATGGTTTCTACCTCTCCAGATATAGGTGATGTCTCACTATGAATGGCTCCCCTTGAGCCCATTATTTCTAGTGATTCCTCTATCTCTGATCTTGGTGCTTCATTTGAACTACCCACCACATTCTTTGGTGATATTCTTGTGGAGAAGTTGACCACTACATATTTAGATACCACACTCCCTTGTGAGTATAACTTTACTCCTCCCGACGAGTTTGTGTCCCCTACACTTGAGTTGGATCATCTTCCCCCACCCTTTGTCACAACCGATTCAGCTTTATTCCACTCGACCCACCCTTTATCCCTTCTGACCCTTCCATTGTCCTTCCACCCCACCACCTAGTTTGAACCTAGTCATTATACCTCAACAGTTCACATATGTTTATCTAGGTCCTTACTTTAATCCACCATCCACCATTCACGAGATTATATGTGGTGTCACTCTCACTTAGGACACAGAGCATGTTACTCCATGCCCGCCACTCTCTTGTGGTGTTGATTTTTCCCATCGACTGCTCACTGATGTTTTACGACGCGACGATTATCATCGTCCATTTATAAAGAGATCGTGAGCTTTTTATGATCCCGACCACATTCCAATTTCCAAACCATATTACTTTCCTCACCAACTACAGTGCGATGCTTATAGGGCCCTTGTTTCCCTCATCTTTCGGCTAAATAAGGCTCGTGAGTGATACCTCTTTAACTTTACCCTAATACCCACCCGCCCATGGTCCATCGATGCTTTGCATTGTGTGATTCACTTTTCCATACAAGTGAATTGACCGTTTTAGCCTTTATACAACAGGACTGACACTTCAGTCTTATTTGGGGTTGATTCTCATCACCGCATTTTTCTGTCACTCGCGCTTTCATAGTTCTTATCCTTAGGGTGAGTTCCCTTCGGTCTGGCTGAAGAAACTAAACTTAGCACTATCGGGAGGCAGCCCTCTATTTCTGAGTATGAGTCTTATCATTTTTATCTCATGTTTCTTTTTGGATTCATTTGATACACTTCATTAGCGGTTGATTCTAGTAATCTCTTTCCTCCCTTCTCCTCTCAATTTTTAAAAATCTTTTTACTTAACATCGAGGACGATGTTCCTTTTTGTTTGTGGGTGAGAAATTTTATCAAAATCGTACCTCTTTTGAAAAAATGTCAAAACCTGATTTTTAAAATTTTCGTGCAGTTTCTTTTATCTCACTCATTGACGTGAACTTTCTATCATCCATATTTTTAGTCTAGGAATCAAGATGGAGGATAATTTTTCTAAGTAGATTATGTAATACATATCAAGTCATGTTGCACCATGAATTTCTAAACCCAATAAAATTTGTGCACTTATCACATCACTACGGTTTAGAGTTGAAGAGTACTATAATTCTCAAGAAAACCTTAAGGATCACTAGTAGAGAGTTTATCTTGTGAGATTTGTGCCTTTCACCCTTTCAGAGTGTTTTACGCAATCTCCGAGTCACAAGTTGATTCAACTTTCTTTGGGTTCGCAGTTTATATCATTATATGATCTCATTAGTCTTCATTAATATTGTTGGCTTGAGTACTGAGAATGACATTACTTTTGAGTTGTAAGAAACATGTGTCTTGAAATTTGTCCCGATCATTAGATTGTCACCCATTCACTTCGCTCATTACATTCCCATATTCCCCACACCATCCATTTATCATCTATATTCATATATCATCCATCATTTTGAGAAAAAGAGTGCTTTCCCAAATATAAAATGTCTTCCATGTTGAGAGTATAAAAGAGAAAAAAAGAGCAAAAGAAAAAAAAGAGAAAAAAAAATGAAAATTTGCAGTCAAGTCCTTGTGAAATAAAGACATTTGTGCCTAAAGTGTAGAACACTCTTTTCACACATCCATCAATTATATTCTACCGAATCTCATTCTGTCCTTCCCATTCCATTTCCCCCTCACCCATAAACATCCATATTTTTCCCTAGGTGTTCAGGGAAATGAAAGTCAATGTGGTGAATAACTCGACGTTCTCACTATAGTGATTAAAATTATTTCTTGAGATCATTTTTCTTTCTAATATATTCGTTATTTCTTATGTGTGTGTGAGACGTTTGACCTTTCTTACATTTACTCACCTCCTCACACACAAGAGCGATACACTTACCCAAATCTCGTGAGTTCGTTTGAGAGAGATATATCCGTGAGATTTTGAAGTTGAAGCATTGATTTTGAAAAGACTATCTAGGAATTACACTAATGATACTTGACCCGTTTTGACTAATTCACACCACACACGTTGTGTTTTAGGAAGGATGTGCCATGTATAGTCGCTTAGCTAAATATTTTAATACTTCTAGCTTGTATCCTCCAAATATTTATCTTGTGATAGATTGTGCGATTTTTCTACGTCTAATAAGAGATTAACTACCGTTTGAAAATAATTTTTTTTAGGAATATTCCCTGCAAACCCTCAGGAGACAAAACTCATCCTGTCGAGTAACCTATAGGTTTAAAGTCTTGTTGCACATGCTAAGTGCAATCGCAAGTGCCCGCAAATGTGGTACACTTTTGGTTTCTTATCTTTCTTTCTCTCTATATTTTCTCGAGGATTAGCAAGCAAGTAATCCAAGTTTTCATGTCGAGCAGACTTCTTTGAAATAGAGCTTAGCTCAAAAGCAAACAGAGATTATGGACGATCAATCACACTCGTCGGATGCTCAAGAAAGAATTCAACCGAGTAAGAAGATGTTCAAATATGGAGTGATGGAAGAAGAAGAGTTCTCTGATGATACTCTAATTTGGCAGTTGTTTATAGATGGATCTTCATGTTCTATTGGAAGTGGAGCAGGCCTCATCATCAACACTTCAGATAACTTAGATGTGGAATACACTTTGAGGTTCTAATTCAAGACTTCTAATAATGAGGCAGAGTATGAGGCATCACAAGATTGGAACTGGCTTCATCACTAGGCACTGACCAAGTATTGGTGTATAGTGATTCTCAACTGATTATCAATCAAATGTATCATATTTATAGGGTTAAAAGGGAAACGATGATGAGATATCATAAAGAATTTATGGAGGTTATTTCTTCGTTCACTTCAGTCCAGATGGTGATAATTCCTAGGATTAAGAATGCGCAAGAGATTCTCTTGCTCGTCTTACTTTAGCAACTCAAACAGAACTCAGGCCAACGATTCCAATGGAAATTATTTCCCATAAAAGCATTAATGGAATGAAAGTTTACATCGTTTCTACGAAATTAGGTCCCTCTTAGATGGATCACATTAGAGAGTATATTAAAAGAAGAATATTGTCTTCCGACTAGAAAGTGGCCAAGAATATGAGGTATAAAGAAGCCAGTTACGTGCTAAAAAAAGGTCTTTTATATAGGCGAGGGTACACTGTTTTCCTATTGTATTATATTCACCCAAACGAAGTAAATGATCTAATCAAAGAGGTGCATGAAGGTTCGTGTGGATCTCACAAATTTGGGAGGTCTCTAAGAAAATGAATAGCAATGTAAGACTACTATTGGTCGACAAGAAAAGCAGAATGCGTTTCCTTCACCAAGAAGTGTGATAAATGCAAAAAAAATCCCACTATCCACAGAAGATCAGGAGTAAGTCTAACACCCATCACTTCTCTATGGACTTTCTCTATCTGATAAATTGACTTGGTCAAGCCATTGCCGACCACTAAGGGAAGGTTCAAATATCTAGTTGTAACAGTTGATTACTTCACCAAATAGGTGGAGGATGAGCCTTTGATTCATATGCCTTATAAAAGGGTTTTCTAGTTTATATGGAAAAACATCATTTGCAGGTATGGTATGACTTATGCCTTCATCACTGACCATGGCACTCAATTTGATAATGAAGAATTTGAAGAATACTACATCAGGTATGTCACCCAGAAACCTCATTCAACACCTGGGCACCCATAGTGCAATGGTTGGACAGAAATCACTAACGAAACCTTGATAGATGGGATGAAGAAAAGGTTGAATAAGGCTAAAGGCAACATAATTAATGAACTTCATAGTGTCCTTTAGGCATATAGGACCACTACTAGAATAACAATGGAGGAAACCCCATACTTGCTAGCTTTTAGCACTGAGGCAATGGTATTAGTTGAAATAAGTTTGTCGACTCATAAGGTATTGAACTTTTATTCACCCAGAAGTGACCTCATGAGGCGACTAGACCTGGACATGATAGAAGAAGTCCAAGAAGATGTCGTTATTAGGATGGTTTCTTAACAGGAAAAAACTGCATAGTTTTATAATCGAAGGGTCAAGCCGACCAACCTAAAGCAGGGAGATCTGGGGCATAAGAAAGTAATCTAGAAAAGCAACAAGATGTAACCCAATTGGCATGGTCCATATCGCATCTTGGTGGTCATCCGACCAGAAACTTATCGCTTGGAAACTCTAAAAGGAGAAAAATTCAAGAAACCTAATAATGCAGACCATCTGTGCAAGTATTATCAGTAATTAAGCATTCAAAAAGTCTAGTTTTAATGTACTCATTTCTTCAAATTAATGAAATTTCATGTTTTTCTCTACTATACTTCCTTTTTGCGTTTTATTTTTTGGAGTATGGTGCCTACACCTTAACATCCTAGACCAAAAATAAATGAGCAATATTTATTCAAATTTATTTAAACTTTTCCAACTTCCGAAAAGTTCTTTATATATATTCAAACTTTTTCAACTTCAGAAAAGTTCTTATATTTATTCAAACTTTTCCAACTTCATAAAAGTGCTTTATATTTATTCGAACTTTTCCAACTTCAGAAAAGTACTTTATACCCATAAAACTTTTCCATTTTAAGAAAATTTCTTTATATTATCAAACTTTTCCAACTTTAGAAAAGTTATACTTCATGTATGATTTATCCTCGACAATTCAAGAACAAAAAGTAAGTAAAATTTCTAAAACGTCTCAATTAGATATTTTACCAGACCAGGTTAAAATATAGGAATAATTATACATTCTTAATACAATTGGTCTCCACTGATAACTAATGCTACAACTAAGTACAATAAAGTTATTTACAGTTTTGTCTAAGTGCATTAGTCGAATCTAAGGTCGTGTAATTGATTCAAATATGAATCAAATATTGAATATTTGAGCAGGTTATTTAATTTATTAGCCGATTAACTAATCATTATATAGATTACCTAGGCGATAAAAGGATTAAACATCAACCACAATATTTAATATAGGAAAACTCTTAATAAAAAAGAACTTCATTTCATTGATAAAAAATGTATTACTATCGAAAAAAGAATTACAATAGAAAGATAAATATAAATATGATCTACTAGATGCTTTCCTTGTGTTTTATCCATCATAGCAGGAGGATTATCAAGGGTATATAGTGAATTTATTATGTTGAAATCTCTCAGCATCTGCTTATTGCTGGTGCTCGGCCTATCAAGTAAGTAAGAGGGCGAATTATCTCATACTCGTCATTAAGGCCATAATCACCCAAATATTTACTATCAGGAATTGAGGAATGGCATTAAGAGGAATCCATATTGTGTCCAACCTGAAGGGAGGTTTGTCACAATCTAAGAAACTTGGGTCATTCCAGTTCCATAACTCATTGTTTTGATCATACTCCAGCAGTGTTAATAAGTTAGTCCACCCCCATTTATAACCTTTACAATTTCTTTGAGCAAGATGATCATCCAAGTGAGCTAAGGACTCATTATAGCCATCCATCCAAACTTCCCTTAGATTCTTATGGAAGTGGAATGTCAGTCTATCAACTTAATCTTGGAGTTTTTTTGGACAATGTTTTTGGATTTCAGAAGGGTGACTTGGTCAGCCAGAGTCTTCTTCGTTCTCTCCTCCTCAATGGTGGGATGAATAACTATACTTTTCCTGAGGGCTTATTTAGGTTTAGATTTTGTCCTATGCAAATCTTTTAGCTCCTCTAACAACCTGGAATTTTCAGTCTTTAA
The DNA here is from genome assembly GCA_949130495.1 of Sambucus nigra. NCBI lineage: Eukaryota > Viridiplantae > Streptophyta > Magnoliopsida > Dipsacales > Adoxaceae > Sambucus > Sambucus nigra. The sequence goes on from OX422211.1 coordinate 444,296,554, forward strand.
AAAGGAAACACCCTTATCTAGACCAGTAATGGTTGATCTTTTCAGACTATCAAGTTCATTCCTTAGGGAATTATTTTCTTCCTCCAATATTACAGTAAATTATCGGGCACTCTCTAAATCTTGTCTCAAATATAATTCTCTCTTGTGGAGAGTAGAAGTAATTTCTTTCAATTTTTGGTCAAAGTCACAACTTTAACTTAATGCCTTATATTTGTCTTCATAATCAGAATAGAGCAATGCCTTGGAAACATTGTGATCCTCGTGTATTCTCTCAATCATCGCGTAATAACTGGAATTATTTGCTAAATCTCTGTCCTAGAGGCAGTGAAGATGAATGTAAGATTCTTTCACTTGATCAGACACATCTGGGCCCATCAACCCTAATAAATTTTTATCGGACAAAGAAACATGGACAGTTTAAAAGAGAATTTTATACCAACTAAGTAAGCCAGACTCAGCAAAAATAATGGCCTTACTCCTAGCATCAAACTGAAAAGTTACAAGTATATGAGTTTACTGTGCAAGTTTAGAGAAATAGATAATAAAGAAAAGAACAAATCAATAAGAAATTAAAGCCATTCAGAGACAACAACAATTGAGCAAAAATATATTCTTTCATTAATTACTCTTGAAGTATAGAGGTGAATACATCATTAAGAAAAATAAGAAAAGAAATCGAAAATACGTATGGGCAAAGATTAAAAAAACTAACTAAAAGGAGTTTTACACTCTCCTTGTCCTTGTCTTTGTCTTGGCTAGATTGGTCGGCATTAGTATCTGGCACCACTGAAGATTCAATGGGAACCATAGAAGACTTTCCAGACCCTTCGTCATCATTAATTTCCTCATCAGGTTGGGAGGAGTACCGGTATCATGCCTTTGAAAAAGCTCGGAATTTTCCTCTGTGCCAACCACCTTTAGGGCTTTCGACCAACCTTTATTGAAGGATAAATTCTTGGCATATTCAATTTGTATGGAACCAGAAAAAAATATTTCGCCCATCCCTTATCAAAGGCATCTTTTCCCTTAGCCTTAAAGGAAGCAACTATAACTTTAAGGCCAACTATTTTGTCTTCAGTGACTTGCGTCAGAGATGTGACTTCTGAAATCCTATGTTTGGTAGGCTTGGCCCTACCTTTAGCATCCTTTAATTTGTTCTCAAGTTCTTGGGCTTTTGCATCAATAGCACGTATTTTTCCTTCAATAATAATTGCCTTATCATTGGCCTTCTTCAGCTCATCTTCCCATAATTTCTTTTTTGATTCCAAAGCTTGATGGGAAGCAGTTAGAGTAATTTTAGTCCCTCAAAAGCCACTTCCACTTCACCAGGAGAGGATCGCAATTGGTCATCCTTCTCCATTATTTTATTAAAGTTAATCAAAAACTATAAGAAGAGAAAAACACCTGATGTTAGAAAAAGTCATTAATAGACAATAAGATACTTACTAGTGCCAAGTTATGGCAAGCCCTCTCAGTTAGCCTGGACCCAAGCATAGATCTTGATGCAGCCCGATCAGAAGGAAGGGTTCTAGACTTGATCAAACCCCTGGCTAATCCAGGGTTAATAGCAACAGAAGTTGACCCAATATCAAGGTCATCTTAGATTTTTTCCCCAACTCCTGTTAGTCTGTCAAGGTCATCTTTACAACCAACGCCTACTGATCAGCTTAAGTCTTTTAGGCCTGTCTCTAAGGGTCGGGCAAACCTCTCTTCAGTTTCTTGAATTGAGACTTAGTGGTTTGAGTCTCTTTAACACTAAAAGGCCTCTTGTCACAGGCATGTAACTTCTTCTCAACTGACTTCTTACCAGCATCAATATTTTTCTTTGGGGGAGGAGATAGTGGTACACCCATCAAATTGGTCATCTTCATCTTAGTCATTTAAATTGAAGGAGAAAGTGGTATCTCATAAATGTCAAAAGATTCAAATGAGGAAAAAGTTCCTCCCTAGGTGATCTCAGCATAAGTCGATTCAATAGCCAAAGAGGTAGGTACATGATCCTCTTTTAAGTTGATAGAAACTCAAGGCAGGACTAGTGTTGGTCGAGTAACAAAAAAGGTGATGGAACTCTTGTATTCCAACAACAAAGAAACATCTTGGAGATGTTCCTCTCCAACCCTTTGATTCAGTCCCCATAGAAACTTGAGCTCTTTAATATTAATTTCCCCTTCTTTGGGGCACCTCGTCTTACTTTCCTCTGCATAAAAAAGGAACAGCAAAGTTAGTCGGCCAAATACAGAAATACATAACAAGAGAAGAATAAGTAAAAGAATTGCAACCTATGTCACGCCTTATTTGAGGACATTTGTTCCTAGTGTATGACATTCTCTATGGAAGAAGAGCATGTTGCCAGTTCTTAACAACTATACCATAATCCCAATAATCCTTATTGGAATCTAATAAATTCACTACTAAGGGCCTATTTGCTTGGCTAGTCTTCAAATAATATGCGTTATCTCCAACCGTACCCCATTTATAGTAAAACATAAACTCTAGAATCCCAATATGGGCCCCATAAATATCGTTTAATCTATGGACACCATTTACAACTCTCTAAGTGTTAGGTGCCACGCTAGCGGGAATCACGTCAAAGTATTAATAAAATTGAAGAAAACGAGGGTTTAGTGGAAAGGTGATGCCACACTCAGCCATGAATAAGGTGGGGATACAGTGACCCTCAAGAAGAGACTTCACATCTATGGGACCCTGGGATATCTCTAAATATACCCAAGATGGATTTTTTTATCTAAAGTTGTCTAATGAAGCCTCGTCTACAATGTGAATCATGATGTAAAAAGAGAAAAAGTTGATAAAGCAGAGAAAAACGGAAGAAGGCTTACATGGGATTTAAGGTGACCGCAAGAACTGAAGAAAAATAATGGCAGCAAATGATCGTATAAAGAAAGCTCAAAGACGAAGAAAAACTCTTAAGTTAAGAAGGTTTGAGATGAAAATAAAGGAGGAAAGATGGTACCTATTTATAAGTTGCCTCGATAAATGGGAATGAAATGATTAACTGAACGAACTGTTGAACTACTGCTGGCTGCATGCCTCCCAAAGCTTCAAAAGACAATTGTATCCTCTGATGGTTCAAAAAAATTTGAATTATTTACAAAAAATGTCATTATCGAATAGTACCTGTGAAATTTTTTACAAGTGTGAGAAGTCGGCTGCCGACCAGATACCCATTATAGTGCGTCGAGCAATTTTCTGGACTAAATACTCCATACTTTTGATAAATCATCAAACATGGAGCATTAGGGGATTTTGTTGTATGTACAAATTACTCTCCTACATGGACCAATGATAAATATGAACATGTCATCCCACGTGGCCGACTAGCCACCTTGATCGGCTTCAAAGATACTTAGTCGGCTGGATGGACGACCAACCCCAAAATGCCAACCATCATGAATACCAAAAGCTACTCGGATGGGATGCCAACCAACATTGAATTATCAGAGTTTCATTTATTGTATACAGACGTAAATGCCTGGCAATATAACGGCGTTCCATCTAGGGTTTTAAACCACTATAAATAGAAAATACTCCCTCGGTTGGAGGGACAACTCAAATCGCTCATATGCACACCATACTGAGTTATTTTAAACCTTACGAAATAATACTAACAGTGGACATAAGCTATTTTATAACTGAACCACTTTAAAAATCTCTTCTTTTGTATATGTGTCATTATATACCTTACTCTATTTATCTGTGATTATAAATCTGGATTAAGTCCCTTTTTAGACATCAATAGGTGTGATGTGTAATTGTGGGATCGCTAGGAGTATGTGTAGGACTCGTAATATGGTGAACTAGCTATACTGGTGTCGCATTAATAAAATTGGTTACATTAATTCAACAAATAATTATAAATTGATATTTTAATGTTGAAATTTAATAATTAAATTGGAATAGTGGGTGGCTTAGCTATGTGGGGTAGTAGTGTTCTGTTACTTATTCGCATTTAATTATATCATTTAATTTAAAATACTCTATTGTGATATTTATTATGTATGATGCTTATGTGTGGGTTCACTAACCATGATTGGAAGGAGTAGCTAGTGTTCATGTGATGGGCTCTGACCCATTGCGTTAACTATTATTTCATGTATAGTTGCTAGAGTAGTTGCATAAGATGGATTGGAGATCTTTGGAGTGCAACTTAAGATTTACTTTTACTGCTTTAGTAGTTTAGAGTATTTTTATTCCGTCATTTTTATTTATGAGACAATATCATGGATTTGGTGAGCCATTTGGTTCCATAGTTGTTTATGATTTTAGTCAGAGATTTCTAGTTGGATTATTTATCTAGAGTTTTAATCTATCGTTTGGATTTGGATTTTATTTTGGAGTTAGCATGATGATGAATTTTATTTGCATGAATGTTTATATTCCTTGGATTTATTCAAATTATATCTTATGGAAAGGTTTTAATGTCTCATATTTCTGCCACATGCTCAGATTGATATTTTATTTAATGACGTCTGACATAGTTTGGCGGTGGCTCACCACCTCCCTCGATTAAATGCACGAGGTGTTACAGAAGAAGAGAATGAAAAATAGTTATTTTATCAAATAAAATCTGGGCAAAAGAACATATTTCTTAATGTATATGAAAACAGATATGAAAAGGTAAAAAAATAGCTTTTTATTTTTTTAAAACAAAAAATGGAAGAATACGAAAATAAAAAATATTTTTTTTGATCAAATAAAATCTAGGGAAAAAATAAAACAAAATAACAGTTTTTTTAATGTATATGAAAACAAGTATGAAAGGTAAAAATGTAGCGTTTTTAAAATAAGAACAGGGAGGAAGAAGAAACTATAAAACAAATTTGTTTTTTCAATCAAATAAAATCTCGGGAGAAAATAAAATAAAAATAGTTTTTTTACTGTACATGAAAAGAGGGATGAAAAGGTAAAAAAATAGTTTATTATTTTTCTAAAATAAAAAAATGGTGGAAGAAGAAAATAAAAAATATTTGTTTATTTTTTTGAACAAATACAATCTTGGGTGTTAATAAAATGAAAACAGTTCATTAACATATATGAAAACAGGTATGAAAGTTTAAAAAAAACAGTTACTATAATATAAGCATAAAATCGGGGAGGAAGAAGAAAATAAAAATAAGTTTTTCTTTTTTTTAATGAAATAAAATCTAAGCCGAAAATAAAAAAAAATATAGTTAAAGGCTGGCCAGGCACGATACGCTGAAAGATGGGGCTTGTCGATCAATTAATACCATTCTCAGCATAACATAACATAAATATTGTTATTTTGAAGGCTGATACTTAAAATATATAAATATTTCACTGACAATAATTTAAACTTAACTAAACCATATAAAATAATATATTTGACAGCAAGTAAAAATCACAACTCCAGCATAATGTAAATAAATAAATAAATCTTGGGCTTATGCCCTTACAATGTTTCTCAATAATAATAACAAATCTTTGGCAGAGAGACACCTACACTAGAGTCAATAAAATTTGGAGCGCTGTTAAGCACGATAGATCGCAAGGCTAGTATAACAACAGTCCTGCTATCCCTGTCGAGAAATAACTTGGGGGTAAAACATCTATAATTTGTGTCACAACCAGAGGTGTGCAAGAATTAACTTGCATAATTTATGAGTACAATATTATAGTCTCATTTTAATAAAATGGTTAAAAGATTTAGTTGTACCGACTACATTTAATTTTCAATTTTCATAATTTCTCAGTCTCATAATTTTCACAAAAGAAGAATAAACATCTATTATGCAATAAAATAACACAATTTTAATTTTTCCACATTCTTAGACATTTAATTTATTTCCGTAGAATTCGGAGAATTGATAATATATGTCCTTCCATATATATGACACACAAGGGCATCTACTATTGGTGTCTAATTCGTGCTCTATTGGCAAGTCCGAAGGAAATTTCTTATCCTAAGTGGACACCACAAAACACACACAAGTTGGGGGTGGTCCCTACGCGGGACACCTGCACACGGCCCATACGCAACGGTGATACAGGAACGTCAGCGCCAGCCCTACCCCTCGAGGGTGGAGTCTCCACGTAGTACATATATGGCCTACACATCGTCAAGCCCATCTGTGCCGACGTGTGGTACGCAGCCCGATACGCGAACCCCCGAGCCGATAGGACGGTCCACTAGTATGTCCACACAAAAATATATAATAGTATATATTATTATTCTATATAATATGTAAATGTGGTTACTCCATAATTACCATAAAATTCCAACCAAAATCCATAGCATTTACCATTTAAGAATAATTTACCATCAAATAAATTATTAATTTACACTTCATAAAATAATTACTTAACCAACAGTTAATTGTAATTTTCTTGTTTAATATGGGCACATTCGTATTTTTAATAAATTCTTTAATTTTTCCAAACCCAGTTCCACTCATTCATTTGGACTCATAAAAATACTCACAATCAACATCCGAGGCCCAATAACCTTATTAATGTTTATAATCCTCAATAACCCCGTAATTACCATCTAATAAATTATAAATTTCAATCCATAATAAATTATTTAACCGACTAATTAGTGCTAATTATTCTCACTTAAATATGGCTCTAACCTTATTTAACCCTTCATTAAAATTTCATTTTCTTTAATTCATCCAATGTCTCTATAGAACCAACCCAAATATGAGGAAGGAAAATAACCCGTGTAACATCATAACAAAAGGGAACAAAAAGACAAAACACAACTAACATCGCTCGAACGAGTGTCGTGGTCGTTCAAGCGACCTAACATGTCATTCGAACAACATGTTACATTGTTTGAACGACATCTTATCCTTCCCAAAGACGTCTCCTCTATTTCCAGTTCTCCTCAGATGTAAACTTCAACCCAGATCAGTACGAAATTTCTCCAAATATGAACCTAAAAATCTTTATGCGTCCAAATCCCAAAACAATTTATACATGATATACTCAACTTCAAAAAGATCTCAATATTTATTACAGATTCAAACATTTAATTCATTATTAACTTTTATTCTGATCTGACAAAAATCTGGATATTAATGATGGTATTTACGTCAAAATGTCAGTCTAAGCATTATAGTAATGTCTCCTACTTTAATTCATTAAAATACCCCCAATTAATTAACAACCTTAAAGAGTTATTCAGATTTACGATACCTAACTTCCTGGGACAAATCGTACATAGAAATCAATCCTCTACATGTATCATTCATCATCATCAAATCAATTACATTAAGCCCTAAATTCTATAAATCTAAAGAGAGAAATTATGATGCATTGAGAAATAAATTGGAAACATAAATTATGAAAGAAAGTTGTTGCCTTAAAATTGTAGAAGGAAAGCCCTTTGAATCCCTTGATTTCTCCTTTGTCCTTACCCTATTTATCTTCTTTCGTATTTCTCCCTTTCTTCTCCCGTGGCTGCTAATCTTGGTTTTTTCTAATGATAGTGGGAGAGTAGTTTACCCCCACTTAAACTATTAATTAGTGTTAACCCCCAGTTGGGCTCTAAGCCCAACTTATGGACCTCCAAATAAGCCCGTAACCATATCCCGACTAGCCCAAAAGTTCCCCAACTCATATACATATGACCCATAATCATTTCTAAATACTTAAAATACAAAATCGAGTCTCAAACGCTTCCCAAAACACGTCCCAATTATTTTTATTTCACTTAGGCATTTTATTATGCTAAAAACGACATGCGCCCATAAATTTATTTATGTGTGATTTATTTTTCACTAGCAAGCCCATTATGTACAATTGAGTTTTATTTTTATAAAATCATAAATGTATACTTAAATTAAAAAATTTACTCGCTTAAATTTTAAATATTCCCAATTTAATTTATTCTCCAAATAAATTCGAAATCATTAAATTCATTTATGTTGCAAAATTTTATTCCAAAAATTACGGGGGATTATATTCTCCTCCCCTTATAACAGAATTTTGTCCTCGGAATTTGCTAAAGCCTAACCATATATTTTTAATCCGTATTATTAACCCAAGTTTTACTCCCAATTAGTCCATACCCATACCCCATGAGATAAAAGAAAAGGTTCACCCATGCCTATCATAACATCGTTGGGGTGTTCATATATTCCACATTATATGTACACACACATAATATTAACAAAGATGGATGCCACATATTCATCTAAATTGTACCATTCATACCAAACATATCCATACACAAAATATACCATTATATATGTACATGAGAAAGAAAAATAATGATCTCAGTATCAGACTTCCTTCAACTCCTGACTTTTTCCAATTTCGTGCGTGGGACGTCTTGAAAGAGAAATTCAAATAAGGAACCCTCCCAATACACTATTGTACGACTTAGTCAGTTATTGAGATCCATTGGCCCAAGATTAAAAGAAAAAGAAATAAACATGAATGTGTGCAGTAATAATATAAATTTTAACTTTTGCCCATTGTCAACTAAAGTCTCAGATCACAAAAGGAATACACTAAATCCCAAGAAATTTGATTCTTTAATTATACTAATGATCATAAGCCCAAAATGTTCTAGGGTCTAACATTTCTCAGCTCCCGACCTGTGCTACTTTCATGCGTGGGATGTTTCGCAAAAGAAATCCAAACAAGGAACCCTCTCGATACACTATTATATAGCATTGTCGATCACTGAGATCCATCATTCCAAGACCAATGTCTATAATGTGCTCAATTAATTCACAAGGGTCTCCAGGCCCAATAGTCGCCCATTTAACTGTATTTAAAACTCAAAGTGTTATAATTTCCTTAGTATTTTTTCCCATGAAAATAAACATTAATGCCAACTAGTCACACCACATTCGACTATTAAATTTAATTATTTCCATAAAAATCAACGCAAACCCTATGGTTTAAGTTCTCCTCAGATAAATTCCCATACCATTACATACGAGGCATTTTAGGTGCCTGTCCCTTAACTCACGGGTGGAATAATATAAAGCGTTTAAATAAAACGAAGTCTACCCTCCCTAATATGCAAACGAAATATCATCTATTAAGGAGTATTGTGCACTAGTACTAATTTAAGCATGTCCTAAAAAATAAAATAATTAGGGATTATACCATCACTATCTATGTTAGCGCTGGTCCCTATCCCGATGAGAGGTGATACACGCGTCCGTACTATAGTTGCGGTTGCTGTCCCTGAGGTGGAGCGGGTAGCGCTAGTGCAGCTGGCACTACCGCCAGTAGATGTTCCTGGAGTGGTTAGCACTCCCCCTGGGGTGCTTCGTGTCCCCGTTGTCACTTATGTGTTGCTCGATTCCCTCGAGGGAACCTCCTAGCAAAGTGTCCCTTCTCACCACAAACATAATAATTGCCCTCGAACTGGTGCCAATCTGGTTGTTGCCCCGGTCGGCCTTGACTTTGATGCCCTTGGCCCTAGTGGCCTCTCTACTATTAGCCCTGCTGGCACTGGACCTGTCTGTTCCCATTATCGGAACCCCTAGTTCTCTTGTGTGGCTCTGAAGGCTGAGGGCCCCAAGATTGCTAGGCCTCCTGATTGTTACTCCCATTCGCCCTATTCTGCTGGTTGGATGTCTCGAAGCGGTGTCTTTTCTCCCCCTTCTCTTTCTGAAATTCCCTATAATCCTCGAAATGAAGTAAAGCAGCATTCACCACCTGGTTATACGTAGTGAAGGCCGAATTTTCCAACAATGACTGTCTGATGTGCCAAGTTGTCCCTGACACAAACTTCTCTATCTTCCTTTGGTCTGTAATCTCATCCTCCTTATCAAAATTAGAAAGAATGGTAAACTCTTCCTCGTACTCTGCCATTGTAAGACTCCCCTGCTTAAGGTCCATGAACTTTATCTGCATCTCTGTTTTCATTTTCCAAGGAAAGTACTTCCCCTCAAATCTCTCCCAAAACTCCTCTATGGTAAGGTTGTCCCTATCGACAACCATTGTAGTAGCTTCCCACCATTAAAGTGTTTCCCCCACCAATCGAAATGACTTTAACATTTGCTTCTGCACGGGTGTGCACTCTACCATCCTTAAGTGTCTTTGAATATCTCTTTCCCACCTACTTGCCAATAAAATATCTGAACTGCCCGCAAACTCTTATGGTTGGCCTTTAGTGAAGGCCTCCCTCACTCCGTCCCAAATTAATCTAGGGGCTTGGACTAGTAGCACCGCTTGTTGTGGGTGTCGTGGATGCTGCTGAGGCTACCGTGGAGAAAAATGCCTAAACATAGTGGCCATAGAGGTGGACACTGCCTCAATCACGATAGTGGCGATCTCTGTCGGTCCTACCACAGGTGGTGTTGAAGGCGGCTACTGCTGGTCCCCCTCCTCTGCAGCTGGGGAAGTGGCCCACCTCGGTCTGCCTCTCCTACCGTTTTCCATCTGAAAGCAAATGAGGTTGTATTAGTAACTAATCGCAAAGAGTACAATAATTCCTAAACATATGGCTCTACATCAAAGAAAGGAACGCAGAACGTAACGAGCTCAAATACAGATCCTAAAGACACTATAACCATTCTCTGATACCAACTCTAACAAACCCCATTTTCTCACGTAAAGGCTGGCTAGGCACGATACGCCGAAGATGGGGCTTGTCGATCAATTAATACCATTCTCAGCACAACATAATATAAAAACTGTTATTTTGAAGACCGATACTTAAACTTTATAAATATTTCACTAACAATAATTTAAACTCAACCAAACCATCTAAAATAATAAATTTAACAGCAAGTACATATCACAACTCCAACATAATGTAAAAAAATTAATAAATCTTGGGCTTATGCCCTTATAATGTTTCTCAATAATAGTAACAAATCTTTGGCAGAAAGACACCTATACTAGAGTCAATAAAATATGGAGCGCTGATAAGCACGAGAGATCGCAAGGCTGGTATAACAATAGTCCTGCTATCCCTGTCTAGAAATAGCCTGGGAGGAAAAATATCTATAATTTGGGTAAGAGCCCGAGGTGTGCGAGAATTAACTTAAATAATTTATGAGTACAATATTACAGTCAATGCACAATAAGTACCCTCCTTCGTCACGCACATGCATGTAACACCTCACCCCTCATCTAAGTGTGATATGACTCGCATCCCAAAAGTTCCCAAATATGAACTACTACTACGCATCATTTTAACAAAATGGTTAAAAGATTTAGTTGTACCGACTACATTTAATTTTCAATTTTCATAGTTTTCTAGTCTCATAATTTCCACATAAGAAGCATAAACATCTATTATCCAATAAAAGATCAAAATTTTAATTTGTCCACATTCTTAGGCATTTAATTTATTTCCATAGTATACGGGGAATTAATTCCATGTATATGACACACAAGGGAATCTACCGTTGGTGTCTAATTCGTGCTCTATCGGCAAGGCAGAAGGAAATCCCTTATCCTAATCAGACACCACAAAACACACACAAGTTGGAGGCGGTCCCTACGTAGGACACATGTACATGACCCGGCGGTGATACAGGAACAGTCGGCGCCAATACTACCCCTCGAGGGTGGAGCCTCCACGTAGTACCTATATGGCCTACGCATCGTCAAGCCCACCCGTGTCGACGTGTGGTACGTGGCCCTACACGCAAACCCCCAAGCCGATAGGATGGTCTACTGGTATGTCCACACACAAATATACAATAGTATATATTATTATCCTATATAATATGTAATTATTCCATTACCATAACTGTGGGTACCTCGCCCATTTATCTCGGCCCAAAGAAGTAGCCTGACTAAGCCCTATCAAGAATAGGGGGAATCCAACCCAAACTCCAAAGTCTCAATAAATGACCAAATTAGCAGCGACCCATTCAACTCCTAAAATCTCTCAAGAGATATTCTAGGGACTATGGGCCAACTTAAAGGTGTCCAACACCCCCACTGTCTGAAGTTCACATGTATATATTGTACCCCTGGCCCGGGGCAAAGGGTAGGTAAGCTGTAAACACTCCCCTAGAAAAAAATGAAATATAACCATAGATCACCACCGTGGACGTAAGCAATCTTGCCAAACCACGTATATCTTGTGTCATGTGTGATTGCAGCTATTCTAATTTATGTTCTTTACTTTTTCTGGTGATCGTATTTGCTTATAGTTTGTGTTGAGATTTATTGGTACCATAATTGGCACCGTATGTGGGAAGCGATTGTTCTTCCTTTCAGAAAGCCTTCACCAACGAGAACCTAGAATGTTTGGTCACAGCAGCAATGCCCCTCAAATAGGGGATATTCAAGAGCAACCCATTACCCGTAGGGTTAGCTCTGAAGTTTGACGCTCAAACACAAGGCCTCATCCAGAACGGTAGGCCTCAGAAGAAAGCCAGGGACCATCTAGGTCCAAGAAAGTCTCTAGGATGATCGACACCTACGAGGCCAGGCTCCAAGAGCAAGAGGAAGCTACTCATAAGGAGGAAGCCGAGAATGCTCGCCTCAAAAGAAGACTGGAGAAAATGGAGAGAGAACTCCATCACAATACAAGGCAACGTCGCTATCGAACTCCTAGCCCTCAAGTGAGCAGATCTCGCAGCCGAGGAAGGAGACCAAGATGTGGATCTCAAAGAATTGAGGGACACATGTCAGATAACAACTGGTCCGAATAACAATAATCAACTCGCTGTTACAGGAGCCCAGGCCGAGGGAACGACGATATACGAAATTTAGTTCGAAGAGAGATGGACCAACACCCAGCACACCGGGGTGCGAGATTGACTAGAGAACTAGATAGGCGAGCTCTCAGGACCTAGATGAAATCACCTTTTTCAAGGGAAATAGAGGAAGAAGAAGCCCCCAAGAAGTTCACCATGCCCAGATTCAAGATTTACGATAGTAAGACTGACCCTATCGACCATGTCAGACAGTACAGACAGGCTATGACCCTTTGGAGCCACAAGGACACACTGATGTGCCGAATTTTCCCGTCGATCTTGCGTGACATGGCTCAAAAGTGATTCGAGAAACTCCCCTACAGATCCATCAGGAACTTCGAATCCCTGGCATAGCTCTTCACAGCTCATTTTATTACCAGCAACTCCCATCCGAAAAAGATGAATGCTTTGTTAACTATGAAGAAAAAGCCCCAGGAAAGACTTAGAGACTAAGAGAAGAGGTATTGGGAGTTGTTTAATGAGGTCAAGGACTTCTCGGAGAAGGTCGCCGTTGCAACCTTTAAGATTGGCTTATCCAGCTCCTGCCTCTTACACCAGGCCCTCACTAAGAAGGAGGCCATAACCATCGATGACTTGATGGATCGTATTAAAAAATACATCAAAGTTGAAGATGTGACCCATTTCAGTGCAGGGGAAAATGGTTGCGCCAAGTTTGTCGGCAAGGGAAGCGATAAAACTGAGAGTCAAAAGAAAGGGAATAAGAATGGGGGCAAAAGTGACCCTAAGAATGGGAACAAGAGTGATGCCTCGAAGGCATTTCAAGAAGTAAACACAGTTTTTAAAGAACCAATCTACAAGATTCTGTCAAAGACCAAGGATGAATCGTTCATTAAGTGGCCCAGGAAGATGGGTGGAGACCCTTTAAAGAGAAATAACGCACTGAGATGTGCTTTCCACAAAGAGGGCGGACGCAAAACCGAGCATTGCAAATCCCTCAAGCCTCACCTTAAAGAGTTAGCTCAAATTGGACACTTAAGCAAGTTTGTGGAAAATAAGGTAGAGAAGGTAGCTGCCAATGGAGATCAAAGGCCTAACAACGTGCTCGAGGAAGACATTAGCCATGAGTTAGCATAATTCATGAGGCATCCGACCTCAAACAGATTCAAGGAAACACAGCTCCGATGGAAGTAAAAAAGCTTACAGTAATAATGCAAGCTTTTTAAATCGATCCAGCCAAAATGCAAGCAGGAAAGCGTCGGCGAGTAGAGGACATTGACTACAATAAGCACATTGTGTTCACAGATGAGGACCTAGTGGGAGTAATAACCCCATATCATGATGCATTGATCATTACACTTGGGATATCTAACTATGACGTCGACAGGTTGCTCGTCAACCAAGGTAGCTCATCCGAGGTAATGTACCTCGACCTGTTCAGGAAGTTGAAGTTAAGTATCGCCGACCTAAAGGAAGCTACCGTTCCTCTAGTTAGTTTTGCTGGAAAAGTAATCGTTCCCTTGGGAAAGATTATCTTACTAGTAAGGGCAGGAAACATCTCGAAAATGATCGAATTTCTCGTGGTCAATACTGATTCACCCTATCAAGCGATCCTCGGGAGAGTATTGCTGCACGCGATGAAGGTCGTCCCCTCTACCTACCATCAGAAGCTCAAATGTGTGACCGAACGAGGAGTGGTGGAGATCCACGGAGATTTGGCGATGGCGAGAAATTACTTCATAACAGCCATCCATCCCAAGCCAGAGAAGAAGGTTGAGAAAGTTATAAGTAAGGACAAAGAGAAGGAAAGGCTAATGCCCTCAAAATAGCAACTAAGATATGGGAAACCAGGAGTGGAGGAGACCAGGCTCCTCCCTACCATGAGGTCCACTCTAGTCGACCAAGTCCAGAACGATACAGCATTGCTCGCTGAACTTGTCCTAGCTAAGGAACGAAGAGAGTTGGCTCTAGTGAAACTAGCATCCTACCAGCAATAGCTAACAAAGCACTACAACAAAAAGGTCAATCTAAGAGCATTCCAGATTGGGGACTATGTCCTGAGGAAAGTTCTTCGCAGCGCTGTAAAACTATCGGATGGTAAGCTAGGAACAATTGGGAGGGGACATTCAAGGTGATAAAAGACGACATATAAGGAGCCTATCACTTAGAAACGCTGGAGGGCAGGGAGATACCTAGAGCTTGGAATGCATCTAATTTGAAGAAATTCTACTTCTAGTTTTCTTTTTTCTTTTTGAACTCAGTGTTGAATTTTCAATTCATTTCTGATTAATGAGATTTGTTTGGCAGTAGCATTTTATGGAGTGTTGATTTTTCTCAACTACATTATAATTCATGCACCCTTTCCAAGTTACAGGCTCCCCTCTTAATATACAAAACTAAGATCACGAAGCAGGGTCAATGGCCCTCCCCAGGCATTCGTAAACGAACACGAATGACCTCCTAGCTTGCCCCTAGCAATATATGAATCCCTACAGGGGACCCTTAGGCAATATGTCCAACCTAGGTTGGTCGCCAACATTATTTGGCTTAAAAATCCTTTTCAGATAGAACATCCAATACTAGGTGTATCCTCGCCATTGCCTCACTTAGGCCTAAGAAAGTGTGATGACACAACTTAAAAGGTAAAGTAAGGCAGAATGTTACACTAAAAGCATACTGGACTGGGAAGATACTCACTAAACAACTAACTCTGCCTAAATCAAATCTAGTCAGCTGGAAGAGCCCAAGATAACTAAATAAGAGATCAATGAAGTAAAAAATAACACAATACATGATTAGTTGGCAAATCACCCAAAACATAACTATTTTATTACATCATTACATATACAAAGAGTTACATATGCTGAGTAATTTAAACCCTAATGAGCACTAGGTCTCTGAGAAAGGTAGTCATCCACTCGCACTCTTCAGCCATTATCTGGGTGAGGAGCTAATTCTTCCTCGACTTTATCTGAATTTGGTTCCATGAACTGTCTTGGGATCTCATCTATGGAAGCCATCGATCATCCCTTCTGAATGGGTTCGACATCAAAGTTGAGGGCGAGATATCATGTCGATACCAGAGAACAGAGTTCCTAGGGACTTGCAACTCCCTAAGAGAACTCAACCACCCTCTTATAAAAGCTAACTCCTAAACCTCCTTCAACCTTATTGGAGCATCAGTCAAACCCTAGTCGTAACCATCAGCCCATACCTACCGAGGACCTTTCTTGAACTGGTTCCTCAGTGAGGTGACATCTCTTTGAAGACTAGCAGCTATCACATACACCATGTGAACGTCACCTCGTAGCTCGGTAATCTACCTAGTTGAACCGCTATCATCAGTACATGTTCACCGCCCAATCGATGAAGAGTAACCACGTAAAACTCGAGGGGCAATGCTCAACGCATTTTCCCTAAGTTGCGAGACTTCCCTACTTAGAGCATTATTCTCCTTTTGAAGGACCTCTACAACTTGATTGATCTTAGAAGTATCCAAAAGTTTAACCTTTAGAGCATCCACTTCTTCTTGAACAGAAGCGCCAACCTTCTCCATCTCCTCAAGCCTATCTTTCAACTTGGCAACAAGCTCTGACTTGTCTTTATAGTCTTGATTCCTCGATCTAAGAGACTTGCAGATTTTTACAAAGGCATGACGAACTCGGTTGCTCAGATCGGTACCAAGAATTTTTCCAAGGTGAGAGGTAGCAGGAATATATTCCTCAATATCGATAAGCTACAAATCATACGAGCATCAAGAATAAATAAATCAGTACATGGAGAAGAACATAACTTCATTTCATTAAAATAAAAACAGTTTGAGTACATCAACGAAAAGAAAGAGAGATACAAAATATATAAAGGTCCCTAAGAAGACTAGATATCGACCTCAATCTGTTATGAGGATGGTGGTTGCTTCCCCTTATCCGTGGCAGCCCCAGATGCACCTCCCTCAGATGGAGCAGTCACCATTCCCTGATCAAAGGGAGCATCAACAACAGTGGTTAGGACAGTTGGGACACCTTCATTAGCAGCAGGAGGAGGCACCTCATCTATAATAGACTTGGGGACAGGGTAATAATCGTCAAAGAGGGGGGAATCAACATTCACCTCGGCAACAAGCAAAGCCCTATCCTAACCCTTCTTGAAGTTAAGACGGCTGATGTAGCCAATTTGAGCCTCAACATCCTCGTATGCTATGAGCCACCCAGTATTATACGAGCTCTCCTTGAGGATGGCAGCCTCAGATTCCATCTTCTTTGTCTTCTCGATAAGCCCCTTGTTCTCCTCAACCACTACCAGCTTGCTCGTACAGACCAAGTCGTAAGACTGCCTCAACTCCCCCAGTTCCTTGGACGTTTCCTCTTTTTCTTTATTATCTTTTACCAAGGTGAGATCAAAAGACTTCTGAGCAGCACTAGCAGCCTTCAGGATCGCCCCTAACTCGGCATTTTTCCTCTCCAGCTTATCGCGACTGCGATAGAGAACGGTGAAATCAGATACAAACTGCAAAGAGAAAGAAATCATTTAGCGAAGAAGGTATTGAAAAGAACTACAAGAGTAGAGAAGTAAGAACAGACTTACCAAGGCTAGCCCATAACCTGCCTTTAGGGATAACTGGTCAGTCCCTAGATTTGATGACCTCTACCGATCAGCTGGCAAGACTACACTCTCTAGCACTGCCGGAGCCAGTTGAGGGGAAACATCAACAGAAGCCCCCTCAGCTAGGGCAGACACGGACACCAGAGATTACCCCATCTTGGTCCTCACTTATTCTCTTCTCCTTTTTTCTTCTCTCTCCTTCTTCTTCCCTTTTTTCCTCTCATATTCCTTCTTCCTCTCTCTCTCTCTCTCTCTCTCTCTCTCTCTCTCTCACCAATGCCTCCTCTTTCAACTTCCTCTCCTTCTCATGATCTACAGTCTAGGGGGTAGTGGCAGTATCCCCACTCCCAGACTTCTGTTTCTTCAACCTGCGAGCAAGGGCCACATTGTCCTCATCCTCATCCCGGATCAAATTTTTCCTAAGAGGGGCCATAGTCTCTTCGCTGGAGCTATCCAAATCCTCTGAACTCTCTGAACTCTCTGAACCTTCCTTCGAACTAAAAGATCCTTCACCACTTAAACTCTCTTAGCTAGAGTCACCTTCAACTCCGCCTTTGTCAGCCCCCACGATATATTCACCAGAGTTTCTCTCTTCTTCGTCCAATTGGATTGGTTCAGATGTAACTTCTTCTATAATATCAAGGTGAGGAATACTATTAACAGGACGGGCGATGAAGCTGGACCCAATGTTCTTGTACTCTAAAAGGAATGCAGCTGATCACGGATGCTCGCCGTCAGCCAAGTATTCCCTGATCTTTCAAGCTTTGATTATCTCAACAACTCAAATTTTGTGGAGTGCAGGTTCCAAGTTCTTTACCTTCGCTGAAAAAGGAAAAAAAAAGGAAAACATAAGAAGTACAGTATACTAACAAAAAATCAACTAGCAGAACAAAGCTTGAAAGCTTGAAATATCGTGGGTCCCCTGTACCTCGCTCCCTCAGTTTGAGGAGGGAACTACCAGTTCTTGGCAATTAACCTTTCTTACCAATAGTCCTTATGGGAATTAGGTAGATTGACTACCAACACCTTATCAGGACTCCTAGCTTTCAGATAGAGGAGACCAGAGCTTGTTCGAGAGAAGGTATAGTAATAATAAATTTTAGCAAGACCTAAATTGGTGCTATAGAGCTGATCGATCATATGTACACCATTCACAATTTTCCAAACGTTCGGAGAACATTGGGCGGGAACTATATAGAAATAACTAAATAAATGAAAAAATAAACGATTTGGGGAAAAGGTCAGACCCCCCTGGGACAACATAAGAATATGAATCTAATGCCCATCCTTAATATCTCGAACATTTCGAGGCACAGGGGCACATTCAATGTCCACCCAGTTAGGGATGTTATAAAACTCCCTAAATTCAGCTATTGGCCTATTGCCTATTCTTGCCATCAGAAGAAAAATACCCTAGTAGTGATAAAGAAAAATTTCAACTGAAAAGAAGTTTGGGAAACATACGAAGTGAAAATCAGCTTAAGATGATGCAAGGCCACAAGAAAGAGAGATGGAAATACAACAAAGATCTTTGTATGTGCTTGGTGTTAATACTGTTCGAGAGTGATTCCGAACTTGTATTTCCCTTAGTACGAGTGACACGGGGATTGGATAGCAGAGTATGCCCGCACCATAAATTTTATATGGGGTGCTGTTAGAATATATATATTATATGAGTATTTAATATATATATTTAAATCTGGAATTTGGGAACTACCTACTCTGACTATGGTATGTAAGAAATGGATAATTATTTCAACTTGGAAATAAGTGTTTGAAAAGTACGTTATATTACTGTGAAACTTTATAACCATATAAGGCTTAGGTGAGAACTTTACTGTAAAAAAATAAAATAATCTCCTTAACATTTGAAATTGTCAGTATGTAACCTTACGAGTAACTTAAGATAAGATAAGTTAAACTGTTGGTAATATTAGTGCGATAGGTGTGCACATTAGAAGAGAGATGAGAATTTCTCAAGGGAATGCTGCACTAATATGTTGGTTGCATTAACCGGTAAGCATTTTAAATACTTGCTAAACTAATTTTAAACTGTTTTACAATCGGGTTCTGACCTGTTTTCTACTTTTATTGGGGGAGAAATTTCTCTTGTTCACAGACCATAAGTCACTGCAGTACCTGTTCACTCAGCGAGAGCTGAATATGTGTCAGCGCAAGTGGTTAGAGTTTGTGAAGGACTATCAGTTCGACATACAGTGCCATCCGGGGAAGGCTAACGTAGTTGTCGATGCGTTGAGCTGTAGACCGGTGGATAATGTAGTGGACGTCTGGAAAGCAAAGTGGAAAGAGTTGGGTCACCAG
This sequence comes from Sambucus nigra, assembly GCA_949130495.1. Classification (NCBI taxonomy): domain Eukaryota; kingdom Viridiplantae; phylum Streptophyta; class Magnoliopsida; order Dipsacales; family Adoxaceae; genus Sambucus; species Sambucus nigra. The sequence continues at coordinate 444,316,104 of OX422211.1, forward strand.
GACGCAGTAGCCCGTTCCTTCATATCTGTCATGACAGTGACACCCGAGATTGTTACGAGAGTAATACAGGCACAAACCGCAGACCCATTTTGCCAAGAGAAGATTGTACGACTTTTCATATTCTGTTAGTTCTTATGGAGGTTTGAGGTTTAATGGGAGATTGGTGGTCCCAGAAGGAACAGACATACGTCATGCAGTGATGACCCAGTCTCACGGGTCCCGATTTTCGGTGAATCCTGGGGGAGATAAGATGTACCAGGATATGAGGCGGCAATATTGGTGGAGTGGGATGAAAAAGGACATTGCTGAGTTCGTGTCCAAGTGTTCTGCCTGCCAGCTGGTAAAGGTGGACCACCAGAAATCGTCGGGGTTACTTCAGCCATTGGAAATACCCACGTGGAAGTGAGAGAGTATTTCCATGGATTTTATTACTGGGTTGCCTACATCACAGCGGGGCCACGACTCCATCTGGGTGATTGTGGACCGTTTGACCAAGGTGGCTCATTTTCTGTCGGTGCGGACAAACTATACCATGGGTCAGTATGCTCAGTTGTTCATTGCTGAGATTGTCAGATTACATGGGGTGCCCCTGAATATTGTGTCAGATAGAGACAAGATTTTTGTGTCGCGTTTCTGGGAGAGCTTTCAGGAGGCCATGGGTACAGAGTTGAGCGAAGAAGTTTGAAGCGACGTCAGAAATGGCCTCTTCAAACAAATTTAAACTCTCTCAATGATGACGCACGGAGAACGAAGTGAATCTTCCGCCTAAATCTACTTGGGAACGACGTTTCACTCCTTAAAGTATCTTGCAATTCACAAAAATGCCATTAGAGTTATTATTTAAAATTATTCAGCCCAAATTGTGAACCAAAAATTTTAGGGGCAATTATGGGTACCACGCCCATTTATCTCGGCCCAAAGAGGTAGCCCGACTAAGCCCTATCAAGAATAGGGGGTCCGACCCAAACTCCAAAGTCTCAACAAATGACTAAATCAGCAGCGACCCATTCAACTCCTAAAATATCTCAGGAGAAATTCTAGGGATTATGGGCCAACGTGGAGGTGTCCAACACCCCCACTCTCCGAAGTTCGTATGTATATATTGTACCCCTGGCCCGGGGCAAAGGGTAGGTAATTTGTAAACACTCCTCCAGAGAAAAGAGAAATATAACCAGAGAGCACTACCGTGGACGTAGGCAATTTTATCGAACCACGTATATCTTGTGTCGTGTGTGATTGCAGCTATTCTAATTTATGTTCTTTACTTTTTCTGGTGATCGCATTTGCTTATAATTTGTGTTGAGATTTATTGTCACCACAATAACATTCCAATCAAAATCCACAACATTTTCCACTTATTAATAATTTACCATCTAATAAATTATTAATTTACACTTCATAGAATAATTACTTAACCAACTAGTTAATTGTAATTTCCTTGTTTAATGTGGGCACATTCATATTTTTAACAAATTATTTATTTTTCCCAAACCCAGTTCCACTCACTTACTTGGACTCATAAAAATACTCACGACCGACATCTCGGACCCAATACCCTTGTTAATGTTTATAATCCTCAATATCCCCGTAATTACCATCTAATAAATTATAAATTTCAATCCGTAATAAATTATTTAATCGGCTAATTAGTGCTAATTATTCTCAATTTAATATGGCTCTAACCTTATTTAACCCTTTTATTAAAATTCCCCTTTTCTTTAATTCATTCGATGTCTCTACGGAACCAACCAAAATATGAGAAGGGAAAATAACCCATGTAGCATCGTAACAAAAGGGAACGAAAAGCCAAAACTCAACTGACGTCGCTCGAACGAATGTCGTGGTCGGTCAATCGACCTAACATGTCGTTAGAAGGACATGTTACGTCATTTGAACGACGTCTTCCTAGATCAGTACGAAATTTCTCCAAATATCAACCCGTAAATCTTTATGCGTCCAAATCCTAAAACAATTTATACATGATATACTCAACTTCAAAAGGATCTCAATATTTATTATAGATTCTAAATTTAATTCATTATCAACTTTTATTCTGATCCGACAAAAAATTGGATATTAATGATATGGTATTTATGTCACAATATCAGTCTAAGCATTACAGTGATGTCTCCTATAGTAATTCATTAAAATATCCCTAATTAATTAACAACCTTTGGGAATCTAGCACAAATATTCAGATTTACGATACCTAACTTTCTGGGACAAATCCTACATAAAAATTAATCCTCTACATGTATCATTCACCAACATCAAATCAAATACATTAATCCCTCCCAGAAATCTAAAGAGAGAAATTATGATGCATTGAGAAATAAATTGAAAACATAAATTATGCAAGAAAATTCTTTCCTTAAAATTGTAGAAGGAAAGCCCTTTGAATCCCTTGATTTCTCCTTTGTCCTTGCCCTCTTTCTCCTCCTTGGTATTTCTCCCTTTCTTCTCCCTTGGTTGCTAATATAGGTTTTCTCTAATGATAGTGGGGGAGTGGTTTACCCCCACTTAAACTCTTAATTAGTGCTAATCCTGAGTTGGGCCCTAAGTCCAACTTTTGGACCTATAAATAAGCCCGAAATCATATCCTGACTAGCCCAAAAGTTTTCCAACTCATATACCTATAGCCTCACACCATTTCTAAATATTTAAAATACTAAACTGAGTCTCTAACTCTTCCCAAAACGCGTCTCAATTATTTTTATTTCACTTAGACATTTTTATTATGTTAAAAATGACACGAGCCCATAAATTTATTTATGTGTGATTTATTTTTCACTAGCAAGCCCATTATGTAAAATTGATTTTTATTTTTATAAAATCATAAATGTGTACTTAATTTAATTAAATTACTCGCTTAAATGTTAAATCTTCCCAATTTAATTTATTCCCCAAATAAACCCAAAATCATTAAATTCATTTATGTCGCAAAATTTTATTCTAAAAATTACGGGGTATTATATATATGTGTGCGTGTGTGTGTGTGTGTGTGTGAATTTAAGTATGAAAGGTGAAATAAAAAAAATAGTTTGTTATTTTTTAAAAATAAAAACACTGAAAAAGAAGGGCAAATGAGACATTCCTAATAGGTAATAGAAATTGAAATCTTTTGTTAACAAAGTTTAGAAGGGAAAATGGAACATTTGCAGACAAAAAAGGAAGAAGAAAATGGTTTGAATTAGATTTCATCCGTTAGAAAATGCCCTCAAAGTTCAATAAAAAAATTAATAGGGTATGGCTATCCCCACACCCTTAAGTTCTTCCCCCACGCCCTATCTATATATTTAACATACAAAGACCAAAATACCCTCTCCTCCTTTAATATATAATATGATTTTAAAACATAACATCATTTTAGATAAAATAAAATTTTATTATTATTATTATTATTATTATTATTATTATTATTATTATTATTTCGATTTTTGACTTTAACACATTACTAATTTAAATATTAAAGTACATTTTTATGAATTTATTAGACTTTGTAACATTTCTCGTCGCTAATATGAGATTTTTTTCACGAAAAGTGATATTTTATGACATTTAAACAGTGCTTAATACATAAATCATATAATGAAAAAAACTGCTTTTTAACAAGCGAAAAATAGTTTTTAACAAAATAAAACAGTTTTAACGAAAAAACTTTTTTTCAACAAAATAAAAATTGTTTATAACAAAAAACAGTTTAAAAAAAACTTCTAATACAACAAAACTATTTTTAACAAAAATAAAAACAATTTATTACAAAGAAGCAATATCTTTAAAAAAATCATCTTAAAAAGAATAAAAATATTTTAAAATTATTTTTTAGAAAAATAAAGAGAGTTTAGTGAAAAAAATAGTTTCTAGGAAAAAAACAGTTTTAAAAGAATAAAAATTGTTTTCTAAAAATATTTTTAAAAAAATAAATAAATAAAAGTATTAATACTAAAAACTTTTTGTGGATAAATTTTCATATTTAGCAATGAAAAATGTACCAAAGTAAAACAATAATTATTATAATAATTACAATAATAACCATACATATAAAACACAATATTTTTAAAAATTATTTTTTTTATTCATTAAAGTGTTATTATTTTTCAAAAAACTGTTTTTTAAATATTTATTTGTTATAAACTGTTTTTATTTTGTTAAAAATTGTATTGTTTTGTTAGAAATTATTTTTTTAACTATTTTGTTTATATAAACAGTTTTTATTTTGTTAAAAAAAGTTTTTTCGTTAAAACTATTTTTATTTATACAGTTAAAAAATTGTTGAAACATTTTTTCCCAGGAAAAAACTATTTTTCTATTTCTTAAAAATAGTTTCTTCTGAAGAAAGTTTTTTATTAAAAAAGTGAAAAACAGTTTGTTAAAATAATAAATAAATTACAGTTATTTCTAAGTAGCACAAATTTTTATTTATTTTACTAAACACAAACACGACTCAATTAAAAAGAGACACACGTAACACAAAATTTTAATATTTCACTTAACACGAACACAACCTAAATAAAAGCGACACAAAATCTTTTTTTTTAACTAAACACTAAGCCGACCTAATAAAAACACAACACAGTATATAATGCAAACACAGTATATAAGATTTCTAACACAATATATAAGATTTCGTGTCATGTCGTGTTCAAAGTCTAATAAATTCATAAAAATGTACTATAATATAATTTAAATTAGTAATGTGTTAAAGTCAAAAATCGAAATAATAATAATTACAATACTAATACTAATAATAAAAATTATATTTCGTCTTAAAGTGTAAATTTTATTTTATCTAAATGATGTTATGTTTTAAAATTATATTATATTTTAAAGGAGGAGAGGGTAATTTGGTCTTTGTATGTTAAATATATAGATAGGGTGTGGAGAAAGAACTTAGGGTCCGTTTGATTGGCATAATTTGCCTAGGCAAATGCCAAAAAGTTGGCAAATATGAAAATTTGCCCACATTTTGGCTGTTTGGTTGCATAATTTTGCCTAGGCATTATTTGCCAATGTACAACACCTCCTATGCACAATCTGTGAGCAAATTTTGCTTACCTATTTGAGTGGGAAATATTTGCTCACAAATTTGCCAACTTCTTAAACGGTTTTAATGTTTTAAAAAATAATTTAAAAACTGTTTTAAATAATTAAAAAACTGTTATGAATATTTAAAAATTGTTTTATAATGTTTCAATAACTGTTTTTAATATTATAAAAAATTGTTAAGAAAATGTTTACAATTTTTTTAAAAAACCGAATTAACAAAATATTGTAAAAACTGTTTTTAACATTTTTAAAAACTGTTGTGAATATATTATAAAAACAGTTTTAAAGTTTTAAAAAATAATTTTAACGACTGTTTTAAATATTTAAAAAAACTATATTTAAAAACTATTTTGTAATGTTTTGAAAACTGCTTTTAATATTATAAAAAATTGTTAAGAGAATGTTTTACAAATTTTTTGAAAAACCGTAATATAAAAATATTGTAAAACAGTTTTTAACATTTTTAAAAACTGTTTTGGATATATTATAAAAACTGTTTTAAAGTTTTAAAAAATATTTTGTAAAACTGTTTTAAATAGTTTAAAAAAATTGTTGTGAATGTTTAAAATTTGTTTTGTAATATTTTAAAAACTGTTTTTGATATTATAAAAAATTGTTAAGAGAATGTTTTACAATTTTTTTGAAAAAACGTAATATGAAAATATTGTAAAAATAGTTTTTAACAATTTTAAAAACTGTTTTGAATATAATATAAAAACAGTTTTAAAGTTTAAAAACAAAATTAAAAAATATTTTAAATAGTTAAAACAAAACTGTTGTGAATATTTAAAAATTGTTTTGTATTAAAAAAAATTGTTAAGAAAACGTTTTACAATTTTTTTTAAAAACTGTAATATAAAAATATTGCAAAAACTATTTTTAACATTTTTGAATATAATATAAAAATTGTTTTTAAATAAATTAATTGGATTGACTTTAATTTCGCCTAATGTTGTTTGATAGCGTCATCTGAATTTGCCTAGGTAAAATTTGCCTAAGCAAAATTTACCTAGGCAAATTTTGCTATGCCCACTCTTTTGCCCACTTGCAACCAAACGGACCCTTAAGGTGTGGGGATAGTTACGCCCAATTAATATTATGACATTTTTTTTGTTATCCTTTTTTATTAGTCAAATATATATCGGATAGTGTTTATAATTCAAATGGATTTATTTAAAACACTAGCTAATTTATATTTGACATATCAACAGAATCATAAAAAAAAATCACAAAAAATGATATCTCTAATATTACTCATAAAAAAAAATAATAGTACCCAATCAATAATAATAAAAAATTAACATACTACAAAAAGGCATATAACCCTATTTACATTAATAATGTTTTTTTAAGTACATTAAGTACATTATCAATAATTGGTAGACAAACAGACACGTAATCAGTTATTGTCGCAACTATAATTATTGTTAAAACCCTGCCAAAAAAAATAAAAATAAATAAAAACTTGTCCTAAAATCTTGAAATCAGCTTTTGTGTATAGTTCCACTCAGATACAGAGCTGTTTTGTCGCCTTGTGTGCAATTAGCCTTGCACTAATGTGCTGTCCCCATCTACCCCTTTATTCAATTTATTACAATTATAAATGAACCTCTCTTACCCATATTTTTACTATTTTTCTAAAGAATCCACCTCATCCTTTTTTACCATATCCTTACACACCCACTTCAAATCCACACACGTGTTATATTGAAGATTCTAAATTTTTTATATTATAATAGAATTATAAAAAATTGTTATTTAGAGTTTGATCCCTTTTAACTTTATATTTATTTTTTACTTCATCACATGTGTTTTACTTTACCGCCTCAATTTTTAAAAGCATATCGTTTTGCTCCTTACTCTTAGTATTAAGTTTTCAGATGAAAAATTGATTAAGTGCACAAGTGGTTGAACAAAAATATCGTCACGCACGTAATCAGTTTTACGTCCAAAATTTTTAAACCATTAATGTTTGGGGGTAAAGTGGCATGTTTTTAGAAGTCAGCAGGGTTGAGTGTAGAAAACAAGAGTACGGGTGGTGAAGTAAAAATGAGAGTAAAATTAGAGAGGTCAAAGTGTAATTGATCTAATCATTAATAAAAAAGATTATTTAGAGATTGACCCCCATTAATTCGTTGCATTTGAGTTTAACTCCCGTAATTTTCATTCCTTAGCACTTGCCCCCAAATGACTTTTGGCGACACAAATTTTTTTAGCAAGTATTTCTTGCGATATTTTTCCATTGCTAAAAGTCATTTTGAGTTTCAAATACTACGGACTTCAAATGTTGGGGTCTAATATTAAGAAAATAATAGGGATCGAACTCCAAATAACCATATAAAGTTGATAAATTTTATTTTTAAAACCAACTTAGGATAGAAGTTTAGTAATATGTAGTAAAATTAAAAGCGTGCCTAATATTTTTTAGGATAATTTGAACAAAACTTCAGTTTAACAATACAATATTTAACTTAACCTCAAATTTTGCAAATAATTAGATATGGCACCGATTTTATGAAAAAAGAACGTTGATTTGGATGAAAAAAGTGAGCATAGTTTTCATGAAATTCATACTTGTAGTTATCGATTTGCATTAAATTTGTGCGATTATTTTTACAGACATTTTGATAAAATTTCAATTTGATAATGCCAATTTTGAGTTAACTCTATTTTTATAAATAATTAAACATAACTCTCGTTTCATGAAGAAAAATAAACAATTAATTTGTATGTGAAAAAGTATATAATTTTAAATGAAATATATATACGTAATTGTGGATTTGCATGACATAGGTGTAATATCTAATTTTTTACAAAACCTGAAATGAAGTCAAATATTGGATTATCATTATAATTTTGTCAGTATAACTTTTCTTTTATTAATTATTACAATTATAAATGATCATCACCCATATTTTTACTCATCCTCAGACACCCACTTCATATCCTCAGACGTGTTCTATTGAGACTGAAAATTGTATATAAAGAAATTATTAATAAAATAATGGTAACTTTTATTTTTAGACCATTTTATGAGTATTTTCAGGTCATTTTGATAAAATTTTGTTTCATAATATGATATATGATTAACTTTAATTTTTACAAATTAGATATAATATCAATTTCAAGAAAAATATTATACATTTGCAAGGAAAAAAGCGTGTCTTTTTTCATCAAATACGAATTTATAGTTGTTAATTTGCACGAAATATATTTTATATATAATTATTTACAAAATTTGAGATTAAGTGCTATCAAACTCGGAAGTATGTTAATATAATTCTTGTTTTATTAATTATTACAATTATAAATCAACCTCACCCACATTTTTACTCAATTCCCTCTTTACTTTTGACCATATCCTCACACACCCACTTCATATGCTCACACGTGTTCTGTTGAAATTCTAAAAATGGTATATTGTACAGGAATTATGAATAAAAAAAGTGGCATATATTAAATAGTCTCTTGAATTATTTTTAATACATGTTTAGTTCAAACTTTTATATTTTGCACCAAAATGTCCTTCATCATGCCAAAAAAGTACCATGCCGCTGGCATGGACCTTTAAAAATAAGAGAATAAATGACTTTTTAGTACAAAATAATGGGGAATATACCAAATAGTTCCTTAAGCCTTTTTTAATACACGTTTAGTTCAAGTCTTTTTTAATACACGTTTAGTTCAAGCCTTTTTAAAGATAAAAGAATAAGAGACTTTTTAGTATAAAATACAAGGCTTGAACTAAGTGTATATTAAAAAATATTTGAGGGACTTTTTAGTATTTGATTCCAAAATAAAAGTCCTGAAGTAAATATTTATTAAAAAAAATGTTTAAATTTTTTTTTTGATATTTGATTCATAAAAAAACTCGTATTTAAATACCACGAGCTTAGTGAAAATAGTAAAAATAAAGTTGTACGTCAGAAGCTTGCCTTATTAGTTTTAAGTTTTAGCATCTACCTTCAAAGGATCTCCACTAATAGTATAAAAGTTAATTTAATGTAAAAGTTGTAAATAGTGGAGGGGGTTTAATCATGTGTGATTTAGGGTTGTTTTTCTGTTTATTCTCACTGTAAAATTAATTTGCTATTACCCCATTGAGGCATTTTGTCACACTCACATGTCCAATGCTATTTTGTTCAATCAAAATTATAGCTGTACTTCAAAGCATTAAGCAAAATGGATGACAAATTATAATTATAAAAAAGTTTCACGACGATTGGATTGTTACGCAAAGGGTGACAAGTTCTTAAAAGGGTCGATGCATCAGAGAAAAATGATAATAACCAAAATATCGTGTGAGCATCTAACTTGTCACACCCTGTAATAGCAAATTTGATTATAAAATAACCTCAAATTTACTTATTCTCCTTCTCTTTTATAAAATGTTATTTTGTTTAATGATTTGGAGTGTTATTTATGTTCAAACCACTACCCAAATGCTATTTTGCTTAACACTTAAAAAATGATCTAATTACGTTTAGTCATAACGTGACAAAGTAACATATAACTATGTTACTATAGACCTACGTTCTAAAAAATGCGGGACGTGACCGAGACGACGATGTCAAGCCTTATGTTCTAGAATCCTAGGCGAGCTTTAGGCGTAAAAAGGCGTTTAGGCCTTTTAAATATATTTTAATATTTTTAATTGTAACAACGCTATTAAAAATATTAAAATGTTACATACCTTAAAATATGTTTGAATATATGCAAACTAAAATACTATTTTTTTAAACACTAAGAAAAAAAAAAAGAAAAAAAAATGTGCGTTTTTTTGGGCGAGAGGTAGAAAGGTTTGGAATATCATTTGTCTTTTGATTGTTTTGAATAATATATTGGTCCGATTTTAAAAAAAAAGTCTTTAAAAGGTGATATCGTTTCACTAGAGTGTTTTTGTTTTTAAAAAAAATGCGCCTTAAGCCTTTTACTAAGAATAAGGCGTAAAAGGTATAAGGCGGGGCGTTTCTCCCAAACCTTAAGCCTAGGCGTGCATAGGCGAGTTTTTTAGAACACTGCTATAGACTATACTTTTTTCAACTATAAATATAAAACAAAAATGAACTTTGTGTAACACCCCGTGATTTTTGAACCGAGAACTAATATTTTTGGGACAAATAAAATTGATATAAATTGTGGAATTTTAAAACTTATCAATTGAGGTCAAACTTTGGGGACGTTTTAAAGTATTTCGAATGATGATTCTGAGTGTGTGGGTGATTCCGGATGGATTGAGAAGACAAAATGACTGTCATTGGGTTTTATTTCGATTCCGAAATATTTTAAGTTAGTTTGACTCGGATTGGAGTAAACGAGTCATTTAAAGTGTGTATCACCATTTAGAGTTGAATATCTGGGATATTAGGCTCATAAAGCCTTTGGGAGATTAAAAATCTCATTCTTGAGATTAAGAAAGGGAGAAAAAACCATAGAGAGAGAAAGAGAAGAGGAAAGAAAGAAGAGAGAGGAGAAAGCTTGGAGCTTGGGAGTTCTGGCCAAAATCAGCGACTTCGAAGAAGATTCAACCTCTACAATTTTGAGGCAAGTGTTTAATCTTGCTAAATAATATTTATTTCATAAATTGTGGGCACAAGAATTGGATTTTGGGTTATATGTCAAAACCTAGCTTTTGGGTATTTTATCTTGCATTTGATGTTTATGCACAGATTTGAGGGTGTATAATGAGTGGGGTTGATTTATATATGACTTTTGATGTTGGAAACCTAATTGGGTGGAAGATTAATGGTCGAAAGTGGATAAATTTTGGTGTTTGGAGAGTTAGGGTTCGTCCAAAAAGGGAAGTGGACGAGATATCTGGTATGGCCGGTCGACCGCGGCAACGAGTCCGGTCGACCGCACCTCAAGGTTATAGAATATTGCTTTTTTCGTAAGGCAAAATTTGGAACCGCGGTCGATCGGGGGTAAGGGGTCGGTCGACCGGTCCTCTGTTTTTAGCCCAAGGATAGGATTTTCTTTTACCACCTTTTATTTTGGGTTTAAAACTTAGTGACCTTCTTAGTGGATGTATTATAGATGGTTAGGTTATACAATCAAGAGATTTGTACCTTAGGTTGAATAGGCGGTATTCAGACCTATTTTAGAAATGGATTATGAGAGTATGATGCTTCTTTTAGTAAGGAAAAGATTGTGGGACTGAAATATAGTCGGATAACATTAATGTAATTGTGGTGGGCTATCATGAAATAGCTATAAGTTATAGAGATAGTCCCTTTTTGCTTATGTGCATTTGGAGTCAAGTAGTATTGCGGCATATGTTTAAATGATTACCGAATAGAATTATTATGTGTGTACTTCTAGCCGAGATAGTTATTACACATTTATGCGCCATTAATAATAGATATTCCGAGGTATGATGGGGTTATAAGCAATGAATTGGGATTGAGCTCGTAGATTACCGACTAATAGGTTGTGTTTATACTTATAGCCGGAATGATTACTGTATGCTGGTAAGCATCCGGATATCGGTGGTATGCGTATGATGATTTATATGTACATTCGATTTTGAGATGGTATCCTTAATTTTGGAGATATTTGGGAGACTATTCACATAAAAAGTGTGATGGATGGGTAAGTTCCAAGTGAGGGATCCTATAAGGAAATGAATTGAGTAGGTATGCGTTGTGGCGTTATTTAGTATGATGAGAATTATCTACTTATACCGAATTCATTACCTTCATACATATGGATTGGAGATAGTATATATATATATATATATATATATATATATATATATATATATGTGTGTGTGTGTGTGTGTGTGTGTGTGTATATAGATATATGTATATAAATATGGCGTGAATTATGTATGTGTGTGTGTGTGTGTGTATATAGATATATGTATATAAATATGGCGTGAATGTATACACCGTGTGTGATGGTTTGTATATATGATGAAATCATATGTATGTATATATGGTGTGAATGATATATATATATATATATACTTATTGTGTGGGCATACCCAACACATGCTATCATAGGAGGTTACACGATGTGGGTGAGGCCCCTAGCTTGAGGAGCAGGGTGCGTAAAGTCCCCAGGTCATAGTCGTCCATTATTTATTGTGTGATTTTATTTTGGGGGTGAGAAGTCTTGGGTATGATTCGTTCTCACTTTCCGGTTAGGAACTATGACCTCTTCCCACACGTTGTGTTTTGTTTTATTACCACGACGGTGTGATAATAGTCTGGTGTATGGTAACCTGGGATAAAGTGAGTAATTCCTGGAAGATGATAGCATTGTGCAGTAGATTTGTATCCTATAACTGTATTTTGGTATGAGTATTTCAAATGCGTATCTTGTGTGATATGTGTGCATGGTTATAGGATTATATAATTGTATTATGTAACTAGAGTAATGCTATATATGCCCTAAGGGAAAAATGTGATATGAGCGTTATAAGATGTACATTTCATGTATTAGGGGTACATGCTTGTTAGGGTTGGATGATCGTGTGTATATAACTATGATATTGTTATATAGACCCTAAGGATTCTAGGTGTTATTTTACTTATATACTTGGAGATAGTTGTTCCTAGTACATAGCTGGAGTTATAGGTTGTAGGTTGAGGGCACAATGGATCTCAACGATCAATATTGTCAAGGAGTAGTGTATCGGAGGGTTCCTTGTATGGATTTCTCTTTGCGAGACGCCCCACGCACGAAACGTAGTGCAATGTTGGGAGTGGAGAGAAGTTTTGTCCTTAGCACTCGAAGGTATGTTGTTTGGAGAATACAATCTTTAGATGAAAACTAAAGATAATTTGTGACGTGCTAAGACTAATAACTGGTTTAAGCCAATATTTTATAACCGATAAAGCCTCGTAATATATATATATATATATATATATATATATATATATATATATATATATATATGTGTGTGTGTGTGTGTGTGTGTGTGTGTGTGTGTGTGTATCTATAAGTTATTAGAATGGAAAGGATTTTGAGTTATGCTAGGATGATGGGTTACGCGGGTATAGGCTATGCGTATATTTAGATAGATTGTCCCTGGAATGTGTTGGCTAGAAAAATTGAGGTTTATAAGCATACGTTTAGGTGCGCACTGTAGATGAGAAGTGAGTTTGGGGTTCCATGAGAGTGCGACTCCACTATAATTATGAAATATTGCATTTATAATTATTATGCACTGTTAATACACTTGCTACAACATTTTTACACCTCGGGCCCTGACCCATTTTTATTTCTCTCTTTCTATATATATATATATATATATATTGTGTTTTACAGGTGTTCCACCGCCAGGGCGCTAATAAAGCTTTTTCCATCCGGTGTTCTCGGAGCCGTGACAGATGCAGACTGGTGCGGGATTTGTATTGTAGCCTTTTCCTACTTCTTTGTGAATCTAGATAGGATTCATTTTGTATATTGGGCTTATGACCAAGAGTTATATGTAGCATTTTATATTTCTTTCCCCTTAGATGTTGCATTGTCTGTGACCCGACAACATATTCGGGTATCATTTCGAGTATGTACTTATGGTGTATTAATTAAGAATGTCCTTTCATCATGTTACATGTGTACCATTTTATTCACGTTCAGTAGTCATTTTATTGTTGGCTTGATGTTGATTGTATATTTTAAATTTATTATTTTTGCATCCGCTTTTATAGTTTTGGGTAGTTAGCTATATTTATTTTAGTTTCGTCAGTAGATGCTGAGAATGATCCATCTGAGATTCTTGATTAAATGTAGTATAGGGCTGGACACCCGTTATTCTTTTGAGCGGGGTGTCACAGATGGTATCAGAGCATCAAGTTCTAGTATCGTTAGGATCTGTGCGGGTTTTCTGCGTTCTTCCGTTAGCGTTCTCGATGTAGAGCCCTACTATTAGAATTATTATATTTACTACGTCTATTGTCTTCTGGGAGCTATACTCACTTGAACGACGTTCTGACACAGTTGCTCTCTTATCCGATGTCGCCAAGAATAAGTCATCTAGAATGGAGCAAGCAGAGAGGCTGAGAACATGGAACCCAAAATGCCCATAGGGACAGTGACTGCAGCCGAAGCTACCAATTTTGTGGCATAAATAGTAAGGTGCCACCATTTCTGCGGTGGCACTCCATCCGGTAGTTTTGATGGCTCAAGACCACCCAGGACCATTTGCGTGGGAAAGAGTACTAGAAGCCTTTAGGAAAGGATATCCTTCCGGCTCTTCAGAGGGAGTTGATGAAATAGTTGCAAGTCAGTGGAAGAAGGATTCACAAGGCACCTTTGGATGGATAAGTGTAGAGAGATGCACTTCCCATAACGGATTTTGGGTACGCTTTGACTAGAAGTATTTATTTTCGCAATTCAGGCGGAAATAAGGAGGAGACTATTAGATATGACTCAAAGTGATCGATCGGTGGTTGAGTATAAAGAAGAATCTACTCGATTGGTGAACTTTGCGCCCGATGAGGTACATATGGAGAAGAAGCGAATAGTAAAGTCCTTGGGAGGCTAGATTAACGAATTCGTCAACATTTGTTAGGAAACCTGGTGTTACTGACTTTTACCGATGTGAGGAGTGTGGCATTATCCCACTTTTAGGAGTATCGTTTTCATTAAGGATGGAGTAAGAAATTCGGAGACTCGGGTCCATCAAGTAGGATTGAACGAGTTGATACCAGTAGAGTAAGATTATCGTCGCGACGGGGTATTAGGCGGGATTGTCGAGGGTCACAATAGCGATTTATCCTTAATGATGGTTAGGAAGGATTTTTGGGAAGATGTTTCTTTTGTTGATAAATGGACCTTAGGAAGAAGGATTGTCCTGGAAGAAGTAGAGGACTTTGAACAGGGACCCATGGATGAAGTGAAGCGGTTGGAATATGGAGGTATAATGTAGAATACATTCCTTTAGGCTTAGGTCATGCTTTACGCTGTATTGGGAGCGTCGCATGTGAGGTTGATTAAGTGGTTAGCCGCTATAACCATTATGTGTGTAGAATTTTCCTAGAAGGAAGGAGTGAGCAAGTGTGGCCTTTGTATGACATATTTTAGGATAATAGATCGTTTTGCGATGAGCTAGTAGAGAGTTGTGCTTTTGATTTTAGAAAGTGCGAACTGTGAAAGTTTGTTAAGTAGTAACGATAAGGTTATCATCTTATGGTTAGGCTAGGTGCATGTAATTGTAGTATTCCGGTTGTGGAAGGACTTATCTTGCGGCCATGCTCTGATGTGATTTAAAGGATTTGTATCACTGAGGAGGTCCAAAGTTTAACAGATCATTGTTGAGCAGGGAATTTAGCTCATAGATGTATAAGTTTTGAGGATTAGCTGTTGGTAGGAGTATTGTATTTGTTGAGGCCTTGTGTCTTGAACATAAGGTGTTTGATTAGCGTGTCGAAAGACATGAAATTATTTTATATTATATTGCTATATAGACCTTCAGGCAATCTCTATTATTCGAAAATCTTTTATAAACCCTAGTTCATCTGATCTCAATCCCCGACATAGCTACAGAGTAGTGTATTGGGAGGGTTCCTTGTTTGGATTTCGCTTGCGAGACCTCCCCCGCATGAAAGTAGCGAATCTCAGGAATTGAGAAGAGTTCAACCAGTGGAAATTTAAAAAATTTATATACTCACTACGCTATTATAGATTTATATGTTGAGAGTTATATTATGATTTGAGGCTAGAGGAGCCGGGTTATGTTTTTACGAGTTAAGCTCGGGTACGGGGTGTATGGGTGCCCTGGATAGTTAATTTGATTTTTTTAAAGCTAAAATGATTCACCGTGAGAAATGGAAGAGACAAGTATAGTGATCTTGAGGGTAGACGTAAGAACTAGTTAAGATGCGGAGTCCTAGGCATAACTTAAATTTCGAGGATGCAATTTTGTAAGGGGGAAGTTTGTAACACCCCGTGATTTTTGGACCGAGAACTAATATTTTTGGGAGAAATAAAATTGATTTAAATTGGGGAATTTTAAAACTTGTCAATTAACGTCAAACTTTGGGGACGTTTTAAAGTATTTCGGACGACGATTCTGAGCGTGTGGTTGATTCCGGATGGGTCGGGATAGTCAAAATGACTGTCATTGGGTTTTATTTCGGTTCCGAAATATTTTAATTTAGTTTGACTCGGATTGGAGTAAACAAGTCATTTAAAGTGTGTATCACCATTTAAAGTTGGATATCTGGGATATTAGGCTTATAAAGACTTTGGGAGATTAAAAATCTCATTCTTGAGATTAAGAAAGGGAAAGGAAACCATAGAGAGAGAAAGAGAAGAGGAAAGAAAGAAGAGAGAGGAGAAAGCTTGGAGCTTGGGAGTTTCGGCCAAAATGAGCGACTTCGAGGAAGATTTAGCCTCTATAATTTTGAGGCAAGTGTTTAATCTTGCTAAATAATATTTTATTTCATAAATTGTGGGCAAAAGAATTGGATTTTGGGTTATATGTCAAAACCTAGCTTTTGGGTATTTTATCTTGCATTTGATGTTTATGCACGGATTTGAGGGTGTATAATGAGTGGGGTTGATTTATATATGACTTTTGATGTTGGAAACCTAATTGGGTGGAGGATTAATGGTTGGAAGTGGATAAATTTGGGTGTTTGGAGAGTTAGGGTTCGTCCAAAAAGGGAAATGGACGAGATATCTGGTATGGCCGGTCGACCGCGCCTCAAGGTTATAGAATACTGCTTTTTTCGTAAGGCAAAAGTTGGAACCGCGGTCGATCGGGGGTAAGGGGTCGGTCGACCGGTCCCCTATTTTTAGCCCAAGGATAGGATTTTCTTTTACCACCTTTTCTTTTGGGTTTAAAATTTATTGACCTTCTTAGTGGATGTATTATAGAGGTTTAGGTTATACAATCAAGAGATTTGTACCTTAGGCTGAATAGGCGGCATTCATATCTATTTTAGAAATGGATTATGAGAGTATGATGCCTCTTTTAGTAAGGAAAAGATTGTGGGACTGAAAGATAGTCGGATAACATTAATGTAATTGTGGTGGGCTATCATGAAATAGCTATAAGTTATAGAGATAGTTCCTTTTTTCTTATGTGCGTTTGGAGTCAAGTGGTATTGCGGCATATGCTTTAGGTGATTACCGAATAGAATTGTTATGTGTGTACTTCTAGCCGAGATAGATATTACACATTTATGCACAATTAATAATAGATATTCCGAGGTATGATGGGGTTATAAGCAATGAATTGGGATTGAGCTCATAGATTATCGACTAATAGGTTGGGTTTATAATTATAGCCGGAATGATTAATGTATGCTGGTATGCATCCGGATATCGCTGGTATGTGTATGATGATTTATATGTACGTTCGATTTTGAGATGGGATCCTTAATGTTGGAGATATTTGGGAGACTATTCACATAAAAAGTGTGATGGATGGGTAAGTTCCAAGTGAGGGATCCTATAAGGAAATGAATCGAGTAGGTATGCGTTGTGGCGTTATTTAGTATGATGAGAATTATCTACTTATACCGAATTCATTACCTTCATACATATGGATTGGAGATAGTATATATATATATATATATATATATATATATATATATGGCGTGAATGTATATACCGAGTGTGATGGTTTGTATATATGATGAAATCATATGTATTTATATATGGTGTGAATGATATATATGGCGTGAATGTATATACCGAGTGTGATGGTTTGTATATATGATGAAATCATATGTATGTATATATGGTGTGAATGATATATATATATATATATATATATATATATACTTATTTTATGGGCATACCCAACACATGCTATCATAAGAGGTTACGCGATGTGGGTGAGGCCCCTGGCTTGAGGAGCAGGGTGCATAAAGTCCCCAGGTCATAGTCGTCCATTATTTATTGTGTGATTTTATTTTGGGGGTGAGAAGTTTTGGGCATGATTCGTTCTCACTTTTCGGTTAGGAACTATGACCGCTTCCCACACGTTGTGTTTTGTTTTATTAGCATGGCGGTGTGATAATAGTCCAGTGTATGGTAACCTGGGATAAAGTGAGTAATTCCTGGAAGATGATAGCATTGTGTAGTAGATTTGTATCCTATAACCGTATTTTGGTATGAGTATTTCAAGTGCTTATCTTGTGTGATATGTGTGCATGGTTATAGGATTGTACAATTTTATTATGTAACTAGAGTAATGATATATATGCCCTAAGGGAAAAATGTGATATGAACGTTATAAGATGTACATTTCATGTATTAGGGGTACATGCTTGTTAGGGTTGGATGATCGTCTGTATATAACTATGATATTATTATATAGACCCTAAGGATTCTAGGTGTTATTTTACTTATATACTTGGAGATAGTTGTTCCTAGAACATAACTGGAGTTATAGGTTGTAGGTTGAGGGCACAATGGATCTCAACGATCAATATTGTCAAGGAGTAGTGTATCTGGGGGATTCCTTGTATGGATTTCTCTTCGCGAGAGGCACCACGCACGAAACGTAGTGCAATGTTGGGAGTGGAGAGAAGTTTTGTCCTTAGCACTCGGAGGTATGTTGTTTGGAGAATAAAATCTTTATATGAAAACTAAATATAATTTGTGACATGCTAAGACTAGTAACTGGTTAAAGCCAATATTTTATAATCGATAAGGCCTCGTAATATATATATATATATATAGATATGTATATATCTATAAGTTATTAGAATGGAAAGGATTTTGGGTTATGCTAAGATGATGGGTTACGCGGGTATAGGCTATGCGTATATTTAGATAGATTTTCCATGGAATGTGTCGGGTAGAAAAATTGAGGTTTAGGAGCATATGTTTAGGTGCACGATGTAGATGAGAAGTGAGTTTGGGGTTCCATGAGAGTGAGACTCCACTATAATTATGAAATATTGCATTTATAATTATTATGCACTGTTAATACACTTGCTACAACGTTTTTACCCCTCGGGCCCTGACCTTTTTTTTATTTTCTCTCTTGCTATATATAAATTGTGTACTACAGGTGTCCCATCGCTAGGGCGTCAATGAAGCTTTTTCCATCCAGTGTTCTCGGAGCCGTGACAGATGCGGACTTTTGCGGGATTTGTATTGTAGCCGTTTCCTACTTCTTTGTAAATCTAGATAGGATTCATTTTTCATATCAGGCTTATTCCCAAGAGTTATATGTAGCATTTTATATTTCTTTCCCCTTAGATGTTGCATTGTCTGTGACCCGACAACATATTCGGGTATAATTTCTAGTATGTACTTATGGTGTATTAATTAAGCATGTCCTTTCATCATGTTACGTGTGTACCTTTTTATTCACGTTCAGTTGTCATTTTATTGTTGGCTTGATGTTTATTGTATGATTTAAATTTTTTTTTCATCCGCTTTTATAATTTTGGGTAGTTAGCCATATTTATTATAGTTTCGTTAGTAGATGCTAAGGATGATCCATCTGAGGTTCCTGATTAAATGTAGTATAGGACTGGCCACCCGTTATTCTTTTGAGCGGGGTGTCACACTTTGATAAATAAGAAATATTAAAAGGTGTCACATATAATTATAAATAAAAATTCACTTTTTAAATTCTAAAATTGTAATTTGGCTTTGCTACTCAAAAACTAAGTGGTAGAAAAAAAAGCTTTTGACATGTCTATGTTTACATAAAATACGAATTTTTTATGCAAACTGCAAAAAACGCACTTCAATTAACACCAATTTTTATAATGGTAAAAATATGATTTATATTTAATCAAACTTGTTAAGATGATCTTCGTAGTAAGAATATCATATACATAAATCATAAAAAAATCTAAAAGTGGGTGAAATAATTATCAAAAGTTTTAACAAGTGAAAGATAAATATTTATTCATTTTTCTTTTCATTAACTTCAGCATTGAACTTTTCAATTAAAGTCTTTACTACTATAAAGATCATATCTATCAAGTTTGGTTACAAAATGGTGATGGGGCTTGTGATTTTCATTTTTTGATATCTGCTATTGAATCTTAATTTTTCATTTTGATATGGGGAGTAGTGTTAGTGCGATGGTGAGGAGGTGGTGATAATCACGGTTGGATGGGGAGAGAGAGAGCGCGAGAGAGAGAGAGAGAGAGAGAGAGAGAGAGAGAGTTAGTTTTTGTTTTTTTTGGTATGCTAATGAGTATGGAAACAAGAGTTGGGTAATAATTTTTGGATTGATTATTCATAGTTAGAGAGGGATTTATTTTGTCTAAATTTTAAATTTTTCAATGGGTAAATTTGTATTTCTATTATCGTGCTTGATCTGTTAGTTTCGACAAGATTGATACGAGCCAAAAGCTTAGGAGGCGGGTTGTCCAGTGCAAAACTATAAGGTAGTGACCCGGAAAATCGAAGTAATATAAGAGAGTTTACAATAATTTACCCACAAAAATTGAGTTTTTACTAATCTCAAAAATTTGTTTATTTTGTATATTATGTAAGATCATCCTCTTAAGAGACTTTTTGATTAAATGGTAAAAACAAATTTCAGTATATGTCTATTTTATTAATAATATAGTGTATGCTTTAATTTTTACTATATTATAACATTAAAAGATACGCTTAGCTTCTAAAAAATACATACACTTGGCACAAATTTTATCAAAACTTCATTAAATACTAACATGTTTAAGAAACTATTTAAGTTCCTGCCAGTTTTTTTAGCCCATTAAGCTTATATGACAACTTTATAATATAATGTTTGATAAGTTATGTATTTTTATATAAGTTGAGTAAGAGGATGATGAAAGAGAGAGGATGCAATGCCATGGCCGGGGCGACAAAATGGGTCAATGGATCGTGTTTTTACACAACCCGATACTACCCGAACCGATAAGTATCCGACGAATCCGGACACGACACGACACAACGGGATAGCGTGTTTTTTCCTTAATCCGAACATGACACGACACATGCGATAAGTATATACGGTTCAATTGGACACGATTGTAATACCCCGTAATTTCATTGATATTTATTTAAGGGATTAATTAAATTAAATGAGAATTAATTGGAAATTAATCCGGGTATAAATACTAATGAGATGTGAGTTGGTGTTTGATTATGATGTTAAAAAAAATTATTATTTCCGAGTATATATGGTAATATATGAATATTGAAAATATTAAAATTATCGCGAGACTGAAATACGACAATGTGGAAATTTAGTTGGGACGCGCGTGTCAGTCGCGTCAGGAATAAAATTATTTGAATTAAAAAGTAAATTTTATTTTTATCAACCGAATGGTCATTTTGAGTGAGCTAATGTGTCCGAAAGGGTCGAAATAGTCAGAAAACACTAGCCGGGAGTTTAGTTTGGGTCCCGGGGCATTTTTGGGCCATACCGGCAACCTAGAGGGGTATTTTGGTAATTTTAAAAATTAGGGGATTAAAACCTACGAATTTTAGGAGTTAATTATATATTATTTAGGAACCCACTAAGCCCATTATCAGCCTTAGGTGAGTTAGAGGGCTACGAGAGTTATAGGAGAGTTTGAAGAAGTTCCAAAAAGAAACCTCCAACCACCATCTTCAACCTTAGGAGAAAATCTGTAGAGAAAGGAGAGAAGCAACCTTCATTCACCAACATCAATTCTGAAGAACAATCTAAGGCAAGTGATTTGATATTTTTAGTGCATTGAATATGTCTTCCATGTTTAGTGTAGGAATTATCTTATATTGAAATTTTTGAAGAAAACCCATGAAATTGTTGGAGAAACTTTGAATTTGGGTTAGGGTTTGCATGTAGAATGATGATGGACTGATTTAATATTCAAAGAGTTATATATGATGATTTAAAAATGGATTTATGATGAGTAATTGGGCATAAGAAAATTATGAGTTCATGTTCATAGTGTTTGGGAAATATTTGGAGATTTATATTAATTCCTTGATGATTTGTAAGATTTGACCCCTAAAATATGTTAAGGGATGATTTAGGATGATTAGAAATGGTTTAAAAACGTTAGAACATAAATTGGATGGTCTTAGGGTGGATTTAGAGAAGAGAAGAATTGAGAAAAACGGACTTGCGAATTTCTGGGCTGAAACTGCCATCTCGTTAGAAGACCTGCCCAGGTGGTTCGAACGACCTCGTTCGAACGAACTTCTAACGAGATGACAGTATCACTTCTAACGAGTTAGTAGTTCCTTCGAAGCCTTTCGTTCGAACGACACTCGTTCGAACGAGATTTCTAACGAGTTGACAGAATGGTCTTTTTGGCCTGAATTTATTTCTAGTATCTCGTAGACTTATTTAAATGGTGAGATAACCTTCCCTTATTAAATAATGGGTATAGTTGTGAGATTGGGGTACATTGAGGAGTAAAACTTATAATCGTGTAGTAAACCGGATGACATTTGTGGATTGGGAAGCGAGTAACTAATCACGACGTGAGGAGAGTTGATAACTTAAATACATATAAACCGGGGACTTGTGAGTTATATAACACTAAATGTTGGTATAAGAACGAGAAGTATACCACTAATGAAATATTGTGATATCTAAGATGTGTGAATGCTTAGTATATGTAATTATCTGTGTATGACATACCTACCGTACTTGCTATCATGGGAGGTCGGCGTTCGTTCAGGGCCATCTAATCTTTGTGTGCCTACGGGGGGATTTAGATTGGTACCTCGAGGACATAGGTCAGAGAAGGACTTATTGATAAGTTAATAAGTCTGCTGATCATGGGGGCGTAGGTATATGCGTGATCCATGTGATGTGAACTATGATCGCCTCCATTGTTTGTGATTGTTGTTTAGTGAAACGATTCCTGAGAGATTCGAAATACGTGGTCCTTATGTACGTGATGTGCCGGGATTGGATAGCAGAGTATGTGTGCACCGCAGCTTAGTCTCGGGGTGCTAGTATTGTATATTTATGATGAGAATAATATACTGTTAATTGAAATGAATTGTCATGAATAAATGTGAGTATGAATAATAGCAACCATTTGTAAAGTGAAAATGGAAGATCTCTAGTAATTAGTAGTACTAATATGGGAAAGCGTGTAGTAAGTTATAACACTCTGTTAATTAGAAGATGTTGGGAATTTAATTGGATATCCTATAGTAGTGTTAGATTTTGTATCGGACTAGTTAGATATGGGAATAACTAGAATGGGTACGGGTACGATAGGAGTGCACAATTAGTTGAGAGGTGAGGAACTCATGTGAGTGCACACGCTATCATGTACTTTATATTCACTGTTTAATGATATTAAACACTTGCAAAATTTTAAACTATTTTCACAATCGGGTTCTGACCCGTTTGCTTTCAAATCTATTTTTGTAAAACCTTTTAGGTGCCCAGCCACAAGGACACCATGCATAGGAGTTCTATTCAGGTGACGTGCTGTAGATGCTGTGGAAGTTACAGGACCTTGACAGTAGACGCCTCCATTCTCGATCTTGACTTCATTATCAGATTTTCTCATTTGTTGGGCATGTCGCCCCATTCCTTTTACAGACATCTTACTTTTCAGTTATTTCAGACTTTGGGTTGTAATAAATTTAGTGATGCAGACTTGGTATTTATTTATTTCAGTATTTGGTTTGTTGTGAGGAGTATTCCTCCAGACTCATTATTATTTGATGGTTATTCTATTGTGACTATGTTGTGGTGGTTATGTTAGCATTTCATAATTCACTTATTGTATGTTAATCGGATTTAATTAAAATTGGCAACTCACTTTTTAAATATTAGGTGGCTAGTAATTGTTAAAACGTTTTTCGACAGTGATGCTATGAACTGAACCAACTTGGCATTTTGTATAAATTTAATAAAGGAGTAGCTACCCGGTATTTAATTAGTCGGGGTGTCACAACGATTAGACCAGTTAGTGAGGAACTGAAAAAAAATAGAAGGTCTAAATGGTGGGTTGATAATGGGTCTAAATGGGGTCAATAATGAATATATATAAAATCTAGGAGCATATACTAAATAGTCCCTCGAACATTTTTTAATACACGTTTAATCCAAGCGTTTTTATTTTGTATATTTAGTACATATATTTTGTATATTTAATAATATATATTTATATATTTAATCCAAGCGTTTTTAATACATATATTTTGTATATTAAATAATATATATTTATATATTTAATAATATATATATTCGGATATTTTTTGTATTTAATAATATATATTTAGAATATATAAAAATAATATTTAATAATATATATTAATATATTTAATAATATATATATATATATATATATATATATATTCAGATATTTTGTATATTTAATAATATATATTTAGTATATATATAAATATATTTCGTAAATTATATTTATATATATATATATATATATATATATATTCCGTAAATAAATTTTTCACATTTATATCTATTTTTCAACTTTTGCGTTTGATAGAAAATGTGGAAAATTGATGGTTTTCCAACTTGTATCAAATATACACAAGTTGAAAAATATCCATTTACCTTGAAATTGTTTGCCCTGGAATCAAATGTCCTGGAATCATTTGTATTTTCCCAGTTTTCTATCGAACGGACCCTAATAGTAATTTAATAGCTGATTTGACTTCTGATTTTTTAAGTTGAGAAAATTATATGAAAGACAAGAATAATGATATACTCCTCTATCGATCCCATCCCCATTTCATCCTCACCTTTGATTTAAGTCAAAATGATCATGATCCTTGATTTATTTATTTTTAAAAATACATTATATTCCTACACTTGTTATTTGTTTTAAACAAAAATTAAAAGATACTCTCTTATTTTTTTTAAACTTAGTAAAACATTAATAAATCACTAGAATTATGATTTATTTTAAAGATAAATTAATTTTACATTAAATTAAAATTTAATGATTAATTATTAAAAAGTTCCTCAAACATTTTCAATACACATTTAGTCCAATCTTTTTTCAATTCCAAACGACCTTTGTAACAACCCTCGCTTTTAGGAGGCTAATTTTATATTAATTTTACCGCATAAGGTAATTATATAAAATGTTGGAACTGGAGTAAATATTAATTGAATGAGTTGGAAGTTAATATTTACTGGAATGTTGCATATTTACCGTATGTGTAGGTAAATATCCTCATGTTGCATATTTTATAGTGTCATGTATTTTAAATGATATTATGGTTTAAGTGAAACCGGAACTGAAAATAATTTATAAAATTGTCGGATGCCAGTTTAGAGGGTGTAGTTAGTCCCAGAATGTCTGAGACAGTCAAAATAAGTGTCATATTGTATTTTTGGGTTTCGAGCACTTTTACCTGGTTTTAACTTAAACGCGTATTGGGAGTCATTTTAATGTGGTATTAACCACTTAAGTTAGGAATTTTAGACTTAAGCCACGATTTAAGTCTTGCCCCTTACTTCATTTCCCTATTATATGTCTTACACTTAGAGAGAAAGAAAGAGAGAGAGAGAGAGAGAGAGAGGAAGAGAACTTGGGAGAAAAGAGAAGAAATTGAAGATTGAAGTTGGATTGTTGCTTCTACCACCAAGAGATCTGAACTTACAACCCTAAGGCAAGTTTTCTACTTGCTAATATATGATTTAAGATGAATAATTTGTGTGATAGTTGTGTATTTACATTTATGGATCAAAAATGAAATTTATGGTATTTAAACCCTAATCTTAGTTTTTGATGATAAAATTGTGGATTATAGTGGTTATACATCATGTAGGATGATTTGGGTAGATTAGTGAGGTTGGATGTGTGTAAAAATGGAAGAGATTTGAGGTTTGAGGAAAAAACTAGGGTTCATAACCCTTAAAGCCATTCTTGGCAAATCCGCAGGGGCGAATCGATTCGGCCCCTGGGCGAATTGATTCGCATAGGGCCAGTTTCCAGGTCTGCTTGGACCGAATCGATTCGGGTCCAAGCTGAATCGATTCGGCAGTTTACATAATCCCAGGTTTCTTTATCCGAACCGATTCGCTTTTAGGGCGAATTGATTCGTTTTCCTGCAGTTTTTGAGTTAGTTTTTCTAACTCAATTTCAATTCATTTTCTTTAAGTTTAGGGCCTATGAACCTTCTTGAATGAAGTAAACTTAGAGTCCTAGAGTTTTAAACGAGTTAGTTATTTACCCTACATTAGGATTGGGTTATGTGGGGACTTTTTCGGGGATATGCCATTTGCGGTTAGGGCATTCTTTTCTTCTAGTTAATTATACTGAGACTAGGAGTTATAGAGTTGTGTTTGGGAGACTTTAGGAGCTCAATGGAGCTATGTTAATCTTGATGGTTCATAATAAAACCGCAAACGAATGTTGGGAGAATAAATTGAAAGTTTATTCATTCCTTTGAGGTATGCTAGTCTTGGGGTTTTAAAGTAATACCCTAAAATGTTTTGAGATAATTAAGAGTTTATTCACTCCTTTGAGGTTGTAATGACGATATAATTTATCGTATGGCTCCGGTTAATAACGTGAAATATTTACAAAAATGTAAATGAATATGGTTTCGGATAAAAAGAAACATACAACGTAAATTGGAATTGAAAATGAAATGGAAATGGTAATGATGATGGTAAATGATAATTTACTTAATCATAAATATGGTAAATGCTAATTTACTTAAACACACCTCTCTAAATGCCATCATAAGGGAAGTTTCGTGCGTGTGGTGATGCCCCCTGGCTAGTGAATACATGGTGGATATAGTCCCAGGCCATATGAGCGTTGTTGTATATTTTCTGCGCTTGTGAGGAGATTCCGGATGTGGTCTTGACTCTCTCACAGGCATATGGCACTTCCCAACGTTGCGATAGGTGCCCAGGCTGCCTTGTTTGATAGGCCCCTGGAAGATGATGGTTATTTAGGGACGCGCCCAGTGGGAAAACTCGGAGGGGCAGTCTTAGAATCGTTATATGTATATAAATATAACAATTCATAATCAAGTGGGACTTGATGTATATGATATGCCATAAAGAGCATGATGAAGTGCTATAAAGAGCACAATGAAATGCCACAAAGAGCATTTGTTGATGATAATATTCCTGCTAAGGAATGAAATGCCATGAAGGGCATGTAATTAAGATAAAAGCCACAAAGTGCTTAATGGTAATTATATATTCCTAATAAGGAATGGAACTATGAGATGAATCAGATTATATGATGTAAGCTTTTAATTTAATGTTAATCATTCTTATTCTCCTGCATAATTAAATTTAGATTCATGATTAATTAAATTGTCTTAGCTTATGTTTTAAAATTGTGTAGGTAGATTCCTATTTCGGTTCATCATAATTTATCATTCATAACTGTCATACTCTTTATTCATCTGGTAATCATATAAAAGCGGCCCCTAACCCGTTCATATTTCTTGTTGTGCATGCATTTTGTATCCGCTCAGGTAATCCACCGCAAGGATGCCTGATCTGACTTCCTATCCCGATGTTTTTGGCGAGACGTGATGCTTTGCGGGTATTACAGGACATATTGCAATAGACGCCGTCATTCTTGCTCTCTAGTCAAGATCGGGTCATTTACTCGGGCGCGTGGCCCAAACGGTTGTATTTGCTTAATGTAATGTAATATGTATTTACATTAAAAGGTTGTATCATATTGTATGAGACTGTTGACCGACAGCATATTCGGTCCCTTATTGTTTATTTGAGGTGTATGTAATATTATATTCTTGGGTTTCCTCTTTCTTTTTAAGTTGGGTTGTTTAAATTCTTTTCTTTAACTTTAAAACCAAAATTTTTGACAACCCGTTTTTCTGGAATATGGAGTGGTTATCCTGTATACTTTTTATTTTGTTGTGATGCTGAGAATGATTCCATCCTTGATTCCTGTTCTATTGGAGTATCGGGCTGACCACCCCCTATTTCGGATTGCGGGTTGTCACAACCTCAAACACTAATTTAATCATTATTCTCTAATTTTTAAAGTTCTGCGCCGGCGGCACACTTTGAGTGATTTTATGTTGTTCCAAAAAAATCTTCAAACACTAATTTAACCAATGTTCCCTTATTTTTAAAGGTCCGCGCCAGCGACACACTTTAAATGTTTTTATTTTGTTCCAAAAGACCTCAAACACTAATTTAACCAATATTCTTTTATTTTTAAAAGTTTCTCGCCTGCGGCACACTTTGAGTATTTTTATTTTGTTCCAAAAAAAACTTTAAACACTAATTTAACCAATATTCTCTTGTTTTTAAAAGTCCGCGCCAGCGACACGCTTTAAGTTATTTTATTTTGTTCACAAAAAAAATTACCCTCCAATGAGTGTTAAAATCGATTTTAACAAAAAAAAATTGGGTCATGTTTTAATTAGGTCATGTTCGTATTTGGTAAAAAAATATTATTTTTGTCGCATTTAATTGGGTTGGATTCGGATTATTTTAATTTAGTCATGTTTATTTTCCTTTTGTTTTATTTATTTACAAAAACACAATTTTTTTATATAAAAAATTCAGTTTTTATAAAACAATTTTTTTGTACGTTATGTAAACAATTTTTTTAATTAAACACAGTTTTGTAAAATTCAGTTTTTATAAAATATAGTTTTTTTAGATATTTTTTAAAAAATATTGTACAATTATTTTTAAAAATTAGATCTAGTTTTTGGCTATTTTTCCTGTTCTTCCTCCGACAATTTTGGTTGACTCATGAATCCGACTCATTTTATGCGACTCTCTGATGTGTTGTGTCTATATTGGTTCGTGCTCTATTATTTTAGTGGCTAAAATTTGCATTTTATTTACTAGCTGAAATGTGCAATTTTTTTATGTTGTTAAAATTGTAATTTAATATTAGTAAGTTTGTTGTGATTTGAGATAAAAAGAGTTAGAGAAATGTTTGAAAAAAAATAAAAAGATAAAAGGGAGATGATTGGGTATGGGATCAGTAAGATTGATTCAGTAAGGGTAGCATCACTCGAAAGACAATGTTATGTGTGAACACCAAGAATGTGACCTGCATGTATTAAAATGTTATACATATTTATTTAATAGTTAAATTCATTTAGTACACATTTTTGGTGTACTCCTTTAATACACATATTATTTTTTTTAAATTGATAATTTTTATGTATTTGTTAAGTTTTAAAATATTCTCTGAACTACAAAACGTATTAATTTAGTCCTCAAAGTATCATAAGTGGAAATAATTTAAAAAAAAAAATTAAATTATCTCCTCTTAAACAAAACTTCAATTCAAGTTTAAATTTATTCAAATCAAACAAAACATGAATTTTGCCAAATTAAACTTTTTCTTAAACTAACATAACTCAAATTAATTAAGCACCAATTACATCATTTTTGTGATTAAACTGAGTTATCTTGTTAAACCTAATCATTCATCTTAATGAGAATTTGTAAGATAAAATACACAACCACAAAGTCGCGACGTACGAGAAAACCCCATAATGGGAAAAACCTCGGACGACCTAGCCACAAGTCCACTAAGTAAGGATTTAACACAAGGAAACGACAGAAGACTTACTCAACGGGTCGACGCCCTCGCAAGCCTTTATGCTCTTCGTTCCTTTAATCTCTGCCTAGTGACAACATAAGAGTCCACATACGTCTCGGAGTCCACTGATGGGGCACTGTTACCGTCACACATACGGAGTCCATCGTATATACACCAACGAATATGAAATCTTACGCAAGAAACAATCTCAATGATGTAGAGAATGGGAAATTTGTCCAACACTTGATCTCAAACATATATTATGTAGAATCTTGGATCATGAAACTATATGGGTTTAAACTTACGTTTTGTTTGAAGGATTAAACCATTAATCTTAGAAAAAACTTCCTTGGACTTTTCTAAAGGTTTTTCACTTTTGGAAGATGGAAAAGTCTCTGTAAAAGAATGTAATCCCGCACTACATAAATGGTTGGGAAAATTAGTGGGGAGTTATGGGAGAAAACTGCTTTAAAAATTGACATTTTTCAGATAACTGCTTCGGTCATTCGAACGACATTTAATCTCGTTTGAATGTCATAGTGATCTCGTTCGAATGAGATAAGAATGAAACATCTAACGAAAAATCAATATAAATAAAAAAATGACTTCGTTAGAAGCTCGTTCGAACGACCTGGAAAAAAAAATTAAATATTTTTCTCGAAAAAATATAAAGACATTTTAAAATAGCTTAACAAAAATTTTAACACCCAATAAGAAATTTCCAAGGCTCAACATAATGTATGCATTCATACCTAAGAGATCCTTGGACTGTTGATGACGAAAATGAGTCATGAAACTCGACATGGGATGACATCTCGTCGACTTGGCCACTATGTCTTCAACAAAAAGGTCATAGCCTTGAAAGGTCACAAACACAACTTTTATCCTATGACTCAAAGAGTTTTGTCCGGAATTAAGTCAACACATACAAATTGACTCAATTGGTAATTTGTCATTTCAAATCTCCCCCTTTAGCTATTCCAGGACGAAACCAAAAATAAAAATCTTATGCGCTGTCAATCTCATCTAAAAGATTCAATCCCAACCCAAAAAGAAAAAATTCCAGACGCTTGACCGACACATAATCTAAGAAGCTTTTCATTAAAAACCTTATTGCGTGGATCAAAATCTAGACAGTTAAACACACCATAAAATGGATAGGGAATATAACAATATAAATTGCGTAACTAAATTCTACATCTTTGTTTAACAATGCCTACCTAAGAAAGGACGTCACCCCCTAATTAGATCTCCCCAAATGTAAAGAGCTATAAATAATTTCTCCCCCTTTTTGTTCAGGAATTAACAAAGATTAAGGTGCATAAAATAATTAATTTCTCCCCAATTAAAAAAAATTATCCCTTTAAATGAAACAAGGGATAAGCAAAAAAGAAAAATAACTATATCATGCAATGGGGTATAATGATACAAGAAACGACAAAGAAACTTGGCAACACAAGAACAACTAATCCATATAAGGAACAATATATATCAACTATGATGCGATAGCAAAATGATATCAACTAGAATGAACTAAAATGAGCATGGGATACAAATGAAAAATCGTAACAAAATAGATATTGATATGAAAAAATATCGTACAAGGACTACATGTAAAAGCAAATACTCAAAATAAATGATACCATATATATAAATATACAAACGATATCAATGAAGCATAATCACAAATATATAGGTATAAACACCACATAAGACATTAAACACGATAAGCTTTCCACACTCATATGGCATAAATATGCCTAAACCTAATATGGTAAACGGAATGAATGGGTGTGAACTAGAGACAAAAGAGTTATGACCCAATCACTTCAATATGTTCAAGCAATTGATTTGG
Organism: Sambucus nigra; assembly: GCA_949130495.1. Lineage (NCBI taxonomy): Eukaryota > Viridiplantae > Streptophyta > Magnoliopsida > Dipsacales > Adoxaceae > Sambucus > Sambucus nigra. The sequence continues at coordinate 444,347,403 of OX422211.1, forward strand.
ATTACAAAACTTTTACAAACTTAGATTTGGCCTCATGTGATAAGATAATGTGAACTCAAAAAACAAACGAGCATAATGTACACAAGCCTAGAATTTTGATGATTCTACAAATTAATAGAGTTATGACAAAATAAGTATAACTAGGATTCATTGTACAAACACGTTGATCTTCAACTAAACACCTTAAAAAGGTAAACATATTACATATTTTCTTTTCTTTTCTTTTATTTATTCTTTTGAAGCTATTTCTTTTGAATGATCAAACTAAACTATGTTGACCTTTAGCAATTTTTCTTTTTTTATTACCTTTTAATCTTTTCTTTAGTCTCTTGCCAACAATGTCTTTCCCGCAAAGGTGATTTTCTCCTTTCATAGCCCTTTCTTGTGCACCCTCTTTTCTTTTCTATATTGTTCAAATAAATCTCATGGGCAATGGTTCATACATGCACAAGTCCCCCATACTCACAAAATATGTAAATGACAAAATTGATGGGAGAACATCTCACTTAGCTTAATATAACATGTGAAGTTAACGTTCAAAAGAGCTTGTGCATGTGTGTGAGGAGACATATACAAAGAGAATCCATTAAGCAAATCAAAATCAAACTTCTTCATACAAGAATTATAAAGAACAATTTAAGAATTTGAACTCATAACCAAATGTTCTAGCGACATGAAAACGGAGAATGATATAGGATTCAAACATAAGGATATGCCACAAAAATTGTGTAAAACTAAAATACATAATAACAAAAAAATCTTTTTAAGTTTTCAAATTTTAAAATAAAGACAACTCAAAGGACAAACAAAATCTTTTTGTATTTTTCGATAAGACTCAATAAATGTAAAAATAAAATACAAAAAGATACACTTATCATGATTCTAGCAAAACATATATAATGAAGCGTAGACTAGAATATGACTAACAAATATACAGCTAGCAAGAATATATAATGAAGCACAACTAGCGTATGTAAACAAAGCTAACACAACCAACCTTTAGATCTAGCATGGGAAGTATTATTTGTAAGCAAATGGGACTTATAAAGTCTATCATGTAAAACCTCCAAATCGGATCTCCTAACCGACATAGGTGTAATATGAAGCTCTCGAGTTTCTCTGACCTTGGTGACTCTACCCTTCGACTTCCTAGGACCATTTCTAAAATCAAAACAAAACCACCTAAGGTGACCCTTCCTGGCGCAATGTGTGCAAGCGAAAACACGGTTAGAAGTATTACCTAAAGGTTGAACTTTTCTATCATTCCTAGTTTACTCTCTCAAAATTATGGTTTTGGCTTTATTAGAGTAAGCATTTTGAGTATCGAAGCCAATACCACACTTGTCATCTTTGATTTGGGCGGTGCCTAAAATTTTATCCAACTTCTCCAACCTACACTGCAAATCAAATTTGACACGACTCGAGTCTCTGAATCTCTCTTCAAGCTCCACTATCCTAGACTTAAGTAAACTCCTAGTCTCTTCAAATGTAAGAAGCTATTTCTTCATAGCCTCCATTAAATCTCAAAGATTAACTCTCTCACCTTCTACATACCGTAGTTTCTCTCGAAGAGTTCTCTCGCGTGCCATAAGATCTTTAATTAAAACACTTTCATCATTACCTACGAAACGTTATTTCATCTTATCTTCCAACTTTAAGTAAGCCTTTTTCAATTTTAAAGATTCCGTATACAACTCATGGAAGGCAACTTTGAGTTCACTCACTTCATCCTCTTCTTTATTCTCACTCTTCTCTCTACTCACTCTTCTATCAAACACATGGGATTCATAAATAATAGCCTTGAAAGTGTCATGAAAATAAATATCTTCATTGGAAGATTCGTCATGACTAGCCATGAACGCGGTGAAATTGCTCACATGACTAGCCATGAACGCGGTGAAATTGCGCTCAATGAGGGAATCGGGTCCCTTTTCCAGTTCACTATCACTAAGGGTGGCATTGTAAGTAATGGGTTTATTGTCCTCCTTCCTTAGTTTAATGGGACACTCGGTTGCCCTATGTCCATAACCCTCACAACCAAAACATCTATTCGAATTGTCCCTCTTAAGACCATCATTACGATTTTTACGGAGTTCCTCGGCTTTGTTATACTTAGACTTCTCAAATTTCGTATAATCATTTTTAAATTTTTCTTTATTAAACTTAAGAAATTTTCTAAACTTCTTAGCAAATATAGTCATATCATCCGAGTCGATGTCAGACTCATCATCCAAAATCGATGTTTCCTCCTTCCGGGCTTTCAAAGTTATGGCCTTATCCGTAATCTTCACATCCTTGGAGGTAAACATGTCAAGTTCATAGGTTTGTAATTCACCTACAAGATCTTATAGTTTCGTAAAGTCTAAAGTTCCTAAAGAATTCAAAACGATCACTTTTGGATTAAACCTATCGGGTAATGACCTCAAAATTTTCTTTATGACACGGTTGTCAGGTATCTTCTCTCCCAAATTAAAAGATTAATTCACAATATCGAACAATCTAGCATAGAACTCATCAAAAGATTCACATTCTAACATCTTAATGGCAAACTGAGTGGCGAGGTTTTGAAGTTTGGAAGCCTTAACATAATTTGTACCTTCCTAGGTGAGTTGGAGCATATCCCAAGCCTCCTTAGACGTTTCACACATCATAATCCGACAGAACTCCTTCGGAGTGACCGGACTAAAAAGAGCCTTTAAACCATGAGAATTAAAATTTTCTAGCTTAAGCTCATCCTCACTCAATCTTTATACGAGTTTAGGAACTCGAACTTCTCCTACTGAACACATTGGTGAGGACCACCCTTTAATGATCAATAACCAAACCCGCTCATCTAACGACTTAAGTTCCAACCTCATACGTGCTTTCCAGTATGCATAGTTAGAACCATCCAAAACAGGAAACCTCGAAAGTGATAAAATTTTCATATTCAAACCTAAAGGACCTAACACGATAAATTAGTGTTCCCTCTTTAATACCAATTTGAAAATAGGATTTCTTTTAAAATTAAATTATCCAGTCTTAAACAAAACTTCAATTCAAGTTCAAATTTATTCAAACCAAACTAAACATGAATTTTTGCCAAATCAAACTTTTTCTTAAACTAGCATAACCCAAATTACTTAAGCACCAATTACATAATTTTTGTGATTAAACCGATTTATCTTTTTAAACCTAACAATGAATTTAGGTGAGAATTTTCACGATAAAATACACAACCACAATTCCGCGATGTATGAGGAAAACCCACGACGGGAAAAATCTCGGACGACCCAGCCACAAGTCCACTAAGTACGGATTTAATGGAAGGACAGGACAGAAGACTTAATATAAGGACACGACAAAAGACTTACTCAACAAATCGACACCCTCGTAATCCTTGACGCTCTTTATTCCTTTAACCATTTCATGTTGACAATGTAAGAGTCTAACTACGTCTCAAAGTCCACCGATGGAACACTACTACCGTCACACATACAGAGTTCACCATATGTACACCAACAAACACTAAGTCCTTCACAAGAAATAATCTCAATGATATAGAGAATGACGAACCATGTGCCAACACTTGATCTCAAACATATATTATGTAGAAGCTTGGATCATGAAACTATTTGGTTGTAAACTTGTGTTTTATTTGAAGGATTAAACAATGAATCTTTGAAAAAAATTCCTTGGACATTTTAAAGGTTTTTCACTTTTTGAAGATGGGAAAGTCTTTGTAAAAGAATGTAATCCTACACTACATAAATGGTTAGGAAAAGTAGTAGGGAGTTATGAGAGATAACTTCTTTAAAATTGACATATTTTAGATAACTTCTCTGGTCGTTTGAACGACATTCAATCTCATTTGAACGAGATAGCCATATCGTTAGAATGAGATAAGAACAAAACATCTAACAAGAAATCAGTGTAGACCAAAAAGGACTTCGTTAGAAGCTCATTCGAATGAACACCAAATCTCATTCGAACGACCTAGGAAATTTGTTCTAATGACCTTGGGAAAAAATTAAAAAAAAATCTTGAAAAAAATATAAGGACATTTTAAAATTGCTTAACAAAATTTTTAACACCCTATAAGAAATTTCCATGTCTTAACCTAATATAAGAATTCATACCTAAGGGATCCTTGGATTGTTGATGATGAAAATGAGGCACGAAACTCGACATAGGATGACATCTCTTCGACTTGGACGGTACGTATTCAACAAAAATGTTATAGGCTAAAAAGGTCACAAACACAACTTCTCTCCTACGACTCAAAATTTTTTGTTTGGAATTAAGTCGACACATACAAATTGACTCAATTGGAAATTTTTCCTTACAATTAGAATTTCAAATGAGACCCTAAAGTTTACGTATGTCAATTTACTCCCTACTGTTTACGTATGTCAATTCATTCGTAGCACGTTACTCTTTTTCGCTTGATAGTATGTCAAAGTGAATTTTGTAATGGTAAATATTGATTCTTTTGGCATGTTTGACAAGCTTCATTTTCTATGACAATTGTTTTATTACTCACACTAAAGTACCACACATCAATGCAAATTTTTATGATTTGGCATGATAAATTTGTTTTTGGTGGTGAGTTAGGCAATTTTTTCGTGACAATTTTTTACACCCAGTGATACCGAACGAACACTTATGTTCCTCTAAAAAAATTTAATTTTCTATAATTGTAATCTATAATACTAATTCGACGCATTTAGTACACTTTTACGGCTATGTGGTTTTATTTGGTATCATAACCAAAATTTCATGTCTATTTTGGTGGAACATTTTGTAAAAAATATATGAGTATAAGATACAATGTATAAACTCAATTTCATAATATAAATAATTCTATATCACTACACATAATTATTGAAAAAATTAATACTGTAATAAGTTTTTTGATAAGCACCCAAAAGTGTTTAAATAAAACCCTAAATAAACGATTTTTAATTGCTAATTCTCGATAAAATGGATCTTATGCGCATTCATGTTTATCTTGTAGGTTAAACGCCGTTTGCGGAGTTTAAAGAATCAAATCAAGGCAAAGATACGGTTAAAAGTGCTAAATTCCATGTCCTGTAGCCTAAACCTATACCAAACCAAACCCTAACCCCCCCAGTCTGTCACAAAATAATCCCTAGTGTGTGTGTCATTATGTTCGTATATGATATATTTAAGTATGCATTTTTAGTATTTATATTTTATTAATTTAGCTTTTATTTTATTTTATGTTCAATCATGTAAAGTTTTAGTATTTTATATTTTATTTACATGTGTGTAATTGTAAATATTACGATTCGAGTATTTTTAATTTGTGCACTGAGTGCTTGTATCTATATTTTCCTCTATTTTATTTTATTTTTAGTTTTAGTTTTTAGTTAGTTTAATTTTGTTATTATTTTATCTTATTTGTTTTATTTCATTTTATTAGGTTAGTTCTATTTTTAGTTTTGAGTCCTTAGTAGTTTATAGGTTAGAAAACTAATTTTTAGTTTTAATAGATTTTATTTTTATATTCTTTTAGTTTAGTTTGATTTTTATTTTATGTCTTTTATTAGTTTTAGGTAGTGTTAGTTTTATTTTTAATTTTTTAAGCGCGCGCACACACACACACAAAACCCCTACACTCAACCACACCGTAACACTCACTCACCCGTTCTCCTATCATACACCCTCGCCACACCTCCCCCATATATTCTCTAAACCCAAGGCAACCCACTACCACGTCTGCCCAACTCGAAAATCAGATCCCCTGTCATCCAGTGACCCTTACCTCCTGCCTAAACCAAAATCCTTATGCTCACCTCCCTCTAATTGATCCTCCTGAAAACCCCATACCCATGACCACTACTGCCCATACCTTAACTCGGGTAAAGCCCCGATTTGATCCACAACTAACAGTAAACCCATTTCCTCCCATGGCAGTCCTATACCCATTCGACCAGCAACCCATATGCAAACCAACAAAATCCATTTCAACCCCTTACCTGATTCTAGCTATTAAAATCCAAAATAAAGACCAAAATAAACCCACATGTGTTTTAAAATGCTTTAAACCCATTTCCTAAACTACCCTCATAAACGTCTCCCACATGTACACTAGTGTGTATTTTACCAAAATTATCCTCACCCAAATACCTCTCACCCCACGTGTACTTTTATTCTCCTAATTATGCCCCTTGCTTCATTTGCAACATTATAAAAGAAGACCAAGGCCCATTCAAGGGGGGGGGGGGGGTTAGTTAGTAAAAGAAGAGTTTTAGAGAGAAACTAAAGAAATAAAATAGAGAGAGAATCACCTTTGTGTATATATATATATATATATATATATATATATATAGTTGAAGAGTTTAGAGTTCAACTTGCAATTCAAGGAGACTTGATTATAAGATTTGTTCTCTTATCTCCATTTTTTTTAACTTCATCCTTATTTTGTTGATAAGATTACATTTGTTGTATTTTATCACCATGTTAGGCTAGAAACCCCTTTCAAGGGGTGGGGTGATCACATTATTTGATGTTAATCCCACTTTAATTAGTTTATTTATATTAAATGTCCTTTTGATAATTAATTTTGCACTCTTACATTTTGATTTACGCCTCGAGAGAGGGTAAATGATTTTCGAGAGAAAATAAAAATTCGAGATATTATACCCATTTTAGAATCAAATTAGAGATAGGGGTTTCTCAAGTGTGGTATTATACCTTGAATTTCTACTCTAAATTTCATTTTCTATGATTTATAATAATTTTGATGAATCGATCCTAGCAGGTGGTTCATTAAATGAAGTTTGGATCTACTTTTCAAGAGTTGTAGGATTGTCGAATTTAATTTTCTAAAAGGTTATTATTAAAATTACATTTGTGACGAGAGTTGATTTGTAATTTTGATACTAACTTGGGACAATTAATTTGAATGAATTAATTAATTAGAATAACTAGAATTTGTAGTGTAGTCCCATTCCTTGATTGTTCTCACATTTATTTACCTCACTTTATCTTTTATTTTAGTGTTAGATTTTTTTCCCATCATTTTTAGTCATTTAGTTTAGTGATTTCACCCTCATCATAAAATTGTTTTAATGTAAAAAAATCATAAAAAATAGAAAACAAAAAAAAGTAAGAAAATAATTGGAAAAATGAATTACATGACTTTTCTTATATTTCACTCCTTAGAGTTGGATTCATATCCTTACTTACCGCTATGCAAGTTTATATTATGTTTGTAAGGTTTCAAGGATTTTGATTGAAAAGGCTTTTCGACAACAACACACACAAAAAGCCTTACCTATCACCTATTAAAAGATATTGTAGAAAAATTTAAAAGTCAATATTTAAAAGTAATTAATGAAGTAAGCTAGAATCTTCAAAATGGTATAAAAGAAAAAGGGAAAAAAATTAGTAATTGGGGAGTAATACAACGAACATTTTAATCCTTATATATATATATATAAGGATAAAAAGAAAATGTCTTGCCTAAAAAGAAAAAGATAAATTATAGTTTAGTAACCACACATTCGAACAATTAAAGGATATGGTTGAAAAAGAAACTGATTATAAGGACATATTTTACACTCCTTTTAGGGTTTTAGATTGTGTTGGATTAATTTAGGAACAAACCTTTGAGCCGTTATAGCTTTGTTTCGAGTATATTTAATTGTCATGCTACATCATATGAAGACAAAGAGATAAATCATCATAATTGTGATTACCGGACCGAATCAGACAATAGTTGTAATGCAACTTCATATGAAGACAAAGAGACAAAGCATCGTGACTGAGATTAACGTACTGAATCAAACAAATTCATTGCGTATCTAAGATGTATTGAAGGTACCATTTTCATGAGTTTTGTAAATCCTTGTAGTTTATTTTAATTTCTTAGAAGTGATAGAACACAACTGTAATGAAAATAAAATTTGGAAAAGTTTTTCTACAAAATTTTTCCAAGGGTCATCATTGAGATACCTCGTCCGAATGAGGTCACCCTCGATCAAAGAGGTTATCAATCGAGAGCCTATTCTTTTAGTCAGTGGACCTTGATCGACGGTAGTTTTCAAATTTAAACCCTTGTTCGAAGACTATTTAGAATAAGGGGCCCACAAATTATAAAAAATAACCTTCGATTGAAGATTTTATTGGTTGAGAGCTCCTTGTTCAAAAGCTCTCTTTTGAGCAAGGGCTTCCTGGTTTGGACGAGTTCTTCGTCTAAGAAAACATATTTAGTTTAAACACCTTTAGACGTGTATTCCAATTGACAAAGTCCAACTGTTTCAAAACTCTAATTTGGTTTTACTAAAGTCTTTTATTATCTAAGAGCCTATCAACTCTATGAAACAAAAGTAGACTATAGGTTTATGAATTCCCTGGGATCTTATATATTGAAGAGGATAGAAAGTAAGATTTCATGTGCGATAAGGTAAACATCACTGACCGAGATCAATGAATATGGAGGCCATGAAGGTCGTGCAACTATTTTTCTTAATTGGTGCAGGTATCACTAATACAGGTAGAGGCACATGAGAAAAAGGCAAGTGAGGGGCATCGTCATTTTTATCATTGTCGTATATATAAGTCATGTGTGAGTCCTTAGTACCTCTTTAAATCCTTCTTTCAGTACTAGAAGACTTTGTCCAGGTTGGGTGAAATTATAGTTTTTCAAATGATGATTTCCACTCTAAAATGACGGTGTACTATTTGTGATTTTTTTAAAATGCTTCCTCTATCCATCACCAACTGCAAGAAATTTGGACTAAATAAATTTATTTGGTAAATTTAAAATCTTAATGAAATTAAAAAGAATTACCAATTTTTTTTTATTTTTTGATTAATTAACAAATAAATTAATTAAATTTGGACCCTTAAGATACACACCTATTTCAAAGTGGTATCGGAGCTAACTTCATCATGCATCCAGGAGTTATGTATATTGAGGGTCAATCGGTTACATGGCCACCTATTTTTATGTTAATGGGTACACATAAAGGAAGGTGCATATAATTTATTTTCTGAAGTCCCAATATGAGAGGGTGTGGTTAGTATTAGTGAAGGGGTGGAGAAGTTCGACAACCTTTCTAGGGGAAATCGTTGTCCCTAAACTTGATGAGGCATGGTTTGAGGATGGACATAAAGTAAATAACTACAAGTCTATGGGACTTAATGCCATTTATGTGGAGTGACCCAAGAAGAATTCTATTGAATCAGTACATGTAATATGTCTTAGGAGGCATGGGACATTCTCAAGCTCACTTATAAGGGTACCGATACCGTACAGGTCTTAATGCTCTAACACCTTGCCACCCAGTTTGAGTTATTGAAGACGCAATATAATGAGACCTTCAATGAGTTTTACGAAAAAACTCTCCAAAATCGTTAACTATAACTTTTATATAGGTGAGAAGATCCCAAACTCTAGAGTCATTAGAAAAATCTTTATGTCACTACCATCTAGGTGTCTACCCCTCATTTCAACCATTAATGTTGTTGGAGGTATTAAACATTAAAGTAGAAGAGATTATAGGGTCTATTAAAACCTCTAGTTAGATAACTATCTGCTCGAGAAGAAGGGCGTTATTTTAGAAGCACACAAGGGTGAGTAATTTGAATTTCACATGATAGGTGATGAAAAAGAGGATTAAACTATACTGATCGAGACAGAGAAAAAAATTCTCAAATTTAATATATATGATATACCCAAAAGGTTCGAGAAAAATAGTTACAATAAGTTAAGATCTTAAAAACACCTAAGGAGGAAAAATCGGGAGATAGAATAGGATTCACAGAGATGGCTTCAAATGAAAAGTGTTGGTCACACGTCATTCAAGTTTCCCACTAAAACAAGATTAAGGGCAATAAAAGGATGGATGTCACTCATAGTGATAGTGACTCGGGCTCCATGAGTGAGTATTTTGGTGAATTTAATATTGTCTCCCCATCAAGGATGCTTTTAGTGCTAAGTCTTACCATGTTTGATACAAGGTTGAAGATGATGGTTTCGAGTCCCATTTTTATAGATGCCAACATGAAGAGGATGAGTTTAGTGAAGATAGAGAGAAAGAGAGAAGTTTACATTATAAAAGCTTACTGTGACATGCCGCCTATTCTAATAACGGGTGGCCAATCCTCTACTAAAATCAAACAGGAATCTTAATGTGGTTCATTCTTAGCATCACTATCGAAAACAAAATTAATTACTAATAACCTCTAACACCCCGCCTATTAGAATAATGGATGGCCAACCCTCCACCAAAATAAAACGGTAGTTTCATATGGCTCATTCTTAATATTACTATCGAAACATGATTAATTACTAACCACCAAATTAATTTACCAAGCAGTGTCAATTTTTATCTTTCATTAACATACAACAATGTTAACCAATCCACAATAATTCCATACACAATAACCAATATAAATAAATCACAATATAAAGTCTGAAGCTGAGATAAATAACTAAAGTCCCCGAGTAAACCATCGGGTAAAAATCCAATACATTCAATCTAGCTGACTAAAATAATTTGAAATACATAAGTCTGAATAAAACGGAAAACACGCCCAACCAATATTGGAATAGAGAACCTAATCTGGATAGAAATAAATGAAGTGTCTACTTCGAATCCTGCAAACCTCCACATCAGCTGCAGCTACATGTCATGGAAGGAATAATCATCCTTGGCATCCCTGTGGCTGGACACCCAAAAGTTTTAAAAATATATTTAATGAGGGTCAGAGCTCAAAACCTTTGAAAATATTTTTCAAGTGTATAAGATGCGTAAACGAAATTTTTTAGCACTTTCATATTAATAAACTGGTAGCACACTTTCATGATTCACCCCTCACCTCTCACCCCTCATCTATAGTGTGCACCTAACGTATACATTTTAACCCGCCTAGTTACGTTACCCCACCTAACTAGCCTTGCCACTAACATCAATACTATATATATTGGCACGAGTATAATATCTACCTTTAGTTCATCAATTATCTTTCACAATTGCTTTCCACAATCACAATCACATTCATAATTTATTACTTTATTTACAATAATTGTCACTAGTTATTTAAACAGTATCTGCTTAGTATTTTAACCCTCATATTTATCTACACATAAATATATGTAATAATATACCACAACAAACACACATATGTTGCATATAGACTCCATCTCTCAGAGTAATAACTAACGGGATATGGGTCTCTACAATGCTATCATCCTGTTTACCAGAGGTCAGACTCTCACACCGACTCGATAAAATTACAAACGTATTGAAGATGGTCATAGTCCTTTGACAGTGAGTCATAACCACGCGTACAATTACCTCTCTGTGAATATAAATCACATAAGCATAAACATGGCGCTATGACTTGGGATAGATACTTAGCCTGTTGTGAGTCTTTAGGGAAGATCACCCACATCGCGTAACATCCACTGATAGCACAAGAGGGGGTATATTCCACATAATATCATATACACATATATCATCATTCACACATATATAATGGCCATATCTGTATGAGAGAGTGTGTGTATATATACACACACACACACACACATACAATCACATCAACTAACTAATCCGTGCTTATTTCTCGAAGCACTAGCTTAATAACCCGAGTCTAATCTCGACTCTTATTTAATTAAATTCTTCTCTTAATTAAATAATTTAACAAATTTTCTCATCTTTGAGTTTTCTTGGACATTCCCTACCAGTCCTAAATTTATAACCGGAATTTTGCATTCCGAGTATATTATCTCCTAAATGCCCTATGTAAATGTAAATCGGGATAATTCCCATCTACCCGAATCATCCTTACTGATCATATCTCTAGAAGTATTAAAATGATTCACTTGGCCTCACTTAATTTGCCAATTTCCAAATCTACCCTTTATTCTTAATAAATGACCAAGATGTCCCTCATAGTAGGTTCAAATCGATTCGATTCTGGACAGGAGCCCAGATCTGGCACCAAAGTGTCAGGTTTTCAACAACAACAAGTCTCCAAATCATAATCCAACCAAACTCCATTTCTTTATTACACATCTTAATGATCCTAAACATGAACCTAATTATTTTACGTCCTTAGATTGATCAATTTAACACAATTTAATCCCAAATTTACTCAAATCATCACACACACACACACACACACACACACACACACACACACACACACACACACACACACATATATATATATATATATATATATATATATATATATATATATATATATATATCAATTTTCTATAATTTTCTTAATGAAACATCATACATTAATCATCTCAAATCTAAATTTTTCTCCACAATAATTCAGATTACCTAAGACATGCATCCGCTAATAATTTAGGATATTCTTCATCAATTCATTCAATACGGTTTGTCTCCCAAAACACATTTTTCATGTAGTAATCCCCAACCCAAAATTCCGTTAATTACTACAAATTTTAATATGAATGAATCCTACACATAAATCAAGAAAGCAGGATATACAACTGCCTTAAATTCGTAGGATTTTGAATTCCTTTGTGTCGGGTTGAAGATGGGAAGAGTCATCATCAATATCCTTCTCCAAATCAAGCCCTTTGGATCTCCTAAGTGTTTTGCCTCCTTCTTTTCTCACAATAGCTTTCTATATAGGTTTTTAAGTGTAAAGTGGTTGTGGTCTAAACTTAACCTCTTATTTAAACCTCTTAATCCATAAATTAGGTTAACTCCTCTATAAAAAATGACCCATATGCCCTCGAGTGGGTCCTGACTAATCTAAAAAGCTCTCGATAATCAATCTCTTCCCTCGAGTACTTGATTTTGTATATTTTAACCACTCCTGGATCAATCTTGTACTCAAAATCACCTTCTGAGTAATTAAACATAAATATCCTATCTCAACAAATCACCTTTTGAGTAACTAAACATAAATATCCTATCTCAACCCAAGAATATCCTACCCATATGCCCCGGTTGAGATACCGTCAATCCCCGCTATTTCTATTCACTGCGATATATTAATAATTGACCGAATTTAATTTACTTAATCACACTTAGTAAATTTTATTTCCACGTACATATTAATTTTATTCTCACTAATTAATATTTATTAAATATGCAATATTATTATGAGCACACGTGTAATTAAAATGTTAAAATTAATTATTCAAAAATTCGGGGTGTTACATACTTCCCCCTTGTAAAGGAATTTCATCCCCGAAATTCGAATATATCTTTGGTAAAAATCTCTGGATACTGCTCTTGCATATCATCCTCTCGCTTCTACATCGACTCTCTACATTATGGTGTCCTCACTAAACTCGAACTAGTGGCACAACCTTTGACCTCAACTTATGCTCACTACGATCAAGAATAACAATCGATCTCTCCTCATATGATATGTCTAGCTGCAAACTAATCTCCTTGTGTGGGATGTGCCAAAAATTCCCATTAATTCTCTGATATCTCTTCAGCGATGACACATGGAATATATCGTGAATCCTCTGTAGATGCTCCAATAACCCCAACCTATAAGCAACTGACCCTACTCTTTCAATGAATGAAAAAGGCCCTGCATACCTTGGTGCTTGCTTCCCCTTATTCCCGAACCTCAGGATTCCCTTCATAAGAGACACGTATACCAAGACCTAGTCCTCAATTTCTAGATCTATGTGTCTCCTATCGGCATCAGCGTAACTCTTCTACCTATGCTGAGCTATTCGTATGTGTCCCCGAATGAGCGCAATATTAACAATGGTGTCCTCACTAATACCAACAGCTTGTTGTCACCCACCTCTAACCAATAAGTGGGAGAATGACAAGGCCATCCATAAAGTGCCTCAAACGGTGCCATTTCGATGGTGAACTGGCAGGAATTTTTATAAGAGAACTCCACCAGTGGAAGGTACTTATCCCAACCAACACTAAATCGAGTATGCGCATCCTGATCATGTACTCTAACATTTGATTAACTCGCTCGGTTTATCCATCTACTTTCGGATGATACGCCATATTCAACCATAAATTAGTGCCCATCGACTTCTGAAAGCTCTGCTAAAAGTGGGACAAAAAAATCTTGTCCCTATCGGACATGATATTAAATGGTACCCCATGTAACCTCACTATCTCGACAATAAACAGTTGGGCATACCGTCTCTTCTCAAAATCTGTACGAACTGGCAGGAAGTGGGCCACCTTGATCAGGTGATCCATGATAACTCAGGTGGAATCGTGACCCCTTTGTGATGTCGGTAACCCAGTGATGAAATCCATCGAGATGCTCTCTCATTTCCAGTCCGTAACCTTTAACAGTTTCAACATCCTTATCAATCTCTTGTGGTCTATATTTACTAACAGGCATGTAGTGAACTTCGAGACAAACTATGCTATATCCTGCTTTATCCCCTACCATCAGTACTCTATATGCATATCCTGCTTTATCCCCTACCATCAGTACTCTATATGCATATCCTAGTACATCTTATCCCTACTGGGATATACCACAAACCTTAACCCATGAAACTCAGTCATCACTGCATGTCTCAAATCCTCATCTTTAGGAGCAATGAGTTTCCCATTAAAGTATAAGCCTCTCTCATAACTGATCGAGTAAGACTCCGCCCCATCCGCCAATAATTGACTCACCCTATCCTGACAGAAATGATCCCCAGCCTATTCTTTCACCACCTGCATAACGATCTCTGTAGTGATAGCCAATACTTCCATACATACTCTAGATACCTCATCATTATGTCGAAGCTCATCCCACTACGCCTTCCAAACCTTCGCTATCTCCCCTGTAGGCCGTCAGCTCAATGCGTCTACCACCACATTAGCCTTCCCAGGATGATACTGAATATTAAACTAGTAATCCTTCACTAACTCTCACCATCTCCATTTGAGCATATTAAGATCCTTCTGCGTGAACAGATACTTTAACGACTTATGGTTCGTGAATAAACTGAACTGCTCACCCGAAGGGTAGTGCCTCTAAATCCTCAAGGCAAACACAACCGCTGATAACTGTAGGCCATGTATGGGGTAATTCCTCTTACGGGTCTTAATATTGCGAGAAGCATATGCTATAGCCCAATCCTCTTGCTGAAGCACGCCCCCAAGTCCCTGTAAGGACGCATCGTTGAAAACACTATACTTTACTACTCCCCTAGGCAGTGCAAGTACGGGTGTTGAAGTCAATTTTTCATTTATCTTATCAAAGTCTAGCTGGCAGTTATCATCCCAGGCAAATAGTACCCCCTTGCGAGCCAGATTTGTCAGTGGACCCACAATCTTCGTAAAACCCTTTATAAAGTGGTGATAATACCCGGCCAATCCTAAAAATATCTGAACCTCTGTTAGTGTCATGGGTTGTCCCCACTCCCTTACCGTTGATACCTTACTGGGATCCACAAAAATCCCTCTGTCCGATTCAATGTGCCCCCAAAACTTCACCTCATGTAGCTAGAATCTGCGCTTCTTGAACTTGACATAAAGCTGATGGTCCTTTAGTCTTTACATAATTATACGTAGATGCTCTACATGCTCACCCTCAGTGCAAGAATAGACCATTATATCGTCTATGAAAATGATCACAAACTAGTACTAAAAATCCCTGAACAACCTATTCATGAGGTCCGTGAATACTATTGGTGCATTAGTCAGTCCAAATGGCATCACCCTGAACTCATAAGATCCAAACAGCGTCGGGAATACAGTCTTAGGAACGTCCTCCTCCCTAATGAGCAAATAATGATACCCTAATCTTAGGTCTATGTTTGAAAAGTATGATACTCCTCTCAACTGGTCGAATAAGTCATCAATTCGAGGCAATGGATACTTATTCCGTATCGTGACCAAGTTCAACTCCCTAGAGTCTACACGTAGACGAAGCAACCCATCTCTCTTATTCACAAACAATACCGATGCACCCCATGGTGATGTACTTCGCCTGATAAATCCCTATCCCAAGACTTGTTAAATTGTGATCCCTCAACTCTCACATATCTAGCAGGGACATACGATATGGTGCGCGTGCAAGGCCTAGTCCTAGGCGCTAAGTCAATAACAAACTCTATCTCTTGACTGGGTGGAAACCCTGGTATCTCTAAAATAGCGGCGAACTCCCTCACTATTAGGCTCGAATATAAGGAAATAACCACCTCCTGTGAGGTCTCCTCCTCAATATAATAAATATGCGTGGCCAACCCTCCCTCGGGAAGAGGCATCACTATAAAGAACATCTCTTATCCTAGGATAGAGAACACAATGGTCCTATTGAAGTAATCCACCATTTCCCGGTACCCTGCTAACCAATCCATGCCCAAAATGACATCGTACCCCAACATATCCAAAACAAGCAAGTCATCTAATAAACATAATCTCTTGACATCTATATATACTCCCCTATAAATAGAGTGTATAAGGGCTCCACTGCCCAATGGTGAGTCTACACACATAATGGTATTATCGGTTTTCTTTTGTCGGTTAGCCGTGCGTGCAAATCTGGTAGTTATGAACGAGTGGGAGCCTCCTATATCAAACAACACCCTACTCATATGCCCATGAATAGAAAACATACCCTCAACTGCTGGCGGAGCCTGTTGCGTCTATGGTATGACTACATCCCAGATGTTGTAGAAATGTCCGTACTATAGCTGCCTCTGTGTCTATAGGGCTGGTAGCGCTGGTGCTGTAGGTGGGAATTGTTCCTGCTGCCCCTAATGGGCACCCGTTGTGGTTCGCGACCTGGTTGTAGTCAGTCCTTCCTCTGATGGACTAACTCTCCTCAAGTGAAACAACGAACATGGAGATCTCCTTACCTCTAGCACTGATGGCCCTATCGGGGCTGTACTGATCTCTAAACCTGCTGGCCCGGCCCTATTAGCTGCCCCCGTTATTCCCTTGACCCTGACAGTCCTAGGGAATATGCTTCTTCTGATGCTGATGCTAAGGGCCTTGCTGCCCCTACCTAAATCCACTACTATCTATTCGATAACCTTCTGAATAAAATCTCTTAGTCGGATCCCCTTATCGGGGATCCCGGTCATGTTGTCTACCCGTGTGTTGCTGCGGTGCCTCACTAGCACCATTCCCATTTGCTTTTCTTGCTTAGCTAGTATCTCCTGCTATTTTGCTTCATTTATGATAAAAGCAATGGTCCAGGAAATAGAGTAATGCAGCATTAATAAACTTAGAGTAGGTGGTCAACGCTGGGTTATCGAGAAAATTATGCTTAATCCTCCAAGTGAGTCCATCCAAGAGTTTCAACACCTTCTTCTCCTCCATGTTCACCTCATTGGGCACAAAGTTAGCCAGATAGGTAAACTTCTCCTCGCATTCAACCACCTACCTATCTCCCTGAGTGACATCTAATTTTTTTTTCTCATCTCTATTTGGATTGCGGACGAAAAATACTTGCGGTCAAATCGCACCCAGAACTCTGCTATAGTCATAACATACCTCTCCTATATAATGGTAATCGACTGCCACCATTTCAGTGTTGCACCTATTAGCTTGAAAGTTGCCAATATCTGTCTCTGGGTCTCACTGGACTCCACAAGGTGAAGATGGGGCATGATATCTCTATTCTACTGGCTGGCAACTACCACGTCTAAACTACATTGGAACTCTGGTGGATGCCCTTTCTGGAAGGCCTTCCTCACTCTCTCCCATGCTGATGGCCCTGAGTGGGCCTGGACGACATGTACGACTGGCTGTTGTGGTCGGGTCTACCAAAAATGATGTGTCATGGCATTCATGGAGGCATTAACCACTTGGGCATCAATAATGTCCAGCTCTACAGCCATCACCATCGCCGTCCTCTATGGCCTCTGTGGCTCTTGCTGAGCCTCTCCCTCATTGGCCTTCCTGGAAGCCCTAGCTGGTCATCCTCTCTTAGGTGGCACCTGAAATCGGATTAAAATTTGTATAATTTCACAATCAAATATAAAATAATAGCAGAAGAATGTAAGCATGACACATATCCTAAAAGACTCTAGAACCTGATGATTTGATACCATCAGTGATACCCCACCTATTAAAATAATGGGTGACCAACCCTTAACCAAAATAAAACGGTAGTCTCATATGACTCATTCTTAGCATCATTGTCGAAACATGATTAATTACTAACCACCTAATTAATTTAACAAGCAATATCAATTTTTATCTCCCATTAACATACAACAATGTTAACCCATCCACAATAATTTCACACATAGTAACTAATATAAATGAAATCACTATATTAAGTCTGAAGTTGAGATAAATAACTAAAGTCCCCTAAGTAAACCATTAGGTAAAAATCAAATACATCCAATCCAACTGATTAAAATAATCTGAAATACATAACTCTGAATAAAACGGGCAACACGCCCAACCAATACTAGAATAGAGAACTTAATCTAGATAGAAATAAATAAAGCGGCTACTCTGAATCATCTAAGCCTCCACATCAGTTGTAGCTACGTGTCCCTAAAAAGAATAATCATCCCTGACATCCCTATGGCTGGATACCTAAAAGTTTTGAAAACAGATTTGATACGGGTCAGTGCCCAAAACCTTTAAAAATATTTTTCAAGTGCATAAGATGCGTAAATGAAAATATTAAGAACTTTAATATTAATAAATCGGTATCGCACTCTCTTGAGTCAACCCTTACCCCTCATCTAAAGTGCGCACCCAACGTATGCATTTCAAGCCGCCTAGTTACGTTACACCAACTAACTAGCCTTCCCACTAATATCAATACTATACTATTCTGACCCAAGTATAATATCTACCGTTCATTAATTAGCTTTCATAATTTCTTAATTAATATTTCATTAAATTATCACAATTTAAGATACAACTTTACTCAATTTATTTATTTCCATAATCACATTCATAATTTATTACTTTATTTCCAAAAGCTTTCACTAGTTATTTAAACAGTATTAACTTAATATTTTAACCCGTATATTTTTCTACAATATACGTAATAATATAACAAAGAAAACACATATGTCGCATATAGCCGCCATCCCTCAGACTAATAACTCACTGAATGCGGGTCTCTGCAATTCTATCATTATCCAGGACATGCTCACATGATCCTGGTTACCGAAGGTCAGACTCTCACATTGACTCGATAAAATCGCAAATGTATTAGAGGCGGTCATAGTCCTTTGATACTGAGTCATAACCATGCCCATAACTACCTCACTGTGAATATAAATCACATAAACATAAACACGGCGCTATGACTTGGGGTCGATACCTAGCCTGCTATGATTCACTAGGAAAGATCACCCTCATCATGTAACCTCCACTAATAGCACTAGAGGGGTATATTCCACATAATATCATACACATAAATATCATAATTCACACACACACACACACACACACACACACACACACACATATATATATATATATATATATATATATCAACTGACTAATCTATGCTTATTCCCCGAAGCCCTAGTCTAATAACTCGAGTCTAATCCTGACTCTTATTTAATTAAATTCTTCTCTTAAATAAATAATTTAACATATTTTCTCATCTATGAGTTTTCGCGGACATTCCCAATCAAGCCTAAATTTGTAATCGGAAGTCACTCTATCATGCTCTGTATTTTACGTTCAAGTATTTTATCTCATAAATGCCCTACGTACATATAAATCGGGCTAATTCCCATCTACCGAATTACCCTTATTGATCACATCTTCAGAAGTATTAAAAATTATTCACTTGACCTCACTCAATTTTCCAATTTCCAAATCTACCATTTATTCACAATACAGACCAAGATGTCCACACAGCAAGTCTGAATCGATTCAATCATGGGCAAGAGCCTAGATCTGGCACCAAAGTGCCGGGGTTTTAACAAAAACATGTCTCTAAATCATAATCCAACCAAACTCAATTTCTTTACTATACATCTTAATGATCCTCAACATGAACCTAATCATTTTATGTCCTTAGATTCATCAATTTAACAAAATTCAATCACGAATTTAATCAAATCATCACTTTCATACATATATATTAATTTTACGTCATACATTTAATCAAATCAAATCATGTTTATGACGTAAAATGTGTTAAATTTTCCAAAATTTAATATATATATATATATATATATATATATATATATATATATGTATTAATTTAATCAAATCATCCTTAGATTATTAATATATTAATTGGAAAATTTTCTTAATGAAACGTCATACATTAATCATCTCAAATATAAATTTTGCTCCACAATAATTTAGATTACCTAAGACATGCATCCTATATTCATCAATTCATTCATTACGATTTGTCCCCCAAAATCCATTTTTCATGTAGTAATCCCCAACCCAAAATTCAGTTAATTACTACCAATTTTTATATGAATGAATACTACACATAAATCAAGAAATCAAGATATACACTTGCCTTAAATTCGTAGGATTCTGAATTCCTTTATGTCGGGTTGAAGATGGGAAGAGTCCTCCTAAATTTCATTCTCCTAAGTGTTTTGCTTCTTTCTTTTCTCACAATAACTTTCTATGTACGTTTTTATGTGTAAAGTGGATGCCTCCTAAACCTGATCTCTTATTTAAACCTCTTAATCCTAAAATTAGGTTAACCCCTCTACGTAAAATAATCCATATTCCCCGAGTGGGTCTCGGTTAGTCTAAAAAGCTCCTGATAATCAATCTCCCCCCGCGTACTTGATATTCACTATTTTGACCACTCCTGGATCAACCGTGCACTTGAAATCACCATCCAAGTCACTAAACATAAATATCCTATCTCAACCCCAAAATAGCCTACCCGTATGCCTCGGTTGAGATACCGCCAATCCCCGTCGTTACTATTCACTAGGACCTACTAACAATTGACCAAATTTAATATACTTAATCATACTTAGTAAATTTTATTTTCACATAAATATTTATTTTATTCTCACTAATTAATATTTATTAAATATGCAATATTATTACGAGCACACGTGTAATTAAAAAGATAAATTAAATATTCAAAAATACGGGGTGTTACATAACCTACTAAGCCCGGTGAAAAATTTTAAAAACTTTTTAACCTCCTTTATTAAAACATTCTATCATAGTTATAAACATTCACCCTAATGAAATAATAACGAGTACTAATGTCATAAATAAATAAAGTAACCGAATAACTCTCGATAAATCTCCAAGTACAATCATCCAATAGAAAAATGGCATAAAACAACTAAGTCTGAAAATGAAAGTTGTCCGACTATGGGCGATATGCCTGAAATAAAAACTGAAATACACATCCTAACTATATATAATAGATAGAGGCGTCTAATCAAATCTTGTAGGCATATGCATATGCTGCAACATCGTCTGACTGGGAGGAAGAGCTAACCCTGGCCTCCCTGTGGCTAAGCACCTAAAAGGTTTTAAAATTTAGTTTGGTGCGTGGTCAGCGTCCAAAAACAACTTTAAAAATATTTGAAAGCATTTAAAATGTTATAATGAATATGCAACAGAATTATTCATGTTCATCTAGTGTCGAACTCATATGAGATTATCCTCGCTCCTCATCTATAGTGCGCACCTAACACATGTATTTTAATTTCCTAGTTATGCTACCCTACCTAACTAGTCTAGTCACTTAACATAGCTCAATACGCTAATCCTATAGCCCAAATGTGATAGGCGTATTACACATTACTTTGGTTATCACTTAGCTACTACATAAACTATATCATTGTAAATCTCAATTATACTCGTACTGTTACATAATTAACTTAACTGTACACTAGTTATAATTTAATGTTCACACATTCGTTTGAGCACATATACATATAAGACTCTTTTATACGTATACATCCCCGAGTTCTCCTCCCGAATTCATTCCCTATTATTCTATCAGGCTCTAGATACGTCACGTACCACTCATGGGCCACCGGGTTGGAATCTCACCACCGATCCCAAATTGAATACACAATACCATGGAGGCGGTCATATACATACATCCTTGGGTCATAACCATGCCACATTACACCACCGGACTCTAAACTCACATACAATGGTCATGCAGCAGTCCTATGACTTGGAAAAATGACCCAACGCCTACAAGTCACGCCAAGGTGGACGACCCGCTACGTGCAACCCCCAACGACAACATAACTAGAGTAGGTATGTTCACATATATATCGCTCACTCACACACACGCACACACACACACACACACATCTCTCTCTCTCTCTCTCTCTCTCTCTCTCTCTATATATATATATATATATATATATATATATATATATAATCGTCTATCGTATATAATGTCCCTCGTAGAACTATCCCATAAATCTAGAGTCTACCCCAACTCCCGAATTTTTGTCAAGTATTCACTTACTTAATATCAATTCTCCAACGTCACATTTCTCGCCAACATGTTATCCTACCGAAGCACTTAGCCTAATTCTTCCTAAAATCTTAACCCGATTTCACAATTATTACTCGAGTACTTTATACCCCAGTTCAGCTGTAATCTCTTTCCCAAAATTTATTCCCATCTAACCCAAGGTACTTTCTCATCTCCCCTGCATATTTCCAGAGGTTATAATCCATCTCTCAGACTGCATAAACCATTACAAACACCGAATGGTCCACAAAAAATAATAAAAGGCAAGGGAGGACAGCACAACAAACCGAACCGATTCATTAGTTGATCGAGCTGGTTTGATGAGCGAACCAATTCCCTCCCTCTAGCAAATCGATTCGGTTCTGCTGGGCTGCCAATCGAATTTTTGATGGGATTCACCTATTTCTCTTCAACCTTAGGAGTTCTAATCTTCACCCAATCCCCTAATATGAGTACTACATCAATCCTAAACATAAATTTACATATGAATCAACCCGAAAGACATCTAAATCATAGGATAATCAATTTATATCAAGAGTTGTGCATAGTTTTAAACCTCAAATCAAGATTTCATCTTTTATTGCTTAGATCATCAAAGATTGCATCTTTATCATTCCATTCACATCAATTCTAAAATATAATCATATTAAAAGTTCACTTCGATGATCTCATTAGTCAATACCCCATTTTTTACATGTTTCTCCCACCCAAAATTTACGTCTTCCTACACCAAATTTCTATATAAATTATTAAAAATTGCACTAAGATTATAGCAAGTTAAATACTTGCCTTGTGATTGAAGAAATTATAAGATTCTTTCCTTGATTTCTTCTTTTAACAACGTTCTTGAGCTCGGAATATGTCGATCTCCCACCCGGACGACTTTCTCTTCAATTTTCTTCAATTTCTCCTTCTCTTTTCTCTCCCCTCTCAAAGCTCTAGCCTTTCGAATGGTTAGGTGGATGCCCACTCCATCCACCTCCCTTATTTATAACCCTAAACACTTAAAATCTCGAAATTAATTCATTCCTATTTGTATAATGACCAAAATACCCTTTTACAGGTCCCATTTAGCCTAAAAGTCTCCGAAACCAAATTATCACCACCGTGTACCCATTTCTGACTATCTCAACCCATTTAGAATCATTGGCGCACTCAAAATTATCATCTGACTTATCTAAGATTAATTTCTATCTCATTACCAAAACGATCCTATTCGCATGTCCCGAATGAGATATCATTAAACCCGTCGATTTAACTCACTTACGAAGTAAAATAATTTAACATGTTTTCATTTACTTATCACACAAGTAAATATAATTACACATAAATATTAATTCTTTTATTAGCCAATTAATATTTATTTTTGTCACTTTATTTATCAATTTAATTAAATTACGTGCCCACGTGTAATTTAAAATGTTCTAAATACGGGGTGTTATAAACTTTCCCCTTACCCATGGAATTTTATCCCCTAAATTTGGACATACCTAGCATAAAGATCTCCAGATACTTTTTTCGCATGTCATCCTCATGCTCCCACGTAGACCCATTAGCATTATGATTCCCCCCTAAACCAGAAGTAATGGTGCCACCTTCGACCGAAGGTAATGCTTGCTACGATCCAGGATAATAACTGGTCTCTCCTCATACATAATGTCTAAAAGTTACTTAATCTCCTCCAGTGGGATATGCTAGTAAGCCATGTCACTCCTTTGGTATTTCTTCAGTTACGACATATGAAACGCGCTGTGAATCCTCTTCAAATGCTCTGGCAGGGCGAGCCTTTACATAATTGGGCCTATACTCTCAATAATAGGGAAAGGCCCCACATATCTCAGCGCTAACTTTTTCTTCTTCTAAAATCGCATAGCCCCCTTCATGGGAGACACCCGTAATAACACCTGGTTACCCATCTCAAGCTTCAATTGTTTCTGATCCGCATCTGCGTAACTCTTCTGCTTATCCTCAGCTATTCGTATACCACCTCGAATTAACTTGATCTTTTCAGAAGTGTCCTGGATCATCTTCGGTCCAAGAATCTTGTTGTTCCCCACCTCCAACCAACAATTGGGTAAATGACAAGGTCGACCATATAATGACTTATTGTAGGCGAACTCTACCAGTGGAGGGTACTACTCCCATCCTCCCCTAAATTCTACTATGCACATCCTCAGTGTATCCTCCAGCATCTGATTAACTCTCTTAGTTTTCTCATTTTTCTGTGGGTGGTAAGTCGTGCTCAGTTGCAACTTAGTCCCCATAGCCTCCTAAAAACTCTGCCAAAAATAGGATACGAAGATCTTATCTTGGTCGGATACAATATTAACTGGCACCCCATGAAACCTCACTATCTTGGCTATGAAAACCTGGGTATACTGCCTGTCGCACAATCTGTTTGAACTGGAAAGAAGTAGTCCACCTTGGTAAGGCAATCCACAATGACCCATATGCAATCGCAACCCCTATGCGAAGTCGGTAGCTCTGTGATAAAGCCCATTGAAATTATCTTTCATTTCCAACATGGAATCTCCAATTATTGTAAAATCCCAGCTGGTCTCTGATGGTATACCTTCATTAACTGACAAGTGGTTCACTTTGAGATAAACTCATTAATAACTCGCTTCATCCCAACCCACCAATACTGTCTCCTCATATCTTGCTACATCTTAGCCCCTCTGAGATGTACTAAAAACTACGATCCATGAGACTTGATCATCACTACATATCATAGGTACCCATCCTCTGTGACTATCAATCTCCTTTGAAGCATAAGCCTCCCTCTGAACAAATTGAGTAAGACACTTCTCCCTTTGTTAGTAACTAGTGCACCTTATCCTGATAAAAAGGATCCCCTGCCAATGCCTTCATAACCCTCATGATGATCTTGGGTGTGATAGTCAAGACTGCCATACATGCCCTGGATATTGCATTGTCCTGCCGAAGCTCACTCCACTTTGCTTTCTAGACCGCTGCTAACTCCCCTATAGGCCTTCGGCTCAACGCGTCTATCACCCCATTTACCTTCCTCGAGTGGTACCGAATGTCGAATTGATAGTCTTTCATGAACTCGAGCCACCTATGCTACCTCATGTTAATATCTTTCTGTGTGAACAGATATTGGAGCGACTTATGATCCGTGAATAGACTGAATTTCTCCCCCAGGAGGTAGTGCCTCTATATCCTCAAGGTAATAACTACCACTGCAAGATCCAGATTGTGCGTGGGGTATTTCCTCTCGTGGGGCTTAAGCTTACGAGAAGCATAAGTTATATCCCGATCCTCTTACTCTAATACACCCTTAAGTACTTGTAAGGATGCATCTCTAAAAATAAAGTACTCCTCCCCTAGGGAGTGCGAGCACTATTGCCAAAGTTAATTTGTCCTTTATCTCATCAAAATAAAGCTAACTGCTAGTGATAATTCCAAACGAATGATACCCCCTTGTGAGTCAGATTCATCGATAGGCCCTTAAGTTTTGAAACCCCCTTTATGAAGCATATTAGTAACCAGCCAAACCCCAAAATCTACAAATCTCTGTAGGTGTCATGGGCTGACCCCACTCCCTCATCACTGTTACCTTACTTGGGTCCAAAAAATACCCCTGTCTAACATAATATGATCTAAGAACTGCACCTCCCATAACCAGAACCCATATTTCTCAAACTTAGCGTATAAGTGATGGTCCCATAAAGTTTGTAGGACCATACTCAAGTGATCCACGTGCTCTCCCTCAGTTTGAGAATAAACCAAAATGTCATCTATGAAAATAATAATGAACTAGTCTAAGAAATATTTGAACACCTTGTTCATAATATCCAAGAATACATATGATGCATTGGTTAGCCTAAATGTCATAATCCTGAACTCATATGACCCATACCTCATCAGGAATGCAGTCTTAGGGACATCTTGCTCCCTGATACACAGCTAATGGTAGACCAACCTCAAATCAATATTTGAGAAGTATGTTGCTCCTATCAATTGGTCAAATAGGTTATTGATAAGAGGCAGGGTATATTTGTTTTGAATTGTGGCCTTGTTCAACTCTCTATAGTCAACACATAATCTCATAGATCCATCCTGCTTCTTTACAAATAATACGGGAGCACCCCACGGATATGTTCTTCCATGGATAAATCCCTTCCCCAAAAGCTGTTGAATCCAGTCCCTCAACTCTTGAATCTCCACTAGAGACATGCTATAGGGCGTACGTGTTATTGGTCTAGTACCCCATGCTAAATCAATGACAAACTCTAACTTTCGGCTCGATGGTAAAATCGGTATCTCCTGAAAAGCATGCGCGAACTCCCTCACCACTAGGATCGAGTCTAATGATATAACAAAACCCCGTGAGGTCTCCTCCTCAATATAAAAAAGGTGCATGCCCGACCCTCCACCGAGAAGAGGCATCACCATAAAAAATATCTCCCAACCTGTAATGGCGAACACGATGGTCCTACTAAAATAGTCCACCATTGCTTTATAACTTGCCAACCAGTCTATGTTGAGAATGAGACCATACCTAATCATATCCAATATGAGTAAATTAGTGGCCAAACATACTCTCCCTATATATATACCCACTCCTTTACAAATTGAATGGATAAGGGCCCCACTACCAATGGCGAATCCACACACAAAATAATACTATCGGTTGTATCTAATAAACCGATCGCTCACGTAAATTAAGTAATTTTAAATTAACGGGAGGCCCTGAATCAAATAAAACCAGACCCATATATGCTTATGGACAGGAAACATACCCTCTACAACTAGCGGCATTGGCGGCGCCTGGGGAATCATAACATTATGTATGTTGTAGATACGCCCATACTGTAATTGTACCTACTGATATGGGATAGATGGAGCTGGTGGTACTGTAGGCAATAATGGAACCTATGGTCCCTACTGGGCACCTTACTGTTGTCCTCTGGCCTGCTGCGGATAAGCTCGCCGTATGTGGCCCTGTTATCCATATATAAAACACATGCCCATGAAACCCCCTGTCTCTAGCCCTGCTAGCCTAGTCTCTCGCCCTAGTGCCCTCGGCCCTGATGGCCACTCCCATTATTCCCTTGGCCCTGCTAGCTCTGAGGAACACACTGTTGTCCCTTTCTGAAACCTTCATCACCTGGTCTGAATCCCCCTGATTTGAGCGTCTTAGTCAGATCATTCTGATGGGTATTCCACTCATGTTTTCTACTATGCCGCTACTATGGTGAACCACTAGAACTGTTACCTCCAGTATTGCCTTGCTGGATAAACTCCCTAACTCTCTTTGCTCCCTTCAGATGGAAACAACGATCCTCGTAGTGTAGAAGTGCGGCATTGACGACATCAATATAAGTCTTCAATGTCAGATTACCCAACAGATGTTGATGGATCATCCATGTGAGTCCGTCAGTAAACTTTAGCATCTTTTTCTCCTTCGTTTTCACCTCGTCTGGCACAAAGTTCATCGGACGGGTGAATTTCTCCTCATATTTAGCCACTGTCCAACCCTCTTGTGATAAGTCTAGAATTTTCCTCCTCATCTTTGTCTTAATAGTGGATGGAAAGAACTTACGATCGAACCTCACCTAAAACTCCCCGATAGTCATGGTATCTCTCTCCTCAGATGTGGTGACTGAGTCTAAAAACTATAACGTTGCTCCCACAAGCTTTAAAGTTGCCAAAATCTTCTTTTGTGTGTGATTACACTCAAATATATGTAGATTCCTATGGATGTCTTTCTTATATTGGATGGCAGCACAACATTCGCACTTACCTGAAACTCTGATAGGTGGCCTTTCTGAAAGACCTCTCTAACTCTTTCCCACACCGATAGAACTGGGTACGACTGGACAACTGAAGCCACTAGCTGTTGTGGCCGTGCCTGGGGAAACTGTTTCTCCATGGCAAACATTATGGCATTAACTGCCTATACAACTATTGTGGCAACCTCATTGCTATCACCGTCCCCTATGCCACCTGTAACTCCAGTTAAGCCTCTTTTTCAGTGGCCCTCCTAGCATTCCTAGCCAGTCGTTCTGCCCTATTTGGCATTTGAAACCAAACCAAATTTATATGAGATCATAAGTAAAATATATCAAAATCTTGGAAGAACGTACATGCGTAAATAATAATGCAACAATCCTAATCACAGGGCTCTATATCAGGACGCTACGCAGGAAATGTAATGAAGTCGCACAGATCCTAAGGACACTAGAACCTGATTCTCTGATACCATCTATGACACCCCGCCTATTCTAATAATGCGTGACCAATCCTCAACTAAAATAAAATAGAAATATCAGTCAGATTCATTCTTAGCATCATTGTCGAAAACCAAATTAATTACTAATAACCTATTAAGCCCGATGTCAAATTTTAAAAACTTATTAACCTGTTTATTAAAACATTAAATCATAGTTATAAAACATTCACCACAATGAAATAATAACGAATATTGATGGCATAAATAAATAAATTAACTGAATAACTCTCTATAAATCTCCAAGTACAATCATCCAACAGACAAATGGAATAAAATGGCGATATTCCCTAAATAAAAATTGAAATAAACATACTAACTAGATAGAATAGATAGAGGCATCTAAGAAAATCCTCCAGGCATCAATAGCTGCTGCAGCATCGTCTGATTGGGAGGAAGAGATAATTCTGGTGTCCCTGTGGCTAAGTACCTAAACGGTTTTGAAAAATATTTTGATACGGGTCAATGCCCAAAGCCATTATAAAAATATTTGCAAGTATTTAAAATGCAATAATGAATATGCAACAGAATTATTCATATTCATCAAGTGTCGCACTCACATATGATTATTCTATCCTCTTATCTATAGTGCGCACCTAAAGTATGTATTATAATTTCCTAGTTATGCTACTTCGCCAAATTAGTCTAGTCACTTAACATAGCCTAATATGCTAAATATCTACCCCAAATGTGCTACACGTATTATACCTCAATTTGTTTATCACTTAGCTATCACATAATCTATATCATCATAATTCTCAATTGTACTACTACCGCTATATAATCAACGTAACAGTACACTAGTTATAATTTAATGTTCACATATTTGTTTGAGCACACATATACATATAAAACGTTTTTATACATTTACACATAGCATCCCCGAGCTGTCCTCCCGAATGCATTCCTAATTATGATATCGAGTTCCAGGTGCATCACGTACTACTCCTGGGCCATTGGATCGGAATCTCACCGCCGGTCCTAAATCGAATACACATAAATTGGAGGCGGTCGTAGACATACATTCGTGGGTCATAACTATACCACATTACCCCACTCGACTCTAAATTCACATACAGTGGTCATGTAACAGTCCTATGACCTGGGGAAATGACCTAAGACCTTCTTGTCACGCTAGGGTGGACCGCCCACTATGCGCAACCTCCAACGATAACATAACTAGAGTAGGTATGTTCAGATATATATTAGTCACCCTTATATATATATATATATATATATATATATATATATATATATATATAAATGACTGTTGTATATAATGTCCCTCGTAGCACTAGCCACAAATCCAAAGTCTACCTCGACTCCCAAATTTTTGTCAAGTATTCACTTACTTATTAACAATTCTCTAATGTCACGTTTTTGGCCAATATGCTATCCTACCTAATAACCAAGACTAATTCTTCCCGAGATCGTAACCCGATTTCATAACTATTACCCAAGTACTTTTCAACCTAGTACACCCGTATGCTCTTACCCAAAATTTATACCCATCTAACCTAAGGTACTTTTTAATCTCCCTTGTATATTTTTAGAAGTTATAATCCATATCTCGGGCTCAAAAAACCATGACAAACACCAAACGCCCATGAGAAAAAAAATAAAAAATAAGGGAGTACAACAAAATAAACCAAATCGATTTGATGGCTGATCGAACAGGCCCGATGAGCGAACCGATTCGCTCACCCAGTGAATCGGTTCAGTTCTGCTGGGCTTCCAACTATAATCTTTGACGTGATTCACCTATTTCCCTTCGACCTTAGGAGTTCTAATCTTCACCCAAATCCTTAATATGGTTATTGCATCAATCCCAAACATAAATTTACAGATTTTTACATATGAATCAACCCGAAAGACAT
This sequence comes from Sambucus nigra, assembly GCA_949130495.1. Lineage (NCBI taxonomy): Eukaryota > Viridiplantae > Streptophyta > Magnoliopsida > Dipsacales > Adoxaceae > Sambucus > Sambucus nigra. The sequence goes on from OX422211.1 coordinate 444,377,901, forward strand.
CTAACTCATATGATTATAAATCTATACCAAGAATTCATCTTTTATTGATTAGATCTTTAAATATTACATCTTTATATATCCATTCACATCAGATATAAGATATAATTAAAATAAAATTTCTCTTCGATGATCTCATTAGTCAAACCCCCATTTTTTTACATGTTTCTTCCACCCAAAATTTGTGTCTTTCTACACCAAATTTCTATGTGATATGGAAAACTACACTAGGATTATAGAAATTTAAATACATGACTTCTGATTGAAGAAATTATGAGATTATCTCATTGAGTTCTTCTTTTAGCAATGTTCTTGAGCCCGGAATAATTCGATCTCCCACTCGGATCACTTTCGCTTTAATTTTCTTCAATTTCTCCTTCTCTTTTCTCTCCTCTCTCAAAACTCTAGCCTTTAGAATGGTAGGTTGTCTCCCCACTCCATTCACCTTCCCTAATTATAACCCTAAACACTTCAAATCCTGAAATTTAGTTATCCCCTATGTGTAAAATGACCCGAATACTCTTTTACGTGTCCCATTTAGCTTAAAAAGTTCCTGAAACCCAATTGTAACCCTGACTACCTATTTATGACTATCTCGACCCATTTCAGACCATTGGTACACTCGAAATTACCATCCGAGTTATGCAACATTAATTTCCATCTCATTCTCAACACAACCCTATACGCGTTTCCCGAATGAGATACCGTTAAACCTGTCGATTTTACTCCCTTACGACATAATATAATTTAACATGTTTTCATTTACTTACCACTCAAGTAAATATAATTACACATAAATACTAATTCTTTTATTCGTTAATTAATATTTATTTAAGTCGCTTTATTTCTCAATTTAATTGAATTACGTGTACAGGTGTTGTTTAAAATGCTCAAAATATGGGGTATTACACTTACTTTAAGATTTATGATGCGTATCTCAAGATTATGAAGGTAAATGATAATCTTAGTTTTGATCTTATGAAATGTGAGGAGGAGATTTTTTCCATGAAGGAAGGCGAGGAACTTGTGAGATAATTTAAGGCTTGATAAGATACTCTTGTTGAGATTTTGCATGAAAAGGCCACCAACCTAAAGAAGGTGCTTCTTCAGTCTTCTCGAACTCAAAGGTTACTAGAGGAGGAGAATGCTAGTCTAAAGAAGGATCTTGATGAGTATAAGAAGGTGAAGATTGACCTTAAAGAGAGATTTAATATGTTAGGTAAGATGTTCCTAGCACCATCCCTATCATGAAGGATAAGACTGGACTTGTTAATAACCATTTAAAAGGGTCAAATCCCAAAGTCGAGACTATCTTTATCAAAAGGGCAAAAAATACTCCTACGTGGACCCCACTTAAGAACACTCCTATTCTTTAGAAGGTGAAAATCCCAAACCCTTATGGTTTCACCTATTGTCATAGGAAGGGTCACCATAGAGATTTTTTTATTTGATTTTAGGAAATTGTGTAGGATACGTAGAACCAATCGTTACAGTAGTCGAAATTTGAAGTTGATCCATTTAGGTAAACGGACTAATAACTTTTCTAGAGAAGTCAACGTGTTGACAAAAGCTATGAAGTTTGTAGATTCATATCCTAAGGCCAAGGTACCTTCTAGGGATAGAACTAAATTGATTATCAAACCCCAATTCTCATTATTATATCTATTTGGGTTAGGAAAATCGATTTGGTTGCATAACTTATTGATAGGCTTAATGTTTTTCTCCATGTTCCTTTGGATACACTTCTCTCTCAGCCTCTAGTAGGTAAAGATTTTTCTCCTCACTAGTAGCAGTTTTCTTCGCTCCATAGACTATGCGTGTTTATTGTTGATTCTTTTCCTGGATGCGAGTTTTATTCTAGTCTTGGATTGTTAGTAATGCATGATAATTTATAACCTTGATTAGATATTTACTATATAAATGTTTGTTTTATTTTTTTTTCTTCGATATTTTTTTTAAAATACAAAAAATATTTTTGTTTTAAAATTAAAAAAAAGATTTTGTTTTCTTTATGAAATTAAATAAAACCCCAAAAAATATATGATTCTGTGAGTTTTGTGGATACCTGATGTTGAGATAATTGAAACTTTGTGAAACATATCTATCTATCTATTTCTGTATTCTTGGATTAGAATATTACGAAGGAGTGAGAATATATGCATATTTTTGCTTAATCATTTCTATGAAGCTATCCAAGAACGACTCATGTTGACCAATTTGTGGTCATTACCATATAACACACACATATACATGAGCTGGCTAAGGTGTATTTTGAGTTCGATAAAAGCAATTTACTTACACTTGTTTTCACTCAATCAAGTCATATTTTTTTTGCTAGATTTTTGGGATATGCTTGTACAACCCATTGCTTTTAAGTTAAATGAAAAATGACGAGAAAAACCTTGGTGAGTGATACCAAAAGTGGTGTTAATAACCATTGGTGAGAAACTTTATTTTATGTGAAAATAAGAGATAAGATAAAATGAAAAGTATATGAAAAGGCATACTCTTAATAATTTAAAAAAAATTAAAGTGTAAATTACACCTAGCCTCCCTCCACTATCTCGAGTTTATAGGTCACCCCCTCAAGAAAAATACCCAACAAACTCACCCCTAAACGATTAGTTCGTTATAAATAAACGCAAAAATCGGGTTCCCTTCAATTTTTAGCTCAAATTGACAAAAATACCCCTAAACCCAATTTAAAAATCCAAAATTTTAAAAAAGAAAAAGAAATATTTAATTTAAAGAAAAACAAACAAAGCTAAGTGTGACACCGCGCCTAATTAAATACCGGGCGATCACTCCTTTATTAAATTAAATCAAGGTGAACAGTTGGTCCATTCTTAGCATCACTGTCGAAAAATAAATTTTTCTAATTTAACACCTTAATTAATTAAGCTAAGTGTCAAAACCATGTTCATACATACTTTCCAAATTTTATTTAAAGAGAAATCATTTATTTTATTAACAACATTCAATAAGTAAGAATCACACCACATTAAATTCTGCAATATAATTCAATTAATTTAATACATTCGTCAATCGAATGTCAACATACGAAATCTAAAGTCACACATCCAAACTGAATAAATCCCATAGTAACAATACTGGAAATAACTGAAATACAAATCTCCAATAACAACGGAATAATGGAAAGAGCTACACATGCCCAACTAGATGAAAGTACTAAGAGTGAATCCGAATGAACGAAGTCGTCTAATCAAGAGTCCTGCAACTTCCACCTAAGCTGCAGCGCGTTCCTTCCAAGAGATCCTAAGCAAGACGCCCCTGTGGCTGGGCACCTGTAATACATACATATATATACAAGAGAGAGAGAGAGAGAAAAACGGGTCAGAGCCCGATAGTGTATATGATTTAAAATTTGTTTAGCAAGTATTTAAATTGATACAGGCCAATGCAATAACATATTAGTGCGTCACTCTCTTGAGGAACTCTCACCTCTCTTCTAATGTGCACACCTATCGCACTAACCTTCCCAACGGTTTGTCTTATCATTTATCGCACCAATCTTCCCAATGATTTCACTTATCTTAGCTTACTCGTAAGATTCAAAATTTAACGATTCAATTGTTCGAAAATGATATTTCAATTAGCAACCAAAGTTCTCATTTTTAACTTTATAAATCAATAAAGTTTTCTAGTGTCATATTATACTTTCTCAAAACCAGTATTTACAATTTGAGTCATCAACCATGTCCTACATGTCTCATCACAGTAGGCAGTTCCAGATTTCAGAATTTCATATATATATTAACTACTCATAAAATATATATATATCACAACAGCACCCCAAATAACAACTATGGTGCGGGCATACTCTACTATCCAATCCCCGTATCACTCGTACTAAGGGAATACAGATTCGGAATCACTCTCGAACTATATCAACACATGCTCAAACAATATTGAGACGAAGTATAGATTCCAAGTCTCTCAGGACCGTCTGAACTATCACTGCGATAGCCTGTACCAAGGATACCTATACACAAATAAAATGAGACGAAGCATAGATTACAAGTCTCTAAGAGGAAAGCACATACCCGCATCTCTTAGGACCGTCTGAACTATCATTCCGATAGCCTGTACCAAGGATATCTATCTTCTAGGGTACAAGCCAATATCCCCCATAAAGGTCCCATCGAGATAAGACTGTCCCAGCGCGGAAACCTCAGGGATAGCAAGTAGCGTGGGCATGATTTTCACACATAGATAGTATATGCATACACAATCATATAACTATACTAACATTACCATTTCAATAATGGGTAAATTCTCAATTCCCATAATTACGACATTTGTATTTATTTCTCATTATTTAGTTATCACGTATAACCATTCACATGTTATTTTAATTTGAGGAACTTTTCCACTTACTACATCACGCTCACGGATTCTATTCTCCCAAGTATAAAATTCAGTAGGTATACACATTTGTCCCAAAGTAACTCTCTTACGTGTCTCTCTCTCTTTAACATATACTTACATTGTCCCTCATGTAAGATATCCCAAAAATATAGATTTTGTCTTACATTAAAGGATTTTGAATTTTATTTTCAAAGATGAGAATTTCAAATGGTTTCGAAATCGGAATTAAAATGGAGTTTTAATTGAATTTTTTTTTTATTATTTAGAAGAGTCCTCAAAATATAAAACTCTCTAAGAGTCCTCAAAATATAAAACTCTCTAGTAAAAATAATATTTTTAGAAATCCGACCGTTCGATCAAGCTGAATTTTTGTCAACAGTCCTGTCTCGTCGTTCGCTACAACATACTGAAATTTCAAGCGATTCCAATGGTCCTATCATCCAGAATAAAATTTTTAATGTTTGTATCTAATTAGAACTCTTTTTTTAATCAAACTCTTAATCCTTTACGCGACAAAGGGTTTCTAAAAATATCATTTAAGTCATCACTACATGCAATTTCCTATCTCAAATTGGGTTTTTCTTCCATACAATTCATCCTAATCATTCCTAAACCAATATGAAAGATGAATCAACGAAATAATCAAGATAAACACTTGCCTGGAATTTTTAGAAATCTGGTTTGGTGCCGAAATTGGTGTGGTTTCGTTCCCCGTCTCGCGATCTACACGTTGGTGGTGACGGCGGTGCAATCGGAGGTGTTCTTGGCCTAGAACTCCTTGGAGAGCTTCTCCTCTTCCTCTCCAATGGCCGTCATTTGTCTTTGGTTATTCTAACCCTAGAAGACAACCTAGATATCTTATATAACCCTTTTAATTTTCGTAGGTTTAATTACCCATAATTGCGAAATGTCCAAAACGCCCTCCCGGGGTACTAATTGGGCCTAAAAACGCCCTGAGACCCAAACTAAACCCCCGGGTACACTTTTCTTACTATCTCGACCCTTCCGGACACGTTGGCGCACTCAAAACGACCATACGAACAACTTATAAAATATTCACTTATTAATCAACATTTAGTCCCGACACGATACAGGCGCGTCCCGACTTAAATTTCCATAATTGTCATTTTATTCACACGTGACAATATTATAACAATAAATCTCATATATTACTATACTCATCCAGTAATATTCAATCACGCTAGTAAATATTTAAAGCAACATTCCGGATTAAAATTAAATTAATTTATCTCAATTAAATTTAATAAATCCCATAATTTAAAAGCTATAAAAATACGGGTATTACACTAAGTCAACAAAATTCAAACCTCCCCTCAAAATTTAAAATAAAACGATCACATTTCTCTCTATCCTCACGATACCCACCCTCTCCCCCCCTCCTCCACCACCACATTCCTACATCCCCACCATAATTATAATCCATGGTCGTTATGGTTGCGGATATGGATGAGATCTGGAAAAAAGTTTAGCGGTGGGTGTTGATGGAGGTGGACACAATGGAGTTGGGATCGAGAGTTTTCGGGAGTAGGTTGTGATGATGATGGAGAATTTATGAGGTTTTTTTTAGTGGAGAGTGAGAGAGTTAGGTGGAGTAGAGAGAGATTATGATTAACAAAACTTGTGTGGTAGTGATGGTGGGTTTAGTGGGCTGAAGTGTGAGTTATATTTTATACATGATTACTAAGATCTTTTAAAAATATGATAATCATGTCAATAAACATGTGAAAAGAGTAGCTTTTTTACCTTTTTTCGGCGCCATGGATTCAGTCCCGCTATTGAACATCGTCGTCGAGTGTCGCCGGTGTGATCGCTTTAACAATCCTTAAGGGAGAATTTGGATTCTCTCTCATTTCCTATAAACCTTTAGGTTTGTGTTTTAATTCAGATGATTTCTAATGAACAAAATGAACCTATTGATAGGTGGAGAGAGTGCCTGACTTCCAAAGTTCAATTAATCTTAACCGTCCATCAAGGTTTAGATTAAGTGGAATTTTAACTCCTTTTTATTCTTTATTCCGTGTGGAATATGAACCATTTATACAGGATATAAATTGTATTATTTATTAAAAACGGATTAATAAAGACAATATTTCGGGGAAGGAAATAAACCAAAGGTTTATTTAATAATTTCCTTACAGTCTCCCACTTGGTCGTTAGGTTAACCCATATATGTTTTTAATTGAAAATCATAAGGAATCCTTCAATCATTGGTTTTCATAAATGTCTTGATTAGTCCAATAGTCAATGGGAGTCATGGCGGTCGCATATGATTATTCAACATGATTCCTTCCATGTACTACATCATTGACAACCTTCTTAACTAGGTCATATTTAGGAGTTTACTTAATGCACCCATAATTTATTTCAATAATTACATGAATAACCAATGGGAAACATAATATAATGGATGTATAAGGCTTGTTAAGAGCTCAATAAATGTCAAATACGGGCATAATAATAAATTATAGAAAAGAAATAACTAGGAACTGTCTTCAAGACCCATTCTTTCAATATGTCTCCGAAATGTCTTTGGAGGTAGTCCTTTCGTAAAAATATCTACAACCATGAGATTGGTGCATGTGTGTTCAATGACAACTTTTTCTCTTCTAACATCTTGCTTTAGGGAGAGATATTTAAGGTCTATGTGTTTGAATCCTTTACATATCATGTCATGCTTGGAGAAAAATATTAATATGTTATCAACAAACACTACCAAAATATGAACTTACTCCCACTGATCTTGAGGTATATACATGGATCAATTGGGTTTTATTTGAAACCGAAGTTCGTAATGATTTCATCAACTTTAGATACCTTTGCCTCGAATCTCGTTATAGTCCATATATTGAGTTCTTAAGCCTTCAGGTTGACGCATAAGTCTCCATTAAGAAAGGCTTTAAGTCCCCATCAAGACTTGAATATTTTATGATACTTATAACTCTCCATTAAGAAAGGATTTAAAACTTTAATTAACACATTGTAAGATTTGAATATTTTAAGACACGAAAAAAATATGCTCCTATGGGTAGTCATCACAAATTTAACTTCATACCATTAATGGTCATAATATTCAACATGAACAATTGAGTGATGTATCTATTTAAGTTTAATAAGGTATCTGTGGATATCCTTGATTTACACATGTACAAGCACTCCTTAATTATTGATTCAACATAAGATTATAGTATGCCTGTGGGCAACTAACTAATATATGTTAAATAAACAGATTTAAACATCATAATGGTAATAAATGGCTAATTTGGAATGTGAAAAAATAAGAATCAGTGTGGTGATACCTACCCTTAATAATAATAATAATAGTGTACATATTATCATAGAATTTCAAAGGCCAAAAAATTACATTATTGTAAAATTCTTGAATAGAAAAAGGTGTACAGTCCATAATTTCATAAGTTTAGAATTCCAAAAGCTAAGAATTTTAAAAGTCGTAAATTTTGAGAATTTGAAAAGACATAATTTCTAGAATTCCAAAAGGTCATAAAATTTTGAAAACTGTAAAAAATGAATAATTTAAAGAATTCTAAAAGGCATGGTAGCATGAATTTCAAAAGTAATGGTAGCATGAATTCTAATAGTCATAGTAGAAGGAATTCTAATAGTCATAATATAAGGAATTCTAACAGACTTAATAGTTAGAATTCTAATAGACATAATTGAAAGAATTCTAATAGACTTAATAGCAGGAATTCTAATAAACATAATTCTAAAAGACTTATGGGCATGAATGAATGAATTCTAAGGGACATGAATTGTAATCGTCATATAAATTCTAGGAGACATGAATATGAATTCGAAGATTCATGAATACTAATAGTCATAAGAATTCTAATAGACATAATTTTCAGCAAGTGGCCAAGCCCCGTACCACGAAATTCTAAAAGACATAATTTAGGATACTGCCTTAATAATTATGAAAAACAAAATATTAATCAATACTGTTTCAATGAATTATGAAGAAACAAAAAACATAAACTGTTTTAATAATCATAACAAACATATAATTTTCAGCAGTTATAGGAACATTAACTGTTACAATACAAGAACTGTTTTATCATAATACATAAATTGCCTTTAATATCCACAAAAATAACTATTATAGTTTCAAAGAATTGGGAAGAAACTTAATACATAACTTTTATAATTTTCATGAAAACGGATAACAGTTTAAGAAGAAACTGTAATTATACAGCAATAAGCAGCAACATCATTATCTATTTTAATGGAAAATCATATTTCTTAACATCAACTTTGATACCACATGTGAGTTATATTTTATACACGATTCCTAAGATCTTTGAACAGTATGATAATCACGTCATTAGACATGTAAAAAGAGTAATATTATTTACCATCTTTCGACGCCATGGATTCAGTCCCTCTATTGAACGTTGCCGCTGAATGTCGCCGGTGTGATCGCCTTAGCAATCCTTTAAGGGAAAATTTGGATTCTCTCTCCTTACCGATAAACCTTTGGGTATGTGTTTTAATTGAGATCATTTTTAATGGATGAAATGCATTTATTTATAGGTGGATAGAGGTCCCGAATTCCAAAGGTCAATTAATCTCAATCGTCCATCAAGGTTGAGATTAAGTGGAATTTTAACTCCTTTTTATTCTTTATTTCGTGTGGAATACAAATCACTTATACATGATATAACATGTATTCTTTATTAAAAAAAAAATGGCAGTGGAGCATGGAGGCATGTGAAGTTGAGATTAGTTGACCTTTGGAATTCAAGCCCTCTCTCCACCTATAAATAGATGCATTTCGTCCAGTATAAATCATCCCAATTAAAGCACATACCCAAAGGTTTATAGGCAAGGAGAGAGAAGCCAAATTCTACCTTAACGGATTTCTAAGGCGATCATACCGACGACACTCTACGTCGACGTTCAACAGAGGAACTAAATCCATGGCATCCTCTTTTCACATATCTATTCACTTGATTATCATATTGTTCAAGGATCTTAGGAATCATGTTTAAAATATAACTTACATGTGGTATCAGACCTGATGTTAAGAACATATGATTTTTCATTAATGTAGATAATGATGTTGTTGCTTATCGCTATATAATAATAGTTTCTTCTTAAACTGTTTGTTCTTGTTGTTGTTTTTATGAAAACTATAATAGTTATGTATCAAGTTTATTACCAATTCTTTGAAACTATAATAGTTGTTTTCGTGGATATTAAGGCAATTTATGTATTATGATAATAAAGTTCCTGTATTGTAATAGTTAATTTTCCTATAATTGTTAATAAACTGCTGAAAATGATATGTTTTTCATGATTATTAAAACATTTTATGTTTTTTGTGTCTTCGTAATTCTTTGAAATAGTATTGTTTAATTTTCTGTTTTTCATAATTATTAAGGTAGTATCCTAAGTTATGTCTTTTAGAATTTCGTCGGATGGAGCTTGGCCACTTTCTGGAAATTATGCCTGTTAAAATTCTCATGACTATTAGATTTCAGGAATCTTCGAATTCTTATTCATGTTTCCTATAATTCATATGACTATTACAATTCACGTCCCTTATAATTCATTCATTCACGCTCTTATGGTTTTTATAATTATTTCTATTAGAATTCCTGCTATTAAGTCTGTTAGAATTCCTTCAATTATGTCTATCAGAATTCCTTCTATTATAACTATTAGACTTCATGCTACCATGAATTTCAGAATTCATGCTACCAAGCCTTTCAGAATTCTTTTGATTAGACAGTTTTTATAATTTTTTTATGTTTTATGACCTTTTGGAATTCTAGAAATTATCTCTTTTCAAATTCTCAAAATTTATGACTTTTAAAATTCTAAGCTTTTGGAATTCTAGACTTATGAAATTCTATATTGTACACCTTTTTCTATTCAAGAATTTTACAATTATGTAATTTTAAGGATTTTGGAAATTTATGATAAAAACATGCATAAGTATTCATATTAATTTATTAAATGAATGAAATTGCATTATTAAAGTTAGGTATCACCACAGTGATACTTATTATTACACATTCCAAATTAGCCATTTATTACCATTATAATGTTTAAATCTGTTTATTTAACATATATTAATTAGTTGCCGACATGCATACTATAATCATATGTTGAATCAACAATTAAGGAGTACTTGTACATATGTAAACTAAGGATATCCACAGATAGCTTATTAAAATTAAATAGATACATCACTCTATTATGCATGTTGATTACTATGACCATTAATGGTATTAAGTTAAATTTGTGATGACTTCCCATAGGAGCATATTTTTTTCATGTCTTAAAATATTCAAATCTTACAATGTGTTAATTAAAATTTTAAATCATTTCTTATTGGAGACTTATAAGTATCGTAAAATATTCAAATCTTATTGTAAGTACATTTATGTCCGTTATCAATTTATATGTCGTATACCGCTAGGACGTCGAAGAAGTTCAAGATCACATTCACATCAAGATGGATCCAAATAATCAAGGTTGTATGAAAAATAGTCTCCGTAAGGTTAAGTTTGGTAAGATTACATTTTAGGGTACCTTAATAATTCACTTATAGTATTGGGATTATTTTTCATAAAATATTTTCTAAGTGTTGGAGCTTTAAATGTTTTTAGCAATTTTTTTTTTGGAATTCATTATATCTAAAGTTTTTGTTCTCATACACCTTTTCGTAGAAAAATCATAACCAATTTATAAAAAATCAGAAAAATACGAAACTGGAGGCCACGCGTTCGTATCAAAATTATCTACAATCATGGCCTTGTTTAATAGGTTGTTCAAACGAGATAAGGATCTCGTTTGAACAAGATCTTGTTCGAATGAGAAGTCTTTTTTCTGACACGTCACCACCTTGATTTTTTGTATTTAAAGGGTGTCAGACTACTGGATTTCGTGTGGAGAAACCCTAGTTTTAAATAGAATACGATTTTGAGTGTTTTACTTTATTCTTCAACCTTTTGAGAGTTCAATCTCTTATTTTTCAATTCACAAGACATCCTAATCTTTAGTGAATTATTTTGGAACACAAGAACAAATCTTTGCTATTGTTTAACTCTTTGTAGAGAGGATAAACCTACACCAGACTGAGGTAAACATTAGGGAGTGTTGCGGTATTCCTGGGCTGAAGAGTAGGACTGCAGTTCTTGTGGGATAGTTGCGAATGATCCACTGTTGACGACTGCGATCGACACCTGCGGGTATTTGTAAGTCAAGTGTATTTTCATTGTAATTTGATTGTAAGCGTTACTTTACAAATTATAGTGGAAATAAAAGGTTTTTGCCGTGAGGGGATTTTTCTCCTTAACTTGGTGTTTCCAACCTTTGCATGCTTCTTTCTTTATGATTCCATATCACTTAGATGCATGTTCTAGGATTGAATTAAAACTTGGATTTTATTAAATCTGGTTTTGTTGATACACAATTAAAATTGGTTTATTTGATAAGTCGCATTAATTCCGCTGTAGCGGCTCTTTCATATTGGTATCAGAGCGGGTATCGCTATTTTATCACGTTTGATCCTGTTTTCCGAAAAATTGTGTTAAAATTAGTTTTTGATCCTCTTTTTTCCCTAAATATGCCTTTTAAAGGATTTAACGATATTAGATGTCACATATCTGACAGAATTATTTGGAAATCTCGATTAAAATCTGTCAAATTTTGATACACTTTTGGCACGGTTTTGAATTGTGCCAAATTTTTGGATCAAAGAAAAAAGTTAATTATAAATAATATAACCCAAAAAAAATTGACAGCATTTCCACTATTTTTGTACCTTTTTTACAGTAACCAAAATTCAATAATAATATAAAACCAGCATGGCAAAAAATAGTACAATAATACAAATAGTCCGTACATACAATATGCCCACTAAAAATTAATGGCTGAAATTCCATTTATATAAAACTCACGTCAATACATATGAAATTCATCTCATTACATGCACAACCATCGAACTTCCAATTAGTTCTAACCTATAAAGCAAACAAATAAACAAAAAGAGTAATTAATTCTTATCAATTTACAAGATTGAAGGCCAACAACCAATACGATCCTTTCGAAGAGATTCTTGCTTACCAACATCTTGTTCATGGAGACTCCAATGCTTTCCTTGATGAATTGATTGTGGTCGCTCAAAGAAACACAGTAAACGGAAAGGTCAACGTCTTCGAAAATTTCTAGCCACTTGCAATAATCTCCAAGGCTACTTGAGTGAACTCTAATGAGTTGGTACCTGCAGATGCAAAGAAATAACTGGTATTAGCACTAAAATTGTGTGTATAGTCACAATGACTTGAGCCTGAAAAAGACTAAAATATGCATAAAATATTAGTGAAATAAAGAAAGTAGCAGGTAAGCATTTTACAGAACTAATTCCAAAGTTTCTAGTTGAGATATATGTGAATTTCATACCATTTGTAAATAGTTTACAAAATTTGGGCAGAGTTCCCTTTGTTTATAGGACTATCCACCCTGTTTAACAACTAAAAACTACACAAACCACAACAATTGTAATATTAATTACTGAACCTCATATAAAAAATTAGCGTGTAGATATTCAACAATCATGCCCATTAGTCAGAGGCATACATTGCTCTACGGAGACGATTTCTTAGTAGACATACATTAGTGTCCATGCGTCACACGCCTTAATGATTTCTCGGATAACTTTTGAAGAAATTCTAAAAAAAATTTATATTAATAAAGTCGAATAAAATTTGATAAGGTGAAATAATCCGTAAACATATATAGAAATCAGGAGCTTAAAACTTTGACTTGATATGCGCGTATGAATCTAGATGCTACATCATATGGATCTCATAAACATCTTACAATAATTAGTATCCCGTTGCATCTCATAACTTTCTCTCAAAGACTGGGCATAGGGTGATCTGAAAAAATGAAAACAAACATCGATTAATGATAAAAAAAAATGCATAACATCCACTAGTAAAATAATATATATAAACATAGCAACCCTGTAGCAGCCCCGTAATAGACCCATAGCAGCCCCGTATCCATCACCCTTTGTGCACCCCGGATTAAACTATTCACATGCACGTAAAGGTTATGATTTATCCGTATAGCATCCCCATAGTAGCCCGACACAACTTAGCTGACCTATTTTCTTTTCACTTGATATTCGTCTTTTATTGCTGAATTAGAAATTTACGTTGACAAAAAAGTAATTAATTAATTAACTCCGTTACATTGACGACATTCCAATTGTCGTCTAAAACTAAAAATACTTTGCTCCTCTCACAATTTGAAAGAAAAAGAATTAGTTTTCGGGGGAGACATACGCGAAGATGAGAAGCAGCTTGAGTAAAGCTTTAATTTTTTTTCTCATTTGCTCATATTTTCTCAGCAGAGAGGCAGTACTCTTTGCTTAAAACATTTGTCGTGCTAGGCGATGTTAGCCCAAACACAACCAAAAGTTATTTTATGCTCAATACTGTTTGCTAAAATAATGTCCAGTAATCTAGGAAATAACAAATTTCCCTCTCTTTTTACCTACCTTAACCAATTATGTACACAACCAAACCTGTCATCGCAAGTAAAGCCCACCAAATCCTCAAAAGCAAAGGCATCCGTTGGTCCCAAGAAGCCCACGGCACACCCTCCATAGTCAGTGATGATTGAAGATGCAATAGTGGCACTAAAGGAGAAAATAGGTTCAAGACAATATGCTATCACAAAATTCATTGAAGATAAACAAAAATCCCACTTGGCCCCTACTTATAAAAAGCTTGTTCTCATTAAATTGAAGAAGCTCGTGGCCACCAGAAAGCTCACCAAAATCAAAAACTCCTTCAAGCATGCTGTCCCAGCCAAAAAGTCCCTATCCGAGAAAATAAAGAAAACCCTACCAAAAAGGCTGCTACATGGCCCCAAACTGTTGCTCCTATCAAAATAAAAAATAGATGTTGCTAAACCTGCAGCCAAAAAACCTAAGATAGCATAAGAGAGAAAACATCGTAATGAAAAAAATGAACATAATGAATATTTGCAATGAAGTAAGACAATCCAGCATTAGTACAAATTAAGAGATTTATATGACGGCATACCTATTATAACCATGTCAAGTACAATGCAATATGAGACTAAATTCGCGAAAACAACACTAATTGATGTATTGGTATTATTTCCATGAATTGAGTTAAAGGCATGACCAAAATTACTTGTTGTAGAATGAAAACATAAGTACTAATATGAAATTCCCAAATGAACTTCCAATATATATTCTATACTATTTATAAGTCAAATTATACATAATTAAACACCACCACCATATACTATTCAAAACACCACGACAGCAATGACATGAGGATCATGGTCACACTTCTTAAATGCATCCATGCTCTTGATTTTTTATTGAGGGCATGGGACCATCTCAATTGAGGCAGCCCATAAGATCCCACTGTTGGGGCACTCCTATAGTGCCTTTGCCATCAATATATCAGATTCTCTCTTGAAGTCGTGTCTCGATTCAGCTCGAACAGCAGTAATCCAGAGTTCAGGGTTCTAAGGGTTCTTCTTCCTAGCCATAGTGAGAACTGTCCGTTCTTTGCTCATCCCATTCATTAGTTTTCGAGGTTAGCAAGCGAAAGCCATAGTGGAATACAACTGTGGCAGCGTTTTAAACCCAACTTATACGCTTCCTTATCTTAACCCAAGTGACCGAGTCATTCCTCAAGCCTTTTCAAATTCATTATTTTCAAATTCAAGCTTAAGCGCAACAAGCCAGATCTCCTCAAAATTAGGAATTGCCGCATATGCTTCCTGAAGAATAGCTCGGGTTGCTGGCACATCACCGGTAAGCCACTTTTCTTTCGCACCCATTAACCATTGCACTTCAGCATAAAGAGATTCCCTGGTTCCATGGCTCTTTTCAAGTTGATCTGCTTTAAGCCATATACTCTTCTTGGTTAAGAACACAGTAAGGGCATGAGCATAGATAGCTATAGTTTGAGTTTTTACCATCTAACGACATGTTTTTAAGTCGAATCTGGATATTTTCAAATTATGGTCATATTCTAAAATTGGGAGACTCATGACTACGTGGTTAATTCCTGCAAGTTATATGGGTCCCGTGCGAGGTGTTCATGCCTCTTACGGGGCCATTTGGGAGCTGGCTTGGGTTTTCACCCTTTTAACAACTTGTTTTTAAGCTTGATCTAGATGTTTTCAAATTATCATCATATTCTCAAAGAGGGAGACCCGTGAGTACGCGGTCAGTTCGTACAAGTTACATTAATCTCGTGCAAGGTGTCCATACCTCTTATGGGACCATTTGGGGGTTGGTTTGAGTGTTCACCCTCTAACGGCATGCTTTTAAGTCTAATCTAGATATTTTCAAATTATCGTCATATTTTTAAATCGGGATATTGATGACTATACGGTTAATTTATACAAGTTATATTGGTCCCGTGCGAAGTATTCATGCCTATTGCGAGGCCCGTTTGGGAGTTGGTTTGGGTTTTCACCCTTTTAACGACTTCTTTTTAAGTTAATATAAATATTTTTAAATTATCATCATATTCTCTAATCGGGACAACTGTGACTATGCAGTCAATTCCTACTGGTTACACTGGTCTCGTGCGAGGTGTCGATGCCTCTTATGGGACCATTTGGGCACTGGTTTGAGTTTTCACCCTTTTAACGGCTTGTTTTTAAGTTTAATATAGATGTTTCCAAATTATCATCATATTCTCAAAGAGGGAGACCCGTGACTATGCGTTCAGTTCCTACGAGTTATATTGGTCCTGTGCGAGGTGATAGCGCCTCTTACAAGGCCGTTTGGGAACTGGTTTGAGTTTTCACATTCTAACGGAATATTTTTAAGTCTAATCTAGATATTTTCAAATTATCGTCATATTTTCAAATCGGGAGACCCATGACTATGCAGTCAATTCTTACAAGTTATATTAGTCCTGTACGAGGTGTTCGGGCCTCTTGCGAGGCCATTTGGGAGATGGTTTAGGTTTTCACCCTTTTAATGGCTTGTTTTTAAGCTTACTATAAGTTCTTTCAAATTATCGACATATTCTCAAAGCGGGAAACTCGTGACTAGGCGGTCAGTTACTACAGGTTACATTGGTCTCGTGCGAGGTGTTCATGCTTCTCACGGGACCGTTTGGGGGTTTGTTTGGGTTTCCACCATTTTAACGGCTTGTTTGTGAATAATAGTGACCGTTAAACACACTTTCTAGTGTCCGCAAAGTGCCTAACTCGTGTGTGCCCGTATCCATGTATGATCCATGCATGGACACTTCACATCCAGTGAAGTATCCGTGCTTCCTAGTTAAACATTCAACATGTATAACTGAAAGTGAATGTACACCTCCCCTAGTTATCCTTGTGTAATCTTAAATTTTATTTTAGTACTTAAAACTCATACCATTCTAAAATATATATCCAAATCAAACCTAAAAGTTTGAGGTGAAACCTAAGCCTTCAATTCGAATCATTAACCATTAAACCAAAGCATGTTCAACTACCCTATTAATAAATAATAACTACTATCCTGGACAATAATGCGGCGTAATAAAATAAAGATATAGAAAAGGAAAGAAAAGTGATCAACCTTCGTGTATGCATGCATTGAAATCAAACTGGGACTTAGCTAAAAGTCAATTGAGGTTGATTGGAACCTGAATTTGTAATACAGTCCACCAATAAAAAATTCTTGCCGAGAAAATATAATAAAAGTTGTACCTATCAATGGAATTCATATTCACAAGATTCAGTAATAGCACGAAATAAAATGAGCACACACATTATTAATCTGGTAATACTTTAAGTTCTAGTTTGGTTCAAAAATTTGTGCTTTCCAAGAATCTACATTAGTAATTTCACATGTAAAACTTATCAGTATGGAAGAAATTGAAATTGTGCTACTTAAGCTTTTAACATGAATAATGAGACTTCATATGTCAATTTACCAATCCAGGAATTCTGAAGACCAAAAAAATTCGAACCTAATGAACACTAATTAGAAACTGCAATTAAATGTCATGCCAAAAAATTCCAAACAAGTGTATGTGTATTGAAACAGGTCAAAAAAATTCCAAACAGGGGTAAACAATAATGCTTTAGTAGGGGCTATCGCTGCACTGCTTCGGCAGGGGCTGCTATGCTTCTAGGGGCCTACTGTTCTTCCAGGGGACTGCTCTATGAAGGACCTAAGCCAAGTAAATTAACATCATATCCTCCTTTAGATGTTGCCTAAGATACAACGAATTAACAACCCTCCTATGGTTGTTAGTACCAAAAAATAAAGCTAATAATGTAAATAATAAAGATAATTCGACAAAATTTATAAGAATTTACTTGTCACAAATCTGGTGAGGGGATCTATTTTCTTCCATGGCCTTGGCCTCTGCTCTTATCCAATACTCATTAGTCCCATATATATACAGAATATTGTAGCCGAGAATTTGACAATAGCGAGCAAACACGTTTGGACTTGAAACGCCTGAAAAGGGAAAACAGTTAAAAGAAACAAAATATAGGATTAAGTTTTATCAAGAAAGAAGTTACAAAAACTAATAAATTCCATTTGAACATAAAAATGAAAAGTTCAATCTGACTTATTCTTTATAAGCTTCAACACGTCCTAGACACAGATTCTTGCGTCTACTCTCATCTTTGTTTATTTATGTAATCATACTCCCACGCTATTATTTATTTGTTTCACAATAAAAACTCATGTATGTTGATGATAAAATATAATGCCAATGTATTTCGAAAAAGGAAAATAACAATATGAAAAAGAATAGACCTCAAGTGAATTACCACATTTAACAAAACTTGAAGATATCAGGTATTCTCTCCCATGTTATAGAATCACAATGAATTTTTTAATTTTGAAAAGTGAGCATACTAATGAAGTTAAATAGCAGGATGAAGATACATAAACTAATGTTTCCAAAGATACCCGAAGGGGAGGGGGAGAATAGAAAGCTAACAATGTTCGACTTAAATCAAAAAACTGATTCATACTTCTAGTGAAACTAGTAACCAGTTGAAGTTAAAACTCAAAATCCACAACAAACAAGACATATCAAGTTGAAGCTATTATAACTATAAAGGAGCGAAAGGCAAAAATGGATTGAGGTAATCATGCACAAATACGATATGTTTATCACATAAGTATACATTTCAGTTTTACATTAAACATGTGAGAGAGTTATATTCCTCATAGTCAATTTGAGTATTTGCTATTTTTGAGCAATGTTTTTCACTTAAATCCTATGTAGGTATCAAATATATATAATTAATTTCCTCAATCAATCTAATCCCTAAATTTATTAGTTCACACAGGCCAATAAGCTATATGTATGGAAGACAAAAATAATTGAGCATATAAAAGAGACAATGTGTACAAGAAATTCTAACCTCCGGGTTAATACGAGTAAAAACTATGTTCTTCTTCGGTAATCTAATAAGCAGCCTTATAACCCCCTCATGACCATCCAATTTCCTAGGAACCTCCTCCAATTGAACCTTATACACCTCCCCATTATTCACAATACAATAACTCTCATGGTACTGCTTCAACAATCCTCCATCATCCATATAATGAAAGTTTCACAAGAAATTATTGTCTACAAATAATGAAATAGTTTTTTTTATTTACAAAAAAAAATTTAAAAGGAACCCATGTTATGAAAAGATAGAGCATAGTTAATTACCGTGACCTCTGTTTGTATTTGAGTTTCTTGACAGATAGTTGAATCCAACTTCTAATTTTTCTTCTTTTTTCCGTGGCTTCAAACATTTTTTAGGTATGCCAAATAACTAGTCCCGTCTCTTAGCCTTGGATCTAGCAGAGCAGCGACAAACCCATTAAAAAAACCACCTGTTATCCTAGAAAAACCCTTATAAATGGTTGTCTTCATCCCTTGACACCATATCCATTAACCTCCAACCCGGGCGCTATCCTATCACTCACCTAACTCGAAACCCATTAAAAAGAATCACCTGCTACACCCTTGAAACCCAACTTGGTCTCGAACCTTCCCATCCCCAAAACGAATCCATGCCCACCGAAAATTGAAGCCATCAACAACCCTTCGGCCATGACCCGACCTCTCTGTCTTCCCAGAACTATAAACCCACCTTCAAACCCCAAAGCTAACCTGATCGCTCCCTCCGATCTAGTGACCCACGAACCCGTATACCCAACGATTCCCCATATTTGATCCACCATTCAGCATCCCATCGTTAACTCATTCTCAATCAACCCGGACGAGTTAGGGTTTTTACAGAGGTTTGGATGTGAGAGAGCATGAGAAAAAGTGAGCGAGCGCATGAGAGAAAGCGGGAGACCTAAATGAGAGAGGAATTAGAGCGGGAGAGCAAAAAACTTGGGAGGTGTATTATTTTTTTAGGGTATATATATTTTACTAAAGTGTGCTCAATTTTGGCACACTTTTAAACAGTGCCAAATTTTGGCACGGTTTTAAAGTGTGCCAGAATTTGGCATAGTTTTAAGTTGTGCCAAATTTTTAATATCAAGGTGTCCCAAATTGCTGTTTTTGGTGTAGTAGAACTTTGGTTTCAAAGAAAACATAATTTAAACATGTATATACCTCAAGACCAGTGGGAGTAAGTTCATATTTTGGTATTGTATGTTGATGAGATATTAATATTTTTCTCCATGCATGACAAGATATGTAAAGGATCTAAACACATGGATCTTACATATCTCTCACTAAAACAAGATGTTAGAAGAGGAAAGTTGTTATTGAACATACAGGCATAAATCACATGGTTGCAGATATTTTTACAAAAGGACTACCTCCAAAGAGATTTCAGAGACATACTAAAACCATGGGTCTTGAAGATAGTTCCTAGTTATTTATTTTCTGCAAAATATTATGCTTGTATTTAACATTTGTTGAGCTCTTAATAAACTTCTACATATATTCTATTATGTTTTCCATTGTGTACACATATTATTATTAGATAAATTATAACAGAAAATCATTTTTTACAAGACGTTATGGGACCATTAAGTAAACTTCTAATTATGGCATAGTTAGGAAGTTTGTCAATGATGTAGTACATGGAAGGGATCATGTTGCATAATGATATGCGACCACTATGACTCCCATTGACTATTGGAATAACCAACGCACTTATGAAAACCAATGATGGAAGGATTTAGCATATCATGCGCGCCTTATGATTCTCAGTTAAAAACATTTATGGATTAACCTAACGACCAAGTGGGAGTCTATAAGGAAATTATTAAATAAACCTTTGGTTTATTTCCTTCCCCGAAATATGGTATTTATTAATCCATTTTTAATAAATAATACAAGTTATATCCTGTATAAATGGTTCGTATTCCACATGAAATAAAGAATAAAAAGGAGTTAAAATTCCACTTAATCTCAACCTTGATGGATGGTTGAGATTAATTGACCTTTGGAAGTCAGGCCCTCTCTCCACCTATAAATAGATGCATTTCGTCCATTAGAAATCATCCCAATTAAAACACACACCTTAAGGTTTATAGGCAAGGAGAGATACGCCAAATTCTCCCTTAACGGATTGCTAAGGATATCACAATGGTGACACTCGACGGCGACGTTCAACAGCAGGACTGAGTCCATGGCATCGAAAGGAGGTAAATAAAATTACTCTTTTCACACATATTGTTCAAAGATCTTAGGAATCAAGTATAAAATATAACTTACAAGGGATATTTTTTAAAATTTACTTTCAAAATTGGAGGGAGCCCAGTTTCTGAGTTTAATTGTAGTGAATTAATAGTTAAAGGGGTGAGTTTGTCGAGTATTTTTCTTGAGGGGGCGACCGATAATTCCTAGATAGTTGAGGGGGTCTAGATTAAATTTACCTAATTTTAAATCATATGAGGCATTCTTAGTTGATTATGATTAATGGGTTTGAACATTTTCTTCTAGTACATGATTTATTGGCTTGAACTATTAACTTAAGCGGTTCATTTTAGGTCTTAATTGACATGAACCTATGAACAATCATTTCTTTTGTAGTATGGTTGACTTGTATTTATTTTTAACTCTGGGTTAATTCAAATGGTTTATTGTATAACATTAGTAGGGCATATATACTTTAATTTGTTTTGAGGTCATTCCTCTTCCCCTTAGATATCTTAAGTGGGTAATCATAGATTTGATGACATATTTCTCTTGATATTCACTTGGGTTTTTTTTTTTTTTTTTGTCAAGTTGAGATATGGATACGATTCTTTTATTGATATATGATTTATCATGTTTGTGCTCCCTTGCATATCTATCACTTATCATGTTGAGTACGTAATTTAATCGATAATATTTATTTACTTGATATGATTGATTGGTTAAAGGCTTTTATTTGATTTCTTCCCTTGTCTATCTGAGAAATAAAGGCGGAGAAATTTTAGGATTCAGTAGGAGTATATATTTAGGGTTAGTAGTTTATATCATTCATTGCATTTTATAATTCATGTCTATTTGTATATAACTCTTGTATCTTTTGAATATCACATAATATATATTCAAGTGTGCGAGACTTACAAGGCCCATATTGATGATACACCATGGATAGAAGATTTCATACATTTCTATAGAGCCTTAATGGGATTGGGATTGGGTATATTAATTTATAGGAATTTTTTTATCTAACCATTTTTTTGGATCTTTTCCATTTTTGGTTTTGTCTCGGAGTAGCCAAAGGGGGAGATTTGTAAGGAGACATTTTACACTCCCGTTAGGTATTTCATTTGTGTTGTCTTAATTTCGGAACAAACGTTTGAGTAGTTAAAACATTGTATCGAGTCTATTGAGTTGTAATGCTACATCATAGGAAGATGTAGGGACAAAGCATCGTGACTGAAAATTACCACACCGGATCATACAACTTCGTTGCATATCGGAGATTTTATAAAGCTAACAATTTTCATTAGTTTTATAATTCCTTTTGGTTTATTTTAATTGGTTGGAAGTGACAGGACATAACTTTAATGGAAAAAAAATTGAAAAAGTTTTAAATGTTTTTTTTATAAAATTTGGTCAATTGCAATCATTTAGAGACCTCAACCGAAGAGGTTATCGATTGAGAGCGTATTTTTTAAGAAATTGGACCTTGATGGAGGTAGTTTTCAAATGAGGAACCCTCGATCAAACAATATCTTGAACGAGGTCCCACTAACATTAAAAAAGACATTTGGTTAGAGATTTTATCGATTAGGATCCCTTGATCAAAAGTTCTCGTTTTAATGAGGGTTCACTGGTTTGACCAAGGTTCTTCATATTGGGAAACATGTTTATTTGGATCTCTTTCACTAGATAACTATTTGACAAGTTTATGTGTACTACAATTGACGAAGCTTAATTTTTTTATAACCCTAATTTTAATTGGATGGAGTCATTTCATTTCTAACAGTCTATCAACTCTATGCCACTAAAGCAGGCTCTAGGTTTATGAATCCCTAAAATCTTCTACATTGAAAAGGATAACACGTACGATTATATGTGGGTTGATCATCACCAATCGAGATCGATGGATATCGAGGCCCTAGAGGTTGTGTCTATATTTTCCTAGGATGGAACGACTATCACTAGTAAGAGTAGAGGAAGAGGAAAAAACTACAAGGGAACAACATGATGGCATGTGTTTTGGTCACATATACACGTCGTGTTTGAGTCCTTATTAAGTCCTTAAATCATTCATTTAGTAATACTGGACTTTGTTTGGGTTGGGTGTGATAGTAGCTTGTCCATCCGACCCCTCTAGGTGATGATAGCACTTAATTCTGAGGATCTAAGGAGTGTGTGTGGAACTAATATAGTGATCGCATCCTATTCTGAGATGAAAGGTGTAATTATGAGGACCTAAAGAATGTGTGCGACCAATACTAAGATCGCAACCTAATTCCAAGGGCTAAGGTCTAATTGTGAGGATCAAAGGAGTATGTGCAACCAATACGTGGACCGTGACGTAATTATGAGGGAAAAGGTTTAATTCTGAGAACCTAAGGAGTGTAATGAAGATTTAAGAGCGATGTATGATGATATAATAATAATTTGAAAGGTTTTGGATTTTTTAAAGATGTTTGAATATTTTTTTATGATTTTAAATGCTTGTGCAATCTTAAATTTTGATGATTTTTATGATGCATTTGTATTTATTTATATATTTTGAGTTTCTATGACTTTTGAGTTCTTTTATGAAGTTTTTGAATTTTTGGATAGTTTTTAGGGATTTTTGTAACAAAAATTCAAGGGTGTGCCTGCTTGTAAGGGTTAGTTCCTACCTATCACCAGGGCACTAGATTCGAGGCTCTCATAAGGATTTCTAAGGTTCACATGCTGATAGGAATGCCCTCGGCCATGCCATTCAGGAGACATATTAGCTTCTTATATATATATGGGCGAGGGTAGGTGATCTCTCCTCACCGAAAACATTTTTCAATCTCTCTCTCCCTCCCTCTAGAAAAAGTTGTTCTTGTGAAATTGTGTGTGATTTTGAGGAAATATTTCATAAATGCTTCACATGATGATGATTAGGAGAATATTGAGGTGATTATCCATTATGCAAGGCCTGCAGGGTTGAGAACAATTACAATGGTGCTAGACCAGTGGAGGATACACGACTCCCCGTGAGAGAGCATTTAAGACATTACTTGAATTTTGTGTAGAACCCTAATAGTTTTGTTAGTGATTCTTTTTATGTTCTTTTTTATTTTTAAATAATTATTTAATTATTTTTATTATTAATTTGGATTTTTGGAATTTATTTTTTGTTATTCGAGGTGTATTTTATTATGGGGAATTTTCTTCGGACATCCGTGATTGGGGGTCGACCGGTGTGAAGAATGCGTGGGAGAATTTTCCTGAACTAGTGGAGAACATTATGTGAGGCACATATTTTGGCGACTTGGTGGATTTTCTAGACAAGATGCCTCTGTTGTTAGCTATTTTGTTCTCTCTAGGATAGTGGTGGTGGGATACTAGTTATTCCTTATATATTAGGATGGGGGAAATGATGATGACACCAATGGATGTTTACCAGATTTTGGGTTTGTCAAGAGAGGGAGTGTAGTTTTAGGTAGACTATTCCCTCTACTTTACTAGCAAGGCGATAGAGGCGAACCTAGGGCCTCTCGAGTGGGTTGGTTTAAGAGAGTCAAGCGACAAATGGATGTGACAGATGTTTAGCAAGTACAACAGATGGTCCACCTCTTCATTTTATTTCTGCTAGGGACCACTCTATTGGGACTAGATCCACTTGTGGTTCTTTCTTTCATTATTTGACTTCACCCCAATTGATCACTATGACTGGGGGAGTTTGACATTGCATCTCTCTATTATTCCTTAGATGGTTTCAACTGCCATTGTCGAACCACCTTCACTGTATCTCTTAGAGGTATTTTTATTTTTGTGTTTTTATTTTCTTGATTTATTTTTGAATTTTTTTTGTTTTTGTATTTTTTTTGTTTTTGTATTTTTAGGTATGGTTTATGATGTAATTAACCTCAACACCCATTTTATGCATCTACGGGGCTTAGAGGCAGGTGCGTGACCAAGGACTAGGAGGTGGATGAAGGAGAATCAAGTCTTAGTTTCCCTTCCCTCTTATAAGGACATTAAAAATGTAAAAATTTGTATTATATTTGTTATATATAAAAGTTTCTAAATTCCATGACAAAAATTTTAAGTCCCTGGGTTATTTGAGCCACATAGGCTTAAATCATAAAATGAGGTGCGTTCATTTAGATTACATGGACTTTTGGACTTGAAGATGTTGCAAGATGATCTACAACACAAGACTTCCGTTGCCATATACTTTGAAGATGCAACCTTTGGTAGTTTTTGTGATTGAACATTTGGCTACACACACTTGAACATGTTTTTAAAATATGTTTTAATATGGTGAATAAGTAAAATATCTTTTAAATGTGTTGGGTTGTCCAAGTTGAAAGTGGCCATATTTTTATTAGATGCGATTTAGTGCCTTTTTAGAATTTTGGCTTAAAACCATTCGCACGGTCCATATTGGACCCATACGCACGACTCTGTTCGCATGGTTAAGACTTGACCATTGCGCACGAATGCACCAACATTTCAACACTAGCTGAAGTCGTGTGCATGGAAAAAGTCAATCGTGCACACGAAGGAGCATATTTTCAAAATTTCCAATAGATAGGTTCACCCCCCCCCCCCCCCCCCCCCAACCATCATTTTAAAATATCTCGAAACCTCATATCTCAAACTCACTTCTGAGAGTACTTTTGAGGTTGAGAACTTTAAATTGCCCCTGTTAATTCAATTTCACTTGCTTCCTCCAAAATAGATAAAACTTAGATCTATACTTCATTTGAGATTTTGAAATAGAATTGGGAG
Organism: Sambucus nigra; assembly: GCA_949130495.1. Taxonomy (NCBI): domain Eukaryota; kingdom Viridiplantae; phylum Streptophyta; class Magnoliopsida; order Dipsacales; family Adoxaceae; genus Sambucus; species Sambucus nigra. Next base: position 444,403,700 of record OX422211.1, read on the forward strand.
TGCTTTTGTTTAGACCCACATAGACTTGTTCAAATTAAAACCACATATACACTTGAATTTAAGATTGATCACTCCTAGATTTAAAATTAGAGGTGCTTTGATTTATTTTTCAGGAATTGGTGCTTGGCATGATTTTAAGGAGAAGAATGGAGTTTATAATTCATTTTCTGGAGCTCAAGGTGTATTTTTACATTCAATGGGGGAAAGTTCAAAGTCCATAGATAACTACTCGTGATGACATGAGTAAGAGATACCTTCTTGCTTTGTGTAAAAAAAGTATTTTCAAGTTGAAATAGAAAATGTAGGGCATCGAGATTTTTTACCTCTAGATGGTGGTCTTTCCTCATAAATCCTTCTTGTGGATTGATTGTTCAATTACACTCTTTGATCACACACTAGACTTATCACACCTAGATCTAATATAATTCTCCTAAAATGGAATTAGGTCTTTAATTCTAGTTATTTCTGCTAGATTTTACTAATTGAACTCATCGTGTTGTTGATCAAAATTTTTCATCACCTCACCTAGTAATTCCATTTGTTAGAAAAATTAAAATTGAAAGCATTGTTTAAATTGATCATGTTGTGCAATCAAACCTATTCACACCTAAGTATTTTTATTGAACACTTATCGTTTAAAAAAAATTCCTCGGATGTGAGGAATATTTTAAACACCCTCACGAGCGCTAAGGTAGATTCTTATTGCATTTTTTTATTAAGCTTAATTATTTTGTTATTTTTGGATTATATTTTTTATGAAGAGATTCCTTTTAGGTTGGTGACGTTCTTCCCTTGGCGTTGAGGATACAAGATATGGGTGTTACTGACATGCAAACGCAAATGCATCAGTTATAATCACACGAGTTTAGGTCCAACTAGTACTCAAGAGAGAGTTTATTAGGAAAGTGATGGTGGGGAAGATGCCAATTCCAATAATTGGTCCTCCGGTCCATAAGCGGGATCCAAAGAGGATGTCATAGGAGGCACGGGAGACGAACATGGTTGGAAATGATTGCTTAGATAACACAGACATGATGGTGACAAATGAATACTTGGAATTTTTGATGAGTTGGATAATGCTACCATCTATCTACAATGTGGCTAAGGTGCCACCCCAAGAACTTGGAGCAGGAGGTAGTGGGATAGCAAGAGCATCGGGCCTATCATTCGATAGTGGTGATAGGTCAACGAATCCTCCTTCGGTTTGTGAATATGGGTTTCTTTCTAAATATTTTTTAATGAGGGGTATAGAGAGAGTGGAGATCCATTAGCTTTCGCACGTTGATTTCCTAAGCTTTCTTGCCTTGCTAACATAGAACACTCGTCTAGAGGTAACATGTTCATTATTGATTTTTTCCTTTTTATTTCTTTTATATCTTATGACTTTGATGTCTCTTCTTTCTTCAATTTTCATAATATATTCATGTGGATATCTTGGATGCAGGATGTGCGTGGCTGGATGGATTTAGTGATTGAGCACATTCGGGCATTGGCCTGCTCTTATACCACACCAGTCACTTCTGACGATTACATCCCTTACTCCTTCATCTTTGGGAATAAAGGATATACCTCTTGTCATCGCTCTATTCAATGTACCTGAAAATTCAGGGCAATATATATATATATATATATATATATATATATATATAACACAAATGGTACATTTTCATTTAATTATCTTTATTAAGTGGATTATTCTATGTGCAATTTTTACTTTTTCACTAAAGGTTTTATAGGATTTGAATAAGTATGTGGTATACTTGAAATTTTTGGAAATTTTGGTAAGGATATACAAAAACCCGTTGGGACACTTTTATGATAAAAATCATTTATTGGGGAAAAAGGATATAAAAATGGAAAAGACAAAAAATTCCTAGAAATAGGGGTGTCAATCGGAAGTCTCCTAGCATGCCTATTGGAATGTAAGTGTCAAGAACTTGATTTTTAGGGTTTTGTACTCACTTGTTGTTGTAATAGTACACATGATTTCGTGGTTAGTTTAACATCTTGTATTCTTTGGAATGTTGTGAGACATTTTCACTATAGAAGGGGCTTAAATGTTTCCTTTAAGTTAGACACTCTCCTTTTATTTCTTCTTCATTTTATTCACATCCTTTTTTTTCAAATATCCATTCCATTAATAGAAGGGTAGTCTGCTACCTCGATCATTTGGGGGATGTGATTTGTATGAAGTGGATTACGTGGCTTCTACTCGCGTTTAGTCACTTTATGGTGCAACAGTCAAATTAAGTGGGGACTTTTGAAGTGACATTGCAGTTTTGGTACACGGAGGACAACATGTTCCGCTTTGGGCTAGATGAATTATATCCGACTTATAAATAATTCTCTGTCATGTTAGGTGGGTAACTGGATTTTCTTGATCTCTGCCAGATGTATTGAGACAGTTATTACATATTTCCCCTATTCTACACGACCCTTGATGTGTGATGGATGAGTTGACCTCCTATCAGTGCTCGAGTCAGTGCCCTATCAAGGTATCCAATATGCGGGATATATTAGAGTTGTTGTATTTGGATTAACTTCCAAGTAGCTTCTAGTGACGAGTAGACTGAGTGCGGATACCCAGGTAGCTACTACAATTCTATGTGTGGGGTGTCAATGTAATCCCATTGCTACTATTATAGCGGAGATCTTGAATGAACTTGATGATTTAAATGCAAAACCTTCTACTTTCTTGTAGGAAAGCCTTGTGATGCTATATTTTTGGCTAATAGAGAGATTTGGGTTGGCCATTACTCCTAGTTTTCCATTTTCCAATACAAGAAATGTTTTTAATCGGTATATTAATGACTAGTTAATGGCAAAGGTAAGCAGTTCTCAATGTTGGTCTATAACATTGCGGGGAGAGTTAATACCGATTCTATAGTTAAATGGCTATCTCTACCTCCAAATCACGGGACTTCACAATACTTCTTTATATCTCTATTAGAGAATTCTGCGTCAAGTAGGTTCAGGGAAAATCATTCCTCCCTGTATAAGTAACTTCTTCCTTGTGGAGGAATTGACTGAATTGTTGAGGATGTCCTCGGGGAGTTTGTGTCAACGATGAAGGACTTCTTGACGTCTAGCCCTTAATGTGGGGGAGGTTTTACTAGTGTCCACTGGGTGTCTCAAATACCTGTGGAGGGACCTCGTTTTGAAGGTATGCTCAGAGGATTATGATAAACGGCGACTCATTAGGGTGGGGGTAGTTGAAGGTGGAATAGTGGGATCCACTAAGATTTTCAAGGTGTACCATGGCATTGATCATGTACGAGTAAGAACCCAAGGTGGATATTACTTGGGGACTTTATAGGAGAATATAATGGTACTGATGATGCAGTGGGTCTTTTCGAATCTTACCATGACTGGTTTAGTTATTATGGTTTACGTGCGGTTTGGCATTGGTTTGGTGTCAATGTAGGTTTAATATTGGTGTCAACAATCTTGGTGTAATAGATGGGGTTATGGGTTTATAATATTCACCCTTTTACTTAAATAAAACATGTCTTTATGGAATAAATGTTGATTCAGAACATATAGTTATTATGCAGTTATCAAAGAATCATTTATGTTTGAATTATCTATACTAATCGCTATAGCACACATACTCCTTGTGTGGGGATAAAAGGGGATTTGGTCGTAAAATGTGTTTTAAGAGGATTGGTATTCTACATAGTTCTTATGAAGGGAGAAAATAAAATATTTCTTTTTAGAATAGAATATAAGTGAGAAATGCATAGCACAACAAGATAAGATTAATGATAATTTCTTTTAGATAACCCAGGTTAATAGGTCGTACATCCCTTTCGCGGCGAGGTCAGTTAATATAGCTTCACCACTTGATAAGATTTTCTTCATAAGGTAAGGTTTGCTCCCATTGAAATAAACTTTCCTTGAGGTACCAAATGGGTTCTATAATCTCTATAAAGGTTAGGTATCCTTCTCCCACACCTCAATATTTGACCTTTTTTGTTGAATGATCATGTAATGCGACGATAATACCCTTTTATGTGGTATAATGCTCGATTTTAGCTCCAATAGACCTCTCATACTTGGATAGCAAGCATAACTCGTAATGAATAAAGAGCGTAAGCAAGTCCATTGCCTTAATCTAAAAAAACTGTTAATCTCGACACCTGTTAGTCATCTTGCTAATGATGAACTTGAGACTTTTATTTGCAGATTCAACAACCCATTTTTGTAAATTATATGGTGAGGACTTGTGTCTTTGAATCCCATACTCTTTGACTACTTCCTGAATTTTGCTTCGAAATGGAGGCCATTATTAAATACGAGCTCATAAGAAACTCCGTAGAGGAATATGATATTCTTTCAAATGAATTTGGCTACTTTCTAGATATATGACTCAACCCTGATCCATTTGGTGAAGTAATCAACGGAAACAAAGATGAATTCATTCATATTAGATGCTTTAGGAGAGGCTTTCCCCATGATGTTGATAATCCAAGTTGAGAAAGGCCATACAGAATTCATGTTGCATAACTCACGATGAGGCAAATGTTAGAAAGTGGCAAATTACTGACATTTAAGACACATCTTAGCGTATATTGTGAAGTTATGGATCATGGTAGTACAATAATACCCTGGTCGGATGATCTTCTTATCAAGAATGTGGTCATTCGTGTGGGGTTTGCATTCCATATCGTTGATTTATGATTGATCTCTACAACCTCAACCCCTGTTATGCAATGTAAATGGGTACTATTGGAATTTATATAGAACAACACCTGTTTCAATAAGGCTATGTGTGACACCCCGCCTAATTAAACCTTGGGTGATCAAGCCTTAATTTAATTTAAACAGGTTTCTTAAATGGTTCATTCTTAGCATCACTGCCGAACTTTTTAAATTACTAACCACCTAAGTGAAATTAAGTTAGTGCCAAATTTTATCTTCCTTAAGCAGAATAAACAACTCATGCGGAACGATACAATTCAAGCAGTACTAAAACGATTCGCATAAAACTGAATAAAAATAAAGTCTTGTCGAACACCACGACCAAGAAAACTAACTCAAAATCAAAAATTAAAATAATTGTAAAAGTAAAGATTGGACAACATGTCCCAACTGAGAGTACTAAAACTGAGATCCTGCACTAGATATGAAAAAGAGAAGCGTCTAAGCAATCCCTGCAACATCCACACGTGCTGCAGCTCCCAAATCCCTGGAATGAAATCATGCTGGGTGTCCCTATGGCTAGGCACCTGAAAGGTTTTTAAAATATTTTTACATAGCAAGAGTTAGTACTAAAAAACATTTAAAAATATTTTGCAAGCAGTTATCATAATTGAGTTATTGATTACACATATTAAGACTTCGCACACTCCTTTGAGCTTCCTCACCTCTCTTCTATAGTGCACGCTTAACAATGGTACTTAGTTCACCTAGTTATACTACCGCAGTTAACTAGATCAGTATACCCCACTGCATGTATCCCCTCTCTAAGTCGCCATAACATACTCGCAGTATTTTAATAATCCATATCTCATATGCTATAAACGTAGATAACTTACTTACTTCTTGTTATCCTTATTCTTATAATAATTACACCACGCTTCTTAATTATTACTAAGATATTTTCAATCCATCTTATTATCTACTATCTTTAGTCAGTAGATTATGCATATGGAATACGTTTTATTACACAACATGTATTAAATATTAGTCATCACTAATATACCCTTTTGACACACATAAAGGATTCTTGGTTCGGAATGATTCATCGACCCCAAGTGAGAGTTGGTTCGGAATGATCCATCGACCCCAACTATTTATATATATACACATATTCTGGTTCGGGACTCTTTCATCACGACACCAGTTTTAAGGTTTGGTTCGGCATTTTACATCGACCCCGAACATATAATAACTTTATGTTAGTTCGGAATATCTCATCGACCCTAACATAATTAATTTAGGTATAATTCTCTTAACCCAAAAATTTATAGAATTTAGTAGGTACACACCCGACCTATCAAATCATGCACGTACGAAATATATTTTCCTTATATTTACCGTACTTATTAATTTATGAATTATTTCACTATCGCATTTATTCGAGTATTCACGCAACTCTAAGGGTCCTAGTTACCCCTCCCTTAATTTAGTAGTTAAGCTATCTTTAACCTACTGGTATATTTCCGGAATTTACTCTCACTCTTTCCGTAACTATATTTTCAAATCCCCGATACACGACTCAATCGGCTTCTTCCCGTCGGTCCCTTTCTCCAAATTTTACACTCAATCATTTATGAAGAAATCTCAAGGTACCCCTATTGGTATTCATTAAGTCCCTACATAGGTAAAATAGCATCACTAAGATTCCCATTAAGTGACGGTAATTGAAAAGACATTTATCCACAAAATTCTCTAAAATACAGCATGGATCGATCGATCGATGGGATACTGTCGATCGATCGACTGCTCGATCGATCGACATTCAAGGGTCGATTGATCGATCGAGCAATGACAGACCCAGATCGTCTTCTTCATGCGGGTTACACCATTTTTGTTTATCCATCTCCCATGATAATTCACCACGCTTGTAACTAACGATTTATAATCATTCCTACATACCATGGGATGATTACTAACGATCTAAAACAACATAATCGTTACAAATTTCGCTCAGATTAACTCAAAATCTTCTTATTATTCAAGAACCCTAAAACTACAATCTTTCCATATTTTCATCATAAGTCCAGATTTTTGGTTCAATTTAATCATCAAGTCTCCTATGATATCATATTATTTGGAGATAAAAAACGTTCTACATGCAATCCCTATCAATCATGGATCATATTCAAGTGTTTGCTTCCAAAAATTTCACAAAAATCATGTTCTTCACAAGGATTATATATGGGTATTATAACTCTATTTATTTTGCAAATAACCACTTGCCTTATGTTCAGTAGGGTCTGATTTCGTGGTTGTAGTTGATGATTGATGATCTTTATCCATCAATCCTTCATCTCAACAAGTTGGTGGTGAAAATCTCCTTTGAATTATTACTACTTCTTTCTTTTGCCTTAGGAAATTGTTTCTCCCTTCTCTTTAATGGCTATGGTGTATTTTTCTTTTCTCTAACCCTAGCCTCCAATTCTTATAATCTGACTTAGGGTTCCAAAATTCGTAGGTCTCCTCACCCTTAAATGTAAAGAGACCAAAATGCCCTCGTATGGTCCCGGTTTAGCCCAAAAATGACCGGCACTCAACTAGTACCCCCGGGTACACTATTTTGACTAATTCGACCCTTTCGGAATCATCTGTGGACTCTAAATTAACTTTTGAGTGTCTTAGAAATATGTTTCTCATCTCACCTTCAATTTTGTCTACGCGCGATACTCGATCGAGATAAACTCAGGTGCGCACATATAAATCGTTAGGCCGTGCATACAAATTTTCAATATTTACTATTCACACTTAGTAAATTTTAATCGTTATATTAATCAGTATCTAACTCTCAATTAATGTCTAATAGTCATAATGATTAAATTACTCTACTCACGTAATTTAATTTAAAATGTATCACATTAAATTACCCTACTCACGTACTTTAATTAAGACGTATTTTATCACATTAAATTACTCTACTCACGTAATTTAATTTAAAATGTTTTTTTTTTTAATTTTAACTATGCAGAATTACGGGGTATTACATACTTCCCCCCTTACAAAGGAATTTCGTCCTCGAAATTTAGAAAATACATGCGATGAATAATTCTGGATACTATTCTCGCATATCCCCCTCTCGATCCCAAGTAGACTCATCCATAATGTGATGTCCCCACTGTACTCGCACTAAGGGTACCACCTTGGACCGTAGTTTGCGCTCACTATAATCCAGAATAGCCACGGGTCTTTCCTCATATGAGACATCTGGCTGCAAGTCGATCTCCTCAAGTGGAATGTGCCAGAAGTCTCTCTCACTCCTCTTGTATTTCTTCAGCGATGCCACATGGAATACGTCGTGTATTCGCTGAAGATGCTCTAGTAATTCCAATCTTTAAGCTACCGATCCCACCCTCTCAATGATAGGAAACGGTACCATATATCTTGGTGCTAACTTCCCCTTCTTGCCGAACCTCATAATCCCCTTCATCGGAGATACTAGAATTAACACCTGGTCGCCCACATCTAGTTCCACGTGTCTCCTATCGACATCAGCTTAACTCTTCTTCCTATCCCGAGCTATTCGAATACGTGCTAGAATTAACTCTATTTTGGAAGAAGTCTCTTGTATCATCTCTGGTCCTCATAGCTTGTTATCCCCCACCTCCAACCAACAGGCGGGCGAACGACAAGGCCTCCCATAAAGTGCTTCGAATGGAGCCATACAAATAGTGAATTGGTAAGAGTTATTATATTCAAACTCTACCAAAGGAAGATATGGCTCCCATCCTCCCCCAAAATCTAGGACACACATTCCTAACATATCCTCCAACATCTGGTTTACCCTTTCAGTCTGACCGTCTGTCTGCGGGTGATACGTCGTACTCAGCCGTAAGTCGGTGCCCATGGCCTCCTGAAAGCTCTGCTAAAAATGTGACACAAATATTTTGTCTCGGTCAGACACAATATTAATAGGAACTTCGTGCATCTTAACGATCTCTGAAATGAATAGCTGCGCATACCGCATCGTATCATAATCCGTACGAACCGAAAAGAAATGAGCTACCTTAGTCAGCCGATCTACTATAACCCATATGGAATCGTGACCCTTCTGCGATGTTGATAACCTAGTAATAAAATCCATCGAGATACTATCCCACTTACACATGGGAATCTCCAGTGGTTGTAGCATCCCTGAAGGTCTCTGATGGTCAACTTTTATAAGTTGACATGTAACACACCTTGAGATAAATTCTGCAATGTCTCATTTCATAACTGACCACCAATATAGTCGTCGCATATCCTGGTACATTTTGTTCCCACCTGGATGTACCGAAAACTTTGACCCCTGCAACTCCATCATTACGGCATGCCTCAAATCATCATCTTCGGGAACTATTAGTCTACCATTAAACCGTAGTCCGCCCTGTGAGCTGATGGAGTAGGACTCTTCCCCCTCGGCTAGTAACTATCGTAGTCTGTCCTGACAAAACGGGTCCTCGGCCTGTGTCCTCACTACCCGCATAACACTCTTGGGAGTGATAGCTAAAAATGCCATGTATGCTCTAGCTATCTCATCCTCGTGTCGAAGTTCACTCCACTTCGCCTTCCAAATTTCTGCCAACTCTTCGGTAGGTCTTCTGCTTAACGCATCTGCCACCATGTTAGCCTTACTAGGATGATACTGTATATCAAACTGGTAGTCCTTCGTGAATTCAAGCCACCTCCTTTGCCTCATGTTTATCCTTTTGTGTGAAAATATACTGAAGTGACTTATGATTCGTGAATAGAGTGAACTGCTCACCCAGAAGATAGTGTCTCCATATCCTCAATGCAAAGACGACCGCTGCCAACTCGAGGTCATGGGTGGGGTAATTCTTCTCATGTGACTTTAGCTTTCAGGACGCATAAGATATAGCTCTCTCCTCCTGTTGTAACACACCCCCAAGCCCCTGTAAGGATGCGTCAGTATAGACTCGGTACTCCATTCTGCTCCTAGGCAAGGCAAGAACGGGTGCTGATGTCAACTTGTCCTTTAGCTCATCAAACGCTAACTGATAACAGTCACTCCATACGAAGGGTACTCCCTTCCGAGTCAAGTTCGTCAAAGGTCTGGAAATTTTTTAGAACCCCTTGATGAAGCGATGATAATAACCGGCCAACCCCAAGAAGCTGCGAATTTCGGTCGGTGTCGTGGGCTGTCCCACTCCCTCGCCGCTGATACCTTACTCGGGTCAACAGCAATGCCTCTGTCAGATACAACATGGCCTAGGAACTGAATCTCCCGAAGCCAAAATCCACACTTCTCAAATTTTACGTACAACTGGTCGTCCCGTAATGTCTGTAGAACCATTCATAAATGTTCAGTGTGTTCCTCCTCCGTGCGAGAGTAAATTAGAATGTCGTCTATGAATACAATCACAAACTGATCCAAAAACTCCCTGAATACCCTGTTCATGAGATCCATGAATACTGCAGGCGCGTTAGTGAGCCCAAACGGCATTACCCTGAACTCGTATGACCTGTACCGTGACAGGAAAGCGGTCTTAGGTACATCCTCTTCTCGAATGCGCAATTGGTGGTAACCCGACCTCAAATCGATATTTGAGAAGTACGCAGCCCCTCTCAACTGATCAAACAAGTCGTCAATCCTAGGTAACGGATACTTATTACGTATCGTCACTTTGTTCAGCTCCCTATAATCTACACACAGACGAAGTGAACCATCCCTTTTCTTTATAAATAAAACTAGCGCACCCCACGGCGATGTACTCCACCGAATGAAACCCTGTCCTAAGAGTTGTTGAATCTGCTCTCTCAGCTCTCGCATTTTCGAAGGAGCCATTCGATACGGTGCTCTGGCAATCGGTCTCATCCCCGGTGCTAGGTCAATAACGAACTCTATCTCCCTGCTGGGTGGTAACCCTAGTATCTCCTGAAAGACGTCCTCGAAATCCCTCACAACTGGTATTGAGTCCAGAGAAACGACTACCCCTTGTGGGGTCTCCTCCTCAATATAATATAAATGAGTGGCGATCCTTCCTCGGGGAGGGTCATCGCTACAAGGAACATCTCCTGTCCCGGAATGGAAAACACGATAGTCCTCTCATAGAAATATACCATTGCCCTATAACGCGCCAACTAATCCATGCCTAGGATGACGTCATAACCCTCCATATCTAGCACTAGAAGGTCTGCTGTTAGACTCAATCTCCCGACCAAAATGTCTACACCCTTACAAATCGAGTGTATAAGGGACCCACTACCCATCGGTGACTCCACGCACATAATATGAGTGTCGGCTGTCGCTAAGAGGCCGGTTGACCGTGCAAATCTAGTGGCAATAAAAGAATGTGTCACCCCCATATCAAACAAAATACTACCCTCTAGTCCATCGATAGGAAACATACTCGCGACTGCCGAAAGTGCTGGAGGTGCTGGCTGGAACGGAATGTCACAAACATTGAACACACGCCCGTAGTGCATCTGGCCTGGCTACGGGGCCTGAGCTGCTACTGGGGCTAACGGAGCCCGCTGCCCCTGTTGGGTACCCTGTTGTTGTGCCCTGTCTTGCTGTGGACAATTCCTACTCTTGTGACCCTACTGGCCACATGTGAAACACTGACCCTGAAACTGCCTCTGACCTTGGCCCTGTTGGCCTTGACGTTGGCCCTGTCGACCTTGGCCTTGTTGTCCTCCTCCTTGGTTCCCTTGGCCCTGTCGTCCCTAAGGAACTGGTTGCTGGGAACCCTATTGGCCCTGTCTGTCAAAGCGATGCCTCCCATGCCTAAATTTCTTACAGAGTTCCCCTGGCGGGAATTCTGCCCTAGATGGCCCACTGTTTGCTGCTGTGGTGTGCTGCTGCCACTACTTCCATCCACTTTGCCTGGTTGTCTAGGCTCACCTCTCTTGTTTCCCTTCGCATGAAATCGGTGATCCTGACAGTGTAGTAGAGCAGCATTAACGACATCTATGTAAGTTACCAACGTCGGATTGCCGATCAAATGTTGTCTAATTCTCCAGGTCAAGCCATCCATAAATTTTGACTTCTTCCGCTCCGCATCGCTCACCTCATTTGGCACAAAGTTAGCCAAACGGGTGAACTCCTCCTCATAATCAGTAACCAAGCGATCACCCTGAACCACCTCCCTGAATTTCTTCCTCATCTCTAACTCTACCGCTGGAGGAAAATACTTACGGTCAAACCACACGCAAAACTCAGAAATTATCATTTCGTACCTTTCTTCGGTGGTGGTAACTGACTCCCACCACTGTAAGGCCGCTCCTGCCAGATGGAAAGTAGCTAGAATTTGTTTATGTACCTCGGTGCACTCTACCATGCGCAAGTGGCGCTGGATATTTTTTTTCCAGTTGCACGCCTCCACTACATCGGTACTACCCTGGAACTCGGGTGGATGCCCTTTCTGAAATGTCTCTTTGACTCGCTGCGAAGTAAATGGCCCTGCTGGGGCCTTCACTACTAGTGCCACGGGAGGTGGTACTTGGGGCTGAGGAAAATGGGTTTTCATTGCCCTCATCGCTGTCTCGACTGCCTGAGCCACTATCACTGCAACCTGAGTGGTGGAAATCAACTCGGGTGGGGGTGGTGGCAGCGGCACCTGTGGCTCCTGATGAGCCTCCCTCACCTCATCTCTGGCTTCATCCCTCTCCGCTCGTTGTCTCCTCGGTGGCATCTGAAATTAGATTAAATTGTATAAGTACATAGTTTATACAAAATTTTAAGAGCAGATGTACAATATCCCAAAAGCGAAAAGTGAATCAACAGTCCTAATAGTAGGGATCTAATACAACCAAACGTTACGCGGAAACATAGTAAGCCGTACAGATCCTTTGGATACTAGAACCAGATGCTCTGATACCATCTGTGACACCCCGCCTAATTAAACTTTGGGTGATCAAGCCTTAATTTAATTTAAATAGGTTTCTTAAATGGTTCATTCTTAGCATCACTGCCGAACTTTTTAAATTACTAACCACCTAAGTGAAATTAAGATAATGCCAAATTTTAGCTTCCTTAAGCAGAATAAACAACTCATGCGGAACGATACAATTCAAGCAGTACTAAAACGATTCACATAAAACTGAATAAAAATAAAGTCTTGCCAAACACCACGGCCAAGAAAACTAACTCAAAATCCAAAATCAGAATAACTGTAAAAGTAAATATTTGACAACATGTCCCAACTGAGAGTACTAAAACTAAGATCCCGCACTACATATGAAAAAGAGAAGCGTCTAAGCAATCCCTGCAACATCCACACGTGCTGCAGCTCCCAAATCCCTGGAATGAAATCATGCTGGGTGTCCCTGTGGATGGGCACCTAAAAGGTTTTTAAATGATTTGTACATAGCAAGAGTTAGTACTCAAAAACATTTAAAAATATTTTGCAAGCAGTTATCACAATTGAGTTATTGATTACACCTATTAAGACTTCGCACACTCCTTTGAGCTTCCTCACCTCTCTTCTATAGTGAACGCCTAACGATGGTACTTAGTTCACCTAGTTATACTACCCCAGTTAACTAGATCAGTATACCCCACTGCATGTATCCCCTCTCTAAGTGCCCATAACATACTCACAGTATTTTAATAGTCCATATCTCATATGCTATAAACGTAGATAACTTACTTACTTCTTGTTATCCTTATTCTTATAATAATTACACCACGCTTCTTAATTATTACTAAGATATTTTCATCCATCTTATTATCGACTATCTTTTGTCAGTAGATTATGCATATGGAATACTTTTTTTTACACAACATGTATTAAATATTAGTCATCACTAATATACCCTTTTGACACACATAAAGGATTCTTGGTTCGGAATGATTCATCGACCCCAAGTGAGAGTTGGTTCGGAATGATCCATCGACCCCAACTATTTATATATATACACATATTCTGATTCGGGACTCTTTCATCACGACACCAGTTTTAAGGTTTGGTTCGGCATTTTACATCGACCCCGAACATATAATAACTTTATGTTAGTTCGGGATATCTCATCGACCCTAACATAATTAATTTAGGTATAATTCTCTTAACCCAAAAATTTATACAATTTAGTAGGTACACACCCGACCTATCAAATAGTGCACGTACGAAATATATTTTCCTTATATTTATCGTACTTATTAATTTACGAATTATTTCACTATCGCATTTATTCGAGTATTCACGCAACTCTAAGGGTCTTAGTTACCCCTCCCTTAATCCAGTAGTTAAGCTATCTTTAACCTACTGGTATATTTCCGGAATTTACTCTCACTCTTTTCGTAACTATATTTTCAAATCCCCGATACACGACTCAATCGGCTTCTTCCCGTCGGTCCCTTTATCCAAATTTTACACTCAATCATTTATGAAGAAATCTCACGGTAACCCTATTGGTATTCATTAAGTCCATACATAGGTAAAATGGCATCACTAAGATTCCCATTAAGTGACGGTAATTGAAAAGACATTTATCCACAAAATTATCTAAAATATAGCATGGATTGATCAATCGATGGGATACGATCGATCGATCGACTGCTCGATCGATCGACATTCAAGGGTCGATTGATCGATCGAGCAATGACAGACCCAGATCGTCTTCTTCATGCGGGTTACACCATTTTTGTTTATTCATATCCCATGATAATTCACCACGCTTGTAACTAACGATTTCTAATCATTCCTACATACCCTGGGATGATTACTAACGATCTAAAACAACATAATCATTACAAATTTCGCCCAGATTAACTCAAAATCTTCTTATTGTTCAAGAACCCTAAAACTACAATCTTTCCATAATTTCATCATAAGTCTAGATTTTTGGTTCAATTTAATCATCAAGTCTCCTATGATATCAGATTATTTTGAGATAAAAAACGTTCTACATGCAATCCCTATCAATCATGGATCATATTCAAGTGTTTGCTTCCAAAAATATCACAAAAATCATGTTCTTCACAAGGCTTATATATGGGTATTATAACTCAATTTATTTTGCAAATAACCACTTGCCTTATGTTCAGTAGGGTCTGATTTCGTGGTCGTTGTTGATGATTGATGATCTTTATCCTTCAATCCTTCTTCTCAACAAGTTGGTGGTGAAAATCTCCTTTGAATTCTTCCTACTTCTTTCTTTTGCCTTAGGAAATTATTTCTCCCTTCTCTCTAATGGCTATGGTGTATTTTTCTTTTCTCTAACCCTAGCCTCCAATTCTTATAATCTGACTTAAGGTTCCAAAATTCGTAGGTCTCCTCACCCTTAAATGTAAAGAGACCAAAATGCCCTCGTATGGTCCCGGTTTAGCCCAAAAATGACCGACACTCAACTAGTACCCCCGGGTACACTATTTTGACTAATTCGACCCTTTCGGAATCATCTGTGGACTCTAAATTAACTTTTGATTCTCTTAGAAATATGTTTCTCATCTCACCTTCAATTTTGTCTACGCGCGATACTCAGTCGAGATAAACTCAGGTACGTACATATAAATCGCTAGTCCGTGCATATAAATTTTCAATATTTACTATTCACACTTAGTAAATTTTAATCGTCATATTAATCAGTATCTAACTCTCAATTAATGTCTAATAGTCATAATGATTAAATTACTCTACTCAAGTAATTTAATTTAAAACGTATCACATTAAATTACTCTACTCACGTAATTTAGTTAAGACGTATTTTATCACATTAAATTACTCTACTCACGTAATTTAATTTAAAACATTTTTTTAATTTTAACTATGCAGAAATACGGGATATTACACTATGCGAAATTAATTTCATCCCTTTAAGGGTATTAACCATACTGGAGGAGGAATCATATGTCATAATACCATAGTCCAACATTGTCTGGGTCTTCATCGGTGGTGAGTTCTATGTGCTACCAATGGATTGACTTAAACTTCTTATGAACTTTAGGGGAAATTGTTATTACCTCAGGAATGGTAACCATTGAAAAGCTATCTATGGAATTTTTGAATTCTGAGGCGAGATCCTGGAGATGAGCATGAAAGGGTAGGATCTATTCGTCTTTGACTTTCCATTTTCAAAGAACATATCCTATGATAAGAGTCAAATTACTGCACACAGAGGTACTAGATTCCTCTTTCGAGCGAAAATTTGTGTCTGACCACGCATGCCTCATATTCTATTATGTTAGTGTAGGGGGAATTCTAGCTTGATGGAGATGGGATTATGTGAATCATTGGGCATTATAAATAATATTCTAATGCCATTTCTTTTCATATTGGATACCCCATCAAAGAATAATTTCCTTTGTTTATCTTCAAGAGTAGTTCAAAAAATCCTTTCATTGGGAAATTGTGTGATCCACACATCAACTTCTTCCATGGAATGATATGTTAAGTAGTCAGAGATGGCCCTTGTTTTGATGGCCTTTTACGTGACCTAGGCAATGTTAAATTGAGCTAACAGGAGTAACCATCGGTCCTTGTGGATTGACAAAGCGAGTTTTCCTAGGAGATGTTTCATGGTATCCATTAGGGACATCAATTTGATGGTGAACACAAGTATGTAGTGACGAAGTTTCTAGGTGATCCAGGCTAGGGCAACACATGCCTTTTTCTAATGCAATGAAATTAATTTTATATTATGATAGTTTTAGATAAACATGGTAAATCGAGCTTTCCTTGCATAACTCTTCGATGTATTGGAACAAGATAGCCCCAACATCAGTGTCGAAGAAAATTAGGTATAGGAGAAGAGGTAGGTTGGGTTATAGTGGTGTGTCCATCCCAAGATCTTCCCCTGCTCGATCACTTATCGGGGAAAGAAGGGAGGATAAAGGTCTCGCGCCTAATCATTAATCAAAGGGGGCTCTTCGGCCAACGTCGATTTGGGGTGATGTAAAGAGTTAGAATCGCCATCTTATTTTGAAAAAAATAGGCAAAAGAACATATCGCCACCTCGAGAGAGCGACATAAAAGACAAACTGATGCTTGCGAAACCAATAGTTTAGAGGTTCGGGGCCTAAGTTACGAAATGGGAAGGTGTTAGGCACCCATTTCGTCCTTTTGGTCTCTCATGGGCTTATGCTATTATTTTCCTTAATTTCTCCGTGAAGTGTGTGTTCGTGTATATATAAGTGGAGATCAGAATCATTTGACTCGCATCATGGGAAAATACAGAGTAAGGTAATCCATAGGAATGTTACCAAAATAATAATTAAAAATATGATATGTAAGCGTATCAAGATAATGATCATTATAATGAAATGACAATACGTGTTAGATAAAATGCAAGTATGAATTAAAAGTATGATATATATAAAATAATATACCAATAAATAAAAGAGGAAAATAGGAAGATGAGAAAATAGGACTCGAGTCTCGTGTTTTAGCTCGAGACGCCTACGTAGCCTATAAAGGCATCAAAGTCCACATAGTTCGCATGCGGTATAAGGGTGGGGTTTATCCCATAGATTCGAATGGGAGTTTATTGTGTGTGTGTGTGTGTAGAAAAGGTATTTTTAGTATTGAGAAAATGTGATGAAGAATCCCGTTGGAATTTATAGGTATAACCCTTTTTTTTCTTTATTTTTTTTATACAAAATAAATTGAGTGCAATACTACTAATAAAGGATGATATATTAATGTATATGATCTAATAAAGATGAAAAGATAAATTAAGAATTTATATAACTAATGCGAAACTAAAAGGAATTTAAAAGGAGAGAACCGTGTTTGGACCTTTTTTGGAGACTTGGAGATTGATCTTGATTGGTGATGATCTTCCTTGCAAATGAATGAAGAATATAAGAGGATTTTTTGCTAAATTGGGTGTGAAAATGATAGGAATGAAAGGTGGAGAAAGGTTTCAAACAAGGAAACCTCGTTGACTTAATAGGAATGTTGCTAAGATCATTGAGGTTGATATTCCTGAGGTGCCTTGGAAGTGATCTCATTCGCTCCTTATATTGGGTAAGGGGACTACCTATCGGTAGGTAACCCTAGACACATTGTCGATAGGTTGAGAAATGGACCTTCCAATTGGCAATTTCGTGCAGATTTTTTTGAAAAAAAGGTAATTTAGAGACCTTTGAGAATCCTTTGGGCTGCTCCCGGGTTCGAGAGTTGACTTTCGATCAAACAGGGCTCGAAAGAGCTCGTCAGTCCTTTGAACAAGAGATCATCGAACGACGATGGATCATTCATCCAAATCGTAAGTCCTAATCATACATGGGGTAAATAGTTGGAAAGGTTATGCGAGGAAGTTCGATGTTCCCAAGAGCTTCTCCCAGTTTGGAGAGTTGACTTTGGTCAAATGGGGCCCAGAAGTGCCTGGTGACCTTTCAGAGTAAATTGGATCATTTGTTTGTATAGTAAGACTGATTCATGCACGAGGCAGACCGTTGGAAAGGTTATTCAATTCCCTTCAAAGATTCATTCAGTGTCTTTGAGCTGAAGAGTTGATTTTGGTCAAATGGAGCCAAGGAGTGCCCGATAGCCTCCGAATCAGTTTTGGGGGAAATGGGCCATTTGTCCAAATAGTTAAGCCATTTAACTCACAGGGATGAATGCTGGAAAGGGTTTTCAGAGACCTTTGAAGATTTATTGAGCTTTCAATTTGATAATGAAGTGGATTGGGGTCAAATTGGGGCCCGAGAGAGCTCGATAGCCTCCGGATCAGATTTCGATAGTAAAAGGGATCATTTTTCCAAACCATTATGCTGATTTATGCACATGGCTGACCGTTGGAAAGGATATTCAGATCCCTTTAAAGATTCGTTAAGCTTTTTCTCTAATGATGAAGCTGACCAGAGTCAAACAGGGCTCAAAATCCCTCGATGGCCCCTAGATTGGTACTCGAAGTATGACCTAGGGTTTGTGGTAAATGAGGGTGATAGGAACCTAGGGGCTTGGGGGGATCCTAAAATGAGGTGCCTACAGAGACCCTCGATGGGTGAGCTTGGAATAAGTGAAAGATATCGAATAGACACCACATAGATGTTTTGGGAAAGAGGTAAATTCTGCTGACCAAAGGGATGACGATGACCATTTCATAGGGCCAAGGTCGATTCTGAGAACCTAAGGTAATGCTGGGGATAACCAATTCGGAGGGTTGAGGTCAATTCTGAGGACCTAAAGTTGTAGCGACTTGTAGGTAGAGGTCAATTATGAGGATATTGAGTAGAGGTGGCCAATTTTGAGAGTCGAGGTCAATTATGAGGATCTTGATTAGGGGTGACCAATTCTAAGGGTCGAGGTCGATTCTGTGGACCTAAAGTAGAAGTGACCAATTCTGAGGATTAAGGTCAATTCTGAGGTCCTTAAGTAGGGGTGACCAATTCTGAGAGTCGAGGTCAATTCTAAGGACCTTAAGTGGAGGTGACCAATTCTGTGGGTCGAGGTAAATTATGAGGACCTTTAGTATAGGCGACCAATTCTTAAGGCCGAGGTCAATTCTGAGGACCTTAAGTAGAGGCGACCAATTCTAATGGTCGGGGTCAATTCTGAGGACCTTAAGTTGAGGCGATAAATTTTGAGGGTCGAGGTTAATTCTGAGGACCTTAAGTAGAGGCGATTAATTTTGAGGGTCGACGTCAATCTTAAGGACCTTAAGTTGAGGTGACCAATTCTGAGGGCCGAGGTCAATTATGAGGACATTACTTTGTAACTTGGGAAATAGCTCTCCTGTGGAAATTTAAATTATTTTGGGGGTGTAGGTGCAGTTGTGATGCCATTGGAGAGAGATGTCCGGTTAGGGATTCTAGTTCTGCTTGGGGAAATTGGAATTCTTTTGGGAGAAAGTTTAATATGGGAATTCCTACTAGGGAAATAGGTAGGATATTACGTAGTCCTATTGGGGAAGCATGAGGTTTTGGGATTACTCTAGGGAGTGGGCTTTTGGGATGCAGGCATGATAATTTTTAGGGTTTAAGTTGGGGATAAAAGGTGTTTTTCATCCGGATGAGGATTTGGGGGCTTGAAAAATGATTTTCTTGTTGAAAAATTGTTCCAATATTTATCTGGCAATTTTAGGAATTTTTTGGGGAAATTTTGGAATTTTTTGGCATCTTCTAGGATTTTTTGTATGAAATTTCAGGGGTACTGCCAATCGGGGGTAGTAGGAATTGCCAACCAGCAGTGGCACGATCTTTTGGGTTGCCTTGAGAAAGGGAAGAGGTAGTGCCAATCGGTGGGTGTTAGGGGACTATCGATCGGCATGCCGAATGGCCTCCTATAAAATGGGGGTAAATTCTCTTCATTTTTCAGATCTTCTACCACATATATCTTCTTCTTCTTTCTTCTGATATCTTCTCCTACATTCTTGCCTCATTCTAGACTAGAAAATGGAGTATTTCTCATGTAGCGAGACCCACATGGCGTGGTTGGGAGCTGATGATTGGGTGAACCTGGAGTGGTAGGCTAGGGTGCCCTTAGCATTGGGTAATGAGAACGCTTTTGATTTGTTCGAGCCTGTTGCCGATGACTTCTTTTTGTTGCGTGAGCCTTTGCACTAGAGGTCGTCTAGGGTGAGGAACCCCGACATCTATATAAGTAACATATTACTTTTGGATTTTTTTTTTCATTTTCTTGTTTCTTTCAATTTTAACAAAAGCTTTCTCTTTTGTTTTGGTAGACTGACATAGCTGCTACGAGCTTCCGTACCCACCCATAGGATGATAGTATTTAGGGATGCGTGGGAGCACTGACAACTCTTGATTTAATTAACTGTCGAATCGAGACTCAATCTTAATAACTCGTCGACCCACATAACCATTTTATACTAATTAGCTCGGGTGAGGGATATTCGGTGCAACCTATAGTTTTTATTCATTTTGTTAATCATAGTTTAATTTACACTCGCCTAAATTAATATTTTCCTTTTGTTTTCTTTCCTTTTTGTTAGAAAATACCTTTTACAGTTTTATTGATAAATAACAAACCAATTAAATTCTAACAACTCGTCTATGTGGATTCGATACTCGGACTGGACGCTATACTCCCTTAAAGAGTGTAGTCATAGTTTAGTTTTTTTTGTATTAAGGAGGTGAATAGAAAACAACGATCAGCGTGCTGGCTACGCGCTACTTTTTCCCTTAATGAAAATGGCGCCGTTGCCGGGGATGATTTTCTTTGAATCTTAATTGGTTTAGTGCTTTGATCGCGACAACTTGCTTAGTCAAAATGGTGCCGTTGCCGGGGACTTGATGTTTTAGATTTTATTTGATTTAATATTTCGTAGTATTTTTTTCAATTTGTCTTTTTTACTAACATTTTTGTAGGACTTCTACATTTGAGCGCCAAGAACCGCTTGAATTTTTCGCGCACGCATCACTTTGTGGATTTTGCCACTTCAAGCCATCTTTGGGGTAAGCATGTCTTATTCCAATCCTTTCGGTAATCATTATGATAATTCTAAAAATCCCCGTAAACCTATGACTTTTGGTAAATACTTAGAGTCCCAAAAAATTGCAAATTCAAAAATGACTTTGGGTGAGTATTACAAAAGTCAAGCTTTAGAGTGCGTGTATTTTGAGGAGGAGGATAACGATTTTGGGCCTTTAAATCCTTATAATAGGAATTTTGAAACTAATTGCAATAGTTTCCAAAATTCTTATAATAATGAGTTTGAGTATAGTTCCGATAATAATTTTCAAACTTCTCATTTCCAAGAATCCGCACCCCGACCTGTGACTTTCGTTGAGGGTTTGCTCATACTTGAGAATGAAAGGTATGAATACCGTTATCGGGAAGAAAATCGTTTATGGGAACATGAATTGGATTTATTATTTGAATCCGACGACGATTTTTCTTCTGAAACTTTTAAAGTCGAGGAATGTTTTGAACCAAATGAGGATTTTTTGCCTGCCTTGGAACAAACCATTCTTGACTTGGCCCATGGTTTAATAGAGAATGAAAGTGGGGATAAAATGGATGTAGTATACATTTTTAAAGAAATGATTTCGTCTTTGAATCCCAAAGAAGAAAGTTTCATTGAAAATGATCATATCTCCTTCGAAATTCCAACTTTGAGTGATGATAACTCATCTCTTGAGTTAGAATTTCTTTCCTCCCCCTTTTCATTCTCCATTATCACACCATGACAAGTACCCGATGAATCGGTGTCAAACTTTAAAACGTTCAACCCTTTCACCGAAGAGGAGTACTTGCTCGAGTTGCTTTCCATGAAGGCGTCTTTGCCTCCTTGTGCACCCCCTCCCATTCCAATTTAAAAATTCTTCGGAGATGATTCAATTTTTCTTATCCCCCATGTGTATTTGTCACCCGTCTTATCCAAATCCCCCCATCCTCCCGCCAAAAATTTTAATTGGGGACGGTTCATTTCTTACGCCTTACACATGCCTTCCGATGTTCAAATGGAATTATTATTTTTCGGGAGGCATGCATGAGAGGGAGGGTCTATCGGTCATCCTCAAAAGTCAAATCGTGTTTTGGGTGGACCCTAAAAAATTTCAACTTCTAGTGTATAGTTACTTAGAAGTTAAAATTTTAGTTTGTAAATAGTTGGTTTTATTTTTCTTATTTTTCTTTATTTTTACTTATAGTCTAGTGTAGTTAGTTAAGATTTTGTTATTTGTTTTTTCTATGCTTGTCACTAACATATTTTGTAGAATATTTGGACTTGTACTTTCTGGAGATCGCTCCATTGTGGGTAATATCTCTCTTTTCCTCTCTTTTATTTGGTTCTTAATTTACATTGAGGACAATGTCAGGTTTTAGGTTAGGGGGTGTGGGATATTCTATCCATTCTTTGGTAGTTTCTTTGATTTGATTATATGTTCTTCCCAATCATGATTTTATTATAAAAATTAAAAATTTTAAAAAGATTTTCTTTCTTTTTTCTCCTTTTTGGGCATTTTTCCTTTGTTTCCAATGATAAATTTTAATAATTTCTCGATCCATTAGACAACTCAACGATGCATGTTCTCGATTTCAGAAGTTACTAGACTTTAGTCCTCAATCATTGATATTATGAATAATTTCATGAATGAAACATTAATACCATGAGCACATGCGTTTTTCTTACTTTATTGATTTGGTTTAAGATTTTTATAACTCGATAATCTTTTGTTGCATTGTATATACTTACACCGAGTAAGCTTTGTACCTTTCATCGTTTGTGAGTGCGTACACTATTCTTTCCTCTTTAAAAATGTTATAATCGTTGGTTATCTCTGTATTATTTCATTTGATCGTTCATTAATTGAGTTTATATCTTGAAATGTGTTACTTGAGCATGATTTTCATATATTGTTTTGACTCGAAAATTGCGTAAACTTTATGAAATAATCATAAGAATGATTTGTTATATCACCCATAGTAGCCTTGACCTCACCTTATATGTTTACCCTCGTCAACCCCTTTGAGACTAAATATTAGACTTTCATTTCATTACCCAAAATCCTATAACTAACTCCATATTGGAGTAATAAACCATACATATTACCTGCCATGCCTTTGTTTGGAATGTTGCTTGGGATTGAATGATGTTGTGTAGTGTGGTTGCAATTTGATCATGTGAGAGTGTGTAAAGTAAAGAAAAGAAAGAAGTGAAAAAGGGTGAAAAAGAGAAAGTAGAAAACAAAAGAAAACAAAAGAAAAAGTGAGAAAAATAAGAAAAGAAAAGAAAAGAAAAGAGGAAATTTGTATATGTTGTATATAGTGTTTGAATAAGCTTTGTTTACTCTGCCCATTATTATATTGAATGCCTTTTTTGGATTGTATTTTTTAATTTTTGAAATTGTCCGCACTTTCCCATTATCCCTAGTTTTCATCTCCGAACACTTTGAATCCGTACATATATCCTTCGTTTCGTACCCTAGCCTAACCTACATTACAACCCTATACAAGTCCTATGTTATCTTAGGGTGAATTTAATTTAAAAGTCATAATAGTTTTGATAATATGTGAAAATACATTTCGCCTCTTTTAATGAGCGGTATCTTTCATTGAGATTACAGTTTTTAATTTAGCATGGTTCAATTATGACATGTGTGAGGCCTAGTTTCCATTTATATTTACTGTTTATGCTCGCATGTTCCGTGTGATAACTCCCTGTTTGGAGTGAATTCACTTGATAAGTGTAATTCCCGTGAGGATTGAATATATGCTTGCTTTAATTTTTATCCGGTTTATATAAGTTTTTTCCAAATCATACTTTGCACGTGCACGCTCCCCTCCCACATTTTAAAGTTTCAATTCTATGAGGTGCATTCTATAATGTTAATAATATGGACTTCTGTGTGAATTCATTCACTCTTCTAATAACATGTTGAAATCTTGTTCGTTATTGTTGGGTGTGTCGCATGTGATTGGGCATATTTTAAGGAAACCATATGACGTTTGTGGGTTTCAACATTGAAAACCCTCACGAGATGACACTCGTCCATAGGGTAACTTAGGGGTTTAACGTCTTATCGCGTACGCTAAGTGCAATCGTTCGCCCGCAAAAGTGGCCTTATCCCTTTTATCGCTTTTGTATATATCTCTCATTTTGTGATTTTATTATAGTTTTTCTTTCTTTGAATTTCATTACTAGGGACTAGCAATGTGTAAGTTAGGGGGTATGATTCGTATCGAATATTGCATATTTATACCCTCGAACTTAGGCATTTTAGCCCCCTCGGGTACTTTAATGCCTATAATTATGCCCGTTAATCAGATAACCTCCGTTTTATATGCTAGCATGTTATTTGAGGAAAAATTGAGCTGTTATAGGTATTAAAGTGCTTAGTATGAAGTTTTGGCCCGTTTCGATAAAGTTTCGTCGCGATTTGCACGTTCAGGGGCATTTTTGTAAATTTACACGTTGGTATTTTTTTACCAAAGTCTCCACGAAAGTTATAGCCCTCGGTCCAAGCTTCACGTGGCTATGAATGGTACGTGAATCGTAGTTTGATCGAGGGAAACACGGACCTTTAATCGAAAAATAATTATAAGAAAATAACAATTTCATTAATGACCTCCATGTCCCTTTTCTCTTTCATTAACAATTCATATAATACCCCTTGTGTCCTTAAATCGGTTTTTGCAGCAAACCTATTTCGAACATGGTGATTTTGGCCCTAGGCTCGAGTTTTGCTCGGGTTTTGGGTTCGTCCCAAATTGGGATGCTTTTGGCCAAATTGAACACACGATTATGGAGCTTTGGATTGTGCAAATCACTCACGAGCTCGAAATGGGTCTTGTTTTGGCCATTAATGGAGATGGAGCTTTTTGGCTATTTTTTTAGATGGGTCTTTGGGCAAAAATGGTGGAATGGATATGGAGGTTTTGTTTTGTTGTTCTCGGATAGCATCATGGGTCTTGGCATCGTTGTTGGTCGCGTGTTTTCTGCGGAGCTTGTATCCATGGGTCTTGTTTTGTTTTGCGTTTTTGGCCATGAATGTAGCAGTATAGTATGGCTTCTATTTTGGTGGTTTAGTAGTCACCGGTCGACCATGCCACCACCGCCAGTCGATCGGATTTTCAATTTTTGTCGTGGGACTAAACCAGTATGGCTTTCCTTTTATCGCGGTTAACCAGTGTTTTGTTTTTGGCCGCCCCTTCTGCTGCTAACTTCCTTTTCTATTTTTATTTTATTTTCCTTTTTCTTTTGTTTCTTAATTAAGAGACTTTTTCCCTTTTCTTTTCTTTTCTCTTTCCCACTTAGTATATAAGTGGCGGGACTTGTTTAACTCAAGATATATATTAGATTTTTAGCTCTCTTCTCTCTTAGAACCTAGGGTTAGTAAACATTTGGGGGTTTATTGTTGGAGACCACCCCACTCCTATTTTGTGTTAGATTTTCTCCATTAATGTAAGTTCCTTGTACTATTCATTATCATTTTCCTTTTATTTGTGCTTTGTCCATTTATTTCCATTCTTAGTTAAATATTTACACGCCTAGATAATTTTAGTTGTTAATTTATTTAGTTTCTCTAATTAATTAGTTAGTTTATTTAATGTCATTTAAACTAGGTTGTGTCGGATTGAACTCACTTTAGAACGCGCCCAAACTTCATACTAACCACTTTAATACCTATAACAGCTCAATTATGCCTCAAATAACATGTTAGCATATAAAACGAAGGTTTTCTGATTAACGAGCATAATTATTGGCATTAAAGTACCCGAGGGGGCTAAAATGCCTAAGTTTGAGGGCATAAATATGCAATATTCGATACGAATCAAGCACCTTCCTGTAGTGGTGTGCTAGGTAATTTCCTCAGAGGGTTTTGGTCGTTTGGCATTTGCTTTGGATGAGATGCTGTGCTCTACGGCCGCTATATGTGCACTGTGGGAGAGGTGGTAGGACACTACCCACAACATACACTTGAGATTCAGGGAGATGACGGTGACCCCCATTGATGTTCAGTAGCTGTTGGGGATCGACTGCGATGGCATGCATACAGAGGTGGACCAATCTCTGAGGGTGACACCTATGGTGGTTGATGTTGCGATGGGTGATATGGGAAAGATAGTTTTGGGGGATTCGGTCTGAATTTCTCTTCTCTGGGAGGTTTTGCTAAGTCGGCATATCGACGAGACTAACAGGCTGCAGGTTTGACAGATGAGTTGTTTATTTATTCTTCTTCTGTTAGGGAGTTTCTTGATGGCGTCGAGCAGGGACGTCCTCCTCTTATGGTTTTTACCATTTTTTAGGGTAATTTGAAATATCCATCTCTATGACTGGGGGAGCCTGACTTTGGCGACTCTTTATTCTTCTCTGAATGCTTTCAACTGGTGTTGCCGATAGACTTTTATTGGAGCCATGTATCTTCTAGAGGTAATTTTCTCATTTCTATTTATGTATTTTCTTGCATTTTCTTTTGACTTTTTCTGGTTGCGGATTCTTGTCGATTTTGCAAACGTGATTTTATGAGGAGATTGGGTTTAATGCCCGTTTGATTGGTTTGTAGGATGAGGAGGTGGGGGACTTCTGCTGGATGTACGAGTGGTGAAAGTCCAATCGGGGGTCGAAGCAGACTCTTTCCTCTTCGATAGTGCATCAGGTCTTGAATGTCCAGACAAGTGACCAGGTTATTTCTTATTTCCTCTTTTGAATCTTTTGTGGTCATTTTCTTTGTTTGATTTAAGTATTGACTTTATTTTTTAAAAATGCAGGTGACTTTCTATCCCTAGGGGTTATCGAGCACATAGGGGTGACTGGGACAAATGCACAAATGCGTCGGATATTGGCACACTAATTCGGATATTCTTGGTATTTATGAGAGAGAGAGTAGTCTGATAGATCATGGAGCAAGAGGTGTAGATCCCACCGGAGATGCCCTCCAGGTACATGAGGCGGGTGTGAGAGATGTCAGAGGAGGCTAGGGCAGTGGAGATGGTTGGCAAGCCCTACTCGTCCTATACTAACACGGTGGAGACTTACGACTATCTAGACTTTGTGATGAGCTGGGTGATGCCTTCTTATATCTACGACTTGGTGAATATGCCTTCGCCTCCTACGACTTTAGGTTGGGGTAAGAATCGGCTGGTGGGGTCTGCCCACAACACTGGTGGTGCATCATTATTAGTGGCGACGGAGGCTCTATTCTTCCAGCTTGCTCCTCCTTCCTACAAGATCAGACTGGCTGTAGGGGGATCGTTGAGTATGTAGCACTACCCTAATGCGGTG
The DNA here is from genome assembly GCA_949130495.1 of Sambucus nigra. Lineage (NCBI taxonomy): Eukaryota > Viridiplantae > Streptophyta > Magnoliopsida > Dipsacales > Adoxaceae > Sambucus > Sambucus nigra. The sequence continues at coordinate 444,430,970 of OX422211.1, forward strand.
GACTCGGAGGTGTTGGGTCTGATGGAGGACGTCCTTTAGCCAGAGGTATTTCTTTTAATTTCCTTGTCCTTTGTCTTTCTTATTTCTTTTTTTGCTTTAGACTAACTAATTTGCCCTTTTATTTTTCTTACAGCATCTCCAGATGTCTACTACTTAGCTGAGGGGCATCCGAGACTAGGTGGCTTCTACAACAGGCTATAATTAGGATTCGGTTTTGGTTCCTTAGTGCCTGGTGTCGTTTTCAAATTCTGAGGAAAGATTTGGATCAAGTAGTGGAGGCTCCTCAGCTCGTCATCGAGCGAACCGCATGCGCCGTAGGGTAACGGATCCTATGAGAGAGAGAGAGTTGTTTTTCTTCTTCTTTTCTGCAAAAAATTTAATGATAGCAATATATATATATATATATATATATATATATGAAATGAATGGGACTTTTATTTATTTATCTTTGCTTAAATGACTTATTGGATATGCATTTTTTTACTTTATTGCTGAGACCGTAAAAAGGATTAGAATAACTCAAGAGAAAATTTATTTTGAGAAAAGATGAGTAAAAATAGATAATATAGGAAGAAAGAACCCGAGATTCTTCGAAATAAGGATTATATTTTTGAGTTTTTGATTTTGACAAAAAAAGGAAAGATAGAATTTTCAAAAAATAAGGTGTGCCGATCGACATGCCCATTGTCCTGCGTATCAGCATGTTAGTCCACTCAAATCACCGCAAGGCTTTGATTGCACTTTCTTCATCTACTAGTCTTTGATGCGGATGTCTTTCATTTGGGTTTGCATAATTCTTTTTTTTAGACAAAGTTTTCAAGTATAAAAAGGGGTAAGGTGGTGAGGTTTCTTCACCCATTCACATTTTTTATCCTTTCTTTCTTATTTCTTGCCTTCTATCTTATTATTTCCAAAATGGCCCCTCCAATGAGTGCAAAATTTGCTTTATATCTCAAAAGTTTGGAAGCTATGTGTCTGTACAATATATATTACGACGCTTTTAACTTGTGCCGAGTCTTTTTGTGGCGTAATCGGCCATCGACTAGAATGTGCTAGTAGTGGGAGTGAAATTTGGTTATCTTGAGGATCATGTTTTATTCTTTGGCTTGGAAGAGGTTTGTCCTACCTATGAGGAGTTTTCTGCTATGTTAAGGGTTAATCCCAATGTGGCAGCGTCCATGCCTGAATTCTCTCAGTCTCCTTGGGAGTTGCTAGCAGGGTTTCTCCACATCTCTCCTTCGGCGTCTCGGCCTTTGGTTATCGGGGGAATGATTTCTCTCCCAGTTGTACTATATTCTCTGCATCTGTGGGACTTTAAAATGATAGTTGATGATCGTGGACCTGATACATGCCATACTTGATCCGGTGCCCTTGGATTAACTTCGAAGCTACTACTGAAGATTGGGGACCTAATGGTCGAACCTCAATTTGCTGCTATTACAGCGTGGATGTCATATCATCATAATTATGTGATGGTGATACTGGCGGAGACCCTGAACGGTCTAGATGCTTGATGGAATGACCATTCTAATTTTTTGAGAGGAATCTCGGTTATGCAGTTCATATGGATAGCTGAAAAATTCTGTTTGGCAGTCCCTCCTGAATATCCTCAGTATTTGTGCTGAATTTCTTCATTCTCTATTCCATTAGCTTTGGCCCATCCATAGAGAACTGGATAAATTGGTTTATGGAGCATGAAGCTCGATGTTTTCATTGGTCAGTGCCCTGGTGGGGGGGAGTTCCAACCCATTCTGGAACTGGGGAAATATTGATACGTTCGGTTAGTTTATCTTTGGTGGACCTCATTCTATTTCCCCTGAAGGCTCCTGCGTCAAGTCGTATAGGAGAAAATTATGCCTTCCCATACCCTAGATTTCTCTCTTGTAGAGGATTTAACTGAAGGCTTGCGCATGAGATTGGGCTCCCTATGGGAGAATCGTTGGTCATCAACATGTCCTTCTCAATCTGTTGGCATATTTCTGGAGAATATATGAAATGGTTGTGGAGGAGGGTAGTGGCCAATATCTTAGAAGAGGAGATCGGGAAGAGGTGGTTCATCATGTTTGACACTATGGAGGGGGTGTAGTGATTTTCCCTAGGATGGTCCAAGCTTATCGTTTGATGGAGTGCCTTTGGCATACCATCCAACCAGGGGAGGTTTGGGGACCTCAAGGACCAGATGATGATTGGGTTGGGGCCTCCGAAAACTGCGAATAGGGTCCTCTATGAAGTTGGTGTTTATTTGTGAAGCTTTTTTGATGGATATGTGTTTGGTTATTTTTGGTTTGTGGGAATAAATTGGGAAGATTTTGGTATTTTGTTTTAGGGGTAGTTTTGTTGACGGGGGTAGTTGTTTGACTCCCTACGCTGATATTTTGTGTAATTGTACCGAATTTTCCCTTTTATAGAATAAAAATGGACTGTAATCATATTGTTGTGCCTCTAGATGATTGTTACATTTGAACTATCCATACCAATCTCTAAGGCATACATAATCCTTTTGTTCATATAAATGATAAAATGAAATGTCGTTCTCGAAAGTAAGAAAAGAATAGCATTTTGTGAAAAAGAAGGGATTGTTCCCATATAAAGTGTATGCGTTGCCTACGTACCTATGAGGGTTTTGAAAAAAAAATTGAGCTTCATTTTAAAAGTTAAAATTTTTTAGATGATTAGACCCCACATAGTTTTGAGTAGAGAAAAATGAATATTTTTTTATGAATAGAAGGGGGTGAGGGGTGTCATAACACGCTGAGATTTCGAACTAGGGGTAGAATTTATTTAGACGGTCTAGGTTGACTGGACGTGGTATATCTTCTCCGTCAATCTCATTGAGCATAGTAACGCCACCGAACGGGATCTTTTTCATGATATAGGGACTACTCCTGTTTGGCTTGAATTTCCTTCTAGGGTTCCAGAGAGTTTCTATGATTTCTTTGAGGTCTAAGTCCCCTTCTCAGACACCACAGTCCTTGACTCTTCAATTGAACGATTACATTATTCGTTAATGGTACCCTTATACATGATATAAATCCTTTAGCCTCCTCTCATCTAAGAGTGACAACTCGTCCAAATGGCTCAAATGCCAGTCTTCCTCGCTGACTTTCTCTCAATCATAACGCGTTATGAAGGTATTTCTAGTTCAACGGGTAGTACTGCTTCCATACCGTATACCAGAGAGTAAGGGGTAGCCCTAGTAGATTCTCAAACTGAAGTGTGGTAGCCCCAGAAGGAATAAGGGATCAAATCAATCCAATCTTGGGAACTTTTATTCATCTTGCTAATGATTGCTTTGAGGTTCTTATTAGCAGCTCCAACTGCACCGTTGGTTTGTGGTTGGTAGGGAGAAGATTTATCTTAGAGTCCTATACTCATTGACCAATTTTGTGACTTCTGCCTTAAAATTTAACCCATTATCTGAAACTAACTCATAGGGAACGCTGTATCGGCATATGACGTTCTTTCGGATGAAATTAACTACCTATTTAGCATTCAACACTCTGTATGACTGGGCTTCGACCCATTTGGTGAAGTAATCAATTGAAACTATGATGAACTCATTCCCATTGGAAGCTTTGGGTGTGACTTTCCCTATCATATTGATAACCCATGTGGAGAATGACCAGGGAGAGGTCATATTTTATAATTCCCGAGGAGGAAAGTGATAGAGATTGAAAAACTATTCTCATTTAAGGCATCTCTAGACATAAGCTGTGCAATCCTGAACCATGGTGGTCTAATAGTAACCCTGTTGGATTATCTTCTTAGCGAGCATATGGCCATTCATGTGGGGTCTTCATTCCCCGTTGTGGATATTTTGATTCATTTCTTTAACGTCAGGTTCTGCGATGTAGTGTAAGTGGGTTCCATCAAAGTTTCTCTTGAACAATGCTTTATTATAGAAATGTATTGGGCAACCAATTTCCGGAGGGTCGCTCGATCTTTCTTGTCGGCATCTTGAGGGTACCTACTATGCTTGAGGAGGAGCTAAATATCATAGTACCATCACTTGGCAATATCAAAATCCTCTTTTGTGAAGAGCTCAATGTGGTAGAAGTGGCTTTGTTTAGCTTATTTTTTTACTATAAAGGGGGGCATCGTTATTCCCTTGGGCATGTCGACCATGGAGGCTAAGGTATCAAGGGCATTGGCTAAGTTGTCCCTTATTTTGGGTAAGAAGTGGAAGGAGATATCTCAGAACTGGGAGGCCAGCTCCTCTAGGTAGGTGTATAAGGGTAAGATCTTTTCATCTTTGACTTTTTATCTTCTAAAGACTTGGCTAATGATAAGGGAGTAGTCTTCGTAAATGTCTAGGCGTTGGATACCTTTCTTGAGAGTGACTTTGAGGCCTATGGTGCATGCCTCATATTTGGTCATGTTGCTGGTGCCGGGAAAATCTAGCTTGATGGCAATGGGAGTGTGAGATTCATCAGGGGCGGTCAGGAGTATCCCAATGCCACATCCTTTATTATTGGAAGTGCTGTCAAAGAACATTTTCCACCGGAGGTCTTCCTGAGAGGTGCAAAGGATATCTTTATCTGGTATCTCGGAGATCCAAACGTCACCTTTTTCATGGGGTAGTTAACAAGGTAGTTAGATATGATTCTCCCTTTTATGGCTTTTAGCGTGACATACACAATATCGAACTTGTCTAGCAGCATCAACCATCGGGACATTCGTCTAGATTGGGAAGGTTTTTCGAGCAGGTATTTGATAGGATCCATTTGGGACACAAGTCTAATAGGAAAAGAGAGCATGTAGAGCCGTAATTTTTGAGTGACCCAGACAAGGGAGATGCACCCTTTTTCAAAGGCAGTGGAGTTGATTTCGTACTTAGCCAATTTTACTGTTGATATAGTAAATGGCCCTTTCTTTATGAGATTATTCAAGGTATTGGGCTAAAAAATCCATAGTTATAATGTTTGTTACGGTTAAGTATAAGAGTAGAGGGAGACTAAGCTACAGTGGCATGAGCACCGCAGGTCGGGTAAGATATTGCTTGATTCGGTTAAAGGCTTCCTGACAGGCCTCATTCCAGACTTTGGTTAAATCCTTTCAGAGGAGTTTGAAGATGGGTTCACAAATAGAAGTCAACTAGTTAATGAACCGGATGATATACTACAATTTTTCGAAGGATCCCCAGACTTGCTTCTCCTTTTGGGGTAGTAGCATTTTGAGTATGGCTTTTATTTTGGCAGGGTTTGCTTCAATTCCCTTCTCTCTATCCATGAATCCTAAAACCTTTCCTTTGGTGATGCCGAGGATGCATTTTTATTGGTTTAATCGCATCAGGTATTTTTGTAGCCGTTCGAAAAACTTATGGAGGGAGAGAACGTGACCTTACCAAGTCATGGATTTAATGATCATATCATCCACATAGACCTATACCTATTTGTGTATCAGATCATCCAAGATGTTTATGGCATCCCTTTGGTAGGTAGCCCCTATATTTTTTAGCTTGAGTGGCATGACTGTGTAACAAAAGGATCCTCAAGGGGTGATGAATGCGATTTTTTCTTGATGATCAAGGTGCATCTTCATCTAATTGTATTTGGAAAACCCATCGAAGAATGACTTGAGAGCGCGACTGCCCGTGTTGTACACAATCATATTGATATGGGGCAATGGGTATTCATCTTTTGTAGATGTTTTGTTCAAATCCCGATAGTCAACGCACATGCGGAATTTTTCTCCTAATTTCGATATGGGTATAATGTTGGCTAGCCACTCGATCACCCTGATGAAGCTAACATTCAAATGTATGATCACTTCTTCTTTAACCTTGGCCGACCATTTGGTGCGAATCTTTCGCATCTTTTGATTGACCGATATTCATTTTGGGAGGGTAGGAATCTCGTGTTAGGTAATCCCGAAATCGATGTCGGGCATGTCATCGTAATACCATGCGAAGACGTCCAAAAATTCCTTCAACAGTTCTCCGAATTGTGCGCACTCATGCTCATTAAGGGTAGACCTTATCTTAATCTTGGTATGTTGGCTACCATAACCGATATTGATAATAACAGTTTCATCCTCACTAATTTGAATGTGGTTTTTTATTTATTATTAACCTTATTAAGATCAGTTAGGAATTGTTCATTTGCAAAATCATCATTATCAAAATTTTGATTAGAATTAAGACAATCAATGTAAGGCACAATAAGATACTCAAATTCTTCATTTATTCCATTCTTGAGAAAAATAGCGTTGAGAACCTCATCAAAGGAGGTCTCGATTACATTATTATCAGAAAAGGGAGGAATAACAAAAAAGGAAGAAATAGGATAAACATCTGGGTTGGGTTACATTTTAGTAGATATAACTGGTATAACATTCCAGTTGTGAAGTGGTTCATCAGCGACTTTGATCAGGATGAACGGATCCAATGATGTATCGCTTGAGTGGATTATGCGGAGTGTCAGGCCCAATGTCTATAGATTGAATGAGTCTTTGGAGTCACTTTCCTCCAAAACTTTGGTAACATCTATGTCTTTCTCAATAAGAGGCTGTACATGATGCTGGGAGCCCTCGACCCAGGAGTAACTGTCTTGAAAGAAGATCTTCATCCCCGATTTCATCTTCTTGTCCACGTGATTATACCATGGTTTGGGAAAGCCACAAAAGGGAAAATCTTCACCCTCTTTAAAGAATCTTCCATTCAAGGAATGTCCTAAAACAGTCTGGGCACTTTGTAAACTTCTCTTCAACCGTGGTGGGGGGAGCATTCTAAGTTCTTCTGATGAAGTTTAGTAACCCAGGACACAGAGAGGAAAGGAATTATTTAGGACTATGGGTTCCAGTATCCCATATTATCGTCATTTTATCCCCAGTCCGGGCATAAAAAGTATATTCTTAAGCATCTAGGTATACTCGATCTTTGAAATCATCCCTTACTGGGAGTGGATGTGGTTTGACTCGAAAGCCAGACATAAGAATGTCATTTGCCCTATGATGCATTTCTAATATCGAATTAATGGTTCTTGCATTCTCTGTATTATCATCATCGTCCAAAGTGGTGATGACTGTCCCCTTGGCGAAAAACTTCAGCTTCTGAGGAAGAGAGGAAGATACCCTCATAATGCTGTGAAGCCACAGTCACCTGATAAAAAGATTGAAATAAACTGGTATATCGATAACTTAGAAATCAGTAACAGGATTGATAGGGCCATCCCCTACTGTGAGTGTTATGGATCCCATCACCTCTCGATTAGTGTTGTCATAAGCACGTACTGCGATGAAAGTTGGAGCAAGGTCGCTTACTTTCAAACCGAGGCAGTTGAAGATTCTTAACGAGTAACCATTGAGTGTTGATCCATTATTGATGAGTGAGAGCGGTACTATCTTCCCCGTTACCTCAACAGAGATATGAAGGGAATAGTTGTGATTAGTACTGAACTTTGGCATTCCTTCTTCAAAAACGGAGAGTAATATTGTAGAGATTAGAGACCCGACCAGGTTCATGGCTTCTTCTAGTATAGTGGAAGGAGGGATTGTGGGACTAGTGAGAAATTTTATCTAAGTGTTTCGCTGTAGTTGGGAAGACATGAAGAGTCTCCACAAGGTGATGTTGGCTTGAGTTTTTTTATCTGGTCGAGGATTTTGCTTTCCTCGATGGTAAATTTTGCATGGGGAGTTACTTATAACTCCCTCTCCTTTTTCGTTACTGATGACTGAGGATTTGGACTTTGGTAGTACCTTTTAGATCTTATCATATGATTCACGAAGGAGAGGAAGAATATAATCCCCATTTCTTCATCTACTTCGAGTTTTACGACCACTTTGTTGATTTCTCCTAATAGATCTTCAAAAGATATCCTCCTACACACACTAATTACCAGGATAACATTTTCTTAGCTTGGTTATTTGTCTGTATTATAAAACTCGTCCCCCCATCCAGTGGCAACGATGTTGTCTTGCCATGAGAAGTCAATGCATTCCATAACTTTCATGGCTTCTTCATATTGGTACTCCCACTCAATGGGGAAATGCATAAGTGAAGGGACCAACCGCCCTTGTAGTTTCAAAGCATCAAGTAGCTCGAACAAACTACAAATCTCACTGGTCCGTCGGAACATTTTTGCCATAATTTGGAGTGCATCATCTAAATTAACTTCGTCAATGGGTATCACCCAATTTTCTGACTCTAGAGTCTACTTCCGGGCTTCCATGAGCAGGATGCTAAACTCTTGGCAGTTAATGGTCATTTTAGAGGGCAATTTCTTCCCGAACTCTAGAAGGTGGTTCAGTACCGCTGGCAATTCCATATTTTTACCCCATAACGAGTACGGACGATAATTATTGCTCTTATAAAAAGTGACAGGGCTTGGTCAGCAAAACACGTAGGGTGTAGAAGAAAATATGGGAAAACTTTCAGGGGTTTAAGTGAAGATACGGGTATAATGGGCGATTTACTGGGTAGAATCTGGGTAAAAGGGTTAACTTTTGAATCATTTTTTAGGAAGATGGCATTTGCATGATTTTAGAGTGGATTTTGAGTAGTATTAGGTTTAGTATTGGGTGGTGGGACAATGACACATCGGTCAATCAGACCTTGAATTACATTTCGAAGGTGAAAGCACTGATCAGTGGTATGGCCAAAATTTTGATGGAAATGACAATGAGCCTCGGGTTTGAAAAATTTTGGGAAGCGAGTTTGGTAATGGACGAGGTCCTATCGGCTTGATGAGATTTTGGCTCAATAGGACATGGTAGACTTTGAAGAGGGGAGCATGAAGCATGGTGTATTCTTTTTTTATTAGGCTACCTTGGTTTTCTGGCTCCCTAGAGGTAGTAGGTTATGAGATGTTGTTTATAGTCAAGACTGTAGGAAGCTTCTCATATTTTCTTGGAGTGAATTGTCCAGATACTTTCTGTGGCTTAGATTCTGTCTTGGCAATACTTTTTTTGATCTCGACTCCTACTTCCCGAAGAGCTCGAAAATATGGGTAATATTTTCCTCCCATCGTCTCTCGAAAATGGGGTAAGAATTTTTTCTTCACAATGCTAATTTTCTCCTCTTTAGAAGGTCGGTTAGTCATAATGGTTTCTTTCTCCCTCCACTTTGCTATGAAATTACTGACAATTTCTCTGGGGGTTTTCTTGAGAAGTTCTAAATCACGACGTGTAACCTCCAACTCCTAGTTATATTTGTACCGTGACATGAATTTACGGGTAACATCCTCCCAACTGTGAAATTTGGATTCCTTAAGGGATAAAACCAACGAAGAAGCCTGTCTTTTAGAGTTTGCTGGAATATCTAGGTAATTATTTCCTTGGAGGCACCTAGGAGAGTTATGGCTTGGTGATAGATACGAAGATGAACAACTAGGGGCCCTCTACCATCGAACTTCTCAATGTTAGGTATCTTTAACTTTTTTGGCAACCTTGCTTTAGGGTAGGGAGACATATGGGTGTAATATATGTAGTTCTCAAAGATTCAGACTTGGTCAAACTTCTTAGTTAACATCTTAAGGTCCTCTTTGACCTTGCTCAACTCTTCTTCATTCGGATCGAAGGGAATTGGCAGGTTAGCCCCTGGCTGGGAAAGATTTGGCATAAGGAGGTGAGTTATTGGTGGCCAACCGACAGGAGGGGAAGGTGGAGTGTGTTGATATTCTTGTGAGGACCCAAATAGGTTCAGGAGTGGGTGGACCCATAGTGCAAGGGAATAGGACATCGGGCCCTTCAGGAACTGGGATACAGTTTCACTACACTACATGAACCTCAGTTTGAATGTTGTCAATCTTGACAATAAGTTAGACTAGGACCGTCAACCTATCAGGTTGCACATTAGGTATTGGGTTTTCATTATCCATAGAGAGTGGGTACATGTGTATTTTATACTTAGAGGAAGTAGCAGGAGAATTGACGAAGCTTCGGGGCAGTTTGACAGAAGACTATGCGATCGATCTGAGAAGGAAAATGATTTGAATTTGTAAGAGGGTAGTCCCCTTGAAGCTTGGGAGTATAGTAATACCATTTGAGGTGTAACCCCTATAGATATGGTGATAATCGATAATCCAAGAACTTTCTAATAAATACAAATGAACACAGAATATTGTATATAATCAACACTCTGGTTGAACTCACAAGTCTCTTGTGTATAACTCAAATAATAATAACGAAAACTAAGAAGCAAATCATTTAAAGGGAGAGAAAAGTAAGCACCCTAGATATACTTTGTTAAGCAACCAACACATCATCAACCTCTAAAGGATCTCTGATAAGATATTAAAATCTTCACAATAAATGGCAATGGTGGGTGAGTAAACTCTCTGTTTTATAATAACTTCTCCCTAATGGATTCTCTCCCCAGCGATAAATTTATAGAAAGAACTCTCATCTCTCGAAAGTGTTTGAGGCCAATAAACAGCCCCACTCCATTCCCAAGATGCCTTAATCCTTCACAGTTGTGAAAGATATCCCCTCATACTTTACGTCATAAACATTAAATTCATGATGGGCCAGCCTATCCTATGTTATAAGCATTAAATGCCAAGACATGCCTCTTTCCTAACCATTGTGCATCAGAGGACTATCATAACAAAGGTAGTTCATCGACTATCTGACAACACCTAATACTATGGTGGTTTAATCAAGTTTGGATTGGATAGGGTTTGGATGGCTAATGACATCACCTAAAGGATATGTGACATTTGGTAGAGGGTTGTTTGGTTTAAAACTCAATCTACGATGGAACTCTATATGCGATGGAACTCAATGCCTAATCTGCACAAGCTTCCACAATAAAGATTTACAAGGCGTATCTAAGATGGTTAGGACAAGCCCTAACACTGCCTCACTTCTCAATCCTCCCAACCAAGTCCCTCTGAAGTTCCCACGGTGAGGTCATTTGATAGAGCATGTAATCTCTCCCAAGCCCTGCCAAGCCTGGTCTCTCGCAAGTACCATTCGACCTCACACTCAAAATTACAAATCATTACATCGTTACAAACAATGTATTTAAAAGGTACAATTTTACTAAGTAAGAAATGTATCTTAGAAGAGGAGCTCTCTCTGCCAGCTTCCTCGTTGGGATGCATCCACTACACCAAAATTGGCAATTGGTCACGGCCGAAATTCCTGACCAAGACTGTGGGTCGCGGACCTTCTTCCCTGACAATTTCAGGCGTGACCAATTTTGTGGGTCGCGGTCCAAGTTCATGACCAAAAAATGGTCACGGCCGCGGTTGGTCACGGAAGAAGGTCGCGGACTTGGGCCACGGCCCATACCACGATGGGGAAAAAATGGTCGCGGCCCAAGTCCGTGACCCACAACCGTAACAAAATTGGTCGCGAGCAAAGTCCATGACCCAAAACGTGATGGAAAAAAAAGGAAAAAAATGGTCGCGATCCTCGTCCGTGACCCACAACCGTGATAAAATTGGTCGCGGCCAAAGTCCGTGACCCATGCCACGACGGGTAAAAAAATGGTCGCGGACTTGGGCCATGAACCACAACCGTGACAAAAATTGGTCGGGGACAAAGTCCGCAACCCACGCCGTGATGCAAAGAAAAGGAAAAAAATGGTCTCGGACTTTGGCCGCGATCATTTTTATGTGTGACAGAAAAAATAAAAATGGCCATGGACAAAGTCCATGACCATATTTAACTATAATTTTTAAAAAAATGTCATTTTTTGGTCCAGTCCTAAAATCGGGGGTCCTGTGACTACACGGTTACGAATATTTATTATTGGCAAAACAATAAAAAAATCACAAATTTCGAATCGGGAACGTTGTTAATAAACAAATATATATACAAATTTAAAAATATTACACGTCTTAATAATTCACAGACCAAGAAAAAATTGGGCAGAGTGTCTTCTATTTTCTGGATATTCCAAACCCTGTAAATATAAAACCTGCTTATTATAAAGCCCGCACGGCCATCAAAATTTAACAATCAAATTATAAAAGCCCGCACAACCATAAAACTAAACAATACAAGCCCGCATGACTGTAACACATAAAAAACGTAATCCTGAACGCCCAAACCATTATATAAACAATCTTCATGTCGTAAACCATTGCCTTCTTCATTTGTTCCACGTGCAAAAATCCTACAAATGATAGGATACAAAAAAAAATGATATCAGTAACCAAGTAGTTTTACAAAAATTTTATTCAAGATGAAAATTGCATATATGAATTATAATTATCAACATATCAATGTTTTTAAGTCTAAGTCTAGAAATATGCAAATTATCGTCGTATTCTCAAACTGGGGGTCCCATGATCGTGCCGTTAGTTCGTACGAGTTACATTGGTCCCGTGCGAGGTGCTGGTGCCACTCACGGGGAAGTTCGGGGCTGTTTCGGCTTTTCACCCACTAACGCCATGATTTTAAGCCTAAGTCTAGAAATCTGCAAATTATCATCGTATTCTTAAATCGGGAGTCCCGTGATCGCGCGGTCAGTTCGTACGAGTTACATTGGTCGCGCGCGAGGTGTTGGTGCCACTCACAGGGCCGTTCGAGGGTTGTTTCGAGTTTTCACCCACTAACGCCATGTTTTGCCTAAGTCTAGAAATATGCAAATTATCGTCGCATTCTCAAACCGAGGGTACCATAATCGCGCGGTCAGTTCCTACGAGTTACATTGGCCCCGTGCGAGGTGTTGGTGCCACTCATGGGGCCGTTCGAGGGCTATTTTAGCTTTTCACCCATTAACGTCTTGTTTTTAATCCTAAGTCTAAAAATATGCAAATTATAGTTGTATTCTCAAATCGGGGGTCCCATGATAGCGCAATCAGTTCCTACGAGTTACATTGGTCCCGTGCGAGGTGTTGGTGCCACTTACGGGGCCGTTCGGGAGCTACTTTGACTTTTCACCCACTAACGCCATGTTTTTAAGCCTAAATCTAGAAATATGCAAATTATTGTCGTATTCCCAAATCGGGGGTCTCGTGATCGTGCAGTCAGTTCGTACTAGTTACATTGGTCCTGTGCGAGGTGTTGGTGCCACTCATGGGGCTGTTCGGGATTGTTTTGGGTTTTCACCCACTAACGCCATGTTTTGCCTAAGTCTAGAAATATACAAATTATCGTCGTATTCTCAAATCGGGGGTCCCGTGATCGCGCGGTCAGTTCGTACAAGTTACACACATATTGTAGTGCAAACAAATAACCAATGCATAAACACTACTGCAAAAGGTAAATGTAAAAAATCACATATTGTAGTACTTACACACATATTGTAGTGCAAAAAATCACGACATGTATATAACCCCCAATATAATATGATGGAAGGCATATAACACACATATTGTAGTGTCAGATCGTTATGAACATGAATCCTATGAATATACGTGCTAATGCTAGGGCATTCCCCTTAAGCGATGCGTTGCGCCTGCCACCGAGTGTCTTGAAAAATAGGCAAGGGGCGTTGCGCCTGCCACCGGGTGTCTCGAAAAATAGGCAAGGGGCGTCGCATCGACGCCCGGATGCGACGATAAATACGTAAGGGTTCCTGCAACAAGCTGGACGTGTGTGGGTAAAGAAGCTAGTCCAGGATACTAGACTTAGGTTAGCGGCTTGGAACATAGGGACTGTGACAGGAAAAGGGATGGAGTTAGTAGATACCATGATAAGAAGAAAAATTAGCATAGCTTGTTTACAAGAAACTAAATGGGTCGGTGAGAAGGCTAGAGAAATAGAAAATATAGGATTTAAATTATATTATACAGGAAAACATAGAAATAAGAACGGAGTTGAAATAATAGTAGATAAAAACTTTAAGGACGATATCGTAATCGTTATTAGGAAAGGTGATAGACTTATACTTATAAAATTGGTATTAGGTGAAAACATAATTAATATTGTTAGTGCTTATGCACCTCAAGTAGGATTAGATGAGCACACTAAAGTACAATTTTGGGAACAAATGGATGAACTAATTTAAGAAATACCCCTAGGTGAGAAAATCTATATAGGTGGAGATTTTAATGGCCATGTAGGAGAAGATCGTGTAGGATATGAGATAGTGCATGGAGGATATGGTTTTGGAGATAGGAACGACGGGGGAGAGTCTATCTTAGATTTTTCGATGGCTTATGATTTTGTACTAGTAAATACATGTTTTAAAAAGAGGCTTGAACACTTAATAACTTATAAAAATGGAACACATAAGAGCCAAATAGATTTTTTCATTACTAGTAAAGGAGACCGATTAACGTGTAAAGATTGTAAGGTTATCACGGGAGAGATCTTAACCTCACAACATAGGATAATGGTGTTGGATATAAATATTAAAAATCAATCACGAGTGCGAAAAGTGAAGATTAACCTACGAACTAGGTGGTGGAATTTAAAAGGAGAGAAATTAGAACTATTTAAACATAAAGTATTAAATGAAGCTACATGGAATAGTGAAGAAGAAACTAACATAATGTGGAATAAGATGGCCACATGCATTAGGAGAATATCAAAAGAAATTCTTGGGGAATCAAAAGGCAAAGGGCCACAGTCTAAAGAAACTTGGTGGTGGAATGAAGAAGTACAGAATATAGTAAAAATTAAAAGGGAGTGCTTTAAAACATGGCAAACAAATAGAAATGAAGAGAATTTTGAGAAATATAAATGGGCTAAAAAGGAAGTTAAGAAAGTGGTAAGAGATGCTAAGTTAAAAGCGTATGATGATCTTTATACAAAATTAGGAACACAAGAAGGGGAAAAAAGTATTTATAAGCTTGATAAACTTAGGGATAGGAAAACAAAAGATTTTAATAACGTTAAGTGCATCAAAAGTGATGATTCGAGAGTCCTAGTCAAAGATGATGAAATTATGGAAAGATGGAAAAACTACTTTGAGAGATTATTAAATGGAGATAATGGGAGTAGATTAGATATAGAGGAACTTAGGGAGACTCGAGAAGATATATTTTTTGGTAGAATTAGGACAACAGAGGTCAGGATTGCTCTAAAAAAAATGAAAAAAGGGAAGGCTTTAGGACCAGATGGTATCCCTATTGAGGTTTGGAAGTGCTTAGGGGAGGATGGAGTATCATGGCTTACAAAATTATTCAATAGAATTTTAATGACTAATAGGATGCCCGATGAATCGAGAAAAAGTATTTTAGTACCTATTTATAAAAATAAAGGGGACATACAAAGTTGTTCAAATTATCGTGGTATTAAGTTAATGAGTCATACAATGAAACTTTGGGAGAGAGTGATTGAATATAGATTGAGATTGAAGACAACAGTATATGAGAATCAATTTGGGTTTATGCCTGGGAGGTCAACAATGGACGCAATCTATTTATTGAGGAGATTAATGGAGAGGTATAGAGAGAAAAAGATGGAACTTCATATGATTTTTATAGATTTGGAGAAGGCGTATGATATGATACCCAGAGATATAATATGGTGGGTTCTACATAAAAGAGGAGTGACTCGCAGATATATTGACGTGATCAAGGATATGTATGATGGTGCGATGACTACAGTAAGAACATCAGCTGGAGAAAGTAGTGAATTTTCAATTACGGTAGGGCTACACCAAGGTTCAGCATTAAGTCCTTATCTCTTTGCGCTTGTTATGGATGAGTTGATTGGACAAATACAAGATGAGGTGCCATGGTGTAAGCTATTTGCAAATGATATTGTTTTAGTCGATGAGACTAAGATGCGGATAAATGCTAGGTTGGAATTGTGGAGAGAAACTTTAGAAACAAGAGGATTTAAAATAAGCAAAACTAAAACAGAATATGTGGAGTGTAATTTTAGTAGTAATAGGAGGACAAATGGAGATGTGGTGAAATTGGAGGGTCAAGAAATACCTAGAAATGACCATTTTCGTTATTTAGGATCGATTATACAAAAAGATGGAGATATTAGTGATGATGTTACGCATAGGATTAGAGCAGGCTGGGTTAAGTGGAGAAGTGCGACCGGCGTTCTGTGTGATAGGCGTATTCCTTTGAAGTTAAAAGGAAAATTTTATAGGACGGCCATTAGACCCGCCATGTTATATGGGACAGAGTGTTGGGCAACCAAGAAACAAAATGTGCAGAAAATGAGTGTGGCGGAGATGCGAATGCTAAGATGGATTTGTGGTAAAACTCGAAAGGATAAAATTAAAAATGAACAAATTCGTGAAACGGTAAAAGTAGCTCCTATAGAAGATAAATTGAGAGAAAATCGACTTAGATGGTTTGGACACGTTAAGCGTAGACCAGTGGATGCTCCTGTAAGGAAGAGTGATTTAGTTAGTATTGATGGTAACCCAAGGGGTAGAGGTAGGCCTAAATTAACTTGGTGGGATATTATAAAAAAGGACATGATATCATGTCGTTTAACCGAAGATATTGCACTGAACAGAATGGAATGGAAAAATAGGATTCATGTAGCCGACCCCAAATAATTGGGAAAAGGCTTTGTTGAGTTGAGCTGAGTTTGATAAAAGGAGGGGAAAATATTTTTGGCATTTATGATAAAAGGAAGAAAAATGTTTTTGGTATTTTGATAAAAGAGGGGGGGAAATGTTTTTGACAGTTTTAGTAAAGAATGAGGAAAAACGAGAGAAGCGTTTCAGCATGATTATTATTTATTAAGTTCTCACTTGTATTAGGTTTACCTAAATGCAAAAATAAATGTCGAATGGGACTCGATTCTGGAAAAATTATGTAAAACATATTTTGACTTGTTGTCAGGCTCGTGGGCAGGGTCCCATTTCGAAAAAAGACGAAGCCGCAAGAAAATTTGGGTGGCATACCGACATAGCATTTTGGTAGAGTTTCGGGTACTAACCGATAAACTAAATATGATTGCCCTAGGTTTGACGCCTATATGAGGTTATGCTATCGTTGGGTTAGTGAAAAGGTTCCCCGCTTTGGCATGACTTTTAAGATATACATCTTGCTTTTGAGGGCAATCGGTACGTGTCGAAAATCCATTTGATATACCTGAGTGTACGTGATTGCCTCACTATATACCTCGCGGGGATAGTACGTGTGAGAGAGAATTCGATATACTCGACGTATGTAAATGAGTTCCCTGCTATATACCTCCCATCATGACATTGGTTAAGTAGTACGATGCAGGGGGAACCATTCGATATATTGCTTAGGCTAACTGCAACCTGACGAACCAGTGCCTATCACAAAGTGACCCCCCAGTACGGGTTAAAATTTGGTCAATAGCCATGCTCTTGGTGATGTAGTGTGAAAAATGCATGATTCTTGATTAGTATATTATGGACAGAGTATTTTATTTGGCATGATGAGAACTATGCTAATAAGGAAAAATGTACAAGTATCATAAAAAAGTAGTTCTACCATGGAGCATGAAGATTACACTAACCATGGATACGTAAGAGTGTGATTTGTGAATATCTGTAATTGAGGGTGTGGTAGTGAACCTAAGCATGGATCAACTACTATTGGTGGGTGATAAGTAAGCATGGATAGATACAAGTGTGATAATTGAACGTGTGTGTTGGGGACACCTAAGCATGAATATTCAAAGTGATTTTAATACCCCGTATTTTTACAGATTTTAAATTATGGGATTAGTTAAATTAAGATTGGGAAATTAATTGGAAATTAATTCGGATTTAAATACTAGAGAGACGAGAGTTAGTATTTGATTATGATAACTATGTTGAATATTATTGAGTGAGTATAGTATTACATGATTTTGAATTTATTAAAATTATCGGGAGTTAAAAATACGGCAGTTTCGAAAATTAAGTTGGGCCACGCGTGTCAGTCGTGTCAAGACCCAATTTAATGAATTTAAAAGTAAATTAATTTTATATCATCTGTACGGTCATTTTAAGTGTGCCAACGTGTCCGGAAGGGTCGAGATAGTCAGAAAACACTAGTCGGGGGTTTAGTTTGAGTGCCGGAGCATTTTTGGCCAAACCGACAACCCGGGAGGGTATTTTATTCATTTTTAATTTTGGTGAACAGTAACCTACGAAATTTAGGTTTTATATATCAGCAAACCTTAGGTTTATTAGGGTTATTAGATGTTAAACACAAGAGAGAGAGAGCAACGTGAGAATAAAGCAAGGGTTTCAAGAGAGTTCCAAGGCTAAACAACTGCCATACACCACACCATCATCGAATTTATAACTGGAAAGAGAGGGAGAACCAACTGATATCTTCATCAAAGGATCAGAAACTTCTAATAGGAGGCAAGTGATTTATCTTGCAATAATTTAAGTCATATACTTTACATGTTAGTTTCGGTTTGATATCAATTTATGAATAATTGCAAATATGAAATTGGAGACTTAATAATTGATTTTGGGTAGGTTTATATGTAGTGGATCTTATGGAAATATTGGATGAACAAAATTATAAATTAAGGGTTAAGAACAACGAAATTAATTTGAGGATTATGATGATTATTGAAGAAATAGAGAAGAATTAAGGTTGTAGTGAAATTCGTGACTTTTGATCCAAGAAATCGATGTTCAATGTTAGTTTGATGATTCTTGAATGTTAAAACTTGTGTACATATGTTGGTTTAATGATTAGTAAACTTACTTGGGAGTTTGGGATGTTGTAATGAAGAACTTGAGGTGTAAAAATAGAAAATTCGTAACTGCTAAGGAAATTTTGGGTAGATGACTGATCGATCGACTCAAGAATGTCGATCGATCGACCCCTCTGGAAAATGTGATTTATTTCCCTTTAAATAATTGATTGACTCTAAACCTTTAGAACCCTTTAGTGATTATTGATTGAACATAACGGGACTTAGGGGAGGTTTGGAGGATGCACTTATGACCCTAAAAGTGTTAGTACGTATGGTAATGAGTGGGGGAAAGTAAGCATAATTAACCAAACAGATGCGATTCGAAATTTAGTATATAGGGAGTTTAAATTCGGATGAACGGTAATTTAAGGGTTGGAATAGTAGTAAAGGGACTTTAAGTTGCTGAGATAACCTTAGAGATATATGGGAGACCTAGTAGCCTCTTGGGGTAGGTAGGGGTACTCGAATTCTTACGACGAGAGTTATAGCACTAAATTATTGATACGTGTAATATTCAGAACGTAACTAATCTAGGTGAAACTTAATATATATAGGAGATGAGATTACCTATATTGGATTCATATATATATATTGGTTGTGTGACTTCCTAGTATATGGATTGTTATGTGTATGACATACCTACTATACTTGCTATCACAGGAGGTTATTTAGGAAAGGGGAAGATTTGAACCTCAAGAACACAGGACTGCGAAGGATTATTTTTGAGTTAATGATCCAGCTGACTTTAGGAGCGTAGGTATGTGCGTGACCCATAGGTATGTGAACTATGTTCGCCTCCAATATGTGTGATTTGTATTGATATAGTTCCTGAGTGATTCGAAACTCGTGATCCTCACGTATATGACGTACCGGGATTCGATAGCATAGTATGAGGGCATCGTAGGTTCTATCCTTGTGGAATGCCTGATTTGTATAGTTTGGATAGTCCTGTTGTATTGCTTAGTAGATAAGTTAGATTGAAATATCTAAATTAATGAAGTATGTGAGAACCAAATTTGAGTATTTAGGTATGTGAAATCGGTTAATAAAATACGGAGTATGTTTGGATGTATTAAATGGGGTTATTCGAGCAAACACATAAGGTAGTCTGATTGGGTAAATAATTGACATAGGCTGGCTAGACATGGTAGTGTAATTAGCAGGGGAATTACATATGCGTTAGGCGTGCACAATTAGTTGAGAGGTGAGGGTCTCAAGAGTATATGTGTTGTTTAAATTTTAATATAAACACCTGTTGTTTTCAAAATATTTTCACCTCGGGCTTTGACCCGTTTTCTTCCAAATCTTTTTCTTTTTGTAAAAACCTTTTAGGTGACCAGCCACAGGGATGCCAAGCTTAGGAGTTCCAATCCGTTGACGTGACGTAGCTATTGTGGAAGTTACAAGATCTCAGTACTAAACGCCTTCATAATTCTCTTTGTTTCTACTCAGAGATTTATTTATATCTGTTAGGGCATGTCGCCCATTTCTATTCAGAGACAGTAGTTCAGACATTTATTTCATTTCAGTTGTCAGACTTATTTATTTTCGTTTAGACTTTGTTTTGGGTTAATTTATCCTTGCTACTATCTATTGGAGTGTTTACTCCTGACCTGATTTATGTTGTTATGTTGGATTACACTTATGAGATTGTTCATTTGATTGTTGAATGATGGTTTAAATTATTTGGTTGATGTTTAATGTAATTAATAAAAATTTGACACTTCACTACTTTAAATATTAGGTGGTTAGTAATTAATTAAATGTTTTCGACAATGATGCTATGAACTGAACCAACTTGACATTTTCAATTAATTTAAATAAAGGAGTAGCTACTCGGTATTTAATTAGTCAGGGTGTCACAGGTGGTATCAAAGCATCAGGTTCTAGAGTCCTTAGGATCTGTACGGCTTGTTATGATTTTCGCCTAGCATCCTTTGATACAGAGCCCTATTATTAGGACTGTTGCACTCTTTGTTACGTTTTGTAGACTACGTACTTCTTCTAAATGTTATGTATAGTCGGTGGACTTATATAATTCATTTCAATTTCAGATGTTGTTCATGAGGGAAATATAAACTAACACCGCTGAAGGAGCAAAGGCGGGACAATACCAACAAGTACCTCAAGTACACCAGGAAAGAGAGAAAATCATATCGTGGTACACAAAGTGACTACCATAATATTACAGTTCTAAAATCGTAGTGTACAACTTACAGGGGCAAAAGAACAACAGAAGTTGATGAATATGGCATTACTAGGGATAGCAAAAATGGGAAACTACCGTCGCAGCAGCGACAAGTTCCTCAAAGTCGTCAAGGCTAAGAGGACAATGGAAATTGCAGAAAGAGCCAAATCCTCTAGGGCCAACGCGACCAATGATAGAGGGCTATTACAAAGAGGTGTTTTAAGAGTAGAAAAATGGCCACAAATGCCAAGTTTTCCCACAAAGAGCTGGGGGATAGCCTCGATCAAATCAGCAAGGTCAGCTAGGCCACTAGGGCCAGCAGCATGCTCAGCAAGGCCAACAGAGTAGAAACTTTATTGGTAAGTGTTTGAACGGGGCCACTTTCGTCGAAATTGCCCTAAGAAGGGCAGGATTCTGCAAGGTACCCGCCCGGAACAACAAAATGCCCAACATGGGGGAGAATGGATGATTACCCTAATAGCACAGACTCCACAACAACAGCAAGAAGTACAGTATGGACGTTTCTATAATGCCCGATATGCGGTTATTCCGCTGATACAGCAACTACCACCCGTGTTTGGAGGTATGATACTTCATTATTTATAGTGTCTTCAAAGATAAAGGGGAAATATCGAATAACGTAGATGTTTTACAGTTTATTAGTAATACTTTGAGAAACGTGAGTGTGTAGAATGTATTATTACCTTGATTTTTGAACTAGCTAACGACGATTTGAGTGATAATGGACCGCTAGAGTGAAGTTTTTGTGTTCATTAGATATTGTGCTAAGTGTCACCTGAGAAGAGGCGGAGCCACACACACACACACACACACACACACACACACACACACACACACATATATATATATATATATATATATATATATATATATATATATATATATATATTCATTCATTTATATGGTATTGTACAGAGACTTCGTGGAATATGTCGTCTGGATAAACCTAATCCCGATCGGTAGGGATGTTTATTAAAGTGATTCAAGATTTGATGAAATATTTCTGAGCATAGGGATTATCCCGTGGTAAATTTGAGAGTTTTACGCCTAGTAAGTAGGAGTAATGTGTTAAATATTGTCCCTCGTAACATGACAGTAGGTGAGTAAAGCCTATAGTAAGAAGTAGGGGCACGGGGTACAAGTCAGATACTGAGGGCCAAAAAACCTCGTTGACCGTTAATGTTAGTTAGTAGTGTATCAGGGGGTTCCTTGTTTGGATTTGGCTTTGCGAGACATCCCACGCATGAAACCTAGCGAACGTCAGGAGTCAGAAATGTTAGGCCTTTAGTACATGGGTTGGTACCCTGGTTGCCATCCATAAGGGAAACGATAACCTTAAGATTTATCATATTACTAGTCACGGTCACAGTGATGTGTGCAACATGTGAATATAAGTTAACCTCCATACAAGTGTAAGTAGTGTGAGGTGTACGTGGAGAGTATCTACAAGTGAGTGAATGTCACACCCTGTTTTTTGGTATGAATGAACTAGAAGTACAATAAAGCAATGAATTAAAGTTAAGGCGGAATAACATAACATTTTATTCATTATTATTATGTTACATAGGGTTGAACCACCGCAGGGGGTGAGTTACACATTTCTAGTACACACGACAATATAGAAAATTAAAAAGTGCCACTCCTTGCTCCCATCTAGTTTAATCTTTGCCCTTACGATCACATACGCAAACATGTGACCGGTTTCTGTCTCTAGTTGGGAAGAGATACTATTTCCTTTCTCATGGCTCATATGGAGAAGGAAGGAATTACTAAAAATATGCTCATCAGGCTCTACCAGTTCTATAACATTGATATAGATATAGATGAGAGTTGGAGTGTGTATAGAATCAGTGTTTAAATGTTAACAATGATAAGCTCATAATTCCATATTTATCAGATTATAAACATCAAAATGTTTGGAACTCATAATTCCATAGTGATTAGTCCGTCTAAAAAATACAGTACATTACTGTTTAGTTAGAATCACGTTTGAAGAAAGTCAAAGAATTGTAAATAATAATCCCATTCTTACTAGTTCACTAAAGGGTATAAAGGTAATTAAGCCATCAGTTTAACTTTATAATAATCAGTCAATCAATCCCAAAACTTTGGGAAAAAGTAACCTGTTATGCTCACAACTAAAGTGGCACTCATATGTATGTATCTATCGTCATGGATCTCATCATCTGAAACCAATAGGCCAAGTAGAAAATTTCATGGGATAACATGTCAGTCTACTTCCTAGTTAATATTGATGCATATAGTAAAAATGGCACAAAAGTTCAAGAGCAAACTGAATCAATGAGGTAAATGATCTCCGTTATTAGGTGAGAAGGGTTAAAATTGATTCTTAAAATTAAATATTATTGATAATTCAAATACTGATGATGGTTAACAAAATATGTACTATGGTAGTATAACATGCACATACTCGTGTGGCTATCACATAGTGATGTCAATAGCAGGGTTTCAAATATTCAAAGTATAATACTGAAAATGTTGGAAAAAACTACTTTCTTTATATTTGGTTGAATTATTGTCACATTGGGATATTCAGAAGAATTGGGGCTTGATTTTCTGTTACACAATGTGTGGTATATGAGTAATAGGGGTTAGTTAGTCATTTTTGTATTTAAGACTGTCTTTGTTAAAGTTTCAGGGGCTTATTTGTAATTATATTGAGACTTTAAAATAGTGACCTTAAGCTCATTATTGCAATTTGGTGCAGAGAATTTTTATCTTAAAATAGTTTGAAGTATGTATGCGTAAAGTTTGGGGTTCAAATTCCTAGGTTGGAAAAATTGATAGGGGTTGATTTGTAATTTTAAGGAAATTTCCTTAAGAAAACCCTTGTTTTTACATAAATTATGCTAGGAATATCCAAACATGGTCTTATTTTATGCCATTTAGATCAGAAAATTTTAATAAATTTTTTGGGAAAAAAATCAAAATTTCTTGATTGGCCCCTTCACGCGCATGGTCAAAGTTTCTGACCAAAGTCTTTATCTTCAATCTCTCGATTTTGGTTTTTTAGGGTTTCAACCCTGGACCTAGGTTTTCTCCTTCATCGTTATACCATTAAAGATGATTTCTTAACAATCTTAACGTGATTTTTGGTGAGGAATCCAAATATATAAGTTTCATGGATTGAATATCAGTATAACTCAAGTTCCAAAGCTATGTTTTTTCATGAAAATTTAAACTAACTTTCGTGGATTTCTAGAGTACGGCAAGGTCTCGTATGAATTGGGTTTGGTTTTTGCTATATGTGAGAGTAGTTTGGTTTTGGTTTCAAAGATTTTGATGGACTGTACATTGAGAATTTAGAATTTGCAGTTTTTGAGTTCAAAAAACACTTTCGATCGATTTTTTCTCTATATGAACATTCATGTCTTTAAACCATTACACTCGAGATCCTTAAGTTATAATGCATTTATCCATGGCTTTAAATCAAAGTTTAAGGCACTGCATTGAGTTTCACTATTAAAGCTTAAGCTTTAATGGTGTTTTTACTAACTTTTACTATCCTATGCCATTGTACATGTAAAAGCTTGCATATTAGGAGTGTTATAATTATATTAATAATGCAGAAAACTATTAGAATTAAAAGAATTGAAAATGAAGCATAAAATGAAGAGTTACCTGAATTGAGGGAAATTTCAAGATTTGAAACTTAATTGCGGGGTGAGTTTTTACTGCTCAGGTCGAGGGGTATTTATACTATTTGAGGTGAGGATTTTATTGGAGCTTAAAAGAGGTGGATTTGAACTAGTTTGAGAGGGAGTTTTAATTGGGGTAAATGGGATGCACATGGGTTCTTGGGTTTTTCCTTGTGTTTTAACCTCTTATGCTAATGTGGGGTAGCATATGGACAGGGTTTGAAACAAAATTCATGAAGGTTTTGGTTTTAGTCCTTTATCCTTGGACTACTGTTGATATAACAGACAAGTTTAATTTTCCACACTCTTACAAAATTTAGCACATTTGGCGGGAAAAGAATAAAGTGGCAGACTACTTTGCAACAAGTGCAATAAATGGTTCAATTGACCAAACCTTGTGGTCCTTCAACTCTCTACCAGTCTTGCCATATGTCATATTAATATGGATAGTTATAATTTACCTCAAATTAGAGTCAAAGTCAAAAAATTGTAATGGGGATAATTTTATAAATCCCCAAGTGTATTTATTTATGTATTCTCAAAATTGCACTGTTTTAAAAAACCCGCCTAGGCACGCCTAGGCTTAAGGCTTGGGAGAAACGCCTCGCCTTACGCTTTTCACGCCTTATTCTTGGTAAAACCCTTAAGGCGCACTTTTTTCTAAAAACAACAATGCTTTAGTGAAACGATGTCGCCTTTTAAAGAATTTCTTTACAAACTGGACTATTATCTCATCCAAAATAATCAAATAGTATTTTAATTTGCATATATTGAGACATATTTTTATAATATGTGCAATTTTTGTATTTTAATAGCCTTGTTATGGTTAAAAAATATTAAAATATATTAAGAAGGCCTAAACGCCTTTTCACGCCTTTTTACGCCTAGGCCCGCCTTGGCTTCTAAGGCTTAAGGCTTGGCCTCCACGCCTCAATCATGCCCCGCGTTTTTTAGAACCTTGCAAAATTGTAATGGGGATTCTTATAAATCCCCATATTTAAGCTTTTCATTCTAGTGCATTGGGCCCAACCACTGGAACTAGGTAAGATTGGGCTTGTATGCCACTGGAGAGGTTGTTTTTCTATTATTTAAAATAAATAAAACTTGTGGAGATACCGTCCCTCTTTAATTAAATAAAAAAAAATGATAATTGCATTTATAGCCCTAAAAATACACTTTTTGTAAAGTTTAGGGGTATTTTGGTAATTTTAGAAAGTTTTCAGGGTCGAAACTATAATTTTATGTTAGTTGAGGTCTAAAGGTTTAATTTGATATAAGTTTGGGGTTTAGGGGTTAAATATATCTTAAGTTATCTTACTTTAAAAATTTTAAGGACTCTTTTGTAATCAATTGAAATCTCAAGGGATCTAAGTCAATTAGCAAAGTTGTAGCTTTTTAAACATTGTTCTTTTCTTCTTTTGAATACTTTTTATTTTACACTCCTCATGAGGATTTAAATTGAGGTTGTAGGTTATTTCGGGTTTGAAAAATTCCGGGTTCTTAAAATCTACCTACCTAAAAAAAATCCGTCCCCGAATTTGACCTTAAAATAAGTTGGGGTATTGATTCTAGATTGCTTGTTCTGGTTCCCATATAGATTCTTATTGATTCTAGTTCTCCCAAAGTACTTTAACTGAGGGAATTTCCTTGTTTCTGAGATACATTACTTAGCGATCAAGAATTTGAATATGACATACTTCAAATTCATGGTTGGGTTCAACTGAAACATCTTTCCATGTGATGGTATGGGATGGATCTGCTATATACTGGCGCAACTGTGATACATGAAATTCGTTATGGATATTGGATAATTCCACAGGCAATTCAAGTTGATAGACTACAGAGCCAATTCTTTTAAAAACCGTGAAAGGTTCAATATATCTGGGGGCTAATTTTCATTTATTCTCGATATGTAAAATTCCTTTTCGGGGGGGCACTAGCAGAAATACTTGCTCATTTTCTTGAAATTCTAATGGTTTTCGGCGATGGTCTTTATAACTCTTCTGTCGATCTTGGGTTGTCTTCAACTTCTCTCAAATTTGTTATATTACCTCGGTGGTTTCTTGAATTATTTCTGGACCCAAGTGTTTACTATCTCCTGACTCTATCCAATATACCTGGTGTCTACATGGTCATCCATATAAAGCTTCAAATGGGGAAGCTTTAATATTTGCTTGATAGCTATTGTTATATGAAAATTCGACAAAGGGCAAATATACATTCCAATGGTCAAACATATTTAACGTACAAGCACGTAACATATCTTCTAGGGTTTGAATTATACGTTCTTATTGTCCATTCATTTGGGGGTGGAATGCAATACTTAAGTGAATTTTAGTACCCATCGCAGCTTGCAATGCTTTCCAAAATTTTCTTGTGAAATGAGAATCTCTATATGATACAATGGATAAAGGGATTCCGTGTAATCGAATAATTTTTCGAATGTATAACTTGTAAAGCTTTTGGAATGAATCGGTGGTCCGTAAAGGTAGAAAATGGGCAGATTTTGATAAGTTGATCTACTATTACCCAAATTGAATTATTTCCTTGGAACGTACAGGGTAGTCTACTGACAAAATCCATGGTAATATGATCCCATTTCCATTCGGGAATAGGTAAGGGTTGAAGAAGTCCACCAGGGTATTGGTGTTCTATCTTCACTTGTTGATAAGTAATACATGTCCTTACAAAATTCTCAATATCATTTCTCATGTTTGGCCACTGATATTTCTTCTTCAAAGCATGGTATATTTTCGAGCTTCCGGGGTGTATCATAAATTTTGAACAATCATCTTCTTGCAACTAAAGATGCATTGTCAGGTACATATAATTTATTTCTAACTTACATCGGTATATAACTCATAACTTGCATCGGTACATATAATTTTACATTAATACACATCCTAATCCTTGTAATGAAGCATCAGTATATACCTCATAACTTACATCACTAGAATTAATAGTGAGGATAGGAGCAGTGGTCAACTTTTTCGTCAACACTTGGAATGATTGGTTACATTCTTCTGTCCATACAAATGGAACTTCCTTCCTAGTTACTTTTGAAAGGGGAAGAGCAATCCGTGAAAACCCTTCGATAAAATGGTTGTAGTATCTGGTTAATCCTAGAAAACTCTTTATTTCAATTATATTGGTAGGATTTTTCCATTCCAAAATGACTGAAATTTTAGTGGGATTGACTTGGATTCCATTCTCCGAAATCACATGCCCTAAAAATTTGATTTCCTTCATTGAGAAATCACATTTTCTATTTTTTGCGTATAACTGATGATTTCTAAGAGTACTTATAACTACCTTAAAATGTTGAATATGCTCTGTCAAGTTTTGAGAATATATGACAATATCGTCAATGAAAATGATAATGAATTGATCAAAAAAATGTCTAAAGATTTTGTGCATTAGATCCATAAAATCTGTTAGGGCATTGGTTAAACCAAATGACATTACGAAAAATTCGAAATGTCCATAACGAGTTAGAAAATCCATTTTCGGAATGTCTTCCTCTCTAACGTGGCGTAAGTGATAATAATCGGTCGTAAGTCTATTTTGGAAAAGACCCTTGCTCCTCTAAGTCGATCAAATAAATCTTCGATTCGGGGTAAAGGATACTTATTCTTAATAGTTACAGAATTCAGTTTACTATAATCTATGCATAGTCTAAAGCTTCCTTCAAGTTTCTTAACAAATAACACTACAGCTCCCCATGGTGATGAACTTAATCGAATGAAACCTTTTGATAAAATATCATCTAATTGGGTACGAAGTTCTCAAAGTTCTATTGTAGCCATTCAATATGGGGGTAAAGAAATAGGAAGTGTATTAGGATAAAGATTGATACTAAACTCAATTTCTCTAGGAGGGGGTAATCCTGGTAAGTCTTTTGGAAAAACATCTTCAAATTGTTCCAATAAATTTGGAATCAAAGAAGAAATCTGAATTTGGAAATTTAAAGGTTTTGATGCTCATGTTCCTTGAAATATAAAAGAACAATTATTTTCGTTTCGAAAATGAATTTTCTTAGATTGCATATTGATATAAGTGTGATATTTAGATAATACAACCATTCCGATAATAATATCGAACCTGCGAATATCTAGCATTATCAAGTTCACAGAAAGAGTTCCTAGACCAAACTGAATTTTACAATTCCTATAACCTTGAGTTGATGTGTTGATCTCACCTGTTGGTAATTCAATATCCACTGGACTAATTAAAGAGGTTGGAGATAATTGTTTTAATTTAGCTAGTCTAAGACTAATAAAAGAATACGTAGCTCCTGTGTCAAACAAAATATGTGTACTAACACGCTGAATATAGTCATAGCTCTGGTCACGTCATGTGCATTTCGCATAGGCCGTGTAGCATAATTCCTCCCATGATTTGGAATTGGCTGAACTTTCTGGGTTGGCTTGAAGTGATTTGGAATATAACAAAATTTTGGATTTTTTGAGGGATTGTTTAATTGGCTATGGATTGGAGATGATTTTATCTTGGACATCGGGGCGGAATATGTCCTATGTCATAACATTCATGATAACGGATCTCGCAAAGGGTTTTGTTATGACAGCTTTGGGAATAAGCTTGTCCACTTAAGTTTGCATATGAATAGGGTATAGAATGAGATGGGGTGCTGATGACATGGTTATTTCTAATAGCTGGGGGTGGAGATCGGATCAAGGTTAAAGAATTGTGTTCCACAATGGCCGCAACGTCAATAAACTGAGAATACTCACGAATTTGTAATGGAGCAATTGAATTATCAATTCTAGGATGTAATCCTCTTTCAAACTACTTACATCTCTTCATCTCGGTAGCCATGTACTCAAGGGCATAACGAGATACTTCGGTAAACTTAGCCTCGTATTGATATACTGAAAGGTTAGCTTGTGATAATTTTAGGAAATCAATAGTCCGTTGGTCTCGCTCAGTCTCGAGAAAATACGTTTTGAAAAAAGTCTCTTCAAACTGTTCCCAAGTAAAATTACTTTGATTGCGCGACATTGCAAGCCACCAAAAATATTCTTCACCTTCAAACATGTATGTGGCTAATATTATTCGGAGAATAGTTGCTATACTAACTCTGTTCAGGATTTTCACAATCTGACGCATCTATTTTTCAGCTTCAATTGCACCTGGCTTTCCAAGAAAAGTTAGGGGTAGTTATCGTAGAAATTCCTTAAGAGCATTCATTTTATGAAGTTCTTCGAAAACAACTTCGGGAGTAGAACGAGTAGTCTGATGCTGTCGAGCTAACATAGTAAGTTCCTATAGACACCGCATGATTCCTTCAGTCTGAGTCTGTTCAGGTTGAGTTCCAGCAGTGGGGGTTCGAGTACTAACCATCCTAAAATAGAATAGTTTAAATAGCAAGAGTTATAACAATGATAAAGAAACAAGCCTACTTTATATAAAGTTATTTGTACAGTACTATTATATGTCATCATTCATACTAGTGTGGCTAACATTATATTCTACAACATTCAAATAAATTTAACGTTAGATTCCTTTCTAAGGAGGAACAACTGCATCATCACTAGATGTAGACTCGGTGTTGACTAGATAATCTCCTTGGTCTGCATCATCCGTCGAGTCACCTGTGGTGCTAGAAGAATACCCTTCGTGTCTGTTACCATTAGATGTCGCTTTTGGGTACATTGGTGGAGCTGGAAATTCATCTGCAAGTGCTAAATTTATAGCTTCTTGAAGTATGATCGGATCATTGGCAAAGTCATCCACTTTTCGCATTACCTGCATCTCGCCCGATGCTCTATTAGTAAACACCATCCTTTTAATGCCGTTAATTGACCATACCCATTCTTCTTCAACTCTACGAATCATTTCTCTTAACCTGGCCAAAGCCTCCTCTCTTACCCGCGTTTCTCATTTGTTATTTGGCTCGAGATCTATATTAAATAGAAATGTATCCCCTGCGTCCATACAGCAAAATGGATTTACAATATAATAGTAGTAATAAAATAAGTTGGTAAAAAATCAAATAACTTATCTATTTCCTTCATAGAATGCTAACCCTGTTGTTGATGTAAAAAACTAGATCGCTCTAACTTTTCAATCACAGATAAATAAATAAGACAAAGATTTTTAAAGTGGTTCGGCTAGGAATAAAGCCTACGTCCACTGTTATGTTATTGCTGAGTGTTTGTGGAATTCTTGATTACAAGTTCTCTCAAGAAATTCCGGTCCCCTTGAATTGAGGATGATACAAGGTATTTATAGCCTTTAGGCTGTACATGAAAGGTCCAATACATTAAATGATATACATATGAAAGGGTAATACATTTAATGCAGCGTGTGCGTCAAGAATATAATGAATAGTTGAACAGTTGTCCGTCTGGTAATTAATGATACGGCCGAGATGCAGTTCGGACCGCCTTAGTTGCTTGTTGATCAAGAGTTCCTCGGAATACTTAGAGTATCTCGGGATGATAGAGTTCCTCGGTGTGATAGAGTTTCTCGGTGTATTCTCGTTGTTCGGAAGGAAGCACGGTTGGTCGGGAAATGATCTTCCTCGTTGCTATTGCGCCATGTAGAATGACACGTGTCTTCATCTTATTCGTCCACATCAGCACATTAATTTTGGTATCAACAGAAGCCCCCAATGTTTCATATTTTGAACTTTGAAGAGTATGGAACATTCTTTCTCGGTATATGGCAATATTAAATGTACTTCCCGGGTTTCAGGAACATTGTATTCAAATTTCCTTCTTATTTCGCAGTTTCCGCCTTTTTGATAAAGCGCTTTGATATTCGTGCAAATTTTGTCCTTTTAGCCGCCGGAAGTTTAGTAGTTTCTTTTTGATAATCATTTCTTTCGCCGCTTCCCAATGCAAAGTATTTAAACTTCTTTGGTAATCATACCGTCGTCTACGTTTTTCATTCTCTGCATTCAAGCTTTCTTTTCTCTTCTTCTCTTGTGCGTTCATCCTTGTTTCCGTTCGTTGTCAACACATCTTCTTTCTTTCTGTAAGATCTTCTTTCTTTCTTCTCTATATCTTTTATTCAATATGGTTTATATTGTGGAGTCTGTTGAGAAATTCCGTTATGATTTTTCCATTCCTTCGTGGGTAACTCTAGAGGTTCTTTCTGAGCCTTTAGATTACTTTCGATTGGCTGAGGGACATTGGTTCCCCAGTCTTTTTGTTACTGAATGCGGTTTTTCTTTTCCACCAAACCCATTATGTCTTGAGTTTTGTCAATATTTTGATCTTGTTCCTGCAAAAATAGCCCCCAATTCATGGAGAATAATTAACGGGGTGCACAAGTTAAATCTAACTCATGGGACTCGTATTGGGATCCCTGAAATTATGTTTTATTATAAATGGGCTGTTCTAGATAATATTTATTATTTAAAAACTAGGTATTTGAATAGGGCTCTTGTAGTTAATCTCCCTGACTCAAATAGGGATTATTTTGAGCATGGGTTGGTCATAAAAAATTGGCAACATGCGCCTTTATCTGGGAATGAAGTATACAACGGTCCCAGATGCCCCCCATACGGCAATGGGATAGGTTTATTTTTCATTTTATTTTACTTATGAAATTATGCTTTCATCATGTTTGACAAAATGTATGACTGATATTCCATTATGTATTTATTTGCAGTTGATAGCAAAAGAAAAACTCCAAAAGAGTCAGAAGTGAATATCAAGCATTTGAAACTTATCTGGAATTTGCATAAGACCATTGCTGACGAGCATATTAGATCTGCTTCATATTTACTACAGTATAAGAGTTACACAACCTCTTATACTGCTCGCCCTGTTGAACCAGCTTCAACACCAGAAAGTTCATCTTCAGATTCTCATATCCCCCTATCTCAGAGAATGGGCAAGAAAAGAGCTCCTCCTGCTCTATTTGGTGACACTTCTTCTGCTGTTGGAGCCCAGAAAGGCAAAATTGATGTCCCAGAGGGGACTAAAAAAGTAGATACTGGTTCGTCCAAAGTTGCCGAGAAGCCCCCAGTGGTCCCGAGCAAGAAAGATGCTCCTGCTGATGTAATTGCCATCTCTCCGACCAAGACTTCTTCCTTGGTTGATGCTGCTGACCGTCCTTTGAAGAGATTTAGGAAATCATCCTCAGTTAATCTTGCTGGGACTACATCTTCTCTACCCGCTGGTGGTAGTAGTGTCTCAAAAATCATTCTTCCGAGTTCTTCAACGAGCTCAGTTATACCCGAGGTTCTCGGGGTTGATGAAAAAATTCCTAGGGATACACTGACATCCCTAGCTGCTCGCCATCTTTCTTCAGTAAATTTCTCATACCTTTGGTCTTTCTTTCTTTTTCTTGAATTCTTGTATTTGTGTTGACTCTATTGTTTTTCTTATCTTTCAGCTGGTGAACTGCTTCAATACCATCGTGAAGAAAGATCAAGTTATTAAAGCTTCCACTTCCTCGTCCGATGTTGACGATGCTTTGTTGGGTTTAACCCAATCTGTGAAGGAATCTCGCCAACAGTACATCGAGGAGAAAACTGTTTGGGAGAAAAAATTGGCTGTGGCTGAGGCTGATAAGATGAAGATGGCTGAAACCTCCAAGAATTTGGAGGAGAAAATTAAAGATTTGGAGGTTAAACATCAGGAATCTGATGATAAATTGAAGAAGGCAGAAGAAGAATTATCTACTCTGGGAGATATTAAGGTTAAGAAAGAGGAACTGGAGGTGAAACTCTCCTCGGAGAAATCGAGGAGAAAAGTTGCAATCAAGAAACATTTCAGCGTTGGTTGGGAGAAAGGATGGGAGAGAGCGATAGCTGTAATGACGTCCCAAGTCCAATATGGGGAGTTGAAATACTTCCATGATGGTTGGGTAGCTGCTCTGCAAGAGCTAAAAGTCCAAGACGATTCTGAGCTATTCCAACGGCATCTCCCTGGTCCTCCTCCACCAATTGTGGAAGAAGAAGAAGATGAACCTGCTTCAGATGAGTCTTCCATGGCTATGGGCGATCAAGTTTCTGCCTCTCAACCCTCTGCCACCGAGGACGTTTCCTCCATGCCTCCTCCTCCCGAGAAGATTCCTACCGATCAAGCTGTAGTTATCACCGAGCAACCGAGCTCCTCGTCCCAGCCTCCCGAGAAAGTCTTGGGAGACAAGGAAAAGGTGTGAAGTTGTTCGGTAGCCTTTCTGTATTTCCTTGTAATCGAACGATGTAACTTTTTGATGATCTAATAAAATATATCTTTGCTTATCTCTGTTGTTGATAACTTGTTTTTGTTGATTGTTGTCTTTTTCTTGTCATTAGTTTGTTGCTAGAATGGAATTGATCTCTTCTCATGATACCGAGCTGATGCAGCAATGTCATCAATACTATAAGGCTGGTCATACAGATCTTAGTACATCGGAAATTGCTGATATCCTTGGTCACGGTGCTTCAGAGCAGGCTATTGAAGCTTATCAGTACTTGAAAACTTTACTCGACCGAGCAGTGGCCAACAATGTCGCTTACTATGAGTTGATCGAAGAGCTTCATGGTTCCTTAGAGGATCTTCAAAATCAACATAACGAATCAATGGCTTTGTTACATAAAGATTATGAAAATAGATACCAGCAGCTATCTTCAGAAACAGGCCACAAGAAGATCATTGCTGGGTATGACGTCAGGGAGAGGACCCTAAAAGGTGAAATTGAAGCCTGTAGACAAATCGCCGAGATCCTGGAGCAAGAAAATAATAATTTGCAGAAGAAATTAGCTCAATATGAATCTGCTGCTTCATCCTCTACTGCATTAATACCAGTTACTGATGAAGGCTTCTCGTTCTTAGAGGTCGAAAATGCCAAACTGAGGCAAGAGCTGGAGGACTTAAGAAGATCTGTTATTTCTGGAACTGCTCGGGTACGAGGAAGAGGTTCTCGGGGGCGAGGAAGAGTCAGCCAAAATGTTGAAGAGGCTCGCACTCAGTCTACTCTGGAAACTCAAGCATTCCAGTTGAAAGTAAAAGACCGTGCTCTGACTGAAATGTCCAATAAAAATCTGTCTCTGGAGGATCAGCTGGCATCAACGAAATCTGCCTTGCATAACAAAGATCTCTTTGCCAAAAGCCTTCATGAACAATTGGATAGATTAACCTTCCAATTCCATAAACAGCCAAGAGAATTCTGGATGGCAGGATACAATGAAGCTCTCGTTCATCTGGATGCTCGCATTGAACATGCTAATAATGAAGGTTACAAGCAAGGATGGTTAAATGCATTGGGTGTATTAAAGTTGGAGCAAGGGCATTTTTTATGGGACTATCATGCTCCATCATTATTAGACCTGCCTTTACCACCTTTCAAATTGGATATGGCATGGATTCCAGCTCGTTCCATTCCTCGCAGTCTAATTTCAAAATATCTTGGTGATTATAGCCTTCACTCCCAAGCTGAATTATCTCGTCCTGAGCATCTTTTGGATACACCTTCTGTTATGAACGTCAGAATGCTCAGAGATGTTAATTTCATCAAT
Organism: Sambucus nigra; assembly: GCA_949130495.1. NCBI lineage: Eukaryota > Viridiplantae > Streptophyta > Magnoliopsida > Dipsacales > Adoxaceae > Sambucus > Sambucus nigra. The sequence goes on from OX422211.1 coordinate 444,465,801, forward strand.
TCTCCCCTTTGCCTAGAAGACCCTCCTGCCGGCGAGGAACCTGTTTCTAAAGCACAGGGCAAAAAACCAATAGAATAGTAATATCCATGTAACAATTTAGTACCTTCTTGTAATTTGTAATTTATTCTAGATTAATGAAAAGATTTTCATTTTCTGTTCGCCAAGTTTGTTAGTCTTGTGTTTATCAAGCACATTTATATTTGTACATATGTATCTATGTATCTGTTAAAAAGATAACAATATTATTGTTCAATAAGCAACTTAATAAAAAGTTACAAGTATTAGTAATGTTTCTCGATCACTTAATAATAAAGTAATGAGTAAAAATGTTCAAACTGTTTCCAACCAACCAAGGTGGGTGAATAATGTTTGTCGACTAATTACAGCTCCGACGAACTATACTTGGTTTGATTATAAAATTGCGTCCGACCAACTAAGATCAATAAGTTGTCCTCGCCGACCAACTACAGTTATTGGGTTTTTTGCCCCGACCAACTATACTTGGTGTATTTTTTGAACATTTTGTTTTTTCAAAAAACTCATTGTAATAATATTACCTCCCGACCAACATAAGTTGTAATATGAGAGTATATTTTTATCTTACCAACCGTAGTTGATCCTGCTGGTGTACACTTTCTGGCTCCTTAAAGCTTTTGGCTCCTTAGAGCATGTCCTCCTAACCAAAGGAGGTTGGCTACTTATAGCACTTTTTGCTCCATAGAGCTGTCCTCCTAACCAAAGGAGGTTAGCTCCTTAGAGCACTTTTGCTCCGTAGAGCTGTATTTTTTGGCTCCTTAGAGCATGTCCTCCTAACCAAAGGAGGTTGGCTACTTATAGCACTTTTGCTCCGTAGAGCTGTATTTTTTGGCTCCTTAGAGCATGTCCTCCTAACCAAAGGAGGTTGGCTACTTATAGCACTTTTGCTCCGTAGAGCTGTCCTCCTAACCAAAGGACGTTGGCTCCTTAGAGCACTTTTGCTCCGTAGAGCTGTATTTTTTGGCTCCTTAGAGCATGTCCTCCTAACCAAAGGAGGTTGGCTACTTATAGCACTTTTGCTCCGTAGAGCTGTATTTTTTGGCTCCTTAGAGCATGTCCTCCTAACCAAAGGAGGTTGGCTACTTATAGCACTTTTTCTCCGTAGAGCTGTCCTCCTAACCAAAGGAGGTTGGCTACTTATAGCACTTTTGCTCCGTAGAGCTGTCCTCCTAACCAAAGGAGGTTGGCTCCTTAGAGCACTTTTGTTGTGTAGTGTATTACACTAGTATTCCCCGAAAAACTTTCATCCAGAAAGAAAAATGGTGAAACATCTTCGTTTTATTCATAATGAAAGAAATGCTTTACATTTGACATCATTGATAATACTTGCGCAGGTGTTCAGCATTCCATGCATTTTTAAATTCCTCTCCTTCTAGAGTTGCTATTCTGTAAGTTCCTGGTCGAACAACTTCTGTAACTCGGTAAGGTCCATGCCAGTTTGCTTCCAGTTTATTCTGCTTCTGAATGACCTTCTTTAGCACATAATACCCTTCTTTTAAATCACATTTCTTTACCTTTTTGTTGTAAAACAGAGCTGTTCGTTGTTGATAAGCAGCATTCCTAATGGCTGCCTCTTCTCTGACTTCCTCGAGCATATCCAAATCCATCCTTCTCATCAGATCACTGATCGGAGAATTGAAATTTAACACCCTATGTGTTGGTAGGCCCAACTCGGCAGGTATCACAGCCTCACTTCTAAATGCTAGCATATATGGTGATTCTCCTGTTGCTGCTCGGGGAGTTGTTCGGTAAGCCCACAAAACTGACTGTAGCTCATTAATCCAATTTGCTTTAGCCTCACTTAACCTCTTCTTCAACCCATTTAGTAATGTTCTGTTCATCACTTCAGTCTGCCCATTGCTTTGGGGATGGCCTGGTGCTGAATGAAACTTTAAGACGTTTGACTGATGACAATTGGCAGCAAATTCTTCATTATCAAATTGCGTTCCATGGTCTGTGATGAAAGCGTGGGGGAGACCATACCGACAAATGATATTCTTCCATATGAACTGATACACCTTCTCGTACGTCATATCAATTAGTGGTTCAGCTTCCACCCACTTAGTAAAATAGTCTACTGCCACGACAAGATACTTGAACCTTCCTCGGGTCGTCGGCAGTGGTCCAACCAGATCAATCCCCCACATGGCAAATGGCCAAGGTGATGTTATGGGTGTCAACAATGCCTGTGGAGTTCTTCGAATGGAAGAAAAACGTTGTCACTTGTCACACTTCTTAGCATAGGCTATACAATCAGCTCTCATCGTCGGCCAGTAGTATCCCTGTGTCATCACCCTTTGCAGTAGGGTCCGACCTGCTACATGGGCTCCACAAGATCCTTCATGGATTTCTTCAATCAATTCTTTGACTTCTGATGGATGCACACATCTCTGCAAACCTGCCATAATACCTCGTCTATACAAAACACCATTAGTTAACACATACCGAGCAACTTTATACTTCAATTTCTTGGCAGCTAGTTTGTCCTCCGGTAGTACTCCTTCTTCAATGTATGCTCTGATAGGATCCATCCAAGATGGTCCTAAATCAAGGGTAATAATCTTCACCGTCAGATCTTCTTCTATGCTCCGACTTTCTAGTACTTCAATTGGTATTGTTCTTCGCAGCTCGGTGCGCGTAGCTGACGCTAGTCGGGCCAATGCGTCTGCTCTAGCATTCTCCATTCTCGGTATCCTCACCAATTTAATAGCATCAAATTCTTTCAATAATTCCATCACTTTTGCATGGTACTTCACCATTAACTCTCCCTTTACTGCATATATTCCCATCATTTGATTCACAATTAACTGAGAATCACTGAAAACAATTACTTGACGTGCCTCCATAACTTTCGCCAAATGAAAACCTGCTATCATAGCCTCATATTCAGCCTCATTATTGGAAGCTTTGAATTGGAATCTCAAGGCGTACTCCATGTCAATATCATCTGGAGAATTTAAAACAATCCCTGCTCCACAACCAGCCGTGCAAGATGATCCATCTACATATAATCTCCATGTATGTAACTCGTCTTCAAATTTCTTATCTGTTAGAGTTCCTCGGTGAAATATCATCTGTTTTCTTTCATCATCCCCGGGTATCCTTCGTTCCTCGTTGGTCATTTGTTCGCGCCCCTCTACTAACCGGAGTTGGTCGGGGTTTGAATATGATGATTTTTCTACATCCACAAGTCCTTTTACCAACCTTGGTTGGTTTGGATCTGTGTCTGTCGATCCTGTATCGTCCACAGGTAGGTCAGCAAGCATCTTTTGCTCCTCGGGGGTATCAGGGTATGTGAACTCTGCTATAAAATCTGCCACGGCTTGCCCTTTCAATGATGATCTGGGTTCATACACAATATCATATTCACCAAGCTCTATTGCCCAGTACATCAATCTTCCTGATTTTTCTGGCTTGTGAAGGGCTTGTCTTAACGGCATGTCGGTATACACAATGATGGTATGGGCCTGGAAGTATGGTCTCATTCTTCTACTTGCTTCAATTAATGCCAGTGCCAATTTTTCCAGTTTTGGGTATCTGATTTCCGCACCTCGGAAGGCCTTGCTTGTGTAATAAATTGGCTTCTGGACTCCATTCTCCAATCTGATCAACGCCGAGCTAACTGCATTTTCTGATACTGCCAAATACAAGTACAGCTTCTCTCCAGTTATTGGCCTAGACAACAATGGTGGGGCTCCCAAATACTTCTTCAGATCTTGAAAGGCTTTCTCACATTCATCAGTCCACTCAAAACTTTTTCGTAGTGTTTTAAAGAATGGGAGGCATTTATCAGTTGCTCGGGATACAAATCTGTTGAGTGCTGCAACTCGTCCGGTAAGACTTTGCACTTCTTTCTTCGTCGTCGGGGATCGCAGCCCTAAAAGAGCTTTGATCTTTTCTGGATTTGCCTCAATACCTCGTTGGTTGACGATGTATCCGAGGAACATTCCTTCTCGTACTCCAAAGGTACATTTCGTCGGGTTAAGCTTCATCTGGTATTTATCCAGTTGATCAAAAGTTTGACTCAAGTCAACCAAATGATCTGCAGCTCTCTTGCTTTTGGTGAGCATGTCGTCGACATAGACCTCCATATTGCGGCTGATTTGTTCGGTGAATACCTTGTTCATCAACCGCTGATATGTTGCACCTGCATTTTTTAAACCAAAAGGCATAACATTATAACAATAAGTTCCCCTTGGGGTAATAAAAGAAGTACTTTCCCTGTCTTCAGGTTTCATTTTGATTTGGTTGTAGCCAGAATAAGCATCCATGAAGCTGAGTAGCTCGTGTCCCGAAGTAGCATCCACTAGTTGATCAATTCTGGGCAATGGAAAATGATCTTTTGGACATGCCTTATTGAGATCAGTAAAATCAACACACATTCTCCATTTGTTGTTCTTCTTCTTTACCATCACCACATTCGCCAACCAATCTGGATATTTCACGTCTTCAATGAATTGGGCTTTCTGGAGTTTCTCGACCTCCTCTTGTATGGCCTGGTTCTTCTCGGGACTAAACACTCTTCTTCTTTGCTTCACAGGCTTGATCTCCTTATTCACATTGAGTTCATGACATAAGAAGTTTGGATCTATTCCTGGCATGTCTTCATGACTCCAAGCAAAAGTATTCTTCCTGTTTCTCAAGAAAGTTATCAACTCCTGTTTTATTGAAAAATCCAACGACGACCCTATCTGAGTTATTCGTTCAGGATGCTCGTCGTCCAGGATAACAATTTCTGTAGATTCCACAACCTGTCCTTTTACGAGCTGAGATTCATCCCTAGGGTCAAGAGTTTCAATTTCTGTGCCTTCCTCCACTTGGTAAGTAGTAGTCTTTTTCTGTAATTCTTCAAGTTCCTCTTGCTCGGCAGACGAATAATAGCATTCCCGAGCTACTTTTTGATCACCTTTCATAATTCCTACTCCAAAATTCGTTGGGAATTTCAAACACTGATGAACTGTAGATGGAACTGCTTCGAACTTCTTCAATCCAACTCTTCCCATGATGATGTTGTAGGCAGACTGCACATTCTTATCCATTACAAAAAAGCGTATTCTTTCTGTTCGACAAGCAGGCCAAGTTCCAATGAGTATATCCAACTTGATCGTCCCAAGTGGAAAAACTTTCTCGCCAGCAAAACCCAGAAGGGGTCTGTGATAAGGTTCTAATTGAGATAATTTTAAATTCAAGCCATCAAAGCATGAATAATACATGATGTCTGCCGAACTACCATTGTCTACTAACACCCTTGAAATGACCACATCCTTCATCCTCATTTTGATCACCAGAGGATCATCATGAGGGTAGAGAACACCTGCCAGGTCGTTTTTTGAAAAACCAATCACTAGCTTCTCTTTGTTTACCTTCCTCGGACGATCATCCTCGGCCAGGTTTATTCGCTGAATGTATGAACAAGCTTGAGCCTCTCCGAGATAAGCTTTTCTTTCTGCAGTAAGGTCTCCTCCTCCTGCATCTCCTCCTGTAATAACATTACAATCAAATGACCCAAAACGTATGGAAAATACCTCTCGTTCGGGTTTCCTTGGCTTTTTGGGAAGATCGGGATCATCATCTGGATCCTCTTCATGGTCCCTCCTCTTTTTCTCCTCTGCACGACGAGGATATCTAGATCTCTCTCTAGTTCTATCATCATTCTTCCTCTCACTCCTGCGATCTACGTACTTTGATAATTTTCCTCTTCGGATGAGTGTTTCAATCTCGTTCTGAAGGGCTATACAATTTTTGGTCATATGGCCATGATCTTTGTGAAACTCGCAATATTTGGTCTTATTCCTCAGGTCGGGATCTGTCTTCAGTTTCTCTGGCCATTTGATTTCCTCGTTATTCCTGATTTCTTCCAAAACATGATTAATACCCACTTTCAATGGAGTATAATTATCATACTTCTTTAGGGCTTCCAACTTCATCCTGTTATTCTTGGAATATTTGTCACCACCATTACTTTTCTGATCTTTCTTCTTAGAATTGTCGACCTCCACTTTAACTTCTTTATCCATATTCTTCTTCGCAGCCATAGCCTCCTCGGCATTCATGATTTTGGCCGCCTTTGCCATCAACTCCGACATATTTTTAGGTGGATCTTTAGCCAAAGTGTAATACAGCTTGTTAGGCAGCAAACCACTCATCAGAGCAGTGATTGCTGTCTTTTCTTCATAATCTATGACTTCCAACCTTTCGTTATTGAAACGAGTTATGTAATCTCTAGTACTTTCACCTGATTTTTGTCTAACACTTAGCAAGTGTGCTACTCGCTTTACCGGCTTTGCTCCAAAACAAAAATTGCCAATAAACAGCTCGGCTAACTGAACAAAAGTTGAAATCTTTCCCCGAGGAAGATTATTGTACCATATCTGTGCAGATCCGGTAAGAGTTCCCGAGAATGCTCTACACCTCATCTCGTCGGGGACAGCGTAGATATCTGCAGCAGCTTGGTACTGTTCTATATGAAGTACGGGATCTGTCTTTCCATCGTACTTGGGAGTCACTACGGGTGCTTTGAATTTCGACGGTGTAGGGAAATCCACAATGGCTTGCACAAAAGGTGTTCCTTGAACAAAAGTTCTCTGTAAGGGGTTTCTCGCCTTAACCATTTCTCCCAGTCTATCCTCCAACCGTTGAATGGAACCTTTCCATGCTTCATTCCCTTCCTCGGGCCGCTTAGTCCGAGCAACTGATTGCTCTGACGTAGCTTCCTGAGATTTATCTCGACGAGTGGTTGGTCGTGATTGCGCAGATCCTTCTCTCAAACCTGGTGGTGGTCGAAAACTTCTTGATGGAGCCCTAGGTGGACTCATGTTCCTCCTTGGTCCTAACCGACTGAAAGGAGACACTCTACTTAACCTTTCCAAAGCGCTAGTTCTCTCCGGAGAGAGAGTGATACGTTGATCTGTATCCGAAGCCCGTATCGATGAAGTTCGCCCAGGTTGATAAGAAAAATCATTAGACTCCTCATTGCGATATGACCCAGTACGTCTAGATTGCGATTGCCTATGATCACTCCTTTGCCCTGAATAGGTAGGTGCACCGCCCTGAAGAGTTTGAATGAGTTGCCTCATAGATTCTTGCATGGCGGTTTGTCCTTGAGCCAGATTCGTCATAATTCCAGCCAGATCTGGGGATGCAGATGGATTTGGATGATTTCCAGTATTTCCAACATTTCGATTACTGGATTCTGGATTATCTGCCATTGGTGACAAATGATTTTTATGAAAAACGATAATAACAGTCGTTTCCCACAGACGGCGCCAATTTGTTGATGTAAAAAACTAGATCGCTCTAACTTTTCAATCACAGATAAATAAATAAGACAAAGATTTTTAAAGTGGTTCGGCTAGGAATAAAGCCTACGTCCACTGTTATGTTATTGCTGAGTGTTTGTGGAATTCTTGATTACAAGTTCTCTCAAGAAATTCCGGTCCCCTTGAATTGAGGATGATACAAGTTATTTATAGCCTTTAGGATGTACATGAAAGGTCCAATACATTAAATGATATACATATGAAAGGGTAATACATTTAATGCAGCGTGTGCGTCAAGAATATAATGAATAGTTGAACAGTTGTCCGTCTGGTAATTAATGATACGGCCGAGATGCAGTTCGGACCGCCTTAGTTGCTTGTTGATCAAGAGTTCCTCGGAATACTTAGAGTATCTCGGGATGATAGAGTTCCTCGGTGTGATAGAGTTTCTCGGTGTATTCTCGTTGTTCGGAAGGAAGCACGGTTGGTCGGGAAATGATCTTCCTCGTTGCTATTGCGCCATGTAGATTGACACGTGTCTTCATCTTATTCGTCCACATCAGCACATTAATTTTGGTATCAACACTTGTGATATGTTTTAGATTTAAAACATGCTCTGATACCAACTCGTCACACCCTGCGTTTTGGTATAAATGAAGAAGAAGTACACATAAAGCAATGAATTAAAGTTAAGGCATAATAACATAAATTTTTATTCATTATTATTATGTTACACACGATTGAACCACTAGAGGGGGTGAGTTACATGTTTCTAGTACACACGACAATATAGAAAATTAAAAAGCCCCACTCCTTGCTCCCATCTGGTTTAATCTCTGCCCATATGATCACGTACGCAAATTGGTGATCGATTTCTGTCTCTAGTAGGGAAGATATATGATTTCCTTTCTCCTGGAGCATCTGGAGAAGGAAGGAACGAGCACAAATATGCTAAGTAGGTTCTACCAGTTCTATAACAATGATATAGATATAAATGAGAGTTGGAGTGTGTATAGAATCAATGTTTAAAACGTTAACAATGATAAGCCAATAATTCCACATTTATCAAATTATAAACACCAATATGTTTGGAACTTATAATTCATAGTGATTAGTCCGTTTAAAAAATAGGGTACATTACCCGTTTAGTTAGAATCACGTTTGAGAAAGTCAAAGAATTTGAACAAATAATACCATTCTTACTAGATCACTAGAGGATATGGAGGTAATTAAGCCATCGGTTTAACTTTATAATAATCAGTCAATCAATCCCAAAACTTTGGAGAAAATTAACCTACTGCTCACAATTAAAGTGACACTCATACGTATGTATCTATCGTTATGGCTTTCAATCATCTAATACCAATAGGCCAAATAGAAAGTTCTGTGGGATAACACATCAGTCTACTTCCTAGTTAATACTGATGCTTATAGTAAAAATGGCACAAAAGTACAAGGGCAAACTGAATTAATAAGGTACATAATCTCAGTTATTAGGTGAGAAGGGTTAAAATTGATTCTTAAATTTAAATACTAGTGATAATTCAAATACCGATGATGGTTAACAAAATATGTAGCATCACAGTATAATAACATACAGATACTCGAGTAAGTGTGGCTATCACATAGTGATATCAAAAGCAGTATTTCAAATACGCAAAGTATAAAATTGAAAAGGTAGGAAAAACTTACTTTCTTGGTATTTGATTGAATTGCTATCACACTCGGATACTCAGAAAAATTGGGACTTGATTTTCTGTTATACAATGTATGGTATATGAGTACTAGGGGTTAATCAGTCAGTTTTGTATTTAAGATTGTCCTTATTAAAGTTCCAGGGGCTTATGTATAATTATCTTAGTGACCTTAAGATCATTATTAAACTTTTCTTAAAATAGTTTGATGTATGTATCGTTAAAGTTTGGGGTTCAAATTCCTAGGTTAGAAAAGCTGATGGGGGTTGATTTGTAATCTTAAGGAAATTTCTTTAAGAAAAACCTTGTTTTTACATAACTCGGGCTAGGAATATCCAAACATGGTCTTATTTTATACCATTTTGATATGAAAAATTAAATAAAATTTTTGGGAAAAAATTAGAATTTCCTGATTGGCCACACGCCCTCATGCGTGTGGTCAAGGTTTCTGACCAAATCTTCATCTTCAACCTCTCGATTTTGACTTTTTGGGGTTTCAATCTTTGACCGAGGTTTTCTCCTTCGTTGTTATACCATTTGAGATGATTTCTTAATAAAATTAACCAAATTTTTCGTGAGGAATCCAAATATATTAGTTTCATGGATTGAATCTCAGTATAGCTCAAGTTCCAAAATGGTGTTTTTTCATGAAAATCTAACCTAACTTTTGTGGATTTCTATATTATGGCAAGGTCTCTTATGAATTGGGTTTGCTTTCTGCTATATATGAGAGTAGTTTGGTTTTGTCTTCAAATATTTTGATGGATTTTACATTGAGAATTTTGAATTTGCTAGTTTTGAGTTCAAAAAACACTTTCAATCGATTTTCTCTCTATATGAACATTCATGGCTTTTAACCATTACACTCGAGATCCTTAGGTTATAATGAGTTTATCCATGTCTTTAAATAAAAGTTTAAGGGAGTGTATTGATTTTCTCCATTAAATCTCAAGCTTTAATGGTGTTCTTACATATTTTTAATATCCCAAACCATTCTACACGTAAAATCTTACATATTATGAGTGTTATAACTATATTAACTATGAGGATTACTACTAGAATTGAAAGAATTAAAAATGAAGCATAAAATGATGAGTTACCTGAATTGAGGGAATTTTGAGATTTGAAACTGAACTGTTGGGTGAATTTTTACTACTTAGGTCGAGGGGTATTTATGTTGCTTCAGGTGAGGATTTGATTGGAGCTAAAATGAGGTAAATTTGAACTAGTTTAGGGGGACTTTTAGTTGTGGATAAATGGGGAGCACATGGGTTCCTATTTTTTTTCATGTGTTTGTAACCTCTTATGCTGATGTGGGGTAGCATGTGGATAGGGGTTGAAACAAAATTCAAGAAAGTTTTTATTTTAGTCCTTTATCTTTTATATAATTGCATTTATAGCCTTAAAAGTACACTTTGTAAAATTTAGGGGTATTTTGGAAATTTCAAAAAGTTTTCAGGGTTAAAACTATAATTTTATGCTAGTTAAGGTCTAAAGGTTTAATTTGATATTTGGGGCTTAGGGGTTAAATATATCTCAAGTTATCTTACTTTGAAAATTTTAGGGACTTTATTATAATTAATTAAAACTTCAAGGGGTCTAAGTTAATTAACAAAATTTTAGGTTTGTGAACATAGTTCTTTATTCTTAGAATACTTTTGCTTTTACACAACTTATGAGAAGGTCGTAGGTAATTTAGGCTTTGAAAAACTCCCAGTTCTTACAGTGAAGTGAAACATGAGGTAGATATGTACAAAAAAAGGGAACATATATGTGACAAGTAAGTCCCCGGCATAATCGCCACTGTGGCCATCTCGAGATCTTCCCCTCCCCGACCACTGCGAGGAAAAATAAGGGAGGATAAAGGTCTCTTTCCCCATCACTACTCAAAGTAGTGTTCTTCAACCATCATCGGTGTGGGGTGATGTAAAGATATAGAGGCGCAAACTTATTTTGCACAAAATGGGAGAAAAGAACATGTTGCCACCTCGAGAGAGCGGCATCAAAGGCAAATTAATGCTTGCGAAACTAATAGTTCAGAGGTTTGGGGGCTAAGTTATGGATCACGGTAGTACAATAATACCCTTATCGGATGATCTTCTTAGTAAGAATGTGGTCATTCATGTGGGGTTCACATTCCCTATCGTGGATTTATGTATGATCTCTTTAACCTCAATCCCTATTATGCAATGTAAATGGGTACTATTGGAATTTATATAAAGAAACACCTATTTCCATAAGGTTATGTGGAATTAATGTCATCCCCTTGAGGGTATCAACCATACTTGAGGAGGAATCATATGTTATAATACCATAGTCCAACACTGTCTGGGTCTTCATCGGTGGAGAGTTCTATGTGCTACCAATAGATTGGCTTAAACTTCTTATGAACTTATAGGGGGAATTGTTATTACCTTAGGAATGGTAACCATAATAGAAAAGATATCTCTGGAATTTGAGAGGCAAGAGACGGTGACAGCTTTGAATTCTGAGGCGAGTTCCTCGAGATGATCATGAAATGGTAGGATCTATTCGTCTTTGACTTTCCATTTCTTGAGAACATGTCCAATGATAAGAGTCGAATTACAGTAGACATAGAGGTACTGGATTCCTCTTTCGAGGGAAAATTTGATTCCGACCATGCATGTCTCAAATTCTATTATGTTAGTGTAGGGGGAGTCTAACTTAATGGAGATGGGATTATGCGAATCATTGGGTGTAATCAATAATATCCCAATGCCATGTCCTTTCTTGTTGGATACTCCATCAAAGAATAATTTCCATTGAATATCTTCAAGACTAGTGCTATTTTCATTCGTAAATTGTGTGATCCACACATCAACTTCTTCCATGGGATGATTTGTTAAGTAGTCAAAGATGCACCTTATTTTGATGGCCTTTTACATAACCTAGGCAATGTTAAATTGGGCTAATAGGAGTAACCATCAGTCCTTGTGGATTGACAAAGAGGGTTTTCTTAGGAGATATTTCATGGTATCCATTAGGGACACCAATTTTATGGTGAACACAAGTATGTAGTGACGAAGTTTCTAGCTGACCTAGACCAGGGCAGCACACGCCTTTTCTAATGCAATGAAATTTAGTTTATATTCTGATAGTTTTAGACAAACATGGTAAATAGACCTTTCCTTGCATGACTCTTCGATGTACTAGAATAAGATAGCCCCAACATCAGTGTTAAAGAAAATTAGTTACAGGAGAAGAGGTAGGTCGGGTTATAGTGGTGTGTCCATCCCAAGATCTTCCTCTCCCCGACTGCTTCTGGGGGAAAGAAGGAAGGAAAAAGGTCTCGCACCCAATCACTACTCAAAGGGGGTGCTTCATCCATCGTCGGTGTTGAGTGATGTAAAAAGATAGAGTCTCCATCTTATTTTGAACAAAACAGGAAAAAGAACACGTCACCGCCTCAAGAGAGTGGCATCAAAGATAAACTGATGCTTGTGAAACCAATAGTTCAGAGGTTTGGGGCCTAAGTTACGGAATGGGAAGGTGTTAGGCACCCACTCCGCCCTTTCGGTCTTTCGTGGGCTTATGTTTATATTTTACTTAATTTCTCCGTGATGTGTGTGTGCGTGTATATATAAGTGTCGATCGGAACTATTAGACTCGCGTTATGGGAAAAGACGGAGTGCGGTCATCCATAAGAATGTTCCCAAAATAATAATTAAAAATATGATATGTGCATTTATCAAGATATTGATCGTTATGATGAAACGATAATACGTGTTAGATAAGACGCAAGTATGAATCACGAGTATGATATATATGAAATAATCTATGAATAAGTAAAAAGGGAAAATAGTAAAATGAGAAAATAGGACTCGAGTCTCGTGTTTTAGCGCAAGATGCATGCATAGCATATAAAGGCATCAAAGTCCACGTAGTTCGCATGCGGCATAAGAGTGGGGTTTATCCCATAGATTTGAAGGGGAATTTATTATTGGTGTGTGTGTAGAAAAGATATTTTTAGTTTTGAGAAAATGTGATGAAGAATCCCGTTGGAATTTACAGGTGTAACCCTCTTCTTCTTTATTTTGGGTTTTTTATAGAAAATAAATTGAGTGAAATAATACAAATAAATGATGATATATTAATGTATATGTTCTAATAAAGATGAAAAGCTAAATTAAGAATTTATATAACTAGTGTGAAACTAAAAAGGAATTTAAAAAAGAGAGAAGTGTGATTGGACCTTCTTTGGAGACTTGGAAATTGATCTTGATTGATGATGATCTTCCTTACAAATAAATGAAGAATGTAGCAGAATTTTTGCTAAATTGTGTGTGAAAATGATGGGAATGAAAGGCGAAGAACAATTTCAAATAAGAAAACCTCACCGACTTACGAAGAATGTTGCTGAGATCACTTAGGTTGATATTTCTGAGGTGCCTTCGAAGTGAGATCATTATATCCTTATATAGGGTGGGGGACTACCAATCGACATTTCCCTTGTCCTGCCTATCGGCATGTAACCATAGACACACCACCGATAGGCAGGTAAATGAACTTGCCAATTGGCAGTCTCCTACAGATTTTTTTTGAAAAAATGGTCATAAAATGCAATACATAAATCCAAATCATGCATGAGACATACCATTAGAATGTTAATTTAGAGACCTTTCAGAATCCTTTGGGCCACTCCCAAGTTTGGGAGTTGACTTTTGGTCAAACGGGGCTCGAAATTGCCTTTCGATCCTTTGGACAGGAGTTCATCGGATGACGATGGATCTTTCATCCAAACTGTAAGTTTGAATCGTGCACATGGCAGACCGTTGGAAAATTTGTTCAATGCACTTCGATGTTCCAAAGAGCTTAGCCCAGTTCGGAGAGTTGGCTTTGGTCAAATGGTTCCCGGAAGTGACCCGTGACCTGTCAAAGTAAAATGAATCGCTCGTTCGTATCGCAAGGTTGATTCCTGCATGGGCCGGACCTTTGGAATCGGCATTTAGTGCCCTTCGAATATTCATTCACTCTCATTTGAGCTGAAGACTTGACTTTGGTTAAATGGATCGTTCATCCGAACGGTTATGCCATTTCGTGCATGGAATGGACCGTTGAAAAGGGGTTTCATAGCCCTTCGAATATTTATTGAGCTTTGTCTCTGACGATGAAGTTGATTGGGGTCAAATAGGAGCCCATGAGAACTTGGTGGCCTACAGATCAGTTTTTCATAGTAAAATGGATCGTTCGATCGAACCGTTATGCCAATTTGTGCATGGACGAACCTTTGGAAAGGGGATTCAGAGTCCTTCGAATATTCATATAGCTTTCACTCTGATAATAAAGTTAATCGGAGTAAGACGAGGCCCAAGAGAACCCGATAGCCTCTAGATTGGTACTCGGAGTATGGCCTAGGGTTTGTGGTAAATGCGGAGGTACAAGGAACCTAGGGACTTAAGGGGTCCTAGAATGTGGTGTCTACAGGTGGCATGAGTACCGGTGGTTAGGTAAGATACTGCTTGATTTTATCGAAGGCCTCGTAACATGGATTATTCAAGACCTTGGTTGAATCCTTTCAGAGGAACTTGAATTTAGTTTCACAAATGGAAGTGAGTTGGATGTCAAATCTCTTGATGTACTAGATTTTTCCTAAGAAATCGCATACTCCATTTTTAATTCAAGGCAGTGGCATGTTGAGTATTGCTTTGATCTTGGCAGATTCTGCTTCAATTCCCTTTCGCTGACCATAAAGGCTCTTGGTGACATTTATGATGCACTTTTGTTGATTGAGGTGCATTTAATACTATCGTAGCCATTCGAATAATTTACTCAAGGTAGGGGTATGACCTTCTTAAGTTTTGGATTTTATGATCATGTCGTTAACGTAGACTTCGACTTATTTATAATTGAGATCACGCAAGATAGTTGTGGCTTACCTTTGGTATGTAGCTATGACATTCCTATGATTGAAATGCATGATGGAGTAGAAAAATTCCCCCAAGGGGTAGTGAAAAATTTCTTCTCTTAATGATGTAGATGCATTTTAATCTGATTATATTCGGTGAAAATGTCGATGAATGATTTGAGGGCATGAATGGAAGTGTTGATGATGATCATATTGATATTGGGTAAAGGATAGTCATCATTTGGAGTGTATTTTCAAGTCTCAATAGTTAATGCACATGTGGACTTTCCCTGCAGATTTCAGCACAGTGACTATGTTTGCAAGCCAAGTCGAATACTCAACCACGCAAATAATACCTACGTTATATTGCTTGACTACTTCCTCTTTGACCTTAAGCGACATTCATGTCAAAGTTTTGTCAACTTTTTCTTGACAAGTTTGCACTCAGGATGTGTGTAGGTCTCATGTTACAAAATCCTGGGATCAATATCGAGCATATCACTATGAGTCCTTGTGAACATATCCACAAAGTCTTTAAGAAGCTCCCTAAATTGTGACCTTTCTCTCTCACTGAGATTCAATCCTGTTATGACCTCACACTTATTTTTACAAGAACTAAGATTAATGATGATAGAAAAAAATTATTCTAATTTATTGATCGTTGTTGCAACTCCTTTTCCATCCAAATTCCCTTGAACCTATAAATAAACTCAAAATATGCATAGGGTAAGTAAGGGATTCAATCCAACTCTAAGGAGTGAATAACCAAATATGTGAAGAAACACGTGTAAAATTCATTTTCATGTTATTATTTTTATGATTTTTCAAGGGATTATTAATTAACTAACTATGCTAATTTTTAAAGTACTAACTAAGATTTAAAGCTAATTAGAGAAAAATGAGATAAACAAAATTGTGCTAAAAAGCAAACAAACTAAATTGGACTCGCGAGGGATTCAAAATTCATCCCTTAAATGGGAGATTTGCCCTCATTAATCATCATCCAATACATAGAATAAACAAATAAAAACATGCAAGGATTAAATCAAGAGAAATTAAAGAGGAATATATCAAACCCATTTGTTCTTGAATTGGAGAAACTCTTCAATTACGAACCAAAATTCTCTCCATCACAATCCCTCACTAATATATTTTATTCTAAAATAAAAACTACAAAATAAAAAAATAAAAACTAATTACAATATACAATGGATGGATTTATAATGGACTTTTAAATAATGAGAGAGATTTACTAAAAATGTAAATCCTCAAATTATAAAATTGTACACTAGAATTCATCCAAGGAAATAAATTCTACATCATCACTTTATTTTAAGATATTTGCTAAAAATGCAAATACTCACCATAAAAGGACGGGGAAGAAGTTACTTCCAAAAGGGATGAATTCAACCACATCACTCCACATTGAAATAGTTGCTAAAAAATACAAAAACCTCACTATAGAGGGGTGGAGTGGAATTCATCCAAGAGATAAATTCTACCATACCAAGAGATAAATTCTATCACACCACTCTATATTGAGATATTTGCTAAAAATGAAAATACTCTCTATAGAGGGGTGGAGGAGAATTTATCACACATAGTTCAAAACTAAAATGAGGATTGTCTTCAAATGCCACCAAGTCTTCTATATACAGGGTGCGCATGGAGAAGGGGGAAATTGGGCATGTCAATTATGCAAGAGGTGTGTGAGGTGTGAGAGGAGTAATTAGAGAATTGCACAAGATTGCATGTGGATAGTGGGGTGATGAGGGTGACATCGAAATTGTTTTATATGGGGTTAAAACACATGTGGTGATATTTTAGGTAATAGGATAAAAGATTTAAAACATGTGGGTTCTATGGTTTGGGACTTTGACAGATAAAATATGATTTTGGCTCATGGGTTTAAAATGGTTAATTGGGTATATAGGTAATGGGTTTGGATGTAGTCGCGGGAGTCGGGTTCTCGAGTTTACAAGGTGGATGACTGGGTGGTGTTGTTGGTCACGGTTCAAGGCAGGGGTTGGTTTTGAATTAGGGTTTGCTAAGGTCGCGGTTATGGGGGTCAAGTCGGAGATCGCCGCCTTAAGGTAGTTGGAAGGGTGAAGGGCCATGGGAACGGGTTAGGGTCACGGGTTATGAAATGGGTTGCTAGTGTGTGTGAGTGTGTCTGTGTGTGTGTTTCTACCTATAAAAAAAGAAAACTACTCTAAAAAATTAAAAATAAAACTCACCCCTATATTATTTACAGATGCGGACTTGGTACTATATACAATGACACACATACTCACACACACTATTATATTTACATAAAATGGTAAAACACTAAAGAAAATGAAATAAAATAGTAAAAATGACTCGAAAAATATAAAATAACATCACACACACATAGGGCAATTATAGGGTAGGGTAGGGTGTTTGGGCTCGGTTCGGGATAGGTTTAGTCTACGGGAGTGGGTTGAAGTTCATTTAACCACATCACTCCCACACTTGATGTACTTAACGACTTATTTCTAGTAATTACCTAGAATTAAGCTTGTTTGACACCGCAAATACTTATTGACCTACAAAACAAACAAAAATCAACCTAAGTTCGATTTTACTGAGAATTAGCAATTAAAAACTGTCTATTTGAGATTTTATTAAACACTTTTGGGTGCTTATCAAATGACAATAGTTTACTCATTATTAGTTTGAACGCGGTTATTATGTTTAATTTTTTCCTTATTGAGATCAATTAAGTGTTCATTCATTAAGTCATCTTTATCAATTGTTTGATTAATAAAATGAATGCAATTAACATAACTCACAACAAGATACTCAAAATCAATGTTTATTTCATTGACATTATCATTTGGAAAAAAACAATGTGAACTTCCTCAAAGGAGGTCTCTCTTACATCAATACTAGAAATAGATATTCATGAGTACGTTCAGTCTCGAGTTGGTAAGTAATTGGGTTATCGGTTGGAAGGGATAGATTGGCCGAGATGCTCCACCAGTTGCGCAGAGGTAGTGGTGTAAAACGGACGGATACAGAGAGGATACCATAGTATCCACATCCGTATCCACCAAGACTCCAAACTATCCGTATCCGTATCCGCCCGGATAATAATTTCAGCTATCTATATCCGTATCCTCTCAGATTTCCCGAATTCGGATAATATCCTTATCCGTTTTTATTGTTTAAGATACATTAAGATACACATAGCATATTAAACACTAAGTTAATCAATTAATTAAATATATAATTTTTCATTCCATGTAAGATATAGAGAATGTGTAAAGCATCAAATTAAACTATAAAAGAAGGTTCAAGAAAAAGTACTAACCTTTAATGTGCATTTTATTATTCAATTTTGACCCATTGAAATTTGTATCCTCTTCAGTTTCTCTAATGTTTGAACAAAAATGAAGTGAAGCATCATCTTAACTGAAAAGAATAACTCGGTTAAAATATTAACGGAGAAAACAAAGAATATATTACAATAAATAAGGGATGTTATTTTTTACCCTTTAAGTTCCTGAAGTGTGTGTTTCTCATCTCCTTTCCTTTGTATCCTTGTCGAATTAAGCATTAAGGTAATCACAACTCACAAGTTAGTAGTAATGCATAAAGATAAGACATTAATTGTTTGAACATACTAATTCACCCAAATAAACTTCACCAATATATTGTACTAAAAAGAGAAATCCATGAGTTTAATAATATATGTAACATAAATTTTTCTTATACATAAAAGTTTCTTCCACCAAAATCCGCCCCCGTAACACAAAATTATCATCTTCAACTTCCAAGGTCCCACAAAGCTGTATTGGATAAGAAGATTCATGCGTGGAAGGATTGTTTTGATTAGATTTTGTAGACATATTAAACTCCATCGTGTTCATTACAAAAATTAATTAGTAAAAACAACACTGAATAACAAAATTCTAAAATATCCACAGAAGAGAAAAGAAAAATTGTCGGGTCCAAAATAATTTTCTGAAAAATTATAGAGGACCCAAAATTTTGGACCAAAACAGAAGTTATGAAACTCCATAATTCAAGCCAAATCTATCTTAATTCCTCACCAAACAAATTCCCAAATCAAGGTCCAGCCTTAGACAAGCCCAAATGAAGTTCCTCAAACACAGGCCCAACCCACAAGCTTCAAACAGCAACCCAAAACAAACAGAAATAAGATCCCTGAAATTACGCCCAATCCTCTTCAATTCAGTTTATGGTTTTAAGGAAAGCTAGCTGCTGCCTACGTATGTCATGAACAACACGAATAATTCAGTTAGTCAGTTTATGGTTTTAAGGAAATCCATCTTAATTCCTCACCAAATAAATTCCCATAAACAACCATAACTGACTAACTGAGATAATATAATATCATCAGTTTTTCTGATATCCACTTTTTTCAGTTGTTTTTATTTTGTATAATACGCAATATATTTTGTGCAATTAACTTGTGTTGTGATATTGAAAAAATGGGTGACTGACCTTGTGTTGGGGGTTTCCAATGCGTGAGACAACGATCTAGGAGTGCAGTGGAGGTCAGAGGACAGCGGAGGGGAGCGCAGGGGTGATCGGAGGGAAGAAGGAAGGGTTTTGGGGAAATAAGGAGAGGATCGTGTTTTGTTTTTGGTTATTAGGTTAGGGTTATGTTATATTTTTAAAGTTTATATAATTATACTTATGCCCAATTTTTATTTTAAGTTTTAGTTTATATATATAATATATTATATGACTAATATTTTACACTTTGTTAGACAGATACGGATATCTGAAAAAACGGATATCCGGTAAAACGAATACTCCTTGTCGGATACGAATTATCCGTGTGATATACTACTACTATCCGTATCCATATCCGTTTTCTCGGATATTTTTATATAGTATCCATATTCGTATCCATTTCTGTTTCTTCGGATAAATATCCGCAAATTCGGATTCGGATATCGGACGGATGCGAATTTTTGAATATCCGTTTACGGCCCTACGCAGAGGCTTGTCCACAGAGATAATCCCCTTACTTGGATCTCATACATTAGATTTATAAAAAATCAAGGAAACACCGATCCCCATATCAGCATCTCAAAAGGATTCTTGATTGTTAGTGCAATTGGTTATTTCACTGTCGGAATGGTATATGGCTTCACCTAGTGTTTAGGCCTTTTGATCTAAGTGATCTTATCTTTAAATAATATCGTAAACCCTATCTTTATGTTATTTTTAGTTGGATCTTACCATAGCTTAGGGAAACTGCAATATGGGAAATCTATATCTGCTTTAATAAAATGAGAATTTGAGAGCAAGTCTTCGGAGATGACCTCCTTTCTCTTTCGTGCCTTTTTCTTTTACAGTTGGCGAAGAGCCATGAGTTCCTTTTATGAAGGTTGGTACCCCAAACCATGAGGTGAATACTCATTCTTCAAAGCAATCGGTTCAATGATTCATTGTTGTCTAAAATCAATACCTATTTTGAGCATAAAGTGTATTTTCTTAAGAATTTGGACTATGTTGACATTCCCATGTGTACTTTATTTGGGACTTACCCTTTCCTTGAAATCTTCCCCTATTGGGAGAGGCAATGGCTCAACCTAAAATCTAAAGCATAACAAGTCATTTGTGTTGTGATGAATCTCAAATACCGAATTACTAGTGCCGATGTCGTCAAAATTATCATCGTCTCTAATAATCGTGATGATCTAGTTGTTTACAAATAACTCCATTTTTCATTTATGGATGAAGCAACACCACGAATAATGTGTAATTTTAGGCAACCAAGCAACAAGTTAAACAAGTCGTAATGATGATCACTTAAAAGTTGGCTTGTGGGTAGATCGAGCCAACCCCTAATGTAAGAAGGATTGATCCCATGACTTCCAGGCAATTATTTTCATACGCATGATTGACAGTAAATGTAGGAGTAAGTTAAATGATTTTTATCCACAAGCATTGGGGCGTTCAAATTGGACATGCATTAAAGGCAGAGCCATTGTCAACTAATACAAAAGGAATAATCTTCAGGAGGAGATCAACAAATATGTTAAGGGCATAATTATGGTCAGGAAAAAGTTTTAGGATCTCTTCATCAACAAAGGTAATGAACCTCTTAGCAGTCAAGGTACTGATGATGTGGTTGGCCTCTTCGGGAGACGTAATGGTAGGAACTTAGGCTTAAATGAGAAATTTTATGAGAGAGTCTCTATGGAGTTGTGAGGACATGAAAACCCCCCGTATTATGATTTTCCTGGGTTTTCATAAATTGTTCAAGGATCTTGATCTCATTTACTGCATCTCAGACATTGGCAGTTCTTCAATAACTCATTTCCCCTTGTTGATAGGACCATTATCTTTAGTAGGAATTGGGTCATTGTAGTACTACCAGAAAGGAGTCGTATGATTAACCAATGATAGATATAAGAGGAATCTTATTTCTTTGTCCACCTCTGGGGCACCGTAAACGTACTTGATGTCAAACAATATTTCTTAGAGTGAGATCACTCACAAAATGATATAGGAGTACCAACAACTTCATTGTTAGGTTCATTGTCTGATTCATTTGAGTGATCAGAGTCATAGCCCCACTATGTGGTGCTTATCCAATTATTTTCGAAAAAATCTATACATTTAATAACTTATATGGATTCAAAGTACAAGGCTTCCCACACTAAAAATAATTTTATTATGAGAAGGGACCATATATCCTATGATATTTATGGCTACAAGGAGATCATAAGTTTCACAAGTCAACCCCTTCTTGTCACTCCCATATGTCAGAACATGGACTATGTTGTCTAGACTAAATTCTTTCGAGGACACGAACCAGTCGTGGGATTAATGGACCCACTTATGGGATTCCATTTAGAGGATTCTTATACTTGTATAATATTATTTTTAATTAGTTGGGTTGGATGGAAATTTCATTCCAAATTGTTTCAACTTATGTAGACAGTAGGCAAGTTCCTGCTTTATCTATTAAATTTAATAAGGACCGCTATAAGAGCTCCCATCATCAAGACAAGGGACCAATCATAAATGGTTTTCGAATGGATCAGTTAGTTAACAACACTTACAGGGGAGTTAGGGCATTATATAAGGGAATGGGAAAAGTACGATTATTTCTTGCCTTTGTTTTGGTTGTGGGATAAAAGTCTGATTTTCATTAATCAATATGGCATTCACACCAATTTGGCGTGGAGGTAATTAATTATAAGTGGTCTTTGGGTTCAACCCAATAGTAGGGGAGATTATGCCATTATTGA
This sequence comes from Sambucus nigra, assembly GCA_949130495.1. Lineage (NCBI taxonomy): Eukaryota > Viridiplantae > Streptophyta > Magnoliopsida > Dipsacales > Adoxaceae > Sambucus > Sambucus nigra. Next base: position 444,487,915 of record OX422211.1, read on the forward strand.
TAAGTCCTTTCACAACATTATTGAGGTGATCAGTAGTGCGACCAACTATCCAATGGAAATCGTAGTGAGCGTTGTTCTTAAAATATTATGGAAATGGATCAGGTAGTCGACGAGGATCCAATGGCTTAATGAAATTATCGGATTGATAATCTTCAAAGGGGAGCATGGATGTTAGTGCAATGTCTCATGATGGTAGTAGGATAGGCTTCTTGTGCCCATAAAGTGGTTAGTGTAATGTCTCTTGTCCTTTAGTTCATCAAAGGCTAGCTGACAGTGGTCGTCCTAAATAAACAACACCCCTTTGCGAGTCAGATTTGTCAGTGGACCCACAATCTTTGAGAAACCTGAATTAATCGTCTATAGTATTTGACCAACCCTAAGAAATTGCGAACCTCGATCGGTGTCGTGGGATGTCCTTACTCCCTCATCGCTGATACCTTACTCGGATCGACTATTATACCACTGTCATACACAATGAGGCCTAGAATCTGCACCTCCTGAAGCCAAAACCCACATTTCTCAAATTTGGCGTATAACTAGTGATCCCGTAGTGTCTGTAAAACCATTCTCAGGTTCTCGGCATTCTCATCCTCAGAGCAATAGTAAACCAGAATATCTTCCATGAACACAATCAAGAACTGGTCAAGGAACTCTTTGAAAACCTGGTTCATCAAATCCATGAACAATGTTGGCGCATTGGTGAGCCCGAATGGCATCACCCTAAAATCGTATGATCCATATCGTGTCAGAAAAGTAGTTTTAGGAACGTCCTCCTCTTTAACGCGCAACAGATGATAACCAGACCTCAGGTCTATCTTGGAGAAGTAAGCTACTCCCCTCAGCTGGTCGAACAGATCATCAATCTGAGGCATCAGATACTTATTTCGGATCGTGACCTTGTTCAACTCCCTGTAATCAATACATAACCAAAGTGATCCATCCTTCTTCTTGACGAACAACACCGGTGCACCCAACGGTGATGTACTCCGTATGATGAAACCCTACCCCAGGAGCTGATGAATCTTCTCCCTCAATTCCCTCATCTCAGATAGGGCCAGGTGATAAGGCGCTCGGGTGATAGACCTCGTACCCGGTGCTAGGTAGATAATAAACTCAATTTCTTAGCTTGGCGGCAGCCTAGATATCTCTTGGAATACATCCTCAAACTCCCTCACCATTGGAATCGAGTCTAATGAAACAACCACGTCCTGTGAGGTATCCTCCTCAATGTAGTATATATGTGTGCACGACCCAACGCCACTAAGAACATATCCTGCCCTGGAATTGAGAATACAATAGTCCTCCCAAAATGATCCACCATCTCCCGGTATCCAGCTAACCAATCCACACAATAATATTTTGAACAATCACAAGATATATATAAATAAATAAGAACGAATAAACCATCAATTCTCAAAACAAATAATCTAACTACAATCTGAAGTAAATAAAACTGAGTTTGAATAAAGTTTGATAAATAAGCTAAAAAACTAAATAGTCTGAAGGCGCAACACGTCCAAGTGATATAATGAAATAACTCCTATCTAGAAATGAATAAACTGAAGCATCAAACACAACTCCTGCAAGCCTCCATAAATGCTGGAACTATGCATCCCTGGATAGAATCATCAAGGTTGGCGTCCCAGTGGCTGGACACCTAAAATAATTTGAAAATATTTTGACATGGGTCAGAGCCCAAGAAAATAGTTTTAAAACATTTTGTAGGTGTTTAAATCACAGTTTAAATCAGTTATTAGATATACTTGTTAGTTCCACGTACACTCCCTTGAGATACTCACCTCTCAACTAATGTGCAAACTAAATAGCGTATCTAAATAAACTCAATAGGTCTAGCTCCCTCGTATTACGCGTACGACACACTACCATAATATCAATCATTCATGTTACCCACAAATTATTGTTGAGTCAATTATTTAAGAATCTCTTCTTAAATTTCTTTTAAATATGCACAATCTATAAGTTCTACTATAACACATTGGTGGATATATCACACTTATATGTATTTATCACACATATAATATATATAACATAACATCTCCGAAATGGCCCCTCGTGATGTTGTCATACTCTGCTATCAAGTCCATGTACATGTCGTACCAAATCAAGGACTATTAGTTCGACCTGTCTCCTCGAATCCAAAATCAATCAGCACACACTGGAGGCGAACATGGTTCTAAGTCTTTGGTATACGCACATACCTAACGTACCCAAATGACCTGCCTGTCCCACTAATACACTGAACATATTGGGCCACCCTAAGTTCCATATTCTAAATCATACATCCAGATCTCATTGGAATCGTCGTGGTGGGATTGCCCTCTGTGCGAAAACCTCCTAATAGCAGGCAATGTAGGTATGTTCACACACATAATCAAACCACAACAACAGGTATTAACACAACTTATATGTATACACAAATCCCATCATATAAGCTCGTACGTAGTATATATATCTCTCATACTCAACGTACTATAAATTACCATTATAACCTCTTCTTGTATATTTTTTAGTATCACTCACTACCCGAAGGGTACTAGTTACCCCTTTATTTATTTCAGTACCTAATACACTTATGCAGTACTAGTCGTAATCATAGGTTCACTCATCTCTCCGTGACCCATTTTAAATCCTATAAATTCATTAACTATGAATGTAGGCCCGATAATCCCTAGCCTTAATTCTCCTCAATTTGGGTAATTGTTAACCCCATCATAAGCCTACTGGTATTCACTATATCCCTATTTATAGTTAAAGAATAACCCAAACATCCCTCGATTGATTATTCGCAAATTTGGGGCATAAATAAAAGAAACTGGGAAACTTTGGGCAACCGAATTGATTCGCTCCTTGAGCCGAATCGATTTGAAATGTTATAGGTCGTCTTCTTCAACACAATGTTACGTTTTTCACCATTTTCACTCATCATAAATCTCATATATCACACCCAAACTCCAGCATGATTCAACCCAACTTCAAATAATGGTATATAAACATTTTCGAACTTGAATAACACATTAAATCCATACTAAATGTACCCAATAATGGATTAAAACCCAAATTTCAACCAAAACCCGAGTTTATGTGTTCTTCATTCAAAATCAAACATTTACACAGATTTCTCCCATAATAACTTTCACATATATTCTGATTTCTTATCCTCTACATATGTGAATTCATTCTACATGCAATCCTACCCCAACTCATGAGTTTTATTCCTTAAATCTCAAGAATATCATCAATTATCATCAGATCAAAGACCTTACAATACATGGGTATTATACCTCATTAAAACATGCAAGATAAACACTTGCCTTATCAGTAGAAGTTCTGATTTAGTTTTGAGTGTGATGAGGAAGCCTTCCCTTCCTTCTGATCACAATTATGGCAACTTTAGTGGCGAGAAAAGGTGTTACACCTCAAAGAACTCTCTTCTCCTCCTCCCTTAAAGCCTTCTTTCTCTCAAGACTGATTTAACCCTAGCCCTACACTCCCATGGACTAATATACTCCTTCAATTTTCGGAGTTCTCTCTAACACAAACTACCAAATGATCAAAACGCCCTCTCGTGGCGCCGGTTTGGTCTAAAATTATCCCAGGACCAAAATACGACCCCGGGTACATTATTCCGACTATGCCAAACTCTTTCGGGACCAACTGTGACCTCGAAATCACCCTCCAAGTCACCCAAAAATAATTTTCCATCTCAACCTCATATAGTCTACATGCGACAACCAGTTAAGATATAACACTATCACGTCATTGTCTTTCACAACGACGCAAAATAAGTATTTACTATTTACTTAGTAATTATATTCGATAAATATGAATCATTTTATCTCTGATTAATTTTTTAATCAGCACATAATATTTACTTTCATTAAATTACGTCACGGATGTAATTTAAAATTTTACCAAATTAATTCAATTTTAAATACTCAGAGATACGAGGTGTTACAAAACCTTCGCTTGGGGTACTCTAAACGATTCGGTTAAAGTACCCTATAACCTATAATGGAACGGTCAAAGGCTATTAGGTGAACGGTTATCCACTTTAGGTAATGATTATAAAATTTATGCGATCTTATCCGCACTCATACAAGTGTATCACCCAACCCTATCCACCGTACATATGGCAGTGCCTTTAACCGAACGATTAAAGGAACCCTTTGATCGAAAGGTCAAAGGAATCAAATTGGCCCCTATAAAATGAGGTCCTCACCAACATTGGAAAGCACCCCAAAACCTAACTTTGATTTTACTTTCTAACCTTCTTCAATCCCGAGCGCCTGAGATACTTGAGCTTATTTTGAAAAGTCCTGAGTGAAATTCGTACTTTGAAAATTTTGATTCCCCTATGACTGAAGTTTATACTTCTAAAAAGTCGCCACCACCGATTAGAGTTAGTACTTCTAAAATGTATCTTCCTTTGAGAATCATACCTCTGTGCGCATCTCGCGAAAGTCAGCACTTCTAAATGAAGCTCTGCCCGACCTAACGACACCATCTCACAGGGGACACTCCAGTGGAAATTTTTTGGCTCACACTCCAAGGATAAAGAAATTCTACAAAATTTGAGTGTATATATATATATATATATTGTGATAAACCGTTCATATATGTTTATCTCATTTAGCCCGATCCTCGTTTAAGAGACCAAAAATGCATTTTACAGTGTTTATATTTTCAAAGCCTGGTTTTTAACCCAACACCTCTATTATTAAATTGAAGACATATTCCTATGTTATATAAATGAAAATAAAATGCCATGACTAAAAACAAAAATGAAAACATACTTTTTAAAACCATTCTTAGGAAAGTGTCAGTGAGCCGAGTTATTCTAAAACTTTTCTAAAATCGAAGTCTAAAATCAAACTACTCTCACTGCTTATCCGAGCGAACAAAGCTCGTCATTAAGACATTCCTGCAAATACTTGTAAAGAATAGGCCTTTGATTAGAGTATTTTTTAACATATAAATATATCATCCCAACACAATGAAAGTGATACATTAAGGACTAGACTCCATAAATACCGTAATGTTGTATATTTTAAACTCGGTATCTCGTCGCCTACACCCATAAATATGTCCCATTTGTTGGAACTACATTTGCTATGATCCCAAGTCATCTTAGGTACGTAGGTGCTATACCAATCCAAACTCGTGAAGCCCAAGCCTCATAATAAGTCTCTTAGTGTATTATTTCTTAGGGATGCCTCCATATCTAGTACAAAGCCCCTTTCTCCATCACCTCAAACCAGCTTGAGGACTACAAAACCTTCAAGATTTTAGTTATGTCAATAAGGGATACATAGATCTCTATCGGTGGCTTCTGGTCAACTCCAACCCCAAGGTGTTGTGTTTTACTCGATTTCTTAACCGTAAAACATTACATCTTTTACTCAACTTCCCCTCTACACCTATAAACTAGCCCAAAGGAGAATACATTCCTACTAATGACCACCCGACGATCATAATATAGTATGAATACAGTGGTGATCTTTGGGCCCACTCCTTTTATGAACCTCCACCAAAGCTACCCATTGTCTACACATAGTTTCTCCCATTCTTAAGCCGAGTCCTACACTTACACACATATCATGTTGGTACAATTTTACAATATAACTCTTTAGGATTTAATATCGTGGCTACACAGGTACGTAGGCACAATACTGAGTCCTCGTTGCGAGAAAAAGCCTTGATAATATGTCTCATAACTATATCTCATATCTCATCCATTATATCTTTTAACCGAAATCAATTATAGATCTATCTCAAAGGTGCAACTTCTTGCACACACCCATACAAGCATTCAAATATGCACACACCTAATAACCAAACTACTTTGTCTTTAACATTATGGCTACACGAGTACATAAGCTCAATATAGAGTACTTATAGTGAGCACAAGCCTCGACGATATCTCTCTCCATATATTGTCACAACCAAGATACATTCATATCTCACATTACATTTATATATCTCCTCAAACCTCAAATGAGATACTAAACTATCTCAAGTCATAACTTCTCGTGCTTACTTTTATACACATTGGTGGCCACCCGCTATACAGTCTAATCTTTCTCACACACTTACATACATGTTAATGACAACCCGTTATTCGAAACACACAAACTCTCACACAAGCACTCTTGTGCACCTATACCGATTTAAGTGATGTTCCATCACCTCTCACTAAATACCATATTATACCTAAGCACCTATCTTCATTTTGATGGATTCTCAAATTAAGGTATCTAAAAATGTTTAAAAAATAAGAAAAAAAGTAATGAAAATAATGTTAAAGAGTGATAATAAGCATATAATTAAGGAAGAATATAGAACAAGTCGGGTGACTAACACCTTACCCATTCGTAACCGAGTTACTAAACCCTAAAATAAAAACTTTGGATCAATAACATAGCTAAACCCCCCTTAGGATTAGCCTAAAAGTAATAACCTGAACCTTTTTTTGTTTTTATATAAACTATTTGTTGACTCTGAACAACCAATAACCCCTCGCATAGAAGATACTTAGGCCTATGCCTAAATTGGTGCGTGCGAGTAAAACTGGATATGGTCTCTATTATCGTCTAAAACTAGAATATGGATTTTTGGGCCTTAGCTATAATATGCCAATAATTAATAATAAAAAATAAAGAAATTATTTCTACCAACTTACCCATTTGGGATGAATGAAGAGGGATGTGAGACAAAAAAAGAAACCAGGATTAACGTGGTTCGGCCCAGCTCTGATAACAATTGAAAAACAGTTACTAAAGTCGTTTAATACAAGATTAAACTATTTAAGTAACTTCGAACTGTTTTTTGAAGAAACTCTTTTCTTTAAACCAAATCAGTTTTAATCATAAGATGTGTTTAATAAAACATGCACGAGATCAGTTTAAGATTTGTAACAAGTTCTGAAAAAAAAATTAAAACAGTTTAAATCAGCACACCACCAAGAATGAGATGAGGAGATGTAAAAAGATTAATGAAAAGAGATTTTTAACGTGATAAAACCTCACCCAACTGAGGAAACATCCACGACTCCCTCTACGGAGTAAAAAGAAAAATCCACAAAATATAACAGTTACAAACTATATAACACACATGCACACAAATCAGTCCTATACAAGTTTAGGAATGAACCCACTGGTGTCCTTCTAACTTTTCTTCTGTTCTGATTGCTGATGTGGTTTTCCTAGTTTGCTAACTTCACTTTGTTCCAGTCTTTACGTCGACTCTTGTTTCAAGATCTTATTACCAACACTTTCAGTGTTATGGTGTGTAAGTGTTTATGATGGTGATCTAACACATGCATGCACACACTCATGATTATGTTTATAAACAGTCCTAAAAAATTACAAATCAGATCTATATGCTGTGGTTTTCAGTCTCTCTCTTCTTAGGAAACTTGAACTTTATTTGACCTTTAAAATAAACCCAGAATCCACGGCTATCTTGCTCAGAAGACGTTTCAAGATCTTAATCAATTTCAGGGTTTTGAAAATACTTTTAAAATTAAAATCGCCAAGTGTGATTCCAACTAGGTCAAAGGTCTTGTTTCAAAAGAACTAGAAACAGAAAATGATTTTGTTGATTTTGAAAAAGAAAACATTTACTGAAAAATAATCAACAAAAGATTTCTCAAGGTGAGAAACTATAAATGCAGATCTAGGTGTAATATAACATAAAAAGGCCAGATCTATGATTTCTGTGAAACAGAAATACAAATCTAATCCTAATGTTTAAGTTGGACACAAGATCTCAAAACGAAGAGGTTACAACAAGAAACGGCTTTCAAACCAACACTCAAAAACTCTCAAACACTCAAGGTTGTGTTTGGAATGAACTTGTTTTTGGTAAAAAGGTGAGGGTTTGATAAGGTGTTTAAATGAATTAGGGTTAGGGTTTCTAACTCTGTGATTTCTCTCTCTTCTCTCTCTTTCTCTTCTCTCTTCTCTCTCTAAAAGACGAAGTGGCAAAATCTTTTGAAAGGTAGAGGGTTAGCCTCCTTATATACAGGGCTGAGAAGGATCGAGAAGGGGGTTCGAAATTAAGGGCTAAGATTAAGTCTTGCAACATTAACTTTCATCCAACGGTTAAAGGTAAGTGATTGGTTAAGAGGCTTCTGATTGGAGGATAGAGGTTCACAGGGACTGTAGCAAGGATGCATGCAGGGTATTGATAAGCTTAATCTAAGGGCTGATAATAAACGTTGGTTTTTTCTCTTAAAAGAAACACATCTTCAGCCAATTATAGGGCGACAGGTGTAGGGCAAACAACGGATAACAAACGCGCGTCCCAAACCTAATTACACAAGCACCCTGTTGTCTCTAGCGCTTTCGGATCCTACCCAAGTGAACATTTTAGGGATAAAATTAATAACCAGTATTTATATAATGACCCCAAAACTTTTTAATTCCAATTTTATTTAAGAAAGAATTGTTTTAAAACCATTAAAAATTCCCAAAAATTATTAAAATATGTTTTAAGGGAAATTAACACACACAACACACATACAATCAATTTAGCAATATGTGTGAACAATGTATGGGGTCCTAAAATGTGTGAATATTTGTGAATATACTTTTGATCATTCAAATAAGAGGAATGAAGTGTTTGAGGCTTTTTGGTATCTAGGATAGGGACTCAATTTTTTCTTTAATTCCAAACTAGATGAGCACTTATACAATGTAGGCTCAAATGAGTCAAGAGTCTAAGGTGCTTCACCCATGTCTACAGGTGTTATGCATGTTGTATGTAATTTAATGGGTAAAAACCACGAAAAGGATGTATCAAGCTTCCTGAGGTTCTTTCTAGGGTTTTGTGTATGGTCATTAGATTGAATAATCGTGGGATCCCTTATCGCGTAGGATTGAGTGTTATTTATAGGTAGTTACTAGAGAGAGTAATGGGATAGGTAGAGTGCCTTTATAGGTTAGGCAATTACACCTTTTACATGCTATGGGGTAGTAAATCATGAGTTAGCTACAACCCCACAAAGATGGAATATTCATTCACGTGTGTGTATGGGATAACATGATTATATGTATTCTGTAATGTGATATAAACTGGTGAAAGGATGGCATGGACAGAGTCACTTAACCTTATTAACGGATGTTATGTTACTTTCCAACTGAGCAGGATTATGGCTGAGCCGATTTGATTGTGGTTGCCGACTAGGTTCAATGAACAATCTAAACTCTTTTAAGCATCCTTTGATGACATGTGTCACTACCTGGTTGGTCAATTAATATTGCATATTTGTGGTAGAAGAGTGTCTAACATGTTCCAGTGGAAATCATCAAACCAATATAATCGATAAACCCAGCCTCGGGGATAAATAGAGGATCGAGAGACAAGCACTCTCGTGTTCTCATAGGGCTCACAGTGAGCCATTGAAAAGCACCGCCTGCAGCCTCCCACTCCCCCCCCCCCCCAATTGGGTCCCATAACACGACACATGCAGAAGCATTACGATCGCTTGATCAAGATTTCCCACAACTTTATGTTATTATTCACGGACCACATAGGTTCAAAAATTCCTTAACTAATGATAGGAGGGAAGGAAATATCATGGTTCGATAAAATTTATGGATCAGGAACCTCTGGGACCCGGGCTTTGGTACTATATAATTCCATGATAACTTATTGGAAACTATTAATCTTAGAACTAAGCTGAGCTAGTATAGTCATAAATATGGCAAAAGGATGTCTTCCAGAATTAGGTTTGCCATGAGGTAGTTTTAATATGAACTTTCTATATCTTTTGAAGTAGGTTAATGTCCGGATGAAGTAAAACTATGAGGTGGTCGAATGGCAGAGCGCAACTAATAGGACTCCAAGGGGGAATAGGATAATTTATAAAAGGGAAGTGATTTATTTTTAGAAAAACATGGTCAATTATTTTTGGAAATTATGTTTTTCGTATTTTTAAAATATGGAGGAGAGGAGTAAGGGAGAAAAGTATCCTTAGTGTAGTTGTTATTATTATGTTCCACTTATATTATGTTTTTCCCACGGTGTGAGTTAAATCTCATACATGACCTAAATGTGGGAGAAATAAAGTACATAATGCAAGACAAGATTTAAAATTATTCTCAAACTTACATATAGATTCTTGTTTAAATAACGGCAAAAGCACACAAAATTGAGCGCTAAGGCGACCTTGAATGTTGGCAGTGTTTCAAGTTGGAACTGATAATCTTGATATGAGTGTCCTAGGGAAGATATCTATATGAGGGATATACATGGGAGGTTATTTTAAGTGTTCCCACCTTTAGCACGACTTCCACGATATACTGTAATACCCAAGATTTGTATGGCTTTTATTTAATTGTTAAATGTACTATTAAATATTGCACGGTTGTTATTTTACATGGCATGCGATATATCAAATTGTTTTGAGAAGTTTGACTTTTTATATGTCATTTAGTACATTGAGATGCAAATTTGAGATGTTACATTTATTGCAATATATAATTGATTCATGTGTTAATTAGAGTGTATTTGTATAGATGTTAGGAAACTCATAATAATTCATTAAGATAAATAATTAAGTGAGTTAGTATTATGGGGGGATATAGAATGGTTAGCATCGGGTCCCATCGATCTTGAAGTAGGTTCTTTTAATATCGAGTCACAATCTTATTTATTAATAATTAAGATTTGAACTTAAGCGACTCGTATTAGCTAAATAATTAATTTGATAAGATAATTAATTAAATTAACAAGATGATTGTCTTGTCAAATATGTTACCCATAGATTTGGTTCATGAGACATTTAAAGTCCTTCTTGAGTTAATAATAGTGGAATATTAGTCCACTGGGTAGTACATGGATTTGGCCAAGATTCGTCCATTTGGACCTTGTTTTCGACCTTCTTAGCTAATGTTATTTTAGGGCCTAAGCCTAACTTTTGGATTAATGATTATAACATAACCTATTAGCTTAACCTAATTATCATAACACATTTGGGAGAGCCTTATATTCTAAGGAAGAGGTCGAGGAAACTCTATCTTGGAGAATCGAGGATTTGACTTGAAGATTTGCGAGAAATTAGGGATTGATTCTACAATCAATTCAAGGTAGGTTTACTTCATTTAAGAATATAATTATATTTGTGTTAGAATGATAGTAATACGTTGGAATCTATAGATATCATATTATAATATGATTCTAATTCATACAAAATTTAATTCGTAATTAAAACGGATTATTTTAAAAACCTTAGTTGAATATTGAAGAACTAATGTATTTTTTATATTGAATCGTCAAACTAAACCATGAATGTGACACCCCGCCTATTCTAATACCACATGATCAATCATTTATTAAAATAAAATAGGAATATGGTATAATTTCATTCTTAGTACCACTGTCGCAACAAGTAATATAAATATAAAACCATACATATAGTGAAATTACAGAATAACTGATAAGCATAAAAATGAATAACGTGAACCGCATAAACCATCGGTTACTACAAGTAATCATCCAACATAAATAAATACCGATACATAATGAATATCTCTGACATAAATAAAATCCTAACAATTACAGGCAATACGCCCAATAGGAAAACTATAACTAAAACTAAATCTTAGATAGATAGAAGTGGACTGAGGTGGCTATAATCAATCTCGCAGCATCCACAGCTACCACTCACAACGACATGAAATAACTAAATATTTTGTCCCTGCTACTACAAACCTGGGGTTTTGAAAAGAAAAATATATTTTCCAGTGGGTCAAAGCCCGAAAAACAGTTGAAAATATGTTACAAGTATTAAAATGCTTTAAATAAAACAGGCAGTGTATTACCTTCATAGTTAATTTACCGATCGCACACACATGAGACTTAATCTCACCCCTCATCTGCAGTGCGCACCTAACGCATTCTTTTATTATCCTAATTATACTACCTAGTCTAACTAGGACAATAATTGCTATCATAGCCCATCCCTCTAGTAATCATAATTAGCTAAATATATATACTACCCTCACTAGGTATAATTTCACAAATAATAACACAGCTACACATGTGCTATAAATAGATATACACACAATATCTCATACACATATACATATATATCACTCGTTATATACGTATAAACTGCATCCCAGAGCTGGACCTCGCGGATGAATCCCTCGTGTTCTATCGGTCTCTAGGTATACCACTTACCATAATTGGGCCACCGAGTCAGAATCTCACCACCAAACCCAAACGTAAATAAAAACAAACGGAGGAGGTCATACATACGTCTGAGGGTCACGACCATACCACATCTCACCCAATCGGTCTCCAAACCAAAACATATCCTCACTCATGGATAGTGGTCATGCAGCAGTGCTATGGCCTGAGGAATCAATTCAAAACTTGTTGAATAATTCCATGATGGATTGTCCACTACGCGCAACCTCTAAACAATAGCACTGCCGAGTAGGTATATTCAAACATGTACATAAGCACACACACACACACACACACACACACACATATATATATATATATATATATATATATATATATATATATATATATATATATATATATAGGTAATCCCAAAATACATATATACATATAAAGTTCTGACTTTGTACGAAAATTCCATAGCATACTAGTCTACTAATCCCAAAGTCGAGACCGACTTCCCGATTATGCATTTAAGTGTTCACTCACTTGTAGCTTGATTTGTCACGCTCAAACCCATCCAACCCTTATCCTAACACACATACCAACCCCTGATAATATTCCCCAGTAGTCTCAATCTACCCCAGAAGCCCATACCTCCATTTTCGAAACACCAAAGGGTCAAAATAATGGATAATAAAAATCTGTACAGGCCAATAAACCCAACTGATTCACTTGTCCGAATCTATTCGCTCCCCCAACGAACCAGTTCGGTTTTGCTAGGCTGACCATCGTCTTCTTCCTCGAATTTTTAGCTCTTAAACCCTTTAATATAGGTCCCAAGCGTCCCAAAACCATAAATTAACATCCCACATCAATATATAACCAACGCATAAGCATTCTAACACCAAATTAAACCTGAATCCATCACCAGAACATAAGGATTCCTAAACATTAATCAATTCAAACAACCCAGAATTTATCAAACCTTTGAAATTCATTTATTATAACATCCTTTTAATATTCTCATGTTCATAATCATAAACCCAGATTAATATTACGAATTTCTCAACTATTCATAATCAATCATTATCAGATACGATCAGAGATTAAACACAAATCAAATCTCTTTAATTAATTCTCAAAGTTTTCATCTTTTAAATTCTTGGATTAGTTCATAATTAATCATGAACGTAATTAACTATAAAAATTGCAATCTAAATCGAGAAAACACTTTCCTTTTTTATTTGAATTCGAAGCCTTGACTCATAGAGATGAATTTAATTTTTCAAAAATGTTCTTCCTCTCTTATCCAAGTTCTCTTTTCTCTTTTCTTCGCTTTCTTTCTCTTAATTTCTCCCTTAATCTCAATTATGTAAAGGCAAGAATAAGGCTATCATCCACCTCCCTAATCCTTAAATACTTTTTAATCACACTTTAATCTCGTTTTTAACTATAGCCCTAAGGGTAAAAAGACACCCATACCCACATACGGGCCCTACTACGTCTAAAAACCCCAAAAAACCCAACTATAATCCTCAGATACCTATTCTGGACTATTTTAACCCATTACGAATCGTCGGTGCACTCAAAAAGGTCATCCAAGTCACCTAACTAAAAATATGCCATCATCTCATTAACCAAGCTCGACACGTGCGTACAGTACGCGTCACGGCCCATAACTATATAAATCCATCATTATAACTCTCTAACGAAATAATATAATAAACCGTCACTTTTCACTGATAGACGACAAATAACAATTAACATATCTATTTATTTATTACAGACAAGTAAATAATAATGTTGATAAATATTCATCCTAAACTCGCTAATTAATATTTACCAAACCCAATTTAATTTTTCTAATTAAATTAATAATTAAATGTGCATGTGAAAATTAAATACTCATAAAAGTATGGGGTATTACAATGAATTCATGTAATATGAACTTAAAAAACATTATATATGAATATTAATAGTTATATTCTATAATATCCCTCACTTTCTATTGATTATTGACTTGCATTCATAGGCTAATTTGATTAATCATGTGTAGATCTTGACTTAAGCTTAATTCCTTAAAATAAGTAATTAAATTTTTAAATGAGTTATTAATCATCTAAAACTTATAGAAACTTGGTTCTAAGACTTATATAATGTTTATTTAGGGAGGAAAGGGGATAATTTTGAGATGTAGAGGCTGTTAAAGTTGAAAGTTTTTTGCTATATCCGCAAAAGAAAAAAACTAGAGGAGGGAAATGACCCTTGGTCCATCAGATTTATCTGACCCTAATGGGATATCAATGCGGGTTGGCTTAAGGGTATTTTGGCTTGGGTTTTAATTGAGGTTAAGTTTGGGACTTTTAATCTCATTAAAACGGATTATAGGGTAGTAATGTTGTTGTTATAATTAGTTTAGGGTAGGGGTGAGCATGGATCGGGTTGGTTCGGTTCCACTATGGAACCACAGCCAAAATCGAATCTAGTCGGTTCCATTGCTTTGGAAATAGAACCAAACCGATACCCTACTAGAACTGAACCAAACCATCGATTATCAATTCGATTCAGGTCGGTTCAGGGTTCTGGATCGCAGTTCTGATTCACGGTTCTGGTTTGTGGTTCTTATTCATAGTTCTAGCTCACGATTTTGCATTATTTTTGCAAATAATAATAGTTCGCTCAAATCATTTTCTGATAAGTAAAAAATATTTAAAAGTTGACAAATATTAATTATCCGTGGTCAGTAGATCTTAACCAAATCATCAAATATTAACCTGCTTTTTCTCAAGTAAAATGTTTCACTCCAAGAATTTATATAAAAAAATATCACCCACACACAAACAATTTTTCAAAAACTAACTATCTAATTTTATTACATCATAACTAAAATATCAAATAAAAACAAAAATATAAGCATGTTTCAAGTAGCACTATAGATACCGAACATAAATTATAAAATATCTAATCAATTATCCGGGTTGGTTCTAGGGTTGATTTTTAGGGTCGGATCTTCGGTTCGATTCCATTGGTTTGATTCTCGATTCGGTTCAGTTCAGTTTGTTTCAGGTATAAAATCGAGAACCGAACCGAACCGAACACTTTGATTCTCAATTTTTTCGAAGCAGAATCAACCCATGGAGAAAAAACCCGAACCAATCCAACCCATGAAGGTCAGTTTTGTTCGATTCTTCGGGTTGTCTGTTCAGATGCACACCCCTAGTTTAGGGACCTTGGGTTTCGAGTCAAGATGTATAATACCAGTTAATATGTAACGATTGTGCAAATCCCATAATAGTCAAGAACATATTTATAACCTGACGATGAGGGTAGTTTTTTATATATATAATGATCATTAGAAACGGTTGATGTGAGACGATACCTAGATATTGGAACCTTAGTAGTTTGGGCTAAAACTATATAAATGACTAAAGTTAATTATTCCTAACAACTTGTAATAAAAGATACTTTTTGTGTAACCCGATCGAGTAGGGTTAGTGATGATTTTTTTATTTATATGCAACCATACCATGGGTGTGTGTACACTTGTGGTTTACCTACTAAGAGGTATTTAATATGGTCAGCATGACATTGTACCTAGGTGATTGAGACGATCTTTACCTAGGTCTTATTTACCCCAATCCTTCGTGATGAGGAACCCATCCGTCAAATGGGGAAAATAGGACAGGATCCTATCGTATAGCCTTGGGCATAGGGCTCGTACATTTTTATGTGATGGCATAGTTATTTCTCGTTGATGTTACTTTGAGGTTATAGGATTGGAACACCTTATAACTACACCTAGTAGTGCACGAGTGATTTATGAAGGAACTATGGATAGGCCTTTGTACTTTTATTTTCAGGCTTGTGCATAACCCATATGATTTGTGGTGAGTTGAGTATACTCCAGGATATTGACTATACCAAAATGCGAAGGAAGTTACTGTATTTTTCCGTTACTAAAAAAATTACTAAGGGTAATTTTTTGTTAGAAAAAAAGTTGTGGGGAAAAAACTAGTAACAGATATTTTCCATTACTAATAATAGATTTACTAACGGAGTTTACTGTTACTAATTCTTACTAACTAATAGACTTTCCTATTACTATTTCTACCTTACTAATAGATTTTTACTGTTACTAGATATTTTTTTAATGGATTATTATTCTACTATGACACAAGTTTTATAGTAGTTTTGTCTGATATATATTAAGATCTGGTATCCTTCTTTGGATGATAGAAATAATTATTATTTTATCCTTGTCCTGATATAAATAGTATTTATAACACAGGCCCAAAATTTATACACATTCAAATATGCATACCACACAATATTCAAAACCCAAGAACATACACATAAAAATAGTCCACATAATGAGGACATGATATTTAACGTTTTTAATAACATCAATCATTACAATTAGCACTGGCAAAATTATGGGTTGGGCCTAATTTGGGCGGGTCAAATATGGGTTGGGCTAAATGTGGGTTGGGCCAAATGTGGGTTGGGTTAAATGTGGGCCGGGCCAAATATGGGCGGATCAAATATGGGTTGGGCCAACCCATTATTTTTATACTAAATTAAGTATTACAATTCGAGGTATATATAAAAAAAACTCATATTTTACTCATAACTTTTTAAAATGAGTATTATATTTGATTTGTATCTTTTAAAATTGAGCTCCATATTTGATTTTTTGCTTTCAAATATTGTGCCCATATTTAACTCATAGCTTTGAAATATGGGCCCCATATTTAACTCATAGCTTTGAAATATGGGCCCCATATTTAGATGCTTGGGCTAATATGAGTTGTTTTATTATTTGGGCCACATTTTGCCACTACTAATTACAATACAAATAAACCAACTTCAATTACGAAATATTAAACAAACTTAAAGAAACAGAGATAAATTAGTCATTCTGTAACCCTCCAATATATTGACTCGAAGCTACCAGTGAAGCAATAATGGAACATTTTTCTCCCGCTAGTACATGATTTCATATCTGAAAGTCTTGAGGAGAATGGGATTTAGGGCCCGTTTGGCAATCCAATTCCAAGGCATGGAATTGGAATTGGAAGACCAATTTCAATTCCGTGGAATTCAAATTGGCCTTCCAATTCCAATTCCACGCCTTGGAATTGGGTTGCCAAACGGGCCCTTAATGAAACTTGGGTGGATCTAGTGTGGAGAATCATCTCAAATACTTCGCTTACTATCATGATCAATGGATAAAATGCAGGGGGGGGGGGTCCTCTTCAAGGGGCTTAGGCAAGGGGATCCACTATCCCCTAGTCTTTTTATAATAAAGGATGATATTCTTTTAAGAAATTTGGAGAATCATGCTTCTCAAAAGGGATTTGTGGGGTTTAAAAGGCCCATTAACTATCCAAAGTTCAACCACTTAGCTTTTATGGATGATGTTATAATATTGAGCTCAATTGTAAAGAAGGAAGTCAGGCAGATAGTAGCAGTTATAAGTCTATATGAGAGAGTTTCAGGGCAGTTAGTGAACAAGTCTAAGAGCTTTATGGTGGCTTCAAACAAACTAAAGAAGGAATGTACAAATGCTTTGCAAGTTTGTACTGGCATGCATCTGAAAAAAGAACCCATAACATACCTTGGTTGCTCTTTATTTAGTGGAAGGAAAAAGATAAGTTATTTTAAAGGCATAGTTCAGATAATCAAAAGCAAGATCAAATGAGGGTAAACTAAATGTTTAAGCACTAGAGGAAAGCTAGTTTTAATTAAGTCAGTCATATCCTCTATGCAGTTATACATCCTCTCTACGTTGTCTCCCCTAAATGCAATCCTCAATAGGACTAATTCTCTAATGTTTAAGTTCTTTTGGAATTCATTTTATGGGGATCAAAGACATCAATGGATTTCTTGGGGTTCAATTGCTAGAACAGTTAATGAAGGAGCATTGGAAGTTGGAAACATAATTGATATTATAACGCCTTAAGTATGAAGCTATGGTGAAATTTTAAAGGTAAGACATCTTTATGGTCTCAGTATATGAAGGGAGCCTACTGTAGAAATAATCATCATTTTAAAGCTCCTATTAAAAGAGGTGCCCATACTTAGAATAGGATGTTCTTATCTAGAAGTACTGCAGAAGATAATATGTCTTGGCACCTTGGCAAGGGAGAAATTAATATTCAGTGTAATAAATAAGGATTTCGGAATGTAAAAACATCAATTCAAATGATAAGTCTTTAATAAAGCGGTTTTGGAAAGAGAAGGAAAATTGGGATAGAGATAAATTGTATAATCAGTTCCCCCTTCAAGTCTCTTAAAGTCATGAAGTTTGAAGAAATTTTCCATTATCAAGAGGATACTCTTATTTGGAAACCTTGTTCCAATGGAATTTTCTCAATTAATCATGCTTGAAATATATGCAGAGCTAGAGGAGTTTCACTATTCAGTTCCAAATTTTTCTAGCATCCTAAAATTCCTTCGAAGATTTCAATTTTTATATGGAAGCTCTTAACCAATCTTCTTCTAACTGATGATAAAATCAATTCCATAGGCATAAGAGGCTCTTCTAAATGTCATTGTTGTACAAAGCCATTAGAAGAATACTTAGACCACGTGTTTGAGGCAGGGGGCATAGCTTTTGAAGAATGGGATCAGCTGTCAAACATGTATGGAGTTCAAGGAGTAAAAGTTAGAGGAGTCAAAAATCAAGTCATTAGATGGTAGATGAATGGAGAGAAGTCTGATGTCTTAATCAATAAAGTAGCACCTACTATAATTTATTGGTGTCTATGGATCCATAGGAATGAAAGAAGACATGAAGGAAAATATAATAAACATTATACAGTCCTCCGTCACATCAAGCATGAGTTAGCTTCTTTTAATCAGGTACACTATTCCCCAATCAAAAGGCTGCAAGTTAAATGGTTGGTTCCTCCGAAGGGTGTTTTGAAACTAAATGTGGATGGTAGATCCATAGGAAATCTAAGCACTGGAGGAGGAGGTGGAGTGTTGAGAAATCAGGCAGGGGACTTAATATTGGCTTTTCATGCTTATTTTGGAGTAGTTTCCAAAATGGAGGATGATGCAAAGGCTTTGTTCAAAGGATTGGATCTTTAAAAGGACCTAAGAGACTATGATCTTCTTATAGAAAGTGATTCAAAGATATTTGTGGACATCGTAAAAGGAAAAGTCAAATGTCCTTGGAACATCAAGTGCATTATTCATAACATCTAGAGATTGTTAAAGGATTTCAAAGCTAAAATAAAGCATATTTTAAGGGAGAGAAACAAAGTAGCAGATTTTTTGGCAAAGATTGGAAGTAAAAAGGCCAAAAATGGCTTCTCTTCAGATATTATAGACTTTCCAAGAGAGTTAATGGGCTTGCTTACAGTTTGAAAACGGATAGGACCCCAATTTTTTAGATTTTACAAAAAGTCAATTTTCTTTTAGATGCGGAATAAAGATGGCTCAACTCAACACACACAAACATCAAATTTTAATTTCTTTCAAATTAAAATTAAACTAAACAAGAAATACATTTTTCACTTAAACATATTAACTCAACCCAAGTCCTAGAAATTTTCCTAACAAAATAATTAATCCATTTTTGCAAATTTACGCCAAACCAAATTTTATCAAATTAAAGTAATAACTTGAATTAAATTAATATTTACCCAATAGAATTTGCACCAAATTAACTATACCAATTTTATCTTTTTACCTAAGCATACATCGAATAATATAGCAAAAGATAAAATAAGTAAACAACCACTACGCTACGATGTACGAGAAAAAACCCACAACGGGAAAAAACCTCGGACGGCCCTAGCCTCAAATCCACTAAGTACGATTTTACAAGTACAAGACAAAAAGACTTAAAACACCCGACTTGACTCCGTCCAAGCCGCGACGCTTCTTCTTGTACGCACCTCTTCCTAGCTAATAACCACGGAGGTCCACCATGGTCTCGAAATCCACCGATCAGACTTTTGCTGGTCACTGCCACCCGAATAAGGAGCCTTTCTCCAAGTGGGTATGTCACACTAAACAAACTACTTCTTTGTGGGAAGTAGAAGTAAACTCGGTGCCAAACACTCCAAGCAAGGATATATATTAAGGAACTTGGAATAAACAAAACAATTGGGTGTGTATGTGTTTTTGGTGAATTTAATCCATAAAAATCAAGCGCAAAACATGGAACTTTTACTTCGAAGATTTGCTCTCTCTTAAAACTCTTAGAATGTGAAAAATTTAGTTCCAAAAGGTTGGTGCCCGCACTAAGTAAATCTGTCAAGAAGTAGTGGGACAAACATATTGGGAACATGGTGAAAACTGCCAAAAACGCCCAAAAAACTGTTCTCGCCAAACTCGTTCGAACGAATTTTTCGTTCGAATGACTTTACTAACGATGTTCCAGTGAGAAAAAAACAATCTCATTAGAAGTCTCGTTCGAACGACCTGGCAATATCGTTCGAACGAGATTCTAGTTCATTCGAATGACATGGGAATCTCGTTTGAACGATATCCCAGTTCGTTCAAACGACGTACCAGAAAATTGAATATTCGATATAAGCCCAAAATTTTTATGAAAAGTTCTTAAAAAATATTTTCTGAGTAAAACAAAGTCGTTAAAATTATTTATAAAAAATTATAAATTACACCCAATAAATTTTCAAAGCTCCTATATATATATATATATAAAATTCATTCATACCTTAGGAGCATTGAAACCAATGTTGTTGACGTAGAAATGAGGCACACTAAACCCGGCATATGATGAAGCTTTATAATCTTGGCCGCTACGTCTTCAACTAAATCGTCATAGGCTTGGATGGATACACTTTAACACTATCCTATGACTCAAATATTTTTTTTTCGGAATTGAGCCAACACTACATTAAGACTCAATCGGAGACTTGTGTCCTTACAAATCTCCCCCTTTGGCTATTCCGGGATAAAAACCAAACAAAAATCCTAACGGGCCGTCAAGCTCCACTAGACTAAAAAATATATCCCACCCAAAATAAAAATTACATAGCTTGACTCAAAAACCCAAGGATCAATATCTTTGCCGATGAAAGTTTCCATTTAAAAGAATTCATGCACACTTAAGCAAACTATCAAACGCATAAGGAATATAAAGAATATTAAATGCAATTAAAATTAATACCCCCCTGAATAAATTCTCCCCTTTATCAAATAAAAGACCTACTTAGAAAGACGTCTCCCTCTAAGATAAATCTCCCAAACTAAGATAAATATACAATAGGATTAGATACCATTTCTACCCCTTTTTGGTCAGTAATAGACAAAGGATAAAAATTAATTTAAACATGAAGCTTAGAGTGATAAGAGCATGAAAGCATATGGGCAAAAAAATCACAACTAATCCATACAAATAATAATGGATACCAATGAAGGTGCAAATAAAATGATACCAATGTGATATAGAAGATACTAAGCATGTGATATCAACAACAGTATGCAACACGATAGATACCAATTATGAATTTGAAGCATAGATGGACTAGAAAGCGAGGCAAAGAAAAAAAATACCATATATATGTAGACATAATGAATATCACTAACGTACACTCCCATATATATAGGTATAGACACCACACATGACACAAAATACAATAAGCTTTTCACACTCGTATGGCAAAAATGTGTCAAATGGAAACGAAAGTGTAGGGGTGTGAACTAGTAACAATTAAATTTAGGCCCAATCACTTACAACATGTTCACGGAGTTCTCATTTGATTGAAAACTTTATCACATTTGAATATAACCTCATGTGACAAAATAGATTGAACTCAATGAACAAACATACACAATGCATACAAGCCCAGAGTTTTGATGATTCTACAAACCAATAGAGTCATGAAATTTAAAGTACAACTAGGATAAACGGGAATTGTGCAAACCGTTGATATGCCATCCAAACCCCCTCAATTTAAGCATATTATGTTAATCTTTTGAATGAATAAATCAACTAAACAAAATAGGCCTTGGCAAATATTTTCTTTTAATGCCATAATTCTTTTAGGCCTTTGGACCACGTATTTCTTTTAGGTCCAAGCAAACGGTGGCTTACTCACAAAGGATGATATTTCCTTTCGGAGCCCTTTCCCGTGCACACGCACACACACACACACACACACACACACACACATGCAACAGATTTTAACATGCACTAGTCCTTCTAGGTCAAATAACATGTAGATGACAAGATTGGTATGAGAACACCTAACAAAGCTCAAATATACATATGAAGTTATAATTTCAAATGAGCTCATGCGTGTGTGAATTGAGGCATATAAAAATAGAATCCATTATATCAACAAAAAATCCAAATACTCCATGTAAGCATGGTAAAGACTATTTTAAGGATTGACAATCTAAACCAAAAGTTCTAGCCACATGGAAGTGAAAAAGAAAGGATTCAAACACAAGTATATGCCACATAGAGTGTGTCAAACTAAAATACAACAACAAAAATCTTTGAGTTTTTTGAAAAATTTTATCCAAAAATAAAAAATATTTACTCAATAGACAAACAAAAATCATTTGAATTTTTCATTAAGCCTAAATTACTAAGAGGTGAAACACAAATGATAAACTAAAATCTTTTTGTATTTTTTCATTTAATGCAAACTAAAATGAAATAACTATAATACAAAAGATAAACAACAATCATAATTCTAGCATGTGATAAAGCATAAAGTATAGACTAGAACAATGATTAAGAGACATACAATTAGCATGATAATTTAGCATTAAGTACAAAAGCTAAAGTATGCAAACAACTAACACATTCAACCTTTAGATTTAGCAAGGGAGGAAGCATGTGAAAGTAAATAAGAATAAAAAATCCTATTTTGTAAAGCTACCAAGTCGGATCTACTAACCCAAACTAATGATGATTGATGATCTCAGGGTGTAGGAATCTTGGTTACCTCGGTTGCCTTACGTAGGGATTTTCTAGGACCTCGTTTAAAATCAAAACAAAATTTCCTAAGATGACCTTTTCGACCACAATGTGAGCACCTAAAGACTCTGCTAAAAGACTTACCTAAGGAATGATTTATAACATTGTTCCTAGAGGATTCTCCTAAAACATTGGTTTTGGCTTTAAGAGTTGACTCTTTACAAGTATCGAAGCCTAAACCACAAGTGTCATTTTTTATTTGAACTATTCCTAATATTTTTTCTAATTTCTCCGAACGACACTCCAAATCAAATTCGACTTTTTTAGATTCTTTTAATTTATTTTCTAATTCTAAAATTTTAGACTCTAATAAAACATTTTGCCCTTCAAACGCAAGAAGCTCCTTTTTCAAGTATTCCATTAAACCTGTAAGGCTATCTCTTTCACCTTCTACATATTCAAGCTTCTCACGAAGAGCTCTCTCACGTGTCCTAAGGTCTTCCACTAAAAAACTCTCATTAATGACCTCGACACGCTCTTTCAAACTAGCTTCTAACTTCAAATTTTTTCTTTTTAATTTAATAGATTCATTATATGATTCTTGAAAAGAAAATTAAATTTCACTCACATCAACCTCCTCATCACTTTCACTCTCTCTTTCTTCTCCACTCTCACTACCATCATCTCTTTGGGATTCACAAATTATTACCTTGGAAGTGTTATGTGTTAAAATTTCATCACTAAAGGAGTGCTCACTTTCACTCACATGACTTGCCATAAAAGCCACAATGTTGGTCTTAGTGGGGGAATTGGGTCCATCTTCCTTATCACTATCACTAAGGGTTGCATTGTATAAAATTGGTTGCTTACCCTCTCTCCTTAGTTTAGTGGGTCACTATTTCGCTCTATGTCCATAACCCTCACAACTGTAACACCTATTTGACTCGTCCCTATTTAAATTTTCATTAAAAGTTTTAGGAATCTTCTCGGCTTTGTCATGCTTAGAATTTTCAAATTTCTTAAAATCCTTTTTGAATTTATCTTTGTTGAATTTTAGAAATTTATGAAACTTCCAAGAAAACATTGCCATATCTTCTGAGTCACTCTCACTTTCACTCTCTACTACTTGTTTTTCCTCCTTTCAGGCTTTCAAATCAACGTCCTTGTCTATTTTCTTTTCAATTTTAGAGGAAAACATATCTAGTTCATAGGTTTGTAAATCACCTACGAGCTCTTCTAATTTCGTAGAGGCTAAAGTGAGTAAAGAATTTAGCACTGTCACCTTAGGAATAAATCTATCAAGTAGGGACCTTAAAATTTTCTTTACTACTCGGTTGTCAGGTATTTTCTCTCCCAAATTAAAAAATGAATTAACTATATCGGAAAGTCTAGCATAAAATTCATCAAATGTTTCTTTTTCATTCATTTTGATGGTTTCAAATTGAGTGGTGAGGTTTGGATTTTAGATGCTTTTACGACACTAGTTCTTTCATGAGTGAGTTGTAAAATATCCCAAGCTGCTTTATCGGTTTCATAGGTCATAATGGGTTGGAATTCATCCGGTGTGACCGCGCTAAACAAGGCATTTAAACCACGGGAATTAAAATTTGCAAGTTTAAATTCATTCTCACTCTATCTATCAGCGGGTATGGGAACACGTTCATTTTCAACTAAATATGTAGGTGGGGACCACCCGTTAACGACAGACAACCAAACCCTCTCATCAATATACCTAAGTGCTGATTTCATGCGCGTTTTCCAATACGCGTAGTTAGAACCATCGAAAATAGGAAATTTTAAAAATGGGAAAAATTCCATTTTAGTCGAAAGTATTTAAAAAAGGATCTTAAACGCAATAATTTAGCAATCCCGCTATGATACCAATTTGAATCTGAAAACGGATAGGACCCCCAATTTTTTAAATTTTACAAAAAGTCAATTTCCTTTTAGATGCGGAATAAAGATGGCTCAACTCAACACATACAAACACCAAATTTTAATTTCATTCAAATTAAAATTAAACTAAACACAAAATACATTTTTCACTTAAGCATATTAACTCAACCCAAGTCCTAGAAATTTGCCTAACAAAATAATTAATCCATTTTTGCAAATTTAGGCCAAACCAAATTTTATCAAATTAAAGTAATGACTTGAATTAAATTAATATTTACCCAATAGAATTTGCACCAAATTAACTATACCAATTTTATCTTTTTACCTAAGCATGCATCTAATGATATAGCAAAAGATAAAATAAGTAAACAATCACTACACCGCGATGTACGAGGAAAACCCCACAACGGGAAAAAATCTCAGTCGGCCCTAGCCTCAAATCCTCTAAGTACAATTTTACAAGTACAAGACAAAAAGACTTACAACACCCGACTTGACTTCGTTCAAGCCACGACGCTTCTTATTGTACACAGCTCTGCCTAACAAATAACCACGGAGGTCCACCGCGGTCTCGAAATCAACCGATCAGACTTTTTTTTGTCACCGCCACCCGAACAAAGATCCTTTCTCCAAGTGGGTATGTCACAGAATACGAACTTCTTCTTTGTGGGATGTAGAAGTAAACCCATTGAAAAACACTCCAAGCAAGGATATATATTAAGGAACTTGGAATAAACAAAACAATTGGGTGTGTATGTATTTTTGGTGAATTTAATCCATAGAAATCAAACACAAAACATGGAACTTTTTCTTCAAAGATTTGATATTTCTAAAAACTCTTAGAATGTGAAAAGTTAGTTCCAAAAGGTTGGTTCCCGCACTAAGTAAATCTGTCAAAAAGTAGTGGAAAAAACATAGTGGGAACATGGTGAAAGCTGCCAAAAACACCAAAAAAACTGTTCCCGCCAAACTCGTTCGAATGACTTTTTCGTTCGAACGACTTTACTAACGATGTTCCAATGAGAAAAAACAACCTCGTTAGAATTCTCGTTTGAATGACCTGGCAATCTCGTTTGAACGAGATTCCAGTTCGTTCGAACGACATGGGAATCTCGTTTGAACGATATCCCAGTTCGTTCGAACGACGTACCAGAAAATTGAATATTCTATATAAGCCCAAAATTTTTATGAAAAGTTCTTAAAAAATATTTTCTGAGTAAAACAAAGTCGTTAAAATTATTTATAAAAAATTATAAATTACACCCAATAAATTTTCAAAGCTCCAATATATAAATAAAATGCATTCATACCTTAGGAGCATTGGAACCAATGTTGTTGACATAGAAACGAGGCACACTAAACTCGGCATATGATGAAGCTTTATAATCTTGGTCGCTACATCTTCAACTAACACGTCATAGGCTTGGATGGATACACTTGAACACTATCCTATGACTCAAATGTTTTTGTCCGGAATTGAGCCAACACTACATTAAGACTCAATCGGAGACTTGTATCCTTACACAATTAATAAATGGGGTATGCTAAATTTTTTTCATGCATAGAAGAAATTGGTGCTTAGTTCCTTATCTTGGTGGTTTTAATTTAGATCTAAGTAGATCTTCTTCTTTAACTCTTGTAAAGGTTTTATTCTATAAAGAACCTCTTGTAAGGCCTTTAATCAAGTATTGTCGTAGTTTTATGAATTGTGTAAGCCACCCAGAAGAGATTATTTCTTCTAAATAAGATTAATAAAGTCCTTATTAAAAAAAGATATCTTTAAATCTTACTATAAACTTCCTCCTCGCAAGTTATCTTTGTTACAACAAGGCATCCTAAACTCCACTAGTACCAAAAAAATAAATGAAATGATTAAAATTAAAGTAAATAAGATTAATCATCGATATGAAAAAATGAAAATAAAAGGTTGAAGTTGTTAAAATATTTACAAAATTCTTAAAGAAAATAGTTACATGGATCAAATGTAAAATTCTCGAACGTATCCAGGTATCGTCAAGTACCAGAGTGGGACATGATGACACCATTAGTGAAAATATATGCATACATATAATATGTGATCATAAACTCCAAGTCGAAAGGGAGATAACATAAATATAACACAAAAGTAAACAAATGGAAGCACCAACGATCCTTAATCTGACTTATGTAACACTTGATGAATGTAAAAATTAATATGGAAATTAGGGGGTAGGGTAAGGACTTGCTAAAACTCAATAACCATTTACTAAATCAACAAATTTTAATATTTACATAAATCAAATAAAGTGTATATGTCCGTTAAACACGCTAACTTGGAACTAATATTAGTAAATGATGGAGTAATTGTCACAAATGTCACATAAAAACACCCTACGATAACACATAAAAATCTAGAAAATAAAAACACAACCTCGACCAAAGGCAGTACTTGTCTATTGTCCCAACCGTAAAGTTTTTGAAATATAAACATCTATTAATAAGATAAGAGGTTTAACAGAGTCATAGATATCAGAAAATCCTAATAAATCATGTCAAAATGATGCCACACCAAAATGAAGAAATACTTTTTAAAAATTGATATAAATGAGTACCAATGGAATAATTCTCTTTAAAGTGCTAAATTTGAAAACAAAGTCATCCAAAATGAATACCAGATTCAACATCAAACGCGCACAAGTAGTATGAATAGTGAGAAAAAATCAAGGATCGCGCATGCTACTCCAAAACATGTAAGTAATTCTTGATAACCACAACATAATAATACAAAAATTGCAATAGTTAAGGACTTAATTTAGAGTAATTAGACATAATGTCAACTCCACATAGATATATTGGCATCAGAAGACAAATATAATAACTAGAAATAAAAGGTGATGTTAAGTTAACTATTTCGCTAAAGTAATGGAGAAATTTAAATAAAACAAAAAGTAAACAAGTCCGACCAATCCATTATTTTTCCATCCATGTAATATAATGAAGAACAAAAACAAAAGATTTAGTGAGTGGGTGGCTTAAACTCTGTACCAGGGAGAATATTTCCAATTATTTTCACATAATTTCAGTCGGCGTGGTTGTTGGAAAACAACCTTATATGATGATGTTTTTTAACAACAACAAAGGTAACAGGGGCTGGAAAACACCCTATTGGGGGGTTAAATTTGTTGTACCACATAATAAGAACCAATATATCAAAAGACATTAAAAATTAAAGACATAAAGAATTGAAATTAGAAGTACCGTGTGAATGGCATCATGTTCGCAAAGAACTTGATAAAATTGCCCTTCACTTACACCTTCTTTGCAAATAGAGTGCATTATCAGGCATACCAAACGTCTCTTCAACGCGAATAAGATAACAGTATTTTAACACCCCGTACTATAATATCCTATAATTTTAAAAGAATTTAACTAATTAATTATGAATTTTTTAGAATTCTTAAGAATATAATCTGAATTTTTAAGATTTAATTTGAATTTTAAGAATTAAATTCAAAGTGAAAAATTTTCAAATGATTTTTATGTAGAAAATTAATTTATAATTAAGTAGAAAAGAAATCGAATTAGTTTAAATTCATGGTCTTCATTTTATTAAAAGAATAAAGTATTGAGTTTAATTTATAAATATGTTAAATTATGGATATTTTTTGTAATTAAAGAAATTGTCACATAAAGGAAGTTAGTGTGATGGCATAACAGTACTAAAGTAATTATAAGGAAACTAGTGCGATGGCATATAAATATGTATGGGCCTGATATACCCATACATACCCTCGGCCAGGCTGAGGGTGCCCTCCACCAAGACGAGCCCAAGATGGTCTCGTGACCCTTCAAGGGCTCGACCTTTCATCAGGCCCAAACGACCCTTCAAGGGGCCGACCCTTCATCAGGCCCGGACGACCCTTCAAGGGGCTGACCCGTCATCAGGCCCAGACGACCCTTCAAGGGGCCGACCCCTCATCATGGTCCATATGACCCTTCAAGGGGCCGACCCCTAATCAGGCCCGGACGATCCTTCCAGGGGCTGACCCCTTATCAGGCCCAGACGACCCTTCAAGGGGCCGACCCTTCATCAGGCCCAGATGACCCTTCAAGGGGCCGACCCCTCATCATGGTCCACAGGACCCTTCAAGAGGCCGACCCCTCATCATGGTCCAGACGACCCTTTAAGGGGCCGACCCCTCATCAGGCCCGAACGACCCTTCAGGGGTCCGAACCTTCATCAGGCCCGGACGACCTTTCAAGGTGCCGACCCTTCATCAGGCTCAGACGACCCTTCGAGGGTACGACAGTACGAGGCCTAAATTAGGCCAGACTCACTGCCAGAAGGAACTTCACCCTCGGCCTCATATCATAGGCCGAGGGTGACATTATCACAGTGCGTGGTTTGGGAGACGCGTAGAATAGTGCGCGTGAAGCTCACATAGCACGTGGAAGACCGTTATAATAATACCACCCCCTCACGTGAGGGAATATTATGTCATGATTTGGCATCTACAGGTGTCAACAGGACATTGGCTAGATCATCATTCACATGCACCATGCATACTTAGGGGGTACACTACAGCCCCCCAAGGCCTATATATACTTATCACCTACAACCCTACAAAGGGATCAATAAAAATTTTTATCCCTAGCTGAAACTCTGCTTGTACACACAGTAGAGAGAGAAAGTGAGCTTATATGCATTGTATCCAAGGCCATTAGTGCCCATACTTAGTAGATCACACACTCACAGTGGATGTAGGACTAATTGGTTGAACCACTATACATCATTGTCTTATTCCTCTTATACTCATCTCCTTCTACACACTTACACACATACACACTTATACATCTATGGCTGCCATGGTACTTACAGTTTGAGCTCATCATCATTTATCTGGTGGTGTTGAATCTCAGCATCATTAGTTTGGCGTCGTCTGTGGGAACGAGAAGACATCTCTTCCTTTGTACAGCTTTACCTCACTGGGAACTCTGGTGGTGAGCCAGTTCTCCCCCTGTGTGGAGATGTTTCACCATTGAAAGAGACCCATTAAGGTTCTCAAGCTCACTAGTCTTTTCTTCAGATCAGCTCTACATAGCTCAAACACATGGCACCGGAGATGCCACCACCACCACTTCCTCCACCAGATAGTGGAGTAGGACCCAGTTCCAGTCAGCCACCACCTCAGTCTGAAATGGCTGATGTGGCGATAGCCTTGAAGTCT
Organism: Sambucus nigra; assembly: GCA_949130495.1. Taxonomy (NCBI): domain Eukaryota; kingdom Viridiplantae; phylum Streptophyta; class Magnoliopsida; order Dipsacales; family Adoxaceae; genus Sambucus; species Sambucus nigra. The sequence goes on from OX422211.1 coordinate 444,518,086, forward strand.
CTGGCAGCAAGCTAGCGGATCATACAGGAGAAGTTCACAGCTCTAAGCCAAAACATACTAAGACCACCAGGGATCTCGCCTGAGATGATTACTCCGGCAACGGCTCCAGGGCAGCATGAGGCCAGGGGACCACCCCAGGCACCACGCAAAGACTTGCCACCCCCACAGCGGCGTAGGGATGTTGCTAAACCCCGGCGTCTACGCCTAGGGAGGCAAGGAAACCCTTACCCTGAGGATAAGTATGATGATCTGGAGGGAGAGGAGGCTCCCATTGAATGTTGGGAGCCGTATGAGGTCTCCAAAAATACTGTGCGACCTCTCCAAGAGAGCAGAGGGAAGTGTGGAAGGCAAATCCTGACGATCGCCCTAGGGGCTCTGCTTTTGATCGTCTGAGCAGGGGGTCGGCCTTTGAGAGGCTCGGCCCAGTAAATGACCTGCGGGAAAAATTGTCCAAATCAAGGAGTGTTGCAAAGTCCAAGAGGGAAGCAGCAGATGGACAACCCCACGGGGGTCGACCCTTAGGATGGGACGATGGTCAGGGGAAGTAAATAGCCGACACAGGCCGGCCACCGCAGAACCCTCCGTTCACCTCAAAGAGGCGGCGGGGGATAACATCGGCCAAGCCGACCCTACGAGGCCCTGGAATGACTCAATCCAGCGATTGGAGGATAAGATTGGCGATATTCTGAAGAGCCGGGACCCTCTTCAGAGAGGATACTCCATAGGCTCACCCTTTGTGGCGAAAATAGTCAACTTCCCAACGCCATCAAAATTTAAGCCACCTATGGTCACCCCATGATATGACGGGAGTACCAAACTTGTCCACCATATAGAGATGTACCAGTCAGCGGTAGACATATATTCTATCTCACATGAGATGAGGTGTCGTGCCTTTTCTAGCACTCTGACTGGGGCTGCACACGTCTGGTATATGTCTCTTCTAAAAAACTTCATTGAAAGCTTTAAGCAGTTAGCAGACCGGTTCATCCACAACTTTTTCTTTGGGGTGAGGACACAGAAGAAGACCACACACCTGCTCTATGTTAAGCAGGGGAAGAATGAGAGTCTAAGAGATTACATAGCCAGATTCAACAAAGAAAAGTTAGAGGTTGAAGACTATGAGGAGAGCATAGCTATGACAGTCCTGATTAGAGGACTCCAAAAGGGGAAGCTGTTATGGAAGCTTGCTGAAGACCCTCCGAGGACGATGGCTGAATTGATGTTGACAGCAGGAAAGGTGATGAACGCCAAAGAGGTGATGGCCGCAAAGTATGAAGATGAAAAAGGAGGCACTTCAGGGGGCAAGTACCCTAAGAAGAACAAAGAGGGGAAGAAGAGGTCTACGGATGACAAGTTCGCTGATTATACCCCTCTAACGGTCAGCTGTGAACATATTCTCAATGAGATAAAGAGTGACCGGTCCCTGAAGTGGCCTGAGAAGTTGAGGGTAGCCCCCAACAAGAGGAACAAAAACCTGTGGTGTAAATTTCACCAAGACCATGGCTATATCACCCACAAGTATTTTTCCCTGAAAGATGAAATCGAGAAGATGCTAAAAGAAGGGAAGCTTAGGAAGTACGTGGACAAAGGTGCTTTAAGAGGGGCCGAGGGGACGAACCCAGAAAGAAGCGAGGCGATGCATGTAGAGAAGGTCCTTAAAAAAGAGGGGACGACCCTTCTGATGATGAGGACGACCCTGACCTCCCTCCAAGAGATGACCACGGACCTGTCAAGAGACTTAATATGATCTCACTCGGTGTGGGAATGATCTTCGGGGGTCTAGCAGGAGGAGGGTCAGAGGTCACAGACAGAAAGGCCCATGTAGCTGAAGCCAAGGCAATGACGAAAGCTGTACACTCAACCTCCCTGGAGGCAAAGTCAAAAAAGAGGAAGAAGGTCGATATGGATACTCTGATAGTGGGATTCTTAAGAATGGACTTCAAAGGCCTCTTAGCCCCACATGATGACCCTCTCGTCATCACTACCAAGGTGCACGGGTGCGAGGTGCCGAGGATCTTTGTAGACGGGGGTAGCTCTGCAGATGTGATGTTTTGGCCATGCTTCAAAGCCTTTGGTCTCAGCCGTGCTAGACTCATCCCATACCATCACCCATTGATTGGGTTCAGTGGGGAAAAGGTTAATCCCCTTGGAGTGTATGAGGCCGATGTTAGGATGGGGGACGAGTGGCCGAGATGGCTTACCAAGAAGTTCATCTTCTTTGTGATGGATGAACATGTCTTTTCGGCCTACAACATTATACTGGGGCGAGTAGCCCTCAAGGGGTTTGGAGTTGTGTCGTCTACGGTCCATCAGATGATTAAATCTCCAACCCCTTACGGAGTAGGGGAAGTTCAGGGAGACCAGACGACAATGCGGGAATGTTATTTCAACTCTGTCGAAGAAAGAGATGCACACAAGAAGACAACATCCACCTGCAATAATGACACCCTGCACCCCAGGGATGAGAAAAAGCTGAAGAAAGGAGAAGTCGCGAAAGAGGTAGAATCCGTCATCCTCAATGAGGATGAGCTAGAAAAAACCGTCCAAGTCAGCAAGACTCTGAAGCCAAACATCAAGGAAGACCTCATCAAGCTGTTGAGAAGAAGACAGAGTGTCTTTGCATGGTGTCATACAGATATGCTAGGGATCGACCCCGAAATCATGTGCTATAAGCTCAACATGGTAGAGGGTGCAAAGCCAGTCAAGCAAAAGAGGAGAATTTACTCTCGAGAAAAATATGAGGTCATTAGGGATGAGGTCAAGAAGCTAGAAGACACAGAGTTTATCAGGGCGGTCATCTATCCCGAATGGCTGTCCAATGCAGTCATTGTCCCAAAATCCAACGGGAAGTGGAGGATGTGTGTAGACTTCACAGACCTCAATAAGCATTGTCCCAAAGACAGCTTCCCTCTCCCCCGCATTGATCAGATGGTAGACGCTACCGCAGTCCATGAGCTCATGAGTTTCATGGATTCCTATTCATGGTATAACCAGATCTTTATGAACCCTGAAGACTCGAAGAAGACTGCTTTTATCACCGACAAAGGGACATACTGTTATAGGGTCATGCCCTTTGATCTGAAGAATGCAGGGGCATCGTATCAGCGCCTTGTGAATAAAATGTTTGAAGACCAAATTGGAAAGTCTATGGAGGTCTATGTAGATGACATGATGACTAAGAGTTTCAAGGCAGAGGATCATGTGGCAAACCTTGAGAGGACCTTTAATACAATGGACAAGTACCAAATGAAGCTCAACCCGGCCAAGTGTGTCTTCGGTGTCGGAGCAAGGAAGTTCTTGGGGTTCATTGTCAACCAAAGAGGCATCGAGGCCAACCCTGAAAAGATAAAGGCCCTTATAGAGATGAAGACCCCCAATACCATTAAAGACGTTCAGAGGCTCACGGGGCGAGTGGCTGCCTTGAATAGGTTTATGTTCAGGGCCATAGACATGTGTTTACCATTCTTCAAAATTCTCAGAAAGGCTTTTGAATGGAGCGAAGAGTGTGATGAGGCTTTCAGGGAGCTAAAGTCATACCTAGGGTCTCCCTTGCTGTTATTACGACCAGTGCAGGGTGAACGACTCAATGTGTATCTAGCTGTCTCAGAGTCAGCCATTAGTGCAGCAATCGTCAGAGACGACGACGGGGTACAGAAGCCTGTGTATTTCAACAGTAAGGCACTCCAGGGAGCAGAGAAAAGATACCCGAGGATGGAGAAGTTAGCCTATGCCTTGATCCATGCCTCAAGGAAGATGAAGCCATACTTTCAGTCCCATACAATGGTCATCCTCACTGACTCTCCTCTTATGCAGGTCCTATACAAGCCAGAAAAATCAGGTAGGTTAATGGCCTGGGCTATAGAGCTGGGGGAGTTTGACATTGTGTATCAACCTAGGACGGCCATTAAGGGGCAAGCATTGGCAGATTTCATGGTCGAGGTTAAGAGCCTCGAGAAGACAGATACCCAACAAGATAGGCTCACCAACACACCTGTAGATAAGGCTGAGACAAGCACCACTAGAAGGAAAGTGGCCAAAAATGAAGAGGGAAGATATATCTTTAGATAGGGATCCCTCATCGAGGGAAATTTATCAGAGGAAAAGACAGTGTGGAGCCTCTTCGTCGACGGGTCCTATTGCGAAAGCGAAAGTGGGGCTGGATTAATAGTGTCAGTACCAGACGGTACAGACATCGAGTACACCCTGAGGTTCAACTTCAAAGCCTCCAACAATGAGTCTGAATATGAGGCCCTGATAGCAGGGCTCTCCTTGGCCAAGTCCCTTAGTTTCGGCTAGATTTTGGTCCATAGTGATTCGAGGCTAGTAGTGAACCAGATACTAGGAGCCTACGAGGCCAAGGATGAACGGATGGCCAAGTACCTTGAGAAAGTAAGGTCAATACTGAAGAGCTTCAGAGAAGAGAAATTAAATAGGATACCTAGGCATGACAATGGCCGAGCCGATGCACTTGTCAGGCTGGCCTCAGCAACTAGGACAGATATCAGGAGGACGGTCCCTGTGGAAATTTTACTTCGACCAACTATTGAATATGCTGAGGGAATACTTGGAACTTGCTTAAATGTTTCTAAGGAAGCTTAATGGATGGACCCTATGATCAGATACATTAAAGAGGGTGAGATGCCAGAAGCAAGGTAAGAAAGGAAGAAGTTGAGATACAGAGCTGCGAAATTCACTATCATCGGAGACACCTTGTACAAAAAGGGGGTTTTCCTCCCCTTACTTAGGTATGTGCACCCATCTGAAGTCCCATTCATTTGACAAGATGTGCATGAGGGGTCGTATTCAAGCCATGTTGGGGGTAGGTCTTTGGCGAAGAGGATAGTATCCCAGGGGTACTGGTGGCCGACCTTGGGGAAAGATGCCACGGCATATGTAAAAAAGTGTGATGAATGTCAAAGATTTTCCACCATCCCTCACCAACCCCATCAGCCTCTTACCTCTATTACATCCCCATGGCCATTTGCAGTGTGGGGGATCGACCTAGTAAGCCCCTTACCTAGGGCCATCAATAACTATCGGTTCCTTATCGTGGCAATTGACTATTTTTCAAAATGGGTGGAGGCAGAGCCAATGGTCACGATTACCGAACAGAAGACCTTTCAGTTCATCTGAAAAAGTATTATATGCAGATATGGTCTCCCCAACACCCTCATATCGGATAACGGGACTCAATTCAAGAATACATCTCTAGAGAATTACTGTGAAAGGGTGAGTATCAAACAATTCTTCTCTACTCCAGGCCGACCACAAGCCAATAGGAAAACGGAAGTTATAAATAGGACAATCCTAGATGGGATCAAGAAGAGACTTGAGGAGGAAAAAGGAAGATGGGTTGAGGAGTTATATGTTGTACTGTGGGCCTACAGGACGACGGAAAATACCTCTATCGGAGAAACCATGTTCGTGATAGCTTATGGCTCAGAAGCCGTCATCCCCACCGAGATTAGGTTTCCTACTCACAGGGTCCAAATGTATGACCCCAGAGAAATATGGACGAGAGGAGACTTGACTTAGACCTGATTAAGGAAAGGAGGGAAGACATCGAGATAAAGCAAGCCGCCTACCATCAGAGGACTACAAGGTTTTACAACCAGAGGGTGAAGCAGTGGCCAATTGCAGTGGGGGACTTAGTCCTCAAAAAGACTTGGCAGAAGCCCAACAAGCTCCACCCAAACTGGCATGGCCCATATAGGGTCATCAATGAAGTGGTTCCTGGAACCTATAGACTAGAAAACCTAGAAGGGGAACCCTTTTCCAACCCCTGGAATGCAGACCATTTGAAGAAATACTATCACTAATTTTGTAAAGTCCTATCGGACCACAGTTGTAATGAATGTGTTGCACTTGGAATATTAATGAGAATGGTCCCTCACGTTGTGTTTGATTAATTCTAGTGCGATTGGGGTGATACTCATTAAGACCATCCTCGGCTATAATGAGGGTCAATGGTGTGGACGACCCCTCTTTTTCCCTCAAGAAAGATGAGGGGGGACTTAATTGAAAAACCATTAAGTTGGTAAAAACCACCCTCGGCTATAATGGGGGTCAATGGTGGGGACGACCCCTCATTTTCCCTCAAGAAAGACGAGGGGGGACTTAATAGAAAAAACCATTAAATTGGTAAAAACCACCCTCGGCTATAATGAGGGTCAATGGTGGGGACGACCCCTCCTTTGCCCTCAAGAAAGATGAGGGGGGACTTGATTGAAAACATCATTAAGTTGATGGAAAACCACCCTCGGCTATAATAAGGGTGAACGGTGGGGACGACCCCTCCTTTGCACTCAAGAAAGACGAGGGGGGACTTGATTGAAAAAAACCATTAAGTTGGTAAAAATCACCCTCGGCTATAAAGAGGGTCAATTGTGGGGATGACCCCTCCTTTACCCTCAAGAAAGACGAGGGGGGACTTGATCGAAAACATCATTAAATTGATGGAAAACCACCCTCGGCTAAAATGAGGGTCAATGGTGGGGACGACCCCTCATTTTCCCTCAAGAAAAACGAGGGGGGCCTTGATTGAAAAAAACCATTAAGTTGATAAAAACCACCCTCGGCTACAATGAGGGTCAATGGTGGGGACGACCCCTCCTTTGCCCTTAAGAAAGACGAGGGGGGACTTAATTGAAAACATCATTAAGTTGGAGGAATCCACCCTCGGCTATAATGAGGGTCAATGGTGGGGACGACCCCTCCTTTGCCCTAAAAAAGACGAGGGGGACTTGATTGAAAAAACCATTAAATTGGTAAAAACCACCCTCGGTTATAATGAGGGTCAATGGTGGGGACGACCCCTTCTTTACCCTCAAGAAAGACGAGGGGGGACTTGATCGAAAACATCATTAAATTGATGGAAAACAACCATCGGCTATAATGAGGGTCAATGGTGGGGACGACCCCTCCTTTTCCCTCAAGAAAGACGAGGGGGGACTTGATTGAGAAAAACCATTAAGTTTGTAAAAACCACCCTCGGCTATAATGAGGGTCAATGGTGGGGATGACCCCTCCTTTGCCCTCAAGAAAGACGAGGGGGGACTTAATTGAAAACGTCATTAAGTTGGTGGAATCCACCCTCGGCTATAATGAGGGTCAATGGTGGGGACGACCCCTCATTTTCCCTCAAGAAAGACAAGGGGGGACTTGACTGAAAAAACCATTAAATTGGTAAAAACCACCCTCGACTATAATGAGGGTCGATGGTGGGGACGACCCCTCCTTTGCCCTCAAGAAAGACGAGGGGGGACTTGATTGAAAAAAACCATTAAGTTGGTAAAAACCACCCTCGGCTATAATGAGGGTCAATGGTGGGGACGACCCCTCCTTTGCCCTCAAGAAAGACGAGGGGGGACTTAATTGAAAAAACCATTAAATTGGTAAAAACCACCCTCGGCTATGATGAGGGCAAATGGTGGGGATGACCCCTCCTTTACCCTTAAGAAAGACGAGTGAGGGGTTAGTGATATTGTTAATTTAAAAGCATCACAATGCAAGTCATACAAGAGACAAGTATAGAAAGACAGCAAGAGGCATTATATTACAGAATGTTAATATTTGTTCAATAAAATTAAGGTAGAAAAATATTGGTTAAATGAAGAGGGTATGGGCTACAGACAGCCCCCCTATGGAGCAACGTCAGAGGGCAAGGCCTCAACATCTACGGGAGATTCTTCTATGATCAAGACAGGCCGAGCCTCAGACGTGCCTGTGCCTTCTACATGCTGAGATTCCACTTGAGCTAGGGCTTCAGCAATAAGGGGATCGTCTAGTTGAACTGCCTCAAGAGAGGGGCGGACAGACGACACTGCATTAGCGAACTTTAGGACGACCCATCGACAGGCCGTCCTAATTCCCCTCTCCAAGTATTCAAGACTGAAGCCTTGAAACTCATCCGTAAGTTTGTAGGCCTCAATAGCATCGACCTCTGCCTTCTTCACGGACTCGGTTAGATCATTCTTGAATTGAGCACTCAGAGCCTCTTCCTTTGCCTTGAAGATATCATCTCTAGCCTTCAGATCGGCATCATACTGCTTCGTTAGCTCGTCCAAGACCCTTGCATGTTTGGTCCTCACACTCTCCAGCTCGGCCCTTTCAGTCTCTAGCTCTCTGCAGATCAGCCTCGTGCTGAATATCCCTCTTGGCTTCGTGAAATTTTTGTTGGTTTTCAGCCATCCACTTAGTGACCGAGGTAAAAGCACAGACAGACTGCACAGAAAAAGACACTAGTTAAGAGGCCGAGGAAACAGTTGGTGAAAAATTCAAACTAAGTGAAATGAAAATAAATACATGAGCCAGAGTGTGCAGACCATAGTCATACACCTTGGTCGGGGGCATCTTTGATAGGAAATCAATGTCGGCAGCCGAGGGGGCAGAGAACATAGAAGCTTTGGACGCCCTCAGATTGGCTATCAGGGAATACGGCTCAGCCTTCAAAAATGCCAAGTTATGGGACCAGAAGGCCCCATGCTGGAAGAGGAACCAGTCCCCTCAGATGACTCCACCCTCGCCCTCGTCCTAGAATCCGACCGAGGGTCATCAAGGACTTCAGGCTCTTTTCTTTTATGACTGTCGGCGGTCGACTCAACAAGTGACGGCCCCACGGCCTTTCACTTCCTCAAAGCCTGCTGAGGCTCCTTGCCTTTCTTCTTGCCTAGACCAGACAGTAAGCTTGGGGCAGTCATTTCCTAAAGATGTTCAGAGATACCTGCAGGACGACCTGAAAAGGAGACGACACATCAGAAAAATACAGAGGCAAAGATGAAAAACTTGGATAAAAGCAAAGATTGAGCAAAAAATAATAATAACTCACATAGCTCTGTCAAGGGGCCGACCCTCAGACCAGCTTCTTTAAGGAACTGAGGGGTCATCAGATCTTCAAACTTTGTAAATCCACCCTCTTTCCCTCGTTCTCTCAGATACTCGACTATGTCCTTTTCATCCAGACTAAGTCCAGGGTCTGACCTAGCCTTCATAGAAGGGTTAGACCATCTCCTTAGAACGCTCAGACCATCGTCCAAAGGCTGAGCCTCGGCAGTAAATTCCCATTCCCCAGATATGAAGAAAAATCTCTTCTTCCAGTCGTGGTTAGAGGTTTGCACCACGTGGAGAAGTTTTTTCTTAGACCTCCTCGCCCCCAGATGATAGTACCCAGGCTGTTTGGACGAGGAATTGATATTATAACAAGCCAAAAACACATCGTCTGAAGGCTCATCAGTGAAGGTATTCTTTCACAAAGAGACATAGTCGAGGATCGTTCTCCAGGAGTTGGGAGGAAGTTAAGAGGGGACAACGCTGAGGGCTGACAGTATACAGTATATTGACTATGGAAGGGTGCAGAAGGAACCTAACACCGACCTTAAACATCTGTTCATACACTGCGATCTCTCCCTCGTCACCCTCAAATACTTTCTCAGACTCAGAGGGGACCATCATACTTATGTTGAGGGGCACCCCAAATGTATACCTCCACAGCAAGAGGTCACGATCCCTAACGGTGGAAACGTAAGCCGAGGCATGGGATGTGTTAACTTGGTCAGCGTCTGAGTCCTCACCATCATCCTCAGTCCCCTCTCCCTCGGCCTCATCACCTGTCAGAGGTCCATGAGGAAAGGCCATCTGGAAGGCATGAGAGGATAAAGTTGTCACAGGAACAGCCTTGAAAGGGACTACTCCCTCGTCCTCTCAGCTTGGGCTAAGAACATACGTCTCTCTCCTCCCAGAAGGCCCAGCGCCAGTTGGTGACGATGCTCTCTCATCCATCTCTCCTGAACGACTCTCGGCTGGACGACAAGACGACCCACAAGACTCAAATGGTAATATTGTGGCTAATGGAATGGGAAAAATGGGTCGTACCCAATTCGGGTCAGCCCCTCGTCTTCTCTCCTCCTCTTCCTCTATCCGTCTAATCTCTACAAAGAACTTCTCTCTCAGGGATGGGAATTCCTCGGCTAAATTATAAAGCCTCTTAAGCATTAAAGGGAAGACACTACACTTGAAAGAATTTGGCTAGCCCAATTACAAACAAGTTCATAGTTGACCAAAATGGACTTTTGGATTAAAACCAAGGAAACTAAGGGTTTTAACCAAGAACACTCAAGAACAAGACGCTGGAGAAGAACACCGAAAAGTTATGAAATAACCAGAGAAAAATCCAGCCCTACAGGCCTAAAACAGTCGAAGTGTAAAAAATAATGGAATATAAAGAGGGAACTACGACAGAAGGATTACCTGAGAAGGAATAGCAAGACTGCCAAACTCGAAATGTTAAAGATTGCAGAAATGGTGGTTTATCTGTTGAGAAACTAGAGAGAGAAATCTTGGGCGCGAAGAAGAAGAAGTAGAGGGTGATTGTTTCAAAAATCCTTTAAATACTTTATCATAAGTGGGCCCAGTAGTCAATACAAGGTGCATCCCACGAGGAGGGCATCATTAGGGCACAAAGTCCCAAGCAAACTGTGCAGTCGCCATGCTTAGGAAACTGGAACAATAATGGATATCTGCCTAAGTGTCACATCAGCCTGACAGGTGTCATTCACCTAACTGATCATACACTCATCTCACCTGCAACACTATCCCTCAGCCATCTCAATAACATCTATGGCTAAGGGCTGGGGGTGATTGATATACCCATACATACCCTCGGTCAGGCCGAGGGAGCCCTCCACCAAGTCGAGCCCAAGATGGTCTCGTGACCCTTCAAGGGGCCGACCCTTCATCAGGCCCAGACAACCCTTAAAGGGGCCGACCCTTCATCGGGCCCGGACGACCCTTCAAGGGGCCGACCCCTCATCAGGCCCAGATGACCCTGCAAGGGGCCGACCCCTCATCAGGCCCAGATAACCCTTTAAGGGGCCGACCCCTCATCATGGTCCAGAAGACCCTTCAAGGGGCCGACCCCTCATCATGGTCTAGACAACCCTTCAAGGGGCCGACCCCTCATCAGTCCTGGATGACCCTTCAGGGGGACGACCCTTCATCAGGCCCAGACGACCCTTCAAGGGGCCGACCCCTCATCAGGCCCAGACGACCCTTCAAGGGGCTGACCCCTCATCATGGTCCAGACGACCCTTCAAAGGGTCGACCCCTCATCAGGCCCGGACGAACCTTCAGGAGGCCGACCCTTCATTAGGCCCAGACGACCTTTCAAGGTGCTGACCCTTCATCAGGCTCAGACAACCCTCTGAGGGTACGACAGTACGAGGCCTAAATTAGGCCAGACTCACTGCCAGAAGGAACTTTGCCCTCGGATTCATATCATAGGCCGAGGGTGACAGCATCATAGCGCGTGGTTTAGGAGATGCGTGGAACAGTGCGCGTGAGGCTCACATAGCACGTGGAAGACCGTTATAACAATACCACCCCCTCACGTGAGGGAATATTATGTCATCATTTGGCATCTACAGGTGTCAACAGGAGATTGGCTAGATCATCATTCACATGCACTATGCATACTTGGGGGGTACACTACACCCCCCAAGACCTATATATACTTGTGACCTACAACCCTACAAAGGGATTGATCAAAAATTATAACCCTAGCTGAAACTCTGCTTGTACACATAGTAGAGAGAGAAAGTGAGCTTATGTGCATTGTATCCAAGGCCATTAGTGCCCATACTTAGTGGATCACAAACTCACAGTGGATGTAGGCCTAATTGGTTGAACCACTATACATCATTGTTTTATTCCTCTTATACTCATCTCCTTCTACACACTTACACACATACACACTTATACATCTATGGCTGCCTGGTACTTATAGTTTGAGCTCATCATCATTTATCTCGTGGTGCTGAATCTCAACATCATCAATAAATTATGACACCCCGCCTAATTAAATACCTGGCGATCACTCCTTTATTAAATTAAAATCAAGGTGAACAGTTGGTTTATTCTTAGCATCACTGTCGTAAAAATAACTTTTCCAACTTAAACACCCTAATTAATTAAGCTAAGTGTCAAAGCCATTTTTTTAGACATTACTATCCAAATTTTTATTTTATAAACCAAGATTTAAATATATACAATAATTCAATATTAAAGAATCACACCACAATTTTCCTGGAACATATAATCCAAATAAATTAAACATTCAACAACTAAATCCCAACATTTAAAATTTAAAGTAAAACATCCAGACACTAATAAATCCCAAGTGACAATACTAAAAATAAATGAATCACAATGTCCAATAAAACAAATGGATAGTGGAAACGGGCGACACATGCCCAACTGAATAAATAAGCTAGGAGTGGAATCAAATAAATGAAGTTGTCTAAGCAAGAGGCCTGCAACTCCCACCTAAGTTGCAGCGCGTTCCTTCCAAAGGATCCTATGCAAGATGCCCCTGTGGCTGGGCACCTGTAATATATACATATATATACAAGAGAGAAAGGAAAATAGAAACGGGTCAGAGCCCGATAGTGTAAATGATTTAAAATTCGTTTAGCAAGTATTTAAAATGTTTACAAGCCAATGCAACAAATATTAGTGCGACACTCTCTTGAGAAATTCTCACCTCTCTTCTAATGTGCACACCTATCGCACTAACCTTCCCAACGATTTATCTTATCTTATATCGCACTAATATTTCCAATGGTTTAACTTATCTTGGATTACTCGTAAGATCTAAAACTGACCAATATAATTGTTTAAGAGGAAAATTTCATTCAGTAACAAAGATCTCATTTTTAACTTTATTTATTAATAAAGTTTCCCAGCGTCATATTATACTTTTCAAAACAAGTATTTCCAATTTGAAATCATTATTCATTTCTTACTTACCATAAACACAATAGGAAGTTCCACATTTCAGAATTTCATATATATATTAAATACTCGTATAATATATATATTCTAACAGCACCCCACATAAAAATTATGGTGCGTGCATACTCTGCTATCCAATCCCGTATCACTCGTACTAAGGGAAATACAAGTTCGGAATCACTCTCGAACTGTATTAAATAAAACACAAACAATATTGAGGCAAAGCATAGATTCCAAGTCTCTAAGAGGATAGCACATGCCCCCACGTCTCTTAGGACCGTCTGAACTATCGATTTGATAGCCTGTACCAAGGATTTCTATCTTCTAGGGTACAAGTCAATATCCCCCATAAAGGTCCCATCGAGATAAGACTGTCCCAGCGCGGTAACCTCAGGGATAGCAAGTAGCGCGGGCACGATTTTCACACATAGATAGTATATGCATAAACACAGTCATATAACTAAACTACTATTACCGTATCAAATTAGGTACATCTATAATCCCATAGCTACGACATTTGTCCTTATTTCTCATTATTTAGTTGTCACATATAACCGTTCATTTCTTACTTTAATTTGAGGGATCATTCCAACTTATTGTGTAACACTCATGGACCCTATCCTCCCAAGTGTAGAATTCAGTAGGTAATCGAATTTCCAACGTAACTATCTTACGCGTCTCTCCCCTTAATACATAATTTCATCGTCCCTTATATGTAAATATCCCAAAAATACAACTCTCGTTTTACATTAAAGGTCCCATAATTATTTATAAGTCCTACTGGATTTCTTTATCTCCTAAAACATTTTAATAAGGGCTTCCAAGGATTATTTCTAATTAAATTGAATTCAACTAATTTAAAAAGGGGAAATATGAAACTGCCAGAAGGGGTCGATCGATCGAGGGCTGGGGCTCGATCGATCGAAGCTCTTGGCTCGATCGATCGATCAAGCAGGTATGGCAAATTCTGCAGGAAACCAGTTACGGGTTCTATCACACAACCTCATCCAAATCCAGATTTTCACACCCAAACTCCCTAAAATTTGTACTATAATCAATATACACCCATATTATTCATCTTCTACGTAAAGCATGCAATTTTTTTCATCAGTAACCATGGATTAATAGGCCAAAACTTCATAAAAATCTCAAGAACCCTAGAATTTCTTTAACATGGTTCTAATCATTCTTTTTCCAGAAATTTCTACTCTTAATTCAAAAAAATTTCGTGGTTAAGCCTCTACATATAAAAGGGTTTCCAGATTATCATTCAAATCATTACTACATGCGATTTTCCTATCTCCAACATGAATTTTTCTTCTAGCAAACTCATCCTAATCACCCTAGACTAACATGAACGATGAATTAACGAAATTAAGCAATATAAATACTTGCCTGGGATTTTTAGAGTTCTGATTTGATGACGAATTTGGTGTGGTTGCATTCCCCGTCGCGCGATCTACGCGTTGGTGGTGGTGGCGGCGCAACCGGATGGATTTTTGGACTAGAATTTGCTTTGAAAGCTCTCTCCTTCCCTCTCCTATGGTCGTCACTTGTCTTTGGTTGTTTTAACCCTAGAAGGCAACCTTAGACATCTGATATAACCCTTGAAATTTCGTGGGTTTAATTACCCAAAAATATAAAATGTCCAAAATGCCCTCCCGGGGAACTAATTAAGCCTAAAAATGCCCCGAGGTCCAAACTAAACCCCCGGGTACACTTTTCTGACTATCTCGACCCTTCCGGACACTTTGGCGTGCTCAAAACGACCATACGAGCAACTTATAATATATTCACTTTTATTAATCAATATTTAGTCCCGACGCGACACTGGCGCGTCCCGACTCAAATTTCCAAAATTGTCATTTTATTCACTCTTGACATTTAATAGAACCAATATTATATTACTTTACTCATTAGTAATATTCAACAACAAGTTTCCCATAATTACTAACTCACATCACGTTAATAATTATAAAGTAATTAATTTCTGGATTTATATTAAATTAATAACTCACATTAAATTTAATAAATTCCCAAATTAATATTGCATAAAAATACGAGGTATTATATACTTCCCCCCTAATAACGGAATTTCGTCCCGAAATTCGAAAAATAAGGCATACCTGGTAAGAATAAATCTGGGTATCTCTCACGCATATCTGCCTCACGCTCCCAAGTGGATTCCTCCACATTATGATGCTCCCACTGGACCCGTACAAGTGGAACTACCTTCGACCTCAATCTCCTCTCGCTATGGTCCAGGATAGCCACCGGTCTCTCCTCGTAAGAGCTGTCAGGCTGTAAGTCTATCTTATTTATCGCAATGTGGGTATGGGCCATATCATCCCGAAGATATCGTCTCAACGACGAGATGTGGAATACATCGTGAATGCGATGTAAATGCTCTGGTAGTCCCAATCTGTATGCTACCGACCCAATCCTCTCGATAATGGGAAATGATCCCACGTACCTCGGGGCCAATTTCCCTTTCTTCCCGAACCTCATCACTTCTTTCATTGGAGATACACGTAGTAACACTTGGTCCCCCACATTAAACTCCTGGAAGAACCGTTTCGCATCGGCGTAGCTTTTTAGCCTGTCCTGGGCTACTCGAATGCGACTCCTGATTATCTCAATTCTCGCGGAGGTTTCCCGAATTACCTCTGGTCCTAGCAGCTTGTTATCCCCCACCTCGAGCCAACAAGTTGGGGAACGACAAGGCCTGCCATACAAAGCCTCGAATGGAGTCATGCCAATCGTTAACAGATAAGAGTTATTATAAGCAAACTCTACCAGTGAAAGATGTGGCTCCCAAACTCCTCCAAAATCAAGAACACACATGCGTAGCATATCCTCCAACATCTGATTAGTAAGCTCTGTCTGTCCATCTGTCTGTGGGTGATAAGCTGAACTCAGTCTCAACTCAGTATCCATAGCCTCCTGAAAGCTCTCCCAGAAACGCGACACGAAAATCTTGTCTCTATCTGACACAATATTCAGGGGCACCCCATGTAATCTGACAATCTCAGCAATGAACAACTGAGCATACTGACCCGTGGTATAGTCTGTCCACACCGGCAGAAAATGAGCCACCTTGGTCAAACGATCTACAATCACCCAGATAGAGTCGTGGCCCCACTGTGATGTAGGCAACCCTGTAATAAAATCCATGGAAATACTCTCTCACTTCCACGCGAGTATTTCCAATGGCTGAAGCAACCCTGACGGTTTCTGATGGTCCACCTTTACCAGCTGGCAGGTAGAACACTTGGACACGAACTCAGCAATGTCCTTCTTCATCCCACTCCACCAGTATTGCCGCCTCATATTCTGGTACATCTTATCTCCTTTAGGATGTACCGCAAATCGAGACCCGTGAAACTGGGTCATCACTGCATGACGTAATTCTGATCCTTCTGGGACCACTAATCTCCCATTAAACCTCAAACCCCCATCAGAACTAACAGAATAGGACTCAGCACCCTCGGCTAGAAGTCGTACAATCTGCTCCTTGCAAAACGGGTCTTCGGTCTGTGCCTGTATCACCCTCGTAACAATCTCGGGTGTCACTGTTATAACATATATGAAGGAATGGGCTAGTGTGTCCTGGTGACCCCACTCCTTCCACTTTGTTTTCTAGACATCCGCTACATCGTCTACCGGTCTACGGCTCAACACATCAGCAACTATGTTGGCCTTCCCCAGATGGTACTGTATGTCGAACTGATAGTCCTTCACAAACTCTAACCATCTGCGCTGACGCATATTCAGCTCTCGCTGAGTGAACAGGTACTGCAGTGACTTGTGGTCTATGAACAAACGAAATTTCTCCCCCAATAAATAGTGCATCCATATCCTCAATGCAAAAACGACCGCTGCTAACTCCAGGTCGTGGGTGGGGTAATTCTTCTCATGCGGCTTAAACTTGCGGGAGGCAAAAGCTATAGCCTTCTCTTCCTACTGAAGTACTCCCTCAAGTCCCCGTAAAGAGGCATCGGTGTAAACCAGGTAGTCCCCACCCAGCTTCAGTAACGTAAGGATCGGTGCTGAAGTAAGCTTGTCTTTCAGCTCGTCGAAAGCCAATTGGCAAGCATCATCCCAAACATATGGAACCCCTTTGCGAGTTAGGTTCGTCAATGGACCCGCTATTTTGGAGAATCCCCGAATGAATCTCCTGTAATATCCGGCTAATACCAAGAAACTTTGCACTTTCGTCGGTGTCGTGGGTTGTCCCCACTCCCTTATCGCTGACACTTTACTCGGGTCAACTGCTATCCCCTGCTCAGAAACAACATGGCACAAGAATTGTACTTATCGCAACCAGAATCCGCACTTCTCGTACTTAGCATACAACTGATTCTCTCGTAGAGTCTGAAGAACATGTATCAAGTGCTAGGCATGCTCCTCCTCGGAGTGTGAATATATCAAAATGTCATCTATGAAGACGATGACAAACTGATCCAAGAACTCTCTGAACACTTGGTTCATTAAGTCCAGGAACACAGCTGGAGCATTTGTGAGGCCAAATGGAATCACCCTGAACTCGTAGGACCCATATCTCGTTAAGAAAGAAGTCTTTGAAACATCCTGCTCCCTAATACGTAGCTGATGGTACCCCGACCTCAGATCTATCTTCGAAAAGAAAGTGGCTCCCCTCAGCTGGTCGAACTGATCATCGATTCGAGGCAACGAATACTTATTCCGTATCGTGACCTTGTTCAACTCCCGGTAGTCCACACATAGCCTCAGTGAACCATCTCTATTCTTCACAAACAAGATTGGAGTGCCCCAAGGTGAGGTACTCCTGCGAACGAAACCCTGACTTAACAGCTGCTCTATCTGATCTCGTAACTCTCGCATCTCCGTCGGAGCCATACGGTATGGAGCGCGCACTATAGGTCGAGTATCTGGTAATAAGTCTATGACAAAGTCTATCTTGCGACTGGGGGTAGGCCTAGTATCTCCTGAAATACATCGAAATACTCACGAACAACTGGGATCGAGTCTAAGGGAATCACAACCTCCTTAGAGGTATCCTCCTCTATGTAATACAAATGAGCGATCGAGCCTCCCTCTGGGCGAGGCATCGCCACTACAAACATCTCTTGCCCCGAAATGGCAAAAATAATACTCCCACCAAAACAATCTATCATGGCCCTGTAAGTAGCGAGCCAATCCATACCGATAATAACGTCATGCTCATGCATATCTAAGACTAACATGTCTGCAGGTAATACCAAGCTACCAATCTCTACCCCCACTCCCCGGCATATAAAGAAAATTAGCGATCCACTCCCCAATAGTGAGTCTACACACGTCACAGTGCTCTCTTCTGTGGCTAATAATCCTAAGGCCTTCGCAAAATGCGTAGCTATAAAATAATGCGTCGCCCCAGTATCAAATAAAACTCGACCCATAGTACCATGGATAGGAAACATACCCTCAATCGTGGGTGGTGCCTGTGGAGCTGCTTCCTGGTGGACGTTATAGACATGTCCATACTGCAACTGCCCCTGCTGCACTAGAGCTGCTGGAATGGCTGGTAGGGTTGGTACCTGAGCTGCGATTGGGAGGGCGGCTGGAAAAAGTGGCCTCTGTGGCTCGATACGGGCACCCTGCTGCCGTGGGGCCCTATCACCCTCTGGGTAATCCTGGAACTTATGGCAATGCTTGTCGCACACAAAACATCGGCCTCTGAAGTTACTCCCCCTCTGACCCTGTTGTTGTCGGTGTCGGCCTTGCTGGCCTTGTTGACTTGGGACTTTATTCCTCTCTGGGCAATTCTGACACTTATGGTCTTTCCTGCCACATCGGAAACACCTCTCTCGAAACTGCTTCACTTCACCACGTTGTTGACCAGTCTCGCTTTTTCCTTGGTCTTGCGGGCCTTGAGGGGAAATTTGCGGTAAAACTATGTGAGGGTGAGGATAATCTCTCCACTTGTGACCCGGTTGTACACATTTATAACAGAGTTCCGAAATTCTTCGCTGGTCGGATTGTAGTTTATCCCCAATCTGATTCGGACAAGATTGACGTTTGTGACCGTCCATTGCACAACTGAAACACCTCCTTATGATTTCATTCTGAATCTGACTTCGTTGGCCCTGACACTTTTGGCCCTTTACATAAATTTTGTTACTTCTGGAACTGACTCGGTCTTGAGTGGTTTGTTATCGCAATTTTGGTGCCTTCGCAAAATTGTCAACTTTAGTCACATGCATTTGGTTAACCTCTCTAGATCTTTTACCTCCTCTAAGCTGTATGTTGCGTTCGTGGTACTGTAAAACTGCAGTGGTAACTGCTTGCGCCACAATGCCCGTAAATTCGGCGATTGGTACCCTTTTCGGAGACACCTGAGGCGTGAGTTGTCCTTGCTCATTAACTTCCCCAATGGTATTAGCTTGTTCTTCCTGACGGGCCATCTGAAAGTTTCAAAAATTACATTAGAATAAGTTTAACATTCGTATCGACAAGTCGCAGAAGCACGAATTTCCAACGCATAAAGATGAATACAACATTCCTAATGTTAGGGCTCTATAGCAAAAGCTTAAAGCGAAATAAGACGTATAGATCCAAAGGACACTAGAACCTGGCTCTGATACCACCTGTGACACCCCGCCTAATTAAATACCAGGCGATCACTCCTTTATTAAATTAAAATCAAGGTGAACAGTTGGTTCATTCTTAGCATCACTATCGTAAAAATAACTTTTCCAATTTAAACACCCTAATTAATTAAGCTAAGTGTCAAAACCATTTTTTTAGACATTACTATCCAATTTTTTATTTTATAAACCAAGATTTAAATATATACAATAATTCAATATTAAAGAATCACACCACAATTTTCCTGGAACATATAATCCAAATAAATTAAACATTCAACAACTAAATCCCAACATTTAAAATTTAAAGTAAAACATCCGGACAGTAATAAATCCCAAGTGACAATACTAGAAATAAATGAATCACAATGTCCAATAAAACAAATGGATAATGGAAACGGGCGACACATGCCCAACTGAATAAATAAGCTAGGAGTGGAATCAAATAAATGAAGTCGTCTAAGCAAGAGGCCTGCAACTCCCACTTAAGCTGCAGCATGTTCCTTCCAAAGGATCCTATGCAAGACGCCCCTGTGGCTGGGCACCTGTAATATATACATCTATATACAAGAGAGAAAGGAAAATAGAAACGGTTCAGAGACCGATAGTGTAAATGATTTAAAATTCGTTTAGCAAGTATTTAAAATGTTTACAGGCCAATGCAACAACATATTAGTGCGACACTCTCTTGAGAAATTCTCACCTCTCTTCTAATGTGCACACCTATCGCACTAACCTTCCCAACGATTTATCTTATTTTATATCGCACTAATCTTTCCAATGGTTTAACTTATCTTGGATTACTCGTAAGATCTAAAACTGATCAATATAATTGTTTAAGAGGAAAATTTCATTCAGGAACAAAGCTCTCATTTTTAACTTTATTTATTAATAAAGTTTCCCAGCGTCATATTATACTTTTCAAAATAAGTATTTCCAATTTGAAATCATTATTCATTTCTTATTTACCATAAACACAATAGGAAATTCCACATTTCAAAATTTCATATATATATTAAATACTCGTATAATATATATATTCTAACAGCACCCCACATAAAAATTATGGTGCGTGCATACTTTGCTATCCAATCCCCGTATCACTCGTACTAATGGAAATACAAGTTCGGAATCACTCTCGAACTGTATTAAATAAAACACAAACAATATTGAGGCGAAGCATAGATTCCAAGTCTCTAAGAGAATATCACATGCCCCCACGTCTCTTAGGACCGTCTGAACTATCGATTCGATAGCCTATACCAAGGATTTTTATCTTCTAGGGTACAAGTCAATATCCCCCATAAAGGTCCCATCGAGATAAGACTGTCCCAGTGCGGTAACCTCAGGGATAGCAAGTAGCGCGGGCACGATTTTCACACATAGATAGTATATGCATAAACACAGTCATATAACTATACTACTATTACCGTATCAAATTAGGTACATCTCTAATCCCATAGCTACGACATTTGTCCTTATTTCTCATTATTTAGTTCTCATGTATAACCGTTCATTTCTTACTTTAATTTGAGGGATCATTCCAACTTATTGCGTAACACTCATGGATCCTATCCTCCCAAGTGTAGAATTCAGTAGGTAATCTAATTTCCAACGTAACTATCTTATGCATCTCTCCCCTTAATACATAATTTCATCGTCCCTTATATGTAAATATCCCAAAAATACAACTCTCGTTTTACATTAAAGGTCCCATAATTATTTATAAGTCCTATTGGCCTTCTTTATTTCCAAAAACATTTTAATAAGGGTGTCCAAGGATTATTTCTCATTAAATTGAATTCAACTAATTTAAAAAGGGGAAATATGAATCTGCCAGAAGGGGTCGATCGATCGAGGGCTGGGGCTCGATCGATCGAACCTTCGATCGATCGAAGCTCTTGGCTCGATCGATCGATCAAGCAGGTATGGCAAATTCTGCAGGAAACCAGTTACGGGTTCTATGACACAACCCCATCCAAATCCAGATTTTTCACACCCAAACTCCCTAAAATTTGTACTATAATCAGTATACACCCACATTATTCATCTTCTACGTAAAGCATGCAATTTTTTTCATCAATAACCATGGATTAATAGGCCAAAACTTCATTAAAATCTCAAGAACCCTAGAATTTATTTAACATGGTTCTAATCATTCTTTTTCCCGAAATTTCTACTCCTAATTCAACAAAATTTCATGGTTAAGCCTCTACATATAAAAGGGTTTCCAGATTATCATTCAAATCATTACTACATGCGATTTTCCTATCTCCAACATGAATTTTTCTTCTACCAAACTCATCCTAATCACCCTAGACTAACATGAACGATGAATTAACGACAATAAGCAAGATAAATACTTGCTTGGGATTTTCAGAGTTCTGATTTGATGATGAATTTGGTGTGGTTGCGTTCCCCGTCGCGCGATCTACGCGTTGGTGGTGGTGGCGGTGCAACCGCATGGATTTTTGGACTAGAATTTGCTTTGAAAGCACTTTCCTTCCCTCTCCTATGGCCATCACTTGTCTTTGGTTGTTTTAACCCTAGAAGGCAACCTTAGACATCTGATATAACCCTTGGAATTTCGTGGGTTTAATTACCCAAAAATATAAAATGTCCAAAATGCCCTCCCGGGGTACTAATTAAGCCTAAAAACGCCCCGAGGTCCAAACTAAACCCCTGGGTACACTTTTCTGACTATCTCGACCCTTCCGGACACTTTGGCGCACTCAAAACGACCATACGAGTAACTTATACTATATTCACTTTTATTAATCAATATTTAGTCCCGACGCGACACTGCCGCGTCTCGACTCAAATTTCCAAAATTGTCATTTTATTCACTCTTGACATTTAATAGAACCAATATTATATTAATTTACTCATTAGTAATATTCAACGATAAGTTTCCCATAATTACTAACTCACATCACGTTAATAATTATAAAGTGATTAATTTTCGGATTTATATTAAATTAATAACTCACATTAAATTTAATAAATCCCCAAATTAATATTGCATATTAAATTAATAACTCACATTAAATTTAATAAATACCCAAATTAATATTGCATAAAAATACGGGGTATTACATAAATATGTTAAATTATGGATATTTTTTGTAATTAAAGAAATTATCACATAAAGGAAATTAGTGTGATGGCATAAGAGTACTAAAGTAATTATAAGGTTTCTTGGAAAGAAATTATGGGTTAAGGACAATAAGGGAAGTGGGTAATTAAAATACGGAAGTAGTGTGATTATATGTCATAGTTGGCAGTGACTGAGCTCAAGGGGGTGGGGCCGCTATAGTGGGCTCGCAGCCGAAATAGCGGGCATGAGTAGTAGTTATAGTGGGCTCATGACTATTTTAAATCGCATAGTTTTTTTCGATGTTGCCTTTATTCCTCTCTTTTTTCTTATTAATCTCTATAACAACCCTATTCACTCTACAAAATAACTACTACCTCCCATTCTTAACCAATAATTCAACCACTAAACTTCAACTAAATTCCACATAAATTATATACTTTCAATTTACAAAGTATCCCCTTTTATTCTAACTAGAAATTTTACAATACTGAATTTATTTTGGGACAACATTTTCTTGATTCTAAAAGATTTTTGGAGAAAACTTGGAGGGCAATTCAGCTACTTCTCAATGGGGTTACTTACTACACAATCAAGACTTTCTTTACATCCATTGAGGATTATATGAGGAGAAAACTTTAAAGGTTTCTTCTACAACTTCTCCTTTATAATTTAGAGAATTTTCTCAAACAAGGAAAGATATTTATACTCTATCCTCTCATGATGTAACTAATCAATTCTACCAATATATTTTTTACAAATTATAAAATTTGTGTAGACGTGATTATAGATGATTATGTATTTCCCCAGTTTAAAAATTATGATTTTGTAAAATTAATAAATGAATCCAAATTCATGAAATTATAAATTTTTTAAATATGGTTATTTAAAATACATAATTTAAAGGAGTTGACGCCGATAATGGTGGGGTATACCAATTAATATAATAATTATAGACGTTATCATTTGCACTCATTAGTGATAGTTTTACTACTTGATTTCGTAACTATTATCTTGCCCCAGTGGGCCTAACATGTCGCATTATTTTAGTGCTCACGTGTACCCGACTTGGTTCTTACTCGAGGACACTATCTTTTATTACAGTCACTATCGATCTTTGAAGATGTAGGGGTTGTACCTACTTTTAGAGTCATTTCATTTATGTTGAGAGATACGACGTTTACTTTATTCGTAGTAATTGTACTATGTTGTAAAGATAGTATGGATTTAAGAATGTAGGTATGTATCAGTTATTGTCAGTTTGTATATATTGTACTGAGTAATGTATTTAACTATTATTCATTATATATCACTATTCGAGAATTTCTCATAGTTTATATATATGATATGTTTTGTGTTTTTACTCTTTTTGTTTTCATTTATTCCATGTTTGCCTTATGCTTAATCTTTTATTTATATTGTCATGTATTATGATCATCTTAGTATCTTATACTTAAATTCTTCCATCATTGTTGATACCATTTTTTAGTATTTTGGATTATTTGTACTCGTGTTGCCAAACTATTTTCCATTGAATACTTGCTTCGCACCACTGCACGATATATTTATTTTTTCCTTTACGATTACCCATGCTTCACTTAAGGGGAGATTTGGTTTTATTTGGGAGAAATGTTTTATTATTGCGCACCTCATTGTTTTTCTATTCTTGAACAAAAAGGGGGAGAAATGGTAACTAACTCTTTGCATGCGGGGGAGATCTTCAACTTAAGGGGAGACGTCCTATCTTAGGTATAAATGATTAGAAAAAGAGGGAGGTTTTTTCATACGAAGTTTATATATTGTAATATTCTCTTTGAATTTGAAGGCGTGTTTTAAGTGTAGCAATTATGCAGTAAAGGTTTACATAAGAGAAAATCGATTCGAGTTTGTGTCGGTCAAGCGTCTATAACTTTTTTCCTTTGGGGGTTAAAAATTGAGTCTTAGTGAGCTTGACGACCCAATAAGTATTGTTTTTTTTAGTTTTGTCCTGGATTATCCAAAGGGGGAGATTCGTAAGGAAAATTTTTTGAATCGAGTAAATTTGTATATATTGGCTTTATCCCGTGTTTGAAAAAACATATTAGAGTCATAGGTTAGGACTTGAGTTGGTTGCCCTTCAAGCCAGTGATGTATTATTGAAGATTGTAGCTGCCAAAAATAAAGTATGCTTCATGCTTCGACTCGAGTTTCGTCTTCATCATCCGAGGGATCTTAATGAGGTATGTATACATGTTTATGTTTGATCCCTAGATTTTATTTTCGGTGTTAGTATTTTATAAAATTATTTTTTAAGTGTTTTAAAATGATTTTATTACTTTTAATATTTTTTTAGAAGAAAAATATTTTTTGCAAGGTAGTTAGAATGACATTGGTATGAGTGTGCACGGGAAAGGTCTACGAAAGGAGAAATCTCCTTTGTGTGAAAGTCCACTGTTGGCAAGAGTATAAAAAGATTAAGAGGTAATAAAAACATAAAAAAGTCAAGGCCAATATTTCTCATTGATGCTTCAAAAATTAGATATCTTCAAAAAGAAAATGAGAGAAAAAGTATAATATAAAATTTTGAGGGTGTTTAGTTAAAGAGCAATGAATTTGTACAGTGTGTCCTAGTTGAGCTTAGTTGTTTTGACGCTATTAATTCCAAAATCAACACAATTTCTAGGCCAGTGTGCATTGTGTCTGTTTCTCCTTTTGAGCTTTTTATTGACATGTGAGGCTAAATCAAATATTGTGATCAGATAGATCTACTTGGACATTTTTGAGTGATTGGGCCATTTTCTCTTATTACTAGTTCACACCCTTCACTCTATACCACTACGTTTAGAAACACTGATACTATGTGAGTGTGTAAACTAATGTATTTGTGTCTTTTGTTGTCATTTTTACCTATTTATAGTTGTGGTTCATTAGTATATGTGTGGCTGTATATATGGTATGTTTTATGTCTTGACTCTTTGCATTTTCATTTAACCCATGTTTGCCTTATGCTTAATATTTGATTTAGATTGGCCAATGTTATGATCATCTTACTATCTTATACATAAGTTCTTACATCACAGTTGGTATCATTTGTTTGTAGTTTGGATTATTCGTAATTGTGTTGCCGAACTATGTGTCGTTGAATACTTGCTTCACACCACTGCATGATATATTTATGTTTTCCTTTACTATTACCCATGCTTCACTTAGGGGATATTTAGTTTTATTGGGATACATATATGTTTTATTATTGTACACCTTATTCTTTGTCTATTCCTGAACAAAAAGAGGAGAAATTGTAATTAACTCTTTTCATGTGAGAGAGACTTTTAACTTGGGGGGAGATGTCCCTTATTAGGTAGAGATGGTTAGACAAAAGGGAAGGATTTTTCATATGCAATTTATATATTGTTATATTCTTTTTATATTCAAAGGCGTGTTTAAGTGTGCAGGTTAGAAACGATGTGTCAAAAGATTATATAAGAGCAAAGCTACTCAAATTTATGTCAGTCAAGAGTATGTAACTTTTTTCCTTACGATATTGGGAATTGAGTCTTAGTGAGATTGACGGCCTAGTAAGTTTTTTTATTTTGAGTTTTTTCCCGGAATAGCCAATTAGGAAGATTTGTCAGGAATGATTATCTAATCGAGTAAATTTGTATGTATTGTCTTATTCCATGTTTGGATAAAACTTGTTTAATTCACAGGTTAGGACTTGAAATGGTTGTCCTTCAATCCCATGATGTGCAATTACAGATTGTAGCGGCCAAATATCAAGTACACATCATGGTTAGAGCAAAGTTTCATCTGAGGGATCCCAATGGGGTATGAATACATATTTATGTTTGATCCCTGAATTTAGTTTTGGGTGTTAGGACTTTATAAATTTAATTTTAAGTGTTTTAAAATGATTTTATTCCTTTTAATATTTTTTGAAATAAAAATATTATTTTCAAGGTCGTTAGAACGACATTTGTATATCGTTTGAATGAGATATGGTATATCATTAGAACAGCTTCGAACAAACCATTTCCTCGTTGCTCTGGAATGTTATTGTATAGTTTGTTGGAAAATTGTTCGAACGAGATGCTATACTTCATTCTAACAAAATGTACCTCATTTGAACGAGTACACAAATATTTATTTTATTCGAGTTTTTCCTAATAGTTTTTCAGCCTTATCTCATTTTCAACAAATCAGCAGGTTTTTTCGATTGTGGGTTTTCCTCACACATCGTCGTGTTGTGGCTTGCTATTTATTTTATTCTTGCTTACTCACTTATATGCATTCTTAGGACAAGATTAAAATTGGAAAACTGTTTCACCCAACACTTACGATTTTTATTCAGGGTAAAATTTATTAAGATTGTAAAACTTAAAAATTGGTGGTGTTTCTGTACAAATCCTAGGGCGCAATGGCTTTCTCAAAATAGACTGGATCAACCTAATTATTAAAAATATAATAGTTTTGACTCACTTTATATGAGGATATAGTTGACTCAGTTTAGATGAGGTGGCAGTATTTTGATTGAGATACATAAGGTGCTACTAGTTTGACTCAAGTAAATGAGGGGTGATTATGAATTTTGAGGATGGAATTTTTTTATTAGGGGGAATATTATAATACTCCATAATTTTAAAAGAATTTATCTAATTAATTATGAATTTGAGAGAATTTTTAAGAACTTAGTCTGAATTTTTAAGAATTAAAATTTTGAATTTTAAGAATTAAATTCAAAGTGGGAAATTTAAAATGATTCTTTTATGTAGAAACTTAATTGTTCATTTTAGAAAAGAAATGGAATTATTTTAAATTTACGGTATTTATTTTAGTAAAAGCATAAATTATTGAGTTTAATTTATAAATAAATTAAATTATGGATTTTATTTGGTAAATAAGGAAATTAGCACATAAGGGAAATTAATGTGATGGCATAAGGGTACTAAAGTAATTATAAGGTTTCTTGCAAAGGAATTAAGGGTTAAGGGTAATAAGGGGAAAAGGTAATTAAAAGAAGGAACAAAAGCGATTAGGGCGTAGTTGGCAGTGGCTGGGCTCAAGGGGTGGCCTCTATAGTGGTCCAGAAGGTCGTTATAGCAGTCTCATGTCTGTTTTAAAATGCACAGATTTTTATTAATTAATTCTTTCATTCCTCTTCTTTTTTATAACTTTCTATAGTAGCCCTATTCACCCTACAAAGAACCTACAGCCTCCCACTCTTAACCCATAATTAAACCACTAAACTCCAACAAAATTCCACACAAATTATATACTTCCAATCTACAAATTATCCCCTTTTATGTTAACAAAAAATTTACATTTCTAAATTTATTTTAGGACAATAGTTACCTAATTCTAAAAGATTTTTGAAGAAGTTTTGCAGGGCTATTCAACTACTTCTCTAGTGGGTTCCTTCCTACATAATTGAGAATTTCTTTACATCCATTGAGGATTATTTTAAGAGCAAATTGGAGGGGTTTCTTCTATAATTTCTCTTTTATATTTGGGAACTTTCCTGAAACAAGGCAAGATGATTCTAATATCTCCTCTCATAATGTAAATAATCAATTCTACCTAAATATTGTCTTACAAATTATAAAATTTATGTAGACATGATTGTAGCATATTACGTATTGCCTCACTTAAAAATGTGATTTTGGCAAATGAATTCAAAATCAAAAAATTATAAATTTGTCTGATTTAGTCTAGTTTGAAATTTGATATGTTTGGTAAATTTAAACTATATTAGTGTAATTGAAATTGGTTGAAAAAAATTATAGACTTGGTATAATTGTAATGATAGATATAAATTCTCTTTTTTGTGGGATTTTCATGATAAATCACCATTTGATATGATAATTGAGGTTTCCTATTCAAATTAAAATATAGAAAATTGGGAATGGGGTGTATAATGAATTCTCACCAATTAAGTATGGAAAATTGGAAATTTAAATAAGTGTTGTAATTTGGAAAGTGTGGGATTATACTTTAATTATAAATTTGGAATTATACATTTCTTCGTCCTCCATAATATACCACAAATTAAAGAATAGGATACTCATATGTATAATTAGTAGTGATGATCCGTAAAAGTCATATAATGGATTAATGGTAAATGTTTGACTACGAATATACATATGAAAGTTGTTATTCACCTTATGCGTAAGGGAGTAGATTCCTAATGATTGAAAGTTTGAGTAAATCAATTGAATATTCGTAGTATAAACACTTGGGCCTAATATGAGTTAATCTGTTAAGTTACATGGCTCAGTACAGAGTCATGGTCTTACTATACTTTATATTTCTATGGAGGTGGGCAGAGAGGTTACCCCCTTACACATATACATGTATGTTTATATATCTATAGCATAGTTGTTGGGATACATCTCGGTTATGATATTATATACGTTTTATTTACCGTTTAACTCTTCTTATATGGGAAATGGTGGAGTTTTGAAGTATGCTTATTAAAAATACATAATTTAAAGGGTTTGTCATCGGTAAGGGTGGGGTATACCAGTTAATCTAATAATTGTAGAATTTATTATTTTCATTCATTTGTGATAGTTTTACTATATGAGTGTGTAGCTATTACGTTACTGTTGTGGGTCTTACTCGTCGCATTGTTTCAGGTGATCCAGTGTACTGGACTTTGTTTCGTACCCGAGGACACTGTCTTCTATCCCAATCACCATCGAGTTTTGAAGATGTAGAGATTGTACTTACTTTTAGAGTTACTTCATTTATGTTAAGAGATATGAGGTTTTCTTTGTTACTAGTAATTGTACTCTATTGTAAAGATAGTATGGATTTGAGAGAGTTGGTATGTATCAGTTATTGTCAGGAATTATATGTTGTACTTGGTGATGTACTTAACTCTTATTCATTATATATCAGCTTTTGAGGATATCGTATTGATATTTAATTTGGTTTATCATTGATCATTGATTCTTATTACATGCTAAGTATGATATATGATTGTTTTAACAACCTATGTAATTTTAATAAATAGACTTGATCAACTTAGTGTTTATAGACTTAGAAAAGGCTTATGATAGAGTACATAGGGATATAATTTGGTGGGATTTGAGGAGTAAAGAATACCTATGATCTATATTAAACTTATTGAAGATATGTATGACAACACAAAGACTAGAGTAAGAACTATATGTGGAGAAACTAATGACATTATGATTAAAATGGGTCTACATCAAGGATCGGCTTTAACTCTTTACTTATTTTTCGTAATTTCGGATGAGATTACTAAGGACATATGAGAAGATGTACCGTGGTGTATGTTGTTTGCGGATGATATAGTTTTAGTAGACACTTCAAATGAGGGCTTAGCGATGAGATTAGATACTTGGAGAAAAGCTTTAGAGTCTAAGGGACTAAAAATTAGTGGAAATAAAACGGAATTTATGGAATGTAAATTTAATAATGAGGCATCGGATAGCATAATGTTAAAGATTAAAGAAAATGCGACACACCAAATAAATAAATTTCGTTATTTGGGTTCAGTGTTATAAAGTAATGGGGATATTGATGATGATGTTACGAGTAGAATATCAACTGGTTGGATAAAATGGAGAGAAGAAAGTGGGGTGTTACGAAATAAGAGGATAACTAATAAATTAAAAGGAAAATTTTATAGAATAGTTCTTAGGCCAGCGACCATAGAGAGAGGAGTATTGGGATTTAAATAAAAAACATGATCAAAGTCTCCATATTAGTGAGATGAGGATGCTCCGATGGGGGATAGGAATTACTGAAAGGACAAAATAAAAACCAGTACGTGAGAGAAAAGTTAGGAGTTAATCCCATTAGTGATAAATTAAGAGAAAGTAGAGTTAGGTGGTATGGACATGTGTTGTGTAGACCACTAGATGCACCTACAATAAGAGGAAGATTATTGAAAATAGAGGATAAAAGAGAAATGGGTTGCCCTAAGCTATCGTGGGAGGAAATTATTAGGAGAGATCTTAAGGAATTAAACTTGAATGATAATAATGCATATAATAGATTAGCATGAAAAAGGAGAATCTATGTGACCGAACCATATGATGGGATTAAGGCAAGGATAATGATGATGAGACTTGATCAACTTAATTTTTAAAAATATACAGGGTGTCACAATTATGATAGAATAACAAACATGTAAATTAAAACTTATGATAACCCGTGCGATGCAGGGGAAAAGTGTGAATAATAACTATATTGTAGATTTAAGAACATTAATTTATTGCGGGATAAATTTTGTTAAGTAACTATTTCACAAAATCATAAACTAGGAACTCAAGAAAATGATTTTTTCCAATAAAACTTCAAATATAATGAATCGTCTTTGAACGAATTCATATAAAAATCACTTCAAGTCTACAACCAACCTCATAAATAAATTTTAATAACGTAGATTAATTATGAGTAGATAACTCTGTCATGATAGTTGGGATGTAGAGAATCATGTCATGAACATCAAAGAAGTTTATATTCTCTTACCTAGATCGTAAAGCACAACAATGTGAGAACAAAGAAAGAAAGCAAGTTTAAAGTGCATAACATAAAACAATATTCATAAATAATCAAAATGACATGTTTACACCATTTGACTTAATTTATGGCCTGTAAAGTAACATTACGAACAAAGTTATCGCTGTTCATTTCTTATTGTCAATATCGTTTTTCTCACAAAAGCCTTCGCAAATTTCATATCAGAAAATGATATCTATCAAACATCAGGTCTAACAAATTAACCCAATTAACATATGTGGGGGAGATACATACCATAGGACTTGAATACATAATCAAAGGGGTAGGTTTCAGAGAGAAGTATGGGTTATAAAATTAGAGGGTGTGTAAAAAAAGGTTGTACCCAATGCACAAGGCTCCTACTTAATTGCAGGCCTGGGAGAGGCAGATATCCCCCGTATATGGAGAGGTTACTCCCATGCCTCGAACTCAAGACCAACCATAGCTTGGGCAATGTCACTTGCCATCGCACTAACTTATGACCGATTAGAGGGTGTGTGATGGTCAAAAACTACCTTATGGGTTATTTATATGATTGTGTACGAAAATAGGGGGATTACAGTTACTAAAGGGTTGTTGTGTCCAACTATCGATAAAGAGTAGTTTATGAAATATTATTTACCATAGTATTTATTTTTGAAATTTTAAAAAAGCATAGGTAGGGGAAATGGAAGAAAAAAAGGAGAGGAAAACAAAGAAATGGAGATTAGGGGAGGTGGGAGGTAGAGAGGGAGAGAAAGAGAGAGAGTTTAATATATTAATTAAGCATGGTGTTAGCTCAGTGACGGGTAATGTTATTATGGTTAGTGGTTGCTTGGTGTAAGGGAGAAGTGTGGTAACCTTTGATACGCATGAATCTTAGTTGCAATTTAAGCGCACTGTTAGATGCAACTATGTATTATATAATAAATAAAACCATGAAATTGAGTCCACCATCCATTTGGATAAAATCAAATTCACATTTTTAAAACAAACTTCTTGTAACAATGAAATACGATAATTCAAATATAAATATTACAAATGTATGAAGGATTTGTATACTTGAAGTTGAAGTAAAAACTTTAGTTTAAAACACAAATAATAACTCTACTTTATCATGTTTTTATATATTTGCAAAAGTATAAAGAATAGATAACACAATTGTGTACAAATGTGATCATCCATGAATGCTTTAAGAATAAAAAAACCATTTGTAAAACAATACTCTTCCAAATATATGGTAATACACTATCCCCAGCTAATAAGCTCACCAAGATATCTCAATAAAAATAATAAATATCATAATCAAGTTGTTAAAAAATGAAGATAACACCAACCAATAAAATCAAAACTCTAATTTCGAGAATATAGTACACAAAATAAAGATTAGAGAGATGGATGTATTTAAAGTCTAATGTGTCTGATTCTGGGTATCCACTTAATCCATAATGCGACCTTGAAGAAATATATACATAGCATAAAAAAGGAAAAATAGAGAATCTTTACCAAAAGAGTAGAAGACCAATGTAACTATTTGTGAGGGAGGGGGACAATTTTAAGTATTGGCTAAAAGTTTTAGTCCCAAAAGTAATAAAATCGCTAATTTTGAAACCATAAAATTTTTAACCAAAATATATATATATATATATATATATATATATATAACGAGAGAGAGTGAATACCTTTCGATTTTAACCGAATGTGGTTATTGGCAAAATTAGAAGATAAATTATAATTTATGATGAAAATTATCAAATAAGAAGAGAAATGGTAAGATTGATAAATGAAGTCAGATCCAAAAGTTAGGGATTCAAAGTCATAGTTTAAGAAATCCTTGCAAAGAGAGTTAATAAGACATTTATTTTCAATTTTGGTGGAGGACCATGTAGGTGAAACTTGGTGAAGAGGGAATTAAAACAACAATAATATATCTACTACCTAAAAATAGGGTAATCTCTTTGTAATGGTCAAGTGATGAAATAACACTCCTACAATATATAATTTTGGCATTAACCTTCAACCTTTTCATCTTCTTGTACGAACAAATCTTAATCTCAAAATCTGAACCCCTTCATCTTTTCACCCTCTATCATCCCACATTGAAAAACAAAGAAGGAAGGCCAACTAATGGGAGATCAAACACCAACATCCAAAGATAGTTATTTAATCGACATAAATGGAGTCCTTCACATCCAACCATAAAGCCACTCCATCAACACATATTCACCTAAACCCCATAACCAACAGTCGTCTACAAGTACGATTTCTTTGTTTGGAATTTCATTTTTTTGTCCAGTTATTTTGTCTGAATAAATGGATTAGATGTGATGATTTAGGTTTCACATTGTTTGTTAAAAAAAATCCCTTTGATTCCAAAAAATGGTTCCCTATTTTTTTGTCTGGTGAATATTTGTTATATAATTCCTTTAATTTATTGTGCACTTTTATATTTTTCAAAACATGTAAGTTTTGAGTCTTTTCCATGTTTAACACTTGAATGTTGGTTTACAATTTCATATCATAGATTCATAATTGAGTTCATATCATAAATTAAAGATTAATATTTGTTCTTAACAATCTTGTATAAAAAAATTGTTCGCCTCAACACTATTTGGCATAATGCCACAATAACTATGGAGAAGAAGATTACATCTTACTTTTTAATTAGCTTATTCAATCTTTCCCAACACGCTACTAAAATTTCACATAAAAAATAGCATTAGAAATCACATATAGGTAAATTGGGAGAGATAATTAAATTAATTATTATATAATTAAAATAAAATTTTGGGCAGACTTGTTTGTATATGCTTGAAATATAACATGTTATAAAAATTTATAGTTGATTTGATTCCATATGATTTATGTTCTCATTCATGTGTGTATAATTATGGGCAGTGCCTATGAGTTTGTGCTATAAATCTCATCCTCCTCTAAACCAATTGTCTTCTCTTCAGGTATGTCCCCTTTATTTGTTAACCTGAGTTATGTTGGTTTGATTTTGATCGTGACTGAAATTCAATAATATTCCATATCCCAATAAATTAGAAGTATCATTCACCTATTGATTGGAATCCATTAATTTCCCATGACATGAATAGATAGTTTGATGTGAATATATATATATATATATATATGTGTGTGTGTGTGTGTGTGTGAAGTCATAGTAAAAGTCAACACAAATCACACATTCATCGCCTACAATACCTATTTAAACAACATAAGAAGTTGAGGTGAGTGTTTTATGAGGATTAAAAATAACATTTTCAAAAATAGATTACGGCCATAATGAGAAAGGAAGAAAATAAATTACTTAACAACATACAAAATTAGAAAATGAATATATGAGTACATCACAAAAATGAATAAATAAAATACAAAAACATAACTATCTAAATCTTTTATTTCGTGTCTAACTCGCCATTCTCTCCTGAATCTTCTCCAACTTGGTAGTCGAATTTTTCATCTCTTTTTTAGCTTAATTTTTACTGGAGTTATTTTTTTTTTTAAAAGGAAAACTATTATTTGATTCTGGAAATTTATGATCCTATAAGTCTTCTTTTCTGTCGAAATCTAGGAAGCAAAAGGATTTGTATATTGGACATTTGATTGAGAAATAGAGTTTTAAAGAGTAAATGGTCATGGAGAGTATATCCTCAAAAAAACTTCTTGAATCGTAACTACTCGGAGCAATGCATTCTATAGCTGGAGTTAGAATTAATTTCAGCTAATTCACACGCTAGGTTACCCCATTGAAGTCTTACCTCCACTAGTAGGCTTATGGATATTCCAAAATTTTCCCATCAAGTTAACTATGTATACAAACTATTGTTTGATTTTAGCAATTTGTGATCCTACAAGTCTGCTTTTCTATCAAAGTCTAGGAAGCAAGAAGATTTGTATATTGGACATTTGATTGAGAAATAGAGTTTTAATGAGTAAATGGTCATGAAGAGTATCTCCTCAACAAAACTTCTTGAATTATTACTACTAGGAGCAATGCATTTTGTAGCTGGGCTTAGAATGAATTTTCATCTAATTAACTATAAAGTACCCCCACTAAAGTCTTAGCTCCAATAGAAGGCTTATGGATATTTCAAAATTTCCCTCGTCAAGTTAAATATGAATAATTCAATTATTTAAGATTGTCATGTCAAACCATGCTGGATAATATGGTCGTCAATTATTTGGTGAGTTAATAAAAAAGTTGGAAATTCTTACTAGTAGTATGTCCACTCGCGTACATTGACAAAATGGATTGGATAGAAATATACATACCAGGGATCTTAAGTGTTTCAAACATGATTTGGATCGACTTTTCACGGTTAGCCTTAGGGTTAATATGTTTTTTCTTCCATGGCGAATGAAAAAGTAAAGGCTTATTAGGTTGACTTCCGTCTGATTAGAATTTAGTAGTTATATAGGTTGTTTTTGTTTAGGACATCATCTCCCAGCCGTATTCATGACAACAGTTGCACTTGAACGGTAGTTATTGGTGATGTTCCCTACAAAATCAAAGTCTTGCTAGGTGATCGAAATAGCTCAAGTGAGTGAGGACTCACTCACCTACTCCTTATTTATCTAATAGTTTCTTCAATCTATTGAATTCAAACGGTGACCCACTTCTCCGGGCTATAAGATAAGATACATTTGTTATTAGAATACTCAGATATCCTAATTTTCATTGTTGACAGCTAATTTGGTCAAGAGTGGTGAAACCACGTTTATTACGAATACTAATTCAATAATAATTCGTATTTTTGTATATTTTCTTTTTTAAAACATAAAATAGCTTTATTTTTACTGTTTCACTTATTACTTAACTCATTTTATCAGATGAAGGTCGGGTTTTCGATGATTCCACACAATTCCAATATACTGTTAGTATATTATTTTTCAACAATATATACTAATAAGTGATATAATTTTTATTGGAATTATCTCTTTTTGGTGGTTTTATAAAGTAATCTATAATTTTCTTTTGAAAATTTGGGTAGCTAAATTACTCGTTAAGATGAGTATAAAAAGTAAGCTCCGTATTGTTCACTATCTTCCACCGATGTGTATTTAGACATTAGTGAAGCGTGATTGTTCATTTGTATATAGGATTTACTAGTTATACAATTTATCAAATTGTCTTAATGTGGATATGAGATCAAATAAGTTTGAATGTTATATTGAGACTTTATAGATTGATGGGTTTATCCAACATACAAACGGATCCTATTTTCCAACATAGGACTTTGTTTACTAATTTGTTTCTCTAATATATGTATAAATATCTACAATGACTTAAAAGATATGGAATCTAAAAACAAATATTGTGTTTAAAATACACTACAGAAACATAATTCTATTAAGAAACTCATTTATGAAATCCCAATACATAAAAGGAACTGAATAATTTTGAAAGAAATAAGAAGGAATCTATCAAATTGTCTCCCCTAAATAGTATGTCACAAATGCCTACGAATAAGGAAACAAGTGACATTGTTTCTCCATTGTTTGGCTTCCCCTATTTATGGATGACTTACTTGAAATCGGTTACATTCCTTGATGATATATTAGGGTACTAGTTATAATTTTATCTTAAGACGGTATACGTATACATTTGAGACGCTAACTTTTTAGACTTATTATTATATATGATGTAAGATTAACAACATAATCAATGATTGTCTAACCATTAATTGAATATTGTGAAAGTTAATCCATCGATTTACAAATTATGAACTTCTAAATTTCAAAATATTGCAACTTTTTATTCTACAAGTTAACTTTAAATGAAAAAAATATCCTAAAAAATAATTAATAGAAATCCGTTAAATAAGAACTTGATTTAGCATAAAAAAATTTGGACGAATAATGAAACTTCATCAAAATCTATAAGGGATAAAAAATAATTCGTTGATAACTCTTAAACAATAACTAGATTGAGCATAAAAATTTCTTGAAGAATAATTAAACTTCATCAAATTGTATAGGGATACAATTGTTAAGACCTCCTTATTGATTACACCCTTAGTTATTCTTAACATAATTCTACACATATGATAGAATTGTATTTATAAAGAATACTTCTAGAGGTGGCATGATTGTAGTAACTGGTAGAAACTAAAAGATGAATGACAATGACACAATACCGGGAAATGTTCTCTTTGAATAAGGATATCATAAATTCAATGATAGGGTTGGACTCATAGCATGTCTTAATAAACGTAGCCCGAACCAAAGGTATCATTACTATTAATTTGATCAATTTTCCTTTTTACAGGTTTTTGGCTTTGTCAATTGTATCATGATACCTTAATGGACCAGTAACCAATCAATGTTAAAACCAGTAAGACCAATTTATTTAGTTATATTTGAAAGAAATTAAAGGCAATAATCAATAATATATTCCCATAACTTTGTATTCTTTTGATGTAGACTCTGTATCTACAAGAATACATCCTTGCAAATCGGCCTTACGGTTCAGGCGTATTCATCATTTTACTCCAAACCCTAATCCAGAGGCCATAGGGCTCCTGAACCCTGTTTGACTTTGGTTAACCCTCCAACCCGAGCGTAGATTATTGCACTCTTATAAGGCTATGAATCTCATTTCCAATGATCCAGACTGTACTCAAATTGGCCTTACAGTTCACGCATACTTGCCGTTTTACTTTGAGAACCCCCGTCTAGAGGCCACCAGACGCTTTCAAGCCCCATTTGAATTTGATCAACTTTCAAACCCGAGAGTGGCCCCATATATTTTCATAGGCCTCTGAATCCCCTTACAAACAATCCTATCCATTCGCAATTCAAACTTATGATTTGTATTTTATGCATGTTTTTTCGTTAAAAGTCTTTTTTGGACTGCCTGTAGGCACCCCATACCCTCTGCCTATAGGCAGAGGTGTACTTTACTTCGCTAGTAAGCCAGGGGTATGCCGATAGGCAGGCTAGGGCTTGTGTCGATCGACAGACCCTCCTAACCCTATTTTTTCCTATTTAAAGAGGTCATGACCTCATTACCAAGGACCCTTTTTCAACAATCATAACTTCCCTGCCTCAACATCAGTGTACCGCTACCCTAAAAATCCAAATTCCCAAAATTATCTCAAACTTTCTTATGTCATATTTCCCTTACCTTTTGCCACATATCTCCTCCTTACTCCTCCGTCATTTAACCACCATAAAAATCAACTTACACATCTTTAAAAATTAGTAGCAAAGTCCTTTAAGAGGTACACCTCTTCAAAAATCATCTTGCACTAACAACATGATGTAATATAAAGCATGTAGCGTAGGGATTAAGATCTCCATTGAGAAAAGAGTCAAGCAAATTAATGTCTATAGAGATTCAACTATCATCATGGGGTAAAACCTTAGAAAATGGAAAGTCAAATATGAAAAGCTTCTACCCTTCCATGTTCACCTCGAAGACCTTGCCTCCCAGTTTAAAAGTATCACCTTCCACTACCTTCCTCCCTCAAGAAACAGCTTAGACGATGCAGTGCCAACCTTGGACTCTATGGTCAACATGCCCAAGGGAATGACAATGGCCCCCTTTCTAGTCTAGAAATAAGCAACGCCCACTCAGTTTTACCACATTGAGCTCTTAATGGGAGAAGATCCAGTCATATCAAGATTATTGTATTATGACATTTAGCACCTCCTAAAGCATGGTAGATATCCTTAGGACACTGATAAGAAAGACTGTGTGACCCTTCGTAGGCTAGCTGCTCAGTACATCATCTGTTCCAAGGCATTCTTTAAAAGAAATTTTGATGGAACCCACTTGCATTGCATAGCAGTGGTTGGGGTCGAAGACGTGATGCAAAAAAATCCACAACGGGAAATATAGACCCCATGTGAATGGTCATATGCTTTCCAAGAAGATCATATGTCAAGGATATTATTAGACCGCCGTAATTTAATATTACGCTACTTATGTCAAAAGATTCCCCAAATGCCAACAGTTTTCCAAAGTTTAGCACTTGCCTCCTTGAGAGTTGGAAAACATGACTTTTCCTTGGCCATTCTCCGTTTAGGGCATAGACATCATGAGGAAAGTCACTCCCAAGGCATCAATTGGGCATGAATTCATCCTAGTATTACGTCACCAAATGGGTTGAGGTTGATTCATACGTAGTGTTAAATGCAAAGAAAGTAGTCAAGTTCATCAAGAAGAATAATTGGGCATGAATTCATCCTGATCCCCAGTGATTACTTCACCAAATGGGATGAGGTTGATTCATACGTTGTGTTAAATGCAAATAAAGTAGCCAAGTTCATCAGGAAGAACATTATTTGATGCTACAGAGTCCCTATGAGCCGGTATCAAATAATGGGCTCTATTTTAAAGATGAGGTGACGAGTATGGAATTCAAAGGCAAAAATCCTATCCTTACTGACCGCAAACCAATGGGGCCATCGAAGCCACCAACAAAAGACTCAAGACCATCCTCAGCAAAATAACCAAATGTTATAGAGATTGGGCAGATCGAACTCCATATGCCCTCTGGGGCTATCGTACTTCCATCAGAACACCCACTGGGGCTACCCCCTACTCTTTAGTATATGGGATGGAGGAAATCTTACCTGTCAAACCTAAAATACCTTCCCTGTGGGTTATGCTCGAAAGTTAGGTTAGCGAAGAAGATTTGCAGCAAAGCCGTTATGACGAGCTCATACTCTTGGATGAAAGAAGATTAAAAGCCCTATATCATATATAGGGGTACCATCACCATATAGCGCGATCATTCAATAAAAACATCAAGTATTGCGATGTTCTGAAGGGAGATTTCACCCTCAAAGAAATCAAGAAACCCATTTGGGATCCAAGATGGAAGTTCAAGCCCAATTGGAGTGGGCCCTACATCGTAAAGAAAATTATGTTAGGTGGCGATGCTATGCTCACAGACCATGATGGAGAAAAGATAGCGCATCCAGTCATTTGGACCATCTTAAGAAATATTGCCCCTAATATGAACTCTCGTCGCACTATGACTCTTCTCACCTCCCTTCTATTCTAAACAATTCTCTCTCCGCTTTACTCAGAACTATGTAGGACTTGATCCTCTCAAGAAATCACCTTTTTAAAGAAACACTTATAGTTTTCAAAATCCCCACAGAGGTACGTAGGCAACCCATAAAAACACTTTGGGCACGATCCTTTATCTTTCATAAAATTTTATTACTTTCTCCTGCTGAGAACATTAGTCTCTCTCATCATTTAAATAAAAAAATGGATTATATATTCCTTAGAGATCGCTATAGATAATTCGTATAAGGGGAATCTCTTCAAAGGCATAACAAAATATGTCAAAACCATCATCTTTTATTAAAAATGAAATATGGCGATTACATGACACATTATCGACAGGAACAAAAACAACACAGCACCTTGTAAATTCCCCAGACCTACACACATGCACATAGATTGCCAAACTTTTCCCTCATGTTCTCATAAGGCTCACTTCAACTGCCCGAAAGACTCCACTCAATATCATTTCCAGTCCCCAGAGGACCCTAAGAATCCTAATCCTGACTTCACTTCTGTATCCTCTCTATGTGACGGTATGCCTTTATCACTTTGGATGAAACCACAATTCCATGCTCTAGAGCATCAAACATCACAAGGCACCTTTTGTCCAGTATCCTCATCATAGACCTTAATAACTACCTTCTTTTATAACCATTTTAAATAATCCCTAAGTATAATACCACGCTTTCAGACAGCCTGAGATGGATATGTAGACGTTCGGCGGCACTGCCACAAATGTCCATAAATCATCCTCAAAGATTAAGTCAAATCCTCTACCCGAAAGAAGTTATTCACAAGAGGAGGAATAATTTTCTCCCAACCTACTTGATGTAGAAGTATATAAGAAAAATAGAATGAAGTATGGCGAAGGCTTACCAACCGAACATAACGGTAGTCACCCAGTTGCAAGACTGGCTGTAGATTGCCCCACCATGGCATGGATCAGCGGAGGTTCCTGGCCCCATGCTCCACTAAACAACTCACCCATCTTTCCACAGATGGACCAAAACCATAATTGGTCCTTGCAAAGAAGTTGGGGACACCCATTAAAGCGTAATTATGGGGAAATGCCAAGTGCAGTCTCTTCTACAGCCACATGAATAGCATCACGGGGATGCCCATAAAAAATTAGCACGACCTTTTTTCCAATCATCCAGGTCATTCACAATCTTTGACAATATGAGAGAAGAATGATTACAATGATAATACATCCACGGCACAATCATGGACACCTGAGGGGCCACCGTCATATCACCAGTTTCTAAGAGAAGTCTGGCAGTCAACCCCATGGCTACAGCACCAGCAAAATCCTTATCGGTATAGTCTGTCTAACACACCAAATTCATCACTGATAAAAGGATGGTACTCCCCCATGCACTAATAAGCCGAAAGGTTATCAAGGGATATGTCGGTCACACCCCACTTTGGGAAACAGCCATTTTCCTTTTCTGACCCTTATCATTTTGAAATAAGTCCCTTGTGAGGGAAGCGTTTTCAATCAAGACTCCAAGGCATTCCTCTATTCAAATATGCCAAAAACATATTCAAAAAATTCCAAAGATAATATTTTCCAAATTTTTCTCTCGAAAATAATATCCCCGGTGGAAAATTAAAGTGCATTTAGACTAGGTCATTTAACTCAACATAAATTAAAATAATGAAAATTGCATTTTGTATATATTCATCATTGTGATTACATTTTCACGTATAAAATAAAAAAGCAAAAAATATCAAAACATTTATCGGGCATAACCCGAACTTTCCAAAACTCTATCTCAAGCACCTCCGCGACCACGCTTCCTCTGATGGTGAGCGATAGATTCCCCACTCCCAGAACCAGAGCTCTCCTCAGAAGTGTCTAGTGGCACCATAAAAAACCTAACCTCTTTCCTCACATGATCAGTCACCGAAGCCATCTAGTCTTGAATG
Source organism: Sambucus nigra (assembly GCA_949130495.1). Taxonomy (NCBI): domain Eukaryota; kingdom Viridiplantae; phylum Streptophyta; class Magnoliopsida; order Dipsacales; family Adoxaceae; genus Sambucus; species Sambucus nigra. Next base: position 444,560,021 of record OX422211.1, read on the forward strand.
TTTTGCAGCCACGATGTCGATATATAAATAGCCTATGAAAGAATCAATTCGGAAAAAGTTTACAAGTCAGTAATAGAGGAAGAAAATCAGAAGTCAAATGCAAAGCAAAAAAGTAAAGTCATACCTCTCTCTGGAGAACGTCCTAGAGAAGAGGAGTGAACTCATCTATCGTCGCTTGAGGACGATGTGTCACAGAAACGACCATCCCACCTCCTAATTGAATGTGGTAAGAAGGGATGGAGAGATATAAATACCCTTTGCCGCCGTTGCTACTCCACCCCCGAGTAATGAGCCGAAAATACTGGGGCACTATTACCCCTCCCTGATGAGGCATTCCCTTCATGTCATAAATAGATGATGACATCAACCAACTGGTAGTGAAATCGAGATAATTATATCCCATCATCATGTCTATGTAGAGTATATAAGGTTTTCCCTCCACCGCCATCGTTTTTTCCTCATCCGGCATCTCCTTTGCTCACCTCGTGAACTCAGAAGGCACTGATGGTGGGACCTCCACCTCATCCTCCATCACTTACCTCGCCACCCTCTCCACTGGTAATACCCAAATTCATGCGCTAGTAACCTTCGTATCTCAACATGAAATCCCATAACCCCTGCAACCCTCGAGGATAAACACCAAGGGTAGAACATCACCTGTCCCAAAATAATAGCCAATCATTAAAAATCTAAAAAGTGAAAACCAAACATAAAATCTAAAAAAAAAAATAAGAGCCTAACTTGATCACTTGTCAAAGTGTTAAACACCGCCCTCATATCCTTCAGAGCAAAAACTAGTTCGACTTACTCCATCGGTACATCCTCGAGAAGTTTCTTGCCTCGCTTGCATTCAAGGACACCAATCCAACATTGTGCATAATCACCTCACAGAGCCACATCTCCAGAAAGCGATATACATGTCAAGAAAGAAAAACGAGAAAGACAACAAGATAATAAAGAAAGTTGTATTTAAAGATTACCTCCAGAAGGTACGTGGCCCCCGTTAAGTCTATCGGCGACACTGACTGAAGACATCCAGATAAGCATAAAGGGATGCCATAATGAATCTCCCCCAATCATATAAGTAAATCTCCAAGATGATTCTAGAAAAAGGGAAATAAACACAAATGAACAACATCGCCACTCATCGCCACCACAAATCCCCCCAACAAGAGAGAAATAAACAAACGGGTTGCCTGCCTCACCTGCCACCGTTGGTCCTATTGATTTGTCTAGCCAATAAGGTATCCTTCAACACCGATATCTTGATTGACTCTCTAGAAATGATCCACCTAATATCCGCCAGGGAAACCCGAATTGTAACCTTAGATAGGCGCAAGTCCGGTCCACCATAATTTGGCGACCCTTGCACTCCAAGCTAGTAAATTGATGAACATCCATGGGACTAACTTCATCTTCCCTGTGCCCAAGTAAAATGTATAGTTGGTATCCCACCACCCGTTGCCCAGAGCGCACAACACTTCCGAAGAATGTGGCATCTCGTCCAAAGTCCCAGTAAGAGGGCCAACTCTAGTAGCCTCCACCATCAACTACACCACCCGGAGGAGTTTCTCCCACACCTTGATTAGCCCTGTTGAACCACGAGAATGAATACTCGATAAAGCAATATCCACTTGCACATGAGATGAAAACCTTTCATCACCGCACTGATAAAAGAAAGCTAAAATAAAAAGAACAAAAAAAATAAAAGAACACTAAAAATAAAGTGCAAGCACTCATATAACCATTTGGGTTCTTCACCCTCGCAGAACGATGGTTCCTCAGCTCTCGTAGCAAAACTCTCCCATCAAAAATAGACTCGATACTATCATATGTATTATCACTCCTCAATACCAATGCCTTGTCCTTACTCCACTCTAGGCCCACCTAGTTGTCAATATCCATCCAAGAGTTGTTCATTGCACCTTCCATAATTTTTAACAAAGAAATATGCTCGAAACAGATTTTTAGAGAAAAGAAGTTCATTTGAGTGAAGATGTGAAAAATAAAGGAGATTGCGCCCCTTTTTATAAGGAGCCATGGGGTGTACCGATTGGCAGTCCCCTAGTTATGCCTATCGGTAGTGACCCTTCACCATCTATGAGTAGCCTAGGAGTATGTTCCCTATGGTGATAGGCACAGCTCTACTTATGCCTATTGGTAGTCCCCTCAATTTTGTCACAAAAATTCTAGAAAAAATCTAAAAATTGCCAAAACATTCTAAAAAATTCTCGAGAGGATTAACTACATAAGAGCTTCAAGAAATTCACTAAACAAAGTACGCCAACACTCACAAAACCCTCACTACTAGCATACTCCCCAGCGAAATCAGAACGGAAGAACGTCACCTGTTATAACCACTGGCCATCAAAACTCTTTAGGTCCATAGAATTGACCTAGGTTAGCCGAATTGACCTAGGCCCGAGAATCGTCCTCGACCTTCTGAATCTATCTCTTTCACTCTTTAGGTTCGTAGAATTGACGTAGGCCCGTAGAACCAGCCTCGACCCTCTGAATCTATCATCTCAACTCTTTAGATTCACCGAATTGACCTAGGTTCGCAGAATTGGCCTAGTCCCCCAGAATCATCCTCAGCCATCTGAATCAGTCACTTTCACTCTTTATGTTTGCAAAATTGACATAGGTCCACAGAATCGTCCTTGCCCTCCGAATCGGTCGCCTAAACTCTTTAGGTCCTCAAAATTTACCTAGGTTTGTAAAATTGATCTCGACCCTCTCAATCGGTCGCCTCAACTCTTTAGGTCCAAAGAATCAGTTTTGACCCTCTAACTTTGATTTCTACCTCTCATAATCCCCGGAGAAGAACCTGACCTTAAATAGTATGCGTCAAACCTCTGCCCTCAAAAATTTTCAACCATCCATGAGGTGTCTATCTTTAGACAACATCCACTTATTCCAAGCTCTCCTATTGAGGAACTCTGTATATACCCTATCCTTGTACCATCTATATGCCTATATAGGTCCCAAATAACTTGGGACCCTAGAACCTACTCTAAACCCTGATCCAGAGGCCACCGAGTGATCTCGAGCCCCATTTGACTTTGGTCAGCCCTCCACTCGAGCATAGCTTGCACACTCTTAGGGATATAAATCCCTTTTTAAATGGTCCATGCCGTGAGGAAATCATCCTTACAGTTCGTGCGTACTCACCTCTCACTCCAAACCCTAATCTAGAGGCAATCGGATGCTCCCAAGGCCTGTTTGATTTTGTTCAATCCTCCAACCCGAGCATATCTTGTTGTAATCTCCTAGGGCTCTGTATCCATTTTCTAACAACCCAGACCGTACACAAATTAGCCTTACGATTCGCCTGTACTTGACTTTTTACTTTAATAACCCCCGTTTAGAGGCCATTAGGAACTTTTAAGCCCTATTTCACTTTGGTCAACTATCAAATTTGAGAGTGCCAAATGGATTTTCATAGGGGTTTGAATCTCCTTTCCAACTTTTCCAGTCATGTAAGATTTCAACATACGATTTGTATTTTATCTCGATTTTTTCAAAAAAGTCCTTTTTGGACTGCCTATAGCCACCCTAAGCCCTCTGTCTATAAGCATAGGTGTCCTTTACTTTTCCAACAAGCTAGGGATATGCCTATAGGCAGGTTAGGGCCTAAGTCGATCGACAGACCCCTTAGCCTAAATTTTTCTATTTAAGGAGGTCATGACCTCATTCCCAATGACCCCTTTTTAGCAATCATAACATTTCATGCCTCAAAATCAGTGCGATGCCACCCTAAACATCCAAATTCCTAACATTATATCCAACTTTCTTACGTCATCTTTCTCCCACATTCTTCCACCTATCTCCTCCTTACTCCACGACCATTTAACCACCATAAAAATCAACCTACACCTTTTCAAAAATCAGTAGCAAAGTCCTCTAAGAGATCCACTTCTACTCTTTTCTATTTCATTTAATTGGTGTTGTTCATTTGCTTTTCTACCATCTTGGGTATATTTTAGTCTTACTTCACTTGCTCACTCCAACTAATATCCTTTTTATTACTAGTACTTATATAATATATTTTCGTAAAATAAAAAAATCTAAAAAAGATGGTTCACCTATAAACCCCAAAGTAGAATTTCTCCACTTTTTCGACACTCTTACAATTGTGAACTTTTTCTTCAAAACCAACTAAATGAGAAATGTATATGTGGGTTTATGATTTAAACCCCACCCTTGTGAATGTGTCAAAGTACGTGGACGTTGATGCCTATTTTGGCTATGCAATCATCATTATTGGGATTCGAGTCCTATTTTGTTCATTACACTACTTTGTATAAATCTCATATTTAGTAGTATTGTGCATATGAATATGCTTAGATGTTGGTATTCCTTCCCTACGTGAACATTCACTTCCTCACAGTGAATCGTGATTCAGTGGCCACCAACATCGTATTTTCATATTATTCTCTTTCTTTTGTATACTCCTTAGAATGACCCCTCTCCATTTTTCCCATGGCATGAGTAGGATGATTTATTTTTCTCACTTATTTTCACATCACATGTTATACACAAGAGTCATATCTTCGATAAAAAGGAGAATATCATCATATACCATGAGAGATCGAAAGGGCATAATGGGTTCCTAATGTCTTCCTATTCCATAACTTAGTTCTCGAACCCTCGATTCATTTGGTTTCATATGCATAAGTTTCTCTTTGATGTTTTTCTTTCAGGACAAACTATATTCTTTTGCTTGTTTTAAGAAAAATAGGTCGAAGACTCCATTTTCTATCTTTTTCTCCCCTTTTGACGACAAATGATTTATATCCGTGGTAGTCCGCAAAGATTACGCGAGTGGCGTAAAAATTCCCTCCATCCTCCAATCCCCACGTGCGTCGAGATATTTTTCTCTCCTTTCGGGGTGAGCCCATGTCGGAGGAATCATGGATGTCCAGAGTACTAACAAATTAATGTTCTTCTATCACTTGTTGAGATGTAGGGGTACGTCACCACAATCCGATACTCTTTGAGTGTCTCTAAGATGGTGAGAGTTTGACATGACTGCACCATTATTCACGCATTATGTATTCAAACCCTTTTTGAGCATTAATCTATGATATACTAGATTACTAGAACTAATCTTTAATGTGGACTTTCACTTGTCTTATACTGATCACCATAGAAGATCATGACCAACAAAGGAGAATCTTCGTTACAACGAGATTCTCAATGACTTTGATAAAACACTTTTATAAGTAGATTTTTATAAACATAGATACTAGGAAATTTTCGAGATGGCAAAAGAACAAAAGCATGCATCAAGGTTTTGAAAAAGATATGAAAATTTTGAATTTCAAAAACCATGATTACTAAGTCCGCTAGGTTATGCTTATCTTCATCCTAAAGTGATCAATATGATATTGGGATGACATAAGGAAGCTTCAATTTCAATATTATTAAAGCTTTCGGAGACCTCTTTGACAGAAAGTGTTTTGGAACCCGTAATAAGACAATCTTCTAAATTAGGGCATAATGAGTATACTATACTCTTACACCCTGAATCAAATATCCAGTAATTTTTCAATTACTTGTACAAATTAAATTATTTGGTCTTACTATTTTAATTTTCCAAAAATAAAACTAATGAAATTATACCTTAATTAACTACTTGATTAAATTCATAAAACAATAAATACAAATTGATTTTCTAAAAAGATTGTGGTCTAGGCCAGTCTCATAAATAAATATATGTCAACCAAAAAATGTTATTCTTTATTAAATTAATAACCATCTCATAAAATTATAAGGCAATTGAATCTGATATGATTAAGATTTAATCAATCACATGCAATTATAAATCATTAAGGAATCAAAAAAGGAACCTTCCCATTATAACCAAGAATTCTTCCTTGAGTAGAGTCCTTGTGGATCAATAATTCCTTAAAGAATAGGCCATCACGTTTCTATTAGGTTGAGATAAGAAGTGGAAATCCATCAAAATTCCTCATGCCTGTCTAACAAGTTTTTGGGGAACATGTTATTATCTTGCCCCTGTTCGAACGAGAAAGTCCCTCGTTCAAACGTTTCAACAGCATACTTGTCCTCCAATTGAGGGCATCCACCAAAACTAAAAAACAAATTTAAGGAATTAACTCTTACATCCCCTCACAAACTTCTCCAATTACATCGCTTAATGCAATAATTGAAATGAACTAATTATTAAAACCAAATCGAGTCTAGGAAAAATAACTACAGATAAACCGCTATAGGATCCATTCATATTAACATATATATTGTGCCCATGATGGAGGGAGTAATAATTCCTACCAAACCATGTTAATGCAAAAGACAAACATACACGCATATATTTTCTAACATGAGGTTTTCAATGGTTAAAAACATGGACCTTTATAAAACATGATCAATCTATAATCAGAAACTATATGACCAATTTTTTGGGATTGAATTTTTAAAAAACTTTTCTTTCCCAAAATCTTCGATTGATCATTCATTATAAAGAATAAGGAAATCTAAATCTAAAGATCAGATCTAGTTCTTAGATATCCATACCTTTGTAGATATTGTAAGTGAATCGATACGTAGGCTAATATTTGAAGAAGATGTAGAGATGACTCAAATCTTCCAGTATATGATCCTACGAAGAAAGAACGATGCGTGGTCACCATTCGAAACTAGGATCTTAAATCTCTTGAGAAGAGACTTACCTTTATTTTCTCATTTCCTTTAACTATTTAACTCTATGTTTCCTCACCTTGCCTTTAGTCTCTCTCTCTCTCTCTCTCTCAATATATATATATATATATGTGTGTGTGTGTGTGTGTGTGTGTGTGTGATTGGGAAAAGTTATCACAATTGTTGAGATACCTGGGAAAAACATCTTGGGAATTATTTATATTTCACATGATAAAACATTCCAATTACAACATAAATTCTCAAAAACACGCCATCATTCAAATGAGAGAGGCCCTCATTCGAATGAGAACTTCTCATGAGGGGACCTCTTGGGAAGCTTAAACGAGGTCATAATTCAAAAAAAACCTTAATCTAGTGTCAAACCGATACCAACTAAAATCATTTAGAGTAATGAGGGAATTAACACCTTATTTCTTTCATGAGGATTATACTAGGGACCAAGGCTAAATAATTAAATTGGTTTCGAAAAGACATGTAAATCCCAAATTACAACTACGTAATTTATTTCCTCTCTATTTAGTTGTAATAAATTCTACTGAATAATTATAACTTTGCTCTAACTTAATTATCTCATAATTACTCAAATACAGAGGCCTTGTTTACACAGTTAGGACATTCATAATCTGATTCCCCACGTGAAGTATACAATATCCGCTTGGTGAAATTCGGTTCACCGTTAATCGATTTTCATCAACATCTTATTAAATTCTTGATCTGAAACTCAACTTATATAACACTTTAACATATTATAAAATAATCCACTGATCAGGTTTACTGGTAGAATCGTAACATACAAGTTTATCAAGGGGTATCATAATCCAGGAAATCACCAAGACATGAATTCCTTCGGATCATGATCTCGTACCTGTCCACACAATAATTACCTAACTTCTAGATATTCAGACCTAATAAATTGGATCTCACCCGTAATACTCAAAGAATTAATTATGTTTAAATTCCAATCCCTATAATCCTCGGGATTGAGAATTTATGCAACTTTTTCCATCGTCGTGAGGTTGTGTAAATCTAATCTAATAACCACTTAAACTTAAATCTCAGTGTTGTTCATCTTCAACACATTCCTGATGTACTGGTATGTTCCTCAATAATCTATCACACAAGTTTTTAAACCATTTAACAGGTTACCATATTCAATATAAACTACTAATATCGTACTTGCAGCTTTATTAATGGGATGTCAATTCCACATCTAGGTTGTGAACTATTTAATTAAACTAGAACTGGGATTCTGATCTTCCATGATCAGGTCGAACCCAACTAAACATAATTCCTACTAATTTCAATTGACTGACATTAATACAATATATTTAAAGGATTAATTACTCATTTTACCCCTAAACTATTACGATTTTCAAAAATTCCCCCTCAACTAGAAAAAGTGTCAATTAATCCCTCAAATAATAAGAACGGGTTTTACAAGGCCCTTATGTTAGTTTACACAGTTATGTCTGGAAAAATACTCATATGCAATGCACATGACTGTTTTAAGAGTATAATTGTAATATGACTTTTTTAAATTCTAAAAACAAAAGAAAAAAACTATTTTCTCTCATAAACTCCCAACCCACTCCTCCTCCACAGTCAGTCCCACCACCCCCTATCGCTAGCACCCCCACCCCAAACCCCTCCTCTTGTTATCCCACCAACCCAACCCAACCCTCCTCCTCCCACAATCCAAATCAACCACCACCACACAACACCAACTAACCAAAATTAAAATCGTCACCAACATCCCACTACTAAACTAACCCTCAACAACCACCGCCATTAACCAAAACCAAATAACCACCCTCCACCACACTAACCCTAAGGCCCCCAACAACCACCTCAATCATCAAAAATAAAAATCATTACCAAAGAAAAACCCATTTTGTTCGTATAACGTACCCCAAATAAACCCATTCATCGGGATTGTTTGCAAAGGTAGGTCTGTTGCCCAAATTGTAAACCTATTTTTCCTGGACATCACTTATTGGAATCCACTATCATCAGAGGTAGAAAATTTATAGGATGATGGTTGTGTCAGGGCATTGACATCCACATTTTCATAATAAGAAGGTTTGTGTTATCTGGTGTCATTTATCTTTAGTGGAACAAAAGTTGGTTAATTTTATTTGGTTCAATCGACAACCAAACCCAAATGTGTATGTTAAATATTAATGGTGGATATAATTGGATAGGTCACCAAAGAGGACGTGTGGGGGCCCCGAACATGGAGGTGGGAGGGGAGGGGGTTTCCATCGGAGATGGAAAAGAAGACCTAGTTAGGGAAATGGGGGTTTTTTTCTTCATATTTTTCTATTTTTTTATTTAAATTGTAGTTCTCAAATATTATTAATAATTCTTTTTCTATTAAAAAAACTATTTTCCATCAAACTTAACTGTGTAAACTAATATAAGGGCCTTGTTAAATCCATTATCATTGTTTAAGTGATTAATTGATAGTTTTGATAGTTAAGGGGCCATTTTGGAACAATCGTGATATTTTATGGGCCAAATTAGTAATTTACTCTAATTAAAACATATATAAGGCTCTCTCACAAACAAGATTCTTGTTTTAAATGATCCTGGCACACCTTCATTAATAAATAAACATTATGTACGGTTTTATGGATAAAAACCCAACACTTTTCACATCTATGTTATATAGTTTAAATCATAAGTGACATGCCAAAGGAAAAAAGGGAGATGAATGGATTTTAACTAAGAAACGAGCGCATAAGTCTCATCAAATCCATACCTTCTACGTATGTGTAGACTTGAGGTACAAGCCTAGCCTTATTTCTAGTGATCATGCCATTTTCATCCATCTTATTTTTTATAAACCCAAATGGTGCCTATCACATTGGTGAAGTTAGGACAAAAGGCAAGTTCCCAAACACCTTGTTTATCAAATTGAAGCAACTCCTCCTCAATTAAAATAGTCTGATGTTCGTCTTCAAGTGCTTACATCAAATTCTCTGTATCTACTTAGGAGATATATCAAAAGTTGCTAATATAACTACTAACTCTTGCACATTTCATAACGCCCTTAGTAGGGTCTCCAATGATGTTAGACACATCATAATTTATCCTAACACAAGATGGTAGATCCTCATTTTCTAAGGATGGGTTCAAACCACTTTGTTCACTTCGAGGTGTGACGAGATAAATATACGAAGGTGCATTGAGGGTTTGGTGAAAGTGTGATAAATCAAATAAACCTAAAGGGCGTAAAAGGCATGAATATCTACAATTTGAGTCATTCAATTGTAAAATCTAATTTAATTGTGACAAAAATTAACTAGATGAAAGATGTGTGTGTGTGTGTGTGTGTTAGAGATTTAATAGTCAAAGTAAATAATATCTACAAAAATTATTTTTGTGTGTGTGTGTGTTGACAAAAATTAACTATCTAAATCTAATTGATCTGTGTGTTAGAGATGTAATAGTCAAAGTAAATAATACATAATCAAGCCACAAGATATGTTTATGAGGGAAAAACCCCACATGGGGGTAAAAAAACTTTATGCTCTCATTCAACTCGAAAATGTTTTATACAATGCAAGAAGATACCACTCTTTTGTTGCCAAATAAGAAATTATCTAATGAACACTGAAATATTCCCCATTGACAATGAAAGATCCATATAAAGCTCCATCAAAAGAATGAGGAATTTCATTCTTCTCATAATCACATCACGATTGAACTCCCTAATAACTCAAACACCTCTTTTAGATCTGAGTTTTGATCTTTAATTCTGATGTGGATTAATTATATTGAATCTGGGCTAAGTGGATCTAACCTAAAAACACTTTAAATTCCTCATAAAAAGAATATCATATATGGATCATGATTTTCTCTCAAATATGAAACAAATAAGTGATTTTGATTAAAGAAATTAAATCGATACGCTCGCAACCTAAAAAATAATCTCTAGATATAGGATAAGTAAAGAGGAATTTAGATTCTTTTAAATGATGAAATGGTTCTATTTATATAAATTTTTGAAAATCTGATAATGTTGTGCGCATGGCTAAAAATGCCTTCGTGCGCACAATTTTTGGTAGTGAACTTGTCAAATAAAAAATGTGTATTCGTTCACATGGATAAAAAACCCATCCGTGCGAACAGTTTTGGCAGTGAAATAAAACATGCAGAGCCGTACAAGTATGGCTAAAACATAAATTTGTTAACGATTTGGTGCAAAAACATTATTTCTTTGTAAACAACCTACTTCTTGAAAAACGGCGTTTCCCTTATGTTAAACGCAACATATCTCGATAAACAATCACTTACTCTGTTAAAAAACAACGTTTTATCAAAGTAAAAAGAAAATCATGTGTTTTTTCATAGCCTTAGATGTTCAATCATAATTAGATTGAAAAATATACATATTTAATGACTTCGGCAATGAAAGTCATTGATGCGGATAAATCGTATAAGATCTTCAGTGTTCAATGTTCACTTATAATTAATGAACAAGACCCTCTCTACCAAACCTCTATATGAAATTAAAGACTTTGGAATGATAATTCATGACTCAAATGCTTTGACACGAAATTAATCCAACTATACTATAATAATAAATGTTTACAATTTCATGCGTCACTCTCAATGACCGGGTGATTTTCATCAACAAATAAGGTAGAAGATTTATCCTTTACCACTACGTTGTATGATTCCATGACCTTAGAGCATTTAAGGTTATACAACCTATAAGACCTACTATTCGATGAAAACCCCAAAAAAATTCCTTCATCGCTTCTAGAAGCAAACTTTTCCAAATGCTCCTTATCTCACAAAATATAGCAAGGAATACGAAAAACTCGAAAATTCATTAGGTTAGGTTCACATCCATTCCATAGTTCATAACATGTCATGTTCGTACTGGGACAAAGATATACCCTACTCATCTTGTGGCATGTGGTGCTTATCTTTTTTGCCCAAAATCTTAATTGCATATTCCACCATTTGAGCATGAGATAGACCTTCTCTCTAATTATTCTATCCTTCTTCTCTGCTATTCTATTTTGTTAATGTGTGCTAACAAGAAAAGTCTCATGCTTGATTTAGTGCTCGTCACAATATTTGTCTGTTCCTTATTCAATGAACTTTGTTCCATTATCATTCCTCATTTTGACAATGGATCAATCATGACAATTTTCAAGCAATTAGGATTGATATTCCACAAATTTTTGAGTCTTAAACGCCTTACTAAAGAAACAAACAATGAAATACCTTGATAAGTCATCTACCATCACAATAATGAACTCTTACCATCTAAAATATTTGTATGCATAGGCCTAATTATATCCATGCAGATTAACTTGAGGACACGAGAGATAGTAATCGTACAAAGCTTTTTTTGTGGATTCCTTACTTGCTTGCCTTTCTGACAAGTTCCACACACATATGAGGAAGGCTTTACTAATGATGGTAAGTCATGAACTAAGTCCTTCTCCACAAGATGATTAACATTTGTATGATTTATGTTTCCAAGAGGTTAATGTCAAAGGTTAAGAGTCGTTTCCTTATCATTGGGACAAATAAATAAGGACTTAAGAGCAAGACCATAATAGTTATCGGGTGTCCTCATGCCATGCATCACCACCTTTCCTTTCCCATCAAACACTTCAATATACTTTTGAAATAAATTTACCACTAAGTTTTGTCACACAATTGTCTTATACTAATTAAATTATCCTTGAGACCCTCTATATACAAGGCTTTTTTAGTTTAAAAACTCAAAAATATCCATGGTTCCCTTACCTAATATTCTAGATTGATTTCCATCCTCAAATAGGGCCTTACCATCCTTGTGATTATCAATATGTCCAAAAAGAGACTTATCACTGGCCATGTGTCTCAAATAACCACTTTTCAAATACCATTGGGGGGTAGATTCTACTTTAAAGATAGTATGAGCAATTATGTTATTATCCTTCTTAATATCATCACCTAGGGGATACTCATGTTTCGACTCTATGATGTTATTGTAGAGGGGGCTTGAAAGAAATCTTGAGATTAGAGATAATCCCCCCATTAACAACAGTATTTGTGATTAAGACAACGAGGTAGCACAGTGTGGCAGCTCAAGCGAGGCAGCTCAGCGTTGCAGCTCAAGCGAGGTAGCTCAGCGTGGCAGCTCAAGCGAGGCAGCTTAGCGTGGCAGCTCATACTTTAGGTTGTTGTGTTACTTAGTCATATTGTATATTTTGTTTATATTGACTATGATCTATAATGATTGTAATGATGTAACGATTATAATGGCATTCAGCGTGAGGTCGAACGATACTCGCGAGAGACCAAGCTTGGAAGGGCCTGGGAAAGCTTTCATGCTCTATCGAATGACCTCGCCGTGGGAACTTCAGAGGGACCTGGTTTAGAGGATTGATAAGTGAGTCACCATTGGGGCTTATCCTGAACATCTTAGATACACCTGGTAAAACACCAAAGGACCTTGACTGTGGACCAAATAACCCCTACTTAATATCACATCTACTTTATATGATGCCACTAACCAGCTATGAAATTTCAAATCTGCACTTTATTAAACCACTATGGTATTTGGGGCTGTCAGATAATTGGTAAGCCACCTCTGTAACGACAGTCCCCTGACACACAGTGGTTAGGCAAAAGGCATGCCTTGGCATTTAATGTTTATGACGTGGAGATAAATAATACATCAGGCATTTAATGTTTGTGACATAAAGTGTGAGGGATGTCTTTCACAGTTATTAATGACTGAGTTACCTCGGGAGTGGTGTGGGGGATATTTGAGAGCCCCAACCACCTCTGAGGAAGGGATGATCTTTTTTGAGAGTTCAGAAGTTATTACTAGAGAGAATATACATCAGGAAAAGATATTTATTACAAACCAAAGAGTTTACTCACCCACCATTGTTATTTATTACGAAGCTTTAAACACTTGACAGAGATATTTGAGGGTGGTTGGGGTGGTTGGCTGCCTGCCAAGGTGTATCTAGGATGCTTACTTCTCTCTCCCTCTAAAAGAGTTACTTCTGACTTCGTAATTAGCTTCTGAGTTATACCCGAGATATTTGTGAGTTCAATCTGAGTTTATCTTCACTAAGTTGTGTTTGCATGTCTTATAGTTAATCGATAGCGTGGTTAGTTAACTTGTCATTACTGTACTCAAAAAAGGGGTTACGCCTCCATTTAATATAAACAACCCTCCTATATTTGGCGACTCTGCTGGGGAGGCATTCTTATAAGCAAGGAGTATAGCGCAGGATAACATTAATCGAAGGCTAAACTTTGATGACATTCAACAAAATGAAGAATATGGGGGAATAGATCTGGAAACAGCTAGAGAGGGGGTCCCTCGGGATGATCCCCCACGTTTGGAGATACCACCAGTCCAAACGTCAATGGGCATGCCAGGCGAAACGCAGGCCTCCACGAGTGCAGGATTGGGACAAGCACAAGTGGGACTTCTTATGAGCAAGTTCTACGAGTTCTTGCAGACTCCCGTTGCCTCAAAGGTATTGGCAGGGTTCGATGCCAGAACTTTCACAACACCAGAGGTAGTCCCAACGGTCCCACCAAGTGCAGTTCTAGCGGATACTTCTCTAGCCATCACTACACCCATTTTTATCCCAACGATGGGGACGTCAGTATCGGGGCCTATCTCTGTCCCAACGATGGTCACTCCAGTATCAATGATCGTTCCACTTGTGATTCCTCCCACCGTTACCTCAATGGTGTCCACTATGGAAGATATAAGGAAGGAGATGCAAAAAGAGATGTTGAAATTCATGCAAGCCTCCTCGCAATCTACCAGTGAGGTAGCTTCTCTTTATGATGAATTTCAGATTCCATACCCCCAGGAATATAATAATGAGCCTTACCCAAAGGACTATATTACTCCTATCTTTGAGAAGTATACGGGAAAAGGGAGAAATTCGAATGATCATATCACGCATTTCGTTGAACACTTGGGGGCCCATTGTAATAACAAGAAGCTTCGATTGAGGGAGTTTTCTAAATCCTTAACGGATAAAGCCTACACCTGGTATTCCCACTTGGCTCCTAAGAGTGTATCCACATGGGAGGAGATGCATGTGTTCTTCGTCCAGAATTTATTTCTGGCGAAAGGCGAGTTCACACTGACCCAACTAGGAAGAGAGAAGTAAAAACCAGGAGAAGACGTGGTAGTATACGTTCGAAGGTTCAGGGAAAGGTCCCTCGATGTGAGGGAAGAAGCCAAGGAATCCAAGATGTTGCAAATTTGTGCTAAAGGACTACTCCCGGAGTACATCTACCATCTTATCAATGAGACACACGAAGGGACTTTTATGGCATTCCTCAAAGAAGCAAGGAACATCTCGCTGGTGGTACGATCGAACCCTATGCTGGTGCCCATGATGTTCAGACAGCCGATACAACCTATAGGAGGAATATCCCAGCCCCCACGGGTGGGATATGCTAAAGGAGTAGGCGAGGGCAAACAAGCGAAGAAGGACAATAAGAGGAAGTTCAGACGAGACCGAGAAGACCCACCGCCACTGCCTTGCACGTTCGAAGAAGCTGTGAGATGCTATAACAAAATGTTGTTGAGGGGAAAGGTGTATGAACCTAAAGGCGTCCCCACCGAGGAACCAGATGCAACAACAAGGGCGGATCCCAAGTATTGCCAGATCCATCGGAAGATCCAACGTCCAACTGGAAGTTGCTTCATACTGAGAAAGATCATTGACAAACATGTGAAAGCTGGGACCTTATAAATCCCACCACAGAATGTCAACAAAAACCCAGTTCCAGTAAATGGGGCCAATATGGTGGTGGCTTATGATGAGGAATGATCAAGAAGACGCAAGAGGGAGCAGGAAGGGTTTGAGGAAACGTTGGAAGGTTGTACCAGAGGGATGGAAAACGTGATATTAGCCTACGATGAGGCAAGTGTTAAGGATGTCAAGGAGGCCTACAATGTTGAAGGTGAAGAGGTTAATCCAGCCTTGGAGTATTCTGCTGTTTTAAGATCCCCAAAGTTTACCTGGTTATTTGACTAGGTGAGGATGCCTAAAGAAATTAGATTGGAAATAACTCAGGTAAAGGAAGAATGGAGTCCCCTCGCTGATATGGAGGGGACCAATGGCAAGGATGGTGAGAAAGTTTTTATTCGAAATCACATTTAGTGATGTAGACAGGGCTGTGAGGTTTCCTCATAATAGGTCGTTATATGTAACAGCCAGCATTAACGGAGTCAGCTTTGCAAGGGCACTCGTGGATGGGGGTGCCTTAATAAACATCATGCCATTCAGCTCCTTCCACACAGCCAATATTCCCGAAGAGAGGTTGGTACCTGTTGATGTAAAAAATTAGATTATCTCTAATTTGTTTAATCACAGATAAAAAATAAATAAGATAAGAGATTTTAAAGTGGTTCAGCCTTGAACGAATGGCCTACGTCCACTGTTTGTATTATTATTGACTGTTTAGGAATTATCGAAGTAGGATTATTCTCAAGAAATTTCGGTCCCCCTACAATGAGGATGATACAGTGTATTTATAGCCATGAGGCTGTACATGTGAATGAGTAGTACATAGCTGTTCAATAAGCGTATACATCTGTATGATAATATTCAGCATTTAATGCGCATTTAACCCTTTTAATTGTCTGAAATAAATGCTCTGATCGAGGTGCAGCTCAGACCGCCTAAGCTGCTCGGACCGCCTAAGTATTTCGGTATCCATGAGTTGCTCGGTGCAGTAAAGTTCCTCGGTGAGCCCCTATTACTCGGTGAGTTGATCGGGGAAATTGAGTTCCTCGAAGTCAAGGTATTATTCAGAAATGTTTGTTAGTGCCATGTAGATTGACACGTGTCTCCACTTCATTGTGCCATGTCAGCAGACTAAAATTGGTATCAACAGAAGCCCCCAATGTTTCACAGTTCGATACTGAGGAGTGTGGAACATTCTTCTCGAAATATGGCGGGATTAAATGGTCATCCTGAATTTTAGGAGCGTGTTCTTTGCATTTATTTTTCCTTTTCGAATTCATAGAATCAGACTTTTCGAATTTTTCTAACTGCTTCGATCTCCGCGCCCTTTTTTTCCTTTTAGCCGCCGATAGCGTAAACGTCTCCCTTTGTAATCATTATTTTTACTTTTTCCCAATGTAAGGTATTTAAGCGTTGCAGAAAATCATATCGTCTTTTACTTTTTCAAATCTGTATCTTTGAGTTTTCCATTTTCTCTCTCTCTTGTGCGTTCATCCTTTTCATCGTTCGTTGTCAACAGATCCATCCTTTTTCTGTAAGATCTTCTTCCTTCTCTTTTATTTCCTTTATTCTCCATGGTTTACCTTGTTGAGTCGCTTGATAAGTTTCGTTCTGATTTCTCTATTCCTTCATGGGTTGTTTTGGAGGAACTTTATGAGCCTTCAGATTATTTTTGTTTGGCTGAGGGACATTGGTTCCCCAGTCTCTTTGTTGCTGAATGTGGCTTTTCTTTTCCCCCAAACCCTTTGTGTCTGGAATTCTGTCAATATTTTGACGTGGTTCCTGCAAAAATAGCCCCCAATACGTGGAGAATAGTTAACGGAGTTCATAGATTAAATCATATTCATAGAACTCGTATAGGAATTCCAGAAATCATGTTTTGCTATAGATGGGCTATCAGCGATAGTACTTTTAACTTAAAAACTAGGTTTTTAAATAGCGCTTTAGTGGTCAATCTCCCAGATGCCAATAGGGATTATTTTGAGCATGGTGTTGTTATAAAAAATTGGCAACATGCTCCACTAACTGGAAATGATGTGTATCAGGGTCCCAGATGCCCTCCCTATGGCAATGGGATAGGTTGTTTTTACTTTACTTTATTTTTGAATTTATGCTTTCTTTGTGTTTGATAAAATGTGTCACTGATAATTTAATTTTCATTTATTTGCAGTTGACAGCAAAAGAAGGTCTCCAAAAGAGACAGAAGTTAACTTAAAACATATAAAACTTATCTGGGGTTTGCATCAAACTGTTACCGACGATCATATCAGATCAGCTTCATATTTTCTACTGTATAAGAGTTACACCTCGTCGTTTACTGCTCGTCCGGTGATAAGTGACGTAGAATCAGTACCAAATTCTTTAAGTTCTTCACCTGAGTCACATATTCCTCTGAGTGAAAGAATAAAGAGAATAAGAGCTCCTGCCCTCTTCGAGAAATCTGCCTCTATTGCTGGAGAGGCAAAGAAAAGCAAACATGATGTCCCAGAAGAAGGGACAAGAAAAATTGATGCACCTCCTCCGGTTGCTCCTGTGAAGGTTGCCGAGAAGCCCCCAGTGGCACTACACCATATTGGCTATTTTACAACTAATATATTATTTAATTTATAAGTGTTTGTAACACTTACAAAATTTACAACGGTTTTCAACACTTACAAAGTTTGTAAGTGTTCAACACCGTAGCAAAATTTGTTATTTCATCACTATCCAAACTTAAAAAGTGTAACAATTTTTTTAAAGGGTAACAAAGTCCCAAATAAGTGTGAAACCATCTTCGCGCTCATCCAAATGTAAATTTCCATCCCTCGTCAATATTTCTCCCTCCCATCACAAAATCGCATATTCATAGACATTTGCAAACCTACTCAAAATTGCTGGCTCAAAATCGATCACAAACCTTTACCTATCACTATTCGTAGCTATCATACAAACCTCTACCTAGGGATCAAATCGCAAACCTATACATATCCCTATCGATAGATATCGTCCAAACCTCTACCTAGGGCTCAAATCACAAATCTCCACCTATCCCTATCCGTAGATATGTTTTTTAGGATTTCATTTTTTAATCGCAGCATCGAAACTCAACTGCTATTTTTTGAAGGTACAATGCTCAATTCTGACCTGATATGTTTTTTTTTCAATATACATGTATGGACAACTGATTGTTTGTATTGCATACCAATTAATTACTGTTTTTTTGTTTCAACTTTTTTTCTTATCATTGCCATTTCACTATGTAAACGTTGCCATAATCATTTCATTAAATGGGTATTGACTTCTAGTAAAATAAAATTTCATTGGGGGTACTATAATTGCATAGTCGGAAAATGATTGAAAATAGGTGAGATGTCTCTTATGAACTAGTACATGGAGTCACAAACTCACATTCTTGATTTTTTTATGTCTCTTGCTTTTCACCCAGATGAAAAATATTTTACCCCGAACCATATGAAGCCTTAGTTTAATGACGGTAATTCAAACTTCAAAGCGAGCTTAACTAAAAGTTAACTTTGCTTAGTGTGGGATGAATTAGGTGTTTTGCTATTATTTTTGTTTTTGGTGTTTATATTTTCATCTTTTACCATTTTCTCTGTAGTTTTACTGACGAGTGATAATAGATTTCGTTATTGCTTTAACTTTCTTGTATCATGTTTTCTTTTCCCCAAGTTTTGGTATCGACGAAATTTGATTCTTCACGCTATACCTCATAATCTATCTAAAAGCCTAATCTACAAACCCCTACGGTGATTGTTAAGAAAGAGGGTTCGACTGTGTTGCAACACATATCATCATCATTCAATCAATCTACTATTAATTATCACGGGGATCAGGTAGAGTAATTGGTCGCTATTTTTTATATCTACTACTATGGTGTTGAAAGTTTTGATGTAATTGCTATTGATTATTTATTCAATTATGCGAGTCTTATATCGTGGAAGCTTAATAGAGTTGTCTCTTATATTTTAGGCTCGTGGACTCTTTGAAGCACTTGAAATTGAGTACATAATCCGTACAGAGCACCCAGTGATTCAGATATATTGTACTTGCTAGAAGATTTGCAATTAGGAGCCTAGGGGTATCTAACAGAGCTTAGACCTGGTCGTTGACTCCAACTTACTTTGGGTGAACCAAGGACATCGCGTTTTTTCTATAGAGCCGTGCATCTTGATGCTTGGCAGAAGTCTGATCCTTTCTTATATTCTTGTGATGTTTTTCTTTTTCCTAAGGTTAGTTTCTATTTCAGCATACCTAGTTTTTTTATTGAAGATTTGTTTTAATTATTGTATGCCTATCGTAAGGTGTCAATTTATTTATTTTTATCGTGCGTGTAATACGTGTTCTAAAAAGTGATTTGAACACTTGACAACTTAAACAAAGTGGAAAAAAATTTATGTTACTCTGCTAAGATTAATGATAGAGAAAAGATAATTTTAAGGAGAAACACGTACCAAAAAATTCTAATTAATATTTAGAAGTTCAAATATCTATCTATTTAAATTATTCATATATTTTTTGGTGTTCACGGAAAGAAAAGATACAATCTGCATTGCCCTTACTGATGATACTTGTGATGAACCAAAGATTAGAATGAACAAGCTTATCGTATCAAACTTGAGAGTTAGGCTTGTTGATGCCAGAGTCGGTGCTTTCTTCTTCTGTATCAACGGACCAGAGATCATGTCAAAGTTGGCTAGAGAGAGTGAAAGCAATCTCAAGAATGCATTTATGGAAGCAGAGAAGAATGCTCCATCCATTATCATTATCGATGAGATTGATTCAATCGCTCCAAAGCGCGGACATGGTTTGGATGAGTGATCCGCCGGTTCCTCCTAGCCTTATCCATGGTTCCTACAACAACATTGGTGTTAACCTTAAGAGTGAATGCGAAAATATTAGATGCGAATGCGGTTCTGATACCAAAATGATATAAACACAATGAAAATTAATCACCATAATAACAACAATTTAGAAATTAGGTTCTCTCGTTCATTCATCTTCATTAGATACCTTCGAGTGTTTGAAGATGGAAACCAGAGCGCACACAAACAGAGTCAAGATGAATGATTAGGGTTTAAAGAGGTGATGGAGGATATGGCCTCGTTTGATACGCCATGTAAGAGGATTGTATTGGATTAAATTAGATGTTTCACTATGAATTACAATACAAAAGGGGCAGCGAAAACAGAGTAGCTGTCCCCTTTCCCAGGTGGTCATTGGTCCAAAACAGTGATAACATCCGCTTGGATTGAAAAGGTGGTTGTCAGTTATAAGGATGACCCTACTACTATGAAATCATTCTCAAACTCACAGTAAACACCTCTAATCTCCCTAATTACCATCTCCTCAAAGGTTTACTGAGATTTAAGGGTAGAATCTATGTTAGGAACAGTAGGAGTTTAAGACAAAATATTATGGCAGCATTATATGCCTAGGTGTTTATTGCTATTGTATATAAAACCATCAAGTTGTTCGGGGTTGCGAAGTTCCTGAAATTACTTTATGCAATGAAGTTTGAATCAATATTTTTATTCAGTGCTTTTTAAGGTGTTTATTGTTATTGTTAAGTTCTGTGAACATGTCCTAATGAATGAATCTGTCAAGTCACATCAACAGCTAGTTTTAAGCTAACGAAGCCAGGTCTAATGCATCAACTTTGATTTTTTGGTGCTATTTTTTCCTTTTTTTCTCCCCAGGTGTTGGTTTTATCAACATTCCAGACCACAACATTGGATACAAATACAATCAATATGTATATGTCGAGCAACTCATTCATCATTTAATGATGGCATCACGAGTGAGCACTCAGGCATTAAGCTAAAGGAACTCCATTTCATTGACTATATTCCATTTACCTATAGTTCGGTTCACACGTTGGACAAAGAGGAAAACTTGAGATATTCTCACTCTCGTATATGGGATACATACATGACCTGTCACGGTGAAAAAGAACTATCACTTTCCCGATATAAAAACTCCTTTTCCTTCCTTCTCCCTCTCTTATATGAAATACTTGGATGGTTGAGTGAGTTTCATTGTAATAAGAACAACAAAGATGGGGTGTGGTAAGATAGAAATAAAGAAGATAGATAACAGGACCAACAGGCAGGTAACTTACTCCAAGCGAAGAAATGGTATCTTCAAAAAACCTCAAGAGCTCACTATTCTATGTGATGCTAAAGTATCTCTTATCATGTTGTCCAATACTGGGAAAGTACTTGAGTACACCAATCCCTCCACAATGTATGTTTCTGTACAAAACTATAGTTAAATAGACTTGGAATTTCAACATTTTTATATGATTTATCTTTCTTCCCCACTCCAGAACGAAAAAGATCTACGTTCAGTATCAAAAGACTCTAGGTTGTGATCTATGGAGCTTACACTACCAGGTCTCTATGTATTTATCTATCTATCTATGTCTTTCACTTTCCCATACAATCTAAGAAAGTGTTCATCAAAGTGACTAAGGATCATCAATCAGGTAGTGATCAGTTTGTTGACATAACTGATACAGTTGATGAAGATAAAGTTGATGTAGTAGAAGAGGAGGAAGCTAGAGTAGAATAAAATGTAGATGAAGTAGATGAAGTAGATGTATTAGAAGATGCAGTAGATGCAATTGAAAGAATTGTAAGTAATCAAATAGCTATGGCAGAGGCAAATTCAACTGAAGAGGTAGAGGGTGTCAGTCATTTAGACTTAGGGAGAACCATAACTCAGATAATGGGGAATCATTGGAGGGTGAAAAAGAAAAAAGAAAAGAAGATTCAAGCATTCTTAGACAACATCCAGAGCCAAGAGAATAAGAGTGATGCATCATTAATTATTGACAAATGCTCTTTGTCTCCAAGGGGTCCAGAGCTTCCAGATTTTTAGAAAATTCAAGCCTTGCAAAAGATTAATATGTCTGATGGGGAGGAAGAATATGAATACCACATGCCTCTGATTGAGGAACTTTTAATTTTTTCAAAAAATTTGGATTAAAAGACTAGTAAATACAAGGACAAAAAGGGAGAGGTGTCTAATAATTTGAAGACTCCAAGCACCAGTGTAACAGAAGCTCAGCTAGGAAAGAAAAAATACCCCATTTATTCAAGACTTACTAGATATAAATCTAGAGGATTCAAACAATCTCAAATCCACAACTCTCAATGTTAAATTTGATAGTATGGAACATTAGGGGTAAGGCAAGAAATCAACTAATAGAAGACTTAAAAAGCTGTGTAGAATTCATAAAATTCATTTTATTGCATTACTGGAACCAAAGGTTAATAAGAAAAAGTTGGAAAAGTTTAAAATGAGGTGGGTATTTGAAGGAGGTATAAGTAACAACAATGGTAAAACATGGATATTGTGGAGATTCAATGTAAATGTAGAAGTCATAAAGGAACATGATCAGATGTTGACAGTTAAAATTAGCCATTCTTCTCTGAAATCCTAGATATATGTGTCAGTTATGTATGTAAAGTGTACCAAAGAAAAATAAGGGAGTTGTGGATCCAAATGAGTGAAGTTTCAAATGATGTGGCTTCAATCCCTCATATTGTGATGGGGGAGTTTAATGTTGTGTCTTCTAGGAGGAAAACGTTATAGGTAATAAGGTTTACCATATTGCTATGGGGGACTTTAATCAGGATATAGATGACAGTGGTCTCAAGGAATTAGGGTATCAAGGCACCAGGTATACTTGGTGTAATGATATAGTTGTTGATGATCTCATCACGGCTAGGCTTGATAGGTGTCTTTTTAATCAACAATGGGAGGTTGCCTACCCTCAATCTACTCTCAAACACCTTAATAAAACTTCTTCTAGACACTCTCCTCTGCTTCTCACTGTCAAAAATGAATTGGATGAAGCTCATAAAGTATTCAAGTTCCTAAACTTCTGGAGTTCTCATCATGATTTTCTTCAAACTGTAGCTGACTCTTGGGGGGAAGCAACAAATTCGTTAGGTATGAGGAACTTTTCTATAAAGCTTAAAAGGCTTAAAGCAGCCTTAAAAACTTAGAGTAAGGAGAAATTCAAGAATGTTAAACAAGCAGTGATTGATATGGAGGATGAGAATGTGCAATTAGAGATTAATTATGAATTAGTGAAATCTAAATCTAACGGAATTGCTTTAAATAATGGAAGGGAAAAACTGTATCTTTCTTCTCTTGCTGCTCTCATATTTCTATCAAGTCTTCATGTTCTCTTTTTTTTGTGAAAGGCAGATTTCATGTTCTCTCACTGTTCCAAACTTTGTTGTTTCTAAAAATTTTAGATCAAATAAAAAGGGCAACTACTTAAGAGGCCTAGTTTATAACTAAGCCCACAGTTCAGTGGTTGGTGTTATCATCTCAAATTTGAGTTGTTGCGGTGCTGAAGCTCTATGTAAGTAGTTTCTTTGCAAATTTGGTATATCTCAGTATTGTGTTTAATTAATGTTTTTTCTTTGCAAAGAAGGACTTTCCATGATTGTTTGCTAATTACCCTTTCTTTCTCCATCTGTTGTTTAATATATTATAGAAAGAATCGAGCTCGTCAAGTCAAAACCCAAGACAGAGATATGTCCTTGAGAGAATCCCCCGACGAGAATGGGTCAGTAGGAACATGGTAAGTCTCTCTATAATTTTTTTGTTTTTTCGGTCTCTCAATCTTGATAATAAAGACCTATAGGAAAATATAGGATCGAACTTCGATCGCTGATGAGTTCTTACACCATGTATTTTTCGATTTTAATTTCCCAAATTATTGGTGTAAAAATGAGATGACTTTCAAAATTCTATCTCCCCAAAAAGCAACTCAACCTTGTGTGTTGCATCCACGCCTCAAGCTACTCAACACAACATTGGCTTTGAAATACAAGGACCAACTAAAAAACACAAAATTGACAGCTTTAGTCAATATTCTTCTACTCCCATTATTCTGGATTTTCTATATGATTAGGCATATTGCAAAGGCCACATTGAATCCCAAGACAATTTCAATGCCATATTCTTAATATATCATGACTGGGCATAGAAATGCATACATGAGTTTTAACTTCCTCTTATTTGCTGATCCGTGAACGTGTATACACTCTTTAATTTAGCTTGTGTTTCATAAGCATTGGATTCAAATAGCCAAAAACCTCCCCTGAGCAATTAATATAACTATTGCCAAGTTATTGACCTTCCTTAAACCTATGGTATGGCTTAACATCACTATACGTTATTTAGTTTTTTTTATGTAAACCAAAGTCATATATTCACTGTGAATGCATCTTATTGGGCCTTGCCACTGTGTTATACTAACTACATAACAACTAATATATAACTGTGTTGGCCATACTTGGTTTTGCATTTATTTATGTCCCGTGTACTTGCCTTTTTAAGAGTCACTTATTTTTTTATGTCCACAATTGCGTAAAATTGTTGCTAAATTTGACTTTCATGATGTTGTTCAGGTTTTTAACAGACTCTCATTGGTAGTGTCGTTTCATCTTCTGCCGATAGGAATGCTGAAGTGGTAGATGCTCCGATTTCGTTTTTTATGCACTTAGAGGGTCATTTAGCGACGAGGCGGTGAGTACTGGCAGTGGTTATCTTTAGGGAACTAGTGACAATGCTCTTATCGACACGATTTCCTTGCCATACTAATAGGGTTGTGGAACATGTGTATTTGGATACAATAACTAGATGTATGAAGTTTGTTAAGGAGAATACTCACTATATACCTTTAGTTATTGCTTTCTTTCTTGATGAGAGTGCTTGTTTATGCTGAACATATCATGAAGTATTGTACGAAAGTGTTTGGATATAATTGTTATGCTTTTAGCTATTTTATTGTTTATTATATGTGAGGTTGGTGGTACGTGGTGGCTAATTTTTTTTTTTTTTTAATATTTTAATTTATGTAAGGGTTCATAACACTTACAAAATGAACATGGTTTTCCTTCCTATTTGTAAGAGGGTAGTGAGACTGGGGTCTATGAATAACTGGAAAGGGTGAGGCGTGACCCACTCCAATGGACACTGTCTGCAAGTCTTCAAGGTCTCCTGGTGCAACTTCTGAAGAAAACTTCTCCTTCTGGTAACAATGGAACTCAAGCTTCAACTCACTCCCTGCAAGAAGATGAACTTTCACAGCAAAAATAGTAATTTTCTCAAGGGAAACACCTGAGAGTGATGGCTGTCAGTGGGGAGTGAAGGAACAAGGCACTCAACACTAAGAGAATGAGCAGGGAGAGAATACTAGGTAGGTCTGGTGATATTTTAGCAGAGTAACAGTGCAATTTTTCTTGTCTATCTTTTGACCTTGCCCAGGGGTCTATTTATACATGGGCGTAAGGGGTGAGCTGGCGATTTTGGGCGCCAAAATTGAGAGAGTTGGTGGGGAACAATGTCTGAAGTGTACCATTTGTCCCTACCTGCAGGCAGCTGCCTGTCCCCTCTGCAGGCGCCACCTGGCACCGACCAAAACTCAAAAAGCACATATGTCCCCTAATGGAGACAAAATAGCAGATTTGGTAGTTATCTTTTAAAACGGTAACTTGTGGTGCAATTTTGCAAATCTTTGAGAGAGAGGACCTTAAGGCCTCACTCCCTCTAAAAAGTGTTATTTTTCTTGAGAGAGACCTCGAGGACCCCCTCTTCTGGAAAAGTCATTTTTCTTGTAAAGAGTTTATTTCTTGTGCGTAGCCTCAAGTGGCTTCTGGGTCTTCCTACTAGTATTCTCTCAATCCTATAGTGCTAAGTGGTTGAGCTTGCTCAACATACCTTGTCCCTCAGCCTCCAAGCCAAAACTCCCAGGAGGTCCCGACGCGCCTGTTCGAGCCCTGCTTGCTCGACTAGGCAACCTGTGCAAGAAAGTAAAGTGTTAGTGCTGTTGTCCATTTAGAGCCTGCTGTTTCATGATGGAAACTCCTGTAGCAGCACTTCTCGAATAATGTTTCTGTAGTACGATTGCAGTGGCGCTGACGCTTGAAGTGGCGTTGACGCGTGAGGCGGCGCCGACCCTTGTCCCGGCGCCGATGCTCGAAACGGCGCCGACCCTTGTTGCGGCGCCGACGCTCGAAGTGGCGCTGACGCCTGAGGTAGCGCTGAGCCTTGAATCAGCGCTGACATGTGAGGCGGCGCCGACCCTTGTCCCGGCGCCGATGCTCGAAATGGCGCCGGTGCTCGAAGTGGCGCTGACGCTTGAGGTAGCGCTGATGCTTGAACCGGCGCTGACAGGTGAGGCTGCGCCGACCCTTGTTGCGGTGCCGACGCTCGAAATGGCACCGACGCTCGAAGTGGCGCCGACGCTTGAAGTGGCGCTGACGCGTGAGGCTGCGCCGACCCTTGTCCCGGCGCCGAAGCTCGAAATGGCGCCGACCCTCGTTGCGGCGCCGACGCTCGAAGTGGCGCCGACGCTTGAAGTGGCGCTGACGCGTGAGGCTGCGCCGACCCTTGTCCCGGCGCCGATGCTCGAAACGGCGCCGACCCTTGTTGCGGCGCCGACGCTCGAAGTGGCGCTGACGCCTGAGGTAGCGCTGAGCCTTGAATCATCGCTGACATGTGAGGCGGCGCCGACCCTTGTCCCGGCGCCGATGCTCGAAATGGCGCCGATGCTCGAAGTGGCGCTGACGCTTGAGGTAGCGCTGATGCTTGAACCGGCGCTGACAGGTGAGGCTGCGCCGACCCTTGTTGCGGTGCCGACGCTCGAAATGGCGCCGACGCTCGAAGTGGCACCGACGCTTGAAGTGGCGCTGACGCGTGAGGCTGCGCCGACCCTTGTCCCGGCGCCGAAGCTCGAAATGGCGCCGACCCTCGTTGCGGCACTGTTACTCGAAATGGCTCCGACGCTCGAAGTGGCGCCGACGCTTGAAGTGGCGCTGACGCATGAGGCTGTGCCGACCCTTGTCCCGGCGCCGATGCTCGAAATGGCGCCGACCCTTGTTGCGGTGCCGACGCTCGGAGTGGCGCCGACGCGGGAAGTGGCGCCGACGCTCGAGGTAGCGCTGAGGCTTGAATTGGCGCTGACATGTGAGGCTGCGCCGACCCTTGTCCCGGCGCCGATGCTCGAAACGGCACCGATGCTCAAAGTGGCGCTGACGCCTGAGGTAGCGCTGACGCTTGAACCGGCGCTGACAGGTAAGGCGTCGCCGACCCTTGTTGCGGCGCCGACGCTCGAAGTGGCGCCGACGCTCGAAGTGGCTCAGGTAGCGCTGATGCTTGAACCGGCGCTGACATGTGAGGCGGCGCCAACCCTTGTCGGGGCGCCGACGCTTGAAGTGGCGCTGAGGCCCGAAGTGGCGCGGACGCCTGAGGTAGCGCTGACCCTTGCGGTGGCGTAGGGACTCGCCGCGGCGCTGACACTTGCGGTGGCTTTTGGACTTCTGGGTGGCCTCGCGGGTACCTCTCGGATGTTATTTAATAAAAAAAAGCATATTTATTTTATTTTGCTTTTTTTGTTTATAACACCCTTCTACATTAGCCCCTCGTGCAAAGATTTTTTGGTTGGGTAGACTAAAAAAACTTTGTACGCTATAAATCTGGTTTCAACAATTATATATATATTTATATATATATATTTTTTCTGAGGGATCCTAGGATCATTAAATTCTGTGGCCCTTTATCCGAGGTATTTAATTTTTTGAGAACCCACGCGTCAGTGTGGGAACTGTCATCTCATCATTTGGAAAAAAAAATCATCAACTTTTTGCCTTCCTGCACGTTTTTCCATTTTTATGAAAAAAACATAAGCCCCTTATCTTGGGGTCTTTCATCTTCTTCAACCAAAACATAGGCATCTTTGGGTTTGTAGTGAGAGAAAGTGAGAGAGGGATTCTTTTAAAACCCCATTGCCACCCATCTCCTTTTTTCTCTAACCTTCCCAAATATCATACCCTCTCATCCATGGATTCCCAACCAAAGAATGTATCTCCCAATGTGAGCAGCTCCAAAACCCCCATGGTTCTAAGTTCTATACCTTCTTCCTTGCCCATTTCAGCGTTTCCGGCCGTCTCTGTTACAACCGCGGGCGCCTCCGTGCTACCCGCCCTCTTTCCGGCGGACGGAGGTTCGAGAACCCTCATGGGTTCCTCACAACTTCTTTCCGTGGACCGTAGTCAGATCTCGGGTATCTCAAGCAGCGGGTTTCAATTGGAGATGGGTACCTCGATCGCCCCATTTGTCATTGCTGTCGACAAGTGGGTATCGCGAACGGACCTCTCGTCCGGAGGCCTCTCGCCCATTGTCCTAGGTTCCGATGAGCAAGTCAGTCGCGTTGGGGGAGATGCTTCAACCTCGGTTCGCGGATTTTTTCAATTTGATTTAGGTGTGGGTATCTCGAGCAGCGTTAGCGGCGAGAGCCCGGGGCGGACGGTTCTCTCGTCTGCGGGTCTCTCGCCCGTTGACTTGGGCTCCGCTAAGCAAATCGATCGCGTTGGGGGAGATGTCTCGGTTCACGAAATTTATCCCTTAAATTTGAATAAGGGTATCTCGCGCAGCGCTGATGACGAGGGCCCGGGGCGAACGGTCCTCTCGTCCGCGGGTCTCGCGCCTGTTGACTTGGGCTCCAACGAGCAAATTAGTTGCGTTGGGAGAGGGGTCTCGAACGAAATTTATCCCTTAAATTTGGATAAGGGTATCTCGCACAGCGCTGACGACGAGGGCCCGGGGCGGACAGTCCTCTCGTCCGCGGGTCTCTCGCCTGTTGACTTGGGCTCCGACGAGCAAATTAGTTGCATTGAGAGGGGGGTTTCGACGCCTGGTCTGGTGCACATGGGTCTCTCACCCCTGCAAGGGGGTGTCTCGGGAGGTATTAGTGCTGACGCAAGCATATTGACCTCAGGTATTTCGATGCCTTTCACCCTTTCTGAAATGGGGGTTTCCACTTATGGCAGCACGGTGACTTCTCGTCAACGGTCGGAGGTCTCGCGACTTGGCCTCGCATCTACGGGTCTCTCGTTCGTGGAAGGGGGTGTCTCGACATTTCGTCACCTCAGGGGTTCCGTGACCCAGGGTGTCTCGACGACTATTAGTGTTACGGAGAGCATGCCAATGACCAGGGGCTTTTCCTATGATTATGATGGGGTTTCCTCTACTTCTTTTTTCGCGACAAAGGACCCCGGGGGTCCTTCACTCGGAGTCCCCACTGGGGTGAGTTCTTTTCTTGAGCCATTGGCTCTGGGTGGTTCATCAGCTACGCCTACTTCCTCTCAGGCATGGAAGGATTATATGCACATTCGTCAAGGGCGGGACTTCGGTATTTATCGCCGTGCTCCCTTTTTTGGTCCTGCTGACAGTTTCATGACTTCACTTTCCGACTTTGGGGAAAAAATTTCGGGTGCTGTTCTCGATCGGTCTCATGTGGGGTTAACTGAGTCTGCTGATCTTCCTACTATTTCTCCGGATTCAATTCTCCGAATCCGAGTTAACCGAGGCGACTTTCCCTATTCCAACGTTGAGGTTAAAACCCCCGGAGGACCTACAGAGGAGTGGGCCAGTTGGGTTGACTACGTTCTGAGTGTTCCTGATTACGTGGCTATCCTCAGGGAGGTGGGGCTCTTCACCGCCGTCAGCAGTCTGAAGTCCTGCACCCTCTTTAAACACGGTTCTTCGCTCAATCTCTTATTGTCCCGGTGGAGTATGGAGTCTCACACCTTTGTTACGGGCTGGGGAGAATTTACTGTTACTCTCGAAGATATATGTGAGTTGTACGCCCTTCCTTTCTTTGGGCAACAGGTCTTTACTGATGACTGCGAGGACTCCCTAGAGCAGGAGTTGGTGGGGGAGTTACGGTCATCTCTCGGGGAGTGCTCGAGATATGTGGCCATAAATGTAACGGGTCATTCCAAGCATTCCTTTGCCAAATGGCAAAGATATTGGTTCAGAGACTTTGAGCAGTTGCCAAAGGGGGAGACTTCTCATGCAGCGCCCAGATCCCAGGATGGTCCTAAGCTTCACTCTCCTGCACATTTAGCCGCTTTCCTTGTTACGTTCCTGACTCGGTTCCTTCTTCCAGGTAAGCCTGAAGACTGTCCCCGCGAACTTCTTTTTAGGTTGGCTGTGCGATTGTCTCGCGGTAGACCAGTACCCATAGCTGCCCTGACCTTGGGTTCTCTTTACACCTGGATAGACCGAGCACACATAGATGTAGAGAGGTCCTGCGGTCGGTATGATGTTGCTAATCATGTCAACGGCCCTTCCTTGATGGCCTTTTTGTTTGAGCATTTCCCCCACTTTACTTCAGGGGCTCACGCTTGTCATAGCGACGCTGCGAGGCTTCTTCGGTGGCATAAGAAAACTCCCAAGCAGTCTTTGGGAATGTTGATTGATGATATCGAGGAATTTCAGTTTCGGCCTTATACCAAGCGCCCAGGGGGTACTTTCAGCTGGCTTTCTTTCCCTGGTGATGGTGGAACCTTCTATTGTCCTTCCGCAGTGGGGTCAGTTTCCACGTGTCCCCATATTAATGTGATGACGATGCTCTTACCATGTCACCTTCCTTCTTGGACCGAGTTAGGCCCCCGTGCTGAATTTTACCATTCCGAGAGGGCAAGACGACAGTTTGGTTATGATCAGGGTGTCCACACTCCTCCTCTTCCTACCTACAGCAGTCATTCTGAGGCATTCTCCGAGGCTTGCGCGAGCTTTACTCTTCAGGGGTTATTCCGCAGGGTCAGTGGTTTGGGTGGTCTCTATGTGCCTACCAGTGATTATCAGCCTTCATTCACTTCATCCTGGTTCCTTCTTTGGCAGCAGCAGGTTCGTCTTATTCAAGAATGTGTAGTTGGCCCTCCTCATGAGACTAACCCCATTAAATATACCAGAGCTCAGTTTTTGGTCAGGCGAACGCAGAAAGAGCCTTGGTTTCTCAGTACCACTTCTACGCCACCCTTGGAGCAGGCCATCCCTATTTTAGTCAAACCTCTCATTGACGAGTCACTTCCGCCTCCGTCGACTGATCTTCCCCTTGTGAAGTCTAAAAGCCAACCGAAAAGCAAAGGGAAGGCGGGCATCTCTACTGCCAGCAAAAGGAAGCATCCTGACACCGATGTTTCCAATTTTGTTCCTGCTACTACTGCTTCTCCTCCTTCTTCTCCTGTGAGGACCCGGGCTGCGAAGAAAAAGAAAGGAAGTGGCGCTGGCATAGCTGCTTCCTCTACGGTGGACCAAGGTTACTCCTCGCCGAGCCTTACTTCCCAGGAGACACGGGTCGCGTCCATTCCTATTGCAGAAGGTACTATATTACAGCCTCCTTTACTTAGTGGAACCAGTTCTTGCGGAGTTCTTTCATCTCCCTCCCCTTCATTGGAAGAGGAACTAGTTGATTATGGAAGCACCCCTTCCTATGACGACCATAGTTCTTCTTCGGGTGATATGGGCGGCCTGGGTTTCCATAGCGAAAGCACTACTGACACTTATACTTTGTTATCAGTCTCCAGAGAGTCTTCTAGCGATGATGAGGCCTCCCGTTCTCCTGGGGGGGTCAGCCCCACCCATCTCCCTTATAGCCAGACTACGCGCCCTGTTACTGTAAGCGTTCTCCCTTCACTTGTCTATATTTTTTTGCATATGATTTTTCTTTCTTCCCTTCACCATATATATGGATACATTTTCATTTAAAGCATTCGGTTATGTTTGTGCAGGCCACTTCCATCGAGGCAGGTGGTTCTCCTCTTCCCCCACTACGACCGACGCCCTTTCAGCGGGAGAGGAACTCCATGCTCATTTCCTCCCGGGGACTATTTAGAGAGGTTTGCTGTTTCCTCAGTTCATTTAACATCTGTTGTAATTTATTCATCTCCTAACTGCCTTTTGGTTGCGTATACTGTCGCTTCCTCGCAGCTTTCGTCCGTGCATTTTACCGTCACTCGGACCACTCCTGTGGCTTCCCCTTCTCCTCAGGTATGCCTCGTTATTTTCAAAACTTTCATAGCGTCATTTCCTTTTGTATTCCGTCTTTTTATTTACCCATTTATCATGCGTAGAGAGCTGTGTCTTCGGGCGTTGCCACATTGTCCTCTCTTGTCTCGGCGGTGGGTGCTTCTGCAGCTGAGCCCCTGGAGGCCTCTTCATATGAGGTAGTACTTATTTTTTTTTGAATATTCATTTCCTCTCCGCAGGAGTCTTAATGGCTCTTGGACTTTCTTCTCAGGAAGGGGCTCCTCCCTTAGCTGGCGTTATCGCCCCGAGTTTATCCTCTTCGGGGAGGATTTCCATCCCTAGGGTCCGCGTATCTATGGACGGCAGACCTTTGGTTCAGGCGATTTCTCGGGGCCCCATATTTACCGTGGCCTCAACCAGTGAGCCCACACTTCAGGTCAGTCTTTTCTGTCAAAGGAATGGGATCTCCTTTTCCTCGAACATGCAATAAACAACATATTTTCATTCCTTGCAGGCTATCAGTACAGCCCCTACTGCGCCGACTGTCCTTTTTCGTGCTTCCCCCTTGGATGGGGTTCAGGTATTCTTTTATTTTCTTAATTCTATTTTCTTATCTGTCCAGCCTGCATATATCGTAGCCCTCTTTTACTTTGTCGCAGTTATCTCTGGGAGCTGTTTCGAGTGCGGCTCCTGCTACTGCCATTTCAGCAGCCCCTATACACGAGCTGGTTTGTCCTGTTGTTGCGCCTCCTCAGGTAGCTATCTCTACGGTGCCTGAGGTTGAGGTAGCTTCTTCGGAAGTATTGGTTACCGAGGCAACCTCTTCTGGAGCATCAATCAGTGTTGTTGCCCCTACGGGGGCCCCTGCTCCTCCTTCTATGTCCGTTGCGGAGGGCATTGTTCAGGTACCGTGTATAAGACTGGCATACCCCCTCTTTTTACTATTCCCCCTTTCTTTTCTTCTTGCGTATACTGTGCAAGCATTCCTACAATACCCTTGTCTCATTGTTTCCAGGTGTGTGAGGATACTCCGGTGACTGTGGAGTCTGGCGGCGGGGCAGCTGTGAGAGAGGTACTAGACTGGCGTACCCCCTCTTTTACTATTCCCCTTTTCTTTTCTTCTTGCGTATACTGTGCAAGCATTCCTATAACACCCTTGTCTCATTGTTTCCAGGTGTGTGAGGATACTCCGGTGACTGTGGAGTCTGGCGGCGGGGCAGCTGTGAGAGAGGTACTAGACTGGCGTACCCCCTCTTTTACTATTCCCCTTTTCTTTTCTTCTTGCGTATACTGTGCAAGCATTCCTATAACACCCTTGTCTCATTGTTTCCAGGTGTGTGAGGATACTCCGGTGACTGTGGAGTCTGGCGGCGGGGCAGCTGTGAGAGAGGTACTAGACTGGCGTACCCCCTATTTTTACTATTCCCCTTTTCTTTTCTTCTTGCGTATACTGTGCAAGCATTCCTATAACACCCTTGTCTCATTGTTTCCAGGTGTGTGAGGATACTCCGGTGACTGTGGAGTCTGGCGGCGGGGCAGCTGTGAGAGAGGTACTAGACTGGCGTACCCCCTCTTTTTACTATTCCCCTTTTCTTTTCTTCTTGCGTATACTGTGCAAGCATTCCTATAACACCCTTGTCTCATTGTTTCCAGGTGTATGAGGATACTCCGATGACTGTGGAGACTGGTAGTGGGGCAGCTGTGAGAGAGGTACTAGACTGGCGTACCCCCTCTTTTTACTATTCCCCTTTTCTTTTCTTCTTGCGTATACTGTGCAAGCATTCCTATAACACCCTTGTCTCATTGTTTCCAGGTGTATGAGGATACTCCGATGACTGTGGAGACTGGTAGTGGGGCAGCTGTGAGAGAGGTACTAGACTGGCGTACCCCCTCTTTTTACTATTCCCCTTTTCTTTTATTCTTGCGTATACTGTGCAAGCATTCCTATAACACCCTTGTCTCATTGTTTCCAGGTGTATGAGGATACTCCGATGACTGCGGAGACTGGTAGTGGGGCAAGTGCGGAGGGAGATCACAGTTCTGAGTTCACTCCTTTAGTCGGTGATGCTGATTCTGGTGGGGAGTCTTCTTTTCTTCCCTCTGAGGCGGGGTCTCGCCACTCTGAGGGCGATGATGAAACAGAGGACGCTGCGACTATTTCTAGTAGGCTATGGCGTGAGGAGCTACCAGGCCGCTTCAGGGTACACGAGCGTCAGCTCTTGGATCTCATCTTGGAGCACCACCCCGAGACGTTCACTTCTCAGAGTATACTCCAGGTTGACAGTCTTACGGCCTTCAACCTGAGGGCTCTTGCCAGCCATGTTCATGAGTTCTTGGCTACCTCTCCTGCTAAGCTGACTAGCTCTTCTATCTTGCTATTCTTGGATGCTCTCCGCGACTTACAGCAGTTCTATCATTTTCGTTTGGATTGGCTTGACGCAGGGGTTCTCCCCTTCCTGAGTGTTCCTTTCCGGAAGATAGTGAGGTTTCACACATCCCGGCAGTCCAGGGTTGAGCAACGACGCGCTGAGGCTACGAGGATCCGGAATCAGATCGCCCTACTGCAGGTGAAGCTTGCCAGACTTGAGTCTGGCGATGAGGAGGATGATGCTAAATCCGTCCGGTTGGAGGAAGAGTTTCTGCCGGAGGCTGGTCCGTCATATGCTGGCGCCATCGCGCGCGATGATTTATTTTTTGTGGTTTCTAGCCGATAGGCTACTTCTTGCTTTGTAGTGCTCAGAATTCTATATGTACATCGCTTATCATTCATGTATGAGACACTTTTTTTTAACGCACCTCTTGTAACTGTGAGGTGTTGGCATGTGACTTTCTTGGGTTGCCCCTCTGTCTGTGGGGGTATTCCTACATATTACTGCTTATAGTCATAGAGGCTGGGTTGGGGAGGAGGGTGACCCCCTCCCCTTTCTGGAAGCCTGATTTTATCATAAAACTATATTAATTTATGTCTGGGGGACTTTGCTCAGTATACTTTCTCTTAGGATGGACTTACCTCCCAAGTGTAGTGAGCAAAGTTCCCGACCTCTCTTTTTTTTTTTTTTTTTACTCTCTTCTAACTTAATAGGGAGCATATATGTATGTATAAATAAGTAAGCGAAATAAACGTCAAAATGATCAAAAACGTTGCTATTTCATTTCTTTTACTTTTGTCTATCGTTTACAGTGTAGTATTGCTTCAAAAAAAAAAAAAACTTTTTTGGTGTAGGAGCAATCCTTGACATCCGTTGCCGACATGCAAAATACAAACAAAACTTGTTAGTTGCTACTAAGCATAGTACCTCTTCAGCCACTTGCAGTTGATGGACTGGAGGCAATCACTCTCAGGTTCTGATATCTGGCAGTAGCCCGACTTCCCCACTCCTCTGACAACAAAAGGGCCTTCCCAGTTAGGTTTGAATTTGGACGCCGACATGCTACGGAGATGGTGGGTTGATGCTCGTAGGACTAGATCTCCCACCTGGAATTCCCTAGGCTTAACCAAATTTTCATAGGCTCTGGACAGTTGCTGAGTGTAGACTTTGAAATTCTCTCTCGCCTTGTCCCTGTGCTCATCTAGTGCCTCCAGCTGCACATGCCTAGGATCTGGAATGAGCCCATTGCTAAGAGAAATTCTGGCCGAAGGTACCGCCAGTTCCACTGGTAGGACAGCTTCGGTCCCATACACTAGAGAGAAGGGAGTGAAACCTGTTGGCTTTCTCTTCGAAGTACGATAGGCCCATAACACCATAGGCAGCTTCTCATCCCATGCCCCCGGCATGTCTTCTAGCATCTTTTTCAGAATATTTATCAGGGTCTTATTAGTAGCTTCCGCCTGGCCATTGCCCTTGGGGTAGGATATGGTTGAGCTATTATGCACAATCTTATACTTGTCCGTGAGGAGAGCCATCTCTTTGCATACAAATTGCTTCCCATTATCCGTTAGGATCACTTTGGGTATACCAAACCTACATATGATATACTCTTTTATAAACTGGGTTACCACTTGGGCAGTGACCCTCCTTAAAGGAATGGCCTCCGCCCATTTGGTATACAATTCTGTAGCCACAATGATAAAGGTCTTTCCATGAGATGCTGGGGCGATCTTACCCACCAGGTCGAACGCCCATGTGTGGAAGGGATAGGGGGTTGCCAAGCTTTGTAGGCTGACGGAGGGAGCGTGCACCATGTTTCCGTGCACCTGGCATGCTCTACACTTTTTCACGTATCCAATGGAGTCAGCCTCCATGGTCGGCCAGTAGTATCCCAACGTCATCAGCTGATCATACAGCTTGGCGCCTCCCATGTGGGAGGGCTCATGAGCTTCTTTCAGCACCTTTTCCACTTCCTCTTTGGCTACGCAACTTAACGCCTTCTCATTATACCCTTTCCTATACAGCTCTCCTTTGACCAAGTAGAAACGTGCTACCCTTTTTCTAAGGTAGATTTCATCCGCTCTCTCGGCGGGCAGCTCCCCATTCTTCAGATACGCTAGGTACGGCTGTCTCCAATCTTCGAAGGCTTCCACGAAGTTAGCTTCCGTCGGCTGGTCAAAATTAGCTTGGCACTTTAGACAGCTTTGTTGCAAGCGGGCCGCTTCTACGCTCATGGAGGGCCAAAAATACCCGCTTCGCTGCAGTCTTCTGTAAAGGGGGATATCTGTATCTCCACAGTGCCTCTGGTGCATTTCTATTAACCTCTCTTTGGCTTCCTGCTCCCCTACGCACCGTGCCAGAAACCCTCCGGGACTCTTGAAATAGAGAGTTCCCTGCAGCACATGATAGTTGGCTAACTCCAAAATTTTCATTGCCCCTTCTCTGGTTTCCAGTTGCCTCTCCACCAGACGCCTCCAGTCTTCCGGCTCCTCACTTGGGAATAGGGACTTTACGGTAGTAGGCACTGTTCTCCGCCTAACGGTGATGGTTGCTTCTGACTCCTCCATGTCCAACTTTTGTGCTATGGTGGCGAGCGCGTCAGGGTGCCTGTTCATCGTTCGCGCTTGCCTCTCCACAGTTACTTCCAAGAATTGTCTCAGCAGTCGTTGGATGATGTGTCTGTACGGCGCTAAGTTGGCATGTTTAAGGGAAAACTCTCCATTGACCTGCCTTACTACCAGATTGGAGTCTCCTCGTATACACAGTACCCTGATCCCTCTTCTGAGCGCTTCCAACATCCCTAGAATGAGGGCTTCGTACTCAGCTTCATTATTTGAGCATTTAAAATCTAACTTGAAAGAGAGGGTAATCTTCTCCTTCCCATCTGACAGTATGACGCCAGCCCCACCTGTTCCTTGTGCACTAGAACCATCAAATTCCATAAACCACTTCTTCACCTCCTCCGCCATGCATGCTTGGAAACTTTCTCCGGGTAGCTCTTCACTAGGTGGTTCGAAAACCCCACTCGGGAAGTGGGCCAGCAGATCTGCTACCGCCTGGCTCTTGATGGCTTTAGGTACTACGCACTTTAGATCATACTCTGACAAAATCAAAAACCACCTTGCTGCTCGTCCCACGAGTATAGTCCGCGCGAGGAGGTACTTGATGGGATCACACTTAGTGATTATGTGAACGGTGAAGGCTAAAAGGTAGTGTCTCAACTTCTGGGCTACAAATACCAGCGCCAGGCAGTGCCTCTCAACGCTGGTGTATCTCGATTCTGTCCCGGATATTACTCTTGATAGGTAGTAAACCGGCCTTTCCATTCCTTCCTTCTCTTGCGCCAAGAGGGCCCCTATCGACCTCTCTGTAGAAGTGAGGTAGAGCAGCAGCGGCGTTCCGGCTTCGGGGGGAATCATCGTGGACGGAGAGGCTAGGATTTCTTTAATCTTTCTGAACGCTCTCTCTTGCCTCTCTCCCCAAACCCACTTGGCTTTGTCTTTTAGTAGAGGCGCGAACGGATGAGTTACTTCTGCCAACGCAGGTATAAACCTCCGCAGGTAAGATACCTTTCCCAGGAAGCTCTTAAGTTGTCTCTGACTCTTGGGCGGTGGCATCATCACAATGGCTTTCATCTTCTCTGCATCCACTTGCACCCCTTGTCTATTTACCACAAAACCTAAGAATTTCCCTGCAGTAACCCCAAAGGCACACTTTGAGGGGTTCATTCTCATCTTATACCGACGACACCTCTCGAATACTCTCCTGAGATCTTGAATGTGCTTGCTTTCTTTCCTAGATTTCACCACCAAATCATCCACATAGAATTCTAGTATGTCATGAAATAAGTCGTGAAAGATTTCCATCATGGTCCGCTGGTATGTGGCCCCAGCGTTTTTCAATCCGAAGGGCATGACTGTATAGTGAAAGTTCCCTAACGGCGTGCGGAAGGCAGTCTTCTCTGCGTCGGCGGGGTCCATCTTAATCTGGTTATATCCAACATACCCGTCCATGAAGCTATACATCTCATGTCCCGCGGTGGAATCCACTAAGCTGTCTATGCTGGGTAGTGGGAATTCATCCTTAGGACACGCCCTATTCAAGTCGCGAAAGTCTACACAGATTCTGATTTGGGTCTTATCTTTCTTTGCCACTGGCACTATGCTGGACAGCCATATGGGGTGCTGAATAGGCTTGATGAACCCTGCCGCTAACAATTTCTCCACCTCAGCCTTTATTTTTAAATCAAGGTCTGCTTTATATGTGCGTGTGGCTTGCCTTACCGGAAGGGCGTTGGGAAGGATGTTCAATCTATGAGAGCTCACTTCTGCGTCTATTCCCGGCATCTCCGTGTACTTCCAAGCAAATACATCAGTGAACTCCTTAAGTAGCTCAATGAGCTCTTCCCTCTGCTTCGGTTCCAGGCACTTGGAAATTAGGATGGGTCTACTCTCGCCCTCTTCCGACCCCAACTTGATTTCCTCTAACTCCTGCAGCTGCTCTCTGGGTCCGTCTTGCATGCACTCCGGCGCCTATTCTGGTTCTTCCACATGCTCAACAATATGGGATTCATCAACAATAAAACACTCGGGCGCCGGGTCGATGCTCTCGTCCCAGAACATCGCCCGCGCAGACCGTTATAAACGGTAAATGACTTTTCCATTGGGCAAAACCACTTTCTTGCAAGTTCGAGGAGGCCTAGCTACCTCCTCTACCTTCCTCTTGCTTTTTTCTATGTGGGGAATTATTCTTTCCCCTAGACGATCATGAACGGATTTTTTCTGCGGGACCCTTCTCTCAGCTATCTCGCTTCCTGCTAGCTTTCTCGTAGAGACCTTTCTTTCCTCGTCCAACTCGGTGTAAAAGGCGGCATCTACCAGGTGGGCCTCCTCAACTGCGAAGGGTCTCTGCGTGGCCTTGATCACTATCTCTGCACCTCTAATATTTGCCTTCGCGCACTGATGGTAGGTGGAAGGCACTACGCCATGAGTGTGCATCCACACCCTTCCAATGAGTAATTGGTAGCTGGTGTCAGCGTTAATAACATGAAATTTGATGTGGGAGGTGAAATTTCCCAACTTAATTCCCACATTCACATATCCGATTGACTGCATTCCGGCGTTGTCGAATCCGGAGATTACTAGCGGTACCGGGACCACCTTCTCCTGGTCAATTCCCGTTTCATATAACGTACTGATGGGCATAATGTTAATGGATGCTCCTCCATCCATCAACGCCCTAGGAAACGAGACTCCATTAATTATGGCTGTGACGTATAACGGGCGATTGTGGAAGTAAGGCACTGCCCTATCCGCTTCTGAAAACACCACTTCAGAGGTATACTTCTTAATCATCCTTCCCATTGGCCCCTGCCAATTTAGCGAAGGGTCTCCATGTTGCTGCACCGCCTCCAAGACTTTCCTCGTGATGGACACCCTCGTGTCGTACTTCACCCCTATCTGGTCGAAAAACCACTTGAACTTGGGGCTCCTCGCTATGGCCTCACATTCAGAATCTAAGTCTACCTCGTACGTCTGGGCACTGCAAACATACTCCGCTTCAGAGGTCCCTCCCTCGTCTAGAGCGAGGATGACGTCTACCTCGCCTTCTGAGAGACCGACTTCCTCAGCTTCCCCGCTCCCGCTTTCATACTCCGGAGTGAAGAACCACTCCTCTTGCTTTCTTTCCAGCTGAAGTCTGCTTAGTGACAGATTTTCTAACTCCTCGCATAACTGCTCGCCGTCCTCCCGTTTCGCAAGACTTCTCGCAGCTTCTTCGTCATAGGCAACTACCATGTTGGCAGTTCCAAAATGATGCGTAGGGAGGGGGTTCTCGTTAACGTCCACGGGGGGTATCTGCAAGGTACCTCTGGCCATCTGCTCACCAATGATCCTTCTCAAGTAGTAACAATCTTTGGTAGAGTGCTGCACTCGTTGGTGCAATTCGCAGTACTTTGGGTTGGCCTTGTCAGCTGCAGTGGGGGTCTCTACTTTTAGGTTGGGGGGTCCTGTTACACCTTCTCGCACCAAGGTGCGGTAACAATCCATGGCCTCCGCTACGCTGCACGGTAGTGGCGGCGGGACATCCTCCCCGAACTTTCTCTTGTTGCCGGGACTGTCAGTCCTGGCCCCGGGACCTCCCTTCTTCCCTTTGTTACTCCCATCCACATAGTTAACCGCCTGCCTCCTCGTAACTTGAAACCTCCCGGGAGTCGGTGGAACTTGTGTCCTCCAACCCGGGGTTCTCGGTTTGATTATCATAGCGATATTGCTGGCAGCCCTGGTGAATTCTCTGAAAGTCCCATCTCTAGTTTCGTTGATCAAATGCAGCTTGTACTCTTCCGAGAGTCCTTCCACACATATTTGTAGCAACCTGGCCTCCGCCACGTCCTCGTGAACATCTAAGGCCCTCTCGCGAAATCGCTTGATGTAGTGCATCAATTCCTCTCCTGGCTTCTGGACCTCTTGCGCCAGGTGCCTCAGTGTAAATTCATCCTCCGCTACAAAAAACTTCTGGAGAAACTGCCTGTGCATCTCTTCCCAACTAGGGACGCTGTTAGGCGCCAAGTGGGAATACCATGTATAGGCTTTCCCAGTGAGAGTTTTAGAGAACTCTCTCAATCTCAGGCTCTTGTCGCCAGCGTGTACTCCCAGGTACTCGACGAACCTCTTCACGTGTTCTCGAGGGTTCTCCCCCCTACCGCCAAACTTGATAAATTTTGGTGGAATATACCCCTCAGGGTATGGCTTCTCACTTACTTCCTGTGGATAGGGGTCTTGTAATTCCTCGTATAGGTAGGAACCCTCTCTTTGAGAGGAGGAGAGGAGCTTCCTCACTTCTTCCATAGTAACAGCCTTGGA
This sequence comes from Sambucus nigra, assembly GCA_949130495.1. Lineage (NCBI taxonomy): Eukaryota > Viridiplantae > Streptophyta > Magnoliopsida > Dipsacales > Adoxaceae > Sambucus > Sambucus nigra. The sequence goes on from OX422211.1 coordinate 444,601,520, forward strand.
GGGTGATTCCTCCAAACATGTGGTTTTAGGAACTGGAGAACCTGTTGGCGCCAGGACATGCTCCGGCGCCGCCTTCCGAGACGGAATCGTCTCTGCCGGAATCGTAATAGGAGTGGCTACCCCTCCAGAAGGGGCAGCAGCAGGTGTCACACAACCTTGACCCAAGTTTGATAGATCCACGTTGTTTTGCTTTAAAAAGTCAAAAAACATTGCCATAAGGTTCATACCTGCCATTGGAGCCACTGCTGGCAAACTGGTCTGGACTCCCTGAGGCGCTGGCGCCTTGGCTCCGGTCACCACCACGTCTTCCTGAGTAGTCTGGTCACTGTGAGCTCCATTACCGGATGGAATGTCCTCAAAAACCAACTGCTTGGAGACATTGAAACCTTCTTTGTCCATGGAAATGAGAATACCTCCCCAGCAGAGTCGCCAAATGTAAGAGGGTAGTGAGACTGGGGTCTATGAATAACTGGAAAGGGTGAGGCGTGACCCACTCCAATGGACACTGTCTGCAAGTCTTCAAGGTCTCCTGGTGCAACTTCTGAAGAAAACTTCTCCTTCTGGTAACAATGGAACTCAAGCTTCAACTCACTCCCTGCAAGAAGATGAACTTTCACAGCAAAAATAGTAATTTTCTCAAGGGAAACACCTGAGAGTGATGGCTGTCAGTGGGGAGTGAAGGAACAAGGCACTCAACACTAAGAGAATGAGCAGGGAGAGAATACTAGGTAGGTCTGGTGATATTTTAGCAGAGTAACAGTGCAATTTTTCTTGTCTATCTTTTGACCTTGCCCAGGGGTCTATTTATACATGGGCGTAAGGGGTGAGCTGGCGATTTTGGGCGCCAAAATTGAGAGAGTTGGTGGGGAACAATGTCTTAAGTGTACCATTTGTCCCTACCTGCAGGCAGCTGCCTGTCCCCTCTGCAGGCGCCACCTGGCACCGACCAAAACTCAAAAAGCACATATGTCCCCTAATGGAGACAAAATAGCAGATTTGGTAGTTATCTTTTAAAACGGTAACTTGTGGTGCAATTTTGCAAATCTTTGAGAGAGAGGACCTTAAGGCCTCACTCCCTCTAAAAAGTGTTATTTTTCTTGAGAGAGACCTCGAGGACCCCCTCTTCTGGAAAAGTCATTTTTCTTGTAAAGAGTTTATTTCTTGTGCGTAGCCTCAAGTGGCTTCTGGGTCTTCCTACTAGTATTCTCTCAATCCTATAGTGCTAAGTGGTTGAGCTTGCTCAACATACCTTGTCCCTCAGCCGCCAAGCCAAAACTCCCAGGAGGTCCCGACGCGCCTGTTCGAGCCCTGCTTGCTCGACTAGGCAACCTGTGCAAGAAAGTAAAGTGTTAGTGCTGTTGTCCATTTAGAGCCTGCTGTTTCATGATGGAAACTCCTGTAGCAGCACTTCTCGAATAACGTTTCTGTAGTACGATTGCAGTGGCGCTGACGCTTGAAGTGGCGTTGACGCGTGAGGCGGCGCCGACCCTTGTCCCGGCGCCGATGCTCGAAACGACGCCGACGCTCGAAGTGGCGCCGACGCTCGAAGTGGCGCTGACGCCTGAGGTAGCGCTGAGCCTTGAATCAGCGCTGACATGTGAGGCGGCGCCGACCCTTGTCCCGGCGCCGATGCTCGAAATGGCGCCGGTGCTCGAAGTGGCGCTGACGCTTGAGGTAGCGCTGATGCTTGAACCGGCGCTGACAGGTGAGGCTGCGCCGACCCTTGTTGCGGTGCCGACGCTCGAAATGGCGCCGACGCTCGAAGTGGCGCCGACGCTTGAAGTGGCGCTGACGCGTGAGGCTGCGGCGACCCTTGTCCCGGCGCCGAAGCTCGAAATGGCGCCGACCCTCGTTGCGGCACTGTTACTCGAAATGGCGCCGACGTTCGAAGTGGCACCGACGCTTGAAGTGGCGCTGACGCATGAGGCTGCGCCGACCCTTGTCCCGGCGCCGATGCTCGAAATGGCGCCGACCCTTGTTGCGGTGCCGACGCTCGGAGTGGCGCCGACGCGGGAAGTGGCGCCGACGCTCGAGGTAGCGCTGAGGCTTGAATTGGCGCTGACATGTGAGGCTGCGCCGACCCTTGTCCCGGCGCCGATGCTCGAAACGGCGCCGATGCTCAAAGTGGCGCTGACGCCTGAGGTAGCGCTGACGCTTGAACCGGCGCTGACAGGTAAGGCGTCGCCGACCCTTGTTGCGGCGCCGACGCTCGAAGTGGCGCCGACGCTCGAAGTGGCTCAGGTAGCGCTGATGCTTGAACCGGCGCTGACATGTGAGGCGGCGCCAACCCTTGTCGGGGCGCCGACGCTTGAAGTGGCGCTGACGCCCGAAGTGGCGCGGACGCCTGAGGTAGCGCTGACCCTTGCGGTGGCGTTGGGACTCGCCGCGGCGCTGACACTTGCGGTGGCTTTTGGACTTTTGGGTGGCCTCGCGGGTACCTCTCGGATGTTATTTAATAAAAAAAAGCATATTTATTTTATTTTGCTTTTTTTGTTTATAACACCCTTCTACACTATTAATATTTGTAAGTGCTTTAAACCGTTACAAACAAATATATATATTTTCTTTTGCAAGTGTTTATAACCTTTGTAAATTAAAAAAGTTGCTGAATTTTGCAAGTGTTCTAAACACTTGCAAATAAAAAAATTGTAAGTGTTCAAAACACTTGCAAAAGTTTAATATGTAAGTGTTCAGAACACTTACAAAGTTTTTTACAACGGTTGCCCAAAACGGATATGTGTTCCCAATGAACACTTACAAATAACATTTGCAACGATTTTGAACACTTATAATTTTTTTGCAACGCGCTGATTTGTAAGTGTTTTAAACACTTACAAATGCCATTTGTAAGTGTTTAAAACACTTACAAATTGCCTGTTTTGGTGTAGTGTGGCTTCGAGCAAGGTTGTTGCTCCAAGCGATGTTATAGTCATATACCCGACTAAGACTACATCCTTGGTCGAGATCGTTGATGCTCCTCTGAGGAGTCTGAAGAAGAGCTCCTCGGTCAATTTGGATGAATCCATCTCTCAGCCCTCGAGTACTGGAAGTGGTGTTCCCACTTTTGTTACCCCGAGCTCTGCCATGAGCTCGGTGAAGTCTTGGATCATTCCCGAGATCCATGGTATTAAAGAAAATCTTTCTCGGGATATGGTTACCACATTAGCTGCTCGTCATATTGCTTCTGTAAGTATTATTGTCCTAAACTTTCATTTTTCCCTTGTTATATCTTTGCACTGACTTGCTGTTATTTTCTTTTCCCAGTTGGTAACCTGTTTTAATACAATTTTGAAGAAGGATGAAGCTATTAAAGCTTCAAGCTCCTCGTCAGGTGTAGAGGAAGCTTTGGTGGGTCTGACGCAGTCTCTGAAGAATTCTCGTCAGAAGTATGATGATGATAAAGCTACTTGGGAGAAGAAGCTTAATTCCATCGAACAAGAGAAGGATCAGGTTGTTGAGGTCTCCAAGGGGTTGGAGAAGAAAATAAAAGACTTGGATGAGAATAATAAAGAGCTCGAAGGGAAGCTCTAAAATGCTGGGGAGCTTGAAGGTAAGCTCAAAGCTGCTGAGGAAGAGTTGGGCAAACTTCGTGAAGTAAGTCGTCAGAAGGAGGAAGTGGAGAATAAATTGAAGGCTACCGAGGAACTTCTATCCGAGAAGCTTTCCTCGGAGAAGGTGAAAAGAAAATTAGCTGTGAAAAAGTCCTTCAGTGCTGGCTGGGACAAAGGATGGAATAAGGGTCTGGCTGCCATGATGTCGCAGGTGGAATATGGTAGCCTTAAGTACTTTAGGGATGGCTGGGTCGTTGCTCTGAAAGAGCTGAATGTTGATGAAAATTCCGATATGTTTCAGCGACACATCCCTGGCCCCCCTCCAACTCCTGAAGAAGAAGAAGAGGACGAAGCTGCCTCTGAGGAATCCTCCATGGTGATGGGAGATCAAATTTCTCATCCCACAGTTGTCCAGTCTTCCTGTGAGCAACTTCAACCATCCATTATTTCAAACGAGCAGCTTCCAGCACCCTCCGAGCAACCATATGTGCCATCCGAGAAACCTAACTCCTCGTCCCAGCCTCCCGAGAAAGTTTTGGGAGACAAGGAGAAGGTGCAAAGTTGTTCGTATTTTTCTCTCTGTTTATTTTTGTCAATTATAATTCTGAACTATGTATCTCTCTTTTATGATATAATAAAATTTGAAGTTTTGCCTATTCATACTATTGTTTCTCTTCCTCTTGCTCCTTATTGATTCTTGCTCTTTCTTCTTTTTACTAGTTTATAGCCAGGATGGAATTGCTATCTGCTCATGATACAAAATTGTTGAGGCAATGCAATGATTACTTTAGAGCTGGTCACATAGATATGACCGAAGCTCAAATTGTTGATATCCTTGGTCAAGATGCTTCAGAGCAGGCAGTTGAAGCCTACCAGTATTTAAAGTGTCTTCTCAACCGGGTAGTGGATAATAATGTAGCATATTATGACATGATTGAAGACCTCCAAAGCACTCTCGAGGAGCTTCAACAACAATACAAGGAATCTTCAGCCCTCTTGGACCAAGGATATGAGAAGAAGTATCAGCAACTGAATGCTGATAAGGGATACGATAAATTGTTTGCTGCTTATGAAGTGAGGGAGAAAACTTTGAAAACCGAGGTCGAGGAGCACGGGCAGATAGCCAAGTTGCTGGAGCAGGAAAATAATAACTTACGAGGAGAAGTATCCCAGCTGAGATCTGCTGCCTCTACCTCAAACGCTTTGGTCCCTGTAAACGACGAGGGATTCTCTTTCTTGGAGGTTGAAAATGCCAACCTGAGGGATGAATTAGAAACCTTGAAAAGGATTGGTACTTCTACCTCTACTCGGGGACGAGCAAGAGCTTCTTGGGGACGAGTAAGAGCTGCTCAGATTACTATCAAGGAACAAAGAACTCAATCGGATCTGGAGAACCAAGCCTTCCAATTGATGGCAAAGAACCAGGCATTGGCCGAGATGTCTAAGAAAATCATGAATCTAGACGAGCAGCTCTCTGCTCAAAAGTCCGCATTGGAGAATAAAACGAATTTGGTGAAGAATCTCCACGAGCAGTTAGAAAGATTAACCTACCAGTTCCACAAACAGCCTAGGGAGTTCTGGATGGATGGTTATAATGAAGCCCTCTACCATTTAGATGATCGGCTCCTGACCGGGAGGAAAAAGTGTGTTCGTGTGAGGACACAATCGTTGTGTGTTTCGCCGCCGCGATACAAATAAAACCTAAGCTACTACTACACTTGACAAGCAAGCACAGCGGTAAGTCGGGTATCGTAAGAAATCCACAGGGAGTGATTGAATTTTATATGTTAATTGTTTAATTACTTTAGGAATAAAAGTGTAAAATAAAAAAAAAAAGTGATGGGTGGTTGTCGTGAATAAATAAAAAGAGAAGTTACGCTACACAAAAGTAAAGCGAGGATCGGGATCGCATACACACATTCAAGGGCTAAACAAATACTAATTAGAATTTCGATTCGAAAACATTTAATCGATCATTTTCAATTAAGCATAAACATCACGCAATAAGGAATTTAAGCCAAAGTTGCAAGATTAAGCATTTAACGGAAAATGGTCACACGCGGATTAAATTCGGATTGTCGCTATAAACACGAACGTTGCGTGACAAAGAAAGTTAAACGCATAACAATCCAACTTTAATACACGCGGTTTCAATTAAATGCAATTTTACACAAAACCTAATTTTCGAGGTCCAAACCCGTAAATGGCGGAAACACAATCCCGACCCTATTTATCTAAGGGCAATACATGAATTAAACTAAATTAAACTAATTAAACTAAGAAAGCAAGAATTAAAGCAAGAAAACCTAATTATGAAAGCATGTAAATTATCTAGAAAGCAAGAATTAATGGAAAACAAACTAAATTAATGGTCGGGGAGATGAATAGTCAACATACAAACCAATTAGATTGTCAATCCAAAGGGAAATGAAGAAGAACCATCCAAAACCCACAAAACCCTAACTATTCTAACCTAAAATCGTGTATTGGCTGCTCTCCAACTTATTACAACAAAATTGGCTTATATAGTAAGTTGGAATAAAAATAAAGAAGAAAGAAAAGAAGGCAAAATATCTGCAGAAAACAGAGCATCAATCGATCGACCCCTTTGGTCGATCGATCGACCTAGGCAAAAATTCGGCAAATCAGAATGGTCGATCAATCGACCAAATGGGTCGATCGATCGATCAAGCAGGGCAGAATGTAGCAGCCTACTGCATTCCTCTTCTTCTCCTTCTCTTCTCCTCTTTTGCTTTCCTTGTTTTTCCTCCGCTGAACTTCTTCGTTATGAATCGGAATCGCGCACCGTTCGCGGCCACGCGAAGCTAGCGAGGAGGGATACAACTTTCGTGAGATGTTGGGCTAGGTACCCAAGCAGTGAAAAGACTAAAATGCCCTTGCGCGTGCGATTGTGTACGGAACTTCACCGGAATGCATCCGAACTTCATACTAAGCATCCAAATACCTACAAAAGCTCAATTAACCCCTGCAAAACATGTTAACATAGAAATCTGAGGTTGTCTGGTTAACGAACATAAATATAGGGATTAAGATACCCGCGGGGGCTCATAACGCGTAGGTTAACGGGTGAAATACGCAATATTTGTGTCATATCAGCTCCAGAATGCAAATAATGTGGGTTATAAACAAGGATGGTTAAATGCTTTGGGTGTGTTGAAGTTAGAACAAGATCATTATTTGTGGGATTACCACAATCCTGGGTTGCTCGACCTAAGAGTGCAACCTTTCAAGCTTGATATGAGCTGGATTCCTGCTCGGGCCATTCCACAATGCCTAATTTCAAAGTATCTCGGCGACTACAATCTTCACTCCAACTTTGAGATATCTCGCCCTGAGCACTTTCTTGATCAGCCATCAGTTATGAACATCAGGATGCTTAAAAATTTGAATTTCATTAACTCCCCTTATGCCTTAGACGATCCTCCTGCTGGTGAAGAACCTGTTTCAAAGGCAGAGGGGAAGAAACCAATAGAATAGGAATCTTGATGTAATAATTAGTATGTATTTCATTCTCGATGTATTTTGCTCTAGATTTAATGAAAGACTTTTATTTTTCTTTGCAATCTTGATTGCCACTGTCTTGTAGATATTTTGTAAAACACTTTACATATGTGTATGTATATCTGTTAAAAAAATAACAACATTGTGGTATTTGTCGATCAACTAAAGTTGGTTAAAACTTATTATCGACTATCCTGAATTTGTGGTAATCATTTGACGACTAACCAAAATTGATGATATTTTATTTCTCGACCAGCTTGGTGGTAATTTAAAATGTTACGAGTATCAAAAATTTTGCTTAATCACTTTTTAATTCTAAGCCATTAACTGACTTTTATCACATACTCATGCTTCGTTTAATAGAAATGTTCCCGACCAACTGTAGTTGGCAGCTTCTTATTCCCGACCAACCTGAGTTGGTGGATTTTTAGAAATATTTTTTCTTCCCAACCAACCTTAGTTGGTATTTCTATCCCAACCAACCTTAGGTTGTATATTTTGCTGAATAGTGTGTAGCACTAGTATTCCGCGAAAAAATTTCAATAAAAGGAGAGAATTGGGTAGAATATTCACATTTTATTCATACTGATGAAACTGCATTACATGAGAGTTTACATTACTGATAATATTTGCGCAGGTGTTCTACATTCCATGCATTGTTAAACTCCTCCCCCTCTAAAGTTTCTATTCTGTAGGTTCCTGGTCGAACAACTTCTATAACTCGGTAAGGTCCATGCCAGTTCGTTTCCAGTTTGTTGTGCTTTTGAATCACTTTATTTAGAACATAGTCTCCTTCTTTCAGGTCGCACTTCTTCACTCTCTTGTTGTAGAACAAAGTTGTTTGTTGCTGGTAAGCAGCATTCCTGATGGCTGCTTCTTCTCTAACTTCCTCGAGCATGTCCAAGTCTAACCTTCTCATTAAATCGCTGACAGGGGAATTGAAGTTCAGCACTCGGTGTGTTGGGAGGCCCAACTCGGCAAGTATAACAGCTTCACTTCCAAATGCCAGCATATATGGAGATTCTCCAGTTGCTGCTCGAGGAGTAGTACGATAAGCCCACAATACCGAATGTAGCTCGTTGATCCAGTTTGCTTTCGCGTCATTTAGTCTCTTCTTCAAGCCATTTAGCAACGTTCTGTTTGTCACTTCAGTTTGTCCATTGCTTTGTGGATGGCCTGGTGTCGAGTGAATCTTCAAGATATTTGACTGATGACAATAGGCAGCGAACTCCTCGTTGTCAAATTGTGTTCCATGGTCGGTGATGAATGCATGGGGAAGACCATATCTACAAATGATATTTTTCCAAATAAATTGGTACACCTTTTCGTATGTCATGTCGATAAGAGGCTCGGCTTATACCCACTTAGTAAAATAATCCACTGCGACGACGAGATATTTAAATCTTCCTCTAGTCGTTGAAAGTGGCCCGACTAAGTCAATTCCCCACATAGAAAATGGCCAAGGGGAAGTAATGGGTGTCAACAATGCTTGGGGAGTTCTTCGGATGGAGGAGAAGAGCTGACACTTGTCACATTTCTTGGCATAAGCTATACAATCAGCCCTCATCGTTGGCCAGTAGTATCCTTGCGTCATTATTCTTTGCAGAAGTGTCCGACCTTCTACATGGGCTCCACAAGACCCTTTATGGACTTCTTTAATCAAATCATTCACCTTGGAGGGATGTACACACCTCTGCAAGCCAACTATGATTCCTCATCTGTATAGAATGCCATTAGTTAGTACATAACGAGCAGCTTTAAACTTCAATTTCTTGGCTGTGAGTTTGTCAATTGATAATTCTCCCTCCTCAATATATGCCCTGATGGGATCCATCCAAGATGGCCCTAAATCAAGGGTAATAAAATTCATCGTCAGATCTTCTTCTATGCTCCGACCAGCTAGAACTTCAATTGGGATTGTTCTTCGTAGCTCGGTACGAGTAGCCGATGCTAATCGAGCTAAAGCGTCTGCTCTCGCATTCTCCATTCTTGGTATTCTGACCAGTTGAACAGTAATAAATTCCGATACCAATTCCATTGCCTTTGCATGGTACTTAATCATCAACTCTCCTTTTGCTGTATATACACCAAGCATTTGGTTTATAATCAACTGTGAGTCACTGCATACGATTACCTGCTCTGCCTTCATGATTTTTGCTAGACTAAGACCTACAATCATCGCTTCATATTTGGCCTCATTATTAGAAGCTTGAAATTGAAAGCGCCGAGCATATTCTATATCGATCTCATCTGGACTTTTTAATACAATCCCAGCTCCACTACCCGAGGTGCATGATGAGCCATCCACATATAGGTTCCATACAGGTATTTCATCCTCAAACTTCTTATTGGACAAAATTCCTCAATGGAATATTTGTTGCTCCTTTATCTCCATTTCTACCACACCTCGTTGCTCGTCGACCTTCTCCTCTTGCTCTCCGACCAGCTTAAGTTGATCGGGGTTTAAATTTGATGATCCTGTAACATCCACAGGTTGGTCGGTGCTCAGCTTTTGCTCCTCAGGGGTATCAGGATAAGTGAACTCTGCTATAAAATCTGCTATTGCTTGCCCTTTCAGTGACGATCTAGGCTCATAAATTATATCATATTCACCGAGTTCTATTTCCCAGTACATCAATCTCCCTGATTTTTTTGGTTTATGAAGAGCTTGACACAACGGAATATCGGTATATACGACTATGGTATGAGCCTGGAAGTATAGCTTCATTCTTCTACTTGCTTTCATCAGCGCTAGTGCCAGCTTTTCCAGCTTCGGATATCTGATCTCTGCTCCTCGGAAGGCCTTACTAGTGTAATAAATTGGTTTTTGTACTCCATCCTCTACTCTTATTAATGCCGAGCTAACTGCATTTTCTGAAACTGCCAAATAAAAGTACAATCTTTCTCCCATCACTGGCCTGGACAACAGTGGAGGTGCTCCCAAATATTTCTTCAATTATTGAAAAGCTTTTTCGCATTCTTCATTCCATTCAAAAGTCTTTCGGAGTGTTTTGAAGAATAGAAGGCATCTATCAGTTGCTCGCGATACAAACTTGTTAAGTGCTTCTACTCGCCCTGTAAGACTTTGTACTTCCTTCTTCGTCGTTAGAGATCGCAGCCCTAACAAAGCTTTGATCTTTTTAGGGTTTTCTTCAATGCCTCGTTGATTGACAATGTACCCGAGAAACATGCCTTCTCATACTCCAAATATGCACTTGGTCGGGTTCAATTTTATTTGATATTTATCCAATTGATCAAAGGTCTGGCCTAAGTCAACTAGATGGTCAGCATCTTTCTTGCTCTTTGTCAGCATATCATCAACATAGACTTCCATATTGTGACTGATTTATTCTGCAAACACCTTGTTCATCAGCCACTGATATGTCGTACCTGCATTTTTCAAACCAAAAGGTATAACATTATAACAATAAGTTCCCCTAGGGGTAATGAAAGAAGTACTCTCCCTGTCTTTAGGTTTCATTTTAATTTGGTTGTAACCAGAATAAGCATCCATGAAGCTCAGCAGCTCGTGTCCCGAGGTAGCATCCACTAGTTGATCAATTCGGGGAAAGGGAAAATGATCCTTTGGACATGCTTTGTTGAGGTCGGTGAAGTCTACACACATCCTCCATTTATTGTTCTTCTTTTTTACCATCACTACATTTGCTAACCAGTCTGGATATTTAACATCTTAAATAAAGCAAGCTTTCTTGAGCTTCTCGACCTCCTCTTGTATAGCTTGATTCTTCTCGGGGCTGAACACTCTTATTCTCTGCTTCACTGGCTTGATCTCTTTATTCACATGGAGCTAGTGACATAAGAAATTTGGTTCTATTCCGGGCATATCCTCATGACTCCAATGAAAAGTTTATTTTCTGCTTTTTAGGAAAACTATTAATTCCTATTTTAATGAGGCATCTAACGACGAACCTATCTGAGTTGTTCGTTCAGGGTACTTGTCGTCCAGAATGATGTTTTCAGTAGCTTCCACCACCTGACCTTTCACGAGTTGCATCTCATCTCTAGGATCCAATGTTTTAATTTCTGCACCCTCATCCACCTGATAGGTAGTAGTCTTTTTCCTATATTCCTCAAGTTCCTCCTATTCGGCAGATGAATAGTAGCATTCCCGAGCTACCTTTTGATCACCCTTCACAACTCTTACTCCAAAATTGGTTAGAAATTTTAGGCATTGATGTACCGTATATAATACTGCTTCGAACTTCTTCAATCCTACCCTTCCCATGATGATATTGTAGGCTGATTGAACATTCTTATCCATCACGAAGAAGCGTACTCTTTCGGTTCGACAAGTAGGCCATGTACCAATGAACATATCCAACTTGATTGTCCCAGGTGGAAAAACTTTCTCGCCGGCAAAACCGAGGAGGGGCCTATGATAAGGCTCCAACTGAGACAACTTTAAATTTAAGCTATCGAAGCACGAGTAGAACATAATATCAGTCGAGCTACCATTATCAATCAGTACACCTGCGAGGTCATTCTTTGAGAAATCGATGACCAGTTTTTCTTTATTGACCTTCCTCAGGCGATCATCTTCATCCAAGTTTATTCGTTGAATATATGAACAGGCTTGAGCCTCATTGAGGTAAGATTTTATTTCTGCAGTAAGGTCTCCACCTCCTGCATCTCCACCTGTAATAACATTATAATCAAATGATCCAAAACGTATTGAAAATACCTCACGTTCTGGCTGCCTTGGTCTTTTGGGAAGATCGGGGTTGTCTTCTGGATCATCTTCATGGTTTCTTTTCTTATTCTCCTCTGCTCGACGAGGAGATCTAGATCTCTCTCTTTCTCGGTCGTTGTTTCTTCTTTCATTTCTACGATCAATATACTTTGCCATTTTTCCTCGTCTAATGAGTGCCTCGATCTCATTCTAAAGAGTTATATAATTTTTGGTCATGTGGCCATGATCCTTGTGGAACTCGCAATATTTAGCCTTATTCCTATTGTCAGGGTCTGACTTCATTTTCTCTGGCCAGTTTAACTCCTCGTTGTTCTTGATTTCTTCTAAAACATGGTTAATGTCTACCTTCAAAGGAGTATAATTTTCAAATTTCTTTAATACCTCCCATGATGGCTTTGTTTTTGAGTGCTTGTCACCACCATTGTTCTTATGCTCTTTCTTTTTAGCCTTATCACCCTCCACCTTGGTTTATTTGGTATCCATTTCTTCTTTGCAGCCATAGCCTCCTTGGCATTCATGATCTTGGCCGCTTTTGCCATCAATTCTGACATGGTTCTGGGTGGATCTTTAGCCAAAGTGTAGTATAACTTGTTGGACAACAGCCCACTCATCAAAGCAGTAATCGCTATCTTTTCCTCGTAATCAATAACTTCGAGTTTCTCGTTATTGAACCGAGTTATATAGTCCCTAGTGCTCTCACCTGCCTTTTGTCTAACACTTAACAAGTGGGCTACTCGTTTAACAGGTTTTGCTCCAAAATAGAAGTTTCCAATGAAGAGCTCGGCCAGTTGAAAGAAAGTTGAAATCTTACCCCGAGGAAGATTATTGTACCATATTTGAGCAGATCCTATAAGAGTTCCCGAGAATGCCCTGCATCTCATCTCATCTGGCACAGCATAGATGTCGGCAGCAGCTTGGTATTGTTCTATATGAAGGATAGGGTCGGTTTTTCCATCATATTTAGGAGTCACAACAGGTGCTTTGAACTTTGATGGTGTGGGAAAATCCACAATTGCTTGGACCAAAAGGTGTCCCTTGGACAAAAGTTCTTTGTAGAGGATTCTTGACCTTAGCCATTTCCCCTAATCTATCTTCTAATCTCTGAATAGAGCCTTTCCACGCATCATTTCCCTCCTCTTCCACGCATTATTGGTTCGAGCAATTGATTGTGTTGAAGTCGCTTCCTGGGATATATCTTGTCGAGCAACTGGTTGTGATTGGGCAGAACCCTCTCTTAGATCAAATGGTCGTCGAAAGTTTCTCGACACAGCCTTAGGAGGACTTTTATTCTTCCTATGGCCCAATCGATCAAAGGAGAGACCCTACTCAATCTTTCCAGTGCACTGGTCCTTTTCATAGAGAGAGTGATGTGTTGTTCAGTATCTGTGGCTCATACTGACGAAGTTCGACCCGGTTGATAAGAAAAATCTTCAGATTTATCAGTGCGATATGAATCGCTTTGCCTAATGCGTGAAGAAAGTAAATGAGTATTTCTTTGACCACTTCGTTGTCCTGAATAGGTTGATGCTCCACCTTGGATAGTTTGCATGAGTTGTCGCATTGTTTCTTGCATAGTTGTCTGTCCTTGAGCCAAACTGGCCATGATTCCTGCCAGATCTTGGATATTTGCAACAGCGGATGGAATTGGGGGGTTTCCAGCGTTTCGATTGCTGGATTCAGGATTGTCAGCCATTGGTGATGAATTGTTTTTGGTGAAAAATGAAAATTACAGTCGTTTCCCACAGACGACGCCAATCTGTTGATGTAAAAAATTAGATTATCTCTAATTTGTTTAATCACAGATAAAAAATAAATAAGACAAGAGATTTTAAAGTGGTTCAGCCTTGAACGAATGGCCTACGTTCACTGTTTGTGTTATTATTGGCTGTTTAGGAATTCTCGAAGTAGGATTATTCTCAAGAAATTCCGGTCCCCCTACAATGAGGATGATACAGTGTATTTATAGCCATGAGGCTGTACACGTGAATGAGTAATACATAGCTGTTCAATAAGCGTATACATCTGTATGATAATATTCAGCATTTAATGCGCATTTAATCCTCTTAATTGTCTGAAATAAATGCTCTGATCGAGGTGCAGCTCGGACTGCCTAAGCTGCTCGGACCACCTAATATCTCGGTATCCATGAGTTGCTCGGTGCAGTAAAGTTCCTCGGTGAGCCCCTATTGCTCGATGAGTTGATTAGGGAAATTGAGTTCCTCGAAGTCAAGGTATTATTCAGAAATGTTTGTTAGTGCCATGTAGATTGACACGTGTCTCCACTTCATTGTGCCATGTCAGCAGACTAAAATTGGTATAACCAGAAGCCCCCAATGTTTCACAGTTCGAGACTGAGGAGTGTGGAACATTCTTCTCGAAATATGGCGGGATTAAATGGTCATCCTTAATTTTAAGAGCGTGTTCTTTGCATTTATTTTTCCTTTTCGAATTCATAGAATCAGACTTTTCAAATTTTTCTAATTGCTTCGATCTCCGCGCCCTTTTTGTCCTTTTAGACGCTGGTAGCGTAAACGTCTCCCTTTGTAATCATTATTTTTACCTTTTCTCAATGTAAAGTATTTAAGCATTGCATAAAATCATATCGTCTTTTACTTTGTCAAATCTGTATCTTTGATTTTTCCATTTTCTCTCTCTCTTGTGCGTTCATCCTTTTCATCGTTCGCTGTCAACAGATCCATCCTTTTTCTGTAAGATCTTCTTCCTTCTCTTTTATTTCCTTTATTCTCCATGGTTTACCTTGTTGAGTCTCTTGATAAGTTTCGTTCTGATTTCTCTATTCCTTCATGGGTTGTTTTGGAGGAACTTTCTGAGCCTTCAGATTATTTTCGTTTGGCTGAGGGACATTGGTTCCCCAGTCTCTTTGTTGCTGAATGTGGCTTTTCTTTTCCCCCAAACCCTTTGTGTCTGGAATTCTGTCAATATTTTGACGTGGTTCCTGTAAAAATAGCCCCCAATACGTGGATAATAGTTAACGGAGTTCATAGATTAAATCAGATTCATAGAACTCGTATAGGAATTCCAAAAATCATGTTTTGCTATAGATGGGCTGTCAGCGACAGTAATTTTTACTTAAAAACTAGGTTTTTAAATAGAGTTTTAGTGGTCAATCTCCCAGATGCCAATATGGATTATTTTGAGCATGGTGTTGTTATAAAAAATTGGCAACATGCTCCACTAACTGAAAATGATGTGTATCAGGGTCCGAGATGCCCTCCCTATGGTAATGGGATAGGTTGTTTTTACTTTACTTTATTTTTGAATTTATGCTTTGTTTTTGTTTGATAAAATGTGTCACTGATATTTTAATTTTCATTTAATTGCAGTTGACAGCAAAAGAAGGTCTCCAAAACAGACAGAAGTTAACTTAAAACATCTGAAACTTATCTGGGGTTTGCATCAAACTGTTGCCGACGAGCATATTAGATCAGCTTCATATTTGCTGCAGTATAAGAGTTACACCTCGTCAGATTAAAATTGGTATCAACAGTACCAATGCCTTTGGTGATCTCTGGTTACGAGAACCAGTCTTCCAAATCCATCGAATATGTGAACGTAGGGATTGTAATGGGAAATTTGAGATCTCATGTTAAATTCCATGTAATAGAAAGTGCAACTTCTTACCACTTGTTAATAGGAAGGGTGTGTATGCATAACCAGGGTCCAGTTCCTTCGACGTATCATCAATGCGCCAATTCCAATATCAAGGAAACTGAGATCGCTATTAGAGAGACGAATAGGCCCTTTGCTATCGAGGAAGCCCACCTAGTGGACGCAGCATTCTACACAGAGTTGGAGGAGGACGTCAGAGTCGTAACTAGGCCAATGGAGGGATCATGGGTTCCCTCAATCAGGGAAAGAATGGGACCTATGAATGGTCAATATGGAGAGATAATGGGTAACAAAGGAGTAATAAAAGAGGCCCACCATGTGGTTCCTCGACCCCAGAAGGTCTCGAAGAAACAGAAAGACAAAGCGAGGCCCAGAATGGATCCAATGGAGCGTGAGGTACAACAAAAAAGCGTGATGAGTCATTTTTCAGGGGAAAGAGTTGCCAAGGCTTCCAGGGAAAAGAAGAGGAAGGCAGTGGCAACTACTAGCAAACAGTGTAAGAAGATGGTTAGTGAAGAGGGAAAGGTGGTATATTGGTTATAACGATGTGAACGAGTAGCCGAAGAAGCTATGGCAGAGATGGATAAGGAGGCTGACCCGATTATAAATATTTTTTGGTGGATCAACGAGGGAAGTGCATGGTGATAGACAACTCCAACATACAAGAGTTCATAGAGGATGTCGTTGAAGAACCAGATTATATGACAGATCAACCGAAGCCACAGGTACAAGAATTGGAGCAGTTGAATCTCGTGAAGGAAGGAGAGGACCCAAGGCCCATTATCATCTCGAAAGATCTTAGCGAAGAGAAACTAGGGGCCTTGGTTGAGTTGATTCGGGAATTTATGGACGTCTTTGCGTGGAAGTACACAGAAATAAAACGACTGGCTAAAGAAGTAAGCTATCACAAGTTGAACATGATGCCTCAGCCATCCCAGTCAACACAAGAAACAAGAACGTACAAGACTGAGTTGGACTTAAAAATTAAGGAGGAGGTCCAACGTCTATTAATGGAAGGGTTCATCAAACCAATACAACACCCTCTTTGGCTATCTAGCATCATTCCAGTAGGAAAGAAAGATAAGAATCAAATCACGATCTGTGTGGACTTTAGAGACTTAAATAGGGCTTGCCCAAAAGATGAGTTCCCTCTACCTTCCATTGATAGCATGATAGATGCAACGGCTGGGCATGAGATGTACAGCTTTATAGATGGGTATGTGGGGTACAACCAAATCAAGATGGATCCCACAAATGCAGAGAAGACATCATTCAGAACTCCATTGGGCAACTTCATGTATAAAGTAATGACGTTTCGACTGAAGAATTCAGGGGAAATATACCAAAGAACGATGATAGCCATTTTCCATGATTTCTTCCATAAGTTTGTGGAGTTCTATATGGATGATTTGGTCATCAAGTCGAAGAAAGAGTAGTCCCATCTAGATTATCTCAAAAAGTTATTCATCAGGTAAAGGAAGTATAAGATGAAGATGAATTCGCTGAAATGTGTCTTCGGGGTCACTAGTAGGAAATTCTTGGGTTTTGTGATGGATTGGCAAGGGGTGCAGATGGACCAGGACAAGCAACGAGCAATCTTAGAGATGCCAAGTCTAAAACGATGAAGGAACTGAAGAGTTTCCTCGGTAAGGTTTCCTACCTTAGGAGATTTATCCCAGGGTTAGCTGAGATAACACACCCGCTGATGCAACTGTTGCGAAAGAAGACGGAGTTCAAATGGGAGGTAGATCACTAGGATGAAAAGGTTGCTCGTTTCACCACAACCATGATTCCTCCAAAAGCAGGAATACCGTTGCAGCTGTACCTCACATCCACCATGAGGTCCGTTGGAGCTCTACTGGCTCAAGAAGTGGATGGGAAAGAATGACCAGTCTACTATTTGAGTAGAATTATACATGGTCCAGAGGTCAGGTATATTAGTTTGGAAAGACATTATTTAGCTCTAGTCTTTATAGCACAAAAACTTAGACATTATATGTTGTCTTTTACAATTCATATTATAACAAAATGTGGTCCCATTAAGTTTTTGTTAACAAGAACTATATTGATTGGTAGGGAAGCTCGATGGATCCTCATCCTTTCAGAGTATGATTTGAAGTGCGTGGTCCTTCACGGAATCAAGAGCCAAGAATACGCAAACCTCTTGGCAATCTTCCCCTCTGGGATATTTGAGCCACCTAAAGAAAGCATTCCAGGGGGTGATTTATAAGCCAACCACTTAGACGCGAGTAAGGAAGAATGGACAATGAATTTCAATGGATCTTCAGCATAAAATAAAGGAGGAGCAGTGGTTTTTCTTTTAAAAGGAGCTGAAGAAATTTATCTATCCTACAAGCTAGATTTCCCTTGCTCTAACAATAAAGCAGAGTATGAAGCGTTGGTACTAGAGTTGTTGGAGGCCCTTCGAAGGGGAATTCGTTCACTCTGCATCAAGGGTGATTCAAACTTGGTGATCCAACAAGTGAATGGGGAATATGCGCTGAAGTACCTCAGTTTGGCCCCTTATAGAACGATCATTCAAAGGCTTCTCAACCAGTTCCATCGGACAAAGATCAGGAGGCATCTCAGAATGATGAATCGCCATCCAGATGCCTATGCCACTATTGCCCATAAGATGATTATGAAGGAAGATTCAACTACGGTGGTGATCCAATGAAGAACAACGCCCTCTATGGTACAGTCAATCCTGCCAATAGAAGATGATTCTGACTGGAGGGGAGTGATTAGGAAGCAATTAGAGTCTAAAGAAGGAAAGATGGAGCTGAGGGAGGTGGCCCAATATTTTACAAATTAGGTAAACTTTTACTACAAGAACGCAGGAGGATGGTTGTCAAGATGCATCGATCCAAAAGAAGCAGAACAAAGGTTAAAGAAGACACATGAAGAGCAATGTGAAACAACTGAAATCTATCTTTACAGAAGAATTCAAAGAGAGGGATACTTCTGGACTAGGATGAAACAAGACGCAGCAGAGCTACAACGAAAGTATGATAAGTGTCAGCTTTTCTTTGAGGCAGCTGAGTGTCATTTCGTTGAAGCTCAACTAGATTAGAGGCATCCCTATATTGATTTCATAAACGATGGAGTTGTCCCAATAGAAAAGATTAATGCGATGGGACTCAAGAGAAGGGCCCAAAGGTTCCATGTTCAAGGGGGACAGTTGTATCGAAGAGGGTACTTCAATAGGCCATTGCGTTGCATCACGAAAGAAGAGGTAAATGAAGTACTAAAATAAGCTCATGACCCAGCTCACATAGGAGGGGAAAATTTGTATGATCAGTTGATAACGTTGGGTTATTATTGGCCAACGATAGAGAAAGACTCCGCAGAGTTTGTTCGAAAGTGTAAAGCTTGCTAGCTGCATGAAAATATGATCCACGCCCCATCGGTGCACCTTCATTCCCTGACAACTCTGTATCCTTTCCACACTTGGGCATTTGATCTGGTAGGGGCAATACACCCTTCTTCAAGAGGGAAGATTTGGATACTAGTGGCAACGGAGTTCTTTACAAAGTGGGCTGAGGCGATACCATTGAGAAGAGAAACAATGAGAGTAGTGGCCAACTTTATCAGGGAGTATATCATTTATCGTTTTGGGATTTTAAAAGTTATTCTCTCTGATAATAGAACTCCATTTGTTAACTCAGAAGTAACAATGCTGATGGATAAATACTATATCATTCATCATACCTCGACGGTGGCATACCCAAAAGGGAACAAACAAGTTGAGGCAACCAACAAGACGTTGGTCAACATTCTGGTAAAAATGATGGAGGATTTTCCAGGATCGTGGGATGAAAAAATCCCAGCGGTGTTATGGGACTATCGCACGATGAAGAGGAAGACTATGGGGTACACCCCATTCTCCCTCATTTTTGGGGCTGAAGAAATCCTCCCAGTGGAGTTGGAAGTTCCCTCAACCCGATATGCCTTGCGAAGTAGTATGCTACCTCATAACAGACATGTATAATTAGAAGCATTGGACGAGCACAGAGACAATGTGATGCAACACTTCCAAATGTACATGAAGCAGCTTTCAAGAGCGTATGACAACTTGGTGATACTAAGGAAGTTCGTGGAGGGAGACCTTGTTTTAAAAGCAGCAGTAAGGAACATCAGGGGGCTTCCTCTGCCTAAGTTTGCAGCAAATTAGGATGGACCTTTCATTGTAAAGGAGGCTCATGATTCAGGTTATTGTTTAATTTCTAAGATGGAAGAAGAAAACCCTTTAAAATTAACAATAAATGGTTGAAGGCCTATCATGTATGAGTAATCAACTTGGGATCACCGTTGTTTCTAGTGGTTTTGTTATGAACATACAAGTCGTTGTTCCTTAAAAAGATGTCTTTTATTACAATCTGAATGAAGATGAAAAATGGCAGAGTTTTGTAACTTGTGTAAAGCAGTCACAGCACAACGAAGGGGCATAGAAAAATATACAACACTTTTTCTTCTTATTCATAAAACGTTGGGACATTACAAAATTAAGAGCTATTGTCCAAGATTTACATAAGGAAAAACCTACGCAAATGAAAAAATTATTTTCACTGGCCCAAGAGGAACCATAGGTCTGGAGCAACAAAAAAGTCTCCAGGCAACCTCGAAGAAGCTACCAGGCATAATCGTTTGACGTTAATAGAAACATCCAGCCTAGTTTGAACTTGTGCCCGCTCGATAAGGATCTCCTCCCGTTCTATCTTTGCTACACAAAGAGTTTCTTCGAGGTCCTCTATCTTCTTATCAGTAACCTCTAGTAGGTATGCTATCTCAACCAGCCTAGCTCCCTCAGTTCGTTGGGCCTCTCGATGCAGCAGCAATAGCTCCCTCTGGCCTTCCAACTGTTGGCTCTTTAAAAAATTTTAATGTCCAATCAACCATTTGAATTGGAAGCCATCTCTACCCAACTCCTTTAAATAGCCCATAAATTGATTGGGCAAGGGCCTAGTGGCATTGGAAGTTAGGGTGCTAACCAAATCCGCAACAACCATATCCATTCTTGAAGTCTGAGGCTCATCGCTGAAATGTTCGAACGAAGAAAATCAACAGTGAAAGTCTCAGTATGATGGATGGCAATTTGTTTGATAACTAAACGGTGACTGGTAGACATCTGAGGAGAACGTTGAAGGATCATGAGGCAGAACTCATAGGGAGCTAAGGCAGGTAGAGGAATCACACAACCAGACTTACTATCATCCGTAGTACCCGTCGTGGAACCCTGGTCGTTAGGATTAGAATCTTCTGGAATAGCTGGTTCCCGATGGGGCAAAGCAGTAGGCAAAGGGGCTGGGGTAGACCTCTCTCCAGCTTCAAGAGACTCGCTAGCAACCTAAGAACGGTTAAAATAGGTAATGAATATAGAAAAATCTTAAACAAATGTTTATCATTGTTAAGTCACCATTATTGGTGGAGTTTGACGAAAATCTTAACAAGTGGTTTTCATTGTTAAGTCACCGTTACAGGTGTCACCGTTAGAGGTGGATGTTACGAAAAAATCTTAACAAGTGTTTATCATTGTTAAGTCACCATTTTTGGTGGAGTTTGA
Organism: Sambucus nigra; assembly: GCA_949130495.1. Lineage (NCBI taxonomy): Eukaryota > Viridiplantae > Streptophyta > Magnoliopsida > Dipsacales > Adoxaceae > Sambucus > Sambucus nigra. The sequence continues at coordinate 444,622,497 of OX422211.1, forward strand.
CGAAAATCTTAACAAATGTTTATCGTTGTTAAGTCACCGTTATTGGTGGAGTTTTGACGAAAATCTTAACAAGGGTTTATCATTGTTAAGTCATCGCTATTGATGGAGTCTTGACGACAATATTAACAAGTGGTTGTCATTGTTAAGTCACCGTTATGGGTGTCACCGTTAGAGGTGGATATTACAAAAAAAAATCTCAACAAGTGGTTTTCATTGTTAAGTCACCGTTATCGGTGGAGTTTGAATGTTTGAAAAAGAGATTCTTCTAGATTGTACAGTGCCAAGTAAAAGACAAACAACGAGAAAGGAAGAGAATGTAACAACCCGGAATTTTAAAGGAGTATTTTTAAATAAAAATTTGAATATTCGAGAAAAATAAATTTTTGAATTTTATGAATTCTATTAGTTAAATATGTTGGTTATGATTTTAGAGAAATAAAACGTCATGCGGAATTTAATTCGGAGTTAAAATGAATTTTTAATTAAAGTTTAAAGATTAACCCCTTAATTTAACAAGCTGGCAGAATCAAAATCCCTGCTTGATCGATCGATCGATGCCTGGGGGTCGATCGATCAATCAACCCTCAAACTTTACTATAAAAAGGATGCTCGGATATTGATTCTTCACACACACCTCTTGCAAGCCCTTAGCATCCAACAAACCCTTCTCTCTTCATCTTCCACCTCCAAAAACCCAAAACACCATTAAAATAGTTTTTCAATCTTATTTTTTGGGGTCAAAATAGAATTTTTTCAAAGTGGTGCAAGAGAGTTCTTCGATCAATTTTTTTAGGAGAACCCAAATCTCTCATCAATTTCAACATCCGAAAATCAGTAATGTTTATCCTATTCTTTTCCTTTAGTGATATATGTCTTGATTATAGCCTCCATTAAAACTCATGTGTTCTAAAATAAATTAAGAACATAATATATTGAAGAAATTAATTATGGGATTGTTTTGTAAAAAAAATTATTATACCAAATAATTATAATTTTGTTGTTATTTGGATTGTATTTACTTAATTGGTGATATTGTGGACATATACATGTAGAGGACCCCTTAATAATTTAAATTGGTTGTTTATGTAAATTACTAAAGCAATTAAATTACTTGTGCTAAGACAACAAATAATAATTATGGAACTTACGATCAATAATGATTCGGGAAAATTATAATAATTACGTGTTCTTAATTTCCCCATATTTGGATTAAAAAAAATCATTTATTGGGAATTTAGTATTGTTGAGAATATTATCATAAATTATTGATAATGTAAATTACGAAATATTATAATATTAAATATTTCGAGAACATTGGTATTTTAGATAATTGGCTTTTACCCCTCGTTATAGTACACTTGTTAGGTGTGGGACTAATAAAGTGGACGGTAGTTGCGATTTATGCTAACTAGGTATGGGACTAGTTAATATAAATTTATGCGGGTTATATAAATTGGGGTGGGGGGAAATTCTCTATTTTTACCGTTCTTGTGATAACCTAGGGTTGATATTTTAGGTGAAGTAAATTGTTATAATCATCAGTTATAAATTATGGCATGAAATTGTGTTTTGGGAACTTTTAATTGGGACTAAGGAATATTTTGATGATTTTCACGTCGCTATTAAGGGTGGGGAATATCTATTGTGAATAACTAGTATAATAAATTTTGGGAAATTAATACCGCAAGACTAAAACTGGTATTAAAATTGATAGCGACATCATGTGTCCAGGGCCGACAGTTTAACCGGGTCAGAGGGCGTTTAAGTCGTGTCGTGTGTTGAACCTTGTCATATATTGAGGATCGCAGGATAAAAACGGATCAGATGGCGAGTATGACAAGGGGATGTGTATTGTGTGTGGAATCTTATCGTATGTCGAGGACCGCAAAATAAAAACGGGTCAGATGGCGAGTATGACAAGGGGATGTGTGGTAATATTAATCTACTTTGGTGTAAATCATCCACGGCGGGAGGACCGACATACCGAATAATAAAGTGAGAACAAATCATCCTGGTTAATCCAAAAACATTAACATCATCGGTCTTGGGTTAAATTTAAAATAATATTGGTGTGGCACTTTTAAACCTTGGGGGTGCTTAGAAAATATAATTGTTAAGGATTATAGACTTTCTTTTAATTAAAATATTCTATTGTTATGGTCGTTATGTATAGCACTATTGTCTGGGTTCAAGGACCCTAATTGAAAGGAGTAACCGGTATTCATGCTCAGGGCTTTGGCTCTGACACATGCGTTGACTAATATTTTCAGGAATTATATTGGAGTAACTACATAGATATTTTTGTAGATCCTTCGAAAGTGCCGCTGAATTTATATTATCGTTTTAGTCATTTATTTCTTCTCCTTTTCAGTCGTATTTTATTGTGAGACTATCTTTGGATGTTTTTTGGGCCTTTCGGTTCCAAAGTTGTCTTAATAGATTTCAGTTGGACTTGATTTATTGTAATAATTAAGATATTCGGAGATTGCATGTGACGGACTTTATATCGCACTTTGATGATAAATCCGTTGGATGTCCTTAATATTTGGGATTGATTTAAAATATTTATCTTGTGGATTAAATTTTATATGTCTCACATCTGTCACATGATAAGGATGATATTTAATTTATTAATGCCCAGCTTAATTTTGGTGGCGGGCGACGCCTGAATTTAGCGGGGTGTTACAGATGGTATCAGAGCATGGTCTTAGGTCTCGTATGTTATGAGTCTATTTAGCTTCCGTGTTGCTTACCTTTGATTTCCTTTCGATGAATTGTACTCTTAGTTTTTCTGAGTCTCATGATAATTGTTCTTATCTTTTCAGATGGCGAACACTAGGAAAAATGGTAATAGGAGGGAGGGGTCTATTTTCGGTCCCGCAGTTTCGGAGGGACAAAGGTAGTTTACCTTAGATGCCGAAGCACTAGCGGCAATCGTACGAGAGGCCACAGCGGCCGGTATTGAAATCGGGAGACAAAGAGGGATGACGTTAGTACCATAACAGCAAGAGCCACCCGTCTCAATTTGGGATAGAGTGAGGATCAGCTTTTTCAAGGGAATTCCTTCTACCTTTATCGGAGGATCCTATCCCACGGTCGCTCAATAATGGAGGAGGGGCATGGAACGACACTTGAGATTAGTGGAATGCACGGAAGTGCAAAAGCAGTTATTAGCAACATTTCAGTTGTCGGGAAATGCCTTGCAATGGTGGGAGAGCACCACCACATCGGAAGAACGAGATAGATTGAATTATACTGATTTTGAAATAAGGTTCAACAACAAGTACTTCCCTTATGCTATCTGAAGTGCGAAGAAGAGAGAATTTCTAGAGCTGGACCAAGCTTCAAAATCAATCATAGAGTACGAACAAGAGTTCACAAACTTATCTATGTTCATACCCGAGGAAGTAGATACCGAGAATAAAAGGACGGACTGCTTCATCAAAGGGTTGTCATAGACCATCAGACATATGGTTTTGGGAAATTCGACGTACACTGCTTACTCCCAAGTAGTAGATGTCACGATGTTACATTGGCAGGAGAGAATAAACCATCAAAAGAAATTGGGAAAGAGGGAAGAACCTGAGAGTCAGGGCGGAGACTATAGGGTCGGCAATGACCAAACATGGAAGAGGCAGAAGTCAAACCAAGAACAGCAGAACAATAACTTTCACCATGGCAACCAGAGGCAAGGTCGTCAGGGTGAGCAAAATTGGAACATGGAGCCTTTTTACGGTACTTGTTTCAAGTGTGGGAAAGTGGGACACAAAGCAAATAAGTGTCTCAGGAGAGAGAACCATCAGGGTCCCGTTATACAAGGTCAAGTTAATCAGGTCTAGCAAGGCCAAGGACCTCCAGCACCGGCAAGGCTCGGGGTGCGGGGAGCCCCAACTTTACTGGCGGCAATAGGTGTTCAGGGAGCACCAGCAGCACTTGGTGCACAGGGTGTGGCTGCAAAACCCACCAACCTTAGCTATGGCAGGTGCTACCAAATTCATCCTTGAGAGGAGCAGGCACCGCAGGAGCCACGACGTGGCTAAATCGACGATCGGTGCATAAAATATTTTATTATATGCGTAGTAATAATAATTTCCACCTGTGTAGAATTAGGTGTATGGGCGCTTAATTATTTTTTGTACACACTTAAACTTGCTAAATTTCGAGGACGAAATTTCTTATTAGTGGGGAAGTATGTAACAACCCGAAATTTTAAAGGAGTATTTTTAAATAAAAATTTGAATATTCGAGAAAAATAAATTTTTGAATTTTATGAATTTTATTGATTAAATATGTTGGTTATGATTTTAGAGAAATAAAACTTCAAGCGAAATTTAATTTGGAGTTAAAATGAATTTTTAATTAAAGTTTAAAGTTTAACCCCTTAATTTAACAAGCTGGCAAAATCAAAATCCCTGCTTGATCGATCGATCGATACCTGGGGGTCGATCGATCGATCAACCCTCAAACTTTACTATAAAAAGGAAACTCAGGTATTTATTCTTCACACACACCTCTTGCAAGCCTTTAGCAGCCAACAAACCCTTCTCTCTTCATCTTCCACCTCTCAAGCTTATTTTGGGGGGTCAAAATAGAATTTTTTCCAAGTGGTGCAAGAGAGTTTTTCGATCAATTTTTCGAGGAGAACCCGAATCTCTTGTCAATTTCAACATCCGAAAATCAGGCATGTTTGTCCTATTCTTTTCCTTTAGTGATATATGTCTTGATTATAACTTCCATTAAAACTCATGTGTTCTAAAATAAATTAAGAACATAATATATTGAAGAAATTAATTATGGGACTGTTTTGTAAAAAAATTTATTATACCAAATAATTATAATTTTGTTGTTATTTGGATTGTATTTACTTAATTGGTTATATTGTGGGCATATACCTGTAGAGCACCCCTTAATAATTTAAATTGGATGTTTATGTAAATTACTAAAATAATTAAATTACTTGTGCTAAGAAAATAAATAATAATTATGGAACTTACGACTAATAATGATTCGAAAAAATTATAATAATTACGTGTTCTTAATTTCCCCATATTTGGATTAAAAAAATATCATTTGTTGGGAATTTAGTATTGTTTAGAATATTATCATAAATTGTTGATAATGTAAATTACAAAATATTATAATATTAAATATTTTGAGAACGTTGGTATTTTAGATAATTGGCTTTCACCCCTGATTATAGTACACTTGTTAGGTATGGGACTAATAAAGTGAGCCTTAGTTGCGATTTATGCTAATTAGGTATAGGTCTAGTTAATATAAATTTATGCGGGTTATATAAATTGGGGTGGGGGCAAATTCTCTATTTTTACCGTTGTTGTAATAAGCTAGGATTAATATTTTAGGTGTAGTAAATTGTTATAATCATCAGTTATAAATGATGGGATGAAATTGTATTTTGGGAACTTTTAATTGGGACTAAGGAATATTTTGAGGATTTTCACGTCGCTATTAAGGGTGGGGAATATTTATTGTGAATAACTAGTATGAGAAATTATGGGAAATTAATACCGCAAGACTAAAACGGGTATTAAAATTGATGGCGAGTATGACAAGGGGATGTGTGTTAATATTAATCTACTTTGGTGTAAATCACCCACGTCGGGAGGACCGCCATACCTAATAATAAAGTGAGAACAAATCATCCTGGTTAATCCAAAAACATTAACATCGTGGGGCTTGGGTTAAATTTAAAATAATATTGGTGTGGCACTTTTAAACCTTGGGGGTACTTAGAAAATTTAATTGTTAAGGATTATAGACTTTCTTTTAATTAAAATATTCTATTATTATGGTCGTTATGTATAGCACTATTGTCTGGGTTCAAGGATCCTAATTTAAAGGAGTAGCCGGTATTCATGCTCAGGGCTTTGGCTCTGACACATGCGTTGACTAATATTTTCAGGAATTATATTGGAGTAGATGCATAGATATTTTTGGAGATCCTTCGGAAGTGCAGCTGGATTTATATTATCGTTTTAGTCATTTATTTCTTCTCCTTTTCAGTCGTATTTTATTGTGAGACTATATTTGGATGTTCGTTGGGCCTTTCGGTTCCAAAGTTGTCTTAAGAGATTTCAGTTGGACTTGATTTATCTTAATAATTAAGATATTCGGAGGTTGCATGTGACGGACTTTATATCGCACTTTAATGATATATAAGTTGGATGTCCTTAATATTTGGGATTGATTTAAAATATTTATCTTATGGATTAAATTTTATATGTCTCACATCTGTCACATGCTAAGGATGATATTTAATTTATTAACCCCCGGCTTAATTTTGGTGGCGGTCGACGCCTGAATTTAGCGAGGTGTTACAGAGAAAATAGAGAAATACCTCAGCAATAGCTGGAGATATAACGGGAGCCACCATGGAAGCTGCAATGGGGGGAACTCTGTAAGGTAAAGTTGTCTCCTCGAAATCCCCCATAGAACCCCTAACGGTGGGAAGATCAACGTGTGCTAAAGCTCCTACGCCAATAAAAGGGACCAATAAAAGCCCCCATCGAAATCGATTTAACGGCTGCATCGATTGGGATTGTAATGCTCACTGGTGTATCCCACTCGGTGTAGGAAGGCAGGTACAACGGTGAGAACAGAAGGACCACAGCTAGCAAGGGGTCTTCAATGATGAGGTTCAAAGTAGTTGGCTGGACCACCCTTGCTTCATGCTTGAAAAAACCCCAAGTATGGAGGAAGACCTCCTCTCCGTAAGGCCTCATCGCAAAACTCCCAGGTTGATCAATAATAGGAATTAACTCCTTATGACTCTGTTTCTTATGGAAAACATATGAGTGAGGGGGCTAAACGATTTCCCCAGAAGGGATATGATTAGTTTTAGTCGTTATCGCAAGGAAACGAACATAGAGGAAGATTATCAAAATTATGGCATTCATAAAATTGACTAAGTTATAATGGCCAAGGAACCGTTCCATGTCCCGGTGGGTTCTGTCAAGCCTTGTATAGAGATATCCTAAGGCCATTGCCGCTATGGGAAGCCTTACACCCCGGGCCAAATGGATTGATATGTTGATAAGATTCCTCCGGGGCTGATCGTTTGGTTTCCCAGGTAAAACAAAGCGAGAAAGGACTACAAGAATATAAGCTGCCAATTTCAGGTACGTACCTTGGCCTGGGAAATCTTCAGAAGAAACACCTTTAGAAGGATCTCAGAAGAAGTAGTTTATGAGGGGAGTGAAAGTGGCTTTCTTGGAAGTACCTATACACCTTCGGCATATACGATCCAACTCCGAACGGCTAGCAGCCTCTTCGGCATATAATGCTTCATCGGTATAAGGCACGTCCCCTTTAGGCTCAAGACCTAGAAGTTCATAAACATCTTCTAGTGTCACGGTAAACTCACCCCACGCAGCAATAAAGGTATGAGTCGTAACGTTCCAGCGAGAAACCAGGACTGAAAGAGCAACATTATTTTTTGGCAAGGTGAACTCGCCAAACCATTTGGCCCGATGCAACCCTACTTTGGTGAGAGTCATGGCATGGGAGCTCTGCATATACGTATTCCAAGCAGCGAAATTAGCAGGGGAGCCTCCAAGCTCCTCGAAATCAATATGGTACCAAGGGAGATCACCTCGCTCAAGACAAATGCAGAGTTCCCTCTGAGGGAAGGAAGCCCCATTCAGCTGAATCCTCATCCTCATCCCAAAGAAGCAAAGCATCATACTTAGTACTGAAAGTGCAGGTCTTGCAGAAACCATATAAGTCATCACCCTTGCCAAAGATGGGAGACCGACGGTAAAAATTTAGTTGCTTTTGATGAGCAACATCCAGGGTAGTGGCGCCAGGGGTGGCAGCGGCAGCAGAGGTGGCAGAGGTAAAGCTTGACTGAACAGCGGCGGTGGTAGCCTTAGAGACACTTGAAGAAGCCATAACAAGTGGAGATGAAATAAACAGCTTGGTAAGGAAGGTCTAGGGACGAAAATGGAGGAGTACAGCCGCAGGTGGTGGTGTAAGAGATGATGAGAAGAAGGAAACCAGGTAAAAACATGACAACAATGGCGCTCTGAGGGTTTTCTCTCTCTAAGAATGCTAGGAGTTGAAGACGAAGACAAAGTAAGGGAAAATGGTTAAGTGTTTGAATAATAGCCATTTGAAATTTTTGGATTCGCCTTTTGAGTTTCCCACCACCACACGTGCAAAGCTGCCTATAATCATTTCAAACAGACACGTGGCACTTTGGGAAGTGTCCTAACAGTTGAAAAGACAGCACCACGTCATTAATGAAGCAACACATGGGGAATAGAAAGGGTTTTCTTCATAAGCAAGTTTGAGTTTTGGCGCCAGAATTTTTATCAGACATATCCAATGACCCCCAACGAGGAAATTGTCCAACGGTTCAAAAAAGCTACGATGTCCCCTCGCCACAAGTCCAAACGTTGTTTAAATATGACTCAGTTACATCGGGGACAATTTTTTTGCTTTTTTGAACATGACAAAACAACGGCGCAGCAGAGTCCAAATGAAGTAGTACCTTCAAATAGGGAGAATTTTCTAGTAAGAAGTTTACAAGGGAAAATTTCACTCCCCAGAGTTAAAACGGGTGTTTGAGAAAGTCAGTAGGTCTATCGGGAGAATTTTCAAATAGTTAAGTCAGAACAGTTGAAGCTCAGTAATAGGTAAAAGTTGCGATATCCCTTTGCCAAAGCGCCAATAAGCTGTAGTGCTTTGTCCCAGGTGCATTGGGGATAATTTTACTTTTCCCTGAAAGCATTAACTGTAGTGGTTGTAATGAAGGAAAATATGCCAGAATTTTTTCATACAGAGAAGGTTCATCGGATTGAGAAGTTTTCGTGCAGATATTTCTTGTTCCCATAACAAATCTCTCCACGAAGGGGCAAATGTAGAGGGGGATTAAAGGTAATCTTGAGATTAGAGATAATCCCCCCATTAACAACAGTGTTTGGGATTAAGACAACGAGGCAGCTCAGCGTGGCAGCTCAAGCGAGCAGCTTAGCGTGGCAGATCATACTTTAGCTTATTGTGTTCCTTAGTCATATTGTATCTTTTATTTATATTGACTATGAGCTATAACGATTGTAATGATGTAATGATTATAATGGCATTCAGCATGAGGCCGAATGATACTCATGAGAGACCAGGCTTGGCAGGGCCTGGGAGAGCTTTCATGCTCTATCGAATGACCTCGTCGTGGGAACTTCAGAGGGACTTAGTTTGTAGGATTGAGAAGTGAGGTACCATTGGGGCTTTTCCTGACCATCTTAGATACACCTGGTAAAACACTAAAGGACCTTGACCGTGGAATCTCGGTCAGAGCAACTTTGAGTTCTATCGGGCGTTGTGTTGTGAACCAAATAACCCCTACTTAATGTCACATCTACTTTATGTGATGCCACTAACCAGTTAGGCAATGTCAAATCTGCACTTGAGTAAACCACTGTGGTATTTGGGGTTGTCAGACGATTGGTAAGCCACCTCTGTGACGACAGCCCCCTGACACACAGTGGTTAGGCAAAAGGCATGCCTTGGCATTTAATGTTTATGACCTGGATCTAAATAGTGCTTCAGGCATTTAATGTTTGTGACATAAAGTGTGAGGGATGTCTTTCAAGGTTATCAATGACTCAGTTACCTCGGGAGTGGTGTGGGGGCTATTTAAGAGCCCCAACCACCTCTGAGGAAGGGATGTTATTTTTTGAGAGTTCAGAAGTTATTACTAGAGAGAATATACATCAGGAAAAAAGATTTATTACAAACGAGAGAGTTTACTCACCCACCATTGTTATTTATTACGAAGCTTTAAATACTTGACAGAGATCTTTGAGGGTGGTTGGGGTGTTTGGCGGCCTGCCATAGTGTATCTAGGACGCTTACTTCTCTCTCCCTCTAAAAGAGTTACTTATGAATTCGTTATTATCTTCTGAGTTATACACGAGAGATTTGTAAGTTCAAACTGAGTTAATCTTCACTAAGTTGTGTTTGCGTGTCTTGTAGTTAATCGATACCTTGGTTAGTTAACTTATCATTACTGTACTCAAAAAAGGGGTTACGCATCCATCTATAATCTAAAGTACCCTCTTACAGTTATTATCAACATTGTCTTTAACATGGGATAATGGACAACTATGCTCATTCTTAAAAATATTGAGTGCATTAACTCAAGACACACTATTGTCAAAGTCTGAATCACTTTCACTAAGCTAGACATTTAAAATGTTTTCCCCTTGCCATTCTTCCTTAGTCGAGTGGGGAATTTAAAACCTTAGTGTCCAAACCCTTGTTATTCAAAAAACTTTTCCATGACATAATTACTGACCCAATATTATTTATTCTATTATCCAAGAGACTTTTCAACCTGTCTCAATAACTTTCATCTTTACCTATTATTTAACATTACAGAAGCAAAAGTAACTTCAAATGGCGTGAAATTATCACTTTCAAAGTTCTATTGTATTCACGAAGTCATGATTAATATTAATATACGCCTCTCAATACATATCATATCAGCCAAACCATGAGTATTATATATTCAATCTTCCAAAAAAAATGAAAATGCATATTCAATCCAAAACAAAGTCTACCACATGTCTAAATTATCCCCCTGGAATATAAAGTGATTGTACATTATCATCCAAAAAGTAATGAAAGTTTCTTGTCATTAATCAAAAGGCATCTCCATGAGTAAGAGGGACCAAATTCAAGATCTGCAAAAAAGTAAGGGAAATGCAAAAATTAAAATTTGTCAAGGGGTATATTAAAATAAATGAAAATAGAATTTATATTGGACGTGGATATTTTACCTACTTGTTCTTTTATATCATCTTATTCACCATGTGATTCGGAAAATAACATAAGAGCAATGGTGTTTATAATTGTATGTGAATAGTAACACAAGAGATGACGCCCCCATGCACACATAAATTTAAGAAAAAAATACAAACATATAAAAATCAAACTTATTGATTTATATTTAAGTGACTGATTTACTATAGGTAGAAACTAAATAATCATTTTTTCCAAATTCTAACCATTGTTTTCATTTAATTGCAAGCATAGGAAGGATGAATCTCATAACGGGACATTGATACATGTTTGGAATTTCATATGAGTAAGGATTCCCTAAATAAGATTTTATAAATCATCACCATAATAGTTTCAAGTAAAGGGAATCCAAAAGAGTTTATACACTTCAATGATAATTTTCTCATGAAATTTTACTAAATGAAAATTTAGTAATGTTAATAATTTAATGAGTCTTCTTAGGTTAATGAGTTAATATATTAACACGTATGCAGTTTAAAACAATACATTATCTTAATGAATATTAACGGATGAAAATAACAAAATCATTAAGATTACGAATGATGTTGTAATTATTTTTTTGCCGGATAAGACTCGAACACGATGAAACCCAACATCATCACGACTTAACATGACCCGTTACCATGCTTATTTATACTATATATCACGAACATATGACTTATACATATCACTAACCTGACACCACACAATAATAAATTATTCAGGTATGGGTTGATACAATTTTAATACAACTCAACTTAGATGAACCACAAATCCTTCACAATATGGATTCTAAAAATCAAATTTGTTTGCCAAAACATATGATGAAATGAACACCAAACAAGGAGTCCCATTATTTCCAGACAAACAACAAATATGTTAGTGGAATAGAGCAAAATTGGGACATTAAGGAAGAGTGTAACACCCCGCATATGTTAATATCAGGGGAGATCAATCCCAAATGTTATAATATACAAATTGATATAATTTAAAATATCATTATTAGCATGGGACACAAATATGAGACATATAAAAGTTTTTCCAACAAGAAAAGATATACGATATAACAATATGAATGGTCACCAATTAAAAAAGTACAACTGCCACTTTCTCCAATAATCCGCTAATATATAAAAGTCTCAATACAATAACCTAAATAAAACTATCGAGTCACAAGTGACTCATAAATCCAAATGTTGTCTCGGATAAAAAATACAATGTAAAGAAAAAATAAATACTTAAAGTAAATCTCCAAAGTCCAGCTTACTCCAAGATCCAATTCCCTCCTATACGCTCAAATCTAACGTGAGAGGTTAGTCAACGCAACAGATCAAGTCCCACTGCAAGAATACTAGCTACACCTCCCAAAAAAAGGTAACATAACCTGGCCAATAGTACCAAATGAAATAAATACCTCAATAGAATCTTTTATATAACATTAACAATTAAAGTGAAAATCCTTATCAATGTTCCCTATATAATATAACATAAATGACTATTTTAATGACAAGAGGATTTATCAATGTTTCATAATATTAAGAGTATAAAAAACTATTCACTTACTAAAGAGGGTTTAGCAACTAAACATATAATATAGGGACATTCACAACTATCTTCTTATACATTAATATTGTTAACATCTCTTTATACACGTTAATTATATCAATTACAGGTTATCAACCGATACAATTAACTACATAATGCTCAACTCAAAATATCGTCAAAATCCTTTCATTCATCTTCCAGTGTCATGCTCTATTAATTACATCAGTTCTCTTTCATTAAATCACATCGTTGCATATTCCAATACTATTCCTGCCAATCGGCCTTATTAATATCACGTTTAAACAATCGTTGACCAATTATTTATTTCTTATTTAGTTTATGCCATCTTTATCTCATTAACTTCATTATAATAAACCGACCTCTTTCACAGCCTTGAACATCACGTAATATAATATAATTACCATTTTAAAAATATCTACAACCACATCCAACATACATAACCGTATCCATCTCATAACATAGCCAACCATTTTCACTCACGCCCCTGAACATATTCATAAACGAAGTCTTTTTAAATTGTTAATATCGCCAGACAATCTAGGTCCTACACATATAATATATTCATATCTAATTGACAATAGACCCACAACAATAGAAGAACAAAACCATCTATAATTGTCAAACTAATCAGCCTGTATAAGCCATGGAGATACGATAACTCCATAGCTAGTGGACACTATACCCCGTACCTACAAAGACGCCTAACATAGATTTGTACAAGAATTTAAACATATTAACTTTCAAACCTCCAACCTTTTCTAGACTCCATGTGTGGTAGATCTCATAAATGAAATCCAAAAAAGGAACCCACGATACACTTATGTCTAGGTTAGGTGGTCGTTAAGACTCTATATAAGATCCACTACTCGAGTTACAACTACTAAACTCCTAACTCCTAGCATTCTCTAGACTCCATGCGTGGAACATATAATATCCTTTTTTAATCATATTATATGGCTAAGTATCAAAAAATTTATAAGTTGAGAGATTTGTGAATTAATTCTATATTAAGAAATCGTTTCAAAACTCACTTATATTGAAAATATTTTCGGATTTTTGAAAATTTTCGGATTTTTTTTTCAAAGTGGAGAAAAATGACCTCAATACCACCAAACCTAATTTCTACATTGTTCTCAATGTACAAGACAAAAATTTAAAAGGAGGGAAAGATAGAAAGATATTACCGTAATGAGAGACTTTTTTCAACGTTGAATTCCTGTAAAACAAAAACTATGATACAACAAGATTACCCAATTTCATGTTCACTCGTGGTACACAGGGTCTTGGAGGAGAATGTCCTCCACTTCTCGATCTCACAATTCCATATATGGCTTCAACCTTTGACCATTAACTTTGAAAATTTCACCATTTTTAGAATTCTCTATCTCAACTGCCCCACGTGGGTAGACCACTTTGACAAAAAAAGGACCAGACCATCTAGATCTCAATTTACCCGGAAAGTGATGCAGTCTAGAGTTGTATAAAAGAACTTGTTTACCAGGTTTGAATGACTTTCGTAGGATGGACTTGTCATGGAACATTTTGGTTTTGTCCTAGTAAAATTTTGCATTTTCGTACGCATCATTTTGAATCTCCTCTAACTCATTGAGTAGGAGCTTTCGAACCTCTAACGCAGTGGGTAAATCAAAATTGAAGGTTTTAATGGCCAAGTAGGCTTTATGCTCTAACTCTACCGGAAGATGATAGGCTTTTCCGTAGACAAGCCTATACGAGGACATACCAAGTGGGGTTTTGTAGGCAGTGCGATAAGCCCATAGTGTATCTAATAACCGTAAGGACCAGTCCTTTCGATTTGGATTCACTATTTTCTCGATGATTAGCTTAATTTTCCTATTGGACACTTCTACTTGTCCACTGGTTTGCGGGTGATAAGAACATCCTACTTTATGCGTGACTGAATACTTTTTCATGATACTCTCAAATGAACGATTGTAGAAATGGGTTCCTTGATCGCTAATGATGGCTCAAGGAGTACCAAATCGAAAAAAATGTTTTATCAAATAAATTTGACTACCACATGGCGATCATTTATCCGACTCAATATAGCTTCGACCCACTTAGACACATAATCAACTGCCAAAAGGATGTAAAGATTACCGTAAGAGTTCGGGAATGGACCCATGAAATCTATGCCCCAACAGTCAAAAACCTCTATAATCAATATGGGATTTAAGGGCACCATATTTCGATGAGTGATATTTCCTATCCTTTGGCATCGGTCACAACTTCTACAATAGTCATTTGAATCATGAAAAATTATGGGCCAATAGAATCCACACTGTAAAATTTCCGCAACGGTTTTCTTAGTACTTAAATGGCCTCCACAGGCTTGATTATGGCAAAAAGAGATTATGCTCTGAATTTCGTGATCGGGGACACACTTCCGAATGATTTAATCAGGATAATACTTGAAGAGGTATGGATCATCCCAAAAGAAAAGCCTGGCTTCCCCTTAAGAAAATTGGAACGATCTTGTTTAAGCCAATGCAGGGGCATCTCACATGTCGCAAGATAGTTCACAATATCGACAAACTAAGGAAGCTAGGAAACAAGCATTAGTTGCTCATCGGGGAAGGACTCATTATGTGGCAATAATTCATCGGATGATTCAATGGTTAACCTAGATAGGTGATCCGCCACTACATTCTCACATCCTTTCTTATCTCGGATCTCGAGGTTAAATTCTTGTAGTAATAGGATCCACTGGATGAGTCGGTCCTTAGCGCCCTTTTTAGATCAAAGGTGTCGCAAGTTCGTGTGATCAATGAAAATAATGACTTTGGATCCTATCATGTATGACTTAAACTTTTTTAGCGTGAATACGACCGCCAAGAACTCTTTCTCAGTGGTGGAATAATTCAATTGAGCGTTGTTAAGAGTTCTGCTGGCATAGTATATAACATGAGGAAGTTTCTCATCTCACTGAAATAGAACCGCACCTAGTGAATAGTCAGAAGCGTCACACATGATTTCGAAAGCTTGACCCCAGTCGGGGGGACGCATAATAGGTGTTGAAGTCAATTCCTTCTTTAGCCTCTCAAAGGCTTGAAGGTAATCATCGATGAACTCAAAGGGTGCGTCCTTGGCAATAAGATTGCACAAAGGTCGAGAGATTTTGCTAAAATCCTTAATGAATCTCCGATAAAAACCGGGGTGTTCTAAGAATGATTGAATTTCACGCACAGTTTTCGGGGGTGGGAGATTAGAAATGAGATCAATTTTAGCCTTATCAACCTCAATACCCTTTTTAGATATGACATGACCTAACACCATGCCCTATTTAACCATAAAGTGACATTTCTCCAAGTTAAGTACAAGGTTCTTTTCCTTACACCTCTTTAGAAGGAGGGTGAGGTTATGGAGGCACTCATCAAAGCTAGACCCAAACACTAAAAAATCATCCATGAAAACTTAGAGAAACCTTTCAACCATATCTGAAAAGATACTCATCATGCATCGCTGAAAGGTAGCAGGTGCATTGCACAACCCGAAGGGCATGCGTCAATAAGCAAAAGTACCAAATGGATAAGTGAATGTGGTTTTCTCTTGATCCTCGGGAGTGATTGGAATTTTATTATAGCCGGAATATCCGTTAAGAAAATAGTAGTAGGGATGTCCGGATAATCTCTCAAGCATTTGGTCTATAAAAGGAAGAGGAAAGTGATCCTTCCTTGAGACGGAGTTTAACTTCATATAGTCTATACATACACGCAAACCGGTTTGAATTCTAGTGGGTAATAACTAATCATCATCATTTTTCACCATCGTCACACCGGATTTCTTTGGAACAACTTGAATGGGTCTGACCCATTGACTATCAGAGATGGGACAGATAATACCCGCATCCAATAGTTTGATCACCTCGGCTCGGATGACTTTTTTCAGAGTGGGGTTAAGTCTACGTTGTGCTTCACGAGAGTTTTTAGCGTTATCTTCTAAGTGTATCATGTGCCTGCACATAGACGAAGTTATCCCTTTAATATCCGCTACGGTCAATCCAAGGACTTCTTTGTGTTCACTAAGAACACATAACAACCTACCTTCATGTTCTTTATCCAAGTCAGACGCGATGATAACAGGCAAGGTATCAGAAGGTCCTAAGAACCTATATTCGAGTGATTCTGGTAACGGCTTCAATTTAAGCTCGAGGGCTTTTTCAATGGAAGGAGGAATTGGTGATGCAATAAGATAGAGAGAGAGAAGGGTTCGGGCTTAGATCTCCAATGTCCTCTTTCTAAGACAGGGGTGGAGTCGAGTAGGGCATTAACTTCTTCAATTTAGTTTGCAATGTCAAATTCAGACCCAAAGTGCGCAAGGCATGCAGCTAGAGGGTCTTCATTATAAGTCTGTTAGAAAATATCCTAGATGATAGTGTCAATCATAGCGATGTCCAAGGGTTCATCATCATCTGGTGGTTGTTTGGCCAAATTGAAAACATTAAGTTCCATAGTCATGCTTCCAAATGATAAGTTCAATTGGCCACTATGACACCTAATGTCGGCATTGGACGTGGAAAGGAATGGACGACCCAAAATGATAGAAATTTGTGCACTAGGATTATGCACATGCTGGGTATCCAAGACCACAAAATCAACTGGAAAGACAAACTCTCCCACCTTAATCAGTACATCCTCAACAACACCTCTTGGAATTTTAACGGATCGATCGGCTAAGGATAAAGTAATCTTAGTCGACCTCAAATCTCCCAAGTCTAATTTCTCATACACAGTATACGGTAGAAGATTCACGCTGGCTCCCAAATCAAAAAGGGCTTTCTCAATGGTGTGTTACCTGATCTTGATAGAGATCGTCGGAGTCCCTGGATCTTTATACTTAATGGGGGTCCTATATGAGATGATCGAGCTTGATTTCTCGGTGAGAAAATCTTTCTTCTGAACGTTTGTGCCTCTCTTGAAGGTACAAATGTCCTTAAAAATTTAGCAAAGGATGGGACTTGTTATATAGCATCAAGTAACGGGATATTGATTTTTACATGCTTGAATACTTCCAACATTTTCTCCGATTGCGCCTTTTTCTTTTGCGGCACTAAACGTTGTGGAAATGAAGCTTTCGGGACGTAGGTCTCAATAGATGGTTCAGAAGATGGAAGATGAGGGCGAGGAAGAAGTCGGATCCACAGGTGGGTCCTTCTTTTCCTTAACTTTATCTGATTCACTCATGGTGGGTCGTGAGACATTATTCTCAACTTCTTTACCTGACCTAAGTGTGATGATAGCCTTAACATTCTCTTAGGTACTGGACGTGCTAGTGTTGTCTTGGACAACATAATGACCCCTAGGCATGTTACCCTTAGGATTAGGCTCGAGTTGTCTTGGGAACATTCCTTTATTTCTCTCGCTCAAAGAATTGACTAGTTGAATCACTTGTACCTTTAATTTGGCAATCGATTGGGTGTTGGCATGCAAGCTTTGTTTTGTAGATTGGAGGACACTTTGCATGGTCTGTAGGAATTGCAGGGTACTTTGGGCAAGTACATTCATCGTTTTTTTAAAGATTGAATCTTTTGGGGTAAAGGAAACGATGGTGCGGGGGCGCTCTTTTAGAAACCTGGGGGTGGGTGGCTTGAAGATTGACCTCCACTACCCTGGTATTGACCTTTAGACCATGAAAAGTTGGGATGACCCTTCCAACCTGAATTGTACGAGTTAGAAAATGGGTCGTACTTGGTCTTGTTTTGATAGAGGGCATTTGCTTGCTCGATGAGAGCATTATGGGCCGAAAGGGTGGGGCAAATTTCGATGAGTTGGTCGAAACTATTGCAAAGCAAACACCTAGGTGACCCTACATGTTGCACGACGGCACGTGTGGATCGGTTACCCTCTTTACTTGTTTCCAAGGCTTCTAAACGTCAGGCCAAGGTGGACACTTTTGCATCTAGTCCAAAACCTTGTTCTTCTGGGTGAGCATTACCCTCATTAATTGTGGTGGTCCTCGAATCCCAATGGGGTGCCCATCGCTGGGACTTTTGAGCAACAGATTCTAAAAACTACCATGCGTCATCCTCACTCTTCTCTATGAAATTTCCACTACACATAATTTCTAGAATAGACCGAGTAGTGTAACCGAAACCCTCATATAAAATTTGGATTTGATGACCCAATTCGATTCCATGGTGAGGACATTGCAGGAGCAAGTCCTTGAATCTTTCCATGTACATCCACAAAGTCTCTCCCTCTTTTTGATTAAAAGTATTAGTGGCGTGACGTATCGCCGCCGTCTTTTAGTTACGAAAAAACTTTTGTAAAAATTCAACACTCAATTGATTCCAAGTGGTGATGGAATTGTTTTAGTGAGAGTAGCCAACTCTTAGCCTTGTCCTTCAAATAAAAAGGAAATAGTTTCAGTATAACAATCTCGTCGGTGTGTTGTTGCAACCTAACCGTTCCGCAAATTTCTTCAAATTCACGCAAGTGAAGGTACGAATCCTCCTTTTCGGTGCCTCAAAAGATGTGAAGTAAATCAATTATTCTCGACTTGAATTCAAAGTTATTGGCATTGTGCGTGGGAAGCCGTTTACACGATGGTTGACTCGCTCTACTCATATATAGTTAATCCTTTAGGGATCGAGTTGCTAGCTCATCTTCCATATCGGTGAAAATCGAGGTGCTACCTACAATAGTATCGGGAATTCTAGATTCCGTTCTCACTAAATGACCCGTAGAATCTCGACACCAACCTTTCATACACTACGCTCACTCAATTTTATTTATTTATTTATTTTATGGAAAGCAAATTAAATCTGACACATGGCCACAAAATTCCTAAGCTAACACAAAGAAATTTGAGTTTATCTGAATTAGGTGCGAAGAAGTTCAATTTCTAAGATCTAATTTTTCGAGATTATTCGACAACAATGGGTCTCCGAAATAATCTCCCTAATTAAAGAGCTCCTAATTCCTAACAAAGAAGAATTTAAAAGACGGCCAACTCCGGTCTATCGCCTCAATTACCAAGTTTTTCCTCCAGGTAGGTGGTCGGTATGAAGACCCATTAAAAACCACCAATCCTAGTCAAGGTCAAAATGGCAACGATTTGAAAATTTCGTGTTTGGATTAGCTTTTAATCCTCGCCTTGAAAAGAATATGCCTATTATCTATGTGACACCCTATGGCCAATGTCTAATAAATTTTAAATTAAAATTATGGCTTGGGTATGTAGATGCTCAGGAGCTTAATGATTTGTAGGCTAAAGAAGGCTGATTAAATCCCCACCTTATCTTGCAACTGGGTTTTGCCCTTAAGTTAACTTATGCACGCGCTTATTGAAATATGCGAAAATAGTTTCACGTAAGGAGCACACAAGACTTACCTTCGGCGTGGACTTTTTACGATCACTTGCTTATGCCAGGCCGAAGTTTTAGTTGACGTCGATCGGAGGGAAACGTCGCTTACATTTCAGTCATCTTCGAGAGTACCTTGTGCGCGTGGCAAGAGTGCACAAGAAAACTGAGCGCTTTCACTCGTTTGCTCTCTTTTTCGAGATTTTTTTTCTTTTCTTTCCTGAAAAAGAACACAACAACTATACCAAGGGTAAAGTGCACAAAAAATATTAAATACAATAATAATTACACATGCACTTACGGTGTACTTTGATATAAACAAGTGAAAAGGAACAAATAAATAAAATTCCACTATAAGGGAAATAAAACTATATGCTAAAAAAAATTCTACTGGAATTAAATAATATATATATATATATATATATATATATATATATATATATATATATATATATATATATATATATTATTACTACTCTTTTTTTTTCTTTCAGATTTACGTACTTTTACCACTTAACTAGTGTCAAAAACAACTAATTAAGGACTAAAGACATTAAATCCAATATTTTTTATAATCTACAAATAATAAAAAAAAATTGTTGTTGGGATAAATAAGAATAAATAGAATTTTGGATTTCTTTTTTTTTAAGAGAAAGAAAAAAATAATAAAAGCTCGCTATAAGATTGGGAAAATATATATATATATATACTAGAAATAAATTGTTATTGGAAATAAATAAAGAAATATTTTTTTTTTCGATAATTTTGTTTTTTGTTCTATTTTTAAGTATTTTTATGACAAAACTAGTGTTAAACACAACTAGTTATTAATAAAAGACTTTAAATCTATTTTTTTTACAACAGTTTTGAAATCTGAAAAGTTCCAGAAAAAAATTAATTAATTAATTTCGAATTTTTCAAATTTGTAGGTAGTTTATGACAAACTAGTGTTAAAAACCATTATTTACCCAAGAAAAATAAAATCCAATTAAAAAATGATATATATATATATATATATTTACTGGGAAAAAAATAGGAAATATTAGGCTACTGAAATTTTATTTTATTTTTTAAAATTATTTTTAATAAAAAAATTCTTTTTGCTTCAAATTACAGAACCTTGAAATCTGGATTTTTTTTTTTAAAGATAAAGTTTTTTTTTCTCTTTCTTCAAATTTTTAGTACTTTTATGACTGAACTAGTGTCAAAAACAACTATTCAAGCCCTAAAAGACTAAAATCCAATTAAATATTCTTTTGTTTTTAAAAAATTAATGTTCGAGTTTATATATATATGTATATATTATGTTTGTTTTTACTAGTCCGAAAGTCTATACGTTTAAAATCAACCGAAATCTCCGGCAACGACGCCAAAAACTTGTTGTCAAATTTTAAATGTTAAAATTACCGCAAGTACGTGGGTATTGAAATATAGCGGGTGTAAGTACGGGTCAAACCCATAGAGATTTCATCAATTTTTATAAAGTATTGATTGTCCAACTAGACATATGAGTGTATAAAAGTGATTGAGTTTCTAAAATAAAAATAAAAACAGGATAAAAGAACAAGTATAAGAGATAATCTTAAAGGCGAAAGAAACTAGGACGTCGGATTCGTTTGTCAATTCTAATTGAATTAACATATTAATTTAATTCTGTAATTTCGAATTTATAACACAAAATATACCGACTCTCCCCGCGTACATTTCATTGAATATAACATTACATGCATTCAAAATATTTTAACGCCTCTTGAATTAGACACCATAAATCCCTATTCCCTCGAAAATATCACGTTCTAAATTTTTAATGTGTTTTTAAACATGAGATATCAAAATATTTAAGTGCAAGCATAACCCATAAAAAATAACAACTTTAAATTTTTAAAGCATGAATTTATAATTAATTCTTGAGGTTTAAAAATACACTCTCGTGCAATTTTAAGTGAATACCGGAATATTTTTATTTCAAATTAAAACACGTCGAAATATGTACGAAAATAATTTAAGATGAGTAATTTAATTAGTCGTGACAAACATCACCTAAGTCTTAGTAATTACACTACTCACACATCATATTTAACACACAAATATTGCAAGATGAAATAATAATTTTCATTAATAATAATCAACTTACAAAATTTTGGATTCAAGACTTGAATTCCACTTTACAATATTCCTTCCAAGTTGCACAAAATTACTAGCTACATAGATTTTATCTGTAAAAGTGTTTCTATTAACATACTTACGAGTGTAAAAGTCCTCCCTTTAAAATTGAACTTGACCTATAATTTACACACCAAAAATTTGACAGAGCAAGGAAACAGGACAAAATGGGGTACAAAACGTGGGGTTGTGGTTTTTGCTAGTGGACACGTGGGGGGGTCGTTTGGTATTGGGGATAAAATGGGAGTAGTGGGTTGCTGGTTATTGTTATGGTTGGCCGGATTTTGGGTATGGAGGTGGAGGGGTTTGGTTATGGTCATGGGTTTGGACATGGGGTATTGGGTGTTTTGGGGTAGAAGATTGTTGGATTTTTTTTTGGTAGGGAAGGTGAATAGTCGTGGGGATCTTTTGGGGTATGTACGAGTGTGTGTAGGGTGTGTGTGCGAGTTATTTGAGTGTATGTGAGTGTAGGGTAGTCAGTATGTCTGTGTGTGTCTATTTTGTACCTAATTAATAAAAAATATAAATAGCACTTACCTAATATAAAATAATAAAACTAAAAATTAAATTCTAACCTAAAAATAAAAAGACATAAAAAAAAATAATACTAATAAACCTAATCTAATAAAAATATTACTAAACTAATAATAAAACTAAAACTTAAATAAAAATAAACTCACACATATATTCAATGTTCTAAAAAACTCGGCTAGGCTCAGCCTAGGCTTGAGGCTTGGGAGAAACGCCCCGCCTTAAGCCTTTTACGCCTTATTCATGGTAAAAGGCTTAAGGCGCACTTTTTTTTAAAATAAAAATGCTTTAGTGAAAATATATCGCCTTTTGAGAAGAGTGCGCTTGCGTTCAAATAACGAAGTTATTTAATTAAACTCAGTTTTTATCAATTAAGTCCTAAACATGCATCTAGGTGTGATTGATGATGATAAAGTCAAGCAAGAATATTCAAACACACACAAATGAGGAAAAATCCCCCAAAGGGGCAAAACCTTTTATTTTCACTTTAATTTTGTAAGAAAATGGCTTACATGGATTACAATGAAAATATGTGACACAGAAATACCCTCGGGTGTCGGTTCTGATGTCGTCCGCTGGAACTATCCCTTTCCAGTAGGGCAGCAATGAAGAAGAGAACGGCTTCCTCACAAATTACTCTAGATGAGTAAAAGATCCTCTTGAAGGTTTAAAGATTCACACACATAAATGGGAATGGTTTTATGAATCAAAAAGGTTTTGAAAACCTTAAAAAGATGAAGTCTTATTCTCGACTGTTTTCGCAGAATTTTGAGATTGCAGAAGGACTTGAAAATCGTGTAGAAGGTGAACAGGTACTTATACAAAAATCGAGGCGGTGTCTCGTTCAAACGAGATAGCCATGTCGCTCGAACGAAGGACAGATGTCGTTCGAACGAGATCGCGCGACATGCCTATCTCGCGCGAACGACATTCAAAGTCGTTTGAGCGACCTCGTCGTTCAAGGCACTTCGCTTCTACACTTAGAAAAAATTATGCTTTTCATAAAAAATTAATCCAGACTTCAAAAATAATTTTCTAAAAAAATTTCCCAAATATTTATGCAAATATTAAAGCTCTAATAAACCATTTTATCGATAAAGTGTAGTGGAGTAGTGGGAATGAACTGAGCAGCATGTCGCATGTAGCATGATGCACGTGAAGATAATGGATTCATTGAATTCGGATAAAGGCCGTCGAGGTTGATCGTGTTGATATGCCGAAAGTAGTGGTATCAGACATACAAATTGTGATCTGGGAGAAAGTAGAAAATTCATAGATTCTACCCCGGCCATTTATAAAATTATTTCCTTACAAATCTCCCCCTGTGTCTATGCCGGTACATACATAAAAGATCCGAATTATGCAATCAAATGACATACAAGATAATATCCCCACTAAACCCTCAAACTGAGAATACTAAATGACATGTCTTCCAAATCTTCAGCTCTTCAGAAACTTCCAAAGCTTTTCTCATCAGGGTGTGCAATCCAATAATGAACAATGTTGTACCTACACACATGAGATAAAGCAAATACCCGTGACAAGCAACAGTTTGAAATATAATGATATGCAAAAATTAAAGATCAATTAAGCTTAATCAAGTCATTCATAAATCAACCAAACATAAAAACAATTCTCCCCCATAATTCTTCTCCCCCTTTTTATGATGTCCCCAAATAGACAGATATGAGAAGCATAAATGAATTCACATGGAGAATGACACACGGGAATAAACTGCTATTTTTATGTTTTTCAAAAATTTTCACACATAATATACAACAAAGAATCACACCATGAAGGAACACAAAAATAACCAAGTCGATGATAGCGATAATGAAGGAGTGTGATCAAATTCGATAGGAAAATCAATGCATACAAACATGACATATGTGCACGATGAATATCGGATACCCCTAACGAATGAACTCAAAATCTTCCTTTGG
This sequence comes from Sambucus nigra, assembly GCA_949130495.1. Taxonomy (NCBI): domain Eukaryota; kingdom Viridiplantae; phylum Streptophyta; class Magnoliopsida; order Dipsacales; family Adoxaceae; genus Sambucus; species Sambucus nigra. The sequence continues at coordinate 444,646,821 of OX422211.1, forward strand.
TGTAAAAAGGTGGTAATATGAGACAATGACTCAATCAAATCAATCAAATCAACAAATCAAAACTCAAAGTGATTTCCACACCAATAACGTCCAAAACTATTTCATGCTTTTGCAGGACTTTCAAGGAAGTGCAAACCCGTTTATAGTCTCCAACCAAACTCCCTCAGATATATATTTTGAATAGAGGCGTTCTAAATTCTCAAATTTTGGAGAATTGATGGTGAAACCTAATGGCCCATAGATGGCATTTAGTGCTTTTTATTACCTTTAATTTTTTTTTACTCTTTTAACCTCTTTGGACCCCGGATAATAAAATTTCTCAATTTTTTAGGTCCTTTTTAACTGTGGATTAGAATCGCAAACGCCAAATGAACCTTTCCAGCCCTTCCCCATTTTTAAATAAACACACAATCTCACCAAAACGGTTTTTACATGCATTCCAATATTGTCAAGTTTTATCGCATATGATTAGTTGAATAGACAGAATTGAGATGGAAACACTCAAGCCAATATGTGATAGACAAGTACAATAATCAAATAAAGTCGTGCATGTGTGTAATAAAGGAGATAGGAGTCAAACATGTAGAAAGATATCACTAATCACATCTCAAAGACTCCAAACAACGTAAAGCACATGGATGAAATGATGTAGCATCTCAAATCTCTATCAAACAGTCACATGGATACATGGAATGAAATTGTGACTTGGCTATCTTATATGCTCATCCATAAAAGGTGCAAATAAAATACAAAAATCTTTTTGGATTTTTCAAAAAAATTTATAAAACAAAAATCTTTTTGGATTTTTTTAAAAATAAATAAATAACTATCTGTACAACAAAGGAATAATATATATAAAACAAACCGGCAATAGGAAGCATATGATATGATCATGCAAAAGCATCCTATCCTAGACATAGACTAACCCCTCAGTCAACTGTGCAAATCCCCAAAGACTTCCTAAGACTCTCAAATCTAAGGGCATCTAAAGGTTTCGTGAAAATATCGGCTAACTGACGGTCGGTGGGTACGAAACTTAGGGATACGACTTTTTCCTCAACTAACTGACGTATAAAGTGCTCGCGTATCCTGATGTGCTTTGTGCGCGAATATTGGACTGGGTTGCGGGATATGTGTATCGCACTCGTGTTATCACAAGAAATAGTCATGGTGTCCTGTGAAATCCCATAATCCTCCAACATTTGCTTCATCCACAAGAGTTGCGTGCAACAACTCCCGACGGCGATGTACTCAGCCTCCGTGGTGGACAAAGAGATGGAATTTTGCTTCTTGCTCATCCAGGACAAGAGCAGAACCAAAATAGAAACACCCACCAGAAGTGCTCCTACAACCATCTACATTCCCGGCCCAATCTGCATCCGAATAGGCGGACAAACGGTCATCGGTATCAAAGGAATACCAAATACCATATGAGAGAGTCCCACTCACATATTTAATAATACATTTTAGAGCAAGTAAATGTGACTCTTTCGGGGATGCCTGATATCGCGCACAGACTCCAACACTAAAGGCTATGTCGGGACGAGTGGCAGTCAAGTAGAGAAGACTACCTATCATACTCCAATATAAGGTTTGCTCTACATCCTTGACTTAAGTGTCAAGCTTGTCAGTGGTACTCATAGGTGTGCGTGTATGCTTAGCGGAGTCTAACCCAAATTTCTTCACTAGGTCTCTAGCATACTTAGATTGGGAGATGAACATCCCATCTTCTAGCTGACGAACCTGGAGACCAAGGAAGAAAGTAAGCTCACCAACCATGCTCATCTCAAACTCACTTTTCATCTCCTCCTCAAAGTGATGAGCATGTTGGGAGCACATGGATCCAAAGACTATATCATCCACATAGACCTAGGCAACCAAAATAATATCGTCATCTCTCCTGACGAACAACATCATATCAACTCCCCCTCTCTTGAATCCACGGGCTAAGAGATAGGAAGTAAGCCTCTCGTACCAAGCGCGGGGTGCTTGCTTCAAACCATACGAGGCTTTCCTCAGATAGTATACGTGCTCCGTGTTCTTAGGGTCTTCAAACCCTTTCGATTATTCCATGTAAACCTCCTCCTGTAGAATGCCATTTAGAAAGGCACTCTTGAAATCCATCTAATATAACTTGAAGTGAAGATGACATGCGATGGCGAGTAGTAAGAGGACGGACTTAAGCCTCGAAACAGGAGCAAATGTCTCCCCAAAGTCTACACCTTCTATCTGTGTGTAGCCTTAAGCGACTAACCTAGTCTTGCTTCTGATTATGGTACCATTTTTATCCATTTTATTCTTGAAAATCCATTTGGTACCTATCACATTAGTCTCACTAGGTCGGGGGACAAGTTCCCAGACATTATTCTTTTTAAACTGAAGTAACTAATCCTGCATAGCAGACATCCAGTGTTCATCCTTGAGTGCTTCTTTGTGATTCTTGGGCTCGACTTTGTACGTGTAGAAAAAATAGCTAACAACGTTCTCGAGCTGAGCACGAGTCTTGACCTCTAGAATGGGATCACCAACAATGGCAGAAGGGTCATGACTCTTGCGAACCCAAGCAGGTGTGTCCCCTGACACGGGAGTAGAGTCCACAGAGTGTGGGTGAGGTACAAGTAAATTACTGCCAGAAACATCCTCATCCTCACACTGAAGGCTAGAATCAATAAACGTCGAAGGTTCGTCATCTTGCACGGTGACGTTTATTGACTCCATAACCTTAGATCTCTTCAGGTTAAAACTCGGTACGCTCTACTATTCGATGAATAGCCTAACAGTATTCCCTCGTCGCTTCGGGAGTTAAACTTTCCTAATTTCTTTCTATCCCGTAGGATGTAGAATTTACTCCCAAAAATACGAAAATATGCAAGGTTGGGTTTCTTGCCAGTCCATAATTCATAAGGCATCTTAAGTGTGTGTGGACGCAGGTAAACTCTATTCACCGTATGGCATGCAGTAGACACTGCCTCTGCCCAAAATCTCCTAGAAACCTTACGACCTATAATCATAGATCTAGCCATTTACTGGATCATCCTATTCTTTCTCTCAACAATCCCATTTTGCTGAGGAGTCTTCACAGCAAAAAACTCATATTTGATCCCAATGCTATCACAGTAAATATCTACCTTTGCTTCCTTAAATTCAGTGTCGTCGTCACTACATATCCTGTTAATAGTCACTCCGTGTTGATTTTGCAGGACACGGCACTTGGTCATTAAAAACTCCAAAGCATCGGATTTCTCCCTCAGAAAACCTACAATCGAGTATCTGGAGAAATCATCCACCATCACGAGGATATACCTCTTACCACCCAGACTCTCAGTATGAGTAGGACCCATAAGATCCATGTGAATAAGCTCAAGTACAAGAGAGGTGGTAATGGAACGCAACTTCCTATGGGGGATACGAATTTATTTTCCCAACTGACAGGGTCCACAAACCGTCGAAGTTGGCTTTCCAAGAGATGGTAAGCCACGTACTAGGTCCTTTTTGTCTAAACGAGTTAGATCTCTAACGTTCACGTGACCTAGACGTTGGTGCCACAGATCCATAGGAGTGATCATGGCGCTGTTGCAGACAAGTGAGGATGTGAGCTCAGTCCCATAGCAATTATCCTTTGTCCTCACCCCTCGCACTAAATGTTTACCGGCTTGATTATAGACATTACATGCTTCCCAATCAAACTTTATGGCAAAGTCAGCGTCGCACAGCTGGCTAATGCTGAGAAGGTTTGCTTTCAAACATTTGACGTACAAAACATTCTCTAGATTAGGAAATCTTGGTAACTCTACAGTACTACGTCCTACAATGCTAGACTTGCTCACATCTCCAAAGGTGACTCTACCATCCTTATAATCCTCAAGAGAAGTAAAAAATGAGGCATCACATGTCATATGTCTCGAGCACCCACTATCAAAATACCGCTGTGAGGTATTATTTGCTTTGAGAGCGACATGAACAAAAAAGGCCTTTTTATCTTTCTTAGGTACCCAAGAAGTGTTGACCTTTTGTTTACCTTTGTTGTTGTTGGTTTTAGCCGGAATGTGAGAAGCATTCACTGACAGAAAAGACATTCGTCGGAATTCCTCCATCAAACTCTGTGATGTGGCAGCTAAAAACTCAACTCGCTCTCTCAGACTGGTAAAATCATCAGTATGCTGTGGTGGAGCAGTAGTACGTCGTATCCGACCCATACAATAGAAAAACTCCCTGAGATGGCCTTTTCTTTTGCAATAAGTACAAAAGAACACAGTCAAAGGTGGACCTTGGTTTTCTTTTCTTGGTCGAACTCTCCTTTGAGGTTTTTGACGATGGCCATAAGGAGTTGTAGTAAACTCAGGAACTGGTCCAGGTGCAATTTGGGACGTGGAGGCACTGTCATAACCAATTCCCTGCCTATCACCAAAACCTAAAGCAGGGCCGAGGATCATCTTTCCCATCTTCCCAAATCTGTCCTCGATTTGTACCTTGACTTCCCGTGCTCTCTCCTGATCATGAGCAAGCTGGGATACAAGGGCTTCAAGTTTCTTCCGAGTCTCCACGTAGGAATGGAGCTCTTTCGTAAGACTAGCCATTTGTTTAGTCGAGTCCCCTCTCTCTTTCCCAAAATAACTCTCTCTCTCTCTAAACAAACTCTCTTTCTCAACACAGGCAGACTCTCTCTCTCTTAAGCTAGTGCATGCGGAGGACTCTCTCTCTCTCTCTCTCTCGTTTTTCTTAAATCTTTCTCTAAAGAGGTGATCCTAAGAACTAACACTTTGTTACGCTTTTTAGTTTTAAATGACTCAGAATATAGCTCGGCGTAGGCACGTTGAAGATCACTATCGCTCTCACTTGTGTCATCCTCCCCCTCACTCACATCAATCTCACTGTCGAGGTGTCCCTGTGAAGCAGAATCCTCATCGTCGCGAGGAGAACTAGAATTACTCTCATGACTAGCCATGAATGCGGTGAAGTTACACTCATGCGGTGGCTCATCTCCAGAATCCACCGACTCGACCTCACTGTCGTCACTAAGGGTAGCATTAAGGACAGCTTTGCCATTTTCTCTGTTCAGCCTAGTAGCACACTAAAAATATCTATGACCCCTACCGTAGCACTCAAAGCATCTCTCACTTTCCTTTTTAGGAGGATCTTTAAAATCTTTTTCATTTTTCTTTTTAAACTTATTTTTCTCAACCTTCTTTTTATCTTTAAAATTACCATTTTTCTTGAATTTGAGATTTCTCTTGAAATTTTTAGCAAATAGGGCCAAATCATCTAAGTCAAAATCACACTCAGAATCTGACGTATTTGTCTCTCTTTTTCTAGATGATTCTCCCCTCTTTCTTGCCGACCCCTCACTCTTTATCTCCTGGGCATTAAGTGCAATTCCCTTATCTTTAGTCTTGACAGATTTAGGAAACATATCAATTTCATATGTTTGTAAGTCTCCTACAAGTTCTTCCAATTTAAGCGTATTTAAATTACCCATAGAATTTAACACAATGACTTTAGGGATAAAACGCTTAGGCAGTGATCTAAGAATATTTTTAACAACTCTAGCATTAGGAATGTGTTCACCAAGATTAAAGCTAGTGTTAACAATATCAGACAGTCTAGCATAAAATTCATCAAAACATTCAGATTTAAGCATGGTGATTGTTTCAAATTGAGTTGTTAAATTTTGGAGTTTAGACTCTTTCACAGCATTAGTACCTTCATGGGTAAGTTGCAAAACATCCCATGCCTTTTTTGACGTGGTGCACGTCATTATGCGTTTGAACTCATCAGGAGTGACAGACCCAGAAATAGCACTTAAACCCTTAGAATTAAAAGATGACCATTTAAATTCTTCTTCAGTCCATGTAGTAACAGGTTTTAAATTGGTCACATTTTCAAGAGTGACGGAGGGAGGTGTCCACCCTGATTCAACCAAAATCCAGACACGTTCATCAATGGCTTTTAATGCAGATCTCATGTGGTCTTTCCAGTATGCATAGTTTGTCCCGTCAAAAACTGGAATTTTATTATATAACTTCTTCATTATGAACACACTCGTTTTCAAAAATTAATTTTTCAGAAAATTGATATCTTAGAAAAATTTTGCGAAAAATTACACGGTAAAGTTGTGTAACTGGCTCTGATACCAATTTGAGAAGAGTGCGCTTGCGTTCAAATAAGGAAGTTATTTAATTAAACTCAGTTTTATCAATTAAGTCCTAAACATGCATCTAGGTGTGATTGATGATGATAAAGTCAAGCAAGAACATTCAAACACACACAAATGAGAAAAAATCCCCCAAAGGGGCAAAACCTTTTATTTTCACTATAATTTTGTAAGAAAGCGTCGTACACAGATTACAATGAAAATATGTGACACAGAAATACCCTCGGGTGTCGGTTCTGATGTCGTCCGCTGGAACTATCCCTTTCCAGTAGGGCAGCAATGAAGAAGAGAACAGCTTCCTCACAAATTACTCCAGATGACTAAAAGATCCTCTTGAAGGTTTAAAGATTCACACACATATATGGGAATGGTTTTGTGAATCAAAAAGGTTTTGAAAACCTTAAAAAGATGAAGTCTTATTCTGGACTGTTTTCGCAGAATTTTGAGATTGCAGCAAGACTTGAAAATCGTGTAGAATGTGAACAGGTATTTATACAAAAATCGAGGCGGTGGTTAGTTTTAACGAGATAGCCATGTCGCTCGAACGAGATCGCGCGACATTCCTATCTCGCGCGAACGACATTCAAAGTCGTTTGAGCGAGCTCGTCATTTAAGGCACTTCGCTTCTACACTTAGAAAAAAATCTGCTTTTTATAAAAAAATTAATCTAGACTTCAAAAATAATTTTCTAAAAAATTTCCCAAATATTTATGCAAATATTAAAGCTCCAATAAACCATTTTACCGATAAAGTGTAGTGGAGTAGTGGGAATGAGCTGAGAAGCACGTCACATGTAGCATGATGCACGTGAAGATAATGGAAGCATTGAATTCGGATAAAGGTCGTCGAGGTTGATCGTGTTGACGTGCCGAATGTAGTGGTATCAGACATACAAACTGTGATCTAGGAGAAAACAAAAAATTCCTAGATTCTACCCCGGACATTTATAAAATTATGTCCTTACACCTTTTAAAGGCTCTTTTTTAAAAACTGGACCAATATCTCATTCAAAACAATCAAAAGACAAATCATATCCCAAACCTCTCAACCTCTCATAAAAAAAGCACTTTTTTTCTTTTTTTGTTTTTTTGTTTTTGTTTTTTTCTTAGTATTTCAAAAAATGGTATTTTAGTTTGCACATATTCACGCATATTTTAAGGTATGTGCCATTTTAGGATTTTTAATAGCCTTGTTATAGTTAAAAATGTTAAAATATATTAAAAAATGCTTAAACGCCTTTTCACTCCTTTTTACGCCTTGGCCCACCTAGGCTTTTAAGGCTTAAGGCTTGGCCTCAACGCCTCGATTACACCCCACGTTTTGTAGAACCTTGCCTATATTACTTACTGACATAGACTTAGTACTATATAAAATGACACGCATACTCATATGCACTACTATATTTACATAAAATGGTGAAACACTAAAGAAAACAAAATAGTAAAAATGACTTGAAAGATATAAAATAATAAAAATAACCCTGTACACATAAATGAAATGTAAAAATTACTAAAAAATATGTACACAACTCAAATAGAAATATATAATATAAAAATAAATAAATACTAACTAAACACACACATCATTTATTGTATGTGTGTTTAGTTCTTCAAGAACTCCCACCTTCCAAGATTAAGGTCCTCAAAAGGAGGTTTGGAGGTTGTTTATTAATGGGGTTTAGAGGTTATAGTTGGAGAGAAAATAGGGTCGAGGGTCTGGTTTGAGAGGGAAAAAAATTCAAATGAAATATCAACTAAAATAAAACAAATGAGGCCTCGTACCATGACCCGTGGCTTGGGTCGCGGTTAAGCACCTGACCAACCACGATCGCGGTAAACTTAGCCGCAATCGTGGTAGGGTTAACCCATGGTCGCGGGTCCTTCCTAATAGCAATCGCCAATCTATCTCTATATATATATTCACACCCAATCATATCTACATTATATTACACACAAGTGGTCTCTTCTAAACCCTATTTTGGCACCAAGAAATGCCAAAAGACTCATTTTCCCTTAAGGTTCTAACTTAATTCCACAATATGATTCAACATATAAAGAGGGCAATTTAATAAATTAACATACACAAAATTACTTAAAATTCAATAAATTCAACATTTATCATTTAATTAAATTTCTTCCATTATAATCAACCCAATTCATAAATTCCAAAATAATAAATCATTATTAAATCATTTAATTGATCACTTAAAAAAATTGAATAGGCATCCTCACTACAATAGGAATTTCGTCCTCAAAATTCACCAAAACATAATCGTATCAACGTGAATCGTATCATTAAAGGCTCACTCACTCTTACTCATCATAACATAACTCTTCCCAACATATATTTATATATCATCTCAACATAAAAATAGGTCTCACCTATGCCAATATTAGTATTACCATAACTAGGCATACACCCAAAATCCACTATGAACATATACGTAAGTAACATTAATAGAACACATATATACGAAACATAACACTGAATAAAAACATAATGCATAAACCCAACTATTCATGCCTAGGATCGAAAGGGAGTGGTCCCACCTTAACTGCAAGTGGTGTAATGACCTCTGGTATCTGCTCAACTAAAATTATCCAATCTCTAAGACCCTGAGCCTTAAGACACCTAGTAGCTTTGTGTCATATCTCTCCACATGCATAACAAGCTCCTATGAAATGGCCTAATCGTTTATCAACACTCGCTTCCCTACTTTGGTTCTTGACCTTCATCGTAAGAAAATTGTGGGCCCATATCACCTTGTTGTTGATCATGCTCCATTCATGGATTATTTCCCTATTTTTGTCCCTGCGGGTCCTTGTGACTCTCTAGCTCAAATGTATCATCACTTATCCTCATCTTCGACACATCTAAAGCACTCGACTCTCCCCTCTTTCAAAATCTACTATGATATTCAACACAATCGTGCCAAAGAATCAGAGCAACATTCACCATCTCAGCATAAGCGGTGAGGTCAGGTTCCCTGATAAAACCTTCTTAATTGACCAAGTCGAACCATGAATGAAATAATAATTCTTCTTTTCCTCTATGTCCAATTCCCCTGGGACAAACATAGATAGATTTGTATATTCCTTCTCATACTCGCCCACTCTACGTAAATCTTGATCCAAAGTGAGGAACTCCCTCTTCATCCCAAACCTAATAGCATAGAGAAAATCTTTATTAATAAACTTGTTCATAAAGTCCATATAAGTCAAATAATCTCTCTCATTGGTTATGGTCACACTCCACCATTGCAAAGAATTATCAGTTAGCTTAAAGGTATCCAATATTTTCTTCTGCCCCTACATGCATTCCACCATATTAAGGTGTCTTTCCAAGTCTCTTTTCCATTGATGAGCCACCACGGGATCAAATCCCCCTAATAATGTGGGTGGATACCGTTATGAAAATTTGCCTTCACCTTGCCCAAGCAGATGTGGGTACTACCTGTTGTTGAACAATCTAATCTGAAGCCCTATCTCAATATCGAAAGTTGTGGCCTCCATAATGATTATGGATAATTACTCGTCTCTCATAAAAAACTGACCCCGTCATGTCTATTCTACGAAACTCGTTGTCGCATTAGCCCTCTAGGCTCTCCTAGCTCCTCTCATCCTAGTGTTTGTCATCTGAAATATAAGAAAAAATGCGCCCCAGACTAGAAAACTAAGGAAAATAAATATCACCAAGACGCATCAATAAATTGGACACGAAAAAATAACATAAACGTATAACCTTTGAGACCAAGGACCATGCTCTAATATCAACTATAATAATCCGCATATTTTTATATAACGGATGACCGAACCCAAATATTAGAATATACAAATTGCTATAATTTAAAATATCATTCTTAGCATGTGATAGAAATATGATACATTTAAAACTTTTTGCACAAAAAGAGATACAAGAGACAAATATAAATGGTAACCAATTAAAAATTCCAATTACAACTTCTTCCAATAATCCAATAATATACAAAAGTCTCAGTACAATAACCCAAATACAATTATAGACCACACGCCACTTATAAATCCAAAAGTTGTCTCATTTGAAAAACACATTGCAATGGAATGGAAAACTAAACTGGACATAAAGCATATCTCTAAAATCCAGCCTGCTCTCCAAGATCCAATCTACTCCTAAAATCTCAAACCTAACCTGAGAGGTTAGTAAACATAATGGGTCAGGAACCACTACAAGAATACTAGCTACATCTCTCGATAAGGGATAACATGACCCAACAAATAGGTACAATTGGAATAAATACCACAATAGAATCTTTTATATAACATTAACAATTAAAATAAAAATATTTATCAATGTTCACTAGATAATATAACAGGTATGGCTATTTGAATAACAAGAGGAATTATAAATGTTTCATAATATCAAGAGTATAAAGAACTATCCAGTTAATAAAAAAGGGTTTAATAATTAAATATATAAGATTAGACCATTCAAAACTATCTTCTCACACATTAGTATTATTAACATCTCTTTATAAAGGTGAACCATATCAATTGCCGATTTATCAACCAATACAAATAATCATACAATGTTCAACTCAAATTATTGTGACACCCCGCCTAATTAAATACCGGGTGATCAGTCCTTTATTAAATTAAAAGAGGTTTCTCATCTGGTTCATTCTTAGCATCACTGTTGAAAACTTTTTAAAACTTACTAGCCACCTAGTATTCAAAAGGCCGATGTCAAAATTTTATCTTTTTATTAAACACTAACAGCAATAAAAATAAAAAATTTAACCATTCACATAATCAATGAATCTAAATAAGTACTGAATACATAAATGAATCACTGGCCGAATAAACTATCGACAAAAATCCAAAATCCATTATGATATTCCTACATATATAATAAACTGAGTACATAGTCTGACTGAAATAAAATAGTTGGGGCAACATACCGAAAAGAAATACTGAACTGCACCCTACTCTAGAATAATGTAATTGAAGCGTCTAAGTCCAAACCCTACAGTCATCCACATCTGCTGCAGCCACACATCCCTGGAACAGATCCTCAAGTTTGGCGTCCCTTTGGCTGCACACATAAAAGGTTTTGAAAATATTTTGCAAGTGAATTAAAATGCTTCAATTATCTTCATATTTAAGTTAGTGTCGCATTCACTTGAGATATTACTCACCCCTCAACTATTGTGCACACCTAACACTTCTTATTAACCATCCTAGTTACACTACCCCGTCAAACTAGCCTTGTCCAGAAACTCCTTGACACTCTACTCTAGCCCGAGTAATTTATACCTTTACTTTGTAAGTTAGTTATCCCATTGACTTAATTCATCCTCTTTAAATATCTATATAACAGTCTCATTAGTTATATACAAGAAATCCCTTTTTATACGAAGTAATTTACCCGTATATAAATATCTACACTCTTATATACGTACCATGTATTTTACCATATATATTTATACACCATATATACGTATCCTATATTACAACAATCACACGTATATCGTATATATATATATATATATATATATATATATATATATATAACCATCCTCCTGAATATTACATCCTCCCGAGTAGGCACTCTCCCGGATATTTTCTCTAGAATGCTATCACACTAGGTATACTCATCCACCCAGACACCCATACCCGATTAGTTCCCCGAATCAGTGAAATAAAGCGATAACATAGTGAAGGCGATCATAGTTACCTCCGAGAGTGAAACTGAATCATACCTAAACCGCCTCACCTCTAACAACGGACGCTATGACCTGGGGATTATTCTCGCCCTGCTCCTCAAGCCATGAGATTCACCCACATCGCGCAACCTCTAATGATAGCACTAGAGGGGTATGTATTCCTATAAATATTATTCACACCAATACTTATAAAGCACACAAATATATATATATATATATACAGCCAGGCACTAATGCGGACGCAACTTGCGGATTTAACCTGCAGACGGATTTTTGTGTATTTTTTAAAAATAGCAAACAATCACATTTTGACTTGATTTTTTTGTGTGGTATTTAAACATTTCAGGCAACCCCTGTAAAAAAAAATCAGCTCAAAATGAAATGTTTTACTATTTTTAAAAAATCGGTCAAGCATATATCAGTTTTAAAGAGCTTTAAAAATTGACATATGTTTGACCGATTTTTTAAAAATATCAAAACAATTCATTTGGACCTTATTTTTTTATAGGGGTCGCCTGGAATGTTTAAATACCACATAAAAAATCAAGTTAAAAAAAGTTTTTTTACTATTTTTAAAAAATACGGAAAAATCCGTCTGGAAGTTAAATCCACAAGTTGCATCCGCATTAGAGCCAGCTTGTGTGTATATATATATATATATATATATATAATTTAAACCCTGTTAATCCGTGCACAAATCCCGTAACACTTAGCCCAACAATATCCGAGTCAATATTTCGACTCAAAACTTAATTAATTAGCACTATTAATTAATTAATTATCATGGTGACACTCTCCCAAAGTATTCGGACTCATTCCCTCTGTCCTTAAATTATTCCTCAGAATTTCTTACTCCAAATTCCCTAATGTAGATTTAGTCCCCTTTTCCTCTACACAAATAATTATGCTAAACCCCCTTTTTACTCCCTAATTACAAAAGGGTAAAATTCCTTACTGTAACTCAAGACACTCAAACCTCATTCTCCCAGCCCAAAACAAAAAGTAACCCGGCCTAAGTTCGTTGCGCGAATGGCCCACACTGTCGTTCGAACCACAGGTGGCGTCGCTCGAACGAGAGATCTGGTTGCTCGAACGACCCCTTGTGTATTCTCTCTCCTCTTCCTTCTGCACAATTCTTCCGCCATGAATGTTTCTCACCTTTTCTTTACGCAATTCCTTCTACTGGAAACTTATAATTACGAGATCGATTCCCACCCGATTTATAAACCCAATTCCATATTTAATTTTAACACCTCAAGTGATGATCGTTAATAGATAGTCCTTTCTCCTTACATATTAAAATTTCTCTTCGGAAATTTATAACTCTAAACAAAGTAGATTTATAAAGCCTCTACTCAATTTAAATTTTACCAGTCAACAATCTAAGAAGATAGCTTTCTGAGTTCAATCACAGATCTAAATTCCCCTAATAACATACTTTGAGATATTCATCTTTCCTCAACAATTTACATGAATTGTTCCCTAAAATGAAAGACCCAATTTACTTGTTAACCCAACCCAAAAATGCTGAATTTATATTACACCCATTATGATATGAATTTATTATCCCTAATTTATATTGAAACAATTTAACCACTTGCCTTATCAAAAATTCGTAGAGTCTGAATTTCTTGGTGTTGATGATGATTTCTCAAAGAACACACTCAAATTCCTTTAATTTCACAATCTCCTTTCTTTCTCCGTCTTTTCTTCTCTAGAGTTCTGCCCTTAGAATTGTGTATGTCAAAACTCTTCTAGTTTAGGTTTTATAATATCTTTCCTTTAGAGTTGTGTTCACCCCAAACTCTTAAGTTTAGATCTTCTAAAGCCAATCCCGAAATTATCCCTGTGGGCTAGATTAAAATGGCCCAAACACCCCCATGTGGGCCCGGTTATACCTAAAAATGCCCTGAGACCCATATACTACCCCCGGGTATTTTTTTCGACTATCTCGACCCATTCGGAATCAACCGAGCACTCAGAATTGTAATCCGAATTACTTTATAACATTCTCCAATTTTAACCTCAAAATGCGACATGCGCGAAAACTAAAAATGCTCCGAATTAATTAACCTCAATTCACCAAATTTAACAAATCCTCCGATTTAACTAAATTCTCCAAATCATAAATTTAAATTTCTCCAAATTAAATAAGTTTTATTTCTCCTAAAAATAATTAAATTCAATGTCCTCAAAATTACGGGGTGTTATATACTTACCCCCTTACAAAGGAATTTCTTCCTCGAAATTCAGATAAGCCTAGTACTCCCAAGCCTCGACTAGTTCCCAAGTCGCCTACCCTTAATATCGCTACACCAATTTCTACGACTTCTAATCGCGAATTATTTTAAAATGAAATTAGTTAACCAGGGCGCCCATACACCCTGTACCCGTGCTTAACCGCACAAATAATACCCGACTTTTGCCAGCCTTAAATCGTAATATAACTTCAAGCGCACATTTATAACTACATACATGAATAATAAACGAGGTAACAAACACATGTACTAATGACCAAACATCTCCCCACTTCAACTGTTGCGCCAAGTCCCATGCGCAGGACGTCTCGCAAAGCGAAATCCAAACAAGGAACCCCTCGATACACTATTACCTAACATTGCGGATCGTTGAGATCCGTTAGGCCCTCAGTTAATATCAAGAACCCCCAAATACCCGTTTCTTGACATAAAAGTTTACACATCCACTCTTATGCTACAAAAGACAACAAACAATGCTGCGCCCTTACCATCACTAGTTTCCTTGCACGAAAAAATCCCGAGCTATATCTCCGCACTTGATAATAAACCTATCCACCTTGATGTGACACCTCGCCTAATAAAATACCGGGCGATCACTCCTGTATCAAATTAAAATAGGAGTCTCATATGGTTCATTCTTAGCATCACTGTTGAAAACCAATTTAATTACTAATATCTTATTAGGCCGGTGTCAATTTTTTTTATTAACTAATCTTTTTAACCAAACCATTCAAATAAAATAATTACAACAGTTTATATGCAGCAACTGTAAAATAAAATAACCGATCACTCGGTACAATAATACAACCAAATCGAATGTCGCACTAAAAGGCGATAAAAGAATAAATGAGTACAGTTAGGCCATAAGCCCGAATGTTTCTATAATACCTCTTATCTAGATCTCAATTATAGAAGCATCTAATATAAACCTCCTTGCATCCACAGTTGCTGCAGCAAACGTCTGACTCGAAAGAATCATCATCCAGGCGTCCCTGTGTCTGGACACCTATATATATATATATATATATATATATATATATAGAGAGAGAGAGAGAGAGAGAGAGAGAGCAAGAGGGGAAAATAGAGAAACGGGTTAGAGCCCGAGTTTTGAAAACATTTTAGCAAGTGCTTAAAATCCATATTTTAAAATATGTTATCTCTCATATTTAAACTGGTATCGCTCTCACATGAGATACACCTCAACCCTCTTCTAACAGTGCACAACTATCGCATACCTTTTTAAACACCCTAGTTAAGCGACCCTGCCTAACTAATGTAATTACCCATCTTCTAATAATCATCATCAATTCGAGTACTAAGGACTAAACATCTCCCCATTCCCAACATTACATTACGTTCGTGCGTGGTGTATCTCGCGAAGCGAAATCCAAACAATGAACCCCCCCCCCCCCCGATACACTACTACGTGACTATGTTGATCATCAGGATCCATTAAGCCTTAAGTACATACCACATTTATATCATCCTGTATTTACTAATAGTTCTCATTAGAATCTATGATCCATATTCATATAAATTCGGATATAAATCTATCGGAAGGAGTATATCACTTTATTCATTATTTTCTCTTTTATACAGGGTTACGTTATATGATATCTCATCTCATATATATAAACAATATACTATACGCAACAAGTATATTAATCCATCCACCGAGCTATAATATTAAGCAACTGGGGATTATCTCAAGTACACATATATGTTAATCTCAATACATATATTCATATCCGGCACCCATAGGCTTAACAGCGGTGCACACATACTCTGCTATCCAATCCAAGTACATCTCGTACAAAAAGGATTACCCGTTCCACATCACTCAGGAACTGTAACAATACAAATCACACGTATTGGAGGCGAACATAGTTCACGTACCTACGGGTCACAAACATACCTACGCTCCCATAAGCAGCAGACTTATCAACTCACAAATAAGCCTTTCACAGTCCTATGTTCTTGAGGTACCAAATCTAAAATCTCCCCGAAGGCAACACAGGATAAGATTGTCCTCTTCCGAACGCCAGCCTCCCGTGATAGCAAGTATGGTAGGTATGTCATACACATAATAAACAATCATATAGGTACACATTCCACCTATATAAATATACCATCAATTAGGTATCCACACAACCATATTATAATTATAGGTATTTCTCTCACTTATACATAATTCCCCATAGGTAATTATTTAACCCACGTATATAATAACATTCGGGCATACGCACAACCCGTATAATAAATTTCCCACGTAGTATATTTATATCTCGAATATCTTACGCGTTTATTGATTTTAAATCATTCCCCAATATTATATATTTCGAGCTTTTCTCACCGCACGATGATAATATCCATAACACCATTATATTCATTTGTCTCATAATATATATACTTTAACGACACCGTATATATTACTTATACCTCTTCTCAATATTTTATGGTATAATCTCCAAACTCTTATAGCGATATCCAATAGCCTCGAATGTTCTCATTCGCAATAATATAAGGCGTCACACAATTAAAACACTATCCCAATATGTATTTCCTTATTTAATATTCAAATCACACCTAAATATCCCTTTAAGTATTATTACTCATGAACACCCCTATTTGCGTAAATCTTGGATTTTACTTTCAACTAACCCAAAGTACACGCCTTACTATAAAAAATATTTAGAAGTCCCCACACTATTTTTAGGAACCCCAAATATTTATCTCCAAACAATTCTAACCTTTATTTTTTTTTTCAATTTTCGGTTTGATTTCCGAGTTAATGATTAATCCCGAAACTGCTTTCTTGGAAAAATAATATCAAATTTAAAAAAAATCAGAAAAATACGAGGTTAGCTCCCACGCGACCGTATAGAAAAGATCTACAATTTTTGTGTTTTGACCGAGAGATGAATCGGCTGTCTTCCTAACCGAAATAGTCCGGAAGTAACGCTAGTCACTATTCACCTTCTTCTCCAAAAATTCAAACCTCCATTAAAACACCTCCAAAATTTTTATCTCCTCTCTCATCATCATCCAACCTCAAACAACCATAAATACACATATAAAAAGGGTTTTAATTATCCTAGAACCCATTTTCAACAATTAATTTCAATAAATTCCAAGTTTCTCAAATTGGGTATTAATGGAGTTATATCTGTTTCAATCTTCCGAAAACCCGTTTCATCCACGAAATTTCAACCCAAAAATCTTTAGTTATATCCTAACTACAATATGAGAAATTAACACATTTAATCATAAAACAAGTTAAACACTTGCCTCGTGAATTAAATCCGACGACCCCGAGTTGAATCCCGCGAATTTTGGCCGAAAATCTCTTCTTTTCTTATCTTTTCTTTCTTCTTATTTCTGTGAAAACTCGCCTACTAAAATAATAGGTGGCCAGCCCAATACTCTAATAATCACAGGAATTATAGATGGTCCATTCTCAGCATTACTGTCGATTAAAATAATAGTATGAGATAACCACCAATCATTTTAGAAAACGGACTGTCAAATTTAAAATTTTATAAATAAAAGAAAAACACTTAGACAATCCAATTTGCAAAAACGGTGGATACCAAAAATCAATGGTTAACGGAAAGATAATATACTAAATAATAACCGAATAAGCTGTCGGTTAACAGACCAATACAAATAGTTACACCGAGTATTATAATTTAAATATCACATTATAATAAATGATTACAAACCTTGGGCAACACGCCCGAATAAATAAACTGAACATAACTAGAGTACAATAGAAAGAAGCATCTATAACAATATCCTACAACATCCACAATATGCTATAGCTCCATGACAACTGGAATGGAGAGTCAATACGGGTGTCCTTGCGAAAGAGAACCTGAACGGACAAAGAGTTGCATGCAAAACAAAGAAATATAGACAGGTCAGGGACCGGTTTGATATGATTACCATGTGACTAAAATGCATGACAGTTAAGTGCGTAATTCTCTCGCAATTAACTTAATACAATTTCTCACCTCTCACTTCTAAAAATACAACCTAGCGCAATATCAATGATGCTCAATGATCATATATAAATACATGAAAGAACTCATCTACATTACTCAGGGAGACAATTTATAACTCCGTTTCATTCACAAACTAAAGGCACGATTTCTTATTCTCTTTAGGAAATACATATATGGCAATTCATTTTATCAAATGTTTACCAAAACAATCTCATTCCAAAACTTTCTTTACCAATTTTATTTCCTTTCTTCCATCCAGGAAAAATATATTTAAAGCAAGTTTTGTTAACATAAAAATGCTTTTCTTTCATTTCATGTCTTCCCATTTTCCTTCCTCCATCCGGAAAATGTATTTAACTTCCCCATTTCCCTTCTTCCATCCGGGAAATGTAAGTAAAGCCATTTTATTATCATAAAATTCTTTACTATCAATAATGTCCCACATTATTAAGAATATTTATATTCACATACATATAACGATTCTAAGACCGTCCCTCCGGGTTTCCCCATTGGACGCGCCCCTAAATGGTTATCATCTTCCAGGGCCTATCAAACAAGACAACCTGGGATCATACCGAAACATCGGGAAGCGGCCATACTCCTGCGAGTGAGTCATAACCACACCCAGAATTACCTCACTAGTGCAGAACAAATATACAATAACCGGTCATATGGCCAAAGGATTATATTCACCCTGCATTCATTAGTCAGGGGACTTCACCTTAACGCGCGCAACTTCCCTTATGATAGCGATTTCGAGAGGTGTGTAATCATAAATTAACATTTATGAAAATCATTTTTCTATTTTGAAATCATCCACTTTTACCTTCTTAAAAACCATATATACTTACCCATTTGTGCCAAATTTTAGAATATACATTTCTTATTCTTAGAGTCATATTATTTTAATGACCTAAGACCTGAAGTGCCAATAGACTCACACTAGTCTCCAAGAGCCCAACACAAAACCATAAATCATGAGAATGAGTCTCCCTTAATAATAGACTCCCAAAAGCCTCAACATTAACATTTTTACCTTCTATAAATTTTAGGGTAACTTCCTATATCATTCGGATATTAACCTACATAAACTAGCTCTTGGCGTAAGCCCAATTATCCTCATATTAGCCTAGGACATTTGTCTACCCAAAGCAACCCTCTAACACTCCCCATTACTTCCCAAAGGAAGGTTCCTAAAGCTCGAACCTAAAAGAAAAGGGCTAAAACAAAACTAGGAAAATCTCACAAAAACAGGGCAGCCGAATCGATTCGCCCCTGGTTACGAATCGATTCGCCCAAAAGCGAATCAATTCGGAGAGTAAAACAAACTTTCTGCATTTGTCCGAATCGATTCGGCCTTAACCCTAATCGATTGGGTCTCCCAGACCTGTATCCTACCCCCAAACCGAATCAATTGGCCTGGGAGCCGAATCGATTCGGCCCTGCGAATTTGCCCAGTTAGGGCTACGGGTTGAAGAACCCTAAAATCCTAAAACCCTCAATTTCTTGATTTCTTCAAACATCAACAATAACTATTTATACTACATCATTTCTTCACATCAAATAACTAATTTTCTCAACTCAAGTCAACTTAAACTACAAGATCAAAGGTTTAATCACTAAAAACCTAGAAATCCCAAAAATGGTTTAAATCTCCAAAAACTAACTACACATGCAAATTATCACATTAAATCAATATCTAGCAAGTAAGAAACTTTCCTCGAGTTTGTAGGCTCGGATTCTCCTCTGGTAGCAACGGATTCCAGCCCAAATCTCCATTTTCTCTCTCATTTCTCCCAAGCACTCTCTTCTCTCTCTCTCTCTCTCTCTCTCTCTCTCTCTCTCTCTCTCTTGGCTTCTAATACAAGAATGAGGAAATAAAAGGGTTGGGAGACTTATACGGGTTATAAACATAAATTCCCCTCTTTTAAATGTTAATACACCATTAAAATGACTCGTAACCACATAATTGAGTCATAACCCGTCAAAAGTGCTCAAAACTCAAAAATACAACTTGGCACATATTTTGACTATTTCGACTATTCTAAAAATAAATGCACCGCCTATTTTGGCATTCAGAATAACGTGAACTATTTTTATGTTCCAAATTCATTTTATTTAATTAATTAGGCTCCAATTTAAATATGAGTCATAACCGTCGCAAAACATATAACAACGCAAGAACACACAATATAATGCTATTTACCTTCTTATAACGGTAAATAGACAAAATATAGTAAATATTATCCCTTAATATCACGAGAAATAATATTTACTCCAACTTTCCCTATTTTATAAAATTTTCCCATCAGGCAAAATAATATAAAATAGTCGCTCAAATGTTTGGGTTGTTACATACTCGCCCCCCCCCCCCCTTAAAAGGGAATTTTGCCCTCAAAATTCAGGCGTATCGTATACCCATATCAAGGGTAATACTATACTAAATTATCGTTCTATCATCCTTAGCAAACCCCTCGGCAGTGCGACGTCCCCATTGGACTCGGACTAAGGTCATCACTAATTGATCTCAGTCTTTATTCCTGGTGCTCTAACATAGCACCAAATCGTTCCCTATGAACTATCGACCCTACCTTCCTACTACGGAAGGAGATAACTACACATCTCGGCACAAATTTTCTTTTTTTCCCCAAAACACGTTGCAACGTAAAATCGCTTAACCCCAACACTACTTACTCCTATTCGCATTGGCGTAGCCCTTGAAAGTTTGCAGCTCAATGAGCCCAATCATTTGAGAAATATTCTCGGACCACTCCAAGCCCAAGGAATATATTGTCCGGTGGTTTCATTCCACCGAACAAGCGAATTACTCAGCCGACTACACTAGGCCATACACACGGCACTATACTTATAGGAAACGATCCGAACTATTATACAGAAGTTCGTTCCATAAAAGCTACTACTCCAATCCTTCCTTTAAGTCTAACCCACCTATTCAAGGTATTCCTTTCGTCATTTGGTTAACTTCCTCCATACATTCACCCACTTGCAGGTGGTAGGATATACTCCATATCCATACGGTTCCCATTTCTTCCTAGAAACTTTACCAAAACTTTGACACGCAATTCTCTTCTCGGTCCAACACTATGTTAATAGGCACCTCATACGGTTCCGCACTACTCTCTTCACAGAAGTAGGTGAAATGGTAAATCACGGACAGGAATACTCTTGATATAGCATCCTCTCGGTTAAACTCATTCCACTAGGCTTCCCATGCCTTTGCTAATAACTCCCATGGTTCTATACTTGGCGCTACCGCCACCCCATTCACACTTCCTTAGCCAAAGGGAATATCCAATTGATAGTCCTTTACGAACTCCAAACACCAACTCTGTTACTTGTTGCTCGTGGAAAGGCCAATTTTCCTGCCCAAGAAGTAGTGCCTCTATTCATTTAAGGCAAATACTACCGCTATAAACTCTACATCCAGCATGGGATAACACTTCTCACGAAATTTAAGTTTGTGAGACGCATAAATAATGGGACCATGCTCCCGTATTAATACTTCCCGTTCCTGGTAGAAACTCATTCATTAAATCCATTTTCGATCTTAACAACACGAGTGCAGGACTAAAAGTCAACTCATACTTCAACTCCTCGAAAACTATGTAACCGACGCCACATTCCATCTAAGAGAGGCCCCACCTGCTATGGCCTAAACATTCCGAATCACTCAAGATCCCATACTTCTTCTTTCTAGGGACCTAATCCTACTTAGAGTTAACCCACAAACCTATTGTGGTCAACTCTCTACCGTCTTCCTAAAATAATGTTACATGCTTTAAGGGCCTTACGTCTTAATAATCCTAAAGTCGATCTACATATCCTAATCAAGTCGTATAAATATTACACTAATTATATCCCTAGTGTCCAAGACCTTTCCCAACTTTTGACATTCGCTCGGTTTCATGCGTGGGACGTCTCGCCGAAGCGAAATCCAAACAAGGAACCCTCCCATTACACTACTACCTCGCATCGTCGGTCATCGAGATATGACGGTCTAAGAAACATAATCGGGACCGATAAAATTATAACTCGTAACCCTACTAATACACTTCTACTTCTAAGTTTTTCCATTTCAATTAACTGAAAATTTAACTAACCTGGCATTTACTTTCTGTAAGATGCCATAAATGCTTTATCCCAATATACAAACATACATCTTTTTTTAAATGGCCTTCTCATTAAGGCATAACCATAAGTCTCAATCCGACTTTCATATCTTAGTCTCCCCCACATCGATCAGAGGGTAGGTCTAATACAGTGCTCCTATACTGCACATCAACTTATCCCTTTATTCACTCTATCATGTGATTCTTGGCTAAACCTTCCAACCAAGCATCTCAACCATAAAATAAAATAAAATAAAATAAGAGAGGAAAGAATAGCATCTCTCCACTCCCAACGTCGTTAAGGTTCACGCGTGGATCATCTCGCAAAAGCGAAATCCAAACAAGGAACCCCTCCTATGCATTATTACTTAACTTTGTTGGTCGTGGAGATAAGGCAGCCTCATACACAAACAGAGCAAACAAACAATCAAACAAAACAAATAAAACAAATAATGAAAACTTCCTAGATACCTTAAACCACCTCTATAAAGTCTCAACCTGTATCCAGGAGAGGTATTATAGAACCACTAGTTCCATTTTGAAACTAGATTTAGATAGCCTCGCAATTTATTCGCTTGCTAACGCTCCAACCAAACCAAGAACATTCCTACTCGTATAACACATATGATACGAGTAGCACATATCAACTAAACAATTCAAGAAAATCATTAAGTTCAGAAACAAAGTGGCAAATAAACAAGGCAAGTCAAATTATCCAACTCCCTCTAGTCACAGACCTCATGAGAAAAATAATGACAAAAATCACAAGGACTCTCACGCTAGACCTAATAGAGACCTTAAGAAGACTGAATGCTATAGATGTGGTAAACTGGGACATATTGCACAAGATTGTAGAGTTAATTTTAACACTCAAAACAAACACACTAGAGCTAACATCTGCAAAACATGGGATGATTCAAGTGACTCTGAAAATGAGGAACCTTAGTCATCAGATGCTTTTGATCCTCGCATGTCCTTCTTTGCTAAGATTATTTATAATGATGGCATGCCTATGTTTGTTAATGATGATGAACCAAATAACTCTATGACTGATAATTCGAATGTGGTTATTACTGGTTTAGATGCTTTGATTACTGAGAATGTTGCATGTTCTACCTCGGTGTGTGTGAGTCAAAGGGATGGCGATAATGACGATGTCAATGGGTGTGTGAGTTTAACAAATGAATCGTTAGGGGTCACTCCACACACCACACTTAGTGATTCGGACAATGAAGACCTCCCAGACATTCACACACTTTACACTAAGACTCTCAAGAAAAGCGCTAGACTAGAAAAGACTGTTAAAGATCTTACCAAGAAATTGGAAGATCTAAGCCTGATGGTTAAACTGAATGCTGAAGAGTACACTACCCAATGTTTAACTCATGAAAGTGAAATTAAAGTTTTTGATGAAAAACTGAAAAATTTGACTGAAACTAATGAAATTCTGGAGAAAAAGTACAAAGGGACATTGTTAGAATTGGAACAAACCAAAGAAAAGACAGCAACTGTTTTCAAAAAATTTACAACATTTGAAAATAATTCTAAATGTTTTGATGAATTTGTTGCTGAATCTAAAACCAATTTTGATGATCGAACTGGTATAGGATTTTGTCCCAATTTGAAAACACAAACAAAACATTTTGAACCTATCAAGTTTGTGTCAGGAGGCAAAAGACCTATTGAAACTTGCCCAGATTTTCATTTCATAAAAACTGAGTTTGATTCGAAAAATCAAAGTTTTAACATTGGGGAATCAAGTTGCTCTAAGCTTAAAAGTTCACCTAAGGCTAAATACGTTTGTCTTTCTATTAGGAAGGGTGAGTCTGCATTCAAACCTGTACCACCTAGAAATAGAGTTCAGCTTCAAAACTCTATTAAACCTTTGTTTAGACACTTTCCTAAGGAGACCCCCATCTTGAGCAATCTTTATTGCTCCTACTGTGACATATATGGTCATTCTTTCGATGGTTGCTATGCTAGGAGACTTGTCAAACCTATCTATAATCCTCGTACTTACCAGAACTTTAACTATTCTAGGAGGAGTCGAAACAATTATATACTTCCTAGACAGCCTGATAAAAACTCTAACTATAGAAAGAGAAAGACCAAACCTAAAAGAACATTTCCTAGAAGGAATCCTAAGCACTTTCCTAAATCAAATGCTCAAGTCTTTCACAAAATTCAAAATCATGCGCAAAACATTTTTCAGCAAAAATCTAATGCTCGCAAATTTTATGAGTTGAGAACTAATAAGCGCGAGATGAAAACTAGAGCTATTTGGATTAGAAAAGATGATCTATTACCTCAGATGAAGTGTAATGTTGTTGTTACTGCTTTAAAAGCTGAACACATATCATCTGGTTGGTATTTAGATTCTGGATGTTCTAAGCACATGACTGGAGATGAATCTAAAGTTTTAAACAAAACAAAATTTGCTGGTGGTAAAGTCATTTTTGGTGATGGAGCTTCATCTCAAATTATAGGCAAAGGAACTCTCCAAGAAGACGGGCTTACTATTCTTAAAGATGTTCTACTAGTTAAAGGTCTAAAGGCCAACTTACTTAGCATTTCGCAATTTTGTGACTCAGACCATACTGTTACCTTTTCAAAGAACAATTGCAAGATTTTAAATGAAAAAGGTGAATGCATAATTACTGGATTCAGAACTCCTGACAACTGTTATAATGTCAAGAACAATTCTGAAATTTGTAATGTTGCCAGAATGGATGACAACGAGATATGGCATAACAGAATGGGTCACATTAATTACGATAATCTTAGTAAATTGTCTACTCATGACATAGTAAGAGGAATTCCAAAAATTAAACCCATTCATAATATTGTTTGTGGTTCCTGTCAAGAAGGTAAAATTGTTAAGGCCCCTCATAAGAAAGTCAAAGACATTCTCACCTCTAATCCCTTAGAACTTATCCATATGGACCTAATGGGTCCTTCCCAAACTGTTAGCCTTTGTGGACACAGTTATATCCTAGTTATGGTTGATGACTTCACTAGATTTACTTGGGTAGCATTTCTAAAATAAAAGTCTCACACTTTTCAAACCTTCCTAAAAATTCTTCTTAGGATTGAAAATGAAAAGGACATTCAAGTAAATCGTATCCGTAGTGATAGAGGTGGTGAATTCAAAGACACCGGTATTGTAGAATATTGTGACTATAATGGTTACAAACACGAGTTCAGTGCTCCCAAGACTCCTCAACAAAATGGTATCGCCGAGAGAAAGAATCGTACTTTGCAAGAGATGGCACGTGTCATATTACATGCCAAGAATTTACCAAAATATTTTTGGGTAGAATCTATTCGTACTGCGTGTCATATCATTAATAGGGTCTATCTTAGAAAGAATTCCAAACAAACCCCTTATGAACTTTGGTACAATAATAAGCCTAATCTCAAATACCTAGAACCTTTGGCAGTACTTGTTATGTATGCAAAGATAGGGAACACTTATCTAAATTTGAGAGCCGGGGAGATAAAGCCATATTTTTAGGATACTCGCCTAACAGTAGATCCTATCGAGTTTATAATCTTCGTACTAAAACCATGATGGAATCCATAAATGTAATTGTTAGTGACACTACTATAGAAAGCAAGACAGGTGAATTACCTATTGAAGAAGAGTCTTCAAATATTTTAGAAAATAACCCTTCTGAAATAGATAATTCATTACCTATTGAGACACCTGAAGTACCTAATTGGGTTTCTAAAGATCATCCCATAAACAACATAGTTGGCAACCCTAGTGAGCCAGTGCGTACAAGATCCCAACTTAGAAATTATGCACATTATGCATGTTTTGTTTCCCTTGTGGAACCAAAGAATGTAAATGAGGCATTGAATGACTCTCACTGGATTTCTGCTATGCAGGATGAACTTTTACAATTTGTCATTCATGATGTATGGTATCTTGTTCCACGACCTGATCACAAAAAGGTTGTTGGTACTCGTTGGATTTTCAAAAATAAAACTGATGAAAATGGGATAATAATTAGAAATAAAGCTAGATTAGTTGCTCAAGGATACTCCCAAATAGAAGGAATTGATTTTAATGAGACCTTTGCCCCTATTACTCGTTTAGAATCAGTTCGTTTGCTTTTCGCTATAGCTTGTCATATGCGTTTTACATTATATCAAATGGATGTCAAATATACGTTCCTTAATGGAATACTGGCTGAGGAAACCTATGTAGAACAACCTAAAGGGTTCATTGACCCTAAATATCCTAATCATGTATTTCGTCTGAAAAAGGCTTTATATGGCCTTAAACAAGCTCCTAGAGCTTGGTATGAGCGACTTTCCAATTTTCTTTTGGATAAAGGTTTCAAAAGAGGTGGAAATGACCAAACTTTATTTGTCAAACATTTTGACAAACACATTACGATTGCTCAAGTTTATGTAGACGATATTATATTTGGATCAACTTCTTCCTCAGAAGTAAAATACTTTTCTGAAATTATGAGTAAGGAATTTCAGATGTCCCTTATGGGGGAGTTACAGTTCTTCCTAGGTCTCCAAGTCAAACAAAATCCAGAAGGATTATTTGTTTCGCAATCTAAGTACGCTTTAGAGATCGTTAAGAAATTCGGCCTTGAGAGTGCTAAAAATGCCAAAACGCCCATGAGTACTACGCTAAAACTTTTTAAAGATGAAAATGGACCATCTGTAGATCCTACTCTATATCGTAGTATGATAGGCACTTTACTATACCTTACTGCCTCACGTCCTGATATTATGTATGTTGTGTGTGTATGTGCTAGATATCAAAGTAATCCTAAAGAGAGCCACTTGAATACTGTTAAACGTATCATTAAATATGTAAATGGCACTCTAAATCTAGGTCTTTGGTATACTAATGACACACCAAGCAGTATAATTGGGTACACTGATGCTGACTGGGCTGGGTGTACTGATGATTGTAAAAGCACTTCAGGAGCATGTTATTATATAGGTAATAACTTGGTAGGATGGAGTAGTAAAAAATAAAACTGCACGTCACTCTCAACAGCTGAATCTGAATACATAGCCGCTGGCAGCTGTTGTGCTCAATTAATGTGGCTTAAACAAATGCTAAGTGATTATGGTATTAAAGAAAACCAATTACATCTCTATTGTGATAATCAAAGTGCGATTAATATTTCTAAAAATCCTGTTCAACACTCGCGAACAAAGCATATTAAAATAAGACAGCATTTTATACGTGAATTAGTTGAATCTAAAGAGTTAGAAATCAATTATCTTCCTACTGATCTACAACTCGCAAATATGTTTACCAAACATCTAGATTATAATAGATTCATTTCATTACGTAAATCTATTGGTATGGTTTATGCTGACTAATCTTTTTGTTGTTTATCCTAGTTTCTTACTTTATCCATTTGAGACAAAATGGGAGAGAAATTTGAGTCTATTCAACTCTTGCACATTCTAAACAGCTTGATCTTAGTGAATTATTGCAGGTTCTTGTTGTACAGTTACTCTCAACAGTTGTAATAGGGTATTCAAATGTACTTAGTTGAGTTATGTATTTTTTTATTTCTAGGATTTGGGTAGATAGAATTTTGATAGGAATAAGTTTTTCTTATTTTTTCTTGCCCTACGAGTCCAAGATGACTCAAAGGAGATTTTGTCTCATATTTCCAAAGGGGGAGATTGAAGCCCTTATACATTTGACTCACTTGAGTCTATACTGTATAAGTGCTCATCTAGTTTGGAAATTGTGACAAAATTATGTCAACCTAGAAACCAAAGAGCCTCCGAAATTGCTATGCCTATTCATCTCTCTTTCTTGTTATGATCAAGAGACTATTGCCAACACTCACACACTTAGAATTCATCTTTTGCACATCATATTGCATAAGTATGTGTGTACATGTGTTGTGTGTATTTAAATCCCTAAGTTTAATTTTTTTAATAATTTTTTGGGCTTTTTTAAACATTTTTAAATCATGTTTTTAATAATTAAAACTTGTTTTAAAAAGTTTTGGGGTCAATCTCCAAATATGAATTGTTGTATTTTTTGGCCTATTGTTACCTTGGGTAGAATCTGAAAGCGGCAGAGACCTCAGGGTGGGCTTTGTAATTAGTTTTGACGCGCGTTTAACAGCCCTTAACTGGCCAACACTTATCTGCCTCTGATTGGTTAGAACTTTGTTTCTTTACTCAGACAACAGTCGCGTGTGTTATCAGCCCTTGGATCATTCCTTATCAATGGTCTGCATGTTGCCTTGATGAATCCCCGTGTATCTTTTTAAGCCAATCAGTGCTTGTTTAAGCACCGCCTTGTGTGAGCCATTAGATTCAAGTCAATCTAAATTGACTCGATCTCAGCCCTTGGTTTGGATCAGATATCTCGAACTTTCCTCTCACCCTATAAAAAGGGGCCTTCTCTCAGACTTCAAAGATTTTTGCCATTTCATTTTCCTCAAAGTATTGAGAGAGAAGAGAGTAGAGAGAGAAGAGAGAAACCATAGAGAGAAAAAAAGTTAGAAACCCTAACTTCGTCCAAATCCTCTTCAAACCTAACGCAAACACTTCTTCAAAACACCATAACCAAAAACACCATCATGTGTGTTCTTGAGTTTTTGTGAGTTTGAGTTGAGTTATTTTTGTTGCTGTAACCTTGTGTTCGTGAGATCTTATTTCCAACTTAGAATTCTACTTAGATCTAGTTTCTGTTTCCATAGAAATCTCAGATCTGAGTTATTCATGTTACATTACACTTAGTTTCTTTTTATTTCTCATCTTGAGAAATATATTGTTGATTGTTTTCTCTAAAACGTTTTCTTACTTTGAAATCAACAATAAAATGCTTTATGTTTCTTGTTCTTGTAAA
Organism: Sambucus nigra; assembly: GCA_949130495.1. NCBI lineage: Eukaryota > Viridiplantae > Streptophyta > Magnoliopsida > Dipsacales > Adoxaceae > Sambucus > Sambucus nigra. The sequence goes on from OX422211.1 coordinate 444,675,921, forward strand.
CTAAACCTTTGACCTAGTTTGGAATCTCACTTGGAGGTTTTCAATCTCAAAAAGTTTTTGTTTTAAATTCTGAGATTGATTAAGACCTTGTCTGTCTTCCTAGCAAGGTATCCGTGGATTCTGGGATAGTTTGAAAGGTCAAAAAGGTTCAAAGTTTTCTAAGAAGAAAGAAAAAGAAAAGATCACTGCATATAGTGTAAACTGTAATTTGTTAGGACTGTTTGTACTTAATAAGTGTGTGTGTGTGCATGCATGTGTTAGATATCACTTTCACAAACACTTGCACCCTACAACACGAAAAGTGTTGGTGATAAGATCTTGAGAACATAAGTCGACGTAAAGTGCTGGAACAAATCAAAAGTTGACAAACTGGGAGAACTACATCTACAATCAGAACTGCAGAGAAGTTTAAGGACACCAGAGGGTACATTCCTAAACTTATATAGGTCTGAGTTGTTTGCATGTTAGTTATATAGTTTGTAACTCATATATTTGTTATAGTGGATTTTTCATTTTACTCTGTAGAGGGAGCCGTGGATGTTTCCTCAATTGGTGAGGTTTTACCACGTAAAAAATTCTGAACAGAAGCCTTCTACATTTTCTCATCTCATTCTTGGTTGTGCTATGTTTAAAACTGGTTTAAATTATTTTTTAAACTTGTTGCTTAAATCTTGAACAGATCTCGTACATACTATTTTATTAAACACATCTTGTGATTAATCCATTTGATTTAAGAAAAGAGTTTCCTCAAAAAACAACTCGGAGTTACTTAAATAGTTTATTTTCATAAACGGCTTTAGTAACGCATTTTTAAGAAATAAAAGGGTTGGGAGACTTATACGGGTTCTAAACATAAATTCCCCTCTTTTAAATGTTAATACACTATTAAAATGACTCGTAACCACCTAATTGAGTCATAACCCGTCAAAAGTGCCCAAAACTCAAAAATACAACTTGGCACATATTTTGACTATTTCGACTATTCTAAAAATAACTGCACCGCCTATTTTGGCATTCAGAATAACGTGAACTATTTTTATGTTCCAAATTCATTTTGTTTAATTAATTAGGCTCCAATTTAAATATGAGTCATAACCGTCGCAAAACATATAACGACCCAATAAAACACAATATAATGCTATTTACCTTCTTATAACGGTAAATAGACAAAATATAGTTAATATTATCCCTTAATGTCACGGGAAATAATATTTACTCCAACTTTCCCTATTTTATAAAATTTTCCCATTAGGCAAAATAATATAAAATAGTCACTCAAATGTCTGGGTTGTTACATACTCCCCCCCTTAAAAGAGAATTTTTCCCTCAAAATTCAGGCGTACCGTATACCCATATCAAGGGTATACTATACTAAACTATCGTTCTATCATTCTTAGCAAACCCCTCGGCAGTGCGGCGTCCCCATTGGACTCGGACAAAGGTCATCACTATTTGATCTCAGTCTATATTCCTCGTGCTCTAACATAGCACCAAATCGTTCCCCATGATCTATCGACCCTACCTGCCTACTACGGAAGGAGATACCTACACATCTCGGTACAAATTGCCTTTTTTTTTTCCCAAAACACGTTACAAGATAAAATCGCTTAACCCAACACTACTTACTCCTATTCGCATTGGCGTAGCCCTTGAAAGTATGCGGCTCAATGAGCCCAATCATTTAAGAAATATTCTCGGACCACTCCAAGCCCAAGGAATATATTATCCGCTGGTTCCATTCTAATGAACAGGAGAATTACTCAGTCGACTACACTAGGCCGTACACACGGCACTATACTTATAGGAAACGATCCGAACTATTATACGGAAGTTTGTTCCATAAAATCTACTACTCCAATCCTTCCTTTAAGTCGAACCCACCTATTCAAGGTATGCCTTTCGGCATTTGGTTAACTTCCTCCATATATTCACCCACTTGCGGGTGGTAGGATATACCCTATATCCAGACGGTTCCCATTTCTTCCTAGAAACTTTACAAAAACTTTGAAACGTAATTTGTGTCTCGGTCCAACACTATGTTGATAATCACCTCATGCGGTTGCACACTAATCTCTTCACACAAGTAGGTGAAATGGTAAATCACGGACATGAATGCTCTTGATATAGCATCCTCTCGGTTAAACTCGTTCCACTAGGCTTCCCATGCCTTCGCTAATAACTCCCATGGTTCTATACTTGGCGCTATCGCCACCCCATTCACACCTCCTTAGCGAAAGGGAATATCCAATTGATAGTCCTTTATGAACTCCAAATACCAACTCTGTTACTTTTTGCTCACGGAAAGACTAATTTTCCTGCCCAAGAAGTAGTGCATCTATTCATTTAAGGCAAATACTACCGCTATGAACTCTACATCCAGCATGGGATAACACTTATCATGAATTTAAGTTTGTGAGACGCATAAACAATGGGACCATGCTCCAGTATTAATACTTCCCGTTCCTGGCAGAAACTCGTTCGTTAAATCTATTTTCGATCTTAACAACACGAGTGCAGGACTAAAAGTCAACTCATACTTCAACTCCTCGAAAACTATGTAACCGACGCCACATTCCATCTAAGAGAGGCCCCACCTGCTATGGCCTAAACATTTCGAATCACTTAATATCCCATACTTCTTCTTTCTAGGGACCTAATCCTACTTAGAGTTAACCCACAAACCTATTGTGGTCAACTCCCTACCGCCTTCCTAAAATAATGTTACATGCTTTAAGGGCCTTACGTCCTAATAATCCTAAAGTCGATCTACATATCCTAATCAAGTCGTATAAATATTACACAAATTATATCCCTAGTGTCCAAGACCTTTCCCAACTTCCGACATTCGCTCGGTTTCATGCGTGGGACGTCTCGCCGAAGCGAAATCCAAACAAGGAACCCTCCCGTTATACTACTACCTCGCATCGTTGGTCATCGAGAACGATCTAAGACACATGATCGGGACTGCTAAAATTCTAACTCGTGACCCTACTAATACACTTCTACTTTTAAGTCTTGCCATTTTAATTAACTGTAAATTTAACTAACCTGGCATTTACTTTCTGTAAGATGCCATAAATGCTTTATCCCAATATACAAACATACATCTTTTTTAAATGGCCTTCTCATTAAGGCATAACCATAAGTATCAATCCGACTTTCATATCTTAGTCTCCCCCACATCGATCAGAGGGAAGGACTAATACAGTGATCCTGTACCGCGCATCAACTTAGCCCTTTAATCACTCTATCACGTGATTCTTGGCTAAACCTTCCAACCCAGCATCTCAACCATAAAATAAAATAAAATAAAATAAGAGAGGAAAGAATAGCATCTCTCCACTCCCAACGTCGTTAAGGTTCACGCGTGGAGCGTCTCGCCAAAGCGAAATCCAAACAAGTAACCCCTCCTATGCATTACTACTTAACTTTGTTGGTCGTGGAGATAAGGCAGCCTCACACACAAATAGAGCAAACAAACAATCAAATAAAACAAACATTGAAAACTTCCTACATACCTTAATCCACCTCTATAAAGTCTCAACCTGTATCCAGGAGAGAGATTATAGAACCACTAGTTCCATTTTAAAACTAGACATAGGATAGCCTCGCAATTTATTCGCTTGCTATCGCTCCAACCAAACCAAGAACATTCCCACTCGTATAACACATATGATACGAGTAGCCCATATCACATATATACTTTTAAAATATCATCATTCGCCTTATATCGAGCGAAGAAAAATATAGAACCTTCTTACCACAGAAGTCATATAAATACACTACGTAGTAACATCTATACTACCACAAGCTCGATTTACACATCCGAGTCTAGGGTTAATACCATACTACTCCATATTATCATAAGGAATGCACCACCCCCACTAAGGTGGAAATTCTCGCCAACATACTTGCCAATCTCTGGCCACTACCAATGATCCTAGACACATTATTCTAGTCTTATCCGAACCAAACTACTCCCATCTATGACCTAACTAGGCACTCTATTCTTGCCCGTGTTCTTCAAACGATAAGATCAAAATGTGTGGTTATATATTCCACATCAAACTATTTCTCCATCTCCAACTACCAGACGATTACCCGCATAGTTCCCTTAAGTTCCTCAATAAAGAGAACATTCTACTGGCCTCCCCTGCCTTGGTTCAATGAATCTTCCCCGGGTGGATGTTCACCAATGGGGTCTCACGAACATTACTTCTCTAAAAGTGTTAGCAACACTTACTTGTGAGCCTATCATTTCCACTTAAAGGCTCTCTCTCTCTTCCTTGTACCAACCTTATTTCGGTGCACAGTTTCCTTAACCGTAACACCCTTTATTCACTATCGGCGTCTGACCGAACCTCGCGTGAATACTTGAGAATCTACTTTCTCATCATTCCTGATATCCCAGAGAAACTCGCTGTTAAAAATGCCTACCGGGTTTCTCTATGGGCAAAACTTCCTGCTCCACTAAAATATGGCGACTACCATTTCCGCCATTCCAACCTTACTCCTATGGGTGAAAGATTTTCCTCCAATCTTTCGCACCTGGGCACTTCTATACCCCTCTCTAGACCATAAGTCCTGGGCATTATACTCCCACCTAATGAGGTTACACTTCCTCCATCTGCCTTAACTTTAGTATGTAGTCCTTATTAAGGACTTCTCAACCTCAATCGTAGTATCGCTTGAAATCCCAATCTTAGTACCACTTCCTACTTGCAGCGATACTTGGAAAACTATATCTACTGTACTTAGTAGTCGCGGTAGCAATATAAAATAATGATAAAAAGGGAGCGACCTCTAAAGAGGCCCTCATGCCCGACTACGGCTTACAGTTCTTAGTAATTCCATCTCATGACGCCTTCACAACGACCTTCCTTGACGCCCTTCATCTGTCGACTTACGAGTCTCACACGAACGCACAAAAGATTTTCGGAGTTCTCGTATCATAGCAAGAAAACGAAATCTCACAAGAGAAATCAACGATCTTAATCTTAAGGCTCTATATCAAATCAAAAGAAACGCAGAAGGCGTAATACGTCCGCACAGATTCCTAAGGACTCTAGAACCTAATGCTCTGATACCATCTGTGCAACCCGCCTACTAAAGTAATAGGTGGCCAGCCCAATACTCTAATAACCACAAGAATCATAGATGGTCCATTCTTAGCATCACTGTCGATTAAAATAATAGTATGAAATAGCCACCAATCATTTTAGAAAACGGACTGTCAAATTTAAAATTTTGTAAATAAAAGAAAAACACTTAGACAATCCAATTTGCAAAAACGTTGGATACCAAAAATCAACGGTTAACGGAAAGACAATATAATAAATAATAACCAAATAAGTTATCGGTTAACAGACCAATACAAATAGTTACACCGAATATTACAATTTAAATATCACATTATAATAAATGATTACAAAGCTTGGGCAACATGCCCGAATAAATAAACTGAACATAACTAGAGTACAATGGAAAGAAGCGCTTATAACAATATCCTATAACATCCACAATATGCTATAGCTCCATGACAACTGGAATGGAGAGTCAATACGGGTGTCCTTGTGGTAGAGCACCAGAACGGACAAAGGGTTGCATGCGAAATAAAGAAATATAGACGGGTCAGGGCCCGGTTTGATATGATTACCGTTTGACTAAAAATGCCTGACAGTTAAGTGCGTAATTCTCTCGCAATTAACATAATACGGTTTCTCACCTCTCACTTCTAAAAATACAACCTAGAGCATTATCAATGATGCTCAATGATCATATATAAATACATGGGAGAACTCATCTACATTACTCAAGGAGACAATTTATAACTCCGTTTCATTCACAAACTAAAGGCACAATTTCCTATTCTCTTTAGGAAATACATATATGGCAATTCATTTTATCAAATGTTTACCAAAACAATCTCATTCCAAAACTTTCTTTACCAATTTTATTTCCATTCTTCCATCCAGGAAAAATATATTTAAAGCAAGTTTTATTAACACAAAAATGTTTTTCTTTCATTTCATATCTTCCCATTTTCCTTCTTTCATCCGAAAAATGTATTTAACTTCCCCATTTCCCTTCTTCCATCCGGGAAATGTAAGTAAAGCCATTTTATTATCATAAAATGCGTTAACATCAATAATGTCCCATATTATTAAGAATAGTTATATTCGCATACATATAACGATTCTAAGACCGTCCCTCCGGGTTTCCCCACTGGACGTGCCCCTAAATGGCTATCATCTTCCAGGGCCTATCAAACAAGACAACCTGGGATCATACCGAAACGTCAGGAAGCAGCCATACCCCTGCGAGTGAGTCATAACCACACCCAGAATTACCTCACTAGCACAGAACAAATATACAATAACTGGTCATATGGCCAAAGGACTACATTCACCATGTATTCATTAGTCAGGGGACTTCAACTTAACGCGCGTAACTTCCCTTATGATAGCGATTTAGAGAGGTGTGTAATCATAAATTAACATTTATGAAAATCATTTTCTATTTTGAAATCATCCACTCTTACATTCTCGAAAACCATATATACTTAGCCATTTGTGCCATATTTTAGAATATACAATTATTATTCTTAGAGTCATATTATTTTAATAACCTAAGACCCGAAGTGCCAATAGACTCACACTAGTCTCCAAGATCCCAACACAAAACCATAAATCATCAGAATGAGTCTCCCTCAATAATAGACTCCCAAAAGCCTCAACATTAAAAATTTTACCTTCTATAAATTTTAGGTTAACTTCCTATATCATTCGGACATTAACCTACATAAACTAGCTCTCGGGGTAAGCCCAATTATCCTCATATTAGCCTAGGACATTTATCTACCCAAAGCAACCCTCTAGGACTCCCCATTACTTCCCAAAGGAAGGTTCCTAAAGCTCGAACCTAAAAGAAAGGGTCTTAAACAAAACTAGGAAAAATCTCACAAAAACAGGGCAGCCGAATCGATTCGCCCCTGGTTACAAATCGATTCGCCCAAAAGCGAATCGATTCGGTGAGTAAAACCAAATTTCTATATTTGTCCGAATCGATTTGGACTTAACCCAAATAGATTCAGTCTCCCAGACCTGTATCCTACCCCCAAACTGAATCGATTCGCCTGGGAGCTGAATCGATTCGGCCCTGCGAATTTGCCCAGTTAGGGCTATAGTTTGAAGAACCCTAAAATCCCAAAACCCTCAATTTCTTTATTTCTTCCAACATCAACAACAACTATTTATACTACATCATTTCTACACATCAAATAGCTAATTTTCTCAACTCAAATCAACTTAAACTACAAGATTAAAGGTTTAATCACTAAAAACCTAGAAATCCCAAAAACGGTTTAAATCTCCAAAAACTAACTATACAAGAAAATTATCACATTAAATCAATATATAGCAAGTAAGAAACTTGCCTCGTGTTTGTAGGCTTGGATTCTCCTCCGGTAGCAACGGATTCCAGCCCAAATCTCCATTTTCTCTCTCTTTTCTCATTTCTCCCAAGCTCTCTCTTCTCTCTCTCTCTCTTGCCTTCTAACACAAGAATGAGTAAATAAAAGGGTTGGGAGACTTATACGGGTTCTAAACATAAATTCCCTCTTTTAAATGTTAATATACCATTAAAATGACTCGTAACCACATAATTGAGTCATAACCCATCAAAAGTGCCTGAAACTCAAAAATACAACTTGGCACATATTTTGACTATCTCGACTATTCTAAAAATAACTGCACCCCCTATTTTGGCATTCGGAATAACGTGAACTATTTTTATGTTCCAAATTCATTTTATTTCATTAATTAGGCTCCAATTTAAATATGAGTCATAACCGTCGCATAACATATAACGACATAATAAAACACAATATAATGTTATTTACCTTCTTATAACGGTAAATAAACAAAACATAGTAAATAATATCTCTTAATATCACAGGAAATAATATTTACTCCAACTTTCCCTATTTTATAAAATTTACCCATCAGGAAAAATAATATAAAATAGTCGCTCAAATGTCTGGGTTGTTACATACTCCCCCCTTAGAAGAGAATTTTACCCTCAAAATTCAGGCGTACCGTATACCCATATCAAGGGTATACTATACTAAACTGTCGTTCTATCTTCCTTAGCAAACCCCTCGGCAGTGCGGCGTCCCCATTGGACTCGGACTAAGGTCATCACTATTCGATCTCAGTCTATATTCCTCGTGCTCTAACATAGCACCAAATCGTTCCCCATGAACTATCGGCCATACCTTCCTACTACGGAAGGAGATACCTACACATCTCGGCAAAAATTGCCTTTTTTTTCCCAAAACACGTTACAACATAAAATCGCTTAACCCCAACACTACTTACTCCTATTCGCATTGGCGTAGCCCTTGAAAGTATGCGGCTCAATGAGTCCAATCATTTAAAAAATATTCTCGGACCACTCCAAGCCCAAGGAATATATTGTCCGCTGGTTCCATTCCAACGAACAGGCGAATTACTCAGCCGACTACACTAGGCCATACACACGGCACTATACTTATAGGAAACGATCCGAACTATTATACGGAAGTTCGTTCCATAAAAGCTACTACTCCAATCCTCCTTTAAGTTGAACCCACCTATTCAAGGTATGCCTTTCGGCATTTGGTTAACTTCCTCCATACATTCACCCACTTGCGGGTGGTAGGATATACCCCATATCCATACGGTTCCCATTTCTTCCTGGAAAATTTACCAAAACTTTGACACGCAATTCTAGTCTCGGTCCAACACTATGTTGATAGGCACCTCATAAGGCTCCACACTACTCTCTTCACACAAGTAGTTGAAATGGTAAATCACGGACAGGAATGCTCTTGATATAGTATCCTCTCGGTTAAACTCGTTCCACTAGGCTTCCCATGCCTTCGCTAATAACTCCCATGGTTCTATACTTGGCACTACCGCCACCCCATTCACACCTCCTTAGCGAAAGGGAATATCCAATTGATAGTCCTTTACAAACTCCAAACACCAACTCTGTTACTTATTGCTCACGGAAAGACCAATTTTCTTGCCCAAGAAGTAGTGCCTCTATTCATTTAAGGCAAATACTACTGCTATGAACTCTACATCCAGCATGGGATAACACTTCTCACAAAATTTAAGTTTGTGAGACGCATAAACAATGGGTCCATACTCTCATATTAATACTTCCTATTCCTGGCAGAAACTCATTCGTTAAATCCATTCCCGATCTTAACAACACGAGTGCAGGAGTAAAAGTCAACTCATACTTCAACTCCTCGAAGACTAAGTTACCGACGCCCCATTCCATCTAAGAGAGGCCCCACCTGCTATGGCCTAAAAATTACTAATCACTCAAGATACCATACTTCTTCTTTCTAGGGACCTAATCCTACTTAGAGTTAACCCACAAACCTATTGTGGTCAACTCCCTACCGCCTTCCTAAAATAATGTTACTTGCTTTAAGGGCCTTACGTCCTAATAATCCTAAAGTTGATCTACATATCCTAATCAAGTCGTATAAATATTACACTAATTACATCCCTAGTGTCCAAGACCTTTCCCAAGTTCCGACATTCGTTCGGTTTCATGCATGGGACGTCTCGCCGAAGTGAAATCCAAATAAGGAACCCTCCCGTTACACTACTACCTCGCATCGTCGGTCATCGAGATATGATTGTCTAAGACACATGATCGGGATCGTTAAAATTCTAACTCGTAACCCTACTAATACACTTCTACTTCTAAGTCTTGCCATTTCAATTAACTGAAAATTTAACTAACTTGGCATTTACTTTCTGTAAGATGCCAAAAATGCTTTATCCCAATATACATACATACATACATCTTTTTTTAAATGGCCTTCTCACTAAGGCATGGCCATAAGTCTCAACCCGACTTTCATATCTTAGTCTCCCCCATATCGATCAGAGGGAATGACTAATACAGTGCTCCTATACCTCACATCAACTTAGCCATTTGATCACTCTATCACGTGATTCTTGGCTAAACCTTCTAATCCAGCATCTCAACCATAAAATTAAATAAAATAAAATAAGAGTGGAAAGAATAGCATCTCTCCACTCCCAACATCGTTAAGTTTCACGCGTGGAGCGTCTCGCAAAAGCAAAATCCAAACAAGAAACCCCTCTTATGCATTACTACTTAACTTTGTTGGTCGTGGAGATAAGGCAACCTCATACACAAATAGAGCAAACAAACAATCAAACAAAACAAATAAAATAAATAATGAAAACTTCATACATACCTTAAACCACCTCTATAAAGTCTCAACCTGTATCCAGGAGAGATATTATAGAACCACTAGTTCCATTTTGAAACTAGACATAGGATAGCCTCGTGATTTATTCGTTTGCTATCGCTCCAACCAAACCAAGAACATTCCCACTCGTATAACACATATGATACGAGTAGCACATATCACATATATACTTATAAAATATCATCATTCGCCTTATAACGAGCGAAGAAAAATATAGAACCTTCCTACGCTGTAAGTCATATAAATAAACTACGTCGTAACATCTATACTACCACAAGCTCAATTTACACACCCAAATCTAAGGTTAATACCATACTACTCCATCTTATCATAAGGAATGCACCACCCCCACTAAGGTGGAAATTCCCGCCAACATACTTGCCAATATCTGGCCACTAGACACATTATTCTAGTCTTATCCGAACAAAACTACTCCCATCTATGCCCTAACTAGGCACTCTATTCTTGCCCTTGTTCTTCAAATGATAAGATCAAAATGTGTGGTTCTATATTCCACATCAAACTGTTTCTCCATCTCCAACTACCAGACGATTACCCGCGTAGTTCCCTTAATTTCCTCAATAAAGAGAACATTCTACTGGCCTCCCCTGCCTTGGTTCAATGAGTCTTCCCCGGGTGGATGTTCACCAATGGGGTCTCACGAACATTACTTTTCTAAAAGTGTTAGCAACACTTACTTGTGAGCCTATCATTTCCACTGAAAGGCTCTCTCTCTTCCTTGTACCAACCTTATTTCGGTGCACAGTTTCCTTAACCGTAACACCCTTTATTCACTATCGGCCTCTGACCGAATCTCGCGTGAATACTTGAGAATATACTTTCTCATCATTCCTGATATCCCAGAGAAACTCGCAGTTGAAAATGCCTACCGGGTTTCTCTATGGGCAAAACTTCCTTCTCCACTAAAATATGGCGACTACCATTTTCGCCATTCCAACATTACTCCTATAAGTGAAAGATTTTCCTCCAATCTTTCGCACCTGGGCACTTCTATACCCCTCTCTAGACCATAAGTCCTGGGCCTTATACTCCCACCTAATGAGGTTATACTTCCTCCATCTGCCTTAACTTCAATATGTAGTCCTTATTAAGGACTTCTCAACCTCAATCGTAGCATCGCTTGAAATCCCAATCTTAGTACCACTTCCTACTTGCAGCGATACTTGGAAAACTATATCTACAGTACTTAGTAGTCGCGACAGCAATATAAGATAATGATACAAAGGGAGAAACCTCTAAAGTGGACCTCATCCCCGACTACGGCTTACAGTTCTTAGTAATTCCATCTCATGACGCCTTCACAATGGCCTCCCTTGACGCCCTTCATCTGTTGACTTACGAGTCTCACACAAACGTGCAAAAGATTTTTGGGGTTCTCGTATCATAGCAGGAGAATGAAATCTCACAAGAGAAATCAACGATCTTAATCTTAAGGCTCTATATCAAATCAAAAGAAACGCAGAAGGCGTAATACGTCCGCACAGATTCCTAAGGACTCTAGAATCTAATGCTCTAATACCATCTGTGACAATCCGCCTACAAAAATAATAGGTGGCCAGTGCAATACTCTAATAATAACAGGAATCATAGTTGGTACATTCTCAGCATCACTGTCGATTAAAATAATAGTACGAGATAACCACCAATCATTTTAGAAAACAAACTGTCAAATTTAAAATTTTGTAAATAAAAGAAAAACACTTAGACAATCCAATTTGCAAAAACGGTGGATAACAAAAATCAACGTTTAACGGAAAGACAATATAATAAATAATAACCGAATAAGCTGTCGGTTAACAGACCAATACAAATAGTTACACCAAGTATTACAATTTAAATATCACATTATAATAAATGATTACAAAGCTTGGGCAACACGCTCGAATAAATAAACTGAACATAACTAGAGTACAATGGAAAGAAGAATCTATAATAATATCCTACAACATCGACAATATGCTATAGCACCATGACAACTGGAATGGAGAGTCAATACGGGTGTCCTTGCGATAGAGCACCTGAATGGACAAAGAGTTGCATGCAAAACAAAGAAATATAGATGGGTCAAGTCCCGGTTTGATATGATTACCATGTGACTAAAATGCATGACAGTTAAGTGCATAATTCTCTCGCAATTAACTTAATACAGTTTCTCACCTCTCACTTCTAAAAATACAACCTAGCGCAATATCAATGATGCTCAATGATCATATATAAATACATGGGAGAACTCATCTACATTACTTAAGGAGATAATTTATCACTCCATTTCATTCACAAACTAAAGGCACAATTTCCTATTCTCTTTAGGAAATACATATATGGCAATTCATTTTATCAAATGTTTACCCAAACAATCTCATTCCAAAACTTTCTTTACCAATTTTATTTCCATTCTTCCATCCAGGAAAAATATATTTAAAGCAAGTTTTATTAACACAAAAATGCTTTTCTTTCATTTCATATCTTCCCATTTTCCTTCTTCCATCTGAAAAATGTATTTAACTTCCCCATTTCCCTTCTTCCATTATGAAAATGCAAGTAAAGCCATTTTAATATCATAAAATGCTTTAACATCAATAATGTCCCACATTATTAAGAATAGTTATATTCACATACATATAACGATTCTAAGACTGTCCCTCCGGGTTTCCCCACTGGACGTGCCCCTAAATGGCTATCATCTTCCAGAGCCTATCAAACAAGACAATCTAGGATCATATCGAAACGTCGAGAAACGGCCATACCCATACGAGTGAGTCATAACCACACCCAGAATTACCTCACTAGCACAGAACAAATATAAAATAACCGATCATATGGACAAAGGACTATATTCACCCTTTATTCATTAGTCAGGGGACTTCACCTTAACGCGCGCAACTTCCCTTATGATAGCGATTTAGAGAGGTGTGTAATCATAAATTAGCATTTATGAAAATCATTTTTCTATTTTGAAATCGTCCACTTTTACATTCTCGAAAACCATATATACTTAGCCATTTGTGCCATATTTTAGAATATACAATTCTTATTCTTAGAGTCATATTATTTTAATGACCTAAGACCCGAAGTGCCAATAGACTCACACTAGTCTCCAAGATCCCAACACAAAACCATAAATCATCAGAATGAGTCTCCCTCAATAATAGACTCCCAAAAGCCTCAACATTAAAATTTTTACCTTCTATAAATTTTAGGTTAACTTCCTATATCATTCGGACATTAACCTACATAAACTAGCTCTCGGGGTAAGCGCAATTATCCTCATATTAGCCTAGGACATTTGTCTACCCAAAGGAACCCTCTAGGACTCCCCATTACTTCCCAAAGGAAGGTTCCTAAAGCTCGAACCTAAAAGAAAGGGGCTAAAACAAAACTAGAAAAAATCTCACAAAAATAGGCAGCCGAATCGATTCGCCCCTGGTTGCGAATCGATTCGCCCAAAAGCGAATCGATTCGATGAGTAAAACCAACTTTCTGCATTTGTCCGAATTGATTCGGCCTTAAGCTGAATCGATTTGGTCTCCCAGACCTGTATCCTACCACCAAACCGAATCGATTCGCCTGGGAGCTGAATCGGTTCGGCTCTGCGAATTTGTCTAGTTAGGGCTACGGGTTGAAGAACCCTAAAATCCCAAAACCCTTAATTTCTTGATTTCTTCCAACATCAACAACAACTATTTATACTACATCATTTCTACACATCAAATAACTAATTTTCTCAACTCAAATCAACTTAAACTACAAGATTAAAGGTTTAATCGCTAAAAACCTAGAAATCCCAAAAATGGTTTAAATCTCCAAAAACTAACTATATATGCAAATTATCACATTAAATAAATATCTAGCAAGTAAGAAACTTGCCTCGAGTTTGTAGGCTCGGATTCTCCTCCGGTAGCAACGGATTCCAACCCAAATCTCCATTTTCTCTCTCTTTTCTCATTTCTCCCAAGCTCTCTCTTCTCTCTCTCTCTCTCTCTTGGCTTCTAACACAAGAATGAGGAAATAAAAGGGTTGGGAGACTTATACGGGTTTTAAACATAAATTCCCCATTTTTAAATGTTAATACACCATTAAAATGACTCGTAACCACATAATTGAGTCATAACCCGTCAAAAGTGCCTGAAACTCAAAAATACAACTTGGCACATATTTTGACTATCTCGACTATTCTTAAAATAATTGCATCCCCTATTTTGGCATTCGGAATAACGTGAACTATTTTTATGTTCCAAATTCATTTTATTTCTTTAATTAGGCTCCAATTTAAATATGAGTCATAACCGTCGCATAACATATAACGACGCAATAAAACAAAATATAATGCTATTTACCTTCTTATAACGGTAAATAGACAAAACATAGTAAATATTATCCCTTAATATCACGGGAAATTATATTTACTCCAACTTTCCCTATTTTATAAAATTTGCCCATTAGGCAAAATAATATAAAATAGTCGCTCAAATGTCTGGGTTGTTACACTTTCTTCTTTTCTTTCTCTCTTCTCTCTCTCTCTCTCTTTTAGGGCTGATATTTGGGGGAAATAAAGGCTTTCCCCTTATTAAACCCGAAATTGGGTGTATACCCAATTGTTAAATGACTCGTGTACTCATTTACGAGTCCCTACTAATCCAAAAATGCTCGGAACCCCAATACTATCCCGGGTACTCTATTTTGACTATCTTGGCCATTCCGAACCCAATGGCGGAGTCAAAATCTCCATCCGAGTCACTTAACTAAAATTCACTATTTTGACCCAACACGTTCAATACGCGTGTTTTCCAATTTAAAATATTTTTCTTTGTCGCTTTACCCAACTGGGACATGTAACAAAAATAATTTACTCATATACTTAATCTAGAAATATAATCTACGTAAATATTAATCTGTCACTCGAAAACTAATATTTACAATTCACTTTATAATATTGAATTTATTATATTTCACTCATTAATCCCAGAATTACCGAATTCCTCAAATTACCAAATTACATCAATAGTGTAATTTAAATACCTTTAAAAGTACGGGGTATTACACCTGAATCACATCAACAAACGTCCTTACTCCCCGAGATTACAATTAATAATATAATCATATATTTATGCAACACATTTTAACATATATACTCGTATATATAAGCTAGAACCTATCTCAAGTGATTCCTTGAAAAAATCCATATCCTGGTACAGCGACCACCACATCTTACTATAACTATTAACTATAGATCTGAACCATCGCTAACCAGCCAAAACTTGGAAATCATCCACCCTACTCCCATAATTCTCGAAAGTAGTTTCCTCTCGTATAATGCAACCATCATATTAGTATTAGACCTCCACTCTCTCGTGGCTAACACCGAAGAACCCCGCTATCCCACGATAATTATATATAATATGGCTATTACGGCCAACGCACCCACTAAATCCGACTCACTCGTGAATTCTAGTGATAACTATCTTATGTCGTGACACCCACAATGTTACTCAAAAGTACCCCATGCTCATAGGATAATAAAGACATTTTACCTTTGTACTCTAGTTGCTTTGCCTGATCAATGGATTCCTGATCGACCTCCTCACGCCAGAACGTACCCATGAACTGTTGTAGTGGTTGTACATCCAGAACCTCATCCTGTAGCTCGCTCAGGGCAACCTCTTTTCATGTCAGCTGTCTCTCCACAAAAGAAACACTTCCTCGTAAATCCTCCCTGCCACTGATCCTATCCCTACTGGCCTCCACTTCCATTCTTTGGCCCTGGCGTCCCTGAGGAACAAAGTGCTACTGCTGATCGGTACTCTGCTAGCCCTGTCAAAAATCCTGACCATCCGGTCGATAGCCCCAAATCTGAATCTCTTGGCAGAGTTACCCTGCCGAGAGTCCTTCCCCTCCTGCCTGCCATTCTGTTGTTATTCTCCACTAACAACACCCCCACCTACCTTGCCCTGTTGGCTGGGCTCACCTCCTCTCTCGCTTCCCTTTGTATGGAAGTAATAATCCTGGCAGTGTAATAATGTTGCATGGACGACATTAATATAAGTCGCTAATATTGGATTGCCAATCAAGTGCTACCTAATCCTCTAGGTTAATCCATCTATAAACCTCGCCTTCTTCCGTCATATTCTACTGTGGAGAGATCACCCTAGTTCACCTCATTGAACTTCTTCCGCATATCATTCTCCTCTACTGGTGGAAAATACTTGCGGTCAAACAGCACCCATAACTCAGTAATCATCATCACATCTCTCTCCTTGGCGATGGTGACTGACTGCCACCACAGTAATGCTGCTCCAGTAAGTCTGAAAGTAGCTAACATCTTCTTTTGAATCTCACTACATTCCTCAACTACATCAGAGCTACCCTAAAACTCGAGCGGTTGGCCCTTCTGAAATGACTCTCTCACTCTCTGCCAAATAGATGACCCTGGTTGGGCCTGGATCTCCGGTGCCACTGGTGGCTACTGCTGGGGCTGTGGGAAATGAATGGCCATGGACATCATAGCTGCATTGATTGCCTGAGATACTATCTTGGCCACCTTTGCAATCATCCTCCTCCCTGGTGGTGGCTTTGGTTGCGAAACCGCTGACTCCTGATGAATCTCCCTCTCCCCATCCCCTTGCTGTTGCCCTAGTCTGATGTCCTTTCCTAGGCAGCATCTGAAATTTCAAAACGAGTTGTATGCATTCTTCATCCATATATATATATAATCGCGGGAGAACGTAAATATGCATACGTAAAGGAATACATCAATCCTATCATAAGGCTCTACATCAAAGAACACTGGCTGAAATGTGGAAAGCTGCACAAATCCTAAGGACTCTAGAACTTGATGCTTTGATACCATCTGTGACACCTGACCTAATTAAATACCGAGAGATCAATCCTTTAATAAATTAAAAGAGATTTCTCATCTGGTTCATTCTTAGCATCACTGTCGAAAACTTTTTAAAACTTACTAAACACCTATAATTCAAAAGGTCGATGTCAAAATTTTATCTTTTTATTAAACAACAACAACAATATAAATAAAAATTTAAACCATTCACATAATCAATGAATGACTGGCGAAATAAACCCCTGCAAAAATCCATTATGATAATCCAACATAAATAATAAACTGAGTACAAAGTGTGACTGAAATAAAATAGCTGGGGCAACATGCCCAAAAGAAATATTGAACTACACCCTACTTTAGAATGAAGTAACTGAAGCATCTAAGTCCAAACCCTGATGTTATCAACATCTGTTGCATCTACACATCCCTAGAACAGATTCTCAAGTTTGGCATCCTTGTGGCTGGACACCTAAAAGGTTTTAAACATATTTTGCAAACACGGGTCAGAGCCCAAATCCTTTTGAAAATATTTTGTAAGTTAATTAAAATGCAACAATTAAAATACATGAATGATATTTATTTAAGTTAGCGTCACACTCACTTGAGATATTACTCACCCCTCAACCATTGTGCACGCCTAACGGTTCTTCCTAACCCTCCTAGTTACACTACCCTATCTAACTAGCCTTGTCCTGAAACTCCTTGACACTCTACTCTAGCCCAAGTAATTTGTACCTTTACTTCGTAAGTGATTTATCCCATTGACTTAATCCATCCTCTTTAAATCTCTATATAATAGTCTCATTAGTTATATACAAGAAATCCCTTTTTATACCAAGTAATTTGCTCGTATATAAATATTTGCACTCTTATATACCTATGTAAATAATACAATTTCACTCCATGTATTTTACCCGTATATACTTCTACACCATATATACGTATCCTAAATTACAATAATCACACATATGTCGTATATATATATAACCATCCTCCCGAGTAGGCACTCTTCCGGTTGTTTTCTAATGAATGTTATCACTCCAGGTATACTCATCCACCCAGACACCCTGACCCGATTAGCTCCCCGAATCAGTGAAATAAAACTAAACGTAGTGGAGGCAGCTATAGTTCATACCGAGAGTGAAATTGAATCATACCCAAAGCGCCTCACCTCTAATAACGGACGCTATGACCTGGGGATTATACTCGCCCTACTCCTCAAGCCAGAGATTCACCCACATCGCGCAAACTCCTATGGTAGCACTAGAGGGGTATGTATTCCTATAAATATTATGCACACCAATATTTATAAAGCACAATATATATATATATATATATATATACACACACACACTATACAATCACCTCATATATATAATTAATTTAAACCTGACTAATCCGAGCACAAATCCCGTAGCACTTAGCCCAATAATATCCGGGTCAATATCCCGACTCAAAACTTAATTAATTTGCACTATTTATTAATTAATTATCATGGTGACACTCTCCCAAAATATCCGGACTCATTCCCTCGGTCCTTAAATTATTCCTCAGAATTTCTTACTCCAAATTACCTAATGTAGATTTAGTCCCTTTTTCCTCTACACAAATAATTATACTAAACCCCCTTTTTACTCCCTAATTACAAAAGGGTAAAATTCCTTACTGTAACTCAAACCACCCAAACCTCATTCTCCCGGCCCAAAATAAAAACCAACCCAGCTTAACTGCATCGCTCCAACGACCCACGCTATCATTCGAACGACAGGTGGGGTCGCTCGAATGACCCCTGAGTATTCTCTCTCCTCTTCCTTCTGCACAGTTCTTCCTCTATGAATGTTTCTCACATTTTCTTTACCCAGTTCCTTCTACTAAAAACTTCTAATTACGAGATCGATTCCCACCCGGTTTATAAACCCAATTCCATATTTAATTTAACACCTTAAGTGATGATCATTGATAGATAGTCCTTTCTCTTTACAAATTAAAATTTCTCTCCAGAAATGTATAACTCTAAACAAAGTAGATTTATAAAGCCTCTACTCAATTTAAATTTTACTAGTTATCAATTTAAAAAGATAGCTTTCTGAGTTCAACTCACTGATCTAAATTACCCCAATAACATACTTTTAGATATTCATCTTTCCTCAACAATTTACACAAATTGTCCCTAAAATGAAAGACCCAATTTACATGTCAACGCAACCCAAAAATGTTGAATTCATATCACACTCACTATGATACGAATTGATCATCACAAATTTATATTGAAGCAATTTAACCACTTGCCTTATCAAATTCGTAGAGCCTGAATTTCTTGGTGTTGATGATGATTTCTCAAAGAACACACTCAAATTCCTTTGATTCCACAATCGCCTTTATTTTTCCCTCTTTTCTTCTCTAGAGTTCTCCCTTTAGAATTGTGTCTGTCAAAAATCTTCTAATTTAGGTTTTTTAATATCGTTTTTTAGAGTTTTGTTCACCCCAAACTCTTAAATTTAGATCTTCTAAAGTCAATCCCGAAATTATGCATGTGGGCTAAATTAAAATGGCCTAAATACCCCCGTGTGGGTCCGGTTATGCCTAAAAATGCCCTGACACCCATATACTACCTTCGGGTACTCTTTTCGACTATCTCGGCCCATCCGGAATCAACCATGCACCCAGAATTGTCATCATAAGTTCTTTATAACATTCTCCAATTTCAACCTCAAAATACGACACGCGCAAAAACTAAAAATGCTCTGAATTAATTAACCTCAATTTACCAAATTAAATAAATCCTCCGATTTAACTAAATTCTCAAATCATAAATTTAAATTTCTCCAAATTAAACAAGTTCTATTTCTCCCAAAAATAATTAAATTCAATATCCTCGAAATTATGGGGTGTTACAATTATCGTCAAAATCCTTTCATCCATCTTCCAGTTTCAGGCTCTATTAATTACATAATTTCTTTTTCATTAAATAATGTCGTTACATATTTCATTTATATTACAACCAATCGGCCTTATAAATATTACGTTTAAACAAACGTTAACCAATTATCCATTTCTTATCACATTTATGCTATATTTGTCCCATTATATTAATTATAATAAACCGACCTCTCACATGACCTTGAACATCACATAATTTAATACAATTACCAGTTTACATATATCTACAACAATGTCCAATAAACATAACTATATTTATCTCATTCCATAGCCAACCAGTTTCATTCATGAGCCCAAACATATTCATAAAACAAGTCCATTTATATCGTTATTATCGTTAGACAATCGACACTAGTCCCACATCAATAGCAATACAAAAACATTGATAACTGTCAAAGTAGTCAGCCGTTATAGGCCCTGCACATACGATGACTCGATAACCAGTCAACCCTATGTCTCGCACCTACAGAGACACCCAACATAGCTTTATACATGAATTTAAACATCATAAACTCACACGATCCAACCTTCCCTAAACGACATACGTGGAACATCTCATAAGTGAAATCCAAACAAGGAACCCCCGATACACTTTTGTCTAGGTTAGGGGGTCGTTAAGAATCTATAATAATAATAATAATAATAATAATAATAATAATAATAATAATAATAATAATAATAATAATAATAATATATCAACTAATATTTACTTAAGAACCACTAATCGACTTACAATTCTTAAACTCCCAACTCTTAGCTTTCTTTAGGCTCCATGCGTGGGACGTCTCATAAATAAAATCCAAATAAGGAGCACCCCCTCCCCCCCCCCCCCCCCCCACTTGAGACACTTTAGTCAAGATTGGTCAGTCATTAAGAAAAAAACAAACTAATAACCCAACATTCTATGTACTAAAGAGCCTGACTCTAATCATCAATCACATAATATAAGAAAATCATAAAAAAGATTCACTTAATCAGTAGTCCCCTTATTTTTAAAAGGAACTTCACATATTCTACAAAAATATCTTCTTTTATAAATAAGTTTATTCACAAGTCACACATTTCAATGACCACTTAACCATCACTCATAACATAACTACTAAAAATACATTTAAGACTTACTAATACTAGAGTCCTTACTCTTACCTTATCTAGACTATATGTGTGGGACGTCTCATAAATGAAATCCAAATAATGAACCCCTCGATACACTTTTGTCTAGATTAGGTAGTCATCGAGAGTTGATGAACGTTAAACCTAACCTTTTATATTCATTACCTTAACTCCAAAAATTTCAATACACATCACTCACATAATACTCATAGCTCACTCTATGATTACCCAAGAAACTCATTACATTTCCTAACAATCCTCATAAATAACAACTACTACATTAAAGTCTCAATTTAACTCTTAGTGCTAATGCAAATAACCTCAAACGCCACCTCCTATATTTCAAACTCTACATGTACATAACCTAAGTATTATAACCCAAATTATATCAACCCTAAATAATCCCCAAATCCTTATCCCTCTCATCAACATAATATATCCATCAACGTAAACCACATAATCAATAACCCTTATCTAACAACAAAAACCTCACCAACAACAACTATTATCGAATCACCCAAATCTTATTGACAAAATAATAACAGATAAATCCACAATTCATATACACAACATTTAACCCAACAATACCATTTTCTCACAATAGCATAACCAATATCCCATAAACACCCAATGACACCAAAATTTATAATAATAATACACCTAAGATTAACATAAATAACTCATAACTTAGTCTCTTCAATAACAATGACTAATCGACATGTAAGTTCTAATACCAACAATATAGGGCTAACAGTGATCCCCTCAATTAACATGTATAATTCACAGTCTTAAATAATATCTTCTATTATTCAAAACGTTTATTATTTCCAATTTCCAAGGGAATTTTCACAATTTCTAAGGGTACAATTACAATTTCATATTTATTTATACAAATTTCAATTGGGGATCACAATATTTTCCAATAATTAAAATAATATGTGACAAGTATACTCATAACTTATATTTCAATTCTCAAACGTTATAAGGCACATAACTTAACTCTTTATCACTTACAATATTAATTTTTTCATCTTTACAACAATTGCTTTATTTAACTCCCATAAGCATATTCTAAGCATTTTCATTATAAAGGGGGTTTCATAAAAATCAAAGTCCATATCTATTTATAACAATAGAAAATTAATTAGGTTTTTCTGACCTAATTAAAGCTATAATGACTTTTAATTAACTAACGGTTGGTGCACACGCGATAAGTGTGCTACTAATATTAGTCCAAAAGTGTGATTTATCATAAACCTAATAGAATCTTTTAATTATATATTTACTTAACAAGAAATTAAATGTTACTTTATTCTAAATATGCAAAAGTGAAAAATAATTAAAAATAAATGACCCACATACCACAAAGTTGAATTTATATCTTTATCTTTACCAACGCAAATTGTGTTTTACAAATACTCATGTGATATATGTGAGATGTTTACATGAGCAAACCTAACTATTGGTTTGGGGTTCTCAATGGGTTTACCAAGATGCAAGTTGGTGATTTACAAATTGATAATTCAAATGTAATTTCAGCCGTTTTCCAATAAAGTATAATGACCAACAAATTAAAGAACATAAAGGAGAAAGATGAATCGAATAAGCCACATATTCTCTTAAAATCTAAATTCTTCTCTATTATGATTTGAGACTGTTGTCTCCTTTGATAATTTTTTTTGCATTTCTTTTGTAGTTTATGTTGTTTATCCTTCCCGTAGAACAAAAAAAGTCTAAATCTTCATTTATAAGCATCAAATTTTAAGAAATATTTTTTGAAAATAAAATAAACATTACATTGAAAAATACTTTATCGTAAGTAAAGTATAAATAAATATATATATATATATATATATATATTTAAAAATGAACAAATCCACAAAAAGGAAAAAAATATATCACACTGAAATACACTTGATCTAAAATAAAGTACATAAAATATGTACAGATTATCAAATAAATTTATAAACAACTAAAAAATAAAGTAATATAAATTAAAATAAAATACCTCGGATAAAAAAATCTTTTGTTCCTCTCCCTACTTAAACCTACTTAAAAGTGTTAGAAATTTCTCTATAGTTGATCATCTTCATACTTCATTTTCCATTTTATCTCTAATATAACTTTCACAGAATGAATCAATAATAAACTCATTTTTGAGACAATGACCTTTCTAATATTGTTAACATAGGTGCGATGATGTGTACAAGACTATAAGTTTCAAAGCAATAATTCCCATAGAGCCAACGCATCCCTCAAGCATAGGAAACAATTGTTGTTCTGGTGGAACGAAAAATTAATCTAGTTTAATTACATATAGAAAAAGGAGAAAATAACAGGAAAAAAATAAAAAGTTTATCCACCAAATCCAGTAGAATCATACAATATACAACCTTTTATATATTTACCCTTAGAGTTCTCATTCCATCGTTTTGTAAGAGGTCAAAACATTATTGCTATAATTCTCTAATGACATGGAGATACTGGGTTATTTACACAAAATTTTAAGCTTGGTAGTTGAGAGAGCGAGAGAGGTGGGGAAGAGGCACTCAGTTACCAAATCTTTGAACGGAAAGAGAGACGGTTGGAAGTGAAATTGAATATTAAAGTATCAAATAATTACCCAAAAAAGTGAAAACCTGAAGAGTCGATTGAGAGTAGTGGGAAGTGGGAAGATGTTAACTTACATAAATGTCCTTATCTTTACAACAGTTGTTGATGGTATTAGAGGATAAAAGTGGAAGAGGCCAATGTGGTGGAGCTTCAAAGGGAAAAAATGGGTTCGACTTTATATGATAGGAGATAATATATATTTTTAGGCAATATCTAAGTCATTAAGCACTAAAGGGTAAATGTAGAGTATTCTTGTATTTCACTATTTTTGAAATCTGACTTGAGTTCCTTGGTCTCCTAAAAAATCTGAGTAACTTTTCTTCTTAAAGAACTCCCAAATTATAAGTTAAGGTCCTTAAATGGAGGTTTGAAGGTTGTATTTTGATGGGGTCTAGGGTTTTTGAGGTTAGGGATGAAAAGAAATTAGGGTTGAGTTGTTTGGTTTGAGAGGGAAATGAAATATCATCCAAAATGAAATAAATAAGGCTTTCCAAAATGACTCCCAGCTTGGGCCTCAAGCCACAAGGCTGCAGTCGTATCCTGTGATCGTGGGCCCCTTAGCCATGGTCGTGGTAGGGTTAACCCGCGATCGCGGGTCCTTCCCAACATCAGTTGTCACTCTCTCTCTCTCTCTCTCTCTCTCTCTCTCTCTCTCTCTCTCTCTCTCTCTCTCTCTCTCTCTTCACATCCAAACATATCTACACTATATTGAAAACAAGTGGTTTCTTCCAAATCCTAACTTAGCCACCAAGACATGCCAAAAGACTCCTTTAGCCCTAAGGTTCTAACTTAATTCCCACAATATAATTCAACAAATGAAGAGGGTAATTTGACCAATTAATTTAAACTAAAATTACTGAAAATTCTATAAATTTAACATTTATCATTTAATTAAATTTCTTCCATTATAATCAACTAGATTCATAAATTCCAAAATTATAAGTCATTATTAAATCACTTAAAAAATTTGGGGTATTAGAAAGAGGATCCTTTCTGCCAAAACATATGTTAGTGGACTAGAGCAAAAAAAATGTCAAATAAGGAGTTAAACAAAAAAAAAACATAAATTCAAAATGTGAGACTCAAAATTAATGCGGCGTTGGTATTATCCTATTAAAAGGATGATGGTCTAAAAAAAGGACATAAGTGTAAGAACAAAAACACTCTATTCATTTTATTTAAAATTATACATTAACATGAGTCCAAACATGGTTATTAAACTATTCATCTATGTGTCTCCAATCATGATAAGTCAATGGTAGTAGAATCCCATTTCCTGCCAAAAATCGTAGATTTGAAATAAGTTTAGTTACATAATTCCCAATAGGTTGTCCTAATTCATTCACCTCGGTCTATAAAATTCCCCCATCTTCACCCCAACCTCTAAGCATTAAGCATCAACGTAGGGCCTTGAGTTCTTACATTTCCCTCCTAAATTGAGCTCGGATTGAAGTATTCAATAGGTAATCGTTAAAAAATCAATAAAAAATAATGATATTTCATTAGTAAGTTGTGATTGCAATTAAATTAGCCTCCTCCTTGGTCTTCTTATTGGTTATTTCCTAACAATGTACGACTCAATGTTCTAGTAGTAGTAGTGGGAGTACCTTTCCAATTAGGTGTAGGTTTACCCATGATATGATTTGCATCAACCTCCTCTTGTCTCTCGGAGCTAGGCATAATTTCTCTATAGTGTTGAGTTCGACATTCATGGATTGCCATGTTAGTCTATAATACACAAATAAATACAAAAATCAAATAGATTATCAATCATTAAATTTACTAGAATAACATTTGGTTGCACTTGAAATTAAAGGATACCATTTTTTATTCATCAGCTTATTAACACCAAAAATATAAATATAATAAAATTCAAGCAAAAATGCATATATAACAAAGTGTACCCCTTTGAATCTCCCAATCATATTCTAATCAACTTACATACTAGCCTAATAATCCTCATGCGACTCTCATTCTATTCCCCTATCAATAATAGTTATGGAAACACCTTGTCTTACCCAACTAGCCTCATCATGTGTGAATGTTGTATTATATAAATTTTACTCAGTCCACAACCCTATTTGATCAGACATGATGTCTTCGGTTATACATTATTGTCTAAGTATATAAAAAATGGCTCTAGGCTTTGTCTTCACAACAATATGACAATATTTCTCCACTAGGTCTCTCAAATAAAAAACTTTATTTTTGTTAGATGCTAAGATGAAAGGTTCATCCGCTATTTTCTGCTTTGTATATTATAATTGGTTGAAGTTTATAAGAAATAATCTAGGATCATCCCGCTAGATGAGACCTATACTATGGTTAACCCACTCACATTTCAACAACACAAACTTGTAAGCTTTAGAATAATGCAACTCAATGATGTTTGTTAAAACCCCATAGAAATTCACATCTTCAAATACAGGATTTTCTATCTCTTGCACTTGCATATCTTTTAGTTATTGGCTTTAACATGACTCCACTATTTTGTTTTTTTTTCCTCTCATGAGCCTTCCTATGATACCTAACGCCATTTATAATATACAATCCAAATCTCTTTGTGTTTTTTAATGGACCCATAACTAATGTCCTGATTTTTTTATGATAACTCTGTATTAGGTGCCTTAATTAACTTTTGAACCTACTCATTCAGAATAAAAGATAGCATTACATAATATACATATGTATAATATTGTTTTCAATATGTATATTACTTATATTATTATAAACCATAAATGAAATATTTCATTGTGAATACGGTCCACATCACTTGGTCTGAGGCATGAATTACTCCTAATTAACGCACGATGAATACTGCATTCAAAGGTATCATTACATTGTATTTTGTATAGCTAAAAAATGGGGTAAATTAATTCAAGAAGATACTTACTGTAGAAATGGAGCAATTGCTTTTGTATTGATGAGCAAAATACTGATGTGCTTGTGCATATGTAATTTCAATAATCACAAATCCAATTTACCTAATTTACAACAACCAATTTGATCAAGAGAATTTGATGTACCATTGTCATTCCTTGATGGTCGATTAGACTTGGTTTCAACATCATTACGTTACATACCATATCTCTACCTTTATTGTATAATATGAAACATGAAGGTGACAAATAGTACTTTCTGTTTGCCCATTTTTGAGGATGCAAGGGCTTATGAATACCAATTTCCTTTAAATCTAGACGAGCGTTCTAATTGTCCTTTCCATTTCCATAAATATTCAAAAATGTCCAGAGAACTTCGGATATGTATATGATGTCAATTTTGCCAAAAATTCTCTTTAAAAATTGATGTCAATACCCTTTTATATAGAAAACACGATTTTCAAGGTGGCATAAATTTTGAGGACTCATTCGAATGACACTACATATCTTGTTTAAACCAAACCAAACTCTTTCGAATGAACTGCTCGTCTCGTTTGAACAAACTTCTAATGAGATTCAAACGATATTTATTCTACTAAAAGAGAAACCTCATTTGATATTCGTTTCAAGGTTCGTTTGAACAAACAATCAATCTAGTTTGAATGAAGACTGCAAAGTTGTTTGAATGACAAAAATATTTTTCTTTAAAAACTTTTAAAAAATTTCCTCAAACATTTTTATAAAAACAACGCCCAGTACTAAATTCCAAGGATCAAAATATATACACATTCATACCCGAGACATCCTCGGAAGATGAAGATGAAACATGGCACAAAACACAACACGATGAATGCAATCTTTGTAACTTTGTCTCTACCTCTTCAAACAAATAGATCATAGGCTTGAAAGGTCAACACACTCAAGTCCTAACCTATGACTCAAAGGCTTCGTCTAAATACATAATAAGCCAAAATACATACAAATTGACTCTATAAAAAAATTGTCCTTACAACATAAATTCATAGGACTAAAAAAATGCTTTCAAATTTCGAATGTCATCGATTAACCACGAAAAATAGGAGAATGAAGACAATATAGTTTTTGACTAATTATCTCATGTGTTTTTGTGAATTAGAAAAAAAAACTAAAGTATTAGGAGCCGAAATAAATGAGGGAAACGAAGCGTACTTTGTTTCAAGGGAAAAGGAGATATGTAAATAAAAAAGGGTTGCCATCGTTTTATGTATAAATGACTTAAAAACCTAATGTTTAAGGATAAAACGTGCCAAAATTTTCATCATTTTATGAAAACGATGAGGAATATGTTGACGTTTTAGTTACACTATTGGGAATTTTCCAACGTTTTAGGAAAAATGTCGGCATGACATACATATCCTAATGTTTTTTTATAAAACTTGCAAAAAAAATGTTGGGGTAGTTATGTTTTCGTGTAGTGACTAAGATTAACCACACCCTTTCATCCTGGGATTTTATAAAAAAGGTCATACACGCTTTCCAGAATGCATAGTTGTTACCTTAAAAAATAGGTGGACTAATGATTTATTGACCTTGAATAAACGTACCCTCGTGATTCATCTTAGTAACCCACTCTGATACCATTTTGAAAAAGTATGTGACTTAGGGATCTAGCCAAATTAATTAATTACCACGTCAAGTTGCAGTCAAATCCTTATTATGTTGAACCAAATTTTAATTTTAGGGAATTAAATTATGGGTAAATTACACCAAAATTGCCTCAACTATCTCGGATTTACGGTTCACCCCCTCAAGAAAAATTCCTAATAAAATCACCCCCTTAATTTTCAATTCATTATAATTAATTTCGTAAATCAAGGTCCCTACATTTTTTTACACAAATTGACTAAAATACCCCTCACCCAATTTAAAAACATAAAAAAAAGACAAAATCAAATCAACAACCAATTTCAAATTTCAACCCACCCCTTCTCCCCCCCCCCCCCCCCTCTCAAAACTCTCTCCCTTGCATTTCTCCCCCTCCCACCATCATCTCCACCGTCAACACCTTAGCCCAAACCTTTATGTCGTCAACTATTACCACACCATCAACCCCCATCTCTAACTCGTATGCCGTCAACCACCACAATCCAAACCCTTATGACGTCAACCATTCCAACACCGTTAACCACCACCCATACCCCACAAACATCATAACTCAAACCCCAAATCGATTCAAGATTTTAGAGGGAAATCAAAGAGAGATATTTCATTTTTTTCCAATCGATTCAATAATTTAGAGACAAACCCATCTATTTTTTTTGGTTTGTTGTTGTGATTTTTTTCCTAGTTTCATGTTTTTTATTTGTTTTGGTAGTGGAGGTTTACAACAGGTGGTGGTTGCGAGTTGGGGAAGCAAGTGGTGTTTGCGGTTTAGGGTAGTTGCGGGTAGGAGTGAATTGAGGAGGGGGTACAAATATGGGATGGGAGTGGGTTGAGGAGGGATTGGTAGTGGGGATGGAAGCTAGAGGTTTGGGTGATGATGATGGGAATCTTATGGAGTTTTGAGGGGTGGGGATGTGGTGTTAAAGATGTGGTGGTGGATGTGGGTGTGTTGGTGAGAAGGTGGAGGTAAAATGTTTGAAATGATGGACCGAGGAGGAGTGAAAGGTGAGTTGTTTTTTTTTTCTTTTTTTCTTTTAGTTTGGATTTTTTAAATTGGGTAAGGAGTATTTTAATCAATTTGTGTTAAAAATTGATAGAACCTAGTTTCTCAATTTAATTGTAATGAATTGAAAATTAAAAGGGTGAGTTATCGAGTATTTTTTTATTAAATTTGAATGAGAGAATGATTTGAGAGATAAAATGATTTGAGAGGAAAAAGGATAATAGTTCAATTTAAGTTTTCAAAAGATACTTATAGTATATGATGACCCTTACTAAAAGAAAAATATAAGGTGGCTTTAGCGCCAACAAACCATAAACATAATTAAATCAAACCGATATAAAAAATGAACAATAAATTATTTAATTAAGACTTTTACACTTTAAAATATCCACAAACAAAAAACCCATCCTGTCTCTCCCTCACACTTCTCTCCTCTCCCCCCTTCACTTCCCAGTCACCTTCTCTCTCCTTGTCCTAGCAACATTCTCTCTCTCTCTCTCTGTCTGAAAAAAACACAATGTTTGAAGAATCTGTATCTTCTCCTTCGATCTGGGCTTCCATGAACAGCTGGTTCACTCCCACTGTCCTCTTTGTCCTCCTCAACCTCATGATAGGCACCATTTTCTTCAGCTCAACTTTATCAACCCAACAACACCAACACCAACACCAACAACAACAGGAAAATCAAGAAAATGACCCTCAACAACCCAAGATCCAAAGATCACCCTCTGTTCTCCAACGCCTCAAATCCATCAACCTCTACTCCTACAGATCTCAAGAACCCCTCAAACATTCCCACCAAGAACAAGAAACTCAAACCCATCAAGATTCTCCAGCCCATTACCTTTTTGAACAAACCCATCAAGAAACTAAAACCCATTATGGTTTTCAACAAACCCATAATCAAGAAACAGACACCCTTTTTGGTTTTGACCAAACCCAACACCCACAAACCCTACAAACCCTACAAAAAATGACCCTTTTGGATTTTGACCAAACCCATTTACCCAAAAACCAAGAAACAAAAACCCTTTTGGATTTTGAGCAAACCCATTTGCTCCACAGCCATTTTGATTTTGAACAAACCCATCAGCCACAAACCCTAAAAGAAAATACCCTTTTGGATTTTGAGCAAACCCGTCGGCCACAAACCCTAAAAACCCTAAAAGAAAATACCCTTTTGGATTTTGAGCAAACCCATTTGGCCACAACACAAGAAAAGAACACCCGAGTGGAGTTCACGCTAGATGAGGTTTACAGCCAGGTGACAGGCGGTCACGTTAGCAGAACCACGTCAGACACGAAGCCAGCCTCGGGTGAGATGCCAGCAAAGCTGCCAACAAGGTTGAGGAAATCAGCTAGTGTGAAGTCCCCATTTGGTCACTTTGAGGAAAACGACGTCGTGGAGGCTGAAACGCGGAGGCCAGCGACTGTGAGGGAGAGGAAGGCTAAAGTGACGGAGGTTGATGACGTGGAGGTTGATGCAAAGGCTGATGATTTTATCAACAAGTTTAAGCAGCAGTTGAAGCTGCAGAGGATGGATTCTATCATGAGGTACAAAGAGATGGTGGGGAAAAAGTAAGTTTCAGGCGGCTGTTTGTAATTTTTGCATAATTATGGGGTCTTTTGAAAAAAAAGTGGGTTGTGGAAATCTGGATCTACTACTCTCGGTTTGTTCAACATTTTGGTCAAATATTTGTTGACTCCTGGAGGGAGGGATATTTTGGTCATTTTATCTGCATATATTCATCGTCATTGAGCTGCAGAGTAAAGGTATTAACAAGTAAATTATTTTGTAAGTTTCAAGCTTCTTTCGTAATATTTGCATAATTCAGGGTCCTTTGGGAAAAAAGTAGTATGTGGAGTTGTGTGGGGATCTACTATTAATTATAAGAACGTTTTGGTCAAATATGCCTTCTTCTGGAGGGAGGGGTATTTTGGTCATTTTATCTGCATATATTAATGGTCATTCAGCTACAGAGGAAAGGGAGTAACAAGTGAAATATTTTTCTAAGTGTCAGGGTTCTTTTATAATTTTTGCATAATTCGGAGTTCTTTGGGGAAAAGTCTGTGGAGTGTGGATCTCTATAGCTGTTGCTTTGTTGAACTTTTTGGTCAAATATATGCATCCTCCGAGAGGGCGTATTTTGGTCATTTTAAGCATCAGGGGCGTTTTTGTAATTTTTGCATAATTCTGGGTTGTGGATATACTACTTGTCAATTTGTTGAAGTTTTTAAGTCCAATATATTTGCCTTGCCCTGGAGGGAGGGGTATTTGGTCATTATATCTGCCAAGAGGTTGAATTCAATTATCAGGTACAAAGAAATAGGGGTAGATGAAGGAACTAGCACGGCTTTTTAAATTTTCAGGGGTCTTTCTATAATTTTGCAAAACTCAGGGTTGTTTGAAAGGGGTGTGGATGTGAATACTTTTTCGTCAAATATTTGCCTTGTACTAGAGATAGGGGTATTTTGGTCATTGGACAGGGATATTATGCTATGTTCATGGGAATATCACTTTTTGGGGGTGAGTTTTTTAATTTTTACTAATGTTGGGGCTTAATTTTGGTAGGGACTGACTAGGGAGTAATGTGGATGTACCGCATTTGTAAAACTTTCTTCAATTATGCCTTGTTTATGCTAAAATTGACATTTGGCTGTCATATGTTTCCATAATATGAACTTGACCCCTCAGATTATCATAAAAATGTGTATATGAACCTTAGGGGATAACATGCTATTATTAAGG
This sequence comes from Sambucus nigra, assembly GCA_949130495.1. Classification (NCBI taxonomy): domain Eukaryota; kingdom Viridiplantae; phylum Streptophyta; class Magnoliopsida; order Dipsacales; family Adoxaceae; genus Sambucus; species Sambucus nigra. Next base: position 444,708,021 of record OX422211.1, read on the forward strand.
ACTTTGGGGATTGAATTCAATTTGAACATAAATTTTCCGCGCTAAAACTTTAATGCCACTTCCAATTTTGTCCTAAAGAGGGGCATTTTGGTAAAATTAATGGTAGCCTTTTATAGTGGAAGGAAGCATGTGAAGGGAAAAAGTACTCTTATTTTTTAAGAGTAGTGATACTCTTATTTGGTGTTAGTACCGGTTTAATATTGGTATTGTTTTATTTGATTGTACATTTGTGGGCCCTACAACATTTTTTGGCGGTCCAAACCATAACACAAACAAATAAAGCAGTATGTACTAAACCAGGTAAGGCCACAACTCGGGGTGTGCAAAAAAATCGATCGGCTCTAAAATCGAATCGAACCGGCCAAATCGAATTGAAATCATCGTTTTTTCTTGGCCCGATTCGGCCTAACGGTTTATGGATATAAAAAATCGATCATGTCGGTTCGGTTGACGGTTTAGACATGGGAAAAATCGATTCAAACCGAACCGAAACCAATATTTATATTAAAAAAAAACTTATATTTTTATATCCTAAAACCATAAACCACCGTCAAAACCACCGTAAAAAATTGACCCAAATCGAAAATTGCCATTAAAAAATCGACTTGAAATCTAACCGAAACAGATGTGAACCGAAACCGATGGTTTTTTTCATAGTCGGTTCAGTTTCGATTGGACTTTTTTCAAAATCGAACCGATCGGTTTGGTTTGAATCACGGGCCAAAATCGATTCGTGAACACCCCTAGCCATAACCACCTACTTGGCCCAATATAATTTTGCAAATTGTTGAAGTAATTGAATTGAAATTTTAATATCATCATCTTTTTTAATGTTGTGGAAATACCTGGAGGGTAAAGTTTATTTTTTTCATCATCTTAATGAATATTGCACATTATTTTTGTAGCAGTAGGGTATTTTTGGCAAAATGTTCAAATATTAGTTTGTCATATTGACGAGTAGTCTCCACTTCGGATCTTAAATAAACAATTTATGTTCCTTTTTTATTCGTAATCGAAGAGCTAAAAAATTGTGAGAAGAAGCTTTTGATTTGGTAACTGCGAGGTCTGAGAAAGACGAATGTCATTATATATGGAGAGATTGTTTTCTATGTCTCGAATTTGAGATCATCATTGCTTGTGCTGGGGCATTTAATTAATGATTTATAATTGCCTTTGTTTTAAAGTTTAATTATTACAAGGAGGGTCAAATTGAACCATTGAAAATGTAGAATTTACCATTTGTAACCGTGAGATTTTTATTATTTATTCTTCTCGTTTTGAGTTATTGTTGTAAAAGAAAACACGATTTAATTGATTATTATTGCAAAAAGTGCAATTTATATATGTTTTTATTTACTATTATTATTACAGTTAAACAACTACGCTTAAACACATATTAGTTCTAAATTATTCACTAGTTTTACACATACATCATTTAATATCAAATTGAAATTAAAAGTTTGCATAGTGATTACATATTGTGTTTGACTTCCCAAAAAGTGAATGTATGGTGGGGGTGACAATCAATCTCTAATTGACACATTTAAATTTAGTAGAGCCCAAATTAATTATGCTCTGAGATACAAATGTGTCGTATTTATATTGATTTCTGTTTGAATTCGAAAATAGTATATATATCATTGTGTTATCCAAAATGTGTTTATTTTGTGTGTTAATTTAAATTTATCTTTCTTAAAATTATGAGCATAAATATAAAAGGACAAAAAAATGCATACCTCTAAAATTGGTTCAAATAGATTCTTACCACTTTGGCAATTTTGTCAATGCACTAGTTTGGGAATCAAGGCCACATTGCCTTTCCGGTTATGGTGATGTTTGGTTGGTGTTTCACGTGGTGATATTATTTGTGTGCTGTGCATTGATACCAATTTAATGTATGGATGGGTTGTTTAGAATCTTCATTGATGTTGCGGTGTGATCAGTTTGTTGTCTCTGATATTGGATTTTATGGTTGATGGTGGGGTCATCTTTAAATGGTGACAGCTAATGAATAACTACTCCATTTTGGGGTTTGGTGAAAGTCTATTTCTACGTCGACTTAAAAACGCAATATATTTTGTGTCAAAGATTAATTTAGGTTGATTCATAAATTTGATTTATTTTTTGGAATTTATTGATGTGTTGTGTTTGTATGAGTTCATTTTGTAGCTATTATGATGTGTCTCGTCAAAGTTCAAAAAATGAATCAATACAAACTCGATACGTCAATGAGTCGCAAAAAATGAATCGAATTTATGTGTCGCTATAGAAGGACTGTTTGTGTGATACATTGACGTGTCGTATTTGTATTAACTTTTATTTGGATTTAATAATAGGGAAATCGAGACAAATTATTAAGGCTGTGATACGTTACTTTGTCATATCAAATTGTATCGCATTTCTTAATTCGTGTATAATTATTTCTAGTGAGATTGGGCTAAAAGGTCATTATCTAAAGTCTCACCTCACCAATTCAAAGCTTTTTTTCAAATTATTAGGGAGGAGTGCTGTCTAAAGTAAAGACCAAAATATCAATTTTTTTGTTTTGTTTACTTGTAGTAGCTAGACTTTAAGTAGAACTGACTTTTTATTAATTAAGTAATTCGTGAAATGATGTTATATATTTTAAGTTTGAAGATAAAAGGGAGTACTAATGATATTTTCATGACTATTGATCAAAGAAACGTACATTATATGACTTTTTGATTTTCTCACATCAGCAATTCTCACCTCAGCAATTCTACGTTATCATCACAAGTGAACTGAAAAATAATTGTGTATTGTACTCGACAAAAAAATGATGCTTTGGTATCATCACAATTGCACTAAAAAAATAAGAATAAATCTAGGGAGACCAGTAAAAAAATTCAATTTTGAAATTCACTGTATTAAAAGCTTATACCTTATTGTTGTGGGTCCCGTCAGAGCATCAAAATGTGCATTAAAACTTTGTATCCATTTTTGTCTTATGTGTGATTTTTAAAATTGGGTCCCAAAAGTGGGTCTCCCTATCAACATTAAAAAAATAATTGCATATTGTCCTCGAAAGATATGCTCATTAGCATTAGCTTGAGAGTAATTTTAAAGGTCCGGTTGACTTGAAATAAAATGTATTTTAATATGGTGAAAAGTAATATAGTAAGATGTATTTTTATTTATTTAGAGTTAATTTTTTTTATTTAAAGTTTTATAATTATAGTGTGTGCATTTATTTATAATATCTACCTAATGAAAATTTAATTTTATATACGTGAAAAAAAATTTGTCATTTTACTTTTCACCACAATTAAATGTATTTTACTCCGAACCAAACGGACCCTAAGAGTAAAATTATTTAAGATGTGAATCTTGAGAAAAAGGTAGGTAGATTTTTTCTAGGAAAGATTGAGAAAGATGGCTTTGGGTTGTTGTTAGGGGTGTTTGTAGTAGGGTAAAACTCAGTTTCGTACCATTTTGTATCGAAAAAAATGATAATGATTTACTTCTTTTACTTATCAAAATTCGATACTATCTAAAATCGAAATTATTGATTTTTTTGTGATTGGTTTTCGTTTACACATCTAAAAACCTAATTTATCGAAATTACCGAAACTACTGTTCAAAATGTCGATTAATAAACTAGAGATGCCAAATCCTTTTGTATTGTGGTTGTTGATTTCTATTATTAATTGGGTGAAAAAAAAGGCTACAAATAATGTTTAGGTTAAATTAGATAAAAAAAATTGTCAGTTTATTAGGGGTTTAAACTAACAGTTTTTTGATTTTTTTTCCCCAATAGAAAAATAATTTCTTTTGAGCTTTATTTTTTTAGGGGTACCTTGAAATGTCAAGAATCCATAAAAAAATTTAAATCATTTTTTTTACTATTTAAAAAAAAATCGTTCGTTAATCCATTTTAGTCAAAGACCAAATGACACAAAAAATTGATCCTCCATTGCTTTGGTGAAGTCCCACATCGGTTGGATGTGAAAATTTCCTTTCCACCACTTCTTATAAATAAACATACTTACCCTCTTTAAACCTAAGTTCACTTTTAAATAGCCGACAAACTTTAAGTTTAAAGTTTAGTATGAATTGTTATTTTAGTCAAAAAATTTTGACTAATAAAATGATGTTAATTCTAGTTTTTATATGTTTTTTTTTGAAAAATTATGTTATTTTTGTCATTTGGTAAACATCATTATTTTGGTAAAATAATTTACTAGATAAAAATTATGTTGTCTGATATAGTTTTATTTAACTCTTTTTTTTGAAAAAGTTATTTATATTTTCAAATAGTAGCTGGACAAGCTATGATGAGCAGGTCTAAAGTTAATTTTCAAATTTTGGATTTCATTTATTTTGTTCTTTCCACTCGATGAAATGTTTTTGGTTATTTTTGTTATTTTGGAATTTACCGATCGCAAATTGTAGGGTTCGATTTTGGTTTCCGCTAGGTTATACTGAACGACACAAATGGTAATTTCAGTTTTAGAATATTAAAATTAGCATGGTATTGGTATGTTCTATTTACCAACAAAAAACCGACCGAAAGTCAGACCTTGTTGTCACACAAAGTTAAATCGAAAGGTGGGGTTGAGACGGTGGTGTGTTGACGGAGGTAGATTTGATTCTTGCGTTCTTGATGGTTTTGGGTCGAATCAACGGGTTTGCTCGCATTAAATATCTTCTTGTATGAGTCAACATTTCTCGAACATGAAATACTCACTCGTCTCAATAATGTGTGTATGTCCGGTAAACTTTACATCATTCATGACGCTCCAATCACTGGATGTTCGTTTAGCGATTGATGTCGTTGAATAAAGTGACGACTTTTTGTATAATTATCCACCATTTGACAAAAAAATTGACAGTGTCGGATGTTGGCTTATAAATTCTTCGCGTTTAAAGATGCGACGATTTACTTTCAAACTTGATAATCGTTTCTTATCAGTGCTATCTATGAAGTCTTCAAAAGTCTCGAACCAAAAGTGACATAATAACACATCCTCCTCGAAAGGGAGAATCTACTTATGACAGTGGGTTTGAGGCTGAAAATCCAATTTTTGAGATTAAGATCAAGAAACAAACAAAAATTAATATTTGATAGAGATGTGAATTATCTTAAAGTTTGTGGTGAATTAAATATTGAAATTAGAGTATATGTATTGAATTTTATAAATCGACGTCAAAATATAGCGATTGGTCGGTGACACCAGCCTTACCATCCGAAAGATTAAGTAGCACAAGCTTTGCTTTTGGATTATTTATTTACGATACACTTGGGTGCAAGATAGCCAATTCAAAATTACCCTACGTGGCAATGAAAAATGGCCAAATTTAGAGTTCTTAAAACATAATTTTCATATTAACCAATAATATATGTTTTGTGTTATTACTATAGTAATTAAAAATGTATTATCATTTCAATATACAAGTTATTGACTATTCATTTTATTAGAGTTTACCGGGTATGTCTATTAACACTCCTCAAATTTTGAAAACACTCCATTTATTTTTGAATTGACAATATTACCCTTTATGCCAAACAAATCCCATTTCAATCTTTCTTTTCTTCACCTCGGTTCACCACCATCTCACTCATTCCTTTAATATATGAGTTTTTTTTAACTTCAATTGACCTTATGTTTCGAGTTAATTATAAGAAAATTTTAACTGTACACATAAATTAAACACACTCACTAAAAGACGAGAAAATTGTTAAAACTTGTTAAAAAAAGTGCTAATTTTTTTTAAAACAATTAAAAAAAATTGTTGAAACCTTTTTTAAAAAAAACAGTTTTTTATTTCTTAAAAGTAATTTCTTCTAAAATAGTTTTTTATTAAAAAAAAAAGTGAAAAACAGTTTATTAAAAAATTAGTAGCACGTATTTTTTGATAAAAAAAATTAGCCTAATAATGTAGAATTTTTTTGTAATAATTTTTTTTATGTAAAAACAATTTACTGCCGTGGACTCACATTCATTAAATAATATGGGTGTGCACAAAAATATTTTGTTTCATAAATTTTTAAATCTATTTTTTTAAGTAGCACAGATTTCTTGGTAAAAAAAATACAATCTAATAAACGTAGAGTTTTTTTGTAATAATTTTTTTTTTTTTTTATATAAAAGCAATTTGTTGGCGTTGACTTACATTCATTCAATGATATGAGTCCGCACTAGTGACATAACATGATTTTTTTTAACAATCACAAGCACGATCCGATGTAACTTATCAAACACAAACATTACTTTTCATAATTATAATGGCGGTGTGTGATGAATTTATAAAAAAAAAATTACTTTCATAGATGTCCAGTATAAAATTATAGGTGAATTTTAATCGTGTTCGGTATAAAATTATACTTTCATAATTGTCTGGTATAAAATTACTTTCATAACTGTCCAATATCAAACACAATTGAAATATTTTATTTTATAAATTTAATTATTTTATAGGAGTCGTGTTCAAACCGGTGCAAAAAATATTTCCCTACTTTTATAGGAGTCGTGTTTCGTTTTAGGTAAAAGTAAAATCAACATGGCACAAAATTATTTTTCTACCTAGTACAAACACGACACAATTATTTTCTTTTTCTTTAACATGGCACAAACATGATCAAATTAAAATACGAAACAAAATATATTTGTCTCGTGTTGATTTTATTTGGATCGTGTTTGTACTTGGTAAAAGAATAAGATTGTGTGTCGAGTTTTATTTGGTTCATGTAGTTTTAATTGGATCGTATTTTTTATTAGTAAACATGATCAAATTATATTAATGTAAATATTAATTAATATAAATTCGTGTAGTTTTAATTTCGTGTCGCGTTGCTTTTATTTTGTATCGTGTTCGTATTTATGTGTATTAAATATATTAATGTAAATATTAATATATATATATATATATATATATATATATATATATATATATATATATAAAATAAAGTATTAAGAAATAAATAAAAAGATTAAGTGTACACTTATCCACAAAAAGAGAAGACATAGTTTTATCCATATAAAAATTAACACAAAGTTGACGAGGGTTGGGAGATGATGATATGTGATGCCAACCAAAGGGTTTTATGATCAATTTTCTTATGGCTCTGAGAGCCCTTGCTCCAAAATCTGTTTCAATTATACGAATTTGATTATAAAAATAAGATTTTGCATTTTGTCGCGTCGCTCCACCCATTTTATTTTGGAAAAATAGTTATTTTTGTCATTTTACTTGAAAACTCATATGCTTGATAAATATGATTGTTTGTTGAGTTTTTTTATTTTTTTTATTTGTTGGGAATATTTGTTGATGCTCTTTTTTACTTTTACTGCTTTTTTTATTTGTTTAGATTTTTTTTTACTTTTGCTGTTTTTTATTCTTTACAGAAATATTTAGTTCCATAAATTTTTGCTAGAAATGCTGATATTTATGCATATGTTTAGTAATGTTTGTAGAAAAAAAAAATCTTAAATGAGAAGATGGATGTTTTATTCTATTTGAAAATGTATAAAAGAAATGAGGGTAAATTTGTAAGTATCAAAAGTTTTGGAGTGCTAAAAGAATTGGGTGGAGTGCTAATAGCTCCACCCGAGTTTACCTAATGACAAAAGAGACATATTAATCAAGCCTCTTGGTCCAGTAGTATAAGATTGTCACTGAAATAATTTTGGGGGTGGATTGAGTTTGGTGCCCAGTTCGATCCCTGACACTGAAAAAATAATGCTTGATCAGCGAAAACCACGAATCGCGAATATAAATTAATCGATGTGCGCTTAAAACTCACCGAAAAATCAGGCGTATGATATGAAAAAACGAAAAAACAAAAGAGACATATTAAAGAGTAAAGATCCCATACATTGAGGTGGCCAATGCAATCTTTGGTCCACCAAGTATTTAAAATAAATCCAACCACTTTAATTTGGATAATGATTACAGCGCAGTTAGTTCTACGTTTGAGATAAGTTTGTACAATAAATTATTGAAGTTGGATCATCATTTTGAAAGTTGAAACCCTTCGAGGTTGGGTCATTAACATTATAAATATCCCGGTTGGGGTTATTTGATTACAAATCAAAGACATTGATGTGAACTAAACTCAAATTAAGACTATCAATAGAAAAATAGAAAGGTGGAAATAATATTTACTTAAATAATGAAACTAAAATAAAATTGAGAAGGCATGATAACTTGTATGAATTTCAGTAACATGGTGACGTTGAAAAATTTAATACGAGCTCAACCCTTTTGGCAGGTACAAGTACAACACAGTATTGGGGAGGGCTCCTTTAATAGCTTAGCTATATCGTACGAACATTTACTTATGAAAATTAGAATTGAATAAATACAAGAGCCATTGGGTAATAAATTATGGATTCTAATAGAATATGCCTTATAAATACATATTAAGATATAAAAAATAATAGAGATATAGTTTAGACATATATTTAATTGAGAATAAATATTTATATTTATATGAAATTTTAATATTTATTATTTTGAGATTCAAAATATGTATCATAAGGGCACATGCTATCATTTTCCATAAATTATTTAAAAATTTATTTATATATGATTAGTCAAAGTGATAATTTTGTTGTTATTTTAAATTCATAATTTTTTTTAATTCATTAACGATATGTTCAAACGATACAGTTATACTTTACACACTTTACACTTATTACTGTAGATAAAATTATGACTGTAACTCTATGCACATTAATAAGTGTAATTGTATTTACACTAATAAGGATAAATATATTTATAAAATTATGACTGTAACTCTATGTACATTAATAAGTGTAACTGTATTTACACTAATGACTGTAACTCTATGTACATTAATAAGTGTAATTGTATTAATAAGTGTAATTGTATTTACACTAATAAGGATAAATATATTTATATTAATGTATCTACATTAATAATTGTAACACAAGTAGACTTGCTGAAGATCTATATTTAATTTGTTTTTATCGTTAATTTCTAAAGTATCTAAAAATTAATTATCATTTTCCCATATACAATATAATTAAGAAAGTAAAACAAGGAATTACAGGGGAAAAGTTTGATCTAATTTCATTCATCAGTTTTGTTGAGATTACTATTGTTTTTTTATAACCTACCCCTTAATAGAATTAGCAAAATAACAACATACACCTCAGTTCTATAAACCGAATTTGCAAACCGTCGTGCTCAACATAAATAGAAATACGACACGTATGCACATTTAAAGTTCTTGCCTTTATAACATATTCAATACGTGTCCCGCATGTTTCTCTTAAATGTATATACGTATCGTGTCCTTTTTGTGTTGAATACGGACACATGATGCCCTCCATACATGGTACTATTTTCCAATTGCACTTATACTAATTTCATCTCTGTAAGGTAAAAAAAACCTAACACCTTACCTAAAAAAAATCCGTAAATTATACAATTTTATTTTGCAAATTATTTAACAAATCATATTTTCTAAACATTAATTGACCCAAAAGAATATAAATTTCTTCTATTTTACATAAAAGTAGTTTTTGGTAAAAAAATATTAATGAGCTAAACTTATTTTACTTGAACTTTCAATCTTATAAATATGCATCTTATTAAAAAAAATGACAAATTATATGCATCCCCAATATTTTAATAAGTAGAATGAATAATGTTTTAATGGCCATTTATTTAAACCAACTTGAAAATTTTGAAATTTAAAAAAATTGCACATTAATCTTTTAAAATTTTATTTTTGTAGAAATATGCCCAATTTTTTCAAGTTGATTTTATTTAAAAAAAATACCAATTCTACCTTTATATTAAAAATAGAGAATTAAGTTTAAATACTTTTCTTTTATAAAAATAGGCCTTGTTGTTTCAAGACAATCCAACAGTCCCTATTGTTAATATTCCTATTCTCTATATGACACATAGTAATTTGGTTATAATATTAGTTTCTAAAATTATTCAATACCAAAAAAGCACTTTTAGCATCTAAAGGGAGACTAGCCGAAGTCGTATCACGTGGATGTCGCATAACTTATTTTGAAAGATCACAAATATGTAGGGAGATAAGTGCAAATCTTGAAAGATCACGTTGGCGAGTTGGAAGATTAGTTGTTATAGGACTCTATAACTTATAATTAAGATTAACCCGAAAGACCTAGAGGAGTAGGATTCTTAACCTTATAAATAAGGCCGATCTCACCTAAATTTGGGGGGATTTATTATTGTAACCCGCACGTGGCGATTTAGACTCTTTGTTAGCAACCCTAGCACTCCAATCGCAATTCTTCTTCTTGAATAATATATTGATCTCCCTCCCTTCTCTATGGACATAGGAAAACCTATATACTGAACAATGTACATTTAGTGTTCTTTGTTCTTTTCTGTATTCGTAATTGTTTAAAGGCCAACCTCTAATTACCGCTTTTATTGTGGATTAATATTCCCTCCAATATGGTGTCGTCAGTGAAAAACTCGAGTTCTCTCCATTATCAAAGTTATTTAGCACAAATCATCATGAGTGCAAGTCAGTCTCACCACACGCATGCGAGAAGCCACGTCAATTTTGAGATATGTGTCGTCAAGAGGGACCACACTCTTGTTAGGCTCCCTTCATTGCCAGGACATTCTCGATCCGTTGGCGTTCCCTCGAGAGATTAGGTCCAAGCTATCAGTACCGCACACCGCCAGTTGAGCGACCAGAAGGAAGAGTTGCTTCTCGCTTGGCCAATATTTATGAAGAAAGACTGAACGATCGTGACCAGGAAAGCACCCATTTCAAAAGCAATTAACCCAACAGTCGGAAGATTATATGTTTGATTCTCGAACCTAGGAACGTTGCAAGAGAAAATCTCTCTCTCTCTCTAGAGAATTACAATTCTTATCAAATTGGGAAGGCCTCTCGTTCAAGGAGCTCTCTCACTATACATCGTAACCAACAACGTAATAACCATTCTCCTAGGAAAAATTTCATCAACCGCAATCACCATCAGTTTCAGCCCATTGAATCAGTGCAAAGTAATAAGCCTGCCCATCCAGAGGCACCGCCAAATAGAATAAGGAGTGATGAGCTTAGGTGGCTCATTCAGAAAGAATTAGAAGGGATGTTGAACCAAAATCTAGCTCGAACCCCCAAGGACCTTGATAGAAAGGCATTGAGGAATGTTTCCTCATCCCCATTTATTATCAAGATATAGTCCTTCGAATCGCCCAAGAAGTTCTCAATGACAAAGTTGATAAGATATGATGGGAAGGCGAATCTCGCTCATCACGTCAGGCACTACCGACATACCATGTCTCTATGGAATTATCATGATGCTCTAATGTGCCGGGTGTTCCCTTTCACTCAAGGGGAGATTGGTCTAAACTGGATTGAGAAATTACCCTCCAGATCAATATCTTCTTTCAGACATCTGGCTGAGTAGTTTACGACCTGATTTATAACCAGCAGCAAAGAAATCAAGGAGGTTAGTTCGCATATATCCCTTAAGAAGAAGAAGGGAGAGTGAAAAAATACAGGGTTATATGGAATCACTTGTATCTTAGGTTACTGACGCGACTAATAATGTGTTTCTAAAGTGTGTACTCTTTAGGCTCAAGTGCAAGCCTGTCGCGTTAGTAATAAACCCGGTAAGTCAGGATCGTCTCCACAAGGAAATAAGACAAGAAAATCTTGACGACGAAAGGACAGATGGTTAACCTAAATTTAACTCTAAAAAAACGAAAAGATGATTGATTTGCTAATAATCCTACTAAGTAAAAGGAAACTAGATTAAAACTATGGAACTAACGAATTAAGCAAGGATTAATAACTAAGAATGAAGTAATAAATATGAAGAGAAAAACAGGCCGGGAATACAATCCCTCAACCCCTAGTGTGTTGCTAGTATAAAATTAATCATAAATTTAAGTGATTAATCAGACCCAGACTTTAGTACTCCCAAGCATTACATATATGAGGTTCAAGCCCGCACCATACGTAATCAGAGTACGAGTAAAGTGGTATCGCGATAGCTACACTCGCATTGTATTACGAAGCATCCTAGTTATCCTAAAGCAAACGAGCACTACACCAAAATGGCCAAATTGTCACCTTTCAGCCGACCACCCTTGTCAAGGTCATTGACCGTGACACAAATCTCGCGTTTTGTGTCACGGTCATTGACCTTGACACGACCGTGACACAGAATTATCACGGTCGTTGACCGTGACAAGGCCGTGACAAATCAATGACCTTGACATGACCGTAACAACTTTTGCAGCAAAAAAAGCCCTAGGATTCTTTTTTTCCCACCTCTTTTGGTTTTCCCCCCCTCTCTCTCTCTCATCCGCGATTTCTTCTCTCTCTCTCTCTAAGGTATATTTTTTTTCCCTCTCTTTCTCTTTCATTTCTATATGTATGTGTATGTGTATGTGTGTATATATATGTGTGTATGTGTGTATATATATGTGTAAATGTTAGTGATAGTTAGAATGGTGTAAATGTTTAAATTTAATTATATAAATATTTAAATTGATAATAATTTTATTCATGAAATTAATTCAATTAGGTAAAACCCTAGATAATTTTTTAACAGAATTTGATAATATTATATAAAGTTTAGTAAATTCACAAAATGTTACCAATTGTATGTTTTTAGGAATATCATTAGTTACTTTCGTGCCCAACTATGTAGAATCCATACACATGCATGTTGTTAGAAAGTCTTAAATTTAATTCTCACTTTAATTTGTAGAATCTCTGTACTTGGTTGGATTTATCTCTTTATGATAATGAAATTTATGCTCCAATTATAATTATCTCATGTCATAATTTTATTGATAAACAATAAATGTAGTTGTCACGGTCGTGGTGGGGGTGGGGTGGTGGGGTGGTGGGGGTGGGGTGTGTGTGTGTGCGTAGGTGTGTGTATGGTGGTGTGTGGTGGGGGGAGGGGGTGGGGGTCGGGGTGGGGGGTGTGGGTGGGGGTGGGGTGGTGGGGGTGGGGTGTGTGTGTGTGTGCGTAGGTGTGTTCGTGTGTGAGTGGCGGGGGGAGGGGGCAAGGGGTGTGGTGGGGGTGGGGGTGAGGTGTGGGGGGCGTGGAGGGGAAATTTTAACAATTGTATATCTTTAATTAAGAAATTGTATAGCTTTTATTGTAATTTTAATTGTATAGTTTTAGATGAAAGTAAATTAATAATTAGTGCCAATTTCATATGAAAGTAGGATTGTCCCTCATTGTAAATTAGTAAATTAATAATTGTATACTTTAATTGTTAGTTTAATTGATAAAATGTTGGGTTGGTTAGTTTTAAAAGTGGCATGACGTGTGCGTGTGTGTGGTGGGGGTGGGGTAGGGGTGTGTGTATGTGTACTATTAACATTTTTTTTTATCTGTACTAATAACATTTTTTTACAGCGAAAATGTCTCCTTCAGATATTAAGGCGAAGATGATGATGCTGTTTATGATGATGTCGTCTGGGCTCGGTGGTAGCGGAGGCGACGAGGGCTCCTCCGCCCCTAGGCTCCCCAAATATGGAAAATTTGGGATTACCGTTGAGAACAAGTCGGAGCTATTAGCGAGATCCCTTGAGCTGCTAAAGACGGTCATCGGCCCGGGGTTTATGAGTTGGAAGGAGGTGCCATATGAGCTCAAGTTAGCTGTTTGGGCGGCACTACAGGTAATATATTTATATTTATATTTATATTTATATGAATATTTTAATTTTAATTTCAATTTCAATTTCAATTTCAATTTCAATTTCAATTTCAATTTCAATTTCAATTTCAATTTCAATTTCAATTTCAATTTCAATTTCATATTTATATTTATATTTATATTTATATTTATATTTATTTGCAACTAACATTGTATTTGTTGGACAGGAACAATTCAACTTGGATCCAAAGCTACGCGATCCCGTCTTAGAGCAGATTAGGGAGCAACTCAAGTCATGGAAAAAAATATGCGGGCACGGTACTTTGGGAAAACAAGAGAGTCGATTATCCAATGGCGTGAATCCGTCCCCCCCAAGGAGCCGATCTCATTGGCACAATGGCAAAAGTTCATTGACAATGAGATCGAGGATCGGCAATTGGCATCTCGCCAATCGGGGAGGGAAAATCGGGCAAAAAAGACGGACGTGCACTACTCCGGCCGAACCTCTTACGCCGAGGTGGAGCATAGGATGCAGGTAAGATTTAATTTTTCTATAACTACAGAAATATATTATTCTTCATTATTTTACTTTGCGGGGCCGATACTAATTTTACTTTACTTTATTTTATTTCAGGGGGTAGGGAGTGGGCCAGGGGGTAAGCCACATAGGCTCGATACTTATGTGGCTCTTCGGACGAAGAAGGGGAAGGACAAGGAGGTGTCCCCGAGCGTCGCGACCACGATTGTATGTAATCCGACAGTTTAATTTTTATTAATTACGTTATAATTTTTTAATTTACTTATTTTACTAATCATGTGCTTTTTGTCGTTTCAGGCAAAGCTTAAGGAAGTGCATGAGTCGTAGTCTAATGCCGACAAGGCATCCTTGTCCACAGACGCACTCAGCCAAGTGCTTGGCTCTGATCGCAAGGGGAGGACAAGGGTACTGAGCTCGCGGGTGGCCAAATCTAGGATCATTGGATTGGAGACGAGCGACACCGGGTTAGCTCGAACAGTGGATTCACACGACGCGAAGCTGTCCCGTTTGGAGGCGACGGTCCAAGATATGTACGCATTCATGAAGCGTACGTTGGGCGGAGACCGTAAAGGGAAAGGGAAAGGGAAGGATAAGGCGGTGGAGGAGGAGGTGCGGGAGGACGAGGCGCAGGATGACGAGTATGTGGACCTCGCTGCTTCATCACCGACATGTTCGTACTTCGATGATCCACTTCCCTATTTGGCGCCCTTCAACAGACCATTGTCGACACTTGGTTGGCCGAGCGTGTTCATATTGGACGTATTTGATGGCCAGCGGATAGGGCGGGGTTGAGGGACCCGAATATCGTCGAGGGTGGAATAGTTCATGAACGTGCGCTTCAACAGATGGAGTCCAGGGTGCTCGTCACGCATGTCATACCCGGGAAGGAGAACTCCCTATTGTGGTTGCGCGAACAATGCGGCACGACGTATATTAGTGGGTGCATCAATTCGTATGTCGTGTGGCCTACTCACCTCCTCACATTTACCCAAGACATGTAGTAACATTATTTTTAAGTTTGTCCATTTTAATTATATTTGGATTATATCGTCATGTATATTATTTCTATTTTGAATATTTGGATTATATCGTCATGAATATATATTTGCATTATCTTTAGTTTGTTTGGATATATGATGTTTGGAACAGGTATGACGTTGCTATAACAGGTACAAATATACTGCTGGGCAGTGGCCATACTGCCCAGCAGTGTTTTTTTAAATTCTGCCCAGAATTGTCACGGTCATTGACCGTGACACGTCCGTGACAAAAATTTATCACGGACGTGTCACGGTCAATGGCCGTGACAATTTTTTTAAAAAGGGTCACGGCTTTGTCACGATTATAAACCGTGACAAACGTGTCATGGTCATTGACCGCGACACGACCGTGACACAAAACGCGAGTTTTGTGTCAAGGTCAATGACCGTGACACGACCGTGACAAAAAAAGTTGTCTCGCCTCGAAATGGCACGGTCATTGACCTTGACAAGTTGGATTTGTCAAGGTCAATGACATTGACAAATGGGCAGATTTGGTGTAGTGGAGATCCAAAGATCTACAATGGTTGTGCTCGCTACGCAACACGGTATAATAAACCCTTAAGTTTAGAGGATTAATTTTATACACATGCAACTCTCACATCGGGTTTAGTTCATGTATCCCAATCCTAAAAAATCTAGCTGGACATATTGAACCTAACTATGCATAAATTAACTACGTTGCATGTGAAAGAAATCATGATGAAAGTATAGTGAAACATGCAAGGAAATATTATAAACTTAGAAACCGTCTGAATTATGCAAGAAAAATAAACAAGTAAGAATAATAATAGAGATAATGAAAATTGAATTAAAACTTGCAATCAAACTCGGAAATAATTGATCTTGAAGAACCAAATTAAAGCTATGTTCCTAGGGTATTCTCCTCCTTTTCTCTCTCTCAAAAACTATTCAGAATTCCCTTTAAGTCAATACAAAGATACATATACGTTTTAGAAGAGTTTGTAATCTATTAGAATTCTTTGGACCAATCAACATTTAAGAAGAAATTCGTGTCCCAGGCACCTCGAATCGGTTCGCCATGTACCCAGAACCGGTTCACCATGTGGTTTGGGGAAATGCGCTGGTTTGGGCCTTCCTTCATTTCCAACACTTGGAATATTTTCATGTTTTCTTCCTTTCTTCTGTGGATTTTTCTTCAACTTCAAGGGGTCATAACTCTTTCACCGTAGCTCGGATTTGGGTGCCATTTTTTCTTGTATTCTCATTGTTCCATGATATTCAACTTTCTAGTTGTCTCCTCCTCCGGGATCAGGCTGTAAAATTACCAAATTGCCCATTGAACTTGCCTTCCTAGCCTTTCTTTCCTTGTTTTGATTTCTCTTTCGCACCGCTTGCATAATTTACCTGTAAAACACATAAGAGAAACACAAAAGATGAAATACTTGCTAAAGAAGGTTAGTAGCATAATTACGAGTTAAATCCATATCAATTGCACCACTCGGGTTCACAAAGGTACCGAAATTAAGGGGATAAGTATACAATATTTATGCCCGATCAAATCCCCCTGACTTAGAACTTTGCGCGTCCCGAGCAATGTAAAAGAAAAGGAATAACGTCAAAAATCTTTTAAACACTTTATTGGGATAGAATACCTTTTTTGTGGGCAAGTGATTGCATTTAGCGTATGCAATAAGCCGTTAAACCCCTTGGTTACCCTAGTAGGACTAGTGTTGTCTCGTGAGGGTTTTCATTGAATATACCCACAAAATTCGACTTAAACTCAAGGAAAAATCAAAATACTTAAAAATTATACAATTTAAACTTTTCAAAAAATAATCACCATAAATTCATATTCAAAAGAGTCTCAATTTGCCATGTGTGTGGGCGAAGTCGAAAATTGACCTCAAATTTCCACCGATTGATCATTACGTTGATTTTCAAAAATTCGTTTTGATTCAAATGCTCATGGGATGCTCTCACGAACGAATCACTTTAATTGTGGCTATTCTCTCGGTATGCGTATCATAAAGAGTAAATTCATTGAAACACAAATTCACGCATACTATTTTGAAAGGACGGAAATATATGGTGAAACGATCTCTTCATCGGAATACGATTTTTGAAAAATGGGAACATTACCTCTTGTACACACCATTCAATCTTTCTTATTTATCTTTTAGTGTCTTAGCTCTCCACGCGATAATTAATTTAGCATTCCGGACTTGGTAGGACTTTTCAGGTTAAAAGTGTATTGGGTAACATGGAAATGGTTGGGAACTTCGGAATTGGAAATTTTTTGTTATGATTTCCCTTAGTGCTTTTTCGGGCTTTTGCTCATTTTCTATTTCTTTTCTTGCGATTTTTGTTGAGCATTTTTCTATCATTTTTTTTTTCTTTTTCTTACCCCTTTTTATTGCACTATTTAGACTTACTTGATGGCATTACTAACTTTCACAATTCTGGGCTACTTGGGTTTTTCAGGTTACCAAACAAAAATGAAAAATTTTATTCGGCTCAATTGGGTTATCAAAAGGATAATTTTTCACATCTTTTTATGGCTCATGTTTTTGGGTACAAACGATGGCCTACTTCATTGTTCGAATTACTTATTAATTTACCATATGAGTCGCGAAATTAATTTAATTTAGAGATTTGTAACGCGCTTTTCAAGGCAACATCACACATGTTTCTCGTAACCGATCAAAACAAAGAATTGAGATCATCAACGACTTATTTGAAACACCGAATCCGAACTTTGAGTTAACTATTAACTCGGATTGATTTAAAAACTCAAAAAGATCGATTGGCTCGAAATCTCACCGGATTTTGTTAATCTCCACACTTATTCGTTAAGTCGTCAATTTTCGCACAATTTCCATCTTTGGTCAATTTCGGCTTAGTGCAATTGAGATTTAACAATTTGAGACTTCAAATAGAATAAAGGTGATATTTTTGAAAAATTTAAATTCCAATTTTTATTTATTTTGAAGAAAAATATTTTTAGTTTTCCTGATTTTTTCATTTTTTTTGGAAATTTTGAAGTTTTCTAGTTTTTTTTGGCATTTTGAAAATTTATGAAGTTTGAGAAAGACGCACTTGTCACCCTCCCTAACTTAGACTTTTGCATTGTCCTCAATCAAAAGTACTAAAATCTAAAGAAGAAAAAGAATAAGTGCGACAAATAAAACTAGCAAATTATCAACATGCAACAAGACACTATATGACACTCATACATGACTCAAAAATACAACAAAAATCACCCCATACACATCGGGGGTGCGATGACCTCTCATCTATCTATATAAATCACCCAACCCCTTACACGGGATTCGTTGCTCTCCTAGTCTCTCCCCTTTGCCTGTCATACACCAATAACAGGAATAAGTTGGGCCTTTACCCATAAATAAAGGAAAGACTGGGAGACTCATCGTGATTACTCATAAAAGGATCCTCGTGATGCGTACAATATGGGTCGGGCTCTAAGTCAGACGAGACTTGAGTCTTATCTTCAATTACCTCCGAGGACTCAAGTTGCATGGGTGGATGGTCATTGCGAAGAAACTCATCAATTTTATCTTTCCACTCGCTCTCTCCTAAATGACTCTATGAGTCCAATAGAGATTGGACTTCATCGTTAAGGCTCTCATCCACTTGACCGAATTCTCTCTCAAATTCCGCTAGGCTCAACTCCACTAGATCTCCCTCTTTCTTTGTTTCCACATACTTCATTCCTCGCTCCATCTCAAAATTATTAGGTGGTGTGGGTGGGTAGCAATCGAGGAGAAAAGTATCTAGCGTGTCTCGCCATTCTATCTCCTCTAAGAACTCATACAAACCTCTCTCGATGCCCTCTAAATTATTGCTCTCTCTCACACTCAAGGGCTCATTCACACTCTTCATTTCAGTTACTACGCACACCTCCCATACCATTTGCTCCATGTTACAATCGTCGTTCTCACTCGATGTAACAAGTCATACCCCTATCGACTCTTGCGTGTGGGTCCTCCCATGCTCATGTGCTGCCTCTAAACGATCCGTCTCTCGCGGTTTTCCTTTGTCACCCTCGTTCTTGATATTATTAAAAATATTTGTCTCGATGGTCATGTTCCCAAATGTTAATTGCATTCTCCCACTCTGAGTATTGATGAGTGCATTAGCCGTAGCTAAGAATGGGCGACCAAGGATAACGGGAACATGATTGCTCGGGAGAACGGAGGGCTCCTTGTACAAAATGATAAAATCCATTGAGAAGTAAAAAGTGTCTATTTGGATAATCACATCCTTAACGATTGCCCGAGGCATCTTCACAGAACGATCCGCGAGCTGGAGAGTCATATTTGTGGGCTTAAGTGCTCCCAAATCTAGTTTCTTATAGATGGAATAGGGTAGAATGTTAACACTTGCCCCTAAATCTATTAGCGCCCTTTCGATTCGGTTCTTCCCCATGATGCACGAGATGGTGGGTGCACCAGATCTTTATACTTTAACGGAAGGTCACTTGATAAAACTGAACTGACATTCTGGGCCAAAAAGGTGTTCTTATTTACCTTTAGCTTGCGTTTCACCATGAGTAAGTTCTTAATGAACTTAGCGTATGCGGGAATTTTCTGTATAGTCTCGAGAAAAGGTAAATTAATCTTTACTTGCTTGAGGATGTCCAAAACAACATCCCGAGAAGTCTCTTTGGAGTGAGGGACCAACCATTGAGGGTATGGGGGTAGCGATGGGGGTTTCACCATGACCTTGGGTTGGCCAATGTTATTTTTTTTATCACTCTCAATTAAAGGGGCATCTTCGGCCTCTTTCGTGCCGGGCGAAACCTCCTTATTTTTAAGTACGTCCTTTGGGGGAGGTGACAAGTCAACTACTCTCCCACTACGTAGAGTGGTAATTGCGCTACATTGCTCAGGATGGTCATGGGGTGTGGAGCTAACACTAGTTTAACCTTGGGGAAGTCTTTGTCCCTGGGCAGGAAACTTGCCCTTCTCTTGGATACTCAACGATGATTGAATCTTTGAAATAGTCACATTTATGTCATTGATAATGCACTCATGTCTAGCAGTGGTTTCATTCTAGGCAGTGATGAATTGGTTTATCGTATCCTCGAGATTTCTCCGCGGTGGAGTGGTATATGGCCTTGGAGGTGGTGGTGCTTGCACATGTCCTTGCATGCGTGGTGCTTGTTGAAAGTGTGATGGTGGGGGAGGGGCAACATGTTAATTAGGATTCATTGCAGCATTTTGTTTCCATAGCTAAAACCAGGTCGGTTTTTCCATGAAGGGTTGTAAGAATTCCCGTACGGTGCACCGAAATTACCCTTAAATACTTCTACACCACTCACTTGCTCTTGAAGCATAACTTTGTAAGTGGGTATCATTGGGAATTCCTCTGTTGAATGTCCCCTCTCATAAATAGCACACACCTTCTCAATGGGGTTCGGGATGGAGCTACTTGGTCCTCTTACACATATCTCAAGTACTTCTCGCATTCCATTCTCAAGTAGATCGAGTCGACTATCCATCATAATATCATTTTCTACGTGAAATAGGCCCAACGCCGATGGAGTAGTGATCGTTTGGCGAGTTCGATTATGAGCACTAGGGTCAGATGTATCCCATGCTTGGGTAGTCTCGGAGACATACCTCAGGTGAAGCTCAGCATCGTTGGCGTCTAGGTCGATAAAGGGACCATCACACATGGTTTCACCGAGTTATTTGTAATTTATATTCAGCCCATTATGGAAGAAGGAAATGATTTGCAATTTATCAAGTCCATGATGAGGGCACGAAGTGATTAACTCGTTAAAACGCTCGTAACATCGATTAAATGACTCATTTTCTAATTGTCAGAAGGTTTGAATTTGAGCCTTGATGGAGTTTGTTCGATGTGGGGGAAAGAATTTTTTGAGGAATATAGATTGCAACTCGTTCCATGATGCAATAGAGTTTGGAGGTAAAAACCATAGCCAGGTCTTAGCCTTGTCCTTTAGCGATAATGGGAAGAGTTTGAGGTGGATCACATCTCTTGTGCAAGTTTGATCTCTAAGGGTCTCGCACGCCTCCTCAAATTCCCGGATGTGGAGATATGGCTTTTCTGACTCCATTCCATGGTAGTTAGGAAGTATCTGGATCATCCTATTCCTAAAGAAAAATTTCCCTACATTATACGGAAGTAAAATGCATCCCGGAGTGACAATTCGCTTTGGATATAAGATTTCTCTCAAAGGGCGGTACAGAGCCTCTTCCTCACCTGCGGCTACACTGCCGTGTTGTGACATGTCTCTCTCACTTGATGACTCTGTATCCTCACTTGGTATGCTCGGAGAATGCTCTGACGAGTGTCTTAAGAGGGATGTCGGAGTGTTACTTGTAATTGAATGTGGATGCGTGGGAGGTGGAACCCATAATTGTGGAGCGTTTGGAATGTGAGGGCTATCGGGGCCATACTCAACTATCGGGTTTTCGTGAATTTTGGTTGGAGTATTTTGGGGAGTTAGAGTGAGTTCATGATTTTGCATTAACAGGCCTTTGAGAGATGACGTATCTTTTTGTGCTTTTTGATTTTTTTGGTCGAAGTTTTAAATTAACGGAATCTAACCTACTTCTACCTAAGTCCTCGGCAACGGTGCCAAAAACTTGATGTGACTAAGAATGTGTCTCTAAAGTGCGTACTCTCTAGGCTCAAGTGCAAGCCTGTCGCGTTATCAATAAACCCGGTAAGTCGGGATTGTCTCCACAAGTAAATAGGATGAGAAAATCGATTAACCTAAATTCAACTCTAAAAAAACGAAAAGATGATTGATTTGCGAATAATCCTATTAAGTAAAAGGAAACTAGATTAAAACTATGGAACTAACGAATTAAGCAAGGATTAATAACTAAAAATGAAGTAATAAATATGAAGAGAAAAACAGGCTGGGAATACAATCCCTCAACGCCTAGTGTGTTGCTAGTATAAAATTAATCGTAAATTTAAGTGATTAATCAGACTCAGACTTTAGTACTCCCAAGCATTACATATATGAGGTTCAAGCCTACACCATACGTAATCAGAGGATGAGTAACGCGGTATCACGATAGCTACACTCGCATTGCATTAAAAAATATCCCAATTACCCTAAAGCAAACGAGATCCAAAGATCTACAATGGTTGTGCTCGCTACGCAACACGGTCTAATAAACCCTTAAGTTTAGAGGATTAATTTTATACACATGCAACTCTCACATCGGGTTGAGTTCATGCATCCCAACCCTAAAAAATTTAGATGGACATATTGAACCTAACTATGCATAAATTAACTACGTTGCATGTGAAAGAAATCATGATGAAAGTATACTAAAACATGCAAGGAAATGTTATAAACCTAGAAACCGTTTGAATTATGAAAGAAAAATAAACATGCAAGAACAATAATAGAGAGAATTAAAATTGAATTAAAACTTGCAATCAAACCCGAAAATAATTGATCTTAAAGCACCAAATCAAAGCTATGTTCCTAGGTTATTCTCCTCATTTCCTCTCTCTTAAAAACTATTCAGAACTCCATTTTTTTAAGTCAATACAAAGATACAAATACGTTTTAGAAGAGTTTATAACCTATTAGAACTCTTTGGACCAATCAACATTTAAGAAGAAATTCACGTCCGAGGCACCTCGAACCGGTTATCCATGTACCCGGAAGTGGTTCACCATGTGGTTTGGGGAAACGCGCTGGTTTGGGCCTTCCTTCATTTCCATCACTTAGAATATTTTCAAGTTTTCTTCCTTTCTTCTGTGGATTTTTCTTCAATTTCAAGGGGTCATAACTCTTTCACCATAGCTTGAATTTGGGTACCGTTTTTTCTAGTATTCTCATTGTTTCATGATATTCAACTTTCCAGTTGGCTCCTCCTCCGGGATCAGGCTGTAGAATTACCAAATTTCCCTTGAACTTGACTTCTTAGCCTTTCTTTCCTTGTTTCGATTTCTCTTTCGCACCGCTTGCATAATTTACTTGTAAAACACATAAGAGAAACACAAAATATGAAATACTTGCTAACGAAGGTTAGTAGCATAATTACGAGTTACATCCATATCAATTGCACCACTCGGGTTCACAAAGGTACCGATATTAAGGGGATAAGTATACATTATTTATGCCCGATCAGTTACACATAAAAAGATCCAAATTTTAAACCAATTTTTATCTTGATTATAATTAGGCGTGCATGTAAGATAAAATCCAAATTAAATGTACCGAATCACACAATCAAACAAAACACACGATGAAGTTTTGAGGAAAAATTTCTTTCGGACAAAATTTAGATTTCAGCATTGCTAAAGAGGTTGACTGACTCAGTGACTTATAGAATACTTAGAGCTCTACTAAGTATAATGCACATGGTCTTAAAATATTTAATAGATGTGATGCAGTCCAACACCATCCACAGGAAGAATCTCTTTCCTCGGTATCCATCGATCATCCTCAAGATGCGATATCCTTTCTTCTTCAGTAGAGTCGTAACTCCATAATCAACAGTATAGAACTCTCTACAGGGGTTTAATAATTTGAAATTGGGTATGACAAAACTCAACAAATCATATTAAGGGATGTATGATTTGGAAAATAAAAGTGTTTATATGAAACAAAAGGAAGAGAACTTTTGGTGCAACTATTGCAGTTAATTTTTGCCAAAAGAATTGAGTAAAACAATCCAAAAGAATTATTTTTTTTATAGAAAAACACAATTTTCAAGGCAGAAAACTTGTTCCCACAAAAATAGAACTTCGTTTGATCAAAAATCAAGTTTTGTTCAAAGTAGGTCTAATCTCGTTCGAACGAAAGTCCAAGTTTGTTCGAACGACCTTCAAACGACCGTACGAGGAGTTCAGTTCACTCAAAAATAAATCATTTTGTTAGATGCTCATTAGAAGTCCATTCCAATAAATTCAGTACTTCATTTTAATGAAATTGAAACTTCGTTCGAACGAACATAGGAGTTCCTTCTAACGAGATCTAGATCTCATTCTAACGAGATCAAAAATAAGAAAAATTTATTTTCAAAATCCTTTTATGAAAAAAATGTCTTAAGTATAAAATCATCCTAGAATATCACTTACGGAGAAATATATATACCAAAAAGTCCATATACCTCTATACAGTGTTCGGGATGATTCCGACGGCTTAAAATTCAGAAATAATGCTCGATCACTAATATATCTTCAAATGATCGTGGTGAAAGATGCAGATGTAGTGTTTGATTTGTAACGGGATATACCAAAATAACTAATCAATACGTAATTATAAAATTTTCTATGGGGATTTTGAATTTGTTTTCCTTGTTGGCAAGGACCACAAACTGAGGAAGTTGGTTTTCTAAGCGTTGGTAAGATGAGAACTAGGTCTTTTTGCACTAATCTCTCAAAATCTCTAAAGTTTACATGACCTAGTTGTTGATGCCAAAGGTCCATAGAAGAGACCGTGACATTATTGCACACAAAGAAGGACTTGGGAATGACCCCGTAACAATTATCTTTGGTCCTCACTCCTTGTAGTAATACTTTACTAGATTTATCTTGTACGTTATGCTCAGATCGATCGAACTTTACTGCAAAGTTTGCATCGCAAAGATGGCTTATGCTAATTAAATTCATTTTTAACCCTTCGAATTACAACATACTGTCTAGCTTCGTAAGTCTGGGTATCTCAGCACAACCACGTCCAAAACAGCTAAACCTACTTCCATATCTAAAGGTGACTTTGCCTTCCTTGCGTTCCACAAGGTTGGTAAAAAATGATTTGTCACCAGTCATGTGATTAGAGCACCCACTATCAAAATACCATTGGGAGGTATCTTGAATCTTGAGAGAAATGTGAACAACAAGGTATTTGTCATCTTGTTTGGATACCCAAGTGGAGGTAACCTTTTGTTTGCCCTTATCTTTCTTGTCTCTAGTCTTAACATTGGAAGCGTTCTCAGAAGTCATAGACATCCTTTAAAATTCTTCTATTACTCTTTGAGAAGTCGCGATTAGGAACTCAAATTTCTCTCTAAGACTAGAAAAGTCTCTATAACGGTGCACAAGAGTATATGTACGTTGAGATCGCCCTAACTTCTAGTGAAATTACCTAAGACGATCTATCCTTTTGTAATAAGTGCAAACATGACTTGTTTGGGTCTACCTCGGTTCACTAGTTTAGGTTGAACTTTCTTTTGTGGCTTAGGTCGAGACTCATAAGGATCTACCACAAACTTAGGAACCGGATCCGGTGTTGCATGGGAAGTGGATGCATCATTGTAACCTATTTCTTGCCTCTCCCTAAAACCTAAAGTGGGACCTAGGAACTTCTTACCTACCTTCTTTGATGTATTCTCTATAGTAACCATGCCCTCTCGGGAACGTTCGATATCTTTCTCAAGTCAAGATACAAGGGTTTTAAATTTCTCACGAGTCTCCAATGAAGCTTTAAGATCTATCATAAGACTAGTCACTTTGTTGGTCTAGTCATCATTTTCCCTTTCCACTAAAATGACTCTCTTTTCCAAAGAAACTCAAACCGAGGAATCGCTCTCTCTCGACTCTCTTAAATCCTTCTATAAATTTAACACCCTATGCACCAAGTTTTTTTTTCTTAATGGACTCGGCGTAAATCTCAACGTAAGCACGTTATAGGCCACTTTCCACCTCACTCAAACCTTCATCTCCTTAACTCTCTCCGAAATGACTAGACTCACTATCGAGGTCATCATGCTTGAAAATGTCATCATCGGCGTGAGACGTACTCAATGTACCAATATGACTATCCATAATCGTGGTGAAGTTATGTTGATATGGTGATTCATCCCTGGAATCCACCGACTCGACATCACTATCACTAAGAGTGATATTGAAGTTTGCTTTGCTGTTGACCCGTCTCTTTAACCTTGTAGTACACTCATGAGCCTTTTGACCCTTACCCTCGCACTCATAGAATTTCTCCTCACTTATAAGGGTACTCTTCTTTTACTTTTTAAAAATTTTCTTGCTAGACTTAAACTTTTTATCTTTCTCAAAACCTTTTTTTCTTTGGAAGTATTTTTTTTTCTTAGCTTGAGAATTTTTTTGAATTGTTTTACATAAAGGGTAAGATCATCTAGGCTAAAATCATACTCGGAGTCAGAATAAAACTCTTATTTCTTTTTAGATTGAACTTTCAAATAAATTCCTTTTTTTTTTCTTAACAATTTTGGGAAACATATCGATTTAATAAGTTTGAAGGTCTCCTATGAGTTCTTCTAACCAAGATTATCTAAAATTCCCAAAGAATTAAGGACAGTGACCTTAGGAATAAAGAGGGACAGAGGGGATCTCAAGATTTTTTTCACAACATGCATATTAGGAATTCTCTCACTCAAATTAAAAGTAGAATTGACAATATCAGATAATCGTGTAGAAAACTCATCAAATGTCACAGTTTTTAGCATAGTGATAGTTTCAAACTATGTGGTGAGATTTTATTGCTTAGAATCTTTCACAGTGTTAGAACCTTTGTGTGTGAGATTGAGGATATCCTACTGACGCGACTAAGAATGTGTCTCAAAAATGCGTTCACTCTAGGATTAAGTGCAAGCCTGTCGCTCAAGTAATAATCCGATAAGTCGGGTATCGATCCTCAGGGAACTAAGACAACGAAGCTGTGACGACGGGAAAAGACGAAGGAATCCTAACTTTGACTCTAAAAAAGAAAAAGAGAAAATGATTTGGTTTTGGGAGTGATTAAACTAAATGAAATTGTGAAATTATAAAAAGATGAAATTATATTAAATTACCTAAACTGCTAATGAAAACTGATTTAAAACTTTAAACTATGTATGATAAAAACAGGACGGGAATACAATCCCCCAACCCTAGTGTATTGCATTTATAATACTAATCGTAAATTTAACTGATTAATTTGACCTAGAATTTAGTACTCCCAAGCATTACGTATACGAGGTTCAAGCCCGCATCATACTTAATCTGAGGACGAGTAAATCGGTATCGCGATAGTGACACTCGAATTGCATTCTAAATCATCCCGGTTACCCAGAGGCAAACGAGATATAAAGATCTACAATTTTTGTGTTCCTATGTGATATGGTCATAATCAATCACTAAATTCAGAGGATTAATGTTATACACATGCAACTAACACATCAAGTTGGGTTCATGTATCCCGGCCTTAGAAAATCTAGTCTAGCATGCTGAAAGTAATGAAAACAGTGTTTAATGTGCAGAAAACCATGATTAATCTAACGAAAATTTATGAATTGATGTAGAACAGAATTGAAAAGAAGAAATAACTCACTAATATCACCAAAGCAGTAACAACATCAATTACGAAAACTGGTAATCAAAGAACTTCTGAATAATCTTCAACTATTGGAATTGAAACTGTAAATTGTATCTAAACTAGGGTTTCTGAAAAAGAATTGATAATTAACTAAAATTCTCTGTGCAAATAATGATAATAAAACGGGTTTTTATACCCTACAACAATTCAGGAGTTTCAGCTGCACTAGGAATCTTTTTAGGAGAAGATAAGATTTCAGAATCTCGATGGCCGGACCGGTCCGGGCCTTAGGCGGACCGGTCTGCCTCACATGCGAATCATTTTTTTTTTAATTTTTTGGCGGACCGGTCCGGGGCAGACCGGTTCTTTTATTTTTCACCCTTCTTCGGTTTGCTTTCGATCTTGGGTCTTCGGGAGTTTTGCACAGCGGACCGGTCCGGTGTAGGGGTGGACCGGTCTGACTGTTTGACTTTCTTTCTCAACTTTGAATGCTCATATCTTTTGTTTCGTGATTCCGATTGAGGTGCCGTTTCTTCCTATGTGCTCATGAGTGTGATATCTTCAACTTCTCTTTAGGTACCTCATCCGAATTCCTGATAGAATTTACAGTTTTGCCCTTTTGACTTTCCTTCTTTTCTTTCTTTACTCTTTCGGTTTCTTTCTTTCGTTTCTTGACATTAAATACCTGTAAAAGAAATACAAAATACCAGGAACTCGGTGTACTCGTTAGGATAAGTCAGTAGCAAGATTACAAGATAAAGTCAACTCGATTACGTTGTTCGAGGTGCTAAAAGTAACTAAATTAAGGGATAAATTGGGAAGAATTTATGCCTAATCAAACCCCCCTAACTTAGAACTTTGCGCGTCCCAAGCAATGTAAAATAATCCTAGCAAGGCTCAACTCTTGAAAAATATTTTATTAAGATAGAATACCTTTTTCGCGGGCAAGCGATTGCATTTAGTGTATGCAACAAGCTTTTAAACCCCTAGGTTACCCTAGTAGGGCGAGTTTTGTCTCGTGAGGGTTTGCAGTGAATATACCCACAAAATTCGACTCAAATAAAAATTCAAAATACCTAAAAATTGTACAATTCAAACTTTTCCAGAAAATAGTCATCATCAAGTCATATTTACAAGTCTCAAACCGTAGTGCGTGTGTGTGAAGCCGGAAATATAACCACGGATTTTCACCGATTGACCATTACGTTACTTATCCGAAAATTCGTTTTGATTTCAAAATCTCACGGAATGCTCTCTCAAACGAATCACTCGGAATGCGGCTATTCACTCGGTATACGTGATGTAAAGAGTAAATATAATGGACGCAAAGTCACGTGTACGAATTGAAAGAAGGAAATTTTATGGTAAATGTAACACCCCGTATTTTTGACGATTTAAATAATTATGTGATTGATTATTATTATGGGAATAAATATGCGATTAATTATTGTTGTTGGATTAATTAAATTAAAATGTGTGAAATTAATTTGTTATTAATCTGGATTAAAATAATTATTAACTAGCGTGCCAAGGGTTAATACTTATTGTTGTGAACTATTAAATATTACTGTGTGATATGTAATATGGAATTATGATATTTGATAAATTGTCGGAAGTGAGAAATACGACGGTTTGGTAATTTAAGTCTGTCACGCGTGTGAGTCGTGTCGGGACTAATTGAATGGAATGAAAAGAGAATTTATTTTTATTAACTCGTATGATCATTTCGAGTGTGCCATTGAGTTCGGAAGGGTCGAGATAGTCAGAATAGTATACCCGGGTGTTTAGTTTGGGTCCCGGGGCGATTTTAGGCCTAATCGGCACCCCGAGAGGGCATTATGGTAAATTGTATTTTTGGGCTAAATTAATGGACGAAAATTAAGAGTAATTATATCAACCTACGAAAGTTCATTAGGGTTAAGAAGTGACAGAAAGTTAGAACGGTCATGCAGGGTGTGAGGAAGAATCAAATTCCAAGAGAGAAGACTCATTTGGCATCACCTTGCACAACCGTGACCACCAACGCGTAGATCGCGAAGAGAGGAATGCGTATATACAAACATCACCAACGGATCAGACCGTCATATTCGAGGCAAGTGTTTATTACTTGCTTTCTATTAGCAATAATCATGCTCATGTTAGTCTAGGTGGAATTAATCATGATTTATATGTTAATTGGGTGAAAATTGGACATTTGAATTATGATTAAGGATTGGTTTAATTAGTGGTTGGAATTCATTCATGTATGTAGAGGATTAATCACATAATTTGATTATATATTGATGAACGAATCTGGGTTGATTAGGTTCTTTAATTGGAATTTTGGAAACTAGGGTTCATGTGAATTAATTTGGGGGTTTTATATAATTATGATGATTAATGACGAATTAAGGATCCTAGGATGATAGAAATGATCTGTAACCTGTTAGGGGTTGATGGGTATTGATGATGAGTTGTTGGGAATTGAATCTTAGAGGTTTGTAGGTTTAAAAATGGTGAAAAACGCTGAAGTTTGGTGAAGAAGACGAACAGTGTAATTTCGCGCAATCTCGCGCGAAGTGGTTCAAACGAGATGGGGATCTCGTGCGAAGTGGTTCGAACGACATTGGAAGTCGTTCGAACGACATGTCTTCTGGTTCGAATGACATGTCTTCTGGTTCGAACGACATGTCATTCTGGTTCAAACCACATGTCATTCTGGTTCAAACCACAAGGTGAATTTCTGGGAATTTGCTTAAAGCCCAGTTTGGAGTTTATTTGTTTATTGGAGTGAGAGAAACTACCAAAGAGTAAATTCAAATAAGAAGGAATTTTGGGAAAAGTATGTGGAAATTAATACTTTAATTATTTCGGTATAGAAAGAATGTACCTTGGAGATTACGAGAGAGATAGTAATCTAATTATTTATACTATACGTAGTAATGAGGTTAAAATACGTATGGGGAGTATATATGTAGGTTGGAGAAAATACATATAAATTATAATAGGATGTGTGTATGCCTATTATGTGAGATTATTATTAAGAGCACTAATGGGTGATAACCCGGGGGTGCAAGAACCTTATAGTTAAGCGCACTAATGCGTGATAACTCGGGGGTGCAGAAACTCTATTGTTAAGTGTACTAATGGGTGATAACTCGAGGGTACAAGGATTATTATTGTTAGGCGCACTAATGGGTGATAAGCTGGGGGTGCTGGATTATTATTGATAAGTACATTAATGGGTGCTAACCCGGGGATGCAATATTCTATTGTTAGGCGCACTAATGGGTGATAACCCGAGGGTGCTGAATTATTATTGATAGGTGCATTAATGGGTGCTAACTCGGGGATGCATGATTTTCTGTGTATGTGCACTAATGGGTCTTAGCCGGGGGTGCAAGATTAGTATATATATATATGTATAGGGATGATGTGACTATATAAATATAACTTGTGAATATTGCTACTGTGTGAAATTAGGAGATTTGGTAATAATAATAATTATTACATTATACCAAGCGGTCTTAACCTAAGGGTGTAGGATTGGTGTATATATATAGGGATGATGAGACTATATATATGTATGAGGGTACTTGGGTAACATTCTACTTTGTGAGACTAGTAGATAAAATGAAAATGAGAACTAAAATAATCTTAGTGAATAAAAGATTTAACCATTCAAACGCTGAATAATGAAATTTAGTATGTGATATAAACTATCTGAATAGCGTATTGTATGGACGATACGGGAATACTACTAGTAAGCATAGTTAGTATTAGTATGGTTTCTGACTAGTTAGACTGGGAGGTATAACTAGGGGGAGATTAGATGTACGTTAGGCGTGCACAATAGACGAGAGGTGAGAAACTCATGTGAGAGTTTGATAACTAACATGCGTATAAGACTTATTTTAAGAACCAGTTTTAAATACTTACTAAATCGTTTTTACACATAGGCCTCTGACCCGTTTCTTGTACCTCTTCTCTCTTTTGCTATATATATGTATTATATCAGGTGCTTAGCGACAGGAGTATCAGATTTAGAGATTTGGATTGCTTGATGTACTGCAGCTGTTGTGGAAGCTGTAGGTCCTTGCAGTAAATGCATATATCCTTTCCATTCAGTCTCATCTAGACTTCTTGTTTAGTTCATATGTCGCCCACTTCTAGTTCTTCCATCAGAGATATTGTATTAAGTTTATTGTATGGTTTGGAGTTTTGAACTGAGAGTTTTACTCAGTCTTGTTTATTGCAGTACTTGATTCATGTTCAGTATTTATTTACATTCCTATGTGTGGTGAATGGTTTATATTTTAAGATGGAAAGAAATGGATTTACTTGGTTTTATTAAAATTGGAAATGTTTTGACACCTAGCTTAATTTTATATTAGGAGATTAATATGTTAAAATTTTTTGGACAGTGATGCTGAGAATGAACCAACTGAATATCCTGTTTTAAATTGGTAGAGGACTGATCACCCTATATTTAATTGGGCGGGGTGTCACAGGTGGTATCAGAGCATCAGGTTCTAGTGTCCTTAGGATTTGTGCGGCTTATTACGTTTCAGTATATCGTTCTTTGATGTAGTGCCTTATGATAGAATTGTTGTGTCCCATTACGTATGCGACTTACGTTCTCCTGCTACGAATTATAATAGATGTGACTCATTATACGAAATTCAGTGTGATTCGAACACCGAACATTTTGGCACGACCTACGAGGGCCGTAAGAAGAACCGCTAGAGAAGAGGCTCAACATAAGACATAGAGCAATCGGGTAAGAGTGATTGGTACAAAAATCACCACGAGAATTACCTATGTAAGATATAGTAAAATTTTCACTTGGAAACTGTGGGTTCCCAGGACACAGTCATAGATAACGGTGGAGTGAATTTAGGACCACCTAGCATAGTCGCTAAGGGGAAATCGGAGGAGCTCT
This sequence comes from Sambucus nigra, assembly GCA_949130495.1. Taxonomy (NCBI): domain Eukaryota; kingdom Viridiplantae; phylum Streptophyta; class Magnoliopsida; order Dipsacales; family Adoxaceae; genus Sambucus; species Sambucus nigra. Next base: position 444,740,390 of record OX422211.1, read on the forward strand.
TTTGAAAACCCATCGGTGAAGATGCGAAAAAGAAAATGAGAAAGTGTAACAGACCAGCGGAGGTAGAAAATTTGAAGGCAACTGTGTAGAGTGGGGTGTGACGACACTCATAATTAAATTTGGAGTTAAAAGCTATAGCTCTTCGGAGCATCGTGTAGTGATTAGAGGCAATCACCATATATGAAGAAGTGTGTTTGAATTTTAGAGAGAAATTTGAGTACGATTTGACTGTGAAGTCTTCCATTCGGTGTGGTAACAAAATGTGAGTGAAATTTTGATGTTTAGCACAATGGGTAAGATAGAAAACGATCGTGAGAGAAAGGTTGAATTGCATAATGAACTTTATACCTGGCAGAGGGGTATAAATTATCCAAAGGGTTTATAGTTGATAAAGGACCCGTGAGTAGAATACCAATATGAATGAGAAATCAAGCTAGGATGACTAATGTTGATGTCATCAAAGTATACGGTCGTTGGTGATTGCGGTCCTTCCAAGAGAAGGGAGTAAAGAGGGTTAACGAACCTGCTAAAGAGCAGAAACTGAATTTAACGGTGTTAGTGAAACCCCACGTGAGAGTATACCCAATAGGGAACTTAGTTAGATGATGTTAAGTGATTAAATTTAAGAGGACGATGAATTCAATCAGGCTGTAGAGGCCAACCATAGTTCCGGATAGCTACCGTAGCCAAAGGGACAGTGGAAGAATAATTATGAATTGAGACTGTCAGCCCGAGAGAAGGACATTCCCAAAATGGTTAGTGGGACCAGTGACGGGAAAATGGCTCGTGAAGTTTGCTTATGTGAAGGAAGTAGAACTACAAGTGTTGGATGTGTCCACAATTGAGAATGAGACCGAAGAGATTAGAAATGGTAAACCGTGCCAGTTAGGCATAACGACTGGAGGAGCGAGACTTTCAGTGAAAGAATTTAGGGTCAAGTGAATTTGGCCTAGGAAATTTATAACCCGAGAGTGATGGGTTCACGCTCGACCAGTAGAGTCCTCGTTAATAGCAACATGTAGTATGTCGGAGTCTACGGGACCCGGGATGTAAACGGGAGTTTAATAAAGCTATAATTGAGGCCTAGAGAGCTTGGGCCAACGTTTTAATAATGGGCGCGAAATCCACAAGATGGAATAAATTGTCCATGGTGATAGGGGACAACTATAGGATGAAATCCTAGGATGTATGATGATTGCAGATGTTCATGGGTCGTGATGGCAGCCACGTGCTGAGACCCTATGATTTGGCGAGACTGGTGAGGTTTTACTTCTTCCTTGTGAGTAAAGGATAGATTCTAGTGAAATGAATGTGCCACAACTTTTATGTAAATTAGAAACCCTAAACTTCGCGTGCAGGTCGAGTTTAGTGGGAACGTTAGTTTTAACAGTTTTGTAATAAACGTATTTCTCGTTGTTAGCAGGGCATTTTGATGATTGCTCGTGAGGGAACCGGGCGGGCCCTAAGAATATGTTTTGTTGTTATAATTTACTACTGCATTGAGTCAACTTTAGTAGAGTTTATTATGGTAATGTGTAGTGATTAATTACCGTATGGTTAAACGATAGTATAAATATATTGATATGACTGTCGTGCCGCATACTCTGGGAGGAGTGATCCTTATTTTGTGCGGCGCCACCTGAAATAGGGTTGGGCCCAGATATGAGTATATATATGAAACTTTTATGGTATTATAGACCTCAGCGAGTATAGTGTCTAATTATATGCGATTCCCGAGCATAAGGATTTATTTGTCTGTTAAGACTTAGAATACATTGTGTTCTTATCGAGCGGCGAAATATAGCTCGTTATATATATACTTGGGATAGTGTGGGTGCCATGCTTCATGTTACATTTTTAGGGACATGAGAGTGGACGAGTAAAATTTTATATCACAATACGTAGATTGTGGGAAAGTACATAGTAAGTACTGAAGGCCTTACGGACCTCAACAACCGGCTAGGTTAGATAGTAGTGTATCGGGGGGGTTCCTTGTTTGGATTTCACTTTGCGAGACATCCCACACATGAAACTAGCGAACATCGGAAGTTGGAGAGAAGTTTGGTCGATAGTACATAAGTTTTGTATGTTGGTTATTGTACCTATAAAGGAATATAATTGAGAGTTAATAATTCTTTTATAACTTAAGGCCAATAGAGTCGCCTAGCCTTAGTATTATTCAGAATGGAGCAATGATACCATTGAAGGATTGATTAAGTTTTGACTAGTGGGGTGGTTGAGTGTACCCCTACCACATCAGCATACCGAATGTGCAAGAATTGAGGTAAGAAAATTGTATGTCTTTTGTATAATGATGCGTGAGGCATAGGGTGTATGGGCGCCCTAAGGGATTGAATCAAGTAGTGGATTATGATTAGCATGTGAATTCGATAACATGTAGTCGGGTAAGCCAAAGCTTATTAACAAAGTTTTGTCAGAGACTTACGTTTTAAGATAAATTGAAACTTATTCAAGAGAGTATAAAATGTATCGGAATACAAACAATAGTGGTGATCGTGGGTTACGATGTAGGTTAATATTGTAAGGATAGTCTTGTAGTGGGTCACCTGACGAAATGGAAAATGGTGGACAATTCGAAACTAGTAGGGGCTTCTTCCACTAGATAATGGAAGATTATTCCCCAAGGATCTTCTCATGTAGCTGAGATGGTAAGATTATAGGTACTAAAATGCAATTGAGTACGACCTAATACCCACAGAGGGATGGGCAGTACAAGCGGTCTAACCGGATGCAAGAGAGAAAATTTTATGTGAACCCTGAGATCTTAGGGGAGGATAAGATTAGTACCTTCCACTAGTGGAGTTTCTGTCCAAATAACTCCTATAAGTTCACGTTCGGGAAGAGTGCCAGTAGATGTATGGCACGGTAAACTTGGTTGTTGTCCTACTTAATAGTTAAAGGTAAGGGACCAGTTATGATTACAAATATCGGAGAAGAATCAATATTAAAATATATATTGTGTGTGAAATATATATTGCACAATGAATTTACTTGTATGAACGACATGAGACGAAGTCGTATGTATATGAAAAGAGGATAAATCTACTAAGGTGCAAATAGTAGAAGGCTAGATAGTGAAAATCTAAAATAAAGTTGAAGTAGTGAAACTTAAGCAGAAAGGCTTGGGCAAGAGCCTATATGACAGGGTAACCTGGAGTTTAAAGCAAACACATGTGTAGTGTTCATTATTAAGGGTATTCGATAGCGTACTATATGGTCGGTACGTAGTAGCTTACTTGTGAGCGCAAGGATGCGATGCGCAATATTTTTACAGCGTTATCTATACCTGGTATACTTTTTCCAAATTTCGGGATGAAATTCCGTTGTAAGGGGTGGAGTATGTAACACCCCGTATTTTTGACGATTTAAATAATTATGTGATTGATTATTATTATGGGAATAAATATGCTATTAATTATTGTTGTTGGATTAATTAAATTAAAATGTGAGAAATTAATTTGTTATTAATCCGGATTAAAATAATTATTAACTAGCGTGCCAAGGGTTAATACTTATTGTTGTGAACTATTAAATATTACTGTGTGATATGTAATATGGAATTATGATATTTGATAAATTGTCGGAAGTGAGAAATACGACAGTTTGGTAATTTAAGTCTGTCACGCGTGTGAGTCGTGTCGGGACTAATTGAATGAAATAAAAAGAGAATTTATTTTTATTAACTCTTATGGTCATTTTGAGGGCGTCATTGAGTCCAGAAGGGTAGAGATAGTCAGAATAGTATACCCGGGTGTTTAGTTTGGGTCCCGAGGTGATTTTAGGCCTAACCGGCACCCCGAGAGGGCATTAAGGTAAATTGTATTTTTGGGCTAAATTAATGGACGAAAATTAAGAGTAATTATACCAGCCTACGAAAGTTCATTAGGGTTAAGAAGTGACAGAAAGTTAGAACGGCCATGGAGGGTGTGAGGAAGAATCAAATTCCAAGAGAGAAGACTCATTTGACATCACCTTGCACAACCGTGACCACCAACGCGTAGATCGCGAAGAGAGGAACGCGTATATACAAACATTACCAACGGATCAGACCGTCATATTCGAGGCAAGTGTTTATTACTTGCTTTCTATTATCAATAATCATGCTCATGTTAGTCTAGGTGGAATTAATCATGATTTATATGTTAATTGGGTGAAATTGGACATTTAAATTATGATTAAGGATTGGTTTAATTAGTGGTTGGAATTCTTTCATGTATGTAGAGGATTAATCACGAAATTTGATTATATATTGATGAACGAATATGGGTTGATTAGGTTCTTTAATTGGAATTTTGGAAACTAGGGTTCATGTGAATTAATTTGGGGGTTTTATATAATTATGATGATTAATGATGAATTAAGGATCCTAGGATGATAGAAATGATCTGTAACCTGTTAGGGGTCGATGGGTATTGATGATGAGTTGTTGGGAATTGAATCTTAGAGGTTTGTAGGTTTAAAAATGGTGAAAAATGCTGAAGTTTGGTGAAGAAGACGAACAGTGTAATCTCGCACAATCTCGCGCGAAGTGGTTCAAACGAGTTGGGGATCTCGCGCGAAGTGGTTCGAACGACATTGGAAGTCGTTTGAATGACATATCTTCTTGTTCGAACGACATGTCATTCTGGTTCAAACCACATGTCATTCTAGTTCAAACCACAGGGTGAATTTATGGGAATTTGCTTAAAGCCCAGTTTGGAATTTATTTGTTTATTGGAGTGAGAGAAACTACCAAATAGTAAATTCAAATAAGAAGGAATTTTGGGAAAAGTATGTGGGAATTAATACTTTAGTTATTTCGGTATAGAAAGAATGTACCTTGGAGATTACGAGAGAGATAGTAATCTAATTATTTATACTATACGTAGTAATGAGGTTAAAATACGTATGGGGAGTATTTATGTAGGTTGGAGAAAATACCTATAAATTATAATAGGATGTGTGTATGCCTATTATGTGAGATTATTATTAAGAGCACTAATGGGTGATAACCCGGGGGTGCAAGAACCTTATAGTTAAGCGCACTAATGAGTGATAACTCAGGGGTGCAGAAACTCTATTGTTAAGTGTACTAATGGGTGATAACCCGAGGGTACAAGGATGATTATTGTTAGGCTCACTAATGGGTGATAAGCTGGGGGTGCTGGATTATTATTGATAAGTGCATTAATGGGTGCTAACCCGGGGATGCAATATTCTATTGTTAGGCGCACTAATGGGTGATAACCCGGGGGTGCTGAATTATTATTGATAGGTGCATTAATGGGTGCTAACCCGGGCATGCATGATTTTCTGTATATGTGCACTAATGGGTCTTAGCCGGGGGTGCAGGATTAGTATATATATATATATATATATATATATATATATATATATATATATATATATATGTATAGGGATGATGTGACTATATAAATATATATGGACTTGTGAATATTGCTACTGTGTGAAATTAATAGATTTGGTAATAATAATTATTATTACATTGTACCAAGCGGTCTTAACCTAAGGGTGCTGGATTAGTGTATATATATAGGGATGATGAGACTATATATATGTATGAGTGTAGTTGGGTAACTTTCTACTTTGTGAGACTAGTAGATAAAATGAAAATGAGAAGTAAAATAATCTCAGTGAATAAAAGATTTAACCATTCAAACACTGAATAATGAAATTTAGTATGTGATATAAACTATCTGAATAGGGTATTGTATGGACGATACGGGAATACTACTAGTGAGCATAGTTAGTATTAGTATGGTTTCTGACTAGTTAGACTGGGAGGTATAACTAGGGGGAGATTAGATGTACGTTAGGCGTGCATAATAGACGAGAGGTGAGAAACTCATGTGAGAGTTTGATAACTAACATGCGTATAAGACTTGTTTAAAGAACCAGTTTTAAATACTTGCTAAATTATTTTTACACATCGGTCTCTGACCTGTTTCTTGTATCTCTTCTCTCTTTTGCTATATATATGTATTATATCAGGTGCTCAGCCACATGAGTATCAGATTTAGAGATTTGGATTGCTTGACGTGCTGCAGCTGTTGTGAAAGCTGTAGGTCCTTGCAGTAGACGCATCTATCCTTTCCATTCAGTCTCATCTAGACTTCTTGTTTAGGGAATATGTCGCCCACTTCTAGTTCTTCCATCAGAGATATTGTATTCAGTTTATTGTATGGTTTGGAGTTTTGAACTGAGAGTTTTACTCAGTCTTATTTATTGCAGTACTTGACTCATGTTCAGTATTTATTTACATTCCTATGTGTGGTGAATTATTTATATTTTAAGATGGAAAGAAATAAATTTTTGTGTTTTATTAAAATTGGAAATGTTTGACACCTAGCTTAATTTTATATTAGGAGATTAATATGTTAAAAAGTTTTTCGACAGTGATGCTGAGAATGAACCAACTGAATATCCTGTTTTAAATTGGTAGAGGACTGATCACCCTATATTTAATTGGGCGGGGTGTCATAGTAAAAGGATCTCATCAACGGATTACGGTTTCAAAAATGGGAACATTGCCTCTTTTTCGCGCATTTAATCTCCTTCATTATCTTTTGGTGTATTAGCTCTCCATGCGGTAACCAATTTTGCAATTTAGACTCAGTTATGACTTTTTCGGGTTTTAAGTGTATGGGGTAAAAAGAAAATGGTAGGGAAGGTTGGAATTGGAAAAGTCATTTATGATGTCCATTTGCGCTTTTTCTGGGCTATTGCTCATTTTTTTTTCTTTTTCTGTATTATTTCTGTTTTTCACTTCTTTTCTTTTCTCACTATTTTTGTTGAGCATATTTTTTTTTCTCTTGCCCCTTTATATGCACTTTTTGGACTTAAATTATGAATTTTTCCATTTTTTTGCAATTCCGGGCTATTTGGGTTTTTCAGGTTATCAAACGAAAGGGACAATTTGTTTGGCTCAAATTGGGTTACAGAAGGGGTAATTTTTCGCTACTTTTTCTGGCCAATATTTTTGGGTGACAAACGAGGGCCTACTTCATTGTCCAAAATACCAATTGTGTTACCATATGCGTTTCGAGATGAATTTAACTTTAGAGATCAATTTGGCACATTTTTCAAAGCAATATCACACACGTCTTTCATACCCGATCAAAATGAAAGGATTGAGATCCTCGACGACTTTTTAGGTGCTGAAAAGAATTTTGAGTTAACAATTAACTCGGATTGATTTAAAAACTCGTAAAAAGTGATAGGCTCGAATCTCACCGGGTTTTTTAATCTCCACACTTATTCGTTAATTCGCCAATTTTCGCTCAATTTCCATCTTTAGTCAATTTCGGCTTTGTGTATGTTGGATTTTTACAACTTGAGACTTCAATTCGACTTTTAATGATATTTTTGAAAAATTTGAATTCCAATTTTTATTTGTTTTGACCAAAAATATTTTTGAGTTTTTCAAAATTTTATGATTTTTTTTTGAAATTTCTGGGCATTTTGGAAAATTTGTGAAGTTTTAGAAATACGCACTTGTGACCCCCCTAACTTAGACTTTTGCATTGTCCTCAAGAAAAAAGGACTAAAATCTAACTCAAAGCGAATGAAAAGTGCGGAAAAATAAAACAAACAAATATTTAAAATGCATAAAGACACTAAATGACCCTAGCACATGACTCAATAATACACTAAAAATCTCCCCATACGCGTCGGGGGTGTGACGACCTCTCATCTCTCCATAAACTCACCCGAACCCACTCACGGGGTTCGATGCTCTCCTCATCTCTCCCGTCCTAGGATTATAAGCCAACAATCGGAACAAGTTGGGACCTCGCCCATAGATAAAGGATAGAGCGGGAGACTCATCGTGACTAATTGGAAAGGGATCCTCGTGATGTTGACTCAAAGCGTGGTCTACGTGCGCTGACTCGGAGGGAAAACCTAGGTTTCTTTCAATTTTTAAGATGCATGGGTCGGGCTCTAAGTCGGATGAACCACAACTTTTCTCCTCACTCGCCTTCGGGACCTCTAGTGGTATGGGTGGATGGTCACAAAGAAGGAATTCATCGATTTTATCTTTCCATTCGCTTTCTTCTAGGTGACTACATGAATCCAATAGAGTTTGGACTTCTTCATTAAGGCTCTCATCCACCGGACCGAATTCTTTTTCAAATTCTTCCATGCTCATGTCCTCTAACTCTCTCTCTCGAGTAGTGCCTACGTCCTCTCTTACTTGCTCGATCTCTAACTCCACCATTTTTCTCTCTCCTAACCCCTCTCTCTCTCTTTCAATTGCAATATAAGTTCCCTCGCTCTCATGACTAGACTCTAAGCAAGATTCAAAGGCATCTCCACATTAATTTTCCTCAATGTGCTCTTGTACGATCTCATCAATTAGGCTCACCGCGTAAAGATCATATTCTTCCCCCGTATGTTGGGCTATATGGAAGATGTTAGTCTCTAAGGTCATGTTACCAAAGGTGAGTTGCATTCGCCCATTCCGAGTATTGATGATTGCATTAGTCGTATCTAAAAATGGGCGCTCGAGAATGATGGGAACATGATTGCTCGAGGCGAAGGAAGGCTCCGTGTAATAAATAACAAAGTCTACCGGGAAGTAGAAAGTGTCAACTTGGACGATCACGTCCTCAACTACACCTCGTGGGATCTTCACAGTTCGATCTGCTAAATGGAGAGTGATCCTTGTGGGCTTGAGATCTCCCAAATCAAGTTGCCTATAAATTGAATAAGGGAGGATATTGACACTTGCTCCCAAATCAAGTAAGGATTTTTCGATTTTATTTTCTCCAATGATGCAGGAAATGGTGGGTGCATCGGGATCTTTGAATTTAGGCGGGAGATCGTTAAGTTGAATGGAGCTCACATTCTGTGCTAGAAAGACATTTTTCTTTACCTTCATCTTTCTCTTTACTGTCAACAAGTCTTTGATGACTTTTTCATAAGCTGGAATTTGCTTAATGGCATCGAGGAAAGGAAAGTTCAGCTTTACTTGCTTTAGCACGTCTACCACGTCATCACGTGGGTTTCCTTTATGGGAAGGAATTAGTCTTTGAGGAAACGGTGCTGCGGTGGGTGGTTTCACTACTACCTCGGGCTCACTAGTGTCGTCTTTATCACTCTCATTCAAGGGGACATCTTCGGCTTCTTTCGTGCCGGGTGAAATCTCCTTGTCTTTAGGTACGTCTTGTGGGGGAGGTGACAAGTCAACTACTCTCCCACTACGTAGAGTGGTAATTGCTCTACATTGCTCAGGATGGTCATGGGGTGTCGAGCTAACACTAGTTTGACCTTGGAGAGGTCTTTGGCCCTGGGCAGGAAACTTGCCCTTCTCTTGGATACTCCACGATGATTGCAACTGTGAAATGTTCGCATTCATGTCATTCATCATGCGTTCATGCCTAGCATTAGTTGCAGTCTGGTTATTGATAAAGTGGTTGATAGTATCCTCGAGACTTCTCCGCGGTGGAGGGATGTATGCTCCTTGAGGTGGTGGTGCTTGCACATGTCCTTGCATGTGTGGAGCTTGTTGAAAATGTGGTGGTGGAGGAGGGGCAACATGTGAATTAGGATTCATTACCGTCTGTTGTTGCCTATAGCTAAAACCAGGGTGGTTTTTCCATGAAGGGTTGGAAGAATTCCCGTGCGGGGCCCCAAAATTACCCTTGAATCCTCCTATACCTCTTACTTGTTCTTGAAGCATCACTTTGTAGGCGAGTATAGTCGGGAATTCCTCAGTTGAATGACCCTCCTCGCAAATTGAACACACCTTCTCGACGGGGTTTGGTATGGATCCAGTTGGTCCTCTTCCACATATCCCACGTAGGTCTCGTACTTCTTTCTCAAGTATATAGATTCGACTGTCCGTTATAGAACTATTTTCTACATGAAATAGGCCAAATGCCGATGGAGTGGTGGTCACTTGACGATTTTGATTTTGAGCATTAGGGTCAGATGTATCCTAGGATTGGGTAGTCTCGGTGACATACCTCAGGTAAAGCTCAACATCGTGGGCGTCTAAGTCGACAAAGGGAACACTTCCCATGGTTTCAATAAGTTGCTTGGAGTTAAGATTCAGCCCATTATGGAGAAAAGAGATGATCTGCGCTGAATCAAATCCATGATGGGGGCATGAAGTAACTAACTCATTGAAACGCTCGTAACATCGATGAAATGGCTCATTTTTAGATTGCCTGAATGCTTGAATTTGAGCCTTTATGGAGATTGTTCGATGTGGTGGGAAGAATTTCTTGAGAAATATCGATTGCAACTCGTTCCAAGATGGAATCGAGCTTTGAGGTAAAGACCATAGATAGGTCTTAGCTTTATCTTTGAGAGAGAAGGGGAAGAGTTTGAGGCGGATCACCTCTTGTGTACAAGTTTGATCATTGAGAGTATCGCACACATCCTCAAATTCCCTAATGTGGAGATATGGCTTTTCGAAATCCATACCATGGTAATGGGGTAACATCTGGATCATCTCGTTTTTAAAGCGAAATTGCCCGGCATTATACGGGAGTATAATGCATCCCGGAGTGACAGTGTGCTCTGGATGTAAAAATTCTCTGAGCGAGCCGTATGGGGCCTCTTCCTCACTGGTAGGTGCATTACTGTGTTGTGACATCTCTCTCTCACTTAACGACTCGGTCCTCTCACTTGGTGTTCTTGAAGTGTGCTCGGATGTGTGTCCTAAGAAGGAAAACGGAGTGTTGTTTGAGATTGAGTGTGACGGTGTGGAAGGTGGGATCCAGAACTGTGGGGCGTTTGGAGTGTGAGGGCTATCGGGGTTGTACTCAACTATTGGATTTTCGTGAATGCTGGTTGGAGTATTGTGGGGTGTGGGAGTGAGTTCAGAAGTTTGCATTAATAGCTTATGAGAGATGGTGGTGAATCTTTTTGTGCTTTTTGGAATTTTTTATGTTTTTGGAATTTGTTTTTTGAAATTTTTGGTCAAAGCTTTAGATTGACTCGATCTAATCCTAAGTCTACCTTGTTCCTCGTCAATGGCGCCAAAAACTTGATGCGACTATGAATGTGTCTCAGAAATGCGTTCACTCTAGGCTCAAGTGCAAGCCTGTCGCTCAAGTAATAATCCGATGAGTCGGGTATCGATCCTCAGGGAACTAAGACAACGAAGCTGTGACGACGGGAAAAGATGAAGGAATCCTAACTTTGACTCTAAAAAATAAAAAGAGAAAATGATTTGATTTTGGGAGTGATTAAACTAAATGCAATTGTGAAATTATAAAAAGATGAAATTATACTAAATTACCTATACTGCTAATGAAAACTGATTTAAAACTTTAAACTATGTATGATAAAAATAGGACGGGAATACAATCCCCCAACTCTAGTGTATTGTAGTTATAATACTAATCGTAAATTTAATTGATTAATTTGACCCAGAATTTAGTACTCCCAAGCATTACGTATATGAGGTTCATGCCCACGTCATACTTAATCTGAGGACGAGTAAATCGGTATCGCGATAGTGACACTCGAATTGCATTCTAAATCATCCTGGTTACCCAGAGGCAAACGAGATATAAAGATCTACAATTGTTGTGTTCCTACGTGATACGGTCGTAATCAATCACTAAATTCAGAGGATTAATGTTATACATATGCAACTAACACATCAAGTTGGGTTCATGTATCCCGGCCTTAGAAAATCTAGCCTAGCATGCTGAAAGTAATGAAAACAGTGTTTGATGTGCAGAAAACCATGATTAATCTAAGAAAAATTTGTGAATTGATGTAGAACATAATTGAAAAGGAGAAATAATTCACTAATATCACCAAAGCAGTACCAGCAGCAATTACGAAAATTGGTAATCAAAGAACTTCTGAATAATCTTCAACTATTGGAATTGAAACTCTAAATTGTATCTAAACTAGGGTTTCTGAAAAAGAATGGAAAATTAACTAAAATTCTCCGTGCAAATAATGATAATAAAACGGGTTTTTATACCCTACAACAATTCAGGAGTTTCAGCTGCACTAGGACTCTTTTTAGAAGAAGATAGATTTTAGAATCTCGTGGATTGACCGGTCCAGGCCTTAGGCGGATCGGTCTGCCTCACATGCGGATCAGTTCTTTTTATTTTCTGGCAGACCTATCCGGGGCGTACCGGTTCTTTTATTTTTCACCCTTCTACGGTTTGCTTTCGATCCGGGGTCTTCTGGAGTTTTGCACAGCGGACCGGTCCGGTGTAGGGGCGGACCGGTCTCCTTGTTTGACTTTCTTTCTAAACTTTGACTGTTCATATCTTTTGTTTCGGGATTCCGATTGAGGTTCCGTTTCTTCCTTTGTGCTCATGAGTGTGATATCTTCAACTTCTCTTTAGGTACCTCATCCGAATTCCAGATAGAATTTATGATTTTACCCTTTTGACTTTCCTTCTTTTCTTTCTTCACTCTTCAAGTTTATTTCTTTCGTTTCTTGACATCAAATACCTGTAAAAGCAATACGAAATACTAGAAACTCGGTGTACTCGTTAGGATAAGTCAGTAGCAAGATTATGAGATAAAGTCAACTCGATTACATTGTTCGAGGTGCTAAAAGTAACTAAATTAAGGGATAAATTGGGAAGAATTTATGCCTAATCACCTACGCTTCCTTAGACGTGATGCACGTCATGATGCAATGAGATTCATCAGGAGTGACAACTGCAAATATAACAATTAAGAAGCGGGAGTTAAAATTACTCCACTTAGGACGCGGGAGTTAAAATTACTCCTATGTCTAAGAGTGACATGTTTATGAATTTTGATATTGTCACTAGTCACAATGGGTGATTTCCACTCTCTTTCACAAATAATCCAAACCCTTTCGTCAACTGATTTTAAACAAACAACATTCTATCTTTATAATATGAATAATTTGACCTATAAAAAATAGTAACCCTATTATAAAAATTATCCATATGAACCTAATTTAAAGATCACACAGTAAATTAGTGCATCCGGCTCTGATACCAATATGAAAAAACCAGGATTCTATGGAATCACTTGTATCTCAGGATACATACGCAACGATCCAATTCTTAAACCAAATTTTATATTGATTATAATAAAGTGTGCATGAAAGATAGAGTCCAAATTAAATATACCAAATTAGACAATCAAACCAAATACATGAAGAAGTTTGGAGGAAAAATTTCTTTCGGGTGAACCTAGATTTCGGCACTGTTAAAAAGTTTGACAGACTAATGACTTATAGACTACTTAGAGCTCCATTAAGTATAATTCATATGGTCTTCAAATCTTTGACATAAAGTGACACAGTCTAACACCACATACAGAAAGCATATCTTCCCTCGGTATCCACCGATCAGGCTCAGGATGCGATATTCTTTCTTCTTCAGTAGAGTCGTAACTCCACAATCAGCAGTAGGGAACTCTCTATAAGGTATCGTTAGTCCAAAAAATTATGCCGTTTCATGCATGGGGTGGAACGTTGGAAAGGGGTTTTAGTTCTCTTCGAAGATTCAAAGAGATTTCGCTCTGACGATGAACTTGATTGGGGGCAAATCGTGGCCCGAGAGCGCCCGATGACCTCTAGATTAATTTTTAATAGTAAAATAATCCGTTCACCTGAACTATCATGCCAATTTATGCACTGGGCGGACCGTTGAAAAGGGGATTCAGAGCCCTTCTAAGATTCAATGCGCTTTCGCTCTGACGATAGAGTTGACCGAAGTCAAATGGGGCTCAGGAGCTCCCGATGGCCTCTAGATCGATACTCGGAGTATGACCTAGGGTTTGTAGTAAAATGGGGAGGTTCTGAGGACCTAAGGAGAGACTTAGGGGGGGTACTAGAATATGGTGTCTATAGAGCCCCTCGACGGGTGACCTTGGAACAAGTGAAAGTCGTCTAATAGACACCACATGATGTTTAGGAAAAAGGTCGATTCTGCGGACCTAAGGGACAAGGATGACCAATTTAGAGGGTCAAGGTCGATTCTGAGGACCAAAGGAAATTATGGGGATGTCCAATTCTACGAGCCATGGTCAATTCTGAGGATCTAGGGTAGGGAGCGATCAATTCACGGGCCTTAATTAGGGATGACCAATTCTGCGGGTCGAAGCCAATTATAAGGCCTTAAGTAGAGATGACCGATTCTGTGGGTCGGAGACAATTATGAGGGCTTTAGTAGAGGTGACCAATTCTGCGAGTCAAAGCCAATTCTAAGAGCTTAAGTAGAGGTGACTAATTCTTCGGGTCAAAGCCAATTCTGAGGGCTTAAGTAGAGGTGACCAATTTTGCAGGTCAAAGCCAATTCTGAGGGCTGAAGTAGATGTGACCAATTCTGCGTCTTAAAGCCAATTTTCAGGGCTTAGGTTATAGTTTTCTTAGGGAGATTTGGAGACACCACTGGGGAAATTATCTTATGGTTTTGCTGGGGAAGAGGAATTAATCAATGGATTGGATGTTTCTCTATTTTACTTGGGGGGGGGGGGGGGGAGGATGGATATCCAATTGATTCTGCTGGAGAGGTAAGAGTTCTGCTGGGGAAATAAGTGTGGTAAAAATGTTTTTCTTGGTGAAAAAGGTTCTAAAATTCATTTGATAATTTTAGGAATTTTTTGGGGATTTTTCTGCATTTTTTGGGATTTTTGTACGAAATTTCAGAGATGGTGCAGACTGGCATAGTGCGAGAGGTGCCAAGTGGCAATGGGACGGTATTTTAGGGTACCTCGAGTAGGTGAAGGGATAGTGCCGATCAGTTAAATTCTTCTTTCTTATTTTGAGACTGTTTTTCCTTGATGATCTTTTCAGATACTTATTTTCTGCTGAGCATTTTGTAGATGACCTTCTAACCCTGGGGACGGCCATCCAGCACATGGGGGTGACCAGGGGAATGCGTAACTGAGTCTCACTCATAATATAGCGATACGGTGGAGACATATGATTATTTGGATTTCATATCGAGCTGGTTGATGCCTCCCATCATATATGACGTGATGATTCTCCCCGAGGCAGGTTCGAGTCGACCAATGAGGTCTTCTCATAGCTCAGGTGGTGCGTCAACATCGGCGGCGACAATGACCTCAGAGGTTTCCTTTGTGCGGTTGGTCCCTCCTTCTTATAATATTTGGTGGGTTGACGGAGGGTCGGTGCGTATGCTGTACCGTCCTAATGCGATGGATCCGGAGGCTTGACGGAGGAGGTTCTCCAGCCAACGGTATACTTTTCATCTCTTTGTCTTTCGATTTCCTGATCTCTTTATTTTCTTTTGACTGACAGATTTTCTTTTTATTTTTATTTTTCTTATAGCACATCCGGGTATCAACCACCTGGCTGAAGGACATTCGGGATTGGATAGCTTCGGTGATCGCTCATATTCGAGAGGCGATCCCGATTCATTTTTTTCTAGTGCCGTCTGCCTCATTTGAGGAAGGGTCTGGCTTGGGGAGTGGAGGTAAGTCATGTCGTCGCCGGGGGAAGAGAGCGCGTCGCAGGGAAGGAGGCTCCTAGAGAGAGAAGAGACAGAAATAAAGAGTGGTTATAGGTGAATGTAGGTGAGAGAGAGAGAGAGAGAGAATGTGGATTTGGGCTGAGTCCCGTTGTATGTTTATTTCTTCCTGCAGAATCAATGTAACACAATAAATATCTACGCAAATAAAATGAAGTTTTTGTTAATTTTTTATTTTTAGTGACTTAATGCACATGCTATTTTTACTTTATTGTTGAGACTGTAAAAAGATTTAATATTGATTTGAGAGAGAATTTATCTTAAGACAAGATAAGTAAAAACATAGGAAGAGGAAATTCAGAATTCTTTTGAGAATAAAGATTATTTTTATTGAGTTTTTTTGACTTTGACAAAAAATGAAAAAGAGAATTTTCCAAAAATAGGGGGTGTGGGTGCAACATTTTCTTCACACCTCAATATTCCTTCTCTTTTGAATCCTTTTTGCTTACTTTGTGATATGGATCTTCCCGGGAGTATTTAATTTGCTACCTACCTCGAAACGTTGGAGGCGATGTGGCCATACAACGTCGACTACGATGCTTTCAAAATGCGTTGAGTTCCTTTATGGAGAAATCAACCCATAGAGTGGAACATGATGATGGCAGTGGTAGAGTTCATGTATGCTGAAGACTATATCTTTCACTTCGGGTTGGATGAGGTCCGTTGGGCCTATGAAGAGTTTTCATCCATATTGGGGATAAATCCCACTATTGTGATAGCTATGCCCGAATTTTCATGGTCCTCTAGAAAACTATTAGCGGGACTTCTACATATCTAGCCTTCAGCGGATAGGTCACTAGTTACAGAAGGAATGATTTTTCTTCCTGCTGTGCTGAATTCTGTGCATTTACAGGATGTTGGTGATGCTGGCTATACTAGAACTGTCATTATGGGCTTGATTTCAAAACTGCTATTGGTGTCTGGGGAACTGCTGGTGGACCTACAACTCACAACTATTGCTTCTTGGATGTCGTACCATCACAATCCTATGACGGTGATATTGGCAGAGACTTTGAATTGTCTGGATGCTTGGAAGGAAGGTCGTTATGATTTCTTGAGGAGTAGCCCTGTAATGCTGTTCAAGTGGCTATCGGAGAGATTACATATAGTGGTCCCACCTAAGTATCCTTTACCGGCTGTGACAAGCTTCTTTTCACGCTACTTTTTTAGTGTAGGCCTGGACATCGAGAGCTGGGAGAATTGGTTTATAGAGTATGGAGATCTAGGCTTTCATTGGTCAGTGCCTTGGTGAGGGGAGCTGCTGCCCATTCTGGAACATGGGGAATACCAATATGTTAGGGTGGTTGGCCTCAGGTAGACCTCTTACTACCTTTTCTGGCGACACTTGATCCAATTTGGTTGGGAATAGATTCTGCCACCTCGAACGCTGGACTTTTTTCCGGTGGAGGACTTGATAGAGCTGTAATACCCCTTATTTCTTTGTATTTTTATTTAATTAATTTAGGAATTAATTGGGGAAAACACACTTTATTTAAATTACGCGAGTGAAGTAATTTAATACAATTATATGGTAAATGTACTTATTAAATATTAATCGATATATTGCTACTGATTGATATTACATAATAATGTTTACTAAGTGAAGATAGTAAATAAGTGATGAGTATGGTTACGACATATCGAGGGGTATGTGCGTATTTTATTTTATCTCATCGAGAGTCGCGTGTGTAGACTATTTTGAGGTGAGGAATGAGAAATATATCTTTAGTGACTCAGATGGGAATTTAGAGGTCACGAATGAATTCGAATGGGTCAAAATAGTCGAAATAGTGTACCCAAAAGTATAGTTTGGATCTCGGGTCAATTTCGAACCAAACCGGCACCTATTAAGGGTGATTCGGTCATTTTTCAAAAATAGGTCAAGGGACCTACGAAATTTAGAGCCATATATCTGATATTTAGAGATTGGAGTTAGGGTCATAACACAAAAAACTATAGAGGCCATTAGAGAGAACCATTTTCCCAAAGTCTAAGGAGAGAACTGTCAAGGTCGTGAAGGGTTTCTTGCACCTCAAGGCAATTGGTAAGGAAGATTGGAGGAGAAGCAATCAGTCATCAACCAAGAACCACGAAATCAGATCAATCAATCAAAGGCAAGTGTTTATTGCAAATCAAATTGAAGTTATAATAACCATGTGTTGGAATTTCGTTAATATATTGATTTTTATTTCAAAATCTTTAATGAAAAGCACTAATTGATTTCATGTTTGGGTAAGATTGCGTGTAGTTAGTGTTTAAATATGTAGAGGATTTTAAATCAAAAGAGTTTTGATTATTACTATGGATTTGGATCTCGGTTTTGAATTGAATGTAATGGATGGACACAAAACTAGATTATGAAAGAGTTTTGAGTGTTTGATTCATTCTTGATTGATTTCGGTGAAGTTTAAATGTGTTTGAAACATTAGAAACCATCCTAACTCATGTAAAAATAGTTAGGAACAATTAGATATGAATTTGGTGAAGAATTTTGGAATTTAAGTAAATGAGAAAGTGTGAAAAATTGAAGAAGACGAAGCTACACCTGTTCGATTGATCGATCGACCCATGAATGTTGATCGATCGACCAAATCCTTCGATTGATCGACCCTGGTAGATTTTGGGGTCTTTTCTTGGTTTAATTTTTTGGGTTTACCAATGATGGAAGGGAACTTTAAGAGTGTTATTATACCAATGTAGCGACTTGATAAAGACCAGTAGGTGTGTGGAAATGTTCATGAAGGTCATTGAGAGTAGGGCTTAGAGTATAGACTGGCCAGTATAACCGATTGATAGAAGAATCCTGAAATTTGGGAATTGAGTTACGAAGAGAGGGTAAACTTCAATTCTACGTGTGTACCAGTAGGTTAAGGATGGTAACTACTGGATTTATATAACAAGGGGTAACTATGATCCTTAGAGTTATGTGAACACTCAAATAATTACGAAAGTGAATTAAATTCGTAGATAAATGATAATTACGGTGAATATTAGAGAGAAAAATATTACTGTTGATGTAAAAAACTAGATTGCTCTAATTATTCAATCACAGATAAATAAATAAGACAAAGATTTTTAAAGTGGTTCGGCTAGGAATAAAGCCTACGTCCACTGTTATGTTATTGCTGAGTGTTTGCAGAATTCTTGATTACAAGTTCTCTCAAGAAATTCCGGTCCCCTTGAATGGATATGATACAAGGTATTTATAGCCTTGAGGCTGTACATGAAAGGTTCGATACATTAAATGACATTCATGTGAAATGGTAATACATTTAATGCAGCGTGCGTGCTAAGAATATAAGCATTCAATGAATATTTGAACTGTTGATTATCTGGCAATTAATGATATGACCGAGATGCAGCTCGGACCGCCATAGCTGTTAGCTGATCAGGAGTTCCTCGGAGCATTAGAGTACCTCGGTGCGCTAGAGTTCCTCGGTGTGCAAGACTTCCTCGGTGTGCTAGAGTTCCTCGGTGTATTCTCGTTGCTTGGAAAGAAGCATGGTTGGTCGGGAAATGATCTTCCTCGCTGCTATTGTGCCACGTAGATTGACAGGTGTCTTCGTATTATTCGTCCACATCAGCATATTAATTTTGGTATCAACAGAAGCCCCCAATGTTTCATATTTCGAACTTTGAGGAGTATGGAACATTTTTTCTCGGTATATGGCAATATTAAATAATCTTCCTGGGTTTCAGGAACATTGTATTCAAATTTCCTTCTTATTTCGCAGTTTCCGCCTTTTTTATAAGCGTTTCGATCTTCGTGCAATTTTTGTCCTTTTAGCCGCCGGAAGTTCAGTAGTTTCTTTTTGGTAATCATTTCTTTCGCCGCTTCCCAATGCAAAGTATTTAAACTTCTTTGGTAACCATACCGTCGTCTACGTTTTCCATTTTCTGCATTCAAACTTTCTATTCTCTTCTTCTCTCTTGTGCGTTCATCCTTGTTTCCGTTCGTTGCCAACATACCTCCTTTCTTTCTGTAAGATATTCTTCCTTTCTTCTGTATCTCTTTTATTCAATATGGTTTATATTGTGGAGTCTGTTGAGAAATTCCGTTCTGATTTTTCCATTCCTTCGTGGGTAACTTTAGAGGTTCTTTCTGAGCCTTTAGATTACTTTCGATTGGCTGAGGGACATTGGTTCCCCAGTCTTTTTGTTGCTGAATGTGGTTTTTCCTTTCCACCAAACCCATTATGTCTTGAGTTTTGTCAATTTTTTGATCTTGTTCCTGCAAAAATAGCCCCCAATTCATGGAGAATAATTAACGGGGTGCACAAATTAAATCTAACTCATGGGACTCGTATTGGGATCCCTGAAATTATGTTTTGTTATAAATGGGCCACTCTAGATAATATTTATTATTTAAAAACTAGGTATCTGAATAGGGCTCTTGTAGTTAATCTCCCTGACTCAAATAGGGATTACTTTGAGCATGGGTTGGTCATAAAAAATTGGCAACATGCGCCTTTAGCTGGGGATGAAGTATACAACGGTCCCAGATGCCCCCCATATGGCAATGGGATAGGTTTATTTTTCATTTTATTTTACTTATAAACTTATGCTTTCATCATGTTTGATAAAATGTATGACCGATATTTCATTATGTATTTATTTGCAGTTGATAGCAAAAGAAAAACTCCAAAGGAATCAGAAGTGAATATCAAACATCTGAAACTTATCTGGGGTTTGCATAAGAACATTGCAGACGAACACATCAGATCTGCCTCATATTTGCTACAGTATAAGAGTTACACAACCTCTTATACTGCTCGCCCTGTTGAACCAGCTTCAACACCAGAAGGTTCATCTTCAGATTCTCATATCCCCTTATCTCAGAGAATGGGCAAGAAAAGAGCTCCTCCTGCTCTATTTGATGAAATTTCCTCTACTGTTGGAGCCAAGAAAGGCAAAACTGATGTCCCAGAAGGGACTAAAAAAGTAGATGCTGGGTCCTCCAAAGCTGCCGAGAAGCCCCCAGTGGCCCCGAGCAAGAAAAATGCTCCTGTAGATGTAATTACAATTTCCCCGACCAAGACCTCTTTGGCTGAAGGCTCTGATCGCCCGTTGAAGAGATTGAGGAAATCATCCTCAGTTACTCCGGCTGAAACTGCCTCCTCCTTACCTGCTGGTGGTACTGATGTTCCAAACATCACTCTTCCAAGTTCTGCAATGAGCTCGGTCGTACCCGAGGTCCATGGTATTGATGAGAGAATTCCTAGGGATATGCTGACATCCCTAGCTGCTCGTCACCTTGCTTCAGTAAGTTTCTCATACTTCTGGTTTTTCTTTCTTTCTCCGAAAGCTTGCATTTTATATTGACTTCGCTATTTTTCTCATCTTTCAGCTGGTGAATTGTTTCAATAATATTGTGAAGAAGGATGAAGCTATTAAAGCTTCAAGCTCCTCGTCAGGTGTAGAGGATGCTCTGTTGGGTTTGACCCAATCTTTAAAGGAATCTCGTCAACAATATATTGACGAAAAAGCTGTTTGGGAGAAGAAATTAGCTGCGGCTGAGGCTGAGGCTGAGAAGGTGAAAATGGCCGAAACCTCCAAGAATTTGGAGGAGAAAGTAAAGGGTTTAGAGGTTAAACATCAAGAATATGATGGCCAGCTGAAAAAGGAAAATGAAGAGTTATCTACCTTGCAAGATATCAAGGTCAAAAAAGAGGAATTGGAGGTGAAACTCTCCTCGGAGAGATTGAGGAGAAAGGTCGCAATCAAGAAACATTTCAGTGCTGGTTGGGAGAAAGGATGGGAGAGAGGGATAGCTGCAATGACATCCCAAGTCCAATATGGGAAGTTGAAATACTTCCACGATGGATGGGTAGCTGCTCTGCAAGAGCTAAAGGTCCAAGACGATTCTGAGCTATTCCAACAACATCTCCCTGGTCCTCCTCCACCAATTGTGGAAGAAGAAGAAGATGAGCCTGCCTCAGATGAGTCTTCTATGGCTATGGGTGACCCAATCTCTTCTTCTCAACCCTCTGTAGTCGATGACGTTTCCTCTATGCCTCCTCCTGCCGAGAAGATTCCTGCTGATCAACCCGTTGACACCACCGAGCAACCGAGCTCCTCGTCCCAGCCTCCCGAGAAAGTCTTGGGGGACAAGGAAAAGGTGTGAAGTTGTTCGGTATCATTTCTTTTTTCAATTCTTGTAATCGAACAATGTAACCTTTTGATGATCTAATAAAATACATCTTTGCTCATCTCTGTTGTTGATGATTTATATTTGTTGATTATTGTCTTTTTCTCGTCCTTAGTTTGTTGCTAGAATGGAATTGATCTCTTCACATGATACCGAGCTGATGCAACAATGTCACCAATACTATAAGGCTGGTCATACATTCCTTAGTACATCAGAAATTGCTGATATTCTTGGCCATGGTGCCTCAGAGCAGGCAATTGAAGCTTATCAATACTTGAAAGCTTTACTCGACCGAGCAGTGGCCAACAATGTCGCTTACTATGATTTGATTGAAGAGCTTCATGGTTCCATAGAGGATCTTCAAAATCAATACAACGAATCAATGGCTTCGTTGCATAAGGATTATGAAAATAGATACCAGCAGCTCTCTTCAGAAACAGGCCATAAGAAGATCATTGCTGGGTACGACATTAGGGAGAGAACCTTAAAAGGTGAAGTTGAAGCTTGTAGGCAGATTGCCGAGATCCTGGAACAAGAAAATAATAATCTGCAGAAAAAGTTGGCTCAATATGAATCTGCTGCCTCATCTTCCACTGCATTAGTACCAGTTACTGATGAAGGTTTCTCGTTCTTAGAAGTCGAAAACGCCAAGTTAAGGCAAGAACTGGATGAATTAAGAAGATCTGTTGTTTCTGGAACTGCTCGGGGACGAGGAAGAGGTTCTCGTGGGCGAGGAAGAACTGTCGAGGAACAAAATTCTCCAGTTGCTTCTCGGAGCCGATCAAGAGTTCTCAGTCGCAATGTTGAAGATGCTCGTACCCAATCCACTTTGGAAACTCAAGCATTCCAGTTAAACGTCAAAGATCGGGCCCTATCAGAAATGTCCAAGAAGAATCTATCCTTGGAGGATCAACTTACAGCGATGAAATCTGCTCTGCATAATAAGGATCTTTTTGCTAAAATCCTTCATGAACAATTGGATAGATTAACCTTCCAATTCCATAAACAGCCAAGGGAATTCTGGATGGAAGGATACAATGAAGCCCTTGTTCACCTGGATGCTCGTATTGAACATGCCAACAATGAGGGTTACAAGCAAGGATGGTTGAACGCACTGGGTGTGTTAAAATTGGAGCAAGGGCATTATTTATGGGATTATCATGCTCCATCATTATTAGACTTGCCTGTACCACCTTTCAAATTGGACATGGCATGGATCCCAGCTCGTTCCATTCCTCGTAGCTTGATTTCAAAGTACCTTGGTGATTACAGCCTTCATTCTCAGGTTGAATTGTCTCGTCCTGAGCATCTCTTGGACACACCTTCTGTGATGAACGTTAGAATGCTCAGGGATGTTAATTTCATTAATTCTCCTCTTTGCCTAGAGGATCCTCCTGCTGGCGAGGAGCCTGTTTCAAAAAATAAAGGAAAGAAACCAATAGAATAGGTTTTCAATGTAACAGTTAGTACATTTATGTAACTTGTAATTTATTCCAGATTTTTAATGAAAAGACTTTCATTTTCTGTTTGCCAATTTTGCTATTGTCTTGTGTTTATCAAACACCTTTATATTTGTGCATATGTATCTATGTATTTAAAAAGATGGCAATATCGCGCTATTTATCAACCAACTTAAAAATTTACAAGTATCAAGGTTGATCAATAAAGTAATGAATGTAAATTGTTCAAACTGTTTCCAACCAACCAAGGTGGGTAAATAATGTTTGTCGACCAACTACAGTTGATGGGTTTTTATCCCCGACCAGCTATACTTGGTTCAATTATAAAAATGCGTCCGACCAACTAAGATCAATAATTTGTCCTCGTCGTCCAACTACAGTTATTGGGTTTTTATCCCCGACCAATTATACTTGGTGTATTTTTTGAATATTTTGTTCTTCAAAGAACTCTTTGTAATAATATTACCTCCCGACCAATCATAAGTTGTAATATGAGAGTATATTTTTATCTTACCAACCGTAATTGATCATGCTGGTGTACACCTTTTAACCAAAGGAATATTTTTTGGCTACTTATAGCTGTCCTCCTAACCAAAGGAGGTTGGCTCCTTAGAGCACTTTTGGCTACTTATAGCACTTTTGGCTACTTATAGCACTTTTTGGCTCCTTAGAGCTATCCTCCTAACCAAAGGAGGTTGGCTCCTTAGAGCACTTTTGGCTACTTATAGCACTTTTGGCTCCTTAGAGCACTTTTGGCTCCTTAGAGCACTTTTGGCTACTTATAGCACTTTTTGGCTCCTTAGAGCTGTCCTCCTAACCAAAGGAGGTTGGCTCCTTAGAGCACTTTTGGCTACTTATAGCACTTTTGGCTACTTATAGCACTTTTTGGCTCCTTAGAGCTATCCTCCTAACCAAAGGAGGTTGGCTCCTTAGAGCACTTTTGGCTACTTATAGCACTTTTGGCTCCTTAGAGCACTTTTGGCTCCTTAGAGCACTTTTGGCTACTTATAGCACTTTTTGGCTCCTTAGAGCTGTCCTCCTAACCAAAGGAGGTTGGCTCCTTAGAGCACTTTTGGCTACTTATAGCACTTTTGGCTCCTTAGAGCACTTTTGGCTCCTTAGAGCACTTTTGGCTACTTATAGCACTTTTTGGCTCCTTAGAGCTGTCCTCCTAACCAAAGGAGGTTGGCTCCTTAGAGCACTTTTGTAGTGTATTATACTAGTATTCCCCGAAAAACTTTCAACAGAAAGAAAATGGTGAAACATCCTCGTTTTATTCATACTGAAGGAAAAGCTTTACATTTTACATTACTGATAATACTTGTGTAGGTGTTCAGCATTCCACGCATTCTTAAATTCTTCTCCTTCTAGAGTTGCTATTCTGTAAGTTCCTGGACGAACAACCTCTGTAACTCGGTAAGGTCCATGCCAGTTTGCTTCCAACTTATTTTGCTTCTGAATGACTTTCTTTAGCACATAATCCCCTTCTTTTAGGTCACATTTCTTCACCCTTTTGTTGTAAAACAGAGCTGTACGTTGTTGGTAAGCAGCATTTCTAATGGCTGCCTCTTCTCTAACCTCCTCGAGCATATTCAAATCCAATCTCCTCATCAAATCACTGATCGGAGAGTTGAAATTCAACACCCTGTGTGTCGGTAGGCCTAACTCGGCAGGTATTACAGCCTCACTTCCAAATGCCAGCATGTATGGTGATTCTCCAGTTGCTGCTCGGGGAGTTGTTCGGTAAGCCCACAAAACTGACTGTAGCTCATTAATCCAATTTGCTTTGGCCTCACTTAGCCTCTTCTTCAATCCATTTAATAATGTTCTGTTCGTCACCTCAGTCTGTCCATTGCTTTGGGGATGGCCTGGTGCTGAATGAAACTTCAAAATGTTCGACTGATGACAGTAGGCAGCAAATTCTTCATTATCGAATTGTGTTCCATGGTCTGTGATAAAAGCATGTGGGAGACCATATCGACAAATGATATTCTTCCAAATGAACTGATATACCTTCTCGTACGTCATATCAATTAGTGGTTCAGCCTCTACCCACTTAGTAAAATAATCCACTGCAACGACGAGGTACTTGAATCTTCCTCGGGTGGTCGGCAGTGGTCCAACCAAATCAATTCCCCACATGGAAAATGGCCAAGGGGAAGTTATTGGTGTTAGCAATGCTTGTGGCGTTCGTCGGATGGATGAAAAACGTTGGCACTTGTCGCACTTCTTAGCATATGCTATACAATCAGCCCTCATCGTCGGCCAGTAATATCCTTGTGTCATCACCCTTTGCAGAAGAGTCCGACCTGCTACATGAGCTCCACATGATCCTTCATGGATTTCTTCAATCAAATTTTTGACTTCTGATGGATGCACACATCTCTGCAAACCTGCCATAATTCCTCGTCTATACAAAACACCATTAGTTTGTACATACCGAGCAGCTTTATACTTCAGCTTTTTGGCAGTGGGCTTATCCTCCGGTAGCACTCCTTATTCAATGTATGCCCTGATAGAATCCATCCAAGATGGTCCTAAATCAAGGGTAATAATTTTCACCATCAGGTCTTCCTCTATGCTCCGACTTTCTAGTACTTCAATTGGTATTGTCCTTCGCATCTCGGTGCGCGTAGCTGATGCTAATCGGGCCAATGCATCTGCTCTAGCATTCTCCATCCTCGGTATTCTTACCAATTGAATGGCTTCAAAGTCTGCCAATAATTCCATCACTTTTGCATGGTACTTCATCATTAATTCCCCCTTCACTGCATATATTCCTATCATTTGATTCACTACTAATTGAGAATAACTGAAAACAAATACTTGTCGTGCCTCCATGACTTTCGCCAAACGAAAACCTGCTATCATAGCCTCATATTCAGCCTCATTATTGGAAGCTTTGAATTGGAATCTCAAGGCATACTCCATGTCAATATCATCTGGGGTGTTTAAAACAATCCCTGCTCCACAACCGGCTGTGCAAGATGATCCATCTACATATAATCTCCATGTGGGTACCTCGTCTTCAAATTTCTTGTCTGTCAGAGTTCCTCGGCAAAATACTTGTAATTTTCTTTCATCATCCCCTGCTATCTTTCTCTTCTCCTCTGTCATCTGTTCGCACCCTTTTACCAACCTTAGTTGGTCTGGGTTTGAACATGATGATTCTTCTACATCCACAAGTCCTTTTACCAACCTTGGTTGGTTTGGACCCGTGTCTGCTGATCCTGTATCGTCCACAGGTAGGTCAGAAAGCACCTTTTGCTCCTCGGGGGTATCAGGGTATGTAAACTCTGCTATAAAATCTGCTACAGCTTGCCCCTTTAATGATGATCTGGGTTCGTACACAATATCATATTCACCGAGTTCTATTGCCCAATACATCAATCTTCCTGACTTTTCTGGCTTGTGAAGGGCTTGTCTTAATGGCATGTCGGTATACACTATGATGGTATGGGTCTGGAAGTATGGCCTCATTCTTCTACTTGCTTCAATTAATGCCAATGCCAATTTTTCCAGCTTTGGGTATTTGATCTCTGCACCTCGGAAAGCCTTACTTGTGTAATAAATTGGCTTCTGGACTCCATTCTCCAATCTGATCAACGCTGAGCTAACTGCATTTTCTGATACTGCCAAATACAAATACAGCTTCTCTCCAGTTATTGGCCTAGACAACAACGGTGGGGCTCCCAAATACTTCTTCAAATCTTTAAAGGCCTTCTCACATTCATCAGTCCACTCAAAACTTTTTCGCAGTGTTTTGAAGAACGGGAGGCATTTATCAGTTGCTCGGGATACAAATCTGTTGAGAGCTGCAACTCGTCCGGTAAGACTCTGTACTTCTTTCCTCGTCGTTGGGGATCGCAGCCCTAAAAGAGCTTTGATCTTTTCTGGATTTGCCTCAATACCTCGTTGATTGACGATGTATCCGAGGAACATTCCTTCTCGTACTCCAAAGGTACACTTTGTCGGGTTGAGCTTCATTTGGTATTTGTCCAGTTGATCAAAGGTTTGGCCTAAGTCAACTAGATGATCAGTAGCTTTCTTGCTTTTGGTGAGCATGTCGTCGACATAGACTTCCATATTGCAACTGATTTGTTCGGCGAAAACCTTGTTCATCAGCCGCTGGTACGTTGCACCTGCATTTTTTAAACCAAAAGGCATAACATTATAACAATAAGTTCCCCTTGGGGTAATAAAAGAAGTACTTTCCCTGTCTTCAGGTTTCATTTTGATCTGGTTGTAGCCAGAATAAGCGTCCATAAAGCTGAGTAGCTCATGTCCCGAGGTAGCATCCACTAATTGATCAATTCTGGGCAATGGAAAATGATCTTTTGGGCACGCCTTGTTGAGATCAGTGAAATCAACACACATTCTCCATTTGTTGTTCTTCTTCTTTACCATCACCACATTTGCCAACCAATCTGGATATTTCACATCTTCAATGAATCAAGCTTTCTGGAGTTTCTCGACCTCCTCTTGTATGGCCTGGTTCTTCCCGGGACTAAACACTCTTCTTTTTGCTTCACAGGCTTGATCTCCTTATTCACATTGAGTTCGTGACATAAGAAGTTTGGATCTATTCCTGGCATGTCTTCATGACTCCAAGCAAAAGTATTCTTCCTGTTTCTCAAGAAAGTTATCAACTCCTGTTTTATTGAAGCATCCAACGACGATCCTATCTGAGTTACTCGTTCAGGATGCTCGTCGTCCAGGATAACAATTTCTGTAGATTCCACCACCTGCCCTTTTACGAGTTGAGATTCATCCCTAGGGTCAAGAGTTTCAATTTCTGTACCTTCCTCCACTTGGTAAGTAGTAGTCTTTTTCTTTGACTCTTCAAGTTCCTCTTGCTCGGCAGACGAATAATAGCATTCCCGAGCTACTTTTTGATCACCTTTCATAATTCTAACTCCAAAATTCATTGGGAATTTCAAACACTGATGTACTGTAGATGGAACTGCCTCGAACTTCTTCAATCCAAATCTTCCCATGATGATGTTGTAGGCTGACTGCACATTCTTATCCATCACAAAGAAACGTATTCTTTCTGTTCGACAAGCAGGCCAAGTTCCGATGAGTATATCCAACTTGATCGTCCCAAGTGGAAAAACTTTCTCGCCAGCAAAACCCAGAAGGGGTCTGTGATAAGGTTCCAATTGAGATAATTTTAAATTCAAGCTATCGAAGCATGAATAGTACATGATGTCTGCCGAACTACCATTGTCTACTAACACCCTTGAAATGACCACATCCTTCATCCTCATTTTGATCACCAAAGGATCATCATGAGGGTAAAGAACACCTGCCAGGTCGTTTTTTGAAAAACCAATCACTAACTTCTCTTTGTTCACCTTCCTCGGACGATCATCCTCGGCTAGATTTATTCGCTGAATATATGAACAAGCTTGAGCCTCTCCGAGGTAAGCTTTTCTTTCTGCAGTAAGGTCTCCTCCTCCTGCATCTCCTCCTGTAATAACATTACAATCAAATGACCCAAAACGTATGGAAAATACTTCTCGTTCAGGCTTCCTCGGCTTCTTGGGAAGATCAGGGTCATCATCTAGATCATCTTCATGGTCCCTCTTCTTTTTCTCCTCTGCACGACGAGGAGATCTAGATCTCTCTCTAGTTCTGTCATCATTCTTCCTTTCACCTCAGAGATCTACATACTTTGACAACTTTCCTCTTCGGATGAGTGTTTCAATCTCGTTCTGAAGGGCTATGCAATTTTTTGTCATATGGCCATGATCTTTGTGAAACTCGCAATATTTGGCCTTATTCCTCAGATCGGGATTTGTCTTCAGTTTCTCTGGCCACTTGATTTCCTCGCTATTCCTGATTTCTTCCAAAACATGATTAATACCCATTTTCAATGGAGTATAATTATCATACTTCTTTAGGACTTCCAAGGCCATCCTGTTATTCCTGGGATGCTTGTCACCACCATTACCTTTCTGATCTTTTTTCTTAGACTTGTCAACCTCCACCTTGATTTCTTTATCCATATTCTTCTTCGCAGCCATAGCCTCCTCGGCATTCATGATTTTGGCCGCTTTAGCCATTAACTCCGACATAGTTTTAGGTGGATCTTTGGCCAAAGTATAGTACAGCTTATTAGGCAGCAAACCACTCATCAAAGCAGTGATCGCTGTCTTTTCTTCATAATCTACGACTTCCAACTTCTCGTTATTAAAACGAGTTATGTAATCTCTAGTACTTTCACCTGATTTTTGTCTAACACTTAACAAGTGTGCTACTCGTTTTATCGGCTTCGCCCCAAAGCAAAAATTGCCAATGAACAACTCGGCTAATTGAATAAAAGTTGAAATCTTACCCCGAGGAAGATTGTTATACCATATCTGTGCAGATCTGATAAGAGTTCCCGAGAATGCCCTACACCTCATCTCGTCGGGTACGGCATAGATGTCAGCAGCAGCTTGGTATTGTTCTATATGAAGTACAGGATCTGTCTTTCCGTCGTACTTAGGGGTCACTACTGGTGCTTTGAATTTCGATGGTGTGGGAAAATCCACAATGTCTTGCACAAAAGGTGTCCCTTGAACAAAAGTTCTCTGTAAGGGGTTTCTTGCTTTAGCCATTTCGCCCAGTCTATCCTCCAACCGCTGAATGGAACCTTTCCATGCTTCATTTCCTTCCTCAGGCCGCTTAGTCCGAGCAACTGAGTGTTCTGACGTAGCTTCCTGAGATTTATCTCGACGAGTAGCTGGTCGTGATTGTGCTGATCCTTCTCTCAAACCTGATGGTGGTCGAAAACTTTTCGACGGAGCTCTAGGTGGATTCATATTCCTCCTTGGTCCTAATCGACTGAAAGGAGACGCCCTGCTTAATCTTTCCAAAGCGCTGGTTCTTTCCGGAGAGAGTGTGACACGTTGATCTGTATCCGTAGCCCGTATCGATGATGTTCGCCCAGGTTGATACATAGAATCAGTAGACTCCCCATTGCGATATGACCCAGTACGTCTGGATTGTGATTGCCCACGATCACTCCTATACCCTGAATAGGTAGGTGCACCGCCTTGAAGAGTTTGAATGAGTTGCCTCACAGATTCTTGCATGGCGGTTTGTCCTTGAGCCAGATTTGTCATAATTCCAGCCAGATCTGGAGGTGCAGATGGATTTGGAAGATTTCCAGTATTTCCAGCATTTCGATTACTGGATTCGGGATTATCTGCCATTGATAACAAATGATTTTTGGTGAAAAACGATTGCAACAGTCGTTCCCACAGACGGCGCCAATCTGTTGATGTAAAAAACTAGATTGCTCTAATTATTCAATCACAAATAAATAAATAAGACAAAGATTTTTAAAGTGGTTCGGCTAGGAATAAAGCCTACGTCCACTGTTATGTTATTGCTGAGTGTTTGCAGAATTCTTGATTACAAGTTCTCTCAAGAAATTCCGGTCCCCTTGAATGGATATGATACAAGGTATTTATAGCCTTGAGGCTGTACATGAAAGGTTCGATACATTAAATGACATTCATGTGAAATGGTAATACATTTAATGCAGCGTGCGTGCTAAGAATATAAGCATTCAATGAATATTTGAACTGTTGATTATCTGGCAATTAATGATATGACCGAGATGCAGCTCGGACCGCCATAGCTGTTAGCTGATCAGGAGTTCCTCGGAGCATTAGAGTACCTCGGTGCGCTAGAGTTCCTCGGTGTGCAAGACTTCCTCGGTGTGCTAGAGTTCCTCGGTGTATTCTCGTTGCTTGGAAAGAAGCATGGTTGGTCGGGAAATGATCTTCCACGCTGCTATTGTGCCACGTAGATTGACACGTGTCTTCGTATTATTCGTTCACATCAGCATATTAATTTTGGTATCAACAATTACGTACAAGTTTAAATAATCTGGTTGTGTGATACCTATTCTATTGATACTTAGGCCTAGGTAATACCTAAAGCATGCTAAATTATTGATCGGGGTCGATGATTATCCGGACCAATTCATGAAAGCTCAATTTTGGGTCGATGATTATCCAGACCAAATCGAAGATGAATGATATTGGTGTCGATGAGTATCCGGACCAGTATACATATGCTTAACATTTACTTTGGGGTCGAGGGATATCCAGACCAATGTAAATGATAGGATGATTGGGGTCGATGATTGTCTAGTCCAATAAATCCTATAGTTTATATATTGTGTGTGAAATATATATACTTATGATATTCTACTTATGTGCGAAAGTAGACTTGTAGATGATATATATATATATATATATATATATATATATATTTAAATGGGAAATTAAGTAGAGAGGAACTTAATTACAAGATTAAATATATCGGGGATGATCTATAGTAAAGTAAGTAGTGAAACTTAATAATGGAAGTTGAATGAGAAATTTGAAATGCTATATGAATTAAGTAGTGAGACTTGATTATGATGCTTAAATGTAACATATGTGAATATTACATAAGTAATGAAGAACATTGCGAGAAAGGCTAATAATGAATCGTGATGAATGGGCGGTAAGGAGAGTATGCTATTGATAAGATCATATATGTACTTTGGTTGAGATAGCTTGGGTTGGTAGCTAGGTGGGATAAGTATAGACTGTTAGGCGTGCACATTAGATGAGAGGCGAGGAAACTCAAGGGAGTGTGCGAGAACCTAACATTTGTAATCAATAACCGATTTTAATTGAGATAAATTACTTGCTAAATGTTTTTAAAATGTTTTGAGTACTAACTCTTGCTATAAAAATATTTTCAAAACCTTTTAGGTGTCAAGCCACAAGGGCACCATACTTGATTTCATTATAGGGATTCAAAGCTGTAGCACTATTGATGCTGGCAAGATTATTGCGTAGCCGACTCTTTTATTCAGATCTAGCGCAAGGTCTCATTCTTGTATCTTATGTGTAGACATGTTGTCAGTTGACTACATTGCTATTCCCGTTTTGTATTAGTTTTATATAGTAGTTGGATTGTGAATTATTTCTTGGTTGTAGTTTGAGCCGATGGTTTATTTGGCATGACTTTGATGCATTTAAATATTATTGATGGCTTGTATTTTAGTATCTTGTGAATGTTGATTTATCTCTCAAACTATTCTTTTATCATGGTTATTTGAAAGATAAAATTTGGCACGGGTTTAATTAACTTAGGTAGTTAGTAATTAACTTGATTTTCAACAGTGATGCTAGGAATGAACCATATGAGAAATTTGTTTAATTCGATAAAGGCCTGATCACCCGATATTTAATTAGATGGGGTGTCACAAGAGCGTGTGCGCATGCGGTTGGGATCTTTGTGGGAGAATCTACGTCCATCCCAATCTATTGGTAGAGTCTGTCATATTTTGGAGGACTACATGAAGTGGTTTTGGAGAAGATTAGTTGTCAAGATGCTGACTGTGGAGACCGGGCAAAAGTGGTTCGCCATATCTGACACCATGGAGGGAGGTGTTGTTGTTTTCTCCAGGCTGGTCCGGGCTTATCATTTCATGGAGCGTAAGAGGCACTCGATTCAGGTAGGGGAAGGTTGGGACCCCAGGATGTGGATGATGATGGGGCCGACTCCTCTGGCAGCTACGGGTAGGATCCCCGGGGTTTTTGTGAAGATTTTGTAATGGGTTTGGTTCTATTTCTGGTTATTTATCTGGGCATAATTTTGGAAGGGTTGTTTTATAAGTAGTTGGTTTCTGTTTTTGTTTAGGAAAGTAGGATTAAGTTGGCAAGGGAAGTTGTTTGACTCTCTATGCCGATGTAATCGAAACAAAATTTTATTAATGAATAAATAAAATTTTAATTATATTATTGTGCCTCTTGAAGAATTTTTCATTTGAATTATCTATACCAATCGCTAAGGCATACATAATCCTTTTGTTCATATACATGTTAAAATGAACTGTCGTTCTCGGGGATAAGAAAAGAATATAATTTTGTGAAAAAAGAAGGGGGCCGTGCTCATGTGAAGCGTTTGAGCTGCCTACGCACCTCTGGGGGTTTTGAAAATTTTATGAGTTTCATTTTTGAAAGAGAAAAAGATTTTTAGAGGATCATGCCCCACGTAGTTTTGAATAGAGGGAAATTGAGATTTTTTTTAATAGAAGGGAGATGATAAGAGTCATAGCGCGCCGAGATTTCAAACTCAGGGTAGAATTTCTTGAGACGGTTTAGGTTGATTAGATGGGCCATCTCTTCCCCATCAAGGTTGGTGAACATAGCAACGCCACTGGACAGGATCTTCTTCACAATGTAGGGTCCGCTCCATTTAGGCTTGAATTTCCCTCTGGGGTCCCAGATAGGTTCTATCGTTTCTTTAAGGGCTAAGTCCCCTTCTCGGACACCACAATCCTTGACTCTCTTGTTGAATAAATGCGCTATTCGGCGATGGTATCCTTGCATATGAGATAGAGCCTTCAGTCTCCTTTCATCCAAGAGTGATAAGTCATCAGGATGGCTTTGATGCCGGTCTTCCTCGCTGACTTTACTTTCAAGCATGACACGCAGTGAAGGTATTTCTAGCTCCAAGGGTAGGACTATTTCATGCCGTAAACTAGAGAGTATTGGGTAACCCCAGTAGATGTTCGTACTAAAGTGCGATAGCCCCAGAGGGCGTAAGGTATCTTGTCGTCCCAATCTCGACAACTTTCTGTCATCTTGCTGATGATGGATTTATAATTTTTATTGGCAGCTTCCACTACTTCGTTCGTTTGAGGTTGGTAGGGAGAAGACTTGTGCCTCTAGATCCCATACTCGTCGACCATTTCTGTGACTTCTGCCTCAAAATGCAACCTGTTATCTGACACTAGCTCGTGCGGAACCCCATATCAACATATGATATTTTTCTTGATGAATTTGGCCACCTACTTGGCATTTAGAATTACGTATGACTCGGCTTCCACCTATTTGGTGAAGTAGTCAATCATAACTAAGATGAATTTATGCCCATTGGAGGCTTTGGGTGTAACCTTCCCTATGATATCAATGCTCTATGTGGACAATGACTAGGGGGAAGTCAGGTTGTACAATTTACATGGAGGCAAGTGTTTGAAGTTAGATAATTTCTGGCATTTAAGACATCTTCGAACATAGGCGGTGCAATCTTGAACCATAGTAGTCCAGTAGTAAACTTGTTGGATGATTTTCTTGGCAAGCATATGGCTATTCATGTGGGGTTCGCACTCCCCGCTGTGGATTTGTTGCATCATCTCTTCAATGTTAACCCATGCGATGCAGTGTAAATGGGTTCCATTGAAATTCCTCTGGAACAATGCTCTATCGCGGATAATGTACTGGCAGCCAGTTTGTGTAAGGTTGCTCGATCTTTCTTTTTAGAATCTTGGGGATACCTACCATGCTTGAGGAGGCGCCAAATGTCGTAATACCAGTAGTCGGCCATTTCAAGATCCTCTTTTATAATGAGCTCAATGTGGTAGCAGTGGGTTGGTTTATATTGATTTCGGACTAGGAAAGGGGCCATTGTTATTCCTTCGAGCATGTCAACCATAGAGGCTAAGGTCTCAAGGGCATTAACTAGGTTATTCTTTGCTCGGGGCAGATAGTGGAAGGTGATGTCTTGGAATTGAGAGGCCAACTCTTCTAGGTGGGCATGTAAGGGTAAGAGTTTCTCTTCCTTTACTTTCCATCTTCTGAGTACTTGACCGAGGATGAGGGTTGAATACCCATAGATATCTAGGTATAGAATTCCTTTCTTGAGAGCAACTTTGAGGCCTACCGCTCACGCCTCGTATTCAATAATGTTACTGTGTAGGGAAAATCCATCTTGTTGGCAATGGGAGTTTGAGAGTCATCAGGGGAAATTAAGAGGATCCCAATGCCATATCCTTTCTTATTGGCGACGCCGTCAAAGAACATTTGTCAACGGAGGTCTTCTTGGGAGGTACAAGGAATATTATCATCTCGGAATTCGGAAATCCAAAAATCGGCTTATTTAATAGGGTAGTCAGCAAGGTAGTTAGACATGGCTCTTCCTTTTATGATTTTCCGTGCGACATACATGATATCAAATTCGGCTAATAGCATTAACCATCGGGCTATTCGGTTGGATAGGGCAGGTTTTTCGAGTAAGTATTTGATGGGATCCATTCAGGACATAAATTTGATGGGAAAGGTGAGCATGCGGTGCCATAATTTTTGGGTGACCTAGATAAGGGCCACACATTCTTTTTCCAAGTCTATGTAATTAACTTTGTACCCAACCAACTTGAGACTTGCGTAATAGATGGCTCTCTCTTTACGGGATTCTTTAAGGTATTGGGCTAGCAAAGCCTTAACTACAGTATCTGTTACGATTAGGTATAGGAGTAGGGGAAGACCAGGCTACAACGACATGAGTAGCGGAGGTCGGGTTAGGTATTACTTGATTCAGTCAAAGGATTCTTGGCAAACTTCATTCCAGACTTTGGTGGAATCCTTTCGGAGGAGTTTGAAGATGGGCTCACAGATAGAAGTCAATTGGCTAATGAAGCAACTTATATACTATAATTTTCCAAGGAATCTTCGTACCTCCTTCTTCATTCGGGGTGGTGACATCTCGAGTACAACTTTTAGCTTGGTAGTATCTGCTTCTATCCCTTTCTCACTAACCATGAATCCCAAGAGCTTTCCTTTGGTAATGCCGAAGAAACATTTTTGTGGGTTAATTCTCTTGAAGAACTTCCGAAGAGCGAGAACATGCCCTTCCCTAGTCTTTGACTTGATAATCATATCATCCATATAGACCTCAACTTCTTTGTGTATCAGATCATGCAAGATGGTTGTGGTAGACCTTTGATAGGTAGCCCCTGCGTTTTTGAGACCAAATGTCATAACGGTGTAGCAAAAGGTTCCCTAAGGGGTGATGAATGCTATTTTCTCTTGATGATCAGGGTACATCTCAATCTGATTATATTCGATAAACCCATCAACGATTGACTTGAGAGCGTGACTAGTCGTGTTGTCCATAATCATGTCGATATTAGGTACTGGGTAATCATCCTTCGGAGAGGCTTTGTTCAAGTCTCGGTAGTCAACACATATGCGAACCTTTCCTCCAGATTTTGGCACGGGTACGAAATTGACTAGCCATGTGGGATATTAGATCACACGAATGAAATCCAGGTTCAACTGTTTGACGACTTCTTCCTTAACCTTGAGTGACTATTCGATGCGGTGCTTTCGTAATTTCTGTTTGACCGATTTGTATTCTGGGAGAGATGGGATCTCATGCTGAGCGATATCGGGATCAATGCCGGGCATGTCTTCATAAGACCATGCAAAGACATCCATAAATTCTCTCAGTAATTTCTTGAGTTGCCCGCGCTCATGTTCGTCAAGGGTGGTCCTTATACTAATCTCGCGTTTTTCCTAC
Organism: Sambucus nigra; assembly: GCA_949130495.1. NCBI lineage: Eukaryota > Viridiplantae > Streptophyta > Magnoliopsida > Dipsacales > Adoxaceae > Sambucus > Sambucus nigra. The sequence continues at coordinate 444,776,833 of OX422211.1, forward strand.
TAGAACCGCGATTAATAATAACAACTTCATATTCATTAACTTGAATGCGATTATTTTGTTTGTTATTAACCTTATTAAGATCAGTTAAGAATTATTCATTTGTAAAATTATCATCATCAAAAGTTTGATTAGAATCAAGATAATTGATGTAAGGCACAACAAGATACTCAAAATATTTGTTTATTTCATTGCTAGGAAAAATAGCAATGAGAACGTCATCAAAGGAGGTCTCGATTACATCAGAGTCAGGAGGAACAATAAGAGAAGAAGAAATGGGATAAACATATAGGTTGGGTTGAATTTCAGTGGGTGGAATTGGTGCATCATGTTAGTTGAGGAGAGGTGCATTAGCAACTTTGATTAGGCAGGATGTATACGATAATGTAACGCTTTAGTGGATCATACAGAGTGTCAACCCAAGTGTCTTGAAGTTGAATGAATCCTTGGATTCACTTCCCTCAGAGTCTCCGATATCAACTATGGTCTTCTCAATGAGTAGTTACACGTGATGATGAGAACTTTTGGCCCATGAGTAGTTATCTTGAGAAAAGATTTCCATTCCTAGTTTCATCTTCTTGTCCACATGATTATACCACGATTTGGGAAAGTCGCAGAAGGGTAAATCTTCACCCTCTTTGATGAATCATCCGTTCAAGGAATCTCTTGAGACAATCTTGGTGCTTTCTAATCTTCTCTTCATCCGAGTTTGGTGGATCATTCTGAGTTCTTCTACTGACGGTTGATAACTCAATCCACAAGGTGGATTTTTTTTTCAATGCAATGGGTTCAAGTATACCCTACTGTCTTCTTCCCAGCCCCAGTCCGGGTATGAAGTGCATGTTTTTGAATATTTGGATCATATTGACATTTCTATGGGGGTTATATTCCAAACAAACCCTATCTTTGAAATCGTCCCTTACTGGGAGTAAAAGTGGTTCAACTCGAAAGCCTGACAGAAGAATATCATTCACCCCGTGTTGTATCTCAAGTATTGGATTACTGGTGCTTGCATTCTCAGTGTTGTCATTATTGCTCAAGATGGTTATGACCTTCCCATTGGTGAAGAAATTCAATTTCTGATGAAGGGAAAAAGACACACCCTTGATGCTATGGAGCCATGGTCATTCGAGCAATAGATTAGAACCTGCTGGGATATCGATGACTTGGAATTCAATAACAGGATTTATAGGGCTAGCCCCTATTGTAAGCTTTAGGGATCCCATCACTTCTCGACGGGTATTATCATAGGCGCGTACAGTGGCAGAGGTTGGAGCAAAGTTGCTCACTTTCAGTCCTAAATAATTAAGGGTCCTCAATGGGCAAACATTAAGAGTTGATCCATTATCAATAAGATATAGCGGGACAGCCTTTCCCGTGACTTCGACAGAGATATTGAGAGCATAATTATGGTTTAGTCCAATCTTAGAGATTTTTTCTTCGGAGAAAGAGAGCATTCTAGTGGAGGTCAGGGATCCGACCAGATTCACTGCTTTTTCTGGCGTGGTGGAAGGAGGGACTATGGGCCCTATGAGTAGTTTGATCAAGGCATTTTTGTGCAGCTAGGACGATATATAGAGTCCCCACATAGTGATGTTAGCTTGGGTCATCTTCAACTGATCTAGGATCTTACTCTCCTCTAGGATCACTTTTGGCATAGGGAGATTCTCAACACCTTTTCCTTTATCTCTCACTAATAGTGACTATTTTGGGACTTGGTAATGCCTCCCTAACCTGGTCATATGGTTCATAGGCGAGGAAGAAAATAGGAACCCCATTTTCTCATCGTTCTCGAGTTGTTCATCCACCTTGTTGATTTATCCTAGAAGCTCCTCAAATGATATCATTCCACGTATGTTGATTATCGGGCTATTATTTTCTAGATTTTGCTCTTCGTCTGAATCATTGAACTCGTCCCCCATCTGGTGGAAACTACATCATCTTTCCATGAAAAGTTAATACATTCTACAACTTCAACAACCTCCTCGTATAGATTCTCCCATTCGACGGGGAGATAAAGAAGTGAAGGGACCAGCCGCCCCTGTTATTTCAAATAATTCAGTAGCACGGACATACTGCAAATATTATCGGTCTGCCAAAATAAGTCTGCCATGATCAGGACCACATCATATAAACTAACTTCATCAGTAGGTACCACACAAATATCTCACTCTCGGGCATATTTTTGAGCTTCCAAGAACAGCGCACTGAATCAGGCAGTCAATGGACATCCGTGAGGGAAATTTCATCCAAAACTCTAGGAGTTGATTCAACACTTATGACAATTCCATATCTTTACCTACATAATGAGTACGAATAGTGATGCTTGCTCTGGTAAGGAGTGACAGGGCCTGATCGAAGAAGTTGGTAGGGTATTGGAGAAAACATGGGCACACTTGGAGAGATTTAGGAGAATATATGGGTATGATGGGTGATTTACTTGGTCCAATCTGGGTAGATGGGTCAAATTCTAGGTCTTCTTCTAGGAAGATGGCATTTGTATGATTTGGGAGGGGATTGTGGGTAGTGTTTCGTTTGGGATTAGTTGGTTGGGAAATAACACCCCGATCTATTTGTTCTTGGATCACATTTTGGAGGTGGAAACACTGGTCGGTGGTATGGCCGACAGTTTGGTGAAAGTCACAATGGGCATCTAGTTTAAAATTTCTAGGAAGTGGGTTTGGTAATGGACGAGGGTCTAATGGATTGATAAGGTTTAGGTTTAAAAGGGCATGGTAGACTTTGGATAGGGGAGCAAAAAGCTTAGTGTATTCCTTCTTGACTGGGTTAGGATGACTTTATGGTGTCCATGAAGTGGCAAGCTGAGAGATGTTGTTAATAGTTAAAATTATGGTACTGACAGGCTTTTGATGCTTTTCTGAGAGTGAACTGTCTAGATACTTTCTTCGATTCAACTTCTATCTTGTCAAGACCTTATTCGATCTCCACTCCTTCTTCTCGAAGGGCTAAAAAATGAGGGTAGTATTGTCCTCCCATTATCGCTCAGACATGGGGTAAGAAATTCTTCTTTATAATGCTGACTTGTCCTTTTTCGAAAGGCGGATTGGTCATGGTGGTTGATTTCTCTCTCCACCTTGCTATGAAGTTACTAACTGAATCCCCGGGGTTCTGTTTGAGTATCTCTAAATCGAATTTGGTAACCTCTAACTCTTTATTGTACTTATATTGTGACATGAACTCACGAACAACATCCTCGTAACTGTGGATCCTGGACTCCTCGAGAGATAAGAACCAGCAAAGAGTGCTGTCTTTTAAAGGACGTTGGAACATTTGGGCCATTATTTCCTCGGAGGCACCTAGGAAAGTCATGGCTCAGTAATAGCTTCGGAGATGAACAATTGGGTGTCCACTACCCCTGAACTTCTCGATGTTGGGCATTTTGAATTTTTCTGGTAGCCTTGCTTTAGGATAAGGAGATATGTGGGTGTAGTCCATGTAGTTTCTAGAGATTAGGACTTGGTCACACTTCTTGGTCAACATCTTGAGGTCCTCCTTAACCTTATTCAATTCTTCCTCCTTCGGATAAATGGTTACGGGTAAGTGAACCCCTAGTTGGGTAAGATTCAGCATAGGGAGCTGGGCTGGCAGCAGTCCATTAACAAGAGGAGCACGTGGAGAATGTTGATATTCCTCAGGAACCCAAATAGGCCCATGTGCAGGCAAAACCAACGTTTGAGGGAAGAGGACCTCAGGCTCTTTGGGAACAAGACCTAATTTCGTTGCATCTCGTGAACATCAATTTGAGGGTTGCCAATCTTGGCAGTGAGTTGGGCTAGGACTGTCAGCAAATCTGGATGCACATTCGGTGCTTGATCTGTGTTCTTTATGAAAAGTGGATGAAAGTGAATTTTAGACTCGGAGGAATAGAGGGAACTGACAGAGCCTTGGGGATATTAAACTGAAGACCGAAGCGAATAGGGAGCTAGGCCAAGGGTCGGGAGTGCGCTCGTCCTGAAAAGAGAAAAATTCAAATTATGTTTGAAAGAGAAAGGGGAAAATGTTATTTTTGAATAAAGAAGGACAATGTTTTTGATATTTTTTTGAAAAGAGGAGGACAAAATGTTTTTGGGTAAAAAGGGGAAATATTTTTGGTATAAGGAAGGGGAAATGTTTTTGGTATTTTTGATAAAAGAGAAAAAATGTTTTTGACACCTTTTGTAAAGAAAGAGAAAAAACGAGAGACGGGTATCAACATGATTATTATTATGTTTATTATGTTCTCACTTATATTAGGTTTACCTAAATGCAAAAAAGAAATGCCGGACGGGACCCGAGCCTAAGAAAATTAGGTTTGAAAAATATGTAAAAAAATGGTTGGACTTGTTACCAGGCTCATGGGCAGGGTCCCGTTTTTAAAAATTGCGCAAAAATTTGGGTGGCATGCCGACCCATCATTTCGAAAGAGTTTAGGGTAGAAACTGACAAACTAAATATGAGTGCCCTAGGTTTGATGTCTATATGAGGGTATGCAGTTGTTGGGTTAATTAGAAGGGTTCCCCCCATTGTCATGACTTCTACGATATACGTCTTGCTTTTGAGGGAAATCAACACGTGATAAGCCATTTGATATACTTGAGTGTAACATGAATTGCCTCACTATATACTTAATGGGGACAATACGTGTAAGAGCGAATTCTATATACTCGATGTACGTGAACGAGTTCCCTGCGATATATCTCCCATCATGACATGGTCAAGTGGTACAATACGGGAGGAACTGTTCGATATACGTCAAAGGTACTTGATCAATGGGAGGTGAGAGTCATATCTCTTAGGCTAACTATGACCTGTCGGACCAGCGCCCATCACAAAGTGACCCTCCAGTTACGGGACATAATTTGTTCAATAGCCATGCTCTTTGGTGATGCAGTGTGCAAAAATGCGTGATTCTTGATTAGCATATTATGGAAAGAGTATATTTATTTGGCATGATGAGCATTGTACCAAGCAAGGGTTAATGTATAAGTATAAATTAAACAGAGTCTAGCCCTCTTGTGAAAATTATCCCCAGCGGAGTCTCCACTGTGGACATCCCGATCGCGAAGATTCGCGCATCCCCCTTCCTCACTTTCTCATTCTTCACAAGAATGGGGGTTGGTGAATGAGATGGGGATGAAAGGTCTTGTGCCCTTTTTGATTTAGGAACGTTTCGGTCGTCGTCGGTGTGGAGTGAATATAAAGAGATGGAGTCGCTAGCTTATTTTTCACAAAACATGCAAAAGAACATGTCGCCGCCTCAAGAGAGCGAGATTAAAGAAAAACTGATACTTATGAAACCAATAGTTCAAAGGGTTTAGGGGCTAAGTTAAAGAATGGGAAGGTGTTAGGCACCCATCCCGTCCTTTCGGTATCTCATGGGCTTGTGTTATTATTTACCTTTATTTCTCCGTGAAGTGTGTGCATGTATATATAATGGAGAACAGAATCGCCCAACTCATACCGTATAAGAGATAAAGTGAGGTCCTCCATAGGAATGTTCCCAAAATATTCTATATAAAATACGATTTAGGCATTTATCATGATATTGATCGTTATGGTGAAATGATAATATGTGTTGGATAAAATGCTAACATGGAGTACAAACATAATATGTATAATAATGCAACAATATGATAAATGCGAAAATGGGGGATTTTAGAAAATTTAGAAAATTCAAAAAATTGGACTCGAGTCTCGAGTTTTAATTCGAGACGCCTTCGTAGCCTATAAAGGTATCAAAGTCCACGTAGTTGGCATGCGGTCATGGGGGTGGGGTTGATCCAATATATTCGAACGGGATTTTATTATATGTGTGCGTAGAAAGTATGTTTTAGTTTTGAAAAAGTGTGATGGATAATCCCATTCGGAATTTATGGGCGTAACCCTCTTTTTGTTTGTTTTGAGTTTTTTTTATAGAAAATAAAGTATGTGCAATATACTCATAAAAATGTAAAATGTTAACGTCTATGAACTAAAGTATGAATCTAATGTATTTAATGCAAAAATAAGAAATTTAAAGAGAGAGGGAAGGATTTTGACCTTCCTTGAAGCTTGATCTTTAATCTTGGACGAACTCCCTTGAATGTGAGATGAATGTTGGATGAGAGAGAATGAGATTTTACAAAATTGGGTATGAAAAGGATGGGAATGTAAGATTGAATGGAATTCCACATAAAGAAACTTCGCTGATTGCAAGAGAATGTTGCTGAGATCACTGATGCTGATGCATTTGAGGTATATAAATGGATTTGAGGTTTGCTTTTGGAAGTGAGTTCATCCCCTCTATTTATAGGGTCAGGGGTGGTGCCGATCACCATGGTCGCATCCCTGCCAATCGACAGGTAACCCTTGGCACACTATCGATAGGTAGGGAAATGGACCTGCCAATTAGCAGTCTCGTACAGATTTTTCTGGAAAAATGGTCATAGAACGCAATCTGTTGATCCAAATTATGCACGGGGCATACCATTAGGTAATTAACATACTTCAAGAGTCCTTTGGACCTCTCCCGGGTCCGGGAGTTCACTTTGAGTCAAATGTGGCTCGAAATCGCACGTTGGTCCTTTGAATGGGTGATTGTCAGAAAAAAATGGATTGTTCGTCCGAATGGTATGTCAGATTCGTGCACGAGGTGGACCATTGGAAAGTTTATGTGATGTATTTAAACATTCAAAAGAGCTTCGCTTAGTTCAAAAAGTTGACTTTGGTCAACTGGGGCCCGAGAGTGCTTGGTGGCCTCTTAGAGTAAAAATGATTGTTCGTCCGTATCATAAGTCAAAATTGTGCACGGGATGGACCTTTGGAAAGGCTATTCATTCCCTTAGGAGATTCATTCAATTTCATTTGAGCTAAAGAATTGACCTTGGTAAAATGGAGTCTGGGAGTGCCCGGTGGCCTCCGGATCAATTATTGGGAGAAAACGGATCATTCGTCCGTACAGTTAATCCATTTCATGCACAGGACGGACCGTTGGAAAGGGACTTCAGTGCCCTTTGAAGAGACAAAGAGTTTTCTCTCTGACGATGAAGTTGATTGAGGGAAAATTGGGGTCTGGGAGCATCCCGAGACCTCCAAATTGATTTTTGGTAGTAAAATGGTCCGTTCGTCCGAACTGTTATGCCGATTCATGCATGGGATAGACTGTTTAAAAGGGAATTTAGATCCCTTAAAAGATTCAATGAGCTTTCGCTCTGACGATAGAGTTGACCAGAGTAAAATTGGGAGTACCCGATGGACTCTAGATCGCTACTCGGAGTATGACCTAGGGCTTGTAGTGAAATGAGGAGGTGCTAGGGACCTAAGGAGAGACTTATAGGGGTCCTAGAATGTGGTGTCCATAGAGACGACGAACTCAATCGAACAAAAATAGGAATTCATTAGATGTAAAACCAAATTTCGTTTTAATAAGGTCCAATCTCGGTCGAATGAAAGTCCAATTTCGTTCGAACGACTTTCAAATGATCTTCCAACGAGTTTGGTTCTGTCAAATAGAGAATATATCGTTAGATGCTTGTTATAAGTCCATTCTAACAAATTTGGCACTTCGTTCTAACAAAATTGAACGATATCCACATCTCATTCTAACAAGCTAAAAAAAAAATTATTTTCAAAATCCTTTTATGAAAAAAATGCACTGAGTATAAAAAGCATGCTAGAATATAATTGACTAAGAAATATCAAATCCATAGAATCCACATACCTCTATAAATTTTTCGTGACAGTTTGAACGCCTCCAAATTCAGAAACGATGCTAGGTCTCTAACATGTCTTCAAATTACCGTGGACGAAAATACGGATTAAGTGTTCGGTTTGTAACGAGATACGACAAACTAACTAATCTATAAGCAATTATAAAATCTTGATCATACAAAGAGTCCCTTAGGAAGTAATCACATAGATACTAGGAGCTATACAATCAGATTGGCGATTGTAATAATAATAATTTAGAAATCTCTTAATTTAAGTTTGGCCTGGAGCGATCAGATGATCTCTACCAACCCATGAGGAAGAAATCTACCTCTATAATGGACAATCTTATATCTAATATTGAGAAGTATGCCAAGGTGGAGGATGAGCTCATCAATACAGAGGCCTCAGCTGACCAGAAGAAGAGTGAACCTAAAAAGGCCCCCAAAGGGGGACATAAACCCTCTTTAACCAAGAAAAGATTCAGGAATGAGGCCCCCAAAGGTCGACCTAGGTGCCAGGATAATGATAACATCTATAAGGCATTAGATATGGTCTTCAAAGATCAAATCTATAAGATTATCGCGCTCATGAAATATGAGGCCTACTTAAGAGGCCTCCTAAGAAGGACTGTGATCCTAATGATTGGGACACCAACATCAGGTGCACTTATCACTAGGATGAAGGAACCTCATAAAAAACTGTAAGATGTTAAATCAACATTTAGAGGAGCTCATTTAAGCGAGGCATCTCAAGGAATACATTAACGTAGAAAAGAAAATTCATTTAACAAAGACCAATGAAGTTCAGAATCTTCCCCCAACAAGACTAGTTGCAGCCATTCACAGATATACGATCTAGCTCGGTGCACTGGTAAGAAGATTAGGGAAAAGGTGAGGATTTGCACTAATGATCAATATGATTTTCAGTTATACTTGTGCAAACTAATCCTTTACAATAAGGAGAGAAGAGACATTGATGTTGATTGGGTCATTATGTTCACAGACGGTGATATTTTTAACATGAAACTTTCGTAAAAGGATGCCCCAGTCCTCACGCTGTGATTTGCAGACTTTGATGTCAAAAGAATACTAGTGGTCTAAGGAATCTCGTTAGAGATCACGTATCTAAGAATGCTCTACAAGATTTTCTTGAGCATCAAGGACCTTGATACTAACTTAGGGCCACTGATTATTTTAAATAGAGACATAGAGACCCCCTCGAAACGATTAATCTACCAATCAAGTTTGGTATAGACAATAAGGAGTCTGCGTTCCATGCCATCTAATCACAGTAACCATATGACACCATAATGGGTAGAGGTTGGCTTCACGAGATAAATGCTATCCCATCTTCCCTTTACTAGAAACCCATGTTCTTAAGCGATCAAGGGTTGGTGGAGATTGGGGGAGATCATGCATCAACTCATAGTTGCTTCATGTTATCTTTCAAATAAAGACAAAATGAGTTTAAGAGAAGTCAGTATGAGGATGATTCAGGGGATGATCAAACTAAGAAGCAATCAAAGGGCATTTGACCGAGAGTAGAAGAAACTCGTTTGGCTCCCACCGAACTCGTGATGGAGGAACTCAAGGAAGAAGTGGAGTAGCTCATTAGTTTCCTTACAACCAATTCAAATGTCTTTTTATGGAAACCATATGACCTTCTGGGGATAGGATCACATATCACTGATCATCGACTACATGTGGATTCTATTGTCAATTCGATCAAGCAAAAGCTGAGGAAGTCAGCTCTAGAGAAGGTAAAAACTGTAGGTACAGAAGTTGATATCCTATTCGAGGCCGAATCCATCAGTGAAGTCTGATTCTCAAACTGGATTTCTAACACTAATGTTGTTAGAAAAAAATCATTAATTGGAGAGTATGTGTATACTTCACCAAGCTTAATAGGCAATGCTGAAAAGATAATTTCATTTCACTATCATAGATAGATAAACTCATGGATTCCATGGCCAAACATCAATGTATGATCTTTATGGATGCGTACTCTGACTACCACCAAATACATCTTTTTGGCACAGATCAGGAAAATACCTCATTTATCACAGCCTTAGGACTAAACTACTATAAGGTAATGCCTTTTGTTTTGAAAAATGCAAGAGAAACCTTTCACTGCCTTGTAACTAATATGTTCAAGAAGGAGATCAACTCTACTATAGAAGTGTACATCGATGATATGATCATCAAAAGAAAGTAAATAGACGATCACATCAGAGACCTCACTAATACCTTTAAGATCCTCAGAGAATACATCATGAAGCTCAACACCTCAAAATTCATCTTTAGAGTTAGTTTTGGTAAGTTTCTTAGATATTTAGTAACCGAGTTAGGTATAAAGGCGAATCCGGATGAAACAAAGGCTCTGTAAGATATCAGGAAAATGATTATTGTAAGAGACATGCAGGTCATCACTGGAATCTTAGCTGTAATGAATCATTTCATTTCAAAATCCTCGAATAAGTTTCTTTCGTTCTTTTAGGCATTGAATACAAGCCCCACCATCTGGACAAAGGAGTGCGATTAAGCCTTAGAAGGAATTTGACAGTACTTGGGATCTCCCCATGTTGTTAACCCCCAAAGATGGGGAAAATTTATACCTGTACTTAGCCATCTCACAACACATGACTAACGCTTCATTGGTTCACTTACATGATGGAAAGAAAAGGACGATTAGCTATAGTATCCACAATATCCTTGAGGAAGAAATCCAATACATGCCTATCGAGAAATTGGTTCCAGTATTAGTAATCGCAACCAGGAAGCTGGGGCACTATTTTGATGCTCATACCATTATCATCCTCATAACCAATCCTTTGAAAGATGCACTTAAAAAGTCTGACATCTCAAATAGAATGACCAAGTGGTCCCTAGATCTGGTGCAGTTTAACACCAGGTTTGAGCCTAGAACAGTGATCAAGGGTTAAGCCTTGGTAGTGGAATTTTCAACATCATAAATAAATGAGTATGAGCTGTCAAATCCCATTTTGGAGACATTGAAAGTCAATGACGATGAATAAATTTGGAAAATTTTAGTGGATGGCGCATCAAATAAAAGGGGCACATGAGTTGGAATAGTCTTTGTGACACTGCAATGTAGTCTCATTGAGAAATATATTATATTGGGGTTCAAATGCTCAAACGAATGGACATAATATGAGGCTACGGTGTTTGATCTTCATAGGGAGATCAATCTAGGTGTTTGCTATATTACTATATACTGTGACTATAACTTGATCGCAAACAATCTTAACGGGGAATACAAGGCCAGGGACTCCAGAATGATTGCCTACAGAGATAAGGAAAATGTCTTATTCAACAATTCAAGTCTTCCTCAGTGGAGAAACTCACAAGAAATGATAATATCCATGCAGACACTCTTGCTACTTTAACTTTAACAATTGATATCGACTTGAAAAGGACAAGCTATTGGAACATATAGACTAATCGAGCATCGAAGAATAGATCAAGGACTTTGCATTATCTAAGTGGATTTAGCTCCGTGTTGGATGGATACCATCATATATTACTTAAAGACCGGGGATCTGCCCCCAGATAGTAAACATGCACAAAAGTTGAGGATTAGATCGCCTAGGTTTTGCCTTAACTTCAAGATTAAGATTTACTAGTGATTATATACCGGAATGTTACTAAAATGTGTTAACCTAAATTAAGTGGAAGGATTGTTAAGAGAGATGCACAAAGAAAACTATGAACAACACATATGTGTAAGGTCACTATCTTATAAGGCGATCTCTAAAAGATGTTGGTGGCTCCTCATGCAAAATGATAATTTGACCTTCATCTAAAAGTATGCCAAGTGTAAAAAAAATTCGTCGATCATCAAACAACCTGCAGGAGATATGAATCTACTCGCCAGTTCATGGCCTTTTGCTCAGTGGGGCATGGATATAGTGGGTCTATCACCAACTGCTTTAGGGAATCGAAGATATATGATAACGATGACTGACTAGTTCATAAAGTGGGTTGAGGTTGAACCACTCACCCACATTAGATAAGAGGATGCTAAGAGATTCATTTGGAGGAACCTCATCAAGAAATTTTGAATCCACAAAAGCACTAGTTATTAGCAATAGAATGCGATTTGACAATGACTCCTTCCATGATTTCTTTGTTGAACAAGGAGTCAGAATCCATTATTCATCGGTAGTCTTTTCGCAGTGCAATGGACAGACATAAATAACCAACTAAACTGTTTTATCTGGAATTAAGTGCAAATTAGAAATGCTAAATGGCGATGGGTGGACGAACATCCCCATGTTCTTTAAGAATATAGAAAACCCCCAAGAAAGCTAATAAAAAAGACTTCGTACTCTTTAGCCTATGGTATATAAGATGTCCTTTTAGATATCGGGCTTCCAATGCTTAGGTTGGAGATTTTTGAAGATGGTCATAATGATGACCGAATAACTCAAGAGTTAGATCTGGCTGAATAAATATGGGAGCATTCTCTGATGCATTTAGCTACCAACTAGTAAGAGTTAGAAAGATAACATGACAAGAAGGTCAAAGTTAGAGAATTCCAGGTTGGCGACTTGGTGCTTAGAAATCTATTGCACTCAACTAAGAATCCATTAGACAAAAAACTTACGCCAAACTACCAACAATCCTATAAGTAGTCTCTAAGGGGGGTGAAGGATCATATCATTGGGAGAATTAAATGGAAGAGTAGTCCAAAGGTCATGGAATGCCATGAACCTTATAAAGTTTTATCATTAGCTAGAAAGTCAAAGATATTGCTTCTTTCTTTATGCACAATAAAACGATTGTTAGTTAGTCATTAAAATTATTCAAATTTGTTATCTCAAACCTTTTTTTAATTAAAATCACTTGTAGTGGTGCGACTGGTAAAAAGGTTACCATGTTGGATTCCTAGAATCAGGTAAAAATCCATGTAAAAACTATATGGTACAACTCAAACGAGAGTTGGTCGCCTACGTTTGACACCAAAACTCACTTAAAAAGTGGTATTATCTAAAGTAAATCAGCCTAGAAGAGGCAAAAACCCACATAAGAGCTGCGTGGTATAACTCAGACATGAGTTGGTCACCTACGTTTGACACCAAAACCCATGTAAGAACTGCGTGGTACAATTCAGACATGAGTTGGTTGCCTACTTTCAACACCAAAACCCACTTGAGAAGTGGTATAATCTAAAGTAGATCGGCCTTGAAGAGGCAAAAATTCATGTAAGAATGGCATGGTATAACCCAAACGTGAGTTGGTCGCCTATGTTTCATACCAAACCCCACTTGAGAAGTGGTATGATCTAAAGTAGATCGGCCTAAAAAAGCTAAAAACCCACATAAAGAGATACGTGGTACAACTTAGATGTAAGTTGATTGTCTATGTTTGATACTAAACCCACGTGGAGATGGTGGCATGAACCTAAGCAAGTATGATTGGCCTAAAATTAGGCATATCATTTACTTATGGTTGTAAATTATACATCATTTACTTATAGTCGGTTTGAAATTATGCATATCATCCACTTATGGTCGGCCGAAAATAAATGTATGATCGCCCATGTCCAACACTAGACCTCATAATAATGATCCACTTGGACGAACTCAACAAACCGACGTAAAACTACAAAAAATGGGCCAAACTCAAGTGAGATAGGGCTGTCAAGGTCAATTTATTACAAATGAACTATCTAATTTTCTGCTAAAGGAAAAGCGTTCCTAGGAAGAGAATTAATGATTGGCAAAGGCCTAGCATGATCTTAAATGAGAGATTACAAAACTATAACTAAAAAAACAAACACCCTGGCTATGCTGCAGAAAGTAAACAAATGTACAACAAGAGATAAAATAAAATGGAAATATGTTTCCCATTAATAAACAAAAAGTAGCCATGAGCATATAAGGCAATGACCTCAAGGGGTCAAGAAAAGTTACATTCAAATAGAGACAGAAAAAAACTAATAGTTGAAGGTGGTCTTCCTAAGAGTAGCAGCAGTAGGCAGGACAGAATTATCGATAATGACCTCAGCAACTTGAGTTATTGGAGGATCAAGAGTGGTCCCCCCAATAGTACCAGTAGCAGGTAGGGCAGATTGACCAGTAGCGAGTTGTTAGAGGATCAACAACTGAGGTTTCACCCACAGGGTCACCCCAAGGTATTCACCAAGGGTGGGTGTTTGGCATAAGTCGGATTGCTATCATGGACCTTTACTTTCTTTAGGCCGGCTACCCAGCCCTTATTAAATGCAACTAGATTGTAATATTCCAACTAAGGGGAGATCTCTTGGACTGTTACCTCAAATACTTCATTGTATGCTTTCTCCAGATTGACCTATACATCCCGCCCCATCGCACTCTTTTGCCTATGAGGATTAGGTTTTGAAGGACCTTACGTCGAAAAGATATATTCAAATTAGATAGCTCACTATCCACCCTGCTAAACTCATTTTGATTTTGCTCTACTTCTTCCACCTTCACGTCTTCCTCAACTTTCATCTTGTTATTGAGGTTATCCAATTCTTTATTTTGTGTGAGGAGATGTCCCTTCAAGGTGTTATTAAGTTTTGCGAGTTGATCATTATTCCTTCGGTAGAAATTAACTCGCCCAAAATTTTTTTGAGTGAATTTCATACTCTCAATGGAAAATAGGAAAAAGGTTATGTGATTTACTTTGACATTGTGCCGTAAACCTTACTTGTGGAGCCTCTCCAAAGAAAATCCCCCCACTTCAGTCATGTCATATGTCATCATCATCACTAAATTAATGAAGTTCTCAACCTCTAAGTCTCTATGAGACGAATCGGCCCCAGTTACCGTCTCCTTTACTTTATTAAAAGATATCTCTTAAGGGCGAACCCGACTCCCTTTAAAGGCAAGGGGGAGGAATCCTTGACATTCCCTCTGGTGATTTTCAGGGTCATTGATTTTTACAGGTCGGCTAGGTAAAATAATTAGGGAAGGTGGAGGACCTATCTGATTCTGATCCATCCTCCTCCTTTTACTTCGATCGAATTCTCGACGCTGCCACTCTATCTCTTAGGATTCCCTGTTTTTAAGGGTAATTAATTTTTTCTTCTTATCAGTAGAATTTTGTTTATCTCGACTGTTGTTGGCGTTCTATTTTTTAAACTTACCTCTGGCAGCTTCCAGATCGATCGACCTCCTCTATTTGCTAGTCATGTCTTCAAGGTCATAGGTCACTGAAGGGAATGTGAAATCTTTCGCGGAGGGGATTTTATCCGCTTCAACATCCTTCAAGGATGAACAGAGATGTTGGCATCATAGGTGAAAAGTGGGCCAAGATCATCTAAGAAGGAGTCAATGTCCTCTTTAGCTTCCTCTTCCTGGTTAGAATTGGGGTCAGTTAAAATAATGTGCGTGTATGATTCCCCATAGTAAGTACCCATCTCAGTCTCACTGGGGATGGGAGTGGAAGTTGAAATGGATTCATCACTGATCGAGGAATAATCGGCGACCAAAATATTTGGAACGGCTATGAAGTTTTTTATTGATCGAAATGTAAAGATGTAATCGCGCAAAACTTTGGTCACCCGCTAATGCGGATGAACACCCTTTGGGTTTTGATAATTTCAATCCTTCTCTAAATATCTAAAATTTACCTAGTAGTCAGGTGGCTTCGCGTTTAAAAAAAGATATGCACAAAATTAAGTCGGCCGCTGAAAATTTTTAGTACTTAAGAAATATGAAAATAGTCGGACGACCTACTAGGTGCCACCATTGTCGTAGGAACCTTGAGAACGTCATAATTTTCATAATTTAATTCCCCATAAAACAAAAGGATATTTTTTTTGGTATCCTTTTGTGATTGGGGTAAAAATATAACCAAGTTGCAGGAATTTTTCCTGGCCTAGAAATGGTATAGATCTGAGCTTGGGGAAGACTTCTAGTCATAGAAATACCTAATATCCTCAAGACCTAGGTTTGTCCCTCAAACCTAGTTGGTGGCGACCGTACCCATCATAATCCTGTAGAAGCTACCCTTTTCTTGGACTGAGAGTATTCCATAATAGTGAAATACTTTCATCAGCAATGGGTCAAGGGGAAATGAACCACCTTTTAATAATGCAACGATCATAAAATCTACCTCACTAGAGGGAAGATCCATAACATATTATTCATGCGGGGATAACCTAATGTTGACGTTATCAGGGATTACATATTTTTCACGGAATTCCCGAAAATTACCATTTGCAAATACCTTGTACTTTCTACCACATCTAGACATGGTGGAATCGAGAAGAAGATAAAGAATACAAGAATAAAATATTTTTGCTATCTAAAAGATTTAGAGAGATAGAGTAAAAATGAAAATACCTCTGTAGACGTTAGAATGACAAGGTATAAGGATTTGGGGCCCTTATACCTTTTTTTTTCTAGTGAAATCAACCGTTACATATCCGTTGGGTTAGGCAACCATGCGCTTATGCGCCATCATTACCTAGGGAAGTGACGTTGTATTGCGTGGCCCAAGGTATGAATAACGTGTGAAATGATTCCTAGAGTAATAATTGAAATCCCATCGTGTGACCCAAATAATTAGTGTGTGTGAACTTACAAAATAAAGTTATATAGTTATTTTAATAACACATGGCCAATAATTTAAAATTAAGGCTGGACCGAGCAACGTGTTGGCCGATCACACCAACCTTGGGGACAGTTGAAGGGAGACTATCCGAAGTCGTATCATGTGGACGTCAAATGACTTATTTTGAAAGATCACGAATATGTATGGAGATAAGTGCAAATCCTAAAAAATCACGTTAGCGAGTTGGGAGACCAGTACTTATAGGACTCTATCACTTATAATTAAGATTAACATGAAAAGACCTGGAGGAGTAGGATCCTTAAGCTTATAAATAAGGCCGAATTCACCCTTTTTTTTTGGGGGGGGGGGGGTTATTATTATAAACTTCACGTGATGACTTGGACTCTCAGCTAGCAACCCTAGCATTCCAACCGCCATTATTATCACTGAATAATACACTGATCTCCTTCCCTTACTCGTGGGCCTAGGTAGACCTATCTGGTGAACAACGTACATATAGTGTTCTTTGTTCTTATCTGCATTCATAATTTTTAGGGGTCATTCTCTAATTATTGATTTTATTGGCGATCAATAACCCTTACAACATCATAAATATATTTGTTTTAGTATCTCATTCATTTTTTACTCAATAAAATTGTCAGTCAACTTTTCTATTATATAAAGAGTCATTTTATTTGTACTTTTTAAAGTAGTTTACTTTTTTAAAAAACAAATTTATCATTTACTTTTCTTTATATATCCAACCCTTGTTTTTTTGGTTAGAATGCCAGGTTTTATTTTATTCAATAAAAAACTAATGCTGCTTTCTTTTCAAATATTGGACTAATGATGTCACCGAACATCTTGTCATAAAAAATCCTTCCACCACTACTTTGCCAGATTCTAAATATAATTTTGCAACTTCAAATTTTTATATTTCCACTTAATTTTTTATGATTTAGATGTAATACCATTGGATTAATGTTTATCGCCTTATTATCGTCGCTTCGCACGAGATGACAAATTATATTTGTAACTTTTTCATTGCAAAAATTTGAAATGTTAATATAAGAAATTAATTTTGCAAAGTAATTATATTTTTTTTATAAAAAGGAAAAATAAAGACTAATTAAACGAGTGGAAAAAACTACTGGTTGTATTGTATTAAAATAATAGGCACTATTTTTATAAAATAAAAGTTTATTGTCTTAAAAATAATAAGAAGGATTTTAACTTAATTCTCTATTTTTAATATAAATGTAGAATTGCTATTTTTTTAAAATAAAACCAACATATACTAAATAGGGACAAAAAATATAAAAAAAAGTTTTTAAAACTTAGTGCGATTTTTTTTTTCAAGCTTGTTTAAATTTAAATGGCCATCAAATCATTTTTCATTTTAGTTATGTAAATATTTGGTTCGTTTTACCTGTAATACCCTGGCCTAGTATTTCATTTAAGTTTTGTATAAAATATAATGGAGTAAGGTTTGATGAAAATTATTGAAAAGTGTGGGTCAAAATTAAAGAGAATAAAAGAATTGAAAAAGTGTCCGTTCTAACGACATAGGGGTGTCGTTAGAAGCGAGATCGAGTGTTGCGCTAAGGTCGCGCAAAGAAGGCCTTCGAGCGAGATTTCACTGAATTACAATTCAGGGTCGCGCGAAGCCAATAAACAAACGAGGTGTTGATGTCTCTTGAATGAGGTTAATGTCGTTCGAACGACGTGCCTAGAAAATCTTTTTATCAGCTTGCCCTTGTGTGTTGTCACATTTATGTCCCTTGGATCTTTGTGTTGTCAAGCTCACATGATCCTAGATTGGGAAAAATGAGAATTTAAGATTTTTGGGTGTTTTATAAGGGTGTGTTTGGGATTTTTTTTGTTATTATAAGTGGCAGAAGAGAGAGAGGGATATAGATAGATAGATAGATAGATAGATAGAGAGAGAGAGAGAGAGAGGAGGGGTGGTCTTCCTCCATAGTTGTACACCCCTCTCCACCCTAAATTACCCCACCACCATACATCAACCATAAACCACCATTTTCTTAGGATATTCTACTATATTGAACAATATACACCCGTTTTCATCATTGTTGAAGTGGAGATACAAATTTTGGATAAGTCCTAAGGGATTTTTGGAGAAGATGATGGAATATTTCATGGCGTTCGAAGGGATTCTTAGCTTGGAAGCTTAAATAGATCACAAATAGAGCATTTTTGGAGGGTTTGGTAACCCCCTTGAGGCCACCTTTGGAGGTAGGGTTTGCTCTTTCTACACAAACCTTTATACCATCATTTGGAGTCTATGAGGTGAGAAAATCTATCCTTAGTACTTAAAACTCTATTTATAATTTTAGTAGTCTTGTGGTTAGATTACAAAAGTAGGATGCACATGGATAATTGATGATTTTTAGTATAATAGTTTTAAATATTTTTATGGAATAAAAATGTTAATAAAAAGTTCTTTTGTTGGAAATAAAGAATGAATAAATATTTCAAAGTCTTGAACTATTAAAAATTGATATTTTATGAAAATAATGTACTTTCTAGAAAGATTGATATTAAATATTTAATGAAATAATATGTTTGAAAATAATGATTTATTTTGCTAAACATTGATGAAATAATATTTTCAAGTTTCTTGCAAAAATGTAAAGTTTATGAAAATGAAAATTTGTTGAGTTTAAAGAAATTAAATGTCTTTTATGCCTTGAAAGTATATTTTTGCAAGTATGATGATTTTTAAAAGAAAATGTATGTTTAACCCATTAATAGGATTTTAGGATTAAAAATCCATCTTCTCAAGCATATAAACTTGTAGTATTTTGAAAATAATTGTAAAAACTAGTTTAAAAAAGATTTTGTTGGGTTAAACATGGAATAAGCAAAGTAGAAATTCTTATCTTCAAAGTGTGTGAAAAAGGGGTTAAAAGTGTGATAAGTACAAAGTTGCAAAACTACATGTATTGATAAAAAAGAAAATGGTATTTTTTTTATGAAAATAGTCTTTAAGTGTAATTAGATTTCTTGAATAAAGTAAGTAAAGAAATTCCAAATTTGGAAAGTTGGTTAGTAATTGTATTGAATAAGTGTTAATGGTTGAACATACAAAAGTTGGTGTGTGTAACTTAATAATGTGGTCAAAGATTAACACTTATGAAATTGGAGAGAAAGTAATGAAATAAAGATGTTTCCAATTAACAATAATATTACTCCACGGTTAAAAGAATGCTAAAGTGTAAAAAATACTTAAGAAATTAGTAATTGTAGTTTAATAGTGTTTGGAAAAATTAATACTTGTGGAAATGGAGTAAAAGACGAGTTTAGAAATAAATGGATAAAATGATAATTTTACTTAAAGTGGAACATTTTTATGAAATAAAATTGTTAGAAAAGGTGTTACCCGAATTGGTCTAACGGATATGATTTTAAAATAAAATAAAAGTTAAAGGGTCAAGGATATGAAATGAAAATTCCAAAGTGTAACACGAATTGGGGTGAAACCCCGGGTTTTAGCTTCGGCCGTGTAAAAAGAAAAGTTGAAAAATGTGAAATTTTGTAAAATATTAAAATCGATTAAAAGAAACTTAGATGACACCGGAATAATTAAGGAGGGCCCGGAGCCCTGGGGTGAAAGACTCAAAATAACTGCCTAGAGCATATGGTGTGCATAGTCGATGGTGTGGAGCCCATTGAAGTATGCGATTATTGGAGGATTCTGAGAAAGGATAAAGGAACAAGGAACATGTTAAGTAATGGGTTGTGTGGTGAAAATGTGTTAAGACAACCTAACTTGAATGAATTGATAAATGTTGTGGTAAAAGTGAAATGGGCAACTTGTATGTAAGTTGATTAATATGCATAAGGTAAGAAAAAAGGTAAAGTAAGTGGTTAACTAGGTGGTTAAGCGACATAAGTAGTTTAACCCATAATTAACACCAAAATGTGTTGTAAAATGGTTTTTAAAGATTAAGTAAGTATTTTCTAACATGGTGTTCGAGTGTGTTGAAGGGGTGATTTTCAATAAAAATACTAATGTGAATTGGTTAAAAGAAAAGGAGTAATTTTGGTAAAAAATGATTTTCGACTAATTCAAGTGGAGTGGTTTCAAATATTTAACGGTGTGTGTTAAATAAAGGGGTGAATGTCAAAATGTGAAAAAGGAAGTCTTTTACAAGATTAAGGTGAATTAATTTGGATAAATAAGGTTTTCGTAAGTAAACTGTTTCATGCATTAAGTGTGTGTATATATATATATACACACACATACATGTGTCTATATATGTATTCATGGTAGTTGCATGTGCATGTATGTATAACGTGTTATTTCTATTGTTCGATTCTATACTCTATTTGTATATTTCCCACTGAGCATTCGGCTCACTCCCTCATTTTGTTACAGTAGGTTGGGTGCGGTTTCGTATTTTGAGCGATATACAGGTAAGTTCATTCTTTTATATTACGTTGGTATCTCTGTATGCTTAGACTTCGGGGTGCTCCCCATGTGTCCCTCACGTAACTCGAACTTGAAATTGGAATCACATGCTAAACAAATAAAATGTTTATTAAAATAAAAATGGATTTGCAACATTATGTAGGTTGCTTCATTACACCTCACACCTAACGATCGGGTCAGAATTAGTTGACTACAGGTAACCCATAAATTCGGGTCCGGGTGTTATAAATGGTATCAAAGCTCTAGGTTCAAGTTTCCTTTCGAGAGTGACGTGGTGAGGTTGCTATTGGATCTTTTGATGCCGGTGTTAGTTTGGGACTCAACTGGTTTGGTGACGGTTTAGTTTATGTCCTCGATGGTGAAGTCAAAGAGATTATCACGACAAGTATAGTGTCAAGTGAGACACAATCAAGTTGATGATTATTAATCGCTTTTGCGCTTCTGACTAAATTTGCTAGTAAGTTATAGGTGTCCCTGCAACCCAATAGTGGTAACACCGTGGTTGTTAGTATGAGGTACTTATGTTCTAAGCCTTTATAGCGTAGAGCCTCCTGATATGTTAATAGAGTGAGATGATGCCCATTAGGCAGGTTGCACAAATTATGCATAGTCAACAATGGAGGTTGATGGCTAGGGTGCCGTGACTAAGTAATGATGATTAAAAAGTATATAGCCCTTAGATGTAGCGCTTACGGGTAGTTAACATCGGTAATATGGTTAGGCAAATTCGATCCATAGGGTGATATCGTACTTGATGGCAGTTTGGTGAGTATATGAAGTTGTGTAGGCCAGTAGAGGCAACACCGTGATCTTTTATGTGATATTTAATGTATGGTAACTTTGATGATGAGAGTAGCCTTGGTGGTGATAATAGTGAGTAGTGTTCGTTGCGACCTAGTTCTAAAGGTTGTATATTTTATATGTGGGGTTTATATGATTGAGTGGTGTTCATACGTATTAATTCCCTTAGTTGAGGACATGGGGTTAGTGTATCTTGATTACAATGTGTTATTGAGGAATAGGATCCCTCATGGTGTCCGTGGTGTAAGCCTTGGTATTTACAGGCAATACCCAACATCCCATATCCTACCAAGATCTATGTAGTCATGTTAATTTGTAGATTAACACATGGTATGATGTTTACGTAGTGAGGAAATTTAGTTGTCATGGTTGAACATTCATTGAGGATTAGGTGAGGCAGACCTTAAGGTTTATAGGTTGTAGGTGACGTCCTGTACCCTGCCATAATCCTTAGTAGCATTAGTTGTCATTTGTATATGGCATATGGTCATAGTCGTTTGGGTGAAAGATAAGATCATTGTCTAAGTATAAAGGCTCATTGTATCCACTGGAGTGATGGATAGGTGCGAGGTAATATTAGTGTGAGTATGGTATAAAGGTATAGTGGAATGCATATAGGACTAATTATGTGTGGCGTCATTGGGGATAGAGATAGAATGTTACGACACCTTAAGGTGTTTGATAGTTAAGGTTCACTTTAGGTGGAAGCTTGTAGACTAGTGTCTTTACGGGCATCGAGTAATCGTGATGTGGGTATTGAAAGGCTTATAGAGCACACCTACAATGGTAAAAGTACGGGTGATGAAATCTTGTCAATTGTTGGGACTTTACATGGAATGTGTTTGGTGTCCTTAAGAGACCAATTAAGTCCGGTAGAAAGAAGCATTAACTTCCTAGTAATGATTGTGATGAGGGTCAGGTAATGATCTTATATTACTGGTCAGGGTTTAGAAGAGTCGTATAATTTACGTGCCGGGGTGGTTTCCCGAATAGGCACCAATTAGTAAGTGCGATCCCTAAGATAAGATGATAACCCGTGTCTCTATAGGTGTGATGTTCGGATGTTATGAAATAACTAACAATGGTGTTATGACACTTGGTTTTGAGGTGTACTTAAAATGTATTCGCAATTTAGGTTGATGTCACGGGGTGGAGATTTGAAATGTCAACCAAGATGCGGTGATATCGGAGCATGTTAGAATGTTGTCATGTGTTGACGGTATATGCGAGGATAGTTTTAGCAATGTATGTATTAGTTCTTGGCATGTCTTGACAAGCCGGTTTGTATTAAAAGATGTAAGCCTGTGACATTTACTACCCTTAGAATGCCAATGGCGGCGGGTGTGGTCACCATATAAATTCTGTGTGGTAGAACCTGAAAGTAAGTTTGGTGGAAATCTCGTATAGTTAAAGGATACAATTAGGTGGATGTATCTCTCGAAAGGAATACTGCCTAAGGGAGTTTGGGATTTCAATCACGGTATGATAAGGCAGATAGTAACCTAGATGTAGTAGGTTGGTGATGTCATCACCAATATATGGACATGGTAAGTATAGACAAGGGTGCGAGGTATTCGCCAATAGAAATGGTTCATGTGTGCCAAGGATGTGAAGGGTGAGTCCTTACTCCCAAGGAGGGAAGTTGGGCATTGAATTCCTAGAGGACTACTGGTTCTTATATTGCTTTCATGTTATAAGAATGAATGGTTGTAATTTGATTCATCACGACTAGTGACCCAAGCCAAGGTATGTGGCTAGGATTAGTGCTCAGTGAGAACTTTGGGAATGAGTTACATGACTTCAAGCATATAATATTGGTCCGCTTTTCCAAATTATAGTCGGACGCTTATGGGAAAAATTTCTCAGGATGGTTGCTTGATCCCTCTGACTCTCATGTGTGCCTTTCGATTTTAATAATCGGGGATTGGTATTCTCACATATGTGGTGACTCGGATTAGTACGATGTTATGGTACAGTGCGGTTGGGCCTGGTAGAGCGCGATGGATCGAATATGGTCCATGCAACTCGATAACTGGGTGCGCCCCATCTGAGGTATTCTTACTATTGCATAAAGTGCTGTGTGATAGTGGCTATGCTCTCGGCTACATGGTTTGCCTAAAGTATTGGCTTTTTTAGGATTAGTGACCTTTAGACTGACCGACACAGTAGTAAGTGGCTCTGGTTGTAAAGAGAGGGCTGATGACTTGAGGATATTGAATAATGTTAGAAATTAAGGTAGTCTTAGAATGGTGATGATTCGCCACGACGAGTGGATAGGTGCGGGGTTCAAGTGAGTGCTCTAAGGTGAGACACCTAAGATAGTACCATGGTCATCATAGTGACGTTGCGAAAGGTGTAAACTGAATGCATGGTGATGACGTGGTAAGAATATTACTCCTTGGAGTGAGAAAATAACATAGTATGGTTATTGATAAGCTCATGCGAGTGGTGTAGCTAGGATAGTCTAAAAAATTATGGGACGCATGATGTGCAATTTTAAAATAGAATTGATTTTTAATGATTAATACGACGACTGGTTGCATTACAATTAACATTGGGTGAGTGTTGATTGCTAAAGGGAATTTTCCTGTAGAGGTTCCAGTATGCCCTGTGTTCTAGCACAGGTAGTGCTAGAAATTATTTGGACATGATCATAAAGTGAGTGGAGACTCGGAGTCCATTATGTGACGTTCATGTTTAGCGAGCTGGCGAGCGTTAGAACATGTCACATGTTGATTATTTGGTTACAAACCCAGTGTGGGGGTGCGTAGGGAGACCTTAGTATTGAGAACATCGATGATTTTGTCTTGAAGGATCTCTTTGGCTTAGAATAAAAGTTGGTGAACCCCATAAGACTCAGGATTAACGAATCGAGAATTTCTGGGACAAAATTCTCCAAAGAGTGAAGTTTGTATTACCCTACCCAAGTATTTCATTTAAGTTTTGAATAAAATGTAATGGAGTAAGGTTTGATGAAAATTATTAAAAATTGTGGGTCAAAATTGAAGAGAATAAAAAAATTGAAAAAAGGGTCGTTCTAAAGTACATAGGGGTATCGTTAGAAGGGAGATCGAGTGTAGCGCGAAGGTCGCACGAAGCAGGCCTTCGAGCGAGATTTCACGGCATTATGGTTCCAGGTCGCGTGAAACCAATCAACGAACGAGGTGGTGATGTCGATCGAATGAGGTTCATGTCATTTGAACGACGTGCCTCGAAAATATTTTTATCATCTTACCCTTGTATGTTGTTGGTGATACCAAAAATGGTACCACCAGGTCACAGTGATAAGAATCTCAAACAGGCATACGACAATGGCATTAAACACAAAATATAACAATAGAGAAAGAGATGAGGTAAAGAGGTTAACACTTGGATTTAAGTGGTTCGGCTGGAGCCTACATCCACTATGCAGTGTGAATGGTGGTTTTCACTATAATAAGGGCACTAATGGCCTGTGAATACAATGCTCAAGATTTTCTTTCTCTTCTGTGTATTTTGACAGAGTTCTGGTAGGGTTGTGAATAATCGATCCCTTATAATGGATAAGATGGAATGTATATATAGGGCTTAGGGGGTGCAATACACCCCAGAATATGCTGAAGCCGTGCATATGAGGGAATACACTAAGACCGTGATAACTTTCCATGCACATGCACTTAATGATGATGAAATCTCCCCTTAAGCGGGGGGAATAATTTATTATAACTGAATTGCTCACGTGGTGCACGTAACCTTAGTACCTTCTGTAGCTCATCCATTACGGTGTCATCTGCAGTCATTTTGGCCTGGCTGAGTAAGAGGTTGCTAATGTAGCGCTTGTCTTTATGCAAGAAACTAACAAGTGTGGTCCCGTCTGAGGGAGCCTAGGAAGAGGTAGGCTAAGCATGCATTCTCCTAGTATCGGCTAGGAGAGTGGCCGAAAGATGTCCCTGGCTGCTGTGGTACTTTCTTAAAGTCTCGACCTATGAGATGGCTGAGGTTTATATACGATGTTGAACTTAGAACATGACGAGTCTTAGAAGCGTCCTTTGAGTTCCTTCTTAAACGTCGGCTGTTCGGAGTTATAAGGTCTCGTCCTTGGATGAGGTCATACATGGTCGTATCAATCACCCCCCCCCCTCAATCATTTATGTGAAGAGGTAGCTGGGGGATACGAGTCTTCATTATCCTTTAATGAGACATTTTTGGTAACATCGTACGAATACATCTTGATGTGTAAGAGAGTGACACATATCACAGTTCTGGCTGGGTATCATTTTGCCCAAGTCTGATTTGACGACTGAATGCTTTGGGTTTTGCGCCTTCAAATGATGACTCATTTTAGGAAACACACCTCATCACTGCCCTGATATTTAAACCTTAAAAATTTCTCTTTCTTCTTTACCTTCTCAAAAACTCCCGCATGTTTACTCTCTTTCTATCCTCTAGCGATCCCTGCAACTTGATCCTTCCATTCTTTCCCTTCGGTGTCCAACTCTTCAGGTATCATTTTTACATTCTTTTCTCATACTTATTTTCATCACGATTGAATCGATTGGTTGTGTTTCAGTTTTTCAGTGATATTTCCAGTTTTTTGATGAGGTTGAATGTATCCTTGGACCCATTTTTTCCCTGTTTGGGAGGTTTTTAGGTGATAGGCAGTGACTTGAGAGGTTTTTGAGTCTTTCTCCTATATTTTAAACATTTTTTGGCGATCGTCGATCGTCTTCTCTGGTGAGCTTCAAGACTATGTTCTTGGCTAAAAACTCTTCGACTTCCTGTTCAATCTTTAGTCAATCATAGTCAAAGCTTTAAACTATTTGTCCATTTCTTTTAATTTTTTCCTAAGTTAAACCTTGGCTCTTGATGTTAAGACACCCTTATAAATTAGCCGAGAAATTTCTTAGCTTCAAAGAGAAGTGATTCGAACGTATTAGGAGAGTAGAGGCTGAAGAAGCCGAGAGCCATAAGGCCGAGGCATTTCCCCTTCATCCGATATATCCACCCCATTTAGCTGTCATATACCCCGAGGTTTCAGAGCCTTGTGATCCCCCAACCGCTGAGCCAAGTGATACCATGTGTGTGTCATCCTTATCTCCATATGACCCTATGTCCACATCTGAGGCGGTAGATAATGTTGATTCATTTGAGGAGGCCATGGCCTATTCTACATCCCATACTGAGAGTTCTGATATAGGCAAGGCTTCTTCCCGTGTCTCATCTTCTAATAAATTCGAGACCTCAGATCGATTACATTTTGTTCAGATACTCGAGCCTAATGTTGCAATTCCTCCTCATGTAGATGCAATTCCTCTCTCGGCTGCAACTGAGGCCGAGTTTTCACAGAGGTTCCCTAGTGGTGACCTAAATAACCCTCAGGCTGAGGATACAGAAGACATTAGTGAGGAGAGTTATGTTGATACGTTTGTCGCTGAGGGATACAAGAGTATTGTGTCAGAAGTTGATCTCTTAATCTGACGGCACCTATATGGCATAGATTATTCTATTTTAATGAGAAATCCTCTTAAGGAAGAGAGAGCTTTCCATAGATGAGAGGGAGAAATATGTGTCTACGAGAATTTTTTTAGCTCGGCTTCCACTTGCCCATTCACCCTACAATCCGAGCCATTCTGTCTCATCTAAAACTTGCACCTTCTCAGCTTTCTCCGAATGCCTGGAGAGTTATCCTTGGCTCTATTGTCCTTTAAAAGTCATTCCATCAAACCAACCTTCCAGTCAGTATATTTCTTGCTTGTTACACCCCTTCATCCCCCAAGATCCAACCTGGCTACTACTACCTCATATCCAGGAAGTCAGAGAAGAAGCTCATGCTGATCACCTAAACTTTAAACCATAACTAAAAACCCCATTATTTCTTTATCTCAGGGGCATGTGAGTTTGGCCCAAACCAAGTTAGTGGGACCTTTGAGCCTAGAACCCCTCTGAGGTGGGGTAAAGTCTCTCCCCTTGCTAAACTAGATCCAGGGTTAAACCCTGAAGCTTACAATAAGGTTGATAAGCTTTGTAATTAGGGTGAAAAGGGTCATCGAGTGAAGTTTGAGCACTTAATGACGCCATATTATTTAGCTCAGACAGACCTCTATGTTGGCCCTCTTGAAGAGTTGTGTAAGTAATTAACTTTGCCAAGTGTTATCTCGCATTTCTCAGATACCGGTAACTAAATAAGAATTCTATCTTTTTTAGGTCGTTCCGAAGGTGTTTCGGACGAGATTTGGAACATGGTGGCCCAAAATTTGATCAAGTTTTCCAATAAATGTGGCCAATGGACTGAACCCCCTGCTGCTTAGACAGAAAGCCTAATGCTGGCGGCCCTAACGAGCTGATGATGTTGGGAAGAAAAGGAAGAGTCGATCTCACGATGACACAACCACTCACCCCCAATAAATATAGTCCTACACAAGCCATCCCAATCTCGTCTAAAGACGCACTGGCAGCTCAGCTGTCACAGCTAAAAATTGCTGATGAGAGCGTCATCGGCCATGTCAGACAGTCCATAGACATTATCAACTCTCTTGTATCTGATGTCGACAAACATTTCCTCCAGTCAATGGATATCTTGATATTGATTGAGTTTGCCATTCACAGGGTTGTTCAAGTATTTTACTATCAAAAACTTTTCTGAATGGTAGTTTCTTCTTTACTCATATATCGTACTAACTTATTTCCCACTTTTGGGAAGGGTGCCGTCTCTCTTCATCGTATGGTAGATTAGATTAACAAGATGCTTCCCTTAATTCAAAAAGGGAAGGAAGCCGTTATTATGGAGAACAGTCGGAGGAACGACCTGCAGACTACAAAGATGACATTACATGAGGCCACAAACCAAATCTCAACTCTTAAGGTTGATCATACGAAAGCCCTGAAGACTTTGGCCGATAATAAGCATTAAAAGATTGATGCTGCTATTGATGCCGCCTTGGACAAGGCCCAAGCGCAAGCTATGGCCGAGTTCAAGGATTTTAAGGAATTTAAAGATTATGCCTTTGAGTATTTGGAGAGAGGCATTAAGACAGCCGACCGATGGGCTGTCAGTAAATATGCCGAGGTTGGAAGCCTGACCTAGATGACTTTTTGGGCCTTAACTTTAGCGACACATGACTTCAGACTGCCCTGGCCGACATTGAGAACCCCTCTGACGCTGTGGAGGCTAACCCCTTGTAGGTCACTGAGACCAATGAGAACATGGCCGACCTGTGTCTTGATGAAGAAGGGGCTGAGGTCACAAATACCGGGGTTGATAGGGCGACACATGCCGGTTGCAATGAGTCAACCTTGGCTAGTGAGGATGGCGATCTGTAGCCCTGAACTTGTATAGCTTTGCGTGTAGCTTTGGTCCTTTCCTTTCTTCATAATGTCATTCGACCTTTCATGGCCTTCAGCTTTTGTAATCTCCATGCTTGAAATGAATGAAGTAGAATTTTTGATGTTTTCTCCGACATTGTGCTTGCTCTGACTTAAAATCATTGGCAACATAATTTTCTCAAGTCTCGTGTCTATTTTTATCAGATTAATAATGTCTAAGGTATATGAACCATAGTTTGCATAATTTTGAAATAAGTCCCCTCTCGTCATTTTGAGAGTGTATGGATGAGTGTCGTTTCGTCCATGCATTGTTGTCTCAGCCGAGAGAGTAAATCCACCAAATTAATGATGTTTAATAATGAACCACAATTAAGTGATTTTCAATTTGTATTCACCAAATTATGATGTTTTAGCATAAGTCCCCTCTCATCGTTTTGAGAGTGTATGGATGAATGTCGTCTTGTCCGTGCACTGTCATCTCGGTTGAGAGAGTAAATCCAACAAATTAATGATGTTTAATAATGAACCATAATTAAGTGATTTTCAATTTGCATTCACCAAATTATGGTGTTTTAGCATAAGTCCCCTCTCATCGTTTTGAGAGTATATGGATGAGTGTCATCTCGTCCATGCACTGTCGTATTGGCCGAGATAGTAAATCCACCAAATTAATGATGTTTAATAATGAACCACGATTAAGTGATTTTCAATTTGCATTCACCAAATTATGGTGTTTTAGAATAAGTCCCCTCTCGTCGTTTTGAGAGTGTATGGATGAGTGTCGTCTCGTCCGTGCACTGTCGTCTCGATCGAGATAGTAAATGCACCAAATTAATGATGTTTAATAATGAAACAAAATTAAGTGATTTTCAATTTGCATTCATGAAATTATGGTGTTTTAGCACAAGTCCTTTCTCGTCGTTTTGAGAGTGTATGGATGAGTATCGTCTCGTCCATGCACTGTCGTCTTGGCCGAGAGAGTAAATCCACCAAATTAATGATGTTTAATAATGAATGTCTTTTAATGTTATTAACAACCCTTGGATGAGGTTGACCTCGTCTGGGCTGTGGTACCACTGAAAGCAACTTAAGTCTACTTCACCACGAATGATGTTTTGTAGCCTAAGACGAGTTGATACATATAAACAACAAGCATTCAAATGAATAGACAACATATGAGAGAACACTTAATAATTTTATTTAATTTCATTCATCTGAGACTCATATACATGTATTACAATGAAATTGAAAGAAAACTATGCAAATTAAAATGTTATCGGTAATACTTTTTAAGGTGGTCAGCATTCCATGGTTTGGAGAAGGGCTTTCCTTCTAGGTTTTTTACTATATATGTCCCTGACACCACCTCTTCGACTACTCTATAAGGTCCATGCCAATTTGGATGGATCTTATTAGGTTTTTTCCATGTCTTCTTCAGCACTATGTCCCTTCTCTTTAGTGGGCGTGCCATTACTCACTTGTTGTAAAACCTTATTGTTCTTTTCTAGTAGGAAACTTGCCTAACCTCAACGTCTTCTCTTCTTTCTTCCACAAGATCTAGGTCGAGCCTCCTCTTACCAATGTTCTTTTCTGGGTCATAGGTCTGAATCCCATGAATAGGTAGACCTATCTCCGTCAGCACGACTTCCTCTGAACCGTAAGCCATCATAAATGGAGTTTCCCCGGTAGGAGTCCTCTCTATTGTTCTATCGACCCAGAGGATAGCATATAATTCTTCAACCCACCAGCCTTTGGCATCTTCTAACCACTTCCTGATCCCCTCAAGGATCTTACTGTTTGTTACTTATGTCTGCCCATTAGCCTGTGGTCGGCCAGGAGGAGAGAAGAACTCCTTGATGCCTACTCGCTCATAATATTTTTCCAGGGAGACATTTTTGATCTGTGTTCCACTATCATAGATCAGAGTATTGGGTAGGCCGTACCTACAGATGATGTTTTTCCAGATAAACTGGAAGGTCATTATCTTCGTAATTATTATCATCGGCTCGGCATCTACCCATTTTAAAAAATAATTGATCGCCACGATCAAGTAGCGATAATTGTTCACAGCTCTAGGAAGTGATCCGACCATGTCGATCCCCCAAATAGCGAAGGGCCAAGGATATGTGATTGAGGTAAGAGGTTGATGAGTTTGGAGAGGTATGGTATCCAACCTCTAGCATTTATCACACTTCTTTACGTAAGCAGCTGCGTCCTTGGTCAACATCGGGCACCAATAACCCTGCGTAATGATCCTTTTAGCTAACGATCTTCCTTCGATGTGGCTGGAACACGACCCTTCATGTACATATTTTAAAACATACTCTACCTCAAATGGATGAACACATCTGAGAAGAGGAAACATGAACCCTTTTTTGTATGGAATGTCTCCTATGAGGGAGAACTTAGCAGCTTTATATCTCAACTTATTTTTCTCAGCCTTGGACTCAGGAAACTCCCTAACTCTAATGTAGCGGATGATAGGATCTATCCACAAAGTTCCCATACTTATATTGAAACATAATTCCATGGTATTCTCTTCTTATTCGATCGTCGACCGAGAGAGAATCTCTAGTAGGACTGTTCTTATAATTTCAATTTTGGTGGCTGAGGCTAACCTTGCTAGAGCATCCGCTTGGCCATTATATAGTCAGGGTATCCTTTTCAATTTCACCTCAGCAAACTGCTTTAATGTTGTCTTAACCTTTCCCAGATACCTTTCCATTTTGTCATCCTTAGCCTCATATGCCCCTAAGATTTGATTTACAACCAACCTCAAATCACTATGAATAAGGAGTTGGCCAACATTCAGCACCCGAGCAAGGGAGAGACATGATAAGAGATCCTCATACTCAGATTCATTATAGGAAGCTAAATCTCAACACATACTCAATATCGGTCCCATATGGTGCCGACACTATTAATCCTGCTCCGCTTCCATTCTCACATGAAGACCCATCAATAAAGAGGCTCCACACAATACCATTTGGTGAAAAATTACCCTCCTCTGGGGCTCCATTCTTGAAAAGATACCTTTTCTCCTCATTCTCACACATTTTATTTCTTGCTAAACCCGTCTCGTCTTCGGCCGGGAGTGGACATACTCTGCTTTCTTACTCGCAAGCTGTAGCACCATCTTCAATGCCAGCCTCATCCTAACCGAACTCGGGCATAAAGCCGGCTAATGCTTATCCTTTAATAACTGTTCTCGACTGGTAAATGATGTCGAACTCCCCCAACTCGATTTCCCAAGCCATTAGTCTTCCTAATTTCTTAGGCTTGTGAATTACTTGCCCGAGGGGTGAGTTTATGAGGACAACCATGGTATATGATTGAAAGTAAGGTTTTATCTTCCTCGAGGTATAAATCAGTGCATAAGCCAACTTTTCCATCTTTGGGTACCTCTTCTATGCCCCTTGGAGTGCCTTACTATTGAAATACACCAGTTTTTGAACTCCATCCTCTCCTTTTATAATGGCGGCGCTAATAGCCGACTCAGATACTAAACAAAGATACAGTTTTTCTCCCTGAATTGGTCTAGATAATAGGAGAGCGGAGCTGAGGTAGGATTTCAAATCCTTAAAGGGTCTATCACACTCTTCATTCCACTCAAAAGCTTTTCTCAATACTTGAAAGAAAGAAAAACATTTATCAGTGGCTCTAAAGACAAACCTATTTAGCGTTGCCACTCTTTCGGTGAGTCTCTGCACATCCTTTATTGTTGTAGGAGTTTTAATTTACAACAAGGCCTTGATCTTATCCATATTGGCTTCAATCCCTCTTTTATTCATAATAAATCCAAAAAACTTTCCTGCTCCTACGCCGAAGATACACTTGGCAGGTTTGAGCTTCATATAATACTTATCCATTGTGTCAAAGGTGTGACCAAGGTCGGCGACATAAGTGTCATCCTTGAGGATCTTTGTCAGCGTATCATTAACGTACACTTCCATTGTCTTCCCAATCTGATCCTTAAACATTATGTTGACTAGCCTCTGATACGTTGCCCCAGCATTCTTCAACCCAAAGGGCATGATCTTGTAACAATAGGTTCCCTTATCGATAATAAAGGTTGTCTTCTCTTTATCGACCGGGTCCACGAATATCTAGTTTTAGCCTGGGTAGGCATCCATAAAACTCATTAATTCATGGCTGGTAGTAGTGCCAACTATCTGATCAATCCCGGGCAAATAGAAACTATCTTTCGGGCATGTTTTATTCAGATCCGTGAAGTCGACACATATCCTCCACTTGCCATTGTCCTTTGGGACGATGATATCATTTCCTAACTAGTCGGGATAGATGACTTCTCGGATGAAGTTGGCCTTCTCGAATTTCTTAACCTCCTCTCTAATAATATCATACTCCTCTCTTAAGTAGACTCGTCTTCTCTGCCGTATCGACTTAGCATCATCGGCTACATTGAGCTTATGGCACATAATTTCTGGGTCAATACCTAGCATGTCTTTGTGGCTCCATGCGAAGATGCTTTGCATCTTTTTCAGCAGGTTCACCATTTCTTCCTTCACCTCATTGTTTAGGGCTTTACCGACTTGGTTGATTTTTTCTGCTCCCCCTCGTTGAGGACGATGGATTTTACTTCTTTCGCGGCTTGCCCTTTCTTCAATTTTGTCACATCTCTAGGGTCTAGTGTATCAATATTATACGTTGTAGTAGCTTTCTTACGGTCTTCCCTCTCCTCAGCTAAGTTGAAATAGCATTCCCATGCCAACACTTGATCACCTTGGACTTCCCCTACCCCATAAAGAGTCGAGAATTTAACCATTTGGTGTATAGTAGAGGGCACGACCTCAAACTCTTTGAGGGCCACTCTTCTCATAATAATGTAATAAGCCGAGTATACTTGTTCATCCATTATGAATAAATTGACCTTATTTGTGAGCTTCTTCGGCCAAATATTCCCCATACTGACGTCCATCTCATACATTCCCAATGGATGGAGTTTCTCACCGCCGAATCCAATAATGGGTGATAATAAGGAACGAGCCTCTTCTTGCTGAGACCCAGGCATTTGAAGCATGACCATAATATAAAATCGGCCAAACTTCTGCCATCAACCAGTATTCTTGTGACATCATATCCACGAACCCTGGTCGTAATCACCAGAGGGTCGTCCTGGGTAGCTAGGATACCTTGAAGTTGAGTCTTGAAAAACCCACAATCAAAGTTTCCCTATCCACTTTCTTCCTTTTCTCTGACTTGTCGCTTTCTGCAGTCGAGTTAACCAC
The DNA here is from genome assembly GCA_949130495.1 of Sambucus nigra. Taxonomy (NCBI): domain Eukaryota; kingdom Viridiplantae; phylum Streptophyta; class Magnoliopsida; order Dipsacales; family Adoxaceae; genus Sambucus; species Sambucus nigra. The sequence goes on from OX422211.1 coordinate 444,810,873, forward strand.
CTTAACTTTGGGAAGAGCGGTGACCTATGCAACGTGTGCCTATCTGTCGGCCAAATTTGAGCCTCCTCCTTCTAGGCCCCAACAAATCATCTTCACATCGAATGAGATCATACAATGGTGACCTTTTGGACCATTGTCTTTTGATGGAAGATCTAGGTCATCCCCGTCATCATCGTCCGAGGCATCCTCTTTTTTCCTGGGAGCATCCTATTTGCACTTATTGGCCCTTCTTTTTATGGGGTTGACTCGGCCTCCTCTAGGACTACCGCTGCTTACATATTTCCTCAGCTTCCCAGCCTTGAGAATTTTTTCAATCTTATCCATCAGAGCTAAACATTTATCGATCAAGTGCTCGTGGTCTTGGTGAAATTGGCACTATAGGTTTTTATTCCTCTTGTTTGGGGGATCCTTTACCTTTTTAGGCCACCATAGGGACCGATCATTATTTATCTCATTCAAGATATGCTCACAACTGACTGTGAGGGGAGTGTATTTGATAAACTTATCATCTGCGGATCTCTTCTTTCCATCTTTATTCTTTTTCTGAAACTTTTTCCCACTGCTAGTCCCCTTCTCATCCTCATACTTATATGCCATATCTTTCTCGACATTCATGACCTTATCGTCCGTCGCCAATAGCTCGACCATAGACTTCGGTGGGTCCTCATCAAGCTTCCAAAGCAATTTCCCTTTCTATAGACCTCCTATTAGTGATGTCATCGCAATACTTTCCTCATAACCCTCCACTTCTAACTTCTCCTTATTAAACCTTGTAATGTACTCCCCGAGACTTTCATTCTCCCCCTGCTTCACGTTTAGTAGGTGAGTAGTCTTCTTCTGGGGTCTTACCCCAAAGCAGAGGTTATGGATGAATCGTTTTGCTAGTTGCTTAAAATTTTCAATGGAGCTCTTCGGAAGTGAAGTGAACCATACATGGGTAGCTCCAGTCAAAGAGCTAAAAAATGCACGGTATTTCATCTCATCTGAGACGGAGTAGATGTGTTCTATCGACTGGTACATCTCTACATATTGTATAGGGTTGGTACTCCCATCATACTTTGGAGTGACCACTGGTGGCATAAATTTGGCAGGGGTCAGAATATTGACTATCTTAGTTACAAAATGAGAGCCTTCAGAATAGACCCTCTGCAAGGGGTATCGAATCTTAAGATTTTCCCCAATTTTATTCTCCAACCTCTGAATAAAGTCATTCTAGGGCCTCTCGGTAGCTTCCACAACATCGGTCAGGACGATATTGTCCCCTGCCACCTCAACTAGTCGAACAGAAAGTTCCCTCGCCACTGACCTGTGTCGATTGTTTACTTTTATTTAGCCCTTCTGTCGGCCGCATGGTGGTCGACAGTCTTCCCCTTATATTCTGGATCCATCCATACTCCTGGATCTGTACAATCGATCTCTGAGATCACCCCTTAGGCTGAGTCTATCAAAGGCCAATGCTCTGCTTAGCTGATCAAATGCCGAGCCCCTTGGTCGAATATCTTGACACGACCTCATATTGTGCCCTTAGCTTTCTTGAATGGGGCGTATAGTATTTCCTGACACTTCATATGGCTCCCAGCATTCAACATGATCATCTTCAGCCTCATAGTTATCATATTGGTCCTCTGAGAAGGGTTGGCCTTACCTCCCCCGCCCGGGGTCAGCAACGTCTCTCCGCCGTTGAAGAGGTGGTATCTCCTTACGTGGCGCCTGGGGTGGTACCCTAGTATCTGGAGGCAGCTCCATGGCTACTGGAGTAATCATCTTCAGTGTTATCCCTGTGGGTCTCACTAATATATTTTAGCTGAAGGCAGCCAACGTCTCCTGCATCGCTTATTGGCTGGCCACGAATGGCTTCAATGCCACTGCCACCTCCGCCACCTCCGTCACCTCCATAATATCTGACTAAGGAGGTACGTGCCTAGAACTTGGACCACCATCTGGTGGTGAAAATTCAGATGCCATGTTTCACACCTAACGGATGAGATGTAAACTGTAGAGTAAAAGCTCAGAAGCTCAATAAGAGCTCTTTCAATTGGGAAATAGCTCCACAAGAGGGGAGGACTGGTTCACCACCAGAGACTCTGGTGAGTATAAGCTAGAGACAAAAAGATATAACAATCCTCATTCCCACAGATGGATCCATAATGATGATACAAAAAATAGTACCACCAAGTCACAGTGAAAGAAGCTCAAACATGCATGCAACAATGGCAGTAAACACACAATATAACAATAGAGAAAGAGATGAGGCGAAGAGGATGGACACCTGAATTTAAGTGGTTCAACCGGAGCTTATGTCCACTATGTAGTGTGAATGGTGGTTTTCACTATAATAAGGGCACTAATTACCTGTGAATACAACACTCAAGCTTTTCTCTCTCTTTTGTGTATTTTGACAGAGTTCTGCTCGGGTTGTAATCGATCTCTTACAATGGAGAAGATGAATGTATTTGTAGGGATTAAGGAGTGAAATACCCCCCAAGCATGCTGAAGGCGTGCACAGATGAGGTCATCTACTAAGATCGTGACAGCTATCCATGCACATGCACTTAATGATGATGAAAGGTTTCCTCACGTGAGGGGAATAATTTTAGTTATAACTGAATTGCTAATGTGGAGCACGTTAACTTAGTACCTTCTACATCTCGTCTAGTATGTTGTCATCTGTAGTGGTCTCGGCCTGGCCAAGTACGAGGTTACTAATGCAACGCTTGTCTTTATGCGAGAAACTGACAAGTGTGGTCCCAACTGAGGAGCCAGGCCGAGGTAGGCTAAGCATGCCTTCTCCTAGTATCGGCTGGGAGAGAGGTCGAGAGATGTCCATGGCTACTGTAGTACTTTCCTGAAGTCTCTACCTATGAGATGGCCGAGGTTATATGTACGAGGTTGACCTTAGCACAGGACGAGTCTTGGAAGTGTTCAGTGACTTTCTTCTTGAAGCTCGGCTATTAGGAGTTATGAGGTCTCGTCCTGGGATGAGGTCATAATTCTATCCAAGGTCATATATTTGTCACATTTCTGGCCCTTGGATTTTTGAGTTGTCGAGCTCAGATGAGCCCAGATTTGGCAAAATGGAAATTTAAGATTTTTGGGTGTTTTATAAGGGTGTGTTTGGTCTTATTTTGTTATTAGAAGTGGAGGTAAATATAGATATATATATATATATATATATATATATATATATATATATATATAGAGAGAGAGAGAGAGAGAGAGAGAGAGAGAGAGAGATATAGATAGATAGATAGATAGATAGATAGATAGAGAGATAGATATAGATAGATAGATAGATAGATAGATAGAGAGAGAGAGAGAGAGGTGGGGGTGGTCTTCCTCCATGGTTGTACACCCCTCTCCATCCCAAACCACCACCCACAACCATAAACCACCATTTCCTTAGGGTATTCCCACATATTTGAACCATATATACCCATTTCCACCATTGTTGAAGTGGAGCTACGAATTTGGAGAAGTCTTGGGGGATATTTGGAGAAGATGATAGAATCTTTCATGGAGTTTGAAGGGGTTCTTAGCTTGGAAGCTCAAATGGAGCATAAATGGAGCATTTTTGGAGGATGCTTTTGGTAACCCCTTGAGGCCATCTTTGGAGGTGGGGATTGCTCCTCCTACACAGACCTTTATACGACCATTTAGAGTCTTTGAGGTGAGAAAATCTATCCATAATGTTTAAGACTCTATTTGCATTTTAGTAGTCTTGTGGTTAGATTATGCAAGGTTCCATCATGTTGTCAATGTTGTGCCTGGTAACTGAGTCCATTGAGTCTTTATCTGAATGTGTGTGTGTATAGTTGCAATATGTGTGATGGGATCTTTTTTCTTGCTCTAGTGCTTCTTCTACTTCTGAAGATAGTTGAGATTTATTAAAATATTTTAGGTTGATACTAAAAGGGTCTTTTGGTATAAAAATTCTCATATTAATCGTTTCTTTTATCATGTACCAACGATGGGTAGAAATTTTATTCATTATTTTATTTACTTTATATATTGTTATTAAGTCTTCTATTGCTTTTAGTCCTTGTAAATAAGAGTCGTCATCTGTACATTGAACAAAATAATTAGAGATTTTATCTTTTTTATGTTCAATTAAAATAGCGTGCCTACTATGGATGATTTGGCCTATGCCTATCCATTCTGGTGGTATGCTGTCTATTATTAATAAAACGTGAGGTAATGTGGTCCTCGAATATTATTGTTCTACTAGTGCGTCTAATAAACCTTTTGGTAAGTTATAATTTATTCTAGTATAAGGAGGAGGAATTAATATACTTGCTATCATGCCAAATTCTAATAATAGACTTATAGTTACTTCTATTTGTATACATCGATTATGCGTAAATATCTTATTTGGCCTATGAATTACAAAGTTTTCAAAAAGTCTATAATCTATTTCTAATATAATTATCGTGTCATGTTTCTTTTGAGAATTTATATACACCTTTTCATATCTATATGTGCATCCTACGAGGGCTAAGTTAAAACGAAAATAGTTTTGTATTGCAACCCAATTTGTAATAACTTTTTCTCGTGTAAACATAAATATTTTTTCTGCTATTGCTTATGGTAAAAGGGTTTCTACTTTAGTACGTAATATAAACCTACGTGAGGTAGTGTGGTCCTCCAATGTTGTTGTTTTACTAGTGCGTCTAATAAACCTTTTGGTAATTTATCATTTATTATACTATAAGGAGGAGGAATTAATATACTGGCTATCATGCCAAATTCTAATAATAGACTTATAGTTACTTCTATTTGTATACGTTGATTATGAGTAAATATCTTATTTGGCCTACTAATTACAAAGTTTTCAAAATGTCTATAATCTATTTCTAATATAATTACCGTGTCATGTTTCTTTTGAGAATTTATATACACCTTTTCATATCTATATGTGCATCCTACGGGGACTAAGTTAAAACGAAAATAGTTTTGTATTGCAACCCAATTTATAATATCTTATTCTCGTGCAAACATAAATATTTTTTTCTGCTATTGCTTTTGGTAAAAGGGTTTCTACTTTAGTACGTAACATAAACCTATAATAGGGGTCAAAAGAAGATAAAAAGTTACTATTACTATATGATGTTACTTGTTCTAATTTCTTTTCAATATTTTGTTTTTTAATATTTAATATTTTATAGTGTTTTATTATGGTATTATGTTCTTCGACAATTTGTTGTTTATTATCGAAAAATTTATAATATTTTGCTCATGCTTGTAATTTATGAACATGGTGCGTTAGGTTGAAAAAGTAAGTATCAATATAATTCATAGTATGTATAAATGATCCCTTATTATATTCTCGCTCGAACCAGAGGTTGTCAAGGATAACTGAAATAATAGGAGCAAACCCTCAAAAATACAGGAATAAAAATAAAATAGAAGCTAAACTAAATATAATTAACCCTGACTTAACAATAAAAATAAAAGACATAGCTTGTGAATGTGACAACCCGCCTACTAAAATAATAGGTGGCCAGCCCAATACTCCAATAATCACAGGAATCATAGATGGTCCATTCTTAGCATCACTGTCGATTAACATAATAGTATGAGATAACCACCAATCATTTTAGAAAACGGATTGTCCTATACAAAAAAAAAATTTAAAAGTAAAGAGAAACACTTAGACAATCCCATTTGTAAAAACGGTGGGTATCAAAAATCGATGAATATAGTATGACAATACCATAAATAATCACCGAATAAGCTGTCGGTGCAAAGACCAATACAAATGATATATTAAGTATTACAATCCAATATTTACAATATAATAAATGAGTGCAATACCTTGGGCAACACGCCCGAATAAAAGTACTGAACATAACTAGGGTACAATAGAGGGAAGCGTCTAGTACAAGTATCCTACAACATCCGCAATATGTCGTAGCTCCATGACAACTGGAAATGGAAATGTAAACACGGGTGTCCCTGCGGAAGAGCACCTGTAACGGCAAAGAATATGCAGAAACAAGGAAATATAGAAACCGGTCAGGGCCGGGTTTGATATGATTACCATGTGACTAAAATGCATGGCAGGTAAGTGCGTAAATCTCTCGCAGATAACAATAATATTCCTCACCTCTCAATCTAGCAGCAACCTAGCGCAATATAAATGATGCTCAGGTTATAGAAAGAACAGAAGGCTAACTTCTCCCCAGTCTCAACACTATGCCCTATTCGTGCGTGGGGTGTCTCGCAAAGCGAAATCCAAACAAGGAACCCCCCCGATACACTACTACTTAGGCAAGGTTGATCGTCGAGATCCATCAGACCCTAAGCACGCAATAATAAATAAATACATGTGTGTGCATAAGTGTGGGAGGTCACATCTACAGCTACATAAAGAAAAATATAAAAGTAAAACCCATCCATCATCTATTGGCACAATTCCTAATTCTATCTTTAGGAATATACATATAAATGGTACAACACTTTATCAAGTGTTTACCAAATTAATTTCATCATATACTAATTCATTTCATGAATTTGTTCCTTATCAGGAAATATAATCATACTTTTTATGCTCTAGAGGCATTTATCTCAATTGTTCACTTTGTAAAAATATCTTCCTTATCAGGAATATAATCATCATCATAGGCTCTTTATGGCCTTACATCGTGCTCTTTATGGCACTTTCATCATGCTCTATATGGCATTTTACTGTGCTCTTTATGGCACCCATCAAACATCAAGTCCAACTTGATTCAGAATAGTTATCACCATATCTATATATATAACGATTCTAAGACCGCCCGTCCGGGTTTCCCCACTGTGCGCGCCCCTAAATGGCTATCATCTTCCAGGGCCTCCAAGACAACCTGGGATCCTATCGAAACGTCGGGAAGCGACCATGTGCCTGCGGGATAGTCAAGACCACACCCGGAATCTCCTAACCAGCGCAGAAAATATAAACAAACGCTCACATGGCCTAGGGACTATATCCACCCTGCATCATTAGCCAGGGGGCTTCACCACAACGCGCGCGACTTCCCTTATGATAGCGATTTAGAGAGGTGTGTATCCATAAATTTTCATTTATGAAAAACATTACTTTTTCCATTTTTGAAAACTCATATTTTATATTTCCAAAAATCATTCACTTAGCCTTTAAGCACCAAGTTTTAGAAGGTGCATCTCATTCTTATTAAGTCATATATTATCAATGACCTAAGACCCCAAAGTGCCACTAACCTCAAAATAGCCTCGATTAGTTTATATAATTCATAAACCCTCAAAGTGAGTCTCCAAAATGGAGTGTCTCTCAAAAGCTCAACATTTAATATTTTAACTTCAAATATATCTTTAGGTTAACCTCCTATATCCGTTGGACATTAACCTAATCCAAACTAGTCCTCGGGTAAACCTAAATCTCCATTCTTAGCCTAGGACATTAGTCTACCCAATACAACCCTCTAGGACTCCCCATTACTTCCCAAAGGAAGGTTCCTATCTTGGACCTAAAAGAAAAAGGGCTAAAAAATCAAAATAAGAAAATCTCACAAAAACAGGGGAATTCGCCCTTGCGAATCGATTCGCTAGACAGCCGAATCGATTCGGTGAGCAAAAACTGACCTTCTGCAATTGCCGAATCGATTCGCTTTAAATCCGAATCGATTCGGTCTGCAATACCTGTAACCCTCTCCTTATCCGAATCGATTCGCCCTTAGGGCCGAATCGATTCGGTCCTGAGATTTTGCCCAATTTGGGCTACGGGGTGTAAGAACCCTAAAATCCCAAAAACCCCAAAACTTGATTTCTCCCAACTTCAACAACAACAATTCGACCTAAATCAATCCTACACCATTTATAACTAATATATACTCCTCAAATCCAATTAAAACTAAGATTTAAAGGTTTAAACATCAAAATCAACAAATACCCATTTATGGGTTAAATCTCCAAAACCTAACTATACATGCAATTTATCACATTAAATCACATCTAGCAAGTAAGAAACTTGCCTCGGGGTTCGTAGTCTCTGATCCTCTTCCGGTAGCAACGGAAATCCGGTCCAAATCTTCATTTCTCTCTCTTTCTCTCCATTTCTCCCAACTCTCTCTTCTCTCTCTCTCTCTCCTTTGGCTTCTAACACAAATGAAGAAAGAAAAAGGGGTGGGGGACTTATACGGGTCTCAAAACATGAATCCCCACTTTTAATTATTAATACACCACTAAAATGACTCGTAACCACTTAATTGAGTCATAACCCCTTAAAATGCCTAAATCTCAAAATTACAACTGGGCACTTATTTCGACTATCTCGACTATTCTAAAAACAACCGTACCCCCCTATTTTGGCATTCGGGAAAGTGTGAACTATTTTTACGTTCCAATTCCATTTTAAATTCATTAATTATACCCAAATTTAAATATAGGTCATAACCGTCGTTTTACATATAACGACGCAAAATACACAATATAACACTATTTACCTTCTCATAACGGTAAATAGTCAAAACATAGTGAATATTATCCCTATGTCTCACGGGAAATAATATTTACTCCAACATTCCTTATTTTATAAAATTAGCCCATTAGGCAAAATAGTATAAAATAGTCGTTCGAAAACCTGGGTTGTTACAGTGAAATAATTGACCAAGAAGAATTCAAAATTCAAATAAGAGAACTCTTAAATTTAGGAGTAATATAGAAAATCACAAGTAGACATAGAAGCCCTGCATTTATGGTAAGAAATCATGCAGATTTAAAAAGACATGAAGCACGTACGGTAATTAATTATAAAAGACTAAATGATAATACTTATGATAATTGTCCTTATAGAAATAAAAACAGTAATATATCTAAAATTCAAGAAAAAATAAATATATTAGATGACATTGAAGATGGTTTAGGAGACACAATAGAATTAGAAATTATATATGATGAGTATGGAGAAATAGATAATATTAGAGTATATAGTATAGAATCAATAGAATCAGAAGATGACAACATAGAAACTCTAGAACATAGCTTAGTACGTAATATAAACCTATAATAGGGGTCAAAAGAAGATAAAAAGTTACTATTACTATATAATGTTACTTGTTCTAATTTCTTTTCAATATTTTGTTTTTTAATATTTAATATTTTCTAGTGTTTTATTATGGTATTTTGTTCTTCGACAAGTTGTTGTTTATTATCGGAAAAGTTATAATATTTTGCTCATGCTTCTAAATTATGAACATGGTGCGTTAGGTTAAAAAAGTAAGTATTAAGATAATTCATAGTATGTATAAATGATCCCATATTACCTTTCCTGTAATATTATCAATAAAATTTAGCCATCTTTTTGTAGCTGATTTACTTTGATTAGTTTTATTAAAGTGTTTTACTATATTATCACAGTCTGTTCTTATTAAAAATTCTTTTCCTAGAAATAGTTGAAATCTTTCTATAGTATTTATTACTCTTGTCCAGAAGGACATTTTAAATGGTTAGTCATGCCCCTTGGTTTTAAAAATGCACCTCAAATATTTCAAAATAAAATGGACATTATCTTTAAAAAACACTTAAATTTTTGTATAGTATATATAGATGACGTTCTTGTATTTAGTAATAATAAACATGAACATAGAAATCATTTACAAATTATTTTTAAAGAATTTATAAATCAAGGATTAATAACTAGCAGCAAAAAAATGCAATTAGAAAAGCAAGAAATAGAATTTCTAGGATTATTCTTCGTAACATTTTATACATAGATTTTTATTACATATTTCACATAAACACTCCACTCTGAAAGACACACCTTACAACCTCTTTACTACACACACCTTTCATTTCAACTCAAAGCAACCAAGCTCTTTCTCTTTTAAATAATTCCTAAAGTCCACAGTACTACAAGTTACTGTAGCAGCCCAATCAAGCCTAAAAACGCCAACATATGGCCAACGACGACAATGGAAACACACAGGACACCAAAAAGTTTAAAAATTTAAGATCATTCTAGAGTTCAATCAATTATTCATACCAATATTTTCCATAAAAACAAATCCTCAAGAATCCTTTAATGATATATCAAAACATAATAAGAATATTTTCTAAGTACTCAGAGCGGTTAACCCGAAAGATGTAATAAAACCCTTAAATTTTATTGTTGCGAATGAAACATGCGATTACAAACTATTAATTTACAAGCGATGATGAAAAGTACAAGCCATAATTTACAAGTAATAGAAAACTTACAATTACAGGATAATCTACAGTACTATTGTTGCTGGAAAGTAGTCGGAAGTTCGAATGAAAGTTTGAGAGAGAGAGAGCTTAGTTGCTGCGAGTTGAAGTGAAAGGTGTGTGTAGTAAAGAGGTTGTGAGGTGTGTCTTTCAGAGTGGAGAGAGTTCTCTTTTTATAGGAGAAGAAAAGATTCGGATTTGAAAATTTTATTAAACGGAAGAGGTAAGGGATAAGGAAAGGAAAGTGATGTTTTTGTTTTTGGTTAAGTTTTTCAGAAGGAAGTAGTAAATGCTCGTGATTGTGAATTCGTCCAAAATTGAATAGTAACATCTCGTGTTCCTTTATTTACGTTTATCTTGTGTCGATTTCAGTCGCTGTCTTGGTTGCATCAGTGCTTGCATAGGTAATAATTTTTGCTTCTAGGGTTCCATCATGTTGTCAATGTTGTGCCTGGTAACTGAGTCCATTGAGTCGTTGTTACTTAAGGAATTATTTAAAAGTTACTGTTCATGCTACTATTTACTTTTACTATTCATGTCACTGTTCAACTAATGAAGATAATAAAAGAAAAATAATAAATATAGGAATAGATAAATTTATAAAAGAAGAAAAAATTGTAAAAATATTAGAAGAAATAACCCCACAGAAGAAATGGATAATAGAAGATTTAAACATTAAAGAAGAAAATAATAAAGATATAGAAGAAAATTACTTATGTGAATATTTACAATATATAGAAGATATCCAAACACAAAAAATAAAATTTGATAAAATAAATAATATAATGTTTAAAAACACGAAATTAGAATTAGAAGACTTAATTAGATTAGCTGAAAAAACTAAAAATCCAAAAAAATAAAATAAAATATATGAAAATAAAATAGGACAAAGTAGTATTAGATTTAGTAAATATAAACCTTTAGAAGAAGATAATGAAGAACTATTAGATGAAATTAAAGTATTAATGGTAGAGGAACAAGTAGACAAAATATTTAAATTATTAGAAGATAAAATATATGATATAATTATAGAACATTGCGATAACTTAATAACTGAACAATTAATAGAAAAATATGGTAATAAAAACAATAAAGAAGTTATAATATCTATATACTGTGCAGAAGGAAATAATGAAGATATTAGAAGAAAAATAATAAATAGAGGAATAGATAAATTTATAAAAGAAGAAGAAATTGTAAAAATATTAGAAGAAATAAACCCCACAGAATAAATGGAAGCCGAAACCTCAACTTTAACCAGAACTAATGTAAATTATTCTACTCACTAAAAACTAGAAGCAACTAATGAAACATATAATGAAAACACTAAACCCGTTCCATGATAATTTTAATGAAGCACAAAGTAGGTTACCCTCAACTGACTTAGAAATATTAGGAGTAATAAATATTATAGAAAGATTTCAACTATTTCTAGGAAAAGAATTTTTAATTAGAACAGACTGTGATAATATAGTAAAACACTTTAATAAAACTAATCAAAGTAAATCAGCTACAAAAAGATGGCTAAATTTTATTGATAATATTACAAGAAAAGGTTTTACCCCTCAATTTGAACATATAAAAGGTAAAGATAATCAATTAGTCGATATACTGTCTAGATTAATTAATAACATTTCTTAAATTTTGTAAATATCTCATCATCAAGGCTCTTCATCAGGCACAAAAGAAAACACTAACCAAATATATACTGTTCTTAATGAGAGGCAAAAATTTAGGTCAAAGGTACAGGTGACAACAGAACAATAGAAGATCCTTGACAACCTCAGGTTCAACTGAGAATATAATAAGGAATCATTTATACATACTATGAATTATCTTAATACTTATTTTTTTAACCTAACGCACCATGTTCATAATTTAGAAGCACGAGCAAAATATTATAACTTTTTCGATAATAAACAACAACTTGTCAAAGAACATAATACCATAATAAAACACTATAAAATATTAAATATTAAAAAACAAAATATTGAAAATAAATTAGAACAAGTAGCATTATATAGTAATAGTAACATTTTATCTTCTTTTGACCCCTATTATAGGTTTATATTATGTACTAAAGTAGAAACCCTTTTACCAGAAGAAATAGCAGAAAAATATTTATGTTTGCACGAGAAAAAGATATTACAAATTGGATTGCAATACAAAACTATTTTCGTTTTAACTTAGCCCCCGTAGGATGCACATATAGATATGAACAAGTGTATATAAATTCTCAAAGGAAACATGACAAGGTAATTCTATTAGAAATAAATTATATAGTTTTTGAAAACTTTGTAATTTGTAGGCCAAATAAGATATTCACGCATAATCGATGTATATAAGTAGAAGTAACTATAAGTTCAAAAATTAGAAGATAATAAAGATTTCATTAAAGAACAACTAGATTTAATCAATATTAAAGTACATAATATAAATTTTGAACTAGAACAACTTACTAAGTTTTTACACGAACAAGAAACACTAGAAATAAACGATTTAATAGATAAATTTAAACATATTAAAATAAACACTAAAATAGTTAAAACAAAACTAAACCTTTTTTATTCTAAAGATGACATCTACAAACAAAAATGCACATGAATAATTGATGGTTTTTAGTAGAACAGTATTAAGCATTTTTATGGAATAAAAATATTGGTAGAATATTCTTTTATTGGAAAGAAAGAATGCATGAATATTTCAAAGTCTTCAAATATTAAAAGTTGTTATATTATGAAAATGGTGTATTTTCTATAGATATTGATGTTAAACATTTTATGAAATAAAATGTTTGAAAATAATGATTCATTTTGCTAAATATTGATGAAATAATGGTTTCAAGTTTCTTGCAAAAATGTAAAGTTTATGAAAATGGACATATGTTGAGCTTGAAAAAATAAAATGTCTTTTATGCCTTAAAAGTATATTTTTGCAAGTATGATGAATTTATAAAAGGAAATGTATGTTTAACCCATTAATAGGATTTTAGGATTTAAAATCCATCTTCTCAAGCATATAAACTTGTAGTATTTTGACCATAAATGTAAAAATAAGTTTAAAGAAGATTTTTTGGGGTTAAATATAGAATAAGAAAAGTAGGAATACTTGTCTTGAAAGTGTGTGAAAAAGGTGTTAAACGTCTGATAAGTGCAAAGTTGCAAGACTTCATGTATTGATAAAAAAGAAAATTGTATTTTCCTTATGAAAGTAGTCTTTAAGTGTAATTAGATTTCTTGAATAAAGTAAGTGAAGAAATGCCAAATTTAAAAAGTTGGTTAGTAAATGTATTGAATAAGTGTTAATGGTTAAATATTGGAAAGTTAGTGTGCGTAACTTAATAGTGTGCTCGAAGATTAACACTTTTAAAATTGGAGAGGAAATAATTAAATAAAGATGTTTTCAATTAACAATAATATTACTCCATGGTTAAAAGGGTGCTAAAAGGTTAAGAACACTGAAGAAATTAGTAAGGTAGTTTAATAGTGTTTTGGAAAAATTAACACTTGTGGAAATGGAGTAAAAAATGAGTTTGGAAATAAATGGGTAAAATAGTAATTTTACTTAAAGTGAAATATTTTTATGAAATAAAAATATTAAAAAAGGTGTTACCCAAATTGGTCCTAAACGTATATGATTTTAGAATAAAATCAAAGTTAAAGGGTAAAGGACATGAAATGAAAATTTCAAAGTGTAACACGAATTGGGGTGAAATCCCGGGTTTTAGCTTCGGCCTAGTAAAAGGAAAAGTTAAATAATGTGGACATTTGTAAAATGTTAAAACACATTAAACGTAACTCATATGACACAAGTATAATTAAGGAGGGCCCGGAGCCCTGGTGTGAAAGATTCAAAACAACTGACTAGAGCTTATGGTGTGCATATTCGGCGGTGTGGAGCCCATTGAGGTATGCGATTTTTGGAAAATTCTAAAGAGGATAAAGGAATAAGGAACATGTCAAGAAATGGGTTGTGTGGTGTAAATGTGTTAAGACAACCTAACTTGAATGAATTAATAAATATTCCAATAAAAGTGAAATGGACAAGTAAATATATAAGTTGATTACTATCCATAAGGTAAGAAAAAAGATAAAGTAAGTGGTTAACTGGGTGATCAAGCAACATAAGTGGTTCAACCCATAATTAACACCAGAATGTGTTGTAAAAAGGTTTATACTAAAATAGGGTTAACATATTACAAACAATACAACAAACTAAACATACAAACATACCTAAACTAAGTTCAGAATTTTTACCAACTCCTTTGGATTATTCTGACACCTCTAATGGTTCTGATGTTGAGGTTGTTCTCCCAGCTTTGTAACCGCTTCTCCTTTTAGCTTTACGTCGACTCTAAAGTCAATAATCTCTCTACCAACTCTTCTTTAGTGTTGTAGTGTGACAAGTGTAAGTGGTGAAGTGCCTAATCACATGCAAGCAACCCACACACACTTATACAGACAATATGCCTTATCAAATTACAGATACCATTCTAAGATGCAGTGAGGATTCCTGAATCACAGTTTGGTTGAAAATATCAGACTACTGATCTTTACTTTTATCCACAGATCAAGAAGGAATCTTTCTATTAAAAATAGCTAAGATCCTAAACACTTTCTTTATTTGATATACAGTGTTATTTCATAAATTGTGAAATATTCACGAAAGTGTAAATCCCCAATCAAGAGCTTAACTTGATCTAAGTCTGGTTTTTCTCATAAACTGTAAATAGTAATGGATTTAGTGGTTATGGTTTTGAAAAGAATATATAAGAGTAAAAACAACCAACAAATGAAGATTTATTGAAAATAGAAATCAAACTAAGCAAGTTTTACGTGATATGTATCACACAGTTTCAGATCTCAAATTTCTATGAAAAGAAAAATGAAATCCAAACTTCATGACTTGGTTGGACAAGAGATTAAAGACTAGATAGGATGGATATTAACAAATACGAACTCACTCAAACTCATGAAGGTTTTTTTTGAAGAAAAATGGCTGGAGTTTGATGTAGGTTTTCTTTCTATCTCTATCTTTTTCTTTCGCTCAATCTCTCTCTCTCTCTCTCTCTCTCTCTCTCTCTCTCTCTCTCTCTCTGTGTGTGTTATCCTTTTGCTCTCAATTCTCAAATGAGTCAAAGTCCCAAAACGTTCCCCAATTGGTCTCTATTTGTATTACTCACAGAAGGATCTGTAAGGGTTGGTGAGAATCTACGATTGAGAGTGCTTCAATTAAACACAATGTAAATGTTATGGTTGAGGATGGACCGCTGTTAAACGTGCTCTGATTGGTTCTCTCAACTAACACAAGGATTGTTATGAAGGCATGAAAGCCATCGATAAATAATGATCCAAGGGACATGATAAAGTCTTAAGGTTGTGAGAGGTAACAAACACTAATCCAATCGCACACTGACCAACACGTGTAAGGCAACGATCAACCCTCAAATGCATATTTATAAGATTTAAAAAATCTCATTTTCTACCATAAAAGTCTCTGCCGCTTTCGAATCCTACCCAAACAAGGTTTTAGGAAGAATAGGAAATTATATATTAACCCACAAAATTTTTAAAACAAACTTTTAAATGTTTAGAAATGTTTTATAAATTCCTAAAAATTATTTAACATATCCCAAAAATCAATTTTATGGGAATTAACACACACCCACGCACACACATAAATTGATATCATTGCAACATATAAATGTAATCCTAGGTGCAGTGTTGGTATTCTACCTTTGAGACTATTAGAGGAATTGATATGTATTGTCTAAAGTTCTATGGTAGACTAGAATGTGACTCAATTTTGTCACTATTTCCAAACTAAACAAGCTACTATATAATGTAGACTCATGTAAGTAAAAGATATAGGGTGCTTAAATCTCCCCCTTTAGAAATATGAGACAAAATATCCTTTGAGTCATCAAGAACTCGTAGGGATACAAAATATAAGAAAATCCTATTCTGTAATAACCCTAACTTTTGAGTAATTGATTTTATACAATTTTGCCATGTGAGATAATTATATAAAATCATGGAAGTTAGAGTAAATATTATTTTAAGTGATTTAAGAGATAATATTTACTGAGCTTTGCATATTTATCGAGAAGATAAATAGCATCATGTTATGTTTTATTGCGTCTTTGTGCTTTAAGCGACAGTTATGGCATATATTTCAATTGGATCATTATTAATGAATTAATATGACATAGGAACATGAAATATTGTACGATATTTCGGATGCCAATTTTGAGGGTGCGATTAGTACTGAAATAGCCGAGATAGTCAAATAAGTGTCATATTGTATTTTTGGAGTTCCGGCACTTTTGATAGGTTATGACTCAATTATGTAGTTACGAGTCATTTTAATGGTGTATTAACATTTAAAGATGGAAATTAATGTTAAGTGACCGATTAAGTCTTCCAACCCTCTTATTTCTCATTTATATTTTTTAAACTTAGAGAGAGTTAGAGAGAAGAGAGAGCTTGGGAGAAAATGGAGAGAAACGAGAAAATTGGAGATTTGGAGCCGGAGATCATTGCTACAGGAAGAGAATCCGAGACTACAAACTTGAGGGAAGTTTCTAACTTGCTAGTGTATGATTTAATGTGAATATATAGTTGTGTTTTTGGAGTTTTAACCGTTAATGGGTTTTTGATGATTTTAGTGTTTAAACCGTTAATATTTTATTTAAATTTGAGTTTAGTTGGATATATTAGTTAATTATTCTGTAGAAATGATTTGGGTAAAATATAATTTGAGTTGGTTGAGATTTGAAGAGAGAGATTTGAGTTTTGGGAATTTAGGGTCTTAATCCCGTATCCCAAATTGGGCATTTTTGGCAGGCCGAATCGATTCTCCCCCCAAGAGAATCGATTCGCCTATATCGTAGGCTACATGTCTAGGGAGCTGAATCGATTGGGGATAAGGTCGAATCGATTCGGGTTGAGACAAGAGGTTGGTTATTTCAGCCAAATCGATTCATTTTTGGGCAAATCGATTCGCTACCAGGTGCGAATCGATTCGGAAACGCTTCTGTTTTATAGGATTTTTCCAACTTGGTTTTTAGCCCTTTACTTTTAGGTTTAAGGCTTAGAAACCTTCTATTGGGAAGTAATAAAGAGTATTAGAGATCCATATTAGGGAGATCAATACCTTAGATTAGTATGGGGGTAAAGCAGGCTTAATTCGGGGGATATTCCATAGGCGTTAGCGTCGTTTCATTTATTGATCTAGCTTCGAACTAAGGGAGAGTTAAGTGTTATGGTTTAGGATTTCGGGAGACTAGTATTGAGGGAAATGACCATTGATGGCTTATGGTATTACTTTGAGCTCTTGGAGACTAGTGTTAGGATAACTGTACTTCGTGGCCTATATCATTAATAAGATATGACATCGTGAATAAGAAATGTATATTTTAAATTGGCACAAAATGGCTAAGCATGAATGAATTTTTGAGAATGTAAAAAGTGAATGTTTTAAAAGGGCATAAGTTGTAAATGATAATTTGTATATACACACCTCTCTAAATTGCTATCATATCGGAAGTTACGTGCATAAGGTGAAGTCCCTGGCTAGTGAATGCATGGTGAATATAGTCCTCAGTCATAGGACCGGTTATTATATATTGTGTGATTATTGTTCGAAGTTATGTAATGTCGAGTGTGGTTATTACTCACTGTTGAAGGTATATGGCTTCTTCCCGACGTCACGCGATGTAGGATGCCCAGGTTGTCTTGGTGATAGGCCCTGGAAGATGATAGCCATTTAGGGGCGCATCCTGTGGGGCTACCCAGAAGGATGGTCTTAGAATCGTTATATGATGTGATTATAACTATTCTCATTAAAATGGAATGTTATTAATGGTAAAGAAATTTGTGAGATAAACTGCTTTGAATATGTTTCCTAGAGAGAAAAAGGGAACTATGAAGTTAAATGGTGTAAAACTGAATTGGTGAAGCATTTTGTGAAATAAATTGCTTTAAATATGTTTCCAAAAGAGAAAAGAAGAAACTGTGCATTTAAGTTGTGTAAAACTGAAATGAAATCTCAATAAGTGAAACTTAGATATTATCTCATGCGAAAACGAATATTGTTCATTGTTATTGCTATTGCGCTAGGTTGTGCTTTTAGACTGAGAGGTGATAAATCTTATCTTTATTTGTGAGAGAAAGTTAAGTTTATGATTGACGATAAAATGTTCATAACTGTCATGCATTTTATTCACATGGTGATCATGTTAAACCGGGTCCTGACCCGTCTATATCTCCTTATTTTGCATGAATTCTATTTTTGCCCAGTTGCTCCACCGCAAGGACGCCCGTATTGACCTCTCCATCACAGTTGCCCTAGAGCTATAAGATTTTGCGGATGTTATAGGATATTCATGGTAGAAGCTTCTATTTCTTTGTACTTTAGTTATGATCAGTTTCCATATTCGGGTGTGTTGCCCAAGTTTTGTACCTGTTGAATATAATGTGGTATTTAATTTTAAAACTCGGTGTAACCTGCTTGTAATAGTTTGTTAACCAATAACTTATTCAGTTATTACATTGTGCATTATCGTTATACAGTTACCCATTGGTTTTTATATCCACCTTTTTTTCAAATAGGATTGTCTAAATAATTTTCTTTAAACTTATAAATTAATTTTGACCCTCCATTTTCTAAAATAATTGGTGGTTATCTCATACTATTATTTTAATGATAGTGATGCTAAGAATGGTCCATCTATGATTCCTGTAACTATTGGAGTATCGGGCTAGCCACCTCTTATTTTAATAAGCAAGTTGTCACAGATGGTATCAAAGCATCATGGTCTAGTGTCCTTAGGAATCTGTGCGGACGTACTTCGCCTTCAACGTTTCTTTTAAATTGATGTAGAGCCTTAGGATTAAGATAATTGATTTCTTTTGTGAGATTTCGTTCTCCTGCCGTAAGGTAAGATGTTAGTAAATCTTTTGTCCGATCGCTCGAGATTCGTGTGTTGATTGATGAAGGGCAACCATGGAAGGCCATTACAAGGGCACCAGGAGACGGGGCTTAGTTATAATTGTAAATCGAAGTCGGGGATGAGGATAGAATTGGTGGTTATCCCTCTGTGGCATTTTTTTAGATTTCTACAACGGCTACAAGGATATAGTAGTTATAATTTCCCAAGTACCGCTACAAGAAGAGAATGGTACTGAATTTGGATTACTCAGTGAAGTTAAATTAGGAAGAGGTTTGAATGTCCTTGATAAGGACCATACGTTGAAATTAAGTCATGTGTAGGCAGTGTAGCTTTATTCGGTGGAAGTATTGGGCTCAGAAGCTTGGGTTTAGAGAGGGGTATAGGAATACCTAGATGTGAAAATTTGAGGAATTTTTTTCCACCGATTGGATCAATGTTGGAAGGGTAAGAACGGTAGTCCCCATATTTAAAGGAGCAGGATGTTTTGATCTTAGAGGAAATTTATGGAGGGTTCTTACAGTGAGTTCCTTTGATATATTAGAACTGGAGAGAATGAAACTTTTTAAGTATTCCCAAGAGGATCGGTCAGAGGCCTACAGTAAAGGAAGAGATATATGGATAAGGAAACCTTGCATCGAACTAAGATAGGTACATGGAATAAAGAATCTTTTAATGTAATGATGGGCTCTCTACTAAATGTTGTTAACGCTTATTGAGATGTCGTGTTAGTGAAACCTCATTGATGGACTTCCACCCAAGGAAATAAGGCAGTTGAGGCCGGTAGCATGTTTTCCTTTGCTGAGGGAGTTAAGGGAACTATGAGGGTGATTGTCAGGATCGAGGCTATGGAGCCTGAGATACTGAAAACTTTAACATGGTCAGGGTGGCCAGAGATGGGGAATGATTGTGATGGGGAAAGTAGAACCACATACTTTGATGTGTCTGGTAGGAGTTAAAGGACAAGAATAGGGTGCCTAGATGGGGCATTAATTGAAGTAGTTTTTGGTACAGATAGATCAAGGGTACTATATCTGGGAACTATGTGGAGCAGCCAGGGTAATTGGCAAGAATGTTATTGTGAGTTTCACCTCGGATAAGGGAAGTGTGTTTCGTGGAGCAAAATTGAGCCTCAGTATTTTTTTTTACCCTAGACTCGGGTGTGTAATTCGAGCTTTTTGGTAGTATTGATATTAATATAGAGGTTATATCTATATGTTTTCCTTGGTGGTGAGGTTCTATTTTCTGTAATTCATTGTGACTGGATGATGATATTTTAAAATTTTGTTTGGATTTCGCTTGCGAGACACTCCACGTATGGACCTTAGCGACGTTGGAAGTGGAGAGATGTTACTTTATGTTAGGATGTTGGTTTTGGTGGAATTAGCCGAGAGTCACGTGATTGATTAAAGGGCTAAAAGTTAATTTTCAGTGCAGAAGCACTGGAAATAGTTCTCTCACCTGATAGATGTGGGCAAGAGAAAGATAAGAAAGTCAGATTAAGGCTTATAGATAGGCCGTGGTTAAAAGGCAAATCAAAAGGATATATATTTATATATTTTGGAAAAAGATTCGCAACACTTTGCAGAAAGTAGGCACTCGATTAGTTAGCTTTTTCATTTAGTCGAAACGATAGGACATATAAATAGAAACACGTTAGTGGGGTTACGAGTTAGGATTTTTAGTAGTTTCGATTTTGGTGCCTTAGGCCTTTATATCTTTATGACCGACGAAGCGAGGTAGTAGTGTAACAGGAGGGTTCCTTGTCTGGATTTCTCTTTACGAGATGCCCTATGCATGAAACTGTGCGAATGTCAGAAATTGAGAAAGGTCTTGGGCACTAGGGGCATAGTTAGTATAGTACTTATTTCACATGGGTAGGAGAACTCATCAACCTTAAGATTATTAGGATGGAAGGCCAATGGGGCATGTGGTATTGTTTTAGAAATGATGTAGTGAGTTAACCACGAGAAGATGGGTGGGTTGATTTTAAGAAGGATTTGGGTTTCCAGGAATAAGGAATATGAAATCTTGAGTAACTTGGGCCACTAGCCCGAGAAGAATGTGAGGTTGGTTATCATAGATGCATTTTCGCAGGAGTGGGGCGGTGTGTTACTACAGGAACAGGGGACCATCGCACATGTATCTTGGGGCTTGAACCTCGCGGGGAGAACTATCCCATGCAAGACTAAAAGCACGCCACAATAGTGTTCGCCTTAAAGATGTGGAGGCATTACCTCTTGGGAGGGAACTTAAGTCTTTTCATGGACTGTAAGTCGATACAATGTTTGTTCTCCCAGAAACATTAAATTATGCGACAAAATCGGTGGTTGGATTCGTAAAAGACTATCAATTTGACATTCAGTATCACCCCGAAAAAGCAAAGGTGACAGCAGATACTTCTAGCGATGGAAGGGAAAGCCAAGTGGAAGAAGCTTAATTAGGAAGATGCTGTACAAGGGCATTTATATCAGTTTTGAGCGTTACGCCTGCTATTTAGATGAAACTCGTGGAAGACCAAGGAAGGGACATTTCTGAGTTTGTCTCCCTATGCACCACTTGTCAATTGGTGAATATGGATTACTGACAACCGATTGGATTGTTACAACCGTTAGAAATACCGGTGCGAGAATGGGAGAGTGTATCCATGGATTTTTATCATTGGATTACCGATGTTGTAAAGAGGTCATGAGTATGGATGGAGGATAATATAGAGTTTATGAAACCTTATGAGGTACCTATCAATATAGTGTCGGACCGAGAGAAGATTTTCGTAGGGACCGATTAAGGCTTAGTACCTTTTACTACCCGAAAGCAATTGGTCTAAACACTACATCAAAAATAGCAATTTGGCACACCCTGATATTAAAAATCTGGCACAGTTTAAAACTGTGCCAGATTTTAGCACGGTTTAATAGGAATTTGGTACACTTTAAAACAGTGCCAAAATTGGCACTGTTTTAAAGTATGCCAAAATTGAGTACAATTACTAAAATATATAATACCCAAAAAAAAAAACATTACACTCCTCTCTCTTTTGTTCCCTCTCATGGTTCCCGCCCACTCCCTCTTCGCTAGGGCTCTCTCTCTCTCTCTCTCGCCTCTTTGTCAGAGCTCACTCCCTCTTCGCTAGGGCTTCCGGCGGTCGGCGTCCATTCTCTCTCTAGGTCGGCTGCAGGTGGTTGGCATCCATTCTCTCTCTAGGTCGCCGGTAGGAATCTCTGTCTCTACGGCCGACGCTCTCTCTCTCCGGCTCACTCTCTCTTTCTCTGGTCACATTGCCTTTCTCAAGGTCTGTAGGTCTATTCTTCTGTTTATTTCCTTTTTCTCAATTTGAAGATGTACTACTCTTTACAGGATTATATAAAGCAATTTGGATTCATTAATTTATCCTTTATGTTTGATCCTTTAACAACTGTAAATTTGAATGCATCAATTTGACCTTCCCCTTTTTTTCGGAATATATTTTGAACAGTTGATATCTTGTAGTTAATATCTTGTATTGTTGTATATAAATAGGCATTAATGAGAATCAATATCCAAGACTTTGGAGTTTATTAATTTCTCTCTTTTTTCCATTTATCACAATCCCCAAATCATCACATGAACCCAAATAAATGAATTCTATAGTTGATATACTAAACAACCACTCTATTTACAACAATAGTATGTTTAAATAAAAAAAAAAAAAATATGATACTTTAAGTTGCACATCGAACTATTCCACATATCAAAGTATTAAAAAAACAGTAAATTTATATTAAGAAATATTTTTGCAATTGAGCTATAGATATGGATACAATCTAAAACATTTCCTTACTACAAAAAACAAAGCTTTAGAAGTGGAAATACTTGCAATAATTGTTCTCTCACTCCACTCATCCCAATCAGGTAATTGTTTAAAGCATCTGTATTTTTTTTAACCTAAGTTAGGTATAAGATTTGATCCTAGAGTTTATGATATGCGTGATTTGATCCGTATTTGCTTTTTAGGGTTTTATATATACATTTTTAAATATTTATTATTTTTTTAATGTGTGAGTTTTTGGTGCAAATTCAATGTTAATAATGAAAAAAAAAATCATTGGTTTTTAGATGGACCTTGGAATCTTTTAGTGGTATATTATGTTTTTATGTTCTTACCCTTTTATTTAAAATGCATATTTGATCTGATTCGTACATGTTACGGAGTTTTAAGAAAATTTAAGTGCTAAATATACAATAATAATGTAAAAATAACAAATTGAAAAGTAGACACCCCACTAATTAAATGGATAAATGAGATTATGTGTTGAAAATTTAAGAAAAAGCAAGAAAAACTATTTAAATCGTAAGTAAACATTAATACTAAATATTCAATAATGATGTTACACATGTAGAAAAACCTTAGACCCGTTCAAGAGGTCTCACTATGACTGTGGTGAGAACTCTTGAATTGTCCCATTTTTGGACAGTTTGGAAATGCAAAAGTTTGTATTGTACATAATGTTTATGCATGTCCTATTTTGAAAAATTCGGTGGCATCTCTTTATGTTCTTTGGGTGCATACTAGATTGATGTAATGTTTTGTGTTTTCTTGGTTGAAAAACTTAAGTAACACATGAACACTCCCAATTTAAGTTGTGTACTTGAAGAACTGTAGGGAGATGCTTGCAAAATTTTCTAGATTATGACATGGCATGAGACATTATGAACAATACAAAATATGCATTTTCGAAAGGGATAGGACCCTTACCCTGTAGAGGAGATGGGGGAATTATAGGAGCTCAAATATATACATATTTACACTTGAATAAACTTAAATATATTTACAGTAAGCGTTTATATTATAATGTGTGTTATTTAAACTTATCAGGATGTCATCAGGAATCAACAAAGAATGGATAAATGAGAAAAATATCCAGACCGATATATATAGAGATGAGGTGTTACAGTTTCTACATTATGTGCGTAGTAATAGTTCGAATGCTAAACATTCATGTCCCTGTAGACGTTGTCGAAATGGGAAGGGACATGTTGTTATAGATTACATATTCGTTCGTTTAATGACATATGGTATGGACATGAACGATACCTTATGGCATTTTCACGGTGAGACATTAGTTGTTGATCAAGTCCAACCACCACCGCAATCTGTGACACCGACAGAACACGATGATGTGCACAATATTCCAATTTTGAATGATCTTGTGAATGATGTTTGTGAGATGTTTATGGGTGACGCGGAACCTAGTGAACATAATTGTGTAGGCAGTGATGAAGCCCCCCAACTTCTAAGGTTACCAATGATTCGCACACACATAAATACAAAGGCAAGAAGTATGATCGTTTACATCAACTCGCATAGGAGGCATTGCACCCAGCTACCGGTTCTTCGTATCATACCACAATGTATGCTCTTATAAAGTTGAATGATTTGAAAACACAATTCAATTTATCGGATGGTGCTACAGGTGGAATTCTTAGATTGTTAAATGAACTACTTCCTGAAGAGAACAACTTGACAACTAGTTATATAAAAATGAAAAACACCGTTAGAGATCTCGGTATGGATTATGTTAAGTATGACGTATTCATTAACAACTATATAATGTTTTGGAAAGATCATGAAAAATATACTAGATGTATAAAATGTGGTTCTTTACGCTACAAGTTTACTTGTCTAGACGAGGACGGGGTAGAAATTCAGAATACTAATGGAAAAAAAAGTACTCTAGGGTTCCTAAGAAGGTAATGCGACATTTCCCTCTAATACCTAGGCTAAAACGGTTGTATACCATAAAATGGATAGCAGAGAAAATGACTTGGCACGCTCGTGCAAGCTCTGGTATGGAATTCTTGCTTCATCCCCGAGATTCAGCAGAATGGGTAAATTCAAACATTATGTGGAGAGATTTTGCAAAAGATCCGCAGAATATTCGACTTGCAATAGCAACTGATGGTTTCAGCCCGAATAACATGTTTGGCCATAAGTATAGTTGTTGGCCAGTGATAATTCAACCTCCCAACCCTCCCCAATCAATGTGTATGAAAAGTGAGTTTTCAATATTGTCTGTATTGATTCTCGGACCAAAATCACCATCAAGTAATATTGATGTCTTCCTCCAACCGTTGGTCGATGAGTTAAAGATCTTATGGTCTGGTGTTGAGGCTTGGGATGCGTACAAAAATGAGAAATTTCAGTTAAAAGCCATGTTGATGTGGGGTATACATGATTTTCCAGCTTATGGGATGTTAGCAGGTTGTTCAACTCAAGGTTACAATGGGTTCCCTGTTTGTTCTACAAATACACCTTCTGAATATCTTCTTAAGTCAACGAAATGTTGTTACCAACGATCTCGTATGTTCCTTCATAAAGACCATACTTACAGGTTTGACACATCAAAGCAAACATTTAATGGTAAAATACAGGATGCTATGGCTCTAAGAAAGTTAAAAAGTGTAGAAGTTGAGCAGATAGTGTCACTTATTGCTCGAGAAGGTGTTCAAAGAGAGGGAGAGTGTGAGGGAGATAAAAAGGGAAAGGGAAAGGGGAAGGGTAAGGGGAAGGTTAAGGGGAAGGGGAAAGGGAAGGAGAAGGGGAAGGAGAAGGAGGATGTCGTAATGGAAGACGATGATTATCCAAGTGAGGGTGACGATTAGAATCTAGCAGGTACCGAGGGTTTTTCAAGGAGGTCAATTTTCTTTGACTTAGAGTATTGGAAGGATCATGATATTAGACATAATTTAGATGTCATACATTTTGAAAAGAATGTCACAGAGACTCTTTTAGGTACAATACTCTCGGTGAAAGGTTCATCAAATAAAGATACGGTCAAAGCCCGTGAAAACTTGAAAGTTCATTTGAATCTTAAAAGGAAATTATGGATGAAAGATGTTGAAGGAAGTAACAAAAGGCTTATGCCAAAGGCACCTTTCGCATTAGGAAAGGAAGAGAAAGAAGCCTTTTTTCGTACACTAAAAACATTAAAGGTACCGATTAGATTTTCATTAAATTTCAGCAACAATGTTAACCTCGATCCACCTGGATTCACCAATCTCAACTCCCACGATTATCACGTCATTATGCAACGGTTGCTTCCTGCATTGCTTATGCATTCATTTTCGGATGATAAGACTTTGTTTAAAGCTATACAGTGGATAAGCATATTCTTTAATGTGTTGTGTGCCAAAGTGATATTTAGAGAACATCTTTTGAAGGCTAAAAATGCATTGGTAGAGGCACTTTGTGTCTTTGAAATTTATTTTCCACCTGCCTTTTTTGTAGTGATGATCCACCTCATGCATCATTTAGCCGATGAAGCTTTGACAGCTGGGCCACCAAGATATCGGGCGATGTGGTTGTTTGAGAGAGAAATGGGAAGATATAAAAAGTGGTCACGAAATAAGTGGTACATTGAAGGGAGCATTGCTAATGCATATTTGTTACATGAAGCTTCTTTGTATGCCATGGAGTACATATCGAAAAGAGGTAAAGGAACTCATAAGATGAATCTTGAGGATTTTCTTGATGATGAGTTTGATGACTTGGAATGCCAACGACCATTGGGTAAAAGTAAAGATTTGATCTTAAATAATGTACAATATGAGCAAGTGCGAAGATGGGTTTTATCTCAATGCGACGGTATTGATGAATGGAGAAGGTACACACTTAGTTTTATGTTAATTCATATTAATTGATTGTAATGTGATATTTCTTAATTTTGAAACTAATTTCTTGTAGAAAATTTGTGGTATCTGAGACTCAATCGAGGCATAGAATTGATGATTTCATCCCTTGGCTAAGGAACGAGGCAAGTCTTTATTTATACATGTACTTTTTTATCAATCGTAATTTATTTTAATGAAACTTTAAAAAATTATCAATTCCTTATAGGCCTCAGGATTTAATGATACCGGAATTTTTCCATATGCTGATGGTCCGCTCTATAGGGTTACCAGTTATGAGAAATTTCAATGCAATGGGTACACCTTTTGTACTTCTGGACAAGAAGAGAATCATAACTTTCAGAGTAGTGGTGTATTCACTAAGGCCTTTAATAAGATGGGGATTATGACAATCTTTTATGGAGTTATTAAACAAATACTCGACGTCAATTATATTGAGTTCGCACATACATTCTTTTATTGTGATTGGGTGGATGTTGATGATAAGAATGCTTGCAAAGTTGAACCCACCTCAAAATTGGTGATGGTGAATCTTAGTAAGCTGGCGAGTAAAAATACCATTCACGATGATCCGTTCATCCTTACATCTAAAGCCAATCAAATATTTTATTATCAAGATGTAAAGCTGAATCGGTGGTCAGTTTTTTTACACTCTCCCAAGAGACTGACAAAAGAAATAGATGCGATTGATATTGACCGTACGATGTATGATTCCATTCTCGAGGAAAATGATAAATTGCTAGAGCTTTTGGACACAGATTTCTAGTGCAATGATTTAGTTCTGAACTTGTTTTTGAATATGCGATATTCAATTTATTCCGTTTGTTGTTGTTGTTGTTGTAAACATTTAATAGTTTATTGCTTTTTGAACATTTAATACATGTATGGTTGTTTGAAATTATAATTCTATTTGAACATGTAATCTTCTTTATATTGCTATTTGAACATGTAATATTCTTGTAAATGTTTATTCTAATTATTTTGATGTCCAATAGTCACTTTTTTCCAGATAAATGTCTCATATGGGTGATACTTCGCAACCGTCAATAAATGGGGAGACACCTATATCAATCTCCCGTTCTAAGGTTGCTTCGTGTGCTTCAAGAGTAGGTGATGACTCTTCCACTAAGAAGTTAAAATTTAATGAGCACGGCCTTCCAGTTGGTGAAGACTTATATACACTCTCAACCAGGTTGGTAGACTTAGCAAGGACACATGTTCCCATTTCTTATACGAGTTGGAAACAAGTGGATGTGCGATATAAGAACTCAGTTTGGTCATCATTAATGGTATACTATTCCTTTCTATTCCAAAGAATGTAAATTCAATTATGTGATGTTTTAATTTTATTTCTTCATATATTGTAGAAAGAGTTCCTACATGTGCGCGAAAGTCAGAAGCAAATTTTTATGAAAAAAGCGAACGATGCTTGGAAAAAGTTCAAGTCAAAGCTAAGGGTTAATTTGAAGGATGGTGATGTTGGAAAGTGGAAGGATAAAGTGCCACGAAATGTCAAATCTTATTGGGAGGTGTTTTGCAATAATGAAGTTTTAGAGGTTCAAAAGACTTTGTGAACAAAGAACAAAGAGACTAAACAAAATTGTATGAGAAAGACAACTCATAATATAGGTCGTCATGGTTATGCCCGAGCTTCAGAGAATTGGAGAAAGGAGCATGGGCGTGCACCCACTCGTGCTGAATTGTGGTTGGCAACTCATATAATCAAAGGAGGTGGTTATGCCCCTCATGATAAAATATTTGCGGGAATTTAAATTTTTTAATGTTCGTTTTGTTTAAAAAAAGTATCCTATCATCAAACCTAATGTTAATATATTTTTATAAAGGACCAAATTCAAATGCTTCTGGATGTATACAAAGAGAGTGGTCAGGAGGAGACCTTGGATGCCGGGACTATTTTTAAGGTTTTAGGAAAAGATACGCAAGGACGTGTTCGTTGTGTTGGGTCCATAATTTCGAGAACCGCTATATTAGGGTCGGCATTTGCTAGAAAAATGCTTGAGGAGGTGAAAGAGGACACCGAAAATTGGACTGATCATGCTGATCACCTTAGGAGTGACATAGAGGGTATAAAATCCTCATTAGATGAATTCATTACCGACTTCAAAATCGAGAAATTTTCATGTGTTGGACACAACGTTCAGGAGTTACCTACTATAGGCACTGGAACTCCTTCGTGTTCTCGTTCCTCCCCTACATTGGAGGTTCTAAATTTCACCTCTCTAATTGAATGCAAAATACTATCCCACACACGTGAACTTGTTGGTTATGGGAGGAAAACGCAACCAGGAGCTATCTCGACCGTTCACTTCCATACGTTGAGAAAGAATGAAGTGCAAGTTTTACTCGATGATATCAAAGTGCCCGAGTATCCAGTTTGGGGTGGAAAACAAGCTCATTGCGAGAACTTGGAAGATGTTGGTAAAAATGGAATTATGTATTGGCTCGACGACCTTTGTCCTCCCATTGGTGACACTGACGAATGACCTTTGCCCTCCCATTGGTTACACCGGCGACCTACGCCACCTTACTTCGAAGTACTTCCCTCTAAGGTACTAATCTGCAAAATCTCTACTTATATTCCTAGTTCATGCTTCTATAATCCTGCTCCACCATGTATTGAATTGAGTTATGGTGTTTCTGTTTATAGCATCAAGAAATTATTGAGTTATCGTTATGCAATCAACTATTGAATTGAGTTATCGTTATGAAATCAACTAGGAAAACCAATTATTTACTTATCATTATTGAACGGGAAGCGCGGGCAAGCTATTATATATAACAGTTGTTATATATAACTGCTCTGTTATATATTACAGAGCTGTTATATATAACAGAAGCTGTTATATATAACAACTGTCATATATAACACATGCTATATATAACAGCTGTTATATATAACAGAGTTGTTATACATAACAGTTAGTATATATAACACCTCTGTTATATATAACAACTGTTATATATGACACGCGTTATATATAACAGAGCTTTTAGATATAACAGAGCTATTATATATAACAGTTGTTATATATAACACCTCTGTTATACATAACATGTGTTATATATAACAGCTCTGAAAATTAGTTATAGGGGTTATATATAACAGGTTATAGGTGTTGTTTTGAAAATTAATTATAGGGGTTGATTCTGAAAATTAGTTATAGGGGTTATATATAACAGCTCTGATTCTACGTTAAGTCATTAATATCTCACTAACGAAGAAAAGACTACCACTGAAAATCAAATTCTCTTTTAAATAGATACGTGAACAATTTTACCCTGATGTATGGACTTATACCAACTCCATTAAGGACCTTATGTGCTTGACAACAATTTTAAAATATGTTGATTTGGCTTGAAAACAAGCCGTTAAAGGGTGAAAACCCAAACCAGCCCCCAAACGAACCCGTAAGAGGCACGAACACCTCACACGGGACCAATGTAACTTATACTAACTGATCGCCTAGTCCCGGGTCTCCCGGTTTGAGAATATGATGATAATTTGCAAAAATCAACACTTAGACTTAAAAATAAGTCGTTAAAGGGGGAAAATCCAAACCAGCCCCCAAACGACCCCGTAGGAGGCACGAACACCTCGCACGGGACCAATGTAACTTGTTGGAACTAACCGCGTAGTCCCGGGTCTCCCGGTTTGATAATATGATGATAATTTGCAAAAATCACACTTAAACTTAAAAACAAGCCGTTAAAGGGTGAAAACCCAAACAACCCCTCAAACGACCCCTTAGAGGGCACAAACATCTCGCACAGGACCAATGTAACTTGTTGGAACTGACCGCGTAGTTTTGGGTCTCCCGGTTTGAGAATATGCCGATAATTTGCAAAAATCAAAACTTAAACTTAAAAACAAGCCGTTAAAGGGTGAAAACCCAAACCACCCACCAAACGACCCCGTAGGGGGCACGAACACCTCGCACGGGACCAATATAACTTGTTGGAACTGACCGCGTAGTCCCGGGTCTCCCGGTTTGAGAATATGATGATAATTTGCAAAAATCACACTTAGACTTAAAAACAAGCTGTCAAAGGGTGAAAACCCAAACCAACCCCCAAACGACCCCGTAGGAGGCACAAACACCTCAAACGGGACCAATCTATTTGTAGGAACTGACCGCGTAGTCCCGGGTTTCCCGGTTTGAGAGTATGATGATAATTTGGAAAAATCACACTTAGAGTTAAAAATAGGCCGTTAAAGGGTGAAAACCCAAACCGCCCCCCAATCGACCCCGTAGGAGGCACGAACACCTCGCACGGGACCAATGTAACTTGTAGGAACTGACCGCGTAGTCCCGGGTCTCCCGGTTTGAGAGTATGACAATAATTTGTAAAAATCACACTTAGAGTTAAAAACAGGCCGCTAAAGGGTGAAAACCCAAACCGGCCCCCAATCGACCCCGTAGGAGGCACGAACACCTCGCACGGTACCAATGTAACTTGTAGGAACTGACCGCGTAGTCCCGGGTCTCCCGGTTTGAGAATATGACGATAATTTACAAAAATCACACTTAAACTTTAAAACAATCCGTTAAAGGGTGAAAACCCAAACCAACCCCCAAATGACCCCGTAAGAGGCACGAACACCTTGCACGGGACCAATGTAACTTGTAGGAACTGATCGCGTAGTTCCGGGGCTTCCGGTTTGAGAATATGATGATAATTTGTAAAAATCACACTTAGTTAAAAATAAGTCATCAAAGGGTGAAAACCCAAACCAACCCTCAAACGACCCCGTAGGAGGCACGAACACCTCGCACGGGACCAATGTAACTTGTAGGATCTGACCGCGTAGTCCCGGGTCTCCTGGTTTGAGAGTATGAAGATAATTTGCAAAAATTAGCACTTAAACTTAAAAACAATCCGTTAAAGGGTGAATACCGAAACCACCCCTCAAACGACCCCGTAGGGGGTACGAACACCTCGCACGGGACCAATGTAACTTGTAGGAACTGATCGCGTAGTCCCGGATCTCCCGATTTGAGAATATGATGATAATTTGCAAAAATCAACACTTAAACTTAAAAAAAAGCCGTTAAAGGGTGAAAACCCAAACCAATCACCAAATGACCCCCTAGGGGGCACGAACACCTCGCACGGGACCGATGTAACTTATTTGAACTGACCGCGTAGTCCCGGGTCTCCTGGTTTGAGAATATGACGATAATTTGCAAAAATCACACTTAGACTTAAAAACAAGCCGTCAAAGGGTGAAAATCCAAACCAACCCCCAAACGACCCCGCAGGAGGCACGAACACCTCGCACGGGACCAATGTAACTTGTAGGAACTTACCGCATAGTCCTGGGTCTCCCGGTTTGAGAGTATGATGATAATTTGCAAAAATCAGCACTTAAACTTAAAAATAAGCCGTTAAAGGGTGAAAACCCAAACCACCCCCCAAACGACCCCGTAGGGGGCACGAACAACTCGCACGGGACCAATGTAATTATTGGAACTGACCGCGTAGTCCCGAGTCTCCCGGTTTGAGAGTATGACCATAATTTGCAAAAATCACACTTAGAGTTAAAAACAGGCCGTTAAATGGTGGAAACCCAAACCGGCCCCCAATCGACCCCGTACGAGGCACGAACACCTCACACGGGACCAATGTAACTTGTAGGAACTGACAACATAGTCCCGGGTCTCCCGATTTGTAAAATAGGATGATAATTTACAAAAATCAACACTTAAACTTAAAAAGATGCCGTTAAAGGGTGAAAACCCAGACCAACCCCCATACGACCCCGTAGGAGGCACAAACACCTCGCACGGGACCAATGTAACTTGTAGGAACTGACTGCGTAGTCCCGGGTCTCCCGGTTTGAGAGTATGACGATAATTTACAAAAATCACACTTAGACTTAAAAACATGCCGTTAGAGGGTGAAAACCCAAACCAGCCCCCAAACGACCCCGTGGGAGGCACGAACACCTCGCACGGGACCAATGTAACTTGTAGGAACTGACCGCGTAGTCCCGGGTCTCCCGGTTTGAGAGTATGACGATAATTTGCAAAAACCAGCACTTAAACTTAAAAACAAGCCGTTAAAGGGTGAAAACCCCAAAACAACCCCCCAAAGGACCCCGTAGGGGGTATGAACAACTCGCACGGGACCAATGTAACTTGTTGGAACTGACTGCGTAGTCCCGGGTCTCCCGGTTTGAGAGTATGACGATAATTTGCAAAAATCACACTTAGAGTTAAAAACAGGCCGTTAAATGGTGGAAACCCAAACCGACCCCCAATTGACCCCGTACGAGGCACGAACACCTCACACGGGACCAATGTAACTTGTAGGAACTGACAACATAGTCCCGGGTCTCCCGATTTGTAAATAGGATGATAATTTTCTAAAATCAACACTTAAACTTAAAAAGATGCCGTTAAAGGGTAAAAACCCAGACCAACCCCCATACGACCCCGTAGGAGGCACAAACACCTTGCACGGGACCAATGTAACTTGTAGGAACTGACCGCGTAGTACCGGGTCTCCCGGTTTGAGAGTATGACGATAATTTACAAAAATCACACTTAGACTTAAAAACTTGCCGTTAAAGGGTGAAAACCCAAACCAACCCCCAAACAACCCCGTAGGAGGCACGGACACCTCGCACGGGACCAATATAACATGTAAGAACTGACCGCGAAGTCCCGGGCCTCTCGGTTGATGAGTATGATGATAATTTATAAAAATCACACTTAGTTAAAAACATGCCGTTAAAGGGTGAAAACCCAAACGACCCCCAAACGACCCCGTAGGAGGCACGAACACCTTGCACGGGACCAATGTAACTTGTAGGAACTGACCGCGTAGTCCCGGGTCTCCCGGTTTGAGAGTATGACGATAATTCGTAAAAATCACACTTAGTTAAAAACATGCCGTTAAAGGGTGAACACCCAAATCGACCCCCAAACGACCCCGTAGGAGGCACGAACACCTCGCACTGGACCAATGTAACTTGAAGGAACCGACCGCGTAGTCCCGGGTCTCCCGATTTGTGAGTATGAAGATAATTTCCATTCATATATGTAATTTTTTTTGAGTATTTTTTTTGTAAATTATTTGGTTACTAATATCGTATCTTTTTTGTATTCTATTTTTTTTTGCAGGATAACAGTTTATCGTTGGCTTTTAATCACGTGGAACACACAAAGAACTTAATGGTTTACAACAAGGGGTTTATTAATGATTCCATTTTTTGGTGTCATGACCGTACGGTCTTTTGTTATTTTATTATTAACTTTTATGGCCATGAGGGCTTTTGTAAGTTAATTATTATATTTTGTGTCCGTGCGGCCTTTATGTTAGACAGGTTTTGTATTAACAGGTTTTGCAATGTCCAGGAAATAGAGGAAACTCTGCGTAATTTTTTTTGGGCCTGTGAGCAGTTAAAGACTTGTAGTATTTTGAAGTTTGTATGTACATTAGTTTATTCATAACGCGCAATATTATTAATTTGTGAATTTTGTGCTTTCAAATATTTTTTTTTAAATAAAAGAATTGGCACAGTTCAAAATCGTGGCAAAAGTGTATCATATTTTGGCACGGTTTTGAACCGTGCTAAATATTTTTAAACTGTGCTAAATCTGGCACAGTTAAAAACTGTGCCAAAAGTGTGCCGGAAATATCAAATTCTGACATGGTTTAAAAGTGTGCCAGAAGTGTTCATATTTTGCTGAATCTGGCACAGTTAAAAACTGTGCCAAAAGTGTGCCAGAAATATCAAATTCTGGCACGGTTTAAAAGTGTGCTAGAAGTGTTCCAGTTTGGCTGAATCTGGCACAGTTAAAAACAATGCCAAAAGTGTGCCAGAAATATCAAATTCTGGCACGGTTTAAAAGTGTGCCAGAAGTGTTCCTGTTTGGCTGAATCTGGCACACTTTTGAGCCGTGCCAGAAAAAAATTCCCATTTTGAAACACCTGATTCTGGCACAATTCAAAACCGTGCCAGATTTGATCTGGCACAGTTTTAAACCGTGCCAGAATCCTATTTTTGGTGTAGTGAAAACGGGGAGAAACAACGTATGTTGGAGGACGTACTTTTGATGCGTATACTTACTTTTTGGTGGATGGGAGCAAAACATTCTTCTGGTCGAAATTATGTACCATAATTCGTACCAATACATAATGGGTATGGCACCGTAGGTGGCGTTGTATATCCAGTTGCATAGATCTTATGCTTGTTGGTTGCAAGTAGAAATAATAAGCTTTTTGCACCTAGAATGATCCAAGACATCTTTTCGAAGACGGAGTTCATTCGAAACCACATATGAATTTCCCAAGATTGTTAGAAGGGCTATGCTGATGCGAATATGAGTCTTGTAAAATTTGAGGTAGAGAATCAAATTTAATACGGGCATTTTTTTTGTATGAAGGGTATAACACGCTTTGTGATGAAAGATAAGCTTACACTGAGTGAGATAGATTTTTCCCATTGTCGTAAAGGTAGGCCCGATAGTTCATGTGAGGAACAAATAGTTATTAATTTTATATCATAGAGAGTATAGACGAATTTACTTGGTAACAAGATAATGATATTTGAGAAATGTAACCCTAGTCTTTTTATGAGTTACGCCTGAATTTTGAGGGAAAAATTCCCTTATAGGGGGGGGGGGGGTATGTAATAACCCTTACTTTTGAGTAATTGATTTTATACAATTTTGACATGTGAAATAATTATATAAAATCATGGAAGTTAGAGTAAATATTATTTTAAGTGATTTAAGAGATAATATTTAGTGAGCTTTGCATATTTATCGTTGAGAAAAGGTAAATAACATCATGTTATATTTTATTGCGTTGTTGTGCTTTAAGCGACGGTTATGGCATATATTTCAATTGGATCATTATTAATGAATTAATATGACATAGGAACATGAAATATTGTACAATATTTCGGATGCTAATTTTGAGGGTGCGGTTAGTCCTGAAATAGTCGAGATAGTCAAATAAGTGCCATATGGTATTTTTGGAGTTTCGGGAACTTTTGGCAGGTTATGACTAAATTATGTAGTTCCGAGTCATTTTAATGGTGTATTAACATTTAAAGATGGGAATTAATGTTAAGTTCCCGATTAAGTCTTCCAACCCTGTTATTTCTCATTTATATGTTTTAAACTTAGAGAGAGTTAGAGAGAAGAGAGAGCTTGGGAGAAAATGGAGAGAAAATAGAAAATTAGAGATTTGGAGCCGAAAATCATTGCTACGAGAAGAGAATCCGAGACTACAAACTTGAGGCAAGTTTCTAACTTGCTAGTGTATGATTTAATGTGAATAATCCTCATATATAGTTGTGTTTTTGGAGTTTTAACCATTAATGGGTTTTTGCTGATTTTAGTGTTTAAACCCTTAATCTTTGATTTAAATTTGATTTGAGTTGGATATTTGAGTTAGTTATTGTGTAGAAATGATTTGGGTAAATTATAAGTTGAGTTAGTTGAGATTTGAAGAGAGAGATTTGAGTTTTGGGAATTTAGGGTTCTTAATCCCGTAGCCCAAACTGGGCATTTCTGCCAGGCCGAATCAATTCGCCTTCCAAGCGAATCAATTCGCCTATATGGGAGGCTACAGGTCTGGGGATCCGAATCTATTCGGGTTAAGACCGAATCAATTCGGTTTGAGACAGGAGGTTGGTTCTTTCAGCCGAATCGATTCATTTTTGGGCGAATCGATTCGCTACCAGGGGCGAATCGATTCGGCCCTAGGCGAATCGATTCGGAAACCCTGCTGTTTTATAGGATTTTTCCAACTTGGTTTTTAGCCCTTTTCTTTTAGGTTTAAGGCTTAGGAACCTTCTATTGGGAAGTAATAAAGAGTATTAGAGATCCATATTAGGGAGATCAATACCTTAGATTAGTATGGGGGTAAAGTAGGCTTAATTCGGGGGCTATTCCATAGGCGTTAGCATCGTTTCATTTAGTGAACTAGCTTCGGACTAAGGGAGAGTTAAGTGTTATGGGTTCGGATTTTGGGAGATTAGTATTGAGGAAAATTACCATTGATGGCTTATGGTATTACTTTGAGCTCTTGGAGACTAGTGTGAGGATAACTATACTTCGTGGCCTATATCATTAATAAGATATGACTTCGTGAATAAGAAATGTATATTTTAAATTGGCACAAAATGGCTAAGCATGAATGAATTTTTGAGAATGTAAAAAGTGAATGTTTTAAATGGGCATAACTTGTAAATGATAATTTGCATATACACAACTCTCTAAATTGCTATCACATGGGAAGTTACGCGCAAGAGGTGAAGTCCCCTGGCTAGTGAATGCATGGTGAATATAGTCCTCAGCCATAGGACCGATTGTTATATATTTTGTGATTATTGTTCGAAGTGAGGTAATTTCGGTTGTGGTTATGACTCATTGTCGAAGGTATATGTCTTCTTCCTGACATCACACGATGTAGGATGCCCAGGTTGTCTTAGTGATATGCCCTGGAAGATGATAGCCATTTATGGGCGCATCCAGTGGGGCTACCCGGAAGGATGGTCTTAGAATCGTTATATGATGTGATTATAACTATTCTCATTAAAATGGAATGTTATTGATGGTAAAGCAATTTGTGAGATAAACTGCTTTGAATATGTTTCCTAGAGAGAAAAAGGGAACTGTGAAGTTAAATGGTGTAAAATTGAATTGGTGAAGCATTTTGTGAAATAAATTGCTTTAAATACGTTTCCTAAAGAGAAAAGAAGGAACTGTGCATTTAAGTTGTGTAAAACTGAAATGAAATCTGAATAAGTGAAACTTAGATATTGTCTCATGCGAAAACGAATATTATTCATTGTTATTGCTATTGCGCTAGGTTGTACTTTTAGACTGAGAGGTGAGAAATCTTATCTTTATTTGTGAGAGAAAGTTTAGTTTATGATTGATGATAAAATATTCATAACTGTCATGCATTTTATTCACATGGTGATTATATTGCATCGGGCCCTGACCCGTGTATATCTTCTTTTTTTGCATGGATTCTATTTTCGCCCAGGTGCTCCACCGCAAGGATGCCCGTATTGACCTCTCCATCATAGTTTGTCCTAGAGCTATAACATTTTGCGGATGTTGTAGGATATTCGTTGTAGACGCTTCTATTTCTTTGTACTCTAGCTATGATCAATTTACATATTCGGGTGTGTTGCCCAAGTTTTGTACCTGTTGAATATAATGTGGTATATAATTTTAATACTCGGTGTAACCTGCTTGTAATAGTTTGTTAACCGACAACTTATTCGGTTATTACACTGTGCATTATCATTATACAGTTACCCGTTGGTTTTTATATCCACCTTCTTTTCAAATAGGATTGTCTAAATAATTTCCTTTAAACTTATAAATTAAATTTTGACACTTCGTTTTCTAAAATAATTGGTGGTTATCTCGTACTATTATTTTAACGACAGTGATGCTAAGTATGGTCCATATATGATTCCTATAATTATTGGTGTATCGAGTTGGCCATCTCTTATTTTAATAAGCGGGTTGTCACATATTCCTATATAAAATTCTACCTACCCCATATCCTAGAAAAAAATTACATTAATCAACTAAATACAAACCATTACCCTAACAACATTCTGATAACACGAGGTACTGATATCCTGAAAATAAGATTACTAAGATCGAGCACTTTAGTTGAAGTAATCAAAATTATGTCCAAGTGGACTCAAAGCGTCTCCCCCATTTTGTCTCAAATGGACAAAGGGTCTACACAGAGATAAGAGAGAGAAACACCAAAGCATAAACATCAAAGATATTTTACAATTCTGCCATAACCATCTATATTGATTTATGTAAGGATTCAAACCTCATATTGTCCAAGGGTTTGGTGAATAAATCAGCTAAATGCAATTTAGTTGGCAGGGAGTTAATTTCCAATGCCTTTTATTCGTCCAACTCGCGTATAAAATGATATCGTATTTTAATATGTTTAGTACGAGAGTGTTGAACAAGATTTTTGGAAATATTAATTGCGCTTTGATTGTATCAATAGAGATGTAATGGTTCTATAATAATACCATAATCTCTTAACATTTGTTTTAACCAAAGTAATTGAGCACAGCAGCTGCCTGCGGCTATATATTCAGATTCAACTGTGGATAAAGAAGTGCAATATTTTTCTTACTATTCCACTCTAACAAATTATTACCTTTGTAATAACATGCTCTTGATGTACTTTTACTATCATCGGAACACCCAGCCCAATCAGCATCAGTGTAGCCAATTATCCTGCTAGATTTGTCATTTGTGTACCAAAGTCCTAAGTTGAGAGTTCCTTTTAAAATATTCTATAATTCGTTTAACGCAAAGCAAATGACTTTCTTTAGGATTATTTTGATAGCGGGCACACAAACAAACATTATACATAATGTCAGGACGGGAGGCAGTAAGATATAGAAGACTTTCAATCATACTACGGTCTAAGGTTGAGTCGATGGATTTTCTATGTTCATCTTTTGATAGTTTAACTGAAGTACTCATGGGTCCTAACATCTTTTGCAGTTTCTAGACCAAATTTTCTTACAATCTCTAAAGTGTATTTGGATTGTGATACCAATAAACCATCTGAATGTTTCTTGACTTGAAGACCTAAGAAGAATTGTAACTCCCCTATAAGTGACATATGGAATTCTTTATGCATAATGTCAGAAAATGTTTTAATGTCCTTTGGGGAGGTAGATCCAAAAATGATATCGTCTACGTATACTTGGGCTATAGTAATATTTCTGTCAAAGTGTTTGACAAAAAGACTTTGGTCATTTCCTCCTCGCTTAAAACCATTATTTAGAAGGAAGGTAAATAGACGTTCATATCAAGCTCTAGGAGCTTGTTTTAACCCATAAAGAACTTTCTTATGACGGTAAACATGATTTCGATGGTGAGGGTCAATGAACCCTTTAGGTTGTTCTACATAGGTCTCTTCAGTTAAGATATCATTAAAGAAAGCAGATTCAACATCCATTTGATAAAGTGTGAAATGCAAATAACATGCTATTGCAAAGAGTAAGCGAACAGACTCAAGGCGAGTGATCGGTGAAAAAGTATCCTCTAGATCTATTCCTTCAATTTGAGAGTAGCCCTGGGCAACTAATCTAGCTTTATTCCAATAAATCATCCCAGATTGAACTATTTTATTTTTGAAAAGCCAACGAGTGCCAATAACCCTTTTATTTTCTGACCGGGGTAGAAGATACCATACATCATGAATGACAAATTGAAGAAGTTTTGCCTGCATAGCACTTATCCACAATGGGCCATTCAATGCTTTATTAACATTATTTGGTTCTATAAGAGATATAAAGCATGCATAATGATGAAGAGTACGTAGTTGGGATGTTATACGAACTTACTCAGTAGGGTTACCAACTACATTATCTAAAGGATGATCTTTGGAAACCCAATTAGCACTTCAGGGGTCTCAGTTGGTAAAGAATCATCTATCTCTAGAGAATCATAAGTTAAAGTGTTTTCGGATTCATCCACTATAGTTGGTCCTTTGATCTTACTCTCTACATTAGTGTCACTTGAAACAACATTAATGGATTCCATTAAGGTTTTGGTACAAATATTGTAGACTCGGTAGGGTCTACTATTTGGTGAATACCCTAAGAAAATAGTTTTATCTCCTCTAGTTTTGAATTTAGATAGATGTTCTCTATCCTTGCATACATAACAGATAATACCAAAGGTTATAAAGTATTTTAGGTAGGATTTCTTCCCATACCAAAGTTCATAGGATGTTTATTTAGTGTTTTTCCTTAGGTATACTCGATTGATTATATGACAAGCTGTACGAATGGATTCTACCAAGAAATATTTAGGTAAGTTCTTTGCATGAATCATAGCGCATGCCATTTCTTGAAGAGTACGATTTTTACGCTCAGTAATTCTATTTTGTTGAGGTATCTTAGGGGCACTAAATTCATGTTTGTAACCATTATAGTCACATTATTTTATGACACCTGAATCTATAAATTCACCTCCTCTATCGCTACGAATCCTATCTACTTGGGAGTCCTTGTCATTTTCAATACGAAATAAAAATTTTAAAAATTTATAAAATATTGCTGATTTGTGTTTTAAAAAGGCAACCTAGGTAAATCGAGTGAAATCATCAACCATAATTAGAATATAACTGTTGTCACAAAGACTAATAGTACGAGAAGGACCCATTAGGCCCATATAGATGATTTCCAGAGGTTTAGTGGATAAAACTTCTTTGACTTTCTTACGGGGAGCCTTAACAATTTTTCCTTCTTGACAAGGACCACATATGATGTTTGAAATTGGTTTGATTTTAGGAAGACCTCTAACTATCTCTTAAGAACATAATTTACTAATGCTGCCATAATTAATGTGACCTAGCCTATTATTCCATATCTCATTATCATCCATTCTGGCAATGTTACAAACCTTTATACTTATATTGATTGTATAACAGTTATTTAGAGTACGGAGTCATGTAATAATGCAATCACCATTTTCATTTAAAATTTTGCAATTGGTCTTTAAAAAGGTAACAGTATGGTTGGAGTCACAAAATTGCGATATACTTAGTAAATTTATTTTAAGACCCTTTACCAAAAGAACATCCTCAAGAATACGTAATTCTTCTTCATGGAGTGTTCCTTTAGCAATGATCTGGGATGATATACCATCTCCTAAAAAGACTTTACCTCTAGAGAGTTTAGTTTTATTTAAAAGTTTGGTATCATCCCCGGTCATATGTTTAGAACATTCAGAGTCTAAATATCATCCAAACGTTGTGTGTTCAGCTTTAAAAGCACTAATCACAATGTTTCATTTCATCTGGGGTAATAGCTCATCTTTTTTAACCCAAATTGCTCTAGTTTTCAATTTGCCCTTATTAGCTCGTATTTGATAAAACCTGCGAGCTTCAGCCATTTCTCTAAAAGATTTTTGCTCAGGTTTTTGAGGATAATAAAAGGTTTGAGCATTTGGTTTAGAAAAGAATCCAGGATTCCTTCTTGTTGATGATCTATTAGTATTTGATCTTTTATTCCTATTATGATAGTTAGAATTCTTGTCTGGCTGTCTAGGTAGGACATAATTGTTTTGGCTTATCCCAGAATAGTTGAAGTTATGGTAAATAGGTGAGTGATAGATTGGTTTATATAGACGTTTAGAAAAACATACATCAATCGAATGTCCAAATACATCACAGTATGAGCAATAAAGATGGTTCGTAGAGGTTTTAGCTTTAGAAAAGTTATTAGACAAAGGTTTGTCTAAAAATTAAACTCTAGCCTTATTCCTAAAAGGTATAGGTTGAAAAGCTGAATCACTTTTCCTAACCGGAGGGCAGACATATTTAGCCTTATGTTCAACCTTAAGCTTAGAGGTATTGGCCTTACCAATGTCTTTTTTTTTTGTTTCAAATCAAAGTTATTTTTCAAGGCGTGAAAATCTGGACAGGTTTTAATAGGCCTTTTGCCACCGGACACAAACTTGATAGTTTCAAAAGTTTTAGTTTGTTTGGAATTGTTGGGGAAAAAACCTATTCTAGTTATGTCATCATAGTTGGTCTTACTTTCAGCAAAAACATTTTGAGTTATTTTCAAATTTAGCAAACTTTTTGAAGACTGTTGAGATATTTTCTTTTGTTTGTTCCAATTCTAGCAACATCCCTTTGTGATTCTTTTCAAGAATTTCATTTAATTCAAACAATTCTTTCAGTTTTTATTCAAAAGTTTTAGTCTCATTCTCATGAATTAGACATTAAGAAGTTTACTCTTTAGCATTCTATTTGACCATATGGCTTAGGTTTTCTATCTTCTGTGTAAGGTCCTTGAACATTTTTTCAAGTTTAGTGCTTTTCCTGAGAGTTTTTTAGTACAGTGTGTGAATGTCTGGGAGGTCCTTATTATCGGAGTCACTACTTGTAGAGTGTGTAGTGTCCCATAGCTTTTTATGTTTAAGACTCACACACCCATTTTCATCAATAATAGATCGTTCCCTTTGACTCACACACACAATGTTTGATGAATTATTCGCATTCTCAAGTAATAAAGCAGACAAATCAATAGGGATTGCATCATTCAACATAGCATGCCCATATTCCTTATCATCAGTGTATATGATTTTTGCAAAGAAATCCATACAGGGGTTAGAAGTATTGAATGACTCAGGCTTATCAGATTATGATTCACTTGAGTCATCCCAAGTCTTGTAGAAATTATCCCTAGAGTATATGTGTTTATTCAAATTGAATCTACAACCACTGTCTATGTGTTCGAACTTCCAACATCTGTATCATTCAGTGTTCTTAAGGTCTCTATTGGGTTTGTTATGATACTCAGTCTGGTGTTTGTCAAGTCTTTTCTTATGAGGCCTATAATTGGATTGTTTTGAATAGGTAGGTTTGCCTTGTCTGTTTGCAATTTTATTTATAAATTTCATAATTTTCTTGAATTGTTTAGAAATTAAGGCAAGTTGATTATCCAAACTCTCTGAATTACTGTCCTCATTAGAATCTAAGTCAATTTCGGGCAAATGACATTCAGGTTTAGTCAACTTTGAGGTAAAGACAAGATTAGAGGTAGACTGTTTCTTATGAGTTTGTATTAATTACTTTTTAAACTCTAATTCCGTTTCCACAGTTCTTAGCTTGCTAGTGAGGAATTCAGGGGTAAGGTTTTGATCATCCATCTCCTCAATTGCATAGCGCTTATTGTCAAATTTGTGTTGAAGTGACCTTAGAATTTTAGAGACAATTTCCTTCCTATCATTAATTATACTATTAGCATGCATCTTAGTCACTATGTCTGTCAACCTAATGTAGAAGTCATCAAATGACTCAGTCTCAGTTATGACTAAAGTGTTGTGCTACTGGATTAACATTAGGGTTTTATCAGCTTTAGCACGTGTGTCTTCTTTATGTGCAGTCACTAGAGTGTCCCATGCTTCCTTAGAGGTAGTAGATAAATATATCCTCTTGAATTTTTGTTCATTAATAGACATGAGAATGATATTTTTGCCTTTATTATTATTAAGGGAGGTCTATTTTTCTTCTTTGGTGAATTCATTTAGCAGCTCCCTAATCCTCACAGTACTTCCTTCTGCGGCTAGTTTAGTAGGGAAAGTGTAACCCTTTTCAATAGCATCCTAGACATCATCTCCCACTGTTCTTTGGATGAATGCAACCATCCTCACTTTCCAGTAAGAGAAGTTGCTTCCATAAAAGAGTGGGGGTTTGGATAGGTTACCTAATCTCGCAAATTTCTCGTCCATTTTTTGTTTTGAAAAATAATTTCAGAAACTCATGATCTAAAAGAAATTTGTAAAGCCTTTCTCTGATACGAATTGAAAAATGTACCACTTAAGTTGTTTAATTTAAGATTAAACAGTTTAAATGGCTCCGAACAGTTTTTTGAAGAGACTCTTTAAACAAAATAAATAGTTAACACAAGATATGTATAAAAATTATATGAACTAGTATTTAAGGTATAGGTGTACGAGTTTTGAAAAACAAAACTTATATAGGTTCTAACACAACCTCAAGAAGGTGATGAGAGGAAGAGTAATCATGTAAGAACACAAGATTTTAACGTGGTAAAATCCCACCCAATTCGGGAAACATCCACGGAGGTTTCTACACTTCAAAAGCAAAATCCACTAAAATAGAGTTAACACATTACAAACTATATAACAAACCAAACACACAAATAGACCTAAACTAAGTCCATAATTTTTATGAACTCCTTTGGATTGTTATAAATCCTTTGAAGCTTCTGATGTTAAGGTTGTTCTCCCAGCTTTTTAACCTCTTCTCCTTTTAGCTTTACGTCGACTCTAAAGT
This sequence comes from Sambucus nigra, assembly GCA_949130495.1. Lineage (NCBI taxonomy): Eukaryota > Viridiplantae > Streptophyta > Magnoliopsida > Dipsacales > Adoxaceae > Sambucus > Sambucus nigra. The sequence continues at coordinate 444,855,547 of OX422211.1, forward strand.
CAAGAATCTCTCTACTAACACTTCTTTAATGTTGTAGTGCGACAAGTGTAAGTGGTGAAGTGCCTAATCACATGCATGCAACCCATACACACTTATACAGACAATATGCCTTATCAAATTACAGATATCATTATAAGATGCAGTAAGGATTTTTGACTCACGATTTGGTTGAAAATCTCAGACTACTTATCTTTATTTTTATCCATAGATTAAGAGATAATCTTTCTATTAAAAAGAGCAAAGGTCCTAAACACTTTTTTTATTTGATATACGCAGTTATTTCACAAATTGTAAAATATTCATGAAAGTGTGAATCCCTAATAAATGTCTTAACTAGATCTAAGTCTGGTTTTTCTCATAAACTGTAAACAGAAATGGATTTGTTGGTTCTGGTTTCGAAAACAACATAAAAGAGTAAAAGCGACCAACAAATTAAGATTTCTTAAAAGGAAATCAAACTAAGTAAGTTTTACGAGATATGTATCACAAAGTTTCAGATCTCAACTTTCTATGAAAAAAAAATGAAATCCAAACTTTGTGACTTGGTTGGACAAGAGATTAATGACTAGAGAGGATGGATCTTCACAAATACAAACTCACTCAAACTAACAAAGGGTTTTTTGAAGAAAAATGGCCGAAGTTTGATTTAGGGTCTTTTCTCTCTCTCTCTCTCTCTCTCTCTCTCTCTCTCTCTCTCTCTCTCTCTCTCTCTCTCTCTCTATCTATCTATCTATCTATCTATCTATCTATCTATCTATCTATCTATCTATCTATCTATCTATCTATCTATCTGTAAATTCTTAAATGAGTCAAAGTCTCAAAACGTTCCCCACTTGGTCTCTATTTATATTACTCACAGAAGGATATGGAAGGGTTGGTGAGAATATACGGTTGATATTGCTTAAGTTAAACACAATGCAAATCTTATGGATGCGGATGGATTACTGTTAAACGTGCTCTAATTAGTTCTCTCAACTAACACAAGGATTGTCATGAACACATGCAAGCCATTGATAAGTCTTAAGGTTGTGAGAGGTAACAAACACAAATACAATCTCTCACTGACCAACACATGTAAGGCAACGATAAGCCCTCAAACACGTGCTTATAAGATTTAAAAAGTCTCTTTTTCCACCATAAAAGTCTCTGCCGCTTTCGAATCCTACCCAAGCAAGGTTTTAGGAAGAATAGGAAATTATAAATCAACCCACAACATTTTCAAAACCAACTTTTAAATATTTAGAAATGTTTTATAAATTCCTAAAAATTATTTAACATATCCCAAAAATGACTAAAAAATCATTTTATGGGAATTAACCCCTCCCCCCCCCCCCCCCCCCCAAATTAAAATGAATGCAACATATAAATGTAATCCTAGGTGCAGTATTGGTATTCTAACTTTGAGACTATTAGAGGAATAGATATGTAGTCTCTGAAGTTCTTTGGTAGAGTAGGATATGACTCAATTTTGTCACTCTTTCCAAACTAGGCAAGCTTCTATATAATGTAGACTCAAGTGAGTCAAATATATAGGGTGCTTCAGTGTTCGCGTGTGTTCAAATGGTGATTTTTAATGAAAATACTAATGTTGATAGATTAAAACAAAATGGTTAATTACAATAAAAAAATGGTTTTCGGCTAATTCAAGTGAAGTGGTTTCAAATATTTAACCGTGTGTGTTTAAATAAAGGGGTTAATGTTAAAATGTGAAAAAGGAAGTCTTTTACGAGATTAAGGTGAATTAATATGGATAAATAAGGTTTTCGTAAGTAAACTATTTCATGCATTAAGTATATGTATATGTGTGTTTATATATGTAAACATAGTAGTTGCATGTGCACTAGGTATAACGTGTTAGGGTCCTCTTTCTGCCCTTCGATTCTGATCTACATTTGTATATTTTTCACTGAGCATTCGGCTCACTCCCTAATTTTATTACGACAGGTTGGATGCGGTTTCGTATTTTTTGAGCGTTATACAAGTAATTACTTTCTTTTATTTTACATTAGTAGCTATGTATGCTTGGACTTCGGGGTGCTCCCCATAGGTCCCTCACGTAGTTTGAACTAGAAATTCGAATCGCATTCTAAACAAGTGTAACGTTAATTAAAATAAAACTGGACTGAACTATTATGTAGGTTTATTCATTGCACCTCACACCTCACGCTCGGATCGGACTGGGTTGACTACGAGTAACCTATAAATCCGGATCGGGGCATTATATTAATAATTAGTACCCCTTTCATATGCAAGTAGGATTGCCCCTCATTGTAAATTAGTAAATTAATAATTGTATACTTTAATTGTTAGTTTAATCGAAGAAAAGAATTAATTGAGTAGATGAATTAGATGGAGTGCAGGATACACATTTATTGTTGCTATTGCGATTGGATTACTGTGGATCGATGTTCAATTGGTTAATTTTAGAAGTGGCATGACCACTGAATTATTATCCATATGGGAGTGGGATTTTCTACTTTTTTTTAAAATTACTTTGTATCACGAACAATATATATTTAGTATGATAATTAAATGAAACATACTTGAATTTACATACAGTGCGCATAGATACTAGCCTTCTAGTTCTTATGCGTACACATTCAATAGCCCTTAGACTTGTTCGAGTGTCATTAGCCCTGTAATGAGATCTCTCAAATTATCCCATTTGGACAGTTTGGGATTGCATAATTTCTGTATAATAATATTCTTAGTGGCTGAAAGTTGTTACTTTTGGAGGAAGTTATGCAGTCGTATCCTAATGTTCTCTGGGTACATACTGGATTGACAAGCATGACTGTTATTTTAATTAATCAATTGAAATAACACTCACACTTGCCAATGTACGTCATGTATTTGAAAAACTATGGGGATATGCAGCCAATTTTTCTCAAATCGTAAGAATGTGCATGACCTAATAAGCATATTACAGAAATATGCAGTCTTGAATGGGATAAGACCATTCACCCTCTATACTATATGGAGGGAATAAGAATTTTTATTATAAATTGTATTTGAATTTGAAATTTAAAAATCGAATGTAAATAAGATATAATTAAATGAAAAATGCTATAAATCTAAGTTTTATTTATACTAATCCAGGAATATACGCTTCTTACCTTTAATATGTGATTAGTTATGGTAGCTGTGATGGGATATCCTAAATACAAAGAGTGGATGGGTGAGACAAATAGAATGGGGGATGTGTTTTACAGAGGTGCTAATGAATTTGTGAAATACGCAAAGAGATGCCATAATAATGAAGAGTTTTCGTATCTGTGTGATAGGTGTGAGAATGGTAGGGCGTTTGAGTAGAAAACAGTTGAACTAAATTTGTTAAGATGGGGTATGCAAGATATTTATCGTTTTGGAGTTTTCACGGTGAATTTAAAGTTTCTTTTTTCCCCGAACAACTTTCACAATAAGCTTCAACAAGTAGGATAGATAGAGAAGGGGACGACGTAGATTATAATATGTTAGAGGATTTAGTTGATGGTGCGTATGGAGTTTATGAAGCAGAGGAGAATGAGGTTACTGATGATGTACAAGGTTCAGGTGCTCGTGAAGTTGTCACGATAAACCTTGACGATGACTACCAAAGTTTAAAATTTAAGGCGACCCAACCGTTATACTCTGACTATGAGAAAGATTAAACAACTTTACATTCCATGGTTGGTTTACACAGTTTGAAGATGCAGTACAGTTTGTCTGTCAATAGCGTGACATGAATTCTGAATTGGGTGAAGGGCTTACTACCCAAGGAGAATACGCTTCCAAATTGCTACCCCATTATGAAGAACAGTTTGAAAGGTTTGATAATGAAGTGTAAATTGATTCATGCTTGTGTGTATGAATGCATACTATACCAAAAGGAGTATGAAAATCTCGATCATTATCCGGTATGCGATGAGCCTAGACATGTCCAATCTACTGGCAAGGAAGGCACAAGCTCAAAAGTGCCTCAAAAAGTGTTGAAATATTTTCCCATTGGGCCTAGATTAAAGCAATTCTTCACAGTACCATGGATATCAGAGGCAATGACTTGGCATGCTAGGGAAGAAGCAGGGGGTAGTCTCATGCGTCATCCTATTGGTTCTACAACTTTGAGGAGGATGAATTATGAGTATCTCGATTTTGCTCAAGAACAACGGAACATTCATTTGGCTATATCAACAGATGGTTTGAATCCATTTGGAAATCTAAGCACCAATCAGAGTGTATGGCCATTGATCCTATCCCCACTCAACCTCCCTCCTTCACAGTGTATGAGACATAAATTTTCGATGATGTCTTTGTTGATACGTGGGCCAAAGGCACCATGTGATGACATCGATGTCTACCTGGATCCTTTGGTAGAAGAATTAAATGAGTTGTGTAAAGAGGGTGTGCAATCATTTGACTCTTTTTGAAAAGAAGATTTTACGCTGAAAGCAATGTTGACGTGGGTAATTCATGATTTTTCATCTTATGGGACATTATCCGGTTGTGTAGTACATGGTTATCTGGGGTGTCCTATTTGTGGAGAGGAGGATGAATATCTTCGTCTATCCGCTAGCTCAAAAAATGTATACCATTGTCGTAGGAGCTTTTTACCCCGGCTTATAGTTTCAGATTTGAGAAAGATTTTAATTTTTTATCGAGCGGGGGGAACATAGGCTACCGCTGGGACAACTTTCAGGTTCAGAAATTAAAAGTAAATCTTCTGAATATGGCCCTAATATGCCAGGTAAGAACCCCAAATTTAAGAATGTCAAGCATAAGAAGATCCCAACTGGGAATGAAATTGAGACAAGAAAGGCATGGTCTAGGAGGTCAATTTGATTTGACTTGCCTTATTGGAAGAATAACCCGGTGTGCCATGTATTGGATGTGATGCATGCAGAGAAGAACCTCGCTGAGAATATAGTGGGAACTTTCCTTGGGCGGAGTCATTCGAAGGATTGGGAAAATGCACGAAAAGACCTTAATTGTTGAAACTTAAGCCACAACTATGGTTGAAAGAAGATATCCCCCTGGTGCAATTACTTTGACGAGTGGGGAAATGAAGGTGCTTTTAGACACAATATATAATTTGAAGGGTCCATATAATTTTTCGTCCAACTTGCAAAGGATTGTGAATTATGCTACTCATGATTTACATAAGTGTAAGTCCCAAGATTGTCATGTGATCATGCAATTGGTTCCTCTATTGTTTAAGCACTGTTTTTCCAAGAATAAGGATTTGCGGTGGGCTATTATGTAAATTAGAATTACCTTCTCACTTTTGTGTGAGAAGGTAGTCACTCGAGAACACATAGTGGCCGCAAAATTGACGGTGATCGAAGTGATTTGTGTATTGGAGAAGTACTTTCCCCCAGCATTCTTTGACATAAGTGTTCACTTGTTGGTACACCTATGCGACGAGGAACTTCTTTGTGGTTCAGTTAGATATCGGTGGATGTATCCGTTTGAATGATTGATGAAAGTTTTTGAGATTACGTCAAGAATACGCTATACATTGTAGGATCAATTGCAGAGGAATACATCACCGTGGAGTCATCAATCTATACTCGGGAATATATGCCTCACTCGACTAGCGTTGTTGAAATGATGAGCTTGTCAATGATGGTGGTCATGTTATGGGAAAACGAGTGAAATTAATGAGTTTGCAATATGAATAAGTAGCTCGTTATCTATTTGACACACATGAAGTTGTTGAAGAAGGGAAAAAGTAAGTTTAAATTATTTTAAGTTTTACATTATTTTAGAATATTTTAGATTATTTTATACATGATTAATTTTCTAATATGAAGAAAATATGAAGCCTGTGAGAACAATAAAAGATGAAAAACAATGGTACAATCAGACAACGAATTTAGGTTGTGGTTGTCACAAGAGGTAATTATAATGAAAATGGCCATTATATAACGTTACATTACACACAAACTTTACAACTAACCTAATTAATTTATCTATATTCTCAACTCTTAAAAACGGGTGATGCGAAATCAAGGCTTGCTCGTCTAGCCACTGAACCCTTGTTCATGGCATAAGAGTACAAAAAGTATCGATTGAATGGTTACTTATTCGGTGCAAGAGTGTACGAGGAAAGTGCAAATGTATAGAATTCGGGCATTTCATACAAGGCTCTTACTTTCTTTTGAGTGAGCACAAAAGATAAAAACCCCATTGAAGCTGAAATGACTCCCTATGGTGTAATTCAAAATATATTTTAATTGGATTATATAAGCTTCAAACAGGTTGTATTTACTGTGACTGGGTAAGAGTTGAGGATAAAAATGCTTGTAAAGTTGATCTTGACACCAATTTGATCATGGTTGACATGTCCAAGTTGAAGAGCAACGACCATGTGAGGGATGAGTCATTTGTTTGTGCATTTCAAAAGGTCAACCACGTGTTTTACTCGGAGTGTATAAAAAACGAGCTGTGGTTGTCAGTTGTCCTAAATGCGCCAAAGCGTCTAAATAGTAGTGTGGATGACTTGGCTGCTCCTACCAAATATCAATCCATTTTTTATGGTAACCCGAATTTGAAATAATTTTTCAATTTGTAATAAATATTCCAATTTGTACTTTATTAATCCATTTTAATGATTTTAATTGATTTGCACTTTATCATTTTCACTCTTGTGTAGTGTGCGTGTGTGTGGGAAGTAGGGGTGGGGGTGGGGATGCTTCGAATTTTTAGTAATTGTACATATTATTAGTTAGATGTTGTTGTTTTGGAATTCAGAATTGAGGTGTTAAACAGTAATAATTCAATTGGATTTGTAGTAATTGTATATATTTGCATGTCTTCTTCTAATCATTTGGATTTGTACTAATAACAACATTTTTTTACAGAAAATGTTTCCTTCAGGTATTTAGGCGAGGATGATGATGCTGATTATGATGATGTCGTCTGGCCTCAGTGGTAGCGGAGGCGACGCGGGATCCTCGACCCCTAGGCTCCCCAAATATGCCAATTTCGGATGGCCATCGAGAACAAGACGGGGCTATTAGCAAGATCCCTCAAGATGGTAAAGACGATCATCGGCCCGGGGTACACTAGTTGGAGGGAGGTGCCAAATGAGTTCAAGTTAGCTATATGGGCGACACTACATGTAATGTATTTATATTTATATTTATATTTATACGAATATTTCGATTTCAATTTCAATTTCGATTTCAATTTCATTTTATATTTATATTTATATTTATTCGAAACTAGCATTTTATTTGTTGGACAAGAACAATTAAGCCTGGCCCCAGAACTAGGCGATTTTGTCTTGGAGCAGTTGAGGGAGCAACACAAGACGTGGAAGAAAAATATGCGGATCCGGTACTTTGGGAAGACCTGAGACTCTGTTATCCAAATGCGTGACTCCATCCTGCCGAAGGAGTTGATCTCATTGGCACAATGGAAAAAGTTCATTGACAATATGATCAGGGAGTGACAATTGGCATATTGCCAATCGGGGAGGGAAACTTGGGCGAAAAAGACGGACGTGCACTACTACGGTCGGACATCTTACGTCGAGGTGGAGCATAGGATGATGGTAAGATTTTATTTTTCTATAATTACAAAATATGTAATTCTGCATTATTTTACTTTGCAGGGCCGATACAAATTTTTCCCTATTTTATTTTAGGGGACGGGGAATGACCTTGGGGGTAGTCCACATAGGCTCGATACTTATGTGGCTATTCGGACGAAGAAGGGGAAGGATAAGGAGGTGTCCCCAATTGTTGCATCCACGATTGTATGTAATTCGACAGTTTTCTTTTTGTTAATTATGTAAAAAAAATTTATTTACGTATTTAACTAATCGTGTGCTCTTTGTCGTTTCAAGCAAAGCTTAAGGAAGTGCATGAGTCACAGTCTGATGCCGATAAGGAATCTTTATCCACGGACGCACTCAGCCAAGTGCTTGGCACTGATTGCAAGAGGAGGACAAGGGGCGTGGACTCGTGGGTGGACAAGTCTAGGATCATCGGATTGGAGACAAACAACACCGATTTGGCTCGAACGGTGCACTCGCATGACGCGAAGCTGTCCCATTTGGAGGCGACGGTCCAAGATATGTTCTCATTCATGAAGCGTTCATTGTGCAAAAACCGTAAGGGGAAATGAAAGGAGACGGTGGTGGAGGAGGACAAGGATGTGGACCTCGCTGCTTCATCACCAACACGTGCGGACTCTGATGATCCAGTCCCCTATTTGGCTCCCTTTGACCGATCGATGACGACACTTGTTTGGCCGAGCATGTTTATACATGAAATATTTGGTGGCCAGTGGATAGCACGAGGGTTGGGGGACCTAAATACTGTCAAGGGAATGCCAGTTCATGGACGTGAGCTTCAAGACATCGAGGCCATGGTGATCGTAACGCATGTGATACCCGGGAAGGGGAACTCCTTATTGTGGTTGCTCGAATAATGTGGCACGAAGGGTGTATGAATTCGTATATCGCGTGGCCTATTCACCTCCTCAGACCTACCCCAGACATATAGTGACATTATTTAAGTTGAATTGATTTAAGTTGTTACATTTGAATCGTATCGTGATGTATATTGTTTTGAATGTATATTTGCATTATCTCTATTTTATTTGGATATATGATGTTTGAACAGGTAAAATGTTGCTATAACAGGTACAAATATACTGATGGGCAGTGGCAGTGGACATACTGCCCAGCAGATGTTTTTTTAATTCTGCCCAGAATTATCACAGTCATTGACCGTGATAATTTTTTAAAGATTATCACGAGTTTTTCACAGTCTTAGAACGTGACAAAGCTTGTCAAGGTCAAAGACCGTGACATGATCGTGACAAGTCTAATGAACTTGCTAAAAATTAATAGGACCTGGGCTAAAAATTAATAGGACCTGGTCAAAATTAATAGGACCGTGACATGATCGTGATAACAAATATTGTCACCCCTAGACTTGTCACGGTCATTGACCTTGACAAGTTGGACTTGCCACGGTCAATGATCGTGATAATCCGATAGATTTGGTGTAGTAAATGATAAGTGATCCTGTTAACGTTTTTTCATTGGCTAAGGGTCATTGGATCCCCACCTTATTTATTACGAAATGTGGCATTACTTTTCCCCCAAATCCACATTTTCTTCAATTTTGCCAATATTTTGATGTAGTCCTAGCATGGGTTGCCCCAAATACATGGAGAGTGGTGAATGGGGTAAATATATTGAATGAAATCTATAGGACTCGCATTGGCATCCCTGAGTTGATATTCTGTTACAAGTGGGGAACCACTGGTGACAATACCTATTATTTAAAAACTAGGTACGCAATAGGGCATTGGTGGTCAATTTGTCAGATTAAAACAAGGATTATGGTGTAATAATGAAGAACTGGCTGTATGCCCCCATTCCTAAAGGGATACGATATAGTGGACCCAGATGCCCCTAGGAAGGGCATGGCATAGGTAATACAATATTTTAATTTTTAACTTCTTTTCATGTGTACTAACAGCTTGATGATATGATGACTTACTATTTTTCTTTATTCTTGTGCAGAGGAAAGAAAAAATAAGTGTATGAAGGAAGGAAAAATTAATATTGACGATCTTAAATACTTGTAAGCCATCCACCAAAGACTTGGAGAAGAACATCCCCGAGCATCCTCCAATCTGCTAGAATAGAAAAGCTCCATCACTTCATTTGTTGCCCGACTAATAGTTATTCTGCCTAAGTCCCCCATAAATTTGGATGAGGACATGATTTCTACCTCCTCTGCAGCTAAGTCAATTAGAGTAGAGAAAGAGTTTGCACAAGGAAGAACATCATCTTTCTTCAAATCCTTTGATATCATAACCATCCCAACTTCACCTTCTTTAGAAATGGTGAAGAGAAGAATCCCAAACCTATTTGCTGGTTCTCCCCCTCCTTCTAAGAAGAGCACAAACACTAACAATAGGCCTTAGCTCCTCAATGTAAATGAAACAAGAACTAACGAGCCTTAGTTCAAGAGGTTGAGGATAGGTCCAACCAATTAATAGGACCTGGGCTAAAAATTATCTGTCGACCAAGGTAGTGTTGAGTCTTCCTCTGTGGCAGTAAACCCTAGGTTGGCCAGGGTGTTGATTGGTGCTAGAGTCCTTCCAGCAGATAGGGTAGTTGATGTCCCGATGTCCATAGCCTACTTAGTGGAAAGGGCTAACTAAAATATGGCACTTGTAAGTATTTTAGTCCTTTGTTTTATTTCAATAGGTTTATTAAACACTTTTTATACTGATGTTGAATCTCTTTCCTTTTGTAGTTCTTGGTCGATTATGATAAACTTTTATTAAGGATGACCAGTTGAAGTCACCCTCTACTGATGTAGAAAAAGCCTTTGAAGGCTTAAATAAGTCTTTGCTCTAGTCTGGGGAGGCCCGATAGAGAAAGAGAGATGAAGGATTCGAAAGAAAAATTAAAGCTGGCTGAAGATAAGGCAACTACGACAAAAGAAAAAATAAAGGTTTTCGATGACAAAGTGAAGGGTGTCGAGGAGAAGTTGAAGGAAACTGAGAGCAGGGCAAAGTCTGATGAGGAGAATACCATCAACTTGACTACTGAGGCAGCTGGTGATAAGAAAAAAGTATTAAATTTTAAGGCCAAGAGATGGAAATACAAGGAGGAGGCCTACAACAAAAGCTGGGACAAGGCATTTGTCGCTGTCGCCATCCAGATTTTATATGATAAGAAACTTTCTTATAAGGATGGTTGGTCGGATGCTTTGAAGGAGGTTGACACATAGGCAGACTCCAAACTATTCATGTGGCACGATCCAAGAAATCCTCCCAACTTTTATGAGGAGATTAATGAAGTGGAGGGTTCTTGGGAGTCCTCTGTAGTGCCAGCTGTTGTAGCCGTCCTACCTCCTCCTGAAGATGTTATTAATATAAGGAGAAGGTGTAACTCCTTTAGCTAGTTTTTGCATGTTTTCTATTTGAAGGTTTATTTTTCCCTTTTTTGTGTTCTTTTCATTTATAATGGAAACACAGTTGTAACCCTTGACTTGTTAATAAAATAAAGAAGTTTGTTAATCCCTTTGATATTCTTTGTTGTGTTTATTGCCATTGTTCTTTTCATTGGTCGGACTTTTATTCTTATACTTGTGATTTTCCAGTTTGATTCCAGGAAGACTATGATCATTAATGCTGAATTCAAACTATTAAAACATTGCAATAGTTTATAAGAAGCTGGCCACATGAGTTTGACTAAAAGAGAGTTGAAAGGGTTGCTCGGCTCAAATGCCTCAGATAGAGTGAGGGATGCCTATATACATTTGCATAAACTTTTTGATAGGGCAGTGGCGATCAACGTTACATACTGTGAGATGATTGAGTAGCTTCAGGATGACCATAATCTTGCTCGGGCTCTACCGCATTTGACTACAAAGCTAAATACGAGGCATTGAGTGCAAGTTGGGGTTTTGATAAGAAGTGTAGGAGATCACATACGCCTTCAGGAAGAAAGAATTTCCACTGAACAGTCAAGTGGAAAGTTCTACGGAGGTTGCCACTCTTCTTGAACAGGAGAATAAAACTCAAGCAAAGAGTTAGAGAGCCTGAAAAAGTTAGTTCAGGCTGCGCCGAATGAAGGTGCTTCTTTCCTGGAGCTTGAGAATTCCAAATTATTAGAGGAGGTGGAAAACATGAAGAAAAAGAAGATAACCAAATTTGGGCAACCTTCTAGACAGGTGGAAGTCACCCGACTAACTAAGGGTGACGAAAAAACAAAACAGACCTTGGCCGACCAACCAACATTGTTAAAAGAGAAAGATAAAACCATCAAGAATATCTAAGATAGAGTGGACCAACTGACTTTTCACTTCTAGAAACAACCCAAAGCTATCTGGATAGATGGCTATGATGAGGCCTTCACTCACTTGGATGATCATCTGGAGCAAGATCGTCGGGAATGATACAAATGGGGTTGGTTGAACGTGTTGGGACTTCTGAAGATAGATGACAAAAGTGATTTATGGAATTGGCCATATCCAAGCATGTTTTATTATCCCGACCCTCCATTCAAGATTAATGACTAGTGGATCCCGACCAATGCCATTCCCCAAAGCTTAGTGAGAAAATACATAGGGGATTATGGTCTTAAGGGTGAAGATGAGTATATTCCCCCCCCCTCATTTGTTGGATCGTTCGAGCAACAACGGACGTAATAGGTTGAGATATTTTAGAACCACAAATTTTCCCGATTCATTGGATGTTCCTCCTGCTGGAATGGATAAAGCAGAAGGAAAATGCCCAGCAAAATGATTTTTTTTTCTTACTTGTTTCTAATTGTATGAACTGTTGATGGAATAAAAAAGACTATTTTATGGCATACATGTTTATCTATGTACTTTAGTCTTTAATCCATAATTAAGCTTTTTGATTAGTGTATTGACTATGCAACCCACTAACCTGCTTAATTTATTTGTGTATAATCTTGTTACGAACTTAATTATAGGGCCTTAGGTTCTACTAATGCTCTTAGGTTAAATGTTTTTAGAACTAAGTGTTTGCATTAGTTACCATTGGCAACCAAGTGTATTAGGAATGTAGGTTTTTCTTTAATTAACCTAGTGGGGTAAAATTCCTTGTTCTTGACCTTAAGTTATACATGAAGTTTTAGGGACCTCTTATTCGTGACCAATCAAAGACGAAGTCATACATTAAGTCTAAAAGAATTTTCTTTTTTTTTTAAGTTGGAAAAGTCTATTGGGTTTAGTGGGACTCCTTATTTATGACCTGTCAAAAACGAAGTCATACAAGAAGTCCAAAAATTTTATAATTTTTTTGAAGTTGGAAAAAGTTTGTTAGTTTGTTGGGGGGGTATATATCACCATATAAAAAGGTATCAAAATTGGTAAGGAATCACAACTTTATTAAATTGGATAAAACGTTCACATCAAACTTAAATTACTTATAATATTTTCTGAGGTGGTCAACATTCCATGGATTTTTAAATTCGTCTCCTTTAAGTGTTTCCAGGCGATAAGTTCCTATTCGGACTACTATCGAGATGTGATAAGGACCATACCAGTTTGCTTCCAACTTGATTTCCTTCCAGATCACCTTCTTAAGGACAGATTCTCCTTCTTTCAAGTTGGTCGGCTTAACCCTCATATTGTAGAATCTAGCAGTCCTTTGTTGATAAGCATCCATTTGAAGTTCAACGTCCTCCCTGACTTCTTCAATCATGCATAGGCCCGGTATCCCCATGACATCACTTTTGGGGGAATCAAAGTTCAACACCCTAAGAGTCGATGGACCTATTTTATCTAGTACCATGGTTTATGTTCCAAAAGAAAGCATGTAAGGAGTCTTACTAATGACTGTCCTCAGAGTAGTTCTATATGCCTAAAAAACACTGTGCAATTTATTTATACTGTTTCCCTTAGCATTATCCAACCTCTTTTCCAACCCATCAAGTATGGTTTTATTGGTAACCTCTATTTGGCCATTGCACTATGGGTGTCCAGTGTCAGAGTGAAGTTTCTAGATCTTAGATTGAATATAATACTCTCTAAACTTATCATTGTCAAATGGAGTGCCACGGTTAGTGATGAAAGCATATGGCATCCCATACCTGCATACGATAGTTCCATATGAACTTGAAAATTCTTTCATAAGGCATCTAAACCAATGACTAAACCTCCACCCATTTGGTGAAGTAATCCACTGCTACCACTAAGTATATGAACCTTCTTTTAGTTTTTGGCAATGGGCCGACAAAATTGATTCCCCAAATAGCAAAAGGCAAAGGGAAAGCAATGGTAGTCAAGGTAACCCCCTGTCTTTTATGAATCACAGTAAACTTTTGACATTTATTACACTTCTTTACAGAGAAAATACAATCTTCGCTCATAGTTGTCCAGTAGTATCCATGCCTAACTATTCTACAGATTAATGATCGGCCAGCTGAATGAACCCTACAGGAACCTTCATGCACATCTCTGATCAATTCTGGTACCTCGTTTGGGCAAACGAAGAGAAGAAATGAAATAATGTATCCTCTCTTGTACAAAACTCCTCATTCTAACACATAATCGGTTGCCTTGAACCTTAATTTCCTAGCTTCTTTTTTATCAGCAGGTAGTATACCATTGTCAATGTAATCTTTGATAGGATCCATCCATAAAGGTCCTAAATCCATCACAATGATACTGACCATAGCTTCCACATCTACACTTTTGTGTGCAAGAATTTCCATAGGGATGGTTCTCTTGAGTTCTATCCTGGTTACTAAGGCCAACCGAGCAAGTGCATCTGCTCGGGCATTCTATATCCTTGTAATTCTCACCATTTTGACTGTAGAAACTTAGATATGACCTCTATGGTTTTGGAGAGATAATTTATCATGAGATCCCCCTTTACTCCTATATTTGAAGCACTTATTTAATAATGAGCTGGGAATCACTATGTGCGATAACCTGCTCGACTCCTAATGATAAGGCTAACTCTAAACCTGTGATCAATGTTTCGTACTCTGCTTCATTATTAGAGGTTTAGAAATGAAAACGAAGTGCATAGTCCATATCAATTCCGTTCGAAGTGTTGATATTTAGACCTGCTCCACTTTCAGTAGCACATGAGGATCCATCTACGTACAACTTCAACTCTGGAATGTCATTATTGAAGCCTTCCTCAAACAGTATGCCTTATTGGAATATTTTCTTGATTTATTCACTGTACCTTTTAGCCATCTCTTGGGAAGCTAACATTTCAAGTTGGTCGACCATCTTTTTAGTTTTCTTTGAAGAGAACTTTTCTTCCAAGGAAGTATGCTCGATAGGAAAACTCGGAGTAGTAATCGCCTCTAGATATGTGAATTTTGTAATAAATTCGGCTATGACCTTTCCATTCAACGTTGTCATTGGCTCATATAGGATTTTATATTCTCTTAACTCAACTACCCAGGACATCAACCTCCCCGATTTCTTTGGCTTGTGAAGTTGTCGGCGCAGAGGTTAATCTGTGTCAACCACACTGGAGTGTGCTTGAAAGTAGGGTTTTATCCTCCTTGAAGCTACAATAATGGCAAGTGCTAGTTTTTCCAGGATAAAAATCCCTGACTTTGGCTCCTCTGAATGCTTTGCTTGTGTATTACACTATCTTTTGAACTCCATCGTCCAACCTAACTAACACCGAGCTAATAGTGGATTCTGAAACAGCCAAATATATATACAACTTTTCTCCCAAGACTAGTCAGGAGAGTAGTGGTTGAGATCCCAAGTACCTCTTCAACTCCTAAAAAACATTTTCACATTATTCATTCCATTCTGAGTACTTTAAAGAATGGTAGGCACTTATCAGTGGCTCTGGACACAAATTGGTTGAGGGCGTCCACTCCCCCAGTCAATTTTTGCACATCTTTCTTACATGTTGGAGATTGCTTCTCAATCAGTACCATTATTTTACCCGAGTTATCTTCAATGCCTCTTTGATTCACAATAAAGTCAAAGAACATTCCTTCATGTATGCCGAACACACACTTAGTTGGATTTATCTTCATTTAATGTTTTTCCAGCTAATCAAATGTCTGACTTAGGTCTTTATTGTGGTTGGCTGCTACATTTCTCTTGGTAATCATATCATCCATATATACCTCTATGTTCTTCCTAATTCTTTCTTCAAAATCCTTATTCACCATCCTCTGGTATATTGCTCCGACGTTTTTCAGCCCAAAAGGCATAACGTTAGAGCAATAGGTACCTCGGCTGGTGATGACATAGGTGTTTTATTTATCCTCAGTTTTCATTTTAATCTAGTTGTAACTAGAGTAGGCATCCATTAACCTTAATTACTCATGACCTTCTATTTCATCTACCAATTGATCAATTCTTGGTAAAGTAAAGTGATCTTTTGGGCATGCTTTATTAAGGTCGGTAAAATCTACACACATTCATCATTTGTTATTCTTTTTTTCTGACCATTACGATGTTGGCCAACTAACTAGGATACTTGACATCTTTAATAAAATGGGCTTTCTGCAATTTGTCTACCTCTTCTTGGATTACCACATTTTTCTTGGGACTGAATATCCTGCGTTTCTGCTTGATCGGCTTAACATCTTTGTTAATGTAGAGTTCATGGCATATGGAATTTGGGTCAATTGCTAGCATATCTTCATGGTTCTAAGAAAACACGTTCTTTATCTCTCTATGGAATGCAATTAATTCCCATTTGAGGGACAATGTTAGGTTTGAGCCAATCTAGGAGATTCTTTCCGGCTTTTCCTTATCTAGTATATTGGTTTCTGTGGCCTCCACAACCTGCCCTTTGACTAATTCTTCTTCTTCTTCTTCATGTGGGTCCAAAGTGTTTATTTGGTAGGTGGCGATGTTCTTCTGAACTTTTAGTTGGTTGGCATAAGTATAGCAACACTTTCTAGCGTCCTTGTGATCACCCTTTACCACTCCAACCTCATAGTGAATGGGGAACTTCATACACTGATGAAATGTGGATGCCATTTCTTCGAACTTCTTCAACCTAACTCTGTCTAGGATCATATTATAAGTTGAGGTAATGTTCTTATCCAGGACAAAGAAGTGAATCTTTTTTGTATTTCTTGTTGTCCAAGGTCCAATCAATAATTCTAGCTTAACAGTACTTAAAGGATACACCTTTTCTCCAAAAATTTTGATGGTAAGGTTCTAGTTTACTATCTATCGACCCTAAGATATAAAGTAGTTAAAGAAAATATTAGCTTAGCTACCATTATCTACGAGAATTATTGCTACCTAGACGTGATGCACCCGACATGTAACGACTAGGGGCTCATCATGAGGGTACCAAACTCCTCACAAAGTCATTTTTGGACAAGACAATGACCAACTTATCTTTGTTCACCTTTTTGGGCCGACCATCTAATTCGTCTGTTAAATTAACTTGCCTATTGTAAGAGAAATCTCTATCCTCATTTAGATAAGCCTTTATCTTGGTTATTTCATCTCATCCTCCATCATCCCCTCCTACAATGAAATGATAACTAAAAGATATCATGCATACATCAAGTTCAGTCTCCCTGGTTTCTTCGACAGGTCGGGGTCATCTTCAGAATAATCATCTCGTCGTATCTTCCTATCCTGTTTATCTTTGCAAGGGGATTCTGACCGTCTTCTGGTGTCTCGACCTTTAGTTCGATCCACAAAATTTCTCAATTTTCCACAACGACTGAGAGATTCAATTTTATTATTCAAGGAAATACCGTTATCAGTGGTATGTCCACGATCTTGACGAAAGTCATAATACTTGGACTGATCTCTCAGGCAGGGCGGCGATTTCGTCTTCCCTGGCCATTTCAAGGCTTTACAGGACCTAATTTCATCCAAAATGTGATGCACACCTATAGTAAGAGGAGTATATTCCTCATACTTTTTAGGTTTCTCAAATTTCTTGTCATTCTACACCTTATTCTCAGAGCTCTTTTGCACTCATATTTTATCACGGGGGTTTGTTTTGCAGCCATAACTTATTTGACATTCATGATCTTTCTAACTTTTTCCATTAATTAGGTCATGGGTTTTGAAGGGTCATTTGCCAATGCATGAAATAACTTTTTGGGGGGAACAACCCACTTATTAAAGTTGTAATTATCATTTTTTCCTCATAATCAACTACTTCTAGCTTCTCATTATTAAAATTAGTGATATATTCCCTGATAGTCTCTTAGTTGCTGACAAACACTGAGTAAATGGGTAGCCCTCTTAACCGGCTTTGCCCCAAAGCAAAAAATGTTGATGAATAATTCAGTAGGTTGATGAAAATTTGCAATTTGTACCCGAGGTTAATTATTGTACCAGAATTGAGATGGACTAGTGGTTGTACTTGAAGAAATTTTACATCTCATCTCGTCAGGATAAGAATAAATATCAGCAGCAACTTGGTATTATTCTACAATAAAGATGGGATCAGTTTTACCATCATATTTGGGTGTGACCACAGGCAGTTTGAATTTAGAAGGTGTGGGGTAATCCACAATAGCCTGAATAAAATGAGATATTTTCACAAAGGATTCTTGGTCTTATCCATTTCCCCCAAACGATCTTCCAATCTCTGCATAGATCCCTTCCAAGAGTGTTTCTCTTATTTGGACTGAGCTGAGTCAACTTTGGTGGCTTTATTATGTACTTGTGTTGAGCACTCTTGCTGAGAAGTCTATTTGACACACATAGGGCCTATGATGCTAGCCCTGGACCTAACCGACCCTTTCGTATGTTCACGATATTGGACTGGCTCTCTGTGATAACCTCTAGTTACTTAGGGACCAAGATGATTAAAAGAATATGCGTTGCTCAAGCATTCTAACACGCTCAACTGTTCAGAAGTTAAAAAACCGAGCATCGTAGTAATCTGTAAATCCGATTAACGATGTTGCCCCCAGGCGGTAAACTCTGTCATGAGAGGATTTGGAGTAGCTACTCCTATTATTTCTGAAGGGAGGAGGCGGCATTTCCCTCTATAATTGTGATGTAGTGGATTTATCTTGCAACGTTCGAGCCAATTGATTAACTGACAATTGCACGACTTCCTACCCTTTGGCACGATTGAGTAAGATTCCTTGAAGATCTACAACACCAGGAGGAGCAGATGGGTCTTGAGCATTGCCTGCAGCTGAAAGGGTGCTATCAGGAACGTTCATCATCCCTCAAAAAATGTTTTAGGGGGAAAAGTGAATTGGATAGGTAGAGAACAATGTCCAACAAACCTTCCTACAGATGGCACCAATCTGTTGATGTCCAAAATTAGTAGAGAGTTCATCTTAGCTAGTGATAACTAATTTCGTAATCACTGATAATTTGTTGAATATTGTAAATGAAAATAATAAGGAGCAATAATGATTTTTAAAGTCGTTCACCTTAGGAAAACCCTATGTACATTGTTATGATTTTACGATTGAAGGTGGTTACATATAATTTTGGATAGTCTTGAGAGTTTGTTCTAGACTTGTCCCTTGAGCTAAGGGAAATAAGATATTTATAATGTTCCAAAAACCAAGGGGCGGAATCCCTTTATATATCCAGGCATTTACGCCCATACATAATGAATGAGACTATTGATCTTCTAAGGCACGTGAGGAATGTCTCTTGATAATTCCCATGTGAATGACTTCTTTTCTTTTTGATGGTTCATCTTCTTAAGTTGTTCGGCCGATACGCCGACCACATTGTTTTGCAACCTACCAAGTATAAATAAAGCGCTGAGGTGTATACTCATGAGGACAAGTGTCCTAATATCATAGGTCCGCATGGACTGAATACTTTGGCCCACAACAGTTGGGTTTCCATTATAGGTGATTTAAATGTTAATAGGCTCTACACCATTTCCCTTTCATGTTTTAATAAACCAACTCTTTAGCTAGAACTTTAGTTGGTGGACCTGGAAAATTGTCCTCTGACTTAACATAATTAATTGCTATAAATCCATCCTTTTGTAGTTGCCTTATAGTGTTGTATCTTCTCTTGAAGTATGTAGATTTTTTATTTTAGGAATTATTTTATGCTTTTACGATTACTGCTTAACCTTCACGGTGAATATATAAGGATGGAGCTACTTTAGGCCAACGTGGGACATTTAATAAGAAATTATGGAACCATTTCAACCTATTCTGTTGAATTATCCAATTCTATGAACTTTCATTACATAATGGATCTCACTATACAAGTTTATTTGATAGATTTCTAAGATATTGGGCCTTCTTCCAAGGTAAAAACTTAGCCACTCGTAGACTTACATTAATTACTATAAAAAATCTAATCACAAAAACCTTCAATCATAATCGCATATCCATTATAATCAATTCTATAATTTATTTTATATTTCAAATATCGCAAAACTGTAATAAAGGCATCTTGATTTTTATTATTGGGATTGCAAGTATATCAATTAAGTATACAAACAACATATGAAATATCAGGTCTAGTTTAGTTCATATGATGCATTAAATTACCAATAACTCTATAATATACTAAAGATGATTCACCATGTCCATAATATTTTCTTAAGTGACAACTAGGATAATATGGTGTCTTATCAAGAATGAAATTTTTCTTGCCAGTGTTTAAGAGCTTGTTTGAGTCCATATAATGATTTTCTAATTCTATACAATTTTTGTTAATCTATAAAAATATCTTCTTTAAGATCTTTATTTAAAATTGTAGTTCTAACATCCATTTGATGAATTATCATATTTTGTAAAGAAATAAGAGTAACAAAAAGTTTAATAGATGCAATTCGAATCACATGAGAGCAAGTGTCAAAGAAATCAACTCCTTCCTTTTACCTATAGCCCTTAGCTGCCAATCATGCCTTAAATTTATCAATGGAACCATTATTATATAATTTATTTTTCAATACTCATTTACATCCTCTAGGCAAATCAATTAACTCCTGTGTTGTTAGAATTAATAGAATCATATTCATTCATTATAACTTCCTTATAAAAAAAATTACGGTGAAGACATGCCTCACTAAAAGTTGTAGGATCATTTTCCACTAAGTATGTTAAAAGATAAGGACCAAAAGAAGTGGAAGTATGAGGTCTTTTACTTTTTCTTAGTTCATTTTCTACTAAATTCGAAGATTCATTTCTAACTCGGGGTGTAATCGGAACATAACTACTAGTCCCATTAATCTCTCTTTCAAAGGAAATCTAACCTTATGAAATCCAACGTCTATTGACTAAAAATAGTTTTTTTTGTAATATATTAATTTTTTAGAATCAATTACTTAAAACCTTTATGTAGTACTATTTTTAGCAAAACATATTATTGGAACACGAGGACCCCAATTTTAAAAACTTTACTACAAAAAGTAATTTTCTTTTAGATACGGAAGCGGAGATGGTTCAATTTAACAAATTAACAAATTTTAATTTCTTTTTAAATTAAAATTCAACACAACGTGAAGTTAAATTAATTAACAAATGAATTTTTCACTTTAACATATTAACTCAAATCAAGTCCTAGAAATTTTGCCTAAGTCATATTTTCAATATTACCAAATTAGGCCAAACCAATTTTATCAAATATTACCCAAATTAATTTAGCACCAAATTAATTAAGTAGTGATTTAAACCAAATTTTATCTTTTTACCTAAGCATGCGTTCTAGATTATTTTGCAAAAGATAAAATAAACAAAGAAACCACTACATCGCGATGTACGAGGAAATACCCACAACAGAAAAAAACCTCGGACGGCCCTAGCCTTAAGTCCACAAAGTATGGTTTTACAATTACAAGACAAATGACTTACTTCCTCGACTCGACCCCTTTCAAGCCTTGACGCGTTTTCTTGTAAACACCTCCGCCTAGTCGACAACCTCGGAGCTCCACCAGAATCTTGGAATTCACCAATGAGACATTAGGTACACCGTCAACAACACATGGTGCCTTTCACCATGTGATAATGCTGCAGCAAAACAAACTTTTCTTCTTTGAGGGATGTAGAAGTAAACCCAAATAATCTCGTCAATGCGGAAGAGAAAACCCGGTGCCAAACACTCCAAGCAAGATGTATATATATTAAAACTTGGAATAAACAAACTATGGGTGTAAAACATAAGTGTTTTAAGTATTTTTCTTTGAAAAATGAACACTCAAACTTGAACCTTTTTTCGGAATTTTTCTCTCAAACTCTCTCTTGGAGATGGGAAGATGTGAAAAAGTTAATTGAAAAAAGTTGGTTCCCGCACTAGATAAGTTCTGTCAAAAGTTAGTGGGGTAAAGAAGTGGGAAACATGGAAAAACTGCTCAAAACTACCAAATAAACTGTTCCCGCCAAATCTCATTCGAACGAGATTTTCGTTCGAATGAAGTCTCATTCGAATGATACTTCTAATGAAGTTCCAGAGGTAGGTCGTTGGCAAACCTTGTTCGAACGAAATTCTCATTCGAACAATAAACTCGTTCGAACGACAATATCGAACGAACTTCCAGAAAGTATAAAAATTTGATTTTAGCCAAGAAACTTTATTTTAAAGTTTTAATGAAACTTTCTGCAAATAAACAACAGTTTAAACATAAATTACACGCAAATAAATATTGTTCCAAGCTCCTATATATATATATATATATATATATATATATTAAAATGCATTTATACCTTAGGAGCAATGGAACCATGTTGATGACGTAGAAACGAGGCACAATACACACGGCATTTGATGAAACTTTACTATCTTTGCCGCTACGTCTTCAATTTTATTATGTCATAGGCTTGAAGGATGGTCAATAACTCTATTCTATGACTCAAACGTTTTTGTCCAGAATTGAACCAAAACTACAAAGGACTCAATTGGAAATTTGTGTCCTTACACATATAAAACACAATCATCTTTCTTTGGGCCAAGTTCTCTTAAGGACTACAATTGATTCTTTAACAAGCACCCCACCACTTTAAGATGTTATGATTTTTGGATTTTCCATATTTTATAAGAATTTATTATCTTTTTAAAAAAGGGATTTTATAAAGAATACAATTAGCAGTAAGAAGTGTTGCCACCCATATATTTGTAAGTAGTGCATAACTTCTTAACCTTTAATTTACAATATTCTTAAGAGATATATTTTTTCTTTCAATAACCCCATTAGATTGAGGTAATATGGATGAGTAACTTGATGAATTATTGCATTTTCTTTATAATATTTATCAATATCACTTGTATATTATCCTCCCCTATCAGATTTTATGGTCTTAATGGAATTTTCCAATTGTATTTCAACTTCTAAGTTATAGCAAAAAAAATCCTTACTTTTAAGAAGATAATTATAATAATAATGAGATTAATCATTGATAAACATCACTAAATATTTATTTGCGCTACATGTCACATAGTGAGAAGGCTCGACAGTGCTTAGTAAGGGATGGTCGCACCAACAAAAATCTATTTTTGAATTTTTCAAATTTAATAAATAAAACTTTAAACACATTAACCCAATAATACTTGTACAACAATTTAAACCATTTTTTGTGAAAAATCGATTTACCCAATTTTATCTTTTATCCTAAAACATGCATCTAGGTGATAAGAAGATAAAAGAAGTAAAACATCCACAATGCGCCGATGTACGAGGAGAACTCATAATGGGAAAAACGTTGGATGGCCTACCAAATAGTTCACTATGATAAGGTTTTACAAAGACTAGACAGTAGACTTACTCAACGGCTCCTCTCCCTCGCAAGCCTTAATGCTATCTGTCTTCGACTTCTCCTCCACAGTGCAATGCACGAGTCAACCCACACAAGCTACTATAGCACATGAACCCACACGTGCTTCGGTATCCACTGATAAGGCTCATCAAACGTTTATCAAATTGGAACATACAACCCCTCTTCTTCACCACAACACAATGAACTACGTATGGAGTCCACGGCATGAGACGTTTTTTAATTCCAATATGATGAGAAATAATGTTTGTTTCCTAACACAAATATCTCAAAGCATAAGAATGTGAAAACTTGGATCTTTAAACTCAATGATGAAACTTGGGTTTTCGAACTTTGATAAACAGATATGACTTCATTTTTTTGCCAAAAGTTCTTGAAAAATCAGAGTCCAACATGCTTTAAATTGTAAAGCACGAATTTCGTGGTGGAAAACTTGTTCAAAAGAAAATATAGTTTTTTCGAATGAATGGCATGATTCATTCTAACGAAACTCAGGATTGTTCGAATGAACAAGCTTTTTAATTCCAACAAACTTCGAGCGAGTGCACTTCTGTTTCACAGAGAGTGGTCATTTCATGTTCATTAGATGTACGTTCTAATGAGTTAATAAAGTTCATTCCAACGAGATAAAAACTTCATTCTAACGATAACTACTTTTCATTATAATAAAGTCAGATGTTCATTCTACAAACTAAAAACTAAAAAATATTTTTCTCCAAAAATATTTTAAAAATAGTTCCAAGAGATTTTGTTTAAAAAACAAACACCCAAAATAAATATCCAAGGATCATATTTAAAATTCATCCATACCTACGAGATCCTCGATAAATCTGAAGACAAACTTAGCATACAAACATGACACAATGCGTATTCATCTTTGAAGCTTGACTGTTACGTCTTCATCAAACATGTCACAGACTTATGAGATCGACAATATGAATTTTAACCTATAACTCAAATGTTTTGTTCGAAATTAAGGCGATTACAAACAAATTGACTCAATTGAAAATTTGTCCTTATAAATCTCCCCCTTTGGCACTTCCAGGATAAAACCAAAAAAAAAACTATGGATCGTCAAGCTCTTTAAAAAACTCAATCCCTAAATCCAAAAGGAAAAAAGTACAGATGCGCAATAGACACATACATTTAGTAGCTTTGGACGCTTAAAAACTTTGCCACATGTTGCAAACCTACACACTTAAACACACCTTCAAATTTAAACCAAATATAACGAGTATAAAATCTCCATACGAATAAAATTCTCCTTATGTCTAAATAATCTCAACCTAGGAAAGAAGTATCCCCCCTTAAATAAAGATCTCTTAATCATGAAAGAAAATATACCATTTCTCCCCCTTTTCGTTCAGAAATAGACGAAGTAAGGATGAATAAAACTATTTCTCCCACATAAACCAAATCTCCCCTAAATACGTGAACATATAATATTAATAAAAATATGGAAGAAGTAATAATGTCATGCAACGGTGTGAAGTGCAACAAACGTAACATGGAAACTCAAGCACAAATAATCGAAATAATGATAAAATAATGTTAGTATCGAAGCAAAAAGAAACTTATATGAATAAACACTAAAGTATGATACCAATTTGAAATTTAAATTTTCAATGCAGATAATGAGAGATACCAATATGATCATATAGTATGCCAAATAAAATTCAAAGATAAAGCATAAGGTAGACATGAATTAAATGTAAACATAAAGACTCAAAACAAATCAATACAATATATATAGATATGCAAAATAGACAAATGGCACACATGCACACACACACACACACACACACACCCACAGATATATATATATATATATATATATATATATATATATAAGCTTTACACACTAGCACAATATTAAACTTGTGGGATGGAAAGTGAACTAAATACAAATGATTTATGACCTAAACACTTAAATATGTTCAAGGAGTTCTATCTGTCCAAATTTTTTTCATCAAACTAAGATTTAGTCATGAACTAAATACACACAGCTAAGCATTCTCATTTCCAAAGTCCAACAAACCCTTTTATTTTTCTCTTTCTCTTCGGTTACATGAAACCAAATACACAAGTATATGTTAGGGTTTCTTAATTTCTTCTCATCTCTCATCTCTCACTCTCAAAAACATAATTAATCATTTTCCTTTCCATGAATCCAAATAAGATGACTAAACTTACTTTTATGTTGCAAAATTGATTAAGATAGAGATTGAGTCATATCTTGACGGACATGATAAGGTTAGTAGAATTTCCCCCCAAATTTATTGTTATACTTTATAAATTATACCCGAACCATCTCTTACGTATCATCAACAAAAATCTCTATTTTTTCCCCCAAATCTATAATACTTTACGAACTATCTTACGAACCATCTATAAACCGTTATGATCTCTTAATTTTAATATTTAAATGCATCTGTTATATGGGTCATATGGATGTATCTGTAGAATTTACGAACAAAGAGCTCTCTTATATTGATGTATCTGCTATACTTTATGATATCTTATTTTCTTGATAAGGTTTGTAGATGTATCTGTTATATGAATATAAGGGCTAATTTTTTTTTGTTACGAACAGTCAAATATATTAGATGTATGTGATACGAACCGTTAAGTTAGACCTTATTTTTTTACATAAATGTTTTGCTGAAATTTTTGTTTGGATATAAGGAGTGACTCTAAGAAATTTTTCCTTGGGATTAGAAGGGCTATTTCCACTATTTTTTTGTTGGTTTTGATTTTATTCTTTTCCACTGTAATGGCAGATGTTCGAGAGTGATGGAGATAGTTCATGCGAAGATGATGCGGCAAACGCAATTGATGGTGAGGTGAAATTGCAAATAGTAGATGGACAAGGTCATGAAGTCAAGCATCCTAGAGAGTGATGGTCCGATGTATGTAAATATTTGATTTGCTTCCACTTAGTGCTGATAAGAGGGAAATGGATAAGTGTAAGAAATGTGGAAAATGTTATATATGTGAATCTAAAACCGACACCGGTAGTTTGAAAAAATACATAGGTAGGTGTTCGAGGAGGGTATGACACTTATAACTCAACTAGTTAGAATAATAAGAACATTTCCACGGGATTGCATGCCACTAAATTTCATCCAGTTTGCACTATAAATAAGGGGTGACGCCCCCTCATTTTTGACATACCAATTAACGAGAATTCTTCCTCTATCTAAAATTCTCTCTGCCCTATTTCTCTTAACACGTTATCAACACTAATATAGAAACTTAAACCTATAATTTTTTTACACGATATCATCTGGTGTCAATTGGTTCAAAAGGAATTGTCCTTCAATCAATACCAGGCATCCTTTTTTTATTTGGTGCTAAGAAATAAAACAACATCCTTCACACAAACACAAAACATGAGTTTTTTTTATTCAGTGTTGTGTTATTCTATTTCAATGCTTTGATTCTTCATATACACTAATTTCAATGATGACTAACATAGCTTGAATTATGATATAATGCCTTTATAATAGTTGATATTTGGACATTTATTATCGTTCAAAATCTTGACAATCATTTACTATTTAATGTAATCATGGTAAAAAAATATCAAGGTTCTAAAAAATGCGAGGCGTGATCGAGGCGTGGAGGCCAAGCCTTAAGCCTTAGAAGACTAGGCGAGCCTTAGGCGTAAAAAGACGCAAAAAGGCGTTTAAGCATTCTTAATATATTTTAATATTATTTAACCATAACAAGGCTATTAAAATACTAAAATTATACATATCATAAAAATATGTCTGAATATATGCAAATTAAAATACTATTTGATTATTTTAGAAGAGATAATGGTCCGATTTGTAAAAAAAAATATTTAAAAGGCGATATCGTTTCACTAAAGCATTGTTGCTTTTAGAAAAAAAATGCGCCTTAAAGGTTTTACCAAGAATAAGGCGTGAAAATCTTAAGGCGGGGTGTTTCTCCCAAGCCTCAAGCCTAGGCGGGTTTTTTAGAACAGTGAAATATATATATATATATATATATTTTTTTTTCTTTCATATCATGATTAATTGTCAATAATTATTTATTTAGTTTTATTACTTGTATTTTGTTTCTATAAATATGGGACCATAAATTATTCATTATTAAGTAATTCAGGATTGAAGTCTCGTGATTTACCTTCCATTAGAATATGAAGTTCTACGATTGGGACCTAATATAAAATACTGTAATTGTTTAATAATGTGATATGAAGTTCATTATTCAATTGCAATTTAAATTTTGAGACCCAAAGTTCTCTTATAATTTATAATTTTAGGGCCTGAAGTTCCCAATTATTGTTTCAAAATTTTAGGGCCTGAAGTTCCTAATTGCCTTATAATAGTTGCGACCTGAAGTTTGCAATTCATGTTCAATTTTTTTGGACATGATAAAATGTACCGTAAAATCAAACCTGAAGTTTTGACTATTTCTATAATAGATTAGGGAATACAAAAGTACCATGGACCCGAAGTTCCAACAAATATTTCTTCAATCAAACTTGAAGTATTTAATTTGGGCACTTGAAGTTCCATGTAATTGGGGCCTGAAGTTCTAAATTACCTTTAAATTTGGGACTTAATTTGTTTTTTTATAATTTGGACCTGAAGTGACAAATAATTTTTTTAAAACTCTTATCAAACCTAAAATTTTGACAAAATAGAGTAAAGACTTTAAAGTCCCTATACTTAATTAAATTGACCCAAAGCTCATTATTTTATTTATTGAACTCGAAGTTCTCACAAATAAATAATAAAGACCTCAAGTTCCTGAATCACTTGGACCTAATAATTATTGTTACTAAAAGTTCACAAATTATTATTTGTAACTATGATACAATTATCCTCATTTTTTAAAAGAAAAATAAATAAATAAAGTAAAATTTGAGACCCGAAGTTCTTACAAATTTGGGACATGAAGCTACCATATGCATATTCTTAAAATCAAAAGAGAATATTTTGATTATTTAGGGCAAGGACCTTAACATCCCATGAACGCCAATGTTGAACCTTTATAAATCAAATTGAACTATAAGTTTTATGTATGGAATGAGAAAATTTGTTATGAACCCGAAGATTCATACTCGATCTAAAATAGAACGTAAAGTTCTTAAATATTAAGATTGACATTTAGTATTATGACATGAATAGTTTAGCATTATCTTTATATATTTTTTTTCAAAATAAATATTAGTTAATGGACTGGTTTACATTTTTTTACATTGCTTATATGATTGGTGGATTAAATTTCAATTTATATTTAATTATGTTAAAGGTATGGATCCGAAAGTAAGCGCAAGCGATGATACTTGTCTGGTAGAAAGTGGGACAATCCACACCATTTTGAAAAATCAAAAGTTTTTCTCGGACTTGCTATATAATAAAACAAATATTTTCACTATAGCCGATCCTTCTAAGATCATTGAAGGCTCCGAAAGATCCCACATGGTGTTACCTAATGGTGCCCAATTATTCATAAATATTGTTATATACTCAAGAAATTCCAGAAGAAATTTATTAAGTTGTAAGGACATAAGAGTGAACGGGTATCATATGGAAACATTTAATTAAGGTAGTAAAGAGTTTCTTTGCATTACTTCTAGTATTGGAAGCCGGGAGCTCACACTAAAGAAATTTCCTGCATTATCCATGGGGTTACACCAAATAATAATTAATGTTGTAGAATCACATACTTTCATGAGCCGAAAGCTCAATGATACTTATAATTTGATATTATGGCATGACTGCTTAGGTCCCCATGGATCAAACATATTGAGTAGAATCATAAAGAACTCATATGGACACTCGTTAATGAACAAACAACTTACCTTACTCGATGATCATTTTTGCACCCCTTGTTCTCAAGGTAAATTAATCACTAAACCATCTTTATTCAAAATAGCTTCTGGATAACCATCCTTTTTACAAAGAATTCAAGGGAATATTTGTGGGCCTATACACCCTTTTAGTGTACCTTTTAAATATTTTATAGTTTTAATTGAGGCACCCACTTGTTGGTCACATGTTTGTTTGCTATCTACTCGTAATTTGTCTTTTGCAAAATTACTTGCTCAAATAATAAAACTTAGAGCACATTTTCCTGATCAACATATTAAATCCATCCGTTTAGATAATGCGATAGAATTTACTTCTCAAGATTTTGATGACTATTGTTTATCACACGAAATTGATGTTGAGCACCCAGTTCCCCATGTCCACACTCAAAATGGTTTAGCCGAGTCTTTAATTAAACGTTTGCAACTTACTGCGCGACCTTTACTCATGCAATCCAAACTCTCAGTCTCTACTTGGGGACATGTTATCCTTTACGCTACTAAGTTAATTAAGATTAGAGCCACTGCCTATCACCCATTTTCACCCTTTCAACTTGTGTCTGGATGTCAATCAAATATATCACACCTGCGTAAATTTGTTTGTGCAGTGCATGTACCTATCCCCCCACCCAGCATACCAAAATGGGTCCCCAACATCATTTTAGAATATATATTGGTTATGATTCGCCATCAATCATTCTTTATATTGATTCACTAACACGTGATACATTTACCACCATATTTATGGATTGTCATTTTGATGAGAAGTACGGTCCGTTCTTGAAGAACGATGAAAATTAACATGTAACACTTAAACATTTTCTCATCTAGACACCCCTACTCCTTAATGTGAGCATGAAGTGAGAGGATATTTCATCTTAAGGAAATTGGAAATAAATTACCCGATGCATTCAATGATGCTACAAAAGTAACCAATTCTCATATACTCGCTGCAAAAATGCTAGCCAAAATTGACGCTCCTAGTGGGACAAATGTTGACATCAATAACATATGAATCGGTTGCACGCTAGAAGCGGTAAAAACCTAGAAGTTCAAAGGACTCTGCTCCCCAGAAGTGGAGAATAAATGAAAAATCATGGCCTAATAATCCTCCCAAAGAGGTTATGAATAAAAGATCCATTTTCTCTAAAGCCTCCGAAGAGTTTATTGTCTCTGAAAACACACAAGTCATTTAAGTGACTATAGAAGCCCCTGAAGAGGTAAAGGCAAGTAGTAATAATAATTACATCTCCATATTATATTCATATTCAAGAAAAATGTGGGATCGTAAAGAAACTGTCATCGATCATGTATTTTCATATGCAGTAGCTACACAAATTTGAAAGGGCTGTGATAATGACAGTAAACCACATACTCTAAATGAATGTTGACAAAGAGTAGATTGGCCAAAATAGGAAATCACCATCAAGGCAGAACTTGAGTCTCTAAATAAACATGGTGTATTTGGACCTATAGTACAAACCCCAAAAGGCTTTAATCCGGTAGGCTAACGATGGGCTTTTGTAAGAAAAAGAAATGAAAAGAAATGAAAAGAATGAAATCACTCGATATAAGGCACGACTTGTGGCACTAGGTTTCTTTCAAAAAAGTGGGATGGATTTTGAGGAAACATACTCCCGTGTTATGGATGGTATAACTTTCAGATATCTTATTAGCTTAGCGATTTCTAAAAATCTTGATATGAGACTCATCGATGTTGTGATCGCTTATTTATAGGGGGACTTTGGCACAAAAATATACATGAAAATCCCAAAAATATTTCATTTGCCTGAAGTAAAGCCAAGGAAAACGAATTCAAACCGACTAAGACGTTCATTATACGATTTAAAGCAATTTGAAAGAATGTGGAACAATCGTCTTAGTGAATACTTGTCTGAGGAAGGGTTTGAAAACAATTCAATTTTCCTTTGTGTATTAACAAATAAATCCTCAAAAGGATATGGAATATTAACAGTCTATGTGGATGGCATAAATTTTATCGGGACTCTAGAAGAGATCGAAATAACTGCTAACTGTTTGAGAAAGTAATTTGAGATGAAAGACCTCGAGAAAACAAAATTTTATCTTTGCCTGCAGATTGAGAAAATTCTAGTGGGATTTTAGTTCATTAGTCTAATTATACCGAAAATGTATTAAAACGATTTAATATGGATAAAGTGCACCCACTAAGTACCTTCATGGTTATCCGGTCTTTAGACATAAAGAAAGATCCATACCGTCCTAAATAAGAATATGAGGAAATATTGGGTCCAGAAGTAATCTATTTAAGTGCAATTGGTGCATTATTGTACTTGGCACAATGCATTAGGTCGGATATTTCAGTCACTGTGAACCTTCTTGCTAGATATAGTTCTGAACCAACCAAAATGCATTCGGCTAGTGTTAATCATATCCTAAGATATCTACATGGAACCAATGATATGGGTTTATTTTATTCCTATAGTTCTAATAGTTCCAAGTTAGTTGATTATGCAGATTCTGGATGTCTCTCTGATCCTCATAAGGGTCGATTTCAGACAGGTTATGTATTTCTTTATGGTAATGCTGCTATTTCCTGGCATTCTACTAAACAAACTTTTAGTAGCTATTTCTTCTAACCACTGTGAAATTTTAGCTCTTCGTGAAACTAGCCATGAATGTGTGTGGCAGAGGTCTTTAATTCAGCATATTCAAAGTTCTTATTAATTATCTTCCATTACAGATGTTCCAAGTGTCATCTATGAAGACAATGCAATATGTATATCATAAATCAAAGAAGGACTCATCAAATGAGACAGAACCAAGAATATTTCACCCAAGTTTTTCTTCACAAATGAGCTTCAGAAGAAAAATGAGATTGAAGTCACAAAAGTTCATTCAAGTGATAACCTAGCCGATCTCTTCATAAAATCACTACCAAAGGCAACATTTCAGAAGTTTGTGTACGAGATTGGAATGCATCGACTCCACCAACAGTGAAATTGAATATATCAATCACACTACAGGAAAAATGGTCATTTATGTTAGTAAAAAATTGACATAAATGACCATTTATGACAGTTTTAGAATTTTTCAAAACTGACATATAAAGCCCTGACATAAATGTTCGTAAACTGACATAAATAAGATCACATTTATCTCAGTTTTTAAGAACATACATAAAAACTACAATATTCACTATATTTTTAATCACAGTTTTATGAAAAACTGACATAAATAACATCACATTGATCTCAATTTTAGTAATTTATGAGAGTTTTTTCAAAAATCGACATAAATGTTGATATGAAAATCTTAAAAAAATTATTATTCCATCAATAGACAACTATTATTTGAGGTTAAATCAACCCTTGTAAATAGATAATAATCAAGGTCATAGATATCATGAACAGTATATACATCAAGATACTTAAAATAAATAAAAAATATTGATGTGAGCTACATCATATCCAAAAACTAGCTAGTGTGTGAGCTACGTGATGATATCCAAAAACTACCTAACATCTAGTTATCTACGTGATAATATCCTAAAAGAAGTGATGATACATTAAAATATTCAAAAACTAGCATCGCGAACTACATCATAAGATCCACAATCCAAAATAATACTCAAGCTATGACGTTGTAGAATGTAATAATCGATCAAATTTTATTCTCGATGCTATCCAACCCAGAATGAGTAACCCTACAATAAAATATAATCAACATAGTTTTCAACAAAACACAATCATCTCAACAAATTGTCATTACGACATAAAAAAATACAGTTATTCGAAAGTATATAATATATATAATCCGTAATGAATTCAATGAACTCTATCAAATTTCATTTAGCACATTTAACATGTACGTCTCTTTATCGGCAATCTTCTCATATAAAAAATTGAAGATAGAATTGAATTTATTATTATGGTATATAATAGTTAATAACTAAACAATATTTTATATAATAGGATAAAAAAAATGGTGGTATCATACCTTTGTTTCCAAAGTTATGGAAGGATACTCCATGAAGTACTTCATGAACTTAAACACAAAATATCCGCAATGAAGAGTACCATTTTATTGCATTGGGAACTAGTTAACACAAAACATTATTATCGGACAAATAATAAAAGAATACAAGTCGAAAAGATTTTTTATACAACACAAACAATTGTAAAAACTTTAAAAAATTTGGACAGAGTTTCCTCACTTTATAGGACTATCCACCTGTTTAAAAAATACCAATAGCACATGGTTGTATAACCAACAAAAAATGTTATAACAATAGCACAACCACATAGTTGTTATAACCGACATAGTTGTTATAACGGTCAACACAACCACATAGTTGTTATAATAATAGCACAAGGTTGTTATACATAACAACATTATATTATATATTTGTGTATATATATATATATATATATATATATATATAGAGAGAGAGAGAGAGAGAGAGGCTTTCTCTTAAATGGACGTCCATTTCTTGGACTAAAAAAGGACCAAAATGGACTCATTTAAAAAAAATAGTAAAATGCATTCTTTTGAGTTGATTTTTTTGTGAGATATATAGACATCCATGGGTACTCCTAAAAACAATCAGCTCAACATGATTTTTTTGCTATTTTAAAAAAATCAGTCAATATATGTGAGTTTTTTGCTGGGGCAAACGCAAACATATATTGACATATAATGACCAATTTTTCCAAAATAGCGAAATAAAATCATTTTGAGTTGATTTTTTTAGGGGTACCCATGGATGTCTATATATCTCAGAAAAAAATCAACTCAAAAAGATGTATTTTACTATTTTTAAAAAATCAATCCATTTTTAACCTTTAAAACGGACGTCCGTTTTAGAGAATTTGTATGTGTATTTATATATATGAGCTTTTACACCTTTGTGTGTGCAAAGTGAACCCGAGAAGAGGCCTAACATGAAGGAAGTAGCGGGACTTCTTAAAGGGAATGAGCTTAAAGGTAAGTGATAATGAGAATTGAGAGTGTTATGTATCGTGATGATTTAATGTCCCTTTTTAATGTATGGGTTAGGAAATTTTCTAGACTAATGAACCTAATGGAAATATACCCCCTACATATGTCTTTAGAAAGAAGAAAAATAAGACAAGAAAAATATATTGTAACTGTTTTAGCTATTGAAGTTGTGGTAAATGTTACGTTTCACATTAATAAACTACGAAAATAAAAAATAGACGGTGCCAAGGGCAGATTGAAGAACATATATATCACATTGTGTGCGTGTGTTTGGGTGTGTGTGTGTGTGAGAGAGAGAGAGAGACCGTGATTCAGGTTCATATTCGAATATAAAATTCCAATATTGTGAAGTACGGGCCCAAGTTATTACTAGCTCCCTTGCACTTTGAATAAAACACTTCTTCCCACTTTCTTTATCTAGTGAAAAGCTCTTCTTAAAACCAATGCCAGAAAGTTAAATTAACAAATAAACACACATCAATAACAAACACATTACTAACTCCATAATAAAAATTTAGCAATTTTGAATGATGGTGTGCCTAAACCCTGAGTAGTATTATCCTCTTTTGATTTTGAATACATTAAATTTAAAGGATTTCCTCTTGAATTTAACCTAAAGAAAAGAATGATTCCCACTTCATTAATATATTTTCTTAAAATGTTCTACTTGCAAATTGGGACAACAATTCTAAACATTTGAAAATTTAGAGAACTTACTAGATTTTGTAGTAGTTGAAATGACGATAAAATTCTACCATAACACCCCCGACCTAAATGGAAATGGGAAAAGTTATTGAGTAGGTATGAAATCAAAACTATAGTGCTAAATATGTCTGTAGAAGTCCTGAGAAGAATAATTTTAATTTCTAGAAAGGATATTAATGTAGCAAAAAATATTAGAAGCAATTAACTGATGGAATTATACATACTCATCATGCTCCATTAAGAACCCATGCTTCAGGTCAATCTTTTTTGCACCATCTTCCTGTAAAAATAAATATATGAATTTGAGATAATAGTAAAAAATTCATGTTATGTATAGACGATATGAAGAAAAGAAAGCATGCAACTTCCAGTCCTATTCCAAATTATTATATGAGAACTATTTAAAGAGAGAAAAAGAAATACAAGATGAGTAAAAATATTCATGCTACAAGGGAAGAAAAAGAAATATTGATAATGCATCTGCAAGTCATACTAGATCTTATAATGTAAATAACTTCCAAAAGTCTCTAATTTCTTGAATGGGGTTTGAAGATTTGGAACCCATATTTGGGAAACCAAAAGCAGAATGGTCAGCTTTAGTTTCAACCCCATTACGCCAATTTTTATTTCACCTCCATGCCTCAAACTCCTCTCATTTAAGAGTCCATGTTATTGATTTCAATTCTAGTACTTGGGAGGTTGTTAGATCATTTTCACAACATGAGAACTTGAGGGATAATATTGGAATTGGGGGCTCATGGTCCGAGTTTTTAGATTATGTCACAGCTTCCATAAAATCAAAAGAAACAAAGCATGTTTTAGAGGGGCAATCATAATCAGGTCCTGCATATGCAAAACTAGTTGCTCAAAAGTCAAAAGGAATTCCACTAATTTATATCCCCTCTTACTAAACTTGTTGGCACTGCTGCTAGAGATGCCATAGAAAATTTTTTGCTGGTGCTCTACAAGGCATTCAATGGCATGAATAAGTTACTCATTAACTAGTAAGAGCACAGTTGTCCATTAACGAGATTTGTATCATCTGAACATGAAAAGAATGAAAATATCCAGCACCAACTTGATATAATTATGTGTTCAAAGAGGTAGAAATCAAAGATGATGAATGATAAGGTGACAATCATGGGTGAAATAAATGGGTATAGTTTATAGGATTTTGATTCACTATTAAAAAAACATAACACCTGACTAAGTGTGTTTCAATTCAAGAAGTAGTGTACAAGGTGGGAATCTATTTAGCATGTAGATGTATCTGTTGTAAAGCTTATACTGAATCATTAAGCCACCTATTCATTTTAGTCCATATAGGTAAAGAAGTGTGGGATGTTTTTAGGAGTTCAAGGAGGTTTCACCTAAACTCTAACTCTATCAATGGTACTCTGATTCAATGGTGGTTGCCGTCTGGTAAAACTCAGCTTTCAAAATGGCTTTTCAAAGTAATTCCAATGACTATTTTTTGGGAGATTTGGATTAGTAGGAACAAGGAAGTATTTGAGGGTAAAAAGATGTTTTCTAATAACATTATTAGTAATGTTATTTTTTATAGACAAACTTTAAAGAAGATCATGGGGATGTTAACCCCGAAATTAATTCTACTTTCAAATTAAACCAACACTTCAATCAGAGTAATCCTTGTAAGCTAAAGTGTTGGAAGAAACCTGTTATCGGAAGACTCAAAATCAACACCAATGGACGGAGTGATCCAAATGGGAACATAAGTATGGGTTCTATTTGCAGAGACAGTAATGGAAGAATGATTTGGGCATTATCAATCTTTGATTCAGGAGCTTCAGATAGTTTAGCTATTAAATATTCTCTGGAATATAGTCTTCAAAGAGGTGATGATAACATTGATGTGGAATCATGTTCAAAGAACATTTTGGATTGTACTTCTAATAAACACAAGTCCTCTCATTAGATGTTAAGAAGATCTCTAAGAGATTCTTTACACTAAAGTAGATGGTATCCCAAGAGTCATTAAAGGTGCTTTAATATTGGATTCTTCAAATTTTCCATAGATTTCTGATTCTAACTCTCAAATTAGATTTTCAGTGCTTTCTGGTTGTATCTCTTATAAGACACCTAGAGAGGGCTATTCTCTCTATGTTTGTTAAAAAATATCTTCTTTCTCTCTAAAAAAAGAATATGGAATAACAATCTAATAAGGGATTGACAAAATATCCGATAAAGATAACTTAACCATGCATTTGTCTACCCAATCATTAGTACTTTTCTTCTATAGTTCTGTGTTTGAGGATCAAACTATACTTTTCTTGATAATCACCGATTCATTGTAAAAATGATTGCACATCATATTCCATTCAGTGTTTAAATAGGACAATAATCCATGTATTAATGATTACATAAAACTATGTACCCCAAACATCTGTTAATCACTGAATCAGGTATAATAGAATCAATCTATATTTAAATCATATAGCGTTATCTAGTTAGATCCGTTTACTAAAGTCACCATCAAGAACAATGTTAATGACAAACACAGTAGAAAAGTAAAACTGCACTTATATCAAACATAGGTTAATCATTGAAATAAAGAGGAGTTGCTAAAATTTTACCTTGCACATCAACCTCGGAGTACACTTTCGCCTTAAAAGTAAAAAATCCCACTGAAATAAGTTGGAAAGTGATCGAGTGGAAAAACCGAGCGTCCGTGTAATACGCTAGTCGTTGTTATCGTCTTCCAACCTCAATAAAAAAAAACCTAAACTTGTAACTACACTCTTAAGGAGTATAGTGGCGAGTCTGGGTATCGAATCCACAGGGAATGGTTGATAGAATTTAATTGATTTATTACCTCTAAAGAAAAAATGAAAAAGATGATGATGGTTGAATAGGAAAAAAAATAAGTAAATAAAGAAGTTAAATTAATTAAGATGAATGATAAAGTAGGTTGGAATACAATCCCCCTAACCCTAGTATTTTACCGTATAGAAACCTAGAATTGTAAATTATAAATTTGAATGAATCCAGTCTTTATAGATCCTAAGCATTACATATATGAAGGATCTAGCCCTCATCATATGAAATCAAAGGTAAATATAAAGCGGTGATAAATAGATTTACGCACATCGTATTCTTAAACATCCCAAGTACCTAGGGCAAGAGAGATTAAAGATCTACAATGGTTGTAAAATTATTTCGCACGACTCTTTCAAATTTTTAATTTAAATTCTATTTTCTACATAAGTAATTTACATTGGGATGGGTTCTTGCATCCCAACCCTTAAAAACTTAGCTTAACATGATGAAATCAAAATAAAACTTACAAATTAAAGTGTAGGAATTCATAACTAACTCTGGAAAATTGAGAACATGACTTGAATTGGGAATGAAAAACTAGAAATCAACAATTAATTAAACTAACTAGGAAAGCAGTAAAAACAATAAATTAAAATTACTTGCAATGGATGAATGATGAATCTTGAATAGAACTTTGAATCTTAAATAGTAGACAAACTTCAAAAACTAGGGTTTATGAAAATTTCTACCAAAAAAAACTAAAAAGACTCCCTAAAATCTGACTTTCTCTCTCTAAAATTCTATTCTACTCTCTAGAATTCGACTCCCTCTCTCTAGAATTCAACTCCCCTTGAAAATGAGGTAGGGCTTGGTCTTTTATAGCACCAAGTAGCACTAATTTGACAGCCAGAGTTGCTTGTTGCACAAGTTTTCCAAGAGTTGCACTGCTTTAAATGCATAATTAATTGCCTGGATTTTGCATATGACCGGACCGGTCCATTATCGTGCAACTTCAAAACATCGTAACTTCTTAACCGTAGCTCGGATTGAGGTTCCGTTTTTTCCTGTGTTCTTGTAATTTAGAGCTCTTCAACTTTCTAGTTGGCCCCACCTCCGGACTAAGGTTGCAAAATTACTTTAATGCCCTTCAACTCTCCATTTCTTGGTTTCTTTCACTGTTTTGCGTTCTCTTTCGCACTAACTTGCATGAAATACATGTAAAACACATGAGAAATACACAAAACAAGAAATACTGGCCAAAAGGGGTTAGTAGCATAAATACGAGACAAATTCAAGCTATTTACACTGCACAAGATCATAAAAATACCGAAATTAAGGGGATAAATGTGAAGAATATGTGCCTAATCACACCCCCTAACTTAGAACTTTGCGCGTCCCGAGCAATGTAAAAGAAATTAGTTTAAAGTTTAACTCTTGAAAATTCTTTTATTGGGATAGAATACCTTTTTCGCGGGCAAGCGATTGCATTTAGCGTATGCAACAAGCCTTTAAACCCCTAGGTTACCCTAGTAGGACGAGTTTTGTCTCGTGAGGGTTTGCAGTGAATACACCCACAAAATTCTTTATTGACTCAAATAAATATCAAAATACTTAAAAATTGTACAATTTAAACTTTTCAAAAAATAATCAACATAAATTCATATTCAAATGTCTCAAACCATAGTGTGTGTGTGCAAAGCCAAAAATTCAACCTCAAATTTCCACCGATTGAGCATTACGTTACTTTTCGAAAATTCATTTTGATTAAAATTCTTACGGATGCACTCACAAACGAATCACTCGAATTGTGGCTATTTTCTCTCGGGATGCATGATATAAAGAGTAAATATAATGGACACAAATTCACGCATACAATATTGAAAAGAAGGAAATATATGGTGAAAAGATCTCATCATCGGAATACAGTTATTAGGAAACGGGAAACATCATCTCTATTTCACACCATTTAATCTCTCATATTATCTTTTCATGTCTTAGCTCTCCACGTGGTAATCAATTTTGCCATTCGGACTCGGTTAGGACTTTTCGGGTTAAAAGGTGTAAAGGGTAAAAATGGGAATGGATGGGCTGTTCGGAATTGGAAAATGTCCTTATGATGTCCATTAGTGCTTTTTCGGGCATTTTTTTTTCTATTTTTTTTTCTTTTCTTGCTATTTTTGTTGAGCATATCTATTTTTTTCTTCTTTGCCCCTTTTTATTGCACAATTTGGACTTACTTGATGAATATTCGATTTTCACAATTCCGGGCTATTTGGGTTTTTCGGGTTATCAAACGAAAGGAAAATATTTTATTAGGCTCAAATTGGGTTGCAAAGGGATAATTTTATTTTTCACAACTTTTTATGGCTAATATTTTTGGGTTACAAATGAGGGCCTACTTCATTGTCCAAATTGCTCATCACATTACCATATGCATCTCGAGATTAATTAAGATTAGAGATATATTTAGCATGAATTTTGAGACAACATTTCACACATTTCCCATAACTGATCAAAACAAAGGATTGAGATCATCAACAACTTATTAAACCGCTGAAAAGAATTTTGAGTTAATCATAAACTCGGATTGATTTAAAAACTCAAAAAAAATGAAAGGCTCGAAATCTCACCGGGTTTGATCAATCTCCACACTTATTCGTTAAGTCGTCAATTTTCTTTCAATTTCCATCTTCGGTCAATTTTGGCTTAGTGCATTTTGATTGTTAACAATTTGAGACTTTAAATAGAATAAAGGTGATATTTTTGAAAAATTTAAATTCCAATTTTTATTTATTTTGAAGAAAAATATTTTTAGTTTTTTTCAAAATTTTTAAATTTTTTTTTTTGAAATTTTCTAAAAAAAACACACACTTGGAAAGAACATGTGATTGAATCAATGAATCTAAACAATAAACGGAAAGAATTGAATCTAAACAATAAACGGGAAGAATATCCCACACCCCCTAACTTAAATGTTGCATTGTCCTCAATGCGAATCAAGAACAAAACATAAAGAGAGGAAAAGAAAGATATTACCCAAATGGAGCGATCCCTGATGAATACAAGTCCATTGAATCTACAAAACACGTCAGAACCAAGCATAGCAAAAATAATAACAAAAACTGTGACTATCGAAACTAGACTATAATAAAAGAGAAAAAAAACTAACTATTTACAACCTAAAATTTGAACGGCTAATAAATCATACACTAAAAGTCGAAAAATTTGAGGGTCCACCCAAAATACAATCTGACTTTGAGGGATTAATAGTGTACCCTCACTATAAAGCATGGCTCTCGAAAAATAAGAATTCCGTTTGAAAAACGGAAGGCATGTGCAAAGTTTAAAAAATGAACCATCACCAATTAAAAAATTTAGGGGGATAATGAGGGATTTGAGTGCACAGAGGGACAAGTACCATTGGGATCCAAGAATAATAGAATCACTTCCCAAAGATTTTTCAAGTAGTATGGGAAGCGGATCACACAAACAGAAAGAGTCCATCTTGGAAAATAATTTAAGCATAGAGTGCTTCTCCTCAAAATCTTCTCTCCCCAAATTTCCAGTTGGATCTGGTGGAGTGACACGTCTAAGTGTATGGCCCATAATACATTCACCTAATTCTTGTGATGAATTTAATGGTTCGATAATAGTGGGGACACAAGGAGACAAATGATCTTCAACCTCAATATGTTTTGAAATATTTATAAGAGGTTGATATTCAAAAGAACTTGGATCACTCTCAATGATTTCATTCTCAAAAGTATTAGGTGAAGCGCAAGTCTCGACCTTCTCTAAGTTGTCCAAATAATCATTCAACTCCTTGCAAGTTGCTGTAATTTTCAACTCGATAGCAGCAAGGTCATCAGATTGCTTTTTTATAACAAGCAAGAGTTCTTCCAAAGTAGACTTCCTTGGTTCTAGCACCTCGAATTCCTCATTTGGTTGAAAATCATCTTCAAAACTATCGAAAGAAAAATCCTCATTGGGTTCAAATAATGCATCTAACTCTTGCTCTCAATAACGATTTTTTTCTCGATATTCTTTTTCAAGTCTTTCTTCTTCAAGCAATTGATTTTGATAAATTTGGATTGCCTTAGCACTAGGCTTGTATTTATGAGAATCATCTTTAGTGATATTGATCCAATGTTCATAAATCGTGAGTTCATTCTCCTCCTCACTATTAGCATAACAATTAAAGCCACTAAAATGGTTAAAATAAGACATTTCAAAGTGGGCAATTAGAAAACGTGACACACATTTTTTTTTATTTACTTTTTTTTTACGAAGTAGTAAGTCAATTATAATCTATAACAAACGCTCCCCGACAACGGCGCCATTTTGATTGAGTGGAAAAACCGAGCGTCCGTGTAATACGCTAGTCGTTGTTATCGTCTTCCAACCTCAATACAAAAAAAACTAAACTTGTAACTACACTCTTAAGGAGTATAGTGGCGAGTCTGGGTATCGAATCCACAGGGAATGGTTGATAGAATTTAATTGATTTATTACCTCTAAAGAAAAAATGAAAAAGATGATGATGGTTGAATAGGAAAAAAAATAAGTAAATAAGAAGTTAAATTAATTAAGATGAATGAGAAAGTAGGTTGGAATACAATCCCCCTAACCCTAGTAATTTACCGTATAGAAACCTAGAATTGTAAATTATAAATTTGAATGAATCCAGTCTTTATAGATCCTAAGCATTACATATATGAAGGATCTAGCCCTCATCATATGAAATCAAAGGTAAATATAAAGCGGTGATAAATAATTTTACGTACATCGTATTCTTAAACATCCCAAGTACCTAGGGCAAGAGAGATTAAAAGATCTATAATGGTTGTAAAATTGTTTCGCACGACTCTTTCAAATTTTTAATTTAAATTCTATTTTCTACATAAGTAATTTACATTGGGATGGGTTCATGCATCCCAACCCTTAAAAACTTAGCTTAACATGATGAAATCAAAATAAAACTTACAAATTAAAGTGTAAAAATTCATAACTAACTCTGAAAAATTGAGAACATGACTTGAATTGGGAATGGAAAACTAGAAATCAACAATTAATTAAACTAACTAGGAAAGCAGTAAAAATAATAAATTAAAACTACTTGCAATGGATGAATGATGAATCTTGAATAGAACTTTGAATCTTGAATAGTAGATAAACTTCAAAAACTAGGGTTTATGAAAATTTCTACCAAAGAAAACTAAAAAGACTCCCTAAAATCTGACTTTCTCTCTCTAAAATTCTATTCTACTCTCTAGAATTCGACTCCCTCTCTCTAGAATTCGACTCTCCTTGAAAATGAGGTAGGGCTTGGTCTTTTATAGCACCAAGTAGCACTAATTTGACAGCCAGAGTTGCTTGTTGCACAAGTTTTCCAAGAGTTGCACTGCTTTAAATGCATAATTAATTGTCTGGATTTCGCATGACCGGATCGGTCCATTATCGTGCAACTTCAAAACATCGTAACTTCTTAACCGTAGCTCGAATTGAAGTGTCGTTTTTTCCAGTGTCCTTGAAATTTAGATCTCTTCAACTTTCTAGTTGGCCCCACCTCCGGACTAAGGCTAAAAAATTACGAAAATGCCCTTCAACTCTCCATTTCTTGGTTTCTTTCACTGTTTTGCGTTCTCTTTCGCACTAACTTGCATGAAATACCTGTAAAACACATGAGAAATACACAAAACAAGAAATACTTGCCAAAAGGGGTTAGTAGCATAAATACGAGACAAATTCAAGCTATTTACACTGCACAGGGTCATAAAAATACCGAAATTAAGGGGATAAATGTGAAGAATATTTGCCTAATCAGAAAGCTGTAATAAAGAGTAATGAATCAATGAAAAATCCAAAACAAATGTAAAGATAAGTAGCATTATAAATATTATGAGTACATAAAAATATTCTAAAACCCCAATAACATAACAAAGTCAACATTTAGTCATTTAATTAAATCAATACACATCTTCGGTAATAGCGAAGGCACGGGACAAACAATAAAACTGAAGAATTAATGAAACAAAAAGTGAGATTGAGCGATCCAGTAGGTCCCACATCTAAAGAATGTGACACCCCGACTAATTAAATACCGGGTAGCTACTCCTTTATTAAATTAATTCAAAATGCCAAGTTGGTTCAGTTAATAGCATCACTGTCGAAAACATTTTAATGATTACTAACCACCTAGTATTTAAAAAGTAAGTGCCAAATTTTAATTTAAGTCTGATTAACATGCAACAAGTGTAGTAAAGAATAATAACATCATTCATCATAATGAAGTAAATAGAATAACCATCACGCAATGTAAATAAAGTCTGGAGGAAAACTCCTCACTACAATCCCACAACTGAAATAAGTAAACTGAATACTAAATCAATACATGCCAAAGTCTGAAAACTGTAATGGAAATGTAACTCTAATAGAGATGGGCAACATGCCCTACAACTGATAGATAATGAATCTGGAATCCAAGTGATAGAGGCGTCTACAAGCAAATCCATGTAGCTTCCACAAACAGCTACAGCTCGTCACCAGAATGAGTATCCTATGCATGGTGTCCTTGTGGCTGGGTACCTAAAATGGTTTTACAAGAAAAGTAGATTTGAAAGCAAACGGGTCAGAGCCCGAATGTGGAGTTATATTTAAAAAACCTGCAAGTGCTTTAAAAACATTTAAAACATTAAATGCAAAGTACATGTTAGTACGTGCACTCACATGATATTCCCACCTCTCGTCTAACTGTGCACTCCTAACGTAAGTACCCATCTACAACGACACAAACCACTAGCTAAGTGCCATCATATCTAGCTAGACTGTCATAGGTCCTACCCTTATTACTCGGTTCTATTAACATTATAACGCTCGTAATTAAATAGGGATTTAACGTAACCTCAGATGCTCAATATGCAATATATTTCACTATCAGCTAACCCGTTATGTTTCTCGAAACAATACCGTAATTATATTCACAACATTTACATGAAGGTTCCCATTAATTAAGTGTATATTATTCACATCATAAATATACAATACAACCACCCCGAGAACTAAGCTGTGTTGCACACATACTCTGCTATCCATCCCGGTACATCACGTACATAAGGATTACGTATTCCGAATCTCTCAGGAATAGTTCACGAATATCAACATCACAAATAATGGAGGCGAACACAGTCACATCACATGGGTCACGCACATACCTACGCTCCCACGATCAGCGGACTTATTAATATCCCAATAAGTCTTTATATGACCTATCTTCATCAAGGTAACCAGTCTAAATCCGGGCAACACAAGGATTAGAGGGCCCTAAGCGAAC
This sequence comes from Sambucus nigra, assembly GCA_949130495.1. Lineage (NCBI taxonomy): Eukaryota > Viridiplantae > Streptophyta > Magnoliopsida > Dipsacales > Adoxaceae > Sambucus > Sambucus nigra. The sequence goes on from OX422211.1 coordinate 444,900,343, forward strand.
GCAAACCTCCAGTGATAGCAAGTATGGTAGGTATGTCATACACACAATTCATATACCAATACTAAGTAAACACTTATCTTAGTAATCAACGTAGTTTAATCGTATTACGTGTCGCATTCTCGTACTAACTTATAATTAACACAATTTATACGATTCCGGTTTATAATCATACGCGCCATAATTTATTTTCACGTCGTAGTAGACACTCACGTCTCAACCCAAACCGTCCATTTAATTTAACTCACTTGTATATAATTTCCTTCTCATAAATACCCAAATGTCCCAAAATCTATCATTACATCATCATCGGAAATGTTATCTATCTCCTCGAACGAGTTTACGGGACTCCAAAAATCAAAACAGTCTAAAAAGGCCCAGACTGCCAACTCGTTAAAAGTCTCGTTCGAACGAGACTGTTCGAACGAGATCCAGTTCGTTCGAACGAACTGTACCTTCTAACGATATCTCGTTCGAACGAGAGTATCGAACGAAACTGCCCCTCGTTAGAAGCGACTGGTCAACTCGTTAGAAGCTCGTTCGAACGAGCTCGTTCGAACGACCTGGGTTGGTTTCTAACGAGCTACCAGCTGCGAGCCCAGAAATTCCAAAATCGTTTTTCACCCAATTTCTACTCCTCAAATCTCCTCTAAACTTCATCCCAACTATGTTTTAAGTTCTCTAATCATCCTAAAACATGCTAAGGTCATACACTAACATCTTTTAAGGGATTAATACATCCTAAACATCATTAAATCCCAAGTTTCTACACTTTTCTCCAATTCTTTTCAAGAACACAAACCCTAACATTTTAAATCATGAATTAACCCAATATAAATCCGTTTTAATTTCTTCCAATCACAAATATCATGAGAATAATCATCTACCTATCATTCTACATGCAATTCTCCTCAAGACTTTCAAGTTCTAAGTTCCAAACTACATGGGTTTTCATATTTCACCAAGAACAAACATAAAATTTGAATTATCTAACATGGAAAGAACATTCTCTGAAATTAAATGGAATTAAGTCACTTGCCTCGAGTTTATCTCTGATTTAGATGTTGGTTTGGTGAAGATTTCTGCAGAATTTCCTCACTCTCTCTTTCTCCAAGCTTCTTCTCCAAAGGTGGCTATGGTGGCTAGGGTTTGCTTTTGGGAAGGTATTAGAAAACCTAATTCTAATAACCTACGTAGCTTGTTGGGTTAATATGGGTTGGTTAGTGGATTAGTGGGTCAATTCCCAATCAGATTAAAACTCCCAATTTTCGTCACTTTTAATTCTCCAAAAATACAAAATTACTAAAATGCCCTTTATGTTGCCGGTATGGCCTAAAAATACCCCGGGACCCAAACTAAACCTCCGGCTAGTGTTTTCTGACTATCTCGACCCTTCCGGACGCGTTGGCGCACTCAAAATGACCATACGATTTATAGAATTTAAATTCACTTTTATAATTAAAATAATACACCATGACGCGGCGGTCACACGTGTCTCAACAAAATTCTTAAAATGCCGTATATCAATCTCACGACAAATTTTCATAATTCAATATTCATATAAAACATGTATGCACATAATCAAATACCAACTCGCATCTCGTTAGTATTTTTAACCCGGATTAATTTCCAATTAATACGCATTTAATTAATTAATCCCAAAAATAAATATAGCCAAAAGTACGGGGTATTACAAAGACCTAGATTCTTCGTCCACCACTTCATGGCATACAAAAAATATTCGGTGTAGAGTTAAACTGAAACCCTAATTACCAAGACCAAAACTCGTCAATCTCAGGGGATAGAAACAGAGATCAAGCTACAAAATCCCATATGTGGTCTTGGAATTTAAAAAGGAATAAAATAAATTGCATATGCAACACCTAAATTTAAGAAAAAAAATGCATTGAAAACACATTAGAAATAATATATACTGTAACTCCTCAATTGGCTCCCTAATATCATTGCTTGGACCATATCCAACCCAATGTATATAAAATTATAGTGGTAAACATAGAACTATTAACATGATATCATAATCCACATTTTCTAAACATAAATGACAATATAGAATATATATATAACTAACTAAAATAGTGAATACGAGGGTGAAACTAGAGTGGCATTGTAAACTCATCCCGAATGAAAAATACAAATCTCTACTGATGCGAGGATATGTAATCCTTGCATTTTTTTTCAAAATAACCATGCTATTGTCAACTGGACTAATAAATTCAAATATAATCCATCCCTATCATTTAAACTTGTTTAGAGAATGAAAACATACCATACATTGTAAAACATCTTCGTAGCGATTTTTGCTATTATTAAAACTATCAACATCCAATGAACATCTAATCCTCCAGTCAAACATCTAATCATTGAGCATGAATATATAGTTATCACATTGTATAACATCACACATAAAAATCATATCTAACATATATCCTATCATATAATACATTAGAGCTAAAACATATAGTATAGAGTATAATGACATTTATGGCTTACGAAAAGTGAAAATACGATATTTTGCACTACTTAATAAGAAATTGTATAGTTAATGTCTGAGTACCAAATAGTTAACGATGTGTCTTATGACACTCGAATGGATTTTCAAGTGTCATTTGAGTCCCAAATGTCATATTACAAACCATCGGAGTTAAAATATAATCATCGTTTGAGCGTTGGAAGATTTAAGGGTTGGTTGGAAGATGACTTGGTACAAGGTGTTGACAGATCAACCTGTAACATGATTTGGACGTCGGCTGGACAAAATTCCATTTGTGATGTGTGGCCACTGGCCGACGTGTAACATCGTTCGAGTGTCGGTTGGCCAACTTGCCCTGGTGCATTGTGTCGACTGATCGACGTGCAATATCGTTTAAATGTCATTTGGCCATGTGCAACGTCGTTTGGGTGATGGAGGGTAGGCATGCAATGTAGTTTGAACGTCGGTAGATCAAAATTTCATTGGTGATATGTGTCAGTTGCTCAACTTGTAGCATCGCTTGAGCGTCTGTTGGCCAACTTGCCTTTATGGATGGCATCGGTTGACTGGCATGTAGTGTAATTTAGGCATCGGATGACTGACTATGCTTTGGTGATGTGTGTCAGTAGGCTAACCTGTAGTGTCATTTGGACGGCTGACTATGTTTAAAACTATGAAGAAAACTACTCAAGTCAAATTGCCATGAGCAAGGAAGTGGGAGCGAAATATCAATTAGTTCCAATGAAGTAACCAAATTAACAATGGAATATAGGACGACCCACTATATTTTGTTTCAATGGACCCCCTAAATTATATCAAACATTTTTGCTTCTCACCAAATCAACTATTTCCTTAATGTTTTCACATGACGAAACGAACTAAGTATGCAAAGACCAATTGACCCAACCCCAATGATCTACCACAATACCTTAATATGGGTTTATGCCTTTTGTGACCATATTGTCCTGAACATAATAAGCTTAAAGACATGTTTTAAACAATAAAGTACCCGAGTCAAGTCAAAATGGGAGTTGAGTAAAATCAGTAAAATATGATTTAGGCAATATCGATTGACCGACTTGCCTTTGTGCATTGTGTCGATTAACTGACGTGTTGTGCCTTTTGGGTGAGTATGCCTTGCTAACCAAAATCGAATATACATACATACAATCAAACAATTTATTAGACAAAATACATATTGATTTAAAAATGAAATTTGCACATGTTGTTTTAAAATATGCACTATAAGTGTAATAATGTACAAGGAATGCATTGGTGTCTACAACCGCCCCAATTTGCAATTTACATTTTATGGAAACAAAAGAAAATATACAAAAATAAGGCACTAAATTGTTTGTTCATAAAAATTAAAATGAAATCTCAAATAAAGAACTGATATTGGAAAAATTGAATCTCGAAGACAATCTCAATGTACCTTTACCAACAAACGACGATGACCGAAGCTTTGGGGATGATGATGATGGCTGAGGCAGAGTCGCTCAGTTTGCGGCGGCTGGTGCGAAAACTATGGTAAAACAAAGAAAAAAAACTACATTTGAGTAATGAGTTAAATAAGGATTCATTTGATTTAAAAAAAATTCAGCTATAAAAATAAGGGTATCAGTAACAATATAAAACTACAAAATTAACAATCATGTAAACACAATTATAAGTACTACAAACAAATCTATTCCATTTGATACAAACTGATAAAATCATATGCCTTTGACCATATAAATACACATGTTTTGGTACATAAACAATAACGCATAACTTTGGTGATAAGAATCTTAGTAATGAATGGGAGAACATGATAGTACTACAACTAATGTAAAAAAAATTAGAAAATATCATTAACACGTTACGTAATAACTAACAATAATACGAACACCAGCATATCAAAGCGTTCTTCTGTAAAAATTTTAACTTGTAGAAATATTGGAAAACTAGCGTATTACCATATATATATATATATATATATATATATATATATATATATATATATATATCGGAGCATGATTAAACAATTATAAATTAAACTAATTATGTGTGACTTAGAACCCTGAAATTGTTTGGTCAAATAATCTCATTAAAGATTTGAAAATATCATGTACTAATTAAAAAAATTACACAAATAAAACTAATTATGTGTGAGTTAGAACCCAGAAATTGTTTGGTCAACTAATTCTCATTAAAGATTTGAAAATACTATGTACAAATCTATGTATTGAATAAGCATTATGATGAAATCGCATTCTGCAACGTTGAAAAAATTGAAAGGAGGTAGAGAAAAATAGCAAAAAATACACACATTAATAGGAAATCAAAATAATACAACACTACTAACCAACAATCCAACACAGTTGACGGTTCAGATGATTGAGCTTTACCTGCAATCAGGGATGGAATTTTGTGAGTAAGATAGTATAAATTTGGGTCAAATTTCTTAAAAAAATAAGAAATAAAACCGTAGTGTGCGATTTCCTTGAAACCCTAGAAAAAAAATTACAAATAGAACCCTAGAAATTAAGGACAACTCGATTTTACTTGTCAAATGATAGGTGCCAAGATCGTCCACAAATCTAAGTTATTTTGTTGACGGATAGCAGAGTTTTTTTACGGAGAGAATATGAGAGATGTTAGAATTGTTTTGTGGAGAATGAGAGAATCCAGTGGATTTGCATATGGAGCCATTTTGATGAAGAGGCAGGAATGAAAAAAAAGTGCCCGTGTTTTTCCCCCTAATTATCTCAATTTTACCTCAAACTCTAATATAACCAAAGACTTAGAAGGGCATATTTATGTCATTTGCATATATCTATGAGATAAATTATTCACTTTTTTTATCTCAGTTTTACTCAAAACTAAGATAAAAATATTAAACTGACATAAATATACCCTACAAAAAATCATTCATGTCATTTTATGTTTGTCTGACATAACACCAATTTTCAAAATGACATAAATGATACTTTTTTTTTGTAGTGTCAGGGTGAGCATCTTATGAGGAGGAGGATACGAGAACATATAATTTGGGACATTTGTGCACTGTACTCTTTTTTCTTTAACTAGGTTTTGTCTCACTGAGTTTTCCTAGTAAAGATTTTAAAGAGGCAGCATTAAGTACGTCTAACACCGACTTTATAATCACAAAAATTTTACTCTTTTTCCTTCACTGTGGTTTTTTCCCATTGGGTTTTACTTAGTAAGGTTTTAATAAGGCAATAATCATTAAATGGTGGAAATTATGTACATCCAAGAGGGAATGTTATAAATATTTGTATTTATCCTATTTAAGTGGATGTCCCATTTTATTAGAACTCTATCAATTTGTACTATACATTAGAGGTGACCTCCCTCATTTTTGGATAACAAAGATGATAAAATTATATCAACCACTCTGGTAAAGGTTGGCATCAATTGTGGACTTTTTATGTAAAAAAGTTGCATATAAGTTTTACATATTTGTTATAACAGTATTTTTAATGTATTGCATGGTTGATTTTTTTATTTTTTTTTGTATCATACCATGTGAACTTTGGACCAGCATAGGAATAATTCCTCTCGAAGTATATGCTTGTTAGGGATGATTCATACTAATGGAAGTGCAGTGAATGATGCTATGGAAGAACCTATTTGCATTATCCCTTTTGTTTGTCATCTTTTTTGGTGGCTTCTTCATTATGGGGTTTGAATTAGGGGTGACAATTCGAGTTAGCTGTGTCATTTTCAGAGTACATTGATTTTAATTTGAGTATAAATTTTGAATACTCATAAATCTATATAATTTAATCGTATCATGTTCAGGTCATTTCAAATATTATTATAAACGACTCATCGTATCAAAAATTACTAGCGTTAGCTTGGATTAACAAAATACTATTTTCTTGTCTTTTTTTTAATATACTTTTTGATTGGTATCATCTACTTTTTGGATCTTGGCATTACGTCAACATTATTTTTATGCATGATATTTGGTTTAAAAAAATAGAGCCTTGAGAATCTTACCAGGATGGATGAAATAAATCTTATTGTTTATGCATGATAGGATATATGGTAAAAAAATTACACCTTATATTAGGATGAGAAAATGGATTTGGTTAAAAAAAATAGTTTTTTTGGCTTTAATCCCATCTAAAAAAATGCTTTTTATTTTCCTTTTTTTTGTAGCTATCTTGTTTAATGGGTGAAAAAAAATAACCGTGTTAAACTTGTCGTGTTATGTTTTAGGTGGGTCATTTTCGTGGTTAAAAAAATGACTTCGAGTCGTGTTGTAAAAAACCTTGTCATATAGTTTCATCCCAAAACACGGTACAAAAATTAATTGTCACCCCTACATAGTGTTAGAATATATTCGACCAATGGTCAAAATCAACATTTTTTCAAAAACAGAGGTTGATTATGTCCATTAAAAAAATAAATTAATAATATGTGAAAATAAAAATTACCAGTAAGACGTTTTATTTTGAGTGGAGGCACTAAGTTTTGCTTACTTTAATATCCCAATGGAGGAGACAAATTGTAAAAAAGGGCTTGTGAAATGACTTTTGGAGTATTTTTATAAACCTTCCTAGTGATGGTGATGGTAGGGTCCCAATTATAAGATTTTTTAAAAAAATCTTTTTGCTCCATTATGCAATTTGTTCTGTAACTTATGACTAAACCTTTAGTAAATGTTTGATTGTCTGGATACTTCAATTCGAGGTACTGTTTTCATTGTAGAAGTGACTTTTTGGCTCTTTTCAGTTTTATAAAGTGTGATAAAAGATCTTTTGAGTTTTTAATTTGAACCGTTCAATTTTATTATAAAAAAAAATCCATTGTTGGTAAGGGCCCTTTTAGGCACACAAACTATCCGAATATTGTTGTTGTTATCGTTGAGTTATAGGGGCGCAATTTGTATTTTATGTTTAATGTTAAGGAGACTTTATGCTAGCACGTGTGTCCACCAATTATTAGTTAAGGCTGAAATCAATATTTGTTGTGTTATGTATGTTAATTATAGTCATGTGTCGTGACATTGTTTATTATATTTCTACTGATTTTATTTTGGTAAATAAAACGTAGCACATAAAACATAACACAACGTATTTAAGTATAAGTGTGTTGTATTTAACATTAAGAAGAATTCAAGATTTAAAGCAGACACATCATATTTTTTTATTGCCAAAATGGCGAGCATCAAGTCTACATTTCCCATGCCTAGCGTTGGCAAATGGACATGTGTGGGCAGATTTGGTCGGATCGTTAATGGATTAGGGTCGGATATGGACGGGTTAAGGGTGGGTGATGATTATTGGGGGTCGGATTAAACGTCGGCCTGTTTTCTTATTCAAATTTTTTAATTACTAATCTCTTGTTTATATGAGTAGGAAGGACAATCGGTTATTTCTCAATCTCCCTAAACCCGCAAATAATCGGTGAGTTTTTGGTGACCCATATGCTTCCTGGCTGAAAGAAATATGATGGTACCCATTTTCAACCATTGAGAGTAAAAATGGGTGGATGATACACTTTAGGCCGTTTTTGTCGGCCCTACCCGTGCCTTAATGAATTTTTCAATAATTACTAATATTGACAATATATAAAGTTCTAATAAAAATGAATCATTTTTAAGATCCCTTGAAATTTTGATATTTTTGCTAACTCACATAGACGAAAAGTCGTTAGAAAGACCTCGTTGTTATGAGGTTAAATGTCATTTTAAATCCCTTGTTTTAACAAATTTGAACTCATTCTAATGATCCCATTGGAACCTTGCTTTAAACGAACTTCTGATCATAGGCAAGGGTAAATGTCATTAGAAACTTATTCTAACAAAGTTTCATTCGTTCTCACGACCTGAATGTTATTTTAATAATATAAATTTTTGGTTTGATTAAAACACATCTTATTTAATGATATAAATAGATAAAAAAATTTAACCCAAAAATAATGACCCTTTTAGAGAAAATACCTTAAGAACCTCTTTACTTTGATTTCTGATATCCTAAACTTATTCTATGATCCCTTGATGATCTCTTTACATACCCAACTTTAATAATTCAACCGTGGTGGACTCTAAATACAATTGAGATTGACAACCAAAAAGATATGTAGATACCAAGCATGGATGTAAATGTGGCACTTTGCAGAAGTATAATCAAGGTCTTTTATCAAGATCGCAAAGGTTGTTTGTGTGAGTCGAGTCAAAGGGGGTGTTTTAATCAAATTCTACTAACAATCACAAGACATATTTAGTCAAATTCAAAAATTATAATGTGTTTTAAAATAACCACTTTAGTTTTGTGTACCATCAGGGCAACCCGTGTGCTTTTTCACATTGGAATCATAATGGGTTGCTTCAGTTTTGGACTAAAATTATGGAATTTTGTTATGGGGGTAGTTAGGTCTCAAGCCCATATTTATTTGTTAGATGCAATTAGGCCTACTACAAAGAAAGGATGAGATTTTTCCTATAATCACTCGATGTATTGTGAAGAATAATAAATGTGTTCAGAAGGCCAAGAAAGATAATGATCTATGCAATTTTAACTATAGAGGTTTAAACGTTATTTTCAGCATGGACAAGTGAAGGGTTTCATTGAATCACGACGTGTGATAGCTTTAAGGAAGCATCGAATATTTTACAACTCACTTATGGGGGCACTAACATCGTTTGATTTTATTAAAGATCCGTTTGACAATCCAATTTGAAGGCTTGAAATTGGAATTGTAAGATCAATTTCAATTTCATGGAATTAAAATTGGCCTTTCAATTCCATTTTCATGACTTGAAATTAAATTAATAAACGGATCCTAAAAGAAGATGCTAGATTTTTCAAAACTTATATGTCAACATGTTTGATATTGTTAACCGGTCTACGAGAGAAAATTTTGGAGACTATTAGGAAACAAAGTGATCTTTTTTTATTTTTCTTTACAAGTATGGAATACATCATCTTTAAACTCTCACCTACCCTAAGATAATATGAATTTGTTCCTTGTAACCACCACTAGTAAAAAATGAAAGTTATGCCATGTATTACCATGATTAGTAGTGGCAAAATGGACCTAAAATAATAAATCAATTCATATTAGCTCATACATTTAAATATGGGAAGCATATTTAAAAGTTATGAGTCAAATATGCAGCCCAAATTTTAAAGTTATGAGTAAAAAATGAAGTCCATTAACAAAAAATATGAGTCAAATGTAGAGCCCATCTTTACAAGATATCAGTAAAATATGTATTTTTTACATTTAATTGGAATTATAATACTTACTCGGGTAGAAAAATGGGTTGGCCCAGCCCACATTTGGCACAATCCATATTTGACCCAACCCATACTTGGGCAACCCATATTTGGCCCTCCTCATAGTTTTGCCACACTAACCATGATACACGCTTTATCAACTACAGTCTAGAGGTGAAGTGTTGGTGGGAGAAGTTGTAGGTCATGAGCGGTTGTTGGTGATGGTATTAAATGCTATTTTGGTTACATATATCATTTTTTTATATTTACGGTTGAACTTCATTATATCGTCACGATTGATAGTGTCGTAGTCGATGGGAGTTAAGGCCTTATAAGACCTTGGGATCTTTCATGTATTGTTCCCTTATTGGTTGTGGTTGCAAGATGCTATAAGTTCTTGTAAGATTTTGGTTCTACCTTAGCGAACTAGAGATAAAGAAGTTTCTTGAGTACTGCTTCGAGCGTTGATGCAAGAAAAGTCGAACCATGCTAAAACCTCGGTTTGCAAAGTTCCTCTAAACTCTATCGATTAACTATTTATGCGTATTTCTTGATTAATTTCTTATATTCAAAATTGATTTATCATAGTATAATTAATGTCAAAAGAAGGTTAAGAATTTTTTTAAATTGCAATTAATTTTAAAAATATCTAATTCATCCCCCTTTGGGGTATATGTCTGACTCACCTAAATTATTATGTAGCGCAAATGTACGCTATTCACGAGTATAGTAAAAACCCTGTAAGACCAGAGTCGATTTCCACAAGGATTTATGTGAAGTAAAGTTGATATTTGTTTAGTTAAATGGAAAGAAGAAAGATATATTATATATAAGAAAAGATGCTTTATGTGTGTAATGAGTTACAACCGACGATTATCCTAGCTTTCGCTAAAACAAGTGTGAAAAAGTGAAATTCTTTTGAATTACAATAAGGAATGAGCTAAATACACTTTTTATTTAAACAGAGAAAGGAGATTATGGATCATTCTCCCACCTTGGACTAACTAAATGAATAATGGGATTTGATTACATTCAATTCTAATCAATCATACTTAATTGAAACTAAACCTCAACCACGTAGAGATCAAACTCAACAATGAAAGATTAAGGTTCAATTAGTTATGATGACATATGGGTTGAGTTTGTAGTAAAACTTCAAACACTTCCATTGCATGACAAGGCAAGTTAAGAGGATATGATACTCCAATATCAACACATAAGTTTCAATCAAAATGATTTATAATAAAACCTTAACTTTGAAGTTCAAGCATCCATGGAGGGATTATGATCCCTAACCAACCTGAATTATCTACTCATGGAAAACATAACTGATATGCCCTATATGTACCCAATATCTCAGAGACACCAACCTCGGACAGGGAGATGGCCGAGGTTAGAAGGGCCCCAGATTAGCGACCAGCGATCTCGTCCTAAGTAAGGTCGGCCATGGCCGACGTTATTAGCCGCCTCACAGTCAGACAACAGCTAAGGTCTTCGTGATCCATGGAGATAGTAATCCACCAGGTCGGCTAGAACCGACATCATGCCTAAATCGTATAGCAACCTCGGCTGGGTGTGAGTCGAGGAAGTAAAGACTACACAATCATTGTAATCAGCCTCAGTTGAGAATAAGCCGACATTCCTGCCACTCAACCTCGGCCCAGGCCGACATTATAACTCCACCAGCCTTGCCTTGGCTTTTCTACTGAGCCGAGGTCGTCATGAATAACCTTTGATTGGTCAGTTGCTAGACTTCACCAACCTCATACCCTTTCAGGCCGAGGTTGGTATCACCCGAAGATAGCCGAGCATTTACACGTTCATATATAACTTGGAACACATGGACAAATCTGTTATAACTGAATTATTCCCTCCACGTGAGGAAATATTGAGGTCATCATTACTTAGTTGAGATCATCCAGGTGTTCCTCTCATACTGGCTCGGTGCTCATGTACATGCTCATTGTATGCTTGAGGGGTACATTACACCCCCAAGCACTATATATAGAGGTCATTCTCTACCTTGTAAAAGGATTCAAAAGGACCACCCTAGCTGAAACTCTGTCATTTTACTCAGTAGAGAGAGAAAGCTTAAGGGATTGTATCCATAGCCATTAGTTCCTTCATTCAGTGATATTACTCACACACACTCACAGTGGACGTAGGCCAGATTGGCTGAACCACTTACATTCAAGTGTTCATCCTCTTCTCCTCATCTCAATCTCTTATATTTAGTATATACTTGAGCTTCCATTGTTATCACTAGTTTGAGCTTACAAACACCTTGACTGGTGGCGCTATTTCCAACATTATCATTTTGGCACCGTTTGTGGGAACGAGAAGCTATCTCTTTTGCATTTTTTGCTTAACCCCATCGGAGACTCTGGTGGTGAACCAGGCCTCACCCCTTGTGTGGAGCTGCTTCACCATTGAAAGAGGTTAATTAAGGTACAAAGCTCATTTACTCTACAAGCTCTTTAGTGTTAACACATGACACTAGAATTACCGCCACCTCTTCCACCGCCTGGTGCTGGAGGGCCTAGTTCCAGCCAGGCACTGCCTCAGTCTGAAATGGCAGAAGTGACAGCAGCCTTGAGGTCTTTGGCTGCAACATAACAAGCGATGAAGGAGCAATTTGCATAACTCAGTCAAACTATGATGAGACCACCTAGGGTCTTACCGGAGATGATTACTCCAACGGTTGTTCAGCCTCATCCTGACGCCAGGGGACCACCCCAGGCACCGCGGAAAGACCAACCTATACCTCAGCGGAGGAGGGACATTGTTGACCCTAGAAGTTTGCATCTAGGGAGGTAAGGACACCCTTGCCCTGAGGATAGGTATGATGATTTGGAGGCAAAAGATGCTCCAGAAGATTGTTGGGAGTCTTATGAGGTTTAAAATAACATAGTACGTCTTATCCAACAGAGCCGAGGTTATGGAGGTAGAAGAGGTGAAGAAGCCCAACAAAGAGGGTCAGCATTTGATCGATTAAGAAGAGGGTCGGCCTTTGAAAGGCTCGGCCTAGTAAATGACCTACGACAGAGATTATCCAGGTCGAGAAGTATAGACAGCTCACAAAGGGACGATGGACAATGTCGGCCTCATTAAGGCCGACCTAAAATGGGATGAGGTATGGACCAGGAAGAGGTCAACAGCCAACATTGTGCTGCGGCTGGGGAACCCTCAGCCCACCCCGTGGAGGTGGCTGGGGACTACCTCAGCCAGGACGACGTTACAAGACTATGGAATGACTCTATCCAACGTCTTGAGGACAAGATAGGAGACCTCATCAAAATATGGGACCCACTGCAAAGAGGTTTCTCAGAAGGCTCTCTGTTCATGGCTAAGATAGTGAGCTTCCCTACCCCTACCAAGTTCAAGCCACCTACGGTGTCTCCCAAGTATGACGGTCGCACCAACCCTGTACATCATATTGAGATGTACCAGTCTGCGGTGGACATTTACTCAATACCAGATGAGATGAAATATCGAGCCTTCTTCGGGACTTTGACGAGAGCTGCACACATCTGGTTTACCTCTCTTCCGAAGAACTCAATAGAGAACTTTAAGGGTTTGGATGAACGGTTCATTCACAACTTCTGTTTTGGGGCAAGACCTCAAAAGAAGACTACCCATTTTTTGTATGTTAAGCAAGGCAAGAACGAGAACCTAAGGGACTATATTGTTAGATTCAACAAAGAAAAACTCGAGGTTAAAGACTACGAAGAGAATATAGCCATGACCTCCCTCATAGGAGGTCTACAGAATGGGAAGTTGTTATGTAAACTTGAGAAAAACCCTCCCAAGTCTATGGCAGAACTATTGGCAACTGCGAGCAGGGTCATAAACACTGAAGAGGACATGGCTGCAAAATACAAAGATGAGAATGGCGATAGCAGCGAGAAGTTCCAAAAAAATAAGGATGGAAATAAGAGGTCAGCTGACGATAAGTTTGCAAACTATACCCCTCTAACCGTGAGCTGCGAACACATCCTCAACGAGATCAAGAATGATCGGTCGCTGATATGGCCAGAGAAGCTGATGGCTCCTTCACATAAGAGGAACAAGAACTTGTGGTGCGAATTCCACCAAGACCATGGCTATGTTACAGATAAGTGCTTCGCCTTAAAAGATGAGATCGAGAAGATGTTGAAATCCGAAAAGTTGAGGAAGTACGTTGATGGCAAGGCTCCTAAAAGGGGAAGAGATGACCCTAAAAAGAAGAGAAACGATGGATGTCGTGACGATACTCCAGCAAGAAGAGACGATGACTCAGAGGGTGATGATGAGGACGATCCAGACCTCCCACCCAAAGATGACAACGCCTCGGTGAATAGGGTCAGAATAATCTCCTTTGGTGTTAACACCATATGCGGAGGACTCGCAGGGGGTGGTTCCGAAGTGGCTGACCGAAAAGCTCATGTGGAAGAGGCCAAGTCAGTGGCTAAGCCCGAAGTGGTAAATCTGACATCTTTCGAAACCAAACAGAAGAGAAAGAAGGTGGATATAGATAATCTTATAGTTGGGTTCTCCCGACTCGACTTCAAAGGCATCCTAGCTCCGCATGATGACCCTTTAGTAATCATAACAAGGGTGCATGGATGTGAGGTACAGAGAATCCTCGTAGATAGAGGAAGTTCAACAGATGTGATGTTCTGGACCTACTTCAAAAGTCTTGGCCTTAGTAGAGCTAGGTTGGTACCCTATCATCATCCGTTACTGGGCTTCAGCGGTGAAAAGGTCCACCCATTAGTCATGTATGAGATGGACGTGCGAATGGGCGATGAGTGGCCTAAGAGGTTGACCCGAAAGATCAATTTTTTTGTTATGGACAAAAATGTCTTCTTGGCCTACAACCTCATTATAGGAAGAGTTTCCCTTAAGGAGTTTGAGGCCGTGCCGTCGACGGTCCACCAGATACTAAAATTCCCGACCCCTTATGGGGTAGGGGAAGTACAGGGTGACCAGACTATAGCACGGGAATACTACTTTAACTCAGCCAAAAAGAGATAGGCCCATAAGAGATCGACTACCACATATAACATTGATACACTTGACCTCAGAGATGAAATGAAGTTGAAGAAATGAGAGGCCGCAGATGTTATGCCCAAGTATAACCTCGGCCCAGGGATACCTACCTCGGCCGAGATAATGGCCGAGACCTTGATCGGCCTAATGAGGGGTAAGGGCCCACGATATCATCCCTCGGCCAGGACTACCTCAGCCCCAGCCGACACTACCACATTGACCTCCCCAAGGACACTACGCACGTCGCAGACATCAACAGCATCCTAAAAGCACCCGGGAATAGAAACCTCGGTCATCAGTAGGCCGAGAGGACAAGAAGCCCCTTTCAACACGGCTCCTACCTCGGCTTGGGCCGAGGCTACCAGAGGTATTAATAATCATTAGCATGCTGCAAGCCCAACCTCGGCTCTGGCCGACCCAAGCATATGTCTCGGCTGACATCAGGCCGAGACTCCTCGTGACACTTCGCGGATTGAGCGGACATCCAACCTTTACAGCTCGGCCTCTCTTGGGCTGAGGTCATTCACCAACATGACTGCCGAGTTTCTGTTGGCATTTGGATAAGGAAACCTGGGCACAAATCAGTTGTAACAAGATTATTCTCCACATGGGGGAGAATATTTTATCATCATTACCTACATGTGACCACGACAGGTGGCACACCCCCATTGGTGAGAATATCACACACATGCACATTACATGCATAGGGGGTACATTACACCCCCTAGGCACTATATAAAGGGATCATCCCCTACCTTGCAAAAGGATCCAGATATTAAAACCCTGGCTAAAACTCTGTCAAAATATACTGTAGAGAGAGAGAGAGCTGGAGGGAATTGTATCCATGGTCATTAGTACCATCTTTCAGTGATATTATTCACACACTCACTGTGGACATAGGCCAAACCGGCTGAACCACCTATATTCCGGTGTTGATCTCCTCCTATCCTCACCTCCTTCTCTTACCTATTTTTATAGTTGTGCTGCCATTGTTATATACATATAGAGCTTGGAAACACCTTACCTGGTGGTGCTGAAACCCATCATCATCATTTTGGCGTCGTCTGTGGGAATCGAGAGGCTATCTCTTCCTCTTTTTCTGCTTTTCCTCACAGGAGACTCTGGTGGTGAACCAGGAGCCACCCCTTGAGTGGAGCTGTTTCACCATTGAAAGAGGTCCTTTAAGGTATTAAGCTCACTTGCTGTTCAAGCTCTTTATTATTAACACATGGCACCAGAATTACCACCGCCTCTTTCGCCGCCCGGGGGCGGAGGGGCTAGCTCCAGTCAGGTTCCTCCCCAGTCCGAAATGGCGGAGGTGGCGACAGCTTTGAAATCTTTGGCTGGAACACAACAAGCCATGAAGGAGCAATTTGCCCAGCTCAGCCAAACCATGATGATGAGGCCACCTGGAGTCTCCCCGGACATGATAACTCAGGCGGCAGTTCAACCCCATCCTGATGCCAGGGGACCACCCCAGGCACCCATGAAGGACCAACCTGCACCCCAGCGGAGGAGGGACATTGCTGACCCTAGGCGCTTGCGCCTGGGGAGGCAAGGAAACCCTTGCCCGGAGGATAGGTATGATGACCTAGAGGCTGAAGAGGCTCCAAAAGACTGCTAGGAGCCGTATGAGGTGTCAGATAACATCGTACGACCCCTTAGGCAGAGCCAAGGATGTGTCGGCCGAAGAAGAGATGAGGCCCAATAAAGAGGGTCGGCCTTTGATAGGCAGAGTCAAGGATGTGTCGGCCGAGGAAGAGATGAGGCCCAGCAGAGAGGATCGGCCTTTAACAGGTTGAGCAGAGGGTCGGCCTTCGAGAGGTTAGGCCCAGTCAATGACCTGAGGCAAACTCTATCAAGGTCAAGGAGCGCGGCAGGCTCTCAAAGAGGTAATAGGATGGCTCGGCCAAATCAAGGCCGACCCTTGGAGAGAAGAGCCAGGGAGCAGGAAGAGGTCAATAGTCAGCGTATTGTGGCTGGGGAACCCTCTGTCCATCGTAGGGAGGTGGCAGGGGATAACCTCGGCCTAGCTGAAGAGAGAAGACCCTGGAATGACTCAATCCAACGTCTTGAAGAGAAGATAGGGGACCTCATCAAGAGCAGGGACCCGTTGCAAAGGGGCTACTCGGAGGGCTCCCCGTTTATAGCTAGGATAGTGGGATTCCCAACCCCAGCTAAGTTCAAGCCTCCTACAGTGACGCCTAAGTATGATGGCAGCACTAACCCAGTGCACCATATTGAGATGTATCAGTCGGCGGCAGATATTTACTCGATCCCTGATGAGATGAAGTGTAGGGCCTTCTCAGGAACCTTGACAGGGGCGGTTCATAGTTGGTTCACCTCTCTTCCAAAGAACTCGATTGAAAACTTCAAAGTCCTGGCAGAGCAGTTCATCCACAACTTCTGCTTTGGGGTAAGACCTCAAAAGAAGACTACCCACCTCCTGTATGTCAAACAGGCTAAGGGAGAAAGCCTAAGAGACTATATAGCAAGATTTAACAAGGAAAAACTGGAGGTAGAGGATTACGAGGAGAGCATAGCCATGACTGCCCTGATAGGAGGCCTCCAGAAGGGAAAGTTATTGTGGAAGCTGGCGGAAGACCCCCCCAAGTCTATGGCCGAATTGTTGTCCACCGCAGGGAAAGTGATGAATGCGGGAGAGGCAATGGCTGCCAAATATGAGGAGGAGAACCGTGGTAGCACTGGGAGGCCCCAGGGTAAGAAATAGGGGAAGAAGAGGTCAGCAGATGACAAGTTCGCTCATTACACTCCTCTGACCGTGAGCTGTGAGCACATCCTTAATGAGATCAAGACTGACCGGGCTCTGAGGTGGCCAGAGAAATTGAAGGCCCCACCACATAAGAGGAATAAGAACCTCTGGTGTGAGTTCTATCAGGATCACAGCCATGTCACAGATAGATGCTTTGCTCTGAAGGATGAGATTGAGAAGATGCTGAAATCCGGGAAGCTAAGAAAGTATGTGGATGGCAAGGCCCCGAAGGGTGGAAGAGAAGACCCTAGGAAGAGAAGAGATGACAGGTGCCGCGGCGATGTCTTAACTAGAAGGCATTATGATTCATAGGGTGATGACGGTGATGACCCGGATCTCCCACCTAAGGATGACAACACCCCCGTGAAGAGGGTAGGAATGATCTCCTTTGGTGCTAGCACCATATGTGGGGGATTCGCGGGAGGTGGCTCTGAGGTAGCCGATAGGAAGGCTCATGTAGCGGAGGCCAAGTCAGTGGTCAAGACTGAGGTTGTGAATCTGACCTCTTCTGATGCAGTACAGAAGAGAAAGAAGGTAGACATGGACACCCTAGTGGTGGGATTCTCCAGACTTGACTTCAAGGGCATCTTAGCCCCCCATGATGACCCTCTAGTCATAACAACAAGGGTGCATGGGTGCGATGTAGGGAGAATCCTCATAGATGGTGGAAGCTCAGCAGATGTGATGTTCTGGACTTGTTTCAAGAGCTTGGGTCTTAGCAGGGCAAGGGCGGTGCCCTACCATCACCCATTGATAGGCTTCAGTGGTGAGAAGGTGCACCCATTGGGCATGTATGAAATGGATGTACGGATGGGTGATGAGTGGCCTAAGAGGCTGACTAAGAAGATAAACTTTTTTATGATGGACGAAAATGTCTTCTCGGCCTACAACCTCATCATCGAAAGAGTGGCCCTCAAAGAGTTTGAAGCCGTGCCGTCAACCGTCCACTAGATGCTAAAATTCCCGACTCCTTATGGGGTAGGGGAAGTGCAAGGGGACCAGACCACGGCACGGGAGTGTTATTTCAACTCGGCCGAAGAGCGAGAGGCCCATAAGAGAGCAACCGCCACTTACAGCATTGACACACTTGATCCCAGAGATGAAACAAAATTAAAGAAGGGCGAGGCCGCGGAAGAGGTAGAATCCATCGTCCTCAATGAGGACGAGCCGGAAAAAACTGTCCAGGTCGGCAAAGCCCTGGAACAAGGGATCAAGGAAGAGCTGATAAACTTCCTTAAGAGGAGGAAGAGCGTCTTCGCGTGGAGTCATGCAGACATGCCTGGCATCGACCCTGGGATCATGACCCACAAGCTCAACGTGGATAGAGAGGCTAGGCCTATTAAACAGAGGCGAAGGATCTACTCCAGAGAGAAGTATGAGGTCATCCGGGAGGAGGTGAAGAAGTTGGAAGAGGCCAAGTTCATAAGAGAGGTTACTTATCCAGAGTGGCTATCAAATGCAGTCATCGTGCCTAAAGCCAATGGAAAGTGGCGGATGTGTGTAGATTTCACAGACCTGAATAGGTCTTGCCCGAAAGACAGCTATCCCTTGCCTAGGATAGACCAGATGGTGGATGCAATAGCAGGGCACGAGCTTATGAGTTTCATGGATGCTTATTCAGGTTATAACCAAATCTTCATGGATGCCGAGGACTCTGAGAAGACAACCTTCATTACCGACAAGGGGATGTACTGTTACAAGGTGATGCCCTTTGGTCTGAAAAATGCTGGGGAAACGTATCAACGTCTTGTCAATAAGATGTTCGAGGAGCAGATAGGTAAGACCATGGAGGTGTATGTGGATGATATGCTAACGAAGAGCCTGAAAGTATGTACTCACGTAGCGGACCTTGAGAAGACCTTTGATGTCATGGACTCCTACAGAATGAAGCTCAACCTGACGAAATGTGTCTTCGGGGTAGGAGCCGGGAAGTTCCTGGGGTTCATCGTTAATCAGAGGAGGATTGAAGCAAACCCGAAGAAAATCAAGGCGTTACTCGACATGAAGACTCCTAGGAGTATCAAGGATGTTCATAGACTCATTGGAAGGGTGGCGGCCCTTAACATGTTTGTTTCCAGAGCCACAGACAAGTGTCTTCCATTCTTTAAAGTTCTGAGAAAGGCCTTCCAATGGGACGAAGAGTGTGAAAAGGCCTTTGATCAACTTAAGTCCTACTTGGGGTCTCCCTTGCTGCTGTCCCGGCCCATCGCGGGAGAGAGGTTGTTTATGTACCTGGCAGTTTCTGAGTCAGCCATTAGCGCGGCCATCATACGAGAAGAGGATGGGGTTCAGAGACCCGTGTACTTTAATCGTAAGGCCCTTCAAGGGTCTGAGAAAAACTATCCCCGGACGGAGAAGTTGGCTTATGCACTGATACATGCCTCAAGGAAGATGAAGCCTTACTTTCAAGCTCACTCTATGATAGTCCTCACCAACTCACCACTACGGCAGGTTCTGCACAAGTCTGAAAAGTCCGGAAGATTGATGACCTGGGCCATCGAGCTAGGAGAGTATGATCTTACCTACCAGCTCAGGACAGCTATCAAGGGGAAGGCCCTCGCAGATTTTGTCGCAGAGTTCACCTGGGAAGAGGCATATAGAGGTTCGGAAGAGGCCGAGGTAGAGAAAGGCCTAGATGACGGCAAAGAGACAAACCGTGGTGTCTTTCGAAATTCGGAAGAGGCGGCACCAAACGTCTTCCAAGACCGAGAAGAGGTAGTACCAGGAAAAACCCGGAGCAGAGTAAAAGAGAACGAAGAAGATCGGTACCTCTTCAAGAAGGGGGCTATGAGTGAAGGGGTCTTCTCATCCGATGCGGACGTGTGGAGCCTCTTCGTTGATGGCTCTTCTTATGACCATGGAAGCGGCACGGGGCTAGTACTCTCGGCTCCAGATGGCGCCAACATTGAGTACGCCTTGAGATTCAACTTTAAGGCCTCCAACAATGAGTCTGAGTATGAGGCCATGATAGCAGGTCTCTTGTTGGCAACAGCTCTTAGAGTAAAGCGGCTCCTACTCCATAGCGACTCGAGGTTGGTTGTCAATCAAGTGGCATACGAGGCCAAGGATGAAAGGATGGCCAAGTACCTAAAGAAAGTAAGAGGGTTGCTAGAGTACTTTGAAGAGGCCAAATTGAAGAGAGTGCCTAGACTGAGCAATAATCACGCTGATGCATTGGCGAGACTGGCCTCAGCAATGAAGACAGACTTGGGAAGAACCATCCCAATCGAAGTCTTAAGAAAGGCAAGTATCGAGGAGGACGAGGTATGTAACCCTTATCACAATGTAAACCTGGGAGACTCATGGATTGACCCGATTGTCAGATACCTAAGAGGGGGGGAGCTACCTGAGTCTAAGATGGAAAGGAAAAAGTTGAGATATAGAGCTGCAAAGTTCTCATTGGTAGGAGATGTCTTGTATAAAAAGGGGTTTCTCCTGCCCCTCCTCAGATGTGTGCATCCTGAGGAGGTACCTCGGATCTTACAGGAGGTCCATGAAGGTTCCTACTCCAGCCACATAGGAGGAAGACCCTTAGCCAAGAGGATCATCACTCAGGGATACTGGTGGCCCACCTTGTCTAGGGACGCTGCCGACTATGTGAAGAGGTGTGACAAATGTCAGAGGTTCGCCACTATTCCTCACAAACCCCATCAGCCTATGAGGTCGATTTCTTCTCCATGGCCATTTGCGGTATGGGGGATTGACTTAGTAGGACCTTTGCCAAGAGCTATCAACAACTATAGATTCTTGATAGTTGCCATTGACTACTTTTCAAAATGGGTAGAGGCCGAACCAATGATAACAATTACGGAGCAGAAGACCTTTCAGTTCATCTGGAAGAACATCATATGTAGGTATGGCCTCCCAAACACGCTCATCTCGGATAATGAGACCCAGTTCAAGAACTCCTCCCTGGAGAAGTATTGCCAAAGTGTGGGGATTAAGCAGTTCTTCTCATCTCCTGGTCGACCTCAGGCAAATGGCCAGACCGAGGTCACAAATTAGGACTATCTTGGATGGAATTAAGAAGAGGTTAGAAGACGCGAAGGGGAGATGGATAGAAGAATTCTACGCTGTGCTATGGGCTTACAGAACTACGGCAAGGACACCCACAAGAGAAACCCCATTCATGCTGGCACATGGCTCCGAGGCAGTCATACCAACGGAGGTAGGACTCCCGACTCATCGGATTCAGACTTACGACCCTGACAGCAATGGGGAGAAGAGAAGGCTAGACCTGGATCTCATTGAAGAGAGAAGAGAAGACGCAAAGGTCAGGAAAGAAGCCTATCAGCAGAGGGCAGCAAGATTCTACAATCAAAGGGTGAAGTCAAGACCTATTGCGGTGGGAGACCTAGTGCTTAAGAAGACCCTATAGAAGACAAACAAGCTACACCCAAACTGGCATGGCCCCTACAAAGTAACGGAAGAGGTTGTGCCTGACACATATAGACTTGAGAACTTAGAGGGAGAACCTTTCACTAACCCGTGGAAAGCTGACCATCTGAAAAGATATTTTATATGATGTTGCATAGGATTTGTAATTTGTAAATGTATCGTCTTAACGAGAAGAGGTTGTTAATAAAGATCAGTTTCCATGGCAAATTCTTATTCCATTCTTAGAGCAAAGATATTATAGGGAAATAACATCATTAAGTTGGTGACACTTATTATGAGGCTAACCTCTTAGGTGATGACCTCAGACCCTCATAACATCACTCTGTGGTGACGAGGTCTGAGCACAGACACCTTGGTTAGATGACCTCAGACCTTTAACATCATTAAGTTGGTGACACTTATTATGAGGCTAACCTCTTAGGTGATGACCTCAGACCCTCATAACATCACTCGGTGGTGACGAGGTCTGAGCTCAGACACCTGGGTTAGATTACCTCAGACCCTTAACATCATTAAGTTGGTGATATTTATTATGAGGCTAACCTCTTAGGTGATGACCTCAGACCCTCATAACATCACTCGATGGTGACGAGGTCTGAGCTCGGACACCTGGGTTAGATTACCTCGGACCCTTAACATCATTAAGTTGGTGATATTTATTATGAGGCTAACCTCTTAGGTGATGACCTCAGACCCTCATAACATCACTCGATGGTGACGAGGTCTGAGCTCGGACACCTGGGTTAGATTACCTCGGACCCTTAACATCATTAAGTTGGTGATATTTATTATGAGGCTAACCTCTTAGGTGATAACCTCAGACCCTCATAACATCACTCGGTGGTGACGAGGTCTGAGCTCAGACACCTGGGTTAGATTACCTCAGACCCTTAACATCATTAAGTTGGTGATATTTATTATGAGGCTAACCTCTTAGGTGATGACCTCAGACCCTCATAACATCACTCGATGGTGACGAGGTCTGAGCTCAGACACCTTGGTTAAAGGACCTCAGACTCTTAACATCATTGATTTGGTGATATTTACTGTGAGGCTAACCTCTTAGGTGATGACCTCAGACCCTCATAACATCACTAGGTGGTAACGAGGTCTGAGCTCAGACACCTTGGTTAAAGGACCTCAGACTCTTAACATCATTGATTTGGTGATATTTATTATTAGGCTAACCTCTTAGGTGATGACCTCAGACCCTCATAACATCACTCGGTGGTGACAAGGTCTGAGCTCAGACACCTGGGTTAGATTACCTCAGACCCCTAACATCATTAAGTTGGTGATATTTATTATGAGGCTAACCTCTTAGGTGATGACCTCAGACTCTCATAACATCACTCGGTGGTGACAAGGTCTGAGCTCAGACACCTGGGTTAGATTACCTCAGACCCCTAACATCATTAAGTTGGTGATATTTATTATGAGGCTAACCTCTTAGGTGATGACCTCAGACCCTCATAACATCACTTGGTGGTGACGAGGTCTGAGCTCAGACACCTTGGTTAGAGGACCTCATACCCTTAAGTAATGGGTGACAACATCATATTAAGTAATGACTTCAGAGATTGCATAGCATTCAAATACATTCAGAGATCAAAGATGAAGGAAGACACTGACATTCAGTAAAAGGAATAAACTACAACATTTAAGTGTCTGATAAATTATAAGCAAAGAGTTACAAATCAAAAAATACAAAATACAAGGCCAAGTTAAGCATCTGAGGGAGGAGCATTCAATGTCTCGTCTGGGTTGGCATTGGATACCTCAGCCACTTCATCTACAGGGTCAGTCCCTCCAAGATCAGTCCCTTCTAGAGTTACAGTCTGACCAGGGGCAGCAGCCTCGTCCTCTATCTCTTGCAAGGCCTGGGCAAACTGAGGGTCGGCGAGGCCGAGGCCCACAAAGTCGGAGGCCTTTATATTGCCAACCTCGGCTTCCCTGACCTCGGCCCATTTGGTGGTGGCTTTGATACCTCTTTCAAGGTATTCAAGACCAAAACCTACGAACTCCCCAGAGACCTTGTAATTAGATATATTTTCTCTGAGGCATCGACAAGAGAGGCCTTCACAGAAGCATTGACCTTCCTCTGCAGGGCATCGTCCTTGTCCTTTAGGGCTTGGGCGTGGCTTTGGACAAGTACAGAGATATCTTTTTCTAGACCCTGGGCCTTATTTTCAGAATTCTGGGCCTTGGTCTCAGCATTCTGTAACTCTGACCTCAGACGGTCAACCTCGGTCTTCAAGGTTCTCTCAACCTTCTCAGCCTCTTGCCCCTTCTGAATCAGAGGCAATTTCCTCAGAGCCCAGTTAGAGAGCTGGTACATGGCGGTCACTCAAAGAGGTTAGAGGGAATAAATTCAGACGTTGCACTTGCAAAATTATTGGCAAAAAGAATAAGCCATACCTGGACGGCTCTGTGGAGGCCAAACTCAACCATCATATGAGTGTCCATAGCCCTGTAAAAATGCTTGTCGGCATCAGTCATCACGTTGGCAAGGGCATCCATGGCCTGCCTGCTGTTGCCGACCACGCTCTCGGTAAGCTTTAGCTTATCCAGACGAGCTGATAATGTGTCGGCTGTGATGGGGATCGCAGCGTCTGAAGTCTTCCTTTGCCTAGAGGTCGGCCTCTGATCCTCTGAGGCATGGACCTCAGGGGCCCTCTTCCTAGATTTGGATGTTGAGGGAGCAGGTGGAGGAGCACTCAAACCAGTCTTCTTGATGAGCCTAGCCAAACTTGGAGCTGCCATCACCCACAACTCGTCTGAAACGCTTGGTGGTCTCTCTGCAAAAGTGAAAAGATAAGAGTTAAGAATCATATATGAATGATCAAAGGTTAGACTTATGAACTAAAAAGAAAAATCCTTACCAAATTCAACTAGTGGACTTCCACCTAAGCTCGTCCCCGAGAGATATTGGGGGGTCAGCAGATACTCGAACTTGATAAACAACCCATGAGCCCCTTGGTCTTGCAGGGCCTTCACCTTTTTGCTGTTTTGAACACTTAGTCCAGGATCGGCCCTTGCAGACATGGTGACTTTACCCCATCTGAGGGGTATTCTCGGCTCAAAAATGGAAGAGGAAATAGATGAGCCGAATTCCCATGGCCCTGAGGCGAAAAAATACCGAGGTTTCCAATTGTGGTTCGAGGTCTGAGTGACCAACAGCATATTTTTCTCAGGCCTCCGAGCTACAAAGTGATAGTAGCTCGGATGATTCTTGGCCGAGGTGGGAACGTAACACCTAGCAAAGACCTGAACTGGGAGGTCAGAGTGGTGGACTTCCCTCCACAAGATGATGGCCCCTATAATAACTCTCCAAGCATTGGGAGAGAGCTGCGAGGGGGCCAAATTGATGAAGGAAAGAATGGACCTCATGACAGGGTGAAAGGGAAGACGAAAACCTAGTTTGAACATCTCTCTTACAAGCAGACTTCGCCATCTTGACCATGGTAGGCCCTCTCTTCCCTCAGAGGTCTCCTTAATTGCATTGAGGGACTGATGGAGTATAGGTATCTGAAGTGCAATAGATCCACCTCAGTGACCATGCTCTAATACTCGTCCGCCTTAGAGGTATCAACTTCACTTTCAGCATCCTCATCATCGTCAGGCTCAAAGTCGGCCGGAGCAGACGTAGACGGGTTACCAGGGAACCTATGAGCAAACTCGGCCCCGGTAATGGCCGTCAGAGGGATAGCATCTAGAATGGGTGGCACAGCCACACTTGGCCCAACAAGTTCAACCTCGGAAAAAGAACTTGAGGTACCTGTGCCATTTTGAGAAGAGGTGCGGCTAGAGACCTCGGCCTGGTCAGGGTTCTGACCAGTCTGAGGAGTAAAATCCATGGCCTCTTGGAAAGAGTCCACAAACATTGGGTCGGAGGTGGAAGACTCAGACTCAGACATCGGCAAGTTGTTGGCAGAGACGTCTGTCTGATAGAAATTCTCAGGTGGACGAGGGTATACCACCTTGAGAGGTGGAGGAAAGAGGGGTCTGACAGGGAACTCCTGTGACCTACGAGCTTCTTCCTGAGCTCTCTCTATTTGCCTAATTTTCTCTAAGGTCTTTTCTTTAAGAGATGGGAATGTTTCGAGAAGTTGGTACAGGGGTCTGAGCATCAGGGGACGACCCAAAACTTTGACAGACCCTAAACTTGAGGAAAACTCCTAAAAACTACAAACAAGTTTGGCTTGAAAAATTAAGGAGCCCAAAGATCAAACCAAGGAATTTTTGCAGAAAACCTAGCTCACCGGAAAACTCAAGTCCTCGCTGGAAAACTCATATAACCACCGGAAAACTCAAAACCTCACCGGAAAATTCAAATGAAAATGCCAAAATGAAGGAGATGGAGAGGGAGAGGTACCTGGAGATGAGTTGATGGATGAAAAAGAGGAAATCGCGCAAGAAACTAGACAATCTCTTGCAGAAAGAGCGTTGGGACGAAGGAGCTTCGGAGAGAGAAATTGCAGAAAGCAGCGCGCAAAAGAGAGAAATGAGGAAGAAGAAAGGGTTCAACCCTTAAATACTTGAGAACGATTCCCAAGGCTCATCATTGCCTTGGGAATCCCAAGGGATAACTGGCAGCGCACGCAAACCAAGTGGGCACGCCTTAGCTCGGGACAGGTGTCACGCAGGTGTTGGCCTTTGGGTGAACGGGCCTCGGAGGTGAGAATCCCCTAGCCACCTGCTCTCGCAAATGACTAAGGGCTGGGGGGTGATTGATATGCCCAAGTATAACCTCGGCCCAGGGATACCTACCTCGGCCGAGATAATGGCCGAGACCTTGATCGGCCCAATGAGGGGTAAGGGCCCACGATATCATCCCTCGGCCAGGACTACCTCAGCCCCAGCCGACACTACCACATTGACCTCCCCAAGGACACTACGCACATCGCAGACATCAACAGCATCCTAAAAGCACCCGGGAATAGAAACCTCGGCCATCAGTAGGACGAGAGGACAAGAAGCCCCTTTCAGCACGGCTCCTACCTCGGCTTGGGCCGAGGCTACCAGAGGTATTAATAATCATCAGCATGCTGCAAGCCCAACCTCGGCTCTGGCCGACCCAAACATATGTCTCGGCTGACATCAGGCCGAGACTCCTCGTGACACTTCGCGGATTGAGCGGACATCCAACCTTTACAGCTCGGCCTCTCTTGGTCCGAGGTCATTCACCAACATGACTGCCGAGTTTCTGTTGGCATTTGGATAAGGACACCTGGGCACAAATCAGTTGTAACAAGATTATTCTCCACATGGGGGAGAATATTTCATCATCATTACCTACATGTGACCACGACAGGTGGCACACCCCCATTGGTGAGGATACCACACACATGCACATTACATGCATAGGGGGTACATTACACCCCCTAGGCACTATATAAAGGGATCATCCCCTACCTTGCAAAAGGATCCAGATATTAAAACCCTGGCTAAAACTCTGTCAAAATATACTGTAGAGAGAGAGAGAGCTGGAGGGAATTGTATCCATGGTCATTAGTACCATCTTTCAGTGATATTACTCACACACTCACTGTGGACGTAGGCCAAACCGGCTGAACCACCTATATTCCGGTGTTGATCTCCTCCTATCCTCACCTCCTTCTCTTACCTATTTTTATAGCTGTGCTGCCATTGTTATATACATATAGAGCTTGGAAACACCTTACCTGGTGGTGCTGAAACCCAGCATCATCAGCAGAAAAGGTAGAATCCAACGTCCTCAATGAGGATGAACCGAAAAAACTGTCCAGGTCAGCAAAGCCTTAACAACGAAGATCAAGGAAGAGCTGATAAGTTTCTTGAAGAAGAGGTAGAGTGTCTTCGCCTGGAGCCACGCGGACATGCCTGGCATCGACCCTGAGGTTATGTGTCATAAACTCAACGTGACTAAGGATATTAAGCCAATCAAATAAAGATGAAGAGTTTACTCTAGGGAAAAGTACTATGCTATCTGGGAAGAAGTAAGAAAGTTGGAAGAGGCCGAGTTATAAGGAAAGTCATATATCCAGAGTGGTTATCAAACTCAGTCATTGTGCCCAAAGCCAATGGAAAATAAAGGATGTGCATAGACTTTACTGACCTGAACAAGTCTTACCCAAAAGACAACTATCCCTTACCTTGGATCGACCAGATAGTAGATGCCACTGCAGGGCATGAGCTCATAAGCTTCATGGACACGTATTCAGGCTACAACCAGATCTTCATGGATGCCGAAGACTCAAAGAAGACATCCTTTATCACGAATAAAGGGACATATTACTACAAGGTTATGCCCTTTGGATTAAAAAATGCAGGGGAAACGTATCAACGTCTTGTGAATAAGATATTTGAGGCTCAAATAGGCAAGATTATGGAGGTATACGTAGAAGATATGTTGACGAAGATCTTAAAGGCCTGTACTCACGTGGCAGACCTAGAAAAGACCTTCGATACTATAAACTTGTACATAATGAAACTCAACCCTGCAAAGTGTGTCTTCGGGGTAGGTGCGGGGAAGTTCCTTGGATTCATTGTCAATTAGAGAGGGATAGAAGCGAACTCTGAGAAAATTAAATCTTTGCTCGACATGAAGACACCAAGAAGCATCAAGGACATTCAGAGGCTCACTGGAAGAGTAGCTGCACTCAACAGATTTGTTTCTAGAGCGACGAACAAGTGTCTTCCATTATTTAAGTGCTTAGAAAGGCCTTCGAGTGGGACAAAGAGTGTGATGAGGCTTTTAATCAACTCGAGTCTTACATCGAATATCCCTTGCTCTTATCTTGGCCCATAGTTGGAGAGAAGTTGTATGTTTATCTAGCAGTCTCTAAGTCAGATATAAGTGCAACCATAGTACGGGAAGACGTTGGGGTTCAAAGGCCTGTATATTTCAATAGTAAGGCCCTTCAAGGGTCTGAACACAATTATCCTCGGATGGAAAAGTTAGCCTATGCCTTGATACATGCTTCAAGAAAGATGAAGCCCTACTTTTAAGCCCATTCTATAGTTATCCTCACTGACTCCCCACAAGACAGGTCCTCCACAAACCTGAGAAATCGAGTAGATTAATGACATGGGCCATTGAGTTGGGGGAGTATGACCTTACATATCAATCCAGGGTGGCCATTAAAGGGTAAGAAATTGCAGATTTTATTGTTGAGTTCACATGGGAAGAGACCGAGGTTAAGAATAGACTAGAGATTGCAGAGGGATTAAAAAGCAACGTCTTTCAAGACCTGGAAGAGATTGTATTCAAGAAGGCCAGAAATGGAGTAGCCGAGAATGAGGAAGACTTGTACCTCTTCAAGCACGTAATCATGTTCAAAGGGAGCTTCGCATCAGATAAAGATATCTGGAACCTCTTTGTCGATAGGACTTCTTGCGAAAGTGGAAGCGGTGCAGGGAAAATACTTTCAGCTCCAGATGGTACCAATATTGAATACGCCCTAAGGTTTAACTTCAAGGCATCAAACAACGAGTCAGAATATGAGGCCATGATAGCAGTCCTCTCCTTGGAAAAGACCCTTAGGGTAAGATGACTCCTACTTCATAGTGACTCGAGGTTAGTTGTTAACCAAGTGTTTGGAGTTTACGAGGCCAAGGATAAAAGGATGGCTAAATACCTGAAGAGGGTAAGAATGATGATTGAAGGTTTCGAAGAGTTAAAAATGAAGAGAGTACCTCGATAAAACAACAACCACACAGATGCAATAGCAAGCTTAGCTTCAGCTACAAGGACAGATATCAGAAGGATAGTTTCGATCGAGATCCAGCTCAAGCCGACCATTGAAGAAGAGGTTGCTAACCCTTGCTTCAATTTGAACATTGGGGACTCGTGGATGGACCCCCTTATCAGATATATCAGAGAGGGAGAGCTGCTGAAATCAAAACTAGAAAGGAGGAAACTGAGGTACAGAGCTATAAAGTTCTTAATAATAGGAGATGTCCTGTATAAGAGAGGATTTCTATTACCCCTCCTCAGGTGTGTCCACCCCATAGAAGTCCCCCGCATCCTACAAGAAGTGCACGATGGTTCTTGCTCCAGTCATATAGGAGGAAGACCTTTAGCCAAGAGGATTATCATGTAGGGATACTGGTAGCCGACCTTGGCTAAGGATGATGCAACCTATGTGAAGAGGTGTGACAAATGCCAAATATTATCCACTATCCCCCATCAACCTCATTAGCCTATGACATCAATAAGTTATCCTTGGTTGTTCGCAGTATGGGGAATCAACTTGGTAGGTCCCTTACTAAGAGCGGCGGGCAACTATAGGTTTTTGATAGTTGCCATTGACTACTTATACAAATGGGTAGAGGCCGAGACGATGATCACGATTACATAGAAGAAGACCTTCCAATTTATCTAGAAGAATATCATATGCAGATATAGTCTCCCAAACACCCTCATCTCGGACAATGGCACCCAGTTTAAGAATTATTCTTTAGAAAAATTCTGCGAAAGAGTTGGGATAAAGCAATTTTTCTCTTCTCCTGGCCTACCTCAGGCAAACGGTCAGACCGAACTCACAAACAAAATAATCCTCGACGGGATCAAGAAGAGGTTAGAAGAAGCTAAGGGGAGATGGACTGAATAGGTTTATGCTGTATTATGGGCCTATAGAACGACGGCTAGGACACCAATTGGGAAAACCGCATTTATGTTAGCACACGGCTCAAAAGCTGTCATACCAACTGAGGTAGGGCTCCCAACTCATAGGGTTCAGACCTATGACCCTGAGAGGAATGGGGAGGAGAGAAGACTTGGCCTAAATTTGATTAAAGAGAGAAGGTAGGGCGCATAGATCAAACAGGCAGCTTATCACCAGAGAACATCAAAGTTCTACAATCAAAGGGTAAAATCAAGACCCATAGCCGTGGGAGACCTCGTGCTAAAGAAGACGTTACATAAGGCAAACAAGCTCCACCCAAATTGGCATGGCCCTTACAAGCTAACCGAGGAGGTTGTACCCGGGACCTATAGGCTAGAAAACCTTGAAGGGGAACCTTTCTTTAATCCTTGGAATGCTGAATGTCTAAAAAAGTATTACATATGATGTTGTAAGATTGTCTATGAAAATGTATCATCTTATGAAGAGATTATTAATGAGAAGATCAGTTTTTGTGTCAACTCTTGGTTTATTACACTCTAATGGTAGAATTTATGAGGATAACATCTTAGTGGATAACCTCAGATCTTTAACATCATAATTTGGTGACAAGGTCTGAGGTAAGACATCACACTTAGATGACCTCAGACCTTAGACATAATTAATTTGGTGAATATTTTATGGGGGTAACATCTTAGTTGATGACCTCAGACATTAAACATCATAATTTGGTGACAGGGTCTGAGGTAAGACATCGTACTTGGATAACCTCAGACCTTAGACATCATTAATTTGGTGAATATTTTATAGGCGTAACATCTTAGTTGATGACCTCAGACCTTAAACATCATAATTTGGTGACTGGGTCTGAGGTAAGACATCACACTTGGATGACCTCAGACCTTAGACATCATTAAGTTGGTGAATATTTTATGGGGGTAACATCTTAGTTGATGACCTCAGACCTTAAACATCATAATTTGGTGACAAGGTTTGAGGTAAGACATCACACTTGGATGACCTCAGACCTTAGACATCATTAATTTGGGAATATTTTATAGGGGTAACATCTTAGTTGATGACCTCAGACCTTAAACATCATAATTTGGTGACAGGGTCTGAGGTAAGACATCACACTTGGATGACCTCAGACCTTAAACATCATTAATTTGGTGAATATTTTATAGGGGTAACATCTTAGTTGATAACCTCAGACCTTAAATAACATAATTTGGTGGCAGGGTCTGAGGTAAGACATCGTACTTGGATAACCTCAGACCTTAAACATCATTAATTTGGTGAATATTTTATAGGGGTAACATCTTAGTTGATGACCTCAGACCTTAAACATCATAATTTGGTGACAAGGTCTGAGGTAAGACATCACACTCGGACAACCTCAGATCTTAAGCATCATAATTTGGTGACAAGTTTTGAGGTAAGACATCACACTTGGATGTCCTCAGACCTTAGACATCATTAATTTGGTGAATATTTTATGGGGGTAACATCTTAGTTGATGACCTCAGACCTTAAACATCATAATTTGGTGACAGGGTCTGAGGTAAGACATCGTACTTGGATGACCTCAGACCTTAGATAATGTTATAAGGCACACAAAGACACCATTATATTGAGACTTCAGGACTTAACACAAACACATTGCATAATATAGAAAACCATTCAAAGAAACATTCAGCAAGGGAGAAAGAAAGCCCTCTTCAGAGGTTGATGTTGCATAAAGTTAAGAGTTACAAGCAAAAGGAAACAGAATTTGTCATCATAAGTTATAGATCAAATGTTAAAAATTACAAGGGGTTCACAAAATGGATTTAAGTGTCTATAATCTCAGGGTTAGTTTCCATGGCCCCATCTCCCCGGCCGAGGTTGGTCACCTCCACCCCATCATTCTGAGGACCAACGTCTTCAGTCCTGGTATCCTCCTGAGGAGCAGTCTCAGTAGGTGTGGTGCCTCCTACCTCCTCGACCTCTTGTAAGGCCTGAGTAAACCGAGGATCTGCGTATCCTAGACCAATGAAGTCAGAGGATTCCAGGCTCCCTAATTCTTTCTCCTTCATTGCATCCCATTTTCTAGTGGCCTTAACACCCCTTTCGAGGTAGCTGAACAAATTCATTAGAGACCTTGTAGTCCTCCAAGATCTTCTTTGAGGCATCCTCCAGAGCAGCCTTCACAGCAACATCAACCTTCTGTTGGAGAGAGTCGGCCTGAGTCTTCAGAGCAGTGATATGATCTTTTTTAAGCTTGTCCATGTCTTTCTCTAGTTACTTAACATTGGCCTTATACTTCTCCAAGGAGGCCTTCAGACGCTCCACTTCAGCATTTAGAGTGGCCTCGGTCTTTTCTGCTTCTTTGACCTTTTCAATCAGAGGAAGTTTCCTCAGAGTCCAGTCAATAAAATGGTGCATGGTGAGAAGACCCTATAGAACATGTGCAGAGGTGTCAGTTTAAGATCTAGTATAATTCAAATCTGATGTTACACAGCAAAGTCCAATGTCTTACTTGGATAGAGCGATGGAGGGCGAACTCGGCCAGCAGAGGCATATCCAGAGAGCGACAGAAGCATTTGTTAGAATCGATCATGACGTTGCCGATAGTATTCAGGGTCTTCAGACTCTGGACAATAAGACTGTCACCAATCTTCAGTTACTCCAGATGAGCAATCAACACGTCCTCAGAGGAAATGGGGATGGCATGATCCCTCGTTTGAGTTTTCTTCTTCTAACTCTGATCCTCAGGGGCAGGGGTAGCAGATTTCCTCTTCTTGGAGGCCTCAATACTTGAAGTTATAGGAGGAGGAGGAGGAGGCTCAGTTAGACCTTCTTTCTTCACAAGCTTGGTAAGACTGGGGGCCGCCATCTCCCAGAGGTCATCAGAAATTCCTTTTGAGCGCTTTGCAAACAGGAAGGTCTGAGTCAGAAAATCAGAGACATAACAAGTTCAGAGGTATAACTTATTGAAATAATAAAGTAACTTATGGAGCTCGATCAGAGAACTCCCCCCAAGGCCAGTTTCAGAGAGATAGTTGGGGGTCATCAAATGCTCGTACTTGACTAGCAGACCATGCTCCCCCTGATCCTGTAGGTTTTTTACCTTCTGAAGGTTATTTTGGCTTAGCCCAGGGTCGGCCCTAGCAGCCATTATCACCTTTCCCCATCTCAAGGGTATCCTCGGCTCTAGGGACGAAGAGGGGGCACAGGGACCAAACTCCCATAGCCCTGACACGAAGAAGTAGCGTGGTTTCCAATTATGGTTTGAGGTTTGGGTAACCTGCAACATCTTCTTATTGGACTTTCGAGCTAAAATGTGGTAGTAACTCGGATGATTCCTGGCAGAGGAGGGGATGTAGCACCCCGTAAAGACCTGGACGGGAAGGTCTGAATGATGGACTGCCCTCCATAAGACTATAGCTCCAATTATCACCCTCCAGGCATTGGGTGATAACTGGGAAGGAGCAAAGTTAATGTAGGACAATATAGCCCTGATTATTGGATGAATGGGAAGATGAAATCCTAACTTGAACATCTGCTTATATAAGAAGATCTCACCATCTCGGCCGCCGAAGGTCCTCTTGTCCCTCAGAGGTCTCCTAAGTTTTAAGGAGGGACTTATAGAATACAGATGTCTGAAGGCTGTAAGGTCTATTTTACTGACAATGCTCTCTATCTTGGCTGCCTCCGAGGTGTCAACATTGCTTTTTCTACCGTCATCCCCATCCCGGTCAATGTCGAATTGAGCAGAGGAGGGAGCACCACTAGGGAACCTCTGAGAAAACTTAGCTCCTGTGGCAG
Organism: Sambucus nigra; assembly: GCA_949130495.1. Classification (NCBI taxonomy): domain Eukaryota; kingdom Viridiplantae; phylum Streptophyta; class Magnoliopsida; order Dipsacales; family Adoxaceae; genus Sambucus; species Sambucus nigra. Next base: position 444,934,684 of record OX422211.1, read on the forward strand.
CCGACAGAGGAATAGCATCTAGGATTGGGGGAACAGCCCCACTAGGTCCTATAATCTCAACATCGGAGGAAGAATGCGAGGTGCTAGAACTCCGATGAGACGAGGCACGACTAGAAACCTCAGCTTGGTTAGGGGATAGGTCCATCCGTATGGAATAGTCCATGGCCTCTTGGAAAGAATCCACAGACATAGGGTCTGAGGTTGACGACTCAGAATCAGACATCGGAACAGGTTCTACTGGGACCTCTGTAGACACAGATGGCTCAGGGTATATCACCTTCATAAGGGGTGGGAATAGAGGCCTGAGAGGGAATGCCTCTCCCCTACGAGCTTCCTCTCAGGCTCTTTCTATTTTCCTAATTTTATCTAAGGTTTTCTCCCTAAGAGAGGAGAACTCCTCTAAGAGTTGATAAAGAGGTCTGAGAATATGAGGACGACCCTACACTTACGGACTCAAGTTAAAAACAAACAGGATAAACACAATAGTGAAAGATCCAATAGGGTTATTTGAAAAGAAAGTTAACCAAACACAGTCAAGAACAACCTATCGAAAAACTCAAGCCGAGACCGGAAAATGCAACCAATAGAAAAACAAGGTTGAAAAAATGGCAAAGAAAGGGTAATAGGCAGTACCTGATGAAATATGAAGAGAAGAGTGGGAAGATTAGCAAGGAAAAGTCCACCAAACGCACCCTTGATCAAGCTCTGGAAGAGAGAGGAAACAAAGAAGGTTCAGGCGAGTGAATGAAACAAAATGAAGAAGAAAAAGAGAGAAAAGGTTTAAAACTCTGTAATCCACTTGCACGCATCCCAAGGCCCATCATTGCCTTGGGAGCCCAAAAGACCACAATCATTGCATTTGCCAACCACACAACCTACTTCAGAAGCTGACACTTGTCAAGGGAATATTGGCACTTAAAGAAATACAACCTCGGACACACATATCCCTTAGTCACCTGATCACACAAGTAACTAAGGGCTAGGGGAGATTGATATGCCCTATATGTACCCAATAGCTCAGAGACACCAACCTCGATCAGGGAGTTGGACGAGGTTAGAAGGGCCCCAGATTGGCGACCAGCGGTCTCATCCTAAGCAAGGTCGGCCATGGCCGATGTTATTAGCAGCCTCACAGTCAGACAACAACTAAGGTCTTCGTGATCCATGGAGATAGTAATCCATCAGGTCGGCTAAAACCGACATCATGCCTAAATTGTACAGCAACCTCGGCTGGGTGTGAGTCGAGGAAGTAAAGATTACACAATCATTGTAAGCAGCCTCTGCTGGGAATAAGCCGACATTCCTGCCACTCAACCTCGGCCCAGGCTGACATTATAACTCCACCAGCCTTGCCTCAGCTTTGCTACTGAGCCGAGGTCATCATGAATAACCTCTGATTGGGCAGTTGCTAGACTTCACCAACCTCATACCCTTTCAGGCCGAGGTTGGTATCACCCGAAGATAGCCGAGCATTTACACGTTCATATATAACTTGGAAAACGTGGACAAATCTGTTATAACTGAATTATTCCCTCCACGTGAGGAAATATTGAGGTCATCATTACTTAGTTGAGATCAGCTAGGTGTCACTCTCATACTGGCTCGGTGCTCATGTACATGCTCATTGTATGATTAAGGGGTACATTACACCCCCCAAGCACTATATATAGAGGTCATCCTCTACCTTGTAAAAGGATCCAAAAGGACCACCCTAGCTGAAACTCTGTCATTTTACTCAGTAGAGAGAGAAATCTTGAGGGATTGTATTCATGGCCATTACTGCCTTCATTCAGTGATATTACTCACACACACTCACAGTGGACGTAGGCCAGATTGGCTGAACAACTTACATTCAAGTGTTCATCCTCTTCTCCTCATCTCAATCCCTTATATTTAGTATATACTTGAGATTCCATTATTATCACTAGTTTGAGCTTACAAACACCTTGACTGGTGATGCTATTTCCAGCATCATCAATAACATGCATGATAAAATCAAGAAATAACAACACGCAAGACACCATTCAAAAGAGGGCATAAACTAAAACTTCTTTAATAAATGCAAACCCATATTTTATAACCAACCAAGTAATGAGTAACAAGCTTACAACAACTAATAAAAAACAACTTGTACCTATTTAATGGAAGGAGGGAATAGAAAATCAAAGTATCTAATGTAAAACTAGGAGAGAGAAAGGAGTAAATGCTTAGCAAATTTCTTTTTCTGAATTAAAATTAACTCCCTATACAAAGACAAAAATTATTTATAGTATATGGCTAGTGGAAAATTTGTGGATTAATAATGCTTTATTATAATAGGGGAGTGAATGTATTCGGTTTAGGGCCAAATCGATTTGCGTTGAAAAAACTATAGCACTATTAATATGAGAATCGATTGTGATTTGGACCGAATCGATTCGGGACCCGTAGTGAAGAATTCTTGGTCATTACCTTGGTTTTTCACATGGTTCACGTGAGGCCCCGCTTATTCTAATAACGGGTGGTCAAGCCTCTACTGAAATAAAATAGAAATCTCGGTCTGGTTCATTCTTAGCATCAGTGTTGAAAACTAAATTAATTAGTAACTACCCCTCAAGCCCGATGCCAAATTTAAAAAACTTAATATCCTGCTGAATTACACACTGAAACCCAATATAAACATTCACCACAGTAACATAACAATAAGTGATGGTGACATAATTAAATAACGTAATTGAATAACTCTCAGTACAATCCACATACAGTCATCCAAATGATAAATGAGATAAATTAACAAAGTCTAACATGTAACTGTCTAACTATGGGCAACATGCGAAAAAAGAAATACTAGAGCAATACCCTATCTAGATAGGAATGATAGAAGCATCTACGTAAATCCTGTAGGCATTCACAGCTTATGAAATATCGTCTGACTGGAAGAACACGCTAACGCTGGCTTCCCTGTGGCTAAGCACCAAAAAAGTTTTAAAAATATTTTTGATACGAGCTAGTGCCCAAAACATTTTGAAATTTTTTGCAAGTATTTAAAATGCAATAATGAATATGCAGCAGAATAATTCATGTTCATCTCATGTCGCACTCACATGAGATTATCCTCGCCCCTAATCTATAGTGTTCACCTAACGCATACATTTCAACTTCCTAGTTATGCTACCCCACCTAACTAGTCTATCTTTTCTTCACATAGACCAATGCTCTATCACTAGCCCCATTGCACTACACATTTTACTTTACTTTGTTTATTTCTTAGCTACCAGGTAAGATAGGTCATATTAATTCTCAATTTGAATCGCACGGTTATATAGTCAACATAATTGTACGTTAGTTATTATTTGATGTTCACACATTCATTAAGTTCACATATACTCATTTATACATATATACATAACATCCTGAGATATCCTCCAGAATGTATTCAATTTAATGTCCACACATTGATTAAGTTCACATATACTCATTTATATGTATATACATAGTATCCCCGAGCCGTCCTCCCGGATGCATTCCCTAGTATGCTATCTGGCTCCAGGTACATCACGTACCACCCTTGGGCCACCGGGTTGAAATCTCACCGTCGATTCTAAATCATAAACACATAAACTAGAGACGGTCATAGACATACATCTGTGGGTAATAACATTACCCCACCGGACACTAAACTTATATACGGTGGTCACGTAACAGTCCTATGACCTAGAGAAACGACCCAACACCTAGTTGGCACGCCAGGGTGGACTTTCCACTATGTGAAACCTCCAATGGTAGCATCCCTAGAGTAGGTATGTTTACATATATATCAAACACACACACACACACACATGCACACACACACATACACACACACACACACACACACACACACACACACACACATATATATATATATATATATATATATATATATATATATATATATATATATATATATATATATATATATATATATATATATATATATATATATATAGAAAGAGAGAGAGAGAGAGATAGAGATAGAGAGAGAGAGATAGAGTCTCTTATAAGGACTCCTTATAATGCAAACCCCGGTACATACTTTTTTTTTAAATAGAAAAAAATGAATTTTTTGATGAAACTTGATGGATATGATTTTCACGATTAAAAGATCATCTATAATTTTTTTCATCAGAAAATTCAATAAAAAACGTAGAGATATAAATATTCATTTTCAGCTGTTGAAATGTTGGGTTGGCGCCAACCACTTTATTGATTGAATTTTTTTTATGAAACTCCATGGATATGATCTTCTTACTGTCGAGATTATATCCATGAACTTTCATAAAAAAGTTCAATCAAAAAGTGGATGAGATAATCACCAACATTTCAGCGGTCGAAAATTCATATAGATATCATTTTTTTTACATATTATCTCATCTCAATAGTTTTTTTATTGAATTTTTTAATGAAAATAATTGGAGATGATCTTCTCACCATGGGGATCATATCCATGAAGTTTCATAAAAAAAATCATTTTTTTACTATTTAAAAAAATGGAAAGTACTGGAGTCTGCACTATAAAGAGTCCTTATAGGATGGTCTCTCTCTCTCTCTCTCTCTCTCTCTCTCTCTCTATATATATATATATATATATATATATATATATATATATATATATATATATATATATATATATATATATATATAACTGCTAACCATGCACATATCCCTCATAGCACTAGCCCACAAATTCCGGGTCTACCCGATTCCCGATTTTTGTCAAGTATTCACTTTCTTATTATAAATTCTTAAATTTCATGTTTCTGTCCACTATGTTATTCTACTCAAGCCTGTAGCCAAATTATTCCCAAAATCCTAACCTGATTTCATAATCATTACCCGAGTGATATTCACCTTAATACATTCGTAATCTCTTACCCAGATTCACACCCCATCTAACCCAAGGTACATTCTAACCACTCCTGTATATTCCCAAAAGTTATATTCCATTTACCAGACTCCATAACCCAAGGCGAACCCCAAACGATCCACGAAAAAATAACAACAACCAAAAGAGGAAAGTCAACAGGCCGAATCAACTAACTTGACTGACTGAACCTATTTAGTTGGCGAATCGATTCGCCCCTCCCTAGCGAATTGATTCGACTTTGGGTAGTAATACTAAATTATTTAAACAGGGTTCATGTCCTTCCCTTTAACCTTAGGTGTTCCCATCTTCACCCAAGCTCCTAATATGAGTCCTAAATCAATCCCAAACATATTATCACATATTTCTATCTACAAATCAACACAGAACACCCAATTCATTGGAATTATCGATTATCATCGAGAATTACACATAGTTTTAACCCCAATTCAAGATTTCATCAATTATTGTTTCGATTATCCAATATTGCCTCTTTATAATTTCTTTCACATCAGATTTAACATGTAATCATATTCTAATTCTCTCTCAATAAATTCATTTATGAAATCCCAGTTTTACATGTTAATCCCATCCAAAATTTGTGTCTCCCTATACCAAATTTCTACATAAATCATTGAAAACTACACTAGGAATTATAGAAATTTAAACACTTGCCTTATGATTGAAAAGATTATGAGTTCTTCCATTTGAGTTCTTCTTTTTCGTAGTGTTCTTGTGCCCAGAATGATTCAGTCTCCCTCCCGGATCACTTCTCTTCAATTTTCTTCAATCATTCCTTTTGTTTTCTCTCCTATCTTAGAGCTATGGTCTCTTGGATGGTTGGATAACAGCCCACTCCATCCACATTCCCTAATTATAACCCTAGAGATTCCTAATCCCTAAATTAAGTCAACCCATAGGTGTAAAATGACATTAATGCCCTTTCACGGGTCCCATTTGGCGTAAAAATCCCCAGATACCTAAATAAAACCCCAAGTACCTATTTATGAATATCTCGACCCATTATGGATCATTGGCGCACTCGAACTCACCATCCGATTTATCTAACACTAGCTTTCCATATCATTCCCAACACGACCCTGTCTGCGTGTCTTGAATGAGATACCGTTAAACCTCTGATACCTCGCCAAATAAAATACCAGATGATCAGTCTTAGATCAAACTAAATAGGAATCTCATCTGCTTCATTGTTAGCATCACTGTCGAAAACTTTTTAAAGCTTACTAACCACCTAGTATTCCAAAGACATGGTGACAATTTTTATCTTTTTATTTAATATCCCAACAACAACATGTGAAAGAATATATAACTAATCATCGTGCCATCACTGAATCAAGCAATACTAAAATGGAATAGATATAACCTTGTCGAGACAACAACCGACTACAAATAAAAAATCAAAGATAAACACAAGAGGAATAACTGAATACATCAACTAACTGAAACAAAATGGGATAGCTAGAGCGACATGCCCAAATGGAATACTGTCTGCATCCTACTCTAGGAATGAAATAATTTAAGAGGCAAAGTAGAAGTCCTGCAACATCCACATGTGTCACACCTGCGTAACCTAGAATAGAACAATTCTAGCGTCCCTATGGCTGAACACCTAAAAGATTTTGAAAATATTTTATAGCAAGGGTTCGAAACCAAAATATTTTGAAAATATTTAGCAAGTTAATTTAAATACAGAAAATTAAATTGCAAGTATGCTCTTCATATTTAAGTTAATGTCGTACACTGTCTTGAGGACACCTCACCCCTCTACTAATCTGCATGCCTAACGTTCTATACATGACCCACCTAGATAACCACCCCGTAACTAGTCTTGTCACATTATAATCCACAACTTCCCCACTACACTAACCCGAGTGAGTTTAGTATACTTTTTACAAGTTATTAATCACACTAACTTAGTTAATTTCATTCTGATTTGATTCCATATAACCGTTTCACACGTTATATAATTAATACAATTCTCATCTTGTATTATCCCGTATATAATTGTACCATATATACGTACTAATCCTACAACATTCATATATACATGTCGTAGATATATACTATCCCCCGAGTTGGCACTCATCGGGTGTTCTCTAGATGTTATCATAATCGAGTATTCTCATCCACCCGAAATCCTGATATGGTTAGCTCCCGATTTCAGAAAAATAAACAAACGTTGTGGAGGCGGACATAGCTTCCCGCAGTAGTGATATCAAATTAGACACCATGCATCATACTCCTGAGCCGAACGCTATGACCTGGGGACTATACTCGCCCTTCTCCTCAAGTAAGGGGATTCGCCCACATCGCGCAACCTCCCCTGATAGCACTAGAATATTTATTCTTTACTATAAATATTATTCACACACATATTTATAAATCATATATATATATAGGCTACCAGTATACTATGCCCATACACAAGCCTAAAACATGTAAGTCTATGGTCCGACTTCATTTCAATTAATTATAAACTAATTAATTTTCATTATTTTGGTGTCACCCTACCAATTATACCTCGACTCTCTATCTCTCATCCCGAAATTTAATAGTTTTAATCTGTAATTCAATTTCATTCAATTAAGTCAACCCACTTAATTAACAAGGTTACAATTCACTAAATCATGAACCTCAAATCTTCAAATTCATTAATCCTCTATTCAATTCAGGGGTAAGTACTCACAAATTAAACCCTAAATCATATCCAAAATTTTAGAAATTAACTGAAGCATAAACTATGAATCTCTAACACATAACAGGTCTGAATCAGGGGAAGCCAGAAATCTGACAGACTTAACAAGTCGTTCAAATGACAAGCCATGTCGTTCGAACAACAGTGGCTCTCATTTGAACGAGATACCAGGTCATTCGAACGACCTTGGTATCATCTTGTTGTCGCTCTTCTCACCAGAAACCCAGTCCGACATTAACACATTTTAAACCTTTATTCTATACATATTTCTTCATCAAAACGTCCCCAGATTCATCCTAAATCCATACTTGTATCATATCCAATCTAACCCTAACAATTTCATCAATTATGGCATCAAATTCATCAAATCTTAACCCTCTACAGATTTATAACTTCAAATCAAAGAAATCCCCAATTTCTAATGAACACAAACCCTAACATATTAATTGATTCTCACATCCTTTAATATGAATAGGTAAATACGCATTAACAACTGCAAATTAAACCACTTGCCTTAATTTGTAGATCAAAGCCTTTGGATGGAGATGTTGGATTGAAATCAAGGATGTCCCCTTGTTCTTGAAGCAATCTCTTAAGATCCACAAATTCTTTTCTAAGGGTTCTCCTCTTAAGCTCTCCCCAATTTTAGTCTTCTAAAATGACTTTAAGTTACCTTATCCTTTCACCATTAGGGTTAAAAACTCAATTCCCTCTTTTGGCCCTATGGGCCTCCGAAAAATGGCCCTAACTCTTTATTTGGAGCTCAATTATGTCTTATTAAGTCCCAAATCCGAATATATACATATAGCCACTCATTTCCAACTATTTTGACCCATACGGATTCAACCGTGCACTCCGAATTTCCATCCAAATTAATTTATAACATCTCCAAATTCTTGACCTCGAAATGCGACATAAAATAATCCAAAATAATTAATCCTTAATTCCCCAAATTACTAAATTTTTCAATTTAAAAATTTCTCAAATCATGAATTTAATTCTCCAAATAAAAGAAATTCTTTTCTTACCAAAATATTATTTAATTATAGGTCCTTGAATTTACGGGGTGTTACATACTTCTCCCCTTACAATGGAATTTCGTCCTCAAAATTTGGGTGAGCCTAGTACTCCCTGTCACAACTAGCCCCGCAATCACTTACCCTTATCATTGCTATACAAAGTTATTGATCAAATGTAATTAACCAGAGCACCCATACACCCTATACCCTTGCTTAATCAGACTAAATGAAACACGACATTTACTAGCCCTTAATCTGTAATATAACTTCAATCCCACAGTTATAACATTCCAAATACCCTCCTCTCGGCATAAAAGTATACATATCCACTCATATGCAAAAATACAACACATACTACCGCGCCCTTACTATCACTAGTTTCCTTGCGCAAAAATATAACCCGAGCTATATCTTCCCGCTAGATAATAAGTCCAACCACTCGGAATCACATCATAAATGTCGCTACTCCCCGGGATTTCAATTTAACAATATTAGTACATTAACATGCAACACATTTTAACCTAAATTAACATATATATACGCTAGATCCTATCTCAGGTGAAACCTAGCAACGATAATTCATACCGTGGTACTGCGAACACCCAGTCTTACTATAGCTATCCATTATAGCCCCAAACTATAGGTACACAATTGAAACTTGAAAAACATCCACACTACTCCCATAATTCTCGAAAGTAGAAATTTCTCATATAATGCAACCTTCCTCTTAGTGTACCTTTCACTCTTTTGTGGTTAACACCAAATAACCCCGTTATCCCATGATACATAAATATATACACTATAGCTATTTTGGCTAACACATCCACTAATATCCGTCTCACTAGCGAATCCTAGTGGTAACAAACCATAGGTTATAATGCATTCAATGTCACTTCAAAACACACATCCATGCTCAAACATTCCACAATTCGGGGGACGACTTATTTCCATTCCTCCGGTATATACCCAAAATCATTGACTTTGCGTCTTCCTCCAGAATCTACTAAGTATCTGCATAGTAGAGGCTGTGGATCGTCTCAGGGTGCCCATACACCCTATAACTCGTGCATAATTGCACGAACCTCCTATCATCACTTACGTAACCATATTTGTCTCAATTTCGGGCCCCACATTCTCGGCGCGATAATAACCTTCAAATATTTTCGATGAACTTACTCATTACCATTTAATTCTCTCAATATAACCCCACCTTTATTATCGATATGAGATCCTCAAAATACCCCTTTAGTCCCATACCTAAGGTTCCCTGCGATGGAAAAAGTGGCTAAAATAAATCACACAAAACACATATCTATATGCACAACATAGCAACTCGTGGTGCCAAAACTTCGCAGTGTTTCTTTCGCAACACTTTTCGGCTCCACTAGCCCTATCTCTTAGTGGCTTTCTGCTCAACGTATTTTCTCCACACGTTCATTAATTATCATTAAATCCAATGATCTAGAATCCAATGCCGTCTTCACACTTTCGACATTTTATTAAGGCTTATGCGTATAACACTTCCTAGCAAAGCCTAAAAGAACGTTTCCTAGTGCATTATTCCTCAGCATCGTCGGTCCTTGATTTTCGCATAACCCAAAGCATACATCCAAGACACTCAAACTCTGTCCCTATATTTACAAGTCTAATCATGGACTCCTGTGTCTCTAGAGGATTGATATATTACTGCACTCACACTATCACTAGGTCCTTAGTGCTAAAAATTAATAATGAGCTAGATTTCTCCACTCCACGACAACCCCACACACCCTGAATCCCATCCGTAAAAGTCCTATGCACCGGAATCCATTATAACTAGACAACTGTACTTTACGAAGTCAATTTCATATAATATTATCGCGAGCTCAAACCTTTTTCAGTGTGACATCACACAAACATACCTCCTACCTTGGGAGAATGAACACGATAGCCTTGCTATGATCGCCCACCATTACGAACCTGTTTATACCCAAGATAAAACAACACCTCAATTATCACCTCTCGAAGGAGCTAGTCCTCAAGAAATACATCATCTCAATGTACCCACCCGTTCCTTTCTGATGGAATCAAAGATTACCCCGCTACTCCATGGTAAGAATACGCATACTAGTGATATTAACGATACTTCCACTAAATCTATTTCTAGCGCGAATCTAGTACTAATACATTACTATGACCCGCTTGCATCACATAAAACATATACCAATCATATCGAAATAAAACTTATAGTTTCAGTTAATCATAACACTTTCGGCTCAATAGTCATTAGACAAAACACCCCCAACCTAACAAACCAAAAAATTCTCCCATAGATGCCCCAATTAGGCATTTAACTGTTATCCCCTGACTTGCTCCGGACAAGATCCATCCTTGCGTTTCTACTCCTTTATACATAAGACACCTTTTTGTGTCATCCCCCTTTTTCTGGCCCAACGACCCTGTCGGCGTTGTCCTTATCACGACCCTGGTAGTTTTAACCCTGATTATTGCCCCAAATGTCCCTTTGGATACGCTAATCCAATAGACTGGTTGCCGGCCTTGATGGACCTAAGTAAACCCAATGTTACTCGGTAGAGATTTTATTGATCTCGATCATTAATTCAGGTCATCTACCGGGTATCCCTTCCCTTGGTGTCTCACTAGCACTAAAATCCATATTCACTCTTCGATAGATTATCAAACTCTCTTAGCTCCCGTCTCTCGAGGGCATTGGTACAAATGTAAATGTAGATACTTAATGACGATGAAACCAGACATCCTAGCCAGATCTCCCATCCATGCTTGTATATTCTACCCACGGGTCTAATATCAACTTACAACCCTACTTTATTATTCATATTCCTCTCATTGGATACCGAGTTTACGAATTCCGTCCACTTTCCTTCCCATTAAGTCACTGTCCGACCCTTGTGGAAAGATTACTGAAATTTCCCTTGTCTCTCAATTAACTTCTAGCAAGAGAATTTATAATAATATGTACTCCAAATTCATTGTTATTCACGGTACCTCTCCATAAATGTAGTGAATGTCTTCCATCACCCCATATTACTTCAAAGAGAAAACACATTTTCTCAAAATTTGGACTTGAGTGACACTACACTCCCCCACATGTGATCCTAATTGGATGTTATCTACCCACTGGTAAATCAATCTTTCACACTTCCCTCGAATACTAGCGGATTTTTCTTCTCAAATAAATTTTTTTTCAACCCTCACCCCTTATCGTCTACACTAGGGGTTTTAACTTTTCACCATCATCCTTCTCGATGGTTCTTGGGGTAACTACTGCACCCCAGCGATTTCTCCAACTTCAATTGTTCGAATAATTATCATGGTGACTCCGATTGCATCACTGTTTCCAGAATACCCCTTGGCTCTTGTTGAGTCCTCCTTCCTGCAATCCTTCTAACGTCCCACGTTGGTTGTTTTAGAAATATTCGATCTTTTACTCGCGATCGAAACCGTATATGGATCACATGAAGTATACCCTATAGCAGGAGAATGTAAATAGCATACGTGAAGGAATACAACAATCCTATAATAAGGCTCTATATTAAAGAATGCTACGCTAAAACGTTAAAAGCCTCACAAATACTAAGGACACAATAACTTGATGCTCTGATACCATCTGTGACACCCCGCCTAATAAAATACTGGGCGATCAGTCATATATAAACAAAAAAGGAATCTCACCTGCTTCATTCTTAGCATCACTGTCGAAAACTTTTTGAAATTTACTAACCACCTAGTATTCCAAAAACACGGTGCCAATTTTTATCTTTTTATTTAACATCCTAACAACAACATGCAAAAGAATATATAACTAACCGCCATGCAATCACTGAATCAAGCAATACTCAAATGGAATAGATATAACCTTGCCGAGACAATCATCGCCTAAAAATAAAATACGAAAGATAAACACAAGAGGAATAACTGAATACATCAACTAACTGAAACAAAATGGGAAAACTAGAGCGACATGCCCAAATTGAATATTGTCTTCATCCTACTCTAGGAATGAAATGATTGAAGCGTCTAAGTCAAAGTCCTGCAACATCCACTTGTGTCGCACGTGCGTAACCTGGAATAGAACAATTATGTACACCTAAAAGGTTTTGAAAATATTTTATAGCAAGGGTTAGAACCCAAAATATATTGAAAATATATAGCAAGTGAATTTAAATGCAAAAAATTAAAATGCAAGTATGCTCTTCATATTTACGTTAGTGTCATACACTCTCTTGAGGACACCTCACCCCTCCACTAATGTTCATGCATAACGTTCTATACATGACCCACCTAGCTAACCACCCTGTAATTAGTCTTGTCAAATTATAATCCACAACTTCCCCACTAAACTAACCCGAATGAGTTTAGTATACATTTTACAAGTTATTAATCACACTAACTTATTTAATTTCATTCTCATTTGATACCATATATCCGTTTCACAAGTTATATAATAAATACAATTATCATCCTGTATTATCCCGTATATAATTATACCATATGTACATACTAATCCTACAACATTCATATATACACGTCGTAGATATATACTATCCCCCGAGTAGGCACTCATCGGGTGTTCTCTAGATGCTATCATAATCGGGTATTCTCATCCACCCGAAACCCTGATACGGTTAGCTCCCCATTTAAAAAAAATAAACAAACGATGTGGAGGCGTCCATAGTTTCCCACAGTAGTGATATTTAATTAGACATCATTCGTCACACCCTTGAACCGAACGCTATGATTTAGGGACTATACTCGCCCGCTCCTCAAGTCAGGGGATTCACCCACATCGCGCAACCTCCCCTAATAGCACTAGAATATGTATTCTTTACTATAAATATTATTCACACACATATTTATAAATCATATATATAAATCCAGTCTACCGGTGTACTATGCCTATACACAAGCCTAAAACATGTAAGTCTATGGTCCGACTTCATTTGAATTAATTATACACTAATTAATTTTCATTATTTTGGTGTCACCCTACCAATTATACTTGGTCTCTCTATCTCTCCTCCCGAAATTTAATAGTTTCAATTCGTAATTCAATTTCATTCAATTAAGTCTACCCACTTAATTATCAAGGTTATAATTCACTATTTCATGAACCTTAAATCTTCAAATTCATTAATCCCCTGCTCAATTCAAGGGTAAGTACTTACAAATTAAACCCAAAATTTTAGAAATTAACTGAAGCAGAAACTGTGTATCTCTAACACATAACATGATTGAATTAGGGGAAGCCGGAAATCTGACTGACTTAGCAGGTCATTCAAATGACAATCCCTGTCGTTCGAATGACAGTGGATCTCGTTTGAACGAGATATCATGTCGTTTGAACAACCCTGGTATCATCTTGTTATCTCTCTTCTCACCAGAAACCCAGTTCGCTATTAACACATTTTTAACCTTTATTCTATACAGATGTCTTCATTAAAACGTCCCCAGATTCATCCTAAATCCATACTTATATCATATTCAATTTAACCCTAATAATTTCATCAATTAGGACATCAAATTCATCAAATCTTAACCCTCTACAGATTTATAACTTCAAATCAAAGAAATCCCCAATTTCTGTTGCACACAAACCCTAACATATTAATTGATTCTCACTTCCTTTAATATGAATAGGTAAATACACATTAACAACTGCAAATTAAACCACTTGCCTTAATTTATAGATCAAAGCCTTTGGATGAATATGTTGGATTGAAATTAAGGATCTCCCCTTATTCTTGAAGTGATCTCCTAAGATCCCCAAATTCTTTTCTACAAAATACGGTGTTTTATAGTTCAATTCACGGAAGCCGCTGTAACATCTTAGTTAAGAATCTGAATCATGTACTGTTAGTGGATACACTAAGTTGACTCGGAGAGATACAACTTCCGTCAAGAGTTCAGGCCCAAAACCTAAATTTCGAAACTTTCTCGAAATTCAACCAAATTTCACACCTAGCACTCTGAAAACCTATAAAAACTCAAATGAACCTTGCACAATATATATATATATATATAAGAAAGTAACATGTTATTCTCTCTCTTTGGATTCCTGAACTCTCTCTCAAATCAGCAGGTAACCTTCTTATTTCTTCCTCTTTCCCCATTTTTCATCCATTTGCATGAATCGATCCACGGCATGTAGAAGTAATGGGGTTTAACATTTCACATCCGTCCCTCTCTCTTTCTCTCCTCCATAATCGGATCCAACCTCTATTGTCCATTAGCATATAGTTACAAATCGCCATTTTCTTACGCTTGGGGGATAGAGTTACAAATCCAGCCTCAATTGTCCATGAGAAAATAAAAACCATCTGCAATGGAAAATGCATGATGGTTTAATAGTTTTGCGAGTCAAAATGGTATCGATACCTGTTCATCTTGGTTCAATTCCAGGTGTCTGACGGGTTAGTTGCAGGCCATGAATAAATAACCCAAGATCTGATTTATCGCTCTCCGATTTCAAGACTAAAGGTACCAAACAAGGGTTTTAATCCTAATTTTTGGTTTATCAATTGTGTTGTCATGGTCCCTTTAGCTTTTTTACTTTTTTTTACTTTTTAACGAGTTATTTTTTGTAATTTAAGAGGTTGATTCGATTTATGTGGATGGTTTATGGTTGAATCGATTTACTGTCTTTTAGTGTTTGTGTAATTTAATGTATCTTAGTATGTTTTTTTATGATATCACTTTACTGAATATATATTCCATATAAGGTGAGAGGATGAACTTGTAAAACCAAAAGTGATACCATTTTTTCCCAGAATAATGTTTGTATGAATCTTTATGATATTTCCTGCCAATATTGTTTGTATGATTTTTATAATATCACTTTACTGAAAATATGTGTTTTTTTAATTATTTGAAAATTTTAAGATTGTTATCGGTGTTAATTTTTTTAATTATTTTTTGGGTCGACTCGAATCTGACGCGGCATGGGACTATCCAAATATTTTCCAATATATATGCATCCATTATGCTTGAGAAAATGCCCAAATGGTAATAAAACTTTTCTCTAGATAGAAAATTAATAAACCAAAATTTTGTAGTGTTCATATAAGTAATTGCCATTAGTTGATGTCTGCATGAACTGGGTTATACGAGAAGGGGTAGTATGGAATTTACAGGGGATCTTCTCGTTTTACTAATGCTTTTCTTTAATGCCTCTAAAATTATATTATTTTTTGTTGATAAAGGAAGTTCCACTTTTTTGGTGTAGAATTTGTTTCTATCTAACAAATGCGTGGAATGTTATTGGTCATTATTCTTAAGTTTTTTTCGATATATGATTTTTTTCTATTTCAAAGATTATAGCGACTTTCTTACTTTTTCTTTTTAATAATCTATAGTATGTGTCGGTCATTACTCATTAAATGCAATTATAATTTTTTCCTATTGAAGAATTAAAATGTTAAACTTTACCATGCGAATCGATTAAAAATAGCTTACAAGGTAGTACTGATAATACGAGTCCAAATTTTGACACAAACACGACTTGTATGTGTCAGAAATTGCTAATGTAGATGCCATTGAGTGTTAACGACGTACACTTTCGAACACGACGTATGGTCCTATCAACGACGTACACTTTCGAAAATTAGTGTCGTGCCTTCAGGCACGGGCATATCCTAGTGTGCGTGTGTTTATATATATATATAATAAAAATTGAGGTTATCCAGTAAATAAGCACAACTATCGAATAAATGCACACAGGAATGCTAGAATGCATAAATATCAGGTGTTTAAAATGCAATATTCATGATTAATCACACCTCCTAACTTACACATTACTAGTCCCGATCAATGAAGTGAAAATAAACAAGAGTCACAAGTAGTGCCATAAGTAGGAAAATATGCACATCGGATAAAAGTTACTTTTGTGGGTGAACGATTGCATTTAGCGAATGTAACAAGCCTTTAAACCCCTATGAGTTCCTAGCGGACGAGTTTTTCCTCGTGAGGGTTTCCAGGGATGGTACCCACAAACATTAAGTCTCCTATAACATGATTGCCCCAAATCCAATACTATAAGCTCAGCAGTAATAAATATACCATAACTTAGTAGCATAGTGAATTAGAATTCACCTAAAAGTCCTAAATTATTAACATTATTAGAGAATCTTCATCGAAATTTAAATTTTAAATGTGTGAGATGAGTTGGCACATGTGATAGTTTAGATTTGACAAGCTTTTTATAACCCAACCAAACGTTAAAGCATGCACGCACTCAAATCCTCTCCGGCGATTACATTCAACAAATGAAAGAACTCAAAAAATGGTGTAACACATATGGGACATGTGGGCATATGGAGTAATAGAAAACGGAAACTAAGTCATGCATATGTCACTAATGAAGAACAATATATAAAAAAATTAAAAATGTAATCTCATGAATGGATCTGTTCATTAAATGATGTGAAAAACACTCAATAGATTATGGTAAATTCTCGACATTCAAATCAATTTCACCCTGGGATCAAATAGGATGTTTTCGGGTTGTAACTAGGCTAGGGTTAAGAAATGAAGTGGATATCTAGAATACAAAGAGTTTTCGTAAGAACATGCGAGAGAATGATAAGGGTGGGTAATTTCAAAATTATAATTCAAGTTCCATGAGAACATATATACAATTGGAGTACGCTTCCAAACACAGAACATGCTATTCGAAATTTTATGGGTCACTTTATTTGGTTTGTTTTTTCTTTCATTTTCTTTTCTTTGAAGTCAACTTTATGCTTTATTGCAACCACATAACAACGACATCATAATTATTGAAGTTTAATCCCAAATAATGGCAGGGAAGGTGTATGTGCGGATTTAGCTCCAATGCGGAGTTAAGGAGTTTGTGTATGAAACAAAGGTATATATTTAGAGTCAAGGGGGTTGAATAAGGATAATATACGGTATGTTAGGTAATGTTCAATATGGGTGTAATACAAAGAGGGTCTATGGTCCTTTCTTAGGACGTCATGCAATTATTGGGCATTAAACAATATTAAAAATTATACTAGAGTGTCAAATTTCATAATGAACTCAATTAATAAATGATTAATGAAAGAATAATTAGATTTCCAACAAAAGGGTACTTTCCAAGAAAGAGAGATTAATTTTATATCACTCACAAATGAAGGTAAGTCTCAAAGCTTTCTTGGTATAAGTGTATACGTTGCATCATATGATCACCGAGTTATAATAGCCTTAAAAAGAATCATAAACAAATATTTGTGCATGTGTCCATGGGTTTCAAAGTTTAATTTGTGAAGTTTTTTCATAATATTAAGAATTTGAGGACTAAAGTCTAATACTTCACAATATCTAGATATGCATCATTGCTACATAATTGGAAGCAATGGTTGGAAACATAGGCTACACGCCTAAGAGAAAAAGAGAAAATAAAGAATATATATATATATAACATGTTATGTGATTTACAATTAATAAAATGAGTAGATAACACCCCCTAACCTGAAATAAACATTGTCCTTAACGTTATCAAGGACAAATAAATGTAAAAAAGGTTGAAAAATGTGTCACTCCATATGGAGTGATCCCCGATAAGTGCAATGGAAAACCTATAAAACATGTAAATACTAAAGAAGATGTATACACAAACACAATATACAAGAGATATAAAAATAATTATAAGATATGAAAATGTAGTTATGTCATTAATTTCCAAGAGTTGTAATACATATGGTTTGAAGTAAAAGAATGTACACCAAACTGATATTCACAACCTTAGATTGCACTACCGCTTCCTAAAATAGAAACGAAATAACCACCGCAAATAGATAAATCAATGGGGTGGGGAAATCCTAGTGACTACCAGAGGGCCCTGGATCATCAAAATTACGTGGTGCGTAGAGGTCCTAGAAATATGGCGGAATTTCTGCATTGAACCTACGCTGGTGGCGATACATATCCATCTAAAGTCGGGTGACGATGCTGATATCCCAACAAAAGTTTTCCTGAAAAGATGAAAAAATTGCCTCAAAAGTAGTAAAACAGGCCTCGAGAGCATCCATCCGTTGTCCATCGGTCTGAATGTCATACGCACCCTCCGTCGGTGGTACATCCACACCAGCATGAAATCACTCCTCCTCCTCCTCCTCCTCCTTCTCATCCTCCTCCTTTGTGCGTCCTCCTCCTCCTCCTCATCCTCTGAGGACCCCTCTTCCTCTGTATTTCTCTTGAGCCTCCTCTTTCTCCGTCATTTCTGGAAACACTCGCCCAAGCATTTGTTTATAGATGCTTCATCTAAAATCTTGGGCACCTTCAGAATCTTATTACCTCCCTGGACTGGAAATCGCATGTCCAAACATATCTTAGTGATAAGTTGGGCATACGAGAGTGCAGTCGTGGCCAATCTGTCAAAAGCGGCGACCATAATCTCCTTCAGGAACAATGAGGGAAAGATAATCCATGTCATCTCCTTTAAAATACTATAAAGGAAATACCCATGCTTATAACGGGGGGAGAAATTATTATTCGTGGGCAGAAGAAAGGATGGGTGCAGAGATTTTTATGAGGCTTCCACGCACAAAGGCCACATATGTGTCATTCGGTCTCATGAATAGGGTGGCATAAAAGATATGCACTAACTCTTCATTCACTTCCCATTCTTTGGTTAAGTGGTTTTCCCACCCGAATTTTTATAAAAATGACTCGACGGAATTGGAAAAATGTTCTAACTTCAAGCCCTCTCCATAGAAATCAAGCGACTTGACTTAAAAATTTCTTTATACCAATAAAGTTTCTCTTTTGAGTGAAAACCTTCAACACCTTGTCTCCCCATGGGTTCGGTAGAGCTAGTCTTCGTTGCCATTTAGGCCTATAAGATAATAATTTAATAAAAATAAATTTAGTGTAATGCATAAATTTAAATAAAAATGAGAAATTAAGTCAAAATGTGCATGATGATGAAAAGTGTGCGAATTGGTCGGTCAACGGTAACTAACGTGCACCATATATCAAATTGAAGTAACAATACAAATGTGAGAGATATCGTGCAAGAATGTGACAATTTGTAAATGCACAGTCGATTTGGGCATTTTATCAACACATTGTGGGCAAAGTGTTCAATTAGGGGTATGGGACTTTTGAAAAACATGTTATATCCAAAAATCAGACAACAATCAACATTATTCAATAATATAAATACATTTTAAAAGATTAAAACATGAAATGTGCATTTGTACGTCAAATATGTAAGTTTAATATTAAAACATCCAGACACAAACCTTAGCATTTAAGCAAGAACACCACAAATCAAACATTGAAATCCAATAAAGTGAAGATAAATCATACCTATTTATGATAGAAATTGGATAAAAAGAAGCATTTGGGTGGGAAATTAGAGTTTTAGGAAGCTAGGGCTTGAGGAAATCTATCGAGAGAATGGGATAGTATAAGGGAAGAAGGGGGATATAAGGCTTAAGCCTTATTAAAAAGACCAGAATTTTCATTTATGTAGGCCCTGAATCGATTCTTCCCCGACCCAAATCAATTTGGCTAACTAAAATTGGCTCAGTGTCTAAGTGCGAATTGGTTCAAATTTGGTCCAAATCGATTCGGCCTCGAGGAGATTTCTCATTGTTTTCCTCTGGCAGTAAAAATCATGGAAATCAAGGAATTGCATCCCCTCACTTGCTCAATTCTACTTGTTTAGATAAAAAAAAACTTATTAATAACATAAAAAACCACTGTTCTAAAAAACCCGCCTAGGCTCCGCCTAGGCTTAAGGCTTGGGAGAAACGCCTCGCCTTACGCTTTTCACGCCTTATTCTTGGTAAAACCCTTAAGGCACACTTTTTTCTAAAAATAACAATGCTTTAGTGAAACGATGTCGCCTTTTAAAGAATTTCTTTATAAATCGGATCATTATCTCATCCAAAATAATCAAATAGTATTTTAATTTGCATATATTCAGAAATATTTTTATGATATGTGCAATTTTTGTATTTTAATAGCCTTGTTATGGTTAAAAAATATGAAAATATATTAAGAAGGCCTAAACGCCTTTTTACGCCTAGGCCCGCCAAGGCTTCTAAGGCTTAAGGCTTGGCCTCCACGCCTTAATCACGCCCCGCGTTTTTTAGAACCTTGTAAAAAACCAACCCCAATACATGTCGCGGGTATGTTTGACACAAAAATGAGGCTCGATAGAACCTAAATGGAACCGTAAACGGGGTTATCTAACAAAATTAATTTCGTAGATGTGTTAAAAGCCTCGAGAATTGGTATAAGGCGTTGACCATTTTCCTTATAAGTGTTTCCATCCTTGGAATTTTTGTAATATCTCGTAGTTTTTCCCTACATATAAATAGAATATCATGCGTTCTTGAGTGACATGTAACATCACAACTTACATATATGTATATAAATACTTTTTGAAATAAAGAGACGGTAAAACATTAATACATATTTTTATTATGATTCAAGTAAACTATGGCTAATTTGGCTAATAATTAATATATGTGTTATTTACTATCATTGGTTATGAGGATGCTAAATTATGTGGGTTAAGAGTATTTAAAATGATTTTTCATTTGACTTAAAATATGAATGAGAGAATTTTAGACAATCAAGGGGAATTTTGGATTAGCTATTTAAGACCCCAAATTAGGCCCAATCCCAACTCGGTTATTAAGAATTTGTAAGAGGGGGATTTAATGTGGGAAAATACTCGAGTTTTGTATGTGTTAGACTTAAGCAACTTCGGTTGAGCCTACGTATCCGTCATAGTCAGAATCAAAGTCAATGTAGTTTGTGGGTTCATACTATTCGCCAAAAAACTCATTATGGTGGAACTCAGAGAGGTGAGAGGTGTGAAACTCTTCTCAAAGAACTCATCTCAAAACTCCTCTAAAAAACCCTTCTCAAAACTCTCTGTAAATCTCTTTAAGATAAAACCCCTTATCTTCCAAAGAAGATATCCCTTCAAATGTAAGGAAATGAAGTCTATTTATAGTAAAAATCAACCCAAGTGGGTTGCCACATATCAAATTTGTTGTGGAGTCATGTGTCAAATAACCTGTGGTGACACATGTTCTCTTTTGGATGGTATGTGCACCATAACATATGTTGCACCCTGAATACTAGGATATTGCTTAGTTAATGTATAAATAATACACAAATGCATGTGATACGCTGGACGTGCATAATAATACCTCAATCGCATAAACCACTACACCAAAATGCTAATTTTGTGACTGCGTTTTTGTGACTGCTAATGGGCATGACAAACTTATCACTCCCGGGAGCAGTCATAAAATTATTTGTAACTTCCATTAGGGGTGATAAAATCAATGGGTAATAAAAAATTTGATTCAATTAATTTGTCACCGCTAATGAGAGTCACAAATATTACCATATATAATTAATTTGTGACTCCTATAAGTAGTCACAAATTTATAACTATCACAAGCAGTCATAACTTTATGAGAAGTTATAAGTTATGACTCTTATGAGCAGTTACAAGCTTATAACTGCTATAAGTAGTCATAAATTTTAGGATAAGACTTAATTTGTGACTGCTATCAGTAGTTACAAATTTGTAACTGCTCTCAACAGTCACAAATTTTTATCTTGAGACTTAATTTGTGACCGCTCCTAGTAGTCACAAATTTGTAACTGCTCTTAGCAGTCACAAATTTGAGGCTAAGACTTAATCTTCTACTCCTATTATAGGTCACAAAATTTTTGTGCATAATTTAATTTCCCTATTCTCTCTCCTCTCTCTCTTCTCACAACTCCCGCCCCTCTCTCTTTCATTTTGCTTTCGTGAAGAACTAAACATGAATAACAGAACCTCGTTATGAGTTTCTTATTTTTGCTTTCGATATAGGTTTTGTTCATCACTGTGAAGATTTAGGTTTCATGAAGGACTGAATGAATGATTAATTTTTAGGTTTCGATTTTGGTTTTGAAGCGTAAATTTCTTTGTTTAACCTATTTTCTTGATGTTGATTTTTTTAAAGGTTTTGGGTATTCTCGTGGCTGCTCTCAATACGTTCATATATGATTTAGGTTTTTTAAAGATTTCTTTGATATGTTTTTTTATTTTCGTTTGATATGTTTTTTCATTCTTGCATTTATGGACTTACATTTTCGAGGACTACCAATGTTCATTTTGTGATTGTGATTTGTTTGATTCAATTAGGTTGGATTTTTAGCAGATAATATGGATGGCTCCTGCTAAAGGTATGTTTTTGATAACAACTTTTTGCTGTTAAAGTATTTTACATTAATATATCTATACTGGCACAATAATGGGTGCATTTCAAATGTGTGTATGTGTATATATATATATATATATCGGCATCTGGATTTAGGTTTGATTAGTGTTACTATAATGTACTTATCTTAGTTTTTGTACATTAATTGTATGTGATTTAGTGCTTTCTAGGTTTAAACTTTCCCTACTCTAGAGATTATTGAATGTACATTGAAAACATTATGCAAGGTTAAAGGCTTAATGTGTTTTCAAATGGAATCAATTTCCAGATTTTATTTATTTATTTTGATTTGTGGGAATTAACTTAAAGTGCACAAGAAAAGACGTCTATTAGCAGCACATTTGGTTCGAGATTTGGAAATGGGCACATGAAAAATTATAAATTTCAAATGCAATAAATATTTTTTGATGGAAACATATATGACGTTTTTCTTTGTTTTGTTAATTGACCTATTTTTGGTTATTGGGATAGTTGGAGTTTCTGTTATAATATAAATTAATTATTTGTTTTTCTTCCTTATATCATAATTATGTTCTTTCAATGGCAATCATATGTTTTTCATTGATGGGTATTTGACATAGTTCATTGGCATTTAATTTTTTGATCTAATCTCGAGCATTGAAGTTATATTATCGTTGAATTGACATAGATAAAAGGTAATTTTAATTCTTGGTTATTGATTAATATCATTAGTTTTTGTAGTGGTGATAGGAGGTTGAGGGTGAGTCAATTGAAAACTCGAATTGTTAATTGGTTGTTGTAACTTGTAATATAGTTTTAAGATTAATTTATGGGAATATTTGTATACTTCTTTGTTTTAATTTTAGTTAAAATTATTGATATATTGGTTTATGTTAACTAATTCATGTCAATTGCAAGTAGTTTATGTCATTAATTTTATTTACTATTCTACTATGGTTCTATTTTGTGATATATGTGATGGACCCAATTATTTTAAACATGCATCACCGTTGAAAAGATCGCCAATGTTATCCAACACCATATAAAATTGAAAACAACAATGAAGTAGTCTGAATAAAGAGACATATACCCCAAAAGGTACCAAGGTAACCTAAGAGAAGTTAATGTGTCCTCGTTGGACTCGGTTTTTGAAATTGATAAATTACGCTTGTTTTGGGGCTACAAATATGATTTAAGGGGCAAAAACTAAATATAGCAACCGAGTTTTTTGTAGAGAGTCACAAAATCCCCAAGAGATACAAACATAAATTGTAGGAAGTGTATATGTCCTTATCAGACTCCTGGTTTTCCAAAATTGACTAGTAGACATTTGTTTGGGGGTTAAAAATGGAACGTAGGTGGGGAAAACTCATAAAATAATCGTGTGGCCCAAATAGAGGTATATACACCCCAAGAGTTAAAAAGTAACTTGTAGGAAGTGTCATGTCTCATCGGACTCTTAGTTTTTGAAATTGACTAGCTAATGTTCGCTTTGGGGCTAAAATGGGATTTAGAGGGTGAAAACCTAAAATGACAATCAAGTGGCCTAGACAGACCAACAAACACCCTAAGAGGCACATATGTAACTTATAGGAAGTGTCAGTGTTCTCATCAGACTCCCGGTTATCGAAATTAACTAGTAGACATTAATTCGTTTTGGGATTAAAAGTGGGCATTGGGTTTGAAAAGAACAAACAACAATGTGAAGTTTTGATTCTTTATATAATCGTTGATTTTGTTTAGTCACTCCAGTTTCTATTTCCCATATTTTGTATTCTATTATCGTTTATGATAAACTAGAATGTGAAGTTTTGATCACATTTTACCGTAGCATTGGTTGTCCAAAACATGTGCATCAGATTATATGGATTTGTCACAAAAAATTCATTTTCCACATTGGAACTAGTTCAGTCCTGTGTTTAAATTCTTATAGACCACAAGTTATCAAATAATAGTATGAATGTGTGTATGTATTGGATATACTGTAAGTATATCATATTGTATGTATACTACTTAGTGATATTTGAAAAATGATAATTGAAAAATGATAATTGAAATCAGCTATGCCTGTCTAACAATACCTATATTGTCAGTTATACTTGTCTTAATGTCACGTGAAGGAAATATACTAATACAAACCAATATGTAGTGTGTGTGTGTGTGTGTGTGTGTGTGTGTGTGTGTGTGTGTGTGTGTGTGTGTTTATGTGTGTGTGTGTGTGAACGATATCTGTGTGTACGTAGATAATCAATATATAATCAAATGAGAGATTTTTTTTTGTAGAAATGGACAGAAATAGGTTCATTTCCTTACCTACTTCTCTATCATAAGCATTTATTTTTAGTTTTTATTGTTAGTTTCGTTTATGTATTTGAATTTTGTCATTTGTATGAAGTTTGTGTATACTTTCCTACCTTGTTAAATTTCCGTTTGGCCCACATATATGTATCTATGAACTTCCATATTGTTGTGTTGAATTTATTTGATGTAGTTTGGAATGGACTTTACTTTTGCGACTCTTTAAGATAGGGTTTGTGGAAGTACAGATATAAAAAATTAGGGTTTGGGAGAAAAGTTTTTATTATAGTATATAAAGTGAAATGTAAAATTAATTCTAAAGTTTGGGTCATTTTCAATGATTCATTTGATTATGGATTCAATTTAAAGGTGAAAAAATTTCTTATATTGAATCATTTTGCATTGATTATTGATTATTGATTATTGGTTATTAATTATTGATTATTGATTATCGAATGATTATTGATATTGATTATTGAATTATGAAAAATACATTTTGTATATTTCTTATTAAATGTTGAGAAATACATTTTATATGTTGATTATGGAGCATGAATATGAGAAAGATAACTACCAAACATACGGATATATTTTCAAAATTCAAGGTATGTATTATTTTATTATATTACTAGCCTTAGAATAATTAAAATAATAAAAAAAAGAAAAATGCCTTTTTATGCCTAGACTTCATCTAGGCGCGCCTAGGCTCCTAAGGCTTGATGCTTGACCTCTACACCTCGACCACGCATCCCGCCTTTTAGAACCTTGGTGGCAGCATGTTGAACAGCATAATCAGCCTTTTTTTTATCTGGCTCTCTACTTTACTCTGCCAAGAAATTATTGTGTTTACATGTCAATATAATGTTTTAGCACAACATGTACAATCTTAAACTAGCATGGAATTGAGATCTTAAGTGCTGATAGAGTAGAGCTTCATGATATTACTTTTATTTGGGTGTTTGATTTATTTTCCCTTCATTTATGTTATTTTTTGTCTATTTGATTGTTTATTTAGTTTTTGTGTTTTGGGGCTTTTTTATGTAATGTTTATATAATTATGACATTAAATTAGGAGGTTCTATATGATTTAGGCCCTTTTGGGTATATGAAATATTCATTAATCTGGGTTTTATTAAAGCAAGATAGTAGTGGGTTAATTGTTTAGGCTGTAAGGACCATGTTGACTACAATACTGATGTTGAATATAAGGTTTACGTTAGTAATGTAGAGCCAGGAGAAGAGAATCATTCGTCGTATCGGCAAAGTCATGGGGGGGGGGACTATTAAGGATGTCAAGAAATCTTGGGTGGTTTGATCCTTTCTCTGTATTTCCCTTAAGTGATCCGACGTTATTTATTTTGAAAAATTTGAACAAATTGTCAAAGTGAACAATTGGTACTATTTAGAACTATTTTAAGGTTTTGTACTCTGTTTTGAATGTATGTTGCTATGAACATACTACTGTTTTGAATGAAATTACTATCCTTTTAGGAGCTTCTTCTATGAAACAGTCTTGACCGACGACACGTTTAAAAGCCTTAGTTTGAATCATGTGCTAAGAGCTTCTTCTATGAAATTGGCTTGGAAAATTAAAGTTGATAACAACTTGTGGTCTCAATTTATGAGGACTAAATACAATCATTTTTACGCTGTTTTTGGTTTTCTGTCTTTTAAGAAGACCAAGTCTACTTGGGATTTAGTTGACCAGTTATCTGTTCAGATGGATGATGAGTGCTTTTGGTCCTTATCCAAAGATGGTAAATTCTCTTTTAAAACTGCTTTTGGGTCAGTTAGAAGTTCTAGGCCCGCTTCTATGCTCAGTAAGTATGCTTGGAGCTCTAATGTGCCTATCAAATGGTCTATTTTTATGTGGAGATGTCTGAAGAATATAGTACGTTTGGAGGAAAATGTCAAAAAGATAGGATTTAAAATTGTGTTAGTGTGCAGACGTTGCTTAAAAAATATGGAATAATTGAATAATTTATTTGTTTCTTACTCTATAGCTACTGTGTTTTGTCATATTTTGTGAGTTTAGTTTATTTAAAGCTTAATTATTATTTATTCAAGTCTAATATAAATGCTCGCAGTAGAAGTTTAAAGTTCATAGAGAAGTTGACTTATGTGCTATGTTATCCATAAATATTTCTCTGAAATTAATATGGCGTACAGGTTTAAACTTTCTTCTAATAGAGTTAAGCTTACAACGTATGGGTCTAAAGTGTAAACAATGATTTATATCTAAGGATTATATCTTACAAATAAAAGAAGGAAAATGACCTATATAGTTAAGCTTCAAGACTTATTGTTTACACTATAGTATATATAGGCCTTGGGTTAAACCCTATAGTATAGCAGAAGAATATTTCTGAAGGGAACCATTGATTCTCTCCCTTCTTTTTTTTGTTCATATTTTGGGAAGAAGAGAGGGAGAACGAACGACTGAGAGTGCGAGGAAAAAAGATAATTTTCTTTGCCTATTACACAAAAGAAATAATTTTCTTTTGAAAATTTTGGAATAAAATATATTTGTGAAGGAATCATTCGTGATAGGAATATGAATATTTCAGATAAATCATGTGTAAGGTTAGAATTTCCAAATAAGTCTTAAATTAACAAAGTGTTCTAAAGATTTCACAATAAATATTGTGGTCCAAGTGTGTTAAGAATATGGATAAGTTCAAATGAAGT
Source organism: Sambucus nigra (assembly GCA_949130495.1). Classification (NCBI taxonomy): domain Eukaryota; kingdom Viridiplantae; phylum Streptophyta; class Magnoliopsida; order Dipsacales; family Adoxaceae; genus Sambucus; species Sambucus nigra. The sequence continues at coordinate 444,962,509 of OX422211.1, forward strand.
CTATTGTCCTAAAAATGAAGGGGAGTGTGAATAGATGCATGATATTCACTATATTTCACTTATAAGGAGATTAGTGATTTCATGGAGTTGCAGTAGGTAATAAATTAGTTTTTTAGTTAGATCGTTAGGCATGTACAAAAGTGATCAAGAGATTGGTAATTTCAATGTTTCAAAAAAATGTTAAGATGCTTGCGCGGGGGGACAAATCATGTGCTCACATTTAAGAAAACATATCAACTTGACGTGAGTGGTGATACATATTAAGATTTTTATGGATGCATAAATAGAAGTAATAACACTTATGGTTATATATTCCTTCTCGCATGAGTACTAGGTTTATGGAAAGTATTGAACATGGAATTATTGACTCATCTGCTATGGATATCAGATTCAAATCATGTATTAAAGATACAATTCATTGAGTTATGGATTAGATCTCTTGATCATTGAAAATATATTGTGATAACGTCGTTGTAGTCTTCTTTTCTAAAAATGATAGGTATTTCAAAGGAGTTAAGCGTGTCTAAATGAAATACATTCATTTTAATATAAATCCATCACTTCGAGTATACCCTCACCGGATGATTCCCTCTAAAGTGCTATCTTACTAGTTGTGATCACATAACATAATTACCCGAGTTGGAATCGCCCACCAACTTGGCCCAAAATATAAACGTAGTGGAGGCGGTCATATTCCTTACCTGAAAGTTAGATAAATCCCTCACCCATATATTGGACGCTATGACCTGGGGATATACTCACCCTACTCCTCAAGCTAGGGGATTCACCCACATCGCGCAACCTCCCTTGATAGCACTCAAGTATATAAATTAAATAAATATCTAGACATTGATATTTAATAGCAAACACAATATATACACATATATATTTACTATCACTACACCGTATATATATAATATAAACCTCGGCTTTACGATGTACTCAAAAACTTGTAACACTAGCCTGTAATTTCCCGAGTCTGTGGCCCGACTCAGCTTAATTAATTTTCTCACTTATTAATTTATCATCTCCCCTAGTTTATGGTCCGACTTTAATTTATTTAATTCACACGTCAATTACTATAATATTTCCCCGAGTCTATGGTCCGACTCTTATATAAATACTTTTCACATTAATTTATATAATATTTACTCGAGACTATGATTCGACTCTGATTTAATTAATTTACACATTAATTAATTATTACCAATCCGAGTCTATGGTCCGTCTCTAATCTACACATCAATTAATTTAACACTTGGTGTCACCCAAACGTTATACCCCGACTCGCTTACGTAGCCCGTACCATCGTTAATACCAGATTCTATATTTTTCTCCATAACTAATTAATTACACATCGATTCCTTTAATAACGTAGTTCCACTCAACTACAATATTAGAACATTTTCCCTCGGTCCAAAACCAATACCTACGAATTAATTCCTGAAATTTAATCGTCCCGTGACGTAAAATTATCACCCTCCTAAACCCAATTATAATTACCTAAAAATACCAAGAGTCGTGCCCCTATTTAATTTTCATCATTTAAATCATCCCAAGACCATTTTTTAATAAAAATCTCTCATGTAATTAAAGACTAGCGTCACTGCCAAAAATTCCGGATCATCGATCGATCGATCCCCCTGGGTCGATCGATCGATCGATCGATCGACCAGGTCATCGTCTTCTCCAGCCTTCTGTTCGGCTATAGATGAACCCTCAAGCTTTTATTCTCATTCCAAACCCTTACCCAACCACAACCAACATTGATCGATCGACCAGGTCATCGTCTTCTCCAGCCTTCTGTTCGGCTATAGATGAACCCTCAAGCTTTTATTCTCATTCCAAACCCTTACCCAACCACAACCAACATTTCATTTACATAGAAATATATTCTAAACTTCCTAGAAGACTTAAATCATTCATCAATTCATAAAAATCCCAAACTTTTCCCGAATTGGGTCTCACCCGGGTTTATCCTACGGAGATATGAATTCGTCCCACTGATTCAAAATTTGTCACCAATACTTACTAATTATAATCCTACAATTGATTCCAGTAATCCCATATCCATATTCACCATTAGTTTAGTCTCAAATCTACATATACTAATCAAATTCGAAAAACCCCTTTTTAGCTATTTAACCCATAACCAAAATAGATTTTTGATACACATACTATTATATGAATTGATTATCACAATTTAAAAAATCACAACAGTTAACCACTTACCTGGAATCATTCATAGAGTCTGATCCATTGTTGTAGAGAATCGTTGACGACGAACACTCACTTTTGTCCCTTAATTTGGCTCCAAAAGGTCCCCAATTGCCTCTTGATTTGTTTCCTCTGTGTCTCTCTCAAACCCTAGGTTTAGAGTTGTGTTAACTGTCGTTCAACGATGATGATTAAAACTCCTAATCCCATTTTTGACTACATGGGCCTAATTAAAATGGCCCAAATCACCCTTTGTGGGCCCGGCTATGCCCAAAAATGCCCCGAGACCCGATTATTACCCCCGAGTACTCTTTTCTGACTATCTCGACCCATTCGGACTCAACCGCGCACTCAGAATCGTCATTCAAAATACTTTATAACATTCTCCAATTTTGACCTCAAAAATGCGACACACATTAATTCGAACAATTTAATTTAAAGTAGCCAATTATAAATCCCACTCAAATAAATTCTCTAAATCATAAATTTAAGTTTCTCCAAATTAAATATTTTTATTTCTCCCAAAAATAATTAAATACTAAATCCTCAAAATTACGGGGTGTTACATTGGCGTGGGAGTACAAGTGTCCTGCACCAACTGTTTTAGAATGACTAGAAATTTGGGATCTCTCTACCCTATAAAAAAATCAAGCAAAAGCACAATCAGTACATCGTAAGTCAAAATAAAATTTCTAAGTATCAGTAGATAGTAAGGTCTATAACAATGTGATATGTACCACTCCAATCATGAGGGACACTACAAGATCTATTTCTGTCATTAGAGAGAAATTCTCACTAGCCCTTCATGTAGACGAACTAGTTCTTTCGGTTTTGGTTGCACGTTTGAACAACCTTCATTATTTTTTATCACACTTCTGGGGGGAAGATAATAATACCTGTTGGCCTTGGCATTGCACTTTATGCCGAACCCAAACCCAAACCCAAAAATATCCCTCATTAGGTCAAAACCAGTGTGGGTCTACTAAAAGGCCATTGACTCCAAAATGAACCTATAGGCGTTCGGTGGAAGCTAGGTTAGGGACACTCTATATCCTCTCAAAATGGACCTTATGATGGGGCTAAAGGTAAGTCGAACTCCTATTTGCAAGCCCCAAACATGAAAACATATCTCATCGACATTAGGACGATCATAAACCCTCTCATCACAGTCAGGCAATCTTAAAGAAATACTATTGGGTATATCCTATCTATCTCTCATCTCATCGATCTCATATTAAATGATATCACAACCATGATTACAAGAATCTTTAGTCGATGGGTACCAAGTGTCAGAGCTTTCTGAAGTGCTCTCCTCAGTAGGAGGAACAACCACATGAGATGTAGAGGCTCTATGCCTTTCAGTCATAGTTCTTTTCGGGGAGGCATCCAAGTCAACGATTAAAATACGGGACAATGTGTTCGCAAGCTTCTCGCCTTCTATAGGATGGTTCACTTTGGTAGCACCCGTAGTTTTTGAGAATTTATAAGAACTACTCTCCACAACAGGGGGCTGTAGTGTAGAACCAAGGGAATAAGCAACCACAGGGGCGTATTTAGGGTGGCCATTTTCATCCTCGGGATGAATAACCAGGAGAGGCTTGGGGAACCTCCTATCAACAATACCAGGGCAAGATTATCTCATTCTTCTAAATACTACAAACACCTCTGGATGGTTCGTAGCTCATCAAATAAGTGAAATTGGGGGAAAAAAGTCCTATTGGAAATAAAGAAATATTTGGGGGTTGTTTTGTTTTAGAAATCAAAGGTGCTAACAAACAAAAATTCTAGATTTCCTAAAAAAGCCCTAATAGCCCAAAAATTAGTAATACTAGGCCAACAAACTCAATGGCTACCTAAAATCACCAAAATCCAACAACCAAATTAAATTAACAATTAAATCCACAATAATAATATATAAGGGAAGCGAATTGAAGTGGAGAGAAAGCAAATTGCAATATAGAAAACTAGAATGGGAACGAAAGGCATACCTGAAACACTAGATTATGACAAACGACTCTAGAAAATTCTTAAAGCTGACATCAAGCAACTAGAAAAGAAAATACTTACCAGAAATAAGCTTTAAAGCAGAAAAATAATTGGCAATAGCAGAAAGAGGGAAGTCATTTAGTCCAAGAATAAGGGAGTTTGAAAATAAAAGGTATTACTTTTTATCTCTAAAGTATGCGAAGGATTGTGGATGCGAAAGGTTGAAATTTCTTTGAAATATTCTTTTATACGTTTTAGGATTAATCATTACTCCTATTAATTATGGCACGTAACATCATGTCGGGGAAGGCACACTGACGCGACAAAGACTGACGCACACTACCAAAAGAATGCATTCTATAATTATGCCAGACTCCATCCTAGGCATCTGACACGTGGAAAGTCCATTCTGAGGTAAAAAAATGTCTCAAGTGATTCTTCTCAGTGCACGCCGATGACCATAACTGCAAAGAATGATCACACTTTTCAACGAATACTTCACTCTCTCAATCTTCTTAGCGCATACCCAAAGGACATGATGCTTTAAAGAATTTATTGTACGCTTCAATCACGAGCAAAGTCTTGGGAGATTATTGAACTATGAATATGGTACGACCCAAAAATTAGTTAAAGGGTAAAACTGAACTACTTATCAATCAGAATGGGATCGGCTTAAGTAACAAAGTGATCGAATCAGACATGATTATGGTCGGCCTTACCATCCCGAACAACCCACGTGCCATTAAATGTCCACTACTAGAGAATAAGATAGCGTGGAGACGTCATAAGGACACTCATACATTAGAAACAAACGAACATTCTCCCACTCAAACATGCCCCCGCTAACTTTATAATTATTATCCACAACCTTGTAAAGTGAGTATTTGTTTATTATATAAATACCAAACCCTTGATATATTCTAGTGGATTCGCTGGATGAATCACTACACCAAATCCTGCGAATGGTCACGGCTAGGGGGTCTACATAAACTTTGGCGTGACCATATCCATGATCTAGTGTGGCCACGGATGCTCTTGGAAGTGGTCACGGACCAAATCCGTGACTAGTATAGGTCACAGACTTAGGCTGTGACCAGGTCATGACCATCATGGCGCTAAATTCGTGCGAAAGTTCCCTCTAAGTTTAGTCATGTTAGGCTCACGGATAAGGGCCATGACCAAGGCCACAAAGCACACCTACTGGGTCACGGATTTGGGCTGTGACCATCTCAATTTGTTCATGCCCGTGGGTCAATGACTGAGGGACGTGACCACATGGTCGCCTACACGCTGATGTGGATATTTTTTAAGGGTCATGGTAATGGGTCACGGCTCTAGGACATGGCCAATGTCCTTATACTAAAAACATTCTACCTCTATTTTCTTTCTTCCTGCGTCAATCTCTCTCTCTCTTTCTGCGTGCGACTTCGGTGATTTGCATTCTCTCTCTCTCAAACCCTAATTTTGGCCCAAATCTCTCTCTTAATCTCAAGGGTAAACCCTATTTTTTGTATTTCTGATTAAGACCCTAATGTATATGTGTGTGTATATGTTTGTGAATGTGTGCATATTTCTGTGTATGTGTGTGTACGTGTGTGTATATATGTGTGTGTGTCTGTATATGTGTGTACGTGTGTACATGTGTGTGTGTAGTGTATATTTTTTTTCAAGAAAATGGGATGTTTTATAATTTCATATTTTGATTGGGTATGTTATGTTTAGGGATTGAAATTTATTGGGTATTGTTATCATTGTTTGGGAATTTATATTTAGAGTTTGAAATTAATTGCATTATTTAATGGTATTTTCATTATTAGTATTGAGTGAATGTGGTTACTTAGGGATTCAAATAAATTGCAAAATTTAAGGGTATTGTCATTTAGGGCTTGAAATTTATTTAATGTTTGAAATTCATTGAGTATTATTAGTATTGACTGAATGTGGTTACTTAGTGATTAAAATAAATTACATTATTTAAGGGTATTGTCATTTAGGTCTTGGTATTTATTTAGAGTTTGAAATTAATTTAGTATTTTAGGTTCCGCACCCATTCTCAAAACCTTAATCAAACTAATATACCTTAATATACCCTTATACCCTAACCGTAGAACTCAAATTCATGGCCTCGTATATTTTTCTAAGGAAAAATGAGGTGCGATGATAATCACTGGCAACAAGAGTTGGAGAGGTTGCAATTGGACCGCACATGTAACTCTTTTATTAGTGAGCATCATATAGAGGTTACTCCTATTTATAAGTATGGAAATAAAAAGATCGAACAATTTAACTGCCACGTAAATTGTCGAGTTAATCTCCAGTAAGATTACCTGTTCGATCATATTATATTTTCCATACCAGAAAACTTGGTTGATGTTATACAAAATATATTTCACACATATAATCCCGACGTAGCCCTCACCATGGTTACCTTGTTGGAGAAGGCGAAAAAAACTCCACCCGTTATGGATACAACTGCATACATAGAGCATTGACATAGACTGTGATGTCTCACGTCGTATGCACGCTAAATTGAATCTTTCCAACAAATTAGAAAGGACAGGATTCCGAGTTCATATCACGTATTTCTACACTTCAATCATAGATACCCTTCCTCCTAGTTGGCCACATGCGAAAATTCTTAGGTTCTTAAAATCTAATACCGAATGGATGGAGATCAGACACAGTGACACACCATTCTCATATAGTAAAGGGTGGGTCACGGCCATTGGTCGTGACCAACTATATGTATGGGTTACGACTATCGTCCGCAACCATCTTTCGTGACCCCAAATGTCTGTGATCCTTCACTTAGTCAGGAAGTTGGGCCGTGACCCATGAAAATGGTTACGCTCGAAATGGTCCCGGCCCTTGGCCGCGACCCACAATCCTAGTTGGGAACTTTGGACGTAACCATTCGCCTAATATGGTGTAGTGAATCCATTAACAATTACTCCCACATATAAATGTTTAGTTCCATGTTCTAAATGTTTTAGTTACATTCCCTATGTAAAAAAGTAGAATATAAAAGGCAAAAGTCTTATTCTCTCTTGTGTTTTTAAGTTGAAAACAATCACTTATACTTCTATGTCCACTTTTTAAAGCTTTAGTGAATTCACTAAAAAGAAATAGTCAAGGTATAAAAAATGGCAGAGACAACAAAGAATAACATGTTGGTGTGTATAGTAATCAAATAAATATTATTTCTCAATATATAACCAACATTACAAATGTTCTATGCTTAAATTTTTCGTAGGAATCATTAGTTGTACACATTATTCACGTGTCTATTTGTTGAATACACTCACACACACCTCATCCTTAGTTGTCATTAGCTTTATGTTAAATAAGTCATTCAAATTATTTATTCACACCCATGTATTAACCTATATAAAGGCCCTTCTTGTATAGCTTAATAATACATCAAATATATCATTTTTATTTCTCTTTCTTTTATATTATGTTACATGGTATCGGAGTGTATATCCTACGCCTTATCTTCTTTCGCATTCGGCGTAAGTGGGTGAGGCTTTGTCACCCATCGGACCACTCGTCAACAACAAAAATAACAACTCTAATCTATCGTTTCACCCACGGGAACACTTATCAACCATAAAAAAATCACCCCTATCTCAGGTGGGTTACCAAAAACCTACCAGAAATCCAACTTTCATGAGAGAAATCAAATCACCTCATCAATCATCCCTATCAAAGTGGGTATTATCCTCAAACCCACCCCAATATAACAAAACCCATTTGATACCCTTCTGATTCATCTTCTCCAGATAAGGTCTAGGATTCCACCTATTGCACTTTATCTATGTTCTATGAAACTCTAACAGGGTCATTAACACTACAAAGAGCTCTGGCAACAAAACATTGAATCCACTCAATACCCCACCAATTCTCAAATCCACTGGAAACCCATTAAAATCTCATCTCAACCACCGAGAGGACCCTAAGTTTTGTTGGAAAATGAATAAGAGACTCTCTATGGATTTGAACCTTGATCATATGTCCAAAAATTTAATTTCGGGTGGGAGTTCTCAAATCTTCTCGTTCCCAGTCATATCTCAAGCTAGAAAATCTCCTGCAGACCAAAATATCAAAACTCTAGCGTCGTCTCATATCAGCTCTGACTCACCGATGGGAGTAAGATCCACTTGGTTAATACACAATACTCACTCCTCGTCGGCTCCACCACCAGCTCTATCTTCTATGTCCTTTACCGTCACCACTGCCCCATACCCTTAATTCTCTCTCTCTCTCTCTCTCTCTCTCTCTCTCTCTCTCTCTCTCTCTCTATATATATATATATATATATATAGAGAGAGAGAGAGAGAGAGAGAGAGAGAGAGATTAGTAATAAATCAAATATATAATTCCTCTATCTTCTATGTCCATTACCGTCACCACTGCCCCATACCCTTATTTCTTTTATAGATTAGTAATAAATCAAATATATCATTCCTCTGTATCTCTTTCTTCTATATTATCTCATAGGAATAAATATTATAACATACTGACACATCATTTGGGCATTTTCTCAAGAAATTAAGAGACAAAATAAATCTACGTGAACATTAACTGTGATAAAGAACCTTATGAGTGGAAGTTGCATTCTTTCACGTCTAAAAACAAAGAACTAATACAAAAGATAAAAATCATTTATGTTCGATTTATGCACATCTAGTTGATAATCAACGCATTTTAATTTACTAAAAACAAATAAATCTTGCAAACTCTATTTTCGTGCCAATGACATTGAACTGCTATTTAGTTGGAGAAATAATTCTAAACTAAAATTAACGTGTAATAATAGGATGCCAGAAATTAAATAAGATAATGCAAAAAACACATATACTATACATTGTATAGAACAAATAATCGGTAAAAATAAAACATTTGACATGAAAGGTAAACTTTATGTAATAATTGAGGGGACAAAATGAAGACATATCACACATAGTTAAGTGGTTGGATGCTAATTTCTTTTAGCCAAGAGAGATAAGATGATAAAAGGAGAATAAAAAAGAATTAATAAACCACATAAGCAACCATGAGAGTGGTTAAGACTATTTTTAGCTCGAGTGCTTCTACTGTGACTTGATTTTTGATATAATTTTTTGAAACAAACTGACATACAGTATGCTACTGGTTACTTTTTAGGTACCACTGGCGTGGACCCCAAAAATCAACCAATAACAAGCTGCCACGTCAATTTGTTCCAAAAAATTATGTCAAAAATTAAGTCACAATAAGATGAATGTATTGGCTCAAATTTCAATATTGGTATGATTCATCTACATCTGTTATTAAAACTTAAATATCGTGAGCTATTGAAAGGAATGCAATGGAAGAAATAAAGGGAACTACACCAAACCTTGAACGAAACAAAATTAAAAGTAATCACGTGTCTAATAAAAAATGAAGAAGATTGGTTGGCATATTCTTTTAGTTAGAACGAACAAAACTAGTAGGAAAAGTAAAGAAAATTTGTACAGTAACCCGAATCGTTACCAAGTAAATCGAACTTGAATAATGGTTATGAGTAATTTGAGTGGCAGTGGTGTTTGGAAGAGGGTTTGGTGTTAAGCAAAAGGGAAGCTTGTAGAAGGTAAGAGAAAGGAGAGAGACATAAAATATAACGGCATCGAGAGAGAGATCATTTTGATAGAGATATGTATGAAAAAAGGTATTCATAGACAACAATATCGATAATGGGAGAGGGACACAAAAGGTTCAGGGAGATGAAGAGGAAGAGCGTAGAGAAGGAAATAATTTCAGAGTTTATAGTGGATGTATTTCAAGAAACAGAGAGCTTGGAGAAGGGTCGAGAAAGGAGAACCATGGAAAATATAAAGGCATCGAGAGAGAGAGAGATCATTTTGTTTGAGATATGTGTGAAAAAGGGTATTCGAAGAGACAACAATATGAGATGTGAGAGAGGGACACAAAATGGTTGAGAGAGAGGATGTAAACATAAATTAAAGAATACGTAATTAATAATTTTATATGGATATATAAATTTAACGTACGAATATTTAATATAATATGTTATTTATTCTTTAATAATACAAATGTTATGTATTATACATTTAATGTTAGAATCTTAGATCAACATGATTATCACATATAATTATTATGAGGAATAGAAAATAATATTATAATGACATACCTCCATCATGTCACAAATGTAACGATTGATGGAGCAGTCGACCTTAAGCATGTCCGATCGAACTGAATTTTGGACCAAGACTTTCTCTTGTATACGACAATAATATACTCCAATTTCATCACGTTCCAACGGTTGGATATTCTTTTATAGCCAAAATAGTATTCTAAAATAAACATATATTTGAGTCTTTGAATTTCTCTCCCTTGTCCTATAATTACATTATGTTGCCTTTTCATGTGTCTGAATGATGGAAATCAGTCACTTATTTATAGGCAGAGATAGGACCCAAATCTCCAACAGTCACTTAATCTTAACCGTCCATCAAGGTAGATAACCAAGAGTTATTTGACTCTTGGTATTTGGAGTACCCTTTCATTAACTAAAGTGACTCTTAGTATTAATTTAATTATAGATCATATTATGTAGAATTATTCTTTAAAATAATTCTAACATTCTCCCACTTGGTCCATAATTATCATAAGGCGCGTAATAATCTTTGAGTTATCCTTAAATGATTTTTCATAAACACCTTCATCAAACAAACTATTAATGCGGATCATGGCGCTCACATACTTATTCAAGAGCATGCTCGCTTCCATGTACCACAATAGTAATAATTTATCCAACAAGGTCTATAATTATGTTATTCAATAATGGTCCAATAATGTCTTAAATAAAAGATTATTTATGTCACATTCATCAATTAACATGCATGTAAACCTATATTGTAAGACAAAAATCAAAAAGTTCAGTATACACTTTAATCGATATCAAGTATAGTGCCAAAATATAAGCAGCAAACAATCCACTAACACTCATACTTAATTGCCTACACGCAAGACTCATATTTTAAGCATATTTCATAAATATTCTTTGGTGATAGCCCGTTTATTAGTGGATATGCTATGTTAACACTTATATTAATGTGTTCAACTGACACTTTTTATTTCTGAACTTATTCGTTCATATATAGATATTATATCCTAATGTGCTTAGGTTCTTTCAAATACCTATTAGTTCTTCATGACGAAGAGTATAGCGGAATTATCATAATATTTTAGTCACTTGATAATAGTGTCAACAACTTCAAGTCCCAAACTAAATTTTTTGTATCCATAATCCATAAGTTGTAGCCCCAAAGCATGCTACATAGAATATTTAATTGTTTCTCACTCTTTCATAATATTGGTCATTACGCCAAAACAAATCTACTTAATCGAGAGAGAACAATTACCATAGTGTGAGCATATAATATTTTAAGCATCTCATTACTTCATACTCTTAAACTATTTTATTTCTCTAATTTATCATGCATTATCAAGAGAAATTTAAGAAATATATAAATTTACTCCCACTGACTTTAAGGTATATATATACTTAATCAAAATACATAAAGTATTATTAAAATACCATTAATGAGAAATTGACATAAGTTTATATAGTGATTTCTCAACTTCTACAGTTTTTTTCTTAAACTCTCATAAGTTTTTCACATTAAATGTAACTCTCACTCAAAAGGAGCTACTAAAGCTATATAATTTTAATATTCTAAGATATAGTTGAAAATATTTATCTACGCCCCGTTGTCTATTCATAACGAAAACTTTGACCATAAGTCTCGTTTTATATTGTTGATTATCAAAATCGAATATTTTCTTACTCCTCTGTCAAATTTGCATTCTTGTGATAAATCTCACAATCAGTCAAAATAGCAAACTCATTTAAGAGTTTCTTAAACCTATTCATATCCATGAACTAACAATTACTTTGGATGTTTAAGGAATGACTTGGGTATATTAACTTCTTTTTTAACCACATTATGTGGTATAATACTCCCACTAATTTAGAACTATGTTTCGTAGCACTCTAGTTTTTTGAAAAATAAAGCAAATGATTTCATTCATATTTAATGATATATTATAATTCACATAATAACGCTTAAAGTATGTATGTTATAAAACGGGTACTCATTTTAATCTCTAACATTATGAGATTTTGCATCATCATTACATCATCATTTTATCTGGATATTTAACGTATGAATATCAAATCGATATGTTATTTATTCTTTAATAATACAAATGCTATGTATTATACATTAAACGCTAGGATCTTAGATGAACATGATTATCACATAAAATTATTATGAGGAATACAAAATGATATTATAATGACATACCTCCATCATGTCACAAATAGAAAGATTGATGGAGCAGTTGACATTAGACATGTCCGATCGGACTGAATTTTGGATCAAGACTTCCTCTTGTATACTGCAAGAACATACTCCAATTTCATCACGTTCCAACGGTTGGATCTTCTTTTATAGCCAAAATAGTATTCTATAATAAAAACATATTTGAGTCTTTGAATTTCTCTCCCTTATCTTATAATTACATTATGCTGTCTTTTCATGTGTGTGAATGATGGAAATCAGTCACTTATTTATAGGCAGGGATAGGACCCAAATCTCCAACAGTCACTTAATCTTAACCGTCCATCAAGGTAGATAACCAAGATTTATTTGACTCTTGGTATTTGGAATACCCTTTAATTAACCAAAGTGACTCTTAGTATTAATCTAATTATGGATCATATTATGTAGAATTATTCTTTAAAATAATTCTAACATTCTCCCACTTGGTCCATAATTATCATAAGGCGCGCAATAATCTTTGAGTCATCCTTAAATGGTTTTTCATAAACACCTTAATCAAACAAACTATTAATGCGGGTCATAGCGCTCACATACTTATTCAAGAGCACGATCGCTTCCATGTACCACAACAGTAATAATTCATCCAAAAAGGTCTATAATTGGGTTATTCAATAATGGTCCAATAATATCTTATATAAAAGATTATTTATGTCACATTCATCAATTAACATGGATGTAAACCTATATTTGTTAGGACATAAATTTCCAATTGAGTTCCTGTATTGTTTTGACTTAATTTCGTGAACAGAACTGTGTTTGTAATATGTCATAGGGAGATTTTATTTTGTCACGACCCCACTTGGTCTATGACGTATTGAAGAAATTGAAGACGTTGCGGCAAAGCTTCAAAGAATTAATAAAGCCGAAGTTTAATTGGTGCAAGTTTACTCGTCTTCAAGTTATTTGCATTTCGAGATCACTCAGGTATGAATGCGTATAATTAATGGTGCTCGGAATTATTTTTATAAAAGATAAGGATGTAATTTTTATAAAAAAAAATATTTTAAAATGTTTTGAAGTGTTTTAAATGGTTTACACTACGTTTTATTATGATAAGCTCGAAAAGGAGTTTTGACTTATTTGGATCTCTTTTAAAAGAGATGTTTTAATCAGAAAGTTAAAACGTCAAACTTACGCGTTGTCGTTCAAACGACATAAGCTCTCGTTCGAGCGAGATCCTTATATCGTGTGAACGGCGTGGCCTTATCGTTCAAACGACATGTTTTTTGAAGCGGAGATTAAATCTTATTTAAAGCGTGTTTTCGTCAGAGTTTTGTAAGGGGTTCATTCTAGAAAATAGTATACGATCCAGTACGATTTTTGCACATGTTTTCTAAGGTTTAAAAAGCATAAACACATCCTTAGAGTTAGCAAAGATCCGAGTTATCATTAGTTTTTATTTACGGGATCTTTCTGCACCAAGAAGGTTTGTTCTAACATTGAACATCAGGGTTTTGTGGTGAAGAAAAGAGAAGGATTTCTTATTCGACATCGTAGACGAATCAAAGCTAATCGGTAGACACCGAGACATTCATGGAGTCGAGTGTTGTTGACAAGTATCGTGGAAGACGAATTTTCTACGTGGGCACTATTAAAGAATGGTAGAAGATCAAAAGGAGTGTCAAGACCTGTGGGTATCGAGTCATTGAGTAAGGCTAATCTGTCTTTGTAAAACCATTGTTCATAGTGATTATCTGGCTTGGGTCGTCCGAGGTTGTTTTCCCTTTTTGGGGTTTTTTCCTCGTACATCCGGCGTTGTGAGTATTCTTTACTTTACTTTACTTTACTTGATCTAATCACTAGATGCATGTTTAGGATTAATCAAGATAAAATTGGTTTAAAGTAAGAATTGATTTTTCACAACTTGGTTTGGTGCACATTAAAAGTTGGATAATTTTTGGTAATAAATTTTGGTTAATTTGAAACACACGCACATAGGTACCACCCAGGTTTTTTTAATTTGGTATAAGAGCTAGAAAACATATTTTATTTGTTTGTGATCCCGTGTGTTTTCAAAGATGAATTTTGGATTTAACGAACTTTCTCGAGCTCCTATTTTTTATGGAATTAATTACACTTATTGGAAGATGAGAATGAGAAGTTCATTAAAATCAATTGATGAGGGTGTGTGGCTAGCAGTTGAGAAAGTTTGGACACCCCCTGTCACTATTATAGGTGAGGTCACTAGTTTAAAGACTGTCGAGTCATGGACCAAAACTGAACATAGACTTTCATAGTATAATTCTAAGGGTCTGCACGTTATTTCTTCACATGTCACACCGGAAGAATATAATAGAATTATGACTTGTGAAACATTAAAAGAGGCTTGGTATATTTTCGCACTCACTCATGAGGGCACTAGCACGATCAGGGCGTCAAAATTGCAAAATCTCACTACACAGTTTGAGACCATTAGGATGTTAGAGAGTGAGACTTCTGATGAGTTTTATGCTAGGTTGCCCAATATTGTCAACTCGACATTTAACCTAGGTGAGAAAATTCTCGACAACCATGTCATTAAGAAAATTCTTAGGTAGTTGCCTAGTAGGTTTGATGTGAAAGTGACCATTTTAAACTCCTTGGGTAAGTTAGAGTCGACGAAAGTAGAAGAGATTGTAGGTGACTTACAAACCTATGAAATCGACATGATTACCTCCAAGTAAGTGCCGAAGAAAGAAAAGGGTATTGCTTTAAAAACCCGTAAGGAGGAAATTAAAGTTTCCGATTCCGATTTTGAGGATGTTGCTTTGTTGGTAAAGAAATTAAATTATTTTATTAAGTTTCAAAAGCAATCAAAATATGCCAAGAAATTTGAAAAATTCAAGAACAACAAAGTAGGTCCCACCTATAAGGATAAGTTTGAGAAGCCTAAGAGAGATGAGTCGGATAAGTGTTTTGGGTGTGAGGGGTACGGTCACAAAGTTAAGAAGTGTCCCATTAGACTTAAGAAAGAGGGTAAGCAACCCATTGTCTATAATGCCACCTTAGGTGATAGTGATCCGGAAGAGGGAGAGAGTTCCCCCATTGATCGTAACTTTGTTGCGTTTATGGCATATCATGTGAGCGATGATGATTCTCATATACATGACACTTTCGAGGAGGTTTTAAGTGAATCCCATGTTAGTGAGGGCGAAGAGAGTGAAGAGGAGGAGATAGATGTGAAAGAATTGCAAGTTGCATTTAATGAGTTGTATGCCAAGACGGTTAATGTGAAAAATGCTAATGCAAAATTGCAAGCTAAGTTGAATGAGCGTGCCATAGAAAATAATTATAGTTTGATTGAGGATCTTAGGGCACAAGAGAAGAGTTTAGGCAGAAACTAGAGTTTATGGAGAAAGAGAGAGATAATCTCCGTGATTTGATGGAGTCTTTGAAAAAGGAGATTTTAGAGTTTGAGGAGTCTAGGTGTTTTCTCGAGTCAAGGATTCACGAGTTGGAGGAGATATTGAGAGACTCGTCTAGAGTCAAGTTTGATTTGGAGGCTAGGTCGGAGAAGTTAGATAAGATCCTATGCACCGTCCAAATTAAGGGAGATAGGGGAGGTATAGGTTTTAATGAGAGGGTTGTTCCCATTCCCCCCGCACGTGTGAGAAACACTAGGAAGGTTAGCAAAGGTCCACATATAGGTAATCATTCCCACCACCTCTACACTTGCACGTTTTGTGGTAGGAAAGGTCACCTTAGGCATTATTGTTACGACCTTAGACAAGCTCCTAGAAAGTTTAGGAATAAAGTTGCCCCGGTTCCCAAAACCCCCATGCGTCTTTTTATACCTACTTGGGTTAGGAAATCGAATTTAGTGGCTTTAGGAATTAAACTTCATGATTCTCGTTTGGGTGCACTTGATTCTTCCCATGCTAAATCCAAAGGATGATAGTGTCCCTTGTTTGTCATATGCTAGTTTGCTTCATGATATAAACATTGCTGGTATTATGACATGTGTATCATTTTGTATTATAGTTTTTCATTTGCTTGAGTCCTATTGAAAAAATACAAAATGATTTTGTTTTTGAGAAAATTTTTGAAAAATCCAAAAAGATTTTGTTTTTTTAGAAAACTTTTGTAAAACCAAAAATATTTTTCTTTTATTTGAGTCAAAATATGAAAAGCCAAAAAGATTTTTGATTTTTATTTTTGAGTTCACATGTTTGATGTGGCATATTGGTGTGCTTGGAACCCCCCCCCCCCCCCCTTCGTTTCATTATCCATGTGGCTAGGACATTTGGTCATTATTATCTATGCTTAAAATGATCTTAACCATTGTTAATATGGGGTTTTTTCGAAATTGATATGCATCTTGATTCGACTTTGTATATATGCCAACATTGCACACGTGCACGAGTTTATATGGATGTTTGACTTCTCTTGCATATTTGAATCTAGTGAGGCGTTCTTATCTCAATCTTGTCATTTATGCGTAAGTAGACTTAATGAGAAGTGTGCATGTAAGAACCGTTTACCG
This sequence comes from Sambucus nigra, assembly GCA_949130495.1. Classification (NCBI taxonomy): domain Eukaryota; kingdom Viridiplantae; phylum Streptophyta; class Magnoliopsida; order Dipsacales; family Adoxaceae; genus Sambucus; species Sambucus nigra. Next base: position 444,979,567 of record OX422211.1, read on the forward strand.
TGAGGATTTAAATTGGTAAAAATAATGAGTGATTCACGGGAAAGCGCTACGAGAGTTCAAAATTTACTCGTCGTGAAAGCCACCATTTAAAAGAGCCCAAAAAAAAAATGCAATATGCTAAGAAAAGGGACAAATTTGTTTAGTTCATTCTAAAGAAAATATAATATTATTGAGCGAGTTTAGATGGATTAAAAATTTTAACCGGTTTGCACAATTAATCCTAATGTTGAAACATTGCAATTTGACGCTATTGTTTGTAGAATCGTCAAAATTCTGGATTTGTGTGCATGTAGTATGATTAGTTCATTAAGCTCACACTTTAAGTGTCATATGGCTATGATAAAGTTTGATGATTTATCTCTATCAATTAGAGCTTCTTGATCGTTTCGATGTGTTAAAATTATGACTCATTTGTTGTAGTTTCACGCCTATTCATTTCATATCCATGTTTGAGCACATCGGTACTATGTTTGCATGTAACTCACATTGTTAATTTTTATGAGTTTTTGCTTTTTGTGTTAAAAGCCTACTGTTTTAGCACTGTTTTCCTGCTGTCAGGCCCTTCCACGATTTTTTTTTGGAAATTTTTTCACTGGGTAAAAATATAACATATTTCTGGGAAAATGTGAAAATTTGGCAAGTCGCGAGAAGTCATTCAAATGACATATCCATGTCGCGTGAACGACCTCTGTACTTCGTTCGAGCGACGTCCGCATCTCGTTTGGGCGACGTCCCTGGCTCTTTCGAACGACAAGCTGATTTCTTGCTTCTGATTGGTTTGCAGTCCACTAGTTTATTTTGGTATATTTTTGGTACTGCTGAAAGTGTTTCTGGACTGACTGGTTTATCTGCAGGTTATATTGGTTCAAACTTGATTTTTGGCATATAGTCCATTTATCACACCAGATTTGATTGTTATATTCTTTGTGTGATTCCTTGGTTTACTAGCTACTGATTTGTCATCTATTGATCATATTTAGCTGGTTGTTCATGATTATCTAACGATTTCAAATTGATTCAAATTGGTTTATATTCTCATGCTAGATACTTTGATTGGTTTATCTTTTCATCGGATTGTCTATTCGAGACAAAAAAGGGGGAGAGATGTATGTAATGTAGGGGGAGATTTGAGCATGTTTTGGTTTACATATGTTTACAAATTGGTATCTCATATTGGTAGTACCCATTGGTATCAGTATGTTGCTCAAATTGTTTAACAAATGATTTTTTCAGAGATTATTCATATTGGTATCTATTATCGTTTGGTATAATTTGGATATATATATATATATATTGGTTTCATTTTTTCCTCCATACTTCACTTGGTATTTATTTGTCTATTTCATGTGTGTAGGTATGCTTTAGCGATTCGAGATTTCAGGTCTACATCACATTCAGACAGTTCATGCTAGCCGGTGCTACATATACTAGTCCATGTCTTATAATTTTTTATTTTGAGTTTATGGGATGGGATTTCGGCATCATATGGCTTGACGGCCCGGCTTAGGCATTTCACTGGTTTAGTTTTGTCCCGAAATAGTCAAAGGGGGAGATTTGTTAGGACATAAATTTCCAATTGAGTCCCTATATTGTTTTGACTTAATTCCGTGAACAAGACTGTGTTTGTAATATGTCATAGGGAGATTTTATTTTGTCACGATCCCACTTGGTTTATGACGCATTGAAGAAATTAAAGACGTTACGGCAAAGCTTCAAAGAATTAATCATGTCGAAGTTTAATTGGTGCAAGTTTACTCATCTTCAAGTTATTTGCATTCCGAGATCACTCAGGTATGAATGAGTATAATTAATAGTGCTCGGAATTATTTTTATAAAAGATAAGGATGTAATTTTTATAAAAAAATATTTTGAAGTGTTTTAAATGGTTTACACTACGTTTTATTATGATAAGCTCGAAAAGGAGTTTGACTTATTTGGATCTCTTTTAAAAGAGATGTTTTAATCAGAAAGTTAAAACGTCAAACTTACGCGCTGTCGTTCAAACGACATAAGCTCTCGTTCGAGCGAGATCCTTATATCGTGTGAACGGCGTGGCCTTATCGTTCAAATGACACGTTTTTTGAAGCGGAGATTAAATCTTATTTAAAGCGTGTTTTCGTCAGAGTTTTGTAAGGGGTTCATTCTAGAAAATAGTATACGATCCAGTACGATTTTTGCACATGTTTTCTAAGGTTTAAAAAGCATAAACACATCCTTAGAGTTAGCAAAGATCCGAGTTATCATTAGTTTTTATTTACGGGATCTTTCTGCACCAAGAAGGTTTGTTCTAACATTGAACATTAAGGTTTTGCGGTGAAGAAAAGAGAAGGATTTCTTATTCGACATCGTAGACGAATCAAAGCCAATCGGTAGACACCGAGACATTCATGGAGTCGAGTGTTGTTGACAAGTATCGTGGAAGACGAAATTTCTACGTGGGCACTATTGAAGAATGGTAGAAGATCAAAAGGAGCATCAAGACCCGTGGGTATCGAGTCATTGAGTAAGGCTAATCTGTCTTTGTAAAACCATTGTTTATAGTGATTGTCTGGATTGGGCCGTCCGAGGTTGTTTTCCCATTTTTGGGTTTTTTCCTCGTACATCCGGCGTTGTGAGTATTCTTTACTTTACTTTAATTGCTCTAATCACTAGATGCATGTTTAGGATTAATAAAAAAAAATTCGTTTAAAGTAAGAATTCGTTCTTCACAACTTGGTTTGGTGCACATTAAAAGTTGGATAATTTTTGGTAATAAATTTGGGTTGATTTGAAACACACACACATAGGGACCACCCAGGTTTTTTCAATATTGCAAGACATAAATCGAAATTTTCAGTATACACTTTAATCGATATCAAGTATAGTGCCGAAATATAATGAGCAAACAATCCACTAATACTCATACATAATTGGCTACACATAAGACTCATATTTTAAGCATATTTCATAAATATTCTTTAGTGATAGCCCGTTTATTAGTGGATATGCTATGTTAACACTTATATTAATGTGCTTAACTGACTCTTTTTGTATCTGAACTTATTCATTCATATATAGATATTATATCCTAATGTGCCTAGGTTCTTTAAAACACCTATCAGTAATTCATGACGAAGAGTATATCGGAATTATCACAATATTTTAGCGACTTGATAATAGTGTCAACAACTTCAAGTCCCAAACTAAATTTTCCGCAACCATAATCCATAAGTTGTAGCCCCAAAGCATGCTATATAGAATATTTAATTGTTTCTCACTCTTTCATAATATTGGTCATTAGGCCAAAACAAATCTACTTAATCAAGAGAGAACAATTACCATAGTGTGAGCGTATAACATTTTAAGCGTCTCATTACTTCATACTCTTAAACTATTTTATTTCTCTAATCTATCATTCATTATTAAGAGAAATTCAAGAAATATATAAATTTACTCCCGCTGACTTTAACGTATATATATACATAATCAAAATACATAAAGTATTCTAAAAATACCATTAATGGGAAATTGACATAAGTTTATATAGTGATTTCTCAACTTCTACAGTTCTTTTCTTAAACTCTCATAAGTTTTTCACATTAAATGTAACTCTTACTCAAAAGGAGCTACTAAAGCTATAGAATTTTAATATTATAAGATATAGGTGAAAATATTTATCTACACCCCTTTGTCTATTCATAATGAAAACTTTGACCATAAGTCTAGTTTTATGTCGTTGATATTCAAAATCGAATATTTTTTTATTCCTCTGTAAAATTCACATTCTTGTGATAAATCTCACAATCAGTCAAAATAGCAAACTCATTCAAGAGTTTCTTAAAACTATTCATATCCATGAACCAACAATTACTTTGGATGTTTAAGGAATGACTTGAGTATCTTAACTTCTTTTATAACCACATTATGTGATTTAATACTCCCACTAATTTCACCATTCTTTAAAGAATTTGACATTTTATATTTTCGATTTTGAAATAATTAATGTACCCTCTTTCGAGTGTAGATATAATTATAAATTCTGATTCTTTTAGTGGATTCTAAATCCATGCATGTACTGGACATTCCCAATCATGCGAGTGCGAGTAAAGTGGAATTTATATAACACACTTTTAACCATATACATTCATTTTTGTGTGAATAAATCTTGTGGAGATATCGACTTGCTGCATTTGATTTGTTGTTTTATAATGACATGATTTATATAGGTCCCCTATCCAAGGACTATAATCTCCCACTTGGGCCACATAGATCGTTCTAAAATTATAAAACCTTAAGAGCTCAAACACGTGTGTCATGATTCATAAGTGACAATCCATAGACAATCTAATATATTAAATCATCAAAGTAAGTCTAGATTTAAAAGAGCCACAACATCGAAAAGCTACTTTGAAGTTCAATATTATGATATACGATTAAAATCATTTTTCTTATAAAAGTTTCATAAAAATAATTGTACAAACCACAAATGAGAATACCATAATTAAGGAAAATATATTCTCATATAAGCGTAAAGATGTTTTATATACTCGAGAAAATTATTTTTAAAGGTCATTAATACCGGGTAAGTCGACAACTTTAATCTCAATTATTGCTTATTAGAGACATAAGAAAATAATTACTGAAAATGTCTAAAAATATTCAGATTTACAGTTTTATAAGCTTCATGAGTAAAATTGTCGCAAAAGAAAATCACAATAAGGGAACCAAAACCAATTCTAGTTTGGTCATAAAAATTTGTCACCCAAAATCTCATCTTATGAAATTTTCTTTTATGTGATTATACAGATATACCAATTAATTCAATTGGTTGCATTCATAGATATCCTAAATTGATTTATCATTAATTGTGCTCGAATATTTAATTCATATATTGTGCAAAATTTTTACGTTCATGGAACATACATGCACACACATATTACGTAATGTATATAAAAATCAATACCCCAAATAATATTATGCGCAAAACTTAATTGATAATCAACGGTCCAAATATAGATGCATGCACAATAATCTAACATTAATGACTATAAATTAAGACACTTTATTCTTAATTTAACTTCATATAAATATTAGTGTCAAGAACATTAATTCATAATTATATTATGACCTTTCGACAATCAAATATAGATTATACACAATAATCCAATTTACTGAAACTATTATTGTAAAACCCCTAATCATACATCTAATATTCAAAAACATTATATTGAACCTTTTGGTCAATACCAAATAATACATAACATGAATATTAGATCAACCATTTAATGAGAAAAATTATATGTATTGATTTATATCATAAAATATAAAAAATAATTTATTTTTTCAAAAATAGAAAATTTTGAGTTATCACTACAATAATATAAATATTGTCTTCAAGATCACTCTCCTATTCGTGGAATCGTAAAATCAATTTCTAAGCGAGAGTTATTAGCATTGACATTATTACCAAAAGTGACAAAAATACGTTTTTAGCATCGAGATAGAGTGGTGCCCATTGTGTACAATGGGTTTTCTTTATTTCGACGTTTTCAAGTTACCATGTGAATTTCGTAATGTTCCGAGTAAAAATACAAAATTTGTCGCAAAAAAAATAATATTATTTTTTTATTTTTACCCGGATTCTTCTATAGGCAATAACTCTTAATGGACAATCATGAGATCAGAAACCAATTGCTCTCATACCATATGTAAACATAAATTAAAGAACACGTAATTAACAATTTTATATTGATATATAAATTTAACATATGAATATCCAATTCGATATGTTATTTGTTCTTTAATAATAAAAATGTTATGTATTATACATTTAACGTTAGGATCTTAGATTATCACATACAATATTATGAGGAATACAAAATGATATTATAATGACATACCTCCATCATGTCACAGAACGGAAGATTTACGGAGCAGTCGATCCTAGACATGTCCGATCGGACTGAATTTTGGATCGAGGCTTCCTCTTGTATACGCCAAGAACATACTCCAATTTCATCAAGTTCCAACGGTTGGATCTTCTTTTATAGCGAAAGTAGTATTCTAACATAAACACGTATTTGAGTCTTTTGATTTCTCTCCCTTATCCTATAATTACATTATGTTGTCTTTTCATGTGTTTGAATGATGGAAATCAGGCACTTATTTATAGGTAGGGACAAGACCCAAATCTCCAACAACCACTTAATCTTAATCGTCCATTAAGGTAGATAACCAAGAGTTATTTGAATCTTGGTATTTGGAGTACCCTGTCATTAACCAAAGTGACTCTTAGTTTTAATCTAATTGTGGATCATAAATAATTCTAACAGAGGAAGAGGAAGAGATTAGAGAATGAAATAATTTCAGAATTTACGGTGGCCATGTGTTAAGAAATGGGGAGGAGCTCCCATTTTTATATTACTAGGTTTTAGTCTGGCACGATGCGCAGGCTATTTGTAATGGGATATGTCTCTCTCTCTCTCTCTCTCTCTCTCTCTCTCTCTCTCTATATATATATATATATATATATATATATATATATATATATATATATATATATATATATATATATATATATATAGTATTGCTCTTGTGCGGAATATCCCATATTTTAACAGTACATACTTGACATGTATCACCTGACGGTGAGTCGAGAAAGAGAGAGAAAGTACCTATAATTTAGCCGATAATTTGTAAGCTCATCCTCAGGTGACATATGTCAGTCCCCACTGTTAAAATACGGGACAGTCTGCACAAGAGCAGTATTATATATATATATATATATATATATATATATATATATATATATATATATATATATATATATATATATATATATATCAAAGTTGTTGTTCGAGCTGAATAAGATATCCGCACAAACCGTAAAAAAATACCAATTTGTATGATGTGAGCAGCCAAAGGTAAGTGATATGAACTCAGATATAGCACAAATGGAAAGCGTACAGAGAATTAGAAATGTCAGGAGCTTATTAGTTGTTTGAGCTTTATAGGTTTGGTGTTATATCTAGATTGTAAGAGAAATGGTAAATTGTGTGTTGAAGAAAAATATGTAATGAGGTTGAAGAACGCAAATATCCTCGTAATTCTACAATAGCAGTATGAGCAACAATTAAAATGAATACTGAGTTGCGTAGACAATTTCTAAATGCATTGCTTATAAAATATTCAAGGCATAAAACAAGACTAAGGTTTAGTTGTGCTAGCATTGCTGTTTTAGTGTTGATTATGCCGAAGATGAAATCTTCTCTATTTTGACTAAGAAATTGTTGAGCAACATTGTTATTTATTTTGCATTCTTGAGTTGATGCGTACGCTAAAACACATATCTGCTCAAATTGTAAAGAAATATCAATGTGTATACAATTAAGAGTTTGATGTTTGAATACATAGTAGCAATGTTAATGTAAGGTAAATAACTCATGTAATGAAAAGAATGTGAATGATTTAATGTGTACAGTTAAAATATTTAACCATATAACAAAGTGTCATTTTTTCCCATATTTTACACCATAGTTGGTAAGATGGACAATTTTTAATTATGAAAGGTGAAGTGTCGAGTAATTACTTGTTACCAAACGAAATATAATTCGGGTCCAGTAAATATAAATCAAAACACAATCATAAACTAACGAACAACTAATTACTTGTTAACAAATAAAAAAAACATGCATTCAAAAAAAAAAGATTAAATAATTTTACCATAAAAAACAGTGCCAATTCATGCATTTTTAATTAAAAAATCCAATTAAAATATTTTACGATTCAAAACATTTTCATTTTTCTACTGTTGTACACCATAGTTGGTAAGAGGGAAAAGTTTCTATTATCAAATGAAAAAGGTCGATTAATTACTTATTGACAAAAGAAATATCTTTCAGGTCAAGTAATTATAAATCTAAACACATTGATAAACTAAAAAAATAATTAATTATGTGTTAACAAATAAAAAATCATGCTTTAAAAATAAAATAAAATAAATTAAAAGTTTATACCATAAAAAGGTGCCGATTTTTTCTGTTGCACAATATACAATTTTTATCCCCAAAGTGAAAAGAAATTGTCATTTAACAAACTAGGGAGCATGCATTTCACATAAAATAAATTCTAAACAGAGTAAAAATAGTTAACCACATAAAACAGTTTCAGTTTCTTACTATTTTACACAATAGTTGGTAAAAGGAAAAATAGTTTATTATCTGCTCAACGGGGGGGAAATTTTCTGATGTAAATTTTCGTAAAAAATGGTGAAGAAACCATTGATTATTAGGAGGAGAAACTTGGTAGGGGAAGAAACATTCATAAGGAATTTATACACATCCACGGAAAAGAGATGTCTGCAGTAATGGAATAGAAGAGCAACCAATTTTGGGGATATGAGAAATCGTGTGGAGTAATGGAGGTGAAGAGGAAAAAGTGAAAGGGTAGAACTTGAACAACCGAAGGTAGAGTGATTTTACGGGTGAAGACATGAGGGAGTGTGAGCAGGGCCGGTCCCGAGATGTTAGGGGCCCGAGGCGAACCCTTGATATCGGGGCCCCATATATAATAATATATTTATTTTTCTAATTTATAAATTAAAAAATATTTATTACTCAAAATATTTTTTTTTTATTATTATCAAGAACAAAGGTCTACAAAAAACAATCAAGACTCATACTTATTATTATCAAGACTCAATACTTATTATGAAGCATAAAAAAATATTTATTTATCAATTTCTTATTTTTTTTTTCTTTTTGCGGCTCCAGACGCAATACTTCTAGGAGGCATGACTATACACTAATAATTAACACCTAATTGATAATAGATAAAGTTGAATAATAAAACCTAATTAGCGAATTAAAAAACATTTCAAGCGTGAAACATCCAAATTAATCAGTTTTTCCTCCCAAAAAATTTAATTCATAATAAACCTGTGTCAAATAGTAAAATATCAATCAATTGAAATAAAAAAAATATAATTTCTAAAAGATAAAACAAAAGAAAAATAAGTTTATAAAAGTACTAAAAAAAAATATAGAAGTGACAACATTTTATTAATTACGTAAGACATTGTATAATAAAATACATTTTTTTGTTAAATAAAAGTAATAAATGAATTAATAAACAAAATACATTCAACTTAGAAGCATTGCTCTTCTCTGTTTGTCAAATAGGTAGCAGAGTTGCTCTACCCTGTTTTCATATGAGAAACCCTCTAGAAGCAAGTATAAGGAAAACCTTAAGGATATGTGATTACATATGAGAAAGAAAATACCTCAAGACTGTCCCGATTTCTCAAGGCTGTTCTGATTTCCTCAAGCCTGTTCGACTAAGTTTGTTCCTCTACCGATTTGTGTGACGGAGAGATGTGGGTTATGGGTTTATATAATCGGATTTTTTTACCGATTTGTGTGGGATTAGAGTAGTTGAAGAGTTGTTTGATTTGTGGGTGCCTATATATATATATATATATATATATAATTTTGGGGCCCTAAAATTCGTAAAAAAATTGGGGGCCCAAGGCGGTTGCCTCTTTCGCCTCCCTTCAAAACCGACACTGAGTGTAAGGAGAAATAGAGCTGAACAAGTGTCGTGTGTTTTAGTTGGGTATGAAAATGAAATGAATAAATCTAAGGAGACCTAGAAAAAAAACCATTTCATAAATCGAGTGCATTAAAAGCTTATACCTTAATGTTATGGGTCCCGCGAGGGCATAAAAAACCTTGTACCCATTTTTATCTTATGCACTGGGTTTACGAAGTGATTTTTTTTCTAGGTCTTCCTAGTTCTACTCAAATCAAATGGGTGATGGTAAAAGTTTTGGTGGGTTTTACTCTATAAAAACAACAAAAGGTGGCGGAAAATGTGGAATCAATAGTGGTGCCACGTGGCAAACTTACAAGTGGAGACACTATTAAATGCTCTAAAACAATGCTATGATATATGCTAATGAGGTTCTAAGGAAACTAAGCAGTGTATATAAAAATGCAAATAACTCAGATATTAAAGCTAATTTATGGAAAAATGGAAATAGGATACAAAGAAAAAAAAATCTTATTGATAGATGGTATTCAAATCAAACTCGTGAATCCCAATCAAAAAAGTATTCAAATCAAACCCGTGAATCCCAATCAAAAAATTTTCTAACACCATCCGATCACTACCCATAAAAATGTCTATATACATCAAATCCTAAACCTTAACATACATATATACACAGAGTCATGCATACCAAGCACTACACCAAAATGACAAAATTGTCACCTTTCAGCCGGTCACCCTTGTCAAGGTCATTGACCGTGACAAAAAACACGCGTTTTGTGTCACGGTCATTGACCTTGACACGACCGTGACAAAGAATTGTCACGGTCATTGACCGTGACAAGTCCGTGATAAATTTACTTGCCACAGACTTGTCACGGTCAATGACCGTGACAATTCTTTAAATAATTGTCACGGTCAATGACCTTGACACGACCGTGACAATGTTTGCAGCAAAAACCCTTTCCCCCTTCTTTTTTTCCTCCCGCCGTTCCCTCCATCTCTCTCTCTCTCTCTCTCTCTCTCTCTCTCTCTCTCTCTTCCATTTATATATATGTTTGTGTGTATATATATGTGTGTATGTGTGTATATATGTGCGTGTGTGTGTGCGGGGGTAGGGGGTGGGGCAGGGTGGGGGTAAGGGGTGGGGTAGGGTGGGGGTAGGGGGTTAAAAATGTAATATTATTTTGATACAACATTAATTTGTGTATGAGTTTCATAATTATAAATAATATCCAAAAATATTGGATAACAATTTATTTTCATTCAAAATAAATAAGTAATTTTCTACAAATTTCATAAAAAAATGAAGGCCGGCTTAATATGTGATTTAAGTGTGAAATAATCGCTATATACTTATACTAATGGAGAAAAAAACCATATATGGTGTTTTTTGTTTTTATTAGATGCAAAATAACACATATAGGTATCACATGACTTTATATCCATCAAATAAAATTTTACCATAAAATATCATTTTGTGGAAGGCAAGATCTATTACAATATATTTACATACCTAAATGATTTTTTTTTAAATGACATTACAACAAAAAAACTACAATAAGGGTTAAAATGGCATCCAAAATTGCTGAAAGCATGAAAAATAAAATATCATTTAGTCTATGTTGTTGAAAATTTGATCAAATTGGTGAGCCCTTCATATTTTAAAAATGTTGTTTTTATTCCTATTTAACTTTTCTTTCTATACACCCTTAATTATATTTAAAGTTTAATAAAATAGGAGTTATAGAAAGAAAAGTGGGGCTTAAATAAAAACACTTTTTTTAAATTTTAGGTTCTGGTGCATAATCTTACTTTGTCACAATTAATTTATATGCCTCAAAGTTATTTTATCACTCTTAGTTTATATTTGTGATAATACTTTATGAACCACAACTTTAGGTTGATTATTTTAGAACTTAAACTTCAAGATACAAAAAATAATTCTATAGAACAGCTTAGATATCTTAACAAAACACATATCTAACATTGAATATGATTTATAAAAAGCGCAAAACAACAGTAGAAGTTCAATACATGAAATTAACATTGAGATTATTTTAAATAGACAGTCACTACTATGTGTGTGTGTGTGTGTGTGTGTGTGTGTGGTGAGTGGGGGTGGTGGTGTGTGTGTATGTGGTGCGTGGGGGGTGTGGAGGGAGGTGGGGGTGTGTGTGTATGTGGTGAGTGGGGTGTGAGGAGGGAGGTGGGTGTGTGTGTGTGTATATATTTGAATTAACCCATGAATTTGTATTTTTGTATTTGAATTAACCCATGAATTTATTTTTGTATTTGAATGAACCCATGAATTAATTTTTGTATTTGAATTAATCCATTATATGAAACATATTTGAAATTAAATATAGTGCGCATAGATACTAGCCTTCTAGTTCTTATGCATACGCATTCAATAGCCCTTAGACCCGTTCGAGAGTCATTACCCCTGTAATGAGATCTCTCGAATTGTCCCGTTTGAACAGTTTGAGACTGTATAATTTCTGTATAATATTCTTATTGGCTTAAAGTTGTTACTTTTGGAGGAAGTTATGCAGTCGTATCTTAATGTTCTCTGGGTACATACTAGATTGACAAGTGTGACTGTTATTTCAATTGACCAATTGAAATAACACTCACACCTGCCAATCTACGTCGTGTACTTGGAGAACTAAGGGGATATGCTGTCGAATTTTTTTCAAATCGTAACAATGTGCATGAGCTGTTAAGTATATTACAGAAAAATGCAGTCTTGAATGGGATAGGACCACTTACCCTTTAATAGGATAATTAAATGATGGGATAATTAAATAAAACATACTATAAATCTAAGTTTTGTTTACCTTTAATAGGTGTTTAGTTGTGGCAGCTGTGATGGGATATCCGAAATACAAAGAGTGGATGGGTGAGACTAATAGAATGGGGGATGTGTTTCGCAGAGGTGCTAACGAATTTGTGAAATATGCAAAGAGATGTCGTAATGATGAAGAGTTTCCGTGTCCGTGTGCTAGGTGTAAGAATGGTAAGGTGCTTGAGTGGAAAACAGTTGAACTACATTTGTTAAGATCGGGTATGCAAGATAGTTATCGATTTTGGAGTTTTCACGGTGAATTGAAAGTTCCTTTTGTCCCCGACCAACCTTCACAACAACCTTCAACAAGTAGAATAGATGTAGAAGGGGACGACGTAGATCATAATATGTTAGAGGATTTAGTTGATGATGCGTACGGAGTTTATGAAGCTGAGGAGAATGAGGTTACTGATGATGTAGAAGATTCAAGTGCTCGTGAAGATAACACGATAAAACTTGACGATGACTACCAAAGTTTAAAATTTAAGGCGACCCAACCGTTATACTCTGGATGTGAGAAAGATCAAACAACTATACATGCCATGGTTGGTTTGCACAGTTTGAAGACGCAGTACGGTTTGTCTGGCAATAGCGTGACGGGAATTCTGAAGGGCTATTATGAAAATTAGTATTACCTTCTCCCTCTTGTGTGAGAAGGTAGTGGATCGAGAACACATAGTGGCCGCAAAATTGGCTGTGAACGAAGCGATTTGTGTATTGGAGAAGTACTTTCCCCCGGCATTCTTTGACATAAGTGTTCACTTGTTGGTACACCTATGTGACGAGACACTTCTTTGTGGTCCAGTTAGATATCGGTGGATGTATCCGTTTGAAAGATTGATGAAAGTTTTTAAAGATTACGTCAAGAATACGCGATATATTGCAGGATCAATTGCAGAGGAATACATCACCGTGGAGTCATCAATATATACTCGGGAATATATGCCTGACTCGACCAGCGTTGATGACACTGATGAATTCCTCGATGATGGTGGTAATGTGATGGGAAAACGAGTGAAATTAACGAGTTTGCAACATGAACAAGTAGCTCGTTATCTATTTGACACAGATGAAGATGTCGAAGAATGGAAAAAGTAAGTTTCGAATATTATAATGTTTAACATTATTTTAGATTATTTTATACATGATTAATTTTGTAATATGCAGTAAATATGAAGCCTGTGAGAACAATAATAGACGAAAAACAATGGTACAATTAGACAGCGAATTTAGGCTATGGTTGACACAAGAGGTAATTATAATGAAAACAGTCGTTATATAACGTTACATTACACTCAAATTTTACCACTAATATAATTAATTTATCTATATTCTCACCTCCTAAAGATGGGTAATGCGACATCAAGGCTTGCTCGTCTAGACACTGGACCCTTGTTAGTGGCACAAGAGTACAAAAAGTATCGATTGAACGGTTACATTTTCGGCGCTAAAGTGTACGAGGAAAGTACAAATGTACAGAACTCGGGAATTTCATACAAGGCTCTTACTTTCTTTCGAGCGAGCGCAAAAGATAAAAACCTCGTTGAAGCTGAAATGTCTTACTATGGTGTAACCCAAAATATATTTGAATTGGATTATATAAGCTTCAAAGAGGTTGTATTTTACTGTGAATGGGTAACAGTTGAGGATAAAGATGATTGTAAAGTTGATCCTGTCACCAATTTGATCATGGTTGACTTGTCCAAGTTGAAGAGCAACGACCACGTGAGCGATGAGCCGTTTGTTTGTGCATTTCAAAAGGTTAAGCAAGTGTTTTACTCGGAGTATATCAACAACGAGCCGTGGTCAATTGTCCAACACGCGCCAAGGCGTTTAAATAGTAGTGTGGATGACTTGGCTGCTCCTACCGAATATCAATCCATTTTTTATGATAACCCGAATTTGAAATAATTTTTCAATTTGTAATAAATATTTCAATTTGTACCGAAACATCCATTTTTAATGCTTTTAATTGATCTTCACTTTATCATTTTCACTCTTGTGTAGTGTGCGTGTGTGGAGAGGAGATTAATACATAAATATTCCAACTACATCTAAGTTTTGTTTATACTAATCCATGAATATACGCTTCTTACCTTTAATAGGTGATTAGTACATAGTTATTTGGGGTGTCCTATTTGTGGAGAGGAGACTGAATCTCTTCGTCTATCCGAACACTAAGAAATGCCATAATCCTATGGAGCGATGCTCTGCAAATTCCTCCCAACCGTTATGTAGCCAAACATCACCAGTTGAAGTTGTCAATTCCACTTTCCATACCCCGCCACTTGGAACTTCTAGCAAAACATGGGAGACCATTGAAAGGTGGAATTGACAACTTCAACTGCTGATTTTTGGCTACACAACGGTTGGAAGGAATTTGCAACGCATAACTCCATAGGATTATGGTATTTCTTAGTGTTTAGATATGAATAGAATTATATTTGACACGATTGCCTGGGGTACATTAGATGGAAGGAGGTGCCATATGAGCTCAAGTTAGCTGTTTGAGTGACACTACAGGTAATATATTTATATTTATATGTCAATTTCATTTTCGATTTCAATTACGATTTATATTTATCTATATTTGAGGGGCGGATACTAATTTTACTTTATTTCAATTCAGGGGACAGGGAGTGGCCCTAAGGGTAGGCCACATATGCTCTATACTTATGTGGCTATTCGGACGAGAAGGGAAGGATAAGGAGGTGTCCCCGAGCGTCGCGGTACAAAATCTCTTTTCCATGCAAATAGTTTGTAGATTTGAGATAATTGATGGTGATGTTGTTTCTTCTTAAATAGTTTCTATTTTGAATATATATTTGCATTATCTTTAGTTTGTTTGGATATATGATGTTTGGAACAGGTACAACGTTGCTATAACAGATACAAATATACTGCTGGGCAGTGGCAGTGGCCATACTGCCCAGCAGATTTTTTTTAAATTCTGCCCAGAATTGTCACGGTCAATGGCCGTGACAATTTTTTAAAAAAGGCTCACGGTTTTGTCACGGTTATAAACCGTGACAAACGTGTCACGGTCATTGACCGCGACACGACCGTGACACAAAACGCGAGTTTTGTGTCAAGGTCAATGATCGTGACACGACCGTGACAAAAAAAGTTGTCTCGCCTCGAAATGTCACGGTCATTGACCTTGACAAGTTGGATTTGTCAAGGTCAATGACCTTGACAATTCGGCAGATTTGGTGTAGTGAAGGAACCCATTGAACTTCGTACAGAATCTATTCTTTTCATACCATATTTTATAGGGGAAAGTACTCTTAGGTCCCTCACTAATAAATTTTAAACACTAAAGGAATTTTGACAAATTTTAAACACTTAGATCCACTAATTCTCTTCTCGTAGAAGTCCACGCTAGTGGCATAACAAGTGAACCTAATAGTAAATTATCCTTAAATGTTTAAAAATTGTTACCAAAGGACCTATCTATAAATTGCCCTATTTTATATTGAAATTCCTTTGCATACGACGTCTTATTCTCTCTAGCAATTACTGGAAAATAAATAAATAAATAAATATAAGGGTATATTATTAGGTAACTCTCCATCTTCATTATATAATGGATTTTACTTTTGAGATGACGGAATGAAGAAAGGATGGAGGTAGAGAGAGAAGTAAATATGAATTTATGGTAATATAATTTCTTAGTTCATATGGAACTACTCTCTCTATGGGTTTTTCAAGTCAAGTATTTCTCAATAATTGAAGGGAGAACAAAATAATTTGATAAAAAAAAAACTATCAAATAAGACATCTTCACTAAATTTAAAAAAAAAAAACATTTTAACTATCATGGAGATTTAAAACGTTGATTCTTAAAAGTCTAATTGAAAATTGTAAACCACACCCAAAAAAAAATTGAACAAAAATCTAAATATCAAATAAAATTAAAACATACCGCTATGGAAACACTTGTCCCTGACCCAAAATGAAAAAACAACCCAATGGGTAAACATAATACTTAATCATATGGAAAATAAATTATGTTAGGGATTATAAAAGATTATAGTGAAAATCAGATCTGGAAATATTTTAAAAATAAAGAACAAAATAAGAAGTAATGATGAAAAAACACACACTGATAAAATGAATAAATAGTTTAATAGACTCTTTCCTTTAGGATTAGGTGCCAAATAAGATAGATAATTATGGCTATATATATATATGCATGGTAAGGTAGAGAATGGGATGAATTTGAAGTGAAAGAAAAGATGAGAGAGAAAGGATAGAAGTTAACGCATCTCGAATTTCGATATGATAGTAAAATTAGGTAATACTTTTTTTTTAGTAAATAGAACGACACTGAGAGGAGGGGGAAGGGATGAAACCCTGTTGGAGGGTTAAACAGAGTGAGAAAACAAATAAGGGGAAGATGAATGGGGATTGACCGACCTGGCTCGCCTTGAACATTAAAGGTTTAGTGAGTGGCGGCAAATGTGGAGTCAATAGTGGTCACACATGACAAACTCTCAAGTGGAGACATCATTTTATATATTAGATATTATATTAGATGGTCTTATATTGAATATTATTTATTTTCATAGCAAACTTAGTGACTATTTTGTCATTGTTGCCACTAGTCTATGTAATACCCCGTATATTTTTGGAATAAAATAAATTTAATAAGGATTAATTTAATTCGGTGAAATTAATTTATCAAAGTTGTGAGTAATTAGACTCAGTATTAATTATAAATTTTAGAGTTGGAATTTAATGATTTGGAATAAATCAAAAGGGATTTTATTTAAAATAAAAAGTATTTACATGTGTCACGTCACAATTAAAAAATATTTTTGGGTAAAAATATTCGGGACACACTTTGAGAGGTATTACGGGCTCGTTCGAACATTTTAAACCCTTAGGAATAGTCCCGAGGTATATACATATATATACGGCCAGGCTCTTCGACGAGCTAATTTAACGGGCTTAATATCGTCCACATGATTTTGGGACCGCTTTTATCTTTTGGACCACCTTTTGGGGACCGCTTTGTCTTTTTTATGTCTTTGTCTTTTTCTTAATGTTATAGGAATATAAATTTCTACCCCAATAATTTCTAGAGTCTTAAGCTTATTTTTAACGTCTAAATTAATCTGGGAGTCTAAGAGAAGTTTCAGAGCTTCTACTTCTCTGACTTCTTCCGTCACTATCGTACTAAAATTCTGAATAGTAGGGATTATCTATGTAAATATTTTCCTCAGGGAGTCTAGAAATTGCAAGAGGTTTTGATGGAAAATATTCTAGTCTTAAATACCTTATACGGTATTTTGGTTTTATCAGTGTAGTTTCTTTATATATCTGATTAACTATATCAATTATATCGTTATTTATAAATTCGTCTAAATTATTATCACCATAGGATGACAAAAATCTACGATATGTTCTAGGAGCAGTTGTTTCTACGTTTTTAAGGAGAGGATGGATTCCTCCGGCTCTAATTAAAATAGCTTTGGTTTCTGCTAATCTTTTTCGTCTAATAAATTATAATACGTCTATACTATCTTCAAGTATTCTAGTATATTCTTGATATTTTTCAGGTCTTGACAGTTTTTCTGCAAAATCTTCAGTTCTTAATTTTTGTCTAAAGAGATCACGGATCCCTGTTCTAATTATTTCTATTCTAGGGACTTATCTTACTAACCACTCAATAACCTTGTCTATATATTTGAAAGTACCACCCGCGTATATTAAAGCAGATTCTGTAAGTTCTTTATCTTTAGGGTCTGTAAGAGTCCAATCTTGGATTTCTCTTGTTAAGTCTGGATTTATTTGGTTAACAAATGCTAAAAAGTCTGAAGTGAGTTGTAGGCTCATGCAAATTTCTTTAGATTATAACGATAATATGTAAAATAGCTAGGAGTTTGGTTTAAGTTTATACCTTCCTTCTGGTCTATAATATATTTATCTTCTTTCCTTCTTCTCTTCAGCTTTGTTACTATTCTTCTCCGATCTCAGCCTCCTGCAACTCTTTCTTTATGTGTCGCACCTCAATCCACTATTTTGGCATTGTACCCGTTTTCTGCCTGTACGTCTTCACGCCTAACGCCCACCTGGCTAACGGCCCACGACAAATCGACACCTGATGGCGGTTCAATAGTATAACACCTTTTGTGCTACACCAGAGGTTCCACACAATAGTCCTCTATGAACAAAAAGTTGGAGACAATTTGAAAAATAATAACAACTCAACATGAGAGATTTCTAGAAAAATAAAATACTTTTATTGCATTACATAAGCAAATACAACTCTCCCCTCTCCCCTACCTATGAGAGGTTTACTCACTCATGTACATATTACTCACTACAAGCATACACACTCTCTATCTAATATCTGATACTGGAAGTCTTACCACTAATATCATTCAACACAACCCTCACGTCCCTTTTATAGCATAAGGAAACATACATATGACTTACTACCGGAGGTTAAAAGCTAACCGGTTAAAGAAAAAAATACAAATATTTAAAGTCTATAGCTTTATCTCTTCATAAAGTAATTCGTCTTCTTATGAAAGGTCTTAGTCTGAATGGGATCGTCTGATGGCATGTAAGTCTGTCGTCTTGTGATAATGCAAGGGAATCAAACAGCCAGAGTCTTTGTATTTTTATTAGTCTGGTGGCCCACGTGGGGAATCTTTTGCTTTATGGAAACATAGTCTAAACAATTTAGTCTTCAGTCTTAAATAATTATTCTACTACTGAAGGTCCCTTCTTTGTTGTATCTGTGTCTTCTTCTGTCATGTCCTTACCTGGGAGAGCATTATTATCGAAAAATTCATCAATGAGGCCTACCACTCTGATGTTGGCTTGCAAAGCGAGCTCCACCATTTCTTTAGATTCTTTCTTAAGTCTTCCATTAATGGCTCATCAGCCTGGATAATGAGGTCTTCTTTATGGTATGCAGTATACCATCTTTCTTCACCTGTTAACAGTTATATGGTTTCTATCATCTCCATAGCTTGGACAATCTGGAGTTTGGACTTATTAACAATTAAATTTTTAGTCTGGTCTTCAGATAGAATCTCAACGTCTTCAAATATATTGGAAAATCTAACAAGTCTAAATCCTTCAACTCTCATTCATCTACAGGAACTTGGAGCAATCTGATAGATTCTAGAAAATAGAGGAAGGAAGTCTTCTACCTTTTTAACATACTCATGGACTATTTTTCCAAGAGCAATAGAGTCTTCTATAGTCTCAATTTGGATGAGTCCAATGAACCCATAATCTGCTAAGGTTATCTGGGTAATCTCTGTTTTTCCAGAAAGATAAATCTATGGAACGTCTTTGAAGAAACCTCTCATCATTAAGGCATATCCATTAGGCTCAGATAATAACATATTGAAATGTTCAATAATGCTATTAGCGTCTTTTTGATAGTCTTCTAATATTGGAAGATTATTATAACCAAAAGGTATAACAATCTTAGTCTTAAAGGTCTTTTTCTGATAACAAAAATTATCAGCAGGTTTAGTTTTGGAGGATTATCCAAGAGTGTGAGCATAAGTCTGAGTTTGCGGTCTAGGAATAGCAGTACCACTGAGTTGGGTAACTTCAAGTCTTTGAGTCCTCATGAATTCGACAATTCCTACCAAATTTTATTTGAACTCTATCCACAGTCTATTCTTCACGTTCCACCATATAGCGTCTATAAGAGTATTTTCATCATCTGAAAATTCTCGTGTAAATTTTGTCAAGTCTGGATATCTTTGATCGGGTCTATATTGGGGGAAATACATCTTCCCAATGAGTCTATTTTGAGCAACAATCTCATGTCTAGATTTTCCAGGAGAAACTAAGATATCATCAAAGTTATTTAGGATTGGTCTTTCTTGAGAGTCTTGAATACGAGTCTGTCTTTGCGTTATATCAGCATTTGGTCTTACGCGTCTAAGATAGTCTGCAACGTCTTCTTTGTTCAGTCTATTCGTTGCAGAGGAACTCATGTTGTCTAGGTCTTCTGTTTGCAACATAAAACACGATATCATATCAGTGTTAGCAAACATTGGTTCTCTTGATATAATGTCTGGAATGGTATTTTTACTTCCCTTAATATGTATAACAGAGAAGCCATAACCATTAAGAAATTGTTTTCATCTAATGAGTCTATTAGTCCTTGATTTGGACAAGTCTAAGTCTCTAAATTTTACTGCATAAGAAGAGTTAGTATAAACAGTAAAATGTTTAGGTCTAAAAAAAAAGCATATATTTTTCTATTGCCCTTACTACAGCTAACACTTTTTTTTCATGGGCAGTGTATCTTGTTTCTGGATCAGTAAAGGTTCCAGAACTATATCTAAAAAGTTTCTTCTTTTTAGTTTGATGATCAATGGTAAAGTATACTGCTCCCCATTCTTTATCATATGCGCTCGTTTCTACTATAAATTGGTCTTCAGCATTGGGCAGTTCAAGCAAAGGAATATTTTTTACTGCATCTTTAATTTGTCTTATAACTTCAAAATCATCTTTAGTCCAATAAAAAGGATTAGTCTAGTCTATTCCTTTTAATTTGGCAGTTAAACTTTGTCTCTTTGAAGCAGGGTCTTTAATAAAATCTACAACACAATTAAGCAATCCTAAAAATGATTGTAATTATTTTCTATCTTTAAGCTGGTCTGAAAATTCAAGAATCTTCTTAGTTATGTGTTCTGCTAAGGATATTTTTCCTTTATTTATATGCATTCCCACAAAATCTATTTCAGTCTGAAATAATTGCATTTTCCTTTCCAAAATAACAATACCATGTTTATCTAATTCTAAAATAATCTTTTTAAGATGGTCTACATGCTTTATCTCAGTCTTACTAGCTACAAGAATGTCCTCTATGTAAACAAGACAAAATTCTGAATAAGATCTAAATATATTATCCATTCTTCTTTGGAATACTTAAGGAGAATTCAAGTACCCAAATGACATTACTAGCCATTCGTATTTTCCTTGGGGCACACTAAAGGCTGTACAAGTAATAATGTCTGGATGCATCTTAATTTGCCATAATCCTGATTTGCAATCAAACTTAATGAATATAATTATATCTTCAATCAGATTGATTAAATTATTCTTGTCTGGTATCTTATAAGAATCAAATTCATAGTTCTTATTTAATTGTCTATAATCTATAACCATACGTATTTTTCCTCTTTTACATTCAGATTCATTTTGAACATAGAAGGCAAGGCTATTATGTCTACTTTTACTTTCCTTAATAATTCCTAACTTAAGCATTTCATCTATGTCTTTCTTGAATTCTTCCGTGTATTCTTGTGAATATCCTTTCTTATAGGTTTTACCATTAATAGTGGCGTTTGGGTTAATAGGGATGATTTCACAATAACTTTGGTATTTATCCCACTTAGTGATGGGATTTTCTCCTAAAGTAGGTTCTTCTATTGCCTAATCTTTTCTTTTTCTACCTTTATATCCATTTTCCTTTGTTTGGATATAGCTTGAACCTGTAATAAGGTGTGTTGGGCTTGATCTAGAATGTCTTGTTGTATAAGCCCTATTTGCTTATAACACTGTTGATCTGAACACTTACATTCTTTTTGTAAGGGTTTAGTAATTTCTAGGGCTTCTTGTTGGGTTGTAGGTCTAAGTCCACCATGCTCAGCTGAAGAACTCTGATGTTTTATGGGCCTATAATTGGGTTTGACTAACATAAGGTCAAAGGCAGTCTTGTGATCTATTAGAGGGGCTTTAATATTAAATTCCTCTTTATCACTAATTAATATCTTATCAGTATACTGAGTATAAGGATGATATTTACTAATAAAGCCTTGTCTTAAAATAATGTTTCCTGTGAAACTGGGATGAGGATCCATTATCCAAAATCGATGATTAACGATTTTTTTGGTCTGATTTCCTAATTTAAAATAAATAGGAATAGTCTGAAAATATAAGGTAAATGGATCTCCATTAGCTACCTTACCATAGATCTCTTGCTTACTATCTAGCAAATAATCTTCAAGAAAGGCATTGGCCTAACAAATACTCTGAGAGCATCTTGTATCTATAAAATTTAAAAGTATTTTAGGATAATCTTTATGTTGTATAAACATTTTTACAAAACAAGCATGTGGTTTAGTAGAAATTCTTAAATTATTCTTGTCTAAAATAGATATTTCTTTCTGGGGTTTATCTATAAAATCTAGGGATGTTAGGTCTTCTGAACTACTATCAGAGCGGTATCCTTCTAAATCATAGGAAATTCACTTTCCTTTTAAGTCTTTATTTTCTTGTAATCTTTTGGCTATATTTCTATCAATATCTTAATAATATGTTTTAATATCTAAGTCTATTTGAGCGTCATACTGGCTAGTATAAATTGCTCTAAATCTTGTTCTCCAACAGTTTTCATGGTAGTGTAACTGACAAATGACACAAACCATAAATAATTCTGTTTGTATAGTCTCAAAGCATTCTACACATCTAAAGTCTTTCTAGATACATTTCATTTCAAATGTGCAATGATGTCTTTCATCAAAGTAACATCTAGGTCTTTATGTTAGTAACTCAGGATTACTAACTGTCCATCTTTTCTTTAAAAGGGGGCTTAATATACACTTACACCAAGCATCTTCAAAGTCTATATATTCATTATCTAAATCATCTTGATTAGTTTGCATCATATACAAGTCTAGAGTATCCTGAGAGTCTTCATACTCATCAGTATCACTATTATAGTCTTATGAGTCATTATGTGTATATGCACTATAGATACTAGTATTGTCATCATCTTCTACGTCTAATATTTCTATAGCATATAGGATCTCTAATTCTTCTTGATCTGCATAGTATAATATTGTATTAATAACCTTAATACCTTCTTTATCTTTCTTATTAGGGCAGTCTTTATCAAAGTATCCTTCTTTGTCGCAAGTCCAACATTCTTTGATGGCAGTCTTGGATTGAACTACATCTTTTTCTTTTCTATAGTTAGGAACCTTCTTATACTTACTAGTGTTCTTTTTAAAATATCTTCTTTAGTTAAATCTATTTTTCTTAGCCTTAGGGTTCCTTTATCTAAAGGTAGTAGAAGGTCTAAATTTATATTTCTTCGGAAATCCTAAAGGTCTAGTCTTAAACATCCTATGTTTCCATTCTAATTTCTTTTTGAATTTCTTAGATTCACTTCCACATCCCCATTGGATTGAAGCGATATCTCTTTCGTCTTTGATTGGAGGGATTTGTTTGAAAGTCTCTTCTATCAACTTTCCTTGAGTTATATCACGTCTCTTAGATATGATATAGTCTTTGGCGAAATTGATTCTTTCACCAAGGGAGTTGTTCTTAACTCCAGCTACTCCTGGACAATTCTTATATTCATTAATTAGGATTTTTCCTATGGATGGTATCTTCCTAAAGTATTCATCTTTCAAAGTCTCTCCAAATTCTTTAATTTAGTAATATAGTTGCTCATAATTATTGCTATATTCATTTATCTTATCTAGTTTACAAATGCTAAGGAGGGTAACTTAGTTTTTGCTAGGTATTGTTCATTGATTTGAGATAAATGTCTAGCTCCAATGAATTCTGATGTAAACAATTGAATATATTCTTCAATTGATATTTCTTCTAGGTTTTCTTTCATCTTCTCAAACTTAGCTAAAGACTCTTCATCTGTAGCTTTTCTTAAACTATCTAAATAATCTTTTTCAATACCTCTAATGGATTGCTCAGCGTATTGTTTACATGAGCTTGTATCCCATTGTTCATTAGATGAAAAACACATGTTCATCTGATTACGCCATTCATCAAAAGCCTTCTTCCTATCTTGGACACTGTCTAAGTTAAGGTATATCCCAACTGGATTTATAGTTTGGCTTGCCATAGTCTTAACGGGAGTAAAACTCTTGTCACTAGTTGGAAAGTCTTTTATATAATCAGGTTTGGTCTTTACTACAGTGCTTGAGTATATAGGAATATTTATTCCTATTGGTTTACTAAAAAGTCTAGGAGCATCTTTTAGCCTACTATTACTTCCTATCTCTTTCTTATTAGGTTCTACTTCTTTAGTTGTCATTAGTCTTTCTTCTCCTTCTTCTATTAGTCTAAGATTTCTAAGAAGTTCTTTAGTATTTTAGATTCTTTTAATTTTAATATACGGTCTTGAACTATCATATTAAATCTATCTCTTTCTTGGATCCTAAAAGAATGACTTTTCTTAAGATGATCTTTAAATGTCTTCATGTCCAATTACGAGGGTTCATGTATAAAGTTTTGGATCCTAGCTTTTTCTCTAACTAAGTCTTTGTTTTCAAATGATCTTATAGGTCTAATTATCGGGGCTTGTCTTAGTAAACTAAAACTAGTCTTACTACTACATTCTCCTTTTGAAGGATCATTGATTATGGCTTCTCCCATATTCCTAAATCTAACTTCTTCAGTCTGGATATTCTTATTGATAATCTTAGGAGGGCCAAATTGGATAGTAACATTTCTAGTGACATCGTCTTGATTAATAAACAAATTGGTTTATTTTGTATAGTCTTAGTTTCTTCGAATTCTAGCAATTTCCAAAGGGTCTTACTTTTTCTTTTATAGATCTAGTATTCATAATACTGTAAGTATGATTGTAGTCTGAAATATTGGTTATAACAAAGATTTCTTCATTAAGTCTACCGCTAGGAATTCCTGATTGCATTCCTTCATAAGAAAATTGGGAAAACTTCACATAGCTTTGGAATTCTATATTTATATTTGCGTCTGGGATAATATAGTCTTTATAGCCACTAGCATATAAGATTAACTTAAAATGTTTGGTTGTGTCTACGGTTACTGTAAATGTCGAAATGACATTAAAGTGTCTTATATTGTCTGACATTTCTAATTGGGCTATCCCAATAAGGCTTGTCTCAAAATCTTTCCATGTTTTATCTACTAAATAACATAATATGTTGATATTGTTTTGAGGTCTATGTAATCCTTTGATTCATACTTGAAAGAGTCTATGGGTTAGGAATTGGAACTTTCTATCAGTTCCTCTAGATCTAAGCCATTCTGAGTCAAATACTTGAAGCTCAGTGTAGGATTTATCTAACATATGATTTCTACAATGGTAAGTCATGTTATAATTAGGACTCTTAGGAGTGACACCTTCTTTAAACAAGTTTATGTATCTAACGACTGGAAGTTGTCCATTATGAATAGAATCTTCAACAATCTTCTAGTTAACTTCACCCCATTCTTTCCATTGGAGAGGATTGGTGAAATTTCTCTCTTTCCACCATGTTCTAATATTGGAGGATGAATCCTTAAGTCTTTGGAGCATATATACAATTACTCTGTCCAATATTTGGGATAAAGCTAACTATCTTACTAGTCTTATATAATCCATCATTTATGACTCTTCTAGTTATGGTTTTTCCTTCCTTAGTTCCTATATAAGGAGATTCTCTAAATTTACAGGTGGTTATCTGTTTTTATTCAAGTCTTTTTTCAATCATTTCTAAAGAGTCTGAATAATCCTTTTGTCTTTTTATCTGCCTAAGGATTTCTTCATTAAATGTCTTATTCTTTTTTCTTGTATTATTGTTAATATCTTCATTATTTTTAACAAGAGTATTAACAAGAGAATTAGCAATCTTATTAATATAGTATTTTACCTCATCTTCTTTTTCTTGCTTATGCACAGATTCGTGTGCCATCCTAGCTTCTATGGTTTCAACATTTTTTTCTATTTTATCTAAACGAGTTAAAATAAACGGAGAGTCTAATTCAACTTGGGAGGGTTTATTATATATAAACTTAATTCCCTTTATAATTTCTTCATATCTTTCTTTAACTTATGCCATGTTTAGTCTAAGTTCATTAATAATACTATCCATTTTGGATAGGTTATGGCTTTCCATATTATTAAGATAATTTGCTAAATTTTGTTGGAATTTAACAAAGTGTGTGTAGAAGGTGGTTAATCCTTTTGTCTTAGCTTTTAAATCTAAGTGTAAGTCTTTAACAAAACTATTGTTATACTCTTGGGTAGCTGCTATAGATGTAGAAATTAAATTTAATCTTTCTAATATGAGTCTAGTTGCTTTAGCAGCATTTGCAATCTCATTTTCATTTATCTGATAATAAAATCTTTCATCATTTATCTTTTCTAAAGTTCTTTGGTAAAAGTCGATTAGGGTCTGAATGGAGAGGTTTTCAGTAACCTCATTCCAGTCTGATTTAACTATCTCCATTAGGTAAATAATTGTCTAATCTAGGAATAAACTTAGCTTGTTCTTTGGTGAGTTTAATTAACTAACTGTCTTGATTTTTAGTTAAAATTTTAATTTCTAAAAGGTCTTTATTAAGGACTTCTATATGATTAGTCTTAATATTTATTTCTTCTAGAACTTGTACTAGGTCTATTGGAATTTGGTTATCTATTTTAGTAGTCTTTTAGAGATATTTTGTATCTCCATTTCTAGGGTTTGAGTGTCTTTTATTAATTGTCTTAATATAAGGAGTATACACTTATTTTGATCTATTATGTTATTAATAGCACTAGCGGTGACTTGTCTACTATTTGCGTATTTGGCTGGGATGTGTTCAGTGTGTGAACAACCGTCTATATGTGAGGTTAAGCAACCTTCTGAGTCCAAATCAGTTATGGGTATAGGTTGGTAGTCTGGATTGGTTCCAAAAATATCTTTGTAAATGCGAGGGATAAATCCCAAGGGCATTAAAGTCTTTTTACTATAAGTCTAAAAGGAGCGTCTTATGGCTCTGATACCAAAATTAGGGTTTGGTCGGAATTTGGTGAGTTTCTAAAGTTCTTAAGGTCTTGATACCAATTTGGGTCTAAACTATAAGTCTTTTAAATATATAGTCTTAAATTAAGATTTTAATATAAGACAAGAAGGGGACCATCTAAAGAAAATAACAAAATGTCTTAGGGGACCACAACCGGATAAGGACAAAAGTCCGTTAATCCATTCTTTAAGGAAGTTCGTGTAAATTTGTGTGTGTGTGTGTGTGTGTGTGTGTGTGTGTGTGTGTGTGTGTGTGTGTGTGTGTGTGTGTGTGTGTGTTGGATAATTACCGAACTAATTAGATTATGTATTTGGGCTCATCTGGTGGTCCAAAGTTGGGGCATAAAGCCCAACTCGGGAATTGAAGAATAACATTGTATAATTACAGTTAACCCACTAATTTGGGAGTTACATCCAAGAACCCTAGACATAACAACCCAAGAGGAGGAGGAAGAGAGGCTTCTATACCGAATTTCAGGTAAGGATTCTCTTTCCATCCTTATTCAAATTGTACCATTATTGTATTAATGTTGAATCCATGCGTAGAATAAGATTTAATCGTGTGTTGGGACTGCATATCTAGAGACCCTTTGATTGATGTTGAAATTGATGATAATCGTATGATCCATATTTAGATCTGTAGCCCTCATATTAAATCTATATCTCTGTGAATTAAATTGATGTTCGATATAAAAACGTATTGTATAACCCTTCAAACAAATCCGAAAATCATTGTTGTAGGGTAAGATGAAATCTAGAATTTCATGTTCATAGATTCTTGAAAGATCTTGATGATTTGATATAAATCTTGGAAGGAATTTGACGTTTTAACATATTTAGACTGGCCCTATGCTCTTTTAGAGACTTCATCTGTATCACGTTTTAAGTTGTTGATTTATTATGAGGATCTTTGGGTTGCGAAGTTTTGGGTTGAAAAATCCTTTCATGAGAAATAGCAAACCTGGGCAAAACTGGTATGTTCGAATAAGTTCAGCCCCAATTGCGAACTGGTTCGGAGGACCTGCTTGTAGATTTTTTCGTTACGATCGCGTGGGCGCTGACTGCGTATTTTTTTGATTTTTTTTAATTAGTTATGATTTTTCTACGAAAGGGTGTGCGAGATCATTTTTTGTCCAAGTGAGGTACAAAGACTTATTCTAAGATATTAATGATAATGTTATGAATTTATATACATCGCTAAACAGGGATGAGTTGATGTTATAGTAGTTCATGCATGATGACTTAAAATATAAGTAACTATATTTAAAGGAAACGATTTATATAGAACACTTGAATAATGTTATACGGAATAAATATATTAAAAAGCAGGGATATGCCTGGATGATTTGGAGATTTTGGTAGGGGCACATAGATGATAAGATACGATGAGACTATTATAATTAATTCAAGGTTTGTTTCAATAGAAGAAATACTTATTAGAGATAAGTTGAACGCTTGAGAATTGAACTAATGGTTAGTTCCCGTAAATTACTATCGTATGAAGATACTAAGTAAAAGTTCACCCTAAGCCTAGTGGGCTAAGTTTAAATGGGTAATATCGATCATGATAGTAGTTAGGGTGAAACTACTTATACATATTAGTGAATTCCTTATATATGTACATATAAATCTTATCGAGAAGGTAACCGGAAGCGAATAATTATTAATAATCCGGAATGATTTAAGCCTAAGTCAAGAGGACAACATGCTAAAATCAGTAATTATATTAGTAAGGTTAGTTGAGAATAACTATACCTATAATCGTGCGCTGTAAGGTAGTTTGAGAGTAATTATACCTATAATTATATTGATAAGGTTAGTGTGGGAATAACTATACCTATGATTTTATCGATAAGGTTAGTTTGAGAATAACTGTACCTATATTTTAAGAAAATAAATGATGAAGCAAATGTGATTTAAGTCCAAAAAGAATTGTACGAGACTTAATATTTAATCGAAAAGCAGTCGTTGGATAATGACTTAAAATAAGTTATGGAATAATTGACTAAAATGTTATAGTTAAGCCAAGAAGGCTACATTTTGTATGAATTGAGATTTCCTTGGGTTAAAGTAGTTATAGAGTAACTTCTCATACATATTGGATGATAATATGTATCATATTATTTTTTTGGTCATACCAATGTTCGTGGACCGTCCTATCGGCTTGGGGGTCCGTGCGTTCGGACCGGGTACCACACGCGGGTTCAGGTGGGCTTGGCGATTATGTAAGTCATATAGGTACTATGTGGAGGCGCCATCTACGAGGAGGTAGGTGTTAACGCTAAACTAGCACATGTCACCACTGGGTATGGGCCATGAACGGGTATCCTACGTAGGGACCGCCCCCAACTTATGTGTGTTTTATGATGTCCGCTTAAGATAAAAGATTCCTCCGGACTTGTCTATAGAGAACTAACGAGACACCAACAGTAGATGCCTTTGTGTGTCGCACACACACACACACACACACACACACACACACACATATATATATATATATATATATATATATATATATATATATATATATATATATATATATATATATATATATATATATATATATATATATATATATAATCTTTTTACACTTTGTGGTGTGCCTTATATGGGAATGTGCCCTCTTAGTCTAAAGATGTAGACAATGCTTAATGATAATAAAGTTGGGCTAGTAAAATGATGTGAATAATTAAGGACTAAGATGAGTCTTAATGAATAATGTGGTAGACAATTATTAATGAGAACAATAATTGGGCAGTCTAAGAGTATAGACAGAAATTAAAGAGGATAAATAATGTCGTAGAAAATTATTAATGATATAAATATATTACCACCCTAAGAGAATGCAACCTAAAACCTAATGGGGTAGATTATGAGATGTATGAATTAAATATCAAATAATCTGAAGAGATAGACTAAGGTTATGGAATATTATATGAGGTGAAAATAAACAGTGAGTTTATATCAAATGAGTAGGTACGTTATGAAATCCATTCAGGGGTTAGATTGTTAAGTATAAATCCCCACTTTTAGTTAAAGCACAGCTAGATGGCTTATTCTTTACATGCTAGTTTAAATAATTGAAGTTACAATTGGTATTTTGTTTGAGGATACGAGTAGGACAATTTGTAGATGAGAGATGAGGTACTCGTTACATGTGAGCGTCGATGGAGAGACCTAAAGTATGAGTTAGTAACAATTTGCATATTTACCGGTGAAGAATCCTTGCATCTCTACGGCTCTGACCCAAATTATAAATATTATCCCCCCAGGTATTCTTAATGACAGGGATAGCAGGACTGACAATGAATCAGACTTGCAGTTGCATTGGACGTAGTGAAATTCGCTCCATTGATTCTAGTATAGGTTGTACTAGAGTATTTTGTCATTTTACTTCATACTGAGATTTGTATAGGTATAAGCCCAAGTGTTTATTTATAGTAGATGTACTTAGCTTTACATTATGGACATTGTATGATGATTTAGTTTTTTATTATTCATGTATTAAAGAAATTTTATTCAACTGTTTTTATTCATTATGGATTTTGGTATAAAATAAAAAAGTTTTTATTCCTTTAGTGCTGAGAACAGTATAAATTGTTGATGAGCCTCATCTTCGGTGTATTGATCATGGCTAGACTTTGTGTGAAAAAATGGAGGTTGTTACCGTCTAATAAAATTATTGTTGAGTGCAAAATCAAAAGATCATTTGTTATCCACCTCGGTTGCTCTAGCGGAAAGATGCGGGATTTTTCGATGAAGTTCGAGAGTTCAAAATCCCTCAATGGCAAATGGTTTATTCGTATGGAGGTTCAAGTTTATAAAAAAAAAAATCGTTTGTTAATTTGGTAATTCAAATTCTCAAAAATATGTTGACTGAGAAGGGATTAGGGACCCTTTACTAACTCATCTTCATGCAAAGAGACGGTACTTAAAAAAATAAGAGTGGATATCATATACACTTTCTCAAAAGGAAAGTGTTTGGTGACTTAAATACATGTGTTCCAAAAAATAAGAGTGGATATCATGTCCTCTCCCTTTATTTTAGAGTTATTACAATACTTGAGACAGAAATACGTAACAATTTTATGGAGCATGAACCACAATGGGGCTCCTTACTTGATGCACACCATCATCCCACACCAATGAAGCAGATAAAATCGGAATCACTTCCCTTGTTATCATTGCAGAAATACCAACTTGAAAAGTCAACTTCTGCCCCACTGATCCAAATTTTAGAACATCCGGTTCAACCCCAACTTCAAATGTAGAATCCGAAGGGGTTGTCACAATGGCTTTGTAAGTGGACCCTGGTGATCCAACATTTGTGACAGTCCTTGTAAACACCTGAATAACAGGTTCATTTCTCAACGTAGAAACAACAAATGAAGGGTAGTTTAGGTCTCCACGGGACCCTTTTTTGAATTTTGCACAGCTGGTACTGTTGTTTTTCGTAAGGATCTGTAATTTTTTATTACTATATCCTTCTTGGCACAAAAATTTAATGTAATCTTCTTCACTGGCATCATATACTAAACCAGGATCCAAGGCTTTAATAGGATTAATATGGCCTGCTCCATATGCAAATTCAGCATCAGTGTTGATTTCAGCGCTCATGGGATCAGCTGTGCATGGAATACCATTGAAATAAAAATATTAGATTAATGACTTCATTAGAAAATGATACATATATATGTTTGAGTTTTTTTTTTTAAATAATACCGATCCTTCACACGAACGAGCCTTTGGATTCTCCCGTGCAAGCTAAACAGGGGCACTGCGCATGACTCACCTCCCACACGCACCTCGCTTAAATAATGACTTACCAGCGAAAAATCGAACCGAGCATCGTACGCTTAACCACAGAGTTCCAAGCCCGCCCATATCGGTGGGGCATAACAGGGTGGGTAATGTTTTGAGTATATTAAACATTAACTAAAATTATTTTTTAAGCACTAGACATTAGTTAACTTTATAAATTACCGGTTGTCATCATAGCTGACTTAATAGCTGCAGGAGACCAATTAGGGTGAAAGGTTTTGATGTAAGCGGCAACCCCAGTAGCATGTGGACAAGACATTGATGTCCCAGATATTATATTGTATTGTACTGCTCGCTTATCTTCTTCAACACGAGAAACTGAGCCAAGTGGAGACCACGCAGCTAATATTTGAACCCCTGGAGCAGTTAAATCCGGCTGCATAAAGATTTCAATAAATCAAGTATTAATGTTTATTTTATGATAAGTGAGACTCACGTACAATTACATGAATGGGTCCTTCTTAGAATAAAATATGTAAATACTCGACAACTGATTTGAATAATTTCCTAAATGAATATTTGTTTTTATATTAAACTATGGTACCTAGTCTTAATGACATTATTGGATGTTTATAATTGCAATTCAATTAGAAATATATTCCTATAAAATTGGAATTTAATGTTAGAATTAAATTATAATCTTTTGTTGTGAAATTTATTATTATAAGAATTCAAACTTAATTTTGTATGTGTTGTAGCATGGGTATGTGTGTGTGCAATGTGTGAAATTATTTGTGCAACATGGGTGCTTTTGTGATGCAGTGTGCATGCGTGCATGCATGAACTAGTGTGTACTCAATTTAATAAAGCTGTAAATTTGTAATGATATACACTTACTAAATTATCAATTTAACGAAGATAACATTTGCAAGCCTTGGAACTGAAATTGAAAGGATCAATTCAAAATCTAGTGTTTGGTACCTCTAAATGTCCATATTTATAGATATCATTTACGCTTCCATCAAGCCCGAATCCATGGTTATTTTTCCATTGGTTTATTAGAGCTTTGTAAAATCAAAATCCCATGGAACAATTCACATCATAAAACACATGCAAACCTTTAGGTTTTGTTTGGATACACATAATTGGATTTCAACTAGAATTATTGGCTTATGGAGATGGGTTTCAATGAATTCTAAATCCATGATGTTGTAACTTAATGTTTGACTATACTGTGGAATTCATTTGGTGTTTCACAAGAATTTAAAATTAATGTTGTGTGTTATAATTCGTTTAATGTTTGTGTTACTTTATCTTCAGTGTGAAACTCTCTCTCTCTCTCTCTCTCTCTCTCTCTCTCTCTCTCTCTCTCCTTACACACACACACACACACACACACACACGAGTGGGGTGAAATTGTATATGAAACTATGTGTCTGTGAAACTATGTCTCTGTAGTGTTTTGAACTGTGTATGCACGTGTTTGTAGCGTTGTGTGTGCGTGTATGAGTGTGTGCAGTGTATGCGTGAAATTATATGTATATGTGTGTAAACCTATTTTAGTGTTGGGGGGAGGGGAATCTCCCTCTCTCTCTCTCTCTCTCTCTCTCTCTGAGAGAGAGAGACTAAAATTGCGCGTGTGAAATTTGTGTTACTATAAGATGTGGTACGTGTATTAGGTGCAAAATTGTTTGTGCTTGTGTGTCAACCTGTGCGTAGGTACGTGTTGATCTCTCTTTGTTAATTACAAAAAATGTGATTTTTTAATATATGATTTTACTTTAAAATTCAATATAAAATATTAGAATCCTTATAATTGAAATTCCATAACAATATTAAACTCATTTTTTAAACCAGTGAAATTGGAATTCAGGGCCCCTATTCGAATTTAAAAGTTTGGAATTGGGGTTGCCAAACATGCACTTGTTATCCAAATTAGGGTTATGATCGCTCTTTCTCCTCTCTTATTTATATTGGCAAATCCAGGGTTCATCTAGGGAGACTATTCGACGACAGCAATATTGGGTACTAGATTATGGTGATGTCAACTGCTTAGCAATGACAATCTCTCGATGAAAAGCTTAAGGTGATAACCATACATTTTTTATTTACATAGAAAAAAGGCTTAACTCGGTATCTAAATAATATTAGAGTAATGCTTATCTTATCGAATTTTTTTTACCTATTTCATACCCAATGTGCTTTAAGGGTTTGTACCCTGACGGGACCCACACTATAGTACAATACCCTTAAACCACATTTGGTATGAAATGGGTAACAATTTTCGGTAAGTGCATCATTATTCGTATTAATTTATTCAAAGATATAGTCCTTATCAGCCCAAAGTATCCAATACATTAGTTTTGATATGCATCGAGCTCCAATTTGTTTGTTGTAGATCTCGATGGACCATTATATTTTCATTGATCAATAAAATGCATACAATGATTATGAAGGTTTTTATTTTTATTTCATGCCTTAAAGAACATCCAACTTCATTTTATATAAGTGTTTATCAACTTTCTAAATTAATTTTATTGTACCTATTTAATGTAGTGAACAACTTTGGATTTATTGAAATCCATGCATGATAAATTTTTTTGTCACCATGGGTTTGTATGATAGTTTACACTTTAGTCCTTGTTTTCATTAGTTTTTTTGGATACAAGGTCTTTGGTTATCATTTCTCTGTAAAAATACAATAATTACTACATTATTGGTATTATTGGACTTTTAATTTTGGTATGGATAAATTAATTTTAGTAGGATATAGTAATTGAAGATTAAGGTAAAAAATAAATTTTGTTTGGATGCTTAATATTCCATGAAATTTCAAGTTAATATTACATCTACAATTTTAACCTTCTATGTCATTTTTTTTTTGTAGTTGTATCTTATTAAAATGATGTTTTATAAAGTGACAATTTTTTTCTACTATAATATGGAAAGTTGAAAGAAATGATCAAATAAATTCCATTATCATCTTCCCACAGGGTTAAGGTGCCTTCTTATATTTGATAATTGCACTAGAACTATATGTATGGAT
Source organism: Sambucus nigra (assembly GCA_949130495.1). Taxonomy (NCBI): domain Eukaryota; kingdom Viridiplantae; phylum Streptophyta; class Magnoliopsida; order Dipsacales; family Adoxaceae; genus Sambucus; species Sambucus nigra. The sequence goes on from OX422211.1 coordinate 445,014,512, forward strand.
ACTTTATTATGGTAGTGATAGAGCTTTAAGAGAGCAAGCAGTTCTTTGTCAAATGACTTTAGTAGTCTAATTTTTTTTACAACCCTGAACCTCCATACGAACGAGTAATATGGACTCTCTTATACAAGCTAAACAGGGGAGACATTTTGCCAGAGGCACCCTAACACATGCCCCGCTTTAAATCTGGACGGTATCCGCTGAGGGGTTTCGAACTCGAGACCATTGGCCTAAACGAGCCGCCCCTACCACAGGACTAACCATAAAATCTATTGCCACATAAAATGGTTCACATTTGAATAAGATGAATTTAGAGTAATTTTTATAAATTCTTCCCCATAACCTAAAAAAATATTCATTAAGTTTCAATTCATCCGGACAATTAGTCATCGCTTTAGGGAAATTTTTCAGGGCGTAATTAAACTATAGATTGAGTAGTTGGTCTGATTAGGTAAAATATTGAATGTCCAAAGATTCATTCTTCTGAAATTTCTTTTTTAAGATGAATGGAGCTATTTAACTACAAAGAGATTTAATGCAACTAGTATATTAAGAGTTTGTTCTTGTGATTTGAAGTTCCCTTATGTTTTATCTAATTTGCGAGGGTCAAATGACGATGGTAGAGGTTTTTAGGATGTAATAAGAAGATCAAACTTATAAATAGTTTTGTGAGTATCCAATTATATTTGTAAAAAATGTATATGGTAAATAATGCCTTGGTTATTCTAGATATACAAATGGATCTGGATTTTTTCATCTTATAAAGGCACACATTATCATCGAAATGCGTGAGCCCACTACATGCAGACACTTTTATTGTCTAGTCTCGAAAAATTCTTATTGTCACATGATTGGGAGGAAACTTTTCCCAATGTGATTTATTATTCTCTCCCAAGATATTCCTTAGATCATACAACTATTATATTGTTACGTGTGTGTGTGGGTTGGGGGGGGGGGGGGGGATGTCGGAGGCAGTTCTTTCCATATTTGAGAAGACGTGGTTAAGAGTAATAATTTTTGGCATATTTAGGTTATATTCTCGCCCTTAATTGAAATTGTTTAAAAATAGTACGAAGAGGTGGAATGAGGGGGTGTTTTGAAAGGTGAAAGCTTTAATTGTGATATCCATGAGTATATAATTGTTCCCAACAAGATGGAGGGGGCCTATCCAAAAAGGATTAATTAAGGATGCAGTATAGGTTAAGATATGTGAAAAAAAGATGGTTGGGTAAAATATTAATTAACTCTAATGTTTAGGGCTTTGTGGTTGGACAATGAAAATAAAAACATAAAGTTCTTTCACAAGGTGTTTAATTCTCACATTAATACCAAACACATAAGGAATATAATTAATGATAGAATTGTGATTCATGAGGAGGGGGTGTTCTAACGTCCATTGTGTATTTTTGTAAGGATTATTCACCAAATAAAAGGTATGGAGACCAACGTTAAAGGGGGTTCAGTTCGACTTCATTTCTAATAAGGATGACGAGAGTTTTGAGAGATGTTCCTCGCAAAATGAGGTGATTTAGGAGATACACTCCATAGGTGAAGAAAAAATTTCGGGTTTGGACTCCTTATTGATGGATTTATTTTAGGAGTGTTGGGGGTAATGACAGAGGATGTGATGGTTCTTTTTCATGAGAGGGTGGCCTTAAAAAGATATTCAACGTGTCATATATTGTACTAGTCCTAAGGAGGAGAGTTTCCATGTTATATTTTTATATCTATTAGTTTGGTCAAGAATGTGTATATTATTTGGACAAGGCATTACTGTAGAGGTTTGTTAGGGTAATTAACTTTGTGGCCTCGAACTCTTATAGTGTCTTTGTCAAGGGGAGGGGGAAATTTTATGTACTGTTGGTGGGTAACGAATGTGTGTAGGGGACTTATCGGGACGCGATTCTATGATTATCCTTAAAATCATATAATAAAGACACATATTATGTTAAATGGGAGTTATTTCTTTAAGAGATTCAATGGATGGAGTTTGGGAATACATAGCACAAGTGGATCCAATGTTATGTCATTTCGGGTAGATCTTTAGAGTTAGTGAATGATACTTCGAAGGTTTTCTTTACCGATTCTGCAGGGCTACACTAATGAGACCAACTCCTTTATTTATTTATGGAGGCCCTCGGTTGGTTGTTAGCTTAGACATTGGAGGGTGTTAAGGTGGAAGGTTTTAGTGTTGGTGTGCCATTAGTTTCTATTATATTTATCTTAAATATCCTCTTTATTGATGATATATTATTGTTTTGTAGGAGGGGAGCCTATAGTTAAGTCATTCTAATCGGTATTGATGTTCTTTGAGGTAGTGTAGAGGATCAAAACTAATATGAGGAAGTTCTAAATCATCCTAGTGGGTCAAATGGAGAGCATGAAGGACATGTCATGGGTGTTGGGGTTCCTGGTAGGGTTGCTACCCACTTTTTCCTTTATATTACCCCTTGGTGTGAGTTTAAGTCTAAATGGATATGAGAACTTATGTTAGAGAACGTTAAGAGAAGGTTTTAGAGTGAAAGGAGCATACCATTTGAAACTCTTACATATTCTTATTTTTGTAAGAAAGCGGTTTAAAGGATGCATCATGGAATTATTGTGGAGAGGTATGGATGAGACTTTCATACTAGTCTTGTGAGTTAGGGGTTTGGGTGGTTAGGTGGGTCGTTGGTGATAAGGGTGAGAGTTATTGATTCGTATCAAATATTGCATATTTTCGCCATATATCTTTATTCATTCTAGCACTTTTACGGTCCTAAATACCTATATTTATGCTCATTAACCAGACAACCTCGTATTTGGATATATACATGCTTTGCAGGGGTTAATTGTGCCTTTGTAGGTATTAAAACGCTAAAAGAGAAGATCCGCTGCATTTCTGAGAAGTTCCATGGTCGGATGCTACTTTAAGGGAATTTTAGTCAATTCACATTTCACATCCAGCTCAAGTTAATTCCACAGATGCGTATTTCGTTGAGTTACCGTCGTGTGGCCTTAAACGGCGCGTCATTTGGAGTCCGGATGGTGGAGTTATGGCCATTTCCGTTTGCACACCTTTCCCCCATCTTCATGGACCAAGAAGGCCAAGAAACAGAGTACCAGTCGACCGGCCTTGGGACCCCGATCGACCGCGATTTGATATTTTTCCTTGCGAAGAAGACATAAGGTTTGGCCCTACTCGATCGATCGATTGACATTTTGGGTCGATCGATCGACCCTGCCAGATATTTGGCAATTCGTTCCTTTTTTTTTCTTTTGCTTTTATTTCTTTTTCCACTTACTATTTAAGCCAAATTTTGGTTTTTAAAACATATCAATTATATTCTTAGGTTAGTTTTTATTTTGGTCATGGGTGTGCCATTTTCACCCTCCGAGGGTTTGCTCGTATAGAGAGGTTTGATTCGTCGAGGTTGAGTAGAACACTATTCATCATCTTCTTCCTTAATCCAAGTTCCATTGTTTGCATTTATTTATCTCTTGCTTTGTTAATTAGATTTACATGCTTTCTTTAGTTACTTTCTAGTGTAGTTTTATCGCGTTTATTTACAGCTTTCCTTTACTACGTTTTTATCATGCTTTCTGGCTAATTTAATGTAGGTTGTGTCGGATTGAACTCACTTTGGGTTGACATGTTGCTTTTCTTTGCTTTGGTGATGGAGTTTACGAGTTTATTTTGAATGTGTTGTCCTAGTTATTATGCCTAGGAGATTTAACGAGGTATATCATGTATGCTCCGTATTTACGACCTTTCGTGCGTAATTTCCGAGGTATTTGTTGACGCCAAAATCTTATTAGACTTTTTTGTGAATTTAGGGGTGTGACAACTCTTAATTTAATTAATTGTCGAAATGAGACGCAATTTTAACCATTTTATACTAATTAACTCGGGTGAGAAATATCCGACGCAGCATATAGTTTTTATTCGCTTTATTAATTTAATTTAAATACACTCGCCTAGTTTAATCTTTTCCTTTATTTATCGTTTATTTTGTTAGCAATTATCTTTTACACTCTGATTTTAGAAGTATTAAACCAAATAAATTCTAGCAACTCGTCTGTGTGGATTCGATACTCGGACTGGCCGCTATACTCCCTTAAAAGAGTGTAGTCATAGTTTATGTTTTTATATAGAGTTGGTGAGTCGAATATAACAAACGACCGACGCATAGCTGACGCTCGCGCCGCGGCCAAACACTGTCTATCAAATGACGCCGTTGTTGGGGACGAGTTTGCTTTAGAATTTATTTGATTTAGTATTTCGTATTATTTTCTTTCTATTTGTATTTTTTGCCTAACAGTTTTACAGGACTTCTACATTGGAGTGCTAAGAAACGTTTGAATTTTTCGCGCGCGCATCTACGTTATAGAAGTCGCCACTTCGAGCTATTTTTGGGGTAAGCATGTCTTATTCTATTCCTTTCGGTATTCATTATGATAATTCTCAAAATCCTCGCAAACCTTTTACTTTTGGTCAATACTTATAGTCCCAAAAAATTACAAATTCAAAAATGTCTTTGGGCAAGTATTACAAAAGTCAAGCTTTGGAGTGCGTGTATTTTGAGGAGGATGGTCACGATTTTGGGCCTATAATTCCTTACAATAGGAATTTTGAAAAAAATTGCAATATCTTTCAAAATTCTTATAATAATGAGTTTAACTATAGTTCCGATAATAAGTTTCAAACTTCTCATTTCCAAGAATTTGCGCCTCGACCTATGACTTTCGATGAGGGCTTGCACATGCTTGAAAATGAGAAACTTGAAAATCGTTATCGGGAAGAGAATCGTTTGTGGGCGCATGAATTGGATTTATTATTTGAATCCGACGAAGATTTGTCTTCCGAGACATTTGAAGTCGAGGAATGTTTTGAACCAAATGAGGTTTGTGTGCCTACTTTGGAACAAACCATTGTTGACTTTGCCCATAGCATAATAGATATTGAAAGTGAGGATGAAATGGAAGTAATATCCATTTGCAATGAAATGATTTATTCTTTGGCCCCCAAAGAAGAACATTTCATTGAAAATGATCTTATTTCCTTCGAAACTCAATCTTCAAGCGATGATGACTCATCTCTTGAGTTTGAATTTCTTTCCTCCCCATTTTCATTCTCTGTTATCACACCGTCACAAGTACCCGATGAATCAGTTCTGAACTTTAATGTATTAAAATTTTTCATCGATGAGGAGTACCTGCTCGAGTCGCCTTCCATGATCGCATATTTGCCTTCATGTGCGCCCCCTCCCATTCTAACTTCAAAACATTTGGGAGATATTCAATTTTTATTGGACCCCTCGTATTTTTGTCACCCGTTTTATCCAAATCCCCCATCGCCCCCCATAAACTTTTAATTAACGATGGTTCATTTCTTCCGCCTTACACATGCCTTCCATTATTCAAACGAAATTATTATTTTTTGGGAGGCATGCATGAGTGGGAGGGTTCTCCATGGATCTTTCAAAGTCAAATCATTTTCGTGGTGGACCCTCAACTATTTAGACTTCTACTGTATAGTTAGTGTGAAGCCTAAATAGTAGGTTGTATATAATTAGCTTTTTATTCTTTCTTTCTTTTATCTTTTCTTTCCTTTTTAATTTAGTCTAGTGTAATTAGTTAACTTTTTGTTATTTGTTTTTGTTATGCCTTGGTACTAATATGTTTTGTAGAATCATTGGACTTGTACTTTCACGATATCACTCCATTGTAGGTAATATTACTCTTTTCCTCTCTTTAACTTGGTTCTTAATTCACATTGAGGACAATGCCATGTTTAAAGTTAGGGGGTGTGCGATATTCAATCCATTCATTGGTAGTTTCTTTGATTTGATTACATGTTAGTTACTAAGTATGCTTTCTTAGAAAAATTAAAAATTTCAAAAAGATTTTCTTTCTTTTTTCTCCTTTGTTGGGAATTTTGCCTTTGTTTTCAATGATAAATTTTAATAATTGCTCGATCCAATAGACAACTCAACGATGCATGTTCTCGATTTTAGAAGTTATTAGACCTTAGTCCTCAAATCATTGATATTATGAATAACTTCATGAATTAAACTTTACCACGTGAGCACATGCACTTTTCTTGTTATATTGATTTGATTTAAGATTTTTATAACTCGGTAATCTTTTGTTGCATTGTATATACCTACACCTAGTGAGCTTTGGGATTTTCTTCGTTTGTGAGTTTTATACACTTCTCTTTCCTCTTTGAAAATGTTAGTCATTGGTCATCTCTCTATTCTTTCATTGATCGTTCATTAATTGAATTCATATCTTGAAATGTGTTACTTGAGCATGATTTTCAAGTTTGTTTTGACTCGAGAATTGCGTAAACTTTAGGAAATGATCATAGGCCATCTTTGTATATCACCCATATGACCTCGACCTCACCTTTTATATGTTTCCTAGCCGACCCATTTGAGCCTAAATACTAGCCTTTCGTTTCATTATCCAAAATCCCATAACCAACTCCAAATTGGAGTTATATACAATACATATTACCTTACATTCCTTTGTTTGGAATGTTACATGGGATTGAATGATGTTATTATTTTGTGGTTGCAATTTAGGCATGTGAGAGTGTGAAAAGTAAAGAAAAGAAAAAGTGAAAAAAGAGAAAGAAAGAAAACAGAAGAAAACATGAGAAAAAGAAGAAAAGAAAAAGAAAGAGAAATATATATATGTTGTGTATATAGTTCAATAATCTTTGATTACTCTCCAATTGTTATATTTAATGCTTATTTGGATTGTTTTTTCCAATTTTGATATTGTCCGTATTTTCTCATTATTCCGAGTTTTCATCTCCGAACACTTTGAATCCGTACATATATCCTTCATTTCGTACCCTAGACTAACCTACATTACAACCCTATACAAATCCTATGTGATCTTAAGGTGCATTTAATTTAAAAGTTGAAATAGTTTTGATAATCTGTGAAAATGAATTCCGCCTCCTTTAATGAGCAGTATCTTTCATTGAGATTATAAATTTTCATTTTACATATAGCGTTCTTCATTTGTGACATGTGCGCGACCTAGTTTCCATTTTCATTTACTCTTTATGCCCGCATGTTCCGTGTGTTACCTCCCTGTTTCGAGTGAATTCGCTTGATGAGTGTGATGCCCGTGAGGATTGAATATATGCTCGCTTTAATTTATATCCAGTTTATATAAGTTTTTGCCAAATCACACTTTGCATGTACTCGCTCCCCTCCAATTTTTAAGCTTTCAATTCTATGAGGTGCATTCTATAATGTTTAATGAAATGGACTTTCATTTGAATTCGTTCATTGTGCTAATAATGTGTATGAAATCCTTTTCAATATTTTTGGGCTTTTCGCATGTTGATTTGGGCATATTTTGAGGAAACCATATGATGTTTGTGGGTTTCATCCCTGAAAACCCTCACGAGACGACACTCGTCCACTAGGGTACCCTAGGGGTTTAACGGCTTATTGCATATGCTAAATGCAATCTCGTTCCCTACGAAAGTGGCATTTATATTTCGATGCATATATGCGTCTTGTACTGCCTTCTGTGGACTGGTTTTGTTTGTTTCATCACTAGGGACAAGCAATGTTTAAGTTAGGGGGTGTGATTCGTATCGAATATTGCATATTTTCGCCCTATATCTTTATGCATTCTAGCACTTTTACGATCCTAAATGCATATATTTATGCTCACTAACCAGACGTCCTCGTATTTGGATATATACATGCTTTTTCAGGGGTTAATTGTGCTTTTGTAGGTATTGGAACGCTAAAAGTGAGGATTCATTGCATTTTGGAGAAGTTACGCCGTCGGACGCTACTTTAAGGGCATTTATTCAATTTAAATTTAATCTCCAGCTCATGAGAATTCCACGAATGCGTATTTCATTGAGTTAGCGTTGCGTGGCCGCAAACGGTACGTCGTTTGGAGTCCGGATGGTGGAGTTATGGTCATTTCCATTTGCACACCTTTCCCCCCTCTTCATGGACCAAGAAGGCCAAGAAACAGAGTACCGGTCGATCGGCCTTGGGACCCCGGTCGATCGCGGTTTAAGATTTTTCCTTATGAAGCAGACAAAAGGTTTGGCCATGCTCGATCGATCGACCCTGCCAGATATTTGGCAATTCGTTCATTTCCTTTTCTTTTTCTTTTATTTCTTTTTCCACTTACTTTAAGCGAGATTTTGGCTTGTAAAACATATCAATTATATTCTTAGGTTAGTTTTTGTTTTGGGAGCTAGGGTTTGGAGATTTCATGGGTGTGCCATTTTCTCCCTCCGAGGGTTTGCTCGTATAGAGGGGTTTGATCCATCGAGGTTGTGTAGAACACTATTCATCATCTTCTCCATTAATCCAAGTTCCATCGTTTGTATTTCTTTATCTCTTGCTTTATTAATTAGATTTACATGCTTTCTTTAGTTTCTTTCTAGTGTAGTTTTATCGCGTTTATTTACTGCTTTCCTTTACTGTGTTTTTATCATGCTTTCTATCTAATTTAATCGAGTTTCTGTCGGATTGAACTCACTTTGGGTTAACATGTTGCTTTGCTTTGGTGATGGAGTTTATGGGTTTATTTCGAGTGTGTTGTCCTAGCTATTACACCTAGGAGATTTAACGGGGTATATCACGTATGCTCCGTATTTACGACCTTTCGTGCGTAATTTTCGGGGTATTTAATGACGCCAAAATCTTATTAGACTTTTATGCAAATTTAGGGGTTTCACAACTCTTAATTTAATTAATTGTCAAAACGAGACGTAATCTTAATAACTCGTCGACCCATGTAACCATTTTATACTAATTAACTCGGGTGAGGGATATCCGACGCAACCTATAGTTTTTATTCACTTTATTAATTTAGTTAAAATACACTCGCCTAGTTTAATCTTTTCCTTTATTTATCGTTTATTTTGTTAGCAATTATCTTTTACACTTTTATTTTAGAAGTATTAAACCAAATAAATTCTAGCAACTCGTCTTTGTGGATTCGATACCCGGACTGACCGCTATACTCGCTTAAAAGAGTGTAGTCATAGTTTAGGTTTTTGTATAGAGTTGGTGAGCCGAATATAACAAACGACCGACGCGTAGGCGACGCTCGCGCCACGGCGAAACCCGACCTATCAGTTATCATGTGTTTAAACTAATCCCTCATTAGGAAGAGGTTGTATGTTAATAGAATGGGAGGTTCGTATATAAGTTATATTAAGTTTCCCATGGACAAAGATTACTCTAGCCTTCTGTATAAGGTGGGGATGTGAAATTTTATTATGATAAATTGGAATAAATTTAATAAGTTTTTGGTGTTTAAGATAGGAGATAGAAGGAAGGTGAGATTTTTTTCAGGTAACCCTAATGTTGATACGTTATGTTGAGGGTCGGATTGCCAAATTTCATAAGAGGATGATGCACATGGAGTTTTTATAGCAGATTATTTTGTCAATTATGGGAAGGGTTCGGTTTTAGAACCCTTATTTTAGGATGTCTTTAATGAGTGAATGATCGAGAATATGAGGATTTTTCGAAGATGATAGAAGGTTTTTTATTTCTCAAGGGGGTATGAAAGGTGGTGGAAGGTAATCAAAGGGGGTCTATCAGTATGGTCGTATTACTTCATTCAAAGTAGTGCTCATTTCCATAGAAATTATTATGGTGTAAAAAGTTCTCGTTAATGGTTTTTTAATGCTTCGACAACCACTAAAGGGTTTATATTGTCTAGTGGATCATATTCTATTTCATTATAACATTCCCAAGATTTCGCAGTGTGTTCTTTTTTAATTTTTGATTTAGAGTGGGTGGTGTCGAGTTTTCTAGTGGGGAATTTTGTAATTTAGTTGAGTGCCCAGGTAAGGAAGTCCATGTGTGGTGTTTAGAATACTGCCCTTTTTTTCTTATGGGGTGGGGTGGAATGAGAACAACAATATATGTTTTGAAGACTTGGAGTCATGAATTTAGAAGACTAAGGATGATACGATGTTATTGTATTTATGAAGTGGAGATTGTGTCCCTAGTTCTATTTTCTCCTTTGTGGATTTTTTTTAGAGGACTTAAGGATGGAAAGTAAGTTTTGGTAGTTCCCGTTTAGTTCTTTTTGGTTCGCTCAGGGATGCCTTTTTGTGGTATCTAAGGGTGTTCGCGGTCCGATCTGATCCAATTTTTAATAAATTTAAGGACTCGACCGATTAAACCGGTCCTAAAAAAATTGAACCAAGACCGGACCAACTAAACTGATTTTTCAGGCTTAGGCGGTCCGGTTTTTTGAATGGTCGGTCCGGTCTAACTTGTCGGTCCTAATCTTATTGAAATAATCTTTTTAAAAATGAAAATTTTCCTTCAAAACTGTTCAAACTGATGGAGCATACTGATCTGAAATGAAATAGCTCCAAGTTCTAACAGTTATGAAACTACTGAAATGAAGCTACCCTTTAACAATCAGCTCCCTTTAACAATGAAAATACCCTTTAACAATCAGCTACAAGTTCTAACTGTCATACATATATTCTAACTATTATTCTAATTGTTATATTCTCCTAACTGTTATGTATAACTCCCTTTAACAATGAAACTACCCTTTAATAATCGGCTCCAAGTTCTAACTGTTATACATATATTCTAACTATTATTCTAACTGTTGTATATATATAACATCAAGTTGGAAGAAACAACAGATCGAAAATAGGAAGAAACGATAGTATATTTATATAAATAAATACATACCGTAAAGATGGAGGCGAAGCAAAGCGGCGAGGAGGCTGAGAGGATACGAGGGGCGACAAGGAGGTTGCCTGGTAGATGAGTGAGAGAGGGGGGTTTGACCATTTATCTTTATCATTGTGAGAGAGAGAAGAGAATGACAGCATGAGAGAGATGAGAGAGTGAGTGCGTGAGTGTTGTTATAGTTAGGGTTTTCTAATTTATTTTTCAAAATGACGAATTTATCCTTAGTTTTTTTCCTAGGATCAAATATAATAAAATATATATATATTTATATGTAACCGGTCCGGGCCGGTCCATATCGGTTATTTTTTGTGACAGACCAAGGACCGGACCGGTTAGACCAGTTTGCCAAAAACAAATTGGACCGGACCGATTAAAAAAAAAGACCGAAAAAATTAATGCGGTCCGATTCAGTCCGCCGGTCCAATCGGTTTTCTGAACACCTCTAGTGGTATCCTGTCACGTTTTTGTATACTGGTTTCGAACCCTAGAATAATTTCACATATATAATTGCATATTTATTAAACAAAATGAAGAATAATTAAGAAACACAAAAAGGTTAGTCAACCTTCGCCATTCAGTTTTAAAAAATTCTACCAAAAGAACCTTCGGACTTCCAGACAACGATGGGTTATTCTTAAATTTGCTTTATGAATTTAAATGGAATTCCATTTCACTCTATTTTAACTAATGCTACTCTAATTTTTGTTGTGAATATTTTTGAATTGGTTCTTTAATTAAGATTTTGATTAAAATGATTTTATAAGCACTTATTTTAAAATAGTCCAAATAAATGATATAGTTGAATTAATAATTGAAAGTTGTGTACATTTAATCCATTCAATTCTAATTCCGTACAATTAAACTGCTAATAAAATTATATGCAAGAACATATAAAGTATAATCGCACAACAATTTTAAACTATTTAGAACTTAAGGTACTAAATTAAATCGAAGCTTAGAAAATCGATTGGTAATTATCCTTTTTACTATAATTACCTTAAGAATGGTTTTTGATATCATGTTGGGACCCCTTGATGAGAAGGACGCGATATAAGGGGCTAATGCATCTTTAGTTGCAATACTCTGCTTTATAGTTGCAGTGGGGTTTCTGAATAAACACATGTATTGATGTTTAATTAACACCCTCATAAAAGATAACAAGATTGTAAAAATAAATGTATCTACCATAATGGTTTGGCATTTATACCTTGTTGATTTTATGTAGTTTGTGATATTGCTACCTTTACTCTGATCCGTGCTTATGATAGCCGCAGGCAATGGAAAAATAAAATCATTATCGGGTAGGCGTCTTTCAATTTGAATCACTGACCCAACTGCACCAGCCAACAACTCCCCTTTCCCATTGACTGAAGATTCACACAAAACTATTTTACCTTTCACTAAGGTCTTGTCTAATGAGTTCTCAGAGCAAAGCCTAAATTTACAGAATGAAGTATTTGTCATTAATATGCCCATAATGAAATGTCACAATATAAAATAATGGGTCAAATCATTTAAATATTTGTTAACTCATATAACATTACTTAAGATGACCACTTACCTTGATATAGATTTATTAAAACCATCACGGGTATTGGGAGCGTCTCCACTATATATTAAAGGATACATGTGATTGAGCTTAAATGGATTTATCGAAATCCCCTATACACAATTCAAAAGGAGCAAAAGTCCCTCATAAGTACAATTTGAGTAGACCAAGTCATTAAATCTATTAGTGAACGATGTATTTATATCTAAGTCGTGTGTACATATGTGTGAGTGTGTCGTGTACGTGTATATCAATGTGATGGTATATAACTCGTCTTACCAAATGAAAATTAAAAAGGAGAGGGGCACTCACAAAATAAGACTTATTGTTACCAAATTGTACTGGGGTCATGAATTTGCGATCAATGGTACTAGCAGCCACTAAAAGAGCCCATGGTGAAACATTAGAAATTGATGCACGGTATGGACCATCATTACCAGCTGATACAGATGTTAATATCCCCTTCTTAACGGCATGAAAAGATCCGATTGCTGTTGGGTCATTAAAATAATCTCTAGCAAATTTAAAACCAATGGACATAGATATTATGTCTACTCCATCGGCAATAGCAGCATCAAATGCTGCAAGAATGTCATGATCTTCACAACCATCAGACCAACATACTTTATATACGGCAATCCGGGCAGAGGGAACACCTCCTCGAGCTATTCCTAGGCCGAGTCCATTTAAGCTCGCCATATTAACAATATTACCCGCCGCTGTTGAGGCAGTGTGTGACCCGTGACCTTCCGAATCTCTTGGAGACGGTAGTTGTTTTGACTTGAACTTTTTCTTCAATCGAAAGTATCGTGCTCCGATAATTTTACTATATTGACATTGCGATGTATGTTAAATGGTTTGATTTATGCATCATCACTCTCACACACAAGTATACAGGGTTGGCCTTAAACGAATGCCAAAGAGACAAGCCCCAAAAAGTTTGATATTTTGGAAGGGCCCAGAATTTAAAGGGTCATCTGGCTTTTGACTCCATTAGTTATATCGTACATCACTTTAGGTACCAAGTTTTAATTTATTATCACTTTCCTTTCCATTTTCGCCTTTGTGATATTTTTATGAAAAGAAAAAATATCGCAAAAATTTACAAAGATTGTAAAAATATTTGCAAAAAATGAAAATAATACCCAAAATGATATTACTTTAAACTTTGGGATTACTGATGGGATCAAAGACCAAATTTAAATATAAGCAATTATGAGAGAAAAGGGAGCCACTATTAGCACTCCTCAAAATCTGATGGCACTCCAAATTAGTTCTCAATTATTAAAAATGACCATTTACTCCTTACCTCATCACTTGGCAAACCACCATTCACTAACATAAGAAAATACAACTAAGTCCCTGAATGTTTATTAATTCCTAAAAAAAACTATTTTTTTATTTAAAAAAAAAACTGTTTTCTTATTTTACAAAAAGAAAAAAACCTGTTTTGTAAAATAAGAAAAAAATAATTTGTAAAATAAATAAATAAAAGTCTTTTTTTTGCAAAATAAGATAACAGATTTTTTCTTTTTTGCAAAATTAAAAAAAGTTTTTTTTTTGCAAAATAAGAAAACAGTCTTTGGGTATTTGTTAATTTTTTGTGAATGTTTAACATTTTTTTGGGCGGTGCTCCGATTTGAAACAAGTTAAATACTTTAGAGACAAACTCGAGTCAAATAAAAGTTTGGGGACCATTTAAAAACTTTTGTGATAGTTTAGGGACTAAAAAGTAATTTACTCAAAATAAAATTTCACGAAGTATCATATTGTAATGGGGTCGTGTTCGTGCATTATTAAAAATATATTTATTTTGAATAATGTTACTCTTACTCGTACTTAGTACCGGGTTAATACCAAATACGCTTTATATAAAATTTTATGTCGTGTCGTGTTACGTTTTAATTAGATCGTGTTAGTTAAAAAAAAAAATTGTGTCGGGACGTGTCGTGTCACTTTTGGGTATTGTTTTTTTAAAAAAAAAAAAATTTGACTGTCTTGTTAAATAAAAAAAAATAAGATTTGAGCTTTGTGATATATGTTTTTTGCTTTTAGTATTAAAGTTCAACTCTTTAATACCGATTGATTAATGTCATTGGCGCCAGAATACAAATTTTATAAAACGTATTTGATATTAATCCAGTACTAAGTACCAGTAAGAGTAACATTATTCAAAATAAAAATATTTTTAATAATACACAAGCACGACCCAATTAAAATATGATACTCCACGAAATTTTATTTTGAGTAAATTACTTTTTAGTTCCTAAACTATCACAAAAGTTTTTAAATGTTCCCCTAATTTTTATTTGACTCGAGTTAGTCCCTAAAGTATATAACTTGTTTCAAATCGGGGTACCGCCCAAAAAAACGTTAAACATTGACAAAAAATTAACAAATACCCAAAAGACTTTTTTCTTATTTTGCAAAAAAAAACTTTTTTTTTTTAATTTTGCAAAAAAAAAAAGAATTTTTTTTATTTTACAATTTTTTTTCTTATTTTACAAAACATTTTTTTTTTTTGTAAAATAAGAAAACAGTTTTTTTTTTTTAAATAAAAAATTGTTTTTTTTAGGAACCAATAAATATTTAGGGACTTGGTTGTATTTTCTTATATTAGTGAATGGTAGTTTACCAAGTGATGAGGTTAGGCGTAAATGGTCATTTTCAATAATTGAGAATTAATTTGGAGTGCCATCAGATTTTGAGGAGTGCCAATAGTGGCACCCGAGAGAAAATTGTGGCATAAAACTTTTTTAAAAAAGGCTTTTATTTTGAAAAAGAAAAATGTTATGTTTATCGGGATTTAGTATGGGCCAATAGTGATCATGCATTACATGACTTGTAACATGGTGTGGGTTTTTTTATAATACAAGCAATGTAATGCATGGCCCGTAGTTGAACGGTACTATAGAAAAAAAAATCATTTTAGAACTTATTCGGGACAAACTCAAACACAAACACAGACAAGATAATTACTTGTTGCAAGTGAAATTCCCCTCGCAAATTCCCTTCCATTTGGTTGGTGGTGGACCAAACCCTTTATCACCAAAGCTTTCGGACTCGGGCCAGATTCCGGTGTCAATCACTCCTATAATTATATCACTTTCAATTGTGGTTCTTTTAGCTTTCAGGGGGAGGCCCAAAAAGTCCCATGACCTTGTTGTTTGGACCTGTTGCGTTTCACTTGGGAACACAGATACTACACCCTCCATTTCTATTAAACCAAATTTGTTAGTGACCATTTGCATATAAACAGTTTTAGTTGTAAACTAAATAAATAATTCTAGGCGGACACAGTTTTTTGACACAGATCGTGCGATATAATAAGGTGTTGCACTGGCTCCACCGATGTGGGACCTGTGTGAAGCCCGGACACGAGCTAATGCCAGTGCGACATCATTGTGTCGCACCAACTGTGTCAGAAAATTGTGTCGGCATAGAATGAGTCAAACTAAATTGTTTGGATTACCTGCTAATTTTTCCCTCTCCTCTTCAGTCAGCCTCGCTAAGAATCCATGGAAACTCTTATCATAACTGTGTAATAGATGCTTTGCTGCATCACTGTCATTTTTATTTTTTTATTTTTTTTTAAGTTACGAACAGTTAGTTAATGGCATAATATGTTAAAAAAATTCACATTTTTGTAGATATGTAGTAAAAGATCAATTTAGCCAAACCTGCCAATAATTTCATTTAGCATGCTCATGTGAAGGGATGGTGCAGAAATATGATCTTCTGGTCGGTCACCCATATACACAATATAGTCCTGCAGCCGTAATACATTCATTTTAATTTGGACGATTCTAGACCGACACAACAACACATTTTTGTTGACATATTAACGTGTCGTGTCGTGTCGTGTCGTGTCTGAATCGATTGATAGTTTGAATGATAATGAGTGGATCCCAAAAAATAAGCAATGCAAACACGACACGTTATTGAGTCTGCGAAAATGTGTCCGAATCCTTCATTTCATAAATATTTCATTGAATGAGTTTTTATAATCATTTATTCACGACTCCTTGTTTCCTGGAATGTGTTGGCCGGGTACTTCAAATTCTAGGCACAACGTATAGATGGACTTATTTTATCATTCACTTTTTAGTAACTATGTCCAAAAGAGCATCCACCATGATGGAAGTAAAACTAAAGAAAACATTGAAATTTACAGAACCATATGTAAGTTTGTAGGACTTGCTGTTAATATTTTGGGGTTCGTACCATTAACTGTTAATAATTTTAAGTGAAAAGGAGAAAAAAAAGATATAAATGTCCTCCCCCATGATGAAGTGAGTATCCAACTCAAGGTAAAATAAGCTTTTGGTTCTTTATTTCTACCTTTCGACAACATCCACCATTGTGGATGCTCTTAACGTATATTAGTCCTCAATGATTAAAAGTTAGAAACATTAAAAGGGAAACGGTGTGTAGCGTGCCTACATGCGTGTGTGTGTGTGTGAAAGAGAGATTGAGAGAAATGTGTGGAGAAATAAAAGTTTAAAACGAAAGATATAACAGTTTTGGTTCTGTATTTTTACCTTTCTATAACTTCCACCGTTGTGGATGCTCTAACGTATATTAGTCATCAATGATTAAAAGTCAGAAACATTAAAAGGGAAACGGTGTGCTGCGTGCATGCGTGCATGCGTGCGTGTACGCACGCGCGCTCGCGTGTGGAATGTGTGGAGAACTAAAAGTTTAAAACCAAGGTTAAAGGAAATTCTTACCTTTCGATTGTCTTCCTCCCTAGCTCGAGCTGAGACTAGAAGAAAAACAAAGGTAAGTGTTGTCAAAATTGTATCTTAAAAATACAAGTGGGAACTTTTTGCCAAGAGAAAAAAAAAGAGGAGATACCCACCTTTCCTAAACTTCCGGCTGAAATTAGCCAACCACCCACCATCCCCACTTCTACACATTTTTTGGCTAAAAATGAGGGAAATGATTACCCACTTGTGTATGTTAATCATTGTCCCAACTTTGTCAATATATTCTCATCATCCGGCCAAAAATTAGAAAAAGAGCTTGAGAGAGCAAAATAGTTTTTGGAGTGTGTAAGAGAGAAGAAAGCAATACATGCTATAAAAATAAAAAGGAGAAATGGGTTTCTCTCTAAAAATACTCTCTATGAATTTTTCGTAGAAAAAAAAATAGAACCAAAATAGAAAAATATTTTCTTCATGAAAATATTTATTTCTCCAAAATATCTTTCAGAAATTGAGCAATTAATTTGGAATGGGTGTTAGAAGACATATAACTACGGTGCATGGTTATATGATACAGAGGTGATTCTGGGCTTGTTTTATCCTGGGGACGGCGTGACTGTAGACTACCTGCACAAAGAGGGTAGAGCCGCGAAACGTCTTAAAGAGAGCGACCTAGTCCACGACTCAACCCAAGAATCGTCTACGACGAATTTATAAACAATTGAGGTAATATTGTTTATTTTTATTGTACAGTATTTATTTGGAATTCACGCATGCGGTTCATATTTGCGATAATCATATGAGGTAATAATTTAATTTTGAGCCGTAGACTTAAAATTAATTTATGATTTTATTTTTCGATTTCTCCATAAAACTCTTTGATGTGATATTTAATCACAATATATAAAGTGTACCAACAATTTTAAGACGTTTTATGTCTACCATGGAGACCGAAAAATAAATCTTACGGGCATATATGATTATTTTTATGATGTCGAAATGAAAAAAAGGCCAACTAAGTTTCTATGTTTAGAAATTATAATTTTGACCTTTACTTCTAGAAATGACCGTTTAGCCCACGAACTTCCTAAATGTTATATTTTGTGAAGTAGATATATAAATTTCAATATTTTTTGTCAATTCGAAATCGATCAATAATTTCGTGAGAAATTATAATTTGAACAAAAATGAACCCCTTCATGGAAAACTTTTAAATAAGTCAATCCTATTTTCTAGTTATGAATGTGAAATATTATTTCACATAAGATGTTATTGTTGGAAATGGAATTGTATATTATTTTTTGGACAATATATTTTGAGCCACTTGTGGTTAAGAAAACAAATTAAAAATTTGTTATATGGAATCAAATTATAAATTTGATATTTGGAAACAAATGAACATTTGTTATATGAAAACAAATGATATGGATTCGAAGGGTAAGTTATAAACATTTGTGCCTTGCGCTATGTTTAGTACAAAAGAAATTTGTTCAAATATATTTGAAGTGTTTATGTGAAAGTGTAGTTGATATTTTTCAACCACACTAAAGTGATCGATGATGGGAAAAAAAAAAAAAAAACTGAAATTTTTGTTATGAATTCTGTTGGAATATCATCTTAGTTATTTGATGATATATAGACTGAAATTTCGTGAATTTTGGCATACATGTAGTATGTTGAGATTATAAATTTTGGGCTTTGGAATTTCTGAAAAAAGAGTTGTATATCTTTTATTATGATTTTTACAAATAAGATGTGCAATGCTGAATTTTTTGGACAGCTTGTAGTAAAACAAGTTTATCTTCACTTGTACTTAATATTTTTGAGTGATTCCAATTTTGGATAATACTAGACTCATAAAGGATGAATTCTGGAAAATTTCATAAATTTTCAATAAGCGGTTTAGTCGTGGTGAAATTTCAAACTTGAAGTTTTTCTGTTTGAACAAATATTTTGGACAACATTTTAAAAAAAAATGTATCATGTCGTGTTCCCAACGGATTCAAAATATTTTGATGCCTTTATAAATTTCTTATTCATGAATTTATGAAGTACTTAGAAAAATTTGGATTCAAATTTATGGAAGATGAATTTCAAAGAAATTGTATAATGACTTATACAATATTTGAGTTTGGAGTGCAACCACTAGAATTTTATATGAATAATTCTTTGTATTTATTCATTTATATGTGTTGAAAAATGTATATAATAAAATTGTATTCTACTATGTTGGAATCAATTTGGTGTGCTTCATACGCGTGTAGAAATAATTTAGTTGGGAAAAATTATTTTTACCGTATGCTTTGATTTGGAATAGAGGTTTAAACTCTAATATGCAGTATCATTGTATACATTGGAAAAATTGTATATTATGATTTTTTATGAAATAGATTGTATAATCTATATGTGACTTTCAGACCTTTGAAAATCTGAATTTATGACTAAAACAAATGAATATGTATTTTTTGATTCGGCTATACATGATGACATTAAGCATGTATTTATTTAAGAAATAAGATTAATTCTTATTTAATGTTGAAACTCACAAGTTTAGATTTCATTTTATGAATTGAAGATATAGTGGGGGCACATTATATGTTGCTTCTCAATGCTATACCTAGAGAATAGTGGGGATACTCAATTGAGTACCTCTCAACTATAATTAGAGAACTCTTATTTTTTAGTTATGGGTTAAAAATAAAAGCTTGCTTATGTTACTGAAAATGATTCGAAAAATACTTAGAGAAGTCATATCATAAATGATTGATTGAATTCCTTGGAATAAACTAAAAATTACTTTATAATTGACTTATCTTATAACTTTACGATAATGAGGTGTATACACACCATTTGAAGGAATATTGAGACAATTATCATTTATAAATATAAGCTTTGTTTAATAGTCGAAATTCATCAATATAACTTAGTTATACATGATGCACGTTAAATTATTCTCATGAAAATGAAGAAGCTTCATTTAATTTGAATGCCATTGATGTTATATATGATGTTGAGTTAAAAACTAAATATATATAATATTATTTTTTGGATGGTGACCTATGTAAGGGAACTTACACGGACCAACTTGAAGTTGAAAAAATTAATATGGAAGGCACCAATAAATGGCATGATATTTTGATAAATTATCAAATGAGAATGAATTGAGAATATTATGAACCGTGTTTATCACTAAGCATGTTGAAATATGAATGCACTCTTATTTATTGTACAAGAATGATTAGCTAATAGTTGGTTATAATATTTTGTTGCCTAGAAAACCAAATTCATGTTAAGTCAAAGAGTTGGCATAAAGAGTTTCAATGAAACAAGAATAGTACTTGTTAATATTACAAGGCTATATGGATCAATTAATTGATCGAGTACATTGAAATACAAGAATATCTATTTATTAGATATATGCTTATTATGAACCATCTTGTACTCCACATGATCCAAGTATAAGAACACTATATATAGTGATAAGAAAAGATGAACATGCAAACATCTTAAGTAGTCTCAATTGAGTTACTAAATACAATTGACTTGGAATAATTTTTTGTGGGAGTACTAAGAAGGTTTATAATTAAAAAGTGTATTCTTATGCTATTGAGAAAGGTTATATGTTTTGATAAAAACCACGAACCTAGAATTGATTCTGAATCAATAATGGATATGTGTTTAACACATAATCTGTTGCTATTTTTTGGAACTCCCAAAAATATTAATTATTGGCATAATTAATGATGGAGTATATGGTGATACCATTAGCTATGGCTAGTGAGTAAATGAAAGGTTAAAAGACCTATTATAAGATACCATTTATGGTAGAGATTGACATAGTCATTTTATCCGCAACAATAGAACTACGGCTATTGTAAAATTTTAGAACCGTTATCATAACGGAAGAACGGCAAATATGTCATAAGCACAACATAGTTTGAGAACTTAAAACTAATGAGTTGTGTGTGTGGATTATGTTCGGACTGATGAGAATAGAACCTGACTTATCCTTTGACGAAAGGACTAGTGCGGGAGAAGGTGTTTAACACCTAGAAAGGGATCGGACTAAAGCCCGTTGATATTGAATCATTTGTGGTGGTAACCCAACCTATAGACTGGAGATCCCAAGAAATAGGTTCAAAGGGTAATAACAAGTCACGGTGATATGGGTTGAATCATGCTAATTATTATTTACGGGGTTTTACTCCGAGTCCATCTTATAGAGCATGATATCTTGAAGCGAGTTAAGGTTGCGTTAATTATAACTCTTAATGATGATCTATAGCTCTATTTTGAGTGGGGTACCTAGCTACAGGAGTATCCTTGATAGACTCACCTATGTGGATGTGGAAGTATGGCCGCTTCCTATGGTAATTTTGGGCAAATTCCCTAGAGCGTTCACATACTGGGATAGAAGCACATGGCCGTAACGTGCTGGCTTGAGGACTACACCCAAGTAGGGTTGTGTGTGGGATGTTGTCAGAGATAGAGTTCAAAACTACGAGTTACTCTAGTATAATCTGAATCATCTTTATTACGTAAAGGTTCAAGTCGAAAGACACCTTTACTTATGCACACTTCTATTAATAATTATTGCTCAATAATTTTTCAAAATTTACATGTAGGGGATTGTAACCGATGATTGTGTTTTTAAAATCCAAAGTGGGGGATTGTTGTCAAAATTGTATCTTAAAAATACAAGTGGGAACTTTTTGCCAAGAGAAAAAAAAAAGAGGAGATACCCACCTTTCCTAAACTTCCGGCTGAAATTAGCCAACCACCCACCATCCCCACTTCTACACATTTTTTGGCTAAAAATGAGGGAAATGATTACCCACTTGTGTATGTTAATCATTGTCCCAACTTTGTCAATATATTCTCATCATCCGGCCAAAAATTAGAAAAAGAGCTTGAGAGAACAAAATAGTTTTTGGAGTGTGTAAGAGAGAAGAAAGCAATACATGCTATAAAAATAAAAAGGAGAAATGGGTTTCTCTCTAAAAATACTCTCTATGAATTTTTCGTAGAAAGAAAAATAGAACCAAAATAGAAAAATATTTTCTTCATGAAAATATTTATTTCTCCAAAATATCTTTCAGAAATTGAGCAATTAATTTGGAATGGGTGTTAGAAGACATATAACTACGGTGCATGGTTATATGATACAGAGGTGATTCTGGACTTGTTTTATCCTGGGGACGGCGTGACTGTAGACTACCTGCACAAAGAGGGTAGAGCCGCGAAACGTCTTAAAGAGAGCGACCTAGTCCACGACTCAACCCAAGAATCGTCTACGACGAATTTATAAACAATTGAGGTAATATTGTTTATTTTTATTGTACAGTATTTATTTGGAATTCACGCATGCGGTTCATATTTGCGATAATCATATGAGGTAATAATTTAATTTTGAGCCGTAGACTTTAAATTAATTTATGATTTTATTTTTCGATTTCTCCATAAAACTCTTTGATGTGATATTTAATCACAATATATAAAGTGTACCAACAGTAAGGCTTAGCAAGAGGCAGCGTGGAATGGATGAGGATTGGGGTACCATGGCTGACCAAGTGAATGAAAGTTTAGTTGACATCAATTGTGTTCCAACACTCACTTCATTTATCAATGTTTCTTTTTCTTTTTATTTCTTATTCTTATGTCGATTGTACAAATTTATATGTGAACACGGAACACAACCACTCTCTTCAGAATTACTTTCACCAACACTTCAAAGACTTTTTGTTAAAAAAATAATAATAATGCTGGGTTTACCGGCTCTGAACTTGCCATAAAAATAAAATAAAGAAAGAAAGAAAAAAAACTCACACGTTGTCCTCCAAAACTCTTCTAATCTGTCATCTTACTTCTTTTTTCTCCTTTATCATCTTTTCACCCTCTCTCTTTAATAACCATACAGTTGATTAATGTAATTTTTTTGTAAATATTTTGATATTGCGTATTGTAGGGTATTTATATTTTAAAAAGGCATAAAGTTGATTAATATAATTTTTTTAAATGGGGTGAATTGTAGAAATTAGTGGTTGTATCTAAAAACTCCCTTTCAGAAATTCAATAATATCAAGTATGAGAAATTTTTGTCAAATACCATCGGCCTCAGTATAACAATCCGCAATTATTTGTATGTCGAATTTTCTAAAGTAGGCATGTTTTTTTTAAATTGCAATTTGTATGTAGAATTTTGTAATTTATGTACAGATTTTATAATATACACATATTTTGTTTGTGTATACCCTAATTTGTAAGGTATATACATTAAGGGGTGGCGGATTTTATTGCGAAAAAATTTGTAAGTGAACCAAAGGCAAAATGAATATTAGGAAGTTCTTATATGGGAAGATTTTTTTTTTATTATTCCTTTGTTCTCATAGTCAGTGTCTTTTTTCCCCCTTTTAAGTGAGGTTAGGCCTGTCAACGAGTCCAGTCTGGGCCGGATCTAGGAAGATCCAAATCCATTTAGTAGGCACTTAATCGGATTCGGATCCGAATCAGGTCTTAATCGGATCTTAAAAACTGGATTCAGTTCCGTATCGGGTTCGGGTTCAGGCCTGACAAGATATATACATTTATTTTATATTTATTTTATCCCCCTTCTTTATTTTTTAATCTTAGATTAAATACTTTTGAATGTATTATACTATATATTTAGTATAAATAAAACATATATTTATTATATTTATTATATACACAAATATATATTTGTATATATAATACTTACATGTTATATATATATATAATGTGTACTAGGCAAGTCAAATCTTCGGGTCCGAATTTTGTATAAGATGCAGACCCACCCGTGTAACAAGAGGATATTCAGGTCTCAAATCAGAAAAAAATATGCTGAAACCCTAAGTCCTGGGTTCGGATCGAGTCCGGACCTAGACCCTACCCGTTGTAAGGCCTAAGTGAGGGTTTGTTATTTTCTTGGGTAAAGGAAATGTTGGCATCTTTCAAGGTATTATATGCGAGAAAAAAATAATCTGATTTCAAATTTTCAATTTTTAATACGATTTATAAAAAATTACCGCCAACAAAATTTTTATTAGGCCAGGCGTATAAACACCGGTGTATCAATGAATAGAACAATATTTTCAATTAGAAGAAATATTTACATTTTCACACTTTTTATTTGAGTATTAACCCATGCTAATCACTACTCCTTTTTTATAAGTATCAAATCAACTTTTGTGGGAGAAAAATACATTTGAACATTTTGAGCGTGCAATCTACACATGCCTTCGAAATAGTTTGATGAATCAAAACATTGACTTTTAGACTGGGTGTTCGTTTTTTTGTTGTTGTCAAAACAGTGATATTTGTTAGTAAACAATGGAAGCACTTTTTTTTTACTCTTATATTGGAAGCATTTTTTTTACTAATATTCTGCTGTGAAAAGATTTGTATGGCATTGTAAAAAAGAAGAATAAGTCTTCATGACGGGTGAATGATGGAGCTGTACGTCGTTACGTTTTTTTTTAAAGAAAGTGATGCATTGTAAAAAAATGGAGAATAAGTCTTTATGACCTTTTCTTACTTTATGGAATATGGCAAAGTATATCCAACATAGAGAGTGTTAACCCGTGATTATCTCCCGGTCTGTCTTCTATTATTAAAAAAAGGGTCCTTCTCTTGGATTAATTTTTATTGTGTGAAAATCATTTATAAACAGGATCATTCATATTGAATTATCAAAAAATAAAAATATTGAATTTGTGAAAGTGTATCTGAATTCATAACGATAAAAGTAAAATATTTGAATCCGAAGCGTTATGATCTTTCAAATCAACACGTTTTTTATGCCTGAATTTCTCTCATACATTGGGAATCAGAAGAAGAGAATTGTGTGATCTGGGGATCATGACCCCTATTTATAAGACAAACATGTCTTTTCATATTTCGTATACTTTTATTTTAACCCATCATAAAAATAAAAATTACGCTTATCTCTACACATTAAAACCCCCACTTTAATAATACATTATTAAGAACCCAAAACTTAAATTAATCTCTTTAATTGGCTTAACTTTATTTGATAGCCTATAATTCATATTTATTTCATATATAAACTCATATATTAAATTTTACTCTAATAGTCTCGCACTTGGGCTATATATGTAACTTTATAAACTTGAATTACACTTTATGAGATCATGAGTTTTTTGCTATAAAAAATTTATGCATCTTAACAATCTTATTCATTAATTGCACCATTATAGAATCAAAACGATCGCCATTAGATATTTCGTAAGTAGGCCCATCAATGATCACATATACAATGCAACGAATGACAAAGATCAAGTGTAGATATGTAGTATGAAAATTTTATGCAATGTGATCTTAACATGCCTATTTTCAATTGGTCCTCCTGAAACCTTAGTGAGATCAAACCATACAAAATCAGTGTGAATATAAACTGAATATTTTACTGTAGTAAATAACCATAAAATCGATAACAAATGTGTCTATGAAAGCATCTAAAATACAAGCTCCCACTAAACCGAAATATCCTGAAACCAAACTACACCCATATGAGCAGTGTGCTCATGAAAGACCTTGGGTGGTAATCCCTTAGCCAGCGGGTTCACAATCATGGAGTTTGTTCCAATGTGCTTTATAGACATATGTCCCCTCTGAACTCTTTATTTTACAATTAGGAACTTGATGTCTAATACAGTACTGCTGATTTATTTCAATAAAATAACTTAATTAGTCTTTCAATGCCATCCACAATACACAGCCCCGTGATAAAATTGTGCGACCATATTCCATGATTGGACACTTAGCATCCAGCAAAATCGGAGTCAGAATATCCGACAATCTCTAACTGATCTGACTTTCGATAGATGAGCATGTAGTCTTTTATTCTCTGTAAGTACCTCATGACTCACTTGGCTATTATCCAGTGATCCTTTCCAGGATTGCTTAAGTATCTGCCCAACATGCCAACAATGTACACAATATCCGAACGCGTACATACTTGAGCATACATAAGACTTCCTACTGCTAACGCATAAGGAATCTTTTGCATCTCCTGAATGTCTAAATCATTATTGGGACATTGATTGAGACTAAATTTATCTCCTTTAGCTATAGGGGTGTCACCTGATTTACAATCATGCATGTCAAACATATTAAGAACTTTCTCGATATAGCTCTTTTGTGATAAAGTGTATATGCTTACCCCCATTGAACTTATGGTATATACAATCACCAACCAGATTCATCACAAAATGAAACGAGATGATAACTTGATGAAACTTATAATACCATTGACGAGAAGCTTGCTTAAGCCCATAGATGGATTTCTTTAATTTGCAACTCGGCTTCTTTGTGTCCCCCGATAAAAAGTTTTCTGGTTGCACCATATATATTATTTCATCAATGTCACCATTGAGAAACATAGTCTTAACACCCATCTGATGAAGCTTAAGGTCAAAGTGCGCCACAAGTTCCATTATTGTCCTAAAAGAGTCTTTCGATGAAATCGGAGAGAAAGTCTCTTTACAATCTATGACTTTTTTTGTGTAAAGCCTTTAGCGACAAGTCGAGCTTTGTATCTATCCACATGACCTTTCGAATCCCTCTTGGTTTTAAATATCCATTTGCAACCAATGGGTTTCGCACCTTCAGGTAATGAGACAAGATCCGAAACGCCATTATCCTTCATGGAATTTATCTCCTCATTCATGGCATCAATCCACTCTTGAGATTTAGAACTTTTCATGGCTTGATGGAAGGTGATTGGAACATCTTCCACTGCACCAATGTCAAACTCATGTTCTTGAAGAAATACAATGTAACATCTGGCACAACACTTCTCCTTTCTCTAGTGGATCTCATTAATAGCATAGGTTCTGGAGGTGGTAGAGTTTGGTCTTCTAAAATGGGAAGCTCTTGGATTTTATTTTGATTAGGATTTGCTTCACAATGTCAGGAATAGGATCCTGATCAAAGTTGATAACAGCTGTGGGAGTATCAACATATTTCTCTTTAAAACCAATATCCCTAACCTTATCCCCCCCAACAAACTCAACATCCTCAAAGAACTCGGTGTTTCCCGTCTCAAAAATTGATTTAGTAGTAGGATCATAGAATCTGTAACCCCTATATCTTTCAGAGTATCCAACAAAATAGCAACTAATCATTCTTGAATCCAGTTTATTTTCATGTGGCCTATAAGGCCTTGCTTCAGCTGAACATCCCCAAATATGAAGGTGCTTCAAACTAGGCTTCTTGCCTACCCAAAGTTCAAAAGGGGTTTTATGTAATACCCCATATTTTTATGACTTTTAAATTTAGGGATTTATTAAATTTAATTTAGATAGATTAATTTAATATTAATTCGGAAATTTGTTTTAAATATTTACTAGCATGACGAGAGTTAGTAATTATTGGAAAATTATTGATTCGTTAAATATTACTTATTGAGTAGAGTAATATGTAGAATTGAATCTATTAAAATTGTCACAAGAGAATAATATGACAATTATGGAAATTAAGTCAGGACGCGCCTGTGTCGTGTCGGGATTAATTTATTATTATTAAAAGTGAATAAATTATAAGTCACCCATATGGTCTTTTCGAGTGCGTCAATGTATCCGGAAGGGTCGAGATAGTATAAATAATGTATCCCGGGGTTTAGTTCGGGTCTCGGGACGTTTTTAAGCCTAATTGGCATCCCGGGAGGGTGTTATAGACATTTTACATTTTTGGTCAATTAAATCCACGAATTTCCTAAGGATAAATCAACCTCTAGGAGTTGTCTTCTAGGGTTAACCAACACAAAACCAAAGAACGCCCATTAGAGAAGAAGTTGGAGAGCTTTCCAAGCAACCCAAGGCCAAAGACTCATTCGTTTGCACCGCCACCGCCACCAAATCGTAGATCGCGTGACGGGGAACGCAACTATACCTTTTCATCCACGAAATCAGAACCTTGAATTCCAGGCAAGTATCTATCTTTCTTTTTTTTTAGTTAATGTCTCACCCATGTTAGTTTAGGATTATCAAGAACATGTTTTATGAAAGAAATTGATAATTTAGAGACTTTAAATCGCATGTTTAGAGAAATTTAATATATTCTGGACATACCCATCACATGTAGAGGATTGCCCATAAATTAGTATGAATTTAGAAACAAGAAATCTAGGAAATAATTAGAAGAATGTATGGTTCCTCCAAAATTAGGGTTCTTGAGGATTTTGTCAATTTTACCCCATAAATTCGATATCGTTAATGAATTTGAACATGTTTCACGTGGGAAATCATGTAGTTAGGTATATAGTACCAGTAGTAATGTTGTTTGGGAGTTTGGGCAAAATTGATAGAGGTTTTGAGGACTTTTGATGATGAAAATCGTAGGATAGTATATGCAGAATCTGGGAAATATCTGGGCGATCGATCGATCGACCTTGAATGTCGATCGATCGACTGGATCAATCAATCGACCCCCTACCTTCGATCAATCGACCTCTTCTGAATTTTGAAGCTTGTTCTTTATTCTCAATGATTAACCCTGTGTCACTTGCGGGAACCCTTATACATATTTTATTTACCATAATGGGACTTGGGAAGGACCAGTAGGTTTGTAGGCAAGGTTCGGGTGATATGATTCATATGTGATTTAACCGTGGGGTTTTGGGAATATAAATTTAATAGGAAATCGTGCGTACGTTATGGTATATCTTGTGAGGATTAAGGAAGACTTAGACCAGTAAAGTAGTGAGGGTGAACCTACTGATTTTATATTATTTCGATAGGATCCACTTCGAGAGTCGAGAAGTACATAAGAATTTTTTATACTTAATAATAAAAAGAGTGATTTACTTATACGTAAAACTCGAGCGTGATATGTTACGCATGGCTAGAATAATATTATGGTTCGTGGGCGCAACTAATTTAGAAATAATATATATATATATATATATATATATATATATATATATATATATATATATATACTAGGGTATGCCCGTGCCTGAAGGCACGCTGATAATTGTAAAAAGGCAAAAAAAATAGTTTGCTAAGAAAACAAAATGCAATTTCAAAAACATTAGTCATGATCTTATTTATTTATATGACTAACCACCCTACTTAACAAATAACAAATAGTCCAACAACGTTCAGATAGTTTAAATTCATCACTTAAATTAACAAAGTGGCAATTCTTAAAAAATAGGCATAGTCTCCTTTGTATTGGACTATCCACCCTTATTAAGGGGAACAACCAATCGTTAGCAATCATAATAACAACAAAATAACGGTCTACCTGATTTAAGGTATAAACAACACTTCAATAACAAAAATAGCCCTACCAGACTATACAAAAAAAGCCTAGGCAGACTATACAAAAAAACCTTAGCAATCATCCAACAACGTGTAGTAACTCTAAGCCTAAGCTTTACAAAAAGTCGAAAATGTCGACATCCCAAAAAATTATCCTTTTGATAGTCAATCATAGATTCGCAGTAAACATCCTCGTAATAACTCTGTGAAATGTCCGCGTATCTAGCTCGACGTACTTCATATGAAGATTGGCACAATTTACAACCACCTATAAGAAATATTTATAGTTAAGACTAATTTTTAAAAATGAATGAAAAGAGGAAACATTTTAAAGACGAAGTACCTTGTTGTGAGAACCCCATGTAAGCAGCCTACGGGTATTTATCCGCTCTTGATGCCTTACCATTGGCTCCCAATCCTAAGAATAATTAAAAAAAACTTATCAAAAGATGATATAAAGGGGTCATATGTGTAGTTTATATGAAAAATAACACTACTTACTTTATAGGAGGAGTTCCGGATACACAATGTTTGTTGTCGAAAGTGAACAATCATTAGAAAGAAGGGTAATGTGATTTGCACTTGTGCATCGAGATAATGCTACATATAATTGGCCATGACTAAAAACTGGCGTGC
This sequence comes from Sambucus nigra, assembly GCA_949130495.1. Taxonomy (NCBI): domain Eukaryota; kingdom Viridiplantae; phylum Streptophyta; class Magnoliopsida; order Dipsacales; family Adoxaceae; genus Sambucus; species Sambucus nigra. The sequence goes on from OX422211.1 coordinate 445,044,411, forward strand.
GCAAGTCAATTCCCACAAATTTTACAGATTGACCCTGTGATTTGTTAATGGTCATTGCATATGCCAGTCGAATTGGGAATTGGCGTCTCGTCATTTTTATAGGGATCTCCGCCGATGAAGGAGATAATGAGACTCTGGGAATGAATACTAAATTTTCACACTTATCACCAGTTAATATTTGGGCCTCAATAACATGCTCTCCACATTTTGTAATGACTAATCGGGTGCCATTGCAAAGACCATCCTTCGGAGAAATGTTTCTCAAAAGCATAATAGGAGAACCCACCTTTAATTACAACTTAAAAAGGGGTAAACCAGAAGGACTGAGAGAATTCAAAAATTCATTTGGGTATTGGCTGTGTACATCTCTACCGGACTCGTCGTCACACATTTTATCGGCACCAAAATAAGTTTTTGTATCACCCGGGAATATATTCAATGCCAAATTATTTATAATAGTCACGTCGTCATTTCGCGCTGAAAGAATTGTTCGTTCGGTGAGGAAGGTTGGTGTAACAGTACCGACCACATTCAATAATGGATAGACCTTCGCAATTAAATCATGGACATCATTACACTTTTGAATTGAGGAAGGCAATGATACCATTTCAAGAGGATTGCACCCAATCTACAAAAATAAAAATAAAAAATCAAATGCATATAGTAGGTGGAGCGAAAATTATTAAAAAATAGAAAAGAGTAAATAGCGATACCTGATCCAAGAATGTAGAGAATTGAATTGTCTCGGGATCCAATGGGTTTAGTCGCATGTCTAGATGTAAGGTCAAAACATGGATGTGCCTCCAGAGTACAGACCTCCTTAATGAAGCGGAAACAATTTCTTCTTTAACTCCTCTAGGGATAACTGGTAAGATTTGTCGAAAATCACCACCAAGAACTACTGTAATTTCTCCAAATGGATTTTTAGCATCACAAATATCTTGCAGTGTCCTATATACAGCCTCAACACAATGCCTATGTTGCATAGGAACTTCATCCCATATTATAAGCTTAGCTGATTTAAATAACTCTGCATGTATCGATTGCTTTGTAAATCCACAGTTTGAGTTTTCAAGAATGTCCAAAGGTATGCAAAATGTTGAATGTGCAGTCCGACCACCAACCAACAACAAAGAAGCAATGCCAGACGAAGCGACTGTAATAACTGTATGACCCAAACTACGACATAAGGTTGCAATTGTATTGTACAAAAATGTCTTTCCGGTGCCAGCACCTCCATTTAAAAAATATGTAGTCCCCTTATTCTCGAAAATAGATGATGTTATCGTTGAGTAAGCTATACGTTGTCCCTCATTAAGGCGATCAACATCTGACTGTGCGTCACCTTGCTCTGCTAATGATTGTAACTGATGATGTTCTGAGAGTAATCTGTTCCCAACCGTAGTCGTCCAATTAAAATTTGGCAAAGGCATTGGAGGGAAATCACTTAATGTCTTACCAGACTCTTGAAGCACCTCATTTAACAGATACAAACCATAATCCTCAATTTGGATGTCAGTTGGATTTGGGATGGAAAACAATGTGCGTAACTTATGAATCAGATCATCACATATATGAATGGAAAATTGATTCCATAATAACTCCGGATGCAAAGGAAAACATTGTGTAAGTATAACACCAAACAGCCGTCGAAGTTGATATCCGGTGCGCATGATGGATGCTTCCTGTAAACATTGAACCCACTCATTATCATCTTCAAGCAATCCCCTCGCTATGCACGCTGATTTGAAAGTCTCGTGTAATACACAGTTCACCGTGCGTAAGCACTCACACGATGTGGGTCCTGTAACAACGGTCAAAAGCAATCGCAAATAAAATATTTCTCCAGAATTAGGGCTAGCATATTACATTCGCCCAATAGCAGACTCAGATGATTTTCGTGCAGTCCAAAGCTTTGTTTTAGAGCTCCATGAATAATGTTGGGGAAACTCCTGGTAGGTATACTCTCGTGCAGAAGGATTCAATGCACAAAAAGCAAAAAACCCAGTTAACGAACTCATTTGACCCCTGGCTCCTTGAGCAATCGTAGCTGACGAATTTGAAGGATCAAACAAAACATGATGCATGCCAGGTAAATGTAAATCTAATCGAGTAACAGGAGGTTTTTCCTGATGCATGTGATTACCATAAATTTGCCAAGCTGCCTTAGGAGGTCCAATGTACCTGGCATCCAAATATTGTTGTATTTCATCAACACCTCCCAAGACCATAGTTGTGCGATCATGACCCTTATATATGTACTTATTTATATATTTAACGCATCGCAACCCAGCACAAACCTCAACATTAATGTGACAATTGAAAAGTCTAGACAAATATGGATTATAGGGGACAACATCTTTATTTGATACCTTTTTTCCACTGGCAGTAGTATATTCCTTACCATCATCACGACGACGATAAATTGGATATCCATTATTATCCATTGTTGTGGCTTCTGCAAATGCTCGAGGGTATTTCTTCGTGCATATACCGTTCTCCATGCAAGGGGAATTTGGATTCTGGGAGCCACATGGGCCGTGTACCATGCAACTTAATATAGTTTGGAAGAGTGTAGGATCATTAGTGGGATCTGGAAACTCAGCAGAGACAACATTATCTACTTGGGCGCATGTTTTAATCTTTCTTTGACTATCGAGGAAAAGAAGAGCGTGCATGTGGGGCAACCCCCTTTTTTGAAATTCGATTGTAAACACATGGGCCACTTTCTTGCCAAAAATATTTTTTTCCTTAATCTCCTTCATTAGTGCTTTTCTCTTTAGTTCAAAAACACGTGCAATCAAATCTGGACGGTCGAGAGCATTTTGAACCGGTAGAAGTTCCTTACTGATTTCAGGCCATTTAGGATTGGCGGTCATTGTGAGAAAAATATCAGGGTGTTGATTGTACCGAGTGATAGCCATTGAATCTTGGTAAATCTCAAACATATTTCGCGCACTACCAGTAAAAGAAGACGGTAAAATCATTCGCCTACCAATTTGTAATGGTTCAACACCCTCAGACATACAATTGGTAAGATCTTTGTATAATTCTACCCGAAGTTTGCTTTGATTAAGTCTGAAATAAGTCAAACGATTTTGTTCCGTTGAAGCCCATGCATCCACAATGAACTCCTGCATAAGTTTACCTCCTCTCAAAATTGTAGAGTACTCAGTGCCATGTTGAAACAAACGATAACTATAATAATCAAGTTGAGTTAGTCGATGATCCTGATCAACACTGTTTGCCACATCCCATAGCTTCATGTCGGGGTCCTAACCAAGTTGACCGTGAGGGTATAAAAGAACGTAATGTAGAGGTAGGTAAGCTGGGTGACATTCATTAACTCGCATCAATTGATCCCCCCCTCGAAGGCGAACAATAATGTCTCTCATTGCAGACGAATTATGGCCATCGCCGGGCAAAATAACAGCAATCTCATCGGTCGAAGGCAAATTATACCTTCTACGATCTGCTGCTGAATTGTAATGTAGGTATGCTGGCAAGTTCTGGCCGGATCGAGAGGATTCATTCAAAATAGAAAATGCCTGGCGATATTTGTGGATAAACGGATTGTTCACCTCCAAGCAACCTTGAATTATTTGAAGTACATCACTTCGTAATTGTGGATTCCTACGTTCCCTAACACTCAGAGCCACACTGGGATCATAAATGTATAACTGGGCATATGAAGCTTCTTCCTCGTGTCCCGATTCTGGTAATAAGGATCCAGTACGATGACGTAGTTCGCCATGAATGGTGAAAGATGATGGACCCCTACCTCTGAGGACCCTACCATCCATTTGAACACCAAGACTTGTAAAGGTATTTGCAGCATTATACTCTCTAATATGACTCTGGAAAGACTTGCATTGAACATCATTACCATCAAACAGATGTGTAATTTCAGGTGGGGGTTCAAGTAGATGTGGTAATCGAACTTGTCCTTGTCTACAACACTTCCCAAATAGAGGGCGAATCTTTGATGAGGTCGATAATCTTTCATCCATCCAATGTAAAGCTAAACAATAAGGGCAAGGAACATCCATGGGCCCAAGAAAATGCCTACCTAATTCGACATGTGGTGCATGAATTGAACTCGTACTTGCAATGTTGCTTACACACGATGTATCAGTAGTTTGAATATTAGGGGCAGGTATAGCAACCCCTGCAGTTGATACTTGTAGGACCTCAGTAGATGTGTGTGTTACTTGAATATCATTCTGTTCAATAGCGTTGAAATCATCAAAAAGGTTTCTGGGGAAAATATTGGGGGGAATATAATCAGGTGATTGTGGAGTTTGTAAACTATTGGTAAGAGGACTACGGTTTTGAAGAGGAAAGTCAAAACGATTAGGGGTTCTCAAATGTGTAAATTGGCCAGATGCCGGTGACGGGACTTCAACAAATGCATCTTCCATTAATTGTGACACACGTGAATGTACATGAGGAGTAGTAGGTGGTTGATTATGAAGTGGATTTGTCAATGCAAACGTTTTTTCTCTATCACGACGTTGTCTTTGGGCTAGCGATCGTTTAGAGGATGGTAAAAGGGGGGTAAGTTGTTGGGACAAAACATTTATAAGCCGTGAAAGATTAGGATGATGTTCAGTGCTTCTGAGGTTAAGTTCCTCGATTGAATTGCACTGTAGAGCGGGAGTAGATGGTTGATCAAGAAGTGCTTCTGAGGTTAAGTTCAATGAGATCGCCCTTTCTCGATCACGTCTTTGCCGTTGGGCAAGAGCACGTAGGGTAGGAGGTTCTTGAGGCAAAACATGCGTTGAGATTAAATTTTCTCGTTCACGACGTTTTTGTTGAGCCAAAACACGCTTTGAGATGAAATTATCAGCATGAGGTTCATGTCGCTTTATCTGTGTGGAGGATAAAGATTATTAATTAGGAATATTAATTCAAGATATATATAAAGTTTGGTTATAAGACTGGTGCAATGGATTGAAGATATTAAAGTCTGAGTTATATATTAAAGTATATTAGTTATAAGACTGGTGCATTGGATTGAATATATATTTAAAGTCTGAGTTGAAAATTGAAAAATACGAAATAGGAAACATACTGGTCTGCAATAAGCTGGCTCCTCCCCCATCCAGATTGCCTATAAAAATAATATGATAATATATAATAAGATGGCGAATATTAATCTACAATATATTTCAACATGAACTACGAAAAGTAGTTGAAAATATCTCTAACCCGTTTACGCGTGTCAGATCCTTTTTCGAGCATTTTTTCTTTGCCTTTGTCGTTTGTGTTGCTCAATTTAGTGTGAGGCTTAGAAATATAATCACATATATAGTGTTAACTCAATGACAAAAAAAATAGAGAAGCAATTCTAAAATAAAAATCATGTAGTGGCGAATAGGTACCTCAATAGCTCTAGCATTAGGTTGGACAACATCACGAATAACAATACCGTTATATTTCCTACGCGGGATATGATTCTATACAAAAAATTAAAAAAAAGTGAGGAAAAAAATATAGCCTTCCAACGTATAACATGTTAATACGTAAACTTTATAATAGCCTTCCAATGTTGTTATGGCAAAACTTACCGACTGTGAGGAGACATTCTCCTTCCCTTTCCCTTTATCCTGAAAAATAAAAGGAAACATATAAAATCCAAAAAATATAAATGAAATAGAAAATGATTCAAGACATGACATGAATATTGGAAGAAATTAGTACGTGAGTCGGTGGTATGTTTTCCTGTCCCTTTGACCGTTGGTTGTTATGTTTGTCGCTATTAGTTGGTCGACCCTACAAATATGAAAAATGAAATCTATATAAAAAATGAGGATGTTGATAAGAACTTTACACACAAATTTGATGAACATAATTACCATAGATTGAATAGTATTTAGTTGATTTTCATCCTGGATAAGAACATTGATATTATTGTTACGCAACCTTTCAATCTGTGATTGTAAACACAACCATGTAAGTTAAAAGCTAAAGGTATTATTGTAATATATACAATTAGAATATAGAGAAGTGGTTGGTACAGCATATGATGCATCGTCGTCCACCTATCAAAAATGAATGTAACAAAAATCATAAATATGTTTAAAAGGTTATAAGGAACACCGAAGGACATAAGAATGAAAAATAACATACAATGCCGTATATAGTAATGTTCTCCATGTGAAAGAAGATCGACCAGAAACGAAAACAGATCAGTATAAACCTGTCAAAAATAAATGAAAATGACCATAAAATTAAAAACTAAAACACAAACAAACGCACTAATAAATAATAAAACTGAATCTGTTTTACAGAAACTAAAACTCTACAAAACTGAATATGTTAAAACTGAATCACCTATAATTCTTAACCCATCTCATTTCACCGAATATGAACAATCATTGATTGATGAAAGATGGAAAGTATAGTTGGCAGAAAAGTTATTGTTTGTATGGTGTATTATATATAGACATAGAACGTTACGTATCTTTCTCTTTTCTATTGAGAATTATGAGAATGAGGGTATAAATACCAATCTCATTTCAAATGCAAACAAATTTTAATACCCATTTTTATACATGTTTGCTATTTATATACATGTTTGACTTATCTATTATACAATTCATCATACACCACAAAAAAATGAATAATGATAAACTCCCCGAAAGGGAGTCTACCGATTCCCTACCTAATTTGATCATCACCCTTAATTTCATGCCAAAACAATCCTCACCCTTAATCTATTTTTAAAAAACAATACACTATTTCTCTACATTTGTTATTTAATTTTTTAAATCTAGCAAAAGATTAATAAATAGCTAGAGTTATTATTTATTTTTAAATTAAATAAATTTTTCATTAAACTTATATTTAATGGATCAATTACCAAAAAGTGCCTCAAACATTTTTTAATACACATGTATATATCTTTTTATTTTGTTCCAAAAAGTCTTCGAACACTAATTTAACTAATACTCTTTTATTTTTAAAAGTTCGCGTCAGCGGCACACATTGAGTGTTTTTATGTGGTGAGGGCCTTTTTAACATTAAACATAGTTTTTTTCGATAGGACATAAAATTGACATTAGATATGACATAAAACTGATTTAATTGACATTAGATAGGACATAAAAAAAATCGTATCGTGTCTTACCTAATATAATTTAATTGACATTACATAGGACATAAAACGGATTTTATCCAAAAAAAAAAAAGAAAACTGAAAAAAAGTGTTAAAACTGATTTTAACAAAAAAAAATTATGTTTTTTTATTTTAATTTAGTCATGTTAGTGTTCCTATTTTTTTATATATATAAAAACACTTTTTTTTATAACTGTCTATATATGAACAAAGATATATACATAATATCATGTGTGGTATGGTATGGTATGTTTCTGTGTAGATATGAACTGAGATATATACGAACTGGTGTCAAAGCTCTATTCATTTTAATATCATAAACACAGCGATAAGAAAAGGGTGAAGAGCTAAAAGTGCAATACCGTGTATATCGGTACTGTTAACAAACAATGAAGAGAAACCCAGCCATGTATATTCGTGTAAACGTGTATATCCATGTATATTCGTGTAAAAGTGCAATACCGTGTATACCGTGTATATCAGTGTATATTCGTGTAAATGCATTCTTCGTATAAATGCATTCAAGATGACATGTCTGTTTCTTGGGTTTTAAAACGTTATGGTGTGAAGGCACGCTGATATGTTAAAACTGAACACAGCTTAAAACATTACACAACATTGTAACAGGAGTGTTTTTTTCTTTTGAGTTTTGTGGGATAAAAAAAACATTAAAAAGACTCAAATATGTTAAAACATTACACAGCTTTGAATCTGAATAATATAGTGGGATAAAAAAAACTTTGAAACACCGTGTATTAAAAAAAAAACATTTGTTAAAGTAAAAGATAGTGTTATGAACACACATAATAAAAAAAAACTTTGAAACACCGTGTATTAAAAAAAAACATTTGTTAAAGTAAAAGATAGTGTTATGAACACACATAAATGAAGTATGAACTGTGCATACGAAGCTTCACATAGAAACGTTTGTAGTAAGGCGGGTATATTACCTCTAAACTGAAGAAAAGTAAAAAAGAAAATAAACTGAAGCAAAGTTTTGTACATAGTAGTTTTAAGCTGTGTACTTAGTATATATCAGCCAAGTTGCTGATATTATGTACCCAGCTAAGTTGCTGATATTATGTACATAGTTTTAAAGACCCACGAACGATGACATCATCAACGATGATATCATATTATGTAGTAACAGTATATATCAGCTAATATCATCAACGATTTGTAGCAACAGTATATATCAGCTAATATCATCAACGATTTGTAGTAACACATATCTGAGCTCGTACTATTATATAAACATATCTGAGTTTGTAGTAACAGTATATATAAACATATCTGAGTTTTGTAAACCCAGTTTTGAAGACCAAGTTATGTAGTTAGTACTGTTACGCTGATATATATAAGCCAAGTTATGTACATCACTGTTATGCTGATATATACACCTATTACAACCAAGTTTTGAAGACCAAACGATTTGTCCGTATATAAGGCAAGTTATGTAAACCCAGTTTTGAACGCATAAACCCAGATGATAAACCCAGCATAAACCCCGTAATGAATGCATAAACCCATATATGTTTAAGATATAGTTTGAACGCATAATGAACCCATAATGAACCCATCATAAGATATAGTTTGAACGCATAATGAGCGCAAAATGAACCCAGCATAACTTGGCTGTAATAGGTGGCATAATGGGTTCATTATGGGCGGCAAAATGAACCCAGCATAACTCTTACGCAAAATGAACGCATAAGATATAGTTTGAACGCATAATGAGCGCAAAATGAACCCAGCATAATGAGCGCAAAATGAACCCAGCATAATGAGCGCAAAACGATACTGTTACGCATAAATGCAGATATGTTTATGCATAAACCCAGTATAAACCCAGATATGTTTATGCATAAACCCAGTATAAATATATCTGAGTTTTTTACACGGACACGACAACAACAATGAAGGCAAACACTCACCAAGAAACTATGGCAGCTTCAACTTTGAACGCAAAATGAACCCAGCATAAACGATTTGTCTGTAATGAACGCATAAACGCATAACAGTATATATCAGTAATGATGATATTTGAATTCATAAACCCAGATATGTTTATGCATAAACCCAGTATAAACATATCTGAGTTTTTTACACGGACACGACAACAACAATGAAGGCAAACACTCACCAAGAAACTATAGCAGCTTCAACTTCAGCTTCTCTTGGGTTTTGATGGGGACGGTGTGAAGTACATAGTTTGAAGTGAAGATATAGACAAAGTCCATATCTTAGGTTGTACCTCAGCCACCCTATGATTGTGAGTTCTATCAGACTGTCCGCAACTCATAGCCTCCATTTTCTCAACCATTAGATTGAGAACCCTCAGATTCAATCTCAACCATCCATTGAAAAACCCCTGAAGTGATGTCATCATTTGAGCTTATGACATACATATATTTTTTACTTTATTATATAGATGACTGTGTGATTGTGCATATTATATATCTGTGTAAAAATCATACCCAGGGTACTTGCTATCACGGGGGGTTTTCGCGCCGGGACAGTCTTTTCTCGATTGGACCTTTATCGGGGATATTGACTCGTACCCTAGAAGATAGTATCCTCGATACAGGCTATCTGAAAATGATAGTCAGATGTTCTAAGTATGTGCTAACCTCTTAGAACCTGGAACTATGCTTCGCCTCCATTTGATTGTGTATTGTGTTAATACAGTTCGAGAGTGATTTCGGACTAGTATTTCCCTTAGTTTGTGTGATATGGGGACTTGATAGCAGAGTATGCCAACACCATAGGTTTTATGTGGGGTGTCGTTAGTATATATATTATATGTGTGACTAATACATATATGTATATCTATATGGGAACTTTCTACTGTGCATATAAGTAGATAAGTAATGAATAAATGCTTCAATTTTATTATAAGTGTTCGGGAACTTTATAAGGGAAATGAGTTGTTCTAAATAACGTAAGAAATCTTATAGAGAATGATTTCCTAAGGTAAATATCATAACCTCACTTTTCACCTGATGAAACCTAATGGAGAATAAGTTAGAGAAACTTATGAGATTTATTAGTATTGTAGGCGTGCACACTAGATGAGAGGTGAGAATTCTCAAGAGAGTGTCGCATACTAACATGGTTGTTGCATTAGCTGGTAAGCATTTTAAATACTTACTAAACTAAATTTTTAAAACTATTTTACATTCGGGCTCTGACTCGTTTCCTATTTTTTTTCTCCCTCTTGTATATATATATGTATATATTACAGGTGCCTAGCCACAGGGGCGTCATGCTTAGATTCCTTGGACCGGATGCGCTGCAGCTTATGTGAGAGTTGTATGCCATTGTTTAGACGATCTCATTGTTGACTCTACTCTTAATTTAGTTCTGATTAGTCATGTGTCGCCCGTTTCCCTATTCAGTTGGATTTGTCAGAGATTTATGTTCATTTATTTTTAGTATTTGGTACTCTTTGGAATGTAATTCGTGTCAGGATGATTTCATTTGTAGTTTTTAAACTTGGTATTGGTTTATCTGAATGGTTGAATTCTTGGGTATTTATTACCATTCTTCATACTTATGTGATTCTTCAACTGTTAATTATTAAAAAGATTTTTATATTTGGATTTAAATAAAATGAAAATAAGGTTTTAAATTGTTTTGACACTTTGATTAATTATTTAGGGTGTTTAAATTGGAAATTTGTTTTTGCGACAGTGATGCTAAGAATGAACCAACCATTCACCTTGATTTTAATTTAATAAAGGACTGATCACCCGGTATTTAATTAGGTGGGGTGTCACAGGTGGTATCAAAGCATCAGGTTCTAGTGTCCTTTAGGATTTGTGCGACTTATTAGGCTTCCAGCGTTGCTTTGTCTGATATAGAGCCCTAAGTTTAGGATTATTGATTTCTATGGTGAGATTTCGTTCTCTTGCTATAACGTATGTATATGAGTGAATTCTATTTGCGTTCGGATGTGTGCGTGTGCCAAATGATGACGGATGTCAGACGAGGGCCGTTAGGCGGACATCAGGAGGCAAGGCTTAATTGAGGTTATAAAGTATATTCGAGGAGGATGACCGTAGTTAAGGTCACCCCTATTATGGCACGAGAAGCCAGGACTGTGAAGACGGCTAGGGCGCAGCCTAAGATTTCCAAATGCAGCTATAGTCGAAAGAGGTGAAAGATTAGACTCACCCAGCGTAGATTGCTTGGGAGAGGGTCAAATGGCAAATTGAGGAGGGTTATCAGCGGAAATTCTAGAAATATGGGAATTGTGTGTGTCACCCAACGAAGGTAATACATTCAAATGCTTGGGCATATAGCGGAGTGTGGTTATCTAGAAGTGAAAATTTGGGGTAAAATTTTTCTTGACTCATCGGAGCAAGGTTATAATGGTGGAGGTCAACCACCACATTTAATAGTGAAATATTGCGTCAATAGAAGGACCTTAGGTACAGTTTAGCCGCACGTTCCTTCATCAGGTGTTCTGAATTAGATGTGCACGTTGTTCTGAACTCATCACAGGAGGACCTGACATATGTCCATTTGTGAATATGAATCTAAACCACTAGAGAATCTTGTATCGGAGGATGTAGATACAAATGGAAGAGAGGACTCCAAGTGGGAGATCGAATTGTAAATACAGTTAATAACACTTAAAAGGGAATTCTGCTGGACGGTCGATTCAGAGATCGACAATGTCATGCTTTGTCAATAAATATGATAATGCTTCTTTGTGTGGGAACCTAAAAGAATCGAAGAATTTAGTCAAGAATAAGATTGAATGCAACGGTGGTAGTGTAGCACCACAAGGGGGTGTGGATACACATCAGGGGACCCATTTAAATGAATCGGATAGCTGAATTCTTACCGAGATACGGTGAATTCAGTAAGGACTACTGTAGCCAGTAGCATGTTCTTTAGGGCCAACAAGGCTAAGGGAACAACGGGGGTAGCCATCAAGAATCGATCCTACCAAAGTTCGAGAGAAGGGCAGTCCTAATATGGTTAGTATGACAGATGATAAGTGAATTATGTATAGAGGTATTTTGTGAAGAATGATTCACATGCGTTAATGTTTTCCCAAAGTGAGTAAAGGGTCAAGATTAGGATGACTAGAAAGGACAACGATTAAAGTAGTTTTTATTCTGGTTTGGACAGGTGTGTTACGTCCGGGGACCATTTGTGCAGTCAAGACGATTGGCAAGGTAGAAGTATGAGTTTCATCCTCGGAGGATGAGGCGTGTCGTACGTGACACGAGTGAGTCACTATATTTTGTTCATTGCTAGATTAGCATGTGAGACGAGTTTAATACGTATAACTATAAACATTACTATTATGTGAATATTTTCCCTAGTGTAGCGAGATTATCTTTAGTGTTATCCGCGGAGGATGAATGGGTGTATTAATAGTGTTATATACTTTATTGAGATTACTCGTTTTAGTGATGTATTATATGAGTATGCTATTGTCTTGGTTGTAACTTTATAGAAATGGTTAGTACGATAGTAGGCAGTTATTGCAAGGCTATCAGAATGGTTGCATTAGTGCAACATGTTTTGTTCTGGTGAGGCCTCACTTGCGAGAGGGTCGAACTCGCACTTGTATTATCTATTCTAGAGACTTCGGAGGGGATAGTGGGCTCGAGATATTCGATCCTGATGTGTGTAGGGACTTTGTTGTTATGATTCAGTATGAATTGGGTTCACTGTTGAGCGAAAAGATTTAACTCATTATTATGTTTAGCGCTCAGGACTTGGTGATAGGAAGAGCGCATTGATATATCTATCCTTTAGAGATGTGGGAGTTGAGAGTTATACCCATATGATTGGGGACGGGATTTTGAGAATCCCGACGATATGTATTTGAGGTTTATGGAATGTGATTACCACCAATACCGAACGATAGTGCAATAGACGAAATGTTCTTTGTTAAATGTAATTACGGGAGGAGATCTAACTTTTCTGTCAAGAGACGGAATAAAGGGTTACATGCTATGGACGGAGGGCCTAACGGATTTTGATAACCGACAATGCTAGGTAGTGTCGGGGGGGGGGGGGTTCCTTGTTTGGATTTCGCATTGCAAGACATCCCACGCATGAAACTTAGCGTAAGGTTCGAAGTAGGGAGATGTTTGGTCATAAATCCATGAGTTCGGTACCTCGGTCGTTATTGGAACAGGAATTTATAACTATAAGTGGGAAGTTAAATTATGATTTAAGGCCAGTGGAGCCAGTTATGTGGTAAGAAAGCATTGAAAGTTTTGTTTTATCACCACTAGTTGAAGGGTGGAACAATGATAAGGAAAATTTAAAATTTTGATTTCTAGGGGTGATTGAGAATACCCAAGTGTTGTAACCGCGTTTCGAGCACAAGGGAAATAAAGAGTTGGGATCTTTTTTAGCGTGGATTATTTGGGAAGAATTTTTAATACAAGCGAGAAGACTTGTATTTATTTTGATATATAAAGCATTGGTGATTTATTTTAGTTGTTGTATTCATTCGAGAGAATTGTTGTACTTATTTGAAGAGATTTGAGATTTATGGTTTCTCTTTTGTTGTTGTGGGATGTAGATGCTCTATACCTTGTATTTTGATGGATTTAGTTAGTTTTATCGATGAGTAGCTCGCCGTTCTCTCTTCCCGGGCGAGCGGGGTGCTACAGAATGTGGGCATCCTGGTTAGCTGATGTTAGGATCGTCCGAGTTGTAGGGATGTGGGAATAGACGTGTGGAATATATGTTTGTGGGACTAACATAACGAGGTAGAAGTGGCAGAGTAGATTAAGCGTCGCGTGAAGAACGATAATTCATATATATGTGTGCGATTAGAGTAGCACACCCGAATTTGGTTGGAAGGCTGTGGGAAGCCGTTTAAAAAAGGGTGTATTCCTTGAGAAGGGATAATTTAATTATTATGGAGAACACTCGGAGCGGAGTTTAATTAGTCAAAAGTTGAGAGCGACTAACGCGTACAAAATGTGAAAATGTTAGTATAGTATAAAAGGTCCAGAAGTGCACATCGTGGAGAAAAGTACACGGATCTGAACTTTCAGTATACGCAAAGGAAAGAAGGGGAGTATTAAGTGTCACTTAATGTGAGACATTATAAGTAGAAGTCGATGTCGAGCGGGACATAGTTAGTAGTCTCTGCGGGCACTACTCATAAATAGAAATCGGTTGGAACAAGAGGATCAACCAGAGAATTTTGTGGCTATCGACAATTCCTATAATGGAAGAGGCCGGTGAAGTCGATAAAGTTTCTTGGATGGGTTTACACCCTCAAGGCAATATCAAGGGTTCATCCGAACATGTGGAACAAGTCGCCCAAGAAGGAAGTGATTGATATTCCTTTGGGGTGATTTACAATATTAACTAGTGTGCCCAGTCTTCCTTTGAAAGGAAGGATCGCGCCGGTACGTGATCCTACACGGTATTATTTTCTGAATCGAGATGAAATTTTTGAATCCCACCTTCAATATGGGATTTCAGGAAGAATCGAGGATAACGTTTCGTTTTGGGTAGGATGTATCACCCATAGCCGGGGAGTGCGTACGGTGATTAACGATTAGTAGAGACGCGTGAAGGTAATTTTGGAATCTTGGTGATCATTTCATTTGTATAGTAAGGTAGAGTTCCGTGGAAGCACTCGTACCTATTTATCGCGAACGAGGTGTTTATTGAGGTTTTGGTGTAGAAAACCCTAACTATTCTCCCTATGTATGTTTAGAGGTGAGCGAATAATCAGAATTTTGGATCGGTCGAGAATAATCCGATGACTAAGGTGGAATTACCACGAACCATTTTAGGCGGCTTAGAATTTCGTAACCGGAAATCGTGATTTAAAGAACTGACAAAAGTGGACAGATGTTCATATAGTTTCTCTCAGCATAGGAGTTTTGTGTTTAGATAAATCCGAGTAGTTGTCATGTAGTGAGGGGCGGCCTCCCAGTGATATAGAAATAATGGAAATTAATAATGTATAGGCGTGTCTTATGTGAATGTTATCGGATAGGAGCACAATGTGAAGTGTCTTTAATGAGAGTGTTAAACAAGCTTGCTGTGAGGCGGGGGCTATAGTGATTGGGTGCCATACTATGTAAATAATTTGCACAATGGTAAGGTATCCAGAATTGTTTTATCGATAGGCCTTATTTTTCGAATTTCGGGACGAAATTCCGTTATTAGGGGGGAAGTATTTAATACCCCGTATTTTTATGGCTTTTAAATTTAGGGATTTATTAAACTTAATTGAGATAGATTAATTTAATATTAATTCGAAAATTTGTTTTAAATATTTACTAGTGTGACGAGAGTTAGTAATTATTGGAAAATTATTGATTTGTTAAATATTACTTATTGGGTAGAGTAATATGTAGACTTGAATCTATTAAAATTGTCACGAGGGAATAATATGACAATTATGGAAATTAAGTCAGGACGCGCCTGTGTCGTGTCGGGATTAATTTATTATTATTAAAAGTGAATAAATTATAAGTCACCCGTATGGTCTTTTCAAGTGCACCAATGTGTCCGAAAGGGTCGAGATAGTCAAAATAATGCATCCGGGGGTTTAGTTCGGGTCTCGGGGCGTTTTTAAGCCTAATTGGCATCCCGGGAGGGTATTATAGACATTTTACATTTTTGGGCAATTAAATCCACGAATTTCCTAAGGATAAATCAGCCTCTAGGAGTTATCTTCTAGGGTTAACCAATACAAAACCAAAGAATGGCCATTAGAGAAGAAGTTGGAGAGCTTTCCAAGCAATCCAAGGCCAAAGACTCATTCATTTGCATCGTCACCACTACCAAATCGTAGATCGCGCGACAGGGAGCGCAACTATACCTTTTCATCCACGAAATCAGAACTTTGAATTCCAGGCAAGTATCTATCTTGCTTTATTTTTAGTTAGTGTCTCACCCATGTTAGTTTAGGATTATCAAGAACATGTTTTATGAAAGAAATTGATAATTTAGAGACTTTAAATCGCATGTTTAGAGAAATTTAATATATTCTGGACATACCCATCACATGTAGAGGATTACCCACGAATTAGTATGAATTTAGAAATAAGAAATCTGGGAAATAAATAGAAGAATGTATGGTTCCTCCAAAATTAGGGTTCTTGAGGATTTTGTCAATTTTACCCCATAAATTCGATATCGTTAATGAATTTGAACATGTTTCACGTGGGAAATCATGTAGTTAGGTATATAGTACCAGTAGTAATGTTATTTGGGAGTTTGGACGAAATTGATAGAGGTTTTGAGTACTTTTGGTGATGAAACCCGTAGGATAGTATATGCAGAATCTGGGAAACATATGGGCGATCGATCGATTGACCTTGAATGTCGATCGATCGAGTAGATCGATCGTTCGACCTCTTCTGAATTTTGAAGCTTGTTCTTTATTCTCAATGATTAACCCTGTGTCACTTTGCGGGAACCCTAATACATATTTTATTTACCATAATGGGACTTGGGAAGGACCAATAGGTTTGTAGGCAAGGTTCGGGTGATATGATTCATATGTGATTTAACCGTGGGGTTTTGGGAATATAAATTTAGTGGAAAATCGTGCTTACGTTATGGTATATCTTGTGAGGATTAAGGAAGACTTAGACCAGTAGAGTAGTGAGGGTGCACCTACTGATTTTATATTATTTCGAGAGGATCCACTTCAAGAGTCGAGAAGTACATAAGAATTTGTTATACTTAATAATAAAAAGAGTGATATACTTATACGTAAAACTCGAGCGTGATATGTTACGCATGGCTAGAATAATATTATGGGTTATGGGCGCACCTAATTTAGAAATGTGAATA
This sequence comes from Sambucus nigra, assembly GCA_949130495.1. Taxonomy (NCBI): domain Eukaryota; kingdom Viridiplantae; phylum Streptophyta; class Magnoliopsida; order Dipsacales; family Adoxaceae; genus Sambucus; species Sambucus nigra. The sequence continues at coordinate 445,061,338 of OX422211.1, forward strand.
TATATATATATATATATATATATATATATATATATATATATATATGACTGTGTGATTGTGCATATTATATATCTGTATAAATATCATACCCGGGCTACTTGCTATCACGGGGGGTTTCCGCACTGGGACGGTCTTATCTCGCTTGGACCTTTATGGGGGATATTGACTCGTACCTTAGAAGATAGTATCCTCGATACAGGCTATCTGAAAATGATAGTCAGATGTTCTAAGAGACGTGAAGGTATGTGCTGACCTCTTAGAACCTGGAACTATGATTCGCCTCCATTTGATTGTGTATTATGTTAATACATTTCGAGAGTGATTCCGAACTAGTATCTCCTTAGTTTGTGTGATACGGGGACTTGATAGCAGAGTATGCCATCACCATAGGTTTTATGTGGGGTGCCGTTAGTATATATATTATATGTGTGACTAATATATATACATATATCTATATGGGAACTTTCTACTGTGCGTATAAGTAGATAAGTAATGAATAAATTCTTCAATTTTAATATAAGTGTTCGGGAACTTTATAAGGGAAATGAGCTGTTCTAAATAACGTAAGAAATCTTAAAGAGAATGATTTCCTAAGGTAAATATCAGAACCTAGCTTTTCACCTGATGAAACCTTATGGAGAATAAGCTAGAGAAACTTATGAAATTTATTAGTATGGTAGGCGTGCACACTAGATGAGAGGTGAGAATTCTCAAGAGAGTGTCGCATACTAACATGTTTGTTGCATTAGCCGATAAGCATTTTAAATACTTGCTAAACTAAATTTTAAAACTGTTTTACACTAGGGCTCTGACCCGTTTCCTATTTTTTTTCTCCCTCTTGTATATGTAATTATGTATGTATTACAGGTGCCCAGCCACAGGGGAGTCATGCTTAGATTCCTTGGAACGGACGCGCTGCAACTTATGTGGGAGTTGCAGGCCATTGTTTAGACGACCTCGTTGTTGACTCTACTCTTAATTTAGTTCTGGTTAGTTAGGGCATGTGTCGCCCGTTTGCCTATTCAGTTGGATTTGTCAGAGATTTATGTTCATTTATTTTCATTATTTGGTACTCTTTGGAATATAATTCGTGTCAGGATGATTTCATTTGTAGTTTTTAAACTTGGTATTGGTTTATCTGAATGGTTGAATTCTTGGGTGTTTATTACCATTCTTCATACTTATGTGATTCTTCAACTGTTAATTATTAAAAAGGTTTTTATATCTGGATTTAAATAAAATGGAAATAAGGTTTTAAATTGTTTTGACACTTAGCTTAATTATTTAGGGTGTTTAAATTAGAAATTTATTTTTGCGACAGTGGTGCTAATAATGAACCAACCGTTCACCTTGATTTTAATTTAATAAATGACTGATCACTCGGTATTTAATTAGGCGGTGTGTCACATTTTAGTAATCGCTTTAGTTGGTATTTTGTTAAGGATATACAATGCAGTCTTTAATGCTTCACCCCAGAGTAAATCCGATAAGCTAGAGTAACTAATCATACTCCTTACCATGTCTTTAAGCGTTATGTTCCCACTTTCAGCAACACCATTCATGCTTGGAGAACCTCGCATAGTGTACTGTGAGACGATATTGCATTCCTCTAGGAATTTAGCAAATGGTCCTGGGAATTGTTCACCTGAACCGCCATTCCTACCGTAGTATTCACCACTACGATCAGATCTGACGCTTTAATCCTTTTGCTGAGTTGATTTTCAACTTTTGCCTTGAATGATTTGAGCATGTCCAGAGATTGGGAATTTTTATGGATGAGATAAAGATAGCCATAACGTGATAAATCGTCTATGAATGTGATAAAATATTGTTGACCGTTCGATGAAATCGTAGGGAATGGACCACAAATATTTGTATGTATCAGTTCTAAGACGTCTGTAGCCCTATTGGCACCAAATCTCCTGATGTTTGTCTATTTTTTTATGCAATTTGTGCAAATTTCAAAATATGAAAAATCAAGGGAATCGAGAATCCCATTTGACACAAGTCTTTCAATTCTCCTCTGGGAGATGGGACCTAACCTCTTATGCCATAACAATACGAAATTCTCACTAGTTAATTTCCTTTTGACAACTCAGCACTTAATTGCAAGGTTTAATGATATAAAGCATCCGTATCAAGTATATAAAGGTTATTAATATAAGATAAAAAACCAATACCAACCAAATTTGAATTATAAAGAAGATTAAATTTAATTTTCCAAAAGAACAAGTATAATTGAATTTGTCCAATAGATAAATGGAAACTATTTTTTGTCTAAATGAGTGTACAATAAATTTATCATTCAAATCCAAATAAGTACCTGACTTTAATTATAATCTAAATATACCAATTGATTCAACTTCAACCTTCTTTCCATCTCCTAAAAAAATGTATCTTTCACCATCATTTGGCTTTCGACAGCTCATCAACCCGGAATTGATACACTGATATGAGTGGTTGCACCAGAATTTATCCACCAAGTGTGTTTAGGTACCGAAGTCAAATTAACCTCAGAACAAACTAGATTAAGAAGTATACCTTTCTTTACATGCCAAGCATGATAGTTGGTACATAGCTTCTTTCTATGTCCCGCAGCTCCATAGAAGAAACAAGCATCAACATTTTTTTATGTTTTTTCTTTTGATATGGAAACACTGCAGCTTCTTTATCCTTATTTCTTTTCTTCCCTTTATCCTTGGAAGTACTAGCCAAATGAGAACTTTTTATCTTTTCTTTCTTCAGTCTTTCCTCTTCCTGCACACAATGTGAGATGATCTCATTAAGATACCAAGTCTCCTTTTGGCAGTTGCAGCTCACCTTAAATTGAATGAATTGTGTGGGAAGAGATATCAAAACCAAATGCACAAGCAAATCATGAGAGAGATCAAGATTAAGTGCTTTTAACTTTTAAGCGAGATGAGACATTTTCATAAGGTACTCCCTAATGTTCCTATTACCTTTATATTTCATTGAGATGAGACTTGCCAAAAGTGTACTTGTTTTAGCCTTTTCATTCTTAGTAAATCAATTCTTAATTTCTTCTAGGAACTCTTTGGTTGTCTTTATCATTTTCGATATTGTGCCCCTGAATGCTTCTGGAATGGCCTCATTTATGATCATCAAACACATGCGATTCACTACAACAATTCTTACATTTAGCTGCGAATTTCTTAACTACAAAATAAAATTCGTAGCAAAAAAGTATTATTTTCCACAAAAATGATTTCGTTGAAAAAAATATTACATTTGGCCACGAAATTAATAATTTCGTTGACAACTCAACTCAACTCAACTCAACAAAGCCGTTTCCCAATTATTTGGGGTCTGCTACATGAATCCTATTTTTCCATTCCATTCTGTCCAGTGCAATATCTTCGGTTAAACCACTTGATATCATGTCCTTTTTTATAATATCCCGCCAAGTTAATTTAGGCCTACCTCTACCCCTTGGGTTACCATCAATACTAACTAAATCACTCTTCCTTACAGGAGCATCCATTGGTCTACGCTTGACGTGTCCAAACCATCTAAGTCGATTTTCTCTTAATTTATCTTCTATAGGAACTACTTTTACCGTTTCACGAATTTGTTCATTTTTAATTTTATCCTTTCGAATTTTACCACAAATCCATCTTAGCATTCGCATCTCCGCCACACTCATTTTCTGCACATTTTGTTTCTTGGTTGCCCAACACTCTGTCCCATATAACATGGCGGGTCTAATGGCTATCCTATAAAATTTTCCTTTTAACTTTAAAGGTATACGCCTATCACACAGAATGCCGGTCGCACTTCTCCACTTAACCCAGCATGCTCTAATCCTATGCGTAACATCATCACTAATATCTCCATCTTTTTGTATAATCGATCCTAAATAACGAAAATGATCATTTCTAGGTATTTCTTGACCCTCCAATTTCACCACATCTCCATTTGTCCTCCTATTACTACTAAAATTACACTCACGCATATTCTGTTTTAGTTCTGCTTATTTTAAATCCTCTTGTTTCTAAAGTTTCTCTCCACAATTCCAACCTAGCATTTATCCCCATCTTAGTCTCATCGACTAAAACAATATCATATGCAAATAGCATACACTATGGCACCTCATCTTGTATTTATCCAGTCAACTCATCCATAACAAGAGCAAAGAGATAAGGACTTAATGCTGAATCTTGTTGTACCCTACCGTAATTGAAAATTCACTACTTTCTCCAGCTGATGTTCTTACTGTAGTCATCGCACCATCATACATATCCTTGATCACGTCAATATATCTGCGAGTCACTCCTCTTTTATGTAGAACCCACCATATTATATCTCTGGGTATCCTATCATACGCCTTCTCCAAATCTATAAAAATCATATGAAGATCCTTCTTTTTCTCTCTATACCTCTCCATTAATCTCCTAAATAAATAGATTGCTTCCATTGTTGACCTCCCAGGCATAAACCCAAATTGATTCTCAGATACTGTTGTCTTCAATCTCAATCTATATTCAATCAGATACTGTTGTCTTCAATCTCAATCTATATTCAATCACTCTCTCCCAAAGTTTCATTGTATGACTCATTAACTTAATACCACGATAATTTGAACAACTTTTTATGTCCCCTTTATTTTTATAAATAGGTACTAAAATAATTTTTCTCCATTCATCGGGCATCCTATTAGTCATTAAAATTCTATTAAATAATTTTGTAAGCCATGATACTCCATCCTCCCCTAAGCACTTCCAAACCTCAATAGGGATACCATCTGGTCCTAAAGCCTTCCCTGTTTTCATCTTTTTTAGAGCAATCCTGACTTCTGTTGTCCTAATTCTACGAAAAAATATATCTTCTCGAGTCTCCCTAAGTTCCTCTATATCTAATCTACTCCCATTATCTCCATTTAATAACCTCTCAAAGTAATTTTTCCATCTTTCCATAATTTCATCATTTTTGATAAGGACTCTCGAATCATCACTTTTGATGCACTTAACGTTATTAAAATCTTTTGTTTTCCTATCCCTAAGTTTAGCAAGCTTATAAATATTTTTTTTCCCTTCTTGTGTTCTTAATTTTGTATAAAGATCATCATACGCTTTTAACTTAGCATCTCTTACCACTTTCTTAACTTCCTTTTAGCCCATTTATATTTCTCAAAATTCTCTTCATTTCTATTTGTTTGCCATGTTTTAAAGCACTCCCTTTTAAGTTTTACTATATTCTGTACTTCTTCATTCCACCACCAAGTTTCTTTAGACTATGGCCCTTTGCCTTTTGATTCTCCATGAAATTTCTTTTGATATTCTCCTAATGCATGTGGCCATCTTATTCCACATTATGTTAGTTTCTTCTTCACTATTCCATGTTGCTTCATTTAATACTTTATCTTTAAATAGTTCTAATTTATCTCCTTTTAAATTCCACCACCTACTTCGTGGGTTAATCTTCACTTTTCGCACTCGTGATTGATTTTTAATATTTATACCCAACACTATTATCCTATGTTGTGAGGTTAAGCTCTCTCCCGGGATAACCTTACAATCTTTACACGTTAATCGGTCTCCTTTCCTAGTAATGAAAAAATCTATTTGGCTCTTATGTGTTCCACTTTTATAAGTAATTAAGTGTTCAAGCCTCTTTTTAAAACATGTATTTACTAGTCCAAAATCATAAGCCATCGCAAAATCTAAGATAGACCGTCCCCCGTCGTTACTATCTCCAAAACCATGTCCTCCATGCACTATCTCATATCCTACCCGATCTTCTCCAAAACTCAAACAACCCATCCCCATCTCTATCCGTTGTTCCTAATCGCCAGCTCTATCCAAATACCAAATGGGTTTTGCCAAATCGGTGGAGGCTGGAGGTTGTCTCTAGTCGTCACTCTTCTCTCCATTGCGCGTAATCGTCAGAAATTTCTTCACTTTCCCCATCAAATTAGGTAATAATCATCGGATAGTTTATATATGTAAAGCGTGCTTGAATTATCTCATGGGGATTTATTTACTGGTTTCTTTGAAATTTGTTAATTTCAGAAAACTAGGGTTTTGCTTTGTATTTTAATTTAAAAAATGAGTTTTTAGAAATTTGTTAATTTTAGAAAACTAGTTTATACAAAGCAAAACTAGGGCTTATAGCTACAATATATATGCATATATGTATATATTAATTTAGAAATTTGTTAATTTAGGATATGATATGATTGAAATACATTAATTTAGAAATTTGTTAATTTAGGATATGATATGACTGAAATACATTGCTATAATATATATGCATATATGTATATATAAATTTACTAATTCAATAATAATATCAACAATATATCTAGATAAAAGTAAACAACAACTGCTTATTAGCCTTTAAATAATTATGATTCATGTTCAAGCACTACTTGTTTACATGTCATATTCAACAGCGTGTGGATCTCAGAGATAACGTTGTTTGACTGAAATGAGTCATTTCAGATTTTTACTATAAATTTATTTATAATGAGAAAAGTGATTCACATGATTTTGGTTTGGAAAAAAGAAAATTCATATATGATTTTTTTTAAAAAAATTACAAAATTACCTACTGCAAATAATGGCAAAATTGCCACTGCCTAATCCCATCATTCGTGCTTGAATGGTTCATATGTATGTGTGTATATACATATAAGGTAACTTGGTAAGTAGTTTTATTGGAGAATATGGACTGAATATGAGGCACTTCTGCATGGAAAACCAAAAATTGTTGCCTTTGGGAATTCCTCTAGTATAAATATTTTTTTGTGTGTGACTTGTATATAGTACAATTTGATGCATTTCCTACTTCACATTATCAAGATAGAAATTTTTCACTATATTACTTCGATGATGTAGCGTCATTCGAATTTCATGATGTATATTTATTGTTCTTAGAGAAGAATCAATATTCTTAATGGTGGTCAATTATTCTAAAGAGATTAGGAACCTAATTTTGGTCTTGTTTGTTGTAATGTTATTGTACCTACGGAGCATAGGGATCAATCCACAATTTATCACGTTTACGAACGTTATGATGGAATCTCAAAAATATATTTGCGCTCGTGAGATGTCTTCAGCATGCCAAATCAGCCATTAAGGAGGCCCATTACTGCGAATTCCGCCCTTATTGATCCTAACTTCAGAATTATTTCTTTAAAAGGTATGGTATATGTGTCAGTATGCTTAATAAAATGCATCTCTCTAGAACCCCTTTTTGCATTTTCCCATCCACACTGAGCAATTAATGAAATGGTTGAAAATTTGTATCCTTGAACTTGATGTTTTGCTTCAAAATTTATATATCTCTATTTTGTAAATTAGCTATTTCTAGACATGGACTAAACTGCAACCAAAATGACATAAAACCTGATTCAAACAAATTACTTATGATCCTGCTCTGGCACTTTCAAGGGAACCTATAAGTGCCTATGCTGAGATACATCGTGCATGTCAATGCCATAACATTTGTTGTAAACGTTCCTTAATACTTTAATTTGATATTTGTCTTTTGTTGTAATACATGTTAGAAATCATACATAATACATGTTACAAGCCGTGGATGTACTATGCTTCATCCTGGATATAGGTTCCTTGCGAAAAATGAAATTTTTGTTGAAATGTGCAGAGAGCACATAATCAACTTTATTAGACCAAATCCTGATAGTATACGTATCATGGGTGACAAAGAAACTACCAGGGACATGATGAAGAATGTTGGTGTTCCAACTATACCAGGAAGTGATGGATTGTTACAGAGTATAGAAGAAGGTACAAGGCTTGCTGACGGTATTGGCTTCCCTGTGATGATCAAGGCGACAACAGGTGGTGGAGGACGTGGAATGCGTCTTGCTCAAGAGCCTGGTAAGTTCATGAAGCTACTGCAGCAAGCTAAGAGTGAGGCTGCAACTGCATTTTGAAATAATGGTGTTTATTTAGAAAAGTACATTCAAAATTCGAGTCACATTAAATTCCAGGTTCTTACGGACAAGTTTGGTAATGTTGTTCACTTTTGAAAGTGTGACTGCAGTATTCAGAGAAGGAATCGAAAGTTGCTGGAAAAGCACCCTCCCTTGCATTAACCCCAGAGTTGCGGAAAGCCATGGGTGATGCAGCGGTTATAGTAGCATCATGGAAATTTACACTAGGATCCAGGTGGAGCATCCTATGAATGAAATGATATCCTCTGTTGACCTTTTAATTTGATAATTCATACCCGATAAGTAGTATTCCAGAGCATACTACTTAATTTGATAATTATCAAATTAAAGGTTGGGACTTTCAGTTCACACCCAATAAGTAATATGCCAGAGCATACTACTTAAACGTTCCTTAATACAATTATCAAATTAGGTGTACATCATGCATGTCAATGCCATAACATTTGTTGTGAACATGATATGAGTTCACAGTGATTTTTAAACTAGTGGAGTAAGAACAATTTAGAAATGGTGTATTAACGTTCACATCAAAAGTGAAGTCATATCAGATGCCTGAACAGGTGGGTGACCTTTGCTTTTATTGTCTTTTCTACTTCCAATGGTTATATTAGTGATACACACTGTTTTTCTTTTTATTGAGATTTTGGGGTTATCTTAACCATGATGTATTTCCGTTCTTAAGGTTGTATTTTGGAAGTGGATCACTCCAAAGTTGTTGGGCTTGGTCACGCAAACATCTGTATATCATCGATTGAAGGTTATAATGTTTACTAGTTCTGATGGGCAGTGGCTAGTTGCTTGCGATCAACTATTTTCTTCCTTCTTTTTTGGTATGCCTTTGAATGGCTTGATATCTTTATATTAAGTTTGATGCATATAAATGGTCTTAATGATCTCCTTTCTGCAACTCATAAAATTTTCAATCCAATCTTCCTTACCTTGAAGAAGTAATTGCATATGCCTCATTTGTAAAATCTTATTATAATAGATGTAAAAGGAGAAATCGAAGTAAGAAATAATAAGTTCACTCAAATGAGGTTCGCTATAGGCATTCTCAGTATGAGAATCATTGGTTTGCATAACCTTAAGAGTTCACATATTTTTTTTCATTCATCCTCATCACTGATCTCGAATATGACTCATGACTTGTGATTAGTTACATGTTTCTCATCATTGATGTTTAATGGTGGGTGCTTTTATTTAATGCCTGGCTGCAAAGCAGGGAATTCCTTGGAATGAGGTAGTCATCTTTGATTGACTCAACTAGTGGGTAAACTCGCAGATAAAATTATTGCCCCAGGTTATGTCACGCCCAAAACTTAGTTCTCAAGTTCAACATTCCCGCATTATCAACTGGTATGTAAATAGCAGTCCATGACTCGGGATAAAATACGATTCTCAAGAGAGTTGTGGTAGTTAATTTATATCTCTCTATCAATGTGTGTTTTTGCAGTTTGCGAAAAAATTAAAGCAGGTGAAAACGGTTCTAAGGGTCCGAAATAAGGATGTTTTTAAAAATGTGTTTCAACAAATGAAGAAGGAAAACGGATAGTTTACTGAGTTTAAATTTAACTATTGGCCCTAATGAGGATAGTTTGCTGTTGTGTCTGAGCATTTGGCCCTAACTGATGAAGATGGTGTTAGTGATGGTTGCGCATGTTATATGACCAAAAATTACTGTTATTAGTGAATATTCTTGATTTGATTATCAATTATGTTTGAATTCAATAAATATTTGATTTTTAATGTTTTATTTTAATTTCAGGGAATAAATAAAAGGGCAGATATGTCGGGAAGCATATCAGCAGAGTCGAGACATCTTGAGAATGAAGTTGGTGTTCGACAAGTGTATGCAAATGGGGTTTGCATGCAAACAATCATAGTTGAAGCAAAGCTTGATAAGGGTAATATTGAAGAGGCAGAATCTGCCTTGCGTGATGGTTTGTCACTCAATTTCGAGGTCAACTCTGCCTTTTCTCTGTAATATATGTTTTTGATTTTGTTTACTTTTTCTCTTCTAAATTGCAGGTGGGGTGGGGATAGGAGTATAGTTGAAAATCTTGAGAATCGATAGTATTGGGATTTGATAATCTCTCTTACCGGCATCGACAAGACGCTGAAGAGCGAGAGGATCGGCATCGACATGAGCTTGAAGAATTAGAGATTAGCCACCAACAAGGACTACTAGAAATAAAAATCGACATGAGAAGGAGATCATGAAATGGATCGTGATATGATTTCTCAGCCGAGATCACAGGGGCATACAAGGAGAGCATGAAATGGATGCGGGGATATGGCATGAGGTTGGTCTGAACCTCTGCTAGCCTGCTAAACTGTTATTCTATTTTCTTTCAAAAATCTGATGCGATTCGTGCAGACTTTTATACGAGACATGATGGGACAGCCCTGTTGTAGAAGGCCTACTTAGGCATTTACCATCTGTTTTGCACCTGATTTCAGCCGACATTTGATCCCTGTGTAAGAGTTCCACCTCTGAATTTTCACATGGTTTCATTATCTCTTTAGAAATCGTATTGGGGCTCTTCAGTTGTTGCCGCTCTCTCCAGTTGTGGCCGCCCTCACCTTCTCTTCGAAATCAACCGAGTTTAAAGGTATGCGAAAGGTAGACTACAAAGTTTAAAGTTTTCCTTTTTTTTCTTCTCACCATATTATAGTTTCACTAATTGATTCCATTCCGACATGGTATAGTTTTTTTTTAATTTGTCACGACCATAACCACTTTAAAATACAACACGATAATGTTAGTGTCATTTCTAAAAATGTATAAAGTGTTATTTTTATATGTATGTGATTGTTTTTACGAAGTTTGTTTCGTTAAAATATTTGTTAGATTTTACTTTTGAAATTATTGAATATTGTAGGATTGGTTGTTATCCCTTAATAGGGTGGATAGTCCAATAAACAAATGAAACTCTGTCCAATATTTTTTTTTAAATGGACACTTTGTTAATTTGAGGCACAAATTGAATTCAGTGGATAAATATTTTGTATTTCATGTTATATGTGAATTTGTTTGATGAATTTATACTATTTGAATGTTGTTTGACAATTTATTATTTGTTAAGTAGGGTGGATAGTCTTATAAACAAAGGAGATTATGGCCAATTTTTTTAAAAATTACACCTTGTTTTGTTGTGGAGCAATATTTTTACCGTTTTGCAATTATATACTTTGAAAATTTTTGCCGTTTCGTAATTACGTACTTTAGAAATTTTTACGATATGATCCTGTTTGGTTTGTAACTATAATTCTGTTTTCTGTATTTAAATACAATTCTGATAAAAGTCTTCGTTTGGCAACCTGTTTTTAAACACATAATTATAATATTTCTATGTTATAATCAAGTTTTTCAGAAAACAGGTTTATGGTGTTTTATAACTTCTGTTTTTTATTTTTCTATTCAGAATTATTCATTCTTAATATTTTAAAGCAGTTATACCTTAATATATAATATACATACGTAATACATTAATATGTGTGTAATTCTTATAAAAAAATATATGTGTATATGTACACACACATATGTATGTCTATACACACACACACACACACACACACACACACACACACACCTGTATGATATAAAGATACATGTTTGCAAATTTTGTCAAATTTTTAAAAAATTGTATTTAAAAACAAGTTTACCAAACGCGCACTAATAATTATAAACACAAAAAACTGAATTTTAAAACTGTATTTAAAAACAGCGTTTAAATCGAGTTTTCTGAATAGAGAACTAAACGGGCCCTCTTTAATTACCAACTTCCGCTCGGCATTATAACTTTTTCATGATAAAGAAAAATAAAATATTACTTTGTCTTAGATAATGGTATTGTATACTCTTAATTGCAGATTTGACGTGACAAGAAGTAATTTTTTGGGCGCCATGAACTCTTGACATTTGACGTTTGTAAATGAAATTTGAGACTTCGAAGTCCTTTAACTAGTTTAAATTATTTTTTTGCACCATGACTATTTATCGTTTGTAAGGGGGTGAAATGTGGGACATTTACGTCCCTTAACAAGTGTTTAGGTGACTTGACAATGTATATATACGTGACATAATGTGAAATTTTTTTTATGATAATTTAGTTATTTTGTGCATCTTAACAAATGTGTTTTTTATATGGTAATTTCTTTAAATTTGGCGATATACAATACTCTATAAAATTTATTTTTCAAAATAAAAAAATATATATATTGAAACACTACGTTATCAAAATAAATATTTTCATAGTTAAATATGCGATTGATAAATAAAAATGCGGTTTAAGATTTTATAGTTTATTATTGAAAAATTAATGATTAAAAATTATTTTTCAACAATTAAATTTCGTACCCAATAGATCTTGAGGGAAGGTACAAATTTCGTGGCTAAAAGCATATAACACTAGTTTATTGATAGAATTGTCAACGAAATGAAGACATTTAGCAATGGAATGTTGAACAAATCACTACAAAATAAATTATAAATTTCGTAGCTAAAAGCTTCTAACACATTAGTTTATCAATAGAATTGGCAACGAAATGAAGACATTTAGCAACGAAATGTTGAACAATTAGCTACGAAATAAATTGTAGCGTAAATATGACTATTCGCCACGAAAACAATTTCGTGGCAAATGACCTAAACAATTGGTAACGAAATTTAATTTCATGGTCATATACATTGAGCGATGGGCCTTTGGCCACGAACTCTCTACGAAATAATTTTCGTTGCCAAAAACTATTAGCAACAAAATATACACTCTTGGCTACGAACAATTTCGCAGTTAAATGTAAGAATTGTTGTAGTGATTTGACTTTTCCCATCTTTAAATTTCTTTTTTGTCCTCAAAGGAACTTTTATCCGTAAGAGGTGCAGGAGAAGAAACCCTTAACGCATGGTCCATATTCATGACACCGAGAACATTATGGAGGTTCTCTTGCCATAACTTAAAATTTGTTCCAATGCGTAGGAATAGAATTAATACTAGTAGTAATGTTAAAAACAGAACTGATAGTTGAATCCAGAGAACAACAACCAAATAAAACTAGCTAATAGAAGTCTTAAAACAAAAATAAATTAAAATGAAGGCAAACCCCATTTTAAGATATTGGACCCTCTTTTAATATTTTATTTTTGGACAAATATTAACTTATAAGTGATATCTTGGTATAGTAATTAAACACTGATAATAAGAACATATCGAATAATAATTCTTCCTTTGGCTGATTTATTATTCATATGTAAGAAAATCAAATAATTATCACGCACTTATTACTAAAGGTGCACATGCAATTTTGAAAAAATTAATCTTCCTTTGGGCCGATTAATATTCACATAAATTATATGAACATAATCTTTTTATATTTCGAAATAAGAAATTATTTTTTTGAACAAAAGATGTCACTTTGGTGACGTATTGTTTAAATTAATTTATCTCGATATATATATATATATATATATATATATATATATACACCAACATTTGAATTTAAATTTGTATGGTATTAAAAGCATGAAAGTAATATTCAACTTGAAAGGTCATGGGTTCAAAACTCCTTGGGCTCCAGACTTGAAAGGTCATGGGTTCAAAATCCCTTTGGCTCCAAACTTGAAAGGTCATGGGTTCAGAACCTCTTGGGCTACTTCATAATTTCTATCATTTAAGAGGCTTAAATATGAAACACCAAGAATCAAACCTTTAACCTTCCACTATCATCAAATCCATATTTTTTTCTTAATTTTTAAAAAATCATATAAAATCAACCGATACTCCAAATTTCATGAATTTTATATCGTTGGAATCGTAATGAAACGAAGAATAATATGTATGCAACATCTTGTTCAATTATTGTAATCACAATAAATGAATAAACAATAATATGTATGCAACATCATAAAGTATCATCATCCTAGCATTCAATATCATACATGGCCCGTAGGCAACCAAAATATGCATGATATTAATGCATTAGTCCAATATTTATATCTTCTGGAATGGAGCACTTTAATGAACACCAAACCATATATTATATAAATATAAGAGATACGCATACATGTGCAAAATACCCGTAATACATGAATAATTATATTATTGTCTATTCCTTAATTTGAAATTCACGAAAAATTAGACATAATGTGAAAATCAAATAGACAAAGAGTTTACATGAGATATTACACAAATAATAGTAAATGGAAGACACAAATCATTTACTTTCGCTTCATCACTTATGTATGAGTAACAAATCAGAAATATTGACCCAAATCATTCATGGTCATACTAATGCACAATATGGTTATAATCACAATTATCATACTAGTGACATATGTAAATATGACTTTTTAACATTGATGCCAATTATTTAACATTTACAAAAATTCCAATGTTTATTTGATTCAAATTTCAGCATGTGTTGCGCTTCAATTTAACCTTATAACAAACATTAGGATAATCTGAAATGACTACAAGTATAGTATCTTCACATGTAATCTTAGCCTGTATTTGGCATTTGATTAAACTGAATGAATACCTACTTATGAGTCTCAAAATTTACAAGTCATGCATTCAAATATGCATGCATGCAACGAATAAATCTAGTATCCGCACATATGAATTGTAGCCTGTGTTTGGCATTTAATTCAACTTAATGGGAGTACTAGCCTTAAAATAAACAATAATTCTGATTTTCAACCACATGAATCGTTGGCCTGTGTTTGGCACGAGACTCATTAAAACATGAATATCATAATATTCAACAATATGAATCATTGGCCTGTGTTTGGCACGAGATTCATCAAAATATGAATATTAACAATAACACAAGTCTAATATCCGACCATATGAAATATGTTGGCATGTGTTTCGCACGAATATTCAACTAAAAAAGGATCATTAGAGCAAGGTTTTATCATAATTCTAGATAAAACATACATGAAATATGGGAAAACTTAAATTTTCACACACAACAAAAATTGCAAGGGTCGAATATTGAATTGTTGACTAAAATTTTGGTATATTTCATCTACATTCCGAATATCACGGAATCTGTGTTAATCATCACATAATATTCAGATTGTAAAGATATATTACCCTATAATTCATTTATCATGGTCCCATAATTTTGGCATCTGTGTTTGTTGCCTAATTCATTTAATACCATGATTAATGGACTTAATGTCAACTATTCTGTTTTTACAAAACTGGTTCTAATGTTGTTCAATTCAGATATTAGCATGTGTTGCGCCTCAATCCAATTTTATAACTAACATTAGAATAAGTCTTTAATGAATGTAAGTATATTATTCGTACATGCAGTCTCAGCCTGTGTTTGGCCTTTGACTTAACTCAAATGAATAATTGTTTACATGTCTCAACTTAAATATAGTTAATCATGCATTAATATTAACTATAATATGTAATCTATCAGTAATCACAAAGATACCAATAGTAGCTCGAATGCCTCAAATATTCGACGGAATTCAAAAATAATTTTTCTGGAAGTCATAAACATTATTTATGTAAAATCAATGCCCCAAAAATATTATACTCAAAACTTGATGTATAATTAATGGTCCAAATATAAATGCATACACAATAATCTAATATTTACAATTATAGATTAAGATACTTTTATGTCTTCTCCATCCAACATCATACAAATATTATTGTCGAAACATCAATTCATAATTACATTAGGACCTTTGGGCAACCAATTATAGATTATGCACAATAACCTAATATTTCGAAATGTTATTGTCAAACACATAATCATACATCTAATATTCAAAATTTTATATTGAACCCTTTCATCAATACAAAATAATACATAACATGAATATTAGAACAACCATGAACATAAAGAAAAACATCCCCCGTGGTAAAAAAAAAAATACATAATATTTGGAAAAAATCGTGATTTTTGCCAAAAATAGAAAATTTGAGTTAGCACCACAAAGATGTAGATAATTACTCCAGGATCTCAAAACAATTTGCGGAATTCAAAAATTAATTTTCTGGAGTGAGATATTGACGTCAACATTATTACCAAAAACGGCAAAAACGCAATTTTAAGGGTCTTAACGACGTCAAAACGCAAAAGTAAGATGGTGCCCATTGTAAACAATGGGTTTTGTTTATTTCGACGTTTCCAGTCAACCATGTCAGTTTCGTAAAATTCCGAGCAAGTTTTGACCTTTCATTCTCACCAGTGAGTATTGGCGACAGAAGAAAAACGTCACAGAAAATCTCAGACACACTTTAAGAGCAGATTTAATGACAGAAATAAGACGTCGCAGAAGGTCTCAGGCACAAAAGCAATTTAATGACATAAATAAAAATTTCGCAGAAACTCTCAGGCACATATATCATTATAGACGAACAGCAATAAGGAAAATCACGAGATCTTAAACTTTAGCTCTGATACCACATATAAAACCATTCTTAAGAACACCCTAATATTAATCATGAACACATTAATATGATTAATGTTTAACATACAATTGTTCTTAATAAAAGGATCTTAGATCTTCATGTTTTCACAAAATACGTCTAAAAGATAGAAAATAAGACATACCTTGATCAAAGATCAATCTTGATTAATTGCTCCATCAATCTGACTTCTTGGAAAAAAATGCACTCTAATGGAATCTCGGAGTTTCTCTCCCACCTCAGAAATAGTGTGTTATGAGATGACTCTAGATGGTGTAGAGGTCTCTATTTATAAGGGGAAGAGGGCCGGAATCCTAGTCAAGGTGGGACTCTTTCAAGTCTCCCACTAATGCCACTAACCATCATGTGACTAACGGATAAGGTTTACCCAAATCTTTTAATATCTTTATTTATCACATTCCTAATTAATTATCTGACATTTATTAAAACCACATAAATGGGAAATTCGGAATTTAATACAATTGAAATTAAATAATTAATTTCGTCACTTAACATTAATTTCCAACAGCTTGGATTCAACACAATTGAAAATACATTAATATACATAGAGTCCATCAGGTGTGGAACAAAATAACGGATGGTGGTCCGTTAGTGAACCTGTTATTTTGGTTCGCACCTGATCGGTTCTATACATGTACATATATATATATACATTCTCACTCCTATTGAAATGGGTTGTTGCTTATTGCAGTTGCGGTGGCATGGGAAGCAAGGAAGCCACTAGTAATTGAAGAAGTAGAGGTAGCTCCTCCTCAAAAATGGAGGTTCGTATAAAGATCCTCTTTACCTCCCTCTGTCATACCGATGTTTACTTTTGGGAGGCCAAGGTATAAGTCTAACCCACACTCTCAATTTCCCTTTTTTTACCTTCAGCAATACAATTTCTATAAATGTTCTCTTCATTCCATCTTTCAGGGGCAAAATCCTGTGTTCCCTCAAATCCTTGGTCACGAGGCAGGAGGGTAAGAATTTGCTTATATGCCTAAAATGATCTATTAGAAGGGGGTATCATTTTTAGAGGAAAATTTCTTTTAACAGTTCTATTCTTATTTTGCACCATTCTCACTCTAGAATTACTTTTTGTGAAACTTTGTACAGAATAATTTGAGACACCGGACTTTTGAACACCCTCGCAGAAAATACGTGTAGTTGGGAAACATACAAGTCATTTTTCACTTTTTATGGTTTTCATATTTGTACTTGTTAAATTAACACAAAAAACATCTAATGTTGTATTTGATTTCACACTTTTGCTGAAATATATAACCAAGATTTTCTATTTTTCAACTTTTAGTAGTGTTTGATGGTAGATATATTCCACTCACCCTCCGAGCATCTCCACTTACCCTATAGTGTTCGTATCACAATAAAGATGGAAATTTATTAAATGTTTATCATCGGACATTTTGATTTGGAAGCAATTAAGACACAACCTATAACATGTCTCAAATTTGAGTATGATTTTGTAAAAACATTTTTTGTTTCAGTAACCAAACAAGGTTTTTCAAAAAAAAAAATTCCTATGAAAATGAAAACTGATTTTTTCTGAAACCGAACAAAGCCTTAATTGTTTGATTACACCAATAAGTGTTGTGTTGAACAATCAATCTATTTGAGACTCCTTTGAAAATAATAAATTGCATTTTTACAAATCTATGTAAGAGAAAAGATGGTTTAAATGTATGTACTTATAAAAGCAAAAAATATACAATGGCCCGGGTAATTACCGTATGCAACAACTTGGAAAGTGTTTTAAGAATGTGTAATTCAATGTAATAACAAAGGTTCTAGACACATGGGAGAAATCAAATACTTACTTGCAAAGCTATCCATAAATTTTCTTTCAAATGAATAGGCACTTTCTTCCAAGATCCATAACGTATTGGAATCATCATCTTAACTATGACTTCTCTATAACTTGCAAAATCAAGTCTTGTTTTACCAGAGGGCTGCCCATATATGTTGTAATCGAGTTGAATTGTTTTGCCATCTTCCATTTTGGTTATCCATTGACAAACAACAACACCTCTACCTTTTCTTGTGTTATTATAATTGTCTTCTGAAGGCTCCAAGTTATCAATGTTGTGATCCTCCATTTCGTCCATGTTCCCCTAATAACAGAGAGCCTAAAAGTAGAATTTGAATAGTGTAGAATACATTTAGAACATTGCAACAAAATATCTCAGCATAGTTGTTGAATAGAGAGATAACAATTAGTAATTATTGAAGATCTATGCTTTCACCTTGGTCATTATAATAAGATTTAGTGCATAAAAACCTTCCTGACCCATCTCTTATTATAGCTCTTGCACCAAAATGGCCAATATTTATCTTTAACATATTTAAAGTTTGCTGATTGAAATCTCTAATGCCTCATTTCAAATTCATTCTCTAACCAATATCTGATACTCTAAAATAAACATTCTCAATTACATTGAAATGTTTCATTGGATTAGATTCAAATGTTGTCTTACTTCTACTTAACCAAATTTCCCAGAATATAGAAAGAGGAATAATTCTAAAGAATCATTTAGAGAACTCAGAGTTATTTGACTGCAAACACTATTTGATAACAGAACCATGAAGAGATGAGGGACACTGATTAATACCCAAATGGAATTAAAAGCTAAAGAAGATAATTTTAAATTTCTAGTCAGATCATATGATGAATGAAAAGAGAACCTGCCATCAACAGTAGGTTTCTATATCTTCTCATTAGAAACCCAAGAAGAATAAATTTAGATTATTTAGTTACTTTTATAGTAAATAATATGATGAAACTGTCAAGTAAATGTTGTTCAAATCTGATGTAAACAACCATGATGTTGACCAGCACCAACATGCCAATTCCCTAACTGACCAATTGGCCTCATTGTTCATTGAATGACAACTTTGTTTCTTAAGTTACAAGGTCTATGGGAGTGTTAAAACTCCCAGAGGTACTTAATTTTGAAACTTGTTGCTATTCTGAGAGATTTTGTTTACTTGGAATCGTTATTGGATTTTATGTATGCATTATGAGTGCCATTTTAAAGATTATGATATTTAAAAAAAATCAAGAAACACAACTTATAAAGCCTAGAAATTTCCATATTTCAGGTCCTAATCGATCTTTTTAGCCAAAAGTCAAAACATAAAGTGCATTCCTTGAAAATAAAGTGAATAAACTAATCAAACACATCCCTAAATAACTACATTTTGATCTAATTGTATACCCAAGTCCTCTCGCAATCTTTTCTCACATACGTGGATGACGAGTTATCAATTTCCTCAACATTTGGCAATGATCTACTCAATTCATGATCTCCAATGCAACCAGCAATGCAATCTTCATCTCTATCATCAATATTATATACTCTTTGAGGAGTTGCTAAAGCAATTGATTATTTAGGATCAAGTTGGTCTGGTACATAAAAAACTTGTTTCGCATGAGAAGCTAATATAAATTGCTCATTCTAAGGGCCAACCCTACCAAGTTCAACTAATGTGAAAACAAGTTCATCAATCTTGACGCCGTTGTTGTTGTCACACCAATCGCACTTGAAAATCAGAATCTTAAATGTTATATAATCCAGCATCCAAATTTCAGTAATGACATCATAATAGCATAGATTTGAAACCATTGGATTCTTATTTTAGCACTAGAAACCTGCATCGTTGTGGCAACAATGCTCACTCCACTATTTTGGTTAACTCGATCAGCATCACGTTCCCTTGTATTATAACGACATCCATTAATAACATAACCGGGAAATTTTATTACGTCTCGACGTGGTCCTCCACCTACCCATTTTAAGGTATCTAAAACGTTGTTGTCCATTTGTTGAATTTTGTCAACCTGAATTTTGAGAGCGTTAGTTAAAATAATTAGAGTTATTTAGAGTCTTACTTTTGATAAATTGATCATACCCTTTGACGTAATCAAAGAATAAAAATCTTGTTGTGCTCATCTTGTAACCATTTTTGGTTTTTGCGCTTTTGAGAATATTTTGCCTCAAGCTCTCCATGTGCTCCCTAGTTATTAAAAATAAATTATACAGTCAACCATCAAGATCTTATGCTTAGATAAGAAAGTAATATTTATTAAAATGAAATATATAATATTTACTCGATATAAGGTTGGACATCATTTGTATTTTCCAACACATGTCGATGTGCTTCTTCCCATAATGACTCATCCACTTCAATGACATTACCACCACCTATTGGTTTGCCATCTTATATTGCATCATCATCATCACTAGTCCTCATATTTCTACCAATTGGAAATCCAACTTCATCGAGTCCGTGTAAGAACTCGAAACAAAATTCAACTGCCTCTTCTGTAATATAACGTTCCGCAATACAACCTTCTGGACGATTTTTATTGTGCACTTAACCCTTTATCACTTTCATGTTCCTACATCAATGTTAAAAAATTTAAATAGTATTAACTAATTGAGATGTTATTGATTAATTTTATAATTGTAAGAACGAACTTACCTTTCAAAAGGGTACATTCATCGTGAAAAAACTGGACCACAAAGTTCAACCTATCTAATAAGATGTACTATTAAATGCACCATGACGTCAAAGAATGTGGGAAGGAAGTATTTTTCTAGCAAACACAGAGTTATCACAATATCGTTCTGAATTTCTTTTAATTTTGGCACGTCCACTACTTTTTCACAAATAGCTTTAAAGAAGAAGCAAATTCTAATAATCGCATATTTCACATGCTTTGGTAATACTTATCGTATTGCAAAGGGAAGTATTTGTTGCATTAGTATGTGACAATCATGGGACTTAAGACCAAACAATTTCAATTCTTCTATGGAAACAAGATTCGCAAAATTCGAAGAGTACCCATCAAGGACCTTAAGTCGTCGCAAAGTTTCACAAACCCTTACTTTCTCTTCCCTCGATAATGTATAACAAGCCAGTGGCAAATAAGTGCATTTACCATTATATTGTGGTGCCAATTCATCCCGGATTCCCATGTCTACAAGATCAAGACGACTCTTAACTCCATCTTTTGTTTTTCCAGGAATGTTAAGTAGGGTCCCTATGATGCTGTCACAAATATTCTTCTCGATGTGCATGACGTCCAAGTTGTGTCAAATAAGCAAACGCTGCCAATACTCAAGCTCAAAGAATATGGATTTTTTCTTCCAATATACGAAACCAGCATTATCATCTTTGGAGGAAGCACTACCTTCAATGTGGTCTTCACTGCGCTTTCTCTTTGATTTTATAGTCTTTTTCAAACCGACCTTCTTTTTCAAACCCACATTCTTTCCCCAAGATGACCTAATCCCTACCAATTTCTTTAATACTTGTTCACCACTCAACGGTTCAGGTTATACTCGAAACTCCTGCTGACCATTGAAAGCCTTTTTTTGCTTTAGAAATGGATGGTCATGTGGAAGAAATCTTCTATGCAACATATATATATTCTTATTAGAATTTGTTATTCTAATAGAATCAGTTTCTTCCGCACAAATTGGACATGCATAATATCCCTTTACAGCACAACCGCACAAATTCCCACATGCAGGAAAATCATTAATAGTCCACAAAAGTATAGCCTTTAACGTAAAAGATTGTTGTCGGTAGGCATCATAAGCCTGAACACCTTCACGCCATAATGTTTTTAAATCTTTAATTAATGGTTCCAAGTAAACATCAATATCATTGGCTGGTTGTCGTGAACCAGATATTAACATTGTCAGCATTAAAAAATTTCTCATTGCGCTCAACGAAGGATGAAAATCGTAGATCCTTAACATAACTGGACAACAACTATACCTACTGCTAAGAGAAATATGTGGGTTGATCCCATTAGCTGAAAGTGCTAATCGAAGGTTTCTTTCTTCCTTCCCAAACTCTGGC
The DNA here is from genome assembly GCA_949130495.1 of Sambucus nigra. Taxonomy (NCBI): domain Eukaryota; kingdom Viridiplantae; phylum Streptophyta; class Magnoliopsida; order Dipsacales; family Adoxaceae; genus Sambucus; species Sambucus nigra. The sequence goes on from OX422211.1 coordinate 445,083,604, forward strand.
CATTTCCCGTCCACCAACTTAAATGCTGGAGAATCTGCCGAGTGATGCAATTTACCATCAATTTCTATTTCATCTGCATGCCATCTCAAATCTTTTAATGTTTGAATAGATTGGTACCACCGTTTAAACCGTGGAATAGGCGAAAAATACTACAACACTTTTGCAGGCACACCCGCCTTTGTCTCAGTTGTGTTCTTCCTTAACTTATACCTCGAAGTTCCACATGTAGGATATATATTAGCATCTGCGTACTCTTTCCTGTAAAGTATACAATCAGTGGGACACGCATGTATTTTTTCATATCCCATTCCAAAAATCGATAATGTTTTAACAACTTTTTTCGTAGTTATAGGCAATTCATTATCTTCTGGAAGCATTTTTCCTAACAATTCCAGTAACTTCGAAAAGCTTGTATTGGTCCATCCACTCCTTGCTTTCAAGTTGAAAATATTTACCACTGCTGATAATTTAGTAAATTTTTTGCAACCCCTATATAAAGGCTTCTGAGCATCGTCAAGCAACTTTACAAAGCTTTCAAGATCTCCCATAAAATCCTCCTGTGTAGCTTGAACCATCTCCACTGTGTTTTCAAGATCCTCTGGAGTCTCCATCACATAATCTTGAAGGTTTGGATCACACGTGTCATCATTAGGTGGGGCATCGCTTTTAGCGACTTCTCCATGCCATATCCATGTACGATAAGTTTTATCAAAACCATTCGCATATAAATATTTTTTTAACCACTTTAAGACTCAACTTACATCCATTCCCACATTTAGAGCATGGTCATGGGATGGAGTTACTCCCTTTTGCATGTGCTTCAGCAACTCTAAAAAAATCCTTAATCCCTTATTCATATTCATTTGATAATCTACTCATGGAAATCCAAGATCTATCCCTCGTAAATAGACTATGATATCAAACCGCACCTACTCACATCCAAGAAAGTTAACATATAGTTATATTGTGATACATTAATTAAGTATTACAAGGCAACCCATTAAAAATAATAGAAACTATGCCAGCTTGGCAGATCAATAAAATGCAAGTTGTCATGAATAAAAGGAAATATTAACTAAAAATTCCAGGTGTACGTTTAGTCCGAAAATAAAGAAATTCATGATGATAGAGTGAATAATTTCTCTGATAAGAAAATATTGATATTTAACTAAAATATATAAATAACTTAGTCCATCATATCTAAACTTGTCATCAACTAGTATCGATCGAGGATTTTCTCTCAAACTATTAACATCATAATTAATCATGAGGTTGTCTAAAACTCTTTAGGAGTTCTGGGATGTCATATCCGATCATGTCATCAATAGCTTATATCATTTTAGGCTTCAACTTCTCAAACTTATCTATGGTGTATTCGCTCAAGATCTCTCTAAAGTTCTCGATAACTTATCTATGGTTTATCTAAACTATGCTTATTGGTCGTGCACGTGTTCAGTGCCACATCCCCTTTCTTCATCATGTGCTGGCCTGACTGCAAAGATATGGCCATCGCACGACCTGTATATATGAGTACTTCTATAATGACCTTGAGTATGGACTTAAGAGTAAGGACCATTTTTTTGCCATTAGATGCATTTAATGATGAGTGAAAATGAATTTACTGGTAAACAACATGGTCCTTAAGATAAGTCCTACTTTGGGTCCTCACATGAGCATTTGTGTATTTATTTGCAAGTTTGTGTGCGCCAACTTGGGATACTAGGTCACCTCATACAGTGCAACTTTGAACTAATATAAATTATTTTCATCATATAAAAAATGATTAATTTCATCATCGGGATTAAGGGAGGCAATGGGTCGTGTCGTGTCATTAATTTCATCAATGGGATTAGGTGTGGCAATGGTTCGTGTTGTGTCAATTTCTTGCCGGGTCTAACCGCGTTCGTATCAAAATCACCTCTACCTAAACTCGACTTGTTAAGTCTTTTGTGTATACCGTGTCGTGTATTATCGGGTTCGTGTCGTGTTTGGATCGTGTTCAAGTCGTGCCTTAACAAGTCATGTCATGTATTTACGCTAAATGGCTAAATGCAAACCCGATTCGTTAAGCTATCGTGTTTAGCGGGTCCACCCGTTAAGCACCCGTATTCGTTAAGGCTTCACCCAAACCTGCTAAAAAGTCGTGTCGTGTTATCGGGTTGTGTGATAGTTTTTCACCCTTCGGAATGCGTTTTTTTATTTCAAGCAATGAAAAATGATTTCTAGCAATATAAATTATTTCCGGCATATAAAAAATGATTTCCAGCAAATAAAAAACTATTTCCCACAAATAGAAATAATTTCTAGCAATAAAAAAAGATTTTCAGCAATATAAAATATTTTCAGCATATAAAAATGATTTCCAGCAATAATAAAGTATTTTCAGTAATAAAAAAATTATTTCCAACTAATAAAAATTATTTCCAACCAAATTTCTAATAAAAATAAAAAACAGAAAAAATACATAAAATAGGCTATGTACCTGGGTGATTATAATATTTATATTTATATTTACCCATTAGCAAAAAATGGGCATTTAGACATTGTGCATTTATTAATTAAAATTTAGAAGTGAGCATTTAAGCTAATTTAATATTTAACCATTAACATAAAATTAACAGTTAAGACCCATTGAACTTGAACTTAAAAATTAATCAATGAATCTATGAACTAAAAATAAACTATGAATCTATGACCCATTGAATGAACTGAAAATAAAAATCAATAGTTACCTGTTGTGTGTGAATGTTGCTACTGCTTGCTTGGAACTTGGAAGTTGAAGAAGACTTTCTCTGCTAGACTGGGTCGTCTGCCATTGGTTGGGGCGCTGCACAGATGCGGGCGGGGCGGCTGAGATGCGAGCGGAGAGGAGGAGAGGGGATGTTGTGCTGCTCAGATGCGGGCGACTGAGGTCGGACGGAGCTCCTACTGCTGCTGGAGATGCGGCGAGGAGGAGGAGAGGAGACGAGGGAGGAAGGAGGGATCGTGAGGGATGCGATTATTGTGGGATAAGGCAAGACGACTCCATGAATATCGCACGATAGAGTTGAGGAGAAGCGGGTATATCCCAAATTTGAGATTCTTACGCTTCTTTCCCTCCATTTTGCTTCTCCCTATTGATATTTTTTCTTAAAATGGGTCGTAAATAATTAAAAATTATTATTAAAAAAATATTAATTTTATAAAATTATATTTAATATTACCATGTATATAAAACTGTCATAAAGCATAAATATATTATATGGCAGTTAAAATATTACTGTCATAACATATCATATTAATATGACCCAATAAATATACATGGGTCATAATTATTTGTTTAAATGAAAAAAGGGTCATAATTGTGAAATAATCATATTTATTATGACAGTTTAATTAAAACGGTCATAAAATTGAGTTTTACAACTATCATAAAAGGGTATTTTTCTAGTAGTGTTTCATTATAATCCTTTTGTTTGTCGTGAGTCCAATTTCCAAGAACCATTGTAGATTCCAGTTTATTATATCCTTCTTCAGTAGACTCCCATAATTCTTCAGAGATAAATAGAGTCTTCATTTAGAGACTTCAATAATTATAATGTTCTCCATAAAAAAATGGAACTAAACATTGGCCAACATTAAGACCACTTTCATTTGAGTTATTTGAGGATTGAAACCTTGACATGATTACCACTTGCCAGAAATTTTTTTATTGGGTAGGGAAAATATTTCTTACATATTATGACAAGAGTGAGGGAAACTTTTTTTCATTATTTTTCTCACTTGCATTACAGAAGAAGCCCCCTTGCCTTATATAGAATTCAATAAGAGACTCTACGATACATAACCCTTTATTTTTAAATAAAAAGTTGGAAACTTGACTTTTCATATGTTTTAACTTTTTAAATTACAAATTATTTCTATTTCTAACCGAAAGATTTTTTTCAAGTAATTTTAAATGTGAGACATCTCATCCTCAAAATAATATTTGAACTAAAAATGGTTTCAGTTGCCAAATTTGGCCAATGCATCTAAAAATTCCCTTTATTTTCATTTATAAAAAAATTTGGAGTTTGTATTAGTTTTGTCCTAAAGTATCGCATGTTCAATTATATATTTTCAATATTGCCAAAATGAATAAACAATTCTTTTTTAGGCGAGGTCACAAATGTAATATTTATTCTCATATCAATGGAACAGTCTAGATATAAATGTAGTCCACAGAAAGTCTCTATTGATAATGACTTGGGATTTAATATAGGTCAATTTTCGCCTCCACTCCTTTGTCTCTCTAAAAAAGCTCCATCCCAACCGAATTTAAACCCCTTTAGTCCTCCTCACCCTCAACCCCCTTTCCCATTGTCGGAGAGGGGTGGTCCCTCCAACTGATCCTAACTTCCATTCATTATTTATTTCATTTTGAATCTAAGATTTATTTTCAGATCTAAATGGTTTTCCTCTTTCCTTTGGTGATAGCTTTTGTCCTCCTTACGGGTTTGGAGGTTTCATAATACAACGTAGATTAAAGTGAAGGCAAAGAGTTTTGCACTTGTAGATGTGAATTTCGTTTCAAAATCATGAAGATGTGTTGTTTTAGGTTTTAGTTTATATGTATTTTCTTTGTGATTCCCCTCCCCCCCGTGGGTTTTTAGAGGTACTAATCGGGGTGCCCTTTTAGTATTTGTGGAGAACGATGTTCCCTTCCTCTAATTTAACTCTCGTACACTATACCAATGTTTGGTATGGTTTGTATTGTGACGAACCCTTTTATTTTTATGTTTAATGGAAGTTTACTTTATTTGATATAAAATAGTTATTTTAGATTCCACTTTAAAATCGTGGCATTTAAATTATATCAGAAATATGTAATACCCGTGCCCTCGATGTTATCTTTTTCCTTGTAAAGTTATAATTATGAATGAATAATGAGATTTGATCGTCGTTGTAGCCTTCATACTTGTCAAATCTCGATTTTAATAACGCAAAGTTTGAACCTAGGAAAACAGAAGTCGTTCGAAAGAGGAGTCATTCTCGTTCGAAGAGATGAGACATCTGACGACTTGAGTTTGACCCATTCCTCGCATGCACTGGAATCTCATTGGAAGTGTCCTTCGAACGAAGGACCAATCTCATTCGAATGATACTTAAAAGTCGTTCGAACGATCGGACCTGAATTTGGTCATTTCGAGTGCCCTTGTGTGCGATCGAATTTTGGGACCTTAGATTGATAAAGTGTCGACTTCTGGTGAGCTCAGATGATAAAAAAATGTGATTTAAGTGGTAAAGTTGAGTTTCTAAATGGGTTTGTGGATTGTTTTAAGGTTATAAGAAGAGAGATTGAGGGTGGGTCTTCCCCATTATTTATCCTTCAGCATTTTCCTCTCTCTCTCTCTCTCTCTAAGTTCCAAGAAACCATCATCTTCCCCCAAGTGTTTCCTCGATAACCACACCTTACCAAGACCATTATACACCATTTCCAAGCTATATTTGTCATCTTCAAGCTTTTATCAAGGAAGGAAGTGGGTAGAGCCAAGCTTAGGAGGGACTTTTGAATTATTTTGAAGAGCTTTTGGTAGTCTTTGGAGCTAGGAACTTACATTTGCATCCTCTTAGTTGTCTCATCTTCAAACCATAAGGTAGGGTTTTCTTCTTCCTAAAGATTTCAAGGTTTCTATTTATGAAAAATGTGTAGGATGCATGCTAGATGATATTTAATGCCAAAAATAAAAGTATTGGCTAATATGTTAAAGTCTTGCAAAAAATGGGGTTGTCAAATAAGACAAACCCTAGGTGGGTATTCAATGAATAAAATGGAATTATTACCTTGAAATATGGAAGAAACCATGAAAAATATAAATCCGTGATTATTATCTTGTTTAAGTGCATTTTGAGGAGTTTATAGGCTTGAAATCCTCTTTGGCATGTGTAAAATCAAGTAGTAAGCTAGATATGGTATTTTAGACTTAATAAATCATGTTGAAATGGGTTTTATGAAGAAATGAAAAAATGACTAAAAATATCCCTAAAAATGTGTTATAAATATTTTTAGAATGAATAAAAATGATATTTGAAGTCACATACGATAATAGAGAGAAGTTATGGACATTTGATTAAAAACTATCTTGAATGATTAAATGTACTTAATTTGTGGTAGACATAAAATGATAAACATGATTTTTGACATAAAATCATATAATGGATGTATGGAAAGGAAAATTTTATTTTTTAGTGACAGGATGATTTAATAATGTTTTTTATAAAGTTATTATGAAATAAAGGGTAATATGGTGATTTTGATAAACTTGAGGGTCCTAGTGGTTGGGCTCCTCGCAAGACCTCATCGGTCGCTTTTTGGGTGAAGAACGAATAAATTAGATGAAATGGCACATTGGCAAAGTGAAATGGTAATATGAACCATGGGATGATAAAATGATGTAATGATGGAATAATGTGGAGATTAGCTAAAATATTAACACACATTAATTTGGACTCGGATGACACCGAGATAATTAAGGAGGACTCGGAGTCCAGTGGTGAAAAACCCAGAAACACTAGACAAAGCATATGGTAGAATATCCGGCAATGTGGATCCCATTAAAGTATGCGATTATTAGAAGATTTCGAGAAAACATAATGAAAAACAGAAATGATAACAGTTGTGCTCGAACTTAAATAAGTAAGACAACCTAATAAAATGTGATAAGAGGAGATTAAAGGATAAAATAGTATCAATTAGTCTCTAAACTCGGTAAAGGGTGGTATAAAACGATTAAGTATGAGTATGAACTCATCGCTTGGGTTCATTGCATGGTAGACGCATTAATACTAGCTAATTTGTTAAACTTTTTCGTAATTGATTAAAATGTAAGTTATATGTATAGTATTTTTTTGTAGAAAACGTATAGCTTAGAATTGCCCTCCGTGTTGAGCGTTCACTCACCCCTGCTTTTTTTTGTTAAAACCCCCACCCTCACCGTTGAGTAGGGACATCGGGAAAGACGCTTGTAAGACCCCATATGGTAATCAACGTCGTTAGTGGCCCTGTGATTTTATTTAAATTATATTTTGAAATATTAAAAAGTTTAGGATTTTAAATACTTTTATTCAGGACCTTATATGAATATGGTTTATCTATTATTTAATTAGTAATGTGAATTAAACTGAATTTTTCAAAAATAAATCTTGTAAATTGACCTAATTACTTAAAGTGGCCACCCCTTTTTTCCAAGTTAAAAATGATAAATTAACTTTTAATACATGGTGCAATTAAAAGGGTTTTTCTTAAGTAATAAAATTGGACTTTCCCCCTCCCCTTTTAACTCCTTGACAAGGTGCGAGCTGACCCAACGATGACCCAAACCCGGTCCAGGGCGTTACAAATGGTATCTGAGCAATAGGATTCTTGGCTGTGACGGAGTGTTTATGCTTTCTTAGTGTGCTTTCCTTATACGTTTCCCTATAGTCAATGCTTTCGTTAGTGTTTAAGTAAACCTCTTTTGCTTATGCTTTTAATTCGTATGATTGTGTATTGAACTCTCCTTTCCCGTGTATATATCTCCACATTGTGATGTGGCTAGTGGGTTGGGTACTGGAGAGCTTAGACCTATGGAGCAAGTCATGCGCCATCTTTTCGACTCCCTCACGCAGAAACAAAGGGCCAACCGTAGTGGGACGATTAAGAGTAATCACTAAACCAAAACACGCCTTTAGTAACAATATTTTACCGTTACTAAAAATATTAGTAATAGAATTTTACCATTAGAAAAAAGGCACGGGGCACAAAATTAGTAACATAATTTACCAATAGTATTTTACTGTTACTAATTCTGATTAACGAATTTTTGTGTTACTATTTTAACCTTATTACAACCTTTTTTTTTAACACTTTTGTCTTATTTTGTAACAACAAAAATCCATTAGTAATATTAATACATATTTAAAAAATATATATTTTTCAAGATCCAATATCCTGAATTTAAACAAATTCAATTATTCTTACCACACTATTCAAATCGAAAGAATATATAAAAAAATAATCCAGATAAACAAGGTTATCATATTCAACATTTACATTTTATATAATCTTGCACTCTTTATTTACAAAAGAAACTTAAACCAAACAAATGAAACATCGTAAAACAATCACCCCGAAAGTTACATTATTTTCATAAATGAATCTAATATAACATACCAATACAATCATAAAATATAAAAAAGAAGTTCGTTGTTGTTGAATATCAAATTTTGTTTTGTTATCATCGCCATCAATGTCACAACCCACAACGCTAAAAACTTGATGAGGATCCAAAAAATGACATTCTGTTAAACAAAATAAATTATCGTATGACTTATAATATCAACATTTAGTCATACAAAATTAATTTAGTATAAAAAATACTAGATAGAATTATTGTTTTACTTAAAATTCAGCCTCACATTAAGGCTCAATGAACACGTGAGAGCTTTAAAAATAATCCGGTTAGTATACAACAAATTGGTATTACAAATTCAAGGAGCAAGACAATTGGGGATGAGCTTAGTACAAAAACCTACGATAGGAGAGGAGCATGAGAAATATAGACAGTAGCCAGTACTTATGTCCATGGAAAATAAGCTAGATTTTTTAACGACATACAGTTACAAGACAAATTTCCAATAGATCATGTCAATGTTTATAAACCATGTTACAGTTAAAAATAAAAGAAAAAAGTTCAAAATGAAACATTAATATAAACTCACCTTTATGTATAAGTGATCCTCACCCATGTTCTGCTTAGCTTTGTTGCTATTTGGGACTACATAGCCATCCATTTCTTCTTTCACACCATCAAATTCATACTCAAGTTTCCAATGATTTGGTTTAGTTAAAAAAAATAAGGAGAATCAGACAATGATAGAAAAAAATATTGAGCCAAATAAACCAATAAGTGGAAGAAATAAATGACCTTATTCTTCTTGATTGTGTAACTGTCCGCTCCCATTTTGGTTAGAATATCTTCCTTAACAAGATTGCCCATTCTGAAATCCGATCGATAAAATGTTTTAATTAACTTAGAAAATTTCACAGGCCTTTTTTGTAAACTTTGTGGATCATATCCTCCATTTACCGTCATTAAACAATTTAAATTAATGTCAAAAAATTGAAAATATTAGATAAGTCAATTGAAATAAAAATTATATTCATAGTTAGATCTAAGTAGAAATCTTTACCACTAAGATGTCAGGGAAATTTAAGAGAATATCAGTGGGCTCCACAGTGTCAAGGTGATGAGAACTAATTCAATCTTTCACCCTTCCTAGTTGTTGTTCATCTTCATTTGGATCTTGTGTATCATCTTAAAATTACAATGTTTCGTATCAGTTATAATTTTCCTTGAACTTCTGTAATTAGATTTTATTTTATGTTTTTATCGAGACTGAAAAAGGTACTTTCATCAGCCATGACATCATCTTCATTAGCTCGTTGTTTGTCTTCCAGGAAAGTTGTTATTACAGTTTGATCATGAGAAATGAATTCAAAAAAATGACACGTCTATAAGGGATAATAGAATTTACCTATGGGTGACACTATGTATTGCTCGTCTTCTGATTGACAGTTGAACTGAGTTAAAAAATAATTATATGTCTATAATGTAAGGGTGATTTTAACTTGGCTACCCCGCTGCCATAATTGTTTTTTAGACTTTGGTATTTCTATGATAAACCTTTACTGGGGAATATTTTATATTCGGTGATAAAAATGTACTAAAGAGGTACCAAAGTCTAATTTTGACCATTAGCGAGACCCCCAAGTAAAAAATACTCATAATGTAATGTATGAAATTAAAAATTTGTGTTTTATCTTATGCTCAATGAGAAATAAACTAGTTTTGATACTTCACCTTGTTGTCAGATTCAGAATCATCATCTCTTTGGACAGAATTAGCTCCCAAGCTCACATTATCATATTGAATGTCATCATTCTCATCATCATAAGGATCAAGAAAACTTTTGACCAGTGCAAAGTAAACAATAACACAAATTTTGATTAAAATCTAAACTCCTGATCTAAGTATAATGATATTCCAGCAATCTCAACCTCTTACCTTGAGAGCTAGTACAAAATGCTTGCTGTTAATCTTGCCAACCTGCATTTTCAAGGGATTTTTGGTCCATGGATTGTGGGATTCTTCTTCGCTGATGCCTCTGAAGAATGGAGGGTCATAATGGACAGGCTACAGGATTGGGAAGTGTTTCATGGATAGAGTGTGCCAGCCAAATTGTTATCGTGCAATCCTCTAAATTTCAAGAGTAATTTGTTAGATTAATGTTCATATTAATTCAACACACAAAGTGGGAAAAACAACAAAAGTAACAGTAAGCTTAATATCATTAAAAAGTAGTTAACTTACAGATATTATGAAACCTCATTGCAGTATATGAGTCTTGGTATTTCTCAACTCAGGTTGTTATGTGCCAGATCCCTACAACACGAATTATACATATATGTATATATATAAATGTATAAGTTCCTCATTAATATTATCAAAGTAGATTGAAAATGTTAACAAAGGTACAATACTTAAGAAATCTTTAAGTCCGGGATCCGAGACACGGCTGATGGAATAGGACCAATCAAGTGATTATTTTTTAAAATTCTGAAAGAAAAAAACAATCAATTGAAATCATCACATAAGCAAAAACCAGCAACGCGAGAGGATTACCCGAGGGATGTAAGAGCAGAAAACGAAAAAAAATGAAATGGGTCTGTTACCAAACTTACAGTTCTTCTAGTTGCTCTAACTTCGAAACTGAAAATGGTATGTCTCCATATAAATTATTGAGAGACAAGTCCCTATAACAAATGAAGCACATTTAAAATTAACTTAAAAATAAAAACTAGCCCCTCAAGTACCATCTGAAAACATCTTTATTAACAGGTGGCATCATGGTTTTAAATATTAGTTTGGGGATACGTAACGAAAACGGTAAAGACATGATGTTATCAAAAGTATCGGACACGTGTCAACTTTTGATTTGTCAAAAGCTCTATAATAAATATATGTAACAGGTCGGTAAGTTAACTGTATCGAGCGATATCTAAAACCATGGGTGGAAGTATGCATAACCATGCCATTTATTCGTATTTTAAAGTAAAAATGGTACGTCTTCATATTACTCATTGGGGGATAAGCCAAAATAGCAACAGTTCAATAAAGATTTGACAATAGAAACTTCTGAAACATCTTTTACCCATCAGAATGATACAAACAACTCTTATGGTCTTGTAGATTCATATAAATGCACAATATGTTTTGGAAATAATGATAATATAACTTACAAGCCTTTCAAACTAACACAATCACCAATCTCATCCGAAATCTGACTAGAAAGGCGATTTCCTCTCAAATCTCTGCTCACAAAATATATAAAAACGATAAGTAAATCCACCAACATATTTACAAAACTAGTTTCCACAAAAAATTAAATGTTGTTGTAAGGACATTTTTCTCATGTCCGATATGGTACATTTGTGTATGTCATACGCCTCTACATTTGGCACGTCTCTTCACGATATCACATGACGGAATCTATTAGAATTCTAAGGATCAAGCATTCAACATCTCCATCAAGTGTCCCATATATGCCTCAACGACTTCACGTTCCACGATTTTAGGGATTTTATGCAAGTGGTAGCAAGAGAAGTCAAAATAATTAAAGAAGGAAAGATAGGAAAGTTCAAGGGCATTTTGGTAATTTTACAGTCACCGTCCGTAGGTTCAGTCAACTGGAAAATTGAAGAGCTCAAAGCCATGAAGATACTGGAAGAAACAAAACCTCAATCCGAACTACGATAAAGGAGTTATGGACCTTTGAAAATGGAGAAAAATCCTTATGGAGAATGTTGTGATTTTAGCCCCAATACCAGCGAAGTTCTGCGAACCGAACAGTGAACCGATTCATGGGGCGAACCGGTTTGAGGTACAAGCCGAATTGGTTCAGGGTACCTGACGCTGGCAAGAGTCCTAATGACTTAAAATTCTTTTTGGTTTCCTTATAAAAGCCAACTTCGGGGGAGTTATTTTTCAAGACTTGGAGAGACGATTTTGAGAGTTCTATTAGCTCAAGTCTTCATATTTTTTAGTCCCAAAACTCATGTTTTGATTCACACATCATTCTCATAATTTTGTGAATCCTTTCGAAACCCAAGAGCACTGCTTTTCTTTTGTTCATAATTATGGAGAAGCCGTTCTCTTCTTCATTGCTGCTCACCTGGAGTTCCTGAGGGAGATTACAGCCGACGACATCAGAATCGATGCCTGCGGGTATTTCTGTGTCACACTAATTTTCATTATAATCCGTGTAACTGTATCTTACAAAATTATAGTGAAAATAAAGAGGTTTTGCCCCTTTGGGGGATTTTTCCTCACTTGTGTGTGTTTGAATGTTCTTACATGATTTCATCATCTTCAATCACACCTAGATGCATATTTAGGACTTAATTGATAAAAATTGAGTTTAATTAAATAATTTCTTTATTTGAACGCAAGCGCACTCTTCAAATTGGTATCAGAGCCAATTACACAATTTTACCGTGTAATTTTCCGCAAAATTTTTCTAAGATATCAATTTAAAAAAAAATGATTTTTGAAAAAGAGCGTGTTCATAATGGAGAAGTTATATAATAAAATGCCAGTTTTTGACGGGACAAACTATGCATACTGAAAAACCCGCATGAGATCTGCATTAAAAGCCATTGATGAACGTGTATGGATTTTGGTTAAAAGAGGGTGGACACCTCCCTCCATCACTGTTGAGAATGTGACTAGTTTAAAATCTGTAAATGCATGGACTGAAGAATAATTTAAATGGTCATCTTTTAATTCAAAGGGTTTAAGTGCTATTTCTGGATCTGTCACACCTGACAAGTTCAAACGGATAATGATGTGCACCACGTCAAAAGAGGCATGGCATGTTTTACAACTTACCCATAAAGGAACTAATGCTGTGAAATAATCTAAACTGCAAAATTTGACAACTCAATTTGAAACCATCACCATGCTTGAGACTAAATGTTTTGATGAATTTTATGTTAGGTTGTCGGATATTGTAAACACTAGTTGTAATCTTGGTGAACACATTCCTAATGCTAGAGTTGTTAAAAAGATTCTTATATCACTACCTAAGCATTTTATCCCTAAAGTCACTATGCTAAATTCTATGGGTAAGTTAAACACGCTTAAATTAGAGGAATTTGTAGGAGACATACAAAAGTATGAAATTGATATGTTTCCTAAATATGCTAAGCCTAAAGATAAGGGAATTGCACTTAATGGCCAAGAGAGAAAGAGTGAAGGGTCGGCAAAAAAGAGGGGAGAGTCATCTAGAAAAAGAGAGATAGATACCTCAGATTCTGAGTGTGACTTTGATTTAGATGATTTGGCCCTATTTGCTAAAAATTTCAAGAAAATTCTCAAATTCAAGAAAAATGGTAAGTTCAAAGTTAAAAAGAAGTTTGAGAAAAATAAGTTTGAAAAGAAAAATGAAAAAGATTTTAAAGATCCTCCTAAGAAAGAGAGTGAGATATGCTATGAGTGCGACGGTAGGGGTCATAGAGTTTTTGAGTGTGCTACTAGGTTGAATAGAGAAAAAGGCAAAGCTGGCCTTAATGCTACCCTTTGTGACGATAGTGAGGTCGAGTCAGTGGACTTTGGAGACGAGTCATCGCATGAGTGTAAGTTCACCGCATTCATGGCTAGTCATGCAATCCCTTCTAGTACTCCTCACGACGATGAGGATTATACTTCACAGGGACACCTCGACAGTGAGAACGATGTGAGTGAGGGGTAGAATGATGCAAGTGAGAGCGAGAGTGATCTTCAACGCACCTACGCTGAGTTATATACTAAGTCATTTAAAACCAAAAAGCGTAACGAAGCATTAGTTCTTAGGATCACCGCTTTAGAGGAAGATTTAAGAAAAGTGAGAGAGAGAGAGTCCTCCACCTGCACTACCCTGAGAGAGATAGAGTTTGTCTATGTTGAGAAAGAAAGTTTGTTTAGAGAGAGAGATAGACTATTTGGAGAGAGAGAGAGTTGTTTTGAGAAAGAGAAAGGGTACTTGACTAAACAAGTGGCTAGTCTTACGAGTGAGCTCCAATCCTCCCTGGAGACTTAGAAGAAACTTGAAGCCCTTATATCCCAGCTCACTCATGATCTTGAGAGAGCACGGTAAGTCAAGGTACAAATCGAGGACAAATTTGGGAAGATGGGAAAGATGTTCCTCGACCCCGCTTTAGGTTTTGGTGATAGGCAGGGAATAGGTTATGACGGTGCCTCCACATCCCAAATTGCACTTGGACCAGTTCCTGAGTTTACTATGACTCCATATGGCCATCATAAAAAACCACGAAGAAGAGTTAGACCAAAAAAAGCAAACCCAGGTCCTCCTAAGACTCTATTCTTTGTACGTACTGCAAAAGAAAAGGCCACCTCAAGGAGTTTTGCCATAGTTTGGGTCGGACATGACGTACTACTTCTCCACCACATTGTACTGGTGATTTTGCCAGTCTGAGAGAGCGTGTTGAGTTTTTAGCTGCCACATCACAGAGTTTGATGGAGGAATTCCGACGGATGTTTTTGCTATCAATGAATGCTTCCTGCATCCCTGCTAAAACCAACAACAACAAGGGTAAACAAAAGGTTACCACTTCTTGGGTACCTAAAAAAGATGAAAAGGACCTTGTTGTTCATGTCGCTCTCAAAGAACATAATACCTCACAGTGGTATTTTGATAGTGGGTGCTCTAGACATATGACATGTGATGTCTCATTTTTTACCTATCTAGAGGAGTATAAGGAAGGTAAAGTCACCTTTGGAGATGAGAGCAAGTCTAGAATCATAGGACGAGGTACAGTAGAGTTACCAAGATTTTCTAAGCTAGAGAATGTTTTGTACGTCAAAGGTTTGAAAGCAAACCTTCTCAGCATTAGCCAGCTGTGCGACGCTGACTTTCCCATAGACCGGGACACGGGTAATGTCTACAATCAAGCCGATAAACTTTTAGTGCTAGGGGTGAGGATAGAAGATAATTGCTATGGTACTGTGCCTACATCCTCACATGTCTGCAACAGCACCACGATCACTCCTATGGATCTGTGTCACCAACGTCTAGGTCATGTGAATGTTAGAGATTTGACACGCTTAGCTAAATGGGGCCTAATATGTGGCTTACCATCACTTGGAAAGATGAATTTCATGGTTTATGGACCCTGTCAGTTGGGAAAGAAAATCCATAGCCCCCCCATAGGAAGTTAAATTTCATTACCACCTCTCGTGTACTTGAGTTGATTCACATGGATATTATGGGTCCTACTTGTACTGAGAGTCTGGGTGGTAAGAGGTATATCCTTATGATGGTGGATGATTTCTCCAGATATTCGATTGTAGGTTTTTTGAGAGAGAAATTCGATGATGTAGAGTTTTTAACGACCAAGTGTCGTATCCTGCAAAATCAACACGGAGCCACTATTAACAGGATACGTAGTGATAACGGCACAAAATTTAAAGAAGCAAAGGTGGATCTTTACTGTGACATCCTTGGAATCAAACATGAGTTTTCCTCTGTGAAGACTCCTCAGCAAAATAGGATTGTTGAAAGAAAGAACAGGACGATTCAGGAAATGGCTAGATCTATGATTCTAGGTCGTAAGGTTGCCAGGAGATTTTGGGCAGAGGTAGTGTCTATTGCATGCCACACGGTGAATAGGGTTTACGAGCGTCCACACAAACTTAAGACGCCTTATGAATTGTGGACTGGCAAGAAACCCAACCTTGCATATTTCCGTGTCTATGGGAGTAAATGCTACATCCTACGGGATAGAGAGCAATTAGGAAAGTTTGACTCCCAAAGCGATAAGGGAATATTGCTAGGATATTCATCAAATAGTAGAGCGTACCGGGTTTTTAAATTGAAGAGCTCTAAGGTTAGGGAGTCAATAAACGTCACCGTGCAAGATGACGACCCTTCGACGTTTATTGATTCTATCCTTCAGTGTGAGGATGAGGACTTTTCTGGCAGCGATTTACTTGTCCCTCAATCACACCCTATGGACCCTACTCCTGTGTTAGGGGACACACCTGCTTGGGTTCGCAAGAGTCATGATCCCTCTTCCATTATTGGCGATCCCACTTTAGGGGTCAAGACTCATGCTCAGCTAGAGAACATTGTTAGCCATCTTTGTTACACATCCAAAGTCGAGCCCAAGAATCCCAAAGAAGCATTCAAAGATGAACACTGGATATCTTCCATGCAGGATGAGTTGCTTCAGTTTAAAAAGAATAATGTCTAGGAAGTTCTCCCCCGGCCTAGTGAGAGTAATGTGATAGGGACTAGGCGGATTTTCAAGAATAAAATGGATGAAAATGGTACCATAATCAGAAGTAAGGATAGGTTGGTCGCTCAAGGCTACACACAGATAGAGGGTGTAGACTTTGGGGAGACATTTGCTCCTATTGCGTAGCTTGAGTCCGTCCACTTACTACTCGCCATCGCATGTCATCTGCGCTTTAAGTATATTAGATGGATGTCAAGAGTACCTTTCTAAATGGCATTCTTCAGGAGGAGGTTTACGTGGAACAACCAAAAGGGTTTGAAGACCCTAAGAACCCGGAGCACGTGTACTATCTGAGGAAAGCCTTGTATGGTTTGAAGCAAGCACCCCGTGCTTGGTACGAGAGTCTTACTTCCTATCTCTTAGCTTGTGGCTTCAAGAGAGGGGGAGTTGATATGACGTTGTTCGTTAGGAGAGATGACGGTGCTATTTTGGTTGTTCAGGTCTATGTGGGTGACATAGCCTTTGGATCCACGTGCTCCCAGCATGCTCACCACTTTGAGGAGGAGATGAAAACTGATTTTGAGATGAGCATGGTAGGTGAGCTTACTTTCTTCCTTGGTCTCCAGGTTCGTCAGCTAGAGGATGGGATGTTCATCTCCCAATCCAAGTATGCTAGAGACCTAGTGAAGAAATTTGGTTTAGACTTAGCTAAGCATGCACGTACACCTATGAGTACTTCTATCAAGCTTAGTAAGGACACTTCAGGCAAGGATGTAGAGAAAACCTTGTATCAGAGTGTGATAGGTAGTCTTCTCTACTTGACTGCCAGTCATCCTGACATAAACTTTAGTGTTGGAGTCTGTACGCGATATCAGGCATCCCTGAAAGAGTCACACTTACTCGCTCTAAAATGTATTATCAAATACTTAGGTGGGACTCTCATATACAGTATTTGGTATTCCTTTGATATCGATGGCCGTTTGTCCACCTACTCGGATGCCGATTGGGTCGGGGATGTAGATGGTTGTAGGAGCACTTCTGGTGGGTGTTTATATTTTGTTTCTTCTCTTGTCTCCTGGTTGATCAAGAAGCAAAACCTCATCTCTTTGTCCATTGCGGAGGCTGAGTACATCACCGTCGGGAGTTGTTACACGCAACTCTTGTGGGTGAAGCAAATACAAGAGGATTATGGGATTTCACAGGATACCATGACCATTTCCTGTGATAACACGACTGCGATACACATATCCTGCAATCCAGTCCAGTATTCGCTCACAAAGCATATTAGGATACGTGAGCACTTTATACGATAATTAGTTGAGGAGAAAGTCGTATCCTTGAGTTTCGTATCCACCGACCTTCAGTTAGCCGATATATTCACGAAGCCTTTAGATTCCCTTAGATTTAAGAGTCTTAGGAAGTCTTTGGGGATTCTCACAGTTAACTGAAGGGTTGGTTCATGTCTAGGATAGGATGCATTGTCATGTTCATATCATATGATTCCTATTGCTAGGTTGTATCATTTGTATTATTATTTTTTTTGAAAAATCCAATAAAATTTTCTTTTTATAAAAAATTTAGAAAAGCACAAAAAGATTTTTGTATTTTATTTGAACCATTTATGGATGAGCATTTAGGATAGCCGAGTCACAAATTTCATTCCATTTCTCCATGTGACTGTTTGATAGTGATTTGAGACGCTACATCATTGCATCCATGTGCTTTACATTGTTTGGAGTCTTTGAGATGTTATTAGTGATATCTTTCTACATGTTTGACTCCTATCTCCTTTATTGCACACATGCACGGCTTTATTTTATTATTGCACTTGTCTATCACATATTAGCTTGAGTGTTTCCATCTCAATTTTGTCTATATAACTAACCATATGCGATAAAACTTGACACGATTGGAATGCATGTTAAAATCGTTTGGTGATATTGTGTGTTTTTTGAAAACGGTAGAGGGCTACGACAGGGAATTATCTATCCTTTACGATTAATCCACCATTAAATCGAACCTAAAAACTTGAGAAATTTTATCATCCGGGGTCCAAAGAGGTTAAAAGATCCCGAAAAAATTTAAAGGCAATAAAAAGAAATACATGCCAAATATGGGCCATTAGGTTTCACCATAAATTCTCCAAACTTTGAGAATTTAGATCACTTATATTCAAAATATAAATCTGAGGGAGTTTGGTTGGAGAATTTACACGGGTTTGCACTTCCTTGAAAGTCCTGAAAAGGCATTAAATCGTTTTGGACATTATTGGTGTTGAAATCATTTTGAGCTTTGATTTGTTGATTTGATTGATTTGATTGAGTCAATGTCTCATGTTTCCATCCTTTTACACCGAAGGAAGATGTTGAGTGCATTCATTAGGAGTATCCGATATTCATCGTGCACATGTCATATTTGTATGCATTGATTTTCCTATCAAATTTGATCACACCCATACATTTACGCTATCATCGACTTGGTTGTTTTTGTGTTCTTTCATGGTGTGATTCTTTGTTGTATTTTTTGTGTGAAAAATTTTGAAAAATTCATAAATAGAAAGTTTTTTTACCTTGTGACATTCTCCATTTGCATTTATTTCTGCTTCTCATTTTTGTCTATTTGGGAACATAATAAAAAGGGGGAGAAAGAATTATCATATTATGGGGGAGTTTTGAGATTTTGAGATTTGTTTTATGCTAGTATCTATGTTTATCTGATTTCAAACTCGATAAGTCACTTGGTATTTCCTTTATCTCATGTCTGTAGGAACTACATTGATGATCACTGAATTGCACACCCTGATGAGAAAAGCTTAAAGTTTTGAAGATTCGAAGAATAAATGATGAAGACTTACTCATTTGTATCTTTCTAGTTTTGGGTTCATGGGAGGGTAGATTTGTATAGGTCAATTGAATGATAATAATTCAGATTTTTTTTATTTTTTACCGGCATAGACATAGGGGAAGATTTGTAAGGACATTTTTCTCATGTCCGATATGTTACATTTGTGTATGTCGTACGCCGCTACATTTGGCACGTCTCTTCACGATATCACATGACGGCCTCTATCCGAATTCTAAGGATCAAGTATTCAATATCTCCATCAAGTATACCACATCTTCCTCAATGACTTCACGTTCCACGATTTTGGGGATTTTATGCAAGTGGTACGCAAGAGAAGTCAAAACAATGAAAGAAGGAAATATAGGAAAGTTTAAGGGCCTGTTTATAATTTTACATTCACCTTCCAGAGGTTCGGTCAACTGGAAAGTTGAAGAGCTCGACGCCATGAAGATACTGGAATAAACGGCACCTCAATTCGAGATTCAGTGAAGGAGTTATGGTCCTTTGAAAATGGAAAACAATCCTTAAGGAGAATGCTGTGATTTTAGCCCCAAAACCAGGGAAGTTCTGAGAACCGAATGGTGAGGCGGTTCGGGGGGCAAACCGGTTTGAGGTACAAGTCGAACCGATTCGGGGTACCTGAAGCTGGCAAGAGTCCTAATGACTTAAAATTCTTTTTGGTTTCCTTATAAAAACCAACTTCAGGGGAGTTATTTTTCAAGACTTGGAGAGACTATTTTGAGAGTTCTATTAGCTCAAGTTTTCATATTTTTGAGTCCCAAAACTCATGTTTTGATTCACACATCATTCTCATACTTTTGTGAATCCTTTTGAAACCCAATAACACTGCTTTGCTTTTGTTCATACTTGTGGAGAAGCCGCTCTCTTCTTCATTGCTGCTCACCTGGAGTTCCTGAGGGAAATTTTAGCCGACGACATCAAAACCGATGCCTGCGGGTATTTCTGTGTCACACTTATTTTCATTGTAATCCGTGTAACTATATCTTACAAAATTATAGTGAAAATAAAAAGGTTTTGCCCCTTTGGAGGATTTTTCCTCACTTGTGTGTGTTTGAATGTTCTTGCATGATTTCATCATCTATATCACACCTAGATGCATGTTTAGGACTTAATTGATAAAAAATGAGTTTAATTAAATAACTTCTTTATTTGAATGCAAGCACACTGTTCAGTTGTAGAAACCATACATGTGGAGTATGACTTTAAGCTCCTATGCTATTGGATATTTCCCCATCAAGATTCAAACCTGAAAGGTTGCTACATTTTGGAACCAACCCCAAAGTCAAATGTTGACTATGAAAATCTTCTAATAAATTAAAGAACTATTTGAGGAAACAACATGTGGGTTTTGTTTGATTAGAAAGATTGGAGTAGATCAAAAATAATTTTAAGGAAAAAAATTCGTGGAAATGGCAAACCATGATTGAATTCAAGAAAAATTTAGACAATCAAACACATCAAAAGTTGAAAAACATGGAATCTTATATATCTCTTAAAAAATATGGCCAATAAGTCACACCCCAAAGAAAATTTCAACGAATTTTTTTTTCTTGCCTCTCTCCAAAGAAAATATTCCATGAAAATGTCTAAAATTAGCATTATTAGGTTGTGAATAAGGCAAACATGGAAAAATATTCAAGAAAAATTAGCTAATCAAACACACCCAAAATTAAAAAATATGGAATCTGTAGAATGTATTTCCAATCAAACACAACTTTATAGTTGAAACTAAACAAATATTAGAGGAAATAATAGTTGAAATTGAAAAATACAGTGTTTAAAAGGGAAAAAAAAACTTATAGTGCTAGGACATTGAAGGTGACATTATCACACACTACCCCTCTCCACACACAATAGTCCGAAGATGGTGAATCCTCCTAATCATACAACACATTGTCTACATCTCTAAATGCCTTATTTATCTCCAACAAGCTTGTCCCTTTTTTCAAACAACAAAAAAAAAATTTAATCTAAAAAATAAAGAAAAAGGCATCCCAAACACAATCGTTTAAAAAATACCAGCGTTCAGCAAAGGGGAGAGAGAGGACGCGTTGGAGGGAGAAGCCATGTAGGGTGCCGAAAAAGGAAGGCAAGGCCATGAAAACGTGAGATATTCATGGAGATCCTTCATTACCACCGTGAGCGATTTGTGGATTTTTTGTTTTCATTTTGAGTGTGTATGAGAAACCCTAGGTGTGAGGTGTTGGGGATTTGGGTTTGGGTGGGAAAAATCCGGGGTTTTCTTTCGGTTGGGAGGGAAATTTCATTATTTTTTTTTCAATTTACACTTTTAGAATATCAAAGTAAAATTAGTAACGGATATTGTAATTTACTACGGGTAATTTATTGTGGGAAATAGTAATGGTATAATACTATTAGTAATTTAAAAATTAGTCTGTTACTAGTAGATCATTTTGGTGTAGTTTACCTTCGCCTCCATACTGAAAGAGTTAAGGAGGTTACACCCATCAACATTTGATGGGGCAGCTGACCCCGATGGTGCAGAGGAGTGGATCGATGAAGCCACCAGAGTCACAGAGATCCTTGACATGTCAAGTGGGTACAAAGTTAAGATAACTATTTTCAGCTCACGGAGGAAGAACAACGTTGATAGAGTGCCTATTCCGCTAGTACTACTGAGACTATACGCTGGGATAGCTTTAGAGTTTCCTTCTTTGATAGGTACTTTCCTGAGGCTTTTAATGATGATAAAAAGGATGAGTTCCTTCATCTGATACAAGGGAAGACCTCGATGAATGAGTACCTGGTCAAGTTCAAGAGCTTGTGTAAGTATGTCGATGCTATTTAGAAAGATGAGGCTGAGAAGATGAGGCTTTTTATTAAAGGCCTCAACCTAGGTGGATCCTAACAGGTATGGATCTACCAAACTTAAGGTCAGAAGTGAACAAGGATATTCGGTTGAAGATTGATGCTGAGGATGGCAAGGCCATCAGGGAGAAGAAAAGGGAGCTCAATGGGACCCAGAGCGACGATCATAAGAAGTCTCGGGGTTGGGCTTGAGGCTTTTTTACAAAGCTAAAGGCCTCCACGGGGATGGTTATTCATCAGCCTAGTGCACCAGCTATTAAGGTCCTATATCCCCCACAAAGAGGACTTGTTTTGCTTATTGGTCCCCCGATTATTTTAAGAGAGATTGCCCACAACAAACCTCGGGCAGTCAGCAGGGTAGTCAGCAGACTGTCAATTTCGTGTCCAGTTGGAGTTTTAGTTACACATGCCCCACTCAGTAGTAGCATTAGTTCCCCTCAGGCTATCACCATACCGATAGTTATAGTGTGGACGGTTCACATCCAAGTCAAGGTCAGAGTAGACGTTAACCAGGTTAGGTGCCTGGCAGCCATAACAACATGTTTAACCCTAGGCGAGCCTAAATCATGTCACAGTTTGCTGCACCTTCCGACGATCCATCCATGATGGAAGGAATGCACATGGACTAAGGCATTATTTAATTCTGGCGTATTGCACTCTTTCATTTCTAGTTCCTTAGCATTCAGTTTTGGACTAGAGGTAGAGCAATTTCGTCCTCCTATCTTCATAGGGCTCCCGGTTGGGGGTGGTATAGTTCTCGATAGGGTTTGTCGTAGGTGTGTGATTATGGTTGGAGATTTTGTTCTTGATTATTATTTTAACCTTATGGACATGGATGTATTCGAGATGATCCTTGGTATGGATTTACTGTCATGTTTCGAAGTTATCATCAAATGCCATCGACATAGTGTCTTAGTATCACTTCCAGACGGGTCTTATCATCGCTTTAATAGCTAGCAGGGTGTTGATTATCCTTACAAGTTTTCTACTGTGGATGAGAAAAAATGGTATCTTTGGCTGGTTAAGCAGTTTTGTGGCTTAGGATGAGCCGAATTGTATGTTTTTAGACTTCCCAGTGGTGTGGGAGTTTTCTAATTTGTTCCTGACGATCTCCCTGGGTTACCTCCACACCGGGAGGTAGATTTTGCCATAAAGGTGTATTAGGGCATCTTGACCATCTCTATTCCACCTCACAGGATGGCTCTAGTCGAATTATAGGAGCTAAGGGTTTAGTTAGAGGACTTGACCAATAAGGGCTTCATTCGCCCTAGTGTGTCCCCATGGGGAGCTCCATTTCTCCTTACTAAGAAAAAAGACGATTCAGTGCTGCTTTACATCGACTACAAGCAGTTGAATAGGGTGACGGTAAAGAACAAGTACCATTTGCCTCGTATCGACGACTTATTCGATTAGTTTCGCAGGGCAGGAAGATTTTCAAAGATTGACCTTCGGTCTGGGTACCACCAGTTGCACGTCTGTGATGAGGATTCCTTAAGACGACAATCCAAACTCGGTATGGATGCTACGAGTTCCTAGTGATGACTTTTTGTTTAACCAATGCCCCGACAATGTTCATGGTTCTAATGAATTGCATTTATCTCCCCTATTTAGACTAGTTAGTGGATTATATATTGGTCTATTTGGCATTGGATGTAGACCATGAGGAACACCTTTGCACGACATTGCAAGTGCTCATGGAGAACAAGTTGTATACTAAATTCAGGAAGTGTGAATTCTGGATGGAGTAGGTCAAGTTCCTTAGCTATGCGATTTCTGGCAAGGGCATTGTTGCCGAACCTTCCAAGGTGGAGGCCATCCTGTGATGGGATAGGCTAAGGACAGTTATAGAAGTGAATAGTTTCTTAGGGTTGGCCGGTTACTCCTGCAGATTTGTGAAAGACTTCTCGAGTGTTGTATTGCCCCTCACCACGTTATTTCGAAAGGATGTACACTTCGATTGGTTCTAGGATTGTGAGTCGGCTTTCCAGGAGCTAAATATTAGGTTGAATTTTGTGCCCATTCTTATCCTCTAAGAGCATGTCATGGGTTACACCGTGTATTGAGACGCTCTGGGGTCAGGGCTTGGTGCAGTGTTGATATAGAATGGGTAGGTAGTCGCTTATGCATCCCATCAGCTAAAAGTGCATGAGAAGAATTATCCCACTCATGATTTAGAGCTATCCGCTATGGCATTTGCACATAAGAACTAGAGGTATTATTTGTGGGGGAAACGATTTGAGGTGTTTTTTTATTATAAGAGACTCTAGTACATTTTCACGTAGCGTGATCTTAATCTCTATCAGAGATGATGGATGAAATTGATGGAGGACTATGGCTTCTCATTAGAGTATCATCCCGACAAGGCCAATGTGGTGGTTGATGCTATTAACCGAAAGTCTAGTTTCACCCTTTCAGCGATGAGGTGCCATTGGGTGAAAATGTTCGGTGAGTTACAGAAGTTTGACTTACACATCTAATGGGGTTACGATAGAGCATATCTCTGGGGTGTGGTAGTCAGACCTATCATTAAGCAAAAACTTCTTGATGCCCAATAATGTGATCCCAAGTTTGTTTAGTATCGAGACCTATTCAGAATGGGTCAGTGTTCGACAATCTTACCGTGGATAAGGACGATGGGGTGAGACACAAGGGTCGGTTCGTTATCCCTATTATCGATTGATGATGCTGGAAATAGCACCACCAGTCAATGTGTTCGTAAGCTCAAACTAGTGATAACAATGGCAGCACAAAAGTATACTGAATATAAGAGATTGAGGTGAGGAGAAGAGGATGAACACTTGAACGTAAGTGGTTCAGCCAATCTGGCCTATGTCCACTGTGAGTATGTGTGAGTAATATCACTGAATGAAGGCACTAATGGCCATGGATACAATCTCTCAAGCTCTCTCTCTCTACGGTGTAGAATGACAGAGTTTCAGCTAGGGTTGTAATCTTGGATTCCTTTACAAGGTAGAGGATGACCTCTATATATAGTGCTTGGGGGGTGTAATGTACCCCCCCAAGCATACAATGATCATGTGCATGAGCATTGAGCCAATATGAGAGTGACACATGACTGATCTCAACTAAGCAATGATGACCTCAATATTCCCTCACGTGGAGGGAATAATTCGGTTATAACGGATTTGTCTACGTGTTCCAAGTTATACAAGAGAGTGTAGAAGCTCTGTTGTCTTCAATTGGCACCAACCTCGGTCTGGATGAGTATGAGGTTGGTGAAGTACGACCCTTGCTTTGTCTGCGATCAATGTTCTATGAAGACCTCGGCCAGGAAGGTCGTACGAGGTTGGGTATGAGGTACAATATCGGCCAGGGCCGATGATGACATGATGCTTATTGATTGAGCCTGCGAGGTTTTTGCTGACCTCGACTGATGAAGAGTCGAGGTAGATGTACAAGGTCGTGACAACATTGGCTATGGCTGACCCCGTGAACGCTGAGTTCCCAGCTTCAACTAGACCTCGACTACTTCCAAGCCGAGACGATGTTAGGACGTCGATTGTGGCTGATCCCTGTAGGAAGACGCTGCTGATAGGCATCCTTGGGCTTCTATTACCTCGACACCAATCCGGGCCGAGGTTGAGGTCTCTGGTCTCTCAAATGTACTTTGGGCATCTCAATCACCCCTAGCCCTTAGTTACATGTGGGAACAGGTGACTATGGGGTGTACAACTCCGAGGTCTTTCTTCCTTATGCCAATATTCCTTTGACAAGTGTTAATGGCTGAAGTGGGCAGCGTGGCTGATAAGTGTGTGATCTCAGTTATCTTTTGGGCTCCCAAGGAAATGATGGGCCTTGGGATGTGTGTGGTGTTGTTTGAGGGTTAAATCCTCATTTTCTTTGTTTCTCCTTTATTTCTTCATTTTCCCGCATTTTGTTTTATTTGCAACTCTCTCTCTCTACCAGAGTTAGGTTGGGTTTCTCAAAGGTCTTCTCATTCCCAATCGTCTTCTCCTTTACTAAGGTTTCTTTCAGGTACCTTCTTCCTCTTTTCTCCACTCACTTTCAGCCTTTAATTCTGCTTTTTTCACTTTTTAGAGAGTATTTTGAGTTTTTCGGCCACTGCTTGCGTTTTCCGGTGGCACTGGTTCTTGTTGTTCTTGGTTGTTTTTGTTTAAAGCTAATAGTTTGATCCTTAGGCAAGTTAAGTCAAGTTGTTTGTTCCTAGTTTAATTTTCCAAGTGTGAGGTCGTCCTCCTATGCTCAGACCTCTTTATCATCTTTTAGAAGAATTCCCATCTCTTAGAGAGAGGACTTTAGAAAAGATTAGGCAAATAGAACGAGCCCAAGAGGAAGCTCATAGGGCTGAGGCCTTCCCCCTCAGACCTATCTTTCCACCTCCTTTGAAGGTCATATACCTCGAGCCAGCCGAACCAATTAAGTCAGCAGAGGCCCCAATAGAACCTACTCCCATGTCTGAGTCTGAGTCGTCCACCTCAGACCCTATGTCTATGGACTCTTTTCAAGAGGCCATGGACTTTTCCATTAGGCAGGATCAGGTCCCTGACCAAGCCGAGGTTTCGAGTTGCGTCTCGTCCCATAACGAGTATAGCACATCCAGATCTTCTTCAAACATTGAAGTTGTCGGGCCAAACGTAGCTTTTCCTCCTCCTATTAATGATGTCCCCCTATCGACTGCTATAGGGGTCGAGTTTTCTTAGAGGTTCCCTGATGGTAATCCCTCGTCTGTTCCAGCCGACGTTGACCAAGACGAGGATGATGATAGCGAGAGCGATGTTGACACCTCGGAGGCAACTTAGATAGAGAACACTGTCAGCGAACTCGACCTTCTTGCCATCAGGAACCTGTATTCCATAGGTCCCTCCATAAAGCTTAGGATACCTCTAAGGGATGAGAGGGCTTTCGGCAGCCGAGATGGTGAGATCTGTTTGTATGAGAAGATGTTCAAGTTAGGATTTGTCTTCCCATCCACCCAATTATTAGGGCCATATTGTCCTATATTAACTTAGCCCCTTCCCAATTATCCCCCAATGCCTGTAGGGTGATAATTGGAGCAATAGTTCTATGGAGGGCAGTCCACCATTCAGACCTTCCTGTCCAGGTCTTCACTGGGTGCTACGTCCCTTCCTCTGCTAGGAATCATCCGAGCTATTACCACTTTTTAGCTCGAAAGTCAAATAAGAAGATGTTGCAGGTTACCCAAACTTCAAATCACAATTGGAAATCGTGATACTTCTTCACCTCAGGGTCATGGGAATTTGGTCCCTGTGCCCCCTCTCCATCCTTAGAGCCGAGGATACCCCTGAGATGGGGAAAGGTGACAATAGCTTCCAGGGCCGACCCTAGTTTAAGCCAAAAAAATCTTCAGAAAGTAAAAGACCTTCAAGATTAGGGGGAGCATGTTCTGTTGGTCAAGTTCGAATATCTGATGACCCTCTACTATCTCTCTGCGACTGGCCTTGGGGGGAGTCCTCTGGACGAGCTCCGTAAGTTATTTTATTATTTCAACAAGTTATACCTCTGACTTTTTTTTATGTCCCTGATTTTCTAACTCAGACCTTTATATTTGTAGAGCGCCCCAAAGGAATTTCTGACGACCTCTGGGAGATGGAAACCCCCAGCCTCACAAATTGGTAAAGAAAGCATGCCTGAATGCACCTCCTCCTCCCCCACCGAAGCAGAGTGTCGGCACGTCTAAGGCCGACACTACAAGGAAGAGGAAAACTATAACTTCTGCCCCTGAGGATCAGAGGGAAAGTAAAGCCCACAAGTCCATCCCCATATCCTCTGATGATGCATTGGCTACTCGTCTGGAGCAGCTGGAAATCAGTGACAGCCTGATAGGCCATAGTATGCAGGCGTTGGATGCCATCGGCTCTGCTATGACCGATGCTGACAAATGCTTTTGTCGCTCAATGGATACTCCCCTGCTGGCTGAGTTTTGCCTTCACAGGTCTATCCAGGTAAGATTTCAACTTCAATTTGATTTCGAAGTGTAACCTCTACTTTGATTTTGAACTCATACATCTGATTCTTAATGTGCAGGTCATCGTTACTATGCACCAGCTTGTCAACTGGACTCTGAAGAAGTTGCCTCTCATCGAGAAAAGCAAAGAAGCCGAGAAAGTGCAAGACTCTCTGAATGCAGAAGTGGATCTTCTGAAGGCTACCTTTGAAGGGTCTCACAAGAAGGTTAAGCAGTTAGAGAAAGAGATCTCCAAGCTTAAGAAGGAACACACCTCTGCCCCGAAGGCCAAGGATGACGTTCTTCAGCAGAAGGTTGATGTTGCAGTAAACGCTGCCCTTGAGGATGCTTCAGAGGGGATCTTAGTTGATTACAAAGTTTCTGATGAATTTGTGAGCTTCGTCTTTGATTACCTCGAGAGGGGTATTAAGGCCACTCGCAGGTGGGCTGAGATGAAGGAAAAAGAATCAGGGAGCCTGACAGCCTCTGACTTCATTGGTCTGGGCTACGCCGATCCTCGGTTTGTTCAGGCCTTGCAAGAGGTAAAGGAGGTTGGAGGTGACACACCTACTGAGACTGCTCCCCAAGATGACACCAGGACTGAAGATGTTGGTCCTCAAGATGATGGGGTAGAAGTGACCAACCTCGGCCAAGGAGATGGGGGCGTGGCAACTGACCCTGAGGCTGCAAACACTTGACCATTTTGTGAAGCTCTTTGTAATTTTTAATTTTGATTTCAAACTGTAACCTCTGATTGCAAACTCTGTTACCCTGTGGCTTGTAATTCTTAACTTTAGTCTGTATCAACCTCTGCGAAGGGCTTTACTTCTTTAGTTTTGAATGCTTTTTCAAAAAAGCAATGTGTTTGTGTTAAGGTCTGAAGTCTTAATATAATGGTGTCTTCATAGGCCTTATAACACTTGTTATAAGGTCTGAGGTTATCCAAAAATGATGTCTTACCTCAGACCCTATCACAAAATCCTGATGTTATAAGGCCCAAGGCTATCAACTAAGATGTTATCCCCATAAATAATTTTTCACCAAATTAATGATGTTTAAGGTCTGAGGTCATCCAAGTGTGATGTTCACCTCACCCTGTTACCAAATTATGATGTTTAAGGTCTGAGGTCATCAACTAAGATGTTACACCCATAAAATATTCACCAAATTAATGATGTTCAAGGTCTGAGGTCATCAACTAAGATCTTATCCCCATAAATAATTTTTTACAAGATTAATGATGTCTAAGGTCTGAGGTCATCCAAGTGTGATGTTCACCTCAGACCCTGTCACCAAATTGTGATGTTTAAAGTCTGAGGTCATCAACTAAGATGTTATCCCCATAAAATATTCACCAAATTAATGATGTTCAAGGTCTGAGGTCATCAACTAAGATGTTATCCCCATAAAATATTCACCAAATTAATGACGTTCAAGGTCTAAGGTCATCAACTAAGATGTTATCCCCATAAAATATTCACCAAATTAATGATGTTCAAGGTTTGAGGTCATCAACTAAGATGTTACCCCCATAAATAATTTTTCACCAAATTAATCATGTCTAAGGTCTAAGGTCATCCACTAAGATGTTATCCCCATAAATAATTTTTCACCAAATTAATAATGTCTAAGGTCTGAGGTAATCCAAGTGTGATGTTCACCTCAAACCCTGCCACCAAATTAATGATGTTTAAGGTCTGAGATCATCAACTAAGATGTTATCCCCATAAATAAATTTTCACCAAATTAATGATGTCTAAGGTCTGAGGACATCCACTAAGATATTATCCCCATAAATAATTTTTCACCAAATTAATGATGTCTAAGGTCTGAGGTCATCCAAGTGTGATGTTCACCTCAGACCCTGTCACCAAATTAATGATGTTTAAGGTCTGAGGTCATCCACAAAGATGTTACCCCCATAAAATATTCACCAAATTAATGATGTTCAAGGTCTGAGGTCATCAACTAAGATGTTATCCCCATAAAATAGTCACCATATTAGTGATGTTCAAGGTCTGAGGTCATCAACTAAGATGTTATCCCCATAAAATATTCACCAAATTAATGATGTTCAAGGTCTGAGGTCATCAACTAAGATGTTACCCCCATAAATAATTTTTCACCAAATTAATGATGTCTAAGGTCCGAGGTCATCCACTAGGATGTTATCCTCATAAATAATTTTTCACCAAATTAATGATGTCTAAGGTCTGAGGTCATCCAAGTATGATGTTCACCTCAGACCCTGTCACCAAATTAATGATGTTTAAGGTTTGAGGTCATTAACTAAGATGTTATCCCCATAAATAATTTTTCACCAAATTAATGATGTCTAAGGTCTGAGATCATCAACTAAGATGTTATCGCCATAAATAATTTTTCATCAAATTAATGATCTGAGGTCATCGAAGTGTGATGTTCACATCAGACCCTGTCACCAAATTAATGATGTTTAAGGTCTGAGGTCATCAACTAAGATGTTATCCCCGTAAATAATTTTTCACCAAATTAATGATGTCTAAGGTCTGAGGTCATCCAAGTGTGATGTTCACCTCAGACCCTGTCACCAAATTAATGATGTTTAAGGTCTAAGGTCATCCAAGTGTGAAGTTCACGTAAGACCATGTCACCAAATTAATGATGTTTAAGGTCTGAGGTCATCAACTAAGATGTTATCCCCATAAATTCTACCACTAGAGCATAATGAACCAAGAATTGACACGGGCACTGATCTTCTCATTAATAATCTCTTCATAAGATAATACATTTATATAGAAACTCTTGCAACATCATATGTAATATTTTTTTAGATGATCAGCATTCCAAGGATTAGAAAAAGGTTCCCCTTCAAGGTTTTCTATCCTGTAGGTCCCGAGCACAACCTCCTCAACCACTTTGTAAGAACCATGCCAATTCAGGTGAAGCTTGTTTGCCTTTTGTAATGTCTTCTTCAACACTAGGTCTCCCACAGCTATGGGTCTTGATTTTACCCTTTGATTGTAGAACTTTATTTTTCTCTATTGGTAAGCTGCCTGCCTGATTTCTGCATCTTCCCTTCTCTCTTTGATCAAATCGAGGTCAAGTCTTCTCTCCTCCCCATTCTCCTCAGGGTCATAGGTCTAAACTATGAGTAGGAAGTCCTACTTCTATTGGTATGACGGCCTCTGAGCCATGGGCTAACATAAATGGGGTTTCCCCTGTAGGTGTCCTAGCCGTTGTTCTGTAGGCCCATAGCACAATATAAACCTCTTCAGTCCATCTTCCCTTAGCTTCTTCTAACCTCTTCTTAATCCCGTTGAGGATAGTTCTGTTGGTAACTTCAGTCTGACCGTTTGCCTGAGGTCGGCCAGGAGAAGAGAAAAATTGCTTTATCCCAACTCTTTCGCAGTATTTTTCTAAGGAATAATTCTTGAACTGGGTGCCATTGTCCGAGATAAGGGTGTTTGGGAGACCATATCTGCATATGATGTTCTTCCAGATAAATTAGAAGGTCTTATTCTCTGTAATCATGATCATCGGCTCGGCCTCTACTCATTTAGAGAAGTAGTCAATGGCAACTATAAAAAATCGGTAGTTGCCCGCCTCTCTTGGTAAGGGCCCCACCAAGTCGATTCCCCATACTGCGAATGGCCAATGAGAACTTATTAGCGTCATAGGCTGATGAGGTTGATGGGGGATAGTGGAGAATTTTTGGCATTTATCACACCTCTTCACATAGGCTGCAACATCCTTAGCCAAGGTCGGACACCAGTATCCCTGCGTGATAATCTGCTTGGCTAAAGGTCTTCATCCTATGTGACTGGAGCAAGAACCCTCATGCACCTACTTTAAGACGCGGGGGACTTCTGTGGGATGGACACATCTGAGGAGAGGTAATAGAAATCCCTTCTTATATAGGACATCTCCTACTATTGAGAAATTTGTGGCTCTGTATCTCAGTTTCCTTCTCTCTAGTTTTGATTCCGGCAGCTCTCCCTCTCTGATATATCTGATAAGGGGCTCCATCCATGAGTCCCCTAGGTTCAAATTAAGGCAAGGGTTACTGACCTCTTCTTCTTCCATGGTCTCTTTGTGCAAGATCTCAACTAGAACTGTCCTTCTGATGTCTGTCCTTGTTGCCGAAGCTAACCTTGCTAATGCATCTGCGTGGCTGTTATTTTGTCGAGGTATTCTCTTCATCTTTACCTCTTCGAAACCTTCGATTATCGTTCTCACCCTCTTCAGGTATTTGGACATCCTTTCATCCTTGGCCTCATAAACCCCCAACACTTGATTAACAACTAACCTTGAGTCACTATAAAGCAGGAGTTGTCTTACCCCAAGGGTCTTTACCAATGAGAGGCCTGCTATCATGGCCTTATATTCTGACTCGTTGTTTGATGCCTTGAAGTTAAACCTTAGGTCATATTCAACATTAGTACCATCCGAAGTTGAAAGTATTATCCCTGCACTGCTTCCGCTTTCGTAAGAAGACCCGTCAATAAAGAGGTTCCAGATGTCTTTATCTAATGAGAAGCTCCCTTCTGACATGACTTCATGCCTGAAGAGGTACCGGTCTTCCTCATTCCCGGCTATTCTATTTCGGGTTCTCTTGGATACAACCTCTTCAGGATCTCAGAAAACGTTACTGTTTGACTGCTCTGCAGTCTCTAGGTCATTCTCAACCTCGGCCTCTTCCCATGTGAACTCAGCGACAAAATCTGCAAGTGCCTGCCCTTTGATGGCCACCCTGGGCTGATAAGTAAGGCCATACTCTCCCAACTCAATGACCCATGTCATCAATCTACCCGACTTCTCAGGTTTATGGAGGACCTGTCTTAGTGGGGAGTCGATGAGGATGACCATGGAATGGGCCTGAAAATAGGGCTTCATCTTCCTAGAAGCATGTATCAAGGTGTAGGCTTACTTTTCCATCCGAGGATAATTCTGTTCAGACCCCTGAAGGTCCTTACTGTTGAAGTATACAAGTCGTTGGACCCCAACGTCTTCCCGTATTATGGCTGCACTTATAGCTAATTCAGAGAGTGCTAGATAAACATACAACTTCTCTCCCGCTATGGGCCAAGATAAGAGCAAGGGAGATCCGAGGTAGGACTTGAGTTGATTAAAAGCCTCATCACACTCTTTATCCCACTCTAAGACCTTTCTAAGCACCTTAAATAATGAAAGACATTTGTCCGTCGCTCTGGAAACAAATCTGTTGAGTGCAGCTACTCTTCCAGTGAGCCTCTGAACGTCCTTGATGCTTCTTGGTGTCTTCATGTCGAGCAGAGCTTTAATTTTCTCAGGGTTCGCTTCTATTACCCTCTGCTTGATAATGAATCGAAGAAATTTCCTAGCTCCTACCCTGAAGACACATTTTGCGGGATTGAGTTTCATTATGTACAAGTCCATAGTATCGAAGGTCTTTTTGAGGTCTACCATGTGAGTACAGGCCTTTAAGCTCTTCGTCAGCATATCGTCTACATACACCTCCATAGTCTTTCCTATTTGATTTTCAAACATCTTATTCACAAGACGTTAATACGTCACCCCGCCCCCATTTTTTAATCCTAATGGCATAACATTGTAGCAATATGTCCCCTTATCAGTGATGAAGGCCTTTTTTTCTGAGTCTTCAGCATCCATGAAGATCTGATTGTAGCCTGAATACGCGTCCATGAAGCTCATGAGTTCATGCCCTGCAGTGGCATCTACCATCTGGTTGATCCGAGGTAAGGGATAACTGTCTTTTGGGCAAGACTTGTTCAGGTCGGTGAAGTCTACGCATATCCTCCATTTCCCATTGGCTTTGGGCACTATGACTGCATTTGACAACCATTCTGGATATATGACTTCCCTTATAAACTCGACCTCTTCCAACTTTCTGACTTCTTCCCGAATGACGTCGTACTTCTCCCTGGAGTAAACTCTTCGTTTCTGTTTAATTGGCGTAGCATCCTTATTCACGTTGAACTTATGGCACATAACCTCAGGGTCGATGCCAGGCATGTTTGCGTGGCTCCACGCGAAGACAC
The DNA here is from genome assembly GCA_949130495.1 of Sambucus nigra. Lineage (NCBI taxonomy): Eukaryota > Viridiplantae > Streptophyta > Magnoliopsida > Dipsacales > Adoxaceae > Sambucus > Sambucus nigra. Next base: position 445,117,559 of record OX422211.1, read on the forward strand.
TCTGCCTCTTTTTCAAGAAACTTATAATCTCTTCCTTGATCTCCGCTTTTAAGGCTTTGCCGACTTGGACAGTTTTTTTCGGTTTGTCCTCATTGAGGATGATGGATTTTACCTCTTACGCGGCCTCTGCTTTCTTCAACTTCGTTTCATCTCTCGGATCAAGTGTATCAATGTTATATGTGGTAGTATCTCTCTTATGGGCCTCTCTCTCTTCAGCTGAGTTGAAGTAGCATTCCCGTGCTATGGTCTGGTCACCTACACTTCCCTTACCCCATAGGGGGTTGAGAATTTTAGCATCTGGTGGACCATCGACGGCACAACCTCAAACTCCTTAAGGGCCACTCTTCCTATGATGAGGTTGTAAGCCGAGAAGACGTTTTCGTCCATAACAAAAAAATTGATCTTCCGGGACAACCTCTTAGGCCACTCATCGCCCATTCGCACGTCCATCTCATACATGCCTAACGGGTGGACCTTTTCACCGCTGAAGCCCATTAACAGATGATGACAAGGTACCAGCCTAGCTCTGCTAAGGCCAAGGCTTTTGAAACAGGTCCAGAACATCACATATGCTGAACTTCCTCCATCTACGAGGATTCTCTGTACCTCGCACCCATGCACCCTTGTTGTGATTACTGAAGGGTCATCATGAGGAGTTAGGATGCCTTTGAAGTCGAGTCGGGATAACCCAACTATAAGATTATCCATATCCACCTTCTTTCTCTTCTTCTTGGTTTTGGAAGAACGTCATATTTACCACTTCTGGCTTGGCCACTGACTTGGCCTCCACCACATGAGCTTTTCGATCAGCCACTTCAGAACCGCCCTTACGAGTCCTCCGCATATAGTGTTAACACCAAAGGAGATTATACCGACCCTCTTCACCGGGGTGTTGTCATCTTTTGGTGGGAGGTTCGGATCGTCCCTATCATCACCCTCCGAGTCATCGTCTCTTCGTGATGGAGTATCATCATGACATCTGTCATTTCTCTTCTTTCTAGGGTCATCTCTTCCCTTTTTAGGAGCCTTGCCGTCAACATACTTCCTCAACTTTCTTGATTTCAACATCTTCTCGATCTCATCTTTCAAGGCGAAGCACTTATCTGTAACATGGACATGGTCTTGGTGGAACTCGCACCACAAGTTCTTGTTCCTCTTATGTAGAGGAGCCTTCAACTTCTCTAGCCATCTCAGTGATCAGTCATTCTTGATCTCATTCAAGATGTGTTCGCAGCTCACAGTTAGATGGGTATAGCGTGCGAACTTATCGTCGGTAGGACTCTTCTTTGCATCCTTCTTTCTTTGGAACTTCCCGCTGCTACCGCCATTATCATCCTCGTATTTTGAAGCCATGGCCTCTTCAGCGTTCATGACCCTGCTCGCAGTTGTCAATAGTTCTGCCATGGACTTGGGAGGGTCTTCCGCAAGTTTTCACAACAACTTCCCTTTCTGAAGACCTCCTATGAGGGCGGTTATGGCTATATTCTCTTCGTAGTCTTCAACCTCGAGTTTTTCTTTGTTGAATCTAGCGATGTAGTCCTTTAGGTTCTCGTTCCTGCCTTCTTTGACATACAACAGATGGGTAGTCTTTTTTTGAGGTCTTACCCCAAAATAAAAGTTGTGAATGAACCGTTAAGCCAAACCCTTAAAGTTCTCGATCGAGTTCTTCAGGAGAGAGGTAAACCAAATGTGTGAAGCTCCCGTCAAAGTCCCGGAGAAGGCTTGACTTTTCATCTCATCTGGTATTAAGTAAATGTCCACCGCGGACTATTACACCTCAATATGATGTACATGGTTGGTGCTACCGTCATACTTGGGAGTCACCATAGGTGTCTTGAACTTGGCTGGGGTTGGGAAGCTCACTATCTTAGCCACGAATGGAGAGCCTTCTGAGAAACCTCTTTGCAGTGGGTCCCAGCTTTTGATGAGGTCTCCTATCTTGTCCTCAAGACGTTGGATGGAGTCATTCCATGGTCTCGCAACGTCGGCCTGGCTGAGGTTATCCCCTACCACCTCCAGGGGGTGGACCGAGGGTTCCCCAGCCACAGCGCAATATTGACTGTTAACCTCATCCTCATCCCTACCTCGTCCTGTGTTAGGTCGGCCTTGACGAGGCCGACGTTGCCCCTCTTCCCTTTGTGAGCCGACTAGACTTCTCGACCTGGATAACTTCTGTCGCAGGTCGTTTACTGGGATGAGCCTTTCAAAGGACGACCCTCTGCTCAATCGATCAAAAGCTGACCCTCTTTGTTGGGCTTCTTCACCTCTTCTGCCTCCACAACCCCGGCTCTGCTGGATAGGACGTACTGTGTTATTTGAAACCTTATATGGCTCCTAACAATCTTCTGGAGCATCTTCCGCCTCCAAATCATCATACTTATCCTCAGGTCAAGGGTGTCCTTGCCTCCCCAGACTCAAACATCTAGGGTCAGCAATGCCCCTCCTCCGCTGAGGTGTAGGTTGGTCTTTCCTCGGTGCCTGGGGTGGTCCTTAGCATCAGTATGAAGCTGAACAACCGTCGGAGTAACCATCTCTTGTGAGGTCCCAGGTGGTCTCATCATGTTTTGATTGAGTTGTGCAAATTTCTCCTTCATCGCTTATTGTGTTGCAGCCAAAAACTTCAAGGCCGCTGCCACTTCCGCCATTTCGAACTGAGGCGGTGCCTGGATGGAACTAGGCCCGCCAGCACCAGGCGGTGGAAGAGGTGGAGGTAATTCCAGTGTCATGTGTTAAAACTAAAGAGCTTGTAGAGAAAATGAGCTTTGTGCCTTAATGGACCTCTTTCAAATGGTGAAGAAGCTCCACACAAGGGGTAAGGTCTGTTCACCATCAGAGTCTCTGGTGAGTTTATGCAGAAAAAATAGGAAAAGACAGCTTCTCGTTCCCACAGACAGTGCCAACATGATGATGCTAGAAATAGCACCATCAGTCAAGGTGTTCTTAAGCTCAAACTAGTGATAATAATGACAGCACAAGAGTATACTGAATATAAGAGATTGAGGTGAGGAGAAGAGGATGAACACTTGAATGTAAGTGGTTCAGCCAATCTGGCCTATGTCCACTGTGAGTGTGTGTGAGTAATGTCACTGAATGAAGGCACTAATGGCCATGAATACAATCTCTCAAGCTTTCTCTCTTTACAGTGTAGAATGACAGAGTTTCAGCTAGGGTTGTAATCTTGGATCCCTTTACAAGGTAGAGGATGACCTATATATATAGTGCTTGGGGGGTGTAATTTACCCCCCCCTCCCAAGCATACAATGATAATGTGCATGAGCACTGAGGAAATATGAGAGTGACATCTCATTGATCTCAACTAAGCAATGATGACCTTAATATTCCCTTATGTGGAGGGAATAATTCGGTTATAACGGATTTTTCCACGTGTTCCAAGTTATATAAGAGCGTGTAGAAGCTCATCTGTCTTCAATTGACACTAACCTCGGCCTGGATGAATAATCGGATTGAACCTTCCAATTTTGGTATCTCAATTTTGGAAGAAGTTTCAACAGGAATTTGGCACCAAGTTGAATATGTGTACGACATATCAACCTCAGACCGATGAATAATCGGATTGAACCTTCCAAATTTTGGAAAACATGTTGAGAGATTGTGCACTCGACTTTCTGGGTAGTTTGATAGAGAATCTACATCTAGCGGATTTCTTCTATAATAACATATTTTCGACGATCATCGAGATGCCACCCCTATGAGGCCGTTTGTGGGAGGTCATGTTGTTCTTCAGTTTATTGGGCAGAGGTGGGTGAGAAGCATCTCACCAATTTGGATTTGATTAGAGAAATAACTGATAAGGTTTGGGTAATTCTTCAGAGGATCATGATAGCAAAGAGCCAACAAAGGAATTATGCTGATAATCATCGGACACCTCTGGATTTTTTGGTAAGTGACCATATTATGATGAAAGTTAGAGTGAGAACCAACAGCCAACGATTCAGGTAAAACGGGAAGCTGGACCCATGGTATATTAGTCCCTTCAAGATCCTGGAACGGATTGGGGATATATCGTACCGCTTGGAGCTACATCCATAATTATCTAAAGTTCATAATGTGTTCCACGTCTCGATGTTGAAGAAGTATCTTCATGATTCACGACATGTTATCGATTATAATCTCATCGAGCCAGAGGAGGATGTTATGTTTCCCACCAGACCTATATACATTTTAAACCGTGAAGATAGGGTTATGCGCAATTAGGTCATCCCCTTGGTGAAATTTCTTTGGAAATTTCAAGGTGCTAAAGATGCTACCTGTGAATGCGAGTCAGAGAGGCGGGAAACACACCCAAAATTCTATCACTAATTGGTTGTTCTTATTTCGGCGTCAAAATTTCCTAAGGTGGGTAGAATGTAATACTCGTGGCCTCAATTTTATCTCTTTCCTTATAAAGTTGTAATTATGACTGAATGATGAGATTTGATCGTCGTTGTAGCCTTCGTACTTATCGAATCATGATTTTAATAACAAAGAGTTTGAACCTTAGAAAATTGAAGTTGTTCGAACGAGGGGTCATTATCGTTTGAACGAGGTTAGAACAAGACTTATGATGACTTGAGTTTCATCCATTCCTCATGCATATGGAATCTGGTTGGAATATCTCGTTGGAAGTGTCATTCAAATGAAGGATCAATCTCATTCGAACTAGATTTAAAAGTTGTTCGAACGATTGGACCAGAATTTGGTCATTTCGAGTGCCATTGTTGTTATAACATATTTGTGTGAAATCTTTCTAGCTATTTATAGGAGCCCGTTACCTACCGAAGTGGAGACAGTATAGGATCTCGAAAACCTAAGTACATCCACCTCACTCACTTAGCTAGATGACAATAAGGTAAAATAGTTGCTTAGGACCCTGTTAACTAGTCAAGAAACATTCCATTAGGAGTTACATTTTGTTAGCATGTGCAAACCTCCCCCACTTGATAAACAAAACCCTTAATTTACTCAATCAGTGTTCCACTAATCTAAGAGGTCCCTACTAGGCCAATATTGGACAACACATTTATTCCCTCTACCAAGGTTATTATAAATAAAGGGATCTCTCCCAAGGAAAAGGGCGGCTAACTAATCTCAGATAGAGACATAGAGTATTCTACACCAAAAGATTATAATCTATACATGTAAACATGTGGGTACACCCAAACCCTACATATGATTGTATTCATTGAGATAATTCAAAGCATAGAAAATAACCCGATGGATGTAGGTCATTCCTGAGGTTGAACCACTTATGTCATATTGTTAATCTTCTTATCCTCATCCCTTTCTCATATTTACAATCCTATTATTATTTGATTTGATTTTCTGTTATGTTAACTGAGATCCAAATTGAATTCCATTTTTAGATGATAACAAAATGGCGTTGTCTGTAGGAAACACCTAAAAGCCTAGTTATTTCTCAACTAAATTATACCTCTTAGTTGCAGAAGACTCAAATTCCCAAATTACACACATTTCATTTTATCTTCCAACAGAAAAATTCTTGCCCAAAATCCTTGAATTTCAACCCCACCTGCAATTTCTACAAAAAACTCTATCAAAATAATCCTCCATAAACCAAAATTTGTAAACCTCTCCATACTTTGCCTTTTTGTGACAATACTCTAGTTTTTGTAGACATTCCTTGCCATAATGACTCAACACTCAGAAAGTAGCAATGAAAAGGAAGACACACCCCCTCTACTCCTATCGGAATGGGAGACCTAGCTGGATTCATGCAAACTTGGTCAAAAGCAATGAACCCATGCAAGATAGAATGAGGTAACTCACATAAAGTGTGCTGGACTCACGAAGACGAGTTGATTCACCTCCAATCACCTGACTGTGGAGAGGAGCACTAGTGGGAAGTAAGAGATACCTCCATTGCCCCCTACCAGGATATGAAAAAAAGAAAGCTGACATAAAGCCTTAGAAATTCCAAGAAGATTAGATATGGGATTTGAGACCATCATATTTGTTTAACAGCGAGAATCTGAACCGAAGGTATCACTTTACAAACTTGGTAATACCTCTACGTTTCAGACAACTGACGATGATGATGACCAGACATATTCGTAGGAACGTATAAGTGGCTTTAAAAGACTTAGTAAGGTACCATTCTTTGATAGAATGGGAAGAAGAGGGGCGTGAGCAGATTTGCACCCCCATGAAGACATCGAATAATTAGAACACTAGGGGACATATTAAGGAGGAGGAAGCTCAAGGGGTAACATTAAGACGTCAAACCAACATGAGCGGGCCCGTCTAAGGGAAGAGTGTTCAGGAGAAAGCCGTAGACAACCTAACATTACAACTGAGGAAGCTCAACCTTGGAAGGAATCAAATGAAATAATAGAAGATTGTTTGGGAGATATCATGAAAATAAGGAATCCATTACAAAGGAGATTTGTCAAAGGATCCTCTTTCATGACCCATGTGGTTAGTTATCCCACTCCTATGAAATTCATCCGTTGGTAATTACTCCCCAATATGACGAAAAATCAGACCCCATTTTGCACGTAGAGCAATACCAAGATGCATATGACATATATTATATAGGCAAATAAATGCGTTCCAAATCATTCTCGAGCATTCTCATCGACCTTGCTCAATTCTAGGATAATGGTGTACCTAGGGGGAATATCATAATTCAAACAGATGGACGAACACTTTATAAATAATTTTTTCTTCGAAGACATAAAAAAGTGTGACTCACTTGTTAAGAATTCGATAACGTGATGATGAAATGACGAGGGATTACATTACCAGGTTCAACACTTAAAAACTGGAAGTAGTGGACTACAATGAAAAGGTGGTCATGACAGCTATCATGAGTGGCTTGTTACCGGGAAAATTATTTTGGAAGCTAAATAAAGACCCCCAAATCACATGGCCAAGCTCTTGGCCAAGGCAGGGAAGATCATGAATGCAAAGGAGGAGATGGCTGTGAACGAGTTCAGTCACAAGAAGTTTGAAGATAATAGCGGCTCTAGGAAGAAGCCCAAGGAGGCCCCCAAGATGAAGAATGAGAAAAAACCATTCTAAAATTTAATGAATACACTCATTTGACCAAGGGGTGAACCATATTATTATCGAGATCCTAGGAAATGGTGAGCTAAAATGGCCCGAAAAGATGAAGACTCCTAGTGGAATAAAGGACAATAGAAAATTTTGTAAATTACACAATGATCATGTACATAAGACTAAGGATTTCTTAGCCTTAAAAGATGAAATCGAGACCCTTATCAAGAAAGAAAAACTCAATAAATACATGGAGAAAAATAGCAGACCATCACAAATTCATGGGAATTGGAAGACCAAAAGGAGATCAAGATCATCTCGTACCAGGGAATAAGACCCAAAGAAAGCATGGGAAAAACAATACGAGGAGGATCCCGAACTAACACCTCGGCCTATAGAACCTATGGAAGAGTTGAACATAATCTGTTTTGGATTCCATCTCATTACGGGAGGAGATGTATGTGGAGGAAATTAACCAGCTGAAAGAAAAGCATAACTCAGCGAGGCGAGAGCTTATTATAGCAATAAAGATGTTAACATGACATCGATAGAAGACACACGTCCTCACAAGGTCATTAAAGAAAGGCTGGTCATAGGATTATCCAGAGATGACCTTTCAAGGTTGTTATATCCTCATGATGATACGATGGTGGCAACCATGATGATACATGGTAAAACTGTGAAAAGAATCTTGGTGGATAATGGGAGTTTAGTCGATGTCACATTCTATGACATTTTTTAAAGATTAAAGTTATCTGACAGGAAGCTTAAAGCCTACCACTGTCCCATGATCGTATTTTTAGGGGAAAAAGTATACCCATTGGGAACTATTGAGCTGGAAGTCATGGTTGGAACCCAACCGATCTGTAGAATGGAGAAGATGAGATCATTCGTCCTAGACAAGAATATCTTATCGGCTTACAATATAATCGTTGGGAGAGTTGGTTTGAAGAATTTTGAGGTCGTAGCCTCTACTATGCACCAATGCCTCAAGTTTCCTTCCAACTATGGTGTCAGTGTAATTAAAGGGAACCAAGTGGAAGCACGTGAATGTTAATTCACCTCGATCGATAAAGAGGAAATGAAGAAATTCACCCAAACCTATCAAATCAAAATATTAGATCCTCTAGACGAAGATATGATAATAGATGGTTAAGCCATTGAAGCAACCGAGCCAGTAATACTAGATGACAAACATCCTGAAAGGACAGCTCAGATCGGCTCGTCCTTTAATCTAGTCCTTAAGAAGAAGCTAACGGACTTCCTTAGAGTTAGAAAGATCGCATTTTCTTAGAATCATGAGAATATGCTAGGAATAGATCCTGCCATCATCTGCCATGAACTTAATATCATTCAATACGCCAGGACGATCAAGAAGAAAATACGAGTTTTTCCAGAAGAAAAGAATATGACGATACAAGAGGAAGTGGCAAAGTTGAAATAAGTTGAGTTCATTGAAGACGTGATGTATCTGGAGTGGTTGGAAAAGGTGGTCATGGTACTAAAAAATGACAAGTGGAGGTTGTGCATAGATTTCACAAATCTGAACAAAGTATGTCCCAAAGACTACCATCCTTTGCCTGGAATAAATTAATTGGTGGATGCAACAACTGGACACAAACTTTTGAGCTTTATGGATGTATACTCCGACTATAACCAGAGAAAAATGAAGCTAGAAGACAAGGAGAAAATGTCTTTCATCACCAGCCAATGTACTCTTTATTATAATTTGATGCCTTTCAGACTAAAAAATGTATGCTCCACTTACCAGAGGTTGGTGAACAAAGTATTTGAGAAAAAAATAGGAAAAAACCTGGAAGTTTATATTGATGATATGATGAACCAAAAGCATAAAATCAAAAGATCACATAAAAGACTTCGGTCATACATTTTATAAGATGAAAAAATATCAGATGAAGCTGAACCCAGCCAAATGTGTATTTGGAGTCGAAGCTAGAAAGTTTATGGGTTTTATTGTGAACTAAAGGGTCATAGAGTCCAACCCTGATGAGATACAAGCATTGATCAACATGCACCCCCCCAAAACAAGAAAGAAGTGCAGAGTCTGACAGGCCGTGTGGCATCTCTAAATGGGTTTGTGTCCAAAGCCAGAGATAAATGCCTTTTATTCTCTAAAGGTATCAAAACCTATTTTGAATGGATGGAGGAATGTCAGATCTCTTTATTAGAGATGGAAAATACCTAAGGAAAGGCCCTATTACTATCCAGGCTAATCCTAGGAGAAAAGATGTACCTGTACCTCGTTGTATCAAAATCAGCTATCTGCTCGGCCTTAATCAGAAATGGCGAGGGAACCTAGAAATCAGTATATTACACAATCAAAGATTTTTTCGAAGAAAAAGTAAGATATCTCGGAATGGAGAAGCTAGATTTGTCTCTAATAGTAGCAATTAGGAAGATGAATTAATATTTCCAAGCTCACTCCATAGTAGTCTACACCCATCTTCCACTTCGGCAAACCATCTATACACCTGAAAAATCTGGAAGGTTAATGGCATGGGCCATAGAGCTGGGAGGGTAAGAAATTTCCTATAAACGAAGGACCGAAATCAAAGGGAAAGTTATAACGGATTTCATTATAGATTTAACTTATGAAGAAGATCAAACTACAGCAACTACATCAGTAATTCCTACCGAGTAGATCCAGAGCCCAAGCGAGCAGATAAAAGTAGCACAATACAATCAAGAAGAAAACCCTAGAGAATCTTACCATGAGGACAATCCAATAGATATCATAAAATATGTGTAAAAAATATTCAAAAATGGTTCTCTGACTGAAGGAGATTTCAGTGATGATAACCTGATACGAAAGGTGTTCGTAGATGGATCATCATGTGCCAATAGTAGTGGAGCAGGTTTAATAGTCAACACGCCCTATGGAGGTGATGTAGAATATGCCCTATGGTTGAGATTTGAAGCATCCAATAATGAGGCATAATATGAAGCCTTAATCGCATGAGTGAAGTTAGCTATATCACTGGGGCCAAACAGATTAAGGCTCACAGTGACTCACAACTGGTGATGAATCAAGTGTTGGGAGAATACGAAGTAAGGGAGGGGAATATTTTAAAGTAGCTGGCAAAAGTAAAACTTAAGCTAAAACCACTCCAGATGATCAGGATACCAAGAGCTGAGAATACTAAGGCAGATGCTTTAGCTCGGCTAGCTTTAGCCACAAGAGTCGAGCTCAGAAGAACTATTCTTGTGGAAATATTGGCACATAGGAGTATAAATGTTGAATAAGTAAACCTCTCACCATGGGTCCATCATGGATAGATCCAATTATCAAATAATTCAAGGAAGGAATCCTACCTGCCGACCAGAAGGAAGCGAAAAGACTATGTTATAAAGCTACCAAATATGCGATAGATAAGGGAGTCATGTACAAAAGAGGATTTACAGTCTAACTGATGAGATGCGTACATCCCATGACGGTAAAAAATTCTATTAAATAGATTTATGAAGGATTATGCGGAGATCACGCGGCAGGACGAAAGTTAGTCAAAAGAAGAGTAATTCAAGGATATTAGTGACCAACCATAAAGAAAGATTGTGAAGAGTACACACGAAAGTGCAACAAGTGTCGGAAGTTAAGAGTAGTCCACACGAGAATGGGCACCGAGCTAGTACCAATAACCTCACCTAAGCCTTTTGCCATCTGGGTATGGATCTGATCGACCCTCTACCGAAGACTAGGGGAAGGTTTAGGTACTTAGTTATAGCAGTTGACTACTTCACCAAATGGGTGGAGGCGGGGCCCCTTATTGGGATGACTTATGAAAAAGTTTTCCAGTTCATATGAAAGAATATGATCACTAGATATATAATCCCATAAAATTTCATAGCTAACCATGGGGCTCAGTTTGACAATGATGATTTCCATAAATATTATGACAAGGCAAAAATAAAAAAGTTACATTCATTACCAGCTCACTCATAATGTAATGGACAAATGGAGGTTACAAATAGAACACTTTTAGATGGGATGAAGAGAAGACTGAAAGTAGCTAAAGGGATATGGATAAATGAGTTGCAAAATTTGTTACGAGCTTACAAAACAGCACCATGAACAGCAACCAGAGAGACCCCATACATACTAACTTTTAAAGGAGAAGTTGTGGTTCCATTGGTGCTCGGCCTGCCCAATCATAGAGTTTTGAATTTTGATTCTCCCAAAAGTGATTTTACGAAGAGATTGAATATAGATTTAGTAGATGAAGTCAGAGAAGCAGCTGCGCTCAAAGTAGCAGCATGTCAACAACACACAACTAAATTCTATAATAAAGGGGTCAAGACGAGATTACTCAAGGAAGGAGATTACATCCTAAATAAAGTCACACAAAAAGCTAGCAAATTGGAAGCCAATTAGCACGACCCGTATAGGGTGACCAAAGTAGTACGATTGGGAACTTATCGTATTGAAACATTGGAAGGGGAACCATTAAAAAATGCATGGAATTTAAAGCATCTCATGAAATATTATCATTAATGTCTGCCAATGGTTCCCATAAAAGTTGTACGAACAAAGATTCACTATATGAAAGCATTCTTATTTTCTTAAGTCTTGATCCGATTGCTACTTATTTTTATTGATCATGTCGGTTTTAGCCAACCCAATTAATCTAATGCACTTCTTTGACTACACAAAAACATTTTTTAAAGAGAATGTATTGATAAGATCCGATCACATACCTTCCTTATATTTGGAACCGCACGTCTTTGACTACGCCAAATATTTAGACCAGATTGGATTTAGCCAACCCAATTGATCTAATGCACGTCTTTATCTACACAAAAACATTTTTTTTGGAGATGATGTATCGACAAGATCCGATTACATACCTTCTTTATATTTGGAACTACACGTCTTAAAATACGTCAAATATATAGATCCGGTCAGCTTTAGCCAACCCAATTGATCCAATAAGTAGATGAGGTCGGCTTTAGCCAATCCAATTAATCCAACAAGTACATCAGGTCGTATTTAGCCAACCAATTGATCAGGCTGGCTTCAGCCAACCCAAATTATTTAGCGTGTGGCATTAACTGCACCTCGTTATCAGAACAACTAGTAAAGATATATGCTAAGAAATACTAGAGCAAAGTAAATAATGGATATATACAACATCCACAAAGAGCATAATAAGAAAATATAAATGCCACAAACTTTATATATGAGTCATTATATTGAGAAATTCGATTACCAATGTTCACAAAAACTTCAAGTTGTTTAAATTACAACTGATAAAAATAAAGAGCAAATGGGACAAGGCTAAGGAGAAGCTCCATGATTAGGCACATATTCTTCATATTTATCCCCTTAATTTCGGTATTTTTATGATCCCGTGCATAGTAAATAGCTTGTATTTATCTCGTATTTATGCTACTAGCCTCTTTTGGCAAGTATTTCGTATTTTGTGTATTTCTCACGTGCTTTATAGGTATTTCATGCAAGTTAGTGCGAAGGAGCACTCAAAACAGTGAAAGAATGCAATAAATGGAGAGTTGAAGGGCATTTTCATAATTTTTCAGCCTTAGTATGGAGGTGGGTCCAACTAGAAAGTTGAAGAGATCTAAATTAGAAGAACACTGGAAAAAATGGCACCTCAATCCGAGCTACGGTGAAGAAGTTACGATATCTTGAAGTTGCGCGATAATGAAGAGAAATGGACCAGAAACCAAACCGATCTGAATGGAACCAAACCGGCCCAGTCAGAAAAAAAGAACCGATCCGGTACCAAATGGATCCTGTCCGGCTGCTGAAATTTCTGGCTATTAAGTATGCAGCTAAAGCGGTGCAACTCTTGGAATATCTTGCACAACTCATCGATATTAGCTGTCAAATTCGTGCTAGTTGGTGCTATAAAAGGACAAGCCCTACATCCTTCCAAGGGGAATCAAATTAGGGAGAGAAATTCATTTTTTAGAAAGCCTTTTTTGTTTTTCATATTCTTAGAAAAACCCTAGTTTGTAAGTTTGAAGAACAAGTAGTATTCAAGTTCATCTAGTGCAGATTTCAAGTATCAATTGTTCAATTCAATTCAAGTATCAAATTCCATTCTCTTATTTAGTCTCAATTCTATTTTCAATTCTCACTAGTATTGTAATTTGTTAAGAATGTTTCTTAGATTCATAATTACATGCATTGTTATGAAATTGCTTTCTCATAAAACCATGTCTAGGTAAATTTTCAAGGGTTGGGGTACATGAACTCATTCCGAGGTAAATTACCCATGTAGAAAATAGAGGGTAAATTAAATATTGACCGAATCGTGGAGGGAAATTACATGAACATGGCCAATCTTTTAATCTCTCCTGCCCTAGGTACTTGAGATGTTTAAGAACGCTATGTAAAGTGTAATTTGTCCATTCATAGCTTTGTATTTACCTTTGATTTCATATGATGCGGGCTAGTTCCCTCATATATGTAATGCTTAGGATCTATAAAGATTGGATTTAGTCAAAATTTCAATTTACAAGTCTAGGATTCTCTACGGTAATTTGCTAAGGTTTGAGGGATTACACTCCACCCTATTTTCTCATTCATCTTAATTAATTTAATTTCTTTATTTACCAATTTTTTCCCTTTTCAACCATCATCATCTTTTTCATTTTTTCTTTAGAAGTAATAAATCAATTAAATTCTATCAACCATTCCCTGTGGATTCGATACCCAGACTCGCCACTATACTCCTTAAGAAGTGTAGTTACAAGTTTAGTTTTTTTTTTGTATTGAGGTTAGAAGCCGATAACAACAACTAGCGTATTGCACGGACGCTCGGTTTTTCCCCTCAATCAAAATGGCGCCGTTGCCGGGGAGTGTTTGTTATATATTTTAATTGACTTACTACTTCGTAAAAAAAATTAAATAAATAAATAAAAAAGAAAAATGTGTGTCACGTTTTTGAATTGCCCACTTTGAAATGTCTTATTTTAACTCTTTTGGTGGCTTTAATTGTTATGCTAATAGTGAGGAGGAGAATGAACTCACGATTTATGAACATTGGATCAATAGCACTAAAGATGATTCTCATAAATACAAGCCTAGTGCTAAGGCAATCCAAATTTATCAAAATCAATTGCTTGAAGAAGAAAGACTTGAAAAAGAATATCGAGAGAAAAATCGTTATTGGGAGCAAGAGTTAGATGCATTATTTGAACCCAATGAGGATTTTTCTTCCGATAGTTTTGAAGATGAAGTAAGTTTTCAACCAAATGAGGAATTCGAGGTGCTAGAATCAAGGAAGACTACTTTGGAAGAACTATTGCTTGTTATAAAAAAGCAATCTGATGACCTTGCTGCTACCGAGTTGAAAATTACAGCAACTTGCAAGGAGTTGAATGATTATTTGGACAACTTAGAGAAGGTCGAGACTTGCGCTTCACCTAATACTTTTGAGAATGAAATCATTGAGAGTGATCCAAGTTCTTTTGAATATCAACCTCTTATAAATATTTCAAAACCTATTGAGGTTGAAGAACATTCGTCTCCTTGTGTCCCCACTATTATCGAACCATTAAATCCATCACAAGAATTAGGTGAACGTATTATGGGCCATACACTTAGACGTGTCACTCCACCAGATCCATTTGAAAATTTTGGGGGAGAAGATTTTGAGGACAAGGACTCAATGCTTAAATTATTTTCCAAGATGGACTATTTCTGTTTGTGTGATCCGCTTCCCATACTACTTGAAAAATCTTTGGGAAGTGATTCTATTTTTCTTGGATCCCAATGGTACTTCTCCCCTTGTGCACTCAAATCCCCCTAAATTTTTTAATTGGTGATGGTTCATTTCTTAAACTTTGCACATGCCTTCCGTTTTTCAAACGAAATTCTTATTTTTCGGACGGCATGCTTTATAGTGAGGGTACACTATTAATCCTTCAAAGTCAAATTGTATTTTGGGTGGACCCTCAAATTTTTCGACTTCTAGTGTATAACTTATTAGAATTTCAAATCGTAGGTTGTACATAATTAGCTTTTTCTTTTTCCTTTTCTTTTTTTTTATAGTTTAGAGTAATTAGTTAAAGTTTTTGTTATTCTTTTTGCTATGCTTGGTTCTAACATGTTTTGTAGATTCAACGGACTCGCACTCATCGGGGATCGCTCCATTTGGGTAATATCTTTATTTTCCTCTCTTTATGTTGTGTTCTTGATTCGCATTGAGGACAATACAACATTTAAGTTAGGGGGTGTGGGATATTCTTCCCATTTATTGTTTAGATTCATTGATTCGATCACATGTTCTTTCCAAGTGTGTGTTTTTTTAGAAAATTTAAAAAAAAAATTAAAAATTTTGAAAAAAGCAAAAAATATTTTTCTTCAAAATTAATAAAAATTGAAATTTAAATTTATCAAAAATATCACCTTTATTCTATTTAAAGTCTCAAATTGTTAACAATCAAAATGCATTAAGCCAAAATTAACCGAAGATGGAAATTGAAAGAAAATTGACGACTTAACGAATAAGTGTGGAGATTGATCAAACCCGGTGAGATTTCGAGCCGTTCAATTTTTTATGAGTTTTTAAATGAATCCGAGTTTATGATTAACTCAAAGTTCTTTTCAGCGTTTTAATAAGTCGTTGATGATCTCAATCCTTTGTTTTGATCGGTTATGGGAAATGGTTGACATGTTGTCTCAAAATTCATGCTAAATATATCTCTAAACTTAATTAATCTCGAGATGCATATGGTAATGTGATTAGCAATTTGGACAATGAAGTAGGCCCTCTTTTGTTTGTTACCCAAAAATATTAGCCATAATAATGTTGTGAAAAATTATCCCTTTGCAACCCAATTTGAGCCTAATAAAATATTTCCCTTTCGTTTGATAACCCGAAAAACCCAATTGGCTCGGAATTGTGAAAAATTAGAAATTCATCAAGTAAGTCCAAATTGTGCAATAAAAAGGGGGAAGAGAAAAATAGAAAAAAAATGCTCAACAAAAAATAGCAAGAAAAAAAATATATATATGAAAAAAGAAAAAGAAAGAGAAAAATGAGAAAATGCCCGAAAAAAGCACTAATGGACGTCATTGGGACATTTTCCAATTCCGAACATTCCGTCCATTCCCATTTTTATCCTTTACACTTTTTAACCCGAAAAGTCCTAACCGAGTCCAAATGGCGAAATTAATTACTGCATGGAGAGATAAGATATGAAAAGATAGTAAAAGAGATTAAAATGGTTTGATTAAGAGATGATGTTCCCATTTTCCTAATAACGGTATTTCGATGATGAGATCGTTTCACCATATATTTCCTTCTTTTCAATTTTGTATGCATGAATTTGTGTCCATTATATTTACTCTTTATATCATGCATACCGAGAGAAAATAGCCGCAATTCGAGTGATTCGTTTGT
Organism: Sambucus nigra; assembly: GCA_949130495.1. Lineage (NCBI taxonomy): Eukaryota > Viridiplantae > Streptophyta > Magnoliopsida > Dipsacales > Adoxaceae > Sambucus > Sambucus nigra. Next base: position 445,133,965 of record OX422211.1, read on the forward strand.
GAGTGCATCCGTAAGAATTGGAATCAAAATGAATTTTTGAAAAGTAACGTAATGCTCAATCGGTGGAAATTTGAGGTTGAATTTTTGGCTTTACACACACACACTATGGTTTGAGACATTTGAATATGAATTTATGATGATTATTTTTCGAAAAGTTTAAATTGTATAATTTTTAAGTATTTTGATATTTATTTGAGTCAATAAAGAATTTTGTGGGTGTATTCACTGCAAACCCTCACGAGACAAAACTCGTCCTACTAGGGTAACCTAGGGGTTTAAAGGCTTATTGCATACGCTAAATGCAATAGCTTGCCCGCGAAAAAGGTATTATATCCCAATAAAAGAATTTTTAAGAGTTGAACTTTAAACTAATTTCTTTTACATTGCCCGGGACGCGCAAAGTTCCAAGTTAGGGGGTGTGATTAGGCACATATTTTTCATATTTATCCCCTTAATTTCGGTATTTTTATGATCCCGTACAGAGTAAATAGCTTGTATTTGTCTCGTATTTATGCTACTAACCTCTTTTGGCAAGTATTTCGTGTTTTGTGTATTTCTCATGTGCTTTATAGGTATTTCATGCAAGTTAGTGCGAAGGAGAACTCAAAACAGTGAAAGAATGTAATAAATGGAGAGTTGAAGGGCATTTTTGTAATTTTTCAGCCTTATTCCAGAGGTGGGTCCAACTATAGAGTTGAAGAGATCTAAATTACAAGAACACTGGAAAAAACGGCACCTCAATCCGAGCTACGGTGAAGAAGTTACGATGTTTTGAAGTTGCGCGATAATGAAGAGAAATGGACCAGAAACCAAACCGATCCAGATGGAACCAAACCGATCCGGATGGAACCAAACCGTCCTAGTCAGAAAAAAGAACGGATCCGGTACCAAATGGATCCGGTCCGGACCGGTCCGGCTGCTAAAATTTCTGGCAATTAATTATGCAGCTAAAGCGGTGCAACTCTTGGAATATCTTGCACAACTCATCGATATTAGCTGTCAAATTCGTGTTAGTTGGTGCTATAAAAGGCCAAGCCCTACATCCTTCCAAGGGGAATCAAATTAGGGAGAGAAATTCATTTTTTAGAAAGCCTTTTTTGTTTTTCATATTCTTAGAAAAAACCTAGTTTGTAAGTTTGAAGAACAAGTAGTATTCAAGTTCATCTAGTGCAGATTTCAAGTATCAATTCTTCAATTCAATTCAAGTATCAAATTCCATTCTCTTATTTAGTCTCAATTCTATTTTCAATTCTCACTAGTATTGTAATTTGTTAAGAATGTTTCTTAGATTCATAATTACATGCATTGTTATGAAATTGCTTTCTCATAAAACCATGTTTAGGTAAATTTTCAAGGGTTGGGGTACATGAACTCATTCCGAGGTAAATTACCCATGTAGAAAATAGAGGGTAAACTAAATATTGACCGAATCGTGGAGGGAAATTACATGAAAATGGCCAATCTTTTAATCTCTCTTGCCCTAGGTACTTGAGATGTTTAAGAACGCTATGTAATGTGTAATCTGTCCATTCACCGCTTTGTATTTACCTTTGATTTCATATGATGCGGGCTAGTTCCCTCATTTATGTAATGCTTAGGATCTATAAAGATTGGATTTAGTCAAAATTTCAATTTACAAGTCTAGGATTATCTACGGTAATTTGCTAAGGTTTGAGGGATTGTACTCCACCCTATTTTCTCATTCATCTTAATTAATTTAATTTCTTTATTTACCTATTTTTTCCCTTTTCAACCATCATCATCTTTTTCATTTTTTCTTTAGAAGTAATAAATCAATTAAATTCTATCAACCATTCCCCGTGGATTCCATACCCAGACTCCCCACTATACTCCTTAAGAAGTGTAGTTACAAGTTTAGTTTTTTTTTTGTATTGAGGTTAGAAGCCGATAACAACGACTAGTGTATTGCACGGACACTCGGTTTTTCCCCTCAATCACTCCAACATCTTTTGTGGTGCTTTGATCCGTAGTGTAATTAAGAGCAACATTTGACTCACTAGATGCAGTTGCACCCTATACCAGTTGGACCACTTGCATATTATCCTTTAACGAAGACTTATCAGGTCGTCTAGTAACTTCTTATTATTCCTTCATGGCCTTAGCCTAATCATCATCGGCCTCCTAAGACATGACGGTTGCAGTAATATAAGGGTAGTGATTGGCTACCCTCTTCCTAAATTCATCATATCCCCTAAGGAAGAAAATAGAGGTGTCAATGATGTATTCATCTGAGGCCTTAAACTCTTTCACTGCCTTCTCCTCCGCCATGGATGCAGTTACCATAGCCTGAGAAAGTTTTACCCTCAATGTCCCGAGCTCATCCTGTGCAGACTTAAAACTTTCCTGAGTGTCTTTGAGATCATTCTTCAACTTGATGATATCTTCAACTCGATGCAAAATGAACTCATCTCACTTTCGGTCTTTATCAGACCATCCTCAAGATCTTTCATTTTATTCTCGATCTCCTCCTTAGAATCTTTGAGGTTATCAACAACATTCTCTACAGACTTTACTTTCCCCCTCAAGAGAGTAGCAGCGAGGTTACTCTAAAAAATAGAAGAATGAGTTTAATCAAAGAAAATAAGATTGGATCAATAAGAGTATACCAAAAAATATGAGCTAACTTACTGTGTAAGCCTTATGAATGGTGAAGTTCCATAAAGTATCCACATCCAATCTCCACATAAAGTGAAAGCCAAGACGGTGGCCTACATAACCTAAAACAACAGAAGTGTTGGCCACATTCAGTCAAATGGATTCAGTATCTGCCATTAGCTCATATTTATCAACTGGCGGATCTATCTTGAAGGGCTCAATATGGACGTAAGGAGATGATGAGTATGATTGTTTAACCAATCACAGAGTTATTAGCCTAGAGATGTCGGGATCCTTGAGGAAAGGGTCCTGAAGAGGCCTCTTCTTAGACACTTGATGGACCTCCAAAACTTCCCCTTTTCCCTTATACACGATTTTATTTTTGGCTTCATCAATGTCCAACCGTGCAGCCTCAGCATTGGTCATCTGAGGTGGATCATCGTTGCGCTATATAGTGCGCGCTTATTCCTTTGATTGTTTAGCAGTTGCTTCCATAGACAGGTCCTACCATTTCTTAAACTTGATATCTTTCATGCCGTCTGATAATGTTTGGTGGATCTATTAGTGGTGAACTGGAATGAGGTCTAAAACTTGCAAAAAAGACATAGACAACATATAAGTTAGAAGATCAATAAAATTTATGGAGTATGAAATAAAGATAAAGGTCTACTATTATTCGGACGACCTAACACTTATAGAAAATATAACCTTCTTCGACCAACATTTCGGCCCCACTATCCTCATCAACTTGGCTGACCTCCACCTCAGCCACTTTTCCCTCTTTAGAACTCTCTTCTTTAATTTTAGGAGGTTTGGGAGGCTTGTAGGTGTTGAGGTCAATGGTGTTGAAGTTCAGATAGTTTTTTATCTTCCCAAACCTTTTTAGGGTATATATATCCTCAAAATATATGGGGTATGAGGTGCAGATGTTTCTTATAAGCTTTACCAATCTTTTGTTCAAGAAGGGGAATTTCTTGGTAATCAGATCAGAATGAGTCCAATCCATGGGTACACATATTACTCTTTCAGGATCATTTGGTAAGAACTCCCAAGCACCATAAATAAAGACATACTTAGTCTTATAGTTATGATTGTTGGTCTAGGAGACTTGGACCATCTTTGTATTGGACTTTCTAGGAGAAAAATAATAGTATCTAATGGTCCTATGATTCTCCTTCAAACCATACACAAATTTAAAAATGTCCCCATAAATATCAAACCTCCCATACTTCTTCCAAAAATTCATAACTCCCACCATAGTTCTATAATAGAATGATGGAGTGGTAGATGAACTCCTACTTGAAGATCCTAAAGAGGGAAAAAATGTGATCACTATTTCTCCTATCATATTCTCTCTCCCATATGTCAGGAATCCTAATATAGACTTCATTGTAATATAGTATAAGACCTTCAGATAGACTAAGTCTTCTGCTCGGACATCACTCATATATCACTTAGCATCTGAGGTCCCTGGGTCAAAGGAGGGTCAAAGGAGGGGCAGGGGCATCATACAAGTCCATCTCCTCGTCTATAAAAGGAATCACTACTAGAGATGAGGAATTATATTTTTGTACTAGAAAATCTTTCTCTTCCGAAGTAAACCTTACAGAAATATTAGTATCACTCGTATATGCGTAGTTTCCCCTCCTACCTTAATATTTTCACTATCCAAACTCTACGAGGTATAGAATTCAGAAGTACTATCTTCAACATTGGAAGGTTTAGGGGGATGAAGAAGTAGAGGAAGCTAATGTAGGGGTACAATTAGGGTTTTTCGGATCGTCTTTCGGGTCAAGAGTTTGCACTAGAGAGGAAAACCTATCAGATAATGCCCTATGGTATATTTGGTGAAGTTCATAGATGCGTCTCGAAATCCTAAAAGACTCACTTATACAGGGCACCCACTATTGCTACAAGAGAATCCCTAACCAAAAAACAAACGCACCTACACAAAACACTCACACTAGTAAAAGTAAAACCCTAAAAATTCTGCAAAAGGCTACTAACGATCGAAGGAAAACCCCTACAAAAAGAAAAATAAGTCGCCACCAATAAGGAAGAAAAATGCGAAAATGAAAATGAGAGAAAGATGGGTGAAAATACATGAAGTTACTTAAACGGAAAGGTGGATTTCTTAAAGAAACATTCGTGAACTAGGTTTGGAAGTTGGATGGTCGAAATCTCTTTGTCTCTCTCTCTCAAGAAGCTAGAACGTTTTTGGGTTTTCAAAATACACTAAATCTCCTTTTTCCCACCTTTTATACTTCCAGATGTTTACACGCACAAAGGTTAAATTAAACTTGGCAAGATCGTTTACACGTGATAGGTTGGAGTATACAGGAAACAATTTCCCAAGGAAGTCAGTTCGGTCGGTTGAGTAGTTGAACAAGATCGAAAATTAGCAAATAGTGGTTAGTACTAAAGATAAAGAAAAACTTCACTTACTATTGAGTAGTTGCCAGAAAAGACTTGGGGGATTTTGTTATACCATATTTATGTAAAAGCCTTCTGGCTATTTAGAGGAGCTCATCCCTAGTCGAAGATAGCATAGGAGTTCGTCCACCTAAGCCCATCCACCTCACTCGCTTAGTTGGATGACAAGAAGGCAAAATAGTTTCTTGGAACTTGAGGACTAGTCAAGAAATATTCCATCCGGAGTTACATTTTGTTAGAAAGTGAAAACCTCCCCCACTTGATGGGAAAGACCTTAATTTACTCATTGAGTACTCCACTAATCTAAGAGGTCCTAATTAGGTCAATAATGGCCAACACATTTATTCCCTCTACTAAGGTTAGTATTAATAGAGGGATCTCTCCCAAGGAAAAGGGAAATCAAATAATATCAAATGGAAACATAGTTGATTCTACACCAAAATCTTGTAATCTATACATATAAACATCTGGGTACGTTCATACGATTGTATTCACTCAGATAATTCCAAGCATAAAAAATCACCCACTGGATGTAGGTCATTCTTGAGGTTGAACCACTTATGTCCTATTGTTAATCCTCTTATTCTCATCCATTTTTTATATTTACAATCCTATTATTATTTATTATCTCTGATTTTGGTATTCTTTAGATGAGATCCAAACTGAATTCAATTATTAGACTATAACACGTGTGTGTTGTCGTGTTTTGGGCCGTTAGATTGATGACGTGTCGACTTCTGGTGAGCCCAGATGATCAAAAACGTGATTTGTGTGGTAGGCTTGAGTTTTTAAATGGGTTTGTTGATTATTTTGAGGTTATATGAAAAGAGAGTGAGGGCGGGTCTTCCCCACCATTGTCCTTAAGTATTTTCCTTTCTCTCTCAAAGTTCTAAGAAACCCATCTTCTTCCCCAAGTGTTTCCTCCATAGCCACCCCTTACTAACACAATTACACACCATTTTCAAGCTTTATCTATCATCTTAAAACTTTTATCAAGGAAGGAAGTGGGCAGAGCCAACCTTGTAGGAGGGATTTTGGAGTTATTTTGAAGAGCTTTTGGTACTCTTTGGAGCTAAGAACTTCCATCTTCATCCTCTTATTTGTCTCCTCTTCAACCCATAAGGTAGGGTTTTCATTCCTAAATATTTCAAGATTTCTAACTATGAATAATGTGTAGGATTCATGCTAGATGATATTTAATACCAAAAATAAAATTATTTGCTAATAGGTTAAGGTTTTGCACAAAATGGGTTTTCAAAGAAAACAAACCCTCGGTGGGTATTTTATGAATAAAATGTCATTTTTACCTTAAAATACGGAAGACAACATGAAAATTTTAAGTGCATTTTGAGGAGTTTCTAGGCTTGAAATCCTCTTGGACACGTGTAAAATCATGTAGTAAGATAGAAATGGTATTTTAGACTTGATAAATCATGTTGAAATCGATTTTATGAAGAAATGATAAAATGACTAAAAACAACCCTAAAATGTGTTATAAATATTGTTAGAATGAATAAAAATTATATTTGAAGTCACTTTTGATAATAGGGTAAAGTTATTGACATTTGGTTAAAAATGGTCTAGAATGGTTAAATGTATTTTATGTGGTAAACATAAAATGATAAACATGATTTTTTGACATAAAATCATAAAGAGGATGGTTGGAAAGGAAAAAATGATTTTTTTAGTGACGTGATGATTTAATAATGTTTTTTAAAAAGTTATTATGAAAGAAAGGGTAAAATGGTGATTTTGAAAAATTTGAGGGTCCTAGTGGTTGGACTCCTTGCTAGACCTCGTTGGTCAGTTTTTGGGTGAAAAAGGATAAAGTAGACAAAACGGGACGTTAGCAAAGTGAAATGTTAATATGAACCGTAGGATGATAAAACAGTGTAATGTTCGAATAATGTGGACATTAGCTAAAATGTTAAAACACATTAATATGGAATCAAATGACACTGGGATAATCAAGGAGGGTCCGGAGCACTAGGATAAAAGGCCCAAAATCACTGTCCAGAGCATATGGTAGCATAGTCGGTAGTGTGGAGCCCGTTAAAGTATGAGGTTATTGGAAGATTCCGAGAAAAGATAATAGAAAATGGAAATGATAATGGTTATGCTTGAACATGAATAAATAAGACATCCTAATGAAACGTGATGAAAGGAGATTAAAGGATAAAATGATATCAATTAGTCTCTAGAGCCAGTAAAGGGTGGTGTGAAACGGTTAAGTGTGAATATGAGCTCATCGCTTGGGTGCATTGCATGGTAGACACACTAATACTGAGTAATTTATTAAAAGTTTTTTAAATTTATAAAAATACATGTTATATGTATAGTATGTTTGTAGAAAACATATAGCTTGGTATTGCTCACCCTGCTGAGTGTTGGCATACCCCTGCCTTTTAAGTTAAAACCCCTATCCCCACCCCAGGTACTTTAATGTAGGGATGTCTGGATGGATGCCAGTAAGACCCCATAGGGTAATCAATGTCATTAGTGCCTCTGTGATTTTATTTAAATTATCATTTGAAATATAAAAAATTTGGGATTTTAAATACTTTTATTCGGCCCCTTGGCTATGGTTTGTATGAATGTGGTTTATCTCTTATTTAATTAGTAATGTGGATTAATTGATTTTTTACAAATAAATCTTGTAAATTGACCTAATTACTTAAAGTGGCTACCCCCTTTTCCAAGTTAAAAACGGTAACTCAACGTTTAATAAATGGTGTGATTAAAAGAGTTTTTCTTAAGTAATAAGATTGGACTTTCCCCTACCCCTTTATCTCCTTGAAACGGTGCAGGTTGACTCAACGGTGACCCAAATCTTGGTCGGGGTGTTACAAAGTCACTTATGCATATGAATAGTTATGTCAAAGACCGGGATTCCATAATTGCATAACTTCTGTAGTGATGTACATGGTTGAATATAGCTAGGGCTGACTTTCGGTCGCTTCGGTCGGTAAATAGAACATACCAAAACAATTTTAATAGACTAAAACAAAAATTATCATTTATACCACTCGGTACAACCTGACTCAAACCAAAATCGTACCAAACATTTTGTGATAAACCGCAGTAAAATCAATTTTTTTGGTATAACTTCAAATTTTTTTAAATAACACTAAATTTTGAATTTCCACCATTAGGCGTTCTCTTTAATGCTAGCCCAACTCAAAATATTAGATTAAAAAAAACTAGGTTACAACTAAAAATGAATTATTTTGCTATTTTAAAAAAAAGGTAAAAAAAGTGTTATAAACTGACAGTTGATTTACCTCTATATTTTTAAAATTGCAAAAAACATTATTTTGATTGGATTAACTGGTAACTAACATTTTGATGTTCTTTTATGCATCTCACATTGTACAACAACCTTTTCATTTTTATTTTTTTCCCATTTGTTAGTTTAGCGAGCACTTCTAATTATTACGCTCGTCAAAATTTCATTTAGTTATTCAGTATATTGGTCATTTTTTGTCTATGCCCTAAACAACAATTGCAACTTTATCACTAATTACAAAGTTATTTAGACTTTTTGAACCATTTTGACTTTTTATGGCAATTTTGAGAAAACAAAGTGACATAAAAAGTTACAAACAATGTAAAAATGTGTTAAAAAAGTAAAAATGATACCAAAAGTGATATTACGATAACTAATGGGGCCAAAGGCCAACTAACCCATTAATTTTCGGTTAACTATTACCCCTAATTAATATTTTTTGTTAACTTTGAGCCATAATTAATCTGAGACCAACACATCATACTTGACGGGTCAAGGCACCGACACATGCCTCCCTACAAGGTAAGTTGCGTGATATATTCATTAAATCATAAAAAAAAGAAATGAATAAAAATATTAGTCTTGAAGTACCCCATTTTTCTGAATTTATTGAGAATTTGTTTTTACTTTCGGGGACAAATTTTCAAATTATCTTTAAAAGTCAATATATTCACTAAAATTGTGACTGTTTTAGGGGATTGTGGCTTATGGTCTCGATGATATATAAAATCAGAGGGGCATTTTATGTGGTGTAATACCCCGTATTTTTGTGGTATTTATTTATGGGATTAATTGAATTAAATGCGTATTAATTGGAAATTAATCCGGATTAAAATACTAGCGAGATGAGAGTTGGTATTTGATATTAATGAGTATATATGGCTATAAATGAATATTGAATTATGAAACTTGTCGTGAGATTGATATACGGCAATTTGGAAATTTTGTTGAGACGCGTGTGACAGTCGCGTCAGGAATATAATTATTTTAATTATAAAGTGAATTTTATTTCTATTAACCGTATGGTCGTTTTGAGTGCGCCAACGCGTCCAAAAGGGTCGAAATAGTCAGAAAACACTAGCCGGGGGTTTAGTTTGGGTCCCGGGGCATTTTTAGGCCATGCCGGCAACGTATAAGGGTAGTTTGGTAATTTTGGGTTTTTGGGAATTAAAACCCACGAAAATTAGGAATTAATATCTGATTTGGACTTTACCCACTAAACCCACTAATAACCAAATAGGCTACGGGGATTATTAGAATTTGTTCCAAAAGAGTTCCTAAGGCAAACCCTAGCCACCATTGTCACTTTGGAGAAGAAGGCTTGTAGAGAGAGAAGAGAGGAGAATTATGCAGAGAGAGAGAGAACCATTCATCAATTCGACATCAAATCAGAGATACACATAAGGCAAGTGGTTTAATTTTGTTTATTACAAAGAATGTTCCTTCCATGCGTAGGAAATTGACAGAATTTGTATTGTTCTTGGGAGTTTGATAAAAACCCATTAATTGAAATTAGAACTCTATATTTTGATGAAAGGATTGCATGTAGAATTGTGTTAGAAGGATTATTCTGATGGAAATACACCTTGTTCATATCAAAAACGGATTTAATTATGCTCTTTGGTGACTTTAAAAATTCTAGGGTTCATGTTCATATGATTTGGGGATAAATGAAGGGATTTGATGATTCAATGATGTTTAGGAAGAATTGGCCCTATATAAATGTTAATATATGACCTAAGTATGTTTAGGATCGATTAGAACCCATGTACAATTGTTGGTTTGATGTTTAGAGGAGATTAGAGGTGAAGAAAAGTTGGAAAAACGAGTTAAGGAAAATCTGGGCTCGAATCTGGCCACTCGTTAGAAGACCTGCCCAGGTCGTTCGAACGAGCTCGTTCGAACGAGCTTCTAACGAGTTGACCTTTGACTTCTAACGAGGGTGATGTTCGTTCGATGACTTCGTTCGAACGAGACCTCTTTAGAAAGCCCACTTCGTTCGAACGAACTCTCGTTCGAACAGCCTCGTTCGAACGAGACTTCTAACGAGCTGACAGTTTAGGCTTTTTAGCCTGTTTTGATCCCCGCATGTCCCGTAACCTTGTTTATATGTAGAGATAACACTTCCTTGTGAATTAATTGATATATTTGGGATATTTGGGATATAATGAGGAGTAAAACCTAGAAGTGTGATTTGAACCTAAGGGAAATTATGAATTAGGACGTGAGTGTCTATTACGATGCGAGAACGATTGATGGCCTAAATAATTATATTAACCGGGAACATATAAATTGTGTAGCATTATATGTCAGTACGAGAATGAGAAGTGTACCACCAATATATTATGGTGATTCCTAAGATGTGTGCATACTTAGTATATGTATATGATTTTATGTGTATGACATACCTACCATACTTGCTATCACGGGAGGTTTACGTTCGTTTAGGGCCCTCTAATCCTCGTGTTGCCCGAATTTAGACTGGTACCTCGATGAACATAGGTCAGAGAAGGACTTATTGGGATGTTAATAAGTTTGCTGATCGTGGGAGCGCAGGTATGTGCGTGACCCGTGTGATGTGACTGTGTTCGCCTCCATTGTTTGTGATGTTGTTATCTGAGAACGATTTATGAGAGATTCGGAATGCGTGATCCTTATGTACGTGATGTACCGGGATGGATAACAGAGTATGTGTGCACCGCAGCTTAGTCTCGGGGTGCTTGTATTGTATATTTATGACGTGAATAATATACACTTAATTAATGGGAACTTTCATGTTGGTATTGTGAATATGATTATGGTAATGTTTTGAGAAAACATAACGGGTTAACCGATAGTGAATTGTATTACAAATTGAAAATCTGACTTTAAGTAAAGCCCTCTATTTTAATTGATAACGCTAGAATATAATATGGGAATCGAGTAGTAATGGGTAGAACTTATTACGGTTTGGTTAGATATGGATGTCATTTAGATGGGTACGGTACGTTAGGAGTGCACATGTAGTCGAGAGGTGAGAATTTCATGTGAGTGCACGTCCTAACATGTATTTTGCATTTAATGTTTTAATGTTATTAAAACACTTGCTGTTTTTAAAATGATTTCCACTTTCGGGCTCTGACCCATTTGCTTTCAAATCTATTTTTGTAAAAACCATTTTAGGTGCCCAGCCACAAGGACACCATGCTTAGGATCCTCATTCAGGTGACGAGTTGTAGCTGTTTGTGGAAGTTACAGGACTTTGCTTGTAGACGCTTCATCTATCTTGACCCTATATTCAGATTTCATCAGTTGTAAGGCATGTCGCCCATTCCTTTTAGAGACTTTTCATTTATTTCAGTTATTCAGACTTCTGGCATGTAATTAATTCAGGATTCAGACTTATCATATTATTTTCAGTTGTGGGATTGTTGTGAGGAGTTTCCTCCGGACTTATTATTATTTGTTGGTTATTTCATTACTTCGTTATGGTGAATGGATTATGTTGTTCTTGCATTATTCTTTTATTGCATGTTAATCAGACTTAAATTAAAATTTGGCAACTTACTTTTTAAATACTAGGTGGTTAGTAATTATTAAAAATGTTTTCGACAGTGATGCTATTAACTGAACCAACTTGGCATTTTGTATTGATTTAATAAAGGAGTAGCTACCCGGTATTTAATTAGTCGGGGTGTCATATGGGGTATCTTTCATTTTGCTGGAAACGTTATCTTTTCACACCAATAATAATTTCACAAAATTAATTGTAACTTATTTGGCATTTGATCCTCATTAGTTATGTCGTGTATCACTTTTGGTACCAAAATTTTAATGTAATATCACCTTTGGAACCATTTTGACCTTTTTGTTTTGAGAAAAAAGTGATACAAATAGTGTAAAAACGTGTCATGAAAACTGAAAATGATACCCAAAGTGATATTGCAATATCTAATGGGGGCCAAAGGGCGAGTAACCCATTAATTTTTTGTTAGCTTTGACCCATAATTAATCAATTTTGTTAACTTTGGGCCGTAATTAATCTTGGACCGACACATATTACTTGATGGGTTAAAGTACTGACATGTGCCTCTCTACAAGGTAAGTCACGTGGTATATTTATTGAATCATAAAAAATGAATTAAAATATTAGTCTTCAAAGTAACCCATTTTTTATGAATTTATTGTGACTCTTTTTCTCTTTTGGGGATAAATATTCAAACTATCTCTAAAATCAATACTATTCACTATAATCGTGACTATTTTTGGGGAGTGTCGGGAATGGTTTTGGTGATATTTAAAATCAGAGGGGTGTTTATTGGGTATCTTTCATTTTCTTGGAAAAGTTGTCTTTTTACAGAATTAATACTTCCACCAAATTATTTTTAAGTTATTTGGCATTTGATCCGCGTGAGTTATATTGTATTACACTTTTGGTAGCAAGGTTTTAACGTAATATCACTTTTGAAACCATTTGGACTTTTTGTGTCAATTTTGTGAAGAAATAGTGACATAAAAGGATACAAATAGTGTAAAAAATGCATCACAAAAAGTGAAAATGGTACTAAAGGTGATGATAACTAATGAAACGTCCAAATAACCATTAATTTTGGTTTTAACTTTGACCACTACTAATTAAACATTTTTTGTTAATTTTGATCCATAATTAATTTGGAACCAACACATCATACACGATGGGTCGAAGTACCGACACATAGGTAAGTTACATGGTATATTCATTGAATCATAACAAAAAAGGAATGGATGAAAATATTGGCTAGAAAGTAACCAAATTTTTATGAATTTATTGAGAATTGTTTTTACTTTTGAGGAAAAATTTCACTACACCAAAATGATCAAATTGTCACCTTTCAGCCGGCCACCCTTGTCAAGGTCATTGACCGTGACAACAAACACGCATTTTGTGTTACGGTCATTGACCTTGACACGACCGTGACAAAGAATTGTCACGGTCATTGACCGTGACAAGTCCGTGACAAATTTACTTGTCACGGACTTGTCACTGTCAATGACCGTGATAATTCTTTAAATAATTGTCACGATCAAGGACCTTGACACGACCGTGATAACTTCTGTAGCAAAAACCCTTTCCCCTTCCCCCCCCCCCCCCCCATCGTTTCCCTCCTTTTTCCAACTCTCTCTCTCTCTACGCTGCTCTCTCTCTCTCCCTCCCTCCCTCTCTCTCTCTCTCTCTCTCTCTCTCTCTCTCTCTATATATATATATATATATATATATATATATATATATATATACTTTCAGGTTAATTTCTCTCTCTCTCTCTCTCTCTCTTCCATTTATATATATGTTTGTGTGTATATATATGTGTGTCTGTGTGTATATATGTGCGTGTGTGTGTGTGTGCATGTGTGGGGGGTGGGGCAGGGGTTGTTGTTGTGTGTGTGTGTGTATATGTGTGGTGGGTGGGGGGTGGCGGGCTGTTGTGTGTGTGTGTGTGTGTGTGTATGTGTGGTTGGTGGGGGGTGGGGAGGGGGTGGGGCAGTGTGGGGGGTTGTTGTTGTGTGTGTGTGGTGGGTGGGGGTGGGGAGGGGGGGTAAGGCAAGGTACCATTGTAATTCTCTTAACATCGTGTTTTGATGATTCTATGAGATAATATATATTGTTTCAAGGTTAACTCATTGTAGATAAAAGCATTCACATAGTAAGATTAAATTGAATCCATCCATAGATTCTATAATTACATCCACTAAAATATAATTAATAAATAAAACAGTTTTAGATGAAAGTAAATTAATAATTAGTGCCCATTTCATATGAAAGTAGGATTGCCCCTCAGTGTAAATTAGTAAATTGATAATTATATACGTTAATTGTTAGTTTAATTGATTAAATGAATTAATTGAGTAGATGAATTAGAAGGAGTACGGGATACACATTTGTTGTTGACATTGCTGTTAGATTATTTTGTTTAGTAAATGTTTGGTTGGTTAGTTTTAAAAGTGGCATGACCACTGGATTATTGTCCATATGGGGGTGGGATTTTTCAACTTTTTTTGAAAATTACTTTGTATATCGAACAATATATATATAGTATGATAATTAAATGAAACATACTTGAAATTAAATATAGTGCGAATAGATACTAGCCTTCTAGTTCTTATGCGTACGCATTCAATAACCCTTAGACCCGTTCGAGAGTCATTACCCCTGTAATGAGATCTCTCGAATTGTCCCGTTTGGACAGTTTGAGACTGTATAATTTATGTATAATATTCTTAGTGGCTTATAGTTGTTACTTTTGGAGGAAGTTCTGCAGTCGTATCTTAATATTCTCTGGGTACATACTAGATTGTCAAGTGTGACTGTTATTTCAATTGATCAATTGAAATAACACTCACACCTGCCAATCTACGTCGTGTACTTGGAGAACTACGGGGATATGCTGTCGAATTTTTTTCAAATCATAACAATGTGCATGAGCTGTTAAGTATATTATAGAAAAATGCGGTCTTGAATGGGATAGGACCACTCACCCTTTAATAGGATAATTAAATGATGGGATAATTAAATGAAACATACTATAAATCTAAGTTTTTTTTTACCTTTAATAGGTGTTTAGTTGTGGTAGCTGTGATGAGATATCCAAAATACAAAGGGTGGATGGGTGAGACTAATAGAATGGGGGATGTGTTTCGCAGAGGTGCTAACGAATTTGTGAAATATACAAAGAGATCTCATAATGATGAAGAGTTTCCGTGTCCGTGTGCTAGGTGTAAGAATGGTAAGATGTTTGAGTGGAAAACAGTTGAACTACATTTGTTAAGATCGGGTATGCAAGATAGTTATCGATTTTGGAGTTTTCACGGTGAATTGAAAGTTCCTTTTGTCCCCGACCAACCTTCACAACAACCGTCAATAAGTAGAATAGATGTAGAAGGGGACGATGTAGATCATAATATGTTAGAGGATTTAGTTGATGATGCGTACGGAGTTTATGAAGCAGAGGAGAATGAGGTTACTGATGATGTAGAAGATTCAAGTGCTCGTGAAGATAACACGATAAAACTTGACGATGACTACCAAAGTTTAAAATTTAAGGCGACCCAATCGTTATACTCTAGCTGTGAGAAAGATCAAACAACTTTACATGCCATGGTTGGTTTGCACAGTTTGAAGACACAATACGGTTTGTCTGGTAATAGCGTGACGGGAATTCTGAAATGGGTGAAGGGCTTATTACCCAAGGTGAATACACTTCCAAATAGCTATCCTGTTATGAAGAACAATTTGAAAGGTTTGGGAATGAAGTATAAATCGATTCATGCTTGTGTGTATGACTGCATACTATACCTAAAGGAGTATGAAAATATCGATCGTTGTCCGGTATGCGATGAACCTAGATATGTCCAATCTACTAGTAAGGAAGGCACAAGCTCAAAATTGCCTAAAAAAGTATTGAAATATTTTCCCGTTGGGCCTAGATTAAAGCGATTTTTCACAGTACCATAGATTGCAGAGGCAATGACTTCGCATGCTAGGGCAGAAGTAGGGGTAATATCATGCATCATCCTATTGATTCTACTGCCTGGCGGAGGATGAATTTTGAGTATCCCGATTTTGCTCGAGAACAACGCAAAATTCGTTTGGCTATATCATTAGATGGTTTCAATTCATTTAAAAATATAAGCACCAATCAGAGTGTATGGCCAGTGATCCTAGCCCCACTCAACCTCCCTCATTCACAGTGTATGAGACCTGAATTTTCGATGATGGCTTTGTTGATACCTGGGCCAAAGGCACCAAGTGATGACATTGACGTCTACCTGGCTCCTTTGGTAGAAGAATTAAATGAGTTATGGGAAGAGGGTGTGCAATCATTTGACTCTTTTAGAAAATAAGAGTTTACGCTGAAAGCGATGTTGATGTGGGCAATTCATCATTTTCCAGCTTATGGGACATTATCCGGTTGTGTAGTACATGGTTATTTGGGGTGTCCTATTTGTGGAGAGGAGACTGAATCTCTTCGTCTATCCTCTAGCTTAAAAAATGTATACCATCGCCACAGGAGGTTTTTACCCCCAGCTCATAGTTTCAGATCTGAGAAAGGTTCTAATTTTTTATTGGGTGGAGTTGAACATAGGCTACCGCCGAGACAACTTTCGGGTTCGGAGTTGAACATAAGCAAGTGTTTTATTTGGAGTATATCAACAACGAGCCGTGGTCAATTGTCCAACACGCTCCAAGGCGTCTAAATAGTAGTGTGGATGACTTGGCTGCTCCTACCGAATATCAATCCATTTTTTATGATAACCCGAATTTGAAACAATTTTTCAATTTGTAATAAATATTTCAATTTGTACCGAAACATCCATTTTTAATGCTTTTCATTGATTTGCACTTTATCATTTTCACTCTTGATTAGTGTGCGTGTGTGGAGAGGAGATTAATACATAAATATTCCAACTACATCTAAGTTTTGTTTATACTAATCCATGAATATACGCTTCTTACCTTTAATAGGTGATTAGTACATAGTTATTTGGGGTGTCCTATTTGTGGAGAGGAGACCGAATCACTTCGTCTATCCGAACACTAAGAAATTCCATAATCCTATGGAGTTATTCTCTGCAAATTCCTCCCAACCGTTATGTAGCCAAACATCACCAGTTGAAGTTGTCAATTCCACTTTCCATACCCCACCACTTGTAACCTCTAGCAAAACATGGGAGACTATTGGAAGGTGGAATTGACAACTTCAACTGCTGATTTTTGGCTACACAATGGTTGGAAAGAATTTGCAGAGCATAACTCCATAGGATTATGGCATTTCTTAGTGTTCAGATATGAAGGGAATTATATTTGACACGATTGCCAGGGTACATTAGTTGGAAGGAGGTTCCATATGAGCTCAAGTTAGCTGTTTGGGTGACACTACAAGTAATGTATTTATATTTATATGTCAATTTTGATTTCGATTTCAATTTCGATTTATATTTATATTTATATTTATCTATATTTGCGGGGCGGATACTAATTTTACTTTATTTTATTTCAGGGGACAAGGAGTGGCCCTGAGGGTAGGCCACATATGCTAGATAGTTATGTGGCTCTTCGGACGAGAAGGGAAGGATAAGGAGGTGTCCCCGAGCGTGGCGGTACAAAATCTCTTTTCCAGCTAAATAGTTTGTAGATCTGAGATAATTGATGGTGATGTTGTTTCTTCTTAAATAGTTTCTATTTTGAATGTATATTTGCGTTATCTCTAGTTTATTTGGATATATGATGTTTGAACAGGTACAACGTTGATATAACAGGTCCAAATATACTGCTGGGCAGTGGCAGTGGCCATACTGCCCAGCAAATTTTTTTTCAATTCTGCCCAGAATTGTCACGGTCAATGACCGTGATAATTTTTTTAAAAGGGGACAAGACTTTATCACGGTTATTAACCGTGACTAAACGTGTCACATAACGTGACACGATCGTGACAATTCTTACGAAATTATCACGGTCAATGACCGTGACATGTCCGTGACAAAAAAATTTATCTCACCCCAAATTGTCACGGTCATTAACCTTGACAAGTCCAACTTGTCAAGGTCAATGACCGTGACAATTTGGCAGATTTGGTGTAGTGTTTTCAAACTATCTCTAAAATTTAATATTATTCACTATAATCGTGACTCTTTTTTTGGGACTGTCACTAATGGTTTGGATGATATTTAAAATCAAAAGGGGAGTTCATGGGGTATCTTTCATTTTGCTGGGAAACGTTGTCTTTTTACACTATCAATACCCCCCAAAAATTAATTATAACTTATTGGCATTTAATCCTCATTAGTTACGTCGTATATCACTTTTGGTACCAAAGGTTTAACCTAATATTACTTTTGGAACAATTTGACTTTTTGTATATGTTTTATGAAAAAGTGATATGAATAGTGTAAAAAACATGTCATGAAAATTGAAAATGGTACCCAAAGTGATATTACAGTAACTAATAGGGGCCAAAGGTCAAATAACCAATTAATTTTCTGTTAACTTTGACCCATAATTAATCAATTTTGTTAACTTTGGGACATAATTAATCTGGGACCAACATATCATACATGACATGTCAAAGTATTGAATGTGCCTCTCTACAAGGTAAGTCGATTCATGTGGTATATTTGTTGAATCATAACAACAATAAAATATTAATTAAAATATTAGCATCAAAGTGACCCATTTTTTTATGGATTTATTGAGAATCTTTTTTACTTTTGGGGATAAATTTTCAAACTATCTCTGAAAGTCAATATATTCACCTAATAACGTGATTGCTTTTGGGGACTATCGTGAATGGTTTGTGTGATATTTAAAATCAGAGGGGGTGTTTAGGGGTTATCTTGCAGTTTTTTGAAAAAAATTATTTTTACATAATTAATACTTCCACCAAATTAATTTTATGTTATTTGACATTTGATCCTCATTAGGTTTGGTGAGGACATGTTTGAGACCCTCAACGGTTGGATAAAAAATAACCAGACCAATGGGTGAAAAATGAATATTTTTGGTCTCAAAGTACATTTGGCCACTATGTCATCCATTAAGGCCACGACAAGAATCCTTAGAGCCTGCGATGACATCCCTCGGTGTAGTGACTACCACTTCCATTAATTGTTTTTGATTTTTTTCACTTTCAAACTGACTTAGCCCAATTTTTTAATTTCGATTAAATCCATTAATAGTGCATTTAGTCCTATAATTACCCGATTAACTCAACAATCACCCAATTGTTTCAATTTAAGTTATACCATAGGTACACTTAGTTCAACAATTTCCCCAAACTTATGTAATAATAGCTAAATCATTCCCATTAAGATTCACTAATGTATATAACATCATAAAGTATCAGTGGCTTTGTTAAATTCCATTCTCATAAAATTAAATAAAAAGTTGGGTTAATACATTACATATTAGTGATTCTTTGTATTCAATCAAATCCACAAGAAATCTTCTCAGTTTTAAAGATATCCACTGAAATGGGTACCGCATCAAGACTAGAAATGACCTAGTATGGAGTATCTTTGCATTACTACAACTATCTCAGGCCATAAGCCAATACTTGAGAAGCTTCTTGCTTTATCTTATTGATTATATCAAACAAATATAAGAGTTATAAATCTTATATGAAACATAAGTTTAATGATAATAATACGTTTATGCTTAGGCATAACTGTCTTGGTCACTCAAGATCTATTGTGATGTGTGGAATTATTAAAAATATGCGTGGGCATCAATTATAGATACAAAAGATTCTTTAAACAAATTATAACACATGTACCACTTAATCTCAAGGAAAATTATTTCTTAGGCCATCCCCACCGAAAATTAGTAACAACTTTCCAACTTTCTTAGAACTAATCCAAGGGTATATTTTTGGTCTTATTCACCCCTAAAACAAACCACTCAAAGATTTTATGGTACACATAGATGCATCCGGGTGATGGTCACATGCCTCTTTACTTTCAACTTGCAATGTTTTATTCTCATACTTCTTTGATCAAATCATCAAGCTATTATCACACTTTCCAAACAATCGTATCAAGTCAATCCTCCTTGACGGTGTAGGTGAAATTACACCTCGTACTTCTGATAACTATTGAATGTCTATAGGAATTGACCTTGCACAGAGTTGCTTATGTATACACCCAAGTTGGTTTGGTAGAATCTCTTTTCAAGAAACTCTAATTAATTGATCGACGTATGCTTATGAGAACCAAATTACAAGTGGATCCATTTAATATTGTACACTACAACATTGGTCTCCGACTAACTTCTTATCAGCGGTGTTCACCTTTTTAGCATTTATTAGGCCACGAACCATATATTTGCCACTTATCCACTCTTATATGTGTTGTTCAAGTCCCTATTTATCCCCCTCAATGCACTAATATGAGTCCACAACTCCTATTAGGCATTTATGTTGATTTTGATTCACCTATTATCATCAGATACCTTGAACTCTTAACCGATGATATTTTTTACCGCACGCTTTGTGGATTTTCATTTTAATGAGATAGATTTCCCACTATTGGGGGGGGGGGGGGGGGGGGGATACAAATTAATAGAAAATTGTGACCATACTTGGAATACTCCAAATTTTTCTCATCTTCACCCTCGCACTTCTCAGTGTGAAACAAAAGTACAAATGATTGCTCATCTACAGAAGATTGCAAATCAATTGTCTGATGAACTTAGTGATGCAAAAAAAGTAAATAGATCTTAAATACCAACTACAAATTCTCCTGCACCAGTTGATATTCCAGTTGAAAACCCAATGAGTATGGAAATAAATAAATCAACTAAGTCACACTAGAAGCCTGAGCGTTTAATTGGTTCAAAATATATAGTTACTCAAAATAAGATAGCAAAAGGGTAAACTAATACTTATAAAGACATTATATAAATAAATTCCATAATGTATAAACAAATGACTGCAGAGCAAGAACATGTCCTTGAAGAGACGCATACCCATGAAGAGGTATAAGCACTTAATAATGAAAATTTAATAAATTATTCATGCCCTATAGAATTGAGGAATCGTAAAGAAATTAACATCAATGATAAATTTTCCTTTTCCATGCCTACTGAAATTATAGAATATGATGATATTGAACTTAATTCAATTGATGAATGTCAACAAATTATTGGCCAAAATGGAAAGAAGTAATTTCAGCATAGTTGGATTCACTTGCAAGGCGAAAATGATGGGGATCTATATAGGGGAGGGTGGGGGGGGGGGGGGGGGGGGGGGGGGATTTAACCCTAGAATGATTGTTCAAAAGGAAGAAGAAAATACAAAAACTAGGTTCAAATCCCAAACCTAGGTTTACGAATATAGTACCTTTGCGGATACAGTGAAAAACAAATATAGATAATGGTATTTTTTATGATTTGGGGTCCCCTATTCTGGTCATCCAAAACCTTTATAAAACACTTCTACATTCTTTGATATTCTAGTACATGATCCACCCAAAATTAAGTAGGTGTGTGATCACCTCTTGAGTGAAAATTCTTGCTTATGAGTTAGATATGCTACTCTCTCTTAGCCTCCTCACCAAAACGTGAATAATGTTTTCTCTCCTCCCTATAGAATGCTAATAATGAATTGTGTTACTTAAAACTCGAACTTGAACTTATATATATATATATATATATATATATATATATATATATATATATATATATATATATATATATAAGTGGTGGGCTTGTAACAAACTTGCTTTCTTGATAATCTGAATCTAACTATTTGGGTATATAGACTATACAAGCAACTCAAGAGAAATAATTAAATTGACATCCAAATAAATATATAGGAATTCCAAATTACGACCCTGTAATAAATTTACTTTCTTTATTTATTCATAAGTAATTCCACTAAATAATTATGACTACACTCTAATTTAACTATCTCATAAATCAGTTGGATAATTACGGTGCATAATGTGATTCCATATGTTAAGATTTCAACACCCGCTTCGTCAAATCATTTTTTTGTTAATAAATTTTAACCAACATATAATCAATTCCTCGATTCTTAGACTTAACTTATCTTCTACTCCACTGAATTATAAAATATTCTATTGATCAGGTTTTAACTGGTGAAAACAAATCTTATAAGTCTATAAAGGAGGTATTGCAATCCATGGTATCCCCGAGATAAAAATTCCTTCCCATTATAATCTCACAACTACCTACACAACTATCACCCACTATGTGGGGATCTATTAACTCGACATAAAATCAAATCACACCCATGGAAATCAAAGCGATGATCGTGAAAGCATTTCAATCCTCATAATTATCAGTATTAAAAATCTATCCACCCCTTGCAAATGATGTAAGATTACTTAAGTATAAGCCTGATAGATCTTAGACTTAAAATCTCATTTGTGGTCCTGTTCAATGCAGTCCTGAATTCACTAGTCACATTCCTTCTTCGAACTCTGAAATAAGTTCCATAACCTTTAACCGGGTCCCCGTAGTTTGAGATAAACTACTCAGATTGTATCGCATCCATTATAATATGATGTTAACTCCCTATCTAGGTTGTGAACTACTTAATTGTACTAGAATCGAAATTCCTACCTCTTGTGATCAAGATGAACCAAATTCACCAGAATTCCTATTAAGTACAATTGATCGACTTATACAGAACAATAAATTTAATCAACATAAATTTAAAGAATTTTCACACACATGATTCTGATTTTGAAGTGAACTAGACAAAAACTTTTATTAATACATAAAATTATCTTTATATTATTTTAGTAATAAAACCCTAAAAATCTCCCACTTACTCTTAAAGCCATGTGACTATACATTTCACTCTAGTCATTATACACGACTCCCAAAAGTCTTAGCTGGTAAGCTATTCGTAAAAGGATCTTCTGGATTATCCTAAGATGCAATCTTAGTTAGGATGATGTCTCCCCTCCGCACGATCTCTCGAATAGGTGATATATGCTCTTAATGTGATTTCCCTCTTATGAGTTTTTGGTTCTCTTGAATTTGCAACCACAATTATATTATCACAATAAAGTCTAATAGTCGGTTGCACTGAAGGAACCACACCCAAGTCACTTAGGAAATTCCAGAGCCAAATAACTTAGGAAATTCCAGAGCCAAATAATCTCTTTTACTGCCTCCGAAACAACAAAATATTCAGCTTCCATGGTCGAATCAGTAATACATGGTTATTTGATAATCCTCCAAATTACGGCTTCACATCAAAGGGTAAACATATATCTTGAGGTTGATCTCCTAGAATTCCTATCCGACTAAAAATTTGAGTTTGTATACCCAATAGGTACTAGACTATTTGTTGAGTAAACCAACACGTAATTTCTATAACACATAATTTCTAGTCCTTTTCAAATACTTTATAATTTTCTTAACGATGATCCAGCTCTCTGTAACTAGGTTAGACTGGAATCGACTAACCATGCCAATGAAAAAATAGATATCCGTTCTTTTGCACAATATAGCATACATGGAGATCCCTACCGCCGAGGTATAAGGTATATTACCCATCCTCTCTATCTGATCAGGTATCTTAGTACACTAATCCATAGATAAAGAAATTTCATCCTTAAAAGGGATAAACTTTATCTTGGAAACTTGAATGTCAAATCTCATGAGAACATTATCGATAAAAGTGGTTTGGAATAAACCTAACATCATAGTTTTTTTATCATTCATAAGCTTGATCCTAATGATGTTAATGGTTTATCCTAAGTCCTTCATATCAAACTACTAGAC
Organism: Sambucus nigra; assembly: GCA_949130495.1. NCBI lineage: Eukaryota > Viridiplantae > Streptophyta > Magnoliopsida > Dipsacales > Adoxaceae > Sambucus > Sambucus nigra. Next base: position 445,157,568 of record OX422211.1, read on the forward strand.
AGTTACACCTTTTTAGTGGACAATACACCCACATCATTCCCGATTAGGAGAATATCATCCACCTAAAGTATAAGAAATACCACAATGTTTCTGTTTTGATTCCTATAAACATGAGTTTCATCTAAAAATTAATCAAACCCAAAATATTTGATCGCTCGATCAAAATCGATGTTCGAAGACCTTAATGTTTGCATACATCCATAAATGGATCTCTTAAGCTTGCACAAATTGATTTCCTGGACATTTTTTATAAATCCCTTGGGTTGCATCATATAGATGCACTCGTCAAAACTTTATTTAAGAATGTAGTCTTAATGTCCATTTGCCAAATCTCGATATTGATATGAGACATAACGAATAAGAGAATATGGGTTGAATTAATCATGAATATCGACGATAAAGTTTTCTTATAGTTGATTCTCTCTTTTTGAGTAAACCATTTCGTAATAAGCCTTTTCATTAGGTTTCCACCTTCTCGTTCACCCCTATTTTCTCCTTGTAGGTCCACTTGCATTTGATGGGTTTTATCCCATCTATCTAGTTAATAAGATCCCAAACTCAATTCAAATTTATCTAATCCATCTCTATGTTCACAGCCTTTAGACAAAGCTACGAGTCCTTGTCTTGTAGTGATTTGTTTGACCTACCGCCACTGGTCAAGACCACTTACATCGAAAGATCTCATCCACACTTAATGCTACCTTACACCACCCATAAAACCTTTGGACAAGACTCAACCTCCTTGCTAACATTGTCATACCTCATAGACATCATAACCATGCTCTGACAGTCAACCCATTCTCTCTCCCAAAGTTTGCATATAAGGCTATAGAAAAGGTTAAAGTATGGTTCAAGCAATCATACATCTAGAGAACCAAGAGTTTTAGCATTCATAAATGTTTACTCCTTGTTACTTACTCTCTCGACCCACTGGTGAGAGCATAAACTCATAAATTGGATAATTTTCAATTATATATATATATATATATATATATAAGGAGTAAAATTATGACACTATTCCATAAGTTGATAACATAATTAGGGGTACTGATTGAGCCACCAAAGTGGGAAGCCAATGGTTGAGATTAAATACCTTTATTACACAGTTACCAACATTGCCTCTTCCTTTTCACACTTATCTCAATCACGTCCTTTCACTCACCAGCTCCCTTCACTCGCATCAAAAATCCATAGACCCCTCTTTCTTTATTTTTTCACGTAAACGATCGCTCACAACCTCTATTTTGACAAAGTCAAGTATCCTATCTTTCTACTCACACAAATGCTCGATCATTTTTGTGTTTTTTATCTCAGAAATTAATTGCATTCTTTGTATCTTTGTGTGTGGTTATGTGTGTAGAACTATGGACGATGTACTGTGTTTCTAAATCTGACTATGGAAATCTTACTCATCTATCTCAGAAACTACGATTGACATTAATATTGGATGAGTTTATAATTACATCTGTGACTTTCTTTCTTTTTTCCAGATCACTGAATATTGGATCCAATTTGAGGCCAAGGTATCTCGATTTGGTAAGTGGGCTTTATAGTTTTTTGATTTTTTGAGTTCAAAATGGGCTTTACATTTTTCGGTATTTAATTTTTTGTTCAAACCATTTTACGTTTTTGGTGTATTTCCCTCTCCATCTCCATTCTTACTCTTCCATCCATTAAAGTTTTTTTTTGTCTAAATCATGTCTTCTACGATTGCAATCGAAGATTTGGGTTTTTAGGTTTTAAAAAAATTGATATTTTCTGTGCAATTTTGTAGAATGTCGATCTTCCCCTTCCCTCCATTAAAGTTTTATTTGGTCGGAATCCGGTCTTTTTGCGGTTCGCAATCAAATATCTAGGTTTTTAGGTATTTAAAAATTGATATTTTGGGTGTGATTTTGCAAAACTAACTATTTTTCCTCTGGCTAATTTTGGAGATGTGAAATCACCAAGATGAAACTAAGTTTTACATCTCGGATAGCGGGTATACCCATTTCTCACGGGTTTTTATTTCTCTCATTGGTTTATATCATCTTAGTTTTCATGATTCACGTCGAGTGTTCATAATACAATTATTGAATATGTAATTATTCATAAAAATAGGTAGTAGATTTTGTTTTTTTTCATTTCAGGGTTCATAAGGTAGGTATTTGTGAATTTCTTAAAAATTGGTCCAGTTTGTTGTCTGTAGGGGCTTCTTATAACACTTACCATTATGAAATAATTGATGCCAAGTTAAAAGTTTGCTGAAATCTTCATGACTTTAGTTTTAGTCTAGCTTCAAATCTTATATTTTATTTTTTTATTACTGGTAGATATGCTTCGACGATGATTGATGGGAGCAACATCATTAAAACAGAACTACAAAATTGGAAGTGAACAGACTGCAAAATCATTTCTAATCCCCGTAATTTTAATTCTTTTGTGTCCCCCTAAATGGCTTTTCGCAACAGAACTCACAAAAAGCTCTGTCCAGTGTTTGCGATGCAACTGATTCCAATAGGGATGGTGGGACCATATCGACTTTTAACTGAGGATGCCAAGTCCATCATCTTGGTGTTAATTTTATTTTTAAATTTTTTTAAATTTACTTCAACAACTGTACCGTGAACTGGAAATTTGGAGTGAACATATGAAGGTATTGAAGTGATTATCAAAACATGCGGGTATTAAAGTGAAAATTTGTTATGCCTATTAGTTTGGGTTTAATTTTAGCCAGCAATGGTACAGTTACAAGTCTAACTCCAATGAGGCCACATCTAATGGCGTTTTTGAGGTTCCCCTTGATTATTCATTTCAACAAGCCATTTTACAAATATGTGTGGTGTATGTGCTCACGTTACTGTTAGCTTATCCTCTTAGCGATTAAGACAACATTGAGTGATTTTCTAGATTGTTGTAAGTTTTAATTCTCTATATTAATACAATTTTAGCTATATTGCTCTCTGCCTATCGTATTAATACAATTTTAAGTTTCATGTTCATTACTTTAGGTTACTTCGATTCTTATTTATTTTTGGTTTCTTAACCAGGGTCTGGCCTCTATTACTGTGAAACATCTAGTACTGTGTACGGATAAAATGTATGTTTGGGGTTTGCTTCTATTTTCCCAGTTCAATGGCAACTGGTAAACCATCACATAGTTTCAGAGTTTAGTTCATTTGGGGTTTGGGGGGTGAGGTTTGGTTGTTTACGTTCTCCCCAATTTGCAAAAATAATAGTTAACAATGTTCCTCCCACACTTTTGTTTCTTCATATTGTTATTTTTTGCAATGTTTTCTTGAAATAAGTTGCCTTAACTATTTTTTTCCCTGGTGGTCCAGATACTATGTATAACAGTGCAAGGGTTGATAGTCCGAGTGTACAATTAAGTACTCTATACAAATGGGAATTTAGGAGGGATTTAACCCATGTAAGCCACTAACATTTAATTGCATTTTTGGAATAATAAACTATTTTATTTTATAGATTATAATCAAGGTGTTGTTTGACAAATTACTATACCTGAATGCTTGAAAGAATTAAAACACAATTTAGAATCCAGATGTCTAACAATTGTGTTTCATCTCAAGCACACTAAATTGGTGAATTACCATTACATTGTATAATGTGAAGGTTTAGTTTGGCGGATTTGCTAAATCTATTCAGTTTTATTCAAAACCCATTATGTGGCAAGGAACCCCTTATAATTGATTAGTTTTAATTTTTCACTTTCCTTTTTTATGGATGCTTTAGGAAGTTTTAATTTGTTAAATGTAGAGATCGGTAGGATTAAATTTCTATTTTTGAACTTTATTTCTTCATTACAGTGGGAAAATGAACGCTCCTTTAGGAACCAAACTTTTGTTTTTACATCGCAGATAAACACGAGTTTAAATTTAACCCAATCTTCTGGAAGGCAATTATATATGCATACGGACCCTTACGAACTTTGATGTCTATATCTCACTGCATGGTGTGGCATTTTGATATGAAGAAATTTAGACCAATTAACGAAAAAAGGGTGAAGATAAGCTTGAAGAAAAAAGGTTGAAGATAAGTAAAAAGGTTATTAACCCATGTATTGGGTCTAAATATTTGTGTTATATATATTTGTGGTATAATTTATGTTTTCTTTTCCATTCCATAAAGCCCCCAAATTTTATCATATATTAACGCAACCCATAGGTGACGTGCATCTTCAATTTTAGTTACAAAAATCCACTATCCTGTTTCAACTTCAAGTGGATGCTTGATTAACGTGTGTGCTTATAATAGTTTATTATAACAGTTTACTGATCTATGTTCTTTTTTATTCTCAGATTTATGGATATCCATACTTAGATGCGCAGACACTGGGTGAATACGTGTTTCTAAAATACTTTGATCTATTGTTTGCTCGGAATCTTACTGCGTAATTGTGTATTACTAAAATATCTTACTGTGTATACGTGTTACACACACTTAATGTATACATGTTGGTATTTCTCTGAATATCCAGCAGCTTCATCTAATTTTATTTCTAACAATTTGATCTTATTCGTCATTTTCAAGTTTCGAATTTGTCTCTCTTTCTCTTTGTACCTTTTTTCTCTCTTCCAATTTTTGATGGCTTAAAATCTATTCTTTATTCGTTACTTCTCATTCTCTCACTCGCTATGTTTGCTATTTATCTCTCATACCTCCACTCCATGGAAGCCCTACAACACATATACAACCCTAAGGTAAAGGATTCTGATTTTTTTTATAACATGGAAAGTATTTAACTTAGTATGAGTTCTTCAGATATGTAACTTGCTTCTTAAAATATTTATGTCTTTAGCTGTGAGATTTAAACAACTAGGTCATTGTTTCTTAGAGTAACAATATCCAATGAATGTTAGTGTAACTTATTTGTGATCATGGAATGTGGGGTTTATCAGTCTTCAAAGGTGACAACGGTGTAAGCCACGACAACAGCGGTACCACCATTGTTTTCAATGTGCTAGCGCATTTTCTAACACCATTTGGAGTTTTTTATTATACATAATTTTTTTTTGCATTAATATGATTTGAGGTAACTTTATTTTTGTTTTAATTTTCTGATACGGGTTTGAAATTTTCTTTGATTTTATGATTTTTTGGGCTTCTTTGTAACTATAAAATACTCTTGATTTGATAATGCTCCCAAACAGTTTAAATGAAATTGTTAAGAAGGTTAGATGATTATTGGGTACACACATAGACATCAGTTTTCTGAGTTCAAATGTTGGGTTTGATCTCTTCTTTGTTTTAATTTAATTCAATGTGCGTTTTTAATACTAAGTTACCCGTTCGAAATTGTATTTAAATAAATTTCATAATGTTATATAACTTCATATTTGAAGACGCTTTGAAATTTTTCCTATACAGTTAATACGCCTATAATGTACTTATGCCCCGTGATATTCTTGGCTGCTTAATATCGAGATGTACTCCAAAATTTTATCAACTACTTTTTATTTCTTTCCCATTTCAATGATTGCAATGATGAGATATTTGATTAAGTTCAATATTTTTATTATTTCTTCTTAAGAGAATAACTTCGTATTAACTCTTGTAGTTCAAGAGGAGACTTTAAGTAGTCTTATATTCTTCGTTACCTTCTTTAAGAATAATAGATAACCATGGCTCTTCATTCAACTATGGAATTAACTTTTGTAGTTCAAGAGGAGACTTCGTATTAACTTTTCTTTATTGGTTTTGTTGAAGCACACAACTGTTATTTTGCATTTTATTTTGTTTGTCAGTTATTACATGTAATAATACATGTTTTTTTAGTAATAATGGGTTCGATTTTCAGTCGAGAGAGATTATGGGTTACTGAGTTACTGTCTGTTTTTATGTCAAGGTGTGTGCTAATAATTTTTCTATGTTAATAGTTTTTTTCTTTATTTTTTTCTTCTCAATAAGTGGATGAGTTCAAAATACAGTCCTGCGAGTTGACAAAGTGCCAAACTCTCAAATCTTTCGGTCGTAGGACTGTACTCTAGATAACAGGGATGAGGACGTAGAACAATAATTATACTTGCTGGTAATAATTCATTTCCTCACACTTCGTAATTTGGTATGAGTTTTAGGTTTAAAAGTTTGTTTAGATAAGATCTGTTTTTACTTTTTATTTTCAATGCAAACTATTTTCAAGTATGGTTATCAACCGAGTTATGGAAGAAAATCTGTTGACTTTGCTGTTCATGGCAATTGGCAGGGACAGGGCTGTAGCCATGGTAGGGGAAGGGAAATCATTGGAAACGAGGGGTTTAGTAATGAGGTTTGGGTTGTTGATGGTAATAAGCAAGTTGAAGGAGAGGAGACCCAAGTTGATTCTGGTAGGACCCTTAGAAATGGTAATAGGAGCTATGGTGGAGAGATAAGATTGAATGGTAGGGGTAATCAAGAATCCAGGTCAAGAGGGGGATGATCAATTGGTGGGCGTGATGGAAAGAATAATTCAAAGGGTGAATTGACTAACGATGGTGAGACAAAAGAGTACCTCGGTCAGAACAATCATGTTGCGCCTGATGGGAATGCTCCCGTGACTGCTGATGTATCTAACGATGCAGTTTGTGAAGAGATGAAACATTAACAAGTTCGCTCTAAAAGTCGGGCTGAAAATAAAACTGAAGTTAAGCCACATGAATAAAAGAATAAAATGACTCTTGAAGAGTAAGAGAAGCTATTAGTTAAGAATAAAAAGGCTTTAGGAGTTTCAAAGACAGGGGTGAGGCCTGTGTATTTTTCCCTAAATTTGAAAGCCAGATCCTGGTATTTTTCTCTAAATTTGATATATATATATATATTTATATTCTAAATGCTCTTTAGGCTTGTGTATTTAGTGTTTCTTTATTTTAAACTAACACACGCAAGCCCCCATTACTCCCACGCTTAGTCATACCAAACCCCCAGATCCCCATAATGAGAATCTTAGAAATGTATTTTTTTTTCCAGTTGAATCCTTTGTGATGACATCCAAAGATAGTGGTGATGAGAGTTGGGAGGGGCCACATATCTAAGTTGTTCTGTCTAACTTTGGTTTAGTGCCACATATCTGAGTTATTTTTGGATTGATTTAGTTCCTTACGCCAATCTAATTCTTGGTTCATTAGCAAATCAATATGTAGTGGGAACTTATGGGCCGTATTCATTTTTCTCTTAAAATGTTACTTTTGTCAGATATTTTTGCATATCTGAGCTTGAATTTGTTGAGCATGCAGGCTTGCTTGCGATTTGACTCATTTTGGCAGGTTATATTGTTCATTTTGGAAGGTTATATAGTTCATTTTGGTAGCTGGCTTGCTATTTGACTCATGGGCGATGCAACCTCATTTCTCCCGAGCTAGAACAACATTTATGTTTCTTGGTACAACGGATATAGGTGTTTGATTTATGATTTGGCCTTGCTGCTGATTTGGTACACTCAGATATTAACTATTACTTCATGATTTGGCCCTGCTGCTGATTTAGTTGGGTATAGAGTTTATATTATGCTTATTACATATGTGTAGGTCAAGTACTCGACCTTTCAAACCGGATATGTAACATTTAAATTGAGATTAAGTTACTATTGATTTGTTGGCAATGTAAAGTTTGACAAGTTGTTATTAGCTCCAATAGAAGCCTTAGTGATTACCACATAACTAATGTTAATTGTGTGATCATTGTGGCATTCATATTTTCTAAAAAAAGTATTTATTTACTAGGCACATCGTAGGTTCAGTATAATTTTTTTATGCACCATGTGCATCATCGCTGACACATCGGTCATAACCTGAACATCTTGCTTTTATATATAGAAATAAGAAATACACCGGTATAAGTGGTTGTTACTTTTTATTATTTATTATCATACCAAGTATGATGGATTCTTAAGTGTTGTGCTTGAGTAATATGTCATAGTCCGTACTTTTAGCCTATGATTTACACCTTGCATTTTTTTAAAATTCAAGGTACTACACGTATTCATAATCGTTTGATTTTTAGTCATATCCACATCTCCACTGAACAATAAGCATGCTGTAGGCATGTATTTATACAAATTTATTAAACATCACTGAGATGAAACATCAAATTTATGAATCAACTCATACATTTTATTATCTTTGCATGTTTTTTATCATCTCTTTTTGTTACTTGGATTGAATAACTTTTTTGTTTTTTAATTTTTTATTCCATTTGTGGGAAATGTTATCCTTATTTGAAAGTAATAGCTTATGATAATTAGTTGTATGATTGTCCTATCATTTAAACACTGGTATGGATGTCCTATCGTTTTATTATCCTCAAGCTTATGTTCTAACAACTTGAATAGTTGAATGGTTGCCCTATCATTTGAATATTCAAGTTTATGTTCTTATAATATTCAGTTATCAGTTGTATGCTTTGTTTTCTTTTCTTTTTGCAGATTAACCTTTAATTTCAGTTCCGGTATTATTACCTATTGTTGGTGGCACCTCTCATGATGAAAATTTCAGGGGGAAAAGAGTGGATTGCAGATTGAAAATGTTCACGAGTCTAAAGTCGTTTAATAAATTTGTTATTATGGTACCAAGGATTCATCGTGGCACAAAGCTACCCCATGTTATATATAACAATGGCGTATCTATTTGGTTTTGGACCTCATATGTGCACTTTACTTTAATTAAATTGAATACTCTATTTTTAGTATAACTGTTTTTAATAGAACATTTTAGTTTTGCCTATTGATTGTAGTTGTACCTTACTTTTGTAGCAGTTATGATTATATCAATTATCACGCAGTGTTAGTCATTATTTCATTTTCCACGTGAATTTATTTTTTATTTCTTAAACACGGTTGATAGTCCAATAAATAAAGAAAATTATGCTAAAAAATTTTAAATTATAATATTGATTTAAATTATACACGATTTAAAACTTTGGATAATTTTCTCCGTGCCTTTAGGCACGGGCAATCCACTTGTATATATATATTGTATACCTTGTTGAGCCCTAAATCAACACGAATGAACCCTCAGAGAAGTCATTGAGGTACTTACTAAGGTCCTTTGGGTTGTGAACAAAGGTTGTTGAAACATCATACTCTCTTGAACAAAGCTCAAGAGGTCTTCCAGATTGTAATGACTCTTTTGTGATATACTAAACAATATAACACCTTTGTATAATGGGTGTAGGATCCTTAGCCAATGTTCGAACCACTTTAAATACTTGTGTAGGATATTGTCACTTCTCCCCTTTTACCCGTCTGAGGTATAGAGGGGAGAAACTATGGGGTTTTATGCCATATACAAGTTTAACACCCATCAATTTGGCACCATATGTGCTAAACGAGAAGTTCAATTTATTTTTCAAATACATATTGATCCCTTTAAAACGCCAACCAATGTCACTTTGTCTCATTATTTAAAAAAAAATGGAGGCTCGATAAGAGGATCTCCAATAACATCTAGTTTCCATCCTTATTAGACTTCCTTTACCCCCATTGGTAGAGGAACCAATTGTACTAGCATACAATGGAACTGGGAAAAACTTAGGAGGGTAACATAATCTAGAGGGTGTGACTAGGGTCCTCCCAACGATCAGTGACTCACATTTCGCTTAAATATATGCTATCACTTCCCAGAAATCAATCTAAAGCAATTTCTAGGGTTGTTGGGCCTTGGGACAATGAGATTAAGAATATGGATGACTAGTTGGGGAATTTTCTCCACCAGTAAAGGACACAAACTCTAAACACTATCAAGTTGGACCTTCAAAAGACACTATCTCCATGTTCTAATGATGTTCCATATCATGCTCTTCTCCAAAAGTAGAAGATGCCAACTATTGAACCGTTCGATGGGTCTAAAGATCCTATTTATCATATTGAAATCTATAGATCTCTCATGCTTCTCTAAGACACTGAGATGAGGTCCTATGCAGATATTTTTTTACCACTCTAAGGGTAATAGTTAGGCATTGGTTTTTCCAAACTCAAGTTAGGTACCATTGGTAGCTTTAATGAGATAGCATGAGAGAGTATGCTAAGAGATTCATCCAAAAGTCTCTCCAAGTTAATGATCTGTAGTTTCCTTCATTTCAGGACTAAATTCATAGGGTTTGTTGAGGTCTTTTAGCAAGAAACATCCAGAGTCTATGATTAAGCTTCTTGAAAGAGCTCAGAAGTACATGAATACCGAAGATTCCATGTCAACAAGACATACCGCGATCTCTCCCCAATAGGAAAATAGGAAATATGTATTCTCCCATCTTTGGGAGACTTATAAAGAAGTTGAAGCCAAAAAGAAGAAATGAGGAGTAAAAACGAATAGGCATCTAGAGGCCAAATGTTTCACTCCTCTCACAACCACTATTGAAAGTATTTCTAATGGGGGAAGTTCAAGATCTCCTATCTCCGCTAAAGACAATGAGGACTATATATCACTACACCAAAATGGTCAAATTGACACCCTTCAACCGGCCAGCCTTGTCATGGTCAATGGCCGTGATAAAAAACACTCATTTTTTTATCACGGTCATTGATTGTGATAAGGCCGCGACAAAGGCTTGTCACGGTCATTGACCGTAACAAGACTATAAAGTTATCACGGTCATAGACCGTGACATGTCCATGACAATTCTGTTAGTAAAAAATCCTTCCCTGTTATTTTTTCCCACCGATTTCTATTCCTTCCATTTCTCTCTCTCTCTAAGCGAATGCACTCTCTCTCTCTCTATCATTTTGGTACATTTTCTCTCTCTATTTCTCTTCCATTTGTGTATATGTGCGTGTGTGTATATATGTGTGTGTAAATGTACGTGTGTGTGTGTGGTGTCTATATGCATGTGGGGGGGGGGGAGGGGAGGGGAGGGGTGTATATGTGCATGTGTGTGTGTGTGTGTATATATATATGTGTGTGTGGGTGTGTGTGTGTGTGTGTGTGTGTGCGTGTGTGTGTGTATATGTATGTGTGTGTGTGTGTGTGCGTGTGTGGTGGGCAGTGGCAGTGGCAGTGGGGGGAAGGGGCAGGGGTAGGGGTAGGGGGTGGGGCTGGGCAGGGTGGGGGGGCAGGGGGTGTGGGGTTGTGTGTGTGTTTGTTTTAATTAAATTTTTATTGGTTTATTTGATATTGCCCCTCATATTGTAGTGCCCCTTGTAAAAGAATTGATTGATTAAATATTGATTGGTTGTTAATTTTTTTAGTAAATTAGTATTTAGTGCCCCTTTCATATGCAAGTAGGATTGTCCCTCATTGTAAATTAGTAAATTAATAATTGTATACTTTAATTGTTAGTTTAATTGATGAAAAGAATTAATTGAGTAGATGAATTAGAAGGAGTACGGGATACACATTTGTTGTTGCCATTGTGGTTGGATTGTAGTGGATTGATGTTCGGTTGGTTAATTTTAAAAGTGGCATGACCACTGGATTATTGTCCATATGGGGGTGGGATTTTTCAACTTTTTTTTAAAATTACTTTGTATCACGAACAATATATATATATATATATATATATATATATATATATATATATATATATATATATATAGTATGATAATTAAATGAAACATACTTGAAATTACATATAGTGCGCATAGATACTAGACTTCTAGTTCTTATGCGTACGCATTCAATAGCCTTTAGACCCGTTCGAGAGTTATTACCTATGTAATGAGATCTCTCGAATTGTCCCGTTTGGACAGTTTGGGACTGTATAATTTCTGTATAATAATATTCTTAGTGGCTTAAAGTTGTTACTTTTGGAGGAAGTTCTGCAGTCGTATCCTAATGTTCTCTCGGTACATACTAGATTGACAAGTGTGAATGTTATTTCAATTGATCAAATGAAATAACACTCACACTTGCCAATCTACGTCGTGTACTTGGAGAAATACGAGGATATGCTGCCAAATTTTTATCAAATCATAACAATGTGCATGAGTTGTTAAATATATTATAGAAATATGCGCTCTCGAATGGGATACGACCACTCACCCTTTAGAGGAGATGGAGGAAATAGGAATTTCTATTATAAATTGAATTTTAATTTGAAATTTAAAAATCGAATATAAATAAGACATAATTAAATAAAATATACTATAAATCTAAGTTTTGTTTATACTAATCCATGAATATACGCTTCTTACCTTTAATAGGTGATTAATTGTGGTAGCTGTGATGGGATATTCAAAATATAAAGAGTGGATGGGTGAGACAAATAGAATGGGGGATGTGTTTCGCAGAGGTGCTAATGAATTTGTGAAATACGTAAAGAGGTGTCATAATGATGAAGAGTTTCCGTGTCCGTGTGCTAGGTGTAAGAATGGTAAGGTGTTTGAGCGGAAAATAGTTGAACTATATTTGTTAAGATGGGATATGCAAGATATTTATCGATTTTGGAGTTTTCACGGTGAATTGAAAGTTCCTTTTGTCCCTGAACAACCTTCACAACAACCTTCAATAAGTAGGATAGATGTAGAAAGGGACGACATAGATCATAATATGTTAGAGGATTTAGGCCGTGGTTGTTACAAGAGGTAATTATGATGAAAATGATCATTATATAACGTTACATTACACTCAAACTTTACAACTAATCTAATTAATTTATCTATATTCTCATCTCTTAAAGACGGGTGATGCGACATCAAGGCTTGCTCGTCTCCTTCAGGTATTAAGGCAAGGATGATGATGTTGATTATGATGATGTCGTCTCGGTTCGGTGGTAGCGGAGGCGACGAGGACTCCTCGGCCCCTAGGATCCCCAAATATGAAAAATTGGGGATGGCTATCGAGAACAAGATGGGGCTATTAGCGAGATCCCTCGAGCTGGTAAAGACGATCATCGGCCCGGGGTACACTAGTTGGAGGGGGGGTGCCAAATGAGCTCAAGTTAGCTATTTGGGCGGCATTACAGGTAATGTATTTATATTTATATTTATATGAATATTTCAATTTCAATTTCAATTTCTATTTCGATTTCAATTTCAATTTCATTTTATATTTATATTTATATTTATATTTATATTTATATTTATATTTATATTTATATTTATATTTATATTTATATTTATATTTATATTTATATTTATTCGCAACTAACATTGTATTTATTGGACAGAAACATTTCAGCCTAGATCCAAAAATACGCGATTTCGTCTTGGAGCAGTTGAGGGAGCAACACAAGACGTGGAAGAAAAATATGCGGACCTGGTACTTTGGAAAGACCCGAGACTCTGTTATCCGAATACGCGACTCCGTCCCGCCGAAGGAGATGATCTCATTGGCACAATGGTAAAAGTTCATTGACAATGAGATCGGGGAGAGACAATTGGCATCTCGCCAACCGGGGAGGGAAAATCGGGTGAAAAAGACGGACGTGCACTACTCCGGATGGACGTCTTACGTCGAGGTGGAGCATAAGATGATGGTAAGATTTAATTTTTCTATAATTACAGAAATATATTATTCTGCATTATGTTAATTTGTGGGGCCGATACTAATTTTGCATTATTTTATTTCAGGGGACGGGGAGCGGCCCTAGGGGTAGTCCACATAGGCTCGATACTTATGTGGTTATTCGGACGAAGAAGGGGAAGGATAAGGAGGTGTTCCCGAGCATTGCGGCCACGATTGTAAGTAATCCGGCAGTTTACTTTTTGTTAATTACGTTATAATTTTTTTATTTACTTATTTAACTAATCATGTGCTTTTTGTCGTTTCAGGCAAAGCTTAAGGAAGTGAATGAGTCGCAGTCTGATGCCGATAAGGCATATTTATCCACAGACGCACTCAGCCAAGTGCTTGGCGCTGACCGCAAGTGGAGGATAAGGGGGTGAGCTCGCGGGTGGCCAAATCTAGGATCATCGGATTGGAGACGAGCAACACCAGGTTGGCTCGAACGATGGACTCGCATGACGCGAAGCTGTCCCGTTTGGAGGCGACGATCCAATATATGTTCTCATTCATAAAGCTTTCGTTAGGTGGACATCGTAAGGGTAAAGGGAAGGAGAAGGTGGTGGTGGAGGAGGAGGTGCAGGAGGACGAGGATGTGGACCTCACTGCTTCATCGCCGACACGTAGGGACTCTGATGATCCACTACCCTATTTGGCTCCCTTCGACCGACCGATGTGGAAACTTCGTTGGCCGAGCGTGTTTATACAGGACATATTTGATGGCCAGCAGATAGGGCGGGGGTTAAGGGACCCGAATACCGTCCAGGATATGCCAGTTCATGGACGTTTACTTCAAGACATCGAGGCCAAGGTGCTCGTCACACATGTGATACCCGGGAAGGAGAACTCCCCATTGTGGTTGCGCGAACAATGTGGCATGATGAATATTGCTGGGTGTATTAATTCATATATCGTATGGCCTACTCACCTCCTCATACCTACCCCAAACATGTAGTGACATTATTTGAATTCAATTGTTTTAAGTTGTTACATTTGAATTATATTTGGATTGTATCGTGATGCATATTGTTTTGGATGTATATTTGCATTATCTCTATTTTATTTGGATATATGATGTTTGAACAGGTACAACGTTGCTATAACAAGTTCAAATATACTGCTGGGCAGTGGTCATACTTCCCAGCAGATTTTTTTTCAATTCTGCCCAAAATTGTCACGGTCATTGACCGTGATAATTTTTTATTTAATGTCACGGGTTTGTCACGGTTAATAAACGTGACTAATATTGTCACGGTCATTGACTGTGACATGATCGTGACAAGTCTAATGAACTTGTCACGGCCAAGGACCGTGACAAGTCCGTGATAACAAATGTTGTCACCCTCATACTTGTCACGACCTTGACAAGTTGGAATAGTCACGGTCAATGACTGTGACAATCCGACAGATTTGGTGTAGTGTATGAACGCAAAGATAAGTCCAAGTACTGCATGTTCCATAGGGACCATGGCCACAACACCAGTGAATGCTTCAGTCTTAAAGTGGTCGTTAAAGGGGAGATCAATAGGGGCTACCTAAAAGAATTTATGATCAAAGACACTGATAATTATCAGCGTAATAATAAAAATAAGGACGATCTTCCTTTGATCAATGTCCAATGCATATTTGGAGAATTTTGAGGAGGTGGACTCCCTACCACAACCTGAAGCTCCTACATCAAGATCATCCAAGATCAAAGAGTACAAGTCAACTATGTCTCTCTCGCAAATCAAGCTCCCAAGGGAGTTCAAATGATGTTTTTCCTAAAAAAATATGTGAGAAGGATTTGTTTGCCTCACGACCGTCTATTTATAATCCCAACGATCATGCGGAATGTCAACATGAGGAGGATCCTAATTGATTCAGGAAGCTCTACGGATATCTTGTTCTTAGAAAATTTTGAGGCTATAGGTCTTGGCAAAATTCACATGCATTCGTCCACCACTCCTCTCATTAGGTTTCGCGGAGAGCAGACCTATTCCTTGGGATATGCCACTCTACCCCTCCGCTAGTTTGAAAGAGTGTTGTATAATCATTTAGAACAAATTCACAGTGGTGGGCCACCCCTCAGCATACAATGTGATCATAAGCCAGCCATCACTCAATGACTTGAATGTTGTTATCTCAACTCGAAGGCTTGTAATGATGTTCCCATTCCTCAAAGGAGTGGGAGAAGTGTTTGGAGATCATTATAAAGCTCACGAGTGTTATATTACATCAATGATGGATAAGAATAAGTCTCATGAGATTCCCCAAAGCCAATCTGAGGTCCGAGAGAGTTCAGAAAAGGACCCCGAGTCTTGTCAGAATTCTTACCTCCTCACCACCAATGCCTGAGCTCATTCTAAAGAGCCTAAGCATAAAATTATTGAATGTGGATACTTTAGAGCCACGAGACGAAGAGAAGGAACAAAGAGGTGATCCATATGAGACTCTGATCACAGTATGCATAGATGTTTAGGATTTGACCAAGGAAGTTCGGATTGGGGCCGGATGGAGCCCCATAATCGAAAAAGAACTTAATCAATTCTTAAAGAAAAATAAATGTGTAGTTGCTTGGAGCCACTCACATATGATCAGGGTGGATCCTGAGGTTATTGTCCACTACCTCAACATTGACCCTAATCATAAGATAAACCTCTAAAAGAAGAGATTATTCGAAATTGAAAGGAACAATGCTGTAGCTGGGGAGGTTGAAAAGCTACTATTGGCAAACTTTATCAGAGAGGTCAGGTACCCATGATGGTTATCTAACGTGGTGTTGGTACCCAAAGCAAACAAAAAGGGGAGGATGAGTGTTGACTTCACTAATCTCAACAAGGTTTACCCTAAAGACTACTTTCCTCTACCACGAATTGATACCTTAGTGGACTCAATAGTAGGTCACGAGCTCCTCTCATTCATGGATACCTATTCCGGTTCGATTTTGGTACTTTCGCTAATTTCGATTTCGATACTTTTGGTTCTCGGTAATTAAATACAGTAAACCACTACCAATTATTTTCAGGTTAAAGCAGTATGTTACGTTACTTTAAAAAAAACAAATCATAACCACCCCAATGCATAACAAAAAAAAGTTAGATATTTACTTACCATTATGTGTTTATCTGTAAATACTCCATTTTTTGTGCTTTGAAATATACAATTGAAATAAATACAAGGGTGAATTAGTCTAAACTTCCTAAACTATAGAGGTTTTGCATATAGTCTCCTAATCTAAAAAAATCGACAAAGAGTCCCTAAAATATTTAATTTTGACACCTAACACATTTTCATTGAAAAAATGTTAATAAAACATGATTTTATGTTTTTCAGGTGACAAAATTTAATTGTTTTGGAAGCTCTATGTCGAATTTTTTTAGATTACGAGATATCTACAAAAATCGCTATACTTCATGGAGGTTTGGTGTGATTTATCCTAAATAAAATAAAATTTTGAAGATTATGATATAATCATTATTTCAACCTGTTCTTGTTCTTGTTGTCGGGCCAATTCAAGGTTGAACCCGTATATTTTAAAACCTTTTGAACGACTCATTTTTTCTTTTGTTTATTTCTTTTTTTGGGGCAAGGTTTTGTTTATTATTGTGTTATTTTTTATGTGACCAAATTTATAAGGCCACCATTTTTGCCATGACCTGTTCTCCTTTTGTCACTTGAAGAGTCAATGAGACGTAGGTTGCTTGTACAACGAGAGAAGAACATAGTAACAGGAACCAGTTGTGGTGATTGACAATTTTAAACTTCAGCTACTCTTAGTTGAATCACCATACTATGATTAAAATAAGTAAGAGAGGTGCATAAATAATAATACCCCATGTCATTGATAAAGCTAAAAACAAAACACAAACAATATCAAATTGCCAACATTCTAGAATTTTGGGACCAAGTGTGTGAAAAATAAAAATAAAAATAAAAATGAAAATTTTAGGATTTAGAAAAACATGCATGCAAGGATAGTATAAAATTATCTTTTTCTAAAGAAAGAAGAATATTCCTCCCAAAAATTAATCAATTCCAAACAGAAAAAAGGCTCATCTCCAAGGGCATATTTATTCACTGTGGAAATTGTGAAATTGTCTACCTTAATAATTCTAGATCTTTTCCTATAGTGAAATTCGGACCGAAAATGAAATTTATATAGGTCCTGTTTGGTTGCGCAAATTATTTGATTATGTAAATTGGTTCATTGTGAATTAGTAAATTGTAAATGACTGGATTTAAAATGAGTTTAAATCCATTTTTACGTAATATTTGGTAATCTCAATTGATATTAAGGTTATATGAGAAAAAAAAGATAAAAATTAATTTAGAGAGAGGGGGGGAGGGGGGGATGGGGTAAGGGGGAAGGGATGGAAAAGAGAGAGGGGAACACTCTTTATGTGACTCCAATTTCAAATGAATTCATTTCACGTTTTTTTGTGAAATGATCTAATTTTAGATTTTACATATGAGTTAAAATGGAACAATTAATAAATTATTTAATTAATGAAACCAAACACAATTAATAGGTCAATATATAAATGAATCAATTTATTATTGAGTCAATTTGTAATTTTGGAACGACCAAACGAACCATAGTCTACTCAACATCAATTCAAATGCATTGGCGTTTTGACCCCATAAATAGAGTTGAATATATAATTGTTTTAAAAAAATACAATAAAGTATTATTTTTATTTTTTAATCAGATATGAACCATATAGAAGACAGTTTCTTTGACACATATTAAATATGACTAACTGCTTGAATCATTTGCATTCTCAACGTGTCAAATTAAAAATATTTCCTACTACATAATTTAAGTTCAAATTTAAAAATTTGAAAAATAATTTTTTGGGATACAACAAAGCATATTCTCGGCATTCAAAAGAGTATTACATGCACCATAAAGGCAGAGACACAATTCTTACTTTGTGGATAATTTTAGGTAACTTATGAAAGTATGGCATTATATATATATATATATATATATATATATATATATATATATATATATATGTATAAGCAAGGGTCCTATACATCATGCTTTATATATCATTCATACATCACATCTAATTTTAGGATTATCACATTTAATTCTAGGCATTAAAAAATCTTTATTTTTATTTTTTTTAATTTACCTACGAAGTTAACCTTTCAATCAACACATGTTCAAAATTTATGTCAAAATACATTTTTTAACTATTTTTTAAAAATTCAACAAAAAAACTGTTGTAAATACCTTAATTTTAAGGGTCTAGGCTAGCAGAATTATGTGATTTTTTTACAAAAAGCTAGAAAATATATTTTGACCTAATTTTTTGAACATGTATTGATTGAAAAGTTAATTTCAAGAAAAAATAAATAAAAAAATTGAAAAAACAGGCTTCTTAGGGACTAGAACTAAATGTGATTTGTTGAATGTGATGTAGGAGAGTCTTCCTCACACACGCGCGCACGCGTGCGCGTGCGCACACACACACACACAAACACAAACACACACACATATATATATATTATATAGTTTTTCTTACAGCAAATTTTGAGACAACTGAATTTAAAAATAAGTTTAATAAATGTACACTAATATTTATAAATACAGAAAATTGAATTTTAAAATTATGTTTAAAAATAATGTTTATATTGAGTTTTCTGAATACATAACTAAACGGGCACTAAAAGTTCATTTAATAATTTCTCATGCATTTACTAAGTTGTTGAAAGTATAAATTTTCTCGTAATAATTAAATAAAATATGATAGGGCATCTATATTATACCTCTAATAAAATAGTATTAGAGGTATAAATGACGATTAATGATCAAGAGTGAAATATTAGAAATGAATAAATAAAAAAGAGAGAGAAATAAAAAAAGATTTGTGGTTATAAAAATATTTTTAAAGTTGTATTTATAAAAAACTTTAAGTTTTTATTTATAAATGATATAAACTTTTTAAAACTAATAATAAATAAAAATATTTATAATTTTTATAATAAAATACATTCATTTTTTTTAAGTTTTTATTTATAAAAAATAGTTCTTAAGTAAAAAAAATCAAAATTGTTTTTAATATAAATAAAAACATTAGTTATAAAAACATTTTTAACGTTCTATTTATAGAAAATACTTTAAGTTTGTATCTATAAATGATTTACAATTTTTTAACCCCCCCAAAAATAGAAATATATATAATTTTTTTATATAAAATATGTAAAGTTATTTTGAAGTTTTTATTTATAAAAATAGTTTTTATATAGTAAAAATAATAGAAAATTTGTATTTATGAAAAATTAATCTTTTATAATGGGTTTAAGATAAGATATTGCATTTATGGTATAAACTAATTTTAATAATTATCATTATATTGATTTATTGTACATCGCACGGTTTATATGCTAGTATCCAAAGACACCGCATATATTACACTTTTAGTAATTATACACCAGGTAGTAGTGATATATTGGGATAAGGTGACTTGAGTAATCACGAACACAAACGTGTGTGTGGTATAAGGCTCTCATGGTAAATAAACAATTCTAGCATGATGTGTGTGTGTGTTGAAAGGAAGTCCTAAATAGTGGTTAAGCAACTCTGGTGCAAGTTAATAAACGATGATTAAACAACGTCTTCAAAAGTAAGTGAAGAGTTTTTCCTTAACAATTGTTAATTGTTCAACCATGTGCGTTAATGGGAAGAAACGCTAGTTTTAAGCATAACAACACAAAATAACCATTTTGTAAGGACAAAGAGAATGAATGACACCATGTAACGTTGTTGACATAAAACGGTTTAATGCATTAGAAATTGTATTTTCAAATGTTTATGTGTAGATATATACATATTTTGCAAGCATGTAGTTATAGCGTGTGAGTATATTTTCTACCATTCTTTTTTATATTGCTTCCGTATAATTCCACTGGGCATAGGCTCACACCCTCACTTTGTTACGGCAGGTTGGGTGCGATTTCATATTTTTGAGGGCGTTACACAGGTAAGTATACTTTATTTATTTTACGTTAGTGGCCCTGTTTACTTGGACTTCGGGGTACTCTCCATAGGTCCTCCACATACTTCATTCTGAAACTGGAATCGCACGCTAACAAGTGAAATGTTAACTAAAATAAAACTGGACTAGTAACATCATGTAGGTTATTCCATTGCACTTCACATTTAATGCTTGGGTCGGACCAGTTTAACTCACGAGTAATCTATAAATCTAGGTCGGGGCGTTACAAATGGTATCAGAGCTCTAGGTTCAAGATTCCTTCTGCGAGTGACATGGTGAGGTCGGTAGTAGATCTTTCGACGTCGATGTTGATTTGGGTCAGTCACACTAGTTTGGTGACGGTTGTAGTTCGTGTCATATGAACTTTAGAGATCTTGAGAGCTTAGTGAAAAAGGTCCTATTTCGAGGGTTACCGTCACTTGGAAAACTAACTCCCTTAGTTTGTGGACCTTGTTAACAAGGAAAACAAAATTCAAAGTCCCCATCGAAAGTTGAATACCATTACCACCACCCGTATCTTGGAGTTGATTCACATCGATCTTATGGGTCCTACTCACTTGGAGAGTTTAGGTGGTAAGAGATATATTCTCGTGATGGTTGATGACTTTTATCGATACTCTATAGTCGGATTTCTTAGAGAAATGTCCAATGCGATTGAGTTCCTAACAACCAAGGATCGTGTCCAATAAAACAAACACAGTGTCACTATTAATCGAATGCATAGTGACAATGACACTGAATTTAAAGAAGTCGAAGTGGATAGCTATTGTGATGGAGTGAGAATTAAACACGAATTTTAGGATGTTCGTAATCCTTAACAAAATGGGATAGTTTAGAGGAAGAACTGAACAATTAAATAAAAAATAACCGATATCTCTCGGTAAAATATTTATACAACCACATCGAATGGGCATAAATGAAAATGCAAAAAATAAAATAAATGACAACAGTGTGGCAACATGCCCGAATATAACTCACAATACCTCCTATCTAGATCATAAGGATAGAAGCGCCTAAACAATCCCTGCTAGCATCCATAGCTACTGCAACATCTTCTGACTCAAAAAATAATATCATCCAGGCATCCCTGTGTCTAGACACCTAAAAGGTTTTTAAAATATTTGCAAGCAAGCCAGAGCTCGAAAAGTTTTGAAAATATTTAGCAAGTGTTTAAAATACTTTAATATTTAAAATATGATATTCTTCATATTTAAACTTGTGTCGCACTCACATGAGATACCCCTCACCTCTCATCTAACAGTGCACACCTAACAGATGTATTTTAAACACCCTAGTTACACTACCCAGCCTAGCTAGTATCTCACCAAACTTCTAAACACCCATACGCTATCTCATACCCCACGTATATAATATCCTAAGCTTTCGAACGATCTTATGCATTATAATCTCACTTACAATTTTATCAGTTCATGATAAATAACTTTCACTAGTTATTATACACTAATCACATTTTAGTTTCATTAATCCCGTATATAATGTTCTCATCTTTATATACATATCTCACATTTTATTCCGGATTTTATTCTCCCGGATGCAACAATTTACTTCTCACTTTATTTTTTATTTTGTCTATATATATATATATATATATATATATATATGTATATATCTTTTCACATCTTCATATATATATATATATATACAACATACAATATACTATACACATCAAGTATATCCATACTTATATATCAAACACTATATAAGTATAATAACTATCCCTCAGAGCTATAACTCAATGGATGCAGTCTCTAGAATGTTATCATCTTCTAGGGAATACACACATCATCCTGGGTACCACCAGTCGGGACCTCACACCGACCTGGTAAAAACATAACACAAACGTAGGGGAAGCGCAGTGAGACCAAATCATACCCAAGACGTCTCACCCACGATAAAGAGCCACACTCCTTAAAGAACTGGACACTATGACATGGGGCCTATACTCACCCTGCTCATCAAGCTAGGGGATTCACCCACATCGCGCAACTTCCCATGATAGCACTAGAGGGGTATGTTTCACACAAATATATCATTCACACACAGATATATTTATAATCATATCATATATATACTGTCTCTATACCTACACACACACACACACACACACACACACACACACACACACTAGGGTGTACCCGTGCCGATGGCACGGTGATAAATTTGCCCCCGAGTATGTGGTTATAACACACTCTTACACAATGATAAATTTGCTCTCCTGTATTTGTGGTTATGGAACACGCACTCCCATAAGTCAATTATCTATCAACATCTTATATTTAAAATTGATTACAAAGTAATGAAGCGTTACATGTTAATAAACGTCTCCAAAAATGATGAACGTGACATGTAACATAATAAAAATACCCGAGAGCAAATTTATCAAATACTTAGTGTTGATGTAAAAAATTAGATTATCTCTAATTTATCAATCACGGATAAAATAAATAAGACAAAAGATTTTTAAAGTGGTTCAGCCTTATAAGAATGGCCTACGTCCACTGTTTCTGTATTGCTGACTGTTTGACTGGAATTCTTGATAAATGGTTTACCAAGAGATCCCAGAGTCCCCTTCTAATGAGGAGGTTACAATGTATTTATAGCCTTGAGGCTGTATGTGTGAAAGGACAATGCGTTGTTATCTAGTAGACATATACATATGTACGATAATAATGAGCATTTAATGTGCAGTCGTCTCTTTGATTCTCTTGATTTGGATGCTCTGTACGCTAAGTAGCTCATACCGCTTAAGCTGATCGGACCGCCTAAATAGCTCGGGGCCCATGAGTTGCTCGGGGAGCCTAAGTTGATCGGTACGCTTGAGCTGTTCGGAATGTATGAGTTGCTCGTGGAGCTTGAATAGCTCGGTGGCAGTGATTTGATCGATAGACGTATTTGTAATTTCCACGTTGGTTGACACGTGTCTTCAAATGATGGGTCCACGTCAGCAGATTAAATTTGGTATCAACAGAATCCCCCAATGTTTCATAGTTTGATGTTGAAGAAAAGTATGGAACATTCTGCTTGAAAACTACATAGATTATTGGTTTGTATGGTTTTTAGGAAAACATTCGTTGTATATAACTCCTTTTTGAGTGCATAGTATCAGGCCTCATAAATATTTTAAATTTTCATGACTGTTTCGATATTTGTGCCCCTTTTCTTCTTTTAGCCGTCGGATACGCAAACGTCCTCCCTTGTAATCATTGCTTTTCTCTATTCCTGAGGTAAAGTATTTAAGCGCGGCAGAAATCCTATTGTCTTTCACTTTTCAAATCTGTATCTTTGAACTCTTCATTTTCCCTCTATCTTGTGCCTTCGTTCTTTCCGTCGTTCATTGTCACCTGATCTCTTTTTCTCTGTAAGATTTTTTTCCCTTTCTTTTATTTACTTTGTTCATCATGGTTTATCTTGTTGAATCATTGGACAAATTTTGGTCTGAATTTTCAATCCCTTCGTAGGTTATTTTGGAATAACTTTCTAAACCTTCTGATTATTTTTCTTTGGGTGAGGGACATTGGTTCCCAAGTCTCTTTGTGGCCGAGTGTGGCTTTTCTTTTCCTACAAATCCCCTATGTTTGGAGTTCTGTCAATATTTTAACATTGTACCTGCAAAAATAGCTCCAAATACCTAGAGGATAGTTAATGGCGTACATAGATTGAATAAACTCCATGGAATCCGTTTATGGATTCCAGAGATTATGTACTGCTATTGATGGGTTGTAAGTGATTCCACATTCTATTTAAAAACTAGGTTTTTGAATAGGGCTTTAGTTGTTAATCTTCCAGATGCCAATAGGGATTATTTTTAGCATGGGGTTGTTATGAAAAATTGGCAACATACTCCATTAAATGGAGATGATGTATATCAAGGTCCCTCGTGTCCCCCTTATGGAAATGGAATAGGTTGTTTTTATTTTTTGAAATCTTGTTTTCTTTGTGTTTGATAAAATGTATCATTGACATTTGTTTTTGTTTGTTACAGTTAACAGTAAAAGAAAACCTCCAAAAGAAGCTGACGTTAGTTTAAAGCATTTGAAACTTATCTGGGATTTGCACCAATCTGTTGTCGAGGAACATATTAGATCTGCCTCTTATTTGTTGCAGTACAAGAGTTATACTTCGTCTTTCACTGCTCGTCCTCGTCCAGTGTAGTTAATCTTGACCAAGTACCAGCTTCTGAGACTAGTGTGGAAGGTTCTTCCTCTGAGTCAAGTATTCCTATCAGCGATCTAATGAAGAGGAGAAGAGCTCCTGCCTTTTTCGACAAGTCTGCCTCTACTGCTGTGGAGGCAAAGAAAAGTAAAAAAGATATCCCCAAAGAAGGGATAAAGACTGTAGATGTACCCCCTCCTATTGCTGCCAAGAAAATTGGCGAGAAGCCCCCTTTGGCTTCGAGCAAGATTATTGCTCTCTCTCCTCCGAGTGAGGTTATAGTCATATCACCAACAAAGACAACGCCTTTGGTTGAAAATGCTCTTTCCCCTATGAGGCAGTTGAAGAAAAGCTCTTTTGAGAGACCTGCTGAACTTGTCTCCTAACTTTCAATCGTTGAAGATAGTATTCCATCTTTTGTTGCTTCGAGCTCTGTTGTGAGCTTGGTGAAATCCTGGACTATCCCAGAAGTCCAGGGCATTGAAGACACTCTTTCTCGTGAGAGAATCACTACCCTGGCTGCTCAACACATTTCCTCAGTAAGTATTATGCTTGAGTCTTTCACTTTCTAATATTATGTTCATATATTGACTCAAAGTTATTTCTTTTTCCAGCTGGTGAGGTGTTTTAACAGCATTCTGAAGAAGGATGAAGCTATCAAGGCTTCAAGCTCCTCGGGAGGAGTAGAGGAAGCTTTTGTTAGGCTGACCCAATCTCTGAAAGATTCTCGTCAAAAATACGAGGAAGATAAAGTTGCTTGGGAGAAGCAATTCAAGTCCATTGAGCTAGAAAGAAATCAAGTTGTGAGTGGCTCTAATGATTTGGAGAAGAAATTGACGGAGTCTGAGTTGAGCAACAAAGTCTTCAAACAAAGAAACAAGGAGCTGGAAGTTAAGCTCAAGTCTACTGAAGAGGAAGTTGTTAAACTTTAAGATGTTGGGCGTCAAAAAATAGAGGTGGAGGAGAAGTTGAAGGCTACCGGGGATCTCCTTAGGGAAAGTACCTCCTCGGAGAAGACGAAAAGGAAGAAGGCAGTTAAAAAATCATTCAGTGTTGGTTGGGATAAAGGCTAGAACAAGGGCCTGGATTCCATGTCTTCTCAAATGGAGTATGCCAGCCTCAAATATTTCAGGGATGGATGGGTCGCAGCTTTGCAGGAGCTGAAAGTTGCTGAGAATTCTTAATTATTCCAGCAGCACACCCATTGCCCTCCTCCCTCTCCTGGAGAAGAAAAAGGGGATGAAGCTGCTTCAGATGAATCTTCCATGATTGTTGATGTAAAAAACTAGATCGCTCTAATTTTTCAATCACAGATAAATAAATAAGACAAAGATTTTTAAAGTGGTTCGGCTAGGAATAAAGCCTACGTCCATTGTTATGTTATTGCTGAGTGTTTGTGGAATTCTTGATTACAAGTTCTCTCAAGAAATTCCGGTCCCCTTGAATTGAGGATGATACAAGGTATTTATAGCCTTTAGGCTGTACATGAAAGGTCCAATACATTAAATGATATACATATGAAAGGGTAATACATTTAATGTAGCGTGTGTGTCAAGAATATAATGAATAGTTGAACAGTTGTCCGTCTGGTAATTAATGATACGGCCGAGATGCAGTTCGGACCGCCTTAGTTTCTTGTTGATAGAGTTCCTCGGAATACTTAGAGTATCTCGGGATGATAAAGTTCCTCGGAATGATAGAGTTCCTCGGTGTGATAGAGTTTCTCGGTGTATTCTCGTTGTTCGGAAAGAAGCACGGTTGGTCGGGAAATGATCTTCCTCGCTGCTATTGTGCCATGTAGATTGACACGTGTCTTCATCTTATTCGTCCACATCAGCACATTAATTTTGGTATCAACAGAAGCCCCCAATGTTTCATATTTTGAACTCTGAAGAGTATGGAACATTCTTTCTCGGTATATGGCAATATTAAATGTACTTCCCGGGTTTCAGGAACATTGTATTCAAATTTCCTTCTTATTTCACAGTTTCCGCCTTTTTGATAAAGCGCTTTGATATTCGTGCAAATTTTGTCCTTTTAGCCGCCGGAAGTTTAGTAGTTTCTTTTTGATAATCATTTCTTTCGCCGCTTCCCAATGCAAAGTATTTAAACTTCTTTGGTAACCATACCGTCGTCTACGTTTTTCATTCTCTGCATTCAAGCTTTCTCTTCTCTTCTTCTCTTGTGCGTTCATCCTTGTTTCCGTTCGTTGTCAACACATCTTCTTTCTTTCTGTAAGATCTTCTTTCTTTCTTCTATATCTCTTTTATTCAATATGGTTTATATTGTGGAGTCTGTTGAGAAATTCCGTTCTGATTTTTCCATTCCTTCGTGGGTAACCCTAGAGGTTCTTTCTGAGCCTTTAGATTACTTTCGATTGGCTGAGGGACATTGGTTCCCCAGTCTTTTTGTTGCTGAATGCGGTTTTTGTTGATGTAAAAAACTAGATCGCTCTAATTTTTCAATCACAGATAAATAAATAAGACAAAGATTTTTAAAGTGGTTCGTCTAGGAATAAAGCCTACGTCCACTGTTATGTTATTGTTGAGTGTTTGTGGAATTCTCGATTACAAGTTCGCTCAAGAAATTCCGGTCCCCTTGAATTGAGGATGATACAAGGTATTTATAGCCTTTAGGCTGTACATGAAAGGTCCAATACATTAAATGATATACATATGAAAGGGTAATACATTTAATGCAGCGTGTGCGTCAAGAATATAATGAATAGTTGAACAGTTGTCCGTCTGGTAATTAATGATACGGCCGAGATGCAGTTCGGACCGCCTTAGTTGCTTGTTGATAGAGTTCCTCGGAATACTTAGAGTATCTCGGGATGATAAAGTTCCTCGGAATGATAGAGTTCCTCGGTGTGATAGAGTTTCTCGGTGTATTCTCATTGTTCGGAAAGAAGCACGGTTGGTCGGGAAATGATCTTCCTCGCTGCTATTGTGCCATGTAGATTGACACGTGTCTTCATCTTATTCGTCCACATCAGCACATTAATTTTGGTATCAACAGAAGCCCCCAATGTTTCATATTTTGAACTCTGAAGAGTATGGAACATTCTTTCTCGGTATATGGCAATATTAAATGTACTTCCCGGGTTTCAGGAACATTGTATTCAAATTTCCTTCTTATTTCGCAGTTTCTGCCTTTTTGATAAAGCGCTTTGATATTCGTGCAAATTTTGTCCTTTTAGCCGCCGGAAGTTTAGTAGTTTCTTTTTGATAATCATTTCTTTCGCCGCTTCCCAATGCAAAGTATTTAAACTTCTTTGGTAACCATACCGTCGTCTACGTTTTTCATTCTCTGCATTCAAGCTTTCTCTTCTCTTCTTCTCTTGTGCGTTCATCCTTGTTTCCGTTCGTTGTCAACACATCTTCTTTCTTTCTGTAAGATCTTCTTTCTTTCTTCTATATCTCTTTTATTCAATATGGTTTATATTGTGGAGTCTGTTGAGAAATTCCGTTCTGATTTTTCCATTCCTTCGTGGGTAACCCTAGAGGTTCTTTCTGAGCCTTTAGATTACTTTCGATTGGCTGAGGGACATTGGTTCCCCAGTCTTTTTGTTGCTGAATGCGGTTTTTCTTTTCCACCAAACCCATTATGTCTTGAGTTTTGTCAATATTTTGATCTTGTTCCTGCAAAAATAGCCCCCAATTCATGGAGAATAATTAACGGGGTGCACAAATTAAATCTAACTCATGGGACTCGTATTGGGATCCCTGAAATTATGTTTTGTTATAAATGGGCTGTTCTAGATAATATTTATTATTTAAAAACTAGTTATTTGAATAGGGCTCTTGTAGTTAATCTCCCTGACTCAAATAGGGATTATTTTGAGCATGGGTTGGTCATAAAAAATTGGCAACATGCGCCTTTATCTGGGAATGAAGTATACAACGGTCCC
Source organism: Sambucus nigra (assembly GCA_949130495.1). Taxonomy (NCBI): domain Eukaryota; kingdom Viridiplantae; phylum Streptophyta; class Magnoliopsida; order Dipsacales; family Adoxaceae; genus Sambucus; species Sambucus nigra. The sequence continues at coordinate 445,186,046 of OX422211.1, forward strand.
AGATGCCCCCCATACGGCAATGGGATAGGTTTATTTTTCATTTTATTTTACTTATGAAATTATGCTTTCATCATGTTAGACAAAATGTATGACTGATATTCCATTATGTATTTATTTGCAGTTGATAGCAAAAGAAAAACTCCAAAAGAGTCAGAAGTGAATATCAAGCATTTGAAACTTATCTGTAATTTGCATAAGACCATTGCTGACGAGCATATTAGATCTGCTTCATATTTACTACAGTATAAGAGTTACACAACCTCTTATACTGCTCGCCCTGTTGAACCAGCTTCAACACCAGAAAGTTCATCTTCAGATTCTCATATCCCCCTATCTCAGAGAATGGGCAAGAAAAGAGCTCCTCCTGCTCTATTTGGTGAAACTTCTTCTGCTGTTGGAGCCCAGAAAGGAAAAATTGATGTCCCAGAGGGGACTAAAAGAGTAGATGCTGGTTCCTCCAAAGTTTCCGAGAAGCCCCCAGTGGCCCCGAGCAAAAAAGATGCTCCTGCTGATGTAATTGCCATCTCTCCGACCAAGACTTCTTCCTTGGTTAATGCTGCTGACCGTCCTTTGAAGAGATTTAGGAAATCATCCTTAGTTAATCTTGCTGGAACTACATCTTCTCTACCCGCTGGTGGTAGTAGTGTCTCAAAAATCATTCTTCCGAGTTCTTCAACGAGCTCAGTTATACCCGAGGTTCTCGGGGTTGATGAAAAAATTCCTAGGGATACACTGACATCCCTAGCTGCTCGCCATCTTTCTTCAGTAAATTTCTCATACCTTTGGTCTTTCTTTCTTTTTCTTGAGTTCTTGTATTTGTGTTGACTCTATTGTTTTTCTTATCTTTCAGCTGGTGAACTGCTTCAATACCATCGTGAAGAAAGATCAAGTTATTAAAGCTTCCACTTCCTCGTCCGATGTTGACGATGCTTTGTTGGGTTTAACCCAATCTGTGAAGGAATCTCGCCAACAGTACATCGAGGAGAAAACTGTTTGGGAGAAAAAGTTGGCTGTGGCTGAGGCTGATAAGATGAAGATGGCTGAAACCTCCAAGAATTTGGAGGAGAAAATTAAAGATTTGGAGGTTAAACATCAGGAATCTGATGATAAATTGAAGAAGGCAGAAGAAGAATTATCTACTCTGCGAGATATTAAGGTTAAGAAAGAGGAATTGGAGGTGAAGCTCTCCTCGGAGAAGTCGAGGAGAAAAGTTGCAATCAAGAAACATTTCAGCGTTGGTTGGGAGAAAGGATGGGAGAGAGGGATAGCTGCAATGACGTCCCAAGTTCAATATGGGGAGTTGAAATACTTCCATGATGGTTGGGTAGCTGCTCTGCAAGAGCTAAAAGTCCAAGATGATTCTGAGTTATTCCAACGGCATCTCCCTGGTCCTCCTCCACCAATTGTGGAAGAAGAAGAGGATGAACCTGCCTCAGATGAGTCTTCTATGGCTATGGGCGATCAAGTTTCTGCCTCTCAACCCTCTGCCACCGAGGACGTTTCTTCTATGCCTCCTCCTCCCGAGAGGATTCCTACCGATCAAGCTGTAGTGACCACCGAGCAACCGAGCTCCTCATCCCAGCCTCCCGAGAAAGTCTTGGGAGATAAGGAAAAGGTGTGAAGTTGTTCGGTAGCATTTCTGTATTTCCTTGTAATCGAACGATGTAACTTATTGATGATCTAATAAAATATATCTTTGCTTATCTCTGTTGTTGATAACTTGTTTTTGTTGATTGTTGTCTTTTTCTTGTCATTAGTTTGTTGCTAGAATGGAATTGATCTCTTCTCATGATACCGAGCTGATGCAGCAATGTCATCAATACTATAAGGCTGGTCATACAGATCTTAGTACATCGGAAATTGCTGATATCCTTGGTCATGGTGCTTCAGAGCAGGCTATTGAAGCTTATCAGTACTTGAAAGCTTTACTCGACCGAGCAGTGGCCAACAATGTCGCTTACTATGAGTTGATCGAAGAGCTTCATGGTTCCTTAGAGGATCTTCAAAATCAACACAACGAATCAATGGCTTCGCTGCATAAGGATTATGAAAATAGATACCAGCAGCTCTCTTCAGAAACAGGCCACAAGAAGATCATTGCTGGGTATGACGTCAGGGAGAGGACCCTAAAAGGTGAAGTTGAAGCCTGTAGACAAATCGCCGAGATCCTGGAGCAAGAAAATAATAATTTGCAGAAGAAATTAGCTCAATATGAATCTGCTGCTTCATCTTCTACTGCATTAATACCAGTTACTGATGAAGGCTTCTCGTTCTTAGAGGTCGAAAATGCCAAACTGAGGCAAGAGCTGGAGGACATAAGAAGATCTGCCATTTCTGGAACTGCTCGGGGACGAGGAAGAGGTTCTCGGGGGCGAGGAAGAGTCAGCCAAAATGTTGAAGAGGCTCGCACTCAGTCTACTCTGGAAACTCAAGCATTCCAGTTGAAAGTAAAAGACCGTGCTCTGACTGAAATGTCCAATAAAAATCTGTCTCTGGAAGATCAGCTGGCATCAACGAAATCTGCCTTGCATAACAAAGATCTCTTTGCCAAAATCCTTCATGAACAATTGGATAGATTAACCTTCCAATTCCATAAACAGCCAAGAGAATTCTGGATGGCAGGATACAATGAAGCTCTCGTTCATCTGGATGCTCGCATTGAACATGCTAATAATGAAGGTTACAAGCAAGGATGGTTGAATGCATTGGGTGTATTAAAGTTGGAGCAAGGGCATTTTTTATGGGACTATCATGCTCCATCATTATTAGACCTGCCTGTACCACCTTTCAAATTGGATATGGCATGGATCCCAGCTCGTTCCATTCCTCGCAGTCTAATTTCAAAATATCTTGGTGATTATAGCCTTCACTCCCAAGCTGAATTATCTCGTCCTGAGCATCTTTTGGATACACCTTCTGTTATGAATGTCAGAATGCTCAGAGATGTTAATTTCATCAATTCTCCCCTTTGCCTAGAAGACCCTCCTGCCGGCGAGGAACCTGTTTCTAAAGCACAGGGCAAAAAACCAATAGAATAGTAATATCCATGTAACAATTTAGTACCTTCTTGTAATTTGTAATTTATTCTAGATTAATGAAAAGATTTTCATTTTCTGTTTGCCAATTTTGTTAGTCTTGTGTTTATCAAGCACATTTATATTTGTACATATGTATCTATGTATCTGTTAAAAAGATAACAATATTATTGTTCAATAAGCAACTTAATAAAAAGTTACAAGTATTAGTAATGTTTCTCGATCACTTAATAATAAAGTAATGAGTAAAAATGTTCAAACTGTTTCCAACCAACCAAGGTGGGTGAATAATGTTTATCGACCAATTACAGCTGATGGGTTTTTATTCCCGACCAGCTATACTTGGTTTATTTATAAAATTGCATCCGACCAACTAAGATCAATAATTTATCCTCGCCGACCAACTACAGTTATTGGGTTTTTATCCCCGACCAACTATACTTGGTGTATTTTTTAAACATTTTGCTCTTCAAAGAACTCATTGTAATAATATTACCTCCCGACCAACATAAGTTGTAATATGAGAGTATATTTTTATCTTACCAACCGTAGTTGATCATGCTGGTGTACACTTTCTGGCTCCTTAAAGCTTTTGGCTCCTTAGAGCATTTTTTTGGCTCCTTAGAGCATGTCCTCCTAACCAAAGGAGGTTGGCTACTTATAGCACTTTTTGCTCCATAGAGCTGTCCTCCTAACCAAAGGAGGTTGGCTCCTTAGAGCACTTTTTCTCCGTAGAGCTGTCCTCCTAACCAAAGGAGGTTGGCTCCTTAGAGCACTTTTGCTCCGTAGAGCTGCATTTTTTGGCTCCTTAGAGCATGTCCTCCTAACCAAAGGAGGTTGGCTACTTATAGCACTTTTGCTCCGTAGAGCTGTCCTCCTAACCAAAGGAGGTTGGCTCCTTAGAGCACTTTTGTTGTGTAGTGTATTACACTAGTATTCCCCGAAAAACTTTCATCCAGAAAGAAAAATGGTGAAACATCTTCGTTTTATTCATAATGAAAGAAATGCTTTACATTTGACATCATTGATAATACTTGCGCAGGTGTTCAGCATTCCATGCATTTTTAAATTCCTCTCCTTCTAGAGTTGCTATTCTGTAAGTTCCTGGTCGAACAACTTCTGTAACTCGGTAAGGTCCATGTCAGTTTGCTTCCAGTTTATTCTGCTTCTGAATGACCTTCTTTAGCACATAATCCCCCTCTTTTAAATCACATTTCTTTACCCTTTTGTTGTAAAACAGAGCTGTTCGTTGTTGATAAGCAGCATTCCTAATGGCTGCCTCTTCTCTGACTTCCTCGAGCATATCCAAATCCATCCTTCTCATCAGATCACTAATCGGAGAATTGAAATTTAACACCCTCTGTGTTGGTAGGCCCAACTCGGCAGGTATCACAGCCTCACTTCCAAATGCTAACATATATGGTGATTCTCCTGTTGCTGCTCGCGGAGTTGTTCGGTAAGCCCACAGAACTGACTGTAGCTCATTAATCCAATTTGCTTTAGCCTCACTTAACCTCTTCTTCAACCCATTTAGTAATGTTCTATTCGTCACTTCAGTCTGTCCATTGCTTTGGGGATGGCCTGGTGCTGAATGAAACTTCAAGACGTTTGACTGATGACAATAGGCAGCAAATTCTTCATTATCAAATTGCGTTCCATGATCTGTGATGAAAGCGTGGGGGAGACCATACCGACAAATGATATTCTTCCATATGAACTGATACACCTTCTCGTACGTCATATCAATTAGTGGTTCAGCTTCCACCCACTTAGTAAAATAGTCTACTGCCACGACGAGATACTTGAACCTTCCTCGGGTCGTCGGCAGTGGTCCAACCAGATCAATCCCCCACATGGCAAATGGCCAAGGTGATGTTATGGGTGTCAACAATGCCTGTGGAGTTATTCGGATGGAAGAAAAACGTTGGCACTTGTCACACTTCTTAGCATAGGCTATACAATCAGCTCTCATCGTTGGCCAGTAGTATCCCTGTGTCATCACCCTTTGCAGTAGAGTCCGACCTGCTACATGAGCTCCACAAGATCCTTCATGGATTTCTTCAATCAATTCTTTGACTTCTGATGGATGCACACATCTCTGCAAACCTGCCATAATTCCTCGTCTATACAAAACACCATTAGTTAACACATACCGAGCAACTTTATACTTCAATTTCTTGGCAGCTAGTTTGTCCTCCGGTAGTACTCCTTCTTCAATGTATGCTCTGATAGGATCCATCCAAGATGGTCCTAAATCAAGGGTAATAATCTTCACCGTCAGATCTTCTTCTATGCTCCGACTTTCTAGTACTTCAATTGGTATTGTTCTTCGCAGCTCGGTGCGCGTAGCTGACGCTAGTCGGGCCAATGCGTCTGCTCTAGCATTCTCCATTCTCGGTATCCTCACCAATTGAATAGCATCAAATTCTTTCAATAATTCCATCACTTTTGCATGGTACTTCACCATTAACTCTCCCTTCACTGCATATATTCCCATCATTTGATTCACAATTAATTGAGAATCACTGAAAACAATTACTTGACGTGCCTCCATAACTTTCGCCAAATGAAAACCTGCTATCATAGCCTCATATTCAGCCTCATTATTAGAAGCTTTGAATTGGAATCTCAAGGCATACTCCATGTCAATATCATCTGGAGAATTTAAAACAATCCCTGCTCCACAACCAGCCGTGCAAGATGATCCATCTACATATAATCTCCATGTATGTAACTCGTCTTCAAATTTCTTATCTGTTAGAGTTCCTCGGTGAAATATCATCTGTTTTCTTTAATCATCCCCGGGTATCCTTCGTTCCTCGTCGGTCATTTGTTCGCGCCCTTCTACCAACCGGAGTTGGTCGGGGTTTGAATATGATGATTTTTCTACATCCACAAGTCCTTTTACCAACCTTGGTTGGTTTGGATCTGTGTCTGTCGATCCTGTATCGTCCACAGGTAGGTCAGCAAGCATCTTTTGCTCCTCAGGGGTATCAGGGTATGTAAACTCTGCTATAAAATCTGCCACGGCTTGCCCTTTCAACGATGATCTGGGTTCATACACAATATCATATTCACCGAGCTCTATTGCCCAGTACATCAATCTTCCTGATTTTTCTGGCTTGTGAAGGGTTTGTCTTAACGGCATGTCGGTATACACAATGATGGTATGGGCCTGGAAGTATGGTCTCATTCTTCTACTTGCTTCAATTAATGCCAGTGCCAATTTTTCCAGCTTTGGATATCTGATTTCCGCACCTCGGAAGGCCTTGCTTGTGTAATAAATTGGCTTCTGGACTCCATTCTCCAATCTGATCAACGCCGAGCTAACTGCATTTTCTGATACTGCCAAATACAAGTACAGCTTCTCTCCAGTTATTGGCCTAGACAACAATGGTGGGGCTCCCAAATACTTCTTCAGATCTTGAAAGGCTTTCTCACATTCATCAGTCCACTCAAAACTTTTTCGTAGTGTTTTGAAGAATGAAAGGCATTTATCAGTTGCTCGGGATACAAATCTGTTGAGTGCTGCAACTCGTCCGGTAAGACTTTGCACTTCTTTCTTCGTCGTCGGGGATCGTAACCCTAAAAGAGCTTTGATCTTTTCTGGATTTGCCTCAATACCTCGTTGGTTGACGATGTATCCGAGGAACATTCCTTCTCGTACTCCAAAGGTACATTTCGTCGGGTTAAGCTTCATCTGGTATTTATCCAGTTGATCAAAAGTTTGACTCAAGTCAACCAAATGATCTGCAGCTCTCTTGCTTTTGGTGAGCATGTCGTCGACATAGACCTCCATATTACGGCTGATTTGTTCGGTGAATACCTTGTTCATCAACCGCTGATATGTTGCACCTGCATTTTTTAAACCAAAAGGCATAACATTATAACAATAAGTTCCCCTTGGGGTAATAAAAGAAGTACTTTCCCTGTCTTCAGGTTTCATTTTGATTTGGTTGTAGCCAGAATAAGCATCCATGAAGCTGAGTAGCTCGTGTCCCGAGGTAGCATCCACTAGTTGATCAATTCTGGGCAATGGAAAATGATCTTTTGGACATGCCTTGTTGAGATCAGTAAAATCAACACACATTCTCCATTTGTTGTTCTTCTTCTTTACCATCACCACATTCGCCAACCAATCTGGATATTTCACGTCTTCAATGAATTGGGCTTTCTGGAGTTTCTCGACCTCCTCTTGTATGGCCTGGTTCTTCTCGGGACTAAACACTCTTCTTCTTTGCTTCACAGGCTTGATCTCCTTATTCACATTGAGTTCATGACATAAGAAGTTTGGATCTATTCCTGGCATGTCTTCATGACTCCAAGCAAAAGTATTCTTCCTGTTTCTCAAGAAAGTTATCAACTCCTGTTTTATTGAAAAATCCAACGACGATCCTATCTGAGTTATTCGTTCAGGATGCTCGTCGTCCAGGATAACAATTTCTGTAGATTCCACAACCTGCCCTTTTACGAGTTGAGATTCATCCCTAGGGTTAAGAGTTTCAATTTCTGTGCCTTCCTCCACTTGGTAAGTAGTAGTCTTTTTCTGTGATTCTTCAAGTTCCTCTTGCTCGGCAGACGAATAATAGCATTCCCGAGCTATTTTTTTATCACCTTTCATAATTCCTACTCCAAAATTCGTTGGGAATTTCAAACACTGATGAACTGTAGATGGAACTGCTTCGAACTTCTTCAATCCAACTCTTCCCATGATGATGTTGTAGGCGGACTGCACATTCTTATCCATTACAAAAAAGCGTATTCTTTCTGTTCGACAAGCAGGCCAAGTTCCAATGAGTATATCCAACTTGATCGTCCCAAGTGGAAAAACTTTCTCGCCAGCAAAACCCAGAAGGGGTCTGTGATAAGGTTCTAATTGAGATAATTTTAAATTCAAGCTATCAAAGCATGAATAATACATGATGTCTGCCGAACTACCATTGTCTACTAACACCCTTAAAATGACCACATCCTTCATCCTCATTTTGATCACCAGAGGATCATCATGAGGGTAGAGAACACCTGCCAGGTCGTTTTTTGAAAAACCAATCACTAGCTTCTCTTTGTTTACCTTCCTCGGACGATCATCCTCGGCCAGGTTTATTCGCTGAATGTATGAACAAGCTTGAGCCTCTCCGAGATAAGCTTTTCTTTCTGCAGTAAGGTCTCCTCCTCCTGCATCTCCTCCTGTAATAACATTACAATCAAATGACCCAAAACGTATGGAAAATACCTCTCGTTCGGGTTTCCTTGGCTTTTTGGGAAGATCGGGGTCATCATCTGGATCCTCTTCATGGTCCCTCCTCTTTTTCTCCTCTGCACGACGAGGAGATCTAGATCTCTCTCTAGTTCTATCATCATTCTTCCTCTCACTCCTGCGATCTACGTACTTTGATAATTTTCCTCTTCGGATGAGTGTTTCAATCTCGTTCTGAAGGGCTATACAATTTTTGGTCATATGGCCATGATCTTTGTGAAACTCGCAATATTTGGTCTTATTCCTCAGGTCGGGATCTGTCTTCAGTTTCTCTGGCCATTTGATTTCCTCGTTATTCCTGATTTCTTCCAAAACATGATTAATACCCACTTTCAATGGAGTATAATTATCATACTTCTTTAGGGCTTCCAACTTCATCCTGTTATTCTTGGAATATTTGTCACCACCATTACTTTTCTGATCTTTCTTCTTAGAATTGTCGACCTCCACTTTAACTTCTTTATCCATATTCTTCTTCGCAGCCATAGCCTCCTCGGCATTCATGATTTTGGCCGCCTTTGCCATCAACTCCGACATATTTTTAGGTGGATCTTTGGCCAAAGTGTAATACAGCTTGTTAGGCAGCAAACCACTCATCAGAGCAGTGATTGCTGTCTTTTCTTCATAATCTATGACTTCCAACTTTTCGTTATTGAAACGAGTTATGTAATCTCTAGTACTTTCACCTGATTTTTGTCTAACACTTAGCAAGTGTGCTACTCGCTTTACCGGCTTTGCTCCAAAACAAAAATTGCCAATAAACAGCTCGGCTAACTGAACAAAAGTTGAAATCTTACCCCGAGGAAGATTATTGTACCATATCTGTGCAGATCCGGTAAGAGTTCCCGAGAATGCTCTACACCTCATCTCGTCGGGGACAGCGTAGATATCTGCAGCAGCTTGGTATTGTTCTATATGAAGTACGAGATCTGTCTTTCCATCGTACTTGGGAGTCACTACGGGTGCTTTGAATTTCGACGGTGTAGGGAAATCCACAATGGCTTGCACAAAAGGTGTTCCTTGAACAAAAGTTCTCTGTAAGGGGTTTCTCGCCTTATCCATTTCTCCCAGTCTATCCTCCAACCGTTGAATGGAACCTTTCCATGCTTCATTCCCTTCCTCGGGCCGCTTAGTCCGAGCAACTGATTGCTCTGACGTAGCTTCCTGAGATTTATCTCGACGAGTGGTTGGTCGCGATTGCGCAGATCCTTCTCTCAAACCTGGTGGTGGTCGAAAACTTCTTGATGGAGCCCTAGGTGGACTCATGTTCCTCCTTGGTCCTAACCGACTGAAAGGAGACACTCTACTTAACCTTTCCAAAGCGCTAGTTCTCTCCGGAGAGAGAGTGATACGTTGATCTGTATCCGAAGCCCGTATCGATGAAGTTCGCCCAGGTTGATAAGAAGAATCGTTAGACTCCTCATTGCGATATGACCCAGTACGTCTAGATTGCGATTGCCTATGATCACTCCTTTGCCCTGAATAGGTAGGTGCACCGCCCTGAAGAGTTTGAATGAGTTGCCTCATAGATTCTTGCATGGCGGTTTGTCTTTGAGCCAGATTCGTCATAATTCCAGTCAGATCTGGGGATGCAGATGGATTTGGATGATTTCCAGTATTTCCAACATGTCGATTACTGGATTCTGGATTATCTGCCATTGGTGACAAATGATTTTTATGAAAAACGATAATAACAGTCGTTTCCCACAGACGGCGCCAATCTGTTGATGTAAAAAACTAGATCGCTCTAATTTTTCAATCACAGATAAATAAATAAGACAAAGATTTTTAAAGTGGTTCGGCTAGGAATAAAGCCTACGTCCACTGTTATGTTATTGCTGAGTGTTTGTGGAATTCTTGATTACAAGTTCTCTCAAGAAATTTCGGTCCCCTTAAATTGAGGATGATACAAGGTATTTATAGCCTTTAGGCTGTACATGAAAGGTCCAATACATTAAATGATATACATATGAAAGGGTAATACATTTAATGCAGCGTGTGCGTCAAGAATATAATGAATAGTTGAACAGTTGTCCGTCTGGTAATTAATGATACGGCCGAGATGCAGTTCGGACCGCCTTAGTTGCTTGTTGATAGAGTTCCTCGGAATACTTAGAGTATCTCGGGATGATAAAGTTCCTCGGAATGATAGAGTTCCTCGGTGTGATAGAGTTTCTCGGTGTATTCTCGTTGTTCGGAAAGAAGCACGGTTGGTCGGGAAATGATCTTCCTCGCTGCTATTGTGCCATGTAGATTGACACGTGTCTTCATCTTATTCGTCCACATCAGCACATTAATTTTGGTATCAACAATGATGATTGGTGATCAGGTCCCTGCTGTTCCTATTATTCAACCTTTCTCCGAGCAACTCCAACCAACCAGTATTTCTATCGAGCAGCTAATCTTGCCCTTCGAGCAACCAGTCTCTTCCTCCAAACCTTCTGAGGAAGTTTTAGGGAACAAGGAGAAGGTGTAAAGTTGCTCGGGCTTTTATTTTGTTATTCTACTGAATGTAACCTCAGATTTTGTATTTTCTCGTATGATGAAATAAAAATTCAAACTTTGGCTGTTCATCTTGACTTTATCTTTTACTTGCTCTGTCTGCACCCTTATTGATTTTTTTTTTATTTCTTCTCTTTGCTAGTTTATGGCCAGGATGGAGATTTTATCATCTTATGACACATAATTGATGAAGAAATGCAATGATTATTTTAAAGCTGGTCATGCAGATCTTAATAAGGCCCAGATAATTGACATCCTCAGATCAGGTGTTTCTGACCGAGCAGTTGAAGCTTACAAATACCTAAAGTGTTTGCTCGATCGTGCAGTTGCCAACAATATGGCCTACTATGAGATGATTAAAGATCTCCAAGGAACGATCGAGGAACTTCAGCTGCAGTACAAAGAGTCCTCCACACTTTTTCATCAAGGATACGAGAAGAAATATCAACAATTGAGTGCTGAACAAGGGTATGACAAATTCATCTCTACCTATGAGAAGAAAGACAGTGTTCTGAAGCTTGAAGTTGAAAAACACAAGCATATTGCTAAGCTGTTGGAGCAGGAGAACATTTCCTTGCAAGAAGAGATAAAATAACTTAAATCTACCACGTCTTCCTCGAGAGCCTTGGTTCCTGTTAATGATGAAGGTTTCTCTTTCTTAGAGGTAGAAAATGCCAACTTATGAGATGAGTTGGAAACTTTGAAAAGGGCTGGATCCTCCTCATCTGCTCGCGGACGAGTAAGATCTTGTTCTCGTGGATGAGCTAGGGCTGGTCGAGTCTCTATTGAAGAAGCTAGAACGCAGGAAGCTTTAGAGAATCAGGCCTTTCTGTTGGTGGCGAAGAACCAAGCCTTAGCAGAAATGTCTAAGAAGATTCTGAACTTCAGCGAACAACTATCTACCCAGAGTTCTGCCTTGGAAAACAAAGAACTTCTGGTGAAGAATCTCCACGAGCAACTGGAGAGGTTAACTGACCAATTTTATAAACAACCCAGAGAGTTTTGGATGGATAGGGTATAATGAAGCCCTTTACCATCTTGATGCTCGGATCCAACAATTAAATAACGAGGGGTAGAAGCAAGGGTGGCTGAATGCACTGTGTGTGCTAAAATTAGAGCAGGGCCACTACTTATGGGATTATTATGACCCTGGAGTGCTCGATTTGCCTGTGCCTCCTTTTAAGCTTGATATCAGTTGAATTCCTGCTCGAGCAATTACTCAATTTTTTATCTCTAAGTATCTCGGCGATTACAGTCTGCATGCAAACTTCGAGATATCTCGCCCAGAGCACTTGCTTGAGCGGCCTTCTGCAATGAATGTTAGAATGCTACAAGATGTGAATTTTATCAATTCCCCTTATGCATTAGATGATCCTCCTGCTGGGGTAGAACCTGTTTCAAAGGAAGAAGGGAAAAAACCAATATAATAGGATTTTTTATATAATGAAGTATAGTTTTCACATCATATGTAATTCTACTCGATTTGAATGAAGAAATTTAGTCTTTTTCTATTCTATTTTCTTCCAAATAGTTTATAGAATACCCTTGTTTGCTTGTTATTTTGCTTTTAGATAATGGAACTTGTCCCATTTGTTGTCTGATTATAGTGACTTGTCACTCTTTGGGCCTAAGCAATGAAATGATTTGCATCCCATGTTCCTGCTTAGTTCAACCAACCGGAGTTGATTGTATTTGATTTACCAACCAACCGGAGTTGGTGGTAATTGATTTGCCGACCAACCGGAGTTGGTGGTAATTGTTTCCCAACCAACCGGAGTTGATGGTAAATGCTTCCCGACCAACCGGAGTTGGAGGGAATTGATTTTTCGACCAACCGGAGTTGGTGGTAATTGGTTCCTGACCAATCGGAGTTGGAGGAAATTGATTTGCCGACCAACTGGAGTTGGTGGTAATTTGTTCCCGACCAACCGGAGTTGGTAGTAATTGGTTCCGACCAACCGGAGTTGGTGGTAATTGGTTTGTTGTCAATTTTATAAAATACCGCAAGTGCACGGGTTATTATAGAATAGCGAGTGTAAGTACGAGTCGAACCCACGAGGATTTATCAATTTTAATTATTAAAAGAATTGCAACTGTCCAACTAGATCAAATGGGGTAGAGAATAATTATAAATTACACTAAATAAAAGCAACTACGATAAATGAGAGTAACACAAGAGATTTGTAAACAATTAGGAAATAATTAGGATTCGGGGTCCATTTATCACGTAACTAATGTTTCACACTAATCTAATGTTGTCATTTCCTTTTTATAACTCAAATTAAACCGACTCTCGCCACGTTTAATTCGGAAAATATGACGGTTATGTTCAAAATATTTTTAACGTCTCTAATAGACGGCTAAAATCCCTATTCCCTTAGAAAATACAAGTTTTAAAGTTCACAAATGTATTTAAGCATGGGCTATCAAAACAATCAAAGTGCAAGCATAATCCATCAAAAATTACTATTTTTAAATCTCAAAACTTGATTTGACAAAACAATCTTGAAGGTTCTAAAACACACTCTCGTGTCGCTTTAAAATGAATACCGAATCTTTAATAATAATTAAAACAAGAAGGGAATAAACAACGATAAAATTAACGTGACAATATTAGCTAACTATGATAAACTTCACCCTACTCCTAATATAAGAATCAAGCTACCATAATGAAAGAGAAATTGCAAGAATGAATAGAGATGTTCATTAATAAACCAAACTTACAAATAGTTCTCTCACAACAATATTCAATCCTCTAAAAAAAATGATAAAAACTTGGCCCTCAAATTGATTACAATCACTCAAAGTTGCTCCCCGAAATCCTTCACGAAATTCCTCTCTGATTCTCCCGGAAATTATGAGCCCAAGGGTCCTTTTTATAGGACAAGTGGTGAGGTATTTGAGTTGTGGTGGGACTCTTTCTGATTGGCCGAATAGTGTTGCCTAGTGAAATTATGAGCCCAAGGGTCCTTTTTATAGGACAACATATTTTTGAACGACTGTAAAAATAAGCTTTTTCTCGCCTTTTTTTAATTGATCATCAATTTGCACCAAATTCCATCATTATCTGCAAAAATTTCACTAGGAAACTTTTTTCACAAATTAACACAAGAATATTATAAAATTATCGAAGTGCCCATTTTTTACTTAAAATTGCCATTTTTAATATGAATTCAATCATCCTCGCATTTTTTCCTCCTTTTAATAAAATAGTCCTAAGAAATTATTAAATACACTAAAATGGGAATAACAAAGTATAAATTTGGGTATAAAATATACAAAATAATGCACTCATCATGGTTCCCGACCAACCGGAGTTGGTGGTAATTAGTTTCCGACCAATCGGAGTTGGTGGTAATTGATTCCCAACCAACCGGAGTTGGTGGTAATTGGTTCCCGACCAACCGGAGTTGGTGGTAATTAGTTCCCGACCAACTGGAGTTGGTGGTAATTGATTCCCGACCAACCAGAGTTGGTGGTAATTAGTTCCTGACCAACCGAAGTTGGTGGTGATTGATTCTCGACCAATCGGAGTTGGTGGTAATTGTTCTGAATTTGTTGTGTAGTGTGTAGCGCTAATATTCCAAAAAATTTCAACAAAAATATAGAAATTGGGTAAAACATCCAACACTTTATTCATACTGAAGAAATTTCATTACATAGGAATTTCAATTACTGATAATACTTGCGCAGATGCTTCGCATTCCATGCATTCTTGAATTACTCTCCCTCCAAGGTTTCAATCCTGTATGTCCCAGGACGAACAACTTTTGTTACTCTGTAGGATCCATGCCAGTTGGCTTCCAATTTGTTATTCTTTTGGATCACTTTCTTTAGCACATAATCCCCTTCCTTCAAATCACATTTCTTCACTCTTTTGTTATAGAACAAAGCTGTTCGTTGTTGATATGCTGCATTCCTGATCGCTGCTTCTTCCCTGACTTCTTCGAGCATATCCAGGTATAATCTTCTCATTAAATCACTGACATGAGAATTGAAATTAAGTACCGTATGCGTGGGTAGACACAATTCAGCAGGTATGACAGCTTCACTTCCAAATTCCAACATGTATGGAGACTCTCCTGTTGCTGCTCGTGGTGTGGTACGGTAAGCCCACAACACAGAATGTAGCTCGTTAATCAAATGTTGTTTCTTCAAACCATTCGGTAGCGTTCTGTTTGTCACTTCAGTTTGCCCATTGCTTTGGGGATGGCCTGGTGCAGAGTGGGTTTTCAGTATATTGGATTGATGACAATATGCAGCAAACTCCTCGTTGTCAAACTAGGTTCCATGGTTGGTAATGAACGCATGTGGGAGACCATATCTGCAAATAATGTTTTTCCAAATGAATTGATAAACTTTATTGTATGTCATATCAATGAGGGGCTCAGCTTCCACCCATTTTGTTAAATAATCCACAGCAACCACAAGGTATTTGAATCTTCCCCTGGTCGTTGGGAGTGGCCCGACCAAGTCTATGCCCCACATGGAAAATGGCCAAGGGGATGTTATGGGTGTTAACAATGCCTGGGGAGTTCTTCAGACGGACGAGAAGCGTTGGCATTTGTCGCACTTCTTAGCATAAGCTGCGCAATCAGCTCTCATCGTCGGCCAGTAGTACCCCTACGTGGTTATTCTTTGCAAGAGCGTCCGACCATGTTCATGGGCTCCACAAGACCCTTCATGAACCTCTTCGATCAAATCTTTCACTTCAGAGGGATGGACACATCTTTGTATCCCTGCTATAACTCCTCGACTGTACAAAATACCATTGGTCAGTACATAACGAGCAACTTTAAACTTTAATTTTTTGGCTACGAGCTTATCAGTTAGTAAAGCCCCCTTTTCAATATAGGCCCTGATGGGGTCCATCCAAGATGGTCCCAAGTCAAGAGCGATGAAGTTTATCATCAGATCTCGTCGATGCTTCGACCAGCTAGGATTTCTATTGGGATTATTCTTCGTAGCTCGGTTCGTGTGGCTGATGTTAATCGAGCTAGGGAATCTGCTCTTGCATTCTCTAATCTTGGTATTCTAATCAACTGAATTGCGGTAAAACTGGATACAACCTCTATCGCTTTTGCATGATACCTAACCATTAATTTTCCCTTTGCTGCATGCACCCACATAATTTAATTTACAATCAATTGAGAGTCACTGAACACAACGACTTGTTCCGCCTTCATGGTTTTGGCCAGGTTTAAACCCACGATAATTGCTTCATATTCGGCCTCATTATTAGAAGCCTTAAATTGAAAGCGCAGAGCATATTCCACATCAACCTCATTTGTACTGTTTAAAATAATCCCTGCTCTACTGCCTGTAGATCACGAAGAGCCATCTACATACAAATTCCACACAGGTACCTCATTATCAAACTCTTGGTCAGACAGAGTTCCTCGGTGGAATATTTGATGCTTCCTTTTGTCCTCCTCTAGTACTTCTCACTGCTCGTCCACCGACGTAAGTTGGTCGGGGTTTAAATTTAATGATCCTGTAACATCCACATGTTGGTCTGTATTCGACTCCTGCTCGTCGGGGGAATCCTCCTGAGTAAATTCTGTGATAAAATCCGCTACTTCTTGCCTTTTGAGCGACGATCTAGGCTCATAAATTATATCATATTCTCCAAGTTCTACTGCCCAGTACATCAACCTTCCTGATTTCTCTAGTTTGTGCAGAGCTTGCCTTAATGGCATATCTGTATACACAACTATAGTATGAGCTTTGAAGTATGGCCTCATCCTTCTGCTTGCTTCAATTAGTGCTAGTGCCAACTTCTTCAGCCTTGGATATCTGATTTCTGCTCCTCGGAAAGCTTTAATGGTGTAATAAACTGGTTTTTGTATTCCGTCCTCCACTCTTATTAACGCCGAGCTCACTACGTTTTCTCAAACTGCCAGGTACAAGTATAGTCTTTCTCCTATCACTGGTCTAGATAATAGTGGAGGTGTCCCTAGATACTTCTTCAATTCTTGTAAGGCCTTCTCGCATTCATCATTCCACTTAAAAGTTTTTCGAAGTGTTTTGAAGAATGGGAGACATCTATCGGTTTCTCGTGACATAAATCTATTAAGTGCTGCAACTCATCCTGTGAGACTTTGCACTTCCTTCTTTATGGTTGGAGATCGCAGCTCCAATAGGGCCTTGATCTTTTTAGGGTTCGCCTCAATACCTTATTGGTTAACAATATACCCGAGAAACATGCCTTCTCATACTCCGAATATGCATTTTGTGGGATTCAACTTCATTTGATATTTGTCTAGTTGATCAAAGGTCTGACCTAAGTCAACTAGATGATCAGCAGCTTTCTTGATCTTTGTCAGCATGTCATCAACATAACCCTCCATGTTATGACTGATTTGCTCTACAAACACCTCGTTCATCAGTCGCTGATATGTTGCACTTGCATTTTTAAGTCCAAAAGGCATAACATTATAACAATAAGTTCCCCTTGGGGTGATAAAAGAGGTATTCTCCCTGTCCTCAAGATTCATCTTAATCTGGTAGTAACCGGAATAAGCATCCATGAAACTCAATAATTCATGCCCCGAGGTAGCATCCACTAGTTGGTCGATTCGGGGTAAAGGAAAATGATCCTTTGGGCACGCCTTATTAAGATCATTGAAGTCTACACATACCCTCCACTTGTTATTTTTCTTCTTTACCATAACCACATTTTCCAGCCAATCAGAATATTTGACATCTTCAATAAAAGAGGCTTTTTGTAGTTTCTCCACTTCTTCCTGTATAGCTTGGTTCTTCTCAGGACTGAACACTCTTCTTCGTTGTTTCACTGGCTTAATTTCCTTGTTCACGTTGAGCTCGTGACACAAGAAATTCGGATCTATCCCTGGCATGTCTTCATGACTCCATGTAAAAGTCTTCTTTCTACACCTTAGGAATGCTATCAATTCCCAATTTATCGACACATCCAGTGATGCACCAATTTGAGTTGTTCATTCGGGATGCTCGTCGTCCAGAATGATATTTTCAGTAGCCTCCATGACCTGTCCCTTCATGAGCTGAGACTCGTCTCTAGGGTCTAGTGTTTCAATTTCTGCATCTTCTACTTCATCCACGTGATAAGTAGTAGTCTTCTTCCTGGATTCTTCACTCTCCTCCTATTCGACAGATGAATAGTAGCATTCCCGAGCTACTTTCTGGTCGCCTTTCACAACTCCTACTCCAAAATTGGTTGGAAATTTTATACATTGATGTACGGTAGATGGTACCGCTTCGATCTTCTTCAGACCTACCCTTCCCATGATGATATTGTAAGCTGATTGGATATTTTTATCCATCACGAAAAAATATATTCTTTCTGTTCGACAAGCAGGCCATGTACCGATAAGCATATCCAACTTGATCGTCCCAAGTGGAAAAACCTTCTCCCCAGTAAAACCAAGGAGGGGTCTGTGATATGGCTCCAACTGGGATAGCTTTAGACTCAAACTGTCAAAGCATGGATAGAACATGATATCTGTCGAGCTACCATTATCTACCAGTACTCATGAAATCACCACTTCTTTCATTCCCATCTTGATCATTAATGGGTCATCACGAGGATATAGCACACCTGACAGGTTGTTCTCAGAGAAACCAATGACCAATTTGTCTTTATTCACCTTCCTCGGGCGATCATCTTCAGCCAGATTTCACTATAAAAAAGTACTTTTTAAGACTGAACCTTTTGAGACGGCTAAAATTTGGGTATCTATAATCCACTTTTTAAGACAGGTAAAATTAGCAGTCTTAAAAACTACTATTTTTAAGACCCTTTTGGATCCCGTCTCAAAACATACTACTAAAATAGACTGCAACTTAATAACCATCTCAGAAGATACTGCTAAAAGAGACGGCAAATTAAGAACCATCTCAAAAAGTATACTTTATGAGATGGCCTAAAAAAATTTCGTTTCCCTCTTCATCAAATTTTTACTCTCCCACTTATTCTCTCACCCTAAAAACTTAAGAAAAAAAAAGAAATGAAAAACAAGCGGTTCTTCTCTTCCTTCTTCACCTGTTCTTATCCTTCTTCTTCACCCGTACACCTTCGTCACCTTAGCCCTAGCTCTAGCCGCTCTAACCCTAGCACCAGCCCTCTCTATCGCCCATGTCGCTGGTCAATCATATTATAATTTTTTACTCAGGTATTTTTATTTTTGTTGACTATTTTTATCTTTTATGCCATTATTGTATGCTAAAGGGTTTACGTTTTGAATTGGTTGGAATATTGTATAAGAGGGGGCGATTAGTGTCATACTAATATAAACAGTGGACCAATTACTAATTTTATTAAATCAGTGGATATATTATTGGATTTAAAAATTTTATTTCTATAATAGTTGGGATTTAGTTTATTCTATTTATGTTTCAACTGCTACAATCAATGATACATGGTTGCCCTTAAAATTTATAATATGATTTTTGAATGATGCAGGAAGAAAAACTAAATGGTTTGATCGACTGATCAAATCTAGTACCGAAAATTCAAGTTATAGTATCGTCAAACTGACACGGATAAAGGTAATCTTAATTATTGGTATTGATTAATATCATTAGTTTTTGTACTCAATTGATTTGTAGTGGTGATAGGAGGTTGAGGGTGAGCCAATTGAAAACCCGGATTGTCAAATGGTTTTCTTGTATTATAGTTTTAAGATTAATTTATGAAAATATTTGTATACTTATTTGTGTGAATTTTATTTAGAATTATTGATATGTTTGTTTGTGTTAATTAATTCATGTCCTTTGCAAGTAGTTAATTTGATTTACTGAAATTAATTTAAGCATGCATCATTGTTGAAAAAATTGCCAATGTTATCCAAGTATCTCATGGGAAACTATGAAGTACGAGCATGGATACGGGTGTTGTGTTCGACACGACACAAACATAACAAACTTAAAAAATAAGTACACGACACAGCAAAGACACGGTGACATCTACTATGCATTTCAAAAACAAAAAATAGTTGTGTGAAATTAATATATTAAAATTAACATGGTTTAGTATTTCACCATTTAATAATGACAGTTAAATCGCAAGTCAAAGATATGCATTTAAATTAAGGGAGATAATAACTACATTCTTGTAACTTTTCCTCTTGTTATTCATGCACCCTTAAAGATTTAATTTTACAAGACGACAATAGAATTTCTTAGTGTTCTTTAATTTTGGCACCTCGTCGTGTCCACAAAAAGTCTGGGGCATGCTCGTGAAGTGCCCGCCTTTTCTTTAAATGCCAAAGAAGTCTGACAAGCCACGCGGAGTGTCGGGGTGTTCGACACGAGTACACCTTTGAAGAAGTGTTCGTGCTTCTTAGGTGGGAAATGTCTATTTTCTCATTGGACTCAATTTTTTAAATTTACATGTAAACATTCGTTTTGGGTGGCGATAAACATAAATGAAGTGACATGGAAAGAGTCACGAATAACTCCAAAAATATCAAAGTAACATGAGGGAAGGATCATGTCCTCACCGGGATCCTAGTTGCTGAAGTTAACTAGTATACACTTGTTATAGGGTTGAAAATGAGATTAGGAGTCAAAAACTCAAAATAGGAACTTGGTGGCTTAATAAGAGACACGAACACCCCAAGAGGTATTAACGTATCCTGTGGAAAGAGACAGTTTCACCCTTGGACATCTAGTTTAAAAAATTATCTCACTTGTGTATGTTCTTTTGCGTGTAAAAAATGGGCTTTTGGAGGCAAAAACTCAAAACATTGATCGAGTGCCCTTAAAAGAGGAACGAACACCCCAAGACGCATAAAAGGAACATGTGGGAAGTGTTTTTTTACCTAATCAAACTCCACTTGCCAAAATTGACTAGTATACGCTCGTTTTGTGGTATAAAATGGACTTTATGATGAGAAAACTCAAAACATCAATCAAGTGGCCCCAAGATAGGTACAAACACCCCAAAAGGTACAAAAGTAACTTATGGGAAGTGTTTATGTTCTCATTGGTTTCTCGGTTTTTAAAATTGACTTGTAGATGATTGTTTTGGGCTATAAGTCGTCTCCGGGAGGTGAAAAGTGAAAAAAAAAACTAGTGAAATGGCTCGAAAAGAGGCAGGGATATCCTCAAAGGTATTAAAGTAACTCGAGGGGAGTGATCGTGTCTTCACAAGACTCTCGATTTTTAAAAGTGACTAGCTAGAAGGATTTAGGCAAGTCTAGATATGATCAACATTTTGTTAAGTCTTCTTTGGTTTTACTTATTTTGGACATGTTCTCTTTATTATTATCTTGTTCAAATACGGGGAGGTCATCATCAGCCACCCAGACAGTGGCGGGCGAGTCATTTTTCCCCACATTATATCGTGTATATGATCTGTACCCAATGATTGGTTGGAACCGACACTTAGAGACCATATTCGCCGCGTTCTTCCGCTCTCCTCCCGATGTTAAGTTTCGGTGTGAGTGTCTTAGGACTAAGGATGGCACTGTCATTACAACCAATGTTAGGTGTATTTGGTAAGTGAATACCAACGTTGTCAGTTAGAGTAGTAGTCATCCACTTATTTCTCATTTCAAAATGAATAAAATAATCTTTTATTAATTAATAATAAAATATTTTACATGTGGTTTTAAGAATAAGCCCCAATGCTAAAACAATGTTGTTATTTTAATCCTCTAGTACTGAAGCGACAACCCCCAAAAAATGTTAACGAAACGTGGATCAAGTTCATTGCAACAAATCATCTGTGTGATCCCCCAAAGTTCTGCCTACCTCTGCGGATCCCTCACACTTCCATCGATCCAACATTACTAGAATTCTATACATTATTTCCAAATTAAGCTTATACTATACACCTTCCAATTCTTTATTTTTTTATTTACCGAAGAGGGACGGAACCCCCACACGTTTTATTAAAAACTAAAAAAGAGAAAAAGCCACCAAGACTTTAGAATCAGATTCTTCCTCTACTTCCATGAAACCAAATTTCTTACATATCTTTAATCCTTCACATAGAGCCATAGTTTCAGCAACTATACTTGTTTGTAAACCTCCAGAGCCTGCAAAACTCCATAGAATGTTACCTGATGCATCTCTCAATATACCCCCATAACCACACTGCCCAGGGTTACATTTAGCAGCTCCATCAGTATTTAGTTTCACACTATATTGGTTTGACTTTTTCCATTGAATAGCTTTAGGTTCCTTCTCTGACCATACTTCTTTAGGCAATGAGAATAACTTCATTAGGTCCTCTTGCCCCCTTGCTTTGATAGTTTTGTTCCTGCTGATTTCTTTGACCGTGTTTATGGATTGGTTGATAATAAACTTAGCCACCATTTTCTTCCCATCATACAGAGCTTTATTGCTGCATTTCCACATTTCTCACATAATACATAGTGGCAGAACTTCAATGAGGAACTTGATCAGGTCAGTTTTTGAAGATCTCACCCCCCATATGGTAGTTGAAAGAAGATGAAATAAAAGGGAGATTAGGCCAAGACCTCTACCAATACATTACCGGATCAGTTTTTCCTAACTATAAAAGATTCAAATCTCATGCCATCAACTCTAATAGCCCTTTTGACTCTATAACGAAGATTAATAAACCTATCATATATATTGTCTGTATAAGGAGTCTAATCAAACTCGTTTTTTCCTTGACAAACTAAAAGAATTGAGCTCATCAAGCTCAATTTTTTTAAGTGAGAACAAGATCGTGTTTGATACCGGTTAGTCTTCTTAGCAAATGATCAAAGTAGACTTAAAATGGCTCGAATTTGATCTGTTCATGAACAAATCAGTTCTTGTATCCTTCCTCAGGATTGACTCCTTTATATCCTCTGTCAATCCTTTACTTATGTAGTATGGAAGAAAATTTCAATCATATGATGGAACAAACAACCATACAATGAGTTTAAAGCCGCACCTCCCAATTTCCAGGAAAAACCGTTGTACAGTGAAAACTACCCATAATATCTTTAATAGACTTTAAATTGTATAGAAGTTTCAATAGAGACTGACATCCACCATTAATATCCTGAACTAGAGTCTACGAATCCAACTTTGCAATAAGATTCATAACTAGAGTTATACCTTCACCATAAAATTGAGAAAATGAAAAACACATATCTCCATTACTATTACAAATAATACCACAACCACCACCCATTCTGCCCAAGTTACCTTTGACGCATCCGCCACTGTTACCTTTGACGCATTCTTTAGCTTATTCTGATAAACAACACTCGCCTCTTGATTTTTATTGAAACAGTTTGTCACTTATTCGACTTGATTATGCACCCCCTTGATAATTCTTTCAATAGATATATTGCCTTCAAATATGCAATGATTTCTAAAGATCCAAATCTGTCAACATATCCAAATCTGCAATTGATTTCAAATATAGGACTCGTATTACCCCACTCAATTCATCATAAGATGAGGAAGATCCCCATACTGAATCACCCTGCATTTTCTGCCCAAAATCCCTAATAAGAGCTGTCGCGCTATTTGATAATAGATTTTGTGTGGTCTTTACATTTGTCTGGCAGCAGTTACACATGGGAATTGATAGTAGAAAATTTATTGGTACCTCTCACTGAGGATCTGGTAATTCTCTTAAATAGAGGATCAAACAATCTCACATTGCTTGATTGTTGATTAATAATTTTATTGGGTTTTTCCTTCTCTTTTATGGGTGCAGACTCCCTATGCTTCTTGTCATTCTTCAATATCACTATAGCGTTCTTGGCATATAATTGAAGTTATTCAATCACAGGAACTGTCTCATCAACATATATATCACCATTAGAAGCATACAGGTTGTCTGCTGCTGAACAAAAGCTTTCCTCGGGTCTAGGGGAATATAATCTGTCTCCATCAACATCTTCAGTTACTCTTAACTCTTCCTTTTGAATCCACCTTAAGTTCTTCTTATAATGCCTCCGTTTTTTTTTTCTTGAGTTAGGGTTGACTCTCACATTGGATGATTGTTCCTTCCTTCATCAATTGACATTATTCTTCTAAACCTTTCCCAATTATATCTAGATATTCTTCTTCACCTTGATTTGAATCAATTTGAATTTCTTGATTATATTCTTTTATACCTTCAATATTTGGCTATATACCACCTTGATTTCTGACCTGCCCTTCATTTCGATTCCCATTAATTTTAATTATCTCCTCCACATTGTCTAGTTGTTCTCTATTCATTTCATGCAAGTTTTTCTTCACTTGTTGATAAACCTTCCTTTGAATAGGTCTTCCTTCAGTGGTGATTCTACTTTCATTCTTGTTATTGATAGTATTGTTTAGAGTTGGATCTTTAATAATGTAGTTATTTCTATCATGACCTTTTTCTTAACAGTAGGAACAGTATCTGGGAAGATCTTCTACACCCATATCTTTTATTCCACATTTTCTCATGTTTTGACCTAAGGTAGGATCTCATATGAGATTTTCAGTGATTAAAATTCAAAACATCGATTAAAAGACAACTATTCATAGACTAATCACCTCACAAAAACTCCAAACTTTAAAAATAAACACGAGAAAACTAACAAATAAAACATTGAAATACCAATAGGAAAATATGGTTGATTTTAGGAAACCTCTTTGACTTCTCGCTTTCAAATTTAAATATCCATAATTGATGGAACATTTGAGACTTTAAGTAATAGAATTGAAGGTGAGAATTCAGGAGACAGTTTTGTCAAAGAGGTTTTTAAAAATTAATCCACCAAACATGGTTAGAGTCCCTGTTCGGTTTTATATACCCTTTTGTATTGGTGGTTAGAGTCCTGGTTCAGATTGTTTTGATTTGTATAAAATTTAATCAATCTTTTACGATTTTCTTGATTCAATTACCGATAATGTTAGATTGGATTTTAGTTCACTATTTCATGTTTGTTTCATGATTTTATCACCCGATCTTTTACCAAACACGGGCTATAGACACACACACACAACAATTGGTATTTAAAATCTCTGTCGTGATTATTATGATTTGTTTACTATTACCTATATAATCAATATTGTTATTGATTTTATTTGTATATGAGACTTTCTTGTTGTATTTTCTTCTTGATTTCATCAATTGGGTAGTGTTTTGTTATAGGGGTTTATAAGAGCAATGGTTACCTTATGGTTTCTCACAATGGAGGACTCAACCAAATGAGAGGAGTAGCAAGTTCCAACTGATTTTTATTTATTTTCCATTTTATTATCAATATCTTTTCATGAATTTTGCTTCTTTTTTTTTCACTTTGGATTTCTTCTTCTTTGCTCTTGGTGTGTTCATTTCCTGCTCTCATTCACTTCATTATTGTGCAGATATGTGACATGGTTGCCATTGTCGGATAATAAAACTACCTTTTGGGTGATCCTCGTGTTAGGTTTTTCAGGTCCCATGAGATTCATGAGTTTAGAACATACATTCACTTCATGCTTCCATTACCTCAACAATTCAGACCGACTAGGTAATAATATATAGTTCATACATATAATTACTTATATACATTGAGAGATTTTCAGGTGGAAAATTCCCTTTTAAAGTTAAATTTTCAATGGTGGTGTTGAAAATTTGCTATGGTGGTGGTGAGAATTTTTTATGGTGGTGGTTAGAAATTTTTTGTTGGTTGGTTTATAGTATTCTTAGAATCAATTATAGTGTTTAAAATAGGTTGGCTACATGTGGTTTTCATGAATAAACAAAGGAGATTCTGTCGAATTTAAAAAAAAAATAATAGTAGTTAGATATTTATATTGTTTGTGATGAAAATATATGACATCAATTTATTGCACATTGTATTGTTGTTGAGTGGGATATTAATTTTGACATAATTGACACTAATTTTTTTTTGCACGTGACAATTTTTATAGAACATGCAATGATAATAAGTGATTTTGGAGGTCGTGCGCTTTAAGATTGCGGGATTACTTTGATAAAAGCATTTCTTGTTTTGGAGTATAAGAAATTAATGTATTTTTATTATCAAGTTGAATATTTGAACTTACTGTTATCATTTTTTTTAATGAATATTTGGAGTTGCTTGTAAGAACTTTAACTATTGTTGAATGAAAATGATTCGTTGTGTTAGTTGAAAATCATCTTATGTATTACATTTTATGATTATTCGTTGTGTTGTGTTGTGTTGTCTCAAATGTAATTCAATTAAATATTAAACTTTAGTGATATATTTTATTGTTCACAATATATTGGTGCAAAATTTTTAAAGATCCTTTCACCTTTTTGGGGATGGTTAAAACTGTCCCAAAAATATATTAAAGATGATTAAGTTTCCGTCTAAAAAAGATCTTCTAAAATAGTAACCTTTTGATATAGATTAATTGGCGTCTCAAAAACATTCTTTTGGAACAGCTCTTTTGCCGTCTCAAAAGGGTCATATAAAATAGCGAGTTTTTGAGATGGATATGTTCCCGTCTCAAAAAACTCTTTTGAGACGGCTATGGCATCACAAAAAGTATTTATAACTCCCTATCAAAAAGACTCCCCCTAGCCGTCCCAAATAGCGTCTCAAAAAGTATTTGAGACGGATAAACCATCTTTTGGGACTATTAGGCCACCGTCTCAAAAGCTACTTTTTTTTATAATGTTTATTCGTTGAATGTAAGAGCAAGCTTGAGCCTCATTGAGGTAAGCTTTCCTCTCTGCAGTCATGTCCCCACCTCCTGCATCTCCACCTGTAATAACATTACATTCAAATGATCCAAAATGGATTGAAAATACCTCACGTTATGGCTGCCTTGGTCTTTTGGGGAGATCGGGGTCATCTTGGTCATCTTCTGGATCTTCTTCGTGATTTCTCTTCTTGTCTTCTTTTGCTCGACGAGGAGACCTAGACCTTTACCTTCCTCGGTTGTTAGTCTTTCCACCATTTTGGCGATCAACATACTTAGCCAGTTTTCCTCGTCTAATGAGTGCTTCAATTTCATTCTGGAGAGCTATGCACTGCTTGGTAGTGTGACCATGGTCTTTATGGAACTCGCAATATTTGGACTTATTCCTCTTGTCAGGATCTGCCTTCATTTTTTCTGGCCAGTTTAGCTCCTCGCTATTCTTGATCTCTTCTAGAATGTGGTTTATATCTACTTTTAAAGGAGTGTAATTTTCAAATTTCTTCAACTATTCCAGTGCTTGCTTTGCTTTTGACTGCTTGTGGCCACCATTATTCTTCTGCTCCTTCTTCTCAGTCTTATCAGCCTTGACCTTGGTTTCCTTAGTATCTGCATTCTTCTTCGCCTCCATGGCTTCCTCGGCATTCATGATTTTAGCTGCTTTTGTCATCAGTTCAGCAATGGTCCTAGGCGGATCCTTGGCTAAAGTGTAGTACAATTTATCTAGCAATAATCCACTCATCAGAGAAGTAATTACTGTTTTCTCCTCGTAATCAATTACCTCCAGCTTCTCGTTATTGAAATGAGTAATATAGTCCCTGGTGCTTTCGCTTGCCTTTTGTCTAACACTTAGCAAGTGTGATACTCGTTTGACTGGTTTCACTCCAAAATAAAAATTCCCTATAAAGAGCTCTGCCAGTTGAAGGAAAGTTGCAATCTTCCCCCGAGGAAGGTTGCTGTACATAACTGAGCTGATCCGATAAGAGTTCCTGAGAATGCCCTGCATCTCATCTCATCTGGAACTGCATAAATGTCGACAGCAGCATGGTATTGTTCTATATGAAGGACATGGTCATTTTTTCCATCATACTTAGGTGTTACCACATGAGCTTTGAATTTTGATGGTGTGGGAAAATCCACAATTGCCTGTACAAATGGTGTCCCTTGGACAAAAGTTCTTTATAGACGATTCTTGGCCTTAGCCATTTCCCCTAACCTGTCTTCCAACCTATGAATAGAGCCCTTCCATGCATTATTTCCCTCCTCGGGCCTATTTATTCGAGCAACTGATCCCGTTGAATTAGCCTCTTGGGATCTTTCATTATGAGCAGTTGGTCGTGATTGGGCAGAGCCTTCCCTTAGATCGGATGGTCATTGATAGTTCCTCGACACAATCCTAGGGGGACTTCTATTCCTCCTAGGGCCTAAACGATCAAAAGGAGAGACTCTACTCAACCTTTCAAGAACACTGGTCCTTATTGGAGATAAAGTGACATTTTGTTGAGAGTCTGTGGCTCGTACTGAGGAAGTCCGACCACGCTGAAAAGAAGGATCATTATATCTCTCAATATGATATGATTTGGTGCGTTTGGATCGAGATTCCTCTGGGAATAACGTTCGCCTAGTGCGCGAAGAGGGTAAACGGGTATTTCTTTGAACACTTCGTTGTCCTGATTGAGCTGGCACTCCGCCTTGAACAGTTTGTATGAGTTGTCGCATGGTTTCTTGCATGGTCGTATGGCCTTGGGCTAGATTATCCATTATGCTAGCCAGATCTTGAACATTTGGGGGAATGGATGGATTTGGAGGGATCCCAACATTTCGATTACTAGGTTCTGGATTATCAGCCATTGATGATGAATTATTTTGGTGAAAAATGCTACTTGCCGTCGTTTCCCACAAACGGCGCCAATCTATTGATGTAAAAAATTAGATTATCTCTAATTTATCAATCATAGATAAAATAAATAAGGCAAAAGATTTTTAAAGTGGTTCAGCCTTATAAGAATGGCCTACGTCCACTATTTCTGTATTGCTGACTGTTTGATTGGAATTCTCGATAAATGGTTTACCAAGAGATCCCAGAGTCCCCTTCTAATGAGGAGGTTACAATGTATTTATAGCCTTGAGGTTGTACGTGTAAAAGGGCAATGCGTTGTTATCTAGTAGACATATACATCTGTACGATAATAATGAGCATTTAATGTGCAGTCGTCTCTTTGATTCTCTTGATTTGGATGCTCTGTACGGTAAGTAGCTCGGACCGTTTAAGCTGCTCGGACCGCCTAAGTAGCTCGGGGCCCATGAGTTGCTCAAGGAGCCTAAGTTGATCGGTACGCTTGAGCTGTTCGGAATGTATGAGTTGCTTGTGGCGCTTGAATAGCTCGGTGGCAGTGAGTTGATCGGTAGAAGTATTTGTAATTGCCACATTGGTTGACACGTGTCTTCAAATGATGGGTCCACGTCAGCAGATTAAATTTGGTATCAACACTTAGTTTGAATGTTGAACATTAAAAATCAACATCTACCCACATATTTAATGTCAAATTATAAAAAAAAAATTTGGTAAGTCGATTAATTTTCTTGATGATGCAAGGCGGTTTGTTTTCAAGTCAAAATTTATATTATAATGTATAAATTTAATTTTAAAAGTGTTGAGTTTAAAAAAAAAAAATAATGTCCGATGGCATGGATGAACTTTAGTTGCATTGGTTGGCAACTTCAGGTACATAACATAACTTTAGAAAATGTAAAATTGTAATTTTCTTGAATGTGTTCAAAATTGTGAAATATTCGGAATTAATACACATGATAGAATATAAATATATTTATCCATACACATTTAAATTTTGAAAAATGTTATTTAAACTCCATAGAAAAATTGAAACAATTTTAATGGAGTTGGACAAAAAGAACAAAAAGAATTTTTATACAACCAATGGCTACAGTAAAACGCCCACTTCATTTGGGATGTGTTCATGCTATTTAAAAATATGGTGTTTATGAAATGTATATTTAAAACTATGGTGCTTATAAAAGTATTTCATGAAGTGTATATTTAAAACTAGCTTGTCCGTGCTTTATAAACATGTAAAAGCCCGAGCTAGTAAGCACGAATAATAAAAAAAAAAAAGGATTAATTGTCTTTCCAAATGGAGATACTTTATAAACAATTGTATTAAAACTCGCTTTATTTCATCATTTGGTGTGGTGCTTTCATCAACTGTTAATGTCATAACTATGTAGACGGTATATTGACCATCTCTTTTAATTCCTTATTGTAACAAAAAAAAATCATATGAATAAGTATCCATCTTGAAATTTCATATTTACAGTAAAAAATTGTCCCATTTCCCTATAGACTACGATCAAATCAAATCTTGAATGATCTCCTCGAGCCATTCAATCTTCAATTACAGTCTGAGGCTTTCACATCTTGGGCCTTTTAACTACTCATCATTGCTTTTTTTCTTTTATCAATTCTCTGATGAGGAAGAATGTGGCAGACCAAAAGTAGGTGAATATAGAGGATGAGATGTGATATTCGGGTGTTGCAGAGAAAGTAGGTGAACGTGGCAGGCCAAAATTTGCTTATAAATTTGGGTTTTTCGAGAAGAGGTTATACTACTTTAATAAGGGATTAGACAACACTGTAACACTATTGACCTAATTTGATTGAGAGGTTTATAGACTACACCATACCATCTCCCTTAGATTTCAGTATTGATAATAAATGAAAGATGCATCGTAATGAAAAAGCCCCAAAAATGAAACCAAGATTCTAAGACACCCGAGTTTTAAACGCATATATAATTTGGGAAAAAACTAACAATCCTTGTTTTGAGACAGAAATATCCGGGTAAAAAATATAAAGTATAAAGCTATAAAAAGCTTTGTCACTAACTGTTATGAAGAATGGATCAGGGGGTAACAGAGAGAGTAAATAATAAAGTACCCATAAAAAATGAATAAGAAGTGTAAAGCAATAAAAAACATACCCATAAAAAATACAGAGTATAAAGCTATTGTAACACCCCGTATTTTTGACGATTTAAATAATTATGTGATTAATTACTTTTGGTAGAAATAATTATGTGATTAATTATTGTTGTTAGATTAATTAAATTAAAAATGCGAGAAATTAATTTTTATTAATCCGGATTGAAATAATTATTAACTAGTGTGACAAGGGTTAATACTTATTGTGGAGAATTATTGAATATTACTGTGTGATATGAAATATGAAATTTGATAAATTGTTGAAAGTGAGAAATACGACAGTTTGGTAATTTAAGTCTGACACGCGTGTGAGTCGTGTCGGGACTAATTGAATAGAATAAAAGGAGAATTTATTTTTATTAACTCGTATGGTCATTTTGAGTGCGCCGTTGAGTTCGAAAGGGTCAAGATAGTCAAAATAGTATACCCAGGTGTTTAGTTTGGGTCCCGGGACGATTTTAGGCCTAACCGGCACCCCGAGAGGGCATTATGGTAAATGGTATTTTTGGGCTAAATTAATGGCCAAAAATTAAGAGTAATTATACCATCCAAGGAAAGTCCATTAGTGTTAAGAAGTTACAGGAAGTTAAGAATGGCTATAGGTGGTGTGAGGGAGAGCTAATTCCAAGAGAAAAGGGCCAGGATAACACCACCTTGCACAATCACCATCACCACCATGTAGATCGGGACAAGGGGAAAACACCCATACCAATATCACCAATGGATCAGACCATTATATTTGAGTCAAGTGTTTATTACTTGCTTTCTTTTAGCAATAATCATGCTCATGTTAGTGTAGATGAAATTAATCATGATTTACATATGAATTGGATGAAAATTGGAGATTTAAATTATGATTAAGGATTTGTTTAATTAGTGGTTAAAATTCCTTCATGTATGTAGAGGATTAATCACGGAATTGGATTATATATTGATGAACGAATCTGGGTTGATTAAATTCTTTAAATGAAAATTTGAAAACTAGGGTTCATATGAATTAATTTGGGGATTTTAAATAATTATGATGTTTAATGATGAATTAATGATCCTAGGATGTTGGGAATGATTTATAATAAATTAGGTGTTGATGGGTATTGATGATAAGGCATTGGGTGTTGAATCTTAGAGGTTTTTAAGTCAAAAAATGGTAGAAAACGCTGAAATTTGGTGAAGAAGACGAAACAGTGGGTCTCGCGCGAAGTCCCGTGAATTGGTTCAAACGAGATGGGGATCCCGCGCGAAGTGGTTCGAACGACATGTGGAAGTGGTTCGAACGATGTGTCATTCTGGTTTGAATGACATGTCATTCTGGTTCGAATGACATGTCATCTGGTTCGAGCGACAGAAGGAATTTTTGGGAATTTTTTGAGAGTCCAGTTTTGAGTTTACCGATTTATTGGAGTGAGAGAAACTTCCAAATAGTAAATTTAAAGAAGACGCAATTTTGGGAAAGTATGTGAGAATAAATACTTTAATTATTTCGGTATAGAGAGAATATACCTTGGAGATTACGAGAGAGATATTAATCTAAATATTTATACTATACGTAGAGATGAGATTAAAATACGTATGAGGAGTATATATGTAGGTTGGAGAAATAACTATAAATTATAATAGGATGTGCGTATGCCTATTATGGGAAATTATTGTTAAGAGAACTAATGGGTTGTAACCCGGGGGTGCAAGAATCTTATAGTTTAGCTCACTAATGAGTGATAACTCGGGGGTGCAGAGTTTATATTGTTAAGTGTACTAATGGGTGATTACCCGGGGGTATAAGGATGATTATTGTTAGGCTCACTAATGGGTGATAACCCGGGGGTGCTGGATTATTATTGATAGGTGCATTAATGGGTGCTAACTCGGGGATGCAGGATTTTCTTAATAGATGCACTAATGGGTCTTAACCTAAGGGTGCAGGATTAGTGTATATATATAGGGATGATGAGACTATATATATGTATAAGTGTACTTGGGTAGATTTCTACTTTGTGAATCTAGTAGATAAAATGGAAATGAGAAATAAAATAATCTTAGTGGATAAAAGATTAACAATTCAAAAGGTGAATAATGAAACTTAGTATGTGAGATAAACTATCTGAATAACGTATTGTATGGGCGATACGGGGATACTACTAGTGATCATAGTTAGTATTATTATGGTTTTTGACTAGTTAGACTGGGAGGTATAACTAGGGGGAGATTAGATGAACATAAGGCGTGCACAATAGACGAGAGGTGAGAAACTCATGTGAGAGTTCGATAACTAACATGCGTATAAGACTTGTTTTAAGAACCAGTTTTAAATACTTGCTAAATCATTTTTTATACCTCGGGTTCTGACCCGTTTCTTATATTTCTCCTCTCTTTTGCTATATATATATATATATATATATATATATATATATATATATATATATATATATATATATATTAGTAGAGGTGCCTAGCCACAGGGATACAGGTTCTAGATACTTGAATGGTTTGCCGACCTGCAGCTGTTGTGGAAGTTGAGGGTCATTAAGATTAGATGCTTCTCTCATCTTATTCAGTTCCTAGTTCAGATACTTCAGTTCGGGCATGTGTCGCCCATCCTCATTAGCGGGATTGTACTCAGTTCTTTTGTAGTTCTTTTCTGTTGGATTGAGTATTTATTTTGGTTTTGTTTATGACTTTGAACTGGAAGATTTTATCTAGTCTTAATTATTTAATATTTAATTCAATCAGTATTCATTTCTTGTGTGTGGTTTATAATTCAATGTTAAGAAATTAATTGAATTAATTGGTTTCAAATGAAATTGGGAAATGTTTTGACACTAGCTTAATTAAATGTTAGGTAATTAATTGGATTTAAGTTTTCGACAGTGATGCTAAGAATGAACCAACCGAACATTCTGTTATAAATTTTATAAAGGACTGATCACCCGATATTTAATTGGGCGGGGTGTCACAGGTGGTATAAGAGCCTCAGGTTTTAGTGTCCTTAGGATCTGTGCGGCTTATTACATTTCAGCGCATCGTTCTTTGATGTAGAGCCTTATGATAGGATTGTTTTTTTTCCTTACGTATGCGATTTACATTCTCCTTCTACAAATTATAATGGATGTGACTCATTATATGAAATTCGGTGTGATTCGAACACCAAACATTTTAGGACGACCAGCGAGGGCCGTAAGAAGAACTGCGAGAGAAGAAGCTCAACAGAAGACATAGAGTAATCGGGAAAGAGTGATCGTGAAAAAAATCACCATGAGGGTTACTTAA
This sequence comes from Sambucus nigra, assembly GCA_949130495.1. NCBI lineage: Eukaryota > Viridiplantae > Streptophyta > Magnoliopsida > Dipsacales > Adoxaceae > Sambucus > Sambucus nigra. The sequence continues at coordinate 445,219,706 of OX422211.1, forward strand.
TCAAGTGATAATAGAAATCATCACTCGAGAATAGTGGGCTCCCAGGGCATAGTTGTAGATAACGGTGGAATGATTTCAGGACCACCTAGCAAAATCGATAAGACGGAAATCAGAGGAGCTCTTTTGAAAAACCCATCGGTGAAGATGCGGGGAAGAAAATGAGAGAGTGTAACAGACCAAGGGAGGTAGAAAATCCGAAGGCAATTGTGTAGAGTGGGGTGTGAAGACACTCAAAATTAAATTTGGAGTTAAAAGTTATAGCTCTTAGGAACATCATGTAGTGATTAGAGGCAATCACCATATATGAAGAAGTGTGTTTGAATTTTAGAGAGAAATTTGGGTACGATTTGACCGTGAGGTCTTCCATTCGATGTGGTAACAAAATGTGAGTGAAATTTTTATGTTTAGCACAATGGGTAAGATAGAAACCGATCGTGAGAGAAAGGTTGAATTGCATAATGAACTTCGTACCTGGCAGAGGGGTATAAATTATCCAAAGGGTTTATAGTTGATAAAGGACCCGTGAGTAGAATACCAATATGAATGGGAAATATGGCGAGGATGACTAGTGCCGAGGTCGTCAAGGTCATGCGTTAGTATGATAATGTTAACGATTCCAAAATAAGGAAGTAAAGAGGGTTAACGAATCTGCTGAAGAGCAGAAACTAAATTTAACGGTGTTAGTAAAACCCCACACGAGAGGATACCCAATAGGGAACTCGATTAGATGATTTTTAGTGATTAATTTCAAGAGGATAGTGAAGTCAATCAGGGCTGTAGAGGCCAACCATGGTTCCGAATGGCCAACGTAGCCAAAGGGACAATGGAAGAACAATTGTGAGTTAAGACTGCTGGTCCGAGAGAAGGACATTCCCAAAATGGTCTGTGGGATAGGTGACGGGGAAATGGTTCGTGAAGTTTTCCTTATATGAAGGAAGTTGAAGTACAAGTATTGAAGGTGTCCACAATTGAGATGTGAGACCAAAGAGATTAGAAATGGTAAACCATGCCAGTTAGGCATAACAACTGGAGGAGCGAGACTTCCAACAAAAGAATTTGGGGTCAACGGAATTAGGCCTAGGAAATTTATAACCCGAGAGTGATGGGTTCAAGATGGACCAGTAGAGTCCTCGTTAATAGTAGCATACAGTACGTCAGGGTCTACGGGACCCGGGATGTAAACGGGAGTTTAATAAATCTATAATTGAGGCCTGGAGAGTTTGGACCAACGTTTCAATAATGGGCGCGAAATCCACATGATGGAATAAATTGTCCATGATGAAAGAGGACAACTATAGGATGAAATCCTAGGATGTATGACGATTGCAGATGTTCATGGGTCGTGATGGCAGCCACGTTCTGAGACCCCGTGATTTGGCGAGACTGGTGAGGTTTTGCTTCTTCCTTATGAGTAAAGGATAGATTCTAGTGACATGGTTGTGCCACAACTTTTATGTAAATTAGAAACCCTAAACTTTGCATGCGGGTCGAGTTTAGTGGGAATGTTAGTTTTAACAGTCTTATTACAAACATATTTCTCGTTGTTAGCAGGGCATTTTGATAATTGCCCGTGAATGAACCGAGTGGACCCTAAGAATATGTTTTGTTGTTATAATTTACTACTGCATTGAGTCAGCTTTAGTAGAGTTTATTATGGTAATGTGTAGTGATTAATTACCGTATGGTTAAACGATTGTAAAAATATAATGATATGACTGTCGTAAGGATACTACGGGAGGAGGAATCTTTATTTTGTGCGGCGCCACCTGAAATAGGGTTGGGCCCAGATATATGAATATATGGAAAAAAATCATGGTATTATAGACCTCAGCGAGTATGTTGTCTAGTTATATGTAATTCCGGTGCGTAGGAATTTATTTTACTGAGGAGACTCAGGATGCATTGTGTTCTTCTTTGAGTAGAGAGATAGAGATCGTTATATATATATATAGCGCTGAGTACCTGGGATAATGAAAGCACCATGCTTTATGTTATGTTTAGAGACATGAGAGTGACCGAGCAAACTCTTATGTCAACATACGTAGATTGTGGGAAAGTACATAGTATGTACTGAAGGCCTTACGGACCTCGACAACCGTCTAGGTTAGATAATAGTGTATCGGGGGGTTCCTTGTTTGGATTTCGCTTTGCGACACATCCTACGCATGAAACTAGAGAATGTTGGGAGTTGGAGAGAAGTTTGGTCGATAGTACATAAGTTTTTTATGTTGGTTATTATACCTATAAAGGAATATAATTGAGAGTTGATAATTCTTTTACAACTTAAGGCCAATAGAGTCGCCTAGTTTTAGCATCATTCGGAATAGAGCAATAATGCCATTGAAGGATTGATTAAGTTATGATTAGTGGGGCGTTTGAGTGCACCCCTACTACATCAGCATACCAGGTATGCGAGAATTGAAGTAAGATAATTACATGTCAATTGTACAAGGTTGCACAAGGTATAGGGTGTATGGGCGCCCTAGGTGATTGAATCAGGCAATGGATTATGATTAGCATGTGAATTCGATAACATGTAGTCGGGTAAGCCGAAGCTTATTCACTAAGTTTTGTCAAAGACTTACGTTTCAAAATAAACTGAGATTTTGAGTGGGAAAAGAGCCTTGTGTCACACGGTACTACAAAGTCACACGCATCACGATTAGAAGTACATTCAAGAGAATAGAAAATGTATCAGGATACAAATAACAGTGGTAATGGGTTTAATATAGAGTAATTTTCAAAGTTAGTCTTGCGGTGGGTCAGTTGACTGTTAGAAAAAGGGCAGACAATTCGAAACCAGTAGGGGCTCCTTCCACTAGAGAATGGAAGAATATCCCCAAGGATTTTCTCATGTAGCTGAGAGGGTAAGATTATAGGTACCAAAATGCGATTAAGTACGGCCTAATACCCACAAAGGGATGGGTATGACAAGCGGTCTAATCGGATGCGGGAGAGAAAATTTTATGTGGACCCTAAGATCTTAGGGGGGACGAGAGTAGTAGCTTCCACTAGTGGAGTTTGTGTCCAAATAACTCCTATAAGTTCACGTTCGGGCAGAGTGACAGCAGAAGTATGGCACGGTAAACTTTGTTGTTGTCCTACTTGATAGTTAAAGGTGGGGGGAACAGTTATGATTACAAATGTCGGAGAAGAATCGATATTATCGTATATATTGTGTGTGAAATATATATTGCACAGCTAATTTACTTATATGAATGACACGAGACGAAGTCGTATGTATCTAAAAGGAGGATAAATCTACTAAGGTGCAAATAGTAGAAGGCTAGATAGTGAATATCTAAAATATAGTAAGTAGTGAAACTTGAACGGTAAGGCTAAGGGAGGAGCCTACATGACAGGGTAACCTGGAGCTTAAAACAAACACCTGTGAAGTGTTCACTATTAAGGGTATTCAATAGCGTACTATATGGGTGGTACGGAGTAGCTTACTTGTGAGAGCCGGGATGCGATGCACAATATTTTTACAGTGTTGTCCGTACCTGGTATACTTTTTCCGAATTTCGGGACGAAATTCCGTTGTAAGGGGGAAGTATGTAACACCTCGTATTTTTGACGATTTAAATAATTATGTGACTAATTACTTTTGGTAGAAATAATTATGTGATTAATTATTGTTCTTGGATTAATTAAATTAAAAATGCGAGAAATTAATTTTTATTAATCCGGATTGAAATAATTATTAACTAGCGTGACAAGGGTTAATACTTACTGTGGAGAATTATTAAATATTACTGTGTGATATGAAATATGGAATAATGAAATTTGATAAATTGTCAAAAGTGAGAAATACGACAGTTTGGTAATTTAAGTCTGACACGCGTGTGAGTCGTGTCGGGGCTAATTGAATAGAATAAAAAGATAATTTATTTTTATTAACTCGTATGGTTATTTAGAATGTTCCGTTGAGTTCAAAAGGGTCGAGATAGTTAAAATAGTATACCCGGGTGTTTAGTTTGGGTCCCGGGCCGATTTTATGCCTAACCGACACCCCGAGAGGGCATTATGGTAAATGGTATTTTGAGCTAAATTAATGGACGAAAATTAAGAGTAATTATATCAGCCAAGGAAAGTCCATTAGGGTTAAGAAGTTACAGGAAGTTAAGAACGGATATAGGTGGTGTGAGGAAGAGCTAATTCCAAGAGAAAAGGGCCAAGATAACACCACCTTGCACAATCACCACCACCACCATGTAGATCGGGACAAGGGGAACCCACCCATACCAATATCACTAACGGATCAGATCGTCATATTCGAGGCAAGTGTTTATTACTTTCTTTTAGCAATAATCATGCTCATGTTAGTGTAGGTGAAATTAATCATGATTTACATATGAATTGGGTGAAAATTGGAGATTTAAATTATGATTAAGGATTTGTTTAATTAGTAGTTGAAATTCCTTCATGTATGTAGAGGATTAATCACGGAATTGGATTATATATTGTTGAACTAATCTGGGTTGATTAGGTTCTTTAAATGAAAATTTGGAAACTAGGGTTCATATGAATTAATCTGGGGATTTTCAATAATTATGATGTTTAATGACAAATTAATGATCCTAGGATGTGGGGAATGATTTATAATCCATTAGGTGCTGATGGGTATTGATGATGAGGCGTTGGGTGTTGAATCTGATAGTTTTTTAGGTCCAAAAATGGTAGAAAACGTTCAAATTTGGTGAAGAAGACGAAACAGTGGGTCTCACGCGAAGTGGTTCAAACGAGATGGGGATCTCGCGCGAAGTGGTTCGAAAGACATGTGTAAGTGGTTCAAACGAGATGGAGATATCACGTGAAGTGGTTCAAACGACATGTGGAAGTGGTTCGAACGACATGTCATTCTGGTTCGAATGACATGTCATCTGGTTCGAGCGACAGAAGGAATTTTTGGGAATTTTCTTAGAGTCCAATTTTGAGTTTACCGATTTATTGGAGTGAGAGAAACTTTCAAATAGTAAATTTAAATAAGACGCAATTTCGGGAAAGTATGTGAGAATAAATACTTTAATTATTTCGGTATACAGAGAATATACCTTGGAGATTACGAGAGAGATAGTAATCTAAATATTTATACTATAGGTAGAGATGAGATTAAAATACGTATGAGGAGTATATATGTAGGTTGGAGAAATAACTATAAATTATAATAGGATGTGTGTAGGCCTATTATGGAATTTTACTGTTAAGAGCACTAATGGGTGGTAACCCGGGGGTGAAAGAATCTTATAGTTAAGCGCACTAATGAGTGATAACTCGGGGGTGCAGAAATTCTATTGTTAAGTGTACTAACGGGTGATAACCCGGGGGTACAAGGATGATTATTGTTAGGCGCACTAATGGGTGATAACCCGGGTGTGCTGGATTATTATTGATAGGTGCATTAATGGGTGCTAACCCGGGGATGCAGGATTTTCTTAATAGGTTCACTAATGGGTCTTAACCTAAGGGTGCAGGATTAGTGTATATATATAGGGATGATGAGACTATATATATGTATAAGTGTACTTGGGTAACTTTCTACTTTGTGAATCTAGTAGATAAAATGGAAATGAGAAATAAAATAATCTTAGTGGATAAAAGATTAACAATTCAAACGGTGAATAATGAAACTTAGTATGTGAGATAAACTATGTGAATAACGTATCGTATGGGCGATACGGGGATACTACTAGTGAGCATAGTTAGTATTATTATGGTTTTTGACTAGTTAGACTGGTAGGTATAACTAGGGGGAGATTAGATGAACGTTAGGCGTGCACAATAGATGAGAGGTGAGAAACTCATGTGAGAGTTCGATAACTAACATGTGTATAAGACTTGTTTTAAGAACCAGTTTTAAATACTTGCTAAATCATTTTTTACACCTCGGGCTCTGACCCGTTTCTTGTATTTCTCCTCTCTTTTGCTATATATATGTATTAGTATAGGTGCCTAGCCACAGGGACACCAGTTCTAGATACTTGGATGGTTTGTCGAGCTGCAGTTGTTGTGGAAGTTGCGGGTCATTGAGATTAGACACTTCTCTCATTTTATTCAGTTCCTAGTTCAGATACTTCAGTTCGGGCATATGTCGCCCATCCTCATTAGCGGGATTGTACTCAGTTCTTTTGTAGTTCTTTTCTATTGGATTAAGTATTTATATTGGTTTTGTTTGTGACTTTGAACTGGAAGGTTTTATCTAGTCTTAATTATTCAGTATTTAATTCAATCAGTATTCATTTCTTGTGTGTGGTTCATAATTCAATGTTCATAAAATTATTTGAATTAATTGGTTTCAAATGAAATTGGGAAATGTTTTTACACTAGCTTAATTAAATGTTAGGTAATTAATTGGATTTAAGTTTTCGACAGTGATGCTAAGAATGAACCAACCGAACATTTTGTTATAAATTTTATAAAGGACTGATCACCCGATATTTAATTGGGCGGGGTGTCACAGCTATAAAAAGCTTTGCCACTAACCGTTATGAAGAATGGATCAGGGGGTAACAATGAGAGTAAATATCCATATAAAAAAGTAAATTACCTTAAAGCACTTGTGAGAATTACCTATTTGTGATTCATTTGTATTGCACTTTTTATTTTATTTTTTTTGTGCCATTTTTTTTAAATTTTAGAAGGATTGTATTAGGACTTTATTATCTTGGCTTGTATTGCGGTGCTTAGAGACACCTTTATTTTATTTTTCATTTTAAAAATTGTAATAATTGAAGACAAGCGTGATAGGAAAACCGGACAAGGTAGAGAGAGGGCGTCCAAAGGTGAGGATTTGGAAGCCTCTCTACCTTGGGTCGGTAGGACTCCCGGGGACGACTGAGATAGGTGTAACCCCCCTGGTCGACTCAAATTTTTTGGCACCCCACGGCCTAAAAATCGTGGGAGGTACATTTCTTACACCCTCGCGCCTCTCCTGTTAGCGAGTCAATTCTTTTGTGTGCTTTGTGTGCTCTTATTTGATTTTATTCTCGCATTTATTTTCGAATGGTGTTATGAATTAATTGACTAAGACCAACACCCGGTCACTCACGTGAAGGGATTTCATCACCCAACTCACCCGCTTACCATTTGTGTGCTACCCTAGCCATCATTAAATTTAAAATCAATTAACTAGGTAGCCCACTAGGAGAAAATTTTACAAAGGCGATCATAGAAATTTCCGTGATTTTTTTTATTGCCCACGGACTTAATTAAAATTTGACTACCCTTTCACTAAATTTAAAGATAAAAATTGGCTACGTGCTAGTTAGGATTTCTACTTGACTTTTGTGTGTGTCCAATTCATTTTTCGGTGGTCGATTTTAGTGAGTTCGTGCAAAATCAAGAGTCCATATCTTTCCCCACCTTTTCTTCCAAAAAAAAAATCCAAAAATATTTTCTATTATTTTTATATTAAAAAAAATCCAAAAATATTTTCTTTATTTCATTTTAGAAAACTCCAAAAATATTTTCTTTCCTTTTGAAAAAATTTTAAAAACTCCAAAAAAATATCTCTCTCTTCATGGCCGAAGAACATCCTTTACGGGACTATGGTCATTTTCCATTGATACGTGACATGTGTGAGAGTGATCTCGAGCCGTCTCTTTATGATATTCTTAGTCGTTTCACCTCTCTCATGAGTACTGTTGGCACTCTTGACCCATCCATGCCTGCACCTCCTATTCCATCACCCTCGGTGTCAAGTGTCACCGTGCCTTATCCTTTGTTGCGCACCAACTGTCATTATACCGATCACATGTCCCATGAGTGTCCATACTTGTCATATCCATTGGAACCCACCATGGAACATGTGTATCCATATGACACTATTACGAAACCCACATCGGCCTATTCTCCCTATATACCCAATCCCGAGTTGTGTGAGTACTCAAGTTATTCGTGGAGTCCCGATCTCCCTTCCACGCAATATGAATCCCAAACCGATGTTTTGAATCCTCACACGTTCCAACAGTCGTCATGGAAACCTTGTGCACCCGTTTACAATCAGTTCCCTCACTACGCACCCCATGAGTATCAACCAATTGTCCATCACGAAAGCCATCCTTTCATGTATGATGAACTTGGCCCCATCCCACAAACTTCATATGAGTATTCTCCATATAGTCCCGATTATAGAGAGTTGTGTCCACCTCACCCACCGCTACCACCCGCCACTCCACCACCACTATTATCCACCTCCACTCTCGAAACCCTCTTGCAAAAGTTCATACTTGAGCAAGAGCAAGCAATTCAAACTCAAGCTCTCCAAAGGCTTGAACAAAGGTTAAATGAATTGGAGTGTGCGCGAGAGTCGGATATTCCCATGGACCCACCCATCGTTGCCACCGAGTGTGATGATGATGTGTCCCCTTGTGACACGGATTTTGAGTGTGACCAACCCTACCACCCAGAGAATCTCGAAGTTGAGACCATTTCATGGTCCGGTTCCCAAGTCGACAATTGTGTTGACTTACCTTTCAATAGTGAACCTGATCCAATCCCACCATATCCACATGAACCCATCATTGTGGTTCACCTTCCCAATCCCGCTGAATCCAAAACAATGCCCGAGTCTACACCTATTGAGCCCACCGCTTTTGTTCCCGAGGAACCACTTCATTCTAGGTTAGCTCCGGCTACAAGTGTTCCCCATTTTCCCGAGATAGAATCCGTGATAGTTCCTACCCATCCGAATTTGGATCCTATTCCACCATGCATGGCTCCCATTGAGCCTGATAATTCTAGTGATCCTTATATCTCCGATCTTGGTGCCTCGTTTGAACCACCCACCACATTCACCAATGATACTCTTATGGAGAAGTTGATCACTCCATCTTTAGATACCACACTTCCTCCTGCGAGTTCCCTTGTAGATCACTCCGCGCCTCATGAGGAGTGTGCATCTCCCACTCTTGAGTTGGATTATCTTACTCCACCGTTTATCCCACCCAACCCACCCATTATCATTTTCACCCCACCACCTGGTTTGGATCTTGACTTTACACATTTCATGTTTCCATCCACATTTTTAAATCCTCACCTGAACCCATACTCCACTACCCATGAGAGTATTTTTGGTGCTACTCTCCACCGTGACACCGAGCTTGTTCCTCCATGCCCGCCACTCTCTTGTGGTGTTGGTTTTTCTTCTCAACAGCTCACTGGCATGTCATGGCACGACCATTATCATCGTCCATTCATAGAACGGTCGTGTGATTTTTATGAGGCCCATCCCATTACACTTTTCAAACCTTTTTGCCTCCCTCACCAATTGGAGCACCATGCTTATAGGGCCCTAGTTTCCCTCACCTTCTGGCTTAATAAGGCACGTGATCGATGCTTAATCACCCATGCCTTTCTCACCCTTACCTTAATACCCACCCGCCCATGGTCCACTGATGCTTTGCATCGTGTGATGCACTTTGCCATACAAGTGCATTGACCCGTTTTAGCCTCTATCCAACAAGACTGACGCTTCAGTCTTGTTTGGGGGTGATCTTCATCACCCAATTTTTTTGCCACCCCGTTCTTTCATAAATCTTATCTTTAGGGTGAGAATGGTTCGGTCTGGCTGAAGACATTAAACTTAGCGCTACTGGGAGGCAGCCCGCGTTTCTTGTACTAGTCTCATCCTGTTTGGCAGTGGTGTTTCACATCACCCAATGATTTACCATGTTATAGACTTGTACACATTTATCATTTACTCAGGTTTATTCTAGGCTACATCTTTCCACTTCATGAGCGGTTGATTCTGGTAAACTCTTTCCTACCTTATGCTCTCAATTTTAAAAATAATTTTACTTAACATCGAGAACGATGTTACTTTTTGTTTGGGGGTGGGGAATTTTATCAAAATCGTACCTCTTTTGAAAAATTTTGATTTTTAAACCTGATTTTTAAAATTTCGTGCAGTTTCTTTCATCTCAATCATTGATGTGAATTTTCAATCATCCATCTTTCAAAAGTCTAGGAATCAAGCTAGAGATTTTTTTTTTCTAAAATAGCTTATGTAATACGTAACAAGGCATTTTGCACCATGAATTTCTAGACTCAACAAAAATTTGCGCACTTATCACGTCAATACGGTTTAGAGTTGAGGAGTACTATAATTCTAAAGAGAACCTTAAAGATCACAAGTGTACTTTAGCTTGTGAGATTCGTGCATTTCACTCTTTCAAAGAGTTTTACGCAATCTCCGAGTCACAAGTTGATTCAACTTCCTTTGGGTCCGCACTTTAATTGTTGTATGATCTCATTATTCTTCATTTTTGGCTTGATCACTGAGAATGACATCTTTTTCGAGTTGTAAGAAACGCGTGTCGTAAAATTTGTCCTGATCACTAGGTTTGCATCCATACACTCACCCCTTTTTCATACCATTTCCATTTACTCACCCATTACCTTACCTTATTCTCAAATATTTCCCCACACCATCACCTATCACCTCCATTTATATCATCCATTATCATTTTGAGAAAAAGAGTGTGATTTCAAATGTAAATGTCTTCATTGTTGGTTTGAAAAGTGAGAGAAAACCAAAGAAAAAAAATAGAGAAAATAGAAAATATAGAAAAAATAGCAAAAAGAAAAGAAAAATCGAAAAAAGAGAGAAAAGAAATGAAGAAAAAGAGAGTTGTAGTTAATTTTTATGTAATAAAGACATTTGTGCCTAAAGTGTATACACTCTTCTCAAATATCCACCATCCATCCATCATATCATTATCCCATCCTACCTACCTCACCCCATCCATCCTACATAGCATATCATTCTCATCCCATTTCATTCCCCCTCACCCATATACATACATGTTCCCCTAGGTGTTCGGGCAAATGAAAGTCAACATGGTGAATGACTCGATGTTCTCACTATAGTGATTAGCATTCTTTCATGAGATCACTTTTCTTTCTAAATTGTTCGTTCTTTCTTATGTGTGTGTGAGACGTTTGAACTTGCTTACATTTACTCACCTCCTCACACACAAGAGCGATACACTTACCCAAATCTCGAGAGTTCGTTTGAGAGACTTATATCCAGTGAGATTTGAAGTTGAAGCGTTGATTCCGAAAAGGAAATCTACGAATTACTCTTGTGATACTCGACCCGTTTTGACTGATTCACACTACACACGTTGAGTTCTAGGAAGGATGTTCCTTTAGTATTTACTTAGCTAAACTTTTTACACATTATAGCTTGTATTTCTGAAATCAGTTATCTCATGATGGATTGTGCGATTATTATATGTCTAATAAGAGATTAACTGCCTTTAAATAAATCTTTGCAAATAAGAATTTCGTGGGTATATTCCCTGCAAAACCTCACGAGACACAACTCCTCCTGTAGGGCAACCTATAGGTTTAAAGGCTTGTTGCACATGCTAAGTGAAATCGCAAGTGCCCGCGAAAGTGGTACACTTTTGGTTTCTTATCTTTCTCTTTCTCTATATCTTATTGCTCAAGGACTAGCAACGCTCTGTTTGGGGGTGGTGTGATAAGCACCCAAAACTGTACAATTTATACCCCGAATAGATGTATTTTAGTTGCTAATTCTCGGCAATTTGGGTCTTATGCGCTTAATTGTTCAATATGCAGGCTTAATTGCAGTTGCGGTGTCAAAAGCTATATTTCCAGGCAATTTGCAGTTAAAATGGAGTTAATTCCCTTATCCCGTAACTCGAGCCTAAGCCTAAGCCTAAGCCTAAGCCTAAGCCTAGCCTAAACCTACCCTAAACTCTCCGTGTGTTTTGTTTGTGTCCTTTTATATTTTTTACATTTTTTTTTAGTTTGTGTCATTTTTATTTTTAGGATTTATTTTAGATTTATTTAGAATTTTTTGGATTTATTTTCTATTTTTTCTATTTCTTTTTATTTAGTATAATTTTATTTTATTTTGATTTATATTAGCTTTTAGTTTAGTCTTATTTTATTAGGATTAGTTTTAAGAGTTTATTTTTAATTTATTAGATTTTTCATTTTTTATGTCTTTTGTTTTATTTTAGTTTTATGTAGGGTTAGGATTTTATTTTTTTATTTTTAATATTTTTATTTGTTTTTAGTTTGTTTTATTTTTAGTTAGATTTTATTTTTTATTTTTAGTTGAGTCTTTACTATTTTAAGGATCCAAATTAAACACACACACACACACTAAAATCTATACACCTCACTACACCTTAAACTCACTTACCCTCATCCCCACCATACACCCTACACCTCACACACACACTAACCCCCCAACATCATCTTCTTCCCCATCCCTTTCTCTCTCCTCTCTCTTTCACCATTTTCATACCCAACCTCCATTAACAAAACCACAAACCACCATTAATTTTTCTCTCTCATCACCTAACTCTCACATGGCCACCCACCATAACCAACCAACATTAAACCCCAACCTCCATTTTCGAAACCTCCAAATCAACCTCAAAACTTGGCCATACCTTACCCCATATTCGGCTTGCCCAAGCTCCGATTTTGCGACCCCTCGCCGGCGCTACCCACGAACCCGGAACTAACCTCCTAAGCTAATACCCATTTTACCTTCAACCATAAACCCAATACACCCAAAACCCATCCCAAAAGCCATACACGACTTCTGTTACCTGCCAAACAACAAAGACCAAAACCAAGTCAAAACAAACCCCCATGTGCTTAATTAACCCTTTAACTTCCATTTACCCATTTTACCCCCACCTACTTATTTTTACCCACTTTCCTAAAATACCCCATAAACCAAATCAGATTTATTCCTATTCCCTCACCCACTTGACCTCACACCTCATGTGTACACACCCCATTTCCATGCACATTAAACCTTCCCAAAAATACCCCTTAGCCCCATGTGTGCCATGCATCTACTATAAAAGAAGACTCAAGACCCCATTTGAGGGGAGACTTATCATCAAAGAGAGAGATAAAATTCTAGAGAAAAGTAGAGAGTTAGGTTAGAATAAATTAGGTAGAAATATTTGTAAATAGTTTTATTTTTATTTATTTTTAGATATTTGTGAGTGATAAATGTGTGAAATTCAATTGAGTTGATTATTGTTGAATGCTCATATTGGATGGATTGTGCTTAATTTCCAAGAATAGAAGTTCAATTTCACATCAAGAGATTGGGGGTTGATTGTTCTTTTCTCTTCTCATTTATTTTATACCTTTGATTATTAACTTGTCATATTTCATATCATGTTAGGCTAAAACTCCTTTCAAGGGGTGGGGTAAAACCTTTATTTGATGTTGTTTTATTTTAATTAGTTTAATTACTTGAAAAATCCCTTTGAATGTTAATTTTGATCCCGCACCCTTAAATTTACACCTCGAGAGAAGGTAAATAATTTTCGAGAGAAAATCAAAATTCTAGTTATAATACCCATTTTAGATTCGAACTAGAGATAGGGGTTTCTTAAGTGGGGTATTATAACTTGAATTTCAACTCTAAATTTATTTTCTAAGATTTACATAAATTTTAATGGATCGATCCTGGCAGGTGATTAATTAAAAGGAGTGTAGATCTATTTTCTAGAGTTGTGGGGTGTTAAACTTAATATTCTAAAATGTTATTATTAAAATTACATTTGCAACGAGAGTTGATTTGTAGTTTTGATATTAATTTGGGAGAATTCAATTAATTAAATTAATTAATTAGAATAGCTAAAATTTGTGGTGTAATCCCACTCCTTGATTGTTCTCACAATTATTTACCTCACTTTATCTCTTATTTTAGTGTTAGACTTTATTTTTCATTTTAGTCATTTTCTAGTTAGTTATTATCATATTACATTTAGTTTAGTTTAGTCTTGTTTCACCTCACATCACCCAATTGTTTTAATATTTGAAAAAGCTAAAAAAAAGTAGAAAAGTGAAAAAGCACAAAAAGAAAATAAAAAGTGAATTACAATTTTATTCCCTTTGCTTTACAACCTTGAAAGTGGATTGATACCCTTACTTGCCTCTACACTTGAGATTATTATATTTTGTAGGTATTTGAGGATTTTGACTAACTTGGCTTTCAACAACGACAAACACAAAAGCTTAGTTATCAGTACTAAAAAAAAATACCCATAAAAAATACAAAGTATAAAGCTATAAAAAGCTTTGCCATTAACCTTTATGAAGAATGGATCACAGGGTAACATAGGGAGTAAATAAAAGAGTACACATTATAAAAAATTATGTAAAATTTACCAAAAATTAAAAAGAAAAAAAGAAAAATCAGATGATTATGTGCGTGTGTTGTGTTTGTGTGTATGTGTATTGATGTTGTGTGGGTGCATATAGTACCAAAACAAAATTTAGAAAGAAGGAAGCTTCAAGCTGCTGCTTGGAATCAAAGTTCGACGAGCAGTCATTGTACCCCCGGAATCTGTTGCAGTCGTTGCATACTATTACCAACAAAAAAATTGATTAGTTATCTCAAATAATTTAGGGTATTTTATTTTATTTACCTAAAAGAATGATTAGTTACCTCAAACCCATCAAAATCCTTACAGACCCAAAGACACCCATATACACAAATATAACCTGCATGCAAGAAATGATCAATCACTAATAATATTCGTGAGAGGGAGACGGTAAAATATTTACCTATAAATAAAATAACACAAAACACAGCCTGATGACGATGAGAAGATTTGCTACCATATGAGTTAACTGAACAATAAAAACACACTAAGAGTGTAATAATTTCTGGAGCTTGACGATGATCAAATCTTCTACCGGGTTCTGTGTATTGATTGCCTCCGTGTCTGCTCTTTTTTTTAAGATGGCTTATGCATGATGAGGTTTAAAATGGTTCCTGGTTTTGAAGATCTACTACCGGGTTCCTGATTTTTTTTAAGATCTGCTACCGGGTTTTGTACTTTGATGGGTTTTTTTAAGAGACTAAAATGGTTAGTATATTTTTTATTTGAATTCATGCGAAATGAAAAGTCAAAATCTTACCCCATAATCTGGTGAAGTTTAGATCTAATTCCTGGTTGCTTTATTCGCTTGATCTGGGCTCTTGAGTGCTTTAATTCATCAGTTCCTCGGTTATTCTTGATTTTAGAGATTCCTTGATGATCTATTAGCTTGAGTTTAACTTGGTGGTTAGAGTTGTGATTGGTGGGGTCGATTTGAGGTCATATAAGAGAGAGGGGATGCATTGTAGAACTGAGAATGTGAAGAAGAGAGAGACAAAAATAATTCCACTTTCTTGGGAATATGAGAGATGGAGGCATGAAAGATAAAAGGCATTTTTGCCTTTTCTTTTAAATTACAGAGCCATTTTTTTTATTTCGAGACTCGTGTACTTAGTAGGTAGGTGCAGTGTTAAGATAAGTTATGTACATATGCATTCATTATGAAAGATGTGAAACAAATTTACTAAAATTTCCTCTTCTTGAAACATTTTAGACAGTTAGATTTAAGCGCCCACATTCAATCTCAACCGTCAGTTGATAAAGACCAAACTCCCCAAGATGTAATCTCAACCTTTAGTTGGAGGAGACAAAAAAAGACCTCCTGCTTTATTATATATATATATCAAATCCGGCTATTCATGCCTATTACTCATGGCATTAGTATAATATCCTGAATATACCAATTCGTATTAATTCATAAGTATACACACAACTTGTTTTAATCCCAAAAGTATCCACTCACTTAAGATACAATTTTCCCATAAACTTCTTCTGAATATTAGCTTATCACGTCTAGCTAGTATTCTAGTGTTGATGTAAAAAATTAGATTATCTCTAATTATTTAATCACAGATAAAAAAAAATAAGACAAAGGGTTTTAAAGTGGTTCAGCCTCGAAGGAATGGCTTGCATCCACTATCTTGTTATTGCTGACTGTTTGAAATTCTCGATAATAGATGTTTTACCAAGAAATTCTGAGTCCTCTACTAATGATGAGGTTACAATGTCTTTATAGACTTGAGGCTGTACATGCGAGAGAATATTACATAGCTGTCCAATAGGCGTGTACATCTGCATGATAATAATCAGCATTTAATGCGCATTCAATCCTCTTAATTATCCGGTTGTAAATGCTCTGTACGAGGTACATCTCGGACCGCCTAAGCTACTCGGACTGCCTAAGTAGCTCGGTATACATGAGTTGCTCGGTACAATAAAGTTCCTCGGAGAACACTGGTTGCTCGGAGCGCCACAGTTGATCGGGGAGGTTGAGTTCCTCGGAGTCAAGGTGTTGTCAAAAATGTTCACGGGTGCCATGTAGATTGACACGTGTCTCCACATAATTGGTCCATGTCAGCAGGTTAAATTTAATATCAACAGAAGCCCCCAATGTTTCGTAATTTGATGTTGAAGAAAAGTAAGGAACATTCTGCTGCTTAGATTTTCGGTTTATATGGTTTCTAGGAAAGCATTCGTTGTATACAACTCCTTTATAAATGCACAGTATCAGTCTTTATAAATATTTTGAATTCCCATAACCGCTTCGTTGTTTGTGCCTTTTTCTTCTTTTTAGCCGCCGGATACGCAATCCTCCATCCTGGTAATCATTACTTTTCTCTATTACAGAGGTAAAGTATTTAAACGCTTCAGAAAATTCGATCGTCTTTTACTTTTTCAAATATGCATCTTAGAACTTCTTCACTTCTTCTCTGTCTTGTGCGTTCGTTTCTTCCATTGTTCATTGTCGCCTGATTCATCTTTGTCATGTAAGATCTTCTTCCTTCTCTTTTATTTCTCTTGTTCATCATGGTTTACCTTGTTGAGTCGCTTGATAAATTTCGTGCTGATTTTTCTATTCCTTCCTGGGTCATATTGGAAGAGCTTTCTGAACCTTCTGACTAATTTCATTTGGCTGAGGGACATTGGTTCCCCAGTCTCTTTATAGTTGAATGTGGCTTTTCTTTTCCTCCAAATCCCTTATGTTTGGAGTTCTGTCAGTTTTTGATGTTGTTCCTGCGAAAATAACACCAAATACTTGGAGAATAGTTAACGGAGTTCATAGGTTAAATCAAATTCATGGAACACGTTTAGGAATTCCAGAAATTATGTTTTGCTATAGATGGGTTGTTAGTGATAGAACTTTTTATTTAAAAACTATGTTTTTAAATAGGGCTTTAGTTGTCAATCTCCCCGATGCCAACAGGGATTACTTCGAGCATGGGGTTGTTATGAAAAATTGGCAACATGCTCCATTAAATGGAAATGATGTGTATCAGGGTCCTAAATGCCCTCCCTATGGTAATTGGATAGGTTGTTTTTATTTTATTTTATTTTTGAAATTATGTTTTCTTTGTGTTTGATAAAATGCGTCATTGACATTTTAATTTTTGTTGATTTGCAGTTGATAGAAAAAAGAAATCCCCTAAAGAAACTGATGTCAATTTGAGGCACTTGAAACTTATCTGGAGTTTGCACTAAAGTGTTGCTGACAAACATATCAGATCATCCTCGTACTTGTTGCAGTACAAGAGTTACACTTCTTCTTTTACTGCTTGTTCAGTGATAAGTGACATAGAACCAGCACCAGCTTCTGAAGGTTCCTCTCCTGAATCAAATATTCCTCTCAGTGACAGAATGAAGAGAAGAAGAGCTCCTACCTTCTTTGATAAGTCTGCCTCTACTGCTGGAGAGGAAAAGAAAAATAAGCCAAATGTCCCCAAAGAAGGGACGAGAAATATTGATGCATCCCTTCCTGCTGCTGTTAAAAAGGTTGCCGAGAATCCCCCTGTGGCTCTGAGCAAGATTGTAGCTGTTTCTCCTCCAAGCGAGGTTATAGTTATATCACCGACCAAGACAACATCCTTGGTCGAGAATGTTCCTGCTCCCACGAGGAAATTGAAGAAAAGCTCCTCGGATAAATTGACTGAATCCATCTCTCAGCCTGTAACTGCTGGAAGTGGTGTTCCCACTTTTGTTGCTCCGAGCTCTGCCATGAGTTCAGTGAAATCTAGGATTATCCCCTAGATCCAAGGTGTTAAAGACAATCTTTCTCGGGAGAGGTTTACCACTTTGGCAGCTCAACATATTGCCTCAGTAAGTATTATTAATCTAAACTTTCATTTTTCCATGTTATGTCCTTGCACTGACTTACAATTATTTTCTTTTTCCAGCTGGTAACATGTTTCAATACTATTTTGAAAAAGGATGAAGCTCTTAAAGCTTCGAGCTCCTCGGGAGGTGTGGAGGAGGCTTTTGTAGGTCTGACTCAATCCTTAAAGGATTCTCGTCAGAAATATGAAGAAGATAAGGTTACTTGGGAGAAGCAACTGAAGTTTGTTGAGTAAGAGAAAGAAAAAGATGTGGAGGCCTCTCAGGAGTTGGAGAGTAAAATAAAAGAGTTTAAGAAGAAAAATGAAGAGCTTGAAGAAAAGCTCAAGAATGCTGGAGAGCTTGAGACCAAGCTTAAAACTGCTGAAGATGAACTGGGCAAACTCCGTGAAGCTGATCGTCAGAAGGAAGAGGCAGAAAGAAAATTGAAAGCTTCCGAGGAACTTGTATCTGAGAATATTTCCTCGGAGAAGGTGAAGAGGAAACTGGCTGTTAAAAAGTCCTTCAGCGCTGGCTGGGACAAAGGTTGGAACAAAGGCCTAGCTGCCATGTCCTCTCAGATGGATTTTGCTAGCCTCAAGTATTTCAGGGATGGATGGGTCGTATCTCTACACGAGTTAAAGGTCTCTGAGAATTTTGAGTTATTTCAACGTCATGTTCATGGTCCTCCTCCCTCCCCTGGCGAAGAAGAAGAGGACGAAGCTGCCTCTGAAGAGTCTTCAATGATGGTTGGGGATCAGGTCCCTACTGTTGAACTTCGCTATGAGCAATCCCAACTAACTATTACTCCTATCGAGCAGCTTCAATCTACCAGTACCTTTGTCGAGCAACTGCCAATACCTTTTGAGCAACTTTTCATGCCCCCCGAGCAACCTACTTCTTTGTCCAAGCCTCCCGAGGAAGTCTTAAGAAGCAAGGAGAAAGTGTAGAGTTGTTCGGACCTTTCTTTTTGCTTTATATTTTGTTGTTGAATGTAATTCTGAATAATGTACCTCTTTTTGTGATGTAATAAAATTTAAAGTTTTGGTTGTGCACCTTAATTCCCGTTTTCTTGCTCTATTCTTATTATTGATCCATTTTATCTCTTCTTTGTGCTAGTTTATGGCTAGAATGGAGCTCTTGTCAGCCCACGATACTGAGTTCATGAAAAAATTTAATGAATATTTCAAAGATGGCCATACAGATTTGGATGAGTCATAAATTTTTGATATCCTAGGCTCAGATGCCTCTGAACGAGTAGTGGAAGCTTACCAATATCTGAAATTCTTACTCGACCGAGCTGTTACCAATAATGTGGCTTATTATGAGATGATTGAAGATCTCCAGGGTACCATCGAGGAACTTCAGCAACAATATAAGGAATCTTCTTCCCTTTTGCATCAGGGGTATGAGAAAAAGTATCAGCAACTAAATGCTGACAAGGATATGATAAGTTAGTCGCTGCTTATGATTTTAAGGAAAGGACTTTTAAGACCGAGGTTGAAGAGCATAGGAAGCTCGTGAAACTACTGGAGCAGGAAAACAATAACTTGCGAGGAGAGATATCCCAACTGAAATCTTCAGCATCTACCTGAGGAGCCTTGGTCCCTGTCAATGACGAAGGTTTCTCATTTCTGAAGGTTGAAAATGCCAATTTGAGAGACGAATTGGAAACTTTAAAAAGAATTGGACCCTTTATATCTGCTCGCAGAGGAGCAAGAACTTCTCAGGGACGAGCAAGAGCTGCTTGGGTTACTATTGAAGAGGCGAGAACTGAAGCATCTTTGGAAAAGTCAAGCAGTTCAGTTGGTTACGAAGAATAAAGCTCTGGCACAGATGTCCAAGAATATTCTAGACCTTAACGAGAAACTTTCCACACAAGGATCCGCCTTGGAGAATAAAGAAATTTTTGTGAAGAATCTCCACGAGCAGCTAGAAAGGTTGACTTACCAATTCCACAAACAGCCTAGAGAGTTTTGGATGGCTGGCTATAATGAAGCCCTCTACCATCTTGATGATCGAATCCAGCAAGCGAATAATAAGGGTTATAAACAAGGATGGCTGAATGCACTGGGTGTATTAAAATTGTAGCAGAGCCATTATCTATGGGATTATCATAACCCTGGATTGCTCGAGTTGCTCGTGCCACCATTTAAACTTGATATGAGCTGGATTCCTACTCGGGCAATCCCTCAGTGCTTAATCTCCAAATATCTCGACGACTACAGTCTTCATTCCAACGTTGATATTTCTCGCCCTGAGCATCTGCTTGATCGGCCATCAGTGATGAATGTTTGAATGCTTCAAGATCTGAATTTCATAAATTCCCCTTATGCCTTAGATGATCCTCCTGCTGGAGTAGAACCTGTTTCAAAGGCAGAAGGGAAGAAACCAATAGAATAGGAATTTATGTAATAATTTCTACTTTCCACAGCATATGTAATCCTTCTTGTTTTGAATGAAAAATTTTGGTAATACATTTCTTATTCACTAATGAATGTGCATGTATATCTGTAAAAAGACAAAAATGTCTTGTGTTATTTTAAATTGTCGATCAACTGGAGTTGGTGAAAATTTTATTGTTGACCATTCTGAGTTTGTGGTAACGACTAACCAAAGTTGTTGATATTTTGTTTCCCGACCAACTTAGAGTTGGTGGTAATTTAAAATGTCATAAGTAAAGAAATTCTGTTTTATTTTTTGATTATAGTGACTTTTTTTTATTCTAAGCCCTGAAGCGACTTTCATTACATGATCCTGCTTCGTTTAACCAAATGTTCCCGACCAACCGTAGTTGGTGGATTCTCATTCCCGACCAACCGTAGTTGGTGGATTTTTATTCTCGACCAACCGTAGTTGGTGGATTTACATTCCCGACCAACCGTAGTTGGTGGACCGACCAACCCTGGTTGGAGGGATTTTATTTTACAGACCAACCGCAGTTGATGGACCGACCAACCGTAGTTGGAGGGATTTATTTTACCGACCAACCGTAGTTGATGGACCGACCAACCGTAGTTAGAGGGATTTATTTTACCGACCAACCGTAGTTGATGGACCGACCAACCGTAGTTGGAGGGATTTATTTTACCGACCAACCGTAGTTGATGGACCGACCAACCGTAGTTGGAGGGATTTATTTTACCGACCAACCGTAGTTGATAGACCGACCAATCGTAGTTGGAGGGATTTATTTTATCGACCAACCGAAGTTGATGGACCGACCAACCGTAGTTGGAGGGATTTATTTTACCGACCAACTGTAGTTGATGGACGTACCAACCGTAGTTGGAGGGATTTATTTTACCGACCAACCGTAGTTGATGGACCGACCAACCGTAGTTGGAGGGATTTATTTTACCGATCAACCGTAGTTGATGGACCGACCAACCATAGTTGGAGGGATTTTATTTTGCCGACCAACCGTAGTTGATGGACCAACCAACCGTAGTTGGAGGGATTTATTTTACCGACCAATCGTAGTTGATGGACCGACCTACCGTAGTTGGAGGGATTTATTTTACCGACCAACCGTAGTTGATGGACCGACCAACCGTAGTTGGAGGGATTTATTTTACCGACCAACCGTAGTTGATGGACCAACCAACCGTAGTTGGAGGGATTTATTTTATCGACCAACCGTAGTTGATGGACCGACCAACCGTAGTTGGAGGGATTTATTTTGAACTTGATGCGAGGGATTTATTTTGAACTTGATGCATAGTGTGTAGCACTAATACTCCGAAAAAATTTCAACAAAAGGAGAGAATTGGGTAAAACATCCAAAACTTTATTCATATCGAAGAAAACTGCATTACATAAGGATTGAACTACTGATAATATTTGCGCAGATGCTCTGCGTTCCATGCATTCTTAAACTCCTCTCCTTCTAAGGTTTCAATCCTATATGTCCCTGATCGAACAACTTTTGTCAGTCTGTAGGGTCCATGCCAGTTAGCGTCCAGTTTGTTGTTTCTTTGAATTACTTTCTTTAGCACATAGTCCCCTTCTTTCAAGTCACATTTCTTTACTCTCTTGTGGTAGAACAGAGTTGTTCGTTGCTGGTATGCAACATTCCTGATTGCTGCTTCTTCTCAAACTTCCTCGATCATATCCAAGTCTAATCTTCTCATCAAGTCACTGATAGGAGAATTGAAATTCAACACTCTGTGTGTAGGGAGGCCCAGCTCGTCAGGTATAACAGCTTCACTTCCAAATGCCAGCATGTATGGAGATTCTCCTGTTGCTACTCGTGGTGTAGTATGATAAGCCCACAGTACAGAATGTAGCTCATTAATCCAATTTGCCTTCGCATCATCCAGTCTTTTCTTCAAACCATTCAGCAGCGTTCTGTTCGTCACCTCAGTTTGTCCATTGCTCTAGGGATGGCCTGGTGCAGAGTGGGTTTTCAATATATTTGACTGATGATAATATGCAGCGAACTCCTCGTTATCAAATTGAGTTCCATGGTCTGTGATGAATGCATGAGGAAGACCGTATCTACAAATAATGTTCTTCCATATAAATTGATACACCTTGTCGTATGTCATATCAATGAGGGGCTCAGCTTCCACCCACTTAGTAAAATAATCCACCGCAACTACGAGATATTTAAATCTTCCCCTGGTCGTTGGAAGTGGCCCGACCAAATTAAATTCCACATGGAAAATGGCCAAGGGGAAGTAATCGGTGTTAACAATGCTTGGGGAGTTCTTCGGATAGAGGAGAAGCGTTGACATTTATCACATTTTTTGGCATAGGCTATACAATCATCCATCATTGTTGGCCAATAGTATCCTTGCGTCATTACTCTTTGTAAAAGAGTTCAACCTACTACATGAGCTCCACATGACCCTTCATGGACCTCTTCAATCAAGTCTTTCAACTCGGAAGGGTGCACATATCTTTGCAGACCTGCTATAATTCCTCGTCTATGTAGAATACCATTAGTCAATACATAACGAGCAGTTTTAAACTTCAGTTTCTTGGCTGCGAGTTTGTCAATTGGTAATTTTCGTTCCTCAATATATGCCCTGATGGGATCCATCCAAGATGGTCCTAAATCAAGGGTAATAAAGTTCAGCATCAGATCTTCGTCTATGCTTCGACTAGCCAAGACTTCTATTGGGATTGTTCTTCGTAGCTCGGTGCATGTGGCTGAAGCTAACCGAGCTAAGGCATCCGCTCTTGCATTCTCCAATCTTGGTATTCTAATTATCTGTACTACGAGAAGGCTTGATAAAACCTCCATTGCTTTTGCATGATACCTGATCATTAATTCTCCTTTGCCTGCATATACTCCCAGCATTTGATTTATGAATAATTACGAGTCACTGAATACGATAACCTGCTCCGCCCCCATGGTTTTTGCCAGGCCAAGTTCTGTAATCATAGCTTCATATTCAGCCTCATTATTAGAAGTCTTAAATTGGAAGCGCAAAGCATACTCCACATCGATCTCATCCGGGCTGTTCAAAACAATCCCTGCCCCACAGCCTATAATGCAAGATGAGCCATCCACATATAGATTCCATATAGGTACCTCGTCCTCAAATTTTTGATCGGACAGAGTTCCTCGGTGGAATATTTGTTACTTCCTTTTATCCTCCTCTAGTACTTCTTGCAGCTCGTCGACCATCTCCTCCTGATCATCAGCTGACTTAAGTTGATCGGGGTTTAAATTTGATAATCCTGTAACATCCACAGGTTGGTCGGTATTCAACTTTTGCTCCTCGGAGGTGTCAAGATAAGTGAATTTTGTGATAAAATCTGCTACTGCTTGCCCTTTAAGTGACGACCTAGGCTCATAAATTATATCATATTCACCAAGTTCTACTGCCCAGTACATCAATCTCCCTGATTTTTCTGGTTTGTGAAGAGCTTGCCTCAGTGGCATATCGGTATACACTACTATGGTATGAGATTGTAAGTACGGCCTCATTCTTCTACTTGCTTCGATCAACGCTAGTGCCAACTTTTCTAGTCTTGGATATCTGATCTCTGCTCCTCGGAAGGCCTTACTAGTGTAATAAATTGGTTTTTGCACTCCATCCTCCATTCTTATCAATGCCGAGCTAACTGCTTTTTCTGAAACTGCCAGATACAAGTACAGTTTTTCTCCCATCACTGGCATGGACAACAGTGGGGGTGCTCCCAAGTATTTCTTTAACTCTTGGAAGGCTTTCTCGCCTTCATCATTCCATTCAAACATTTTTCGGAGTGTTTTGAAGAATGGGAGGCATCTATCAGTTGCTCGTGATACAAATCTATTAAGTGCTGCAACTCGCCCTGTGAGACTTTGCACTTCCTTCTTCGTCGTTGGAGATCGTAGCCACAATAGAGCCTTGATCTTTTTTGGATTTTCTTCAATACCTCATTGGTTGACAATATACCCGAGGAACATGCCTTCTCGTATTCCGAATATGCACTTGGTAGGGTTCAACTTCATTTGATATTTATCTAATTAATCAAAGGTTTGACCTAGATCAATTAGATGGTCAGCAAATTTCTCGCTCTTCGTCAGCATATCATCAACATAAACCTCCATATTGTGATTGATTTGCTCCGCAAACACCTTGTTCATCAGCCTCTGATATGTTGCACCTGAATTTTTTAGTCCAAAAGGCATAACATTATAACAATAAGTTCCTCTAGGGGTAATAAAAGAGGTACTCTTCCTGTCTTCAGGTTTCATTTTATTTTGGTTGTAACCGAAATAAGCATCCATGAAGCTCAACAACTCGTGTCCCGAGGTAGCATCCACTAATTGATCAATTTGGGGCAAACGAAAATGATCCTTTGGGCATGCCTTGTTGAGGTCGGTGAAGTCTACACACATCCTCCACTTGTTGTTCTTCTTCTTCACCATCACCACATTAGCTAACCAGTTTGGATATCTGACATCTTCAATAAAGCAAGCTTTTTGGAGCTTTTCGACCTCCTCTTGTATAGCTTGTTTCTTCTCGGGGCTGAACACTCTTCTTCGCTTCTTCACAGGTTTAATTTCCTTGTTCACATTAAGTTCGTGACACAAGAAATTTGGATCTATTCCTGGCATATCTTCGTGGCTCCATGCGAAAGTTTGTTTTCTGATTTTTAGGAAGGCTATCAATTCCTATTTTAGTGGGGTGTCCAACGATGAACCGATTTGATTTGTTCGTTCCGGGTGTTCGTCGTCCAGAATGACATTTTTAGTAGCTTCCACCACTGACCTTTTACGAGCTGCGACTCGTCTCTAGGATCTAACATTTCAATTTCTGCACCTTCATCCACTTGATAGGTGGTAGTCTTTTTCCTAGATTCTTCCAGTTATTCTTGCTCGATAGATGAATAGTAGCATTCCCGAGATACTTTTTGGTCACCCTTCACAATTCTTACTCCAAAGTTGGTTGGAGATTTTAGGCATTGATGTACAGTAGATGGTACTTCTTCGAACTTCTTCAAACCTACCCTTCCCATGATGATATTGTAAGCTGATTGGACATTCTTATCCATCACAAATAAACATACTCTTTCTGTTCGACAAGCAGGCCATGTACCGATGGACATATCCAACTTGATCGTCCCAAGTGGAAAAACTTTCTCGCCAGCAAAATCGAGGAGGGGCCTGTGATAAGGCTCCAATTGAGATAACTTTAGATTTAAGCTGTCAAAGCATGAGTAGAACATGATATCCGCCGAGCTACCATTATCCACCAGTACTCTTGAGATCATTACTTCCTTCATCCTCAGTTTGATCACCAATGGATCATCATGAGGATATAGCACTCCTGCGAGATCGTTCTTGGAGAAACCGATGACCAGTTTTTCTTTGTTCACCTTCCTCGGGCGATCATCCTCAGCTAGATTTATTCACTGAATGTATGAACAAGCTTGGGCCTAATTGAGGTAAGCTTTCCTTTCTGCAGTAAGGTCTCCACCTCCTGCATCTCCATCTGTAATAACATTACAATCAAATGATCCAAAATAAATTGAAAATACCTCACGCTCTGGCTGTCTTGGTCTTTTGGGGAGATCGGGATCGTCTTCTGGATCATCTTTATGACCTCTTTTCTTGTTTTCTTCTGCTCGATGAGGAGATCTAGACCTCTGTCTTGCTCGGTCGTTGCTTTTTCCTTCATTTCCGCGACCAACATACTTGGCCAGCTTTCCTCGTCTGATGAGTGCTTCGATTTCATTCTGAAGAGCTATGCAATTTTTGGTCATGTGACCATGGTCTTTATGGAACTCGCAATATTTAGCCTTATTCCTCTTATCAGGGTCTGTCTTCATTTTCTCTGATTAGTTTAACTCCTCGCTGTTTTTGATTTCTTCCAGAACATGGTTTATGTCTACTTTCAAAGGAGTATAATTTTCAAATTTCTTCAACATTTCCCATGATGGCTTTGCTTTTGACTGCTTGTCACCACCATTGTTCTTATGCTCCTTCTTTTTAGCTTTATCAACCTCCACCTTGGTCTCTTTGGTGTCCATATTCTTCTTCGCAGCCATAGCCTCCTCGGCATTCATGATTTTGGCCGCTTTTGCCATCAGTTTTGACATGGTCCTGGGTGGATCTTTGGCCAGAGTGTAGTACAATTTATTTGGCAATAATCCACTCATCAGAGCAGTGATTGCTGTCTTTTCCTCGTAATCAATAACTTCGAGCTTCTCGTTATTGAAACGAGTAATATAATCCTTGGTGCTCTCACCTGCTTTTTGTCTAACACTTAATAAGTGTGCTACTCGTTTAATTGGTTTTGCTCCAAAACAAAAGTTTCCAATAAAGAGCTCGTCCAGTTGAAAGAAAGTTGAAATCTTCCCCCGAGGAAGATTGTTGTACCATATTTGAGCAGATCCAGTGAGAGTTCCTGAAAACGCCCTGCATCGCATCTCGTCTGGAACAGCATAGATATCAGCAGCAGCCTGATATTATTTTATATGGAGAACAGGATCAGTTTTTCCATCATATTTTGGTGTTACCACTGGGGATTTGAACTTTAATGGTGGGGGAAAATCCACAATTGCTTGGATAAAAGGTGTCCCTTGGACAAAAGTTCTTTGTAGAGAATTCTTTGCCTTAACCATCTCCCCTAATCTATCCTCCAACCTTTGAATAGAGCCTTTCCATGCATCATTTTCCTCCTCGGGCCTATTGGTTAGAGCAATTGATCATGTTGAAGTCGCTTTCTGGGATCTATCATGACGAGAAGCGGGTCGTGATTGGGCAGAACCCTCCCTTAGATCAGATGGTCGTCGAAAGTTCCTCGACACAGCCTTAGGAGGACTCTTATTCCTCCTAGGGCCCAATCGATCAAAAGGGGAGGCCATACTTAATCTCTCCAATGTACTAGTCCTTTCTGGAGAGAGGGTGACATTTTGTTCAGTATCTATGGCTCGTACTGATGAAGTTCGGCCAGGTTGATTAGAAAAATCATTAGATCTATCAGTGCGATATGAATCGACATGTCTAGATCGAGATTCCTCTGGGAGTAATGTTCGTCTAGTTCGTGAGGAAGGTAATTGGGTATTTCTCTGAATGCTTCGTTGTCCTGATTGGGCAGGTGCTCCACCCTCGATAGTTTGCATGAGTTGTCGCATGGTTTCTTGCATTGCGATCTGGCCCTGAGCTAAATTAGCCATTATTCCAGCCAGATCTTGGACACTTGGAGGAGTGGATGGATTTGGGGGGTTTCCAGCGTTTTGATTACTGGATTCAGGATTATCAGCTGTTGGAGATGAATTACTTTGGTGAAAAACGATAGTTTCAGTCGTTTCCCACAGACGGCGCCAATCTGTTGATGTAAAAAAATAGATTATCTCTAATTATTTAATCACAGATAAAAAAAATAAATAAGACAAAGGGTTTTAAAGTGGTTCAGCCTCGAAGGAATGGCCTACATCCACTATTTTGTTATTGCTGACTGTTTGGAATTCTCGATAATAGATGTTTTACCAAGAAATTCCGAGTCCTCCGCTAATGAGGAGGTTATAATGTCTTTATAGCCTTGAGGTTGTACATGTGAGAGAATATTACACAGCTGTCCAATAGGCGTGTACATCTGTATGATAATAATCAACATTTAATGTGCATTCAATCCTCTTAATTATCCAGTTATAAATGCTCTGTACGAGGTGCATCTCGGACCGCCTAAGCTGCTCGGACCGCCTAAGTAGCTCGGTATACATGAGTTGCTCGGTACAATAAAGTTCCTCAGAGAACACTGGTTTCTCGGAGCGCCACAGTTGGTCGGGGAGGTTGAGTTCCTCGGAGTCAAGGTGTTGTAAAAAATGTTCGCGGGTGCCATGTAGATTGACACGTGTCTCCACATAATTGGTCCATGTCAGCAGGTTAAATTTAGTATCAACACCTAGTTTCATCCTACTCGCACATTCAGATTTCACTCACATATTATCGGCACATACATTTTACACGCACAAATGTATATATACCCGGCGAAATGATTTTTCCGAGTGTTGGTCATCCCGAACACTCCTAAAGTTTAATACCTAGATCTTCTTCCCGCTAACCCGAGGTTTATACATCACTCATTGAATCTTTTAGATGCCCTTACACTCTATTTAGGGTTCCCTAATATTTATCTCCAAAAGGAATTCTTCCCCAATCCTTTTAGTACAAGAAAAATTTCTCAATTTTAATTGTCATAAACGGACTGAACGATGGCTAGAAAAACGAACCAGTCCGATGACCAATAAACGAACCGAACCGATGGCCACAAAAATGAACCAGTCCGGTGACCAAATTAAACCGTAATTGATCGGTTCGACGTGTTCAGTTCGGGAGTTCATTTTCTCCAACTCCAAATTTTATAGTTTCTAACACCATCAACCATCACTCAAAACATCTACACACTTATTTTTACCCAACACAACAATTTATTCATGGTATTCAGCAATTTAACTAAGATTTTAAACATTAACTTAGTTAAACGCACTATTTTTCATTTTTCCAAATTCTCTCCAAAAATTACACCATTAACATGGATTTAAACCCAGATTTCATATAGAGTTGTTATCACCTCAAATTATTTGAAATCATTTCCAAAACTCCATTTTGATTCGAGAATCCCAACCCAAAATCGTATAGTTTACACCAGCTATAATATGAATAATAAACACACATAAATATTTAAAGCACGTTAAACACTTGCCTCATTGGATAAATTTAACGACCTCATGCCGCGATCCGCCGGAGCTTGGCCGGAAATCTCTTATGCTTCCCCCTTTTCTTCTTCCTTTCTTTCTTTCCTTCTTTTTATTCTTTCTTTCCTCTCCCTCTCTCGTGGCTTGTAATGAGAGAATAAGGCTTATCCCCTTAGTAAATCGAAAATTGACTCGTATACTCAAATGCAAGTCCCTACTAGTCCAAAAAGCCCTCGGAACCCAAACAATACCCCCGAGTACTCTATTTTTACTATTTTGTCTCAGTCGAGACCAATCGTGCACTCGAAATCCCCATCTGAGTCACTTATCAAAAATTCACCCTTTTAAATCCAATACAATTCCGAACGTATTTTCCAAATAAAATATTATTACTTGTCGCTTTTCCCGCCCACAACATGATATAGAATAATCCAACTTCATTTACTTATTCCCGTAAGTAAATATAACACACATCAATATTGATCCAAAACTTGCCAATTAATATTTATCCATTCACTTTAAATTCTCAAATCATTAAATTACACCCACTTATGTAATTAAAATATCCATAAAAGTACGGGGTATTACATCTCCCTCTTACAAGGGTTTTTCGTCCTCGAAATTCAGATACAACCTGTACTAAGACTCAGGATCCTTACTAACACAACATCCTCTAGTATTCGAAATCAATCTCAAAATAACATAAAGGTTACTCCACTATACACCCGCTAGTGGTACCCACCTATCTACAAGCTTAATCACTACAACTCCAGCTTTACGGTAAGATTGTTCAATTCTCAAGATCTCACCTCAATAACGGCACATCACAAATTGTTCTTATACCAACAACATCCGAATAAGACGAGCCTTTAC
This sequence comes from Sambucus nigra, assembly GCA_949130495.1. Lineage (NCBI taxonomy): Eukaryota > Viridiplantae > Streptophyta > Magnoliopsida > Dipsacales > Adoxaceae > Sambucus > Sambucus nigra. The sequence goes on from OX422211.1 coordinate 445,249,702, forward strand.
ATCACTATCTGTATCTCCTTACTACTATTGTAAGGTCACACATCACTAAGTGCCAGCTTCCCGCATCCATCTCAACACAAAACTCCCATCCTAAGGGAAATCATAAGAACATCTGACCACTCCTGTCAGTCCTTCAAATCTCGATTCATGGTGACGTAACTCTTACGGCACTGAAAAATCACCCTAAAACAGTTTGTGGTTAATGTCCCTCTCGATAACGGACTGCTTTTCCATACAAAACCTCAAATGGAACCATGTCCATAATAAACCGGTATGAGTTATTACACACAACTCTAGCAATCGGTAATTTCCCTTACTAATTACCTTACAGTTTATAAGGCTCACCACTCGCATTATCCAATATTCTAAATCACCTCCCGTATACTCATTGGGCCATAGGTGACACGACATTCTCAAAATCAAAACGTCATCCCCACTGCTTCCTAAAAATCCCTATTGGAGGTGGGGTTCGAGGATCTTATCCTGATTGACAACAATATTAGGCAGCACCTTGCACCTGTGAAATCCTTCTTTTTAGAGAAAGGTTTGGACACAGCCTATCAATGAATTTTACCAGCTTGTCTACCCATTCCGTCACTAGAATCGTCGATTTGATACCAAATTTTTGGTTCATTATCTCGAACCAACCTATTTCCATCTATGAGTGGTGCACCCGGAGACAATCTCACTATGTCTCACCTAACACCAATTCCCACTTACAATATTTCACATTAAGTGGTACTTTATACTCCCCTTCTTTTCCCAGGGTATACCAAAAATCACGGCTCGTGGACTTTTTTCCACAATGCGCCCTTCTGGGCCCTTTTTACCTTATAGACATTAATATATTATTTACGCGCACGCCACCCTCAACATTCAATTGATTAGACTCATCTCTACTTTCCCACAATAGTAGGATTTTCCTCTTCTCAATAGATATCCTTTTAAATGGCTTCCCATAGAATTTTAACTCATCTCGGGTGTGCTACTCTCATTGCACTCATATACTTGGATCATCCTCCTCTTCATACGATGTTTAATCCATCCTACCATTCTATCTTTGTTTATAACTGCACCACATACATATATTCCACACATTTATTCCCAAGTCCTCTCATCTCGGACGATTTTGAAATCAGTTAACCAGGGCACCCATATACCCTACAATCCATGCATACTTGCACAATACTGAAAACATCACACACTTAACACATTTTTCTCAAAATTGGCCTCGCATTCTCGATGTGGCTATAACACATGTGTATTCTCAATCACCCCATAAATCGAAATTTAATTCTCCTTAACATCATTCCACCCTTTAACTTGAGGTGAGAAGAAAATTTTCCAATGCTCTCTCACGGCACTACCGGCTCCACTAGCCTTATAATATGTAATAGCTCTCAGCTCAGAGTGTTTTCTCTACACTTTCATTGATTAACATTCAAAATTAATGCCCTAGCATCCATTAAAATCTCTCTACTCACGACGTTTATCAAGGTTCGTGCGTATCTCATTTCCCAATAACATTCAAATAAGGAACTTTCCCCAATGCACTATCACTCAACATTGGCGAAAATCAAATTCCCTAAACATTAAACACATAACCGAGACTCTCAAAAATCCTATCCCCGGACATATAAATATAAATCTCAACTCCCACATCTCTAAAGGAGTGATATATCAATGCGCTCTCCCTATCACTAAGTCCTAAGCGCTAAACATAGTAACGAGCTAAATCTCTCCGCTCGATAGTAAATCCTATCCACCCCAAATCATGTCGGTAAAGTCCCTACACACCGGGATCAATATCTCGAGACATCTATACTCTGCTAAGTCTTCATCATAATATATTATGAATGCAAGCTCGACCCTGTTTCAGGTGAGGCATCTCCAAAACAACACATCCAGCCCTGGAACAGCAAACACAATCGCCTTGCAATATCAACCCACTATCGTTCTAACTAGTCTATACTCAGGATAATACCATACTCGTATAACATATCACTAAAATGAATAATTCCAATAAAATATATTATAGTTGACTACACTCGCTCCCCTGTGGATGAAACCAAAATAACCCCATTATACCACGAAAAATACTTAAACACAATAATGTTATCGATAAAACCACTAAACTCGTCTCACACGCGAATCTAGTGCTAATCAAAATACCGTGACTCGCTCGTGTCACATAAAGCATACCACATTCACCCGAGGTTACAACTTATATTTTAACCTTGACAATGACATTGGCTACTCAAATGGTTCCCGGACATGACACGCTTGTCCAAAGGGAACCAAAAACTATCTTAGTCATTGCCCCTTCTAGGCACCATACTCTTGTCCCATTACTCACTTCAGGAAAAATCGTTGTATGTGGTCCTACTCTCCACATAAAAATATCTCTTTATATAATCCACTTATCTCCGACCACGCTGGCCGTATTAGCATTGTCCTTCTCTCGGACCTTGGTAGCCTCAACCCCGATGACTACCCTCATTGCTCCCTTAGATCCGCTGGCCCTAAGTAAGATACTATTGGCCTGACCATCCCCGATTGAATCCATCGTCACTCATTAGGAATTCAGCTATCTGAATCATTTAAATGGGACCCCTGACGGGTCCCCTCCCCGGTGTTTTGCTAGCACCGTTTAACCCAGTCGTACTCTCTTACTAAAGCCTTCAATTATTTTAGCTCCCTTCACAAGAAGCATTAATATCATCACTATCAAAAGCACGATATTGTAGCCATCTACATCGATCGTCAAAGTATAATTTCCCCTAAGTGCTGGTGATTCTTCTCGTGAGTCCATCACCCACTTAGGGACTCTCTTCTCCATCATACCTACCTTATCGGGTATAAAGTTCGTTACACAAGGCAACTGTCCGGTCCTCCTATGACAAGTTCAAAATTCATTCACATCTCTTCCTGAATAATAGATGAAGGAACTCGCGGTCAAACTGTACCTAAGATACTTCCATTGGAATAATATTTCACTTTTCAAATGTGGTGATATACTCCCACCATTACAACACTGCTCCCATGAGCTAAGAAAAATTTTACCCCAAATTTTCACTTATGGGTAAACTACATTTTTCTACATGCCAAAGCCTATGGGTATCTTACATCCATTGGCTAACATACACAATTTCCGTATTCACTAAAATTCCAATGGGTAGTCTTCTTCAAAGACCCCTTTGACTCCTCCCACTCTAACCACGCTGATTGAGTCTAATCTAGCACCACTCTCTGCTATATTAGTATTGAAAAATATAATTGCACCCTAGCAGTCCTTACAACTCCATCTTCCAGAGAAACAATAGGGATGACCTCGACTACGGTCATCGTCCCTAAAATTATTCTACAACTCCAACTAAGCCCCGCCTCCTGCGGTCCTCCTAACGCCCTCATCAGTCGTCCTACATTGTTCGGCATACGAAGCAAACTCGAACGCATATAAGATTCACTATAGGAATCAACAATCCAAAGCATATGGCTCTATATCAAATAGAAAGCAACGCTAAAAAAGTAATACGTCGGCACTGATTCCTAAGGACACTAGAACCTGATGCTCTGGTACCATCTTTGACAACCCATCTATTTTAATCTCGGCTGATCAATCCTTTATTAGAATAAAACAGGATTCTCATATGGATCATTCTCAGCATCACTGTCGAAAACCAAATTAATTACTAATAACCAATTAGGCCCGATGTCAAATTTTAAACTTCCTAATCTTTTTAACTTAAACACACAATAAATCCATTCACACAACTAATATACACAACAATTGAAGTAAATAAATAATAACCGATATCTCTCGGTAAAACATTTTTACAACCATATCGAATGGGTGTAAACGAAAATGCAAAAAATAAAATAAATGACAACAGTGTGTCAACATGCCCGAATATAACTCCCAATACCTCCTATCTAGATCACAAGGATAAAAGCACCTAAACAATCTATACTAGCATCTACACCTGCTGCAGCATCGTCTAACTCATAAAAAATAATATCATCCAGGCGTCCCTGTGCCTAGACACCTAAAAGGTTTTAAAAATATTTGCAAGCGGGTCAGAGCCCGAAAAGTTTTGAATATATTTAACAAGTGTTTAAAATACTTCAATATTTAAAATATGATATTCTTCATATTTAAACTCGTGTCGCACTCACATGAGATACCCCTCACCTCTCATCTAACATTCCACACCTAACGCATGTATTTTAAACACCCTAGTTACGCTACCCAACCTAGCTAGAATCTCACCAAACTTCTAAACACCCATACGCTATCTCATACCCCGCGTATATAATATCCTAAACTTTCGCACGAGCTTATGCATTATAATCTCATTTACAATTTTATCCGTTCATAATAAATAACTTTCACTAGTTATTATAGGCTAATCACATTTTATTGTCATTAATCCCGTATACAATTTTCTCATCTTTATATACATATCTCATATTTTATTTCGCATTTTATTCCCCCGGATGCAACAATTTACTTCTCACTTTATTCTTTATTTTCTCCGTATATATATATATATATATATATATATATATATATCAAATTCGGTTATTCGAGCCTATCACCCATGGCATTAGCCTAATATCTCGAATATACCAATTCGTATTAATTCATAAGTATACACATAACTTATTTTAATCCCATAAGTATCCACTCTCTTATGATACAATTTTGACATGAACTTCTTTCAAATATTAACTTATCACGTCTAGCTAGTATTCTAGTTTCATCTTATTCACACATTTGTATTTCACTCACATATTATCGACACATACATCTGCACGCATAAATGTATATATATACCCGCCGAAATGATTTTCCAGAGTATTGTTCGTCCCAAACACTCCTAAAGTTTAATACCTAGATCTTATTCCCGCTAACCCAAGGTTTGTACATCACTCATTACATCTTTTAGAGTCCCTCACACTCTATTTAGGGTCCCCTAATATTTATCTCTAAAAGGAATTCTTCTCCAATCCTTTTAGTCCAAGAAAAATTTCATAATTTTAGCTGTTGTAAATGAACTGAACCGATGGCCAGAAAAATGAACCGGTCTCATGACCAATAAACGAACCAAACCGATGGCCCCAAAAAGAACCGGTCCGGTGAAAATATTGAATCGTAATTGACTAGTTCGATGTGTTCAGTACGGGAACTCATCTTCTCCAACTTCAAATTTTATAGTTTCTAACACCACCAACCATCACATAAAACATCTGCACACTTATTTTTACCGAACACAACAATTTTTTCACGGGATTCATCAATTTGACTAAGATTTTAAACCCTAACTTAGTTAAACCCACTATTTCTCATCTTTCCAAATTTCTCTCCAAAATTACACCATTAACATGGATTTAAACCCAAATGTCATATGGAGTTATTATCACCTCAAATTGTATGAAATCATTTCCGAAACCCCATTTTGATTCAAGAATCCCAACCCAAAATCATATAGTTTACACCAACTATCATATGAATAATAAATACACATAAATAGTTAAAGCAAGTTAAACACTTGCCTCGTTGGATAAATTCGACAACCCGCGATCCGCCGGAGCTTGGCCGAAAATCTCTTCTTCTTTACCCTTTTTTTCTTCCTTTCTTTCCTTCTTTCTTTTCTTTCTTTCCCCTCTCTTTCTCTCTCTCGGGGCTTGTAATGAGAGAATAAGGCTTACCCTCTTATTGAACCCAAAAATGACTCGTATACTCAAATGCGAGTCCCTACTAGTCCAAAAAGTCTCCGGAACCCAAACACTACCCCGGGTACTCTATTCTGGATATTTCGGCCCATCCGAGACCAACCGTGCACTCGAAATCCCCATCTGAGTCACTTATAAAAAAATCACCTTTTTTAAATCCAATACAACTCCGCACGTATTTTCCAAATAAAATATTTACTTACCGCTTTTCCCACCCATGACATTATATAAAATAATCCAACCTCATTTACTTATTCCAGTAACTAAATATAGCACACATCAATATTAATACAAAACTCGCCAATTAATATTTACCCATTCACTTTAAATTCTCAAAATATTAAATTACACCCACTTATGTACTTTAAAATATCCATAAAAGTATGAGGTATTACAAAAGCATGACGAGGGGATATTTTTAGGTCATTCATCATTCAGTAGGGCTTATAGGGTGTTTGACCTTGAAAGCTCTAAGATTATGGAGTCAATAAACGTCACGATTATAGGCGACGAGTTGATGATGTCAATTATTCCTAACCCCTTATGTGAGGATGAGTCACCCCTGGTGACGATCCCATCCTTCCTCATACTACACCGACGGACCCTACTCTTGAATTAGAGGATCCACCCTCTTGGGTTTAAAAGAGTCATGAACCTACCACTATACTTGGTGATCCTACACTTGGTGTCAGGACTCGTGCACAACTTGAGAATGTGGTTAGATATCTTTACTACACCTCTTTAGTCAAGCCTAAGAATGTGAAAAAAGCACTCAAGGATGAGCATTGAATATCCACTATGCAAGATGAGTTACTTCAGTTTCGCTAGAATGATGTTTGGGAATTAGTCCCCTGACCTAGCGAGACAAATGTGATAGGAACCTAGTGAATTTACAAGAATAAAATGGATGATAATGGTACCATAGTTTGCAATAAGGATAGGTTGGTTGCTAAGGGTTGCACACAAATGGGGGGGGGGGGGGGGGGGTGTAAACTTTGACGAGACATTCGCTCATGTTGCTAGGCTTGAGTCCATTCGCTTACTACTCGCCATAGCATGTCTTCTGTGCGTCAAGTTATATCAAATGTATGTCAAGAGTGATTTCCTTAACAAAATTTTACAGGAGGAAGTTTACGTGGAACAATCGAAGGGTTTTAAAGACCCAAAGAACTCAAGATACGTATTTTATCTTAAGAAGGCCTTGTATGGTTTTAAGAAATCACCCCGTTCTTGGTATGAGGGGATCTCTTTCTATCTCTTAGCTCGTGGCCTAAAGAGAGTGGGAGTGGATAACACGTTATTTATGAGGAGAGAAAATGGTGCTATATTGGTGGCTTAAGTTTATATACATGACATAGTATTTGGATCCACGTGCTCTCGACATGATCACACTTTTGAGGAGGAGATGAAGAGAAAGTTTGATATGAGCATGGTTGGTAAGCTTATGTTCTTCTTAGGTTTCTAAGCGCATCAGCTAAAAGATGGGATATTCATATCTCAATTCAGATATGCTAGGGCCATAGTGAAGAAGTTTGGTTTAGACTCCACTAATCACTCACGACCCCTATGAGTACAATGACTAAGCTTAGCAAAGACGTATTAGGCAAGGACCTAAAGCAAACCCTTTATAGGAGCATTATAGGTAGTCTTCTCTACTTAACCGCTAGTCGTCCCGACATTACCTTTAGCGTTGGAGTTTGTGCGTGATACCAGGCATATCCAAAAGAGTCACATTAGCTCGCACTTAAGCATATCATCAAATGTGTGAGTGGCACTCTTTCCTACAGTATTTGGTATTCCCTTGATATCGATGACCATATGCCAGCCTATTCGGATACCGATTTGGTTGGGGATGTCGACGGTTGTAGGAGCACCTCGAGTGGGTGTTTTTACTTTGGGAGTGCTCGCAAGAAGCAATACTCCGTATCTTTGTCCACGATTGAAGATGAGTATATTGTTGTCGGGAGTTATTACACGCAACTCTTATCGATGAAGTAAATGTTATGATAATACAAGTGCAATCCATATATCATGTAATCCGGTCTAACATTCTCGGGCAAAGTACATTAGAATACATGATATTTTATACATGATCTCGTTGAGGATAAGGTCACGCCCTTGAGTTTGTGAGCACCGAACGTCAATTAGCTAATATTTTCATGAAACCTTCATATGCACTTAGATTTGAAGATCTTAGGAAGTCTTTGGGTATTTACACCGTTGATTGAGTTTGGGTACTTTATCTAGTACATGATGATTATCATGTTCATATCTTATATCCCTATTACTAGTGTGTTGTATCATTGTACTAATATATTTGTCTTTTTGATATATTTTGAAATTTTCCAAAAAGAGTTTTATTTTTACGAAAATATTTGAAAAATTCCAAAAGGATTTTCAGTTTGTAAGAAAAAACTTAAAAAAGTGAAAAAGATTTTATTTTGATAAAATTTTTGAAAGAAAGATTTTTAATTTTTGATTTTTCACCATATATGGATGAACGTTTAAGATATTCAGGTCACCCTTACATTCCATCCATTCACGTGGCTTTTTCATAGTACTTTGAGACATGACCTTGTTTCGATAGTGTGCTTAATAATGTGTGGATATCATTACGCGGGGTGGAAATTCGTGTTATTCGTGTCATTTTCGGGTCGCATTGATTTTTATTTTAGTATATTTTTTGGGTACTCTTAAATCTATACAAGCTAATCGGGTCATGATCTGGTAATTTTGGGTTATTACCATAAACGGGTTATCGGGTCAAAAATTGCCAGCTCTAATTACGCTGCTCATTGATGATTACTTTCTACATGTAATCCTCTTTGTTACCTTTATTTCATACTTGCACGGACTTTTTAAACATTGTACTTACTTGCCATGTGCCAAATATGTTGTTTTCGTGTCAATTCTACTAAATAACGAACCAAATGTAAAAAGAGATAAGTTGTGAATGTAATAACTATTACCCGGATTTCGTTTCTCAAAAAATATTAATATATGTTAAGAAATGGAAAGGGGATATGAAAGAAAAAAAAATATTTTGTGTAAAAAGCCACCATTTGTAAAAAGAGCCTAAAAACATTAATGACACACAAAAACAGAAATGTCAAAGCCGTTTAGTTTATATTCATTGATGCTTTGATACATATGAGCATTCTGATTTCTTCAAAATATTTTAGAGTGAATTCCAATATATGAGAGATTGAGGGAGTTATAAAGTAAAAGATCAATGAGTTTGCACAAAGGACTTTCTTGTAAAACATTAAATAATTTGGCGCTATTGTTGTGAAAATCATTTAAGTTCATTGCATATTGAATAAGTCGAGTCAATTTCATTTTAGTTAAACATTTTTACACCTAAGGTAGAATTTTAGTTCTTTCTTTATAAGTGTCTCTCGAGTTCGTGCTCCTATGTTATGAATGTTTATATTGATTTGTCTAGGGAAAATGTTCACAGAATTACATTCCATTTTCATAATTCGAATATTTTAGTGTTATTCCATAGTGACTATATGTTTTTGTATCTATATATATTCTTTTTACTCAAAAATTTTGAAAAACTTCAAAAATAGAAGGTGGAGAACAAATGCCTTTTGAGATTATCATTACACATGCTTAATTGATTTTCTTTGTGATGATATCTTTCTTCTTCATGTGAAAAATTGAGGAGGAGTTTTATTTATTCTGTAAAGCTTGTACGCATCAAGATATTTCTTATTTCATGTGTGTAGGAATCTTCCGCTTTGATGATGGTTTCATTGATTACATAAGATGCAGACAAAGCTAGCCAAGGGAATAACAACTTCAGCTGAATACAAAGTTCAAATGTCATTCCATTTCTAGGTTTGAGAGGACAATAGGATTCATTTTCTTAGAGGGTTTTATTGTAATTTGGTTCTCAGTTTCGTTTTGTATCGGAATAGCCAAAAGGGGAGATTTGTAAGAGTAAGATTTTATAATTGCTCATAGCTGAGGCTATTCTATAGTTTTTGCATATACTACTACAAACCAACATCTCAAACTGAACACTATATCTCCAAATTTATTCGAAGACACGTTAGTGAACGAGCTCCATTTTTGGATTCATCACAGACACTTTATGGAAGTATAAAAACTTGCGTTTTCATAGCTTTATATAAATCATATAGTGGAATATTTTACTTTTATTGATTAAGGCTTTTGATTAAGTATTTTATAAAGAATTTTTTTTATGTCTCGTTCAAATGAGATTAGATCTCGTTCGAATGAGATATCTGATTTCGTTTGAACCAACTTCAAACGACCTTCAAACGATACATCCCAACCTTAAGAGAGAAGTGTCATTCAAAGCTCGTTATAAGGTATTTTGAACGAGAAGAAAGTTTTACTAGAACAAAATTGGATGTCGTTTGAACAAAACTATTATTTTCGTTCGAATGACCCCATTATCTCGAAATTCGTGATTTTATTATAAGAACATGTTTTGTTTAGAATTTCTGAAGAACTTTGGCAAAAATGATTTTCCATTACCTGTAACAAAATTTCTCATGTTTAGTTTTTGAAAACCACTTTTTATTTTCCAAATCATACATCCCCAAATATGGTTTGTGAGTTTATGAAACCCCAGTTTCCATACACCTTCTATAAACCCTTGTAGAGTTCATGTCAACTGTTTACTAGTGGAACCGAGATTCTACTGCTGAAAAGAAGAAGGTTGATCGGTGGTTATCGAGGGAAGACCACTTCTTATGGACGACACTATACTGGACTATATTCTGTGAAATAATTGAAAACTCTATGCATTATACTTAGTCATGCTAAGTAGTCTGTAAGTCTCTTGTGTTTGTTAAATTCTCTATAGTGCTGAATAAAAGGTTTTGCCCTGAAAAGGGATTTTTCCTTACTTCACGTATTTTCCTTCTTGTTTTTTTTATTTAATTTGGACCACATATTTTTATGCAGACTAAGTTGATTCAAAGACAAAATTTGGTAAAATTGAATTTATTTGTGGCTGCCCTAATATACGAATCAGTCTATAGAGTCTCGCATTGTCAGGGACCGTTGAGGACAATTCCATCCATGTCATTTTTTTGGATTGTGTCTAAAATCTTATCCAACTTCTCTGACCTAGATTCCAAATCAAATTAGACACAACTTGAGTTGTTTAATTTATATTCTAACTCCTCAATCCTAGACTCAAGCAAAAGCTTAGACTCTTCAAACTTTAGGGGATCTTTCTTTATATTTTCAAATAATCCATGAGGATTATCTCTCTCACCCTAAACATACTCGATATTCTGCTTAAGATTCTTCTCATATTCCCTAAGATCTTTTGTCAACTTATTACTATTTTTATGTCACATTCCTTCAACTTAACTTATAAATGTAAGTTGGACATTTTAAATTTAATGACTCCATGTATAACTCACTAAAGGAAACATGAAGCTCACTCTCCTATTTCTCATTCATCTTTTTTTATTTATCCTCCTCAGTATCATGGGAATCATAATAACGACCCAAAAAAAATTCATGCACATGATTATCTTCATTGAAAAATTTCACAAAAAAACTCATATAACTAGTCATGAAAGTGGCGTAGTATGCTCTCCAAGAGAAACACACTCCTCTTCCGACTCACTACCACTAAGGGTATCATTTTATTCCTTACACTTTTTGCCATATTTCCTTAATTTAGTGGGACACTCGTTAAAATAAGCCCAAACCCTTGGCAGTCAAAAAACTTGTCCCGATCATTCACTTTCTTAGGGTTATCACTTTTCTTCTTATCATGGTCATTAGCAAAGTTTTTTTAATTTCTTATTTAAAAATTTATCATCTCTAAGTTTTAGATATTTAGTGAAATGTTTAGCAAACCTATCTATCTCTTAGGGGTCTAAATCTCCATCGCTCTCGAAACCCGACACATCCTGCTTTCAAGTTTTCAAAGTTCAATTGCTATATTTCTTATCTTTCTTGGGAGGACACGTGTTCATCTCATATATTTGAAGGTCACTTTCGAGTTCTTGGACTCTTATTGTATCAATACCTCCAGGAGAATATAAAACCATGATTTTACCATTTGATTTTTTGGGCAATGACCTTAAGATCTTTCTAACCACTCTAGGCTAGGGGATAGGCTACCTAAGTTAAACGAGGAATTAAAAATGTCCTACAACTTGGTATAAAACTCATTAAATGTCTTGTGTTCTAACATTTTAATAGTTTCAAACTTAGTTGTCAAATTTTATAACTTGGAAGCCCTAACCGTATCGTTATCCTCATGTGTGGATATCAAAATATCCCATGCATCATTTGCGCTCTCACAAGTCATAACACGTCAAAAGATTTTCCACATGATATAAAAAAAGATACCATATTGGTATTAAGTAATGAAGCATCTTTATCAGTCTTTGTCTAAGTGGAATACGCTTTATGCAAACCATTCTCAGTGAGAGGAGACCACTCCTGCTCAACGGATATACAAACATTTTTATCGATAGATTTAAGGAAAAATCACATATATGACTTCCAATTGGGATAATTTGACCCATCAGATATCAGAGGTTGGGTAATGGAACTACCCCCATGGTTAAAATGCATTAAAATCCGAAAATGCATTAAATAGGGATGACACAATAACTTAGTGTAACGTGCTCTGATACCAATTTGAAGTTCACACAAGTGATACAATGTTATATGGAAAAAACACCACCAAATTTAATTTTCCCATTAAAGTAATTGAATGATCAATTAAATAAATTTTAACCAAGCACCAATTAAACCAATGTTATGTGAAAAAATTAGTCCAATTTTATCTTACCCTAAACATGCTTCTAGGAGAATAAGCAAGAATAAAATAAAGATCGCACAACGTTGTCATGTACAAGGAAGACCCACAACGAGAAAAACCTCGAATGACATAGCCATATATGTCCACTATGATATAGGTCTCTTATAAGGACAATTTATACTTACTCACATAATCGAAGCCTTTAATCCTTAATAGGATTCCTTTCTTATTGTTACCTTCTTCACAACCACCATTGGACGCCTCATAAAGACCTTCACAATTCAGGCGCCTCACACGTCTTGGTATCCAGTGATCTTAGTTAATTCTTAACTCATCCAGGTGTCACCCAATGTAAACAAAGAATCCGCTGCATGAAACATACTCGACAAAGATGAAGAGTAAATTGTCTTGGTTCAAGACATATGAGATCTCAAACAGTCATATTAAGGTGATTCTTGAATCTCAAACATATGAGTGTAAACCAAAATTTTGGACGCTCCAGATTTTGTATATAAAAATATTTTTGCAGACTCTCTAAATAAAAACTCTTGTTGTCCCCTTGTATTATAGAAAACTAGTAATAAATGGACACACGCATCCCTAGACAACTCATTCGAAAGAAAACCACTATTGCGTTCAAACAACATTAGCCATTTCGTCTGAACCAAAAATAAAGTCGTTTGAATGACCTAACTAACCTCATTTGAATGAGCCTGCCCTGATCTTCTCTTGAAAACTATCTTCCAAGCAGAAACATCTCATTTGAAAGTTGTTTAAATGATTTTACCAAACTCATTTGAACAAAAATTAAAAATAAAAATATTTCTCTTCAAAATCCTTTTTGCAAAATTGTTTCGATACACCCAAAGTTAAAATACAAGAATCAAACATAATATACATCCATAACTTTCTTAGATACCATGGATGAAGATGAAACTCGATTTGATTTTGATGTTTCTTTAATGTGGTTGCTACTGTCTTCAGAATGTATCATAGGTTTGAGGGAAAAATTGAACTCAAATCCCAACCTATGACTCAATTTTTTTTGTCCAAATGGAATAAAGCCAATTATTATGAATTTTTATAATAAACAATTTAAAAGTTGACCCATTGAAATTTTTTCCTTACACAAGGGTTAAGAGTAATCTCTTATATCTTAGATGTTTCTCCTTCTTTTTGACATAAAAAAGTCAAATATAAGTAGAAATGACATAGATAACAGGTATAGCATGGTATAACAAGAAAATCACAATGAAAAAGAATTAACAAAGCAAAAACTAGATAAACATGTGATAAAACCAATGCTAGGATGAAAGTAAACATGGGAATCATCATGAATATGAGAAAAATATTTCAACAATGATAACTAAACATATGAACATGATAAAACATGATGTATACCAAGTGCATCTCCAATAGAAACTAGTAGAACAAGATATTTCCAAGCATGTGAACATATAAATCAAGATAATATAATAAGATCCAAGTAGAAGAGATCACAAATGTAAATCAACAAAATATCCATACATCCAACAAAATGTGGCAATGTCAAAAAAACTCCATAAGTAATACAAGTCAAGTACACAATATCTTAAATGTACTAAAACAAAAATGCTACAATATCCATTAATAAACAAAATATAGATAGACGTAAAATCTCTAATCATCAGAAGAGAAATTTGATAACATGTCATCATCTTCATCATAATCATTATCTGCGTTATCATCATCATCATCATCTGTAACCTTAGCATCCTCATCATTCTCTTCATCATCAACCCCTATAGGAGTAGGAGCAGAATCAAGACTAGATTTAGATTATCCCAGAGAAGACAAGCCCTAACACTCGATCATTAAAATTTATGACCAAATATGCTCGTAATCCTATCAAGATATGTGAATATGTAATCAAAGTTCTTAGTCATCGATCTCATCCTCATATCCACATTGTAAAATGCATCATGCATATAGGAAAATGGATGTCAAGATATTCTCTAGATGACTGATAAATTTTCATGACATGTGCACTAGGAGCTCGAGTTGGTGCAGGAGCATGACCAGGTGTTATATCCTCACCCTCGATTTTGATGGAAGGTATGGGAATGGATTGTGAAGTATGACTCTCTGGTCATGAATAATTAGAATTGATGATTTGATCCAGAATGATCTTATATTGATCGGAGCCAACATACGGAACACCTCAGGAATATTGGTAATCACTTACCATGCGACCAATGGGTAAGACATCTTGAGTTGAATCTGAACAACCTCGATGCATGATATCAAGAATGAGTTATAGGAAGTCAATGACCTGATGAATAACTAAGGTATATATGAGACGTCTAATGGAGTACGGTAAATCACGTGACCCTCTCATGGGCATAAGGTTATAAATAACCACAATGTGTAAGATCGAGTATATTTTTATCAAATCATACTACAAGAAAAAATTACCTACCTAATACATCTCTATACCTACTATAAAATATGGGAATTCACTATGTGTCAAATTACTCTTGGTGTAATGGGTATATATGATACACTTCTCTCTAGGTAAAGTTAAATGAGAAGTGAAAACATCCTCAGTTGGGGTGATGTTCATGCCAAGAATAAAAAGACATCCTTAAAGGATCCTAAAAAAACA
Source organism: Sambucus nigra (assembly GCA_949130495.1). Classification (NCBI taxonomy): domain Eukaryota; kingdom Viridiplantae; phylum Streptophyta; class Magnoliopsida; order Dipsacales; family Adoxaceae; genus Sambucus; species Sambucus nigra. Next base: position 445,264,854 of record OX422211.1, read on the forward strand.
ATCATGTTTGCATAGAACTCAAGAAAAAAATGAGGAATTAGCTGATGAACAGGGGCTAAGATGACGCGAAGATGTCCTCGTCTGGAAAAATGATCCTTCCTAGGGATGTTAGAGATATATATGATCCACATCTCTCTTAGCTCTAACAACACGTGAACTAAATCATCTCCTAAGGGGTAAACCATACCTAGTGAATCAAATGGAAGAAGAATCGATGGTCATATTTGGAATGGGTATGGAGGCTCTCGGGGACTGAGTAGGCAATTTCGAAGTGCTTAGTGCACTCGAAGGTGTGATAGGGGTCTATCTTCAATTAAATATCTCAATGGGACCACTCGAGGATTAAAAAATGACTCTCTTGTGTGGATTGGTATTCTCATAAACCATAGTAGTACATAAATGTAGAATAGTTCACATAAACATAGAAATGGATAGAAATCCAATAAGAGTATATGCGATGATATGAGAAATCGATCAAGAATACCCAAATCCAACCTATAAACAACAAAATAACACCAAGATATTATGTAATATCATATAATAACTCTAAAAGATATCAAATCTTGAAAAGGATCTAAAACAGTAACACTTAATTGATTAATATCTAGAAATACCTAAAATAGCAATTCACAAGGGTTTTTAATTCCCATTCAAACCAAAAGACACCAAAAACATATTCAAACCTCACATGCAAGAACAAAATCTACTTATTCTGTAAAATATGCCATAGGGTTTTCTTTGCGGTGAAATAATTTGAAATGAACCCTTAAAACCCGCTTAAAACCCCTTATATGAACTAAAAAATTCTACCTTGTGTACATACACTAGACATATGGATACTAAAGAGGGTTGTACAAATGGTTTTGTCCTATATCTAAAATCTAGGAAAAACTGCTAGAAAACATTTAGCCAATAGAACCATAATCCAAAAACTCAAAAAATATGGTAATAATGTATGCCAATGCATGTGTACACATTTAATTTGACATTTGAAGCACAAAGTTGATATATATTAGAAGCACTAACTTACATGCATATATATACATATGATCCAAAAATATGTGCGGTGAGAACATTATTCAGCTACTTATGATAAACATGATTCATTGTATGAACTTACTTTTAATTTTGATTAATGACATGCTTTGAGAAAACTTTCCACACAAACACTAATCATTTAACAACACATTCAAAATTCCAATGGTGTCCCAATCCATGTAAAGAACGTCTCATCAATCAACCCCATCAAGTTATATTTTTCACACACAACTCTCATATGGTCATTAGAAACATTTTAATATAACCAATATTAGATCTCAGGATTTAATTATGATTCAAAATCACGAACTATTTAAGACACATAACAAAATCCATATGATCTAAGTGATATGCAAGTGCATCCTGTAAAGTGAAATTATAACCAAAGATTTTAACAAACTTTAACTATCACAATTTTTCATAAAATTCTAACCATATATCATTGAGTTAATCATTATTTTCACCAGATAGCTAAGAACTCGTGCTTTAGCCATCATTAAAATTAAGTACATGCGTCAAATTAATGTAAACATAAAACTTAATCACATATCACAAAAAAATAATAAAATGAAAATATTTTTGGTATTTTGAAATATGAATGACATAATATTTACATACATAATATGTGAGGAATACCATATATGAGAAAATTAACGGAGATGCATGAATGCATAAAAATCCTCATAAAAATGCGAAAAGATCCAAACGTGGCAATGAAATAACTCACCCAAATGATTTGATCCCAAATGAATCAAGGAGTAACTAAATAAGAAAAACCCTATTTATCCTAAGAAAACTACCAAGGTAGGTAAAGAGGGGTGATGCCTCTCCTGAATCTTTAGGAGGAAAAAATACCACTTCCTTCTTAGGAAACTTTCTTTAAGGTAAGTACCTCAATCTTATTATTTAGAGCATTCCTTGTCATACATGTTTTATCTTTAGGTATCCATCTCTCTTTCCTTATATAATTATTAACATTTCTAGGAACATAAGACTATGATCTAGATACATAAAACTCTTTCCTAGCCTCTCTTCTCTTATTGACCGTATAGTCAACCCTTCTCATCAACTTGTCAATCTCACCTCTTAGCTCACTAATAGGATCTACCTTCACAAACTTTATCATATTTTAAATAAACCTAGTAGTTATCTCTTTCAACCATGTAACCTATAATAGGTACCAAAGTACACATATCTCCTAAACTTAGGTCTCAATTCATGATCTATTTTCTCAACATTTTCAAGATTCTTTATTTTAAAGAAAAAGTGGGCATTGTGATTTTCTTTCCCACAAAACTAATGTATATAGACATGTGGCTGTAATGAACATACAGGGACACCCTTTTTCTTTTTCAATTTTAGAGTTTGTTCTTTGATTTTGTTTTATCTACAAGAAGAGATTTTAATATTCAATTTTGAAACAAAAATCTTTTCTTCCATTGGTTAAACATAGCCAATACAAAGTTTTTCATTTTTATTTGACCATGGTTCATTAAAATTGTACCAAGAACATTTGTTCTATCAATTATGTCAATTTTCAAGTTTTGGGTATTTTGAAGCTCATTTTTTAGCTTTTCATAATTTCTCTTTGGAGCTCAACTTATTCTTTTTATTTTAGAGGAACTTCAATTTTAATTTCAAATTGCCATTGTCATCAATCAAAACATAAATATTTACTATAAGTTGCAAAAATTTTAATTGAACATTTTCATCTTTTAATGTTTTTTTACTTGGTTCAAATTGAAAGAATTTCATTTTGTTTAAAAGTTGATGTTTGAATTTTTCAATTTCATTGAATCTTGATAGTTTCATTTAATGACTCATGTATGTCATTAACCTCTTCATCACTCTTATCCTAATCTATTGTATAATGTATGTGAGCCTTCACTTTTATATAATGAGGAATCACTAAGAGATTTATTATTAGACTCTTTGACCATATTTCTCTTCACAACATCATTGTTGGCATATATCCATCACATACCTTTCCTCCTTATTCAATCCTCACCATGAAAGCTATATCACTTACACACTGAAGATTGGTTTGTATACTTTCTTCTTGTTCTCAAAATCCTCAATCTTCTCTTAATTCTTCAATTGAGTTAGACATACCTTTATGTTATGTCCTACTCTATGGTAACCAAAACATCTATCTTCCTTCCTTTATTTTCCTCTCTTGGGAAGACTCCCATCATGAGTACCCTACTAGTGATGTCTAGTGGATTTGTATGGTTTATGCTAAAACTTATTTTCATTTTTGAAAAATTTCTTTTTTTTTTATAAAAAATTGTCGAACCTTTTTACGAATAAAGTCATGTATCCCTGAACACTATCTTTTGGTCCATCATCACTCTTGCTAGACACAACCATCTTATTAGATTTAATTATAAATGTAATAACCTTCTCAAGATTAGACACACTTAAGTGTTCTTGATCACATATTTTAAGTGACCCAACTAACTCTGGCTAATTACATGTGTTCATGTCTTTTATCTCATTAACGATATCAACTTTGGTTTTGATTGAATCTTGAAGCTAGCAACAAATTTTTAACAATTCGTGAGAATAATCTCTCCTATAGGTTGAAGGAGACATTGACAACCTCAATAAATTTGGTATAATAACCATTTAAGTTATCCCCTTCATTCATTCGCGTTTTTTTGAAACATAGTCACAATGTTTTGCAACTTAGTTCTCTTAACACTAGAAGCTCCCTCGTGAGTGACTCTCAATATATCCTATTTTTCAAAAATTTGGTGTACGTTGATACTCTTGCGTATTAATCTATGCAAATATAGCATTCAACGCAATTGAGTAAAAGTTACAATCAACAAAGATGGCATTCGAACAAATAAACCCCGGTTTCTTAACTCTTAACTCCATATTCTACAATCATGGGACAAATCAACCCATCTTATACACTCAAACACACTCTCTTGTGCTTATATTTCAAGTGAGCGCGCATTTTGATTTTACTATAACCATAATTTTAGCCATCAAATAAAGGAGGATAATTCGAATAGCTACTTTCGTGATATTAATTCATTTTCCAAATAAGATCTAAACACAATCCTCAAGATAAACCTAGGAGAAAATAAGACAGCAAAAACACACGAACAAGCAAGATGTACTCTAACACATGAGTGCCTAAAAGAGTAACCACTCCGATACCAAATAAACTTGAGGGATTGGGGGTTGAATAGGTTTTCGTGAGTCCAATGCCCCGACCTAGATTTAAGGGTTAATAAAGGATCAACCCAATCCGTTTCGTACGTTAATTGTGAAGTGCAGTGAAATAACCTAAATAATATTGTTAGTCCAGTTTAATTTTTATTTAACATTGCTCTTGTTAACTCGCGATTCCAATTTTCATCAACTACATGATAGGACCAAAGGGAAGTGCCCCTAAGTCCAAGTAAACAAAGATTATAATCGAAATTACAAATAAATACTTACCTGTATAACACTCTCAAAGTACGAAACATAATACAAATTGCCATAACAAAAGGATAGATGTAAGCAAAATGCTCAGTGGGAACATATACAAATGCAATATAGAAACGAACGATAGAAGGAACACTCACACACTACAATCACATGCATATGAAAATATATATATATCTACATATATACTTTTAAAAATACATGTCCCAATGTATTAAACCATGTTATTTAGAAAAGGTCATTTGATGCCATTCATCCCTCTTGTCGTTACAAAATAATCATTTTGCATCTTTGTTTAAAACTAGCATATTCTTCCCGTCAGCTCACCCAATTAAACAATTTACAATTGTTGAGGAAAAACCTTTCATTCACTTTCATTTTTTTATTACTCAACATACATTAACTTACACCAGAGTTGTTTAATATCTACTTAAGACTTTCTTTCAACACACACGAATATTGTGTTAAGCAATGTTCGTTTACCTTGAAAGACTTGTATAGCATGCACACTTGTGTTATTTTTTATTTAAACCTCATTACGTAGCTTGATTACCCATTAAGTCACTTTGCTTAACCACTTAACTTCCCTCATGGACATTTGTCATTATTCTCAATTTACTTGTCCACATTCGTTAATCGGAACTTTAATCACTCACACGAGTTAGGTTATTTTTATCTTAAAACCCATTTCTTATCATATTCCGATTACATCATTATCTTTTAAATCTAGCCAACAACCACGAACTTCGTGGCCTCTCACCACCGATCTTTGCCTCCATATGCTAATGCAATTACTTTGGGGCCTTTCATCACTAGGGACGTCATACGATGCTTAATTATTTCTCCGGCATCATCCAAAAATTCCATTATCTTTTCAATGTGCTCGACCTATTTCCAATGTCCATATTATACAAAAATTACGGACCGAAGCCACAAGCTCGAAGTTAACCGTCCATTTTCCGTTAATACTTGGAAATCGATTGTAATACCCCGTATTTTTATGGACTATAAATTTGGGGAATTATTAATTGAAATTGAGATATTAATTTAATATTCATCCGGAAATTTATTTTAAATGTTTACTAGCATGACAAGAGTTAGTAATTATTGAAATTTTTTGAATATTACTAGATGGGTAAAGTAATATATAAGATTGATGTTATAAAAATTGTCACGAGTGAATAAAATGGAAATTATGAAAATTTAAGTCGGGACGCGCCTGTATCGTGTCAGGACTAAATTATTATTATATAAAGTGAATAAATTATAAGTTGCCCGTATGGTCATTTTGAGTGCGCCAATGTGTTCGAAAGGGTCGAAATAGTCATAAAAGTGTATCCGGGAGTTTAGTTTGGGTCTCGGGGCGTTTTTAGGCATATTTGACATCCCGGGAGGGTATTATAGACATCTTGCATTTTTGGGTAATTAAAACCACGAATTTAATTAGGTTAAATCAGCCATTTGGAGTTGTCTCTTAGGGTTAGCAAACTCAAAACCATAGAACGTCCATTAGAGAAGAAGATAGGAAGCTTTTCAAGCAATCCAAGACCAAGAACTCATCCGGTTGCACTGCCACCACCACCAAAATATAGATCGCGCGACGGGGAATGCAACCATACCATTTCATCCACGAAATCAGAACCTTGAATTTTAGGCAAGTATCTATCTTGCTTTGTTTTTGGTTAATGCCTCACCCATGTTAGTTTAGGATTGCCAAGATCATGTTTTATGAAAGAAATTGATAAGTTAGAAACTTTAAATCACATGTTTAGAGAGATTTAATATATTCTGGATATACCCATAAAATGTAGAGGATTACCCACGAATTACTATGAGTTTAGAAACAAGAAATCTGAGAAATAATTAGAGGAATGGATAATTCTTCCAAAATTTGGGTTCTTGATGATTACGTCGATTTTACCCCATTAATTCGATATCGTTGATGTATTTATACATGTTTCACGTAGGAAATCTTGTATATATGTATATAGAACTTGTAGCATCGTTATTTGAGAATTTTAGACTTGTTAATGACGTTTTTGGAGAAATTGGAAGATGAAACCCGTAGGTTTAAATTGCAGTTTTTGGGAAAGAACTGCTTGATCGATCGATCGACCCAAGAGCATCGATCGATCGACCCCTCCTGGAAAACTGCATATTTCTCATCCGTTGGTTTAATTCGATTAAGATGCATGGGAACCCTTGATTGTTGTTGTTGGAGTATAATGGGATATAGAGAAGACCTGTAGGGCCTAGGTAGACCCCGTTGAGTAACATTTTAGTGTAAGATGAGATTTTGGGTTAATGAGGAATGATTCATGTGTATAAGAAATCATGCGTATATTTAATAAAAAAAGATCGAGACTCGTAAGGGAGTTAGACCCGAACGTAAGTGAGTGTATGCCTACTAAAATTATACTTAGAATACTTCAAGAAAGGAGAAGTGAGTATGAAGTGCATTATAAATGAGAGTAAAAATGACGAGTCCATTATGCATAATAATCGAGTAAAGTGTGTTAATAATGGATAATTAAGATTATGGGTCGTGAGAGCACCAAATTTAGAAATGTGGATATTTATATACATATGACTGTGTGATTGTGCATATATTACATATCTGTATAAAAATCATACTCGGGCTACTTTGCTATCACGGGGGTTTCCACGTCGGGAGGGTCTTATTTCGATTGGACCTTTATGGGAGATATTGGCTCGTACCCTAGAACATAGGATTCCTTGGTACAAGCTATCTGATTGATAGTCAGACGGTCCTAAGAGATGTGAGGGTATGTGCTGACCTCTTAGTGACTTGGAACTATGATTCGCCTCCATTTGTATGTGTTTTATGTTAATGCAGTTCGAGAGTGATTCCGAGCTAGCATTTCCCATAATATGTGTGAAACGGGGACTTGATAGCAGAGTATGCCAGCACCATAGTTTTTATGTGGGGTGCTGTTAGTATATATATATATTATATGGGAGACTAATATATATATATATATATATATATGTATATTTATATGGGAACTTTCTACTATGCGTATAAGTAGTTAAGTAATGAATAAATGTTGCAACTTTCTTGATGTGTTCGGGAACTTCATAATGGTACCGATTTGTTCTAAACAGTGTAAGAAATCTTGAAGAGATTAATTTTCTAAACTAAATATTATCACCCTGTTAATTCTCGAGATAAAACTTTATGGAGAATAAGTAAGATAGACTTATGAGGTTTAGTAGTACGGTAGACATGCACGTTAGATGAGAGGTGAGAATTCTCAAGAGATTGTCGCATACTAGCATGGTTGTTGCATTAGCAGGTAATAATTTTAAATACTTGCTAAACTATTTTAAAATTGTTTTACATTCGGGCTCTGACCCGTTTCCTGTCTTTTTCTCTCTCTTGTATATATATATGTATATGTATTAAAGGTGCCCAGCCACAAGGGCGTCATGCATATGTTCTTTGGATTTGGCATGCTGCATCTTATGTGGCAGTTGCAGGCTTTTGTTTTAGATGACCTCTTCATTGATTCAGTTCTTGTGTAGTTTATTCATAGTTAAGGCATGTGTCGTTCGTTTCCCTATTCAGTTTGGATTGTCAGAGATGTATGTTCGTTTATTTTCTGTATTCGGTACTCTTTGGGTATTAACTCTTGTCAGGATGATTTCATTTGTAGCTTTTAAACTTGGCTGGTTAATCTAGATGGATCAATTCTTTTGTGTTGATTGCTGTCCGTAGCACTTATGTGATTCTTAAACTGTTGGTTATTTAAAAGTTTTTCAAATTGAAATTTAATAATGGAAACAAAGTTTTAAATTGTTTTGATACTTAGCTTAATTATTTAGGGTGTTTAAATTGAAAATATTTATTTTGCGACAGTGATGCTAAGAATGAACCAACTGTTCACCTTGATTTTAATTTAATAAAGGACTGATCGCCCGGTGTTTAATAAGGCAGGGTGTCATAGGTGGTATCAGAGCATCAGGTTGTAGTGTCCTTTAGGATCTGTGCGGCTTAATTATGCTTCCAGTGTAACTTTCTTTGATATAGAGCCCTATGTTTAGGATTGTTGATTTCTTTGGTGAGTTTTCATTCTCCTTCTTTCATATATATTAGTGAATCTTATTTAAGTTCGGGCGTGTACAAACAATGAAATATGGTAGGCAAGGGTCATTGGGCGGACAACGGGAGGCAAGGCTTACTTGAGGTTGTTGAGCATATTCGAGGATAATGACCGTAGTCAAGGTCACCCCTATTATGGCATGACAAACCAGGACCGTAAAGGTGAATAGGGCGTAGCCTATGATTTCCAAGTGCTGTTATGGTCGAAAGAGGTGCAAGATTAGACTCACCCAATGTGGCACGACGGGAAAAAGGTCAGACAAAACATTGAAGAGAACTGTCAGTGGAAATTCTAGAAATGCGGAGATTGTGTGTGCTAACCAAAGGAGGTAAAATATCCAAAGGTTTGGACATATGACGGAGTGGGGCTAACTAAACGTGAAAATTTGGAGTAATATTTTCCTGGACCGTCGGAACAAAATTATAATGGTGGGAGTCAGCCACCACTTTTATAAGTGGAATGCTATTCCTATAGACGAATCTTAGGTACAGTTTGACCGCATGTTCCTTCATCAGATGTTCAGGATAAGAATTAAACATTGTTCTCAATTCATCACAGGAGGACCTGACAGAGGTCCATTTGTGAATATGAATCTAATCCGTTAGCGAATGTTATATCGGAGGGTGTAGATACAAATGGAGGAGAGGACTCCAAGTGGGAGATCGACTCGTAAATATAGTTAATAACACTTATAAGGGAATTCTGCAGGACGGTCGATTCAGAGGTTGATAATGTCGTGATTTGACAATGGAGATGATAATACTTCTTTGTGTAGGAAACTAAGAGAACCGAAGGAATTTTGTCAAGGATAAGACTGGATGCAACGATGGTAGTGTAACACCACAAGGGGGTGGGGATACACATTAGGGGAACCACCTAAATGATTCAGATAGCTGAATTCTTACCAAGCGATGGTAAATTCAGTAAGGACTATTGTAGTCAGTAGCATGTTCTTTAAGGCCAACAAAGCTAATGGAACAATGGGGGTAGCCATTAGAAATCGAGCCTACCAAAGTCCGAGAGAAGGACAATCCGAATATGGTTAGTATGATAAGTGGATTATGTATAGATGTATTTTGTGGAGAGTGAAACCATATGCGTTAATGTTTTCCCGAAGTGAGAAAAGGGACCAGAGTATGATGCCTAGTAAAGGACAACGATTAAAAGTAGTTTTGTTTTGGCTTGGATAGGCGTGTTACGTCCGGGGGCCATTTATGCAGTCGAGATGATTGATGAGGTAGAAGTATAAGTTTGATCCCCAGCGGATGAGGCGTGTTTTATGTGACGTGATGGAGTCACTATATTTTGTTCATTGCTAGATTAGCATGTGAGACGAGTTTAATGTGTATAACTACAAATGATATTATTATGTGAATATTTTCCTAGTGTAGCGGGATTATCTTTAGTGCTATTCGCGGAGGATGAATGGGTGTATTGATAGTGTTATGTACTTTATTGAGATTACTAGTTTTAGAGATGTGATATACGAGTATGATATTGTCTTGGTTACAACTTTATTATAATAATTAGTACAATAGTAGGCGGTTATTGCAAGGCTATCGAAATGGTTGCATTAGTGCAACATGTTTTGTTCTAGCGAGGCCTCACCTGCGAGAGGGTCGGACTCGCACTTATATTATTTATTCTAGAGACTTCGGAGGGGATAGTGGGCTCGAGATATTCGATCCCAATGTGTGTAGAGAATTTGTTGTTATAGTTCAGTATGTATTGGGTTTACTATTGAGAGAAAAGATTTAACTCATCATTATGTTTAGCACTCAGGACTTGGTGATAGGAAGAGCGCATTAATATATCTATCCTTTAGAGATGTGAGAGTTAAGAGTTAAGAGTTATACCCATATGTTTCGGAACATAATTTCGAGAATCTCGATTGTATGTACTCGAGGTTTATGAAATGTGATTACCACCAATACTGAATGATAATCCAATTGACGAAATATTCTTTGCCAAGTGTAATTATGGGAGGAGGTGTAACTTTTCGATCAAGAGACGAAATAAAGGGGTACATGCTACGGACGGAGGGCCTACCGGATTTCGATAACCGACAATGCTAGGTAGTAGTGTATCGGGGGGGGGGGGGGGTTCCTTGTTTGGATTTTGCTTTGTGAGACATCCCACGCGTGAAACATAGCATAAGGTTGGAAATAGGGAGACGTTTGGTCATTAGTCCATGAGTTTGGTACCTCGGTCGAAATGGGATCAAGTAATTATATCTGTAAGTTGGAAGTTGAATTTTAATTTAAGGCCAGTGGAGTCGGTTGTGTGGTAAGAAAGCATTGAAAGTTTTGTTTTATCACCACGAGTTAAGGGGTGGAATGATGATAAGGAGGATTTAAAATTTTGATTTCTAGGGTGATTGAGAGTACCCAAGTGTTGTAATTACGTTGCGAGTACCAGGAAAAATAAAGAATTGGGTATTAAGTGTGAAGAGTATGTGATGCTTACGCCAGTATGCACATTTTATAGGGTGTGTGGGCATCCTGGTTATCTGATGTTCGAATCGTTGGAGTTGAAGGGACGTGGGAATGGACGTGTGGAACATATGTTTATGGGACTAGCATTACGAGGTGGAAGTGGTAGAGTGTATTAAGCGTCGTAAGAAGAACTATAAATCCATATATACGTGTGCGATCATAGTAGCACGCCGAATCTGGTTGAAAAGTTGTGGGAAACCATTTACAAAGGGGTATTCCTTGAGAAGGGTATAATTTAACTATATGGAGAACACTCGGAGCGGAGTTGTAATTAGTCAAATGTGATAGCGACTTGCGCATACAAAGAGTGATGATGTTAGTATGGTATAAAAGATACAGAAGTGCGCATCATGGAGAAAAGTTCACGGGTAGGAACTCTCGGTACACACCAAGGAAGGAAGGGAAGTATTAAGTGTCACTTAATGTGAGACATTTCAAGTAAAGTCGATGTTGAGCAGGACATAGTGAGTAGTCTTCGCGGGCACCACTCATAGATAGGAATCGGTTGGAATAAGAGGATCAACCAGAGAATTTCGTGGATATCGACAATTCCTGTAATGAAAGAGGCCGGTAAACTCGGTAAAGCTTGTTGGATGGGTTGCCATCCTCAATGCAAGATCAAGGGTTCATCCGAACGTGTGGAACAAATCGCCCAAGAAGGAAGTGATTGGCATTCCTTTGGGGTGATTTACAATATTAACTAGTGTGCCCCAGTCCTCCTTTTAAAGGAAGGGATCGCGCCGGTATGTGGTCCTACACGGTATTATTTTCTGAATCGGGATGAGATTTTTTAATCCCACCTTCAATATGGGATTTCAGGAAACAACGAATATAACGTATCATTTTGAGTAGGAGGTATTACCCATAGCCGAGGAGCAGGCGTGATTAACGATTAGTGGGGCCGCGTGAAGGTAATTTTGGAATCTTGGTGATCATTTCATTTCCACAACGGATATAACTAGCAAGTGAATTATAGTATGGTAGAGTTCCGTGGAAGCACTCATACCTGTTTGTCATGAACAAGGTGTTTATTAAGGTTTTTGTGTGGAAGAACCTTAACTATTCTCCTTCTGTATGTTTAGAGGTGAGCGGATAATCAGAATTTTGGATTGATCGAGAATAATCCGATGTTTATGGTGGTATTCCATGACTGTTTTAGGCAAATAAGAGTGGTCAGATGTTCGTATGGTTTCTCTCAGAATGGGAGTTTTGTGTTTAGATAAATTCGAGTAGTTGTCATGTCGTGAGGTGCGGTCTCCCAATGATATTGAAATAATGGGAATTAATAGTGTATATGTGTGTCTTATGCGAATATTGTCGGTTAGGATCACAATATGAAGTGTCGTTAATGAGAGTGTTAAACAAGTTTGCTGTATATAGTTTGCGTACTGATAAGGTAACCAAAATTGTTTTACCAGGTAGGCCTTATTTTCCGAATTTCGAGACAAAATTCCGTTATTAGGGGAGAAGTATGTAATACTCCGTATTTTTATGGACTTTAAATTTGGGGAATTATTAATTGAAATTGAGATATTAATTTAATATTCATCCAAAAATTTATTTTAAATGTCTACTAGCATGACAAGAGTTAGTAATTATTGAAATTTTTTGAATATTACTGGATGAGCAAAGTAATATATAAGATTGATGTTATAAAAATTATCACGAGTGAATAAAATGGAAATTATGAAAATTTAAGTCGGGACGCGCCTGTATCATGTCAGGACTAAATTATTATTATATAAAGTGAATAAATTATAAGTTGCCCGTATGGTCATTTTGAGTGCGCCAATGTGTTCGAAAGGGTTGAAATAGTCATAAAAGTGTACCCCGGGGGTTTAGTTTGGGTCTCGGGGTGTTTTTAGGCCTATTTGACATCCCGGGAGGGTACTATAGACATCTTGCATTTTTGGGTAATTAAACCCACGAATATTTAAGTTAAATCAGCCATTTGGAGTTGTCTCTTAGGGTTAGCAAACTCAAAACCATAGAACGACCATTAGAGGAGAAGATAGGAAACTTTTCAAGCAATCCAAGGCCAAGAACTCATCCGGTTGCACCGCCACCACCACCAAAACGTAGATCGCGCGATGGGGAACGCAACCATACCATTTCATCCACGAAATCAGAACCTTGAATTTTAGGCAAGTATCTATCTTGCTTTGTTTTTGGTTAATGCCTCACCCATGTTAGTTTAGGATTGCCAAGATCATGTTTTATGAAAGAAATTGATAAGTTAGAAACATTAAATCATATGTTTAGAGAGATTCAATATATTCTGGATATACCCATCACATGTAGAGGATTACCCACGAATTACTATGAGTTTAGAAATAAGAAATCTGGGAAATAATTAGAGGAATGGATAATTCTTCCAAAATTTGGGTTCTTGAAGATTATGTCGATTTGACCCCATTAATTCGATATCGTTGATGTATTTATACATGTTTCACGTAGGAAATCTTGTATATATGTATATAGAACTTGTAGCATCGTTATTTGAGAATTTTAGACTTGTTAATGACGTTTTTGGAGAAATTAGAAGACGAAACCCGTAGGTTTAATTTACAGTTTCCGGGCAAGAACTGCTTGATTGATTGATCGACCCAAGAGCATCGATCGATCAACTGATCGATCGATCGACCCCATGCCATCGATCGATCGACGCCTCCTGGAAAATTGCATATTTCTCATCCGTTGGTTTAATCCGATTAAGATGCATGGGAACCCTTGATTGTTGTTGTTGGATTATAATAGGATATAGAGACGACCAGTAGGGCGTAGGTAGACCCCGTTGAGTAACATTTTAGTGTAGGATGAGATTTTGGGTTAACGAGGAATGATTCATGTGTATAAGAAATCATGTGTATATGTAATAAAAAAAGATCGAGACTCGTAAGGGAGTTAGACCCGAACGTAAGTGAGTGTATGCCTACTTAAATTATACTTAGAATACTTCGAGAAAGGAGAAGTGAGTATGAAGTTCATTATAAATGAGTATAAAAATGACGAGTCCGTTATGCGTAATAATCGAGTAAAGTGTGTTAATAACGGATAATTATGATTATGGGTCGTGAGCGCACCTAATTTAGAAATGTGGATATTTATATATATATGACTGTGTGATTGTACATATATATTACATATCTATATAAAAATCATACTCAGGCTACTTGCTATCACGGGAGTTTCCGCGCTGGGACGGTCTTATCTCGATTGGACCTTTATGGGGGATATTGACTCGTACCCTAGAACATAGGATTCCTTGGTACAGGCTATCTGATTGATAGTCAGACAGTCCTAAGAGATTTGAGGGTATGTGCTGACCTCTTAGTGACTTGGATCTATGATTCACCTCCATTTGTATGTGTTTTATGTTAATGCAGTTCGAGAGTGATTCCGAACTAGCATTTCCCTTAATATATGTGAAATGGGGACTTGATTATAGAGTATGCCAGCACCATAGTTTTATGTGGGGTGCCGTTAGTATATATATATTATATGGGAGACTAATATATATATATATATATATATATATATATATATATATATATGGGAACTTTATACTATGCGTATAAGTAGTTAAGTAATGAATAAATGTTGCAACTTTCATGATGTATTCGGGAACTTCATAACTGTACTGATTTGTTCTAAACAGTGTAAGAAATCTTGAAGAGATTAATTTTCTAAACTAAATATTATCACCCTGTTAATTCTCGAGATAAAACTTTATGGAGAATAAGTGAGATAAACTTATGAGGTTTAGTAATACGGTAGACGTGCACGTTAGATGAGAGGTGAGAATTCTCAAGAGAGTGTCGCATACTAGCATGGTTGTTGCATTAGAAGGTAAGCATTTTAAATACTTACTAAACTATTTTAAAACTGTTTTACATTCGGGATCTGACCCATTTCCTATCTTTTTCTCTCTCTTGTATATATATATATATATATATATATATATATATATATATATATATATATATATATATATATATATATATATATGTATTACAGGTGCCCAGCCACAGGGGCATCATGCATAGGTTCTTTGAATTTGACGTACTGCAGCTTATGTGGGAGTTGCAGGCTCTTGTTTTAGATGACCTCTTCATTGATTGAGTTCTTGTGTAGTTTATTCATAGTTAGGGCATGTGTCGCCCGTTTCCCTATTCAGTTTGGATTGTCAGAGATGTATGTTCATTTATTTTCCGTATTCGGTACTCTTTGGGTATTAACTCTTGTCAGGATGATTTTATTTGTAGATTTTAAACTTGGTCGATTAATCTAGATGGATTAATTCTTTTGTGTTGATTGCTATCCGTAGCACTTATGTGATTCTTAAACTGTTGGTTATTTAAAAGGTTTTCAAATTGAAATTTAATAATGGAAACAAAGTTTTAAATTGTTTTGACACTTAGCTTAATTATTTAGGGTGTTTAAATTGGAAATATTGATTTGCGACAGTGATGCTAAGAATGAACCAACTGTTCACCTTGATTTTAATTTAATAAAGGACTGATCTCCCGGTGTTTATTTAGGTGGGGTGTCACAACGATTTCTTCTTATTTAAGTCATTTATTAACACACACATTGATTTTACACCATAAATTACTCCGGTTTAGGACTTAATACATTTTCACCCTCGCTAGTGTAATCCATCAATATTTTTACTTCATAAAAATGTCACACTTTAAATAAATCACCAATTTACCCTATATTTTCCAAAACTTACAATTTGGTCCTTTAACAAATGTTATTTTTTGAAAAGGTAGTTTAAGTTGTTATTTCAATATTTAAACACATTTAATGATTTAAAAACACTTCTCTTACTAGCATACTTTACCCGACTTTCACACTATACACTTTGCACACCTTTAATATATAAAGTTGTGCATTTTATATATTAAAATATCATTTTTCACATGTTTGACAAACACACTTTATATTTGACATTTTGCATTTCAACATCTACTAAGTCATTTATGTCACATTTAGTCTTCATTACTTTTACTATTTGCATGAATACCCTAGTTTCACAGGTTTACACATCAAACCCACTTTATTTCCTTATGATGAGTTTACACACTTTAAAATACCCAATTAAAATGAAAGCATTCCTTCACATATAAAACTCTTTATTTAAAGTAGGAAAACATATATTCAAGTTACCAAGTGGCATGAATAAGCTCAAGATATCACTGATCAAGAAAATCACATTCTCTAATTTAAAACACATTTTTAATCCATTTTATTTCATAAAATGTATATCAATAGTGTTCTGAAAATTAAACACTTTTAGAATTAATTTCAAACCATATCTTAAATGTCCCCTTTTACTCAAAACATTAAGGATGCACTTAATAGACCCATTAATGGATTATAACCATTTTCTTACACACTTTTATACCCAAATTGTGTAAAATAGTAATCTGATATTTTTATCTAATTTAAAACCTACTTTAAAATATTTTTTTGAAACCTATTTGCACAAGAAATCTTAGAAATCAACTAACAAACCCCATGGATGTAAGTTATCATAAATCTTATATATATTAAGCCTAATATGCGTCAATTGCTAACTGAAATTTATACTCATCAATAAACCCAACTCAAGGTTAGTAAATCCCACCTAAATGTCTCCAAAAGTGGTGGTGGTTTGTAGAGAAGATGGGTGAATCCCCCACCTCCAAAGGTGGCCTTAAAGGCTCATTTCCAAGCTCCAAGTGTGCTCCATTGAAGCTCCAAGAAATGCTCCCAATGACCCACTTCAAGAAAAGTCTCTTCAAAATCCTCCAATAACATCTAAGAACATCTCCTTATTCAACCATCAAGACCCACTTCAAGCTCCAAAAATCCTTTTTTAGAACCTCTACAAGTTATCCCATTCTTGTGTGGAGTTTTAATGGTGTGTTTGAGCTATTTTAATGAAATTTCTAGTGAGAGAAAGTGGTGGTAAAAGGGAGCTATGTTTTTAGGGAGTATTCTGACTTTAAAAGAGCTCATGAGATGGAGAGGAAATTGAAAAATCTGATATCTCAATGAAGACACAAACATGGAGATCCTCTCTCTCTATCTCTTATAAACTATATGAAGAAAAGTGGAAGCCTTGACCCATTTTTCAGAGTTGCCAAATGTGTGCAAAACTCTATCCAACCTCTTAAATATGGATTGACAAGGACAACACAAACAAATAACATGTGATCCCTAAAATCCATTTGAAAAATGCCCAAAATCACCCACAAAATGTTGATTTTCGTCACTTTCTCTCTCTAATTTTTTTTTTTTTTGCAATGTTTGTCCCTTGGACCTTCTTCCTTGCATTTTTTTAGTCAAAAAATATATTGACAATACTTTTTTGACCTTTCGAAACGTCCTACACAAATCGTACAAGAATTGGGACCTCCGTACACAATATTTTTTTTTTATTTTTCTTCGCATGGTAATATTCCTTATATTTTTATGAGTCTAAATATATAGTCAGAATATTGTTTTGACTTACCAATTTTCTTAAACAAATCGTGCAAAACTGGATTTTCGTAGTGTCGCGCACCGTCAGACAATTTGTACTCAAGCTCGCGTAGCGCTCGTTGCTTGTCCGAATCGTGTGAAACATAACAAAGTACTTAAAGTAATTATATAAAATCAAAATAAAACTCATGTGAACCATGCAACGTAAAAATTTCTCATTTAATCCATATTGAGATACTTTGATTTTTGTACCATTTAAATGTCGCGTTTTATTAACCTTGTCCATGTCACATCCGTTCCTTGGCATTTTCCCTTAAACTTAACAGTCGTACTAGCTAATATTATTAGAGATAAAATATGCATTCATGCAACACATGCATTGTAGGATTTTTCTCGTTTAAACTGTTTACATAATACATCACCTTACGTATTACTTGACGTGTTACACTTGGAATATTTATTCCTCGAATTTTTCTTTGGACAAAAGACTTAAAATAATGTTAAATACCTATTTTCCAGGGCATGGTATTACATTCTTACCTCCTTAGGAAATTCTGTCCTCGAAATCTATGATCATCAACTGCCAAAACATTCATCCAACAATTTAATTTCAATCCTAGGTATCTTTAACACTATAGTCTAACCAAATATTTCATACTATTAATTTGATATATCTATGGTGGATCCTAAGGTATTATTTCTAACTCCCAAGCATGCCTGGCATGTCCATTTAAAATAATACCTCTCAAGTAGTTGATAGTCAGTAAATATCATGCTAACACCCCAAAGAACTCTTTATCATGAATTACTCTGAACATCGGGATTTACAAGCCTACGCATCATCAAACGATTTGGATCTTGGCTAGACTAGGAAGATACATACCCACATCAATAACTATTCACATCAATGATTTCAAGGCAACCATTTAATCCCAATGGTTCACCCGATCGATACCTCCTACGAGACTACACATTAAACTTGAGTCATCCTAGGTACGACAACCCAATACACATGGGAGACTACATACTCAATCCATAAATTTTATATGGAATGCAACACTAGCATTTAATGTTCCATCACGTTCTAATATTCATATCTTAAAAGTGATGATCTCAAATCCACGATATACATTATAACCAGCTATACCAGTTAACTTGCGAGTGTATTAACCTAAAGCTATCAAGTACCCATGTAAACTACATGCTAAAAATCGTGAGACCATGCGTACACACCAACCGATGTAAAATAAAGGTGCTTCCAAAGAGACGCGCACTCATGTGCTGTGGTACATCAGCCTCAACCTGACTTATCCCACATCACTACCGACCTTATGCAATGCTACACCTGAATACAGACCCATAACTAAAATAACAACTTCCCATTACCAGGATCAAAGAAAACACAAGAAGACACGATGAATCAGGAGACTGCCACACAAGAATGAAATAATCGAGTTTGGGCATCTAACCATGCCACGTGAAGTACAAACCACAACATACATAAAAGTCTAAGATTTTCACTGACTTGTACGTATGCTAAGGTATTAGCCTAACTACGTGTCCTAGCTTCAATCACTAATCACGACTACCCATTTTCAATGACTTGAGAACCTATTCATTTGGGAAGCTAAAACATTAGGATTGCCTCCTCAAGACTGAGGTTAGTCTTTATCCTTTATATCAAAATGAAGTTACACCTCTCATTTATTAATGTTAGTCACTGACCTACTTACTCAAGTCTCCACAATCTCCACATGTGATTGCTAACTTTCAAACATCGAGATCTTTCTCATCTAGTGAAACACAATACTCACGTAATTTTACCCTACGGACCATCGCTACAATCCTTAGTAATGTCCTATGTGATCCCAAATCATAACTATCGGACTAGTTACAATGGCACCATGATTTTTTAAGTATTATCCATGTCTAATACCTAGTGATTCTCCTCACTAGATTCATACTAAGTCACACGGGTAGCACACATAGGTGCTATAATCAAACCTAACACTCCATTATGAGTACTATCTCCAAAACCATATTGAACATCATTGTTTCCTAAGTCTCCCAAGTGTAAAACCTAGCACGTATCTACCTATTTTCGATATTATCCATAAGGTTCATATCTTAACATAAGCTTATAAATAAGCCATGGTGATAAGTACTAAGTATTGCCATAAAACAATATGACTAAATCATACTACAACATCAACAGCCTATGCATCCACATAATAAATTTCCCAACTCTCCATGAAAAGGACACCAATTCATCTCCAACGATCATGCAGATTCAAGATTATGAGTGATCATAACAAAATCCTACCAAGTATAACAACCGATCATGGCCGTTAATTTTTTTTTGAGGTCCGAACACTAACCCAATTACTATGTGTTACACCAACTGTAACTCTATGTCCTTGACATCATAAGAAATCTCCAAAGTTCAAAGATACACATCCTTGTTATAGTAATACATGAAGCGAAATCTAAAGTTCACTATTACTAGGGAGTGTCTATCACTTGTACTAATAACTCATTAGTTAATCCTTAGCACATATCTCCAAGGCATTAACTTTACGGATTCACATGTATGTCCATGACTATAACCCGAGATCAAACTCATCATGGCGTATAACTTAACCTTATTGAACACTCAGCCATGACAACTAACTTTTCTCACTATATATCCATCGCACTCATTTGCAGATCACAAGCTATCACCACTATAAAACTTTTGTAGGATACGGGGCATCAAGTACTACCTATAAAACTTTGGGACAATGCTTTTGATGCCACAAGAGGTTCTATTACTCAATACCACTTCATTTTTCTAAAACCATAATTCAATACCACCACTTCTAACACTAAGTCCCAAGGACTATATAGATTCGTTCATATATTACCCTTAATCAATATGATTATATAAACCCAAATCATAATCAAGTCACTTAGGCATTCTAATTTCCATAGAAGTATTTATTCACAAGTCACGCTACTTAGTCACCTAATCCCATAGATGAAACCACAAGCATACTATCTAAGATGCAACTAAAATCATTAGGACTTTCTAATCATCAAACTTCCACATAATACATCTCACACAAGCCTTAGGTGCCACCACGTAACGGCCTACACCAAAACTCAATACTTTTTAGCTAACACAACCATAATAAATGCAGCGATATAAGAATGGCTACTAACTTCGCTGATCACTATCATAAAGATAATGGCACAACGTGCCCAAGACCTCGACTTTACCATCAAGATACAAATCGAAATTGTCACAGGCAAGCTTGACCGATTTCAACCAACAATGATGCCGAAAGATCCACTACCGACCTCACCATGTCACACCCGAAAGATCTGACACCAAGTTGTAATGCCCTATCCCAGATTGAAGGGTTAATAAAGTATCAACCTGGTTCGTTTCATACGTTAATTGTGAAGTGAAGTGAAACAACCTAAATAATGTTTCTAGTCCAGTTTTATTATTATTTAATGTTACTCTTGTTAGCATGCGATTCCAATTTTCATCAATGACTTGATAGGATCCAAGGAAAGTGCCCCGGAGGCCAAGTAAACAGAGCTTCTAATAGAAATTGCAAATAATTAATTACATGTATAACGCTCTCAAAGTACGGAACATCATACAACCTGCCATAATAAAAGGAGGGATGTGAGAAAAATGCTCAGTGAGAACATATACAAATGCAATATCAAAATGAACGGCATTAGGAACACTCATATGCTACAATCACATGCATATGAAAATACATATATATCTACATATATATTTTTAAAAATACATGTCCCAATGTATTAAACCATGTTATTTCGAAAAGGTTATTTGATGTCGTTTATCCCCCTTTGTCTTTACCAAATAATCATTTTGCATCTTTTACTTAAAACTAGCATATTCTTCCCGTAAACTCACCTATTTAAACAGTTTACAATTGTTGGAGAGAAATCTTTCATTGACTTTCAAGCATTTATTACTCATCGTAGATTAACTCACACCAGAGTTGCTTAATCTTTACTTAAGACTTTCTTTCAACACACGCGGATATCGTGTTAAGCAATGTTCATTTACATTGAAAGCCTTGTATAAAACGCACGCTAGTGTTATTATGGATTTAAACCCTATTAGGTAGCTTGATTACCCATTAAGTCACTTTGCTTAACAACTTAACTTCCCTTATGGACATTTGTCATTATTCTCAATTTACTTGTCCACATTCATTAATCGTAACTTTAATCAGTCACACAAGTTAGGTTATTTTTATCTTATAACCCATATCTTATCATGTTTCGATTACATCAATATCTTTGAGATTTATCAAACAACCATGGACTTCGTGGCCTCTCACCACCGGTCTCCTCCGCCAGATGCTACTGCAGTTACTTTGGGATCTTTCATAACAAGGGACGTCATTCCCTGCTTAATTATTTATCCGAAATCATCTGAATATTCCATTATCATTTTAATTTGCTCAACCTTATTCCAATATTCACATTATTCAACATTGAAGCCAAAAGTCTAGACTTAACCGTCCATTTTTTGTACATACTAGGAAAATGGTTTCTTCTTATTTAAGTCCTTTATTCACACACACGTTGATTTTATATAAAAAATCATTCCCTCTTTAGTACATAATACATTTTCAAACTCGGTAGTGTAAAACATCCATCAACATATTTACTTCATGAAAATGTCACACTTTAAGTAAATTACCAATTTACCCTTTATTTATCAAAACTTACAATTTGTTCCTTTAATAAATATCATTTTTCGAAAATGTAGTTTAAGTTGTTATTTCAATACTTAAACACATTTAATTATTTAAAAAAACTTGTCTTACTAGCATACTTTACCCAACTTTCACATTATACACTTTGCCCACCTTTAATATGTAAGCTCGTGCACTTTATATATTAAAACCTCATTTTCCACATTTGACAAACACACTTTATATTTGACATTTTGCATGTCAACACCTACTAAGCCATTTATTTCACACTTATCCTTCTTTACTATTACTATTTGGATGAAGAGCCTAGTTTCACATGTTTACATATTAAACCCACTTTATTTCCTTATGATGAGTTTACATACTTTAAAATACCCAATTAAAATGAAAGTAATCCTTCACATATAAAACCCTTTATTTATAGTAGGAGAACATGAATTCAAGTTACCAAATGGCATGAACAAGCTCAAGATATCACTTATCAACGACATCACATTCTCTTAATTTAAAACACACTTTTAAGGCAATTTTATTTCATAATGTAAATAGTGTTCTGGAAATTCAACATTTTTAGAATGAATTTAAAACCATATCTTAAATGTCCCTTTTTACTCAAAACATTAAGGATACACTTATTAAACTCATTAATACATTATAGCCAGTTTTCTACACGCTTTTATACCCAAATTGTGTAAAATAGTAATATAAATTTTTTATCTGATTCAAATCCCACTTTAAAACATTTCTTTAAAACCCATTTTCACATAAAATCTTATAAATCAACTAACAAACCCCATGGATACATGTTATCATAAATCTTACTATATTAAGCCTAATATATGTAAATAGCTAACTGAAATTTATACTCATCAATAAATCCAACTCAAGGTTAGTAAATCCCACCAAAATGTCTCCAAAGGTGGTGGTGGTTGTAGAGAAGATGGATTGACTCCCCCACCTCCAAAGGTGGCCTTAAAGGGAGTCACAGAAGCTACTCATTTCCAAGCTCCAAGTGTGCTCCTTGAATCTCCAAGAAATGATCCTAAAGACCCACTTCAAGAAAACTCTCTTCAAAATCCTCCAACAACATCTAAGAACATCTCCTTCTTCAACCATCAAGACCCATTTCAAGCTTCAAAACTCCTTCTTCAAAATCTCTACAAGTTGACCTATCCTTGCGTGAAGCTTTAATGGTATTTTTGAGATATTTTAATGGAGTTTCTAGTGAAAGAAAGTGGTGGTAAAAGGGAGCTACGAATTTGGGGATTATTCTGACTTTGTAAGAGCTCATTAGATGTAGAGGAAAGTGAAAAATATGATATCTCATTGAAGGCACAAACATGGATCTCCTCTCTATCTATCTTTCTCTTATAAACTATATGAAGAAAAATGGAAGCCTTAACCCATTTTTCAGAAGTTAGAGTGTCCAAACGTGTGTAAAACTCTGCCCAACCTCTGAAATATGAGTTGGACATGGACAACACGAACAAACAACATATGACCCCAAAAACTCATTTGAAAAATGCTCACAACCACTCACAAAATGCTGATTTCCGTCACTTTCTCTCTCTAAAAATATATTTCTTTTTGTGGAGTTTTTTACCCTTGGACCTTCTTCCTTGCATTTTTTGAGTCAAAAAATATATTCGTAATATAGTTTTGACCTTCCGAAACATCCTACACTAACTGTAAAAAAATCAAGACTTCCATACAAAATATATTTTTTTTATTTTTCTTCGCATGGTAATATTACTTATATTTTTATGAGTCTAAATATATGGTCAGAATATTTTTTCTCCTTACCAACTATCCTAAATAATTCGCACAAAACTAGACTTTCGCAATGTTGCGCACCATCAGACAATTTGTACTTAGGCTCGTGTAGCGCTCGTTGCTTGTCCGAATCGCGTGAAACTTAGCTGAAGTACTTAAAGTAATTCTATAAACTCAAAATAAAACTCATGTGAACCATTCAACGTAAAACTTTTTCGTTTAATTCGTATTGCGATACTTTGATTTTTGTACCATGTAAATGTCGCATTGTATTAACCTTATCCATGTCAGATCCGTTCCTTGGCATTTTTCCCTCAAACTTAACGACCATCCTAGCTAATATTATTAGAGATTAAATATAAATGCATACGACACATGAATCATAAGATTTTTTCGTTTAAACTATTTACATAATACGCCACCTTACATATTACTTGATGTGTTACAGTTGGATTATTTATTCCTTGAATTTTTCTTTAAATAAAACACTTCAAATAACATTAAATACCTATTTTCTAAGGCGGGATATTACATTGAGAATTTCTATCAATTTTTAAATTCACTTGGTCAATTATTACATTCAACCTAGTCAAAATGCATCAAGGTGAGATATCTAATGGATATAAGTCGACTAACCAAATTAGGAAGAAATCTAGGTTGATTTTGTAAATTAACTAGATGCATTACATAAGTTAATTTCATTAATGGATCATGTTGAATCCAAGATCTAATTGTGTTCGGTTGTGTGTTGTAGAAAATGTGTACATTAAAAAAAAATCTTCCACAAAAGAGGCACAAGTTAAAATCTACAAGTAAAAAATCGCTCTTAGCGGTGAAAAAAACCTCGGTGCATCTTAGTCTTTTATTAAATTTGAAAAGTAATTTTACACAATGCAAGAAGGTACCTGTCTCTTGTTCCTTAACAAGGAGTTACGGGTCTCCCCCATTCGAATGAGTGATACATTCAAAGATCCATCAAACAAATATAGAAGTCGCATTCTCCATCCTTGTATCACCAAGATTGAACTCCTCAATAGATAAAACATCTCCGTTTAGATCTTGGAGTGTGGGTATTTAAATTCATATAGGAATCAGGTAAAATTGAATCTAGTCTATGTGGTTTTCAGTTTCAAATGTCAAAAATCATGAATCAAGTATAGATTTAATTTTTCTCTGAATTTTATATAGATCAAGAAAAATATACAATTGATATGTGTTTCTCTAATCACTTGCCTCGAAGTTACACTCTATGTGTGAGAAGTACTCAGAAAAACTGATCTCTCAAAATGGGATATAAAAATCCTATTTATAGATTTTTTTTAAAAAAATTGGCACAATTGTGAACATAATTAAAAAGTCCATTATGCTCACGATTTTGGGCAGAGGCCTTACTCGCGATGTACATGTGACAATCGTTCACACATTAAGGTCGTATCCCCATGCGCATGCTTTTAGGAAAAAATAATACCAAGCCCAAAACCTGCATGTCATGCGAACATTAAGGTTTTTACACCCATGGTCACTGATTCGTACCGAATATTGCATATTCATACCCTCAAACCTAAGCATTTTAACCCCCTCGGGTGCCTTAATCTCTATATTTAAGCCCGTTAACCAGATAACCTCGGATTTATATTATTAACATGCTGCATGAGGTATAATTGGGCTTTTTAGGTATTTAGGTACTAAGTATTGAGTTTGGATGCGTTCTGGCTAAGTTCCGTACATATCTGCATGCGCAAGGGCAATTCGGTCAATTTATGATTTGGTCGCCTGGACCTACATCTCATGGAAGTTGTATCCCTCCTCGCAAGCTTCGCGTGGATGTAAATAGTGCGTGATTTCGAGTCCGAATGAAGAAGTTACGGCGATTTTAGAGGAAGAGAATTCCAAATGAACCAAAACAGGGGGGAGCTTGTTGCAGCCCTACTTGATCGATCGATCGACCAAAAGGGTTGATCGATTTCAATTTTTGCTTTCGATCTTTCACAGTGGGCTGGGACCTAATCGATCGACCAAAGGGGTCGATCGATCGATCCCCTGTTTTTCTCAGCTTTTCTATTTACAAGTTTTCCATTTGGGGGGTTTTGTGTATATACTCATTTCTCTCATTTGAAAGAAATATCTTACATTTTACATTAGTTTAGGGTTTGTATGGAGCTTTTCCCTACTCCACCACTTTGGTTGTTTTGCCCACTTTGATGTATGTAAGCTTATTAATATAGTTGTCTTCCTTTGTTTACTTGCTTCCTTTAATTTACATGCCTAGTTAAGATTTATTTCTAACTATTTATTGCTTTCATAATTAGGTTTACTTGTATTCTTTCAATACATGAATTTTAATATGCTTTCTATCTAAATAAGTCTAGGTTGTGTCGGATTGAACCCACCTCAGGTTGACATGTTTCTTTATTTTGGTGATGGAGTTTTACGAGTCTATTTCGAGTGTGTTGTCCTAGTTATTACGCTTAGGAGATTTGACGGGGTATATCATGTATGCTCAATGCTTACGACCTTGCGTGCATAATTTTTGGGGTATTTGTTGACGCCAAAATCTTATTAGACCATTATGAGAATTTAGGGGTGTAACAACTTTTGATTTAATTAACTGTCGAAACGAGACGCAGTCTTAATAACTCGTCAACCCATGTAACCATTTTATACTAATTAACTAGGGTGAGGGATGTTCGACGCAACCTATAGTTTTATTCGCTTTGTTAATCTAGTTTAAATACACTCGCCTAGATTAATCTTTTCTC
Source organism: Sambucus nigra (assembly GCA_949130495.1). Lineage (NCBI taxonomy): Eukaryota > Viridiplantae > Streptophyta > Magnoliopsida > Dipsacales > Adoxaceae > Sambucus > Sambucus nigra. Next base: position 445,291,706 of record OX422211.1, read on the forward strand.
TTTATTATCTATTCCTTTTTGTGTATATTTATCTTTTAAACTTTTATTTAGGAATATTAAACCTTATAAATTCAAGCAACTCTTCTTTGTGGATTTCGATACCCGAACTTGGCCGGTATACTCACATGTTGAGTGTAGTCATAAGTTTAGGTTTTTGTATTGAGGCAGTGAACAGAAAACAATGATCGACGTTTTGACACGCGCCACTTTTCACCCTTGATAAAAATGGCACCGTAGTCGGGGATGAGTTTGTTTTAGAATTTATTTGATTTAGTATTTCGTAGTATTTTCTTTCTATTTGTATTTTTTGCCTAACATTTTTGTAAGACTTCTACATTTGAGCACCAAGAAATGCTTGAATTTTTCCCACGCGCATCTAGTTTGTGGAATTCTCCACTTCGAGCCATTTTTGGGGTAAGCATGTCTTATCCCAAATCTTTCGGTAATCATTATTATAATTCTCAAAATGCCTTTAGTCTTATGACTTTAGGTCAATACTTAGAGTCCCAAAAATTTACAAATTTAAAAATGACTTTGGGCAAGTATAACGAAAGTCAAAACTTAGGTTATTGGAATTTTGATGATGATGATACTGATTTTGCGCCTCTAATTCCTTATAATAGGAATTTTGAAACGAATTGCAATAGTTTTCAAAATTCTTATAATAATGAGTTTAAGTTTAAGTCCGATGGTAATTTTCAAATTTCTCATTTTCAAGAATCCGCGCCTCGACCTCTGACTTTTAGTGAGGGCTTGCGTATGCTTGAAAATGAGAAAATTGAAAATCATTTGTGGGAATATGAATTGGATTTATTATTTGAACCCGATGATGATTTTTCTTCTGTGACTTTTGAAGTCGAGGAATGTTTTGAACCAAATGAGGAATTGGTACCTACTTTGGAACAAACCATTATTGACTTTTCCCATCGCATAATAGATATTGAAAGTGAGGATGAAGTGGAAGTAATATCCATTTGCAATGAAATGATTTCTTCTTTGGCTCCTGTAGGAGGGTAGTGAGACTAGGGTCTATGAATAACTGGAAAGGGTGAGGCGTGATCCACTCCAATGGACACTGCCTGCAAGGCCTTCAAGGTCTTCTGGTGCAACTTCTCAAGAAACTTTATCCTTTTGGTAACAATGGAACTCAAGCTTCAACTCACTCCCTGCAAAAAGATGAACTTTCACAGTAAAAATAGTAATTTTCTCAAGGGAAACACCTAAGAATGATGGCTGTCAGTGGGGAGTGAAAGAACAAGGCACTCAACACTAAGAGAATGAGAAGGGAGAGAATACTAGGTAGGTTTGGTGTGGTTTTGGCAGAGTAACAGTGCAATTTCAATTGTCTCTATATTGACCTTGCCCATAGGTCTATTTATACTTGGGCCTTATGGTTGAGTTGGCATTTTTGGGCACCAAAATTGAGAGGGTTGGTGGGGAACAATGTCTGAAGTGTACCATTTGTCCCTACCTGCAGGCAGCCCTGCCTGTCCCCTCCTGCAAGCACCACCTGGCGCCAACCAAAGTCAAAAAGCACATATGTCTCCTAATGAAGACAAGATATTTGATTTGGTAATTATCTTTCGAAACGGTAACTTGTGGTGAAATTTTGCAAATCTTGAGAGAGGAGGCCTTAAGGACCCCTCTCTTCTAAAATTATTATTTTCTTGAGAGGGACCTCTAGGACCCCCTCTTCTGGAAAAGTCATTTTTTTATAAAGAGTTTATTCCTTGTGAGTAGCAATCTCTTTGGCTGCTCACTTCACTTGTGACCAAGTGTGAAGTGTGCGTAGTCTTGAGTGACTTCTGGGTCTTCCTACTAGTATTCTCTCAATCCTATAGCTCTAAGTGGTTGAGCTTGCTCAACATGCCTTGTCCCTCAGCCGCCAAGCCAAAACTCCCAGGAGGTCCCAACTGGCCTATTTGAGCCCTGCCTGTTCAACTAGGCTACCTGTACAAGAAAGCAAAGTGTTAATACTATTGTTCTTTTAAGGAATGACGTTTCATGATGAGGAGTTGCTCATGGTAGCCACTCCCTCATCCTGGCCTATTTCTCTGGAAGCAAGGGGGGAGGACCTTGACTGCTCCTTGCCCTGACTTTTTCTGTTGTTGAGGGACCTCGAGGGTGGTTCCTTCTCAATGTGAGTTTCTACCGAGACCCTAGGGGGTTCTTGCTTAATATGATTTTCTGCCGGAACCCTGGGTGGGTTCCTTCTCAATATGAATTTTTATCGGGACCCTGGGGGGTTCCTGCTCAATATGAGTTTCTACCGGGATCCTGGGTTGGTTCCTTCTCAATACGAGTTGCTGTCGGGACCTTGGGTGGGTTCCCTCTCGATATGAGTTTTTGTCGGGACCCTGGGGGTTCCGGCTCAATATGAGTTTCTACCGGGAACCTGTGGTGGTTCCTTCTCAATATGAGTTTCTGTCGGGACCCTGGGGGTTCCTTCTCAATATGAGTTTTTGTCGGGACCCTAGGTGGGTTCCTTCTCAATACGAGTTTCTGCCGGGACCCCGGGGGGTTCCTGCTCAATATGAGTTTCTGCCGGGACCCTGTGGTGGTTCCTTCTCAATATGAGTTTATGACGGGACCCTGGGGTTCCTTCTCAATATGAGTTTCTACCGGTACCCTAGGTGGGTTCCTTCTCAATATGAGTTTCTTCTGGGACCCTTGCGGTGGCACTTCTCGGATAACATTTCTGCAGTGACCCTTTGCGGGGCACTTCTCAAATGTCAATTCTGCAGTGACCCTTGCGGTGGCACCTCTCGAATGACATTTCTGCGGTGACCCTTGAGGTGGCCCTTCTCCATCTTGAACTTCTGCAGTGGCCCTTGCGGGGCACCTCTCGAATGTCATTTCTGCAGTGACCCTTGCAGTGGCACTTCTCGGATGACATTTCTGCAGTGACCCTTGCAGTGTCACTTCTCAATCTTGGATTTCTGCAGTGGCCCTTGTGGGGCACCTCTCGGATGACATTTCTGCAATGACCCTTGCGGTGGCACTTCTCGATCTCGGACTTCTGCAGTGGCCCTTGTGGGGAACCTCTCAAATGTCTCTAATAAAAAAGTATTTTTATTCTTTGTTTTATATGTAGACACCCTTCTACATTAGCCCCTCGTGCAAAGTATTTTAGGTTGGGTAGACCAAAAAAACTTTGTACGCCATAAAGTCAATTTCAACAATTATATATATATATATATATATTTGGAGGGACCCTAGGATCATTAAGTGCAGTGTCCCTTCATCCGAGGTTTTTAATTTTTTGAGAATCCACGCGTCAGTGTGGGAACTATCATCTCATCATTTGGGAAAAATGTCATCACCTTTTTGCCTTCCTGCACGTTTCCCACTTTAGTGTAAAACACATAATGCCTTTTTCTTAAACTCTTTCATCTTCTTCAAAACCCTCATAGGGTCTTTAGGTTTGTAGTGAGAGAAAATAAATTTAAACACCATAGCCTTCAATCTTTATGCTCTGGCTTTTTTTCAATACTTCATTAATGGATTTTAATCCATCAAATACCTCTTCAAATGTGAACCCCTCATAGTCCCCTTGTTTTATACCCTTACCAACCATTATTTCCATTGAAAAAGAAAAAAAAGGCGGTTTGAATATTTCAAATTCGGCTAGGTTTCTTCTTGCCTCGTCTGTGGCTACTGTCGCCGAGGGTCCCTATCCTCTTGAGGGTTCCTCGTGTGTCATTTCTTAACTTGCGATTTTGACTGCTGAAGATTTTTCATTATTGGGTTTCTCTGGGAGCTCCTCGTTATTATTTTTTTTCCACCGTTCTCATCATCACTCTTGTGAGTGGCTGTCGAAATGAGTTTTGGGGAATAGTGGTCTTGACGGCTTGAAATTTGAGTAATCGATAGAGGGGTCTCGACGGCTGGAGACAGATAGAGGGGTCTCGCCTGATTTTTTTTGTGGAGAGGGGTCTCGCCTAATTTTGTTTGTGGGGAGGGGAGAGGGATCTCGCATGTTCGCCCGTCGAAACAGGTTTTGGGGACAGGGGGTCTCGACGGCTGCCAATTTTTTTTTTTTGGAGAAAGGAGGGTCTCGTCTTATCCGCATGTGGCTTTGGATTTTTTACTTGAGACGACTGCTATCAAGGGTTCGCCGCGAGACATCCGAGGGTTCCTCGCATATGGCTTTAGATTCTGAAAGTTTGCAAGTTGCTTTGGGTGGGGGGCTCTCGACCTTAGATTCTGTTGTGGGTTCCTCGTCTATCAGACCATTAGAAGCCGAGAGTGTCTTGACAGTTGGGATTTTTTTTGGAGAGAGGGGGGTCTCGATCCCTAGCTCTTTATTTCAAGAGGAGGGGGTCTCTATGTCTTCGAATTTTCCAGGGATGGGTGTCTCGACTTGTGAAAGCATGGTGGTCTCGTCTTCGCAGACTACCCCTTTGACTAAGGGTTCCTCGCAGGCTGTCATCGTGTCTATGAGTCCCTCGTCAGAAGCTGGGGGTCTCGACGTTGGCGAGAAGGGGGTCTCGACGTCGGCTGGTGGTTCCTCGCGTGGCAATGCAGATGTTGGCGCTCCTAGTTTTTTTTTTGCATAATGTGTTGTTTGCTAAAGATTTTTGATAAGACCCCTTTTGTACTATGGGTTCCTCACCAGAAGCGTCATTGGCGCTTGGTATTTTAGGTGAGGGTGTCTCGACCTCCACTATGTTGGAAGGAGGTGTCTCGACATCCACTCAAATTGGTAGTGGTTCCTCGACTTGTCGTGTTGCATTTGGGGAAATGAATAATTTGCAAATTGTTTCAAGTGTGGGTGTCTCGACCTCGTGTCGCGTCGAGGGTTCCTCACAATGTGGTGTTTTTACCGGGGCTGCCACTTCCACTTCTTTTTTGGCGGTGGGGGAAGGGTTCCTCACTCGGAGTCTCTATCTCGAGGAGTTATTTTCTTGAGCCAATGGCTCTTGGTAGTTCTTCAGCTATGTCATCCTCTTCTCTGGCATGGAAGGACTATATGCGCATTCACCAAGGGCGGGATTTTGGTACTTATCGTCGTGCTCCTTTTTTTGGTCCAGCTGACAACTTCATGGTTTCTCTACTATTTCTAATACTGTTCTTGAGCGCCCTCACGTGGGGTTAAGTGAGTCTGCTGATTTCCCTACTATTTCTCCAGACTCTATTCTCCGAGTCCGAGTCGACTACGGTGACTTTCCTTATTCCAATATTAAAGCTAGAGCTGCGGGGGGTCCCACGGAAGAGTGGGCTAGCTAGGTTGACTATGTTCTGAGCATTCCTGATTATGTGGCTATTCTTAGGGAGGTGGGTCTTTTTACCGCCGTCAGCAGCCTGAAGTCCTGCACTATATCTAAGCATATTTCTTCGCTCAATCTTTTATTGTCTCGGTGGAGTATGGAGTCCCACACATTTGTCACAGCCTAGGGTGAATTTACTATCACTCTAGAGGATGTATGTGTATTGTATGCTCTTCCTTTCTTTGGGAAACAGGTCTTTTCTGATGACTGCGAGGATTCTTTAGAGAAGGAGATGGTAGGGGAGCTACAGTCAGCTCTCAGTGAGTGATCAAAGTATGTAGCTATAAATATAACTGGTCATTCCAAGCATTCCTTTTCCAAATGGCAAAGGTACTGGTTCAGAGATTTCGAGCAGTTGCAGAAGGGGGAGACTTCCCGCGGATCCCCCAGAACCCAGGATGGTCCCAAGCTCCACTCTCCTTCGCACTTGGTTGCTTTCTTGGTTACATTTTTGACTCGGTTCCTTCTTCCAGGTAAGCCTGAAATTTCCCCTCATGAATTTCTTTTTAGATTGGCTGTACGATTATCTCGTGGTAGGTCAATACCTATGGCCGCCTTAACTTTGTGTTCCCTTTACACCTGGATGGACCAAGAACATATAGATGTGGAGAGGTCTTGCGGTCGGTATGATGTTGCTAATTATGCAAATGCCGCTCTCTTGATTGCCTTTTTATTTGATCACTTCCCCCACTTTACTCCAGGGACTCATGCTTGTCATAGCGATGTTGCACGACTTCTCCGACGGCACAAGAAAATTCCGAAGAAATCTTTGGGAATATTGATTGATGATATTGATGAGTTTCAGTTTCGGCCTTATACCAAGCGCCTTGGGGGCACTTTCATCTTTCTTTATTTCCCTGGCGATGGCGGGACTTTCTATTGCCCTTCAGTAGTGGGGTCAGTTTCCACCTGTACTCATATTAATGTGGTGACGATGCTCTTACCATGCCACCTCCCTTCTTGGATCGAGTTGGGTTCGCGTGCTAAATCTTATAATTTCGAGAGGGAAAGATGACAGTTTGGCTATGATCAGGGCGTTCACATACCTCCTCTTCCTACCTACAACGATCCTTCTAAGGCGTTTTCAGAGGCGTACGCTAGCTTCACTCTTCGGGGATTGTTACATAGGGTCAGCGGTCTAGGGGGTCTGTATGTGCCTCCTTACGATTATCATCCTTCGTTTACTTCATCTTGGTTCCTTCTTTGGCAGCGGCAGGTTCTTCTTATCCAAAAATGTTTGGTTGGTCCCCTTCATGAGACCAACCCAATTAAATATATCAAAGCCCAGTTTTTAGTCAGGCGGACGCAGAAAGATCCTTGGTTTCTCAGCACCACTTCCACGCCACCCTTGGAGCAGGCCATTCCCATTTTAGTTAAGCCTCTTCTTGACGAGTTACCTCAGCCCCTGCCGACTGAACTTCCCCCCTGTGAAGTCTAAAATCCGATCAAAAAGCAGAGGGAAAGTGAGCACTTCTACCGTAAGCAAAAGGAAGCACCCCGACACAAATGTATCTAATTTCGTTCCTGCTACTACCGCTTCTCCTCCCCCTTCTCCTGTGAGGACCCAGGCTGTAAAGAAGAAGAAAGGAAATGGTGATGGCATGACTGCTTCCTCCATAGTGGACCAAGAGTACGATACTGATGATCTTGGGGTGGAGGAGACATATCAAATTATGAAAGAGAAAGGTTACGGAGCATAGAGCCTTTCTTCCCAGGAGGCGTGGGTCGCATCTATTCCTGTTGTAGAAGGTATTATATCACGACATTCTTTACTTAGTGGAACTAGTTCTCTCGGAGTTTCACCTCCTGGATCTCCCTCCCCTTAATTGGAAGAGGAACTAGTTCATTATGGAACCACCCCTTCCTATGACGACCATAGTTCTTCTTCGGGTGATATGGTCGACCTGGGTTCCATAGCAAAAGCACTACTAACACTTATGCTTTGTTATCAGTCTCGAGAGAGTCTTCTAGTGATGATGAGGCATCCCATTCTTCTGGGGGAGTTATCCCTACTACCCGACATCTCCCTTATGGTCAGACTACGCGCCCTGCTGCGGTAAGTGTTCCCCTTCATTGGAAATTTGATGTATACGATTTTATTTCTTCCCCCTCACTATTTTATTTGTTAAGGAAAGTATTCTATCATATTTTACAGGTCATTTCCATAGAGGCAAGTAGTTCTCCTCTTCCCCCACTACGACTGATTCCTTTTCAGCGAGAGAGGAACTCCATGCTCGTTTCTTCCCGAGGCCTTTTTAGAGAGGTTTGTCATCTCCTTATATCTTTTACCATCTAATGTAATGTGTTAATCTGCCAATTACATTTTGGTTATGTATGTTGGCTTTTCCCTGCAGCTTTCATCTGTGCGCCTTACCGACACCAGGACCACTTTCGTGACTTCTTCTTCGGCTCAGGTATGCCCCGCCATTTTCAAAAACTTTCATTGTGCCCTTTTCCTCTTTACTTATTCCTTTTACTTACCCATTTACAATGTGTACGGGGTTGTTCCTTCTGGCGTTGTCACTTCACCTTCTCTTATTTCGACGGAGGGCACTTCTGAAGTTGAGCCCTTGGGCACCTCCTTATCTAAGGTATGCATTATTATTTTTTTGAATGTTTGTTTCCTTTCAGTAGCAGGTCCTAACGGCTTTTGGATTTTCTTCTCAGGGAGGGACTCTTCCCTTACCTGATGTTATTATCCCCGGTTTGTCCTCTTCGGGGAGGATTTTTATCCCCTGAATCCACACATCTATGGACGGCAGACCCTTGGTTCAAGAAATTTCTCGCCACCCAATATTTACTGTGGCCTCAACTAGTGAGCCCACCCTTCAGGTTAGGCCTTTTCCACTCGAACATGGAATCTCTTTTCCCTCGAACATGTGATGAATAACACGTTTTCATTATTTGCAGGCTATCAGCACAGCCCCTGCTGCGCCGACCGTCCTTTTCCGCTCTTCCTCTCTGGATGGGCCCCAGGTATTTTCATATTTGCTTGGTTATAGATTTCTTCTCTATCCAGTATGTACTTATCATAGCCCTCTTTCAATTTTGTTGCAGTTATCCCTTGGTGATATTTCGATGGTGGCTCCTGCTATTGTCTCTTCAGTGCCTATGCACGGGTCGCTTGCCCTGTTATCGTGCCCCTTTAGGTAGCTATCTTTGTTGTGCCATTGAAGAATTTCCCTATCCCCTTTTTAATTGAGATATTTTTTATTCATGAGATAGGTGATTTATTAACTCTTGCCCTTTCTTCTCCTTCGCAGCCTCGCATGTCCATTGCGACTGCCGTTACTGAGGTTGTTCTTCCGGAAGCGCCTGAGGTTGAGGTAGCCTCTTTAAGAGAATTGGTTGCTGAGATAGCCCCTTTAGGATCACCCCCTGTGACTACCGTCCTTGAGGTATCTCGTTTAGGAGCACCCGAGACTGAGGCCACCTCTTCAGAAGCACTGGTTGCTGAGACAACCCCTACAGGAGCATCGGCCAGTGTGGCGACCCCTGTGGGAGCCCCCACACCTCCTCCTTTGATCATTATGGAGAGCGTTATTCAGGTACAGTGTATAAGGGTATCCACTTCCCTTATGTCATTTTTTATGCCTTTATTATTTTGTTTAAATTGTGCAAGCATTCCCATCTTCGCCCTTGTTGCATTATTTCTAGGTGAGTGAGGCTGCTCCGATGACTATGGAGTCTGATGAAGTTGCTCCGATATTTGTGGAGTCTGAGAGTGGGATGGCTGCGAGAGAGGTATTAAACTAGCATACTCCCTCTTTTTACTATTCCCCTCTTTTCTTCTTGCGTATACTATGCAAGCGTTCTCATTTCACCTTTATCTCATTGTTTTCAGGTGCATGAGAGTACTCCGACGACTGTGGAGTCTGGAAGTCGAGCAACTGCGAGAGAGGTATTAAACTAGCATACCCCTTCTTTTTACTACTCCCCTCTTTTCTTCTTGCGTATACTGTGCAAGTGTTCTCATTTCACCTTTGTCTCATTATTTCCAGGTGCATGAGAGTACTCCGATGACTGTGGAGTCTGGTAGTGGGGCAACTGCGAGAGAGGTATTAAACTAGCATACCCCTTCTTTTTACTACTCCCCACTTTTCTTCTTGCGTATACTATGCAAGCGTTCTCATTTCACCTTTGTCTCATTGTTTCCAGGTGTATGAGAGTACTCCGAAGACTGTGGAATCTGGCAGTGGGGCAACTGCGAGAGAGGTATTAAACTAGCATACCCCTTCTTTTTACTACTCCCCTCTTTTCTTCTTGCGTATATTGTGCAAGCGTTCCCATTTCACCTTTGTCTCATTGTTTCCATGTGCATGAGAGTACTCCGATGACTGTGGAGTCTGGAAGTTGGATGGCAGTGGAGAGAGATCATTGTTCTGAGGCCACTCCCTTGATCGGTGATGTTGTTTCTGGTGGAGAGTCTTCTTTCCTCCCTTCTGATGCAGGGTCTCGCCACTCAGACGACGATGGTGAAGTAGAGGATGCTATAACCATTGCGGGTAGACTATGGCGTGAGAAGTTACTAGGATGATTCAGGACGCACGAGCGTCAGATCTTGGATCTCATCTTAGAGCACCACCCCGAGACATTCACTTCTCAGAGCATACTTCAGATTGACAGTCTCACGACCTTCAACCTGAAGGCTCTTTCCATCCATGTTCATGAGTTCCTATCTACCTCACCTGTTAATCTGACTAGCTCTTCTATTTCACTATTCTTGGATGCTCTTTGCGACTTGCAACAGTTCTATCATTTTTCGTTTGGATTGGCTTGATACGGGAGTTTGCCACTTTCTGAGTGTTACTTTACGGAAGATAGTGAGATTTCACACTTACCGATAGTCTAGGGTTGAGCAGTGAAAGGCTGAGGCCACGAGAATCCAGAATCAGATCGCATTACTGCAGGTGAAGCTCGCCAGACTTGAGTCTGGTGATGAGGAGGATGAGGCTAAATCCGTCAGGTTGGGGGAAGAGTTTCTGCGAGAGGCTGGTCCGTCGTATGTCGGCGCCATCGCTCGTGATGATTTATTTTTTTTCGTTTCTAGCAGATAGACTACTTCTTACTTTGTAATGCTCAAAATTCTATGTGTACATCACTGATCCTTCATGAATGAGAGAAATGACACTTTATTTCTTCTGCGTTTTTCTTTTCCCTTGTTCTCCATTTATATTGTGGGTGTTTATTTTATATGACTTGCTCTAATTTCTGTGAGCACTTGGCCTACTGATGCCTCCCCTATAAACTGCGGGGTACTTTTCCTTAATATGAGAAAGTTATGTATATATATACATTGTACTTTTATTTTATTATATATATATATTTTTTGAAAATTCACCTCTTGTAACTATGAGATATTTGCATGTTACTGTATTGAATCACCCCTCATGTCTGTGGGGGTACTCCTGCACAATATTACTTATGTTCACTGTTCATTGAAATATTAAAGAGGAGGAATTTAGCCCCCCCTTACATTTTCTCTTAATTTATGCCCGGGGGACTTTGCTCAGTATGCTTTCTCTTATGATGGACTTACCCCCCAAGTGTAGTGAGCAAAGTTCCTGATTTTTTTGTGTACTCGCTTTTAACTTAGCTGGTGATGATGCAGGAATTAGCACCACCAGGTAAGGTGTTTCCAAGCTCAATATAAGAATAACAATGGCATCACAGTTATATAAAGGCAAGATAATGAGGTGAGGATAAGAGGAATCAACACCGGAATATAAGTGGTTCAGCCAATTTAGCCTACGTCCACTGTGAGTGTGTGTGAGTAATATCACTGAATGAAGGCACTAATGGCCATGGATACAACCACTCAAGCTCTCTCTCTCTACTGTATATCTAGACAAAGCTTCAGCTAGGGTTGAATATCTGGGATCCCATTGTAAGGTAGGGGATGATCCCTATATATAGTGCCTAGGGGGTGTAATGTACCCCCCCCCCCCCCATGCATGTAATGTGCATGTGTGTGGTAGCCTCACCAATGGGGGAGTGCCATCTGTCACTGCCACATGTAAGTAATGATGATGAAATATTCTCCCCACATGTGGAGAATAATCTTGTTACAACTGATTTGTGCCCATGTGTCCTTATCCAAATGTTCAACAGATGCTCGGCCGCCATGTTGGTGGATGACCTCGGCCTAGGAGAGGCCGAGCTGTAAAGGCTTGATAGTCGTTCAATCCGAGATGTGTCATAGGAAGTCTCGGCCTGGTCTCAGCCGAGACATTATGCTGGGGTCGGCCCCAGCCGAGGTAGGAATGATTCCATGCTGACGATTACTAAGGCTTCTTGTGACCTCGGCCCAAGCCGAGGTTGAACTGGTTCCATGTTGAAGGTTATCAAGGCTCCCTGTCACCTCGGCCTACCCTCGGCCGAGGTTGCCATACCCAGGTATATGAGAATGTTGTTGATGCCTGTGATGCACGCAGTGCCCATTGGAAGTGTTGATGGTAGTGTCGGCCTGGGCCAACCCTGGTCTGGACGAGGGATGATATCATGGGCCCATGGCCTATCTTGGGTTGATCAATATCTCGGCCATCATCTCGGCCGAGGTTGGTGTCTCTGGGCCGAGGATACACTTGGGGCATATCAATCACCCCCCAGCCCTTAGTCATATGTGAGAGCAAGTGGGTAGGGGTTTACTACACCTCCGAGGCCTGTCCATCCCAAGTTAATGCCTGCATGACACCTGTCCCAAGCTAGAGCGTGCGTACTTGGCTGGCGTGTGCTGTCAGCCATCCTTTGGGTTTCCCAAGGCAATGATGGGCCTTGGGAAGCGTGCCCAAGTATTTAAGGGTTTGAATCCTTTTCTTTTCTCTTTCTTCTCCATTTCATTCCCACACACAAACAGCTCTTGCGATTTCTCTCTCTCCAAAGCTTTTCTACTCAACGTCCTTCTGCAGAGGATTTCCCCCGGTTTTCTTGCGAGTTCTCTTCGTTTCATTCATCGATTCATTTCCAGGTACTTTTCCCTTTCCATTTCCTTTGTTTCTGGTATTTGGTTTGCATTTTCCGGTGACCTTTTAAGTTTTCCGGCGAGGTCCATTAACTCCGGCGAACTGTGTTTTATTGAAACTTCTAAGTTTGATCTTAAAACCCCTTTATTTTACAAGTCAATCGTGTTTGTAGTTTTAGGATTTTTTCCCAAGTTTAGGGTCGTCCTCTGATGCTCAGACCTTTATACCAGCTTCTTGAGGATTTCCCCTCTCTTAGAGACAAGACCCTAGAAAATATTAGGCAAATAGAGAGAGCTCAAGAGGAAGCTCGTAGGTCACAAGATTTTCCTATTAGACCCATCTTTCCCCCACCTCTCAAGGTGGTATGTCCTGACCCCCCCTGAGAATTTCTATCAGACAGAGGTCTCTGCTAACCCATTGCCAATGTCTGAGTCTGAGTCTTCCACCTCAGACCCCATGTCTGTGGACTCTTTCCAAGAAGCCATGGATTTTACACCTCGGCCTGGTCAGGCCCCTGACCAGGCCGAGGTCTCCAGCCGAGCATCATTTCAAAATGGCTCAAGCACCTCAGATTCTTCTTCAGAGGTTGAACTTGTTGAGCCGAGTGTTGCGATGCCACCGATTCTTGATGCCATCCCTCTGTCGGCCGTTACAGGGGCTGAGTTCGCTCAGAGATTCCCTGGTCACCCATCTACGTCTGCTCCAGCCGACGTTGAGCTTGACGATGATGAGGATGCTGGAAGTGATGTTGACATCTCTGAAGCAGCCAAGTTCGAGAGCACAGTCACTGAAGTGGATCTTTTACACTTCAGATATTTATACTCCATCAGTCCCTCAATCAAATTAAGGAGACCTCTAAGGGAAGAGAGGGCCTATCATGGTCGAGATGGAGAAATCTGCTTGTACGAGCAGATGTTTAAGTTAGGGTTTTGCCTACCCATTCATCCCATCATCAGATCCATTCTCTCTTTCATCAACTTGGCCCCCTCGCAGCTCTCTCCCAATGCCTGGAGAGTCATTATAGGGGCCATCATCTTGTGGAGGGCAGTCCACCACTCTGACCTCCCAGTTCAGGTCTTTGCTGGTTGTTATGTCCCAACCTTGGCCAAAAACCATCCGACCTACTATCATTTCGTGTCTCGGAGGCCTGAGAAGAAGATGATCCAGGTGACTCAGACCTCAAATCACAATTGGAAGCCCCGATATTTTTTCGCTTCCGGATCATGGGAATTTGTCTCATATGTTCCCTCTTCCACTCTTGGGCCGAGGGTACCCCTCAAATGGGGTAAGGTCACCATGTATGCAAAGGCCGATCCTAGTCTAAGTCTTCAGAATATCAAAAAGGTGAAGGCCCTGCAAGACCAAGGGGCACATGGTCTGTTTGTCAAGTTCGAACATCTTCTGACCCCCTAGTATCTCTCGGGGACGAGCCTGGGTGGAAGTCCCCTTGTCGAATTTGGTAAGGATTTTTCTTTTTAAGTCTAACCTCTGACCTCATTCATATCTGATCTCTAACCCTTATCTTTTAACTTTGGCAGAGCGACCACCAGGTGTCCCAGACGAACTGTGGGAGATGGCAGCTCCGAGCTTGGCGAGGCTTGCAAAAAAGGCTGGTTTGAACGCTCCTCCCCCAGCTCCCACTACATCCAAATCCCAAGTTTCAAAGAAGAGGGCCCCTGAGGTCCCGGCCTCTGAGGATCAGAGGCCGACCTCGAGACAAAAGAAGACTTCTGAGGCTGCGATCCCAATTTCTTCGGCTGACATCCTGACGGCTCGTCTGGATCAGTTGAAGTTAACTGACAGCGTGGTCGGCAAAAGCAGACAGGCCATGGACGCACTCGCCTCTGTAATGACCGAGGCAGACAAGCGTTTCGATAGAGCCATGGACACCTTCGTGATGGTTGAGTTCGGCCTTCATAGAGTCGTCCAGGTATGATTTGTTCCTTTGTCAAATTTTTGTAAGTGCAACATCTGAGTTTTCTACTGCTTAACCTCTTCATTAAATGTGCAGGGAGTGACTGCCATGTATCAATTGTCTAACTGGGCTATAAGGAAATTTCCCCTCATCCAGAAGGGGAAAGAGGCTGAGAAGGTTGAGAGTGCCCTGAACGCTGAGGTTGACCGTCTAAAGTCAGAGCTGCAGAACTCTGAAAATAAAGCTAAGGGGTTGGAAAAAGACATGTCCCTGCTCGTCAAGGACCATGCTAAAGCCCTGAAGGCAAAAGATGATGCTCTACAGCAGAAGGTCAGCGCGGCTGTGAAGGCTGCCCTTGCAGATGCCTCGGATAAAATAATCTCTGACTACAAAGGCTCAGAGGAGTTCATGGGTTTTGGCTTTGAATACCTCGAAAGAGGTATCAAGGCCACTACCAAATGGGCTGTGGTCAGAGAGAAGGAGGTTGGCACTCTCAAGGCCTCTGACTTTGTGGGTCTCGGCTTTGCCGACCCTCAATTTGCTCAGGCGCTTCAAGAGGTAGAAGACGAGGCTGCTGCCCCAGCCGAGACTACAACTCTGGGAGGGACCGAGCTCGGAGGGACAGACCATGCTGATGACGTGGCCGAGGTCACTAATGCTGAGCAAGTCAATCAGGCCGAGACTGTCAATGTCCCCCCCCCCCAAACCAGGATTGATTTGTAACTTGTAACAAACAATTTGTAGTTTGTAATTATTAACTTATAATACCATGGTATTTTGTAAGGAATATTTGTAACAGTCTCTGAATGCTATAGGATCTCTTCCTTTTACTGAATGCCAGTCTCTTCACTTATTTTGATCTCTGAATGCCTCCGAATGCTATATGATCTCTTCCTTTTACTGAATGCCAATCTCTTCTCTTATTTTGATCTCTGAATGCCTCTGAATGCTATATGATCTCTTCCTTTTACTGAATTCCAATCTCTTCTCTTATTTTGATCTGTGAATGCCTCTGAATGCTATATGATCTCTTCCTTTTACTGAATGCCAATGTCTTCTCTTATTTTGATCTCCGAATGCCATTAGGCTCTGAAGTCATCACCTAATATGTTGTTCTCATAACCAACTTCACCAAATTAATGATGTTAAGGGTCAGAGGTCATCAAGGAAGGTGTCTAAGCTCAGACCTCATCACCACCGAGTGATGTTATGAGGGTCTGAGGTCATCACCTACGATGTTACCCTCATAATAATTTTCACCAAATTAATGATGTTAAGGGTCTCAGGTCATCTAACCATGGTGTCTGAGCTCAGACCTCGTCACCACCGAGTGATGTTATGAGGGTCTGAGGTCATCACCTACGATGTTACCCTCATAATAAATTTCACCAAATTAATGATGTTAAGGGTCTGAGGTCATCTAACCAAGGTGTCTGAGCTCAGACCTCGTCACCACCGAGTGATGTTATGAGGGTCTGAGGTCATCACCTACGATGTTAGCCTCATAATTTTCACCAAATTAATGATGTTAAGGGTCTGAGGTCATCTAGGAAGGTGTCTGAGCTCAGACCTCGTCACCACCGAGTGATGTTATGAGGGTCTGAGGTCATCACCTACGATGTTAGCCTTATAATAATTTTCACCAAATTAATGATGTTAAGAGTCTGAGGTCATCTAACCAAGGTGTCTGAGCTCAGACCTCGTCACTACCGAGTGATGTTATGAGGGTCTGAGGTCATCACCTACGATGTTAGCCTCATAATAAATTTCACCAAATTAATGATGTTAAGGGTCTGAGGTCATCTAGGAAGGTGTCTGAGCTCAGACCTCGTCACCACCGAGTGATGTTATGAGGGTCTGAGGTCATCACCTACGATGTTAGCCTCATAATAAATTTCACCAAATTAATGATGTTAAGGGTCTGAGGTCATCTAACCAAGGTGTCTGAGCTCATACCTCGTCACCACCGAGTGATGTTATGAGGGTCTGAGGTCATTACCTACGATGTTAGCCTCATAATAAATTTCACCAAATTAATGATGTTAAGAGTCTGAGGTCATCTAACCAAGGTGTCTGAGCTCAGACCTTGTCACCCCCGAGTGATGTTATGAGGGTCTGAGGTCACCACCTACGATGTTAGCCTCATAATAAATTTCACCAAATTAATGATGTTAAGAGTCTGAGGTCATCTAGCCAAGGTGTCTGAGCTCAGACCTCGTCACCACCAAGTGATGTTGTGAGGGTCTGAGGTCATCACCTACGATGTTAGCCTCATAATAAATTTCACCAAATTAATGATGTTAAGGGTCTAAGGTCATCTAGGAAGGTGTCTGAGCTCAGACCTCGTCACCACCGAGTGATGTTATGAGGGTCTGAGGTCATCACCTATGATGTTATCCCCATATAATATCTCTGATCTAAGAATGGAGCAAGAACTTGTCATGGAAACTGATCTTTATTAATAACCTCTTCTCAATAAGATGGTACATTTACAAATTACAAATTGTATGCAACATCATATGTAATATCTCTTCAGGTGGTCAGCATTCCATGGGTTAGTGAAAGGTTCTCCTTCTAGGTTTTCTAGTCTGTAAGTGCCGGGCACAACCTCTTCTGTTACTTTGTAGGGGCCATGCCAGTTTGGGTGTAGCTTATTTGCCTTCTGTAGGGTCTTCTTTAGCACTAGGTCTCCTACTGCAATGGGTCTTGACTTCACCCTCTGGTTGTAGAATCTCGCTGCCCTCTACTGGTAGGCTACTTTCCTGACCTCTGCGTCTTCTCTTCTCTCTTCGATAAGATCCAGGTCTAGCCTCCTCTTTTCCCCATTACTGTCAGGGTTGTAGGTCTGAATCCGATGAGTTGGTAGTCCTACTTCCATTGGTATGACAGCCTCTGAGCCATGTGCTAGCATGAATGGGGTTTCTCCTGTTGGTGTCCTGGCCGTAGTTCTGTAGGCCCACAACACTGCGTAGACCTCTTCTGTCCATCTCCCCTTCGCGTCTTCTAACCTCTTCTTGATTCCATCCAAGGTGGTTCTGTTTGTGACCTCGGTTTGGCCATTTGCCTGAGGTCGACCAGGAGATGAGAAGAACTATTTAATCCCCACACTTTGGCAATACTTCTCTAAGGAGGAGTTCTTGAACTGGGTCCCATTATCCGAGATGAGCGTGTTTGGGAGGCCATATCTACATATGATGTTCTTCCAAATGAACTGGAAGGTCTTCTGCTCTGTAATTGTTGTCATTGGTTCTGCCTCCACCCACTTTGAAAAGTAGTCAATGGCAACTATCAAGAATCTATAGTTGTTGACAGCTCTTGGCAAAGGTCCTACCAAGTCAATTCCCCATACCGCAAATGGCCATGGAGAAGAGATTGACGTCATAGGATGATGGGGTTGATGAGGGATAGTGGCGAACCTTTGACATTTGTCGCACCTCTTCACATAGTCTGCAGCGTCCTTAGACAAGGTAGGCCACCAGTATCACTGAGTGATGATCCTCTTGGCTAAGGGCCTCCCCCCAATGTGGCTAGAGCAAGAACCTTCATGAACCTCCTGTAAGACCCGGGGTACCTCCATGGGATGAACACATCCGAGGAGGGGCAAGAGAAACCCTTTTTTATACAAGACATCTCCTACCAACGAGAACTTTGCAGCCCTGTATCTCAACTTTCTCCTTTCCATCTTGGACTCAGGTAGCTCTCCCTCTCTTAGGTACCTGACGAGCGGGTCGATCCATGAGTCTCCTAGGTTCACATTGTGACAAGGACTACATACCTCATCCTCCTCGATGCTTACTTTTCCCAAGACCTCGATTGGGATGGTCCTTCCCAAATATGTCTTCATTGCCGAGGCCAGCCTTGCCAATGCATCAACGTGATTGTTGCCCAGTCTAGGCACTCTCTTCAGTTTTGCTTCTTCAAAATACTCTAGCAATCCTCTTAACTTCTTTAAGTACTTGGCCATCCTTTCGTCTTTGGCCTCGTATACCCCCAACACCTGATTGACAACCAACCTTGAGTCGCTATGGAGTAGGAGCCGCTTTACTCAAAGAGTTGTTGCCAATAAGAGACCCGCTATCATGGCCTCATACTCGAACTCGTTGTTTGAGGCCTGGAAGT
Source organism: Sambucus nigra (assembly GCA_949130495.1). Classification (NCBI taxonomy): domain Eukaryota; kingdom Viridiplantae; phylum Streptophyta; class Magnoliopsida; order Dipsacales; family Adoxaceae; genus Sambucus; species Sambucus nigra. Next base: position 445,309,972 of record OX422211.1, read on the forward strand.
TTAATCTCAAGGCGTATTCAATGTTGGCGCCATCTGGAGCCGAGAGTATTAGCCCCGCGCCGCTTCCACTGTCATAGGAAGATCCATCAACGAAGAGGCTCTAGACGTCTGCATCCGATGAGAAGACCCCTTCTCTCATAATCCCCTTCTCGAAGAGGTATCGATCCTCTTCGTTTTCTTCTACTCTGCTCTGAGTTTTGCCTGGTACAACCTCTTCTCGGCCTCGGAAGACGTCCGGGGTAGTCTCTTCCGAATCTCGAAAGACACTATGGTTCGTCTCTTCGCCGCCATCCAAGCCCTTCTCTGTCTCAGCCTCTTCCCAAGTGAACTCTGCGATAAAGTCTGCGAGGGCCTGCCCCTTGATGGCTGTCCTGGGCTGGTAGGTAAGATCATACTCTCCTAGCTCGATGGCCCAGGTCATCAGTCTCCCAGACTTCTCAGGTTTGTGCAGAACCTGTCTTAGTGGGGAGTTTGTAAGGACTACCATGGAGTGAGCTTGGAAGTAAGGCTTCATTTTTCTTGAAGCATGTATAAGGGCATAAGCCAACTTCTCCATTCGGGGATAGTTTTGTTCAGACCCTTGAAGGGCCTTACTGTTGAAGTACACAGGCCTCTGGATTCCATCCTCTTCCCGTATGATGGCTGCGCTGATGGCTGATTCAGAGACTGCCAGATACACAAACAACCTCTCCCCCGTGATGGGCCGAGACAGCAACAAGGGAGACCCCAAGTAGGACTTGAGTTGGTCAAAATCTTTTTCACACTCTTCGTCCCACTGGAAGGCCTTTCTCAGAACTTTAAATAATGGAAGACACTTGTCCGTTGCCCTGGAAACAAACCTGTTAAGGGCAGACACTCTTCCCGTGAGTCTCTGGACATCCTTGATACTCCTAGGAGTCTTCATGTCGAGTAATGCCTTGATTTTCTCAGGGTTTGCTTTAATCCCCCTCTGATTAATGATGAACCCCAGGAACTTCCAGGCTCCTACCCCGAAGACACACTTCGCTTGGTTGAGCTTCATTCTGTATGAGTCCATAACATCAAAGGTCTTCTCAAGGTCTGCTACATGAGTACAGGCTTTCAAGCTCTTCGTTAGCATATCGTCCACATACACCTCCATGGTCTTACCTATTTGTTCCTCGAACATCTTATTGACAAGACGTTGATACGTTGCCCCCGCATTTTTCAGACCGAAGGGCATCACCTTGTAGCAGTACGTCCCTTTGTCAGTGATGAAGGCTGTCTTCTCAGAGTCTTCAGTATCCATGAAGATTTGGTTATAACCTGAATAAGCGTCCATGAAGCTCATGAGCTCGTGCCCTGCTGTTGCGTCCACCATCTTGTCTATCCTAGGTAAGGGATAGCTGTCTTTCGGGAAAGACCTGTTCAGGTCAGTGAAATCTACACACATTCGCCACTTCCCATTGGCCTTAGGCACGATGACTGCATTTGAAAGCCACTCCGGATAGGTAACCTCTCTTATGAACTCGGCCTCCTCCAACTTTTTCACCTCTTCCCGGATGACGTCATACTTCTCTCGGGAGTAGACTCTTCTTCTCTGCTTTATTGGCCTGGCATCTCTGTCCACGTTGAGCTTGTGGCTCATGACCTAAGGGTCGATACCAGGCATGTCTGTGTGACTCCATGTGAAGATACTCTGCCTCCTCCTGAGGAAGCTTATCAGCTCTTCTTTGATTCCTTGCTCTAGGGCCTTACCGACCTGGACGGTTTTTTTCGGCTCGTCCTCATTGAGGACGATGGATTCTACCTCTTCCGCTGCCTCGCCCTTCTTCAATTTTTTTTCATCTCTTGGGTCAAGAGTGTCAATACTGTAAGTGGTGGTTGCTCTCTTATGGGCCTCTCTCTCTTCGGCCGAGTTGAAGTAACACTCCCGCACCGTGGTCTGGTTCCCTTGCACTTCCCCTACTTCGTAAGGAGTCGGGAATTTTAGCATCTGATGGACCGTCGACGGCACGGCCTCAAACTCTTTGAGGGCCACTCTTCCGATGATGAGGTTGTACACCGAGAAGACATTTTCGTCCATAATAAAAAAGTTTATCTTCTTGGTCAACCTCTTAGGCCACTCATCCCCCATCCGTACATCCATTTCATACATGCCTAAGGGGTGCACCTTTTCACCACTGAAGCCTATCAATGGGTGATGGTAGGGCACCAGCCTCGCCCTGCTAAGACCCAAGCTCTTGAAACAAGGCCAGAACATCACATCTGCTGAGCTTCCCCCGTCTATGAGGATTCTCCCAACCTCGCACCCATGCACCCTTGTTGTTATGAACAAAAGGGTCATCATGGGGGGCTAAGATGCCCTTGAAGTCGAGTCTGGAGAACTCCACTATGAGGGTGTCCATGTCTACCTTCTTCCTCTTCTGCACTGCGTCAGAAGACGTTAGATTCACAACCTCAGGCTTGGCCACTGACCTGGCCTCTGCTACATGAGCCTTCCTGTCGGCTACCTCAGAGCCACCTCCTGCAAATCCCCCACAGATGGTGCTAACACCAAAGGAGATCATTCCGACCCTCTTCACAGGGGTGTTGTCGTCCTTTGGAGGAAGATCTGGGTCATCTTCATCATCTCCCTCTGAATCGTCATCCCTTCTGGTCGGGACATCTCCACGACATCTGTCATTTCTTCTTTTCTTAGGGCCTTCTCTTTCACCCTTTGGAGCTTTGCCATCCACATACTTCCTCAGCTTTCCAGACTTCACCATCTTCTCAATCTCATCCTTTAAAGCGAAGCATCTATCTGTGACGTGGCCATGATCCTGATGGAACTCACACTAGAGGTTTTTGTTCCTCTTATGTGGTGGGGCCTTCAGCTTCTCTAGCCACCTCAGAGTCCGATCAATCTTAATCTCATTAAGGATGTGCTCACAGCTCACAGTCAGAGGAGTGTAATGAGCGAACTTGTCATCTCCTGACCTCTTCTTCCCCTCTTTCTTACCCTGGGACCTCCCAGTGCTACCGTGGTTCTCCTCCTCATGCTTGGCTGCCATTGCCTCTTCCGCATTCATCACTTTTCCTGCAGTTGCCAGCAGCTCCGCCATATACCTAGGATGGTCTTCTGCCAACTTCCACAATAGCTTTCCCTTCTGGAGGCCTTCTATAAGGGCTGTCATAGCTATGCTTTCTTCATAGTCTTCCACCTCCAACTTTTCTTTGTTGAATCTTGCTATGTAGTCTCTTAGGCTTTCACCCTTAGCCTGTTTGACATATAGCAGGTGGGTAGTCTTCTTTTGAGGTCTTACCCCAAAGCAGAAGTTGTGGATGAACTGCTCTGCCAAGCCTTTGAAGTTCTCGATCGAGTTCTTTGGAAGAGAGGTGAACCAGCTGTGCGCTGCCCCTGTCAAGGTTCCCGAGAAGGCCCTACACTTCATCTCATCGGGTATCGAGTAAATGTATGCCGCAGACTGGTACATCTCGATATGGTGCACAGGGTTAGTGCTGCCATCATATTTGGGAGTCACTGTAGGAGGTTTGAACTTGGCTGGGGTTGGGAACCCCACTATCTTAGCCACAAACGGGGAGCCCTATGAGTAACCCCTTTGTAATGGGTCCCTGCTCTTTATAGGGTCCCCTATCTTCTCCTCAAGGCGTTGGATTGAATCATTCCAGGGTCTTCTGTCATCAACTTGGCCGAGGTTATCCCCTACCACCTTCCTGCGATGGACAGAGGGTTCCCCAGCCACGACCCGTTGGCTGTTAACCTCTTCCTGCTCCTTGGCTCTTCTCTCACAGGGTCGGCCTTGGTCTGGCCGAGCCTGCCTATCCCCTCTTTGGGAGCCTGCCGCGCTCCTTGACCTCGATAGCCTCTGTCTTAGGTCATTAACTAGGCCCAGCCTCTCAAAGGCCGATCCTCTACTCAACCTGTCAAAGGCCGACCCTCTTTGTTGGGCCTCTTCTCTTCTTCGGCCGACACATCCCTGACTCTGCCTAAGAGGTCGTATGGTGTTATCTGACACCTCATACGTCTCCCAGCAGTCTTCTGGGGCCTCTTCAGATCCTAGGTCATCATACCTGTCCTCTGGGAAAGGGCTTCCTTGCCTCCCCAGGCGCAAGCGCCTAGGGTCAGCAACGTCCCTTCTCCGCTGGGGTGCAGGCTGGTCCTTCATCGGTGCCTGGGGTGGTCCCTTGGCGTCAGGATGAGGATGAACTGCCGCCGGAGTGATCATGTCCGGTGAGACTCCAGGTGGCCTCATCATCATGGTTTGACTGAGCTGGGCAAATTTCTCCTTCATGGCTTGTTGTGTTGCAGCCAAAGATTTCAAGGCTGCTGCTACCTTCGCCATTTCAGACTGGGGAGGAGCCTGACTGGAACTAGCCCCTCCACCTCTGGGCGGTGGAAGAGGCGGTGGAAAGTCTGGTGCCATATGTTAACTGTATAGAGCTTGAGTAGCAAGTGAGCTTAATACCTTAAAGGACCTCTTTCAATGGTGAAACAGCTCCACGCAAGGGGTGGTTCCTGGTTCACCACCAGAGTCTTCGATGAGGTTAAGAAGAAAAGGAGGAAGAGATAGCTTCTCGTTCCCACAGACGGCGCCAAAATGATGATGCAGGAATTAGCACCACCGGGTAAGGTGTTTCCAAGCTCAATATAAGAATAACAATGGCATCACAGTTATATAAAGACAAGATAATGAGGTGAGGATAAGAGGAATCAACACCGGAATATAAGTGGTTCAGCCAATTTAGCCTACGTCCACTGTGAGTGTGTGTGAGTAATATCACTGAATGAAGGCATTAATGGCCATGGATACAACCACTCAAGCTCTTTCTCTCTACTGTATATCTAGACAAAGCTTCAGCTGGGGTTGAATATCTGGGATCCCTTTGTAAGGTAGGGGATGATCCCTATATATAGTGCCTAGGGGGTGTAATGTACCCCCCCCCCATGCATGTAATGTGCATGTGTGTGGTAGCCTCACCAATGGGGGAGTGTCATCTGTCACTGCCACATGTAAGTAATGATGATGAAATATTCTCCCCACATGTGGAGAATAATCTTGTTACAACTGATTTGTGCCCATGTGTCCTTATCCAAATGTTCAACAGATGCTCGGCCGCCATGTTGGTGGATGACCTCGGCCTAGGAGAGGCCGAGCTGTAAAGGCTTGATAGTCGTTCAATCCGAGATGTGTCATAGGGAGTCTCGGCCTGGTCTCAGCCGAGACATTATGCTGGGGTCGGCCCCAGCCGAGGTAGGAATGATTCCATGCTGACGATTACTAAGGCTTCTTGTGACCTCAGCCCAAGCCGAGGTTGAACTAGTTCCATGTTTAAGGTTATCAAGGCTCCCTGTCACCTCGGCCTACCCTCGGCCGAGGTTTCCATACCCAGGTATATGATAATGCTGTTGATGCTTGTGATGCGCGCAGTGCCCATTGGAAGTGTAGATGGTAGTGTCGGCCTGGGCCGACCCTGGTCTGGCCGAGGGATGATATCGTGGGCCCATGGCCTATCTTGGGTCGATCAATATCTCGGCCGAGGTTGTTGTCTCTGGGCCGAGGATACACTTGGGGCATATCAGCTGGGAATGTATATATATTTCTGTATATATATAAATGAGTAAACAAAGCAAGCAAACAATGATCAAAAGCGTTGCTATTTCATTTTTTTACTTTTTGTGTGTTGTATACAATGTGGTATTGCTCTAAAAAAAATTTACAAAAAAACTTTTCTGATATAGGAGCAACCCTGAAAATCCATTACAGACATGCAAAACACAAACAAAATTTCTTAGCTGTTACTAAGCATAGTACCTCTTCAGCCACTTGCAGCTGATGGACTAGAGGCAATCACTTTCTGGTTCTAAGATTTGACAGTAGCCCGACTTCCCCACTCCTCTGATGACAAAGGGGACTTCCCAGTTGGTTTTTAATTTTGATGCCGACATGCTACAGAGATGGTGAGTTGATGCTCGCAGGACTAAATCTCCCACCTGGAACTCTCTAGGCTTGACTAAGTTCTCGTAGGCCCTGGACAGTTGCTGGGTGTAGACTTTGAATTTCTCTCTCGCCTTGTCTTTATGCTCGTCCAGTGCCTCCAGCTGCACATGACTTGATTCAGGGATGAGCCCATTGCTAAGAGAAATTTTGGCTAAAGGTACCGCCAACTCCACTGGTAGAACAACTTCGGTCCCGTTTACCAAGGAGAATGGAGTAAACCCTGTCAGTTTTCTTTTCGAAGTACGGTAAGCCCATAACACCATAGGTAACTTCTCATCCCACGCCCTCGGCATGTCCTCTAGCATTTTCTTCAAAATGTTTATCAGGGTCTTATTGGTAGCCTCTGCTTGACCATTGCCCTTGGGGTAGGAGATGGTTGATCTATTATGCATAATTTTATATCTGTCTGTGAGGAGGGCTATTTCCTTGCATACGAATTGCTTCCCATTATCTATTAAGATTACCTTGGGCATACCAAACCTGCATATGATATACTCTTTTATAAACTGGGTTACCACTTGTGCGGTTACTCTCCTTAGAGGGACGGATTTCGCCAATTTGGTGTACAATTTTGTAGCCACGATGATAAAAGCCTTGCCGTGAGAGGTTGGGGTGATCTTTCCCACCAAGTCCAATGCCCATGTATGGAAGGGATAAGGAGCTGCCAAGCTTTGCAGGATGACAGAAGGAGCGTGCACCATGTTTCCATGAACTTGACATGCTTTACATTTCTTCACATATCCAATGGAGTCAGCCTCCATGGTTGGCCAGTAGTATCCCAGCGTCATCAGCTGATCATACAGTTTAGCGCCTCCCATGTGGGAGGGCTCATGAGCTTCTTTCAGCACCCTCTCCAGATCCTCTTTGGCTACGCACCTTAGCACCTTCTCATTGTATCCCTTCCTATATAACTCTCATTCGACCAAGTAGAAACGAGCTATCCTTTTTCTAAGGTAAATTTCATCCGCTCTCTCGGCGGGCAGCTCCCCATTTTTCAGATATGCTATGTATGGTTGTCTCTAATCTTCGAAGGCTTCCACAAAGTTAGCCTCCGTCGGCTGGTCAAAATTAGCTTGGCACTTTAAATAGCTTTGTTGCAAGCGGGCCACTTCTGCGCTCATGGCAGGCCAACAATACCCACCTCGCTGCAATCGTCTATAAAGGGGAACATCAGTATCTTCGCAGTGCTTTTGGTGCATTTCTATTAACCTCTCCTTGGCTTCTTGCTCACACATGCATCTTGCTAGAAACCCTCAGGGACTCTTGAAGTATAGAGTTCCCTGCAGCACATGATAGTTGGCTAACTCTAACATTTTCATTATCCCTTCTCCAGTTTAAAGTTGTTTCTCCACTAGATGCCTCCAATCTTCTGGCTCGTTACTTGGGAATAAATATTTTACAGTAGTGGGTACCATTCTCCGCCTCACTGTGATGGTTGCTTCTAACTCCTCCATGTCCAGCTTTTGCGCTATGGTGGTGAGCGCATCGGGGTGCCTGTTCATCGTTCGCGCCTGCCTATCCAGAGTTACTTCTAAAAATTGTCCCACCATCTTTTGGATGATGTGTCTGTAGGGTGCCAAGTTAGCGTTCTTAAGGGAAAACTCCCCATTGACCTGCCTCACTACTAAATTGGAGTTCCCTCGTATACACAATACCCTGACCCCTCTTCTGACTGCTTCCAACATCCCTAGAATGAGGGCCTCGTACTCAGCTTCATTATTTGAGCATTTGAAATCTAACTTGAAAGAGAGAGTGATCTTCTCTTTCCCATCTGACAGTATGATGTCGACTCCACCTGTTCCTTGAGCACTAGAACCATCAAACTCCATAAACCACTTCTTCACCTCCTCTGCAATGCATGCTTGAAAGCTCTCTTCGGGTATATTTTCACTAGGTGGTTCAAAAACTCCACTTGGGAAGTGGGCAAGCAGATCTGCTACTGCTTGGATTTTAATGGCCTTGCGCACTACACATTTTAGATCATATTCTGATAAGATAAAAAACCACCTTGCTACTCGTCCCACGAATATAGTCCGCGCGAGGAGGTACTTGATGGGGTCACACTTGGTGACTATGTGAATTGTAAAGTCTAGAAGATAGTGTCTCAACTTCTGGGCCATAAATACCAACGCCAAGCAGTGTCTCTCGACATTAGTGTACCTCAATTCTATTCTGGAGATCACTCTTGACAGGTAGTAGACCGACTTTTCCACTCCTTCTTTCTTTTGCGCCAAGAGGGCCCCTATCGATCTCTCTGTAGAACTGAGGTAGAGCAGTAGCGGTGCTCCGGCTTCAGGGGGAATCATCGTGGAAGGAGAGGCTAGGATTTCTTTAATCTTCTCAAATGCTTTCTCCTGTCTCTCCCCCAAAACCCACTTAGCTTTATCTTTTAATAGAGGCGCGAACGGATGAGTTACTTCTGCCAGCGCAGGTATAAACCTCCGCAGGTAGGATACCTTTCCCAGGAAGCTCTTAAGTTGCCTCTGACTCTTGGGTGGTGTCATCATCACAATGGCTTTCATCTTCTCTGCATCCACTTTCACCCCTTGTCTATTCACAACAAAACCTAGGAATTTCCCTGCAGTAATCCCAAAGGCACACTTTGAGGGGTTCATCCTCATCTTATACTGGCGGCACCTTTCGAATACTCTCATAAGATCCTGTATATGCTTGCTTTCTTTCTTAGATTTCACCACCAAGTCATCCACATATAATTCTAGTATATCATGAAATAGGTCATGAAAAATTTCCATCATGGTCCGCTGGTATGTGGCACCGACATTCTTCAATCCGAAGGGCATGACTGTATAGTGAAAGTTCCCCAATGGTGTGCGGAAGGCAGTCTTCTCTGCATCGGCAGGGTCCATTTTAATCTGGTTATAGCCAACGTACCCATCCATGAAGCTATACATCTCATGTCCTGCGGTGGCATCCACTAAGCTGTATATACTTGGTAATGGGAATTCATCCTTAGGACATACCCTGTTCAAGTCGCGAAAATCTAAACAGATTCTGATTTAGCTCTTGTCTTTTTTCGCCACTGGCACTATGCTGGAAAGCCATATGGGGTGCTTAATAGGCTTGATGAACCCAGCGGCTAACAACTTTTCTACCTCAACTTTTATCTTCAAGTCAAGGTCTGCTTTGTATGTACGCGTGGCTTGCCCTACCGGAAGGGCATTGGTAAGGATGTTCAATCTATGGGAGCTCACTTCGACATCTATTCCTGACAACTCCGTGTACTTCCATGTAAATACATCAGTGAACTCCCTAAGTATCCTAATGAGATCTTCCTTCTGCTTCGGTTCTAGACACTTGGAGATTAAAATGGGTCTACTCTCACCCCCTTCTGGCCCCAACTTGATTTCCTCCAATTCTTGCAGTTGTTCTCTGGGTCCATCTTGCATGCATTCCAGAGCTTCTTCTGGTTCCTCACATGCTCAACGATATGGGATGCATCAACAATAAAACACTCAGGAGTCGGGTCGATGCTCTCATCCCAGAACACCGCCCGTGCAGACCGTTATAAGAGGTAGATGATCTTTCCATCAGGAAAGACCACCTTCTTGCAGGTTCGAGGAGTTCTAGCCACCTCCTCTACTTTCCTCTTGCCTTTTTCCATGTGGGGAATCACTCTTCCCCCTAGACGGTCATGAACAGATTTCTTCTGTGGGACACTTCCCTTGGCTACCTTGATCCCTTCTAGCTTTTTTGTAGAGACCTTTCTTTCCTCATCTAACTCAGTGTAGAAGGCAACATCCACTAGGTGGGCCTCCTCAACAGTGAAGGGTCTCTGCGTGGCCTTGATCACTATCTCTGTACCTCTAATGTTTGCCTTTGCATATTGATGGTAGGTGGAAGGCACTATGCCATGAGTGTGCATACATACCCTTCCAATGAGTAATTGGTATCTAGTGTTAGCATTAATAACATGGAACTCGATATGGGAGGTGAAATTTCCCAACTTGATTCCCACATTCACGTATCCAATAGACTGCATTCTGGCATTATCGAATCCGGAAATTACTAGTGGTACCGAAACCACCTTCCCCTGGTTAATTCCTGTTTCATACAATGTACTGATGGGCATGATGTTAATAGATGCTCCCCCGTCCATTAAAACCCTGGGAAATGAGACTCCATTAACCGTGGTTGTAACATACAGCGGGTGGTTATGGAAGTAAGGCACTAACCTATCTGCTTCTGAAAATACCACTTCAGAAGTATACTTCTTAATCATCCTTTCGATTGGCCCCTACCAATTTAGCGAAGGATCTCCACGCTGCTGCACTGCCTCCACGACTTTCCTCGTGATGGACACCCTTGTGTCGTACTTTACCCCTATCTGGTCAAAAAACCACTTGAACTTGGGGCTCCTTGCGATGGCCTCACATTCGAAATCTAAGTCCACCTTATACGTCTGGGCACTGCAGACATACTCCACCTCAGAGGTCCCTCCCTCATCTAGAGCGAGAATGACATCTACCTCACCCTCCGAGAGGGCCACTTCTTCAATTTCCCCGCTTCTATATTCTTGTTCTAGAGTGAAGAACCACTTCTCTTGCTTTCTTTCTAGCTCATTCACCTCAATGATAGATTTTCTAACTCCTGACTTAACTGATCGTCGCTCTCCCACTTCATCAGACCTTTGGTAGCTTCTTCATCATAGGCAATTACCATGTTGGCGGTACCAAAGTGATGCGCAGGAAGTGGGTTCTTATTAACATCCACATGGGGTATCTACAAGGTACCATTGGCCACTTACTCGCCAATGATCCTTCTCAAGTAGTAACAATCTTTGGTAGAATGTTGCACCCGTTGGTGCAACTCAAAGTACTTCGGATTGGCCTTGTCAGTTGCAGTGGGGGTTTCTCCTTTCAAGTGAGGAGGTCCTGCAACCCCTTCTCGTACTAAGGTATGATAATAATCCATATCCTCAGCTACACTGTATGGTAGTGGTAGCGGGGCATCTTCCCCAAACTTTCTCTTGTTGTTGGGACTGCCAGTCTTGGCTCCAGAGCCTCCCTTCTTCCCTTTGGGACTCCCATCCACATAGTTAACCGTTTGCCTCCTTGAAAATTAAAACCTCCTGAAAGTTAGTGGGACTTGTGTCCTCCAGCCCGAGGCCCTTGGTTTGATTATCATAGCTATGTTGCTAGCAGCCTTGGTGAATTCTCTAAAAGTTCCGTCTCTAGTTTTGTTGATCAAGTGCAACTTGTACTCTTTTAAGAGTCCTTCTACACATATCTGCAGTAACCTGGCCTCCGCCATGTCCTCGTGGACATCTAAGGCCCTCTCATGAAATCGTTTGATGTAGTGCATCAACTCTTCTCCTGGCTTCTGGACCTCTTGTTCTAGGTGCCTCAATGTAAATTTGTCCTCCGCTACAAAAAACTTCAGGAGGAACTGCATGTGCATCTCTTCCCAAGTAGGGACGCTATTAGGCGCTAAGTGGGAATACCATGTATAAGCCTTCCCAGTGAGGGTCTTAGAGAACTCCCTCAACCTCAGGTTCTTGTTGCTAGCATGTATTCCCAAGTACTCGACAAACCTCTTCACGTGTTCTCTAGGGTTCTCCCCCCTATCGCCGAACTTGATAAATTTTGGTGGGATATACTCCTCAGGCTATGGCTTCTCACTTACTTCCTGCGGATTTGGGTCTTGTAACTCCTCGTATAGGTGGGAACCCTCCCTCTGAGAGGAGGAGAAGAGATTCCTCACTTCCTCCATAGTAACAGCCTTAGAGGGTGACTCCTCCAAACACATGCTTTTATCAGCTGGCGAACCTATTTGTGCCAGAGCCTGCTCCGGTGCCACCTTCCGGGATGGAATCGTCTCTGTCGGAATCGTAATAGGGGTGGCTACCCCTCCAGAGAGGTCAGCAGCAGGTGTCACACAACCTTGACCCAAGCTTGATAGGTCCACATTATTTTGCTTTAAAAAGTCAAAAAACATTGCCATAAGATTCATACCTTCCATTGGAGCCACTGTCGAAGAACTGGTGTGCCCTGCCTGAGGCGTAGGCGCCTTGGCACCGATCACCACCACTTCTTCCTGGGAAGTCTGGTCACTGTGAGCTCCATTACTAGATGGAGTGTTCGCAAAAACCAACTGCTTAGAGACATTGAAACCTTCTTTGTCCATTAAATCAAGAATACCTCCCCAACAGAGTCGTCAAATGTAGGAAGGTAGTGAGATTGGGGTCTATGAATAACTGGAAAGGGTGAGGCGTGACCCACTCCAATGGGCACTGCCTACAAGGTCTTCAAGGTCTTTTGGTGCAACTTCTCAAGAAACTTTCTCCTTCTCGTAACAATGGAACTCAAGCTTCAACTCACTCCCTATAAGAAGATGAACTTTCACAGCAAAAATAGTAATTTTCTCGAGGGAAACACCTGAGAATGATGGCTGTCAGTGGGGAGTGAAAGAACAAGGCACTCAGCACTAAGAGAATGAGTAGGGGGAGAATACTAGGTAGGTCTGGTGTGGTTTTTGCAGAGTAACAGTGTAATTTCAATTGTCTCTCTATTGACCTTGCCCAGAGGTATATTTATACTTGGGCCTTAGGGTTGAGTTGGCATTTTTGTGTGCCAAAATTGAGAGGGTTGGTGGGGAACAATGTCTGAAGTGTACCATTTGTCCCTACCTGCAGGAAGCCCTGCCTGTCCTCTCGTTCAGGCGCCACCTGGCGCCAACCAAAGTCAAAAATCACATATGTCTCCTAATTAAGACAAGATATTTGATTTGGTAATTATCTTTTGAAACGATAACTTGAGGTGCAATTTTGCAAATCTTGAGAGAGGAGGCCTTAAGGACCCCTCTCTTCTAAAATTATTGTTTTCTTGAGAGGGACCTCGAGGACCTCCTCTTCTGGAAAAGTCATTTTTTATAAAGAGTTTATTTTTTGTGAGTAGCCAGCTCTTTGGTTTCTCACTTCACTTGTGACCAAGTGTGAAGTGTGCATAGTCTTGAGTGACTTCTGGGTCTTCCTACTAGTATTCTATCAATCCTATAGTGCTAAGTGGTTGAGCTTGCTCAACATGCCTTGTCCCTCAGCTGCCAAGTCAAAACTCCCAAGAGGTCCCAACTGGCCTATTTGAGCCCTGCCTGCTCAACTAGGCTACCTGTACAAGAAAGCAAAGTGTTAATACTATTGTTATTTTAAGGAATGACATTTCATGATGAGGAGTTGCTCATGGTAGCCACTCCCTCATCCTGGCCTATTTCTCTGGAAGCTAAGGGGGGAGGACCTTGACTGCTCCTTGCCCTGACATTTTCTGTTGTTAAGGGACCTCGAGGGTGGTTCCTTCTCAATGTGAGTTTCTGCCGATACCCTGGGGGTTCTTTCTTAATATGAGTTTCTGCTGGGACCCTGGGTGGGTTCCTTCTCAATATGAATTTCTGTCGGGACCCTGGGGAGGTTCCTGCTTAATATGAGTTTCTGACGGGACCCTGGGTGGGTTCCTTCTCAATACTAGTTTCTGTCGGGACCCTGGGTGGGCTCCTTCTCGATATGAGTTTCTGTCGGGACCCTGGGGGGTTCCTGCTGAATATGAGTTTCTACCGGGACCCTATGGTGGTTCCTTCTCAATATGAGTTTCTGCTGGGACCCTGGGGGTTCCTGCTCAATATGAGTTTCTATCGGGACCCTGGGTGGGTTCCTTCTCAATACGAGTTTCTACCGGGACCCTAGGGGTTCCTTCTCAATATGAGTTTTTACCGGGACCCTGTGGTGGTTCCTTCTCAATTTGAGTGTCTGCCGGGACCCTGGGGGTTCCTGCTCAATATGAGTTTCTGTCGGGACCCTGGGTGGGTTCCTTCTCAATATGAGTTTCTGCCGGGACCCTTGCGGTGGCACTTCTCGGATAATATTTCTACAGTGACCCTTTGCGAGGCACTTCTTAAATGTTATTTCTACAGTGACCCTTGCGGTGGCACCTCTCGAATGACATTTATGCGGTGACCCTTACGGTGGCCCTTGCGGGGCTCCTCTCGAATGTCATTTCTACAGTGACCCTTGTAGTGGCACTTCTCGGATGACATTTCTGCAGTGACCCTTGCGGTGGCACTTCTCATTCTTGGACTTCTACAGTGGCCCTTGTGGGGCACCTCTCGGATGACATTTCTGCAGTGACCCTTGCGGTGGCACTTCTCAATCTCGAACTTCTGCAGTGGCCCTTGTGGGGCACCTCTCAAATGTCTCTAATAAAAAAGTATTTTTATTCTTTTTTTTATAGGTAGACACCCTTCTACTGCCCCCGAAGAAGAACATTTCATTGAAAATTATCTTATTCCCTTCAAAACTCAATCTTCAAGCGAGGATGATGCATCTCTTGAGTTTGAATTTCTTTCTTCCCCACTTTCATTCTCTGTTATTTCACCATCACAAGTACCCGATGAATCGATTTCAAACGTTAATGTGTTAAACCTTTTCTCCGATGAGGAGTACTTGCTCAAGTCACCTTCCATGAATGCATCTTTGCCTTCGTGTGTGCCCCCTCCCATTCTAATTTCAAAATCCTTGGGAGGATATTCTGCTTTTCTCGACCCCCACATGTTTTTGTTACCCGTTCAATTCAAATCCCCCATCGTCCCTCCAAAACTTTTTATTGGCGATGGTTTTTTTCTTTAGCCTTACACATGCCTTACGTTGTTCAAATGGAATTCATATTTTTTGGAAGGCATGCTTGAGAGTGAGGGTACATCGGTTATCCTCCAAAGTCAAATCGTTTTCATGGTGGACCCTCAACTATTTAGACTTCTAGTGTATAGTTAGTGTGAAGCCTCAATAGTTAGGTTGTATATAGTTAGCTTTTTATTCTTTCTTTCTTTTTATCTTTTCTTCCCTTTTTAATTTAGTCTAGTGTAATTAGTTAGTTTTTTGTTATTTGTTTTTGTTATGCTCGAGGATAACTTGTTTTGTAGATTCTTTGGACTTGTTCTTATGGGGATCGCTCTAATTTTGGGTAATATCGCTTTTTTCCTCTCTTTAACTTGGTTCTTAATTCATATTGAGGACAATGTCAGGTTTTAAGTTAGGGGGTGTGGGATATTCTATCATTTTTTTATTTAGTCCATGTTTTTGCTCACATGTTAGTTACTTAGCATGCTTTTCTTAGAAAAATTAAAAAAAAAATCAAAAAGATTTTCTTTCTTTTTTCTCCTTTATTGGGAATTTTGCCTTTGTTTTCGATGATAAATTTCAATAATTGCTCGAATCCAATAGACAACTCAGCGATGTATGTTCTCGATTTTAGAAGTTATTAGACTTTAGTCCTAATTATTGATATTATGAATAACTTCATGAATTAAAATTTAATCCCACGAGCACATGCACCATTCTTGCCTTATTGATTTGGTTTAAGATTTTTATAACTAGGTAATCTTTTGTTGCATTGTATATACTTACACCGAGTAAGCTTTGTACCTTTCATCATTTCTGAGTGTTATATACACTTTTCTTTCCTCTTTGAATACGTTACAGTCGTTGGTAATCTCACTATTCTTTCATTTGATCGTTCATTAATTCAGTTCATTCTTGAAATGTATTACTTGAGCATGATTTTCAAAGTTGTTTTGACTCGAGAATTGCGTAAATTTTATGAAATGATCATAGGCCATCTTTGTTATATCACCCATATTATCCTTGACCTCACCTTATATGTTTCCCCTCGTCAACCCCTTTGAGCCTAAATATAGCCCTTCCTTTCATAACCCAAAATCTCATAACCAACTCCAAATTGGAGTTTAAGCCATACATATTACCTTCCATACCTTTGTTTGGAATGTTACATGGGATTGAATGATGTTGTTGTGTTGCGATTGCAATTTTGGCATGTGAGAGTGAGAAAAGCAAAGAAAAGAAAAACTGAAAAAGAGAAGAAAAGAGAAAGCAAAAAAGCAAAAGAAAACAAAAGAGAAAAATGAGAAAAAGAAGAAAAGAAAAGAAAGAGAAAGTTGTAAATGTTGTATGTAGTTCAATAAGCTTTGATTACTCTCCATTTGTATATCCAACGCTTGTTTGGAACTTGTTTTCCAATTTTGATATTTCCCGCATTCGTCCCATTAATCTAAGTTTTCATTCCGAACACTTTGAATCCGTACATACATATCCTTCATTTCGTACCCTATCATAGCCTACGTTACAACCCTCTACAAGTCCTATGTGATCTTAGGCTGAATTTAATTTAAAAGTTGAAATAATTTTGATAATCTGTGAAAATTCATTTCGCCTCTTTTAGTTGAGCATTATTTTTCATTGAGATTACAATTTTTCATTTTATATATAGCGTTCTTCATTTGTGACATGTGCGCGACCTAGTTTCCATTTACATTTACTCTTTATGCCCGCGTGTTCTGTGTGTTAACTCTCTGTATCGAGTGAATTCACTTCATGAGTGTAATGCCCATCAGGATTGAACATATGCTTGCTTTAATTTTTATCTGGTTTATATAAGTTTTTGCCAAATCATACTTTGCATGTGTTCGCTCCCCTCCCACATTTTAAGGTTTCATTTCTATGAGCTGCATTTTATAATTTTAATGATTTGGACTTTCGTTTGAATTTGTTCATTGTGCTAATAATGCGTATGAAATCCTTTTCGTATTGTTGAGTTTGTCGCATGCTTGATTGGGCATATTTTGAGGAAACTGTATGATGTTTGTGGGTTTCATCCCTAAAAACCCTCACGAGATGGCACTCGTCCACTAGGGTAACCTAGCGGTTTAACGGCTTATTGCATACGCTAAATGCAATCGTTTACTCGCGAAAGTGGCCTTAGCTTGTTATTTCTTTTTATTCCCACTTTGTACTTGTATCCTGCTTTTGGTTTGCTTGTAGTTCTTGTTGCATCCTATTTTATTGCTAGGGACTAGGAATCTGTAATTTAGGGGGTGTGATTCGTACCGAATATTGCATATTCATACCCTCGAACCTATGCATTTTATACCCCTCAGGTGCCTTAATCTCTATATTTATGCCCGTTAACCAGACAACCTTGGATTTATATTTTTAACATGTTATATGAGGCATAATTGGGCTTTTGTAGGTATTTAGGTACTAAGTTTGGAGTTTGGATGCGTTCTAGCTAAGTTCCGTTCATATCCGCACGTGCAAGGGAAATTCGGTCAATTTACAGTTTGGGCACCTGGCCCGATATCTCACCGAAGTTGTGTCCCTCCTCGCAAGCTTTGTGTGGCCGTAAATGGTGCATGATTACGAGTCAAATGAAGAAGTTACAGAAATTTTAGCAGAAGAGAATTCCAAATGAACCAAAAAAAGGGTCGATTTCCTTCGAGCTTTCATAGTGGGTTGGGACCTGATCGATCGATCGATCGACCAAAGGGGTTGATCAATCGATCCCCTGTTTTTCTTAGCTTTTCTATTTACAAGTTTGCCATTTTGGGGGATTTGTATATATACTCATTTCTCTCATTTGAGAGAAATATCTTACATTTTACATTAGTTTAGGGTTTGTATGGAGCTTTTCCCTACTCCACAACTTTGGGTGTTTTGCCCACTTTGATGTATGTAAGCTTATTAATGTAGTTGTCTTCCTTTATTTACTTGCTTCCTTTAATTTCCATGCCTAGTTAACATTTATTTCTTTCCATTTATTGCTTTCATAAGTAGGTTTACTTGCTTTCTAGATAAATTAGTCTAGGTTGTGTCGGATTGAACTCACCTCTGGTTGACATGTTTCTTTGCTTTGGTGATGGAGTTTTACGGGTCTATTTCGAGTGCGTTGTCCTAGTTATTACGCCTAGGAGATTTGACGGGGTATATCATGTATGCGTCGTGCTTACAACCTTGCGTGCGTAATTTTTAGGATATTTGTTGACGCCAAAATCTTATTAGACTGTTATGAGAATTTAGGGATGTGAGAACTCTTGATTTAATTGACTGTCGAAACGAGACGCAGTCTTAATAACTCGTCGACCCATGTAACCATTTTATACTAATTAACTCGGGTGAGGGATATTCTACGCAACCTATAGTTTTATTCGCTTTGTTAATATAGTTTAAATACACTCGCCTAGATTAATCTTTTCTCTTTATTATATTTTCGTTTTTGTGTATATTTATCTTTTACACTTTTATTTAGGAATATTAAACCTTATAAATTCTAGCAACTCGTCTTTATGGATTTCGATACCCGGACTTGGTCGCTATACTCACCTGTTGAGTCTAGTCATAAGTTTAGGTTTTTGTATTGAAGCGGTGAACAGAAAACAACGATCAACATTTTGACACTCGCCAATTTTCACCCTTGATCACTCACTTATTTGCTCAACTCCTAAATTTTACCTAATCATTATTTCCATGTGCAACGGTACAAAACCCAACCTTGTGCTTGCTTATAGGTAGAATTCGAGATTCACCTTAACAATCATACAAGATAATGATTTTCACAAAACATTTCACTTTATCAATAAAAGAATCATTTTTAACAAATGATATAATTGTGTACGTGTATTAGGTTTGGAAAAATTAAATAAAAACTACAACAAAAATGATACGATCTATAAATCTTCAAAATTTCCATGCGAAAGATTTGACGAAAAGAGACTAAATGATCTTCAATTTGAATGTCCATAGATTATAATGAATAAGACTTTCCCTATATCTCGTCTTACTGTGAATCAAGATTTTTGTCTAAATTTTTGCAATACATAAATGCTTTGACACGAAACTAAGCCAACTCAACTACACACACACAAGAAAAAGCCCGTGTCGATGACACCATCTTATTTTTTTTTACCTATACTCGTTCTTAAAAGTATTTTACCTTTCTTCTCCTGACAAGATTTTTTTTAAATGGGGTAAAAATACTATATGAGAAAGTATTTTCTTACAGAAATAATACTTGATGATGTAATGTAGCCTGTCATTTTCCAAAAGAGACATATAGCACTTCCTCTAAACATTAACGTCATAATTGAACTGTACAATTTCACATTACCAAAAAAGTCTTAACATAATTCCTTTCTCAAATAATAAAGTTAATTCTAAATGTACCCCCAAATAATACATTCATACATACCTGTTTAGTTATCAAAAAGGTGTGGGTTCATTTTTCTATAAACACCTTAAATAATATTTTTTGAAAACTTAAGAGGAAATGGCTTGAAGGTATGATTTGAGAATACAAATCAAACTAAAATAATTTGACATGAACATATTTTTACATACTATCAATCTAAAAAAAATTATAGATTAACAACAATGACATATAGCATCAAAAGGTGTCATTATTCCACTTAAATTTCAACAAAATGTCAAAAACATATTTTTAAAAAATTAATATCAATCTATGCCTTCAGTTTTAAATGTACACCACTTAAATGTTAGACAATGGACACACAACTTCCACACTAAAAAGATCTTTTCCCATGTAATCAATATCTCACCGCCTCCATATGTTCGTAAAACTACCGAAGTCCCAAAAGTGATAATAAATTAGTTAATGAAATAGTATTGGGTGTAGACATTAATAATAAGTATTGATACTGAAACTCCCTATCCATATGAAGTTATACAATTTTCAAAACAAAGAAAATAAAATTGTGCACTAAAAAAATTCAAATAAAAAATAAAATAATTGTAAACACTTAACCATGCATTTTTTCAAATGATCACTTAGATATTATCACACCAAAAGTGACTTGAATTTTCACACAATAGACCACCAATACAAAATTTTAACAATGAACAACCACTTCTTTCTCTTTCTATCCATCAGGTGAGCTCACGTACTCTACATCTTCTAGAATAAACCAAAACAATTGGCATTCATAACGGAATTGTATTCAATGAACTTAATAATGTTATGAAATGATAAAACATACTATATGTGACATAAAGTTGGAAAAAAACTAGAACTTATTTATATAAGTTAGTGGTTGCAAAAACCATAATATCATCTTCATTAAGAATATGCGGTCAAAGTTACACATGGTTAAAGGTTTGAATGACAGTAATTATTACTCGAATATTTAAACCAATACAAAAATAACACAAATAAATAATAAATATATCAAAATCCCCGATTGAACCAAATATGGAATACAGAGAAATAATAACTAGTAAGGAAACTGTGCATGGATTTTTTAGAGATATAAAGAGCAAGCATCATACTTAGTTCACCTTTTTAGGGAGAGAAACACAACAAACTGTGTGTGTATTTTTTTTAAATCGAGAAACATAGGTACTCATCTAGTGTGCATTATTAAAATCTATAGAAAGTCTTAAATTCTACATAAAGCATTTGTTAGCAATCACTATAATATGATAATAAAATTAACTTGAAGCAGTCATCATAACATGACAATAAAATTCTATTAGAAAGGTAGATATTTGTAACCAATATATGGAAATTAAGTAGTAAACAAATTTTCTTGTTGGAATTAACACCAGAGTTATTAGAGTAAGGAAACGTTAAAATTAATAATAATATATTAGAGAATAAAACAAATGTTAGATGAAGGCATATACAAAGTAAAAAATATTAAATTGATAATAAATATAACCAACGTAGCATTTTGCATCCTAAAGGTAAAAAAAGACTCACATTAAAATGTCGAAAGAAACCATTCCACTTCTCAAAATAAATATTCGTCACTAATATCGACACATCAACACAATATATACAATAAATACATTTTAATATGAAATTCGATAATGGGGATTCATTAATGTAAATAGTGTCAAGTGCACTCCATCAAGCGCTATTGATAATAAGAATACAAAATTACATACATTAAGTAAAAATAAATCAAAATGTGAATTAGTACCTCCATTCTTATGTGCAATCTTTACAGATTAAAATTCAATAAAATATCACCTAAAAAGCTATATCAAATAATTGTGTCCAATCATAAAAGTTATTAACTTTTAAATATTAAGAACCAATGTGTATTCAAAAAGAAAAAAAATCATGAGTGATTCGTCGTGTACTAAGATCTCAACATCTCAAAAACAAAGATGTAACTAAAGTCAACTATCGAAATAAAAGAGGAAGGAAGGGGAAAAAAGCTATATCAAATAATTATTTTGTTTTGTTTCATTTCTACGTAATACTTCTACACTCAATTTATCTAGTTAGAAATTCGATAGTTTATAAAAATTGATCAAATCTTTATGGGTTCGACCCGTGTAAGGACATGATTTTATAAATGTATGTCTAGAATCTAGGAATTTCTGAGATATGTCGTATACCGATACATACCACTTCATTTGGTACGTCTTCACATGTTCAACCTTGACGTCCATCATCCGAATCTTTAGCATCACGCATCATCACAAGCACCCATCATCTTCAACATGTGCCCTGCATCTTTAACCAGTCTCCACTAACTTCACTTCCTGAAAGGTATAATGTTTAATTGGAATTAATAATATTCACGATTATATTTGGGAGAGTTTTTAAATGGTTTTTAAAATGTTAGTTATTTTATCAAAACAAGGCTGACTATTTAAAAGTAAAAAATAAAAATCTTTTATTTATTGTCGTTCAAACCACATCATAGTGTCATTCAAACGACATTTATATGTCGTTCAAATGACCTGAACAAACGACATCTCATGTCGTTCCTTGGTCGCTAGATACCTCTTTTCTTCAATACATCTAACGACCACGTGTTGTTTTGGTTTTTCTGTGTTGTTTCTATGGTCGTTCCTTGAAGGACCTAACGACATCTAGTGACGTTCAAACAACATGCAAATGTCATTCAAACGACATTGCGCCAACTTTGGATTTTTTACTGCTATAAATACCTGCTCTAAAGTTAGGTTTTTGTAAGTCTTTTACAACTCCATTTTCTGTCGAACTGCTATGATTTTAGACTTCATTTTTTCAAGCTTGAAACCATTTTTGATTCACACAAATATCCCAAATCATATATGTGAATCATTATTAAACCCATTTAATCATATTACTCATTCTTGGAGTAGTCTTGTGGGGAAGAAAGGTTGTCTCTATTGGTGATTCTTGGAGCTCTTGAGGGAACTCTTGCTAAAGATAACGATCCTAGGCGTACGGGTATTTGTCTATTAAAAACATTATATTTCTCTATATACATGTAAGTCATGGGGTACACCATATAGTGAAATAAAATGTTTTACCCCTTTGTGGGATTTTTTCTCAATCTATGTTTGTGATTGTTTGGTTTGCATGATAGATAGTTGCTATTGCTTTCAATCACAATTAGATGCATGTTTAGGGTTTTATTAAAACTAGAGATAAAATTGAAATTTAATTAAATAAGTTTAAATATTGAACGGAAGCACACTCTCAAATTGGTATCAGAGCCAATTACACAATTATACCGTGTAATTGTTTCACAAATTGTTTTTTCTGAATATCAATTTCTTTGAAAAAATTAATTTTAAAAAAAGCTTAAGTTCAATGGAAAATTTATATAATCGGATGCCAGTGTTTGACGGGACAAACTATGATTATTGGAAAGTCAGCATGAAATCTTTTTTAAAGGCTATTTATGAACGTGTCTACTTAATTTGTGAAAGAGGATGGACTCCTCCCACTGTCACCGTAGATAATGTGACCAATCCAAATCGGTGTCTAACTGGACCGAGGATGAATTTAAATGGAGCACTTATAACTCACATGGCCTTAGTGAAATTTCTGGGGTCGTCTCTCCCTACGAGTTTCAATGTATCATGGCATGTTCCACGTTAAAAGAAGAATGGGATGTTATTCAACTTACCCATGACGGCACAAATGCCATTAAGGCATCTAAACTACAAAATTTAACTACTCAGTTTGAAATTATAACCATGATTGAATCTGGAAGTTATGATAAGTTCTATGCATGTCTGTCAGATATTGTCAATACCAACTTTGATCTTAGTGGACAATTCTCTGAAACTAGAGTGGTTAAAAAGATTTTAAGATCATTTCCTAAACGATTTATCCCGAAAGTCACTGTGTTGAATTCTTTTGGAAATTTAAATTCTCTTAAGTTAGAAGAACTGGTAGGAGACCACGAGACTTATGAAATTTATGTGTTTCCCAAATCGGTTAAACCTAAAGAAAAAGGTATATCACTTAAAGAGTCGTCTAAAAGGAGAGATGTAGAAATGCCTGATTTTGAATATGACTTTGATTTAGATGACTTGGCCCTGTTTGCTAAAAATTTTAAGAAATTTCTCAAATTAAAAAATAATGGCAATTTAAAAGACAAAGAATTTTAAGAAAAATAAATTTGGAAAGAATTTTGATAAAGATAAAAAGGACACCCCTAAAATAGATGAAAAGATATGTTACAAGTGTGATAGGATAGGTCATAAGGCTTATGAGTGTCCAACTAGATTAAAGTGTCGAGGCAAAGGCAAAGCTTCTTTAAATGCCACCCTTAGTGACTACAGTGAGGTTGGGTCGGTGGATTCTGGAGATGAGTCATCGTATGAATGTAACTTTACCACATTCATGGATAGTCATGTTAGTACTTCCAGTTCTCCTCACGATGATGAGGATACTACATCACAAGGGCACCTCGATAGTGAAAATGATATGAGTGAGGGGGAGGATGCTGCAAGTGAGAGCGAGTGTACCTACAACGTGCGTATGTTGATTTATATGCCGAGTCCTTTAAAACCAAAAGTAAAAACAAAGGGTTAGATCTTAGGATCATCTCTTTAGAAAAGAGTTTAGGAGAGACGAGAGAGAGTGAGTCCTCCATTAGCATGGCTTTGATAGAGAAAGAGAAAGTTTGTGTAGAGAGAGTCTGTGTAGAGAGGGGCAATTTTTTGAGAGAGGGAGAGTTGTATTGAGAGAGAGAAAGGGTACTTAACCAAATAAGTGGATAGTATTACGAGTGACCTCCTTGCATCTATGGTGGATCGGAAGAAACTTGAAGCCCTTGTGGACCAACTCACTCATGATCTTAAGAGAGACCGGGAGGTCAAGGTAAAGATTGAGGGAAGATCAGGAAAGATGGAAAATATGCTCCTCGGCCACTCTTTAGGGTTTGGTGAAAGAAAGGGAATAGGTTTTAATGGTGATTCCATGTCTCATATTGCACCAAAACCAGTTCCTAATTTTACAGTGAATTCATATGCCCATCAAACAAAACCCCAAAGAAGAGTTCGGCCAAGAAGAGCAGGCCAAGGTCAGCCTAAAATTGTGTAATTTTGTACTTACTGCAAAAGAAAAGGCCACCTTAGGGAGTATTGCTATAGTTTGGTTCGGACTCGACGTACACATGCTCCGTCACACCACACTAGTGATTTTACTAGGCTTAGAGAACAGGTTGAGGTTCTAATCACCGCTTCTCATAGTTTGATGGAAGAGTTTCAACAAATGTCTTTGCTATAAGTGGATACTTCCAAAATCTCGGCTAGATCCAATAATGACAGGGGTAAATAAAAGGTTACCACTTCTTGGGTGCCTAAGCATGACGAAAATTCCCTTGTTGTTCACGTTGCTTTTAAAGCTCATAATACATCACAATGGTATTTTGATAGTGGGTGCTCCAGGCACATGAAAAGTGATGTCTCATTTTTTACCTACCTTGAGGATAAAAAGGAAGGTAAAGTCACCTTTGGAGATGGGAGAAAATCTATCATAGTAGGATGAGGTACTTCAGATAGAGATACTCAGGTTTCCTAAGATAGATAACGTGGTTTACGTTAAAGGTTTGAAAGCAAACCTTCTCAGCATTAGCTAGCTGTGCGGCGCTCACTTTATAGTAAAGTTTAATCGAAACGAGTGATTGTCTATGATTAAGATGGTAAACTTCTATTACAAGAGGTAAGGACTGAAGATAACTTCTATGGGATTGTGCCCAGGTCCTTATTTGTCTGCAATAGCACCACGATATGTTCTATGGATCTGTGGCATCAACGTCTAGGTCATGTTAAGTTTAGAGAGTTGGATCATTTAGCTAAGAAGGACCTAATACGTGGCTTGTCGTTACTTGGGAAGCCAACTTTCGCGATTTGTGGACCTTGCTAGATGGGAAAACAAGTCTATAGTTCCCATAGGAAGTTGAATTCCGCTAGCACTACACGTGTGCTTGAGTTGATTCACATGGATCTTATGGGTCCTACTTGCACCGAGACTTTGGGTGGTAAGAGGTATATCCTCATGATGGCAGATGCTTTCTCTAGTTATTCCATAGTAGGTTTCCTGAGAGAAAAATCTGATGTCGTAGAGTTTCTTACAACTAAGTGTCGTGTCCTGAAAAATCAACATGGTGTCACTATCAGTAGAATGCGTAGTGGCAATGGCACTGAATTTAAGGAAGAAAATTTGGATCTTTACTGTGATAACCTCAGGATTAAGCATGAATTTTTTACCGTGAAAACTCCTCAACAAAATGGGATTGTTGAGAGGAATAACCGGATGATTCAAGAGATGGTTAAATATATGCTTCTAGGTCATAAAGTTTTTAGGAGGTTTTGGGCAGAGGCGATGTCTACCACGTGCCACACGGTGAATAAAGTATATCTTCATCCACACACTCTTCAGATGCGATAATAATTACGAACAGGGAAGAAGCCTAACCTTTCATATTTCCGTTTCTTTGGGAGTAAATTCTACATCCTTAAAGATAGAGAGCAATTAGGAAAGTTTAACTCCCAGAACGACGAGGGAATTATGTTAGGGTATTAATTGATGAGTAGAGCATACCGTGTTTTTAACCTGAGCATCTTTAAGGTTATGGAGTCAATAAATGTCACCATGTAAGATGACAAACCGCTGATGTTTGTTGATCCTAGCCTTTTTTGTGAGGCTGATGCACTTCCATATGTTATCCCATTGTCCCTCACACTCCCACGGTGGACCTACTCTTGATTTAGGGGAAGCACCCACTTGGGTTCGTAAGATTCATGACTCCTCCACCATAATAGGTGATCCCACCTTAGGCGTCAAGACTCGCACTCAGCTAGAGAATGTTGTTAGCTTTATGTGCTATACGTCCAAAGTCGAGCCCAAGAATTTTAAGGAAGCACTCAAAGATGAACACTAGATTTCTAATATGTAGGATGAGTTGCTTCAGTTTAGAAAGAATTATATCTTGGAACTTATCCCCCGACCTAGTGAGATGAGCGTGATTGGTATAAAGTGGATTTTTAATAATAAGATGGATGAGAATGGTACCATTATACGTAATAAGGCTAGGTTGGTCGCTCAGAGCTATACAAAAATTAAGGGTGTAG
Organism: Sambucus nigra; assembly: GCA_949130495.1. Taxonomy (NCBI): domain Eukaryota; kingdom Viridiplantae; phylum Streptophyta; class Magnoliopsida; order Dipsacales; family Adoxaceae; genus Sambucus; species Sambucus nigra. The sequence continues at coordinate 445,336,114 of OX422211.1, forward strand.
ATTTTGACGAGCTATTTGCTCCTGTTAGGAGGCTTGAGTCCGTCCGCTTACTACTCTCCATGGCATGTCATCTGTACTTCAAGTTATATCATATCGATGTTAAGAGTGCCTTTATAAATGGCATTCTACGGGAGGATATTTACGTGGAATAACTAAAAGGGTTTGAATACCGTAAGAACCGAGGACATGTTTATTATCTGAGAAAAGGCTTGTATGGTTTGAAGTAAGCACCCCGTGCTTGGTACAGAGGCTTACTTCATATCTCTTATTTATGTGGATGACATAGCATTTGGATATACGTGCTCCTTCCATGCTCATGACTTTGAGGAGGTGATGAAGAGTAAGTTCGAGATGAGCATGGTTAGTGAGCTTACATTCTTCCTTGGTGTCAAGGTTCGTCAGCTAGAGGATGGGATGTTCATCTCCCAATTTAAGTATGCAAGAGATCTTGTTAAGAAGTTTGGTTTAGACTCCGCTAAGGATGAACATACCCCTATGATTACCTTAACTAAGTTTTTCAACGACAGTTCAGGCAAGGATGTAGAGAAAACCTTGTATCGAAGTATGATATGTAGTCTTCTCTACTTGACTGCCAATCATCCCAACATAGACTTTATTGTTAGAGACTGTGCGCGATATTAGGCATCCCCGAAAGAGTCGCAGTTACTCGCTCTTAAACATATTATCAAATACGTAAGTGGGACTCTCTCATATGCCATTTGGGGTTCCTTTAATATCGATGATCGCTTATCTGCCTATTCGGATGGTTATTGGGCTGGAGATGTAGATGGATGTAGGAGCACGTCTAGTGGATGTTTCCATTTTGGTTCTGCTCTTACCTTTTAGTTGAGCAAAAAGCAAAAATTTATCTATTTGTCCACTACGGAGGCTGAGTACATAGCCACCGAAAGTTGTTGCACGTAACTCTTATGGACAAAGCAGATGTTGAAGGATTATGGGATTTCACAAGACACCATGACTATTTCATGTGATAACACGAGCGCGATAAATATATTCCACAATCCAATCCAGCATTCACGCACAAAACACATTAGGGTAAGTTAGCACTTTATCCGGGAGTTAATAGAAGAGAAAGTCATGTCCTTGAGTTTTGTATCCACCGATCTTCAGTTAGTCTATATTTAGATGTCCTTAGATTTGAGAGTCTTAGGAAGTTTATAGGAATCTGCACAGTTAACTGAAGGGTGGTTACCATGTCTAGGATAGGATACATTTTTTCATGCTCATACAGTATGGTTCCTATTGCTAGATTGTATCATTTATACCATTTTTGGGTATTTTATTGTTTTTCTTACTCATATTTTTTAGAAAAATATAAAAATAATTTTGGTTATTTAAGAAAAAAAGAAAAATTCAAAAAATATTTTCGGTTTTTAAGAAAAAAGAAAAAGGCAAAAGATTTTGTTTATAAAATCTTTAAAAAAACACAAAAAGAGTTTTGTAATTTTGTTTACACCTTTTTATGGATAGACATTTAGGATTACCAAAGTCACAACATCATTTTCATATTCCACTTGACCTTTTGATAGTGATTTGAGATCCTACATCATTTCATCCTTGTGCTTCATAGCGTATTGGAGTCATTGAGATGCGATTAGTGATATATTTCTACATATTTGTCTCCATATCTCCTTTAATGTACACATTCAAGAATTTGTTTGGTTATTGTACTTGTCTATCACATGTTGGTCGAAGTATTTTCATTACAATTTTGTCTTTAAAATGAACCAAATGCGATAAAACTTGTCAATGCAAGTAGTGCATGTAACAACCGTTGCTCGTGAGGAATTTGTTTAATATTGAAAAAATAATGAGTGCCCAGGAAAGGGCTACGAAAGGAGCAAATATCCTTTGCGATAAATTCACCATTTATAAAGAGCAAAGAAAGTGTGGCATTGTAAAAAGTAGCCAAGGCCAAAATAGTTTATTTTGATATGATCATTTAAAAGAAAAGAATAGAATAGAAAAATATGATCATTATTATTTATGAGGGCATTTGGTTGGCAATATACCAATGGGTTTGCATGTCCTGACAAAGTCTTGAAAAAACATTACATTGTTTTAGGCGTTATTGGTGTGGAAATCACTTCAGATTTTGATTTGTCGATTAGATTGAGTCAATTTCATATAAATTCACATTTTTATACCTAAGAACGAGATAGAGTACATTCGTTAGGAATATCTAAAATCCATCGTGCACATATGTTATGTATGTTGGTGTTGGTCTTCCTATCAAAATTGTTCACATCCCTACACTTATGCTATCATTGACTTGGTTATCTTAGTACTCTTTCATGGTGTGATTCTTTGTTGTATATTTTCGGGCAAGAATTTTTTTAAAAAATTCAAAAAGACAAGTTTAGTATCTTATGACACACTCCACATTGATTGATATGTTTCTTCTCATTGTCTATTTGGGGACATCATAAAAAGGGGGAGAACGAATTATGAGGGAGTAGAATTCATTGTTTGTTTGATTTAATGATATGCTTATGCATAATTGATATTTTCATTTATGCTTATAATTTTATTTTCAAACTTTTGGGCATCATGGATATATTTATTTGTCTCATGTGTGTAGGTACAAATTGAGGATCGTTTTTTGGCACACCCTGATGATGATAAAGAAACGTTGGAGCATTGAAGCTTTAAAGATGTTGAAGATTTTAAAGACATGTTCTTTAACATTTCCATTTATGGGTTTTGGGGGATATTAGATCATTTGTCATAGTTTTTTTTGGATGCATAATTCGTATTTTTTATGAATGTACAGGCATAGACATAGGGGGATATTTGTAAGGACATGATTTTATACATGTCCGTCTAGAATCTACGAATTTCCGAGCTGTCCTATATCACAATTGATATGTAGTATACCGATACATACCACTTCATTTGGCACGTTTACAAACGTTCAACCTTGACGTCCATCATCTGAATCTTTAGCATCACACATCATCAACACGCACCCATCATCTTCAACGTGTCGCGTGCATCTTCAGCCGGTCTCCCCTAACTCCACTTCGTGAAAGGTATAATGTTTAATTGGAGTTAATAAAATTCACATTTATATTTGGGAGATTTTTTAAATGGTTTTTTAACTGTTAGTTATTTTATCAAAACAAGTCTGGTTATTTAAAAATAAAAAATAAAAAAATTTTGTTTATAGTCATTCAGACGACCTCATAGTGTCATTCAAACGACATTCATATGTCGTTCAAATGACCTGAACAAACGCATCTCATGTCGTTCCTTGGTGGCGATATCCCTCATTTCTTCAGTGCATCTAACAACCACGTACTATTTTGGTTTTTCTGTATCGTTTCTATGGTCATTCCTTGGAGGATCTAATGGCATCTAATGCCGTTCAAACGACATGCAAATGTTGTTCAAACGGCATTGCATAGCCTTTCGCTTTTTTGTTGCTGTAAATACCTTCTCTAAAGATAGGTTTTTATAAGTCTTTTACAACTCCATTTTCTGCAGATTTGTTACTATTTGAGACTTCATATTTTCAAGGTTAAAACCTTTTTGATTCGTCTAACTATCCCAAATCATATATGTTAATCATTATTATACCCATTTACTCATTTTACTCATTGTTGGAGTACATCTTGTGGAGAAGAAAGGTTGTCTCCATTGCTGATTCTTGGAGCTCTTGAGGGAACTCTTGCTCAAGACAACGAACTGAGTCAAAAATGTTGTATTTCTCTATGTACATGTAAGTCATGCTTTACATCATATAGTGAAATTAAAGTTTTTGCCCCTTTGGGGGATTTTTCCTCAATCTATGTTTGTGATTGTTTGGTTTGCAAGATAGATAGTTCTTATTGCTTTCAATCACAATTAGATGCATCTTTAGGGTTTTATTAAAACTGGAGATAAAGTTGGAATTTAATTAAATAAGTTTAGATATTGAACGGAAGCGCACTCTCAACCCGTACTTAGACCCGCTATATTTTAATAGTGTGATTTTTGTTTTATTATTTGTTCATTTTTTCCCTTCTCGTATCAAAATACATCGTAAGTGATGTGTTGTTATATTTGTATTTAATATTTGTGTGTCACACTTTACGTTTGGTGCAATTTCGTTTGTGCTATTTTTTTGTAGCACACTCAAAAAAATTCTAAAAAACTTTATAAAAAAATAAAATAAAATAAAAATTGAATTAGTAAACTACAATGGGTGATTCGCATATTGTTATAACCTAGTCTATTTCAAATTTCTCTATTGATCCTTTAGATGTGTGGCTTAAAAATACTGAAAATTTGGATGAGTACATATTTCGATTTGAGTCGGATGGGTCAGTAATAATTTTTGAAGAAATTAAAGAAGGCATGGACGGGAGTCCAAGTCCTTTAATTACTGTTTTCCCACTCAAGTGTATGAAATAATTGAGTATAGTCAAATGATTTGGATGTTGATTTTTGTCAAGTTTATTCTTATAATTTAATTGAGAAAAATTCTACTTCACCTCACATGTGAAAAAATTCAATTGAGGATTCGTCACTCGATTTTATCGATAATTCTAGTGATTACGAAGGTCCTCCCATTTATTATGAAGAAAATGTATCCTCACGTGACACCTCTTCATCTCGTGTTTTTCGTAAAGCCTCACATTTAGGAGTGGAGTATGCATCACTAATTTTACGTGACTATTTAAAGAAAATGATAAATAATTTTATGGATTCTCATTGTGATCTATTACTCTCGTGTGAAACATCGACACATGATTTTGCGATTTAAAATTCCTTATTATTGATGATGACGGTGACTTTAGTTTTTTTTATGTTGTGCGGTCATATTCTCAAATTTATGGTAATTTTTTATTTAGTGCTATAAAGATTATTAATTGGAATGACCCACAACTATTCCGATTATTAATTTATGGTGATGGTGATAATCTTCACGTCTTTGTATATAATTAGTTTTTTTTTCCTTCTTTCTCAGAATTGTTTTAGGTTGTTTTAGTTTTATTTTATTTTATTTTTTATGGCTAACATACATGTGTATAACTTGAAAGTAAATGTCAAAAGTGAAAGTTCATAGATAAGATCTTCCTTTTACTTCTTTATTTTATTTTCCTTGTTTATATTTTTATTTGAGCATTCATTGAGGGCAGTGTAAAATTTAGGTTTGGGGGTAAGGATGGTATTTTAAAAAAATAGAGAAAATTCAAAAAATTCATTAAGGTTTTCAATAGAATTTCGTCTTTAAACGATTTCTTAATATAGAATCAATTCAAAAATCTCTCAAGTTATAAAATTTTGACACTTAGCCATAAAATATGACCAAAAATTTAATTATGGCGAAAGTTAAAATGCTTAACGAATAAATATGAAGATTTTTAACCCGGCAAGAAAGTATGCCATTCATCATTTTTGAGATATTTAAATCAATCCGGGTGTGGAAGGCCAAGTGGAAGGAGTTGGGACACCAGGATGCAGTGGCCCGATCATTCATGTCTGTGATGACTGTTACGCCGCAGATTGTCACGAAGGTGGTAAAGGCCCAGGCAAATGACTCGTTCTGTCAGGAGAAGATAGTTCAATTACTAGCAGAGGGAGTCGGGCTTACGCTTCAATGGGCGACTGGTAGTCCCAGAAGGGGAGGAATTGCGACACGAGGTGATGGCAGAGTCGCACGGTTCACGGTTCGCGGTACATCCCGGTGGGGACAAAATGTACTAAGACATGAGACGACAGTATTGGTGGAGCGGGATGAAGAGAGATATTACCGTGTTTGTTTCTAAATGCGCCACTTGTCAGCTGGTAAAAGTGGACCATCAGAGACCGACAGGACTTCTACAGCCATTAGAGGTCCCGATGTGGATGTGGGAGAGCATCTCCATGGACTTTATCACGGGGTTGCCTACGTCACAGAGAGGTCACGACTCCATTTGGGTAATTGTGGACAGGTTGACCAAAGTCGCTCATTTTCTACCTGTAAGGACCGACTACACTACGGGACAGTATGCCTAGCTCTTTATTGCAGAAATAGTGAGACTTCACGGTGTGCCCCTAAATATCGTGTCTGACAGAGACAAGATATTTGTTTCACAGTTTTGGGAGAGTTTTCAGGAGGCCATGGGCATGGAAATGCGGTTGAGTACGGCTTATCATCCGCAGAACGATGGGCAAACCAAGCGTACCAATCAGATGTTGGAGGACATGTTGCGTATGTGCATCATTGATTTCGAGGGTGGATGGGAGCAGTACCTTCCACTGGTGAAGTTTGCTTACAATAACTCCTACCAGTTCACCATTGGCATGGCTCCATTTGAGACGTTGTACGGTAGACCTTGTCGTTCCCCAGCATGTTGGTTGGAGGTGGGGGACAACAAACTACTTGGGCCGAAAGTGATTCAAGATACTTCGGCGAGGATAAAATTGATTCGGAGTCGCATTCGGGTAGCTCAGGATCGGCAGAAGAGCTATGATGATGCGAAGAGGTTCTTCAGGGAGTTCCAAGTGGGGGACCAGGTTTTACTCAGAGTATCTCCTATGAAGGGGATTATGCGATTTGGGAAGAAGGGGAAGTTGGCACCTAGATACGTGGGGCCATTCCCTATCATCGAGCGGATTGGGTCTGTTCCATATAGACTTGGGTTACCGGAGCATTTACATCGGATTCATGATGTGTTTCATATTTCCTCGCTAAGGAAATATCTTAGAGATGATTTAGCTCATTCTCACATTGCTTTGGAGGACATCGATCTCTAGCCCGATAGCTCCTACGAGGAGGGGGCGATAGTTATTTTGGACCGAAGTGAGCGGAAACTACGGTCAAAGATAGTTCCGTTAGTGCGTGTTCAGTGGAGGCATCATAATGTCGAGGAGTCCACAAGGGAGCGCGAGGATGAGATGCGTGAACATTATCCAGAGTTGTTCTTACCAGGTACTTTTTAGTTCCGAATTTCGGGACGAAATTCTGTTATTAGGGGGGAAGTATGTAATACCCCGCATTTTTAGCGATATTCATTTGTGGGATTAATTAAATTAAATGTGAATTAATTGAGAATTAATCCGGATAACTAGCGAGATGTGAGTTGGTATTTGAATATAATGTGTACATATGACGTTATATGAATATTGAATGTATTGAAATTTGTCGTGAGATTAAAATACGGCAATTTGGAAATTTTGTTGGGACGCGTGTGACAGTCGCGTCAGGAATATAATTATTTTAATTAAAAAGTGAATTTTATTTCTATTAATCGTATGGTCGTTTTGAGTGCGCCAACGCGTCCGGAAGGGTCGAAATAGTCAGAAAACACTAGCCGGGGGTTTAGTTTGGGTCCCGGGACATATTTAGCCCATACCGGCAACGTAAAAGGGTAGTTTGGTAATTTTGGAATTTTGGGAATTAAAACCCACGAACATTAGAAAATAATATCTGATTTAACCTTTACCCACTAAACCCACTAACTACACCTAATGACTTAATGGGCTACGAGGGTTATTGGAATTAGTTTCAAGAGCTTCCTAGGGCAACCTTAACAACCATTGTCACCTTGGAGAAAAAGAACTTGTAGAGAGAGAGAGATAGGAGAATTCTGGAGAGAGAGAGAACAATTCATCAATTCGACATCAAAATCAGAGAAAGACATAAGGCAAGTGGTTTAATTTCGTTTTTGCAAAGAATGCTTCTTCCATGTGTAGGAAATTTATATAATTGTATTGTTTTTGGGAGATCTATAAAAACCCATGAGATTGGAGTTATGAATTCAGATTTTAATGTAGGATTGCATGTAGAATTGTTATTGGATGATTGAAATAAGAGAATGACTACTTTTTATATTACAAAAACGGATTTATTTATGGAAGTTGAAGACTTTAAATTTCTAGGGTTCATGTTCTTGAAAATTGGGGAAAATTGGGGAGATTTGATGTTTAGATGTGGTTTGGGATGATTAGACCCCATATAAATGTTGTAATACGAATTTAATATGTTTAGGGATGATTAGAAACCTTGAAACCTTGAAACCTTGTTGGAATGACATTTAGATGAGATTAGAAGTGAAGAAAAGTTGGAAAAACGAATTAAGAAAATCTGAGCTCGAAACTGGCCTCTCGTTAGAAGACCTGCCCAGGTCGTTCGAACGAGCTTCTAACGAGTTGACAGTTTGCCTTTTAACGAGAGTAATGTTCGTTCGATGACTTTCGTTCGAATGAGATCTCGTTAGTTGCCCACTTCGTTCGAACGAACTCTCGTTCGAACAGCCTCGTTCGAACGAGACTTCTAACGAGCAGACAGTTTGTCCTTTTTGGCCTGATTTGACTTCTAGTGTTCCGTAACCTTATTTAATTGTAGAGATGACAATTCCTTGATGACTAATTGATATAGTTGAGACATTTGGGATATATTGAGGAGTAAAACATAGAAGTGTGGTTTGAACCAAATGATATTTATGGGTTAGAACGTGAGTAACTATTTACGACGTGAGGATAATGAATGACGTGTATATATAACCCGGGGACAAGTGTGAGTATAAGAACGAGAAGTATACCAGTAATAAATTATAGTAATTACTAATATGTGTGCAAGCTTAGTATATGTATATGATTTTATGTGTATGACATACCTACAATACTTGCTATCACGGGAGGTTTACGTTCGCTTAGGGCCATCTAATCCTTGTGTGCCCGGAGTTAGATTGGTACCTTAAGAACATAATGCTAGAATGACTTATTTGTGAGTTAATAAGTCAGCTGACTGTGGAGCGTAGGTATGTACGTGACCCATGGATATGTTGGATTATGTTCGCCTCCATTTTTGGGTGTTGTGCTTATTCTAACAATTCCTGAGAGATTCGGAATTTGTAATCCTTATGTACGTGATGTACCGGGATGGATAGCAGAGTAAGTGTGCATTGCAGCTGAGCCTCGGGGTGCTTGTATTGTATATTTATGACGTGAATAATATACACTTAAATAATGGGAACGTTCATGTTGGTATTGTCAGTATATTCATGGAAATGTTTTGAGAAAATATAACGGGTTAACCGATAGTGAATTGTATTGCTAATAATTGAGAATCTGGGTTTAAGTAAAGCCCTCTATTTAATTGATAACGCTAGAATGTATAATGGGAATTGAGTAGTAGGGGGTAGAACTTATTACGGTTTGGTTAGATATGTATGTCAATTAGATGGGTACGGTACGTTAGGAGTGCACAATTAGTCGAGAGGTGAGTACTTCATGTGAGTGCACGTCCTAACATGTATTTTGCATTCATTGTTTTAATGTTATTAAAACACTTGCTGTTTTTAAAATAATCCCCACTTTCGGGCTCTGACCCGTTTGCTTTCAAATCTATTTTTGTAAAAACCATTTTTGGTGCCCAGCCACAAGGACACCATGCTTAGGATCCTCATTCAGGTGATGAGCTGTAGCTGTTTGTGGAAGTTACAGGACTTTGCTAGTAGACGCTTCATCTATCTTGTCTCTATATTCAGCTTTCATCAGTTATAGGGCATGTCGCCCATTTCTATTAGAAACATTTCCTATTTCAGATTTTCAGACTTTTGGCATGTAATTAATTCAGGATACATTGTTTTACTTATTTCAGTTGTGGGATCGTTGTGAGGAGTTTTCCTCCGGGCTTTATTATTTTGTTGGTTATTCTATTGCTTCGTTATGGTGGATGGTTGTTATTATTTCATTATCATTTTACTGTATGTTAATCAGATTTAATCTAAAATTTGACAACTACTTTTTAAATACTAGGTGGTTAGTAATCATTAAAAAAATTTCGACAGTGATGCTATTAACTGAATCAACTTGGCATTTTGTATTGATTTAATAAAGGAGTAGCTACCCGGTATTTAATTAGTCAGGGTGTCACAGTAACAGTATGATCTGAGTCACAAAATTGCGAGATACTAAGTAGATTGGCCTTAAGACCTTTAACTAGAAGAACATCTTCAAGAATAGGAAGTCCATCTTCTTGGAGAGTACCATTGCCTATGATCTGAGATGATACTCCATCACCAAAAATGACTTTTCCACCAGCAAAGCTGGTTTTATTTAAGAGTTTTGTATCATCACCAGTCATGTGCTTAGAACATCCAGAGTCTAAATACCAACCAGATGATGTGTGTTCAGCTTTTAAAGCAGTAACAACTATGTTACACTTCATCTGAGGTAATAGATCATCTTTTCTAACCCAAATTGCTCTAGTTTTCATTTTGCGCCTATTAGCTCTCAATTGATAAAATTTACGAGCATTGGATTTTTGTTGAAAAATGTTTTGCGCATGATTTTGAATTTTATGAAAGACTTGAGCATTTGTTTTAGGAATATTTTTAGGCATCCCTCTAGGAAATGTTCTTTTAGGTTTGGTCTTTCTCTTCCTATAATTAGAGTTTTTGTCTGGTTGTCTAGGAAGTACATAATTGTTGCGGCTCCTCCTATAATAGTTAAAATTCTGATAGATATGAGGATTATAGACAGGTTTAACAAGTCTCCTAACATAGCAACCATCAAAAGAGTGACTATATATGTCACAGTAAGAGCAATAAAGATTGCTCAAAATTGGGGTCTCCTTAGGAAAGTCTCTAAACAAAGGTTTTGAGGAATTTTGAGGTTGAACTCTATTCCTAGGTAGTACAGGTTTGAATATAGATTCACTCTTTCTAGTAAAGGGGCAGACGTATTTAGCCTTAGGTGAACTTTCAGGTTTAGAGCAACTTGATTCCCCAATGCTAAAATTTTGATGTTTTGAATCAAACTCAGTTTTTAGGGAATGAAAATCTGGGCATGTTTCAATAGGTCTTTTACCTCCTGACACAAACTTGATAGGTTCAAAAGATTTTGTTTGTGTCTTCAAATTAGGGCAAAACCCTATTCCAGTTCAATCATCAGAATTGGTTTTAGATTCAGTAACAAATTCATCAAAACATTTAGAATTATTTTCAAATTTTGTAAAATTTTTTGAAAATAGTTGCTGTCTTTTCTTTGGTTTGTTCCAATTCTTACAATGTCCCTTTGTATTTTTTCTCCAGAGTTTCATTTATTTCAGTCAAATTTTTGAGTTTTTCATCAAACACTTTAATTTCACTTTCATGAGTTAAACATTGGGTGGTATACTCTTCAGCATTCAGTTTGACCATCAGGCTTAGATCTTCCAACTTTTTGGTAAGATCTTTCACATTTTTTTCTAGTCTAGCGCTTTTCTTGAGAGTTTTAGCATAAAGTGTGTGAATGTCTGGGAGGTCTTCATTGTCCGAGTCACTAAGTGTAGTGTGTGAATTGACCCCTAAGGCTTCATTCTTTTAACTCACACACCCATTGGCATCGTTATTATCGCTTCCCCTTTGACTCACACACCCCGAAGAAGAGATAGCAATATTCTCAGTAATCAAAGCATCTAAACCAGTAACAACAATATTCGAACCATCAGACATAGAATTATTTGATTCATCCTCACTAACAAGCACATGCATATCATCATTATATATAATCTTGGCAAAGAAAGACATGCAAGGATCAAAAACATCAGATGACTCAGGTTCCTCATTTTCAGAGTCACTTGAATCATCCCATGTTTTGCAAATGTTGGCTCTAGTGTATTTTTTTTTAGCGTTCAAGTTAACTCTACAGTCTTGTGCAATGTGCCCTAGTTTACCACATCTATAGCATTCAGTCTTCTTAAGGTCTCTGTTAGGTCTAATGTGAGAGTCCTTGTGATTTTTGTCATGGCTTTTCTCATGGGGTCTGTGATTAGAGGTAGTTGGATAATTTGACTTGCCTTGTTTATTTGCCATTTTGTTTCTAAACCTAATGATTTTCTTAAACTATTTTGACATTAAGGTAATCTGATTGTCCAAACTCTCCATATCGCATTCCTCATCAGAGTCATCATTGGAAGTATTAAACTCAGGCTTAATCAATTTAGAAGAGAAGCTTAGATTGGAACTAGTCTGTTTCCTATGGGACTGGGTCAATTGTTTCTTAAATTCCACTTCCATTTCCACAGTTCTTAATTTACTACTGAGTAGTTCAGAAATGAGATTAATATCACACATTTCCTCAATAGCATATCTTTTGTTATCAAATTTCTGTGGTAATGATCTCAGAATTTTAGATACAATTTCTTGTCTATGATAAGTTATCCCATTAGCATGCAGTTTTGTCACAATATCAGTCAGGTTCATATAGAAGTCATCAAATGACTCAGTCTCATACATAATTAAGGAATTATACTGTTGAATGAGCATTTGAGTTTTAGCAGCCTTAACTCTAGTGTCACCTTCATGAGTAGTAACCAAAGTGTCCCAAGCTTCCTTAGAAGTGGTACAAGATGAGATTCTTTTGAACTCATGTTCATTTATGGACATAAATATGGCATTCTCTCCTTTGTTATTATTTCGAGAAACTTTTTTCTCTTCTTGAGTGAACTCACTTAATGCTTTCTTAACCCTCTCATTACTTCCTTCAGTGGTTGGTTTTGTAAGAAAAGTGTAACCATTTTCAACAATGTCCGAGACATCATCTCCCAGAGTTCCTTGAATGAAATAAATCATTCTTACTTTCCAGTAAGCAAAATTGGTTCCATCAAAGATAGGAGGTCTGGTCAAGTTACCAAATCTTTCATTTTTCTCGTCCATATTTGATTTTCAGAAAATAATTTCAGAAACACAGGATCTCTTTAAAAGAAATTTACCAAGATCTGATACCAATTGAAAATCTATTACTAAAGCCGTTTATTAAAAATAAACTATTTAAGTAACTCCGAGCTGTTTTTTGAAGAAACTCTTTTCTTAAAAATCAAAACTATTTGAACACAAGAAGTATTTAATAAAACAGTATGTACGAGATCTATTCAAGATTTGACTAACAGGTTTATAAAACAGTTTAAACAAACTTTAAACTCAGCACAACCAAGAATGAGATGAGGAGATGTAGAAAGATTAAGTTCACGATTTTTTACGTGGTAAAACCTCACCAACTGAGGATACATCCACGACTCCCTCTACGGAGTAAAATAAAAAAAATCCACTAAAACAAATTTACGAGTTACAAACTATATAACTAACATGCATACAACTCAGACCTATATAAGTTTAGGAATGTACCCTCTGGTGTCCTTATAACTTCTCTGCAGTTCTGATTGTAGACGTTGTTCTCCCAGTTTGTTAACTTCTGATTTGTTCCAGCACTTTACGTCGACTCTTGTTCACAAGATCTTATTACCAACACTTTTCGTGTTGTAGGGTGAAAGTGCTTGTGGAGGTGCTCTCTAACACATGCATGCACACACTCACACTTATTAAGTACAAACAGTCCTAGAAAATTACATATAAGGCTATATGCATTGATTTTTCTTTTTCTCTCTTCTCACAAAACTTTGAACCTTTTTTACCTTTAAATCAATCCCAGAATCCACGGATATCTTGCTTAGAAGACAGTCAAGATCTTAATCAATATCAGAATTATGAAAAGATTTTCGAGATTGAAAACCTCCAAGTGTGATTCCAAACTAGGTCAAAGGTTTAGTTTTAAGAGAATTAGAAACAGAAAACATTTATTGTTTATTTCAAAGTTAAAAGCAATTTTCAGAAAAGAATCAACAATATATTTCTCAAGATGAGAAATAAAACATGTAGATATAAGTGTGATGTAACATGCAGAACATAGATCTAAAATTTCTATGAAGAAGAAAATAGATCTAAGTAAACAGTTTAAGTTGGGAACAAGATCTAACGAACAAGAGGTTATAGCAACACAAATATCTCTCAAAAACTCAAGAACGGTCAGGGTAGTGTTTTGGATATGTATGATTTTTAGAGAAGTGTTTGGTTTGAAAGAGGATTGACGAACAGGGGTTAGGGTTAGGGTTTCTAACTCTCTCTTTTTTTCTGGTTTCTCTCTTCTCTCTCTCTCTCTTCTCTCTACTCTCTCTTTTTTACTCTCAGGAATGAACTGGCCAAAAGTCTTAGACGATTGAGAGGAGGGTCCCTTTTATAGGACGAAGAGAAGGATCGAGAAGATGGGTCAAAAACAAGGGTCAGGATTGAGTCAAGCTGGATTGACTTAAATCCAAGGGCTCACAGAAAGCGGTGATTAAAATTCACCTGATTGGTTCAAGAGGTATACACAAGGATTACCAAAGAAAGCATGCAGATCGTTGATAAGTTTTGATCCAACGGTTGTAAAGATACGCGATTATATACTCAGTAAAGAAACACAAAATGCACCAATCAGCAAGCAACAGGTGTTGATCAGTAAGGCGATATAAAACGCGCGTCTAAATGTAATTACAACCACATCCTAAATTCTCTGCCACTTTTGGTTTCTACCCAAACCAACTTTGAGCCAATAAACCCATTAAACCATAATTATAGATTGAACCCAAAAACTTTTAAAACCAAGTTTTAATTAATAAAACCTTTATTAAAAAATGTTTATAAAATCCCAAAAAAATATTTAAAAATCAAATTTAGGGATTTAAACATACTCAATATATATACACACATAAATATGCAATATGAGATGTATAGGATGCATTCTACTGTGTATGAGTGTTGGTAATTTGGTCTAGACCACTACAAGGTAAATGAATGAAATAGCAAACCAATCTCTGAGGTTCTTTGGTTTCTAGGATAGACATCATTTTGTCTTAATTTCCAAACTAGATGAACTCTTATAAAATATAGACTCAAGTGAGTTAAGAGTATAAGGGATTCACGCCCAAAGTTAAAGAAGAAGTAGTCAAGCAACTAAACGTGGGCTTCATTCATGTGATCGAATATCCCACCTAGATAGCCAATACCGTACCCATGCTGAAATCAGGAGATAAGGTTCACATGTGTGTTGACTATCGAGACTTGAACAAGGCCTCTCCAAAGGATGATTACCCGCTACCCAATATAGACATGATTATGGACAATAGGGCCAGTCAAGCTCTCAAGACATTCATTGATGAGTTTGCCGGATATAATCAAATCAATATGCACCCTGATCACCAAGAGAAAATCGCATTCATCACCCCTTGGGGAGCCTTTTACTACACTGTCTTGCCAATTAGTCTCAAGAATGCAGGGGCTACCTACCAGAGGGCTGCCACAACTATTCTGCATGATATGATACACAAGGAAGTTGAGGTCTACGTAGACGACATGATTATTGAGTCCAAGACTAGGGAGGGCCATGTCCCCGCTCTCCAAAAGTTTTTTGAACGATTTCGACAATACCAGACGCCGCTCAACCCACATAAATATTTCTTCGGCATTACTAAAGGAAAACTTTTGGGATTCATGGTTATGAGAAAGGGATAGAAGAAGATCCTGCCAAGCTAAAGGTCATACTTGAGATGCCACCACCTTTAACGGAGAAGGAAGTTCGGGGATTCCTTGGAAAATTACAGTACATTAGCTGGTTCATCAGCCAATTGACTTCCATCTGTGAACCCATCACCAAACTCCTCCGAAAAGATTCAACCCATCTCTGGAATGAAGCTTGCTAAGCAACACTTGATCGAATCAAGCAATACCTAACCCAAGCTCTGGTTCTCATGCCGCCGCAGTCGGATCTTCCCTTACTCTTATACCTAACAGTAACCGATACTGTCGTTGGGGATTTGCTAGCCAAATACCTCAAAGAAACTCATAAAGAGAGAGCCATCTACTATTCCAGTCAAAATTTGTCCAGTTATGAAGTTAACTACACTACTAATGAAAAAGCATGTGTCGCTTTTATGTGGGTTACCCAAAAATTATAGCACTACATGCTCACCTTCCCCATCAATCTTGTATCCCGAATGGATCCTGTCAAGTACTTACTCGAGAAACCTGCCTTGTCCAGTCGAATGTACCATTGGTTGATGCTCCTAGCTAAATTTGATATCACCTATGTCACGCAAAAGGCCATGAAAAGAAGATCCATCTCTAACTACCTTGTTGACCACCCTATGGAAGAGGCCGATGTCTGGATCTCTGAGTTCCCTGATGAGAATATCCTCTGTACCACCTAAGAAGACCTTCAATGGCAAATGTTCTTCGATGGCGCTGCCAATAAGAAATGGTATGGCATTGGAATACTCCTAATTGCCCCTGATGACTCTCACACTCCCATTTCCATGAAATGGACTTTCCTTGCACCAACAACATGACTTAATATGAGGCATGCACGGTAGGCCTCAAAGTTACCCTCAAGAAAGGAATTTGATACCTCGATGTCTACAGGGATTTATACCTCATCATAGGTCAAGTACTTAGAAAATAGATGGTCAAGGACAAGAAATTATTACCCTTCCATGCCCACCTAGAAGATCTAGCCTCCTAATTTCAAGAAATCACATTCCACTACCTGCCCTGAGCAAAGAATAACCTAGCTGATGCCCTTCCTACCTTAGACTCCATGATTAACATACCCGAGGGAATAACCATGGCCCCTTTTCTTGTCCAAAAACAAGACAAACCCTCCCACTGCTACCACATTGAGCTCATCATGGAAGAAGATCCCTAAATAGCCGATTGTTGGTACTATGATATTTGGCGCCTCGTCAAACATGGTAGGTATCCCAAAGGATTTAATAAAAAAGAACGAGCAACTCTCCACAGACTGGTTACCCAGTATACTGTCTTTGATAAAGCATTCTTTAAGAGAATCTTTGATAAAAACCCATTTGCACTGCATCACAGGAGCTAACATAGGGGAAATGATATAAAAAATCCACAGCGGGGAATGCGGACCCGACATGAACGGCCACATGCTCGCCAAAAAGATAATACGATAGGGTTACTATTGGACTACCATGGTTCAATATTGCACAACTTACATTGGAAAATGCCTTAAATTCCAGCATTTTTCCAAACTACAGCACTTACCCCACGGGAATTGTACAATATGAATTCGCCCAGGCTGTTCTCCACATGAGGCATTGACATCATAGGGAAAGTCACACCGAAAGAATCCAACAGGCATGAACTCATCCTAGTCGTCATTGACTACTTCGCAAAATGGGTTGAAGCCGAGCCTTACGCAGTTCTGAATGCCAAGAAGGTGGCCAAGTTCATCAGGAAAAACATTATCTACCGATATGGGTTCCCGCATGAATTGGTGTCAGACAATGGGTTACACTTTGATTCAGAAGTTACAGAGGTGGTTGACGAGTATGGAATTCAAATACATAAATCTTTTCTATGCCTACCTCAGATAATTGGCGCAGTAGAGGCATCCAATAAGAACCTTAAAGCCATTTTCAGTAAGATGACCGAGAGTTGTCGAGATTTGGCCGAAAGGATCCCTTACGCCCTTTAGGGCTATCGCACTTAAGTTTGAACCTCTATTTGGGCTACCCCCTTACTCTCTAGTCTACGGTATAGAAGCAATCCTACCCGTGGATCTGGAAATCCCTTCGCTGCGTGTCATGCTTGAAAGTAAGGTCAGCGAGGAGGACTGACACCAAAGCCATCTTGACGAGTTGTCTCTCTTGGGTGAAATAAAGTTAAAAGATCTATACCATATACAAGGGTACCATCGTTGCATAGCACAATCATTCAACAAGAGAGTCAAGGACCGCAGTGTTCGAGAAGGGGACTTAGCCCTCAAAGAAATAGTAAATCCTCTTTTTCTTGCAAAAAAATTGAATTTCATAAAATTTTCAAAACCCTCATAGGTACATAGGCAGCTCACCCACTTTACATCAGCACGGCCCCCTTCTTTTTCACAAAATGCTATTCTTTTATTATCCCCTAGAAAGACATTTCATTTTTAACATATACATGAATAAAAAGATTATGTATGCCTTAGCGATTGGTATAGATAATTTAAAATGCAAAGGTCATGAAAAGGCACAACTAGATGATCAAAAACGTATTTATTTTATTATCTAAAATTTGAGTACAATTACGTCGGCATAGGGAGTCAAACAACTTCCTTGTCAGCTTAATCCTACCTTCCTAAAAATAACCCCTCCAATTGTTCCCACGAAAAACACAAAACCAAACCCATTATAAAAAGCATCACAAGGTCCTACCCGCAGCTGCCAAAGGAACTAGCCCCATCATCACCTGCATCCTGGGGTCACCAAACCTCCCCTACCTGAATGGAGTATCGTGGATGCTCCATACAGAAGTAAGCCCAGACCAGCCTCGGGATAACCACAAAGCCTCCCTCCATGGTGTCAGATATGGCAAACTACCTTTTTCTAGTCTCCACAGCCATCATCCTAACCACTACCTCCTTCCACAACCACTTCATGTAGTCTCCGGAGACGTTCCAGACTCTACCCACAGATTAGGAAGGGCGGGTCGACAGACGACGATTCACCCGCAGAGGTATAAGCCGCATGCGCATATGCTCCATCAGGTCCTCCACAGGAAAGAAGTCCAGTGTTCGTGATGGCACGATTTGCTCCTAACCAAATTGTCACAACAGTCGCCAGGGAAAGTAGAAAAAGGTATCCCTAAGGCCTAATAACCGAACATATTGGTACTCCCCGAGTTCCAGATTGGGTAGAAGCTCCCCACACCAAGGTATTGACCAATGCAAGCCACGTGCTCTACAAACCACTTCCCCCTAACTCTCAATGTCCAGGCCTATGCTAATGAAATAGGACGAGAAGAAGTTTGGCATCGCCAAAAAAGGATACTCATGTGGGGGCACCATACGAAACCTCTCTGACAGCCACATGAATAATATTACAGGTCCACCCCTCAAAAAGTCAGAACGACCCTCCCGCCAGGCATCCAGACCATTTATAGTCTACCCCAGTATCACTGATGTAGGATTGCGGCGCTACGACATCCAAAAAATGATAGCCACAAGTTGGGGGCCCACTAGCGTTTCCCCAATCACCAATAATGCTTTTGAAACCAGGCCCAAAATAACGGCCGCAGCTCAGCCGGCATCACCCACATCCTGCGAATGCACGGATCATAAAACTGCCACAAGAGAAATCATTACTCCTGTAACCAAGGGCCTGGCTACCGAAGGCGAGATATAAAGAAGCCCAGCCAGTAACTCCCTAGGAGAACGAGAAAACTCAGGCAAAGTCACAGCACAATTGGGATTTATCCCCAGCATGGCAGAAAATTCCTCGTATGTAGGAAAAATTTTATCCAACCCCAAGCAAAAGACATGCTCCCCGGGGTACCAAAATTCCACTACCACCACCAACATATTCCACTCAATGGGCCGTTACGCCGCAAAGAGTCGCTGCAACGGGAAGGCGTCATAATCAACATTGTAAGAACACATAGCTTCCAAGGCTTCGAGGTAGTTGTCGAACTCAATGCTACCAAGGAGATCCATCTTGCAAATCAAAGAGATGATAAACAAGGAAGAATGTGATAAGGAGAAAGGAAATGAAAGTGTGAGGAGAAAATCCTCATTCACACCCCTATTTATACATGAAAACTCTCAAACAAAGATAAGAAACCCTGTAGAAATTAGAGTAAATCTTGCCCTATCAAGTACCAAGCAATTGAAGAAAGTGCAATCAAAGCCTTGGGTTGATTGGACTGGACTGATGTGCCGATAGGCAGGATAGGGATCATGCCGATTGGCAACCCCCTATTTTGGGAAAATTCCATTTTTCCTCTTTTGGCAAAATGAAAAAACTCAATAAAAATATTTTTTATCCCATTTCAAAATAAAATCTCTATCAAATCAATTTTCAAATTCTTTTTACGGTCTCAGCATCAAAGTAAAAAGAGCATGTACATTAATCACTGAAGCAAGAATTAATAAAAACTTCATCTTTATTTGACATCTTGGAGGAAAAACAAAAGAACAAAACAATGGGATGCGACCCGAACCCATTTTTCTTTCTCTATCTCTTCACCCAACTTTCACTCTCTCACCTACTCTTTCTCGCTCTTCTTCCTCTTCTCTCTCTCTAAGAGCCTCCATCCCTACGACGCGCCCCTTTCCCCTGTGGTGAGACGATGTGACACGAATTCTAGAACTCAACCCTTCCCCAAATGAGGCAGACGCCACCAAGCAAGAATAAACTGGGATCGCATCCTTAATATGGGAAGTCGCTGAAGATACCTAATCCATAATATCCCCCAGCCAAGTGGTGGAAACCTAGATGTGTTGTAAAAGAAAACAGAAAAGAGCAAATCAGTCAAGTCTGAAAGGAAAAGAAAGGAATCAGGAAATCAAGAGACAAAGAAACACAAAGTGTACCTCAGGCCGAAGGACCTCCTCTGGGATTGAAAGTGAGTAACCTTGCTCCAACCTCCGCTGCTTTTCGTGCCGATGACAACACCCATTGAGAAGTAATGGGATCTATCAAGCTGGCAATAGGGGATCGCCCGATAAATCTTATTATTGAATCCCATGTCATCGATAACCCAACCTATTTCAATTTACTTCAAGGACAACAATGGCTCCATAACATTAAATGGTTGTTTTCTTCCCTTCATTGGAAATTGAAATTCTTTGCCAATGGACAAGTCATCACTATCTTTGGATACAGTGACAACACCGAGAATTCAAGCACCAGGAATATAGTACTTGATATACAACACAGGGTGAATGATATGCTTATGTCATAATTCCAAGCTTAACCACTCCTACTCCCAGTAGGGGATCATTTCAAAGACAAGGTTTGTCCGGAATATGACCCCCATTAAAATGTCAATGTAATCCAAATGATCAAGAATATGCACTTCATGCCTGGACTGGGGTTAGGGCGAACATAACAAGGGATAATTGAACCTATTATGTTGAGGAGGCCTTTTTTCCCTGTGGTTTGGGCTATCAGTTGTGAGAAGAAGAGCTCAGATTGATCCGCCAGCCTTAATTGAAGAAGAGATTAGAATGTGCAAAAACTATCCTGGGAGATTCCCAAAATGGAAGATTCATCAGAGAATGTGAAGATTTCCCCTTCTGTAGCTTCCCTGAACTTTTGTATGACCATGTAGACCAAAATATGAAACCAGGAATGGAGATCTTCTTTCAAGACAGCTATCCATGGGCCGAGAGTTCCCAACACCATGTACAATTACTCACTGAAGAGACCACAACTGATATTGGGGATTATAAGGGCAGTGACTTAAGGACTCTTTCAATTTACAGATACTGGGGTTGACACTCTGCATGATCCACTCAGGGTCTACATCGTCTAACCCATCTTGTCTCATCAAATATGTTGATGCACCTCTTCTCAACTGGCATGCTGCACATGTGCCATCGGCTGATGTCCAACCTAACCCCTATGTTTATCCTCTTTCCCCTTTAGTTGTCTCCCCTCTCTCTGATGTAATCGAGACCTCCTTTGATGAGGTTATCAATGTTATTTTTCCTATCAATAAAATAAATGAAGATTTTGAGTATCTTGTTATGCCTTACATTAATTGTCTTGATTCTAATCAAACTCTTAATGATGATGATATTGCAAATGAATAATTCTTAACTGATCTGAATAAGGTTAATAACAAAAAATATAACCACATTCAAGTTAATGAAGATGAAATTGTTGTTTAATCTCGGTTCTAGTATCTAAATGCACAGCATGAGATATGCCCGACATTGACCATGAGCATGAGAGTGTGCAAATCGAAGAACTATTAAAGGAATTTTTGGATGTATTCACATGGTCCTACGAAGATATGCCCGGTATTGACCTTGAGATAGCCCATCATGAGACTCCAACTCTCTTGGACTGTAAACCAGTCAAATAGAAGTTGTGAAATCTCTGCACCGAATGGTCACTCAAATTTAAAGAAGAAGTAGTCAAGAAACTGAACGTGGGCTTCATTCGTGTGATCTAATATCCCACCTGTCTAGCTAATATCATTCCCGTGTTAAAATCGGGAGGGAAGGTTCGTATGTGCATCAACAACCGAGACTTGAACAAGGATATCCGAAAGATGATTACCCACTACCCAATATCGACATGATTATGGAAAAAATGTCGATTCAAGCTCTCAAGTCATTCGTTAATGAGTTTACCAGATATAATCAGATCAAGATGCACCCATATCACCAAGAGAAAATCTTATTCATCACCCCTTGGGGGACCTTTTTCTACGCTGTCATGCCATTTGGTCTTAAGAACGCAGTGGCTACCTACTAGAGGGCTCCCACAACTATTCTGCATGATCTGATACACAACGAAGTCAAGGTCTACGTAGACGACATGATTATCAAGTCCAAGACTAGGGAGGGCCATGTCCTTGCTTTTCGAAAGTCCTTCGAATGACTGTGATAATACTAGATGTCGCTCAACCCATAAAAATGTGTCTTTGGCTTTACTAAAGGAAAACTATTGGGATTCATGGTTAGTGAGAAAGGGATATAAGCAGATCCTACTAAGATAAAAGTCATACTTGGGATGCTACCACCTTGAAGGGAGAAGGAAGTTCGGGGATTTCTTGGGAAATTACATCAGCTGGTTCATCATCCAATTGACTTCCATCTGTGATCCCATCTTCAAACTCCTCCGAAAAGATTCAATGAAAGTCTGGAAGGAAGCTTTCCAAGAAGCCTTTGATCGAATCAAGCAATACCTAATCCAACCTCTGGTGCTCATGTCATCGCATCTTGATCTTCCCTTACTCCTATACCGAACCGTAACCGATACTATCACTGGGGAATTGCTATCCCAATACCTCAAAGAAACTCGCAAAGAGAGAGCCATCAACTATGCCGGTCAAAATTTGGCCAGTTATAAAGTTAACTACACTGCCTTGGAAAAAGCATGTGTTTCCCTTGTCTGGGTTACCCAAAAGTTGCGGCACTACATGCTCTCCTTCCCCATCAAGATTTTATCCTGAATGGATCCCATCACATACTTGCTCGAGAAACCTACCCTATCCAATAAAATGGCCCGTTGGTTGATGCTCCTAGCTGAATTTAAAATCACCTATGTCACGTAAAAGGCCATGAAAGGAAGAACTATCTCTGACTACATCATTGACTACCCTATAGAAGTGGCCGATGTCTGGATCTCTGAGTTCCCTGATGAGAATATCCTTTGTACCTCCAAAGAAGACCTTTAATGGCAAATGTTCTTCGATGACGCTGCCAACAAGAAAGGGTATGTCATTGGAATACTCCTATATGCCCCTGATGACTCTCACACTCCCATTGCCATCAAGATGGAATTTTCTTGCACCAATATGACTGAATATGAGGCGTGAACGATAGGCCTCAAAGTTGCCCTCAAGAAAGGAATTCGATGCCTATATGTATACGGGGATTCAACCCTCATCATCGGTCAAGTACTTAAAAAATGGAAGGTCAAGGACATGAAACTCTTACCCTTCCATTCCCACCTAGAAGATCTAGCTTCCTAATTTCAAGAAATCACCTTCCACTACCTGCCCCGAGCAAAGAATACCCTAATCGATGCCCTTGCTACCTTAGCCTCCATGATTGACATACCTGAGGGAATAACCATGGCCCCTTTCCTTATCCAAAAATAAGACAAACATACCCACTGCTACCACATTGAGCTCATCACATAGGAAGATCCCAAAATAACCGACTGCTTGTACTATAATATTTGGCATCTCCTCAAATATGGTAGGTATCCCAAAGGATCTAATAAGAAAGACCGAGCGACTCTTCGCAGACTGGTTGCCTAGTATATTATCTATGATAAAGCACTGTAACTTCGATGGAACCCATTTGCACTGCATCGTAGGGGCTGATATTGGAGAAATAATGTAGAAAATCCACATAAAGGAATGAGGACCCCACGTGAACTGCCACATGCTCACTAAAAAGATCATTCGACAGGGTTATTATCTAACTACCATAGTTCAAGATTACACAACCTACATTCGAAGATGCCTCAAATGCCAGAAGTTTTCTAACCTACAACACTTACCCCCATGGCAATTGTACAACATGACTTCTCCCTGGACATTCTCCACATGGGGCATTGACATCATAGGGAAACTCAACACCGAAAGCATCTAACGGGCATGATTTCATCCTAGTCGCCATTGACTACTTCACCAAATAAGTCAAATCTGAGTCATACGCAGTTCTGAATGCCAAAAAGGTGGCCAAGTTCATCAGGAAAAACATTATCTACTGATATGGGGTCCCGTACGAGCTAGTGCCAGACAACGGGTTACACTTTGAGGCAGAAGTTACACAGGTGGTCGACGAGTATGGAATTCAAAGACACAAATCTTCTCCATATTGACCTCAGACCAATGACGCAGTTGAGGCAGCCAATAAGAACCTTAAAGACATTATCAGGAAGATGATTGATAGTTGTCAACATAGGGCCAACGGGATCCCTTACGCCCTATGGGGCTATCGCACTTCAGTTTGAACCTCTACTGGGGCTACCCCATACTCTCTAGTCTATGGCATGGAAACAGTCCTAAATGTGGAGCTGGAAATCCCTTCGCAGCGCGTCATGCTTGAAAGCAAGGTCAACAAGGAAGACTGGAACCAAAGTCATCTTGATGAGCTGTCCCTCTTGAACGAAAGAAGGTTGAAAGCTCTATACCACATATAAGGGTACCATATCCACATAGTTTGATCATTCAACAAGAGAGTCAGAGATAGCGATCTCTGAGAAGGGGACTTAGCCCTCAAAGAAATAGTAGAGCCCATATGGGAACCCAGAGGCAAATTCAGGCCCAATTGGAGCAGCCTGTACATCGTGAAGAAGAATATGTCAGGCAGCGCCATCACCGACCTTGATGGAGAACAAATAGCGCGTCCAGTCAACCTGGATAGTCTCAAGAAATTCTACTCCTAGTCCAAAATCTCGGTGCGCTACGACTAGTCTCATATCCCTTCTATTCTAAAAAAAAAACTCTTCATTTCCCCCCTAATCAGAACTACGTGGGGCCTGGTCCTCTAAAAACCTATTTTTCTTTTAAAAAAATAAATTTCAAAAAATTTTCAAAACCCTCAGAGATACGTAGGCAGCTTATCCCCTAGAACGACAGTTCATTTTTAACATATACATGAACAAAAGGATTATGTATGCCTTAGCGATTGGTATAGATAATTCAAAATGTAAAGGTCATCAAGAGGTACAACTAGGTGATCAAAAACTTATTTATTTTATTATATAAAATTTCAGTATGATTACATCGAAATAGGGAGTCAAGCAACTTCCTTGTCAGCCAACTCCTACCTTCATAAAAACAACCCCTCTAATTTCTCCCATAAAAAACACAAATCCACACCCATTATAAAAAGCTTCATAAAGTCCTACTCGCAGCTGCCAGAGGAACTGGCCCCATCATCACCTGCATCTTGGGGTCTCAAACCTCCCCTACCTGAATGGAGTATCACAGATGATCCATAGAGTGATAAGCCCAGACCAACCTCGGGATAACCACAACGCCTCCCTCCATGGTGTCAAATATGGAAAACTACCTTTTTCGAGTCTCCACAGCCAGCATCCTGGCCACTACTTTCTTCCACAACTACTTCATGTAGTCCCCGAAGACGTACCAGACTCGACCCATAGATTGGGAAGGATGGGTCGACAGACGATGATTCTCCCATAGGGATCTAAGCCACATGTGCATATGCTTCGTCAGGTCCTCCACAGGAAAGAAGTTCAGTGTCCGCAATGGCATGATTTTCTCCCAAGCATATTTGCACAGCAGCCACCAGGGAAAGTAGAAAGAGGTCTTCATGAGGCCTACTAATCGCACATATTGATACTCCCCGAGTTCCAAATGGGTAGCAGCTCCCCTCACCAAGAAATTGACCAGTGCAAGCCTCGAGGCTCGTGCTCTAAAAAACAATTCCCCTAACTCTCAATGTCCAGGCCTACGCTAATGAAATAGTGTGAGAAGAAGTTTGGCACCACCGACAAAGGATACACAGGTGGGACTGCCATACGAAACCTCTCTGACAGCCACATGAAAAACATTACAGGGCCACCCCTCAGAAAGTCAGAAATACCTTCCCTCCAGGCATCCACACCATTCAAAGTCTCCCCCAATACAAAGAATATCCAAACTTATGTGCCAACAGACGCCGCATTTGAGCATGTCCCCCAATCACTCTAGTGTGCGGAATAGCCATCCCCCAAGGATAAAAGATCACCTGCAAAACCCCAGTAAGAGTAAAAGTTCAATATCAACATAAAAACCATCAAAGGAAAGGAGAGTCTCGAGATAAAAAAAAGGCCTTACCTTCTCGCTCGTCATGCCATTCAAGACCTGATGCACCGCCTCCAGAAAGAGAGACTTCTTCGATTTTCGGTTAGACCTCAGCCACCGGTACATTCGGCGAAAGTGCCCAATAGAGTCATCCTTCAAAGATACCAACTAGGTGTTTAACCCAATCACCTCATAAAACCACATCTGCAAAGGGCAAAGGCCGGCATTTAAGAAATCAAGAAAAGGTGCATGAAGGAAAATGCGAATGCATAAAGGAAAAATGCTAAAAAAATAAATGATACCTCCAAAAGATAGGTGGCTCCAGTAAAATACTATCGGCGGCACCGACTGAATGCATCAAGAGAATAATAAAGGGTCGCTAAGGTCAGTATCCCCAAATCATAAAGGAAGATGTCCGAGAACAGCCTCAAGAATGGGCAAAACCACCAGTGCACGACGTCGACACTCGTCGACACCAGAAAACCTCCCAGCACTAGCAGAATAAATAAGCGGGCCATATGACGCACTTGTTGCTCGTCGCTCTCATCTCTCCTACTCCACCAAAGGTGTCGAACCCAGGATGGCCACAGTGGCGACTCTGGTGGGGATGTGTGATATTTATCCGGGGATTTGGGGAAGCATTTGGTTTAAAGTTCCATTGGGGAAGAGGGAATGATCCGAGGATTTTGAGCTGGGGAGTTTTTGAATTTTAGAGCGTCCTTTGGAGACATTTCTAGGGAGGATTGTTCTCTGAAAGTCCTCTAGGAATGTAGAAAAAATGTTTTTTTCTTTGTGAAAGGTTTCCCAAAATTAATTTGATGATTTTAGGGATTTTCTGGGGGGGGGGGGGGGGGGGGGAGGGGGGAGGGATCTTCTGGTATTTTTTTTGGATTTTTTATGGTGCGCTGAATGGGACTTCTTGTGGTGCGCTAAATGGTGTCATCAGTCGGCTTTGGGAGATTGGCGTCTGCTCTGGATGAGACGCCTCGTTTTACGATCGTTCTGTGTGCTCTGGGGGAGAGGTGGTGGGACACTACCCACACCTTCCATTTCGACTTCGGGGAGATGACAGTTACTCCCATTGATGTGCAGAATTGGCTCTGACCCGCAGAATTGGCTTCAACCCCCAGAATTGGTCATCCCTATCAAAAGCCCGAAGAATTGGCTTTGACCCATAGAATTGGTCCATCACACCCTGACTACATCTTTAGGCTTAAGAAATCCTTATACGGTTTGAAACAAGATACTAAAGCTTAGTATGAGCGACTATCTACATTTCTCATCTCTCAAGGATTTGTTTGAGGTGAAAATGATCAAACTTTATTCGTCAGGAATGAAGAAAAACATATTTTATTAGCACAAGTGTACGTTGACAATATAATATTTGGATCCACTTGTTCTACACAAGTTAATAATTTTTTTGACATTATGCTTGTTGAATTTCAGATGTCACTTATGGGTGGACTTCAATATTTTTTAGGTCTACAAGTAAAACAATGTAGTGATGGACTATTTATCACTCAATCTAAATACGCTACAGAACTTGTTAAAAAATTCGGATTAGAAAATGCTAAACCTTAAAAACAAACATGAGTACTTCAACAAAACTATCTAAGGATGATAATGGGAAAAATGTTGATCCTACTCTATATCGAAGTATGATAGGAAGTCTCTTATACCTTACAGCTTCTAGACCCGACAAATCCTTCGCAGTCTATGTCTCTGCTAGATATCAAAGTAGCCCTAAGGAATCCCACTTATTGTGTGTGAAAAGAATTATTAAATATGTCAAGGGTACTCTAAAATTTTATATTTGGTACACTAAGGACACAACGATTTCTATTGTAGGCTACACTGATGCTGATTGGGCAAGGTGTTCAGACGATAGAAATATCATGTCTGGGGCATGTTACTACATAAAAAATAACCTAGTAGGTTGGTCGTGTAAGAAACAGAATTGTATTTATCTATCTAGCACAGAATCCAAGTACATTGTCGTAGGAAGTTATTGTTCACAACTATTATGGATTAGACAAATGCTTTGAGATTATGGTATCACCGAAAATCAATTAACTATGTTTTGTGATAACTAGAGTACGATAAATATTTTGAAAAACTTGGTACAACCCTCTCAAACTAAGCATATACAAATTCGACATCACTTCATTCGTGATCTTGTAGAATCTAAAGAACTCAATATTGAATATTTGAATACTGAAAAGCACCTAGCTGATCTCTTTACCAGACCATTGGATAACATACGCTTTGAGTATCTGCGAACAACTATAGGTATGATAGTTCTCACATAATTTATGTCATATTTATCATAACTTCGGTAGTCTCTTGCTAATAATTGGTTTCTGAAGTTTCAGGTTATGGACATCTCTCAAATGACAAAAGACGCCTCCTAACACTAGTTTATGTAGGAGACCCTTGATTCTGCCATTGCTTATGATATGTTGTGTTATTGCAACCTTATTATATATTCTTGTTTTTCTCTATTATTTTTTATCCCATTGTATATTTGAGAAAAATTGGGGGAGAAGAACTTAAGTATTTTTGTTGAGATTTATATATATTCCTATTCTAACTCAACTAATATCCCATTCAAGTGTTTAATCTTTTACATGCATTCTTCAAACCCATTGTTCTATTTATTTAGGTTATCAGTTTGTATTGTAGTTGAGTGATGTATTTTTTTTTTACCTTATTTTCGGTTCTAGGATGAGAATGGGTGGTTAGATCTTTTGTATAGGACAACTAGGATTTTTCATTATTACCCACGAGTTCAGAATACTCAAGGGAATTTCATCTCTAATATCCAAAGGGGGAGATTGAGAACACACTATATATATGACTTACTTGAGTCTATATATAGGAGCTCCAACTAGTTTGGATATCGAGAAAAAGTAGGTTAGTTTTTATGAATTGCTCTATCTCTGAAAGGTTCAAGCAAGAATGAAGAAATCCAGTCCAAGAATCATCAAGATCACCTAAAGGGAAGTTAATTCTACCTTACAATCACTTTAGGACACTTACACTACAAATTATTGAGTTCACATGTGCATATATTGTTTAAATCACTTTAATAATGTTTTCAAATCATTTTAATTCGCTTATAACATTTTTTTAACATTTTAAATAATTTTTGGAATTATTAAAATTTGGTTTTAAAAAGTGTTGGGGTTGAAATTTGAATTATGCAAAATGGTTTTATTCATTAAAAGTTGTATTGGGTTGGATCTCAAAGCGCTAGAGAATTCAGGGGCTAAATTGAGAATACATTTTAACATGAGTTTTATAGCCTATATCAGTCGAACACGCATTGGCACCTTAACGGTTGTTTTTGTGTTTTCTGTAAGACTCATACTTTACATTCAATCTCAGCCCTTGGTTAAACCTTATCAACGATCTTCATGTTTTTAGATTCAATCCATGTGCAACCAGTTTTAACCAATCAGCATTAGTTATTCCCACTACTTGTATTGAACCGTTAGATTGCCAATCAACTGGCCAAAGTTAATCTTATCCGTCGGATTGCATCAGACGTTCGAGATTCTTCCTTAGTTGCTATATAAACCCATGTAGTCTCAGCCATTTGAGACTTTTGGCTTTCGTCCAAACAGAGAGAAAAAATAGAGAGTATAGAAAAGAGAGAGTAGAGAGAAGAGATAGGAAAAGAAATAGATAGAAGAGAGAGAGAGGGAAGAAACCCTAATCTTTGAAGCTCAACCTCTGAGTGTTTTACCTTAATCCAAACACTAAAACCTTCATAGTTTCATATACCAGAAAATCTAAACCTTGAAAGTTAGATCCATTTAGGGTTTCTATGAGTTTAGTGTTGGATTTGCGGGACGTTTGAAGACCTCTTGAAGTCTCAGTTTCTCTTAGAACTCATCTCTAAGAGAATTTTGAGTTTCACTGTTGAAACTTGAGTTTTTCTAAAAGAGAAAATCACATGTTTATTTTTGTATTCCCTTTAAGATCTTTTATTTTAGATCCTTTCTATTTCAAGATATTTTGAAAAAGAAACTTATGTTTTTCATGGTTAAATCAGATCTCTATAATGCTTGTGTTTCTTGCTTTATATTTCATGATTTGTGAAATAAATGTGTACAAAAATAAATTGAAACACATAGGACCTTGGCTAGTTTCAAAAGCAAGGTTGTTTTTCAAATCTGATCTTGAGAAAGAAGTTATTTGTCAAAATAATTTGAATTAGTATCTACATGTCATATAGAACCTCTTGATTTATAGGAATTTATCTGTATAAATAATTTGAGAGGGTGAGTTGTATAAATCTGCATTTATTGCACATCACAAGCACATTCTCACACACGAACACTTAGTCACAGTGATTCTGTTTGAGAAACTTGAAAATTGAAAGAGTTGTTGGAATCAAAAATCAAAGAAAAGAAGATCGAGGAAAAGACAAAGATGCAACAAGGGAAGATCAGTTCTAGTCAGAAAACCTTTGGAGTGGAGTAGCTCATGTAGGCATACATCTAGACTTAGATTTAGGATGTTTGTATGTTTTCTTAAGTGTTGTAACTTGACAGGTTTAGGATCTTTGTGTGTTTTCTTAAGTATTGTAACTTGATTCTTTATTTTAGTGGATTTTTGGTTTGTGCCGTAGAGGGCACCATGGATGTTTTCCTTGATTAAGGGTTTTACCACGTTAAAATTCATGTGTTCGTTACTTTGAATGTTCTTAATTTCTGTTGAGATTGGTACTGCATGTTAGACTTAGTAAATGGTTTTTAATTTCTAAAACCTAAGGTAGTTAACTACTAAATCTAGACTACATATTCAGAAAACAATTTTGAACACATCTTTTGTTATTATTCGAAAAGAGTTTTATCCAAAAAGTTTATTTGGATTTTACTCAACTTATAACAATTTTCTATTAATCTAGTAAATAGTTTTTTTTCAAGTGGTATCAGAGAAGGGCCATCTTTCGTGATCCTAAAACTTTAAAAATTGTTTTCAAAATTTCTTTCAAAAATTCTGAATATGGAAGAAAGATTTAAGAAGTTTGGTAACCTCTCCATACCATCACTCTTTGATGGAAACAACTTTTCATACTGGAAAGTACGAATGGTTGCTTTCATTCAAGGAACCCTTGGTGATGATATCTGGGAAATGATTGAAATAGGGTATGAACATCCTACTAAGGCTATATCTGAAACTAATTCAACAAGGATTAAGAAACTTCTTAGTGAATTTACTAAGGAAGAGAAAAAGGCATCTCTAGATAATAACAAAGGCAAGAATGCCATCTTTATGTCCATTAATGGACACGAATTTAAAAGAATATCCATATGTTCAACTTCTAAAGAGGTATGGGACATTCTTTTCACTGCTCACGAACGTGATGAAAGAGTTAAGGCAGGAAAAACTCAAATGCTTGTCCAGCAATACAACAACCTGACAATGGGTGACAATCAATCCTTTGACGATTTCTACATTAGGTTAACTGATAT
The DNA here is from genome assembly GCA_949130495.1 of Sambucus nigra. Taxonomy (NCBI): domain Eukaryota; kingdom Viridiplantae; phylum Streptophyta; class Magnoliopsida; order Dipsacales; family Adoxaceae; genus Sambucus; species Sambucus nigra. The sequence goes on from OX422211.1 coordinate 445,367,666, forward strand.
CTTTACAAAACTTCATGCAAATGGTATAACCTATAGTAGAAAGGAAATTGTTCAAAATATTCTTAGGTCATTGCCTTCCAAATTTGACAATAAGAGATATGCCATTGAAGAAATGGACGGCCCTAATATGACTCATGAATTTCTTAGTAGTAAACTGAGGACTGTAGAGTTGGAGTTAGACTTCAAGAAGCAACTGACAAGACAGAACAAGAAACCCACTAGTTCTAATGTTTTGTTTTCATCTAAAATGCATGTTCCTAAAATAAGTTCTTTAGACTTTGACCCTGACTGTGCTGATGACTGTGATTTGGATGACCTTGACAATCAAACAGCTCTTATGAGCAAGAATTTTAAAAAGATTTTGAAATTCAGAAATGTTATAGCCTCTAAACAAGGAAAGTCAAATTATCAAGGAAATCAAAATTGCAGACCTTGTGACAGAGACAATGCCAAACACTCACATGACAATAAAAGGACCTATGACAATAATCGACCTAAGACAGACCTGAAAGATGTGAAATGTCATAGATGTGGTAAACTGGGACATTATGCTAGTAAATGTCCAACTAATTTTAGAAACAACAACAAGGCTAATGTGTGTAAAACTTGGTACAAAACTAGTGATTCTGATGAAGATGAAACAGAGTCAACCCAGAATGATGAGTAGTGCATGTCTTTCTTTGCCAAGATTATCTATAATGATGTTGATGCATGCCTACCTACTCACGAATCTGTGTTGCCTATTGATGTTGATGATAATATTTCTCTTATTATTGTCAAAAGTAATCTAAGTGTGAGTCAAAGCATTAATATTATCGACAAACTGAATGTTTGTGTTAGTCTAAAAGAACTAAGTAATGCTTTATGGGACACTTCACACGACACACTTAGCGAGCCTGAGGATGATTTGCCTGATTTACATGAGTTATACATGAAAATAGTTAAAAGGAGTGTTGGTCTTGAAAAAATGATAAAATCATTAACTGAGCGTGTCGATTTACTTAACCAGAGCATTAGGAACAATACTAGAGATTATACTGCCCAGTGTATTGCCCATGAGAGTGAGATTCAAGAATTTGCCTTAAAAATAAAGGATTTTTCAAATGAGGAAATTGTTATTGGAAGTAAATTGGACGACTATAACAAACAGAGCCAAACCCATCTTTGAAGACTTTAGTAATAAAGTCGAGACCAACACCCATCAGTATTGTTCTTACTGCGATGTTTTTGGCCACACTCTTGAAGAATGTTTTCAAAAAAGGATATACACACCTACCTACCTTAACTTTAAATATTCTAGAAAAGGAATAAATACTTATGTTCTCCCTAGATAGGCCACAAACAATTATATCTATAAAAAGAAAAAGGGAGGGTCCAAGACTAAGAAAAATCCTTTTATAAAGACCCAACAAACCTTTTTTGAATCAAAAGGTCACAAAACGATTAAAACTCATCCCATTTGGATTAGAAAAGATGATTTATTACCCCAGCTTAAGTGCAAAATTATCATTTCTTCTTTAAGGCACAATACACTTCAACGGGGTGGTATTTAGACTCTGAATGTTCTAAAAATATGATCGGGGATGAAACCAAATTGAAAAACAAGACAGACTTCTTAGGAGGTAATGTCGTGTTTAGAGATGGTGTTTCATCTCAGATCATAGGTAAGGGAACATTGAGTGAGAATGGCCTACCTGATCTAAATGATGTTCTTCTATTTAAAGGCCTTAAAGATAATATCTTAAGTATATCTCAATTCTGTGATTCCAATCATACCATTACTTTTTCAAAATTATTGATGAAAAATGAAACTGTATATTGACAGGAAACATAACTCGGGAAAACTGTTACACAGTAATTCCTAAGTCTACGTCTTTCCAGAGGATTTCGACCTTCGGCACAATATATTGGGGCATACAAATTTTGATAATATTAGAAGATTAATCTCCAAGGAAATAGTTAGAGGTTTACCCAAAATCAAAAATTATGTCAATCCGGTATGTGGACCATGTCAAGAAGGAAAAATAGATAAATCCACTCATAAGAAAGTTAAGGATGTATTGACCACAAAACCTTTAGAACTTATCCATATGGACCTCATGGGTCCCTCAAGGACTGTTAGTTTCTGTGGAAATAGTTATATCCTAGTTATAATAGATGACTATACACGATATACTTGGGTTGCATTTATGAAACAAAAATCAGATACCGTCGGTGAATTCTTAAAAATCCTTTTAAAAATAAAGAATAAGAAGGATGCCCAAGTATGTCGTATTAGGAGTGACAGAGGTGGAGATTTTAAAGACTCTGGTGTTACTGAATATTACGTAGCCAATGGCTATAAACACAATTTTAGTGCTCCCAAAACACCCCAGCAAAATGGCATCACTGAACGTAAGAATAAAACTTTACAAGAGATGGCTAGGGTTATGCTACATGCTAAAAGTCTTCCTAGATATTTTTTGGGTAGAATCCGTTCAAACCGCATGTCATATCATTAATCATGTATACCTTAGGAAAAATTCCAAACAAACCCCTTATGAACTTTGGTTCCACAAAAAGCCAAACTTAAAACATTTTAAAACTCCATTCTTTAAAACACCAATAAAATTCATAGTTAGAGATAAATCTCTTTAAATCTTTGAAGGGAACTGAAACACCTTTCCAATGGTCCGCCCTGTGCACGAAATAGCATAACCGTTTGGACCAATGATCAGTTTTCCCCCAAAAATTGATCTGAAGGCCACCGGGTGCTCCTGGGCACCGTTTCACCAAAGTCAACTCTTTAGCTTGAACGAGACTGAATGAATCTCCAAAGGGAACTGAATACCCTTTCTAACGATTCACCCCGTGCATAATTCTGACCTATGGTACGGATGAATAATCTGTTTTACTTCGAGAGGTCCCCGGGCGCTTTCGAGCCCGGTTGACCAAGGTCAACCTTTCAAACCAACAAAAAATCTTTTGAATGTCGGAGTACATCTCCTAACCTTTCCAAGGGTCAACCCCGTGCGCGATTCTGACTTACCATGGGGATGAATGAACTGTTTGCGTCCGGCGATCTCCCATCCAAAGGACCGACGTGCGCTATAAAGCCACACTTAACCCAAAGTTAACTTTCGAAGACGGGAGCAGTCCAAAGGTTTCTTGAAGGCCTCTAAAATACCTTTCTAACAGTATGCCCCGTGCACGATTCGAATCAAAAGTTTGTGTTATACGACCATTTTCCCATAAAATATGCACGGAACTACCAATTGGCAGGTCCTGATCCCTACCTATCGGCACTGTGTCTGGGGGAACATGCCGATCAACACCCTTTGGGGTAGGCCTATCAGTACCCCCTGACGTTATAAATAGGGGCAATGACTTCACTCCAATGAACGAACAACAGATCCATCTGCATTAGTGATCTCAGCAACATTACCTCAAAATCTACGAAGTTCCATTCAAGCTTACCTTCCCATCCTTTTCGTACCCAATTTGTCAAAATAGCCATCTCTCTCATCAACATTCATCAACACTCAAGGTATTTCATCCAAGATTAAAGATCAAGCTTCAAAGAAAATCAACTCCTTCCCTCTCTCGTTAAATTCCTTATTTTTGCATAATAAACATTAGATTCATAATATAGTTCTTACTTTAGTTCATACACATTAATATAAACACTTTTATTAGTATATTGCACTTACTTTATTTTCTACAAAAATCCCAAAAAAAAATAAAAGAGGATTACACCTATAAATTCCGAACGAAGTTATTTATCACACTTTTTCCAAAATCAAAACAACACATTTTCTACACACACACATATAATAAAATTCCGTTCGAATATATGGAATAAACCCCACCCATATGCTACATCTGAACTACATGGACTTTCATGCCTTTATAGGCTACGTAGGCATCCCGGATTAAAATCCGAGACTCGAGTCCAATTTTCCAATTCTCTCTATTTCCCAAATTCCCTAGTTTTCTAAAATCTCCCATTTTCATATTTATATATATCATACTTGTTTGAGTTTCATCCAACACATATTATTGTTTCCCAATAACGACCAATATCGTGATGAACGCACAAATCATACTTTCGACATATGTTATTTTGGGAACATTTCTATGGATGACCGGACTCTACCTTGTTCATGGTTTGAGTTGAATAAATTCGATCTCCATTATATAAACACGCTCACACACTTCATGGGGATATAAAAAGGAAGATAATAACACTAGCCCATGAGAGATCTAAAGTATGGGATGGGTACATCTCCCCCTCTATCTCTTCACCTTTACCCCCACACCGACGACGATCGAAGCAACCTTCCTAAGAGGGGTGCGAGATCGTGGTGCAGCCTTCCCGAGGGGGAGATGTATCTATCTCTATATATCTCCTCCCCTCCAAAGGAGCCTATCCCGGGATGGCCACAATCATTTTGCCAAGATTGCAACTGAGGAAAACCTGGCGGATCGTTTTACAAAGACCTTACCACCTAGGACTTTTAACAGTCATATTGAAGGAGTGGAAGTCGAATGCATGGCTAGATGTCTTAAAACTAAGTGAGAGATTGTTGACATTTATTCATAAAACCATGTGTAAAACATTCTTATTATTGTTTAATAAAGCATTATTTTGTTCCTCTCGAAATAAGAATCAAGTTTGTGAGAATGATTTAAATTAATTTACATATATTATTTAATAAATAAATATTGGTCAATAGAGCTTAGTAGGAATTCTAATGAGTCAGATTTGGGTAAATCATAAGGAGATTGGAATTTTGGTTCTAAGCTCACAACCTATATAGGAAGTTGACATCCTATTGGAACAATTTAGATGTAATCCTAGTAGTTTATATCAATCTACCAGAATTTGTGCGATTGGGCCATTCGGTTCCAAAGTCGTTATGGGTTTTATTCAGATTTTTAAATAATTTCATATTTTGGAGATTGGTTTAAATTGGAGTTTAGCATGTGATAGTTTTTATATTATAATTATTCATTGGTATTGATTATTATTCACCTTGTGGATTTATTTTATATGTCTCATATTTGTCGAATGCTAAGAATGGTATTTTATTTACTCGCACCCGACTTAGTTTTGGTGATGGCCGATGCTAGAATTAAGCGGGGTGTGACAGAGAACTTGTATGATAGTTCAATAGGGGATTCTGATCAGTAGAATAGGACCACCTATGAGATTTGAGTCTAAGGTCTATCTTAATTAAACTCGAGAAATCTCACACCATTTGTAAAGGGTACATAGATTCTTAATCCCGATAATTATGAGGATTGAAATTCTTATATGATTATTACTTTGATTTATATGGGTACAGTTAAATCTTTGATTGAATCAAATGACATATGCATATTGGGTTACAGTTATATAAGTAGGTTTGAGATCTTAATTCGGAGGAATCCTCATCCGAGGATACTTAGGATTGCGATACCCCCTTGATAGACTTATAAGGTTTGTTTCCACCAGTAAACTTGATCAGTGGATTATTTGTAATCTAGTGGAGTTGCAAAATAAGTTAAATCTGAGAATTATTATATTTTTGTTAAAGTCAATTTGCGGCAAATTGATCTGACCAAATGGGTATCGTAAGCTAAACGTGGGGAATCATACTATATACCATAATCAACTTTGCAAATAAGGCCTCATTATATCTGAATGATTTCTAAGATAATTATATTGGAGTGGAGTCATAATTATTTAGTTGAATCAATTATGATTAAATAAATAAAGGAAATAAAATTACGGTAAATGTAATTTGGGATTTTCAACTATTTATTTGAAGATAATTTAAGTATTATTCTTGGGTCCCTGGTATAGTCAATATATCTAAGTAATCAGGCCCATTTTCTCAAGGAACTTAGTTTGTCCTAAGCCCATCTTTTGTACTTGTATATAAAGGGTGTGGGAAGGGGTTTTAATTATTATTCATCATTGGGGTTTTAGAGGGTTAAGATAAAATACTATTCATGATTTTGTGAAGAGGACTAGAGAGAGACCACCATATCTCAAGTATAAGCAAAGGTTTTTGTCTCAAAAGGTGTCCACCCACCATTGTAACTTTTGGTAGGATCATACACAAGAAGATCCTAACGTTCAGAAGGTTTAATCAAGGTTTTGGATATAAAAAAAAAACACAGCCCAACATCATCAATAAATACTTTTATCCCCAAAGTATTGCAACCGAATCTACAAAGGTATTGTGTTCTAAACCTTAGGTTTGTTCATCAAACTTCTTTTTTGGTTTTACTTATTTCTTATGTTTGATTAATTAAATATCCATGGCTAAAAAAATTTATTCTGTGTAAATCATTCCCCAATAGAGGGATCTCAATGGTCTTGTACACAAATATCTATAACCCCTACTACTCACAGGGCACATCCAACTCAAGGGTTTTATCCATCCTCTAGTACAAATTCCTTCTCTACTGTTGCAACATGCATGGAGCATTTTTTTATGCAACACCCTCATATTATTCCATATACGGGTTCTTTATCACGTATATCTTCAAGTGGTCGTAATAATATTTGGATTTTTTGCCACACACCATATGACTCATGATAAATCAGTATTTCCTTTTTTGATATATCATCCTCAAGTTATTATTATTGTAGATAATGGATCTTCCATGTCATTAGTTTGTGTTGGGTCTCTCTCTTCCCATAATTTATCTCTTCTTAATGTTTATTATTTGCCTCAACTTTCATTTTTCTTCCGATGTTGTCTCTACTTTGTCTTATGCACAAGTATATTTGTTTTCTTTCCATTTGGGCCCTAAGTCTAGTAAGTTTTATTTTTGGCACTCCGAACTAGGTCCTTTTTTTGGATCTCATCTAAATGATAAAGTATCTACTAGTGCTTTGGGTAATTTCTATTGTCATGATATTCTTGAGTGTGTTGGTTGTAAATTGGAAATTTGGAGCCTTACCATTTCCCAGTAGTACTTTTATATATTCTACAATGCATGATTAAATCCATTCTGATGTTTGGGGACCCTCATCTATTACTACTAAAGGAGGATCTCGTTATTTTGTATCATTTATTGATGATTATTCTTGCTATTATTGTATTTTTAAGATGAAACATCATTGTGAGTTCCTATCTATTTTAAATATTTTAAGAATATGATTCAAACTCCATTTTCTACTATCATAAATTGTTTTCATAGTGATTTAGGTGAGAGTAAGCTTCGCGTATTTTGCAAAGTTAATATCCTCTTATGGAACTATTCATCAATCTTCATGCCCGAAAACTCGTCAATAAAATGGAGTTGCTGAAAGAAAACACTTCCATATCTTGGAGACTTTTTGATCTATGTTTCTCTTTGCATCTATACCTAGCATTTTTGGGGGTGGAGGTTGTTCTTACTAGTGTTCAAGTGATAAATCGAATCCTAACAACTTTAATTGTCGGCGTATCCCCTTATGAAATATTACGTGGACAAACCCTTTATTTCTCATTCCTAAAAGTCTTTGGATGTACTTGTTTTATCATGGATCATTCTGCTTATTGTAGCAAGATTTCTCGTCGATCCACTATGTGTGTTTTTCTTGAATATAGTGATCATAGGGGATACTTGTCACGCCCTGACTTAATTGAGTTATGATTATCATTTTAATGTAGAAATAAATTGTCTTAAGCAATACTTTACTGTAAATGTCTCAGTAAATATCACCATATTTTTTTCTTTGTTCTTCAAAAACATATTTAGATGAAAGCATAACTACCTTTACACATAAATTACAAGTACTACACAACTTTACATACCCAAGATCCTTACTTTAACAATTAAACAAAAAGTTTCTTGGCATTCAAACCATATTAGATATCCGTCACTCCCCGTTTTAAGGTCCTAACTTGGTAGTGAACTCCAAACAATAGGCAAACCTGAAACGTAACATTATAGGAGTGTAAGCAACACAATCTTAGTGAATGGCCATCTACCACATATATACCCAATTTAAATAATCATTTTTATTTTCTAATGTTATAACCTAAGAGGAATTGTGTAGCTATCTCTTGCCTAGACCCGCCAGTCCATTTAACTCCCAGTTAATGAGGATACCACATCCCATAATTAGGCCCGAGTATAACAAACCTTTAAGTTGAATTGATGGGGCCACTACATCCCGTAGTACCCACAAGTCCTTAAAATTATATAGAGGTCCCACCTCAGCCCATAACATTAGATAACATCATTTAACATTTTATTCATACGCATATGTTTCATAACACCACATCACTCCACATGCATCACCATACATGTATTTAACTACACAATTCCATATGAAAATATAAGCATCTATATTTCATAGGACAAGTCACTCAACTTGAAGTAGGTACTAAGATTAATACCAAAACTACTTCATTGGTATGGTAGTATTAGCTGCTTTCCCACCTAACAAGTCAACATAATTAGTATTTGAATACAACAATTCACATCAAACCCAATAATGCATCTTGTCATTTGGTCAATCAGAAATAAATAAAGAGGAAATAAATATAATACTTCATATTTATATAACACCCTATGTATTAGGGTTCTAACACCGTTTACGGAATTAAATTACGAATTTTCTAGACAAGGTTATGCCCATTTTATTACAACCTTTTCCAAATCGTTTCTCAAGAAAAACAACAACAAAACTTCAACTTCCAGGAATTTTCATACTTTTTATACATCATAACATTGCATGATATTCCACCCAATATCAATAAACACATTAAATAATATAAAATTAATATTTCATAATTTTTAGCGTTCATTCTCTAGGTCGAGCAAAACGTCAAACACCTGGTATGCACACTTACTCCTTTGGGGCAGATTTTATACCAGCTTCAAACTATCACCCAAGATTCATTTCTTGGTATTTTAACATAATTTTAGGATATGTTATACATATAGGAGTATATTTTAATCTCCAACTATATCCATTCGATTTCAATAAGTATTCAATGATTTATGCCATTTTTAGTACAACTAGGTCGGAATAGAACATCAAAGCATAACTTAACATTTTTTAGCATACATAACCTCCACCTCAGTTATAAATCTTGGAAACACATACTAACATGTTTTAGTACATATACACATAATATAAATTTTTGAGTTTTCTCAAAACCATAAAATTAGTACGCCTAATTTGGGCTCGAACAGAAGAGTAATAATTTACTCAAAATTTCATAACTTTCACATTTGGAGACCAAACATCGCCACTTTCACACCAACACTATAGTTTACTTTCATAAACATAATGATGTATTTAGATTAATATTTTCATGATGCATTTAACCACATAACTAATCATATGATCTAAAGATGTTATCCCCTATCATAATCTCGATTAGCACCTAATATAAGCAACACATATATCACATGAGTATGCACTCCCTATAAATGATAATTAACATATTTAACACACATCACCAATTTATAACTCATGACTTATAATATCCAGCCAATCCCATAAAACTACGTACTTCTATCACACTAGTTGGTCTTTCCCAATTCATTACAGCTTCCACCTTCTTGGAATCAACGCAAATGCCATCAGCAGAAATAACATGCCCCCAAAATACTACCCTCTCTAGCTAAAATTCACATTCAAAAAACTTAGCATATAACTTCTTCTCTCGCAAGGTCTGTAAAATTATACGCAGATGGGGTTCATGGTCCTCCTTACTGTGAGAATATATCAAAATATCATCCATGAAAATGATAACAAAAGAATCCACATATGGGTGAAATATGCGGTTCATCAAGTCCATGAATACGACTGGTGCATTTGTTAACTCAAATGGCATGACAAGAAATTCATAATGTCCATACCTGGAACGAAAAGAATTTTTAGAATTGTCAAATTCTCTTACTTTCAATTGATGGTATTCGGACCTGAGATCAATCTTGGAAAATACTTTGGCTCCTTGCAACTAATCAAACAAGTCATCAAGGCGGGGTAGTGGATATTTTTTACGGATAGTAATCTTATTTAATTTATAATAATTGATGCACAGTCTCATGGTTCCATCTTTCTTCTTCACAAACAATACTAGGACTCCCCACGGTGATACACTCGGTCTTATAAAACCACGATCTAACAAATATTGTAATTGTATTTTTAGCTCTTTTAATTCTGCAAGTGCCATATGATATGGTGCAATAGATATCGGTGAGGTTCCTGGTACCAACTCAATTGTAAATTCTACCTCACGGTCTGGGGCTAACCCTGGGAGTTCTTCTGGGAAGACATCTGCAAACTCATTAACTACCGGTATATCAGATAGTTTTCCAGCCTCTTGTCATGTGTCCACCACATGAGAAAGATAACCCTCACATCCTTTCCTTAACAGTTCATAACATTTTGTAGCAGAAATCAAATATGTTGGAGTGACATTTCGTTCCCCAGTAAATTTAAATTCAGGTTCACCCGGTAACCGAAACACTACCTCATTTCTAAAGAAATATAAACATATATGATATGAGGCCAACTAATCCATACCCAGTATCACAATAAAGTCACTCATATCGCAAGGTAATAAGTCAACTAACAAATCCTTTTCACCCACTCCCTACACACCCTATTAATAAAAACCAATCCCCTCACTGGAGTAATAATCGTTAAACAAGAATCTAACGATGATAATGGCATATTAAGATGCAACAGATAAAGTAGGGATACAAAAGAATGTGTAGAACCAGGATATATCAACACATAAGCATCTTTATCACAAATATCAAGTGTACATGTTACTACGTTAGGCGTAGCTTTTGCATCTTGTTGCGTCAGTGTAAACACTATGCCTTGGACTTGGTTTTGAGACATGCCTCCTCTACATCCCCTGTGTACATTTGGTGTAGAAATCCTACCTCCTACCATCACCCTCCTAACTAATGTTGTAGCTCCCATCACTGGACAATTCTTACATAAGTGCCATGGTTAATGACAATGGAAACATAACGGTTTCGTCCCAGATATTGTACAATCCTGAGACATATGACCTTGACAACAACATTTAAAACAAACCATGGTCCTCGATCCCAGCACAGATACATTTTCTGACCGATTCATCCCAGTCCTTCCACCTCGATCTTGAAATCTTCCATGTGCACTTCTATTATTTTTAAATTCTTGGCCCTTAGATACTCCTCGTTCTACACTCTGAGTTCATTTTCCGGTCTCCTATCCATATGATCTTATACCATCATGTCTAGATTTCTTCGAGTGTTCATCTTGCATTTCTTTCATTGAGTTTTCTGACACCATGGCCCTATCCACCAAGTCCACATAATCTGTGATTTTCATATTAGCAACCATGCTTTTTATATCTACACTCAGCTCAGTTTGAAACCGATCACATTTACTTTCTTTCGTCCTAACCAAGTCAGGTGCAAATCTAGATAAGGATATAAATAAAGCTTCATACTCTGCCACTGTTTGGTTCCCCTGTTTCAATGTGATAAATTCTTCCTCTTTCTCTTTCCTATAAATCCTTGGGAAATATTTTTCAAAGAACACCTTCACAAACCTCTCCCATGTAATTTGTGGAGGATTTATTGGCACCACTCCCTAAATTGTAATGAGTAATCTCTCTGTAGCATCCCACCATAATTTTGCATCATCTTCTAACCTGGAGGTTGCTAACAAAACCTTTTGTTCATCTCGCACTTCCATCACCTTGAATATTTTTTCCATCTTTCTAATCCACCCCTTTGTCACTAACGGATCAGTAGTCCCAGTAAATGCTGGAGGATTTATCTTCATGAACCTCTCATGCCATTTATCCCTATCTCCATCATGTTCTCCACCTCTCGTTTGTTCCACTAGTTGTGCCACAACACGTAATATTCTTCCCACATCATCAATAGGTTGTTATTGCACCTCTGGTTCATCCACTTCAATATGTCTTTGTCCTTGCTGACTATTATGTACATAAGATGCCTCACCCTCTGATCTTTCATGTGGCTCGTGTGGATCCATTACTCACAACAATATAGATAACTTAAACAAGATACAATAGCAGCAGTATAACATTAAAATTGTTAGTCAAATTCTGACCCATAGCAAACTCACTTTCTATTGTCCACTTCCAATCTAGACCTTCACACCTTGTCCAAAACCTAATAACCACGCTCTGATACCAAGTTGTCGTACCCCGACTTAATTGAGTTAAGATTATCATTTTAATGTAGAAATCAATTGTCTCAAACAATGCTTTACTGTAAATGTCTCAGTAAATAGCACCATATTTTTTTTCTTTGTTCTTTAAAAACATATTTAGAAGATAACACAAACTACCTTTACACATAACTTATAAGTACTACACAACTTTACATACCCAAGATCCTTAGTTTAGCATTTACAAAAATAGCTTCTTGATATTCATTCCATATTAGATATCCGTCACTCCTCGTTTTAAGGTTCTAACTTGGCAGTGAACTCCAAACAATAGGCATATCTGAAACATAACATTATAGGAGTGTAAGGAACACATGCTTAGTGAATGACCATATACCACACATATAACCAATTTAAATAATCATTTTTATTTTCTAATGTTATAACCCAACAGGAATTGTGTAACTCTCGCAAACCTGGACCCGCCAGTCCAATTAACTCCCAGTTAATGGGGATACCACATCCCATAATTAGGCTCGAGTAAAACAAACCTTTAAGTTGGATTGACGACCACTGCATCCCGTAGTACCCACCAGTCCTTAACATTAGATAGAGGTCCCACCTCAGTCCATAACATTAGATAACATCATTGGGCATGTTTAATCATACGCATATGTTTCATAACACCACATCACACCATATGCATCACCACACATTTATTTAACTACATAATTCCATATGAAAATATAAGCATCTATATTTCATAGGACAGGTCACTCACCTTGAAGTAGGTACTAAGATTAATACCAAAACTACTTCCTTGGTATGGTAGTACTAGCTAGTTCCCCACCTAACAAGTCAACATCATTAGTATTTCAATACACCAATTAACACCAAGCCCAATAATACATCTCGTCATTTGGTCAATCAGAAATAACTAAAAAGAAAATAAATATGATACTTCACATTTATATAACACCCTATGTATTAGGGTTCTAACACAATTTATGGAATTAAATTACAAATTTTCTAGACAAGGTTATGCCCATTTTATTACAACCATTTCCAAATCGTTTCTCAAGAAAAACAACAACAAAACTTCAACTTCCAGGAATTTTCATACTTTTTATACATCATAACATTGCATGATATTCCATACAATATCAATAAACACATTGAATAATACAAAATTAATATTTCATAATTTTTCGGGTTCATTCGCTATGTCGAGCAAAACGTCAAACACCTGGTATGCACACTTACTCCTTTGGGGAAGATTTTATACCAGAACTTCAAACTATCACCCCAAGATTCATTTCTTGGTATTTTAGCATAATTTCAGGATATGTTATACATATAGGAGTATATTTTAATCTCCATATAGATTCACTCGATTTCAATAAGTATTCCATGATTCGTGCCATTTTTAGTACAATTAGGTCGGAATAGAACATCAAAGCATAACTTAACATTTTTAAGCATACATAACCTCCACCTCGGTTATTAATCATGTAAACACATACTAAACATATTTTAGTACATATACACATCATATACATGAGTTTTCTAAATCATAAGCTCCACAAGAAGGTGATTCAAATCTAATATTTTTAAAGTTAACATTTATGATCCTAACACGCGTTCTTACATATGTTCTTAAGCCATCCTTGTTTTAACACAATTTGGCAATATGGGTATTATTAAAATCTTTATCCAAATTAGAAACAAAAACATAACAAGCGTATAACTCATCCATGTGACCATATTTAAATAAATAAGTAATTACCTTATAAGATCTCCTTGATTTATGGTAATTTTTCAAAGATTTTTCTTCCTTAAACTTCCTTTCTCTCTCCTTAGGAAAATGGTTCTAAACTTGTTCTTACTTATGAGGAAGAAACTATACATACGTTTTAACATCAGAAATACGTTTTAAGGTGGTCCAATAGCAATAGGGGTAGTGGTAACGCGTGATTGGTTGGACGAAAGGTCCAATCAGACAATTCTATTAATGACAGATTTATCCCACATTGGTAAAATCACCAAAACTAACTATTACGGGCCTCGATTTACTCCCTCTTTGTGTCCACGTGTAGATAACATATACATATACAACTTTCGTATTTTTTTTTTTCCCAAAATCATAAAATTAGTACTCCTAATTTGGGCTTGAATAGAAGAGTAATAATTTACTCAAAATTTCATAACTTTCACATTTGGCGACTAAACATCACCACTTTCGCCCCAACACTCTAGTTTACTTTTATAAACATAATGATGCATTTAGATGCATATTTTCGTGATGAATTTAACCACATAACTAATCATATTATCTAAACATGTTATCCCCGATCATTAGCTCGATTAGCACCTAATATAAGCAACACATATATCACATGAGTATGCACTCCCTAAACATGATAATTAACATATTTAACACACATCACCAACTTATAACTCATAACTTATACTTAATCAGGTAATTAACATTACTAATCATGTTTTAGGGCCTTACAATACCGATGTTATGATTCACTTAGACAAAAAATATAAATGTCTCGTCATATTGTATTTTTGGAGCACATTCCTTTGTATCTTATTCCTAATATATCACGAGAAATTTAGGCATTTGAGCCACTCAATTTAACCCTTTTTCCTGATACAGATGATTCTATTTCACCTAGTATTCCTTCCCCATAAATTGTTACTCTTACTTGTTCTCGTGCTCCTATGATAATTGTGTTAGTAAATTTAAGTCCGCCCTCTCGGCCTCATCACCCTCTAATAAAGTTGAGGGATTATGTCACCAGTTCCTATTACTCACCAACATTTTCATAATTTTGAACTACCATTCATGGAATTTCTGAGCCCACTTCCTATAACGAAGTAAGCAAAGATCCATAATGGTGCCAATCTATGCGTGAAAAACTTTCATCTCTCCACAAGACAAAGACATAGGATTGGGTCTTCTTCCTCCAGGAAACCATGGTGTCAGCAATCGTTAGGTGAATAAAATTATGACAAAGTTAGACGGATCAGTATAACAATACATAGCTCGCATAGTAGCTCATGGTTTTACACAAGAATATGACATTGACTATGAGGAAACATTTTCTCCTATAGCCAAAATGACCATTGTTCATTTTGATTTAAGTAGCTAATACTCGTTAATGGGTTCCATCTCAAATGGATGTTAAGAATGCATTTTTAAATGGGGATTTGTCTTAAGAACTCCTCCAGAAGTTTTTCCTCAACTAGGAGAATCTTTGCAAACTTTGCAATGAAATATATGGTCTCAAACAATCCCCGCGTTCTTGGTTTGAGAAGTTTCAAACGTTGATGTAAAGTATGGCTTTTTCCCCAATCATTCTAACAGTTCCTTGTTTATTCGCTCTAATACTGGAATTATTTTCCTTATACTATATCTTGATGATATGATCTTAATCGGTAATGATATAGGTGGTATCATTAATATAAAGCTTCAGTTACAATGCAAATTTGAGATGAAGGATTTGGGTCCTCTTCAATTTTTTCTTGGCATTAAAGTAGCTTATTTTCCTAAAGTCTAAGAGTTATCTCAGTCCAAGTATGCTATAGATCTTCTTGAGAGACCTGGTTTAACTGACACAAGGATTGCAAATACTCCTCTTTATCTCCATGTTCGTCTCACTCCCTCTGATGGTGTGACTTTTAAGATTCCAACTCTCTATGACACCATTGTTAGTAGCCTAGTTTACCTTACTATTACACATCCTGATATCACATATGTTGTTCATGTAGTCCACTAATTTGTCGCAACTCCGTGTTTTGTTCATTGGGCAGTAATTCTTAGGACTATTTGTTATCTCTGAGTACTATCTTTTAAAGTTTACTAATTCCTTACTCATATGGAATTGAGGGCTTATTCTGATGTTGACTGGGCAGGTCATGTTACTGATCGTAAATCCACAATAGGGTGTCGTATCTTTCTTGGTGATTCCCTTATATCTTAGAGAAGTAAGAAACAAGTTGTTATCTCCAGATTTTTGTAGATCCTGAATATCATGCCATGGTTATTACCAATGAAGAAATTTTGTAGATTGGTCACTTACTTGTCGATTTTGGAGTACCAATCTTT
Source organism: Sambucus nigra (assembly GCA_949130495.1). Lineage (NCBI taxonomy): Eukaryota > Viridiplantae > Streptophyta > Magnoliopsida > Dipsacales > Adoxaceae > Sambucus > Sambucus nigra. The sequence continues at coordinate 445,383,907 of OX422211.1, forward strand.
ACTCCAACTCCCATGTGTTACGACAACATATGATTGTGCATAATTCTTTGTTTCATGAGCGTACAAAACACATTAAAATTGATTGCCCCTTTGTTCACCAGAATAATCAACAAGGGATCATTTCTCTGCCCTATGTTTCATCATAAATACAGCTTGTTGATTTCCTTACTAAAACTCATCCTCATACGCATTCATAATTAGTACTAGACAAACTATCTTGATAGTTGTTGCACCATAATGAGTTTGAAGAGGGTTCTCAACATGACTCTCTCTATCACCTATACACCATCCTTTTTCCCAGCCACCTCCCTCTTTCCCTATATCCACTTTATAACCCCCATATTGGAATTCACCAACCTACCAACCACCACCTCTCCTAATGTTGTCTACCATCCTACCTTTATTTCCTCTTATATGTCTCCTCCCTTTACTATATATTCTTATCTTTCATTACTTTAGAATCATTCATTTTCTAGTTGTGGAATCTGCACTCTTTTGCAGTAGTTAGTAATATCAGTCCAATATATAAGGTTTCAAGATTAAAGTCTACGTAGTTTGAAACGTATTACTTGTGGGGGAGGAGAAGCACCCCAGATTGATACCTACTCTTATGGGGATTAAAATCAAAAGTTTTATTTAGAAGTTATACCTTTCAGAATTATGTCAAGAGAGTGGTTGAGATATACTTCATGCTTAGAGAAAGATTCCTTTTCATTGAATGTCCAACACCCATGCATAATCTTATAGGACTTTTATGGCCATATGGGATTGAATTCCCTCAGGCACGCCCAGAATATTGGGTTCAGTCATCGTCAAGTGGAGGATAACATGAAGAGATAGAGTCGCTAACCTATTTTTCTCAAAAGAAGCAAAAGAATGTCGTTGCCTCGAGAAAACCGCATCAAGGTCAAAATTATGCTTGCAAAACCAAGTAGTTTGAAGGTTCAGGGACTAAGTTATGGTATGGGAAGGTGTTAGGAACCCATTCCACCCTTTCGGGAATGGGACAATGTTAATCTTCTCCTTTTTAACTCTGTGATGTGTGTGTACATGTGTATAATATAAACAATGGGAGAATGGAATCATCTAACTCGTGTCATGGAAGGGACAAAGAGAACTCATCCGCAGGAATGTTCCCGAAAATATTGATAAAAATATGATGTAACTTCTCGCTGAATCACAAATTGCTATGAAAGGGCGAATGTGCATTTTTACGAAATACAAGTATATAGGAGTATAAAACTCACAAAATATATATAATGAGATAGAAAAAAAATATATAAAATTGAAAAAGGTAGGACTTGAATATCGAGATTGGCCCAAGACACCTACGTAGCCCAAGAGGCATCAAAGTCCATGTAGTTCGAGATAGAAAAGGAGTGGGGTTAAACCCATAAATCCAAATGTTGGACTTCTCTTTTGTGTGTGTAGAGAAAATGTGTTTTAAGAGTGAAACTGTGAACTAAATATCCAACTTTTGGAATTTACGAATAAACCCTCTTCTTCTATTTTGGGGTTTTTATGAAAATAGATTGTGTACAACATTACTAATAAAGAGTAGAGATTAGTGGATGTGATATAATGAAACCAAAGTACAAAATAGAAATAAGATGAATAACACTTAAAATGGATAAACTTAAGAAAGGGATAGAAAAATATACCTCCTTTTGGATGCTTGTTGGTGACTTTGGAATGTAAGTGTGTTGATTTTGAAGTGGTATGGAAGGGATGTAAAGAGGTGAGGTAAATTACTAAGTGAGGTAAGAGAATGTGGAGAAATGGACTTTTTGGTAAAGGAAGAGGCTCTAATTAAGAGGAGAATGTTCTCTGAATTTTTTAGAGGTGTCTCCAGTTTTTTTTTCAAGCTGAGGTCATGGCCCTTTTTTATAGGGTCAAAGGGGTGATAATCATCATAAGACTTGAACTTCCTTTCGATAGGGTACTTGCCTTGCCGGGAAAGAAAAAGGACACCCTGCCGATAGGCAGGGTTCCTGAGGTTCCTATAAGCAATCTAGAATGTTTTTTTAAATGGGAATAAAATGCAAACCATAAGTCTGAATCGTGCATGGGATGGACCGCTGGAAAGAGAGTTCAGATTTAATAATCTATTGAGCCACTCACAGGTCAAAGAGTTGACAAAAGTCAAATGAGACTCGAAAGCACCCGATGATATCTGGACAGGAGGTTTTCAGAGAAAAATGGGTTGTTTGTTCGAACCGTAAGGTCGATTCATGCACAAGATGGACCATTCAAAAGGATATCCAGAGCCCTTTGAAGATTCATTGAGTTTTACATGGTTAATAGAATTGACTAAGGTCAAACACGGGGGCCCGAAAGTTCCCGATGGCATAAAAATCAGTACTCGGATTGAAACGGATTATTCATTAGAGTCGTAAGGCCAATTAGCGCACGGGATGGACTGTTGGATAGAGGATTCAGAGATATTTGAGAATTCATTGAGCTTTGCTTAGGTTAGAGAGTTAGTCGGAGCCAATGGGGCCCGGAGCGCCCGATGGCCTCCAGATCAATACTCGAAGTGAAATGGATTATTTATCTGAACTATAAGGCAGATTCATACATGGGATTGACTATTAGAAAGGGGATTCAGAGCCCCTCAAGGGTTCATTGATCTTCACTCAAGATGGAGAGTTAACCTGAGCCAAACTTAGCCCGGGAGAGCCCGACGGCCTTTAAATTGGTACTCAGAGTATGACCTAGGGTTTATGGTTAACGAGTGAGTGATAGGGACATAAGGAGGTTCTTAGTGGGGTCCTTGGATGGGGTGTCTATAGAGACCCTCGATGGGTGAGCTTAGAACAAATGAAGGATATCTAATAATAGACACCACATCGACGCTGGGGAAGAGGATTTTAGGTCAATTTTGTGGACCTAAAGAACAAGGGTGTTCGATTCAAAGGGTCAATTATGAGGACCTAGATAGAACAGTTTTGAATGTAGATTCATTCTTCCTAATGAAGGGGCAAACATATTTAGCCTTTGGTGAACTTTCATGTTTAGAGCAACTTGATTTCCCAATGTCAAAATCTTGACGTTTTGAGTCAAACTCAGTTTTTAGATAATGAAAGTCTGGGCAGGTTTCAATAGGTCTTTTACCTCCTGACACAAACTTGATATGTTCAAAAGATTTTGTTTGTGTCTTCAAACTGAGGGAAAATCCTATTCCAGTTCGATCATCAGAATTGGTTTTTGATTCAGTAACAAATCCATCAAAACAGTTTGAGTTATTTTCAAATTTTGTAAATTTTTTGAAAACAGTTGCTGTCTTTTCTTTAGTTTGTTCCAATTCTAACAATGTCCCTTTGTATTTTTTCTCCAGAGTTTCATTTGTTTCAGTCAAATTTCTCAGCTTTTGATCAAATATTTTGATTTCACTCTCATGAGTTAGACATTGGGTAGTATACTCTTCAGCATTAAGTTTGACCATCAGGCTTAGATCTTCTAACTTCTTGGTGAGATCTTTCACAATCTTCTCTAGTCTAGTGCTTTTCTTGAGAGTTTTTGCATAAAGGATGTGAATATCTATGAGATCTTCATTGTTCGAATCACTAAGTGTAGTGTGTGAAGTGACCCCTAAGGCTTCATTTCTTGGACTCACACACCCATTGACATCGTCATTATCGCTTTCCCTTTGACTCACACACCCCGAGGTAGAAATTGCAATGTTCTCAGTAATTAATGCATCTAAACCAGTAACAGCATGATTCGCAACAACAGAAGTAGAATTACTAGATTCATCCTCACTAACAAACACAGGCATATCATCATTATAGATAATCTTGGCAAAGAAAGACATGCAAGGATCAAAAACATCAGATGACTCAGGTTCCTCATTTTCTGAGTCACATGAATCATCCCATGTCTTGCAAATGTTGGCTCTAGCGTGTTTATTTTGAGTGTTCAAGTTAACTCTATAATCTTGTGCAATTTTTCCTAGTTTTCCACATCTAAAGCATTCAGTTTTCTTAAGGTCTCTGTTAGGTCTAGTGTGAGAGTCCTTGTGATGTTTGTCTTGACTTTTCCCATGAGGTTTATGATTAGAGTGAGTTGGATAATTGAACTTGCCTTGTTTGTTTTCCATGTTGTTTCTAAACTTAATAATTTTCTTAAACTGTTTTGACATTAAGGCAATCTGATTTTCCAAACTTTCTATATCGCATTCCTCATCAGAGTCATCATTGGGAATGTTAAACTCAAGTTTAATCAACTTAGAAGAATAGCTCCGATTGGAACTAGTCTATTTCTTATGGGACTGGGTCAATTGTTTCTTAAATTCTAATTCCATTTCCACAGTTCTTAATTTACTACTGAGTAATTCAGGAGTGATATTTATGTCACACATTTCCTCAATAGCATATCTTTTGTTGTCAAATTTCTGTGGTAAGGATCTCAGAATTTTAGATACAATTTCATGTCTGTCATATGTTATCCCATTAGCATGCAGTTTAGTCACAATATCAGTCAAGTTCATATAGAAGTCATCAAATGACTCAGATTCAGACATAATTAACGAGTTATACTATTGAATGAGCATTTGTGTTTTAGCAGCCTTAACTCTAGTGTCACCTTCATGAGCAGTAACCAAATTGTCCCAAGCTTCCTTAGAAGTGGTACAGGATGAGATTCTTTTGAACTCATGTTCATTTATGGACATAAATATGGCATTATTTCATTTATTATTATTGCGAGAAACTTGCTTCTCTTCTTGTGTGAACTCACTTAATACTTTCTTAACCCTCTCATTACTTCCTTGATTGGTTGGTTTAGTAGGGAAAATGTATTTATTTTCAACAATGTCCCAGACATCATCTCCCAAAGTTCCTTGAATGAAAGCAATCATCCTTACTTTCCAGTTGCAAAATTGGTTCCATCAAAGATAGGAGGTCTAGTCAAGTTACCAAATCTTTCATTTTTCTCGTCCATGTTTGATTTTCAGAAAACAATGTCAGAAACACAGGATCTCTTTAAAAGAAGTTTACAAAGCTCTGATACCAATTGAAAATCTGTTACTAAAGCCGTTTAATATAAAATTAAACTATTTATGTAACTCCAAATAGTTTTTTGAAGAAACTCTTTTCTTTCAAATCAAAACTAATTAATCACAAGATGTGTTTAAAAATTATGTACGAGATTTGTTCAAGATTTTTAACAGGTTTAATAAATCAGTTTAAAAAACTTTAAACACAGCCAACCAAGAATTAGATGAGGAGATGTAGAAAGATTAAGAACAAGAATTTTTACGTGGTAAATCCTCACCCAACTGAGGAAACATCCACGACTCCCTCTACGGAGTAAACCAAAAATTCCACTAAAACAAATTTTAACAGTTACCAACTATATAACAAACATCCATACAACTCAGACCTATATAAGTTTAGGAATGTACCCACTGGTGTCCTTATAACTTCTCTGCAGTTTTGATTGTTGATGTTGTTCTCCCAGTTTGCTAACTTCCAATTTGTTCAAGTCCTTTACGTCGACTCTCGTTCTTGAGATCTTATTACCAACACTTTTAGTGTGGTAGGGTGATAGTGTTTGTGGAGGTGATTTCTAACACATGCATGCACGCACACACACTTATTTCATACAACCTGTCCTAACAAATTACATATAAGAACTGTAAGCTGTGATTTTCTATTTCTCTCTTCTCACAAAACTTAACCTTATTTGACCTTTACAATAATCCCAGAATCCACGGCTATCTTGCTCAGAAGACGTATCAAGATCTTAATCAATCTCAGTTTTTGAAAATATTTTTGAGATTGAAAATCACCAAGTGCGATTCCAAACTAGGTCAAAGGTCTTGTTTCAAGAGAACTAGAAATAGAAAAGTATTTTGTTGATTTTGAAGTTGAAAACATTTACAGAACCAAATCAACAAATATTTTCTCAAGATGAGAAACTAAAAATGTAGATATATGTGTAATATAACATGAAACGTTTTAGATCTAAGGTTTCTATAAAAGAAGAAACACAGATCCAAAAATATGTTTAAGTTGATAACAATATCTGGGAACGAAGAGGTTACATCAACAAAACTAACAAACCAATCACTCAAAATCTCTCAAACACTAAAGGTTGTGTTTGGTATATATAGGTTTTGAAAGAGGTTAAGGTTTGAAAATAGTTTTGGAGGAATTAGGGTTAAGGTTTCCTAACTTTGGTTTCTCTCCCTCTTCTCTCTTCTCTCTCTTCTCTCTCGAATGAACAAAGTGGAAAAAGTCTCGGATGACTGAGGGTAGGGGTCCTTTTATAGGAGGCTGAGAAGATTCGAGAACACAAACCAAGATCAAAGGCTAGGATCTGGTCTTGTATGATTGACTTTGATCCAATGGTTTAAACAGAGGCGGTGGTTATAACACTCCTGATTGGCTCAAAAAGGTTCACATGGATTATGTAGGAGCGCATGCAGATCGTTGATAAAAACGATCCAAGGGATGTTAACCAACGTTGGTTTACTCTCTTCGAAGAAACACAGATGCAACCAATAAGGATGCAACAGATGTTGGGCAAAAATGGGTTAACAAACGCGCGTCTAAACATAATTGCAAACGTACCCTGAAGTCTCTGCCGCTTTCGAATTCTACCCAAGAAAACATTCAGCCAATATAACCACCAATATATAATTGCAGATTGACCCCAAAACTTTTAAAAACAAATTTTAATTAATAAAAACCTTATTTTAAAAGTTTATAAATACCCAAAAAAATATTAAAAAACAATTTTAGGGATTTAAGCACACTCAACATATATACACACAATTAGATGCAATATGAAATGTATGAATGCAATTCTATTGTGTGTGAGTGTTGGTAAAATTATCTAGATCAATCAAGCAAGAGGAATGAAATAGCAAACCAAACTCTGAGGTTCTTTGGTTTCTAGGATAGACACAATTTTATCACAATTTCCAAACTAGATGAACACTTATACAATACAGACTCAAGTGAGTCAAGAGTATAAGGTTCTTCAATCTCCCCCTTTGGAAATATGAGACAAAATCTCCTTTGAGTCATCTAGAACTCGTAGGGAAACAAGAATAAGGAAACCTATTCCTAAAAAAAAATTCTATCTACCCATCTCCTAGAAAGAAAATGTACATAACTCAACTATTTACAATTGAATACCCTATTACAATTTTTGAGAATAACTGTACAGAATCCTGCAATGAATCACTAAGACCAAGCTGTTTAGAATATGTAAAACGATTCATTAGACTCAAATTTCTCCCCCATTTTGTCTCAAATAGACAAAGGGAAAAAATATAGAGATCAAAGAGATTAATCAGCACACACCATACCTATAGATTTACGCAAAGAAATAAATCGATTGTAATCTAAAGGTTTGGTAAACATATCTGCGAGTTGCAAATCAGTATTGATTTCTAATTCCTTAGTTTCAACCAATTCGCGTATAAAGTGATGTCTTATTTTTATGTGTTTTGTTCGCGGGTGTTGAATTGGATTTTTAGAGATATTAATCGCGCTTTGATTATCACAATAGCGATGCAATTGTTTTTCTTGAATACCATAATCACTTAGCATTTGTTTAAGCCAAAGTAATTGAGAACAGCAACTTCCAATGGCTATGTATTCGGATTCCGCGGTTGAGAGTGATGTGCAGTTTTGTTTCTTACTACTCCATCTTACCAAACTATTACTTATATAATAACATGCTCCTGATGTGCTTTTACTATCATCAGTACACCCAGCCCAGTCAGCATCAGTGTATCCAATTAAGTGATTGGTGCATCACTAGTGTACAAAAGTCCTAGGTTCAGAGTGCCTTTTACATATTTAATGATTCTTTTAATAGAAGACAGATGGCTCTCTTTAGGGTTATTTTGATAACGAGCACACACACACATAGCATACATTATATCAGGACACGAGGCAGTAAGGTATATCAAGGTTCCTATCATACTACAATGTAGAGTTGGATCTATATATTTTCCAGTTTCATCTTTAGATCGGTTTACCGTAGTACTCATGGGAGTTTTAGCATCTTTAGCACTCTCAAGGCCAATTTTTTTTACAATCTCTAAAGCGTACTTAGATTGCGAGACAAATAATCCTTCTGAATTTTGTTTGACTTGAAGACCTAAGAAAAATCGCAACTCCCCCATAAGAGACATTTGAAACTCTTTATGCATAATCTCAGAGAAGGATTTTACTTTTGAGGGAGAAGTTGATCCAAAGATAATATCGTCAACATACACTTGAGCAATAATGATGTGTTTGCCAAAATGTTTGACAAATAGGGTTTGATCATTTCCACCTATTTTAAGAACTTAATCTAAGAGGAAGCTAGAAAGACGCTCATACCAGGCTCTAGGAGCTTGTTTAAGGCCATACAAAGCCTTTTTAAGACGAAATACATGATTTGGATATTGAGGGTCAATGAACCCTTTTGGTTGTTCTACATAGGTCTCTTCAGTCAAAATTCCATTAAGGAAAGCAGATTTGACATCCATTTGGTAGAGTGTAAAATGCAAGTGGCAAGCTATGGCAAAGAGAAGGCGAACAAATTCTAAAAGAGTAACAGGAGAAAATGTTTCGTTAAAATCTATTCCTTCAATTTGAGAATATCCTTGAGCAACTAATCTAGCTTTGTTTCTAATAATTATACCACTTTCATCAGACTTTATTTTAAAAATTCAACGTGTGCCAATAACCTTTTTGTGATTAGGCCTAGGTACAAGATACCAAACATCATGAATGACAAATTGAAGAAGTTCTTCCTGCATAGCAGAAATCCAGTAAGAGTCATTCAATGCCTCATTTACATTCTTTGGTTTCGCAAGGGAAACAAAACATGCATAATGTGCATAATTTCTTAATTGAGATCTTGTACGCACAGGCTCACTAGGATTACCAACAACGTTATTCATGGGATGGTCTTTTGAAACCCAGTTAGGTACTTCAGGTATCTCAATTGGTAATGAGTCATCTATTTCTGGAGAGTCATTTTCTAAAACATTTGTAGGCTCTTCCTCAATAGTTGATTCACCAGTCTTACTCTCTACAGTAGTGTCACTTACAATTACATTTATGGATTCCATCAAGGTTTTAGTGCAAAGATTATAACCACGGTAGGCTCTACTGTTAGGCGAGTAACCTAGAAAAATAGCTTTATCTCCCCGGATCTCAAATTTAGACAATTGTTCCCTATATTTGCATACATAACAAGTACTACCAAAGGTTCTAAGGTACTCAAGATTGGGCTTTTTCTTATACCAAAGTTCGTAAGGGGTTTGTTTGGAATTTTTTCTAAGATAGACCCTATTGATAATGTGACACGCAGTACGAATAGATTCTACCCAAAAATATTTAGGCAAATTCTTGGCATGTAACATAACACGTGCGATCTCTTGAAGAGTACGATTCTTTTTCTCGACGATACCATTTTGTTGAGGAGTCTTAGGAGCACTAAACTCATGTTTGTAACCATTATAGTCACAGTACTCTATTATACCAGTGTCTTTGAATTCTCCACCTCTATCACTACGAATTCTATTTACTTGAGTGTCCTTCTCATTTTCAATTCGAAGAAGTATTTTTTAAAAAGTATGAAAAGTGCCAGACTTTTATTTTAAGAAGGCTACCCATGTAAATCTAGTGAAGTCATCAACCATAACAAGAATGTAACTATGTCCACATAAACTAATAGTTTGAGAGGGACCCATTAGGTCCATATGGATGAGCTCTAAGGGGTTAGAGGTAAGGATATCTTTGACTTTCTTATGAGGTGCTTTAACATTTTTTTCTTCCTAACAGGAACCACAGACAATATTAGAAATAGATTTGATTTTTGGAACTCCTCTAACTATTTCTTGAGAAGTCAATCTACTAAGATTATCATAATTTATGTGGACCCATCCTGTTATGCCATATCTCATTGTCATCCATTCTAGCAACATTAGAGATTTCAGAATTATTCATAACAGTATAACAATTATCAGGAGTCCTGAAACCTGTAATTATGCATTCACCTTTTTCATTTAAAATTTTGCAATTGTTCTTTGAAAAGGTAACAGTATGATCTGAGTCACAAAATTGAGAGATACTAAGTAGATTGGTCTTCAGACCTTTAACTAGAAGAACATTTTCAAGAATGGGAAGTCCTTCTTCTTGGAGAGTTCCTTTACCTATGATCTGAGATGATACTCCATCACCAAAAATAACTTTTCCTCCAGCAAAGTTAGTTTTGTTTAAGAGTTTTGTATCATCCCCAGTCATGTGTTTGGAACATCCAGAGTCTAAATATCAACCAGACGATGTGTGTTCAGCTTTTAAAGAAGTAATAACAATGTTACACTTCATCTGGGGTAATAGATCATCTTTTCTAACCCAAATTGCTCTTGTTTTCATTTTGCGTTTATTTTCTCTCAATTGATAAAATTTGCGAGCATTCAATTTTTGTTGAAAATATTTTACGCATGATTTTGAATTTGATGAAACACATGAGCATTTGGCTTAGGAAAGTGTTTAGGAATCCTTCTAGGGAATGTTCTTTTAGATTTGGTCTTTCGCTTCCTATAATTAGAATTTTTGTCTGGTTGTCTAGGCAGTACATAATTATTTCGGCTTCTCCTAGAATAGTTAAAGTTTTGATAAATAGGAGGATTACAGACAGGTTTAACTAGTCTTCTAGCATAGCAACCATCAAAACAATGGTCGTATATATCATAGTAGGATCAATAAAGGTTGCTCAAGGTAGGAGTCTCCTTAGGAAAATCTCTAAACATTGGCTTTAAGGAATTTTGAGGTTGAACCCTATTCCTAGATAAAACAGTTTTGAATGTAGATTCATTCTTCCTAATGAAGGGGCAAACATATTTAGCCTTTGGTGAACTTTCATGTTTAGAGCAACTTGATTCCCCAATGTCAAAATTTTGATGTTTTGAGTCAAACTCAGTTTTTAGATAATGAAAGTCTGGGCAGGTTTCAATAGGTCTTTTACCTCCTGACATAAACTTGATAGGTTCAAAAGATTTTGTTTGTGTCTTCAAATTGGAGGAAAACCCTATTCCAGTTCGATCATCAGAATTGGTTTTTGATTCAACAACAAATCCATCAAAACAGTTTGAGTTATTTTCAAATTTTTTAAATTTTTTAAAAATAGTTGCTGTCTTTTCTATAGTTTGTTCCAATGCTAACAATGTCCCTGTTGATACGAAATTTAGTCTGCTGACATGGACCAATCACATGAAAACGCTTGTCAATTTACATGGTAAATACGAATACTCCAGACGAGCAGATTTAGACCACCGAGCAACTCAAGCTCTCCGAGAAACTAATGAGTTTCGAGCAACTCAAGTGTGACAAGAAGCTCTTGCTCGTTCCCGAATATGAGAAGATCTTTGAGCAACTCAAGCGTGTCGAGCAGCTTAGGCGGTCCGAGCAGCTTAAGCGGTTCGAGCTACATAAGTGTACAGCGTATCCAAATCAAGAGAATCAAGGATATAATTGCGGAGTAAATGCTCATTAATATAGTACAGATGTACATGTCTATTGGGTAACAGCGCGTTGTCCTTTCATTTGTACAGCCTCAAGGCTATAAATACATTGTAACCTCCTCATTAGCAGGGGACTCGGAATTTTTTGGTAAATCCATTATCGAGAATTCTGCAAACAGTCAGCAATAATAAATATAGTGGACGTAGGCCATTCTTACAAGGCTGAGCCACTTTAAAAACCTTTTGTCTTATTTATTTTTATCTGTGATTAACAAATTAGAGATAATCTAATTTTTTACATCAACAGATTGGCGCCGTGTGTGGGAAACGACTGTAATTATCATTTTTCACCAAAACAATTCATCACCAATGGCTAATAATCCTGAATCCAGTAATCGAAACGCTGGAAACCCCCAAAATCCATCTGCTCCCCCAAATGTTCAAGATCTGGCTGGTATAATGGCTAATCTAGCCTAAGGCCAGACAGCCATGCAAAAAACTATGCGACAACTCATACAAACTGTCCAGGGTGGAGTATCTACTCATTCAGGACAACGAAGCGTTCAAAGAAACACCCGTTTACCTTCTTCGCGTACTAGGTGAACGTTATTCCCAGAGGAATCTCGATCCAGACGTATCGATTCATATCGCACTGAGAGATCTAATGATTTTTCTTATCAACCTGGTCGAACTTCATCAGTATGAGCTACAGATACTCAATAAAACATCACTCTCTCTCCAGAAAGGACTAGTGCATTGGAGAGGTTAAGCAGGGTCTCTCCTTTTGATCGTTTGGGCCCTAGGAGGAATAGAAGTCCTCCTAGGATTGTGTCGAGGAACTTTCAATGGCCATCCGATCTAAGGGAGGGTTCTGCCCAATCACGACCAAATGCTCGTAATGAAAGATCCCAGTAAGCAAATTCAACACGATCAGTTGCTCGAACCAACAGGCCCGATGAGGGAAATAATGCATGAAAAGGCTCTATTCGAAGGTTGGAGGATAAACTAGGGGAAATGGCTAAGGCCAAGAATCCTCTACAAAGAACTTTTGTCCAAGGGACACCTTTTATCCAGGCAATTGTGGATTTTCCCACACCATCAAAGTTCAAAGCACCTGTTGTGACTCCTAAATATGATGGAAAAACTGACCCTATCCTTCATATAAAAACAATACCAAGCTGCTGCCGATATCTATGTCGTGCCAAATGAGATGAGATGCAGGGCATTTTTGGGAATTCTTACCGGATCTGCTCAAATATGGTACAATAATCTTCCTCGGGGGAAGATTTCAACTTTCTTTCAACTGGTCGAGCTCTTTATTGGAAATTTCTATTTTGGAGCAAAACCAGTTAAACGAGTAGCACACTTGTTAAGTGTTAGACAAAAATTAGGTGAGAGCACCAGGGATTATATAACTCGTTTCAATAACGAGAAGCTCGAAGTTATTGATTACGAGGAAAAGACAACAATTACTGCTCTGATGAGCGGACTGTTTCCAGATAAATTGTACTACACTCTAGCCAAAGATCTGCCTAGAACCATGGCAGAACTAATGGTAAAGGCAGCGAAGATTATGAACACCGAGGAGGCTATGGCTGCAAAGAAGAATATGGATACCAAAGAGACCAAGGTGGAGGCTGAAAAGAAAGAGCATAAGAACAATGGTGGTAACAAGCAGTCAAAGGCAAAGCCAGCATGGGAACTGTTGAAGAAATTTGGAAATTATACTCCTTTGAAAGTAGACATAAACCACGTTCTGGAAGAAATCAAGAACAACGAGGAGCTAAACTAGCCAGACAAAATGAAGACAGATCCTGACAAGAGGAATAAGACCAAATATTGTGAGTTCCATAAAGACCATAGTCACACGACCAAAAATTACATAGCTCTTCAGAATGAAATTGAAGCACTCATCAGACGAGGAAAGTTGGCCAAGTATGTTGATCGTCGAAATGATGGAAAGAGCAACGACAGAGCAAGACAGAGGTCTAGATCTCCTCATCGAGCAAAAGAAGATAAGAAGAGAAGTCACGATGATCCATTACAGGTGGAGATACAGGAGGCGGAGATATGACTGCTGAGAGAAAATCCTACCACAATGAGGCTCAAGCGTGCTCATACATTCAGCGGATAAATCTGGCTGAAGATGATCGCCCGAGGAAGGTGAATAAAGATAAGCTGGTCATTGGTTTCTCTAAGAACGACTTGGCAGGTGTACTATATCCTCATGATGATCCATTGCTGATCAAGATGAGAATGAGGGAAGTGGTGATTTAATGAGTACTGGTGGATAATGGTAGCTCGGCAGATATCATGTTCTATCCGTGCTTTGACAGTTTAAATCTAAAGCTAGCCCAGTTGGAGCCATATCATAGGCCCCTCCTTGGTTTTACTGGCGAGAAGGTTTTTCCACTTGGGACGATCAAGTTGGATATGCTTATCGGTACATGGCTTGATTGTCGAACAGAAAGAGTACTCTTTTTTATAATGGATAAAAACGTCCAATCAGCTAACAACATCATCATGGGAAGAGTAGGTCTAAAGAAATTTAAAGCAGTACCATCTACTGTGCATCAATGTCTAAAATTCCCAACCAATTTTGGAGTGGGAGTGGTGAAAGGCGACCAGAAAGTAGCTCAGGAATGCTATTATTCATCTGCCGAGCAGGAAGAACATGAAGAGTGCAGAAAGAAGACTACTACCTACCAAATAGAAGATGCGGAGATTGAAACATTAGACCCTAGAGACGAGTCCCAACTCGTAAAAGGGAAGGTTATGGAAGTTACTGAGAATGTCATTCTGGACGACGAGCATCCAGAACGAACAACTCAAATTGGTGCATCCTTGGATGAATCAATAAAACAATAATTGATAGCATTCCTAGGTGAAGAAATCATACTTTTGCATGGAGTCATGAAGATATGCTAGGAATAGATCCAAATTTCTTGTGTCACGAGCTTAATGTGAATAAGGAAATCAAACCTGTAAAGCAACGAAGAAGAGTGTTCAGCCCTGAGAAAAATCAAGCTATACAAGAGGAAGTAGAGAAGCTACAAAGCCTCTTTCAATGAGGATGTTAAATATCCTGACTGGCTAGGAAATGTGGTGATGGTAAAGAAGAAAAATAACAAGTGGAGGATGTGTGTAGACTTTACCGACCTTAACAGGGCATGCCCAAAGGATCATTTTCCTTTGCCTCGAATTGATCAACTGGTGGATGCTACCTTGGGGCACAAACTATTAAGTTTCATGGATGCCTATTCCGGTTATAACCAGATTAAAATGAAGCCTGAATATAGGGAGAGTACCTCATTTATTACCCCAAGGGGAACTTATTGTTATAATGTTATGCCTTTTGGACTTAAAAATGAAGGTTCTACCTATCAGCGGTTGATGAACAAGGTGTTTGTAGAGAAAATTGGTCATAACATGGAGGTTTATGTTGACGATATGCTAACGAAGAGCAAGAAAGCTTCTGATCATCTAGTTGACTTAGGCCAGACCTTTGACCAACTAGAGGAATATCAAATGAAGCTGAATCCCACCAAGTGCATATTCGGAGTACGAGAAGGCATGTTTCTCGGATATATCGTAAATCAATGAGGAATTGAGGCGAACCCTGAAAAGATCAAGGCTCTATTGGAGCTACGATCACCAACGACAAAGAAGGAAGTATAAAGCCTCACAGGGCGAGTTGCAGCACTTAACAGATTTGTGTCATGAGTAACTAATCGATGACTCCCATTCTTCAAAACACTCCGAAAGACTTTTAAGTGGAATGACGAATGTGAGAAGGCTTTTCAAGAATTGAAGAAATACCTGGGAGAACCTCTATTGTTATCCAGGCCAGTGATGGGAGAAAGACTATACTTGTATCTGGAAGTCTCAGAAAACGTAGTAAGCTCGGTGTTGATAAGAGTAGAGGATGGAGTGAAAAAACCAATATATTACACTAGCAAGGCCTTCCGAGGAGCAGATATCAGATATCCAAGGCTGGAAAAGTTAGTACTGGCATTGATCGAAGCAAGTAGAAGGATGAGGCCATACTTCCAAGCTCATACTATAGTTGTGTATACAGACATGCCATTAAGGCAAGCTCTGCACAAACTAGAGAAATCAGGAAGATTGATGTATTGGGCTATAGAATTTGGGTGAATACGATATAATTTATGAGCCTAGGTCGTCACTTAAAGGGCAAGTAGTGGAAGATTTTATCATAGAGTTCACCTATCCAGATACCTCCGAAGAGCAAAAGTTGAATACCGACCAGCCTGTGGATGTTATGGGATCATCAAACTTAAACTCCGACCAACCTCAGTCGGTATACGAGCAAGAGAAGATGGTCAACGAGCAGTAAGAAGATCTAGAGGAGGATATAAGGAAGCATCAAATATTCCACCGAGGAACTCTGTCTGACCAAGAGTTTGATAATGAAATACCTGTGTGGAATTTGTATGTAGATGGTTCTTCGTGCACTACAGGCAGTGGAGCAGAGATTGTTTTAAACAGCCCAGATGAGATCGATGTGGAATATGCTCTGTGCTTTCAATTTAAAGCTTCTAATAATGAAGTTGAATATGAAACAGTGATTGTTGGTCTTAGTTTGGCAAAAACCATGAAGGCTGAGCAGGTTATCGTATTCAGTGACTCACAATTGATCGTAAATCAAATGCTGGGGGTATATGCAGCCAAAGGAGAATTAATGATCAAGTATCATGCAAAAGCAATGGAGATTGTATCAAGCCTAATCCCAGTACGCCTACTTAGAATACCAAGATTGGATAATGCAAGAGGAGATGCCTTAGCTCGGTTAGCTTTAGCAACACGCACTGAGCTAAGAAGAACAATCACAATAGAAGTCTTGGCTAGTCAGAGCATAGACGAAGATCTGATGATGAATTTTATTACCTTTGATTTAGGACCATCTTGGATGGATCCCATCAGGGCATATATTGAAGAAGGGGCTTTGCCAACTGATAAACTCACAGCCAAGAAACTGAAGTTTAAAGATGCTCGTTATGTATTGACTAATGGTATTTTATATAAATAAGGAATTATAGCAGGTTTGTAAAGATGTGTGCATCCCTCCGAGGTGAAAGATTTGATTGAAGAGGTCCATGAAGGGTCCTGTGGAGCCCATATTGCAGGTCAGACGCTTTTGCAAAGAATAATGTTGTAGGGATATTATTGGCCAACGATGAGGGCTGATTGTATAACCTTTGCCAAAAAATGTGACAAATGTCAACGCTTCTCTTCTATCCGAAGAACTCTCCAAGCATTGTTAACACCCATTACTTCCCCTTGGCCATTTTCCATGTGGGGAATAGACTTGGTCAGGCCACTTCCAACGACCAGGGGAAGATTTAAATATCTCGTGGTCATTGTGGATTACTTTACTAAGTGGGTGGAAGTTGAGCCTCTTATTGATATGACATATGACAAGGTGTATCAATTTATTTGGAAGAATATCATTTGTAGATATGGTCTTCCCCATGCATTAATTACTGATCATGGAACCCAATTTGACAATGAGGAGTTTGCTGCGTATTGTCATCAGTCAAACATATTGAAAACCCACTCTTCACCAGGCCATCCCCAGAGCAATGGACAAACTAAGGTGACAAACAGAACGCTGTTGAATGGTTTGAAAAAATATATGGACGATGCAAAGGAAAATTGGATTAACGAGCTACATTCTGTGTTGTGGGCTTATCGTACAACACCACGAGCAGCAACAGGAAAATCTCCATACATGCTAGCATTTGGAAGTGAAGCCGTCATACCAGCTGAATTGGGTTTGCCCACGCACAGAATACTGAATTTCAATTCTCCTATCAGTGACTTGATAAGAAGATTAGACTTGGATATGCTCGAGGAAGTTAGAGAAGAAGCAGCAATCAGGAATGATGCACACCAACAACGAACAGCTCTGTTCTACAATAAGAGAGTAAAGAAGTGTGATTTGAAAGACGGGGACTATGTGCTAAAGAAAGTAATTCAAAAGCACAACAAAATGGAAGCTAACTGGCATGGACCCTACAGAGTAACAGAAGTTGTTCGACCGGGGACATATAGAATTGAAACTTTAGAAGGAGAAGAGTTTAAGAATGCATGGAATGCAGAGCATCTGCTCAAATATTATCAGTAGTTAAAATCCCTATGTAATGCAGTTTTCTTCAATATGAATAAAGTTTTGGATGTTTTACCTAATTCTCTTCTTTTGTTGAAATTTTTCAGAGTACTAGTGCTACACACTACGCATCAAGTTCAAAATAATCACGCATCAACTCCAGATAAAAAATCCACTAACTCCGATTGGTCAGGAATAAAAATCCACCAACTTCGGTTGGTCGGGATCAAAAATCCAACAACTTCGGTTGGTCGGGAATAAAAATCCACCAACTCCGGTTGGTCTATAAATAAAATCCACCAACTCCGGTTGGTCGAAAATTAAAATCCACCAACTCCGGTTGGTCGGTAAGCCAATTTCAATCAACTTCGGTTGTTTAAATTAAGCAATACCATGGAATGTAAGTTGTTCTATTGCTTAGTATTAAAAAATCACTACAATGAGATAAGTATGTCATAAACATATATATACTTACCAACCAACAAGCAAAGACATTCTGCAAATTACTTAGAAGAAAATGAAATGACAAAAGACCAAAACTTTTCATTCAAATCGAGAAGGATTACATATGCTGAAAAAAGAACAAACCATTACATAAAAATACTATTCTACTGGTTTCTTGCCCTCTGCCTTTGAAACAGGTTCTACTCCAGCAGTAGGATCATCTAAGGCATAAGGGGAATTTATGAAGTTCAGATCTCGAAGCATCCTGACATTCATCACAGATAGCCGATCAAGCAAGTGCTCCGGGCGAGATATCTTAAAATTAGAATGAAGACTATAGTCGCCGAGATACTTGGAGATTAAGCATTGAGGAATTGCCCGAGGAGGAATCCAGCTCATATCAAGTTTAAAATGTGGAACGGGAAATTCGAGCAATCCAGGGTCATAGTAATCCCATAGATAATGGCCCTGCTCCAACTTTAACACCCCCAGTGCATTTAGCCATCCTTGCTTGTAACCCTCGTTATTTGAATTCTGGATCCGATCATCGAGATGATAAAGGGCTTCATTATATCCATCCATCCAAAACTCGCTGGTTTGTTTGTGAAACTGGTAAGTTAACCTCTCCAGTTTCTCGTGGAGGTTCTTCACTAAAAGTTCTTTATTTTCCAAGGCAGAGCTTTGTGTGGAAAAATGCTCGTTGAGGTTCAGAATCTTCTTGGACATCTCTGACAAAGCCTGATTCTTCGCCACCAAATCGAATGCTTGATTATCCAAGGTTGCCTGTGTTCTAGCTTCTTCAACAGTAACTCGAGCAGCCCTTGCTCATCCCCGAGAAGCTCTTGCTCGTCCGCGAGCAGAAGTAGAGGGTCCAATCCTCTTTAAGGTTTCCAATTCATCTCTCAAATTGGCATTTTTGAACTCCAAGAAAGAGAAACCTTCGACATTGACAGGGACCAAGGCTCCCGAGGTTGATGCTGCAGATTTCAGTTGGGATATCTCTCCTCGCAAAATATTATTTTCCTGCTCCAGCAGTTTCGCGATTTGCCTATGCTCCTCAACCTCAACACTTAGAATTTTCTCTTTCTTCTCGTAAGCAGCGATGAACTTATCATATCCTTTGTCAGTATTTAGTTGCTGATATTTTTTCTCATACCCCTGATGCAAAAGGGCAGAAGATTACTTGTATTATTGTTGGAGTTCCTCGATGGTACCTTGGAGATCATCAATCATCTCGTAATATGCTACATTATTGGCAACTGCACGGGCGAGCAAGCACTTCAAATATTGGTAGGCTTCAACTGCTCGTTCAGAAGTATCTGGACCAAGGATGTCAATGATTTGAGCTTCATTCAGGTCAGCATGACCAGCTTTGAAGTAGTCATTGCATTTTTTCATCAGTTCAGTATCGTGAGCTGACAAGAGCTCCATTTTAGCCATAAACTAGTAAAGAAAAGAGATAGAAAGAATTAATAAGAATGCAGACAGAGCAAGAAGAGAAAGAAGTCAAGATAAACAACCAAAAGCTTGAATTTTCATTTCATCATAAAAGAAAATACAAAAGTTGAGGCTACATCCAATAAAGTGACAAAATAAACACCCAAACTACTCTACACCTTCTCTTTATTTCCTATAACTTCCTCAGGAGGTTTCGAGGAAGAGGATGGTTGCTCGGTGGACACGAGTAGCTGCTTGGTAGGAGTAATAGTTAGTTGGGGTTGCTCAGAGCACGATTGAACAGCTGGAACAGTAAAGGCCTGATCTCCAATTACCATGGAGGATTCTTCTGAGGCAGCTTCATCCTCTTCTTCTTCTTCTCCGGAAGAGGGAGGAGGGCCATGAGTATGTTGCTGAAATAGGTCAGAATCTTCAGCGACTTTCAGGTCTTGTAGGGCTACCACCCATCCATCCCTAAAGTATTTAAGGCTGGCATATTCCATTTGTGAGGACATGGCAACTAAACACTTATTCCAGCCCTTGTCCCAACCTACGCTGAAGGATTTTTTGATAACTTTCTTCCTTTTAACCTTCTCCGAGGAAGTCCTCTCAGTAAGAACTTTCTCGGCAGTTTTTAGCTTCTCCTCCACCTCCTGCTTCTGGCGATCAACATCACAGAGTCTACCAACCTCCTCTTCAGCAGCTTTGAGTTTATTCTCAAGCTCTGCAGCATTCTTAAGTTTCTCCTCAAGCTCTTTATTATTCTTCTCAAACTCCCCCAATTTCTTCTCCAAATCCTTGGAGGCCTCCACAGCTCGATCTCTCTCTTACTCGACAGACTTAACCTGCTTCTCCCAAGCAATTTTATTCTCCTCATACTTCTGATGAGATTCCTTCAAAGACTGGGTTAATCCAGTAAAATCTTCTTCTACACCTCCCAAGGAGATTGAAGCCTTGATAGCCTCATCCTTCTTCAGAATAGTGTTAAAACATGTTACCAGCTGGAAAAAGAAAATAACTGTAAGTCAGTACAGGGACATAACATTAAAAAATGAAAGTTTAGATTAGTAATACTTACTGAGGCAATATGTTGAGAAGCCAAAGTAGTGACCCTATCACGAGAAAGATTGTCTTCAATACCTTGGTCCTATGGGATAATCCAAGACTTCACCGAGCTCATAGCAGAGCTCGGAGGAATAAAGGTGGGAATACCACCTTCAACATTTAAAGACTGAGAGACAACTTCTACTGGTCTCTTAAGAGAACTTTTCTTTAACCTTCTCGTAGGAGAAGGAACATTCTCAACCAAGGATGTTGTCTTGGTTGGTGATATAACGATAACCTCGCTTGGAGGAGAAACAGCAACAACCTTGCTCGGGGCCATTGGAGGCTTCTCAACAATCTTCTTAGCAGCAGCAGGAGGGGATGCATCAGTATTCCTCATCCCTTCTTCTGGGACATTTGGCTTACTTTTCTTTGTCTCTCCAGCAGTAGAGGCAGACTTATCAAAGAAAGCAGGAACTTTTCTTTTCTTCATTATGTCACTAATAGGAATATTTGACTCTGAAGAAGAACCTTCTACACTAGTATCAGCAGCTGGTACTTGATCAAGACTAACCACCACTGGACGAGCAGTAAAAGATGAAGTGTAGCTCTTGTACTGCAACAAATAAGAGGCCGATCTAATATTTTCCTCGACAACAGATTGAGGCAAGCTCCAGATAAGTTTCAAATGCTTTAAATTAACCTCTGTCTCCTTTGGAGATTTTCTTTTGCTATCAACTGCAAATCATAAAAAGTTAAATGTCAGTGATACATTTTGTCAAACACCAAGAAAAAAATATTTCAAAAAATAAAAACAACATATTCCATTGCCATAAGGGGGACACCTAGGACCATGATATACATCATCTCCATTTAATGGAGCATGTTGCCAATTTTTCATAAAAATCCCATGCTCGAAGTAATCCATGTTGGCATCTGGGAGATTGACAACTAAAGCCCTATTTAAAAACCTAATTTTTAAATAAAAAGTACTATCGCTGACAACCCATCTATAGCAAAACATAATTTTTGGAATTCCTAAACGGGTTCCATGAATTTGGTTTAACCTATGGACTCCATTAACTATTCTCCAGGTATTGGGAGCTATTTTTACAGGTACAACGTCAAAATATTGACAAAACTCCAAACATAGGGGATTTGGAGGAAAAGAAAAGCCACATTCGGCCACAAAGAGACTGGGGAACCAATGTCCCTCAGCCAAAGAGAAATAGTCAGAAGGTTCAGAAAGTTCCTCCAAAATCACCCATGAAGGAATTGAAAATTTAAAACGAAATTTTTCAAGCGATTCAACAACATAAACCATGATGATCAAAGAAAAATAAAAGAGAAGGAAGAAGATCTTATAGGGGAAGAGTGAATCAGTTGACAACGAACAAGGAAAGAAACGAATGCACAAGATAGAGAGAAAATGAAAAGTTCGAGACACAGATTTGAAAAGTAAAAGACGATAGGATTTCTACCGCGTTTAAATACTTTACCTCGGGAATAGAAAAAGCAATGATTACCAAGATGGACGTTTGCGTATCCGGCGGCTAAAAAGAAGAAAAGGGGCATATAAAACGAAGCGGTTATGGAAATTAAAAATATTTAGGAGGTCTGGTACTGTGCATTTAAAAAGGAGCTACATACAACGAATGCTTTCCTAAAAACCATACAAACCGAAAATCTAAGCAGCAGAATGTTCCATACTTTTCTTCAACATCAAACTACGAAACATTGGGGGCTTCTGTTGATACCAAATTTAGTCTGCTGACATGGACCAATCACATGAAGATGCGTGTCAATTTACATGGTAAATATGAATACTCCAGATGAGCAAATCAAGACCACCGATCAACTCAAGCTCTCTGAGCAACTAATGAGTTCCGAGCAACTCAAGTGTGACAAGAAGCTCTTGCTCGTCCTCGAACAACTCAAGCTCTCCGAGTAACTCAAGCGTGTCGAGCAGCTTAGGCGATCCGAGCAGCTTAAGTGGTCCGAGCTACATAAGTGTACAATGTATCCAAATCAAGAGAATCCAGGATATAATTGCGCATTAAATGCTCATTAATATAGTACAGATGTACATGTCTACTGGGTAACAGAGCGTTGTCCTTTCATTTGTACAGCCTCAAGGCTATAAATACATTGTAACCTCCTCATTAGCAGGGGACTCGGAATTTCTTGGTAAATCCATTATCGAGAATTCTGCAAACAGTCAGCAATAACAAATATAGTGGGCGTAGGCCATTCTTACAAGGCTGAACCACTTTAAAATCCTTTTGTCTTATTTATTTTTATCTGTGATTAACAAATTAGAGATAATCTAATTTTTTACATCAGCAGTCCCTTTGTATTTTTTCTCCAGAGTTTCATTTATTTCAGTCAAATTTCTCAGCTTTTGATCAAACATTTTGATTTCACTTTCATGAGTTAGACATTGGGTAGTATACTCTTCAGCATTAAGTTTGACCATCAGGCTTAGATCTTCTAACTTCTTGGTGAGATATTTCACAATCTTCTCTAGTCTAGTGCTTTTCTTGAGAGTTTTTGCATAAAGTATGTGAATATCTGGGAGATCTTCATTGTCCGAATCACTAAGTGTAGTGTGTGAAGTGACCCCTAAGGCTTCATTTTTTGGACTCACACACCCATTGACATCGTCATTATCGCTTTCCCTTTTACTCACACACCCCGAGGTAGAAATAGCAATGTTCTCAGTAATTAATGCATCTAAACCAGTAACAGCATGATTCGCAACAACAGAAGTAGAATTACTAGATTCACCCTCACTAACAAACACAGGCATATCATCATTATAGATAATCTTGGCAAAGAAAGACATGCAAGGATCAAAAACATCAGATAACTCAGGTTCCTCATTTTCAGAGTCGCTTGAATCATTCCATGTCTTGCAAATGTTGGCTCTAGCGTGTTTATTTTGAGTGTTCAAGTTAATTCTACAATCTTGTGCAATGTGTCCTAGTTTTCCACATCTAAAGCATTCATTTTTCTTAAGGTCTCTGTTAGGTCTAGTGTGAGAGTCCTTGTGATGTTTGTCTTGACTTTTCTCATGAGGTTTATGATTAGAGTGAGTTGGATAATTGGACTTGCCTTGTTTTTTTGCCATGTTGTTTTTAAACTTAGTAATTTTCTTAAACTATTTTTAGATTAAGGCAATCTGATTGTCCAAACTCTCTATATCGCATTCCTCATCAGAGTCATCATTGGGAATGTTAAACTCAAGTTTAATCAACTTAGAAGAAAAGCTCAGATTGGAACTAGTCTGTTTCCTATGGGACTGGGTCAATTGTTTCTTAAATTCTAATTCCATTTCCACGGTTCTTAATTTACTACTGAGTAATTCAGGAGTGAGATTTTTGTCACACATTTCCTCAATAGCATATCTTTTGTTGTCAAATTTCTGTGGTAAGGATCTCAGAATTTTAGATACAATTTCATGTCTGTCATATGTTATCCCATTAGCATGCAGTTTTGTCACAATATCAGTCAAGTTCATATAGAAGTCATCGAATGACTCAGATTCAGACATAATTAATGAGTTATACTCTTGAATGAGCATTTGTGTTTTAGCAGCCTTAACTCTAGTGTCACCTTCATGAGCAGTAACCAAAGTGTCCCAAGCTTCCTTAGAAGTGGTACAGGATGAGATTATTTTGAACTCATGTTCATTTATGGACATAAATATGGAATTATTTCATTTATTATTGTTGCGAGAAACTTGCTTCTCTTCTTGTGTGAACTCACTTAATACTTTCTTAACCCTCTCATTACTTTCTTCATTGGCAGGTTTAGTAGGGAAAATGTATCCATTTTCAAAAATGTCCCAGACATCATCTCCTAAAGTTCCTTGAATGAAAGGAATCATCCTTACTTTCCAGTAAGCAAAATTGGTTCCATCAAAGATAGGAGGTCTGGTCAAGTTACCAAATCTTTCATTTTTCTCGTCCATGTTTGATTTTCAAAAACAATTTTAGAAACACATGATCTCTTTAAAAGAAGTTTACAAAGCTCTGATACCAATTAAAAATATGTTACTAAAGCCGTTTAATATAAAATTAAACTATTTAAGTAACTCTGAACAGTTTTTTGAAGAAACTCTTTTCTTTCAAATCAAAACTAATTAATCACAAGATGTGTTTAAAAAATTAAGTGCGAGATCTGTTCAAGATTTTTAACAGGTTTAATAAATCAGTTTAAAAAACTTTAAACATAGCACAACCAAGAATTAGATGAGGAGATGTAGAAAGATTAAGGAGAAGAATTTTTACGTGGTAAAACCTCACCCAACTGAGGAAACATCCACGACTCCCTCTACGGAGTAAACCAAAAATTCCACTAAAACAAATTTTAACAGTTACCAACTATATAACAAACATCCATACAACTCAGACCTATATAAGTTTAGGAATGTACCCACTGGTGTCCTTATAACTTCTCTGCAGTTTTGATTGTTGATGTTGTTCTCCCAGTTTTCTAACTTCCAATTTGTTCAAGTCCTTTACGTCGACTCACATTCTTGAGATCTTATTACCAACACTTTTAGTGTGGTAGGGTGATAGTGTTTGTGGAGGTGCTTTCTAACACATGCATGCACGCACACACACTTATTTCATACAACTTGTCCTAACAAATTACATATAAGAACTATATGCTTTGATTTTCTATTTCTCTCTTCTTAAAAAACTTAACCTTATTGACCTTTACAATAATCCCAGAATCCACGGCTATCTTGCTCAGAAGACGTATCAAGATCTTAATCAATCTCAGTTTTTGAAAATATTTTTGAGATTGAAAATCACCAAGTGAGATTCTAAACTAGGTCAAAGGTCTTATTTCAACAGAACTAGAAACAGAAAAGTATTGTGTTGATTTTGAAGTTGAAAACATTTACAGAACCAAATCAACAAATATTTTCTCAAGATGAGAAACTAAAAATGTAGATCTATGTGTAATATAACATGAAACGTTTTAGATCTAAGGTTTCTATAAGAGAAGAAACACAGATCCAAAAATATGTTTAAGTTGATAACAAGATCTGGGAACGAAGAGGTTACAGCAACAAAACTAACAAACCAATCACTCAAAATCTCTCAAACCCTCAAGGTTGTGTTTGGTATATACAGGTTTTGAAAATGGTTAAGGTTTGAAAATAGTTTTGGACGAATTAGGGTTAGGGTTTCCTAACTCTGATTTCTCTCTCTCTCTTCTCTCTTCTCTCTCTTCTCTCTCGGATGAACAAAGTGAAAAAAGTCTCAGATGACTGTGGATAGGGGTCCTTTTATAGGAGGCTGAGAAGATTTGAGAACACAGACCAAGATCAAGGGCTAGGATCTGGTCTTGTATGATTGACTTTGATCCAATGGTTTAAAAAGAGGCGGTGGTTATAACACTCCTGATTGGCTAAAAAAGGTTCACATGGATTATGTAGGAGCGCATGCAGATCGTTGATAAAAACGATCCAAGGGCTGTTAACCAACGCTGGTTTACTCTCTTCGAAGATACACAAATGCAACCAATAAGGATGCAACAGATGTTGGGAAAAATGGGTTAACAAACGCGCGTCTAAACATAATTACAAACGCACCCTGAAGTCTCTGCCGCTTTCGATTTCTACCCAAGCAAACATTCAGCCAATATAACCACCAATACATAATTGCAGATTGACCCCAAAACTTTTAAAAACAAATTTTAATTAATAAAAACCTTATTTTAAAAGTTTATAAATTCCAAAAAAAAATATTAAAAAACAATTTTAGGGATTTAAACACACTCAACATATATACACACAATTATATGCAATATGAAATGTATGAATGCAATTCTAGTGTGTGAGTGTTGGTAAAATTATCTAGATCAATCAAGCAAGAGGAATGAAATAGCAAACCAAACTCTGAGGTTCTTTGGTTTCTAGGATAGACACAATTATGTCACAATTTCCAAACTAGATGAACACTTATACAATACAGACTCAAGTGAGTCAAGAGTATAAGGTGCTTCAGAGGGTTCGAATAATGTTCCGTTGTGTTTTTCTTTTTCTTTTTCTTTTTTTTTTCTTTTATTCCTGTAAAAATGTAATAATGCCAAACAAGGATTATATATGAAAAACATGCATTTTTTTGGTTTTTTCTTGATTTATTGACTTATTTTGCATGCACTTTACTTTTTTACTGAGATTTCTCATTTATTTGCAAAGACATAAATAAGCATGAAAATGTTTTTTTTAAATATGTTTATTTTTTTAAATGAGGAGTAATAAAAAGGAATAACCCTACGATTAACTTTTTTTCAAAGTAAAAACTTTTGGAAATTGATCTTAGACAAAAGAGGAAAAAGGATTTTTTTTTAAAAAGGGGTAGCCGATTGACATACCCCTTTATCCTGCCTATCGGCATACGGTCAACTTAAATCACTCCTTTGGCCTTGACTGCACTTTCTTCATACTTGGAGTACTAATAGAGAAGATGGGTTGATGAGGTTTCAATAGGTTTGCCTTTTGTGAGGACTTTTGGGTATAAAAAGGGGGTTTGGGGAGTACAATCTTCACCACTATCCACATTCTCTATTGTGTGTCTTTCTTCTATTTCTCAAATGTCTCTCCCAATGTATGAAGTTATTTATTCTTACCTTGAAGTCTTGGAGGCCATGTGCCTCTATAATGTCGACTATGACACCTTTAGCTTCCGTCGGGTCTCCTTATGGTGCAACTATGCTATAGTCGAGAATCTGATGGAGGCGGCGATACACTTTTGCTACCGTAAAGATCACATTTTCTGGTTTGGCATGAACGAGGGGTACCCTACTTATGAGGTGTTTTCAGTAATGTTCAGGGTTATCCCTAGTGCAGCAGTGGTTATGCCCAACTTATCTCGTTCTCCTCGGGTGTTTTTGGCTGAGTTACTTTGTATCTCTCCCTCGGGGGCTTATTCATTGGTCTATGGAGGGAATATCTCCCACCTAATAGTTATAAACTTAGTGTGTCAGAGGGATTTCTCTGATGCTGTTATCGGAGTTGATGTCTTAGTCCTAACTTCTAGACTATTACTAGTGATGGGTGACCTAACGGTTAATCCTCAGGTCTCCATGATAGTGGCATGGATGTCTTATTGTGGTAGTCCTATGGCAATCTTACTGGTTGAGACCTTGAATGGTCGTGATGCTTGGAAGGAGGGTCATTCTGACTTTCTGTGGGGGAACCCTATGATGTTGTTCATGTGGCCTTCTAAAAGATTTCGCCTAGTGGCCCCTCCTAAGTATCCCCCACCGAGTGTCCCTAACTTTTTCATCTGACCCTTCTTCAGTTTTGTCCCTTCAACAGAGAAGTGGGTTAATTGGTTCATGAAGCACGGACCCTAGTGTCTTCATTGGTATGTGCCATGGTGGGGGGACTTGCAGCCCATTTTACAGTTAGGAGAGTACTGGTATGTGCGGTTGGTGGGCCTTTGCCAGAATTCCTTCTATTTTCCTTGGCATCTTTTATGACAACTAGGAAGAGAGAAGATAGTGCCTCCTCGTATAACCAACTTTGAATCGGTAAAGGACATGACTGGGTATTTACAGATGATATCGGGATCTTTGTGGCAGCGCCCCCAACCGTCTACCCATCCGCCATATTCTGTTAGGGGGGCTTGGTATATGCATGGCGATTATCTTAAATGGATGTGGAAGCGTGTAGTTGGGAAGATTTTAGAGGAAGGTACTGGGCAAAGGTGTCTTGTTGTTTTTGACACCATGAAGAAGGGCATTATGGTTTCGTCCAAGCTCGTCAAGGCATACCGCTGCATGGAGAGCATTTGAAGCATCAATTAGGAGTAGGAGACCTGACGACCTCCGGGAGCAGGTAATGATGATGAGGAAGGTCCATTTGGCAGTTGAGGGCAACATTTTTTGAAGTTGGTAAATTTTATTTCGGGTAATTTATGTTGGTATTTTGCTATGTTTTAGGATTTTTCTGTGAATTTGGTTACTAGGTAGGTTGTTAGGGAAAATATAGGTTAGTTTTGTAATTAAAAGGGGGTGGACCGTTTGACTCCCTATACTGATATTTCATGTAACGACAATGTTCCTTGATTTGAAAATAAAAGTGATTTTAATCATATTTTGTTGTGACTTTTGATGAATTTTACATTTGAATTATCTGTACCAATCGCTAACGCATTCATAATCCTTTTGTTCATGTAAATGATGAAATGGACCATCGTTATTGGGGGTTAGAAAAGAACGGTATTTTGTGAAAGAGAAAGGGTTTCTCCCATGTTGTATGTCATATGGACTGCCTACGTAGCTCTGTGGGTTTTGAAAGTTTCACAAGTTTCATTTTGAAAAGAATTATTTTGAGAGGATCAGGTCCCACGTAGTTTTGCGTAGGGGAAATGAAGAGATTTTTTTAGAAAAGAATGGGGGGTGAGAAGAGTCGTTTCATATCGAGAATTAGGATTAAGGGTAAAATTTCTTAAGATGGTCCAGATTGACTGGACGTGTCATCTCTTCTCCATCAAGGTCTGTGAGCATAGCGGCGGCGCCTAACAGGATTTTTTTCACAATGTAGGAGCCACTCCAATTAGGTTTGAACTTTCCTCTAGGGACTCAGACAAGTTATATGATTTCTTTGAGGGATAAGTTTCCTTCATTAATGTTACGGTCCTTAACTTTCCTAATGAATGGTCGCACTATCTAGCAATGGTACCCCTGTATGTGGTATAGATCCTTAAGTCTCTTTTCATCCCAAGTGAGAGTTTTTCATAGTGGCTTTGATGCCAATCTTCTTCACTGACTCTGTTTTCGATCATATCACGTAGAGAAGGTACTTCTAGTTCAACGAGGATAATTGTTTCCATGTCGTGTACTAGAGAATACATGGTATCTATATTAGGAGTTATGATAGAAGTGCGGTATCTCCAGAGGTCATACGGGTTCTGGTCATCCCACTCTCTGCAATCTTCAGTCATCTTGCTGATGATGGTTTTGAGGCTTTTATTGGTGGCTTCGACAACACCATTAGTTTGGGATTGGTAAGAATAAGACTTGTGCCTCTGAATTTCGTACTCGTCGACCAGTTATGTGACCTCAACTTCAAAGTGGAGTCCATTTTTTGATACTAACTCATGAGGAACCTTGTATCGAAAAATGATGTTCTTTCTGATAGACTTGGCCACTTTCTTTATATTTAGCACCGTGCATGACTCGGTTTTGACCCATTTTTTGAAATAGTCGATGGTGACCAGGATGAACTTGGGCCACTGAGAGGCCATGTTGTACAATTCTCATGAGGCTAAGTGTTGCAGGTTGGCAAATTGTTGGCATTTGAGGTACCTTCGAACATAACCAGTGCAGTCTTGAACCATGGTAGTCTAATAGTACCCTTGATGAATGATTTTATTAGCAAGCATATGATCGCTCATGTGGTGCCCTCATTCCCCATTATGTATCTTTTTCATTATTCCTTCAATATCACCCCTTTCTATGCAATGCAAATGGCTTCCATTGAAGTTTTTCTTAAAAAGTTCTTTATCGCAGATGATGTATTGGGCAACCAGTTTGTAAAGGTCCAGACGATCTTTCTTATCTTCATCTCGAGGATACCTATCATGTTTGAGAACGCTCTAATTATTATAGAATAATAACCCGGCCATGTAAGCATCTTTTTCGGTCACGAGCTCATTGTGGTAACAGTGGGTAGGCGAAGCTTATTTCTGAAATAGGAAAAGGACCATTGTTATTCTCTCGAGCATATCGGCCATAAAGGTAGGTTGCAAGGGCGTCAGCTAGGTTGTTCTTCGAGCGAGGAAGGTAATGAAAGGTGACATCTTTGAATTGGGAGGCAAACTCTTCTAAGTGGGTGTGGCAGGGTATGAGCTTCTCACCCTTGACCTTCCATTTTGGGAGAACTTGTTCGATAATGAGGGCAGAGTCCCCATAGAGGTCTAGGTGCTTGATTCCTTTCTCGAGGGCAGTCTTGAGGCCTACGGTGCATGCCTCATACTCAGTCATGCTTTTGGTGCAAGGGAAGTTCAGATTAATGTCAATGGGGTGTGGGAGTATTTGTGAGCAATCAGGAGTATTTCAATACCGTACCCTTTCTTATTGGCAGCTCCGTCAGAAAACATATGCCATATAAGATCCTCCTGAGAGGTGTAGATAATATCTTCATCTGGAAATTCAAAAACCCAAACATCAATTCCTTACATGGGATAATCAGCAAGGTAGTCAAAGATGACCCTCCCTTTCATGGCTTTCTACGTGACATACACAATATTGAACTCGGCTAGTAACATCAACCAATGGGCCATTCGTCTTGACAAAGCAAGTTTCTCTAACAGGTATTTGGTAGGATCCATTCGGGATACTAATTTAATGGGAAAGGCAAGCATGTAGTGTCATAATTTCTGTTAGACCCATACTAAAATGACACGCGTTTTCTCCAGGTCGGTGTAGTTGACTTCGTACCCGACTAGCTTTTGACTAACGTAGTAGTTGTCTCTTTCCTTACGGGATTCTTTAATGTACTCATCTAGTAAAGCCCCGGTTGCGATATCAGTGACAATCAAGTATAGGGAGAGGGGGAGACCTAGCTGCGAAGGCATGAGCACCGGAGATTGGGTGAGGTATCACTTGATCTGGTCAAAGGCTTTTTGGAATGCCTTGTTTTAGACTTTGGTTGAATCCTTTTGGAGAAGTTTCAAAATGGGTTCGTAAATGGAGGTCATTTGGCTGATGAACCGACTGATGTATAGTAATTTACCCAAGAATCCTCAAACTTCCTTCTTCATCCAATGTAGTGCCATTTCGAGTGTGGCTTTCAGTTTGGCAAGGTCTGCTTCAATTCCTTTCTCATTGACCATGAACCCCAAGAGTTTCCCCTTAGTGATGCCGAAAACACACTTTTGTGGGTTAAGCCGCATCTGATACTATCGTAGTTACTCGCAGAACTTCTGGAGGTCAAGAATGTGACCTTCCCAAGTCTTGGACTTGATGATAATGTTGTCAACAAAAACCTCAACTTCTTTATGAATAAGGTCATGCAGGATGGTTGTGGCAGCTCTTTGGTAGGTAGCCCTGGTGTTTTTGAGTTCGAATGGCATGATAGTGTAATAGAAACTCTCCAGGGGTGATGAAGGTGGTCAGGTTGCATCTTGATTTGGTTGTAATCTAAAAATTCATCGACAAATGATTTGAGGGCATGGTTGGTTGTATTGTCTACAATCAAGTCGATGTTTGGTAATGAGTGATCATCTTTCCTGGATGCCTTGTTTAAATCTCGATACTCGACACACATGCAGACTTTTCCTCCCAATTTTGACACGGGGATGGTATTTGCGGGACATGTAGGGTATTCGACCACGCGAAAAAAACCCACATTCAGCAGTTTGACCACATCTTCATTGAATTTGAGTGACCATTAGGATCAGAGTTTTCTCAACTTCTGCTTGATCAGTTTGCATTTCGAGAATATCGGGTCTCATGCTAAGCTATCTCTCGGTCAATGCCAGGCATGTCATTATGGGACCATATGAAGATCTCTATGAATTCTTTCAGCATCTATTTAAGTTATGCACGCTTATGCTTGTTGAGGGTTGACCCTATCCTAATCTCGCATTGATGGCTAGTAGAACTGAGATTAATAACAACACTATCATCATCATTAGTTTGAACGCGTTTATGTTGTTCATTATTTTCCTTATTAACATCGGTTAAGAATTGTTCATTTATAAAATAATCAACACCTAAAGTTTGATTATAATTAATGTAAGGTACAATAAGATACTCAAAATCCTCATTTATTTCATTTTCAAGGAAACCAGCATTGAGAACCTCATCAAAAGAGGCATCGGTTACATTTATATTAGGAAAATAAGCAATAGAAACAAGTGTAGAGATTTGAATAGGATAAATAGCAAGGTTTAGCTGAGCTTGAGCAGGCTAGACTGGGATGGCGTGCCAGTTTAGGAGAGGCACATCAGCAGTTGTGATTTGAGCGGATGGGATTGACGGCGCAGCATCTAGGTGGATCATGCAATGACTTAGCCCCAATATCTGCATGTCATAGGATTCTTTGGAGTCACTACTCACAGAGTTCTCAGTAATTTCCATGGTTTTCTTGGAAATAGGTTCCACTCCATGTTTCCAATCTTCATCCTAATGAGGAAACTTTCGTTGTCAGATTCATCATTCGAGCTTTCAAAATCTTCACCCCAATAGGTAGCGACGATGCCTTCCTTCCAAGAGTAATCAATGCATTCAAAAACCTCTACAGCCTCATCATATAAATCTTCTCATTCAAAGGGAAATATATAAGTGCGGGGACCAACCATCCCTGAAGTTTCAAAGCAGTGAGCATCTCGAAAATTCTGTAAATTTCCCCTATCTCGTGAAATATATTGGCCATAGTTTGCATAACATCATCTACACTAATTTCTTCAATGGGTATCACCCATTCATCTGATTCTCGATCCCACTTTTGGGCTTCCATAAACCGGCCGCTGAATTTCTAGTAGTCGATGGGCATCTCGTGGGAAATTTTAGCCCTAATTTTTGGAGTTGGTCTAACACGATAGGTAGTTCCATTCCTCCCCATTTAATCGAGTTCGGGTGGCAACACAAACCCTTATGATGAGCGATAGAGCTTGATCAACAAGGCATATAGGGTGCAATAGGAAGGATGGGCAAACCTTGAGAGGTTTGGGTAAGACTGTAAGGATGATGGGTGCTTTCAAAATCATGATCTGGGTAAAAGGATCAAACTTAGGGTTGCTTTTCTTGGTACTACACGGAGCTAGGGTAGCCATCAGATCTGACTGAACATTCGGTGCTTGGTCGATATTCTCCATGAATAGCATGTAGAGGTACATCCCAAATTCGATTAAAGTAGAAAAAGAAGCAGTGGAGCTTCGGGGGATGACGAAAGACCTAAGCTAATAGAAAGCCAGGCCAAAGTTGGGTATGCGACTAACCTGAGAGGGAAAGTGATTTGGGTTTATTTTTGGAAGAAAAATGGAGTATTTTGGGTAGTTTGGAAAAAGGGGGAAAACATGTTTTTGGTATTTTTGGTTTTTGAAAAGGGGGGAAAATGGAGAAACCTTGCCATGGTTATTATTATCATTAGGTTTTCACTTGTATTATATTTGCTTAATTGCAAGGAAAATGTTTGACATGACTCGAGCCTGGGAAAATAGGGTTTAAAATATAAGACATCGTATGACTTGTTTCTAAGCTCACGAACAGGGTCCTATTTTAAAAATGGGCGAAATAGCGCAAAAATTCAGGGGGTACAACAACCCAAAATTTCCGCAGAGTTTCACATTGTAACCGATAAACTAATTATGAGTGACCTAAGGTTGATGCCTATATGAGATTTATGCACTTGTTGGGTTAGTGGAAGCCTTTGGCATGACTTCCACTATATACCTCTTTCCTATAAGGGAAATCATTCATCAGTACATATTGACAAGCCATTTGATATACTTGAGTGTACATGAATTTCCTCACTATATACCTTATGGGGACGATATGTGTGAGAGCGAATTCGATATACTCGATGTACGTGAATGAGTTCCCTACTATATACCTCCCGTCATGAGTTCAGTAAAGCAGTATGATACGGGTACAACCATTTGATATACGTCAAAGGTACAAGGCCAATGGAAGGTTACAATCATATCTCTTAGGTTAATCGCACCCCAATGAAGCCGGTACCCATCATGAAGTGACCCCCGAGTACTAGACAAAATTTTGGTCAATATTGCCATGCTCTAGTGATGTAGTGTGCAAAAATGCATGAGTCTTAATTATTATTTTATGGGGAGATATTTTTTATTTGCATGCTAAGTAAAGGGAGTACTACCTCTAATGAGGGAGAATATACAAATATCATGAAAAGTAAATCTGGCATGGAGTGTGAAGACTATACTAAGCACTGTGATAGGGAAGCATGTGAATATATACAATATGTAAGGTGGGAGAGTGACATGGAAATAGTGTGAGTGATTATGTGAACATACACAAGTGAATGTGTGTTCTTAATCAGCCTAAGCATGGATCAACTACAAGTGGTATGTGTAAGTGAGCATGGAGATATATATGAGTGACAGAAGTGTGGGTATGTGCTAGTGAAGCTAAGCATGGATAATCTACAAATGGTGTGTGGAGTGTGTGAGTAGAGGTGAAACTATATACAAGTCTAAGTGTGTGAACTGAGCATGGAAAATATATACAAGTGTGTGAAGTGAGCATGTACAAGTGAATGAAAAGTGATATATACATTAGAAGAGAGCATGGCAGGGAAAAGCATGAGGTAGATACGCAAAAATTAAGTAAATGAGTAAAGGGAACATATAAGTGGGAGCATATGTACACATGTATAAAAGTACGACACCAAAGAATAACACCCATATAGAAAGATCATCTAGTCCTCATAAAACAGTCCTTAGCGGAGTCTCCACTGTGGCCATTCAGGATTTAATTCCCTTCGGTGCGCGCGGAATACTGGAGTCAGTCATCGTCAAGTGGGGATAATGTGAATAGATAGAGTCCCCAGCCTATTTTGCTCAAAACAGGAAAAAGAATGTCATTGCCTCGATAGAACGACATCAAGGTCAAATTGATGCTTGTGAAACCTAGTAGTTAGAAGGTTCGAGGACTAAGTTACAGGATGGGAAGGTGTTAGGAACCCATTTCGCCCTTTCAATGTCTCATGGGCAAATGTTAATCTTCTCCTTTTTAACTCTGTGATGTGTGTGCACATGTGTATAATTGAAAAAATGGGATAATGGAATCACCCAACTCGCATCATGGAAGGCACGGAGCGGGCTCATTCGTAGGACTGTTATCGAAAATAATATCAAAATACAATATAAGAGCTCGCCGAATCACAAATCGCTATGAAAGAACGAATGTTCACTTTGGATAAAACACAAGTATATAGGAGTATTAAACTCACAGAATATATATAATGAGATATAAAATAAATATATAAACATATAAAATGGAGGACTCGAAACTATGGACTGGCCCAAGATGCCTATGTAGCCCAAAAAACATCAAAGTCCACATAGTTCGAAATAGTAAAGGGTGGAAATGAAAATCCCGCTTTGGGAATTTATGGATAAACCATCTTTTTCTTATTTTTTTAAGATTTTTACGAAAATGGATTATGTATAATATTACTAATAAAGATTAGAGATTAATGGATTTGATATAATGATACAAAAGCATACAATAGAAATAAGATAAATAACACTTAAAATGGATAAACTAGAGAAATGGGTTGAGAAATAAACCTCCTTCTGGATGCTTGTTGCTGACTTTGGAATGCAGGTGTGCTGATTTTGAAGTGGCGTGGAAGTGGTAGAGAGATGAGGTAAATTACCAAGTGAGGAAAGGAAGTAAAGTAAGAGAATGTGGGGAAATGGACTTTTTGGGAAAGGAAAAGGCTATGATTCTGAGGAGAATGTTCTCTGATTTTTTGAGAGGGGTCTCCAGGGTTTTTTCAAGGTGAGGTCATTGCCCCTTTTTATAAGGTCAAGGGAGTGCCAATCGACATAAGGCTTAACCTGCGTATCGGTAGGGTGCTTGACTTGTAGCGCAAGGGAAAGGACACCCTGTCGATAGGCAGGGTTCCTTAAGGGCCTATAGGCAATCCGGAACGGTTTTTTCAGAAAATTGGCATTTGATTCAAATCATAAGTCTGAATCGTGCATAAAGTGGAATATTGGAAAGGAAATTTATATCCCTTTAAGAATCCATTGAGCCACTATAGGATCCGGTAGTTGACCAAAGTCAAATGAGGATCATAAGTGCTCGATGCTCTCTGGACGAGAGGTTTTTGGAGGAAAATGGGTCATTCGTCTGAACCTTAAGGCCGATTTGTGCACGGGATGGACCGTTAGAAAGGGCTTTTCATGGTTCGAAGAATTAAATATGGCCAAATAGGGGCATAAGAGCACTCGATGACCTCCAGATCAGTAATCGGAGTGAAATGGATCGTTCGTCCGAGCCGTAAGGATGATTCGTGCACACTATGGACTGTTAGAAAGGGGATTCGGAGCCCTTTGAGTATTCATTGAGCCTCGTTCAGGTTAGAAAGTTGACTAGAGTCAAATGAGGCCTGGGAGTGCCCGATGGGCTCTAGATCAGTACTTAGAGTGAAACGTATCGATTATCCAAATTGTAAGGCTGATTCTCTCACGGGATGAACCATTAGAAAGGGGATTTAGAGCCCTTATAATATTCATTGAGATTATCTCAAGCTAGAGAGTTGACCAGAGTCAAACGGGGCTCATGAGTGCCCGGTG
This sequence comes from Sambucus nigra, assembly GCA_949130495.1. NCBI lineage: Eukaryota > Viridiplantae > Streptophyta > Magnoliopsida > Dipsacales > Adoxaceae > Sambucus > Sambucus nigra. Next base: position 445,420,748 of record OX422211.1, read on the forward strand.
GCCTCTAGATCCTTGCTCAGAGTATGACCTAGGGTTTACAGTGAACGAGTGAGTGCTAGGGACCTAAGTAGGTGCTTTGGGGGTCCTAGGATAGGGTATCTACAACTTTGATTCAAGGTGAGATCATCGATTACTCCATAATCATGATTTTGTATTTCCTATCTTTATTATGTATGTTAGCACGGATGCCCAAGTTTTATTGATCACACATATAAATTGAACTAAAAAATCATTATCCAAAACCTAAAACCCTACAAGGAAAAAATTTAGTTTTTACCTTCGATGTCTCTGTAACTCGATCTCGTCTCAACGTGAATAATAACTTATGCATATTAACCGAGAACATGAGCTCGATCTTCTACGTATTCTCAATATGGACTCTTACGAATAGAGTGTGGTTTGTTCTTTCGTGATTACCTTATGAAATTTCCTCCCTCTATCTCAAATCTGAAAGAGGGTTTTTTGAGTTCTAAGAGTTAGAAACCAATAAGCATCTCAAGGGGGCATAACCAATTTCTACACCGAGACGTGGATTCTATCCATAAAAGACTTTCGCTATCATTACCCACCATAATATATCGGGCTTATTGATCCGCTAATTAATCTCATCTAGTAAGAAAAAATAATAAATAATTGGTTCACGTGTCCATCAAGTGTATTAGGACTAAGAGCCTTAAGTAAACCTAATAATAATGAGGTGTGCATTATCTTATAAAGTCAGTAATAGACAATGACATCAAGGTGGCCTTGGTCAATACACACAAAGTGTACTAGCACAATAAGTTCATCATTTTTTGTAATCAAGATATACCAGCTAAAATGTAGTGTTGAAACCTTACTAATGGTGTGTCCATCTTGAGAAAGCAAAACGCAATTAGGGTTATATGAAATTATTTGTATATTTGGCCAAACACACAAAGATCCAATTTTAACCAAATTTTATCTCTATTAAATTTAAAATGAGCAAGCAATATTGATTTGAAGTTAAATTCCAAACTAAACTTCAAGAAGAAGAATTTAAGGAAAAATTCATTTCGGGCAAAACCTAGATTCCACCATTGTTAAAGAGTTTGACAGACTCTATGACTTACGGTCTACTTAGATCTCCACTAAGTATAATTCACAGGACTTTAATTCTTCAACAGATATGGCATAGTCCATCATCGTCCACAGGAAGTAGCTCTTCCCTCGGTATCCACCAATCAGCCTCAGGAATCTTCAATTCCTTTCTTCTTCAGTAGTAGAGCCTTGACTCCACAAGTCATCAGTAGAGAAAAACTTTACAAGGGTTTTGACAATGAATGTTTTCTTATGATTTGGAAAAGTGATCCTTAAAAATCCAAGGGGTTTGGATGAAAAAATAATATAGTTGGAGCATAAAAAGAACTCTAAAAAGGCATGAAGAAAAGTCTAATCCCGCATCTCTATTTATAGTGAAAGTAGTTGCAAAGAGATATTCATTAGAGATTTAGGTAAATTTGTTTTAAAAATAAAAACATGCCTACTCATTCGAACGACCTACCATCTCATTCGAACAATGTACCCTTTCTCATTCGATTGCATGTGCAATGAAACTTCGAACGACATTCCAGAGAGTACACAAAAGGTGACATTCCAGATCCCATTTGAACGTAGGAACCTCATTCTAACGACACTACGCAACTGGTTTGAACGACATATCCAGCTCGTTCCAACGAGTTAGCGAGTTTTTCAAAAATTCTTTTAAAATCATTTTAAAATATTTTGAAAACTTTTTAATGCAAACTCTTTTTAAAATAACCCCTGAATAATTAAAGTCTTTACCAAACCACCTCATAACTCTTCTAAATAATGTTGTGATGAACGATCTATAATCTTCTAAAAGTCATCAAGTTCTTCTCCTCGAATATATGGAAGTAGTCATGAATGTGCAGTGGGGTGTAACGGGATAAGACAAATAAAAATAAAATAGGAAATTATAAAAATTGCTCTTACAAATCTCCCCCAAGTCTATTCCGGTATTAAACAAAAATCGAAGCCAAATTGACCCCCTAAGACAAATACAATTAATTCCCTCCCAAATTAAAAAAATGAAAATGTATGAATGTATAAGTCTTCATCTTATGTGGTCCATTAAATCATCATTAAGGCAGAATGAGATACACACATGAGATAAAAGAAATACCCTGACACATATGAGTTCAAAAAATAAATAAAATCTCCCTCAACTTGTTCTCCCCTTTTTTGTCCATAATATACAAAAGTTAGAAACTAATCCTGAAATTTTAGCATCACATAAATCCAAAATAAATAATCATCACAAAGATAATCAACAAAGCACATGCGATGAAATTTCGAAGAAGAAAACCAACAATTTTTTAAATTTTCAATTTTTCAAGTATAAAAATAAGTATATGTATAAAAAGTACATACAGGTACAAAATATATAACACCATGGAATAACAATAAAATAATCGAATCTTAAAATTAGAATGTAATTGTGTGAACATTCTCCAAGGGCAAGTCAACAATGGCATTCATAACATAGCCGCACGAAGTCAATGAGATACTTCTAAAGAAAGAACTCAATATAAACCATAGGTATAAGTATGTTGAACTTAAATGAAATTTACTCGACTTATGCAATATGCCATGAATTTAACTTCTTTTTAAAATAATAACACCGAACTATTTAATGTTTTTCAAGAGAGTCCATTGTGTAAACCTATTGATCTTCTATTTTATAACACCCTTAAAATCTCACATATGTAAGAATTCTCTCTCAAAATTTTTAAGATATTATATTGCTCATATGTAGTGAAGCATCAATGAAATATAAAATTAGTCTTGGCACTTCTATTTTTTTGTGTCGTTGATATTTTAGGCTCTTTTGGCAAATGGTGGCTTTTAATGAAAAGAGAATTTTTCTCTTTGGTAGCCCCTTTCCATTTCTTAACATATAACAAATTTTTCAGAAAACAAAATCCAAGCAATGGTGCTTACATGCACAACTTATGTCAAGTACATTTGGTATATTATTAAGCACGATTGAGATGAGAATATTGTATTCAACATATGATAAGTAAGCACAATGTTCATAAAGATCGTGCTTGTGTGTAATAATGGTGATAAAGAGTCAATCATGAAGAAAGTAATCATCAATGAGTAACAAAATGTTATCCACGCATTATTAAGCACACTAAAGTAACAAAGTCATGTCTCAAAACATCATGAAAAACACTCATGAATGGATGGAATGAATGGGGGATGGATCTTTATGACATTTGCTATGAATGGATGGAATAGGTTAGGACGTTTAGAAATTTCGTCATCGATGTGGGAAGAACTAGAAGTATTAACGTAACTGGCCATGAATGCACATAAGTTAGGTTCATGCGGTGATTCCTCCCCGAAATCCACCAACTCAACTTCACTATAGCTAAGAGTGGATTTGTTTGAAGTTTTGCATTTTCCATGTCTCTTTAGCCTAGTGTCACACATGTGGGCTTTATGACCCTTGCACTCACACTCATAGCATATCACCTCTTCTTTCTCACAAATATCCTTATACTCATTGCCATTTTTATTTTTCTCAAAACTGTTATTTTCTTTGGAAAAATTTTCTTTGTTAAATTCGAGATGTTTTTTAAAAAATTTTGAAAATTAAGGCAAGATCATCCAGTTCAAAACCAAACTCCGACTCGGAATTACAAAGTTTTTCCTTTTTTTCGACTAGGCCTTCAAAGCAATCCATATTTCTTTTTTATTTTTAGTTTTGGGGAACATATTGATTTCGTACATATGAAGGTCTCCTAGGAGTTCTTCGAACCTAAGAGTGTCTGAAGTTTCCAAAGAATTAATGATAGTGAGCTTAGGAATAAATTAGGACGAAAAGGATCTCTAAATATTTTTCATGAAGTGTGCCTTGGGAATTCTCTCACCAAAATTAAAACTAGATTTAACGATATCAGATAATCGTGCATAAAATTCATCAAACAACTTAGTCTCTAGCATAGTAATGGTCACAAACTGTTTAGTGAGATTCTGAAGCTTAAAACCTTTCACAGCGTTGGTACCATTGTGAGTGAGTTGGAGGATATCCCGTGCTTCCTTAGACGTGGTGCACGTTACAATGCGGTAAAACTCGTCAGGGGTGACGTCTCTAGAAATGGTACTTAAACCATAGTAGTTAAAACTGCTACATTTTAATTCATCATCCATCCAAAAGGTTATGGATTTAGGACTTATGACATCATCATTAGTTGCAGTGGGTGGTGTCCACTCTCTTTCATACACAAGCCAAACCTTTCGTCGAATGATTTTAAAACAAGCCTTATTCTAGCTTCCTAGTATGCATAGTTTGACCTATCAAACATATAACCCTATTAGCTTTCTAGTACGCATAATTATCCATATATTTTGACCTATCAAATTCCAAACCAAACAACAAGAATAAGAATTTAAGGAAAAATCCCTTTCGGGAAAAATCTAGATTTTAACACTGTTAAAGAGTTTCACAGACTTGTTGACTTACAGACTACTTAGAGTTGAACTAGGTATAATGCACAGATCTTTAAATCTTTAACATATACATCACAGTCTAGCACCGTCCATAGGAAGCAGCTATTTCCTCTGTATCCACCGATCAGCCTCAGGAATCTTCAATTCCTTTCTTCTTCAGCAGTAGACCCTCGACTCCACACTTCAGTGGTAGAGAAAAACTCTACAAGGGTTTTGAAGAATGGATGTATTCTTCTTGATTTGGAAAAGTGATCCTCAAAGAACCAAGGGGTTTGGATGAAAAAAGATTAGAGTTTGGTCACAAAATGAACTCTAAAAAGGCTACAGGAAAAGTTTTATCCCACATCTCTATTTATAGGGAAATTAATTGAAAAAGATATAGGCATTAGAGATTTAGATAAGATTTGTTTTAAAAAAATTATCATACTCGTTTGAATGAACTACCACCTCGTTCGACTAATGTACCCTTTTTCGTTCGATCGTGCTCCTAACGAAACTTCGAATGAAATTCCAGAGCGTAGTTGTGTCCATCCCGGGATATCTCTTCCCATTGTTTTCCTTCTCACTGTGTGGGCCGCTTCAGGAGGAAATAGAGGAAATAAATAAAGGTCTCGTGCCCCGACACTACATAAAGGGGGTGTTTCGACGGTCATCGATTTGGGGTAATCTAAAGAGATGGAGTTGCTATCCTATTTTGCACAAAACTAGCAAAATAACATGTTGTCTCCTCGAGAGAGAAATATCAAACACTAATTGATGCTTTAGAAACCAATAATTCAGAGGGTCAGGGGATAAGTTACAAAATGGGAAGGTGTTAGGCACCCATCACGCCCTTTGGGTCTCTCAGGGGCTTATGTTATTATTTTCCTTAATTTCTCTATGATGTGTGTGCGTGCATGTATATATAAATGGATATCGGAATCATTCGACTCGCCTCATGGTAAAGACGGAGTGAGGTCATCCAAAGGAATGTTCCCAAAATAATTAAAAATAAGATGTATGAGTTTAACGAGATATTGATCGTTATGATGAAATGATAATATGTGTTAAATAAGGCTCAATTATGAATCATGAATATAATATATATGAATTATATAGGGATAAAATAGGCAAAGGATGAAAATATGAAAATAGGACTCGAGTCTCGGGTTTTAGCCCAAAACACCTCAAAGTCCACGTAGTTCGCATGCGACGTAAGGGTGGAGTTTATCCCATAGATTTGAACGGGGATTTATTATATGTGTATGTGTAAAAAATATATTTTTAGTTTTGAGAAAATGTGATGAAGAATCACCTCGAAATTTATAGTTATAACCCTATTTTTCTTTTTTTTTGGTTTTTTATAGAAAATAAATTATGTGCAATATAACTAATAAAGTATGAGATATTAATGTGTATGATCTAAAGTAAAATCTAAAATGAGAATTTATATAACTAATGCAAAATTAAAGAAATTTAAAGAGGGAAGGATGTTTTGACCTTCTTTGGATACTTGAAGCTTGACCTTGATCGTTGATGAGATTCCTTGCAAGTTGGGAAGAATGTTGGATGAGGAGGATATTTTTGCTAAATTAGGTATGAGAATGATGGGAATGAAAGGTGGAAAGGAATTTCACACAAGAAAACTTTGTGTGTTGTATAATAATGTTACTGAGATCACTGATATTAATGGATCTGAGGTGTGTCTTTGGAGAGGAGATCGTCGGATGGTAATGGATCATTCATCCAAACCATAAGTTCGAATCATGCACGTGGTGGACCATTAGGTTATGAGAGGCACTTTGATGTTCCAAAGAACTTTACCCAGTTCGAAGAATTGACGTTTGTCAAATAGGGCTCGGAAGCGCCCAGTAACCTTTCAGAGTAAAACGGACTGCTCGTTCATAACGTAAGGATGATTCATGCATACGGCAGACCGTTGGAAAGGGTATTTAGTGCCCTTAAAATTAACATTCAGTCTCGTTCGAGATGAACAGTCGAATTTAGTCAAACGAAGCTCGGGAGCACCCAGTGGCCTCAGGATCAGTTTTTAGGGGAAAACAAATCATTCGTTCGAACAGTTATGTCGTTTTGTGCATGAGGTAAACCGTTTAAAAGGAGTTTAAGTTCCCTTCAAAGATTCATTAATCTTTTTCTTTGATAATGAAGCTGATTGGGGTCAAATCGAGGCCCGGGAGATCTTTGTGGCCTCTAGATCGGTACTCAGAGTATGACCTAGTGTTTATGTTGAATGAGGAGGAGTTAGGGACTTAAGTAAGGACTTTGGGGGTCCTAGAATGTGGTTTCTACAGAGACGCTCGACGGGTGAGCTTGGAACAAGTGAAAACCATTGAATAGACACCACATGATGTTTGGGAAAGAGGTCGGTTCTAAGGACCTAAAGGGATGAAGATGAGGTCAATTATGAGAACCTAAGGTAATGTTGAGGATGGCCGATTTTGTGGGCCGACGTCGATTATGAGGACCTTAACTAAGAGTGACCAATTCTAAGGGTTGAGGCCAATTCTATGGGCCTGAAGTGGGGAGCGACCAATTCTGAGGGTCAAGGCCAATTCTGAGGGACTTAAGTTGAGGCGACCAATTCTGAGGACCATAAGTAAAGGCGACCAATTCATAAGGTTGAGGCCAACTCTGAGGACCTTAAGTAGAGGCGACCAATTCTAAGGTTCGAGGCTAATTCAGAGGACCTTAAGTAGAAACAACCAATTTTGAGGGTCGATGTCAATTCTGAGGACCTTAAGCTAAGGCGAGCAGTTCTGAGGGTCGAGGTCAATTTTGAGGACCTTAAGTTAAGGCGACCAATTCTGAGGGTCGAGTCCAATATTGAGGACCTTAAGTAGAGGCTACCAATTCAGAGGGTCGAGGCTAATTCTGAGGACCTTAAGTAAAGGCAACCAATTATGAGGGTCGAGGCCAATTCTGAGGGCCTTAAGTTGTAACGTGGGGTATAGCTCTCTTGGGGAAATTTAAGTTTACCCTTTTGAGACTTTACTGGGGAAGATATGTCAGGCTGTGGATTATGTGGGTGGATTTAGAAGAAGTTTATGTAGCCCTGCTGGGGAAGCATTTTGATTTCTGGTGAGGATTTTGGTATTTCGTTGGAGAATGCAATTCTTAGAGATGCTTCTGAGGTGAGATTGGTTAGGGTTTCTAGTTATGCTTGGAAAATTTGTAATTTTCTGGGAGAAGGTTGAGTTCGTGAACTCTTACTGGGTAAATGAGTAGCTCTATTAAGGAAGCATATGATTTCTACTGAGTATGAGTTTTTCGAGATTCCGTTGAAGAGTTGTAGTAGGCTTTGTGAGCGTGCTGATTTTTAAGGTTTAAGCTAGGGATAAAATGTGATATTTAATTCTCCTGGGGATTTGAGGAGCTTAAAAATGATTTTCTTGGTGAAGAAATGTTCTAATATTTATTTGGCAATTTTAGGAATTTTTTGGGAGATTTTGGAATTTTCTAGCCTTTTTTTAAGATTTTTTGAACGAAATTTCAGGGGGTTGCCGACCAACATGTTGTAGAGGTTTCCAACTAGAAATGGCACAGTATTTTGGGTTATGTTGGGAAGGGGAAGGGAAAGTGTTGATCGGTATGTGATCATTTGCTGAGGGTGATGTCAAAGGCGGGGGTGACGGGTCAGTATGCGCAGGCGAGGAGGTTGCAATCGTATGAGTTTGGATATGTCTGGTACCTAGGAGAGAGGGTTGTGAGGTAAATAAGGTGACATCCAAATATGGTTCTTTCCCTTTAAGATTCCGTGCAGATTCATCATTGACTGTGGTAGCTTAGCGTTTGCATGCTTGATGTAGTGGTCTTGCACCTGAAAAGAGACTCACAAAAGCAACAGAGTTGCATATTTTGTTTAATTATCTTGATTTAGTGTCTTACTCTATATGAACTTGAATTTGCTTTTGAGTTTTTATTTTGAGAAAAAGTAGGAGAAAGAGAGGCCTTGGAGGCATAGTGGCAAAGAGTTTCTCTTTGAAGGGACTTATTTTCAAAAAAAAAATGGAAAAATGAGTTATTTGGAATTTTTTGAATAGAGGAATGCCTTGGCGGCTTGGTTGGTATATGGATTAGGGGAATAGAAAGTTGGAAAGTGGGGCTTATCGCCTTCATTGGATTGTGTTGAATCAGGTGTGTTGAAGATACTGTACTGATGCTAGTTTTGTTGGAGCTGTTGCTTTGGGCCTTATTTTGAAGCTACTACCGGTGATCAAGGACTTGATAGTGGACCTTCAATTGGATGATATTACAGTGTGGATGTCATATCGTCGTAATCCTGTGATGGTGATACCGATAAAGACCCTGAATGGTCTAGATGATTGGCGGGAAGGCCGTTCTGATTTTTTAAAAGGTATCCCGGTTAGGCTATTCATGTGGTTGTCAAAGAGATTCAATTTGGCAGTCCCTCCTGAATATCCCTTGGCAATTGTGTCAAATTTCTTTACTCGTTATTTCATCATCTTTGGACCAACCAAAGAGAACTGAGTCAACTGGTTTGTGGAACACGGAGCTCAATGTCTGCGTTGGTAAGTGCCCTAGTGGGGGGAGTTACACCCTATTATGTAACTGGGGGAATATTGATATGTTTGATTAGTTGGCCTCCGACAGACCTCCTTATATTTCCCCATGCGGCTCCCACATCAAGTCGGGTGAGAGAAAATTGTGCCTTCCCATACCCTGGATTTCTTTCCTCTAGAGGATTTAACGAAAGTCATGCACACGCGGTTGGGTTCTCTATGGGAGATTCGTCGGTCGTCAACTCGTCCTTCCCAATCTGTTGGCAGGGTTTGGCATGTTTTCGGAGACTACATGAAATGTTTGTGAAAGAGGGTAGTGGCTAAGATCTTGGCAGAAGAGATCGGGAAGAAATGGTTCTCCATATTTGCCATTATGTAAGGGGGTTTAGTGGTTTTCTCTAGGCTGGTTCGAGCTTATTATTCTATGGAGTGCCTTTGGCATACTATCCAAGCAGGGGAAGTTTGGGGGCCTCAAGATAATGATGGGGTTGGATCTTCTGGTAGCTGCGGGGAGGGTCCTTTTGTGAAACTGGTTTGTTTTTGTGAAGTTTTTATGCATTTGGTTATGTATTTGGTTTATCGAAATAAATTGGTAAGGTTTGGGTAGTTTGTTTAGGAGTATCTTGGTTTGATTTATTTTTAGGACAGTCAGGTTGGCGAGGGAAGTTGTTTGACTCCCTACGCTGATATTTCAGGTAATTGAACCGAATTTTCCCATGATGAAATAAAAAAGGATTTCAATTATATTGGTGTGCCTCTTGATGAGTTTTACACTTAAATTATCTATACCAATCGTTTAGTCATACATAATCCTTTTTATTCATATAAATGATAATATGAACTATCATTCTTGGAGGTAAGAAAAGAATAGCCTTTTGTGAAAAAGAATGGGACTGTGACAATTATGTGACTTCTTTTCATAATGTAGGGGCCACTCCAGTTTGGCTTGAATTTCCCTCTGGGGTCCCATACAGGTTCAATAATTTTTTGAAGGCTAAGTCCCCTTCTCAAACTCCACGATCCTTGATTCTTCGATTGAATAATCAAGCTATCCGGCAATGGTATCCTTATATATGTTATATATCCTTTAGCCTTATTTCATCTAAGAGCGACAACTCGACAAAACGACTTTGATTCTCGTCTTCCCCGTTGACTTTGCTTCAAGCATAACGCGTAATGAAGGTATTTTTAACTCAGCGAGAAGGACTGATTCCATACCATATACTAGAGAGTAAGGGGTAGCCTGGGTATATGCTCGGACTAAAGTTCAATGGCCGTAGATGGCGTAAGGGATTCAGTCGGCCCAATGTTGACAACTCTCAATCATCTTGCTGATGATTTCTTTGAGGTTCTTATTGGTGGCTTCAATCGCATCGCTAGTTTATGGTCGGTAGGGAGAAGATTTGTGTCTCTGAATACCACACTCGTTGACCAATTCTGTGACTTCTGTCTTGAAATGTAACATGTTACCTGATACTAACACATGGGGAACCCCATATCGATAGATAATATTCTTTCGAATAAACTTGTCAACCCTTTCGGCATTCAGCACTGCATATGACTCGGCCTTAGCCCATTTGATGAAGTAATCAATGGCAACTAGGATGAACTCATGCCCGTTAGAGGTTTTGGGTGTAACCTTCCCTATGATATTGATGCCCCGTGTGGATAACGTCCAGGGAGAGGTCATATTGTATAATTCCCACAGCGGTAAGTGTTGGAGATTGGAAAACTGTTGGCATCTAAGGCATCTACGGACATAGGTGGTACAATCCTTAACCATGGTGGTCCAATAGTAACCCTGTCGGATAATCTTCTTAGAGAGCATATGGCCATTCATGTGGGCTTCGCATTCCCCATTGTGGATATTTTTCATCATCTTTTCAATGTCTTCACCTGCAGGGCAGTGTAAGTGGGTTTCGTCGAAGTTTCTCTCAAACAATGCTTTATTGTAGATAATGTACTGAGCAACCAGTTTACAAAGGGTTTCTCGGTCTTTCTTGTTGGAATCTTAGGGTATCTACCGTGCTTAAGTAGGCACCAAATATCGTAATACCATAACTCAACCATATCGGAATCTTCTTCTATTACGAGCTAAATGTGGTAGTAGTGGGTCGGTTTAGCTTGTTTCTGGACTAGAAAAGGGGCCATCGTTATTCATTCGGGCATGTCTACCATGGAGTCTAAGGTAGCAAGGGAAGCCAACTCCTCTAGGTGGCAGTAAAAGGGTAAAAGCTTTTCATCTTTGACTTTACATCTTCTAAGGACTTGGCTGATGATGAGGGCAGAGTCCCCGTAGACATCTAGGCATTGGATTCCTTTCTTGAGAGGGACTTTGAGGTCTACGGTGCACTCCTCATATTTGGTCATGTTATTAGTGTAGGGAAAATCTAGTTTGATGGTGATGGGAGTGTGGGAATCGTCAGGGGAGATCAGGAGTATCCCAATGTCGTATCCTTTCTTGTTGGCAATACCGTCAAAGAAAATTTTCCACCAGAGGTCTTCCTGAGAGGTGCAAAAGGATATCTTCATCCAGGAACTCAAAAATCCAAACATCGACTTCTTCCATGGGGTGATCAGCAAGGTATTCAGAAATGGCTCTCCCTTTCATGTCTTTCTACATGACATATACAATATCGAACTTGGCTTGCAACATCAACCATTGGGCCATTAAGCTAGATAGGGGGCAGGTTTCTCGAGCAGGTATTCGATAGGATCCATTCGGGACACAAGTCTGAGGAAAAAGTGAGCATGTAGTGCCGTAATTTCTGAATGACCCAGATAAGGGCGACATATGTTTTATCCAAGGCAGTGTAGTTGACTTCATACCCGACCAATTTGTGATTGGCGTAGTAGATGGCCCTTTCTTTATAGGATTCTTTAAGGTATTGGGCTAGCAAAGCCCCAGCTACAGTATCTTTTACGATTAAGTACAAGAGTGGAGGGAGAACAGGTTGCAGTGGCATAAGTACCGGAGATTAGGTTAGCTATTATTTGATTCGATCAAAGGCTTCCTAACAAACTTCATTCAAGACTTTGGTGGAATCTTTTCGGAGGAGTTTCAAGATGGGTTCACAAATAGAAGTCAACTGGCTGATGAACCGGCTGATATACTATAATCTTCCTAAGAATCCCCGTACTTCCTTTTTCATTCGGGGTGGTGGCATTTCGAGTATGGATTTCATTTTTCTAGGATTTGCTTCAATCCCCTTCTCGCTAACCATGAATCCCAAAAGCTTTCCTTTGGTAACACTAAAGACACATTTATGTGGGTTAAATCACATTTGGTACCACCTCAATCGTTTGAAGAATTTTCGGAGAGCGAGAACATGACCTTATGTAGTCTTGGATTTAACTATCATATTATCCACATAGACCTCGACTTCTTTGTGTATCAGATCATTAAAGATGATTGTGGCAGACCTCTGGTAGGTAGCCCCTGCATTTTTTAGCACGAATGGCATGACTGTGTAACAAAAGGTTCCCCAAGGTGTGATGAGTGCATTTTTTCCCTGATGATGAGGGTGCATCTTGATCTGATTGTATCCAAAAAAAAACATCGGTGAACGATTTGAAAGCGTGGATGGCCGTGTTGTCCATGATCATGTCGATACTGGGTAATCGTCTTTCAGAGATGCTTTGTTCAAACCTCAGTAATCAATGCACATGCGAACCTTTCCTCCTGATTTCGGCACGGGTTCAATATTGGCTAACCATGTGGGATATTCGATCACTCGGATAAAGCCTACGTTGAAGTACTTGACCACTTCTTTCTTAACCTTGAGCGACTATTCAATGCGGAGCTTTCGCAGTTTCTGTTTAATCGATTTACATTCTGGGAGAGTTATAATCTCATGTTGAACTATTTAGATATTGATGTCGATAATATCATCATAGGACCATGCAAAGATGTCCACAAATTCTTTCAGTCGTTCTTCGAGTTACGCGTGCTCATGCTCATCAAGGGTGGATCATATCCTAATCTCATGCAGTTGGCTACTAGAATCGAGATTAATGACAAAAGTTTCATCCTCATTAGTTTGAACTTGATTATGTTATTTGTTATTAACCTCATTAAGATCAGTTAATAATTGTTCATTTTCAAAATATCATCATCAAGAGTTTGATTAGGATCAAGACAATTAATGTAAGGCACAACAAGATACTCAAAATCTTTACTTATTTCATTCTTGGGAAAAATAGCATTGAGAACCTCGTCAAAAAAGAGGTCTCGATTACATTGTGATCATAACAAGGAGGAACAACAAAATAAGAAATGGGATAAACATCTAGGTTAAGTTGTATTTCAGTAAGTGGAACTGGCACAGCATTCCAGTTGAGGAGGGGTTCATTAACAGCTTTGATCAGGATGGACGAATCCGATGATGTAGTGCCTGAGTGGATCATGCAGAGTATCAGTCCTAGTGTCTACAAATTGGATGAGTCCTCGAAGTCACTTCCCTCAGAAGCCTCGGTAACAGTTGTAGTCTCCTCAATGAGTGGTTGCGCATGATGCTGGGAACTTTTGGCCCATGAGTAGCTGTCCTGGAAAAAGATCTCCATTCCTGCCTTTATCTTCATGTCCATATGATAATACTATGGTTCGGTAAAGCCACAAAAGGGAAAATCCTAGCCTTCTTTGATGAATCTCCCATTCAAGGAATCCCCTGAAATAATATTGGCACTTTCTAACCTTCTCTTTTGGCGAAGCATCCTAAGTTCCTCTGATGATGGTTGATAGCCAAAGCCACATAGAGGAAAGGCCTTTTTCAGTACTATGGGTTCCATTATCCCCTATTATCATCGTTCTAGCCCCAGTCCTTGTATGAAGTGAATATTTTTAAACATTTGTATGACATTGACATTTCCATTAGGGTTGTGTTATGGATAGACTCGTTCTTTGAAATCAATCCATGCTGGGAATGGAAATGGTTCGACTCAAAATCCAAACGAAAGCATGGCATTCACCCCATGTTGTATTTCTAGTATCGGATTACTGGTTCTTGCATTCTCAGTATTATTATCATCACCCAAGAAGGTGATGACTTGCCCTTTGGCAAAGAACTTCATTTTTTATGGAGAGAGGAAGATACCCCCTTGATGCAGTGAAGCCACGGTCTACTAAGCAATAGGTTAAAACAAGAAGGTATATCGATAACTTGGAATTTGGTAATGGGATTGATAGGGCCAGCCTTACTTTGAGTGTTATGGATCCCATCACCTCTCGGTGGGTGTTGTTATAGGCACGCACTACAATAAAAGTTGGATCAAGGTCTCTCACTTTCAAACCCAGGAAGTTTAGGGTTTTAACGAGAAAATATTAGGTGTTGATCCATTATAGACGAGTGAGAGCGGGATGGCCGTACCCATCACCTCAACAGAGATGTTGAGAGCATAGTTATGATTTGGGCTGAACTTTGGGATTTCTTCTTCAGAAAAAATAGCAATCTAGTAGAGGTTAAGGGCCCGACTAGGTTCACGGCTTTTTCTAGCATGGTGGAAGGAAGGACTGTGGGCTCAGTAAGTAGTTTTATCAAAGTGTTTCAGTGTATTTGGGAAGACATGAAGAGCCCCCACAAATGTGATGTTAGCCTGAGTCTTCTTGAGATGGTCTAGGATCTTATTCTCCTCAATGGCCACTTCTGGCATAGGGAGTTTATCTACAATGCCCTTTCCTTTATCTATCGCTGCTGATGGAGGATTCGAACTTTAGTAGTGCCTCCCAGATCTTGTCATATAATTTACGAATGAGGGGAAGAACAGAAACCCCATTTCTTCATCTACTTCTGGTTGTACTGCCACTTTATTGATATCTCCTAGAAGATCTTTAAATGATATCATCCCACATACACTGATTACTGGGCTAACCATTTCTTGGCTTGGCTCTTCATCTGAACTACCAACTTCATCCCCCCATCTGATGGCAACAATGTCATCCATCCATGAGAAGTTAATGCATTCAAAAACCTCCATGGCTTCTTCATATAGATCCTCCCACCCAATGGGGGATGAATAAGTGAAGGCACCAAGCACCCTTATAATTTCAAGCATCGAGTTGCTTGGACATACTACAAATTTCACCGGTCTGTTGGAATAATTCTTCCATAATCTGAACTGCATCATCTAAACTGACTTCATCGATGGGTACCACCCAATTATCGGACTCTCGATCCCACTTTTGGGCTTCCATTAATAGGGTGTTGAACTTCTGGCAGTCAGTGGTCATTTCAGAGGGCAATTTTAGCCTAAACTCTAGCAGTTGGTTCAATACCGCTGGCAATTCCATATTTTTCCCTTCGAAGTGGGTACAAATGACCATACACGCTCTTGTGAGAAGTGACGGGGCCTGGTCGACAAAGTCGGTATGGTGTAGGAGAAAATATGGGTAAACTTTAATGGGTTTAGGTGAGAATACTAGTATAATGGGTGATTTACTGGGTACAATCTGGGTAGATGGGTCAAATTTCGGATCATTTTCTAGGAAGATAGTATTTGCATGATTTGGGACTGGATTGTGAGTGGTTTTTGGTTTAGGATTGGTTAGGGGGAAATGGTATCCCGATCAATCAGATCTTGGATTACATTTCGGAGATGGAAGCACTGATCAGTGGTATGGCTAGCAGTTTGGTGAAAATCATAATGGGCATCGGGTTCAAAATTTTTGGGAAGTGGGTTCGGTAATGGACGAGGGTCTAACGGCTTGATGATTTTCGGCTCAATAGGGATTGGTAGACTTTGGAAAGTGGAGCATGAAGCTCGGTTTATTCCTTTCTGACTGGGTTGGCACGAATTTTTGGCGCCCAAGAGGTAGCAGGCTGTGAGATGATGTTGATGGTCGAGAATGTGGTATTGGTAGGCTTCTCATATTTTCTTGGAGTGAACTATCCGGGCACCTTCTTTGGCTTAGCTTCTGTCTTAGCAAATATTTTCTTCAATCTCCACTCCAGCTTCCCAAAGGGCTTGAAAATTGGGGTAATATTATCCTCCCATCGTTGCTCGGACATGGGGTAAGAAGTTTTTCTTTACAATACTAACTTTCTCTTTTTCGAAAGCCTAGTTGGTCATAGTGGCCGCTTTCTCCCTCCACCTTGTTATGAAATTTCTAAAAGTTTCTCCAAGGTTCTGCTTAAGAAGTTCTAAATCACGTCATGTAACCTCTAACTCCTCATTATATTCGTATTAAGACACGCATTCACAGGTAACACCCTCCCAACTACGAATTATGGACTCCTCGAGGGACAAAAACCAACGAATAGAACTCTCTTTCAGAGTCTGCTAGAACATCTGGGCTATTATTCCCTCAGAGGTACTTAAGAGAGTCATGGCTCAATGGTCACTTCATAGAGGAACAATTAGGGTCCCGCTACCCCCGAACTTCTCAATGTTAAGCATATTTAATTTTTTTATTAGACTTGCTTTAGGGTAGGGAGACATATGGGTGTAATCCATGTAGTTCCCAGAGATTCGAAGGGGTCAAATTTCTTAGTCAACAGCCTAAGGTCCTCCTTGACCTTGTTCAACTCTTATACATTTGGATCAATGGGTATTGGAAGGTTAGCCCATGGTTGGGCAAGATTCGGCATAAGGAGTTGAGCTGGTGGTGGCCCATTAGCAGGAGGGGCACGTGGAGCGTGTGAATATTCTTTCGAGACCCAAATAGGCGCAGGTGCGGGTGGACCTAAAGTACGAGGGAAGATGACCTCGGGCTCCTTGGGAACTCGGATTCAGTTTTACTGCATCTCGTGAACCTCGGTTTGAAGGTTATAAATCTTGGTGGTAAGTTGGACTAGGGCCATCATCAAATTAGGTTGCACATTCGATACTGGGTCTGCATTCTCCATAGAGAGCGGGTGAAGGTGGATTCTAAGATATCTCTTCCCTTTTTTTCCTTCTCCCCGTGTTAGCCACTTCGGGAGGAAATAGAGAGAGGAAATAAATGTCTCTGTAAGGACACAAATTTCCAATTGAGTCCTTTGTAGTTTTGGCTCAATTTCGGACAAAAACGTTTCAGTCATAGGATAGAGTATATTGATCATCCATCAAGCCTATGACGTATTTATTGAAGACGTAGCAAGCCAAGTGTATAAAGCTTCATCAAAATGTCGAGTTTAAGTGCCTCCTTTCTACGTCATCAATAGTGGTTCCATGCTCCCAAGGTATGAATGCATTATATATATATATATATATATATATATATATATATATATATATATATATATATATATATATGAGCTTGGAACATTTTTCTATTGGGTGTAGGTTTAATTAAAACTATTGTTTATTTTCAAAAAGATTTCATTAAAACTTTAAATAAAGTTTATAAAGTTTCTGGGATAAAAATAGAAATTTTCAAACTTTCTGGAAGTTCGTTCGAAATGTCGTTCGAACGAGTTTGCCAACGAGTTCCCATATTGGCCACAGGAACTTCGTTCGAAATGTCGTTCGAAGTAGATGGATGTTCGAACGAGATTTCCAACGAGATTTCTAACGAGTTCATAATGGAACTTCATTAAGTGCCTCGTTCGAATGAGATTTCATTCGAACGAAAATGTCGTTCGAACGAGATTTGGCGGGAACAGGTATTTGGCAGTTTTAAGCAGTTTTGACCCACCTTCCCACTTATTTTTCCCACTAACTTTTTGGCAGATTTCTTAAGTGCGGAAATAAACTTTTCTAACTGAACTTTTCATTCCATTCTAACTTCTAGAGAGAGTTTTTGAGAGCAAATTCTTTCAAGAAAAGTTCATGGTTTTGAGTGTTCATCTTTCAAAGAGAAATTCATTTAACACTCTAGTTTACACCCAATTGTTTGTTTAATCCAAGTTCCATATATATATTCATTGCTTGGAGTTTTGGCATCGATTTTTCATCTCTACCAATTTGAAGAGACGTTTGGGTTTACTTATAAATACCGCAAAGAAGAAGATGTTTGCATTGATTTACCCACTTGGAGAAAGGCTCCTTATTCGGGTGACGGTGACCATATCAAGTCCGATCGGTGTAATCCGAGACCGCGGTTGAGCTCCGTGATTATTCGCTAGGTGGAGGTGTCTACAAGAAGGAGCATCGGGGCTTGAGAGGGATCGAGTCGAGTGTTGTAAGTCTACTGTCTTGTATTTGTAAATTATGTACTTAGTGGATTTGAGGCTAGGGTCGTCCGAGGTTTTTTCCCGTTGTGGGTTTTTCCTCGTACATCGCGGCGTAGTGGTTTCATTATTTATTTTATTTTGCTATACTCACCTAGAACGCAATCTTAGGTAATTCAAGATAAAATCGGTTTTAATCACTACATATTTATTTTGGTGCGAAATTAAATATTGGGTATTGTTTAATTAATTCAAGTCTTTAATTTAACTTGTTAAAATTGGTTTGGCCTAATTTACTAATGTTGAGAAATATGACTTAGGCAAATTTTCTAGGACTTGGGTTATTTAATTTGGTTTAAGTGAAATTTACATAAGTGTGTGTTTGTATCTAATCTCACTTGGTGTAAATTTAATTTGAGAAAAATTAAATATTATTAAGTTGTTTTAATTTGAACCATCATTCTTCGCTTCCGCATATCTATTCCTAAAGGGAAATTAAGTATAAGAATTTTAAAATTGAGGGCCTATCGCGTTTCAAATTGGTATCAGAGCCAAAGCGATAAATTATTTCGTTAAGATCCTTTAAATAATTTTTGGCTAAAATGGACTTTTCCCCATTCTCAAAATTTCCTATTTTTGATGGTTCTAATTACGCGTACTGGAAAGCGCGAATGAAATCAGCACTTAAATCTATCAACGAGAGAGTTTGGTTATCGGTAGTTAATAGGTTGTTTCCACCAACTCATTTAGTAGATAATGAACGTGTTCCCAAATCGGCCGATAGATGGAGTGAGAATGAGTTTAAACTTTCAAATTTTAATTCCCGTGGTTTAAATGCCTTGTTTAGCGCTGTCACACCGGATGAATTCCGACGCATTATGACGTGTGAGACCGCTAAAGAAGCGTGGGATATTTTGCAACTCACTCGTGAAGGTACAAGTGTCGTTAAAGCTTCGAAACTCTAAAACCTCACCACTCAATTTGAAACCAACAAAATAAACGAAAATGAAACTTTTGATGAATTTTATGCTAGACTTTCCGATATTGTTAATTCATCTTTTAACTTGGGAGAGAAAATACCTGACAACCGAGTAGTAAAGAAAATTTTAAGGTCCCTACCCGATAGATTTATTCCAAAAGTGACCGTTTTAAATTCTTTACCAACTTTAGCCTCTACGAAATTAGAAGAGCTTGTAGGTGATTTACAAACCTATGAACTAGACATGTTTCCTTCTAAAACTGAAAAGAAAATTGAAAAGGGCATTGCTTTAAAAGATCGAAAAGAGGAAAAACAAGTAGTAGAGAGAGAGTGATAGTGACTCAAAAGACATGGCCTTGTTTGCTAGGAAATTTAGAAAGTTTCTTAAAATTAACAAAGATAAATTTAAAAATAACTTTAAGAAATTTGAAACTTCTAAGCATGACAAAACCGAGAGGATCCCTAAAACTATTAATGAAAATTTAAATAGGGATGAGTCAAATAGGTGTTTTGGTTGTGAGGGTTATGGCCATAGGGCTTCTGAGTGCCCAACTAAACTAAGGAGAGAGGGTAAGTGACCCATTTCATATAATGCGACCCTTAGTGATAGTGATAAGGAAGAGGGACCCGATTCCCCCTCTAAGCCCAATTTTTTGGCTTTTATGGCTAGTCATGTGAGTGATAGTGAGAACTCATATATTGATGAAACTTTAACACATGACACTTCCAAGATTATAGTTTATGATTCCCTTATTTTTTATAATAGTGAGAGTGAAGAAGAAAGAGAGAATGAAAATGAATAAGGGGTTAATGTGAGTGAACTTCAAAATGCTTTTCAAGAATTATATGAAGAATCAATTAAATTATAAAGAGCTAATTTGAAGTTAGAAGCTAGTTTGAAAGAACATGTCAAGGTCGTTAATAATAGTGTGTTGGTTGAAGACCTTAGGACACGTGAAAGGACTCTTCGAAAGAAGATTGAATATGTAGAAGGCGAGAGAGATAGCCTTAGAGGTTTAATGGAATCCTTGAAAAAGGAGCTTCTCAAGTTCGAAGAGAGAAATGTTTTATTAGAGAGTAACATTCTAGAATTAGAAAACAAATTAAAAGACTCTAGTAATGTCAAATTTGAATTGGAGTGTCGTTCGGAAAAATTAGATAAAATTTTTGGAACAGTACAAATTAAAAATGACACTTGTGGTTTAGGCTTCGATACTTGTAATGAATCTACTCAAAAATCCAAAACCAACTTTTTAGGAGAATCGCCTAGGAAAGCCTTTAGAGATCACCCCTTACGTAAATCTTTTCGACATGTTTTTACCTGTGCACATTGTGGTCGAAAAGGTCATCTTAAGAAATATTGTTTTGATCTTAAAAGATTTTCTAAAAAATCCCAATATAAGGCAACCAAGGTAGCCAAGATTCCTACACCCCGAGATCGTCATTCGTCATTGGTTTTGGTTAGGAGATCCGACTTGGTAGCTTTACAAGATAAGGTTTTTGATTCTCATTTAATTTCACATGCTTCCTCCCTTGCAAAATCTAAAGGTTGAATGTATTAGTTTTATTTGCATAATTTAGCGTTTGTACTTCATGCTATATTCACATGCTAAATGTATGCTTGTTTTAGTCATTTTCTAGTCTATGCTCCATGCTTAATCACATGCTAGAATAATTATTTTTGTTTATCTTTTGTATTATATTTCATTCATTTTTGTTTGCATTAAATGAAAAATACAAAAATATTTTTGTTTATCAATTGGTTTTTATCTCATGGTAATTTAAGTTTAATGAAAAACTTCAAATGATTTGTGTTTGTCTTTTGAGTATATATCTTTATTTTTGGTTAAAAAATTTCAAAAACTTAAAAAGATTTTTATTTTGTGTGTATTTTAGTTTGACACACTTTATGTGGCATATACTTGTGTTATAATACCATCTTTTATGCTCTCATGTGGCTAGAACTTTTGGTTTAGATTGTCAATCCTTATTATGTTCTTTACCATGCTTACATGGAGTAGTTGGATTTTGTGTTGATTTAATGGATTCTATTTTTATATGCCTCTATTCACTTATGCACGAGCTCTTTTGAAATTTAACTTCATATGTATATTTGAGCTTTGTGAGGTGTTCTCCTACCAATCTAGTGATCTACATATTTGTGACCTAGGAGGACTAGTGCATGTCAAAATCTATTGCACGTGAGATTTGTGAGAAATAAAAATTGATAAATATAAATGTGCACGGGAAAGGACTCCAAAAGGATTTATTGTCCTTTGCGAATAGTAAGCCACCATTTTTTTGGACCTAAAAGAAATACGTGGTTCAAAGGCCTAAAAGAAAATATGGCATTAAAAAGAAAAATATTTTCCAAGGCCTATGTTTGATTGATATATTCATTCAAAATTAATATAAATGCTTATTGAGGGAGATTGGATGGTATATCAATGATTTGCACAATGTTCGTTTATCCTTGTTGCGTTTTCAATGTAATGACTGTATTGGTTTGTAGAATCATCAACATGCTAGGCTTGTATGCATTGTGTATGTTTGTTCATTGAGTTCAATCTATATTGTCACATGAGGTTATATTCAAATGTGATGAAGTTTTCAATCAATTGAGAACTCCGTGAACATGTTTTTAAGTGATTGGGTCTAAACATAATTGTTACTAGTTCTCACCCCAACACTTCCGTTTCCATATAACACATTTTTGCCATACAAGTGTGAAAATCTTATCGTATTTTGTGTCATTTGTGTGTTTATATTTATATATGTGTACTTGAGTCTATTAGGTATATATTTTGTATACATATATTTGATATTGTTGTTTCTTTTTTGCCTTGCTTTCTAGTCCATATATGCTTTAATTCATAATTGGTATCCATCTTGTTGCTTTCTTTGTTGATATCACACGCTTAATACTTATGTAGCATATTGGTATCTGTTTCTTGCATTTTAGTTGGTATCCATTAGTATTTTTTGGATTAGTTATGATTTTGTTGCCCATGTGCTTTTATGTTCTCATCACTTTTTGCACTTTTTGCACTATTGCACTATTGGGGAAGATAAGTTAATGTTTGATTCTTTAGCCTTTGTCTATTCCTGAACAAAAAGGGTGAGAATGATAGGGGGAGATATGATATCTAATCCTATTGTTTATCGTATCTTAGTTTGGGGGAAATTTAACTTAGGGGGAGACGTCTTTCTAAGTTGATCATTGTTGATAAAGGGAGAGAATTAATTTAGGGGGAGTAATTATTTAATTGCATTTAATATTTTGATATTCCCTATGCGTTTAATGCGTTTCCTTAAGTGTGCAGGAATTATATTCTAAGCGGCAACTTTCACCGAAAAAGATTTTGATCCTTTGGGTTGTTTGAGTCAAGCATTGTATTTTTATTTTGGGTGGGACATTTTTGTCAGTCTAGTAGAGCTTGACGGCCCTTTAGGATTTTTTTTTGTTTTTGTCCCGGAATAGCCAAAGGGGAAGATTTGTAAGGACACAAATTTCCAATTGAGTCCTTTGAAGTTTTGGCTCAATTCTGGACAAAAACGTTTGAGTCATAGGATAGAGTATATTGATCATCCTTCAAGCCTATGACGTATTTGTTGAAGACGTAGCAGGCCAAGTGTATAAAGCTTCATCAAAATGCCGAGTTTAAGTGCCTCGTTTATACGTCATCAACAGTGGTTCCATGCTCCCAAGGTATGAATGCATTACATATATATAGGAGCTTGGAACGTTTTTATATTCGGTGTAGGTTTAATTAAAACTGTTGTTTATTTTCAGAAAGATTTAATAAAAACTTTAAATAAAGTTTATAAAGTTTTTGGGCTAAAAATAGAAATTTTCAAACTTTCTGGAAGTTCGTTCGAAATATCGTTCGAACAAGTTTGTCGTTAGAACCACATTGTTGTTCAAACGAGTTTGCCAACGAGTTCCCATATTGGCCACAGGAACTTCGTTCGAACAAGATGGATATTAGAACTAGATTTCTAACGAGTTCATACTGGAACTTCGTTAGAAGCCTCGTTCGAACGAAAATATCGTTCGAACGAGATTTGGCGGGAACAGGTATTTGGCAGTTTTAAGCCGTTTTGACCCACCTTCCCATTTGTTTTTCCCACTAACTTTTTGGCAGATTTCTTAAGTGCGGAAATAAACTTTTCTAACAGAACTTTTCATTCCATTCTAACTTCTAGAGAGAGTTTTTGAGAGAAAATTCTTCCAAGAAAAGTTCATGGTTTTGAGTGTTCATCTTTCAAAGAAAAATTCATTTGACACTCTAGTTTATACCCAATTGTTTGTTTAATCCAAGTTCCATATATATATTCATTGCTTGGAGTTTTGGCACCGGTTTTTCATCTCTACCATTTTGAAGAGACGTTTAGGTTTGCTTTAAAATCCCATAAAGAAGAAGATGTTTGCGTTGATTTACCCACTTGGAGAAAGGCTCCTTGTTCTGGTGACGGTGACCATATCAAGTCCGATCGACGGATTCCGAGACCGCGGTTGAGCTCCGTGGTTATTCTCTAGGTGGAGGTGTCTACAATAAGGAGCATCGGGGCCTGAGAGGGATCGAGTCGAGTGTTGTAAGTCTATTGTCTTATATTTATAAATTCCGTACCTAGTGGATTTGAGGCTAGGGCCGTCCGACGTTTTTTCCCGTTGAGGATTTTTCCTCGTACATCGCGGCGTAGTGGTTTCATTGTTTATTTTATCTTGCTATACTCACCTAGAATGCATGCTTAGGTAATTCAAGATAAAATCATTTTTAATCACTACATATTTATTTTGGTGCGAAATTAAATATTGGGTAATGTTTAATTAATTCAAGTCTTTAATTTAACTTGTTAAAATTGGTTTGGCCTAATTTGCTAGTATTGAGAAATATGACTTAGGCAAATTTTCTAGGACTTGGGTTAATTAATTTGGTTTAAGTGAAATTAACATAAGCGTGTGTTTGTATCTAATCTCACTTGGTGTAAATTTAATTTGAGTAAAATTAAATATTATTAAGTTGCTTTAATTTGAACCATCATTCTTCGCTTCCGCATATCTATTCCTAAAGGGAAATTAAGTATAAGAATTTTAAAATTGGGGGCCTACCGCGTTTCAGTCTCGCACCCCGACACTACTAAAAGAGGGGTGCTTCAATCATCATTGATATGGGGTAATGTAAAGATATGGAGTCGCCAGCCTATTTTCATAAAACAAGAAAAAGAATAAGTCACCGCCACGAGAGAACGTCATCAAATACTAACTCATGCTTACGAAACCAATAGTTTAAAGGTTAGGGAGCTAAGTTATAGAATTGGAAGGTGTTAGGAACCCATCTTGCCCTTTCGATCTCTCAGGGGATTATGCTATTATTTTCCTTACTTTCTATGTGATGTGTCTGTGCATGTATATATAAATGGATATCGTAATCATTCGACTCGCTTCTTGGGAAAGACAGAGTGAGGTCATCCAAAGGAATGTTCCCAAAATAATTAAAAATAGGATGCATGCGTTTACCGAGATATTGGTTGTTATGATGAAACGATAATATGTGTTAGATAAGACAAAATTATGAATCATGAATATGATATATATATATATATATATATATATATATATATATATATATAGAGAGAGAGAGAGAGAGAGAGAGAGTCTGACTCTCTAACATACCTCATAGCAATATACCCTTTTTTAAAAATAGTAAAAAAATAATTTTAAGGTGATATTTTTTATATGGGTTCATGATATTTTTGTGTGCTCCTCCAAAAAATATCAATTGAAAATAAATTTTTTTGTTAGTTTTATAAAATAGGTCAAAACATTGACAGTTTTTACCCTTTAAAACTGTCAGCTTTTTTTACCTATTTTGTAAAAATATCAAAACACATTATTTTGACCTGAATACTTTTACAGGAGCACATTGAAATATCATTAACCCATACAAAAAATATTAACTCAAAATTATTTTTTTTACAATTTTAAAAAAATAGGTATGTTCATAGGTATGTTTAATGAGGTATGTTGGAGAGCCTAATTAACTAACTAACTAACTAACTAACTAACTATATATATATATATATATATATATATATATATATATATATATGAATGAATGATATACAGATAAAATTGGCAAAAGATGACAATATGAAAATATGACTCAAGTCTCGAGTTTTAGCCCGAAATGCATACGTAGCCTATAAAGGCATCAAAGTCCACGTAGTTCGCGTACAGCGTAAGGGTGGGGTTTATCCCACATATTCAACCGGGGATTTATTATATGTATATGTGTAGAAAAGATATTATTAGTTTTGAGAAAATGTGATGAAGAATCACATCAGAATTTATAGATATAACCCTCTTTTTCTTTATTTTGGGTTTTTTTATAGAAAATAAATTATGTGAAATATAACTAATAAAGGATGAGAGATTAATGTGTATGATCTAAAGTAAAAGAGAAATTGAGAATTTATATAACTAATGCCAAAATAAAGTAATTTAAAGAGAGAAGGATGTTTGGACCTTCTTTGGAGACTTGAAGCTTGACCTTGATCCTTGATGAGATTCCTTGCAAGTTGGGATGAATGTTAGATAAGAGAGGAGGATATTTTTGCTAAATTGGGTATGAGAATGATGGGAATGAAATGTGGAAAGGAATTTCACACAAGGAAAGTTCATTGATTGCGGAAGAATGTTGTTGAGATCATTGATATTGATGGATCTAAGGTGTGTCTTGGAAATGAGCTCATGCCCGCCTTATAGCGAGTAGGTAACTGTCTATCGTTATAGTCCTTACCCTGCCAATAGATAGGTGACCCTAGACACACTGCCGATAGGCTGGGAAATGGACCTGCCAATCGGCAGTCTCGTGCAGATTTTTTGAAACAATGGTCATAGAATACAATTTGTAAATCCAAATTACGTATGGGGCATACCATTAGAAAGGTAATTCATATACCTTCAAGAGTCCTTTGGTCCTCTCCCAAGTCCGATAGTTAACTTTGGGTCAAAAGGGACTTGAAAGCGCCTTTCGATCCTATGAATAGGAGATCGTCAAACAATAATGGATCGTTCAACCAAACCGTAAGTACGAATCATTCACGGGGTTGACTGTTGGAAAGGTTGTGTGAGGAACTTTGATGTTCTAAAGAGATTCACCCGATTAGGAGAGTTAGCCTTGGTCAAACGGGGCCCAAAAGCTCCCGGTGACCTTTCGGAGTAAAACGGGTCATTCGTCCGTACTATAAGGTTGATTCACACATGCGGTGGACCATTGGAAAGGGTATCAGTACCCTTCGAAGATTCATTCATTCTCATTCCATCTGAAGAGTCGACTTTAGTCAAACAGAGGCCTGGAGCGCCCTATGGCCTCTGAATCAATTTTTAAGGGAAAACGGATCGTTTGTTCTAACGGTTATGCCGTTTCATTCCCAAGACAGACCATTGTAAAAGGATTTCATTTCCCTTCAGAGATTTATTGATCTTTCACTTTGACAATGAAGTTGGTTGGGATCAAATCGAGGCCCGAGAGAGCACGATGGCCTCCGAAACAGTTTTCGAGACAAAATGGATCATTCGTCCAAACGGTTATGCCATTTTGTGCATGGGGTAGAACGTTGGAAATGGATTTCAGTTCCCTTCGAAGATTCATTGATCTTTCTCTCTGACGATGTAGTTGATTGGGGTCAAATTAGGGCCCGAGAGCACCCGGTGGCCTCTAGATCAGTACTCAAAATATGACCTAGGTTTTATGTTTAATGGGGAGGATCTATGAACCTAAGGAAGGACTTAGGGGGTCGTAGAATGTGGTGTCTACAATACCTAAAAGGCGATGCTTCGTATCTCGTTCGAACATAGGAAGCTCATTATAATATACTACACAACTCGTTCGAACGACATATCTAACTCGTTCGAACGAATTAGCATGTTTTTCAAAAATTCTTTTAAAAATCATTTAAAACATTTTGAAAACTTTTTAATGCAAACTCTTTTTAAAATAACCCCTGGATAATTAAAGTCTTTACCAAACCACTTTATAACTCTTCTGAATGATGTTGTGACAAACGATCTTCAATCTTCCAAAATTCATCAACTTCTTCTCTTCGAATATGTTGAAATAGTCATGAAAGTGCAGTGGGGTGTAACAGAATAAGCCAATTAAAAATAAAATGAGAAATTATAAGACTTTAACTTACACATCTCCATCCAAGAATGTGAAGGAGAGAACTTATATTCCACGTGAATGGGTGATCTAATCATTTATGTGCAAGTCGTACTCTACATACCAAATTACCTACTATATAGAAATAAGACGCCCACAATATATAAAATAATGCAAACATTATGCCCATACATGATTCTCATTAATATAGGTAAACATAATTATATTAAATAATAAATTCATAACTAAAACTATTACATAAAGCATTGTTTCATCCTACTGCTCTAACAATATCCCACTTAGACTCAAATCTATATTACAAGGCATCTCGCTCACATTCCCTCTACTTTACTATCAAAACTCTTAGCCAGTAAGCTCTTTGTGCACTATACCAAAAAAGGGATTGATAACTTCCATTAGCAGTTATAAATGACTTTTATAACTGTTATATGCCATCACGATTTAGGGGGTCACAAGAAGAAAATTGTCACTCTTAACAGCAATCACAATTTTTTATAACCCCTATGGGACTTATTACATGGTGACCCTAATTTGTAACTGTTATTATCAATTACAAAACTAATATTTGAAACTGCTCATGGCAGTTATGAACTGGCAGTGGTAAAAAATTTGTGATTGCTATTAGCAGTTACAAAGGTTGAATTTGTTAAATGTGGCAGGAGTTATTACAAATATCATTATATTTTCACAAAATGATGAAATGATGAGAGTAGAATAAAAAAAGTAAACTAAAATAAAGAAGTAGATGAAATGTCATGAATATCTAACAAATCTAAAAAAATTCTACAACATTTCAATTATATGTTTGACATTCCAAATATTCGGTACACATAAAACCTGTCTAAACTTAATTTAACATCAAACAAACCCTTCTTGCCCGCCAAATACAAAATGAACATCGAATAAAAAATAACGGCACAACACTTCGATGACATGAAACGACATGCACACATAACAAATCATTCTGATCCTAGATTAAGGGTCACCACGCAGTGGATATGCTTCCTGAAGTCCAGATATATCAACTGTGGGGGTTACTTATGCAGTGACATCCTCCCTCGTGTACTCGGAGTACATCTTTAGAGCAAGTTCAATGGACTAAATTTTTTTATACGTAACACCTCAGTATCCATTGAATTGTGCTTGTGTTTCTTACCACAAAGTGTAAACACCTGGATTTAGACCTTTAAATACTTTGTATGTTGGGTATGCCATGTGTATACCTGCAAACAATAATAAATAATTGAATTCATAATTATTGCCATCAACATATTTTATGACAGAGGTGTAATTAAAAATAAACACGGTTTCATGAACTATCCTGGTTTACTCAAGAAATATTCAGAACAAATAGAAGATGGGATCACATATAAAGTAAACCAAATAAAAAAAAACACACTTCCACATAAATTTCTAGCAACAATGTAGTCAAGAACATATAGTATTCCAGTGGATATTTATGTAGGGATATAAGGTGTATAGCTATTAGCGTGACAGCCTCTTATAATTTTTTATAATTATCTCCACTGTGATCAACTACATGAATGAAATAAATGGAGACAAATCCTTGTAACTATATCTGTGTAATATACTTTTGGAAGTGAAGTATTCATCATTTTTCGAATGTCTAAATTAACTACATAAACATGCAAACAGTTGAATTTTTGTATTGTAACATAGGCATATACCTGCTCCAATTATCATTACTTATTATGACCAGTTTAGGTTTAGGGTCTCGTTCTCGGGGTGATACATCTAAGTCAAAATTGTTATTCTCTCTCAGTATTTCGAATGAAAATATCAAGATTAATATAAAAACATGCGTAATCTGAAGCCAACACATGAGATAAAGTTGGAGCAGGTATATGCTTAGAAGAAGACATAATAGTTGTAAGCTTGTTATTCATGTTATGTATTTTAGAATCTTGCATCCCCCTATCCTAGCAAAAGAAGAGAAGGTGTAATAAGGTTGTTCACAGTCCTAAAACATAGATCTTGAGACTGAGTTGCGCATGAAAACACAACAAACTTGGGTTCAAATAAGTTTTAGGGATAAGTAGGCGGTTGTAAGATGGGGAGAAATGACCAAATTTCCAAACGAGATGTGAAAATCAACTAATGATTTTATAACCAAAGTTGACGACCATAATTAATCAGCAGTACACAATCAAACTCCTAATAAATCCGTTCATTAATAATTAAGTTCATGATTTGTAGTTTAATAAAAGTGTAGTGAAGGTAATTAAAGATTAAAGAAGATGTATGATTTATCTATACTTTTTATTTTGGAACCCAAGGTTGATACTCATGTAATCATTAAATTAGGACAACTGAACAGAATACAGGTAAAGTGTGGAATCATTCTTTCTAAGGAGTCCAAAATGCCTCAGTGCATTACGATAAAAAAACAGTAAATCAGTACCTAAAGGAAGATTGACCTATTAATCTTGATTACCTGTACCTGAAGGAAGCATCTAAGAATAGTAACCAAAGAGATACCTGAGAATGGCTCTTAGCAAGATTCAATAACTGAAGAGAAAACTGAAAAAAAAATACCATATTTACATATTAAAGCCATATTAATTTACACTCCCGATTACAGAACTAATGTATAAAATAAGTCAACAATGAGAAATCCCTAATATGAAGTTTTCAATGTTGGTTAAACGTAATCAAGTATCTGGTTCCTAAATTCAATCAATTGCAATTAAAAGAACAAAGAGGATTTATAAAGTACAAGAGTATTTATTTACAAGAATAGAGAGGATTTATAAAGTGCAAGAGTGCAACTTTGGTAGTCATCTTCATGATTACCCAATATTATTATAGTGAAACGTTAGCAGTCACAGTTTCAAATACTCATAACAAAAAATGAATGAGGCTTAAAAACATAAAATCATACTTGACCCCCACTAATTGAGAATATCAATAAATTACACTATCATCAGTTATGTACCTAACCGATTGAGTAAATCCTTAAAGATTAATATGTTAAAGGAAATCACAAGCCACATCGGGATAGATGTGGCATGGACAAGAAAGATAACAAACCATCCTAAGGGCATAGGGCACCCAAACGTAATAACCCTCCACAATATAACAATACTAATGAGACCAGGTTTATGGCAACCCTGATTAATATCCAGCCGATAAAGACAAAATAGACAAAACACCAACGTATCCATAATATAAAAAAATAACCAAACATAGAGTTATGTATTGGCCATCCCAAAGACAATTGAGGATAACTGATTGAGAAGATCAATAAAAAGTATGCCCCCAACTGATTGAGAAACTCAGTAATTGAACAACATTTGTAACTATTCGTAACTACTGATAAGTCTAATATCAAAAGACTAAAAAAAATCAAAAGTTAGATCAACATATATCCAAAACAGAGTACATTCATAGCAACATACATTAAAAATAGTGTACAAAACACTAAAATAGTTCTAAATAGTACTAATTGTTAACTTCGACATATTATTTAAAATAGATTACTCTGAATCACTCAAGACAAAGTTGGAGAAAGGTTCAAACCGCCTAAGATTTCTCGACATCCTTAATAGTGCCCACCCCATGACCTTGTCCATACAACAAATGATTCTCTTCTCCTGTATCTACACTACTAACGTAAACCTTACATTCAAATAATAACAATTGATGGCCATGCACCACCGTTCCAGTAGTAGCTGAAGCAATAACTTGTCCACTTGCAATCTTCCTTTGACTTGAAAATTTTAATAAATCAACATATGGATCATGTGGAGGATCAGTTTAATATCCAAATTTTACCTTAGTTGAATCTCCAAAGTTTGTCTCAGCTGACAGAGGGATAGTTGTGTAATCGTGAGAACTTGGTTGTGAGATAACAGTGTAATTGTGCGGACTTGGATGTGGAGTGTAAGCATGAGGACTTGGATGTGAGATAGGAGTATAATCATCAGGACTTGGATGTAGTACAGGTGTATCATTAAAACGGCATTCAAATTGTTGTGGTGAAAATCGGTTGGTTGAATTTCGTTGTTTGAGTCCATATGATTCAAAAGCACTTAAAAGCATGGTAATGGATGATTTGAGAAAATCCATATCCTCATCATATTTTTCTTATCGTGTCTTCGCTCTATTCAACTGTGATACTATAGGATCAATGGACTTAAGTTTACTTTTGTACACGAGTCCAACACCATGAGTCACCCCCTAGTGTCTTTTCCTTTAAAAGTAGTCAATGTTTCAGTTTCCATACTAGTTTGTCTTGAAGAACCTTGGGTACTTCTCAGCTCACTCAAATTTTACTATAAAAATATTGATGAATCGATTAAAATGATTGAACAACTAAACTTGAATGAATTTAATTATTACAACTGAGGTTATGGAACTCACCATATCATCAACTACCTTTGGGTGAAACTCCCCAATTTTCCGTCTATGACTTTCTATATACACTTTCGAACGATCAACAAGTCGTTTATTTTTTATAAATTAATTTTGCATTAACTACTTGAGTAAGACATATTATATATATACACATTAAAATAATAAAGTGTAGGTACCATCTTCTCTATTTTCTCAGCATAACACATTCAACCAAGACATGGGACATCAGTCTTTTTAGCCCTGTTCACCCGGCCTTGGTGTCTTTGTTTCAATTTTGCCTCAGATTCTGCACGCAAGACGAATTCCTTCCTCTTATGGAGGGGGATAATCTCTTTTTCCAGTACTTTATCCTTCCGGGCCTTTATCCCATCACATTTGGATCCCTTAAAATAAGCCTAGCAGAGGTTATTTCTAAATGTCTTCAATTTCATGTATAACTCCTTTCGATTAGCCAAAAGATTGAACTCTTTTGTGAAAGTATCCCACAAGTCATCATTTTTTACTTGCTCAACCTTGTACTAACTCTCATATTTTAAACCGATAAATGATTTTAACAAAGACAAGGCTTGAGCTTTTAAATGATTCTTGCCACCTGTTGGCAAACCACATAGGTTAAAGGAAACCTCTGCACGAGAATCAATGGGAAAATGTTCATTATGACTTGAACTTTCTGGCATGGATGATGGGATTTCACTACCTAACATCATTTTCTACATTTATATATTTAGTCCATATGTTAATACAAGAGTAAGGGAATAATAAAAATAAATATAATATAAGTTATACCTTTTCAACATATTCTAAAAGTTTTTATAATTCAACCATGTCATAAGTTTCATACTTCATCATTTCACGCAAAGTTTTTATTGGCCATGTCTGTGGAAATGTGTTGACAATTACATTTCTGATACTAAACATGTTAGGATGTATGCCTTCTCTCCTAAGAAGATAATATATGTTAACTTTATTATGCATATGTTTTCTCACGGTAGAGTTTGAACGCATCCTTATCCTTTTCAATTATATCCACAAATGATGGATATTTCTTTCTTTGAGTTTTAAAAACTCTACTAACTGCATCGCATTACTGGATTGTGTTTTATGAAAACCCTTTCAACTATTTCATCCCAACTTTGAGGTAGTGGGCGTAGTATTGATTAAAGTAAATATGGTTCAGGTATGTTCCATAATTAATCTCGTAAGTAATTACATTATTTGATTTTTTGATAGTTGTGCCAATAAATTTATGTGGTCACTATAAAAGACATGTTTTGAAAGTTGTTGCATGTATATACAATATTTGACATCCTGAAAAAATAATAACAAACTTGTAAACAAAAGGCACTATGAATACTGTGGTAACAATTATTATGGAACACAAATAAATACAAGAGAGGAAATTACCAAGGAAGAACAAGGAATGATAAATGACAATAACACAACAAAAGATGTACGTGGTTCAGCAAAGATGTACCTACGTCCACGGTGGTGCAGTCGATATTATTTCTATATACTCCGGAGAGTGGTTACAGAGAATACAACTTTTCCTTTTGCCCCGGACCTAGGGTTTAATATATACATGTACATTTAGGTGAGTGGGGGTGATGGGTTCCCCCACGTCTTCCATCCTTCCTATAACTTCCCTTCAGGGGAACGTGGGAAGAGACCGAATCAAAATAAGAGGTGGGGGGCCTAGACTTTGGGCCGCCATAACTGGCCTACTCGTCTAGGCCCATGGTATTAATTCTGGGTACCCACAAATACATCCTACCAAATAACTGAAACATGTTATTATACATAACTTGGAAGTCAGCATTTAAAACAATAGACCATGCTACAATTAAACATCTACTCCTCTAATGTGTCTAATAGCTTCTTTAATTATGATTTGTCATCTAGAATAGACTGAATCTCGATAGGTGCCTCTATGTCGTCTACCGGTGTAGTCAAGCGCTTAGGGGAATGTAAAATAATAGACAATGGATCGTTGTTAGGGCTCTTTGAATAAAACACTTGCTTTAAATTTTGAAATGAACAAACGAATGGCTCGTCATTCACATTATCTTTACTCTTCAACATGGATAAATCACCCTTCACCACGTGGGTGTCACGGTCAACCATATAGGAAATCTTATTCTCCACTCTCACCCACTCATAGTAGAATACAGGTACGCTGAAAGATATATAATCTAATATCATAATTTGTCTTATAACCCCATAATATGTCATCTCAGCTTCAATAAAGTTTTTATCTTTCATGATTTCCCTGAAATGAGTTAACGCTTTATATGAAATGCCACTATTTTGTTTTCCAATGAGTTTTTTCTCGTGTATGCTTGAAGAGAAAATAAAACCATTGACACGATATTGTCTAGACTCTTTGGCTACAAAACCAGACCCATTTTCTAGATGTGCAAGCCTCGTCGATACTTCACCAGCTTTCAATAACTGAAATCGGGAAATTATTTGCATTAGGAATATGTTGCAAAGATAGTAAATAAAATTGGGGTATTACTATAGTCAACTCGGAATCTATCCAATGCCTAAAGTCATTGTCTGATCTTGCGTCTCCCTTCCTCCTTTTAGCACGCCCGCGCTAATTATATTTCCTAGGTTAAAATCATCAATATTAAGTTCTTATGAATATAACATCGAACATATTACATTATTTTACAAAACATTTTTAGTAAACTCACTTTTTCCATTTATCTATCGTCATGCATCTCAAATACATATCGAGCCACTCGATTATATTATGTGCTTGTTAGCTTCACTAACTTACCCTTCCTCAGAGCCTCCTCATTTGCAAACTCTTCTAATTCATCAATAAATCGTTCACGGCCTCCAATGTTTGAGTTATGTGTATATTCCTTTGCATATAGGGAAGCCTCTTCCATAATGTACTACTCAGCAATGGACCACTCAACATACTGTGTATTCTTAACGTAATCTTTAAATTTTTTCATTAATCGTTCAAAATGATACATCCATCGCTACCTATAGGTCCACATAAAAGCGCTTCATCGCATAATGCACTAAAAGGTGGATGCCTATGTCAAAGAATGAGGGAGGGAGGTACTTTTCCAAAACACATGTAGCCTCAATCAAAGTTTCTTTCATCGCCATTATGTGCTTCATATTAACAACTTTCTCACGCGATAGGGAGAAATATAAGATAATTTGTACAATGGCCCGCCGGAGATCCTTGTGTTTCGAAAAATAGTGTCCGAACAACAGAGAGACAAGTTGCATAATCACATGCCAATCGTAAGACTTGCACATTTTTAAATCTTTTATTGCATCGCACACAATCCTGCGTAAATTGGATGAGAAATTAGAAGGGGGATTCAAACCCTTTAATGTTTCTAAGAACATTTCTTTCTTCAATGCCCAAAGTATAAAATGCAACTGGAATATGCTTTTTCCAGTGTTCGTATCTTCTTTCAACCATAATGATCTTCTAATCCACAAATTACGAAGATCTTCATGGACTTTTTATCCATCCTTGGAATGATAACCACCAATGCATGTGCCTACGATATGATCAATAATATTCTTGTTATCGTGCATAATGTCTATCACATGCCGCACAGGATGTTCCTTCCAGTATGGCAAATCAACCATTATTGATCTCCTCGACCGCGTCGTTTTCACATCAACATCCTTTCTTTTACGCTTCTTAGCCAAAATTATGGGGTGTTCCCCCCTCAACTTTTGTTCAGTCTTTAATGACCTTTATTTAATTTCCAAAACAGAAAGTCTTTGTGGAGGTGGCCTCATCTCGGTGCCTTCTGGGAGAAAATTTCTTCGTATTGACCTGAATTTGTGACTTTAGGGAAGAAATCTCCGATGACTATGATAAAAAAAAAAGTTTACCACCTTTCTTAACCCAGTTGGATACAGTCTCCTCTCCATAAATAGGACAACCCAATTAACCATGTACATTGCACCTAGATAAGGTCCCATAAGCTGGATAATAATGAATTGCCCATATCAGCATAGCTCTCAAAGTGAATTCCTCATGTTTGTATGAGTTGAACGCTCTCACACCTTCAAACCATAACTCATTCACTTCATTTATTAGTGGCGCTAAGAAAACATCAATTTCACTACCCAGTACTTTTGGACCTGGTATCAACAAAGACAAAATTAAAAACTCCTTTTCATGCACAACGACGGGGGAAATTTAAAGGCGCGGTGAACACCGACCATATGCTCTTATTCGTGATCAATTTGCCAAATGGGTAAACTCATCGGTTGATACTACGAGGCGAACGTCACGTATTTATTTAGAAAAGTCTGGATATCTCTGATTTGCATATTTCCACACAGATGAATCAATCGGATGTCTCGTGAGATTCTCACCGACCTCCGCTCGTCCATGCCAAGTCATTGACTTTGCTATCCAAGGTATAGTGTAAAGCCTCTTCAATCAAGGACCTAAAGGGAAATACTTTAACACTTTCTTAGGTATTTGTGTATTTACTTTCAACAAATGTTTATTATGTACATCATCTTATATTCATATCTAAGTTCCTTACATATAGGACAAGCCCGTTTGTCCTTGTGCTCCTTATAGTATAAAACGCAATCATACTTGCGACAGTGAATTCATTTGAAATTCATACCCAAACCTTTCTTCATGATTGGATAATTCACTAGCAGTGTATTTCCTTTTGGGAGCGAATCTTATGCCCAAAGGATATTTGTTGTCACACTTCTCCCCGACAAGCCAAATTGGATGTTTACATTATGAAACCCAACCATGGCATATAACATTGTGTGGTCGAGGTTGGATTTATGGTATAATGGTGTTGCGAATGCTGCTTTTAACTTTATATAATCCCTATCTTGGTCAGTATTGTTATCAACATGATCCTCACAACCTAACCCATTCCCTCTACTATCTTGCTTTTGTTGGGCTACGTGAACTTCGTATGTATCATTTATGAAATCGTTTAACCTATCATGTGCTAACGGATCACCATCTCTTTGAACCGTTTCCTTGAAAAGCATTTTTTTTGGAATATACATAAAATCCCTCTCCCTGTAGAATTTTCAAAATGTATATTCAGCTTTCATACCCCACTGAATCAAATGTAATTTTACATTTGCCCCTTTCAAACGTTTACCATTTCTACAACGAATTCACAGGCATGGGATAATATCAGTTTTAATATTCTTCATTGCATAATTCACAAAGTCTTTAACCCCATTAACGTATACTTGCCCCACTTTAGAACTTTCACCCATACGCTCTTATATTGTAGAAACCCCATTAATTCTACAATACAAGCAAATAGAAACTCGATAAATTATAAAACTAAATGAGTATGTCATTTATAATAAAAATGACATACATACATATATGTGTAGCACAAGTATTTTAGTTATTAAATATTTTGCCATATGTTTGAGTAGTGATATATTTAGTAATATATGTATATATGTATATATATTATGTGTGTATGTAAATATGTGTGTCCTAGTATTTTTATTCTTATAATTAATATAATATATTAATATAATTGACTCTTTTGTGGAAAAACACTACATAATGTAATCTTAATCGTTTCTTTGCTTGAGGGTCATATGAAAAAGAGTATAATATAGCATTAGAAATTATTGAGATATATTTAATGTGTCTCTTCATGAAAACAAATGTCAATTAAGATGAAAAAATAAATACCATCCCAAATAATTTACTTTCACTAGATGACGTAATAGTACAGATACACTTCCTTGCATCAAAATAAAAGTTGAATATTCAGTATTAGACCTCTGTTGTAAAATGTATTTATAGAACGTTAATATCAACCTAGTACGAATATAGCTAACACAATACAAACAAACCCATAAAAATATAAATTTATAAGATCTAAGACTTAACGCACAGCGGGTGAATCTCAAGCCACCCATGTACTTTTCAAAATCTGCCCAAATGGTTATTTCGAGGATCTTATTACTATTAACATTTGGAATCCAGGATGTAGAAGTTAAATATATTACTTTTTGATCTAGAATTTTAGTTACTTAACTGGATTTTAACGGTTTTGGTTTGGGTCAGGCGACCCGTTAACAATAACGATTCGAATTTGGATTTGTTATTTGGAACTGATTTGATAATGGGTCATGTACGAATTGAGGGATTTTTTACACGAACCCATTATCACAGGACATATTTAAATAAATAAAAATATGTTCTCATGTGACCAAAAAACTGCAGTTACTATACTAACACAATCATTACCCTTAATTTTGTACAACATTAAATCAAAAATTATTTCAAAATAATAAAACTATAAATCGCAGATCAAATAATAATAAAAATTATTGTTTTTCGCAGAACAAATATATCAGCCCCAATATTTTTCGCAGATCAAACAATAATAAAAATTAATGTAAACCTAATTTCACTATTTCAGCCCTA
This sequence comes from Sambucus nigra, assembly GCA_949130495.1. NCBI lineage: Eukaryota > Viridiplantae > Streptophyta > Magnoliopsida > Dipsacales > Adoxaceae > Sambucus > Sambucus nigra. The sequence continues at coordinate 445,458,829 of OX422211.1, forward strand.
GTATTTTTTGTAGATCAAACAATAAAACTATAAAAACAAATATTTTAGCAAATAAAAATCACGAAGCATTTTGTAATATAAGTAATAAAAATCATGAAGAATTTTGATCCATAACATATGTAATGTAGAGGGGAAAACCTTAAAAAAACATTTACAGTAGAGAGAGAGAGAGAGAGAGAGAGAGAGAGAGAGAGAGAGAGGAAGGTTTTTTATCCAAAACTTTCGAAGGAGGATGTTTAGCTGAGAGAGAGGAATCTTTTTGGTAGAGAGTTTAACAGTGAAGAGAGAAAGAGGGGAGAGTGGAAGCTTGAAGAGGGAGAGAGAGGGGAGTGGGAGATTGAAGAGGAGAGAGAATAGGGAAATTAAACCTAAGCCAAAATTTTTGTAACCCCAAATTGAAGATAAAAATTAAGTCTTAGGCCAAAATTTATGATTGTTACAAGAAGTTACAAATTTGTGAGTGCTAATAGCAGTCACAAATTAAGTCTTAGGCCTGAATGTTACGAGCAGTTACAAATTTGTGACTGCTCATAACAGTCACAAATTAAGTCTAAGGCTAAAATTTGTGATTGCTCATAAGAGTCATAACTTAAGCCTACTGATAAATTTTTTACTACTTGTGGTAGTCACATGTAGCAGTCATAAATTAATTTTATGGCAAGATTTGTGACTGTCATTAGCAGTGATAAACCAATTGACTCAAATTTTTCATTACCCAGAGATTTTATAGATATTTTGTGATTAATCTTGTACCTTTATGTTTTACATGGGACTGATCCCACATCCTTTTTTTATTGGCAGTCCCAGATTTACAACTGTTATGCCTATTTCGTTTGTTCTATAAAATTAATTGTTCCTCTTTTCATGGGTTTGCAGTTATTTTATACTCAGCACTTTTGTAGGAAATAGGACTAACATCCAAGATGAAAAGGCTTAGGATTGCTTGCTAAAAAATCTCAAAATGAAGAATTAAATTCCTGTGAGCCCAAGATTTTATTAGTCCTAATGGAAATTACAAATAATTTTGTGACTGCTCCCTGCAGTGATAAAGTTTGTCACCCCCATTAACAATTACAAGAAGGCATCACAAAATTAGTATTTTGGTGTGGTGGTGAAAGGGTCTTCCAGGTTGTTCTCCGATGTAATTTTGGTAATTTTGACATCACCACACAACAAAAAAATTTATTTTACCATAGGTGACACTCCTAGATCCATCAAGAAGTTCTTTATATATATTGCATCCTTAGTTGCCTTGCATCAAAGGTTTCCACATATTTAGCTTCCATAGTGGAATCAACAATGTGTGATTTATTGATACTCCTCTAACTAAAAGATTCACTATTAGGGTAAAAAACATATCCCAAGGTAGACTTTCTACAATCCTTATCTAACTAAAAATCTTAATCAGTGTACCCAATGGGTACTAAACTCTTTATCTGGTAAACTAGCATATAGTCTCGTGTCCTTTTAAAGTATTTAAGTATATGCTTTAACGTAGTCTAATGTTCTTATCTAAGGTTAGACTGGTATCTACTAACCACGCCGACATCAAAGCAAATATTAGGTCTAATGCATATCATAGCATATATAAGGCTCCCAACAACTGGAGCATAAGGGATACCTATCATCTTATTTATATCTTTAAGTGTCTCACGACGCTGAAACTTGGATAGCAAGACTCCATGTCGGAAAGAGAGGAACCATTTATTTCTATCCCGCATGACAAAACTAGAAAGAATAAAATCGATATAAGATGCTTGTGATATGCCCAACATCCTATTCTTACGATCTCGCATAATCTTAACCCTAAGAACATGATTATATTCTCCTAAATCCTTTATATGAATTTGGTTAGATAACCACACTCTATTTGTAGACAACACTCCAACATCGTTTCTAATCAGAATAGTGTCATCCACATAATACTAGAAACACCACTACGTTTCCATTGCACTTTTTATACACACAAGAATCATCCAAAATTGATCAAGTCCAAAATATTTGATTGCCTAAATGTTCTAAGATATGCCTACTTAAATCCATAAACAGACTTCTCAAGATTTTTATGCTCCTGGCCTTCAGCTACAAAGCCTCATATTTGCACCATAAAGATACAATCATCCATATTCCCATTAAGGAATGCAATCTTGCATTCCTTTGCCAAATTTCATAATCAAAATGGGTTGCAATGGATAAAATAATATGGATTAACTTTATCATAACTAACGGTGAGAAGTTTTCCTCATAATCGATGCCCTCTTTTTTAGTAAACTCTTTGACATAAATTCATTTCTTGAAGGTCACTACCTTCCCATCCATCCCTATCTTCCTCTTCTAGACCCACTTTCATCCTATGGGTTTTATCCATTCAGGTGGATCTACACGTGTTGAAGTATTATCGTGTGTTATGAGGTATTATCATTTGGACCAAACTCTAGAGTGATAAGGAGATCGAAGGGTATTTTTAATGTTTTGAAGGTAGGTATAACTGTGGGATAAGTTTTGTACAGTATGAGTGGTGTTTGGGGCTCATAAGGAGACCCAAAATTATTTATTTTAATGACCTGCGGGTTTAAGATTACTTAATGGGTGGTAACCCTCATTAAATAAGCACATTACTCACAAAACATAAACCCTAGAAGCCTAAGAGAATTGGGAGATCTTAAGAAAGAACTTTGGAGAAGGAGAACAAGGAATCAAAGAGAAAAGGTCACTCGTTCTTATTGTTCAAGCAAGCAATCTCTTACTTTATCATCACATAATCTATAACTTGCTTATGATTTCAGTTCTATTAAATTAATTAGGGAATATAAGCATATTTAGAAGTTAAATATGTTGTTTTAACCATAATTGTAATGGGTTTATTTGGGTTAATGTATTGGAGTGTTAATAGGTTAATAATTTGATTTCAAAATTGGGAATTTTGTATATAACCTTTAATGTATTCGTTCTGGTTTATGATTCTGATCTTAAAACTCATTTTTAGGATTGATTTACTTGTACTAATCTAACCCATATGTTAATTTGAGAAATGGACTTTAGATGCAATGTTAATTTGACCCAATTGAATGGAGAAGATGAAGTTTGGTTTAAATTGAGATTACTCAGATTTGAACCTTTAATTATGTTAAAATGATGTTAATCCTTATAGAAACGGGTTAGTATTATTAATTTGTAGTCTTTATAGATGGAGGTTGGGTTTTGGTTGTTATTTAGAGGCTTTGAGACAAATTTTGTGGGTTTCCAACTACCATTAATGATATTGGGGACAAAGTTAAAAGCACCAGACTCGACGGTTCGATCAGGTCAAGGCTCGAATCGATCCAGATTTTTTATCAATCTGTCTTGGGAGCAAATTGATTCGGACCTATTAACTTTTGGATTTGGAGGCATTTTAGGTATTTCTCGAGTTGGTTATATATATATATATATATGTGTGTGTGTGTGTGTGTGTGTGTGTGTGTGTGTGTGTGTGTGTATGTGTATGTGTGTGTGTGTGTTTGCGTGTGTGTGTGGTGGTGGGGATAATATGTATATACAAATTTATATAGTTTATAAGATGATAAAATAAGAAGGCACAAAGGTTGGGTTTTAATTACGGTTTGAGAGTAATGAACCTTTAATTAATTGAACAATCCGGTGATGGGGGGATTGGGATACACACACACACACATATACATATACATACATATATATATATATATATATATATATTAATTCAATGTTGATGTGAACATATCGTATTTGACATATGGTCTATCGTTCGGGGTTTGATTTAAATAATTTGTGACAGAGTAGCGCACTTTTGGCTGATAACATGGGACTGTAAGGAGTTTAATATGTATTTGATCGCATGTACAGTCAACCACTGCCTCGCGGCATGAGATTTATATGACTTGATCCATCGAACGAGTTTTGGTACAACAAGTGGCGCCATTGCATGGAGATATATTTTGATCATACGTGCAGTCGGCCATTGCCTCATGATGTAAGACACTCATGACTTCCATTAGGAGAGTTTTGGTATGGGACTAACCATTAGTGTGACTGCGTAGTGATCCCCCTTTTTCATATGTGTGCAGTTTTTTAAATTCGTTCGGTGAAAGACTCCTACAGGTTTACCTATAGAGGCATGAGAAAGTCCCCGAAGGTAGATGGCTTCATGTTGTTATTATGAGACTTATAAAATTTATGTCATAGTCCACTGATGTAAATTTAAATTAAAATACCCCATGTCACATTAATGTGTTCGCATGAGTTCGTGTGTATCTTACTTTTAGGGTGACATGAGTGGGGATTGGTATTGGGTTGTATTTTCTACATGTGTAATTAGTTGCATCCCGATGTAGTATATTAATATGTGATGTTCTTTGATTACTCAATTGATAGACTTATTAGTATTTCTAATGACTTAGGTTAATACACTCACGTCGTATTTCACTTACGATGAGGATGAGGTATCTCTTGCATGTGAGTGTCGACGGGTTGGCATGTTTATCATAAATGAGTCGTATAATTATTACTGCATCAATAATATATGATATTTATTACAACTTTAAGGCTCTAACCCAAAACATATATAATTAATTTCCATACGTTCATAGACAAGTGCAACAGGGTTGAGGAAATTTTGACTTACCACTTTATTGCTATCCAGTCACTCAGTTTATTCTTAGATTAGGTTGTTATTTCATTTTAGTCTTTCAGTTTTAGACTATTATTCAAAGATTTGTATGGACGATGTTGGTCCCGTTTATTTTTTCAGTTTGTTTTATTTATGAAAGTTAAGACAATATAATTTATATATGTTGTATGTTGTATGTTGAAACATTGAATTATTTAAATATTTATTATCTTATCATCATCGCATGTTGTGGATGTTTTAAAAAAAATGCCAGTTAGTTTTTATTATTGTTGATGCTAAGAATGATATAAATTAATTAACATGCCATATCCAGCCACGTGAGAAAATAGGATATGTTATATTGATATATTGTAACACCCCGTATTTTTTAGAATTTAATTGATTTCGGCATTTTAAATTACACATGTACGGTATTTTAATTAAATCAAATACTGTGTGTTTATTAAATATTAATCGGGAGAGATTATCATTAATATTTATGGAATAAATTTACTAAGTGTGTAGTAAATAACATATGATAATTATTATATGTCGTAGAGAGTAATAACGATGGGACTATGTCATATCTCAATCGGGGGTTATGTGTAGGTTATGTTAAGGTCAAGATAGGAATATTTTTGTAGAGTAACTCATATGGAAATTTTGAGATCACGATTGATTCGGCCCGAAATAGGCGGAATAGTGTACCTGGGTGTATTATTTGGGTTTGAGGGAGTTTTAGACTATATCGGGCACTTATAGGGGAATATGGGTCAAGTGGGCTTAGCCCATCTAGCCAATTTTGGGATTAGAGAGTTTATAACCTAAGATTAGAGGTGTTGTTAGCCATTATGATTAGAGGCAAACCCTAAGAGAGAAAGGAAAATAGGCGAAGGCTAGGAGAAAGCTAGAAAGGCCAAATTGGGAGAGAATTCAAGGGGGATTCGAGCATTCAACCTTAGATTCGTCGCCTACAATGGATTTTCAGACTCTACGAACCATTTGAGGCAAGTTATTGACTTGCACTAATCGCATATGTAGGGATTTTTTATTCAAATCATTGTAGGTGTACCCCTAAATGATTTTGGGAGGGGATCTCAAATGTTAAAAGAGTTTTTGGTGAATTAACACTTTAAACTGAAATTATTTGATGAATATAATAAAATTGAATCATGAATGGAGGTGTAGATCATCTAATCTTGCTGGGATATCATATTCATTTTAATAGATAGAGATTTAATATGATTGTTGGGAATTTTAAAATATAAATTGTGATTGTGAATTAATATCCTTCCTATGAACCCAATTTGTAAAATTAAGTATGGTTAATTGATGATCTATCGATATTAAATGATTGGATACTATTAAGATCAGTTTAGAAACCATTCCAAGAATTTATATATATGTTAATGGAGGATTGGATCATATGAATGGGTTTGGAGAAGCAATTTGGAGAAGGAACCTGAAGTGCCACCGTCAGGTACATCGAACTAGTTTGGGGGTACAGCCGAACTGGTTCGGATGTCTGGAAAATCCGGGTTTAGGCCATTTTTTTGCATGGGCTTAATTTTCGGGATTTTATTAGAGATTATAATTTCGTAAAAAGAGAGAAACCATTATTTGGGCAATTCATCATGGTTATATTGCTTAGAACAAGCGAGAAATTAAATTTGGGTTTATTAAATTAATTAGAGAATTAATTGATGATTGATTTTTATAAACGAAATGAGTGGATAAATTCGAGAATTTTTTATATATGGGATGGTTGGGAAGTTCAAGAATATTAGCGTGGCGAAGCTATTTTATTTAATTTATAGTTGAGAACTAAAATAAAATTACGAGTCGAGAGTGTGGACTCGGGATAGTAGGCGAGTGCTTTGGGTGATAGGCCAGGTTTAGCTGGATTTGCGTTTATATAAATATTAATTGACACGATTTACGTTTATATATATATATATATATATATATATATATATATATATATATATATATATATATATATATATATACGGGTATAAAGATAGTATATATATATATATACGGGTATAAAGATAGTATATATATGTGTATTTTATAAATATCGGTGTGTATGATATTTATGTGAAGCATACCCCTTTAGTGCTATCATGGGAGGTTGCGTGATGTGGGTCCCAGGTCATAGCGCCGCTTATTTTATTGTGTGATTTATTTTCGAAGTGAGACGATTTGGGTATGGTTCGGTCTCACTGTCAAAGGACTATGACTGCCTCCACTATGTTTGCGATATCTTTACCAAAATTCGGTGTGAGTTAGGTCAACCTATGGTAACCGGGTTAGAGTTAGCATACCTGGGATATGATAGCATTTTAAAGAAAAGCATCCAGTGAGTTAATACTCTAAATTATGGTTATATTATGCAGCATATGTATGATTGTAGTAGTATACTATTACGTATATAATCGAGTAGATAATTATATACGGGTTAAATACATAAATGGTGAATGTATAATATATATAACTGAAGTGGAAGTTATATAAGCAATCAATGCTGAATTATTTAATTAAGCTAACGAGTAGAATAACTTGTGAATCATGATAAAAAGTACTCCGATTAGAGTAGTGTGATAGAAAGAATAGCAACAGGGATAGTTAGACGGGGTAGCATAACTAGGCGGGTTAAGATATAAGCGTTAGGTGTGCACAATAGTTGAGTGGTGAGGGGTATCTCATGAGAGTGCGACATCAGCTTAAATATAAAAAGTGTTCATGCATATTTAACTACTGCATCTTAATTACTTGCAAATATTTTTCAAACGTTTTGGGCTCTGGCCCATGTCAAAAATATTTTTTTAAACCTTTTAGGTGTCCATCCACAGGGACGCCATGCTTGATAATTCATTCCAGGGATGCGTAGTTGCATCACTTGTGGAGGCATGTAGGACTTGAGTAGACACTTCAGTCATTTCATTCCCAGTCTAGGATTCATATATAGTTATTTTAGTTGGGCATGTTACCCGTTGAGTTTAGACTTTTAGTTGGATTTATTATTTTCAGTTTCAGACTCTGTATTTAAAATCATTTCATTTCAGTTAGATTTATTATTTGGATGATGGATTTGGAGCCGATGGTTTATTCGGCAATTTTTCATTTATTTATTTAATCCTGCGATGTTTTAGACTTCGGTTATTGTGTGAATGGTTTATATTATTTTAGTTTCACAAATTGTTGTGGGTGTTGTTGTTTAATAAAAAAGATAAAATTTGGCACTAGCTTATTTTAACTTAGGTGGTAAGTAATTTAAAACGTTTTTGATGGTGATGCTAAGAATGAACCAAATGAGATTCTTGTTTATTTTAGTAAAGGATTGATCACCTATGATTAAAATAGGCGGGGTGTCGCAGATGTATGTAACACCCCGTATTTTTTAGCATTTAGAATTTAATTAATTCGAGCATTTTAAATTACACGTGTGCGGTAATATAATTAAATAAAATATTATGCGTTTATTAAATATTGATCGGGAGAGATTATGATTAATATTTATGAAATAAATTTATTAAGTGTGTAGTAAATAACATGTGATAATTTTTACACGTCGTAGAGAGTAATAACAATGGGATTATGTCATATCTCAACAGGGGGTCGTGTGTAGGCTATGTTAAGGTCGAGATAGGAAAACTTTTGTAGAGTGACTCGGATGGGGATTTTAAGGCCACGGTTGATTCCAAATGGGCCGAAATAGGCGGAATAGTGTACATGGGTGTATTATTTGTGTTCTTGGGGAGATTTGGACTATACCGGGCTCTTACGCGAGGTATATGGGTCAAGTGGGCTCGGCCCATTAGGCTAATTTCGGGATTAGAGAGCTTATAATCGAAGATTAGAGGTGTTGGCAGCCTTTATCGTTAGAGGCAAAGACTAAGAAATAAAGGAAAAGAGGCAAAGGCTAGGAGAAAGTTAGAATGGCCATGTTGGAAGAGAAAGCAAGGGGGATTCGAGCATTCAACCTTAGATTCATCGCCTACAACGGATTTTCATACTCTACAAACCATTTAAGGAAAGTATTGACTTGAACTAATTGCATATATATGGATTTTCGATTCATATCATTGTATGTGTCGACCTAAATGATTTTGGGAGGGGATCTCACATGTAAAAAAGGGTTTTGGTTGAATTAATCATTTAAAGTGAAATTATATAATGAATATAACAAAATTGAATCATGAATAGAGGTGTAGAGCATCTAATCTTGTTGGGAAATCAGATTCATATTAATATATAGAGATTTAATATGATTGTTGTGAATTTTTCAATATAAATTGAGATTGTGAATTAGTATCCTTCCTATGAACCCAATTTGTGAAATTAAGTAAGGTTAATTGATGATTTATCGATATTGAATGATTGGTTACTATTAAGATTAGTTTAGAAACCATTCCCAAAACTTATGTATATGTAAATGGAGGATTGGGATCATATGAATGGGTTTGGGGAAACAATTTGAAGAACAAATCCTAAGTGCCACTATCAAGTACATAGAACCGGTTCGGAGGGACAGCCGAACCGGTTGGGTGTCTAGGAAATCTGTATTTGGGCCATTTTTGTGCATCGGCTTAATTCGCGAGATTTTATTTAGAGATAATAATTCTGTAAAAAGGGAGAAACCATTATTTAGGTCATTCAGCGTGGTTATATTACTTAGAACAAGCGAGAAATTAAAGTTGGGTTTATTAAATTAATTAGAGAATTAATTGGCGATTGATTTTTATAAATGAATTCAGTGGATAAATTCAAGAATTTTGTATATATGGGCTGGTTGGGATGTTCGAGCATATTAGCGGGGCAAAGATATTTTATTTAAATTATAGTTGAGAACTAATATAGATTTACAAATCGAGAGTGTGGACTTGGTATAGTAGGCGAGTGCTTTGGGTGATAGGCATGGTTTAGACAGATTTGAGTTTACATATATACGGGTATAGAGATAGTATATATATGTGTATTTTATATATCGGTATGTACGATATTTATGTGTAGCATACCCCTCTAGTGTTATCATGGGAGGTTGTGCGATGTGGGTGAATCCCCTGGCTAGTGAACGTAGGGTGAGTATAGTACCCAGGTCATAGCGCCACTTATTTATTGTGTGATTTATTTTCTAAATGAGACGATTTGGGCATGGTTCGGTCTCACTATCGAAGGACTATGACCGCCTCCACTAAGTTTGTGATATTTTTACCAAGTTTGGTGTAAGTTAGGCCGACTTATGGTCACCGGGTTAGAGTAAGTATACCTGGGTTATGATAGAATTTTAGAGAAAAGCATCCAGTGAGTTATTGCTCTGAATAATGGTTATTATACGCGACATATGTGTGATTATTGTAGTATACTATTACGTATATAATCGAGTAGATAATTATATATGGGTTAAATACATAAAGGGTGAATGTATAATATATAATACTAAAGTGGAAGTTATATAAGCAATCAATGATGAATTAATTAATTAAGCTAATGAGTAGAATAGCTTATGAATCATGATAAAAAAAGTACTCGATTTAGAGTAATGTGATGAAAAGAATTGCAACAAGGATAGTTAGAGGTGGTAGCATAACTAGGCAGATTAAGATGTAAGCACAAGGTGTGAATAATAGTTGAGAGGTGAGAGATATCTCATGAGAGTGAGACATCAACTTATATATGAAAAGTGTTCATGCATATTTAATTACGACATCTTAGTTACATGCAAATGTTTGTTAAAAGTTTTGGGTTCTGACCCGTGTGAAAAATATTTTTCAAAACCTTTTAGGTGTCCAGCCAAAGGGACGTCATGCTTGATGATTCCTTCTAGGTATGCGTAGCTACAGCACTTGTGGCGGCATGAAAGACTTGAGTAGACGCTTCAGTCATTTCATTCCTAGTCTAGGATTCATATTCAGTTATTTCATTTGGGCATATTTCCCATTCAGTTTAAACTTTGAGGTGGATTTGTTCTTTTCAGTATCAGACTCTATATTTAGATTCAATTTCATTTCAGTTTGATTTATGATTTGGATGTTGGAATTGGAGTCGATGGTTTATTCGGCATTTATTCATTTATTTATTTAATCATGCGATGTTCTAGACTTCAGTTATTATGTGAATGGTTTATATTACTTTAGTTTCGCAAATTTTTGTGGGTGTTGTTGTTTAATAAAAAAGATAAAATTTGGCACTGGCTTAATTATAAGGCATCATTATTTCATAATTATCCCTTTGATTTCAGTCCTTTTATTATCCTGTGCATAGTAATTAACTTAAATTTATCTCATATTTATGCTACTAATCCTTTTTGGAGAGTATTTCATGTTTTGGGTAACTCTCATGTGTTTTACAAGTATTTCATGCAAGTTAGTGCGGGAGAGAAATCAAAATAGTGAAAGAAACTAAAGAAGTTGAAGGGAATTTTCATAATTTTGCAGCCTTAATCCGAGCTACGGTGAAGAAGTTATGAGCAATCAAAGTTGAGAAAGATATCCATGGAAAGAAGATGAAATAATCCAATGCAACAAGTTTTTCCAAATCGAACCCCAAACCGATTCGAGTCCGAACTGGTTCGACTCACCTGATGCGCTAATTTTCATTTAATTGCTGATTTTTTTTTAGAGTTGTATTATGTTAGGACTCTTGCAAAAATGACCAGGTAATGTTGTAGTTTGATGTTAGACATAGTTTTAATCAGTTTTTAACCTAGAATTAAAGAGAGGAAGAGGCAAGAACCCTAGTTTTTAATTCATGTATTAAAGTTACAAAATTACGGATTGATTCTCAAGGTTTAATATATCAAGTTACCTTATTCTTGAATATTCTTCTTCTTTGCACGTTTTGTCTATTTTTTGGGATTTAATAACTTCATGCATGTTTAGATATAGTTTCATCATGATTTTGATTACACGTAATGTTAGAATTTGGTTTGTTAAATACATCACCATGCCCGGCTAAGCTATTAGCGGGTTGGGGTACATGGACCCAACCTAGGTGTTATGAATGGATTTAAAAGAGAATAAAATTTAATTACCAATTCAAGGGTTTGATTTATTACCAAAATAAACATTGTAGGTCTTTTAATTTCGTTGCCCTAGGTAACTGCAATGTTTAAGGATGCAATACGATTTTCGATAATTTGTCATACCCGTCAAATACAATCTTTGATTTGATATTGTGAGGAGTAAAATCCACACATGTTAAATGCTTAGAGAGTATTTGATGATTCTTTGAATTGAGAATTAGGTTTTTAAAGGTTTTATGTCCTATAGTAATCACCGACGATTCGGGGGAGTGTATCCCAACTCCATTTTCTTACATTGATTTAAAACCACTTAGTTATTCTCACGTGCGTAGTTAATTCGCTAGTTTAATTAATATGCATTAGTTAGTAGAAAAGTTTCATAAACAATCATCTTTTCCTTCTTTTTTTGAGTCAACCGAAAGGTTAATCGTCTTTCCTACTCGTCGTCGCGTCTTACGTCCTATTCCCTGAGTTCGACACCCGATTTACCAGATGATTACGTGAGTGACCAGATTGTACTTGATCTGTAATCACATGCGTTAGAGACACAATTATTTAGTCACGTTAAGTTTTTAGAGTCGTTGCTGAGGACTAGGTAGACATTTAGGTTAGGTCGAATTAATTCAAAATTTGGCTCTAACTCTTAAAAAAAATCCAGAAAATCAAAAATTCAGAAAAATAAAAGGATAAAAAAAATATAGAATCTCTCAAACCCTTACATGAAAAATCGTCAACCAACTCCTCAGTTTACTCCTACCATAATTCACGAAAATCCTATAGTAGAGTACAATCCTGATAGCCCACACACCTCTCGTGTTCCACAGTTTTGGGCTCCACCTCCTACATCGCTCAAATCCATCATGAGTCACATTTTGAGTCGCACGTCTAGGGCGTTGAGTGAGGATATCGAGTCATTAATAGAGAGCGTGATGTCAGATAACGCTAGTTATGGTATGGGTGAGGGTGAGTTACAATACCGCCGTATAAGATACCTCTCATATCCCGAGCGAACCGTCGCTTCAGGATGCATTATAATCCCGTATAATGCAGGGCAATTCCTCTTTTAAAATGGGATGATTCAGATTCTTCCCACATTCCATGGTCTAGAGTCGAAAAAACCATACCTCCACATCCCGAGTTCGAAGAGGCATGCGAAACTTTTAGCGATCAAACGTGCACTCAAGACATCGTTCGCCTCAAACTCCTTCCTTTCTATTTGAATGATAAGGCCAAGACTTGGATATGGTCTTTGGCACCGAACTCGAATGGAATGTGGACAGATATGCAAGCTAAGTCTCTCCTAAACTTCTTCCCCCAATATCAAACCAATTCCATAAAAGCTCAAATTCAAACATTTAAACAACAAGAGAATGATCCCTTCTATAGATGTTGGGATCACTTCAATGAGTTGTTTAATATATGCCCGCACCATAGTTTCGAGAAATGGAGGCACATCTCCCTTTTCCATCATGGGCTAAGCTTAAGTTCCAAATAACTCGTTAAAACCATCTGCTCCGGGGAATTTCTAAGGTTAGACGCGGACGATGTCGAGGCTCGCCTTAAGTACGTCGTCAAGACTATTCAAGAGTGAGACACATCTGTTCCAAACACCCAATCCCGGGATTGACAAATGTCCACAGCTACTTCTGCGTCAGGACTTTATCATTTGGACAAAGAAGCCAAGTTGAAGCTTCAAATCAACCAACTTGCCAAGAGGTTGGAAGACGTAATCGAATTCAGAGGAAGAGAAACATCTGAATCCACTCGAGCATCGATAGAGGGGGGTACGATTTATGAGGCGATCAATCCCACAAAGGAATGTTCAATAATACCCACCTACAAAGTGATGCTCCAAGAGAAAGTGGAAGCAATAGGAGCTTTTCAGGGTAATGCTAATGCCCCCACACGGGAATTCTTATAACCCTTCTGGGAGGAACCATCCGGGTTTTAGTTACGGGAAACCAAATGCTACAATGATATCGAATTCGATTATATCCCAACACCCACTACCGCTCCCGACTTTCCAAAAGACCCCACCCATGCAAGTCCCAGTGATACGACAAGTATATTCCATATTTCCTCCCTATATCTTTATGCATTCAAGAACTTTTATGGTCCTTAATGCCTATATTTATTCTCATTAACCAGACAACCTCGTATTTGGATATATACATGCTTTGTAGGGGTTAATTGTACTTCTGTAGGTATTGGAACGCTAAAATTGAGGATCCGTTGCATTTTGGAGAAGTTTCATCACCGGACACTACTTCAAGGGAATTTTAGTCAATTCACATTTCATCTCCATCTCATGGTAATTTCACAAATGCGTAGTTCGTTGAGTGAGCATCGCGTGTCCGTAAACGGTGCGTCGTTTAGAGTCCGGATGGTAGAGTTATGGTCATTTCCATTTGCACACCTTTCTCCCCTCTTCATGGACCAAGAAAGCCAAGAAACAGAGTGTCGGTCGATCGACTTTGGGACCCCAGTCGACCGCGGTTTGAGTTTTTTCCTTGCGAAGTAGACAGAAGGTTTGGCCCTGCTCGATCGATCGATCGACGTTTTGGGTCGATCGATCGACCCTTCCAGATATTTGGTAATTCATTCTTTTTCTTTTCTTTTTCCTTTATTTCTTTTCCACTTACTATATAAACCAATTTTGATTTTTATTTTCAGATATCTACATTTTTGTCTTAGATTTTAGGGTTTGTAGACAGAACTATGCCCTACACTCCATTTTCCATTTCTTTGTAATCTTTTCTTGTACTATTCATCTTCTTCCTTAATATATTTCTTGTTCTAGCTTTGTTTCCATTATTCCCATTAATTTCTCTTGCCTGGATTAATTTTTATTTCATCTATTTATTGCTTTCATAATTAGGTTTACTTGCTTTCTTTCAATACATGTCATTTATCATGCTTTCTAGCTAATTTATTCTAGGTTATGTCGGATTGAACTCACCTAGGGTTGACATGTTGCTTTGCTTTGGTGATGGAGTTTACGGGTTTATTTCGAGTGTGTTATCCTAGTTATTATGCCTAGGAGATTTGACGGGGTATATCATGTATGCTCCGTGCTTACGACCTTGGGGGATTAATTTTTTGGGTATTTGTTGACGCCAAAATCTTATTAGACTTTTATGCGAATTTAGGGGTGTGACAGACCTTGATTTAATTAACTGTCAAAACGAGACGCAATCTTAATGACTTGTCGACCCGTGTAATCATTTATACTAATTAACTCGGGTGAGGGATATTCGATGCAACCTATAGTTTTTATTCGCCTTGTTAACTTAGTTTAAATACACTCGCCTAGTTTAATCTTTCCCTCTTTTTCATCTTTTCCTTTTTGTTAAAAATTATCTTTTACACTTTTATTTTAGAAGTATTAAACCAAATAATATTCTAGCAACTCGTCTTTGTGGATTTGATACCCGGACTAGCCGCTATACTCCCTTAAAAGAGTGTAGTCATAGTTTAGGTTTTTTGTATTGAGGCGGTGAACAGAAAACAATGATCGGTGTTTGACACGCGCCACTTTTCACCCTTGATAAAAATGGCTCCGTTGTCGGGGACTTGTTGTTTTAGAATTTATTTGATTTAGTATTTCATAGTATTTTCTTTCTATTTATATTTTTTGCTAACCTTTTTATAGGACTTCTACATTTGAGCACCAAGAACCGCTTGAATTTTTCGCGTGCGCATCTACTTTGTGGAATTCGCCACTTTGAGCCATTTTTGGGGTAAGCATGTCTTATTCCAATTCTTTTGGTAATCATTATGATAATTCTCAAAATTCTCGCAAAACTTGGACTTTTGGTCAATAACTAGAGTCCAAAAAAATTGCAAATTCAAAAATGACTTTGGGCGAGTATTACAAAAGTCAAGCTTTAAAGTGCGTGTATTTTGAGGAGGAGGATAACGATTTTGGGACTCTAATTCCTTATAATAGAAATTTTGAAACAAATTGCAATATTTTTCAAAATTCTTATAATAATAAGTTTAAGTATAGTTCCGATAATAATTTTCAAACTTCTCATTTCCAAGAATCTGCACCTCGACCTATGACATTCGGTGAGAGCTTGCGCATGCTTGAAAATGACAAACTTGAAAACCGTTATCAGGAAGAAAATCGTCTATAGGAGTATGAATTGGATTTATTATTTGAATCCGACAACGATTTTTCTTCCAAGACTTTTGAAGTCGAGGAATGTTTTGAACCAAATGAGGACTTTGTGCCTACTTTGGAACAAATCATTGTTGACTTTGCCCATAGCATAAAAGATATTGAAAGTCAGGATGAAATGGAAGTAATATCCATTTACAATTAAATAATTTCTTCTCTGGCCCCTAAAGAAGAACATTACATTGAAAATGATCTTATTTCCTTCGAAACTCAATCTTCAAGCGATGATGACTCATCTCTTGAGTTTGAATTTCTTTTCCTTCCCATTTTCATTCTATGTTATCACACCATCACAAGTACCAAATGAATTGGTTTCGAACTTTAATGTGTTAAACATTTTCATCGATGAGGAGTACTTGCTCGAGTCGCCTTCCATGATCGCATCTTTGCCTCTATGTGCACCCCCTCCCATTCCAATTTCAAAATATTTGGAAGATAATCCATTTTTTCTTGGCCCCCATGTGTATTTGTCACCTGTCTTATCCAAATCCCCCATCCTCCCTCCAAAAATTTTAATTGGGGATGGTTCATTTCTTCCGCCTTATACATGCCTTTCGTTGTTCAGACGGAATTCTTATTTTCCGGGAGGCATGCATGAGAGTGAGGGTACACCGTTTATCCTCCAAAGTCAAATCGTGGTTTGGGTGGACCCTCAAAAATTTCAACTTCTAGTGTATAGTTAGTTAGAAGTTAAAATTATAGGTTGTAAATAGTTAGTTTTATTTTTCTTATTTTCCTTTGTTCTTACGTATAGTCTAGTGTAATTAGTTAAAAATTTTATTCTTTCTTTTTATTATGCTCTGGTACTAACATGTTTTGTAGAATCATTGGGCTCGTACTTTTCGGAGATCGCTCCATTGTGCGTAATATCGATCTTTTCCTCTCTTTAACTTGGTTCTTAATTTACATTGAGGACAATGTCAGGTTTTAAGTTAGGGGTGTGGGATATTCTACCCATTCATTGGCAGTTTCTTTGATTTGATTACATGTTAGTTAATACGTACGCTTTCTTAGAAAAATTTGAAAATTTTCAAAAAGATTTTCTTTCTTTTTTCTCCTTTATTGGGCGTTTTGCCTTTGTTTCCGATGATAAATTTTAATAATTGCCCGATCCAATAGACAACTCATTAATGCATGTTCTCGATTTTAGAAGTTATTAGACTTTAGTCCTCAATTATTGATATTATTAATAACTTCATAAATTAAACTTCAATCCCATGAGCACATGCGTTTTTCTTGTTTTATTGATTTGGTTTAAGATTTTTATAACTTGGCAATCTTTTGTTACGTTGTATATACTTACACCGAGTAAGCTTTGTACCTTTAGTCGTTTGTGAGTGTATACACCTGTCTTTCCTCTTTGAAAATGTTATAGTCGTTGGTAATCTCTCTATTCTTTCATTGATCATTCATTAATTGATTTTATATCTTGAAATGTGTTACTTGAGCATGATTTTCATATATTGTTTTGACTGGAGAATTGCGTAAACTTTATGAAATGATCATAGGCAATATCTGTTATATCACCCATATTAGCCTTGACCTCACCGTGTATGTTTAACCTCGTCAACCCCTTTGAGCCTAACTATTAGCCTTTTGTTTCATAACCCCAATCCCATAACCAACTCTAAATTGGAGTTTTAACCTGATGATGCTGAGATTTAGCACCACCGGATAAGTGATGATGATGAGCTCAAACAATGGCAGCCATGGCAGTCATAGAGATGTAAGTGTATAAGTGTGTAGAAGGAGATGACTATAAGAGGAATAAGACAATGATGTATAGTGGTTCAGCCAATTTGGCCTACATCCACTGTGAGTGTGTGATCTACTAAGTATGGGCACTAATGGCCTTGGATACAATGCACATAAGCTCACTTTCTCTCTCTACTTTGTGTATAAGCAGAGTTTTTGCTAGGGTTACAATTATCGATCCCTGTAGGGTTGTAAGTGACAAGTATATATAGGTCTTGGGGTGTGTAGTGTACCCCCCAAGTATGTATGGTGCATGTGAATGATGATCTAGCCAATCCCCTGTTGACACGTGTAGATGCCAAATGATGACATAATATTCCCTCACGTGAGGGTGTGATTTTGTTATAACGGTCTCCCATGTGCCATGTGAACCTCACGTGCACTGTTCCACGCGTCTCCCAAACCACGCGCTGTGATGATGTCACCCTCGGCCCTTGAATATGAGGCCGAGGGCAAAGTTCCTTCCGGTAATGAGTCTGGCCTAATTTGGGCCTCATACTGTCGTACCCTCGGGGGGTCGTCCGGAGCCTGATGAAGGGTCGGCCCCCTGAGGGGTCGTCCGGAGCCTGATGAAGGGTCGGCCCCCTGAGGGGTCGTCTGGGCCTGATGAGGCACAGGGCGCCCTCGACATGGCTGAGGGTATATACGGGTATATCAATCACCCCCCCAGCCCTTAGCCATAGATGATGCTGAGATGGCTGAGGGATAATGTTGCTTTCGAGACTAATTGTATGGTCTGATTGATGAGTGACACTTGTCAAACTGATGTGACAGCTGTCAAATTTTATCCAATGTTGTTCCAGTTTTCAAGGTGCGGCGGCTGCATGCTGCTTGGGGCTTTGTGCCCTAATGATGTCCTCCTCGTGGGTTGTGCTTTGGCTTGGGTAATGGGCCCACTCATTACTAAGGTATATAAGTAATTTTTGAAACCATTCATTCCCTTCTTCTTCATCGCGCCCAAGCTCTCTCTCTCTCGCTTCCATCCTTCTTACCATTTCTGCAGTTTTTGCACCTTCAAGCTTAGCAACTTAGCCATTCCTCTTTAGGCAACACCTTGACCCTAGTGTCCTACTTGTCTTCATTTTTGTTTGCTTTCTTATTTTAAGCTCATAGGGCTAGATTTCCTTAGGCTGTTCCATAGCTTTTCCGGTATAACCTCCGGTAAGCTGTTCTTGAATTGTTCTTGATAGAAAACCCTTCAATTCTTAGGTTTTGATCGAAAAGTCCACCCTGGTCAATAGTGAGATTTATTTGTAGTTAGGTTAGGTTTACCCAAATTCTTCTAAGTGTAGGGTCTCCCCCTTAATGCTTAGGAGGCTTTATAATCTAGCTGAGGAGTTCCCATCCTTACGAGAGAAGCTTTTCATAGAGATCAGACGAATAGAGGAAGAGGTGGAGAGAAAACGAGGGGCCGACCCTAATTGGGTACGACCCATTTTTCCCATCCCTCTTACCACAGTAAAGCCATTTGAGCCATCTGAGTCTTGTGGGTCGTCCTATCATCCTGCCAAGAGTTATTCAGGAGAGATGGACGAGAGAGCGTCATCGCCCACTGGCGCTGGGCCTTCTGGGAGAGGAGAGTCGTCTGACCTAAGCCCAGGCCGATAGGCCGAGGGTATGGTTACTTCTGAGGTTGTCCCTGTGACAACCTTGTCTCCACATGCCTTCTAGATGGATTTTCCCCAGAGGGCTCCGGCAAGTGATGAGGTCGAGGGAGAGGGGACAGAGGACGAGGGTGAGGATTCAGATGATGACCAGGTTGACACCTCCCATGCCTCGTCCTATGTCTCCTCAGTGAGGGCTCGGTACCTCTTGCTATGGAGGCGTGCCTATGGAGTGTCCCCAAATATAACTATGAGGATTCCCTCTGAGTCTGAGAGGGTTTTTGAGGGTGAAGAGGGAGAGGTTGCAGTATATAAACAGATGTTCAAGGTAGGTGTCAGATTCCCTCTGCATCCTGCTGTCATTGATATCCTGTCAGCACTCGACGTTGCCCCCTCTCAGCTTCCTCCCAACTCCGGGAGGAAGATCCTTGGCTACATCTCCTTGTGGAAGAATGCTTTCACTGATGATCCATCGGCCAACGTATTTGTGGCCAGCTATAATATCACCTCCTCGTCCAAACAGCCTGGGTACTACCACCTAGGGGCGAGGAGGTCTGACAAAAAACTTCTCCACGTGGCACAGACCTCCAACCACGATTGGAAGAAGATATTTTTCTTCGTTTCTGGGTAGTGGGAATTTTCCGCCGAGTCTCAGCATTTGGATGATAGTCCGAGGGTTCCCAGAAGATGGTCAAACCCCTCGATGAAGACCAGGTCTGATCCCGGGCTTAGTCTGGATGAGAAAGATATAGTCGAGTATCTGAGGGAATGAGGGAGAGGGGGTGAGATTGCAAAATTTGAAGATCTGATGACCCCCAAGTTCCTCAAAGAAGTTGGTCTGAGGGTCGGCTCCCTGACAGAGCTATGTGAGTTACATTAATTTTTGCTCATTCTTTACTTTTTTCAAGTGTTTCATCTTTGTCTCTGCATCTTTCTAATGTATCGTCCTCCTTTCAGGTCGTCCTGCAGGTATACCAGATCAACTTTGGGAAATGACTACTCCAAGCTTATTGTCTAGTTTAGGCAAGAAGAAGGGCAAGGAGCCTCAGCAGGCTCCGAGGAAGACAAAGGTCGTGGGGCCGACACTTGTTGAATTGACAGTCGATGGTCGCAAAAGAAAGGAGCCTGAAGTCCCTGCTGACCCTCGATCGAATTCTAGGACGAGGGCGAGGGTGGAGTCATCTGAGGGGGCTGGTTCCTCTTCTAGCATGGGGGCCTTTTGGTCCTAAAACTTGACATCACTGAAGGCCGAGCCATCCTCCTTGATCACAAACCTAAGGGCAGCCAAGGCGTCCATGTTTTTTGCCCCCTCGGCTGCTGATTACGAATTTCTGACAAAGATTCCTCCGGCCAAGGTGTATGACTATGGTCTGCACGCACTGGCTCAGGTACTTAACTTTACCTCATCTGATTTAATTTAATTTCTCACCAACTGTTTCCTCAGCCTCTTAACAAGTGTCTTTTTCTGTGCAGTCCGTCTGTGCCTTCACCTCGGCCACTAAGTGGATGGCTAAGAATCAACAGAAGTTTCATGAGGCCGAGAGGGCCATTCAGCATGAGGCCGACCTGCAGACATAGCTCAAGACTGCGAGGGCTGAACTGGAGAGTGCTAGGACCGAGCATGCCAGGGTCTTAGATGAGCTGACGAGACAGCACGATGCCGACTAGCAGGCCAAGGACTTGCTATTAAAGGAGAAGGATGAGGCTTTACTCAACTTGGAGGCTCAGCACAAGGCCGATCTGGAAGCAGCTGTCAAGAAAGCTGAGGCCGATGCTGTGGAGGCCTACAAACTCTCAGACGAGTTTCAAGGCTTCGGCCTTGAATACTTGGAGAGGGGGATTAAGACGGCCTGTCGATGGGTCGTTTTAAAGTTCGTTGATGCAGTGTCGTCTGTTCGACCTTCTCTTGAAGCAGTTCAGCTGGATGATCCCCTCATTGCTGAAGCCTTAGCTCAAGTGGATTCTCAGCATGTCGAAGGCATGGGCACGTCTGAGGGTCGGCCTGTCATGGTCATAGAATAATCTCCTATTGATGTCGAGGCCCTGCCCTCTGATTTTGCTCAATAGGGTGGTTGTCTGTAGCCAATACCCTCTTTGTGTAATCCATTTTTGTATTTTATTTTTGTAAAACAAACAACATTTTGTAATATAATGTCTCTTGTTTCCTTCCCTACTTGCCTCTTATGTGATTTGCATTGTGTATTTTTTTTTGTAACAATATCACTAACCCTTCCCTCGTCTGTCTTGAGGACCATGGTGGGGTCGTCCCCTCCATGCGACCTCATTATAGCCGAGGGTTATAATCACCAAATTAATGGCTTTAAATAAAGTTTTCCCTCGTCTGTCTTGAGGATCATGGTGGGGTCGTCCCCTCCATGCGACCTCATTATATCCGAGAAATATAATCACCAAATTAATGGCTTTAAATAAAGTTTTCCCTCGTCTGTCTTGAGGATCATGGTGGGGTCGTCCCCTCCATGCGACCTCATTATAGCCGAGGGTTATAATCACCAAATTAATGGCTTTAAATAAAGTTTTCCCTCGTCTGTCTTGAGGATCATGGTGGGGTCATCCCCTCCATGCGACCTCATTATATCCGAAAAATATAATCACCAAATTAATGGCTTTAAATAAAGTTTTCCCTCGTCTGTCTTGAGGATCATGGTGGGGTCGTCCCCTCCATGCGACCTCATTATAGCCGAGGGTTATAATCACCAAATTAATGGCTTTAGATAAAGTTTTCCCTCGTCTGTCTTGAGGACCATGATGGGGTCGTCCCCTCCATGCGACCTCATTATAGCCGAGGGTCATAATCACCAAATTAATGGCTTTAAATGAAGTTTTCCCTCTTTTGTCTTGAGGATCATGGTGGGGTCGTCCCCTCCATGCGACCTCATTATAGCCGAGGGTTATAATCAACAAATTAATAGCTTTAAATAAAGTTTTCCCTCGTCTGTCTTGAGGACCATGGTGGGGTCGTCCCCTCCATGCGACCTCATTATAGACGAGGGTTATAATCACCAAATTAATGGCTTTAAATAAAGTTTTCCCTCGTCTGTCTTGAGGATCATGGTGGGGTCGTCCCCTCCATGCAACCTCATTATAGCCGAGGGTCATAATCACCAAATTAATGGCTTTAAATGAAGTTTTCCCTCGTCTGTCTTGAGGACCATGGTGGGGTCGTCCCCTCCATGCGACCTCATCATAGCCGAGGGTTATAATCACCAAATTAATGGCTTTAAATAAAGTTTTCCCTCGTCTGTCTTGAGGATCATGGTGGGGTCGTCCCCTCCATGCGACCTTATTATAGCCGAGGGTCATAATCACCAAATTAATGGCTTTAAATCAAGTGTTCCCTCGTCTTTCTTGATGGCATTGGTGGGGTCGTCCCCTCCATTGATCCTCATTATAGTCGAGGGCCGTTTTCTGAAGATGTTTTCATGCATACTAGAACTGATAAACAGAGGATGAGGGGAAACACTGATATTTCTCATTAATTTTCCAAGTGCTCTGTTGGAGCAACTCCTATTACAACTATGGTCTATCAAGACCTTACAACACTACTGATAGTATTTTTTCAAATGATCTGCATTCCAGGGGTTGGAAAAGGGTTCCCCCTCTAGGTTTTCTAGTCTATAGGTCCCAGGGACGACTTCATCGATGACCCTATACGGGCCATGCTAATTAGGGTGGATCTTGTTGGGCTTTTTCCAAGTCTTTTTTAGGACCAAGTCCCCCACTGCGATTGGCCTCTGTTTCACCCTCTGATTGTAAAACCTTGCGGTCCTCTGCTGATAGGCGACCTGCCTTATCTCGGCGTCCTCCCTCCTTTCCTCGATCAGGTCTAAGTCGAGTCTCTTCTCTTCTGTATTTCTCTGTGGGTCATACATTTGGACCCTATGAGTAGGAAACCCAATCTCGGTGGGGATGACGGCTTCTGAACCATAAGCTAGCATGAATGGGGTCTCTCCGGTAGAGGTCCTCACCGTCGTCCTGTATGCCCATAGCATAGCATATAACTCATCGACCCATCTTCCTTTTGCCTCCTCAAGCCTCTTCTTCCATCTAGGATTGTCCTGTTTGTAACTTTGTTTGCCCATTGGCCTGAGGTCGGCCTGGGGTGGAGAAAATTTTTTTGATACTCACCCTTTCACAGTACCTCTGTAGAGAGGTATTCTTGAACTGAGTCCCGTTATCTGAGATGAGGGTGTTGGAGAGACCATATCTGCATATAACATTTTTCCAGATGAACTGGAAGGTCTTCTTCTCTGTTATCGTGACCATCGGTTCGGCCTCCACCCACTTTGAGAAATAGTCAATAGCTACGATGAGGAACCGATAGTTATTGACTGCTCTTGGTAAGGGTCCTACGAGGTCGATCCCCCACACTGCAAATGGCCATGGGGATGTAATGGAGGTAAGAGGCTGATGGGGTTGGTGAGGGATGGTGCCAAATCTCTGGCATTTATCGCACTTTTTTACATATGCCGCGGCGTCTTTCCCCAAGGTCGGCCACCAGTACCCTTGGGTGATCACCCTCTTCACTAAGGATCTGCCCCCGATGTGGCTTGAGCACGATCCTTCGTGCACATCTTGCAAAAGGGATGACACCTCAGATGGGTGCACACACCTAAGTAAGGGGAGTAAAAATCCCTTTTTGTACAAGGTGTCCCCAATGACAGTGAACTTTGCAGCCCTGTATCTCAACTTCTTCCTTTCTTGCCTTGCTTCTGGAACCTCCCCCTCTTTAATGTACCTAATCAGAGGGTCCATCCACGAAGCTTCCTGAGAAACATTTAGGCAATTGCTAAGTGTTCCCTCAGCGTCTTCAATAGTTGGCCGAAGCAAAATTTCTACTGGGACTGTCCTCCTGATGTCTGTCCTAGTTTCTGAGGCCAACCTCGCAAGGGAATCAGCACGGCCATTGTCGAGCCTAGGTATCCTCTTTAATTTTACTTCTCTGAAGCCTTTCAGTAATGACCTCACCTTCTCAAGGTACCTAGACATTCTCTCGTCCTTGGCCTCGTAGGCTCCAAGAATCTGATTCACTACTAGCCTCGAATCACTGTGAACCAGAATCTGGCCGATACTAAGTGATCTGGCCAAGGAGAGGCCTGCTATCAAGGCCTCATACTCGGCCTCATTGTTGGAGGCCTTAAAGTTGAACCTTAGGGCGTACTCAATGTCTATGCCGTCGGGTGCTGATACTATTAATCCAGCTCCGCTCCCGCTTTCATAAGAGGACCCGTCGACGAAGAGACTCCACACGGTGTGTTCTTCTGAGAAACCTCCCTCGGTGAGTGACCCCTGTCTAAAGAGATATCTTCCCTCTTCGTTTTGAACCACTTTCCTTATAGCGGTGCTCGTCTCAGCCTTATCTGTAGGCGTGTCGGTGAGCTCACCCTGTCGGGTATCTATCTTCCCGAGGCTCTCACCCTCGGCCTCATCATCTTCCCAAGTAAACTCAGCCACGAAGTCTGCCAATGCTTGCCCCTTAATGGCCGTCCTAGGCTGATACACTATGTCAAACTCCCCCAGCTCTATAGCCCAGTGTGACACCCCGACAAATTAAATACCGGGTATCTACTCCTTTATTAAATTAAATCAAAATGCCAAGTTGGCTCAGTTAATAGCATCATTGTCGAAAACATTTGAATGATTACTAACCACCTAGTATTTAAAAAGTAAGTTGCCAAATTTTAAATTAATTCTGGTTAACATACAGTAAAAGGATAATGAAAGAATAACAACCATTCACCATAACGAAGCAATAGAATAACCAACAAAATAATAATAAGTCCGGAGGAAAACTCCTCACAACAATCCCACAACTGAAATTAATAAAACTGCATCCTGAATTAATTACATGCCAAAAGTCTGAAAATCTGAAATATGAAATGTTTCTAATAGAAATGGGCGACATGCCCTATAACTGATGAAAGCTGAATATAGAGTCAAGATAGATGAAGCGTCTACTAGCAAAGTCCTGTAACTTCCACAAACAGCTACAGCTCGTCACCTGAATGAGGATCCTAAGCATGGTGTCCTTGTGGCTGGGCACCTAAAATGGTTTTTACAAAAATAGATTTAAAAGCAAACGGGTCAGAGCCCGAAAGTGGAGAGTATTTTAAAAATAGCAAGTGTTTTAATACATTAAAACAATGAATGCAAAATACATGTTAGGACGTGCACTCACATGAAATTCTCACCTCTCGACTAAATGTGCACTCCTAACGTACCGTACCCATCTAAATGACATACATACCTAACCAAACCGTAATAAGTTCTACCCCTTACTACTCGATTCCCATTATACATTCTAGCGTTATCAATAAAATAGAGGGCTTTACTTAACTCGGATTCTCAATTATTAGCAATTCAATTCACTACCGGTTGTCCCGTTATATTTTCTCAAAACATTACCATAATTATACTCACAATACCAACATGAAAGTTCTCACTATTTAAGGGTATATTATTCACGTCATAAATATACAATACAAGCACCCAGAGACTAAGCTGCGGTGCACACATACTCTTCTATCCATCCTGGTACATCACGTACATAAGGATCACGCATTCCGAATCTCTCTGGAATCGTTCTCAGATAACAACAATCACAAACAATGGAGGCGAACACAGTCACATCACATGGGTCATGCGCGTACCTACGCTCCCACGATCAGCAGACTTATTAACTTCCCAATAAGTCCTTCTCTGACCTATGTTCTCGAGGTACCAATCTATATCCCCCCGTAGGCACACAAAGATTAGATGGCCCTAAACGAACGCAAACCTCCCGTGATAGCAAGTATGGTAGGTATGTCATACACATCAAATCATATATACTAAGCATGCACACATCTTAGATATTACCATATTTATTTTAGTGGTATACTTCTCGTTCTCGTACCGACTTATAATGTTACACAATTCACATGTTCCCGGTTAATTCAATTATTTAAGCCGTCAATAACTCTCGCATCGTAATAGTCACTCACGTCCTATTCCACAATTTCCATTCAATTCAAGTCACACTTCTATGTTTTACTCCTCAATATATCCCAAATGTCCCAACTATGACAATTAGTCATCAAGGAAATGTCAACTCTACAATTAAATAAGGTTACGAAACACTCGAAATCAAATCAGGCCAAAAAGGCCAAACTGTTAGCTCGTTAGAAGTCTCGTTCGAACGAGGCTGGTTCGAACGAGAGTTCATTTGAATGAAGTGGGCATCGAACGAGGGTTCGTTCGAACGAAAGGCATCGAACGAACTTCCCCCTCGTTAGAAGGCAAACTGTCTCCTCGTTAGAAACTCATTCGAACGAGCTCGTTCGAACGACCTGGGCAGGTCTTCTAACGAGAGGCCAGTTTCGAGCCCAGAATTTCCCTTTTTCGTTTTTCCAACTTTCTTCACCTCTAATCCCATATACAATTCGTCCCAACAGCATTTTAAGGTTTCTAATTCACACTAAACATTCGTAGGTCATAATTAAACATTTATATAGGGCCAAATCTTCCTAAACATCATCAAATCCCCTCAGTTTTCCCCAAATCCCATGAACATGAACCCTAGAAAATTAAATTCATCCATAGACATAACTAAATCCATTTTTATGATATAAAGGATGTATTTTTATCTGAATAATCACCCTAACATTGTTCTACATGCAATCTCCTCATAAAATTATAAATCTCTAAATCCAATTCAATGGGTTTTTATCATTCTCCAAGAACAATACAATTTCATAAATTTCCTACGCATGGAAGAAGCATTCTTTGCAATTAACGAAATTAAACCACTTGCCTTATGTCTTTCTCTGATTTTGAGGTTGAATCTGGAAGGTTGAATTGTCCTCTCTCTCTCTCTGCAGAATTCTCTTCTCTTTCTCTCTCTACAAATTTCTTCTCTAAGGATGACAATGGAGGTGGAGGTTGGTTTTTGGCAAGTTTAAGGTTTCTAAACTTCTCCCGTAGCCCACTACCTAGATTGGGGTTGGAAATGGCTTAGTGGGTTAAGACTAAGTCATATTTTTAACTCTAATTTTCGTGGGTTTTAATTCCCAAAATTCCAAAATTACCAAAATACCCTTCTAAGTTGCCGGTATGGCCTAAAAGTGCCCCAGGACCCAAACTAAACTCCCGGCTAGTATTTTCTGACTATCTCGACCCTTCCGAACGCGTTGACGCACTCAAAATTACCATACGGTTAATAGTAAATAAAATTCACTTTTTAATTAAAATAATTATATTCCCGACGCGACTGTCACACGCGTCCCAACAAAATTTCCAAATTGCCGTATTTCAATCTCACGACAACTTTCATAACTCAATATTCATATATTGCCATATATACGCATTAAAATCAAATACCAACTCACATCTCGTTAGTAATTTATCCGGATTAATTCTCAATTAATTCACATTTAATTTAATTAATCCCATAAATAAATATCGATAAAAAATGCGGGGTATTACATACTTCCCCCCTAATAACAGAATTTCGTCCCGAAATTCGAAACTAGAAAGTACCTGGTAAGAACAACTCTGGATAACGTTCGTGCATCTCATCCTCGCGCTCCCATGTGGACTCCTCGACATTATGATGTCGCCACTGAACACGCACTAACAGAACTATCTTTGACCGCAGTTTCCGCTCACTTCGGTCCAAAATAGCAATCGGCCCCTCCTCGTAGGAGCTATCAGGCTGGAGATCGATGTCCTCCAAAGCAATATGAGAATGAGCCAAATTGTCTCTAAGATATTTCCTTAGCGAGGAAATATGAAACACATCATGAATCCGATGCAAATGCTCCGGTAACCCAAGTCTATATGCAACAGACCCAATCCGCTCGATGATAGGGAATGGCCCCACGTATCTTGGTGCCAACTTCCCCTTCTTCCCAAATCGCATAATCCCCTTCATAGGAGATACTCTGAGTAAAACCTGGTCCCCCACTTGGAACTCCCTGAAGAACCTCTTCGCATCAGCATAGCTCTTCTGCCGATCCTGAGCTACCCGAATGCGACTCCGAATCAATTCTATCCTCGCCGAAGTATCCTGAATCACTTCCGACCCAAGTAGTTTGTTGTCCCCCACCTCCAACCAACATGCTGGGGAACGACAAGGTCTACCGTACAACGCCTCAAATGGAGCCATGCCAATGGTGAACTGGTAGGAGTTGTTGTAAGCAAACTCCACTAGTGGAAGATAGTGCTCCCATCCACCCCCGAAATCAACGATGCACATACGCAACATGTCCTCCAACATCTGGTTTGTACGCTCGGTTTGCCCATCGGTCTGCGGGTGATATGCCGTACTCAACCGCAATTCCGTGCCCATGGCCTCCTGAAAACTCTCCCAAAACCATGAAACAAATATCTTGTCTCTGTCAGACACGATATTTAGGGGCACACAGTGAAGTCTCACTATTTCTGCAATAAAGAACTGGGCATACTGTCCCGTAGTGTAGTCTGTCCTTACGGGTAGAAAATGAGCAACTTTGGTCAACCTGTCCACAATTACCCAAATGGAGTCGTGACCCCTCTGTGACGTAGGTAATCCCGTGATAAAGTCCATGGAGATGCTCTCCCACATCCACATCGGGACCTCTAATGGCTGTAGCAACCGTGCCGATCTCTAATGGTCCACTTTTACCAGCTGACAAGTGGCGCATTTAGAAACAAACACGGTAATATCTCTCTTCATCCCGCTCCACCAATACTGTCGTCTCATGTCTTGGTACATTTTGTCCCCACCGGGATGTACCGTGAGCCGTACGACTCTGCCATCACCTCGTGCCGCAATTCCTCCCCTTCCGGAACTACCAATCTCCCATTAAAGCGTAATCCTCCGTCTGAGCTAACGGTATAGGATTCGGCTCCCTCTGCTAGTAATCGAACTATCTGCTCCTGACAGAACGAGTTATTTGCCTGTGCCCTTACCACCTTCATGACAATCTGCGGTGTAACCGTCATCACAGACATGAACGATCGGGCCACTACATCTTGGTGTCCCAACTCCTTCCATTTATCCTTCCACACCCCTGCCATCTCATCTACTGGCCTACGGCTCAACGCGTCTGCTACCACGTTAGCCTTTCCCGGGTGATATTGGATATCAAACTGATAATCCTTCACAAACTCAAGCCACCTTCTTTGCCACATATTCAACTCCTTCTGCGTGAATAGGTACTGTAGGGACTTGTGGTCCGTGAACAATCGAAACTTCTCCCCCAAAAGGTAGTGTCTCCAGATCCGAAGGGCAAATACCACTGCCGCCAACTCCAAGTCATGAGTGGGGTAATTCTTCTCGTGAGGCTTTAGCTTACGGGAAGCATAAGCTATGGCCGGACTTTCCTGCTGCAATACACCTCCAAGTCCTTGCAAGGACGCATCGGTGCAGACTAGATACTCAACTCCCGGTCTCGGCAATGCTAACACAGGTGCTGAGGTCAACTTATCCTTCAACTCATCAAAATCCAACTGACAGGTATCACTCCAGATGAATGGCACACCCTTACGAGTCAGATGTGTCAAAGGACCTGCTATCTTCAAAAATCCCCGAATAAACCTCATGTAGTATCCTGCTAGTCCCAAGAAACTACGGATCTCCGTCGGTGTCATGGGCTGTCCCCACTCCCTCACCGCGGATACCTTCCCCGGATCAACAGATATCCCCTGGAAGGAAATAATGTGCCCCAAAAACTGAACCTCCTTCAGGAAAAACCCGCACTTTTCATACTTTGCATACAGCTCGTTCTGACGTAGCGTCTGCAAAACTTGCCTCAAATGCTCGGCGTGCTCCTCCTCTGTCTGGGAGTAAACCAGAATGTCATCAATGAAGACAATGACGAACTGATCTAGGAACTCTCTGAACACCCTATTCATCAAGTCCATAAACATGGCTGGAGCATTGGTCAAACCAAAAGGCATAACCCGAAACTCGTAGGAACCATATCTCGTTAAGAACGCAGTCTTCGAGATGTCCTCCTCCCTGATACGCAACTGATGGTATCCCGATCGCAAATCAATCTTTGAGAAGAAAGAAGCTCCCCTCAACTGGTCGAATAAGTCATCGATTCGGGGCAACGGATACTTATTCTGTATCGTGACTTTATTCAACTCCCGGTAATCCACACACAACCTCAACGATCCATCCCTCTTCTTCACGAACAACACAGGGGCACCCCACGGCGAAGTACTCCTCCGTATAAACCCCTGACCCAACAACTGCTCAATCTGATCCCGTAACTCTCTCATCTCAACTGGAGCCATACGGTAAGGTGCGCGGGCAATAGGCCGAGTGCCCGGCGTCAAGTCGATCACAAAGTCTATCTCTCTACTCGGAGGTAAGCCAGGTATATCCTGAAATACATCGGCAAACTCTTGAACAACCGAAATCGAATCAAGTGGTATCACCACTTCCTTAGAGGTCTCCTCCTCTATATAGTACAAGTGAGTGGACGATCCTCCCTCAGGACGAGGCATCGCCACCAAAAACATCTCCTGGCCGGGAATGGCAAAGATAATACTCCTACTGAAACAGTCAATCATGGCTCGGTACGCAACTAGCCAATCCAAGCCGATAATGGCATCATGCTCGGTCATATCTAATACTAACATATCCGCGGGTAAAGTAAACCTCCCTATCTCTATACCCACGCCTCTACATACAAAGGAAATCACGGAACCCATTCTCAACGGCGAATCTACACATGTAACCGTGCTCTCGGCGGTGTCTAACAACCCAACGGTGCGTGCAAATCTCATAGCAATAAAATAGTGTGTAGCCCCGTGTCAAACAAAATACGCCCCATAGTCCCCTGAATAGAGAACATACCCTCAATGGCTTGTGGATCCTGTGGGGCTACGGCCTGCTGAAGCTGATATACTCTCCCATACTGCAGCTGCCCCTGCTGAACTGGGATCGCTGGAATGGGTGGTAATGTATCCATCTGTGGTGGTGGCGGGAAACATAGGTCTCTACGGCTCCTGTCGAGCACCCTGCTGCTGCTGTGGGGCCCTGCCCCTATCAGGACAGTCCTGGCATTTATGGCCAGTCTTGACACAAACGTAACACTTCCCCGGGAAGTTCCCCCCTCTCTGTCCCTGCTGCCCCCGGCCCTGGTGGCCGTTACCGTTCCTCCCCTGGCCCTGCTGAAACTGTTGTTGGCCATTCTAACCATGCTGGCCCTGATGGCCGTTCGGACCCTGATGGCCCTGTCGAAAACCTCCCTGTCCGTGCCTGAAATTTCCCGATCTGAACCTCTTGTGATCCCCCTACTGGGAACCCTGGTCACCCTGTCTCTGCCCCTGAACAGATTGTGCTCCACTGGCACCATGTCCTCCAGTCCTGCCCTGATGGCTGGACTCTCCCGATCTCTTGCCCTCAGCCATGTGAAAGCGATGATCCTGGCAGTGTAACAGTGCAGCGTTAACCACATCAGAGTAACTGGCCAACGATAGATTCCCCAACAAATGCTGACGGATCCTCCAAGTCAACCCGTCTGTAAATTTCTGTATCTTCTTCTCTTCTGTCGGTATCTCATCCGGAACAATATTCAATAGATTTGTGAATTCATCCTCATACTCGGCCACAGTCTTACCTTCCTGCCTAAGATTCATCAACTTCCTCCTCATTTCCATGTGAACAGCTGAGGGAAAGTACTTGCGGTCGAACCGCACCCAAAACTCCTGTATCGTGAGTGTATCACTCTCCTCCATGGTGGTAATAGACTCCCACCACTACAGTGCAGACCCTACTAGCTTAAAGGTAGCTAGTATCTGCTTCTGTACATCGGTGCACTCATACATCCTCAAGTGCCGCTGAATGTCTTTCCTCCACTGACTCGAAACCACAACATCGGAGCTACCTGCGAACTCCGGTGGGTGTGCTTTCTGAAAAGCATCACGTACACGTTCCCAAGCAGATGGGAATGCATGTGCCTGAACTGGCACGGCTACTAGCGCCTGAGGTGGTGCCTGCTGAACCACGACAAGTGCGTCATTTACCGCCTGGGCCACAATAGCTGCAACCTCGGCGGCATTCATCGTGCCCTGAACTGGTGCAGGCTGTGGTTCTGGCGTTGCATCCCTGGGAACCCGTTGAGCACGTCGTGGAGGCATCTGAAACAAGAATAAAGTTTATAAGTTCGCAGTTATAAACTCAAAATAGCTGAAGAACGTAGCATATACAAAAGAATACAACAGTCCTAAAATATAGGGCTCTACATCAAAGAAAGCTCAGCGGAAGCATAATAAGCCGTACAGATCCTAAAGGACACTAGAACCTGATGCTCTGATACCACCTGTGACACCCCGACAAATTAAATACCGGGTAGCTACTCCTTTATTAAATTAAATCAAAATGCCAAGTTGGCTCAGTTAATAGCATCACTGTCGAAAACATTTGAATGATTACTGACCACCTAGTATTTAAAAAGTAAGTTGCCAAATTTTAAATTAAGTCTGGTTAACATACAGTAAAAGGATAATGAAAGAATAACAACCATTCACCATAACGAAGCAATAGAATAACCAACAAAATAATAATAAGTCCGGAGGAAAACTCCTCACAACAATCCCACAACTGAAATTAATAAAACTGCATCCTGAATTAATTACATGCCAAAAGTCTGAAAATCTGAAATATGAAATGTTTCTAATAGAAATGGGCGACATGCCCTATAACTGATGAAAGCTGAATATAGAGTCAAGATAGATGAAGCGTCTACTAGCAAAGTCCTGTAACTTCCACAAACAGCTACAGCTCGTCACCTGAATGAGGATCCTAAGCATGGTGTCCTTGTGGCTGGGCACCTAAAATGGTTTTTACAAAAATAGATTTGAAAGCAAACGGGTCAGAGCCCGAAAGTGGAGAGTATTTTAAAAATAGCAAGTGTTTTAATACATTAAAACAATGAATGCAAAATACATGTTAGGACGTGCACTCACATGAAATTCTCACCTCTCGACTAAATGTGCACTCCTAACGTACCGTACCCATCTAAATGACATACATACCTAACCAAACCGTAATAAGTTCTACCCCTTACTACTCGATTCCCATTATACATTCTAGCGTTATCAATAAAATAGAGGGCTTTACTTAACTCGGATTCTCAATTATTAGCAATTCAATTCACTACCGGTTGTCCCGTTATATTTTCTCAAAACATTACCATAATTATACTCACAATACCAACATGAAAGTTCTCACTATTTAAGGGTATATTATTCACGTCATAAATATACAATACAAGCACCCCGAGACTAAGCTGCGGTGCACACATACTCTTCTATCCATCCCGGTACATCACGTACATAAGGATCACGCATTCCGAATCTCTCTGGAATCATTCTCAGATAACAACAATCACAAATAATGGAGGCGAACACAGTCACATCACATGGGTCACGCACGTACCTACGCTCCCACGATCAGCAGACTTATTAACTTCCCAACAAGTCCTTCTCTGACCTATGTTCTCGAGGTACCAATCTATATCCCCCCGTAGGCACACAAAGATTAGATGGCCCTAAACGAACGCAAACCTCACGTGATAGCAAGTATGGTAGGTATGTCATACACATCAAATCATATATACTAAGCATGCACACATCTTAGCTATTACCATATTTATTTTAGTGGTATACTTCTCGTTCTTGTACCGACTTATAATGTTACAAAATTCACATGTTCCCGATTAATTCAATTATTTAAGCCGTCAATAACTCTCGCATCATAATAGTCACTCACGTCCTATTCCACAATTTCCATTCAATTCAAGTCACACTTCTATGTTTTACTCCTCAATATATCCCAAATGCCCCAAATATGACAATTAATCATCAAGGAAATGTCAACTCTACAATTAAATAAGGTTACGGAACACTCGAAATCAAATCAGGCCAAAAAGGCCAAACTGTCAGCTCGTTAGAAGTCTCGTTCGAACGAGGCTGGTTCGAACGAGAGTTCGTTCGAACGAAGTGGGCATCGAACGAGGGTTCGTTCGAACGAAAGGCATCGAATGAACTTCCCCCTTGTTAGAAGGCAAATTGTCTCCTCGTTAGAATCTCATTCGAACGAGCTCGTTCGAACGACCTGGGCAGGTCTTCTAACGAGAGGCCAGTTTCGAGCCCAGAATTTCCCTTTTTCATTTTTCCAACTTTCTTCACCTCTAATCCCATATACAATTCATCCCAACAGCATTTTAAGGTTTCTAATTCACACTAAACATTCGTAGGTCATAATTAAACATTTATATAGGGCCAAATCTTCCTAAACATCATCAAATCCCCTCAGTTTTCCCCAAATCCCATGAACATGAACCCTAGAAAATTAAATTCATCCATAGACATAACTAAATCCATTTTTATGATATAAAGGATGTATTTTTATCTGAATAATCACCCTAACATTGTTCTACATGCAATCTCCTCATAAAATTATAAATCTCTAAATCCAATTCAATGGGTTTTTATCATTCTCCAAGAACAATACAATTTCATAAATTTCCTACGCATGGAAGAAGCATTCTTTGCAATTAACGAAATTAAACCACTTGCCTTATGTCTTTCTCTGATTTTGAGGTTGAATCTGGAAGGTTGAATTGTCCTCTCTCTCTCTCTGCAGAATTCTCTTCTCTTTCTCTCTCTACAAATTTCTTCTCTAAGGATGACAATGGAGGTGGAGGTTGGTTTTTGGCAAGTTTAAGGTTTCTAAACTTCTCCCGTAGCCCACTACCTAGATTGGGGTTGGAAATGGCTTAGTGGGTTAAGACTAAGTCAGATTTTTAACTCTAATTTTCGTGGGTTTTAATTCCCAAAATTCCAAAATTACCAAAATACCCTTCTAAGTTGCCGGTATGGCCTAAAAGTGCCCCAGGACCCAAACTAAACTCCCGGCTAGTATTTTCTGACTATCTCGACCCTTCCGAACGCGTTGGCGCACTCAAAATTACCATACGGTTAATAGTAAATAAAATTCACTTTTTAATTAAAATAATTATATTCCTGACGCGACTGTCACACGCGTCCCAACAAAATTTCCAAATTGCCGTATTTCAATCTCACGACAACTTTCATAACTCAATATTCATATATTGCCATATATACGCATTAAAATCAAATACCAACTCACATCTCGTTAGTAATTTATCCGGATTAATTCTCAATTAATTCACATTTAATTTAATTAATCCCATAAATAAATATCGATAAAAACTGCGGGGTATTACATACTTCCCCCCTAATAACAGAATTTCGTCCCGAAATTCGGAACTAGAAAGTACCTGGTAAGAACAACTCTGGATAACGTTCGTGCATCTCATCCTCGCGCTCCCATGTGGACTCCTCGACATTATGATGTCGCCACTGAACACGCACTAACAAAACTATCTTTGACCGCAGTTTCTGCTCACTTCGGTCCAAAATAGCAATCGGCCCCTCCTCGTAGGAGCTATCAGGCTGGAGATCGATGTCCTCCAAAGCAATGTGAGAATGAGACAAATCGTCTCTAAGATATTTCCTTAGCGAGGAAATATGAAACACATCATGAATCCGATGCAAATGCTCCGGTAACCAAAGTCTATATGCAACAGACCCAATCCGCTCGATGATAGGGAATGGCCCCACGTATCTTGAGCTTGTGGCACATGACTTCAGGGTCAATCCCCGGCATATCTATATGACTCCACGCGAAGATGCTTCGTCTTCTTCTCAACAGTTTAATGAGGTCTTCCTTGATATTGGGTTTCAGAGACTTGCCTATTTGGACGGTTTTTTCCGGGTCATCCTCATCGAGAATGATGGATTCTACCTCTTCCGCGGCCACTCCTTTCTTTAGCCTCGTCTCATCCCTGGGGTCTTGGGTATCAATATTGTAAGTGGTTGTGGCCCTCTTGTGCGCCTCCCTTTCTTCAGCGGAGTTGTAGTAACATTCTCGCGCCGCTGTCTGGTCTCCCTGAACTTCCCCCACCCCGTAAGGAGTAGGAAACTTGATCATCTGATGGACTGTAGACGGCACAGCTTCAAACCCCTTAAGGGCCACACGTCCCAGTATGATGTTGTAGGCCGAAAACACGTGTTCATCCATCACAAAGAAATTGAACTTCTTGGTAAGCCATCTCGGCCACTCGTCCCCCATCCTAACATCGGCCTCATACACTCCCAGGGGATGAACCTTTTCCCCACTGAACCCAATCAATGGATGATGGTATGGGACGAGTCTAGCACGGCTGAGACCTAAGGCTTTGAAGCACGGCCAAAATATTACATCTGCAGAACTGCCCCCGTCGACCAATATCCTCGGCACCTCACACCCGTGCACCCTAGTAGTGATGAAGAGTGGGTCGTCATGTGGGGCTAAGAGGCCTTTAAAGTCCATTCTTGATAACCCCACTATCAGGGTGTCCATATCGACCTTCTTCCTCTTTTCTGACTTGACCTCCAGAGAGGTCGAGTGTACCGGCTTCGTCACTGCCTTGGCCTCAGCCACATGGGCCTTCCTGTCAGCAACCTCAGACCCTCCTCCTGCTAGACCCCTGGAAATCATCCCCACTCCGAGCGAGATTATATTAAGCCTCCTGACAGGGCCTTGGTCGTCTCTCGGCGGGAGGTCAGGGTTGTCCTCATCATCAGAAGGGTCGTCCCCTCTTTTTTGAGGACCTTCTCTACATGCATCGCCTCGCTTCTTTCTGGGGTCGTCCCCTCGGCCCCTCTTGAAGGCACCTTCGTCGACGTACTTTCTGAGCTTCCCTTTTTTCAGCATCTTCTCAATCTCATCTTTCAGAGCAAAGCATTTGTCTGTTACGTGGTCGTGGTCTTGGTGAAATTCGCACCACAGGTTCTTGTTCCTCTCGCTGGGGGCTGCCCTCAACTTCTCAGGCCACTTCAGGGACCGGTCACTCTTTATCTCATTGAGAATCTGTTCACAGCTCACCATTAGAGGGGTGTAACCAGTGAACTTGTCATCCATAGACCTCTTTTTCCCCTCTTTGTTCTTCTTAGGGTATTTACCCCCACTAGCGCCTCCTTTCTCGTCTTCGTATTTTACGGCCATCGCCTCTTTGGCGTTCATCACCTTTCCTGCTGTTGACATCAATTCAGCCATCGTCCTCGGAGGGTCTTCAGCAAGCTTCCATAACAGCTTCCCCTTTTGGAGTCCTCCAATCAGGGCTGTCATAGCTATACTCTCCTCATAGTCTTCCATTTCCAGCTTCTCTTTATTGAATCTGGCTATGTAGTCCCTCAGACTCTCATTCTTCCCCTGCTTAACATAGAGCAGGTGGGTGGTCTTCTGCTGTGGCCTCACCCCAAAGAAAAAGTTATGGATGAACAGGTCTGCTAACTGCTTAAAGTTTTCAATGGATTTTTTTGGAAGAGACGTGTACCAGACATGTGCAGCCCCAGTCAGGGTACCAGAAAAGGCATGACATCTCATCTCATCTAAGATAGAGTATATGTATGTTGCTGATTGATACATCTCAACATGGTGGACAGGGTTGGTGCTCCCGTCGTATCTTGGGGTGACCATAGGTGGCTTGAACCTTGATGGCGTAGGGAAGTTGACTATCTTTACCACAAAGGGTGAGCCTATGGTGTATCCTTTCTGAAGAGGGTCCCGATTCTTCATTATATCAACGATCTTATCCTCTAGTCGTTGGATCGAGTCATTCCAGGGCCTCGCAGGGTCGGCTTGGCCGATGTTATCCCCTGCCGCCTCTTTAAGGTGGACGGAGGGTTCTGCTGCGGCAGGCCTGTGTCGGCTGTTTACTTCCCTTTGGCCGTCATCCCGTACTGGGGGTCGGCCATCTGCTGCCTCCCTCCTGGACCTCGCAGCACTCCTTGACCTGGACAATTTTTCCCTCAGGTCATTTACTCGGCCCAGCCTCTCAAAGGCTGACCCCCTGCTCAAGCGATCAAAAGAAGAGCCTCTCGGGAGATCATCAGGATTTGGTCTCCCGCACTTTCCTCCACTGTCCATGAGAGGTCGTACAGTATTATTGGAGACCTCATATGGTTCCCAGCATTTTATAGGGGCCTCCTCTCCCTCCAGGTCGTCATACATGTCCTCAGGGCAAGGGTTCCCTTGCCTCCCCAGGCGTAGACGCCAGGGGTCAGCAATATCCCTACGCCGCTGAGGGGGTGGCAGGTCTTTGCGTGGTGCCTGGGGTGGTCCCCTGGCTTCATGCTGTCCTGGAGCTGCTGCCGGAGTAATCATCTCAGGTGAAACCCCTAGTGGTCTTAGTATGTTCTGGCTTAGAGCTGTGAACTGCTCCTGCATCATCCGTTGGCTTGCTTCCAGAGACTTTAAGGCTGCCGCCACATCAGCCATCTCAGACTGAGGTGGTGGCTGACTGGAACTGGGTCCTCCCCCATCATTCGGCGGGGGAAGTGGTGGTGGTGGCATCTCAGGTGCCATGTGTTTGAGCTATGAAAAGCTGAACTGAAGAAAAGACTGGTGAGCTTGAGAACCTTAGTGGGTCTCTTTCAATGGTGAAACATCTCCTCTCAAGGGGAGAGTTGGCTCACCACCAGAGTGCTCAGTGAGGTCAAGTTGTACAAAGGAAGAGATGTCTTCTTGTTTCCCACAGACGGCGCCAAACTGATGATGCTGAGATTAGCACCACCGGATAAGTGATGATTATGAGCTCAAATAATGGCAGCCATGGCAGTCATAGAGATGTAAGTGTATAAGTGTGTAGAAGGAGATGAGTATAAGAGGAATAAGACAATGATGTATAGTGGTTCAGCCAATTTGGCCTACATCCACTGGGAGTGTGTGATCCACTAAGTATGGGCACTAATGGCA
Organism: Sambucus nigra; assembly: GCA_949130495.1. Lineage (NCBI taxonomy): Eukaryota > Viridiplantae > Streptophyta > Magnoliopsida > Dipsacales > Adoxaceae > Sambucus > Sambucus nigra. The sequence continues at coordinate 445,497,841 of OX422211.1, forward strand.
TTGGATACAATGCACATAAGCTCACTTTCTCTCTCTACTGTGTGTATAAGCAGAGTTTTTACTAGGGTTACAATTATCGATCCCTATTGGGTTGTAAGTGACAAGTATATATAGGTCTTGGGGTGTGTAGTGTACCCCCCAAGTATGCATGGTGCATGTGAATGATGATCTAGCCAATCCCTTGTTGACACCTGTAGATGCCAAATGATGACATAATATTCCCTCATGTGAGGGTGTGATTTTGTTATAACGGTCTCCCATGTGCCATGTGAGCCTCACGCGCACTGTTCCACGTGTCTCCCAAACCACGCACTGTGATGATGTCACCCTCGGCCCTTGAATATGAGGCCGAGAGAAAAGTTCCTTCTGGTAATGAGTCTGGCCTAATTTGGGCCTCATACTGTCGTACCCTCGGGGGGTCGTCCGGAGCCTGATGAAGGGTCGGCCCCCTGAGGGGTCGTCCGGAGCCTGTTGAAGGGTCGGCCCCTTTAAGGGTCGTCCGTAGCCTGATGAAGGGTCGACCCCCTGAGGGGTCGTCCGAAGCCTGATGAAGGGTCGGCCCCTTGAGGGGTCGTCCGGAGCCTGATGAAGGGTCGGCCCCTTGAGGGGTCGTCCGGGCCTGATGAGGCGCAGGGCGCCCTCGACATGGCTGAGGGTATATACGAGTATATCATAACCCATACTTATTACCTTCCCTACCTTTGTTTGGAATGTTACTTGGGATGGAATGATGTTGTTGTTTTGTGGTTTCAATTTAGGCATGTGAAAGTGTGAAAGTAAAGAAAACAAAGAAGTGAAAAAGAGAAGAAAAAGAGAAAGTAGAAAACAAAAGAAAAGAAAACAAAAGAAAAAAGTGAGAAAAAAATAAAAGAAAAGAAAGATAAGTTTATATATGTTATGTATAGTTCAATAAGCTTTGATTACTCTCCAATTGTTATATTTAATGCCTTTTATGGAACTTGTTTTTCAATTTTGATATTGCCCGCATTTTCCCATTATCCTAAGTTTTCATCTCCGAACACTTTGAATCTGTATATACATATCCTTCGTTTCGTACCCTATCCCAAACCTACATTACAACCCTATAAAGTCCTATGTGATCTTAAAGTGTAATTAATTTAAAAGTCCTAATAGTTTTGATAATCTGTGAAAATGCATTTCGCTTGTTTTAATGTGCGGTATCTTTCATTGAGATTACAGTTTTTCATTTACTATATAGCGTTCTTCATTTGTGACATGTACGCAGCCTAGTTTCCATTTACATTTACTTTTTATTCCTGCATGTTCCGTTTGTTAACTCCCTATTTCGAGTGAATTCACTTAATGAGTGTAATGCTCGTGAGGATTGAATATATGCACACTTTATGTTTATTCGGTTTATATAAGTTTTTGCCAAATCATACATTTGCATGTGCTCGCCCCCCTCCCACACTTTTAAATTTTCAATTCAACAATGTTCATTTTATAATGTTAATGATTCAGATTTTTGTTTGAATTCGTTCATTGTGCTAATAATGCGTATGAAATCCTTTTCGATATTGTTGGGTTTGTCGCATGTTGGTTTAGGCTTATTTTGAGGAAACCATATGATGTTTTTGGGTTTCATCCCTGAAAAAACTCAAGAGACGACACTCGTCCACTAGGGTAACCTAGGGGTTTAACGGCTTATTGCATATGCTAAATGCAATCGTGTTCCCTACGAAAGTAGCATTTATATTTTGATGCATATATACGTCTTGTATCGCCTTATGTGGAGTGGTTTTGTTTGTTTCATCACTAGGGACTATCAATGTCTAAGTTAGGGGGTGTGACACAACACAAATATTGCATATTTCTGCCCTATATATTTATGCATTCCCTATAACTTGTTTTTCAATTTTGATATTGCCCACATTTTCCCATTATCCCGAGTTTTCATCTCCGAACACTTTGAATCCGTATATACATATCCTTTGTTTCGTACCCTAGCCCAAACCTACATTATAACCCTATAAAGTCCTATGTGATCTTAAAGTGTATTTAATTTAAAAGTCATAATAGTTTTGATAATCTGTGAAAATGCATTTCGCCTATTTTAATGTGCGGTATCTTTCATTGAGATTACAGTTTTTCATCTCCTATATAGAGTTATTCATTTGTGACATGTGCGCCACCTAGTTTCCATTTACATTTACTCTTTATGCCCACATGTTCCGTGCGTTAACTCCCTGTTTCGAGTGAATTCACTTGATGAGTGTAATTCCCGTGAGGATTGAATATATGGACACTTTATGTTTATCGGGATTATATAAGTTTTTGCCAAATCATACATTTGCATGTGCTCACTCCCCTCCCACACTTTTAAGGTTTCAATTCAACGAAGTTCATTCTATAATGTTAATGATTTAAACTTTTGTTTGAATTCGTTCATTGTACTAATAATGTGTATGAAATCCTTCTCGATATTGTTGGGCTTTTTGCATGTTGGTTTGGGTATATTTTGAGGAAACCATATGATGTTTGTGGGTTTCATCCCTGAAAACCCTCACGAGATGACACTCGTCCACTAGGATAACCTAGGGGTTTAACGGCTTATTGCATATGCTAAATGCAATCGTGTACCCTACGAAAGTGGAATTTATATTTTGATTCATAAATACGTCTTGTACCGCCTTATGTGGTTTGGTTTTATTTATTTAATCACTAGGGACTAGCATTGTCTAAGTTAGGGGATGTGATATGACACAAATATTGCATATTTCTGCCTTATATCTTTATGCAATTTACCACTTTTATGGTTATTAATGCCTATATTTGTGCTCATTAACCAATCAACCTTGTATTTGGATATATACATGCTTTGCAGAGGTTAATTGTGCTTTTGTAGGTATTGGAACGCTAAAAGTGAGGATCTGTTGCATTTCGGAGAAGTTTTATCGTCGGAAGCTACTTCAAGGTCATTTTAGTCAATTCACATTTCATCTCCAGCTCATGTAATTCCACGGATGCGTAGTTTGTTGAGTTAGCGTCGTGTGGTCATAAACGGCACGTCGTTTGGAGTTCGGATGGTGGAGTTATGGCCATTTCCGTTTGCACACATTTCCCCCCTCTTCATGGACCAAGAAGGCTAAGAAACAGAGTGTCGGTCGACCGGCCTTGGGACCCCGGTCGATCACGGTTTAAGTTTTTGCCTTGTGAAGCAGACAGAAGGTTTGGACCTGCTCGATCGATCGACCCTGCTAGATATTTGGCAATTCCTTCCTTTTCTTTTCTTTTTCATTTATTTCTTTTCCACTTACTATATAAACCAATTTTGATTTCTATTTTCAGATATCTACATTTTTGTCTTAGATTTTAGGGTTTTTAGAGAGAGCTTTTCCCTACTCTCCATTTTCCATTTCTTTGTAAGATTTTCTTGTACTATTCATCTTCTTCCTTAATATATTTCTTGTTCTAACTTTGTTTCCATTATTTCCATTAATTTCTCTTGCCTAGATTAATTTGTATTTCATCTATTTATTGCTTTCATAATTAGGTTTACTTGTTTTCTTTCAATATATGTCATTTATCATGCTTTCTAGCTAATTTATTCTAGGTTGTGTCGGATTGAACTCACCTAGGGTTCACATGTTGCTTTTCTTTGGTGATGGAGTTTACGAGTTTATTTCGAGTGTGTTTTCCTAGTTATTACTCCTAGGAGATTTGACGGGGTATATCATGTATGCTCCGTGCTTACGACCTTGCGTGCGTAATTTTGGGGATATTTGTTGATGCCAAAATCTTATTGGACTTTTATGCGAATTTAGGGGTGTGACAACTCTTGATTTAATTAACTGTCGAAACGAGACGCAATCTTAATAACTCGTCGACCTGTGTAACCATTTTATACTAATTAACTCTGGTGAGGGATATTCGACTCAACCTATAGTTTTTATTCGCCTTGTTAACTTAGTTTACATACACTCGCCTAGTTTAATCTTTCCCTCTTTTTCATCTTTTCCTTTTTGTTAAAAATTATCTTTTACACTTTTATTTTAGAATTATTAAACCAAATAATATTCTAGCAACTTGTCTTTGTGGATTCGATACCCGGACTAGCCATTATACTCCCTTAAAAGAGTGTAGTCATAGTTTAGGTTTTTTGTATTGAGGCGGTGAACAAAAAATAACGATCGGCGTTTGACACGCGCCATTGTTTAACCTTGATCACCCACCTCCCACACCGTATATTACCCCCACCGCGTAGAAATATCGAGGACACTTTAAACCAATTCATGAAAAGTTAGTCAGCGATTGATGCTCAAAATGCCCAACAATTTGTCAAATTAAAGGCGTCGTTGTCTAAGTTGCAGTCTTCCGTAAGTGTCCAAGAGAAGGGCATGTTTCCTATCCAAGTCCAAAGACCTTCCTAAGGTCAAAACAATGTTAGCTTTAACCCCGATAAAAATCAAGGGCAATGTAGTGCGGTAACCACTCTATGTAGTGGAAGAGATGTCGACTTGCCACCTCCTCCCCACGATGAGCAAAATGATAAGGAGATTTCACTCAGAACGAAAGAGTCCGAAGATATCCCCTTGAGAAAGAGTGGTACGGATGACATAGTCAGACCCGAGGTGGTTGTGAAACCTCCCATTGCTGCTCCATACCTTGAACGGTTAGTACCCCGCTCTAAAGAGACCACCCGTGATGATGTCCTAGAAATTCTTAAGCAAGTAAACATTAATTTACCTTTCCACGAGACCATAAAGCAAATTTCGGCATATGCTAAGTTTCTTAAGGACTTACTCGCAGTGAAACGTAGGTTAAAGGTCAAGAAAAATATGTTCCTAGCACAGAACGTCAGTTCGGTACTGTTGAGTGACCTTCCACCAAAAATATAAAGATCCGGGTGCACCAACCATTTTATGCATCATGGGGAAGAATCGAACTAATAGAGCGCTAATAGATTTAGGGGCAAGTGTTAACATCCTCCCCTACTCCATCTATAAGAAATTAGATTTAGGGGATCTTAAGCCCACTAAGATTACCCTCCAATTAGCGAATCATTTCGTAAAGATACCTAGGGGGTTGTCGAGGTCATGATCATCTAAGTTGACACTTTCTACTTCTGGGTGGATATTGTCATTTGAGATGAGGAGCCATCTACTCTCCTGAGCAATCATGTTCCCATGATTCTTGGCCGCCCATTATTAGCTACGGATAATGCATTGATTAATACATGCAACGAGAAAATTCAACTCACGTTCGGGAACATAACCCTCAAAACAAATATCTTCAATATCACCAAGCACGAGGGTGATGATGGTGAATTGCGAGATATGGATATTATGGAAGAAACAGTTCACGAGAATGATGAGATGAAATACACGCGAGAGCCACTGGGGGTATGGCTTGTTAGGGCATGTGAGAGCAAAACTTTTGACGTCGAGTGAGATATAGAGGTAGCGTGTTTAAGGATTGCTATTAAGAGTGAGAGAGCGCGCGTAGGTGTCAATGAGAGAGAGAAAGAGAGAGTATTCGGAGATTGAGGGAGAGAGAGAGTTAGGATATATGAACCTAGAAGACTTTGAGAAAGAATTCTAGTCGATGGATGGGAATTTCAATGTCAAAGTCCAAATGTTATTGGAATCATTTTGTCACCTAGAGGAGAACGATTGGAAAGATCTGATAACTAAAAAAATTGCTTCTCTTAATGTATTTGTCGTTGCGGCAACTTCTCTTTTTATCAAAAATCTTCACAAACCTATAAAAGTTCAACAAAACTAGAATATAGCGGTAAGTGAGGTATCAATCCATATCTAAGGATGAAACACATAAGTGGAGAGGACATATATACACTCATTTACATTTTATTATATATATATATTTTTTTTTATTTTACTTTTTATATTTTTTATGGATTATTGAAGGGATTTTTTTAAACTAACTAACTATACTAATTTTTATAACTACTAATTAAGAAGTAAAAGCTACAAAAAAGTGAGATAAACAAAATTGACCTAATAAGTAAACTAGCAAAATTGGACTCATGAGGGCTTCAAAATTTCATCCCATAAATGGGAGATTAGCCCTCAATAATTGTTGATGTAAAAATTAGATTTGACCTAATTATTTTAATCACAGATAAAAATGAGTAAAGAAATAAGACAATAGACTTTTAAAGTGGTTCAGCCTTAAAAGAATGGCCTACATCCACTGTTTTTGTATTACTGATTGTTTTGCATGGAATTATCGATAAACGATTTTACCAAGAGATTCAGCGTGTCCCTCTAATGGGGAGATTACAATGTATTTATAGCCATGAGGTTGTACATGTGAATGAATAATGCATAGCTGTCCAGTAGGCGTATACATCTGTACGATAATAACTGTACATTTAATGCGCAGTTATCCTTGATGCGTACGCCATAAGTATTTGAGTTGCTCGGACCGACTTAGTAGCTCGGACCGCCTAAGTAGCTCGACACTCTTGAGCTGCTCGGGGCTCCTCGTGGCTTTTTAGTTACTTCGGTGATCTTGAGTTATTAGGAGTATAGTAGTTCCTCTGGGGGTTGAGTAACTCGGTATAAATATTTACAGTTGCCACCTAGGATGACATGCGTCTTCAAATAATTGGTCCATATTAACAGAATAAATTTGGTATCAACAGAAGCCCCCAATGTTTCACAGTTCGAGGTTGAGGAGGAGTGTGGAACATTCTTCTCGAAATATGGCGGGATTAAATAGTCATCCTGAATTTTAAGAGTGTTTTCCTTGTATTTATTTCTTCTTTGAATTCATAGAATCAGACTTCACGAATATTTTGAATTTTTCTAACTGCTTCGGTTTTCGTGCCCTTTTTCTCCTTTTAGGCACAGGTAACGCAAACGTCTTTCTTTGTAATCATTATTTTTACCCATTCCCAAGGTAAGGTATTTAAGCGCCGCAGAAAATCCTATCGTCTTTTACTTTTTCAAATCTGTATCTTTGAACTATTCATTTCTTCTCTATCTTGTGCGTTCATTTTCTTCCATCATTCGTTGTCAACTGATTCACTCCTTTCTAGTAAGATTTTCTTCCTTTTCCTTTATTTACTTTGTTCATCATGGTTTACCTTGTTGAATCTCTTGACAAACTTCGTTCTGAATTTTCAATTCCTTCATGGGTCATTTTGGAGGAACTTTCTGAACCTTCTGACTATTTCTCTTTGGCTGAGGGACACTGGTTCCCAAGTCTCTTTGTGGCCGAATGTGGCTTTTCTTTTCCTCCAAATCCTTTATGTTTGGATTTTTGTCAATATTTTGACGTTGTTCCTGCAAAAATAGCACCGAATACCTGGAGAATAGTTAATGGAGTCCATAGGTTAAATCAAATTCATGGAACCCATTTTGGAATTCCAGAAATTATGTTTTGTTACAGATGGGTTGTCAGCGATAGTACTTTTTATTTAAAAACTACATTTTTGAATAGGGCTTTAGTTGTCAATCTTCCAGATGCCAATAGGGATTACTTTGAACATGGGGTTGTTATGAAAAATTGGCAACATGCTCCATTAAATGGAGATGATGTATATCAGGGTCCTAGGTGTCCTCCTTATGGCAATGGAATAGGTTATTTTTTATTTTTTGAAATCTCATTTTCTTGATGTTTGATAAAATGTATCACTGACATTTAATTTTTATTATTTGCAGTTGACAGCAAAAGAAAGTCTCCAAAGGAGACAGAGGTTAATTTAAAGCATTTGAAACTTATCTGGAGTTTGCATCAGTCTGTGGACAAGGAACATATTAGGTCCGCCTCTTATTTGTTACAGTACAAGAGTTACACTTCATCCTTTACTGCTCGTCCAGTGGCAGTTGACATCGACCAAGTACCAGCTTCTGAAACTGGTGTGGAAGGTTCCTCCTCTGAGTTGAATATTCCTCTTAGTAACATAATTAAGAGAAGAAGAGCTCGTGCCTTCTTTAAAAAATCAGACTCTGCCAATGTGGAGGCAAAGAAAATCAAACAGAATGTCCCAGAAGAAGGGACGAAAATTATTGATGCACCTCCTCCTGCTGCTATCGAAAAAATTGTTGAGAAGCCCCCTGTGGCTCCGAGCAAGGTTGTTACTATCTCTCCTCAAAGTGATGTTATCGTTATATCTCCAACAAAGACATCGTCTTTAGTTGAAACTGTTCCTGCTCCCCCGAGGAGATTGAAGAAAATTTCGTCTGAGAGACCTGTTGGGCATGTGCTTCAACCTTTAAATGCTGAAAGTGGTGTTCCCACTTTTGTTCCTCCGACCTCTGCCATGGGCTCTGTGAAGTCTTGGATTATCCCAGAAGTCCAAGGTATTGAAGACACCCTTTCTCGTGATAGGGTCACTGCCTTGGCAGCTCAACATATTGCCTTAGTAAGTGTTATTAGTCTAAGTTTTCATTTTTCACTGATATGTCCCTGTATTGACTCAAAATTATTTCTTTCTTCAGCTGGTAACATGTTTCAACAGTATTCTGAAGAAGGATGAGGCTATTAAAGCTTTAAGCTCCTCAGGAGGTGTAGAGGAAGCTTTTATTGGTCTAACTCAGTCCTTAAAGGACTCTCGTCAGAAGTATGAAGAAGATAAAGTGGCTTGTGAGAAGCAACTCAAGTCCATTGAGCAAGAGAGAGACCGAGTTGGGGAGGCCTCCAAGAGTTTGGAGAACAAGATGAAAGAGTTTGAGAAAAATAATCAAGAGCTTGAGTAGAAGCTCAAGAATGCTGAAGAGCTTGAGAATAAGCTCAAAACTGTTGAAGAGGAAGTTGGCAGACTTCATGAGGTTGATCGCCAGAAGGAGGAGGTGGAAGGGAAGTGGAAAGTTATCGAGGAGCTCCTTAGGGAAAGGACCTCCTTGGAGAAAGAAAAGAGGAAAAAGGCTGTCAAAAAGTCCTTTAGCGTCGGTTGGAACAAAGGCCTAGCTACCATGTCTTCTCAGATGGAGTTTGCTAGCCTTAAATACTTCAGGGATGGATGGGTTGCAACTCTGCAGGAGCTAAAGATCGCTGAGAATTCTTAACTGTTTCAGCGACATGTTCATGATCCTCCTCCCTCTCCTGGAGAAGAAAAAGAGGACGAAGCTGCCTCAGAGGAATCTTCCATAATAGTTGGGGACCATGCCCTTGCTGTTGAACCATGCTCCGAGCAGCCCCAACCAGCTAACACTTCTGCCGAGCAGCTTTTATTGCCCTCCGAACAAATTTCATTGCCCTCCGACCAAGCAACCTTTTCGTCAAGCCTTCCGAGGAAATCTTAGGAAATAAGGAGAAGGTGTAGAGTTGTTAGGATCTTTCTTTTATTTTTTGTTGAATGTAATTTTGGACTATGTACTTCTTTTTGTGATGAAATAAAATTCAAACTTTTGGTTGTTTGTCTTGATTTATTCTTCTACTTGCTCTGTCTGCATTCTTATTGATTCTTTCTATCTCTTTTCTTTACTAGTTTATGGCCAAGATGGAGCTATTATCAGCTCATGACACAGAACTGATGAAGAAATGTAATGATTACTTCACAGCTGGTCATGCAGACTTAAACGAGGCTCAAATCATTGACATCCTTGGTCTGGATACTTCTGAACGAGCAGTCAAAGCTTATCAATATCTGAAGTGCTTGCTCGACCGTGCAGTCGCCAACAATGTGGCATATTATGAGATGATTGAATATCTCCAGGGTATTATCGAGGAACTCCAACAACAATATAAGGAGTCTTATACCCTTTTGCATCAGGGGTATGAGAAAACATATCAGCAACTAAATGCTGACAAAGGATATGATAAATTCATCGCTGCTTATGAGAAGAAAGAGAAAATTCTAAAGGTTGAGGTTGAGGAGCATAGGCAAATCGCTAAACTGTTGGAGCAGGAAAATAATGTTTTACGAGAAGAGATATCCCAACTAAAATCCGCAGCATCTTCCTCGGGAGCCTTGGTCCCTGTTAATGACGAAGGTCTCTCTTTCTTAGAGGTAGAGAACGCCAATTTGCGAGATGAATTGGAAACTTTGAAAAGATTTGGACCTTCCACTTCTACTCGCGGACGAGCAAGATCTTCTTCTCGGGGACGAGCAAGGGCTGGTCGGATCTCTATTGAAGATGAAAGAACTCAAGCAGCTTTGGAAAATCAGGCAGTTCAGTTGATGGCAAAGAACCAGGCTTTAGCAGAGATGTCTAAGAAGAATCTGAACCTCAGCAAATAACTTTCCATACAAAGCTCTGCCTTGGAAAATAAGGACATCCTGGTGAATAATCTCCATGAGCAACTGGAGAGGTTAACTTACCAGTTCCATAAATATCCCAGAGAGTTTTAGATGGTTGGTTACAATGAAGCACTCTGCCATCTTGATGCTCATTTAGAACAGTCGAACAACGAAGGGTACAAACAGGGATGGTTGAATGCTCTTTGTGTTCTAAAATTGGAGAGAGGTTATTTTTTATGGGATTACTACACTCTAGGAGTTCTTGATCTACCTGTGCCTCCTTTCAAGCTTGACCTCAGTTGGATTCCATCCCGGACCATTCCTCGTGTTCTAATATCCAAGTATCTTGATGACTACAGTCTCCATTCAAACTTTGAAATATCTCGGCCAGAACATCTGCTTGATCGTCCTTCTATAATGAACGTCAGAATGTTGCAAGATATGAACTTCATAAATTCCCCTTACAGTCTTGATGATCCTCCAGTTGGGGTAGACCCTGTGTCAAAGGCAGAGGGAAAGAAACCTATAGAATAGGGTTTGTTTATGTAATGAACTTCATTCATGTAATCTGCAATTTATCATATGTAATTTGTTCTGGTTTTAATGATTGCAATTGTTATTGGTTTGGAAATATTTTATGAAATATCTCTTTTATTTAATGATGAATATATACGTATATCTATAAAAAGACAAAAATGTCCTGTGTTATTTTAAATTACCGACCAACCGGAGTTGTTGGTAATTTGCTTCCCGATCAACTTAGAGTTGGTGGTAATTGATTTGCCGACCAACCGGAGTTGGTGGTAATTATTTCCCGGCCAACTTAGAGTTGGTGGTAATTTGCTTCCCGACCAACTTAGAGTTGGTGGTACTTGATTTGCCGACCAATCGGAGTTGGTAATTTGCTTCCCGACCAACTTAGAGTTGGTGGTAATTGATTTGCCGACCAACTGGAGTTGGTGGTAATTATTTACCGACCAACTTAGAGTTGGTGGTAATTGATTTGTCGACCAACCGGAGTTGGTAATTTGCAATCTGACCAACTTAGAGTTGGTGGTAATTGATTTGTTGACCAACCGGAGTTGTTGGTATCCCGACCAACTTAGAGTTGGTGGTAATTGATTTGCCGACCAACCGCAGTTGGTAATTTGCTTCCCGACCAACTTAGAGTTGGTGGTAATTGATTTGCCGACCAACTGGAGTTTGTGGTAATTGTTTCCCGACCAACTTAGAGTTGGTGGTAATTGATTTGCTGACCAACCGGAGTTGGTAAACTTAGAGTTGGTGGTAATTGATTTGCCGACCAACCGGAGGTGGTGGTAATTATTTCCCGACCAACTTAGAGTTGGTGGTAATTGATTTGCCGACTAACTTAGAGTTGGTGGTAATTGATTTGCCGACCAACCGGAGTTGGTGGTAATTGATTTGTATAGTGTGTAGCACTAATATTCCGAAAAAAATTTAACGAACAAAGAAAATAGGAAAACATCATTTTGTTCTAATTGATTTGTAATTGATAGACTTTGATGTATGTCATATCAATGAGAGGTTCAGCTTCCACCCATTTAGTGAAATAATCCACTGCGACTACTAAGTTTTTGAATCTTCCTTTAGTTGTTGGCAGTGGCCCGATCAAGTCTATTCCCCATATAGCGAATGGACAAGGGGATGTTATGGGTGTTAATAATTCCTGAGGAGTTCTTCGGATGGACGAGAAGCGTTGGCTTTTGTCACATTATTTAGCATAAGCTGCGCAGTCAGCCCTCATCGTCGGCCAGTAATATCCCTGCGTGGTTATCCTTCGTAAGAGCGTTCGACCAGCTACATGGGCTCCACAAGACCCCTCGTGAACTTCTTAGATCAAGTCTTTCACTTCGAAGGGATGAACACATCTTTGTAGAGATGCTATAACTTCTCGTCTATATAAAATACCATTGGTTAGTACATAACGAGCAGCTTTGAACTTCAATTTCTTAGCTGCGAGTTTGTCAATTGGTAAGGTTCCCTCTTCAATATAGGCCCTGATGGGATCCATCCATGATGGTCCCAAATCAAGAGCAATGAAGTTCATGACCAGATCTTCGTCTATGCTCCGACCAGCTAGAATCTCTATTGGGATTGTTCTTCGTAGCTCGGTGCGTGTGGCTGATGCTAATCGGGCTAGTGTGTCTGCTCTTGCATTCTCTAGTCTTGGTACTCTGACCAGCTGAACAATAATAAAACTTGATACCAATTTCATTACTTTCGCATGGTACTTGATCATCAACTCTCCCTTTACCGCATATACTCCAAGAATCTGATTTACGATCAACTGTGAATCGCTGAATACAACAACCTGCTCTGCCTTCATCGTTCTGGCTAGACTTAAACCTGCAATCATTGCTTCATATTCGGCCTCATTATTAGAAGCTTTAAATTGAAAGCGCAGAGCATACTCCATATCGACCTCATCTGTACTTTTCAAAACAATCCCTGCTCCACTACCTGCATTGCACGAAGAGCCATCTACATACAAATTCCATATGGGTAACTGATCATCAAATTTTTGATCAGACAAAATTCCTCGGTGGAATATTTGTTGCTTCTTTATATCCTCCTCTAGCACTTCTTGTTGCTCGTCGACCAACTTAAGTTGGTCGAGGTTTAAATTTGATGATCCTGTAACATCCACAGGTTGGTCGGTATTCAACTTTTGTTCTTCAGAGGTGTCAGGATAGGTGAACTCTGCGATAAAATCTGCCACTGCCTGCCCTTTAAGCGACGATCTAGGCTCATAAACTATGTCATATTCACCAAGTTCTACTGCCCAGTACATCAATCTCCCTGATTTTTTTGGTTTATGAAGAGCTTTCCATAACGGCATATCAGTATACACGATTATGGTATGAGCTTGGAAATATGGCCTCATTCTTCTACTCGCTTCAATCAACGCTAGTGCCAACTTTTCCAGTCTTGGATATCTGATCTCTGCTCCTCGGAATGCCTTGCTAGTGTAATAGATTGGTTTTTGTACTCCATCCTCCATTCTTATTAACACCGAGCTCACTGCATTTTTCGAAACTGCTAGATACAAGTATAGTCTTTCTCCCATCACTGGTCTGGACAACAATGGAGGTGTTCCCAGGTATTTATTCAACTCTTGAACGGCCTTCTCGCATTCATCATTCCATTCAAACATTTTTCGGAGTGTTTTGAAGAATGGGAGACATCTATCAGTTGCTCGTGACATAAATCTATTAAGTGCTGCAACTCGCCCTGTGAGACTTTGCACTTCCTTCTTCGTCGTTGGGGATCTAGCCCCAATAGAGCCTTGATCTTTTCAGGGTTCGCTTCAATACCTCGTTGGTTGACAATATACTCTAGAAACATGCCTTCTCGTACTCCAAATGTGCATTTGGTAGGGTTCAATTTCATTTGATATTTATCTAGTTGATCAAAGGTCTGGCCTGGGTCAATTAGATGATCAGCAGCTTTCTTGCTCTTCGTCAGCATATTGTCAACATAAACCTCCATGTTGTGACTGATTTGCTCTGCAAACACCTTGTTCATCAACCGCTGATACGTTGCACCTGCATTTTTAAGTCCAAAAGGCATAACATTATAACAATAAGTTCCCCTTGGGGTGATAAAAGAGGTACTCTCCCTGTCTTCAGGCTTCATTTTAATATGGTTGTATCCAGAATAAACATCCATGAAACTCAACAATTCGTGTCCCGAGGTAGCATCCACCAATTGATCGATTCGAGGCAGAGGGAAATGATCTTTTGGACAAGCTTTATTAAGATCAGTAAAGTCCACACACATCCTCCACTTGTTGTTTTTCTTCTTCACCATCACCACATTAGCTAGCCAATCAGGATATTTGACATCCTCAATAAAACAGGCTTTCTGAAGCTTCTCGACCTCTTCTTGTATAGCTTGGGTCTTTTCAGGGCTGAACACTCTTCTTCTTTGCTTCACTGGCTTGATTTCCTTGTTCACATTAAAGCTCGTGACATAGGAAATCTAGGTCTATCCCTGGCATGTCTTCGTGGCTCCATGTAAAAGTTTGTTTCCTGCTTCTTAGGAAAGCTATCAATTCCTGTTTTAATGGGGCATCCAATGACGCACCGATTTGAGTTGTTCGTTCCGGGTGTTCGTCGTCCAGAATGATATTTTCAGTAGCCTCCATGACTTGACCCTTAACGAGCTGAGACTCATCTCTTGGTTCTAAAGTCTCAATCTCCGCATCTTCTATTTCATCTACCTGATAAGTAGTAGTCTTCTTCCTGGATTCTTCACGCTCTTCCTGCTCGGCAGATGAATAGTAGCATTCCCGAGCTACTTTTTGGTCACCCTTCACCACTCCTACTCCAAAGTTGGTTGGGAATTTTAAACATTGATGTACAGTAGATGGTACTGCTTCGAACTTCTTCAAATCTACTATTCCCATGATGCTATTGTAAGCTGACTGGACATTTTTATCCATCACGAAAAAGTTCACTCTTTCTGTTCGACAAGCAGGCCATGTACCGATGAACATATCCAACTTGATCGTCCCAAGTGGAAAAACTTTCTCGCCAGTAAAACCGAGGAGGGGCCTATGATATGGCTCTACCTTGGATAGTTTTAGGTTCAAACTATCAAAACATAGGTAGAACATAATATCTGCCGAGCTGCCATTATCTACCAATATTCGTGAAATCACTACTTCCTTCATCCTCATTTTGATCACCAATGGGTCATCATGAGGATATAACACTCCTGCAAGGTTGTTCTTAGAAAAACCGATGACCAGTTTATCTTTTTTCACCTTCCTCGGGCGACCATCTTCATATAGATTTATTCGTTGAATGTACGAACAAGCTTGAGCCTCACTGAGGTAAGCTTTCCTCTCTGTAGTAAGGTCTCCACCTCCTGCATCTCCACCTGTAATGACATTATAATCAAATGATCCGAAACGAATTAAAAATACCTCACGTTCTGGTTGTCTCGGTCTTTTGGGGAGATCGGGGTCATCTTCTGGATCATTTTCATGATCCCTTTTCTTGTTATCTTTTGCTCGGAGAGGAGATTTAGACCTTTGCCTTCCTTGTTCATTGGTTCGACCACCGTTTTGACGATCGACGTACTTGGACAGTTTTCCTCGTCTAATGAGTGCTTCAATTTCATTCTGAAGAGTTATACAACGCTTGGTCGTATGACCATGATCTTTATGGAATTCGCAATATTTGGACTTGTCTCTCTTATCAGGATCTGCCTTTATTTTTACTGGCCAAGCTAGTTCCTCGTTGTTCTTGATCTCTTCCATAATGTGATTTATATCCACCTTCAAGGGAGTGTAATTTCCGTATTTCTTCATTTGTTCCAATGCTTGCTTACCCTTTGATTGCCTGTTACCACCATTGTTCTTTTGTTCATTCTTTTCAGTTTTACCATCCTCCACTTTGATCTCCTTAGTGTTTGCGTTCTTCTTCGCAGCCATGGCCTCCTCGGCATTCATGATTTTTGCTGCTTTTGCCATCAGTTCCGCCATGGTCCTGGGTAGATCTTTGGCTAAAGTATAGTACAATTTATTGGGCAACAATCCACTCATCAAAGCAGTAATTGCAGTTTTCTCCTCGTAATCAATTACTTCCAGTTTCTCGTTATTAAAACGGGTAATATAATCCCTGGTGCTTTCACCTGTCTTTTGTCTAACACTTAGCAAGTGTACTACTCACTTGACTGGCTTTGCTCCAAAACAAAAATTTCTAATAAAGAGCTCTGCTAG
Organism: Sambucus nigra; assembly: GCA_949130495.1. Lineage (NCBI taxonomy): Eukaryota > Viridiplantae > Streptophyta > Magnoliopsida > Dipsacales > Adoxaceae > Sambucus > Sambucus nigra. The sequence goes on from OX422211.1 coordinate 445,513,764, forward strand.
CTGAAAGAAAGTCGCAATTTTCCCCCGAGGAAGGTTATTGTACCACATCTGAGCAGATCCAGTAAGGGTTCCTGAAAATGCCCGGCATCGCATCTCATCTGGAACAGCATAGATATCAGCAGCTGCTTGGTATTGTTCTATATGGAGAACAGGATCAGTTCTGCCATCGTATTTTGGTGTTACTATTGGGGCTTTGAATTTCGATGGTGTGGGAAAATCCACAATCTCTTGTATGAATGAAGTTCCTCGGATAAAGGTCCTTTGTAGAGGATTCTTGGTTTTAACCATCTCCCCTAATCTATCCTCCAACCTTTGAATTGAGCCTTTCCATGCATCATTTCCCTCTTCGATTCTATTGGTCCGAGCAACTGATCGTGTTGAATTAGCCTCTTGGGATCTTTCATGACGAGCAGCTGGTCGTGATTGGGCAGAGCCTTCCTTCATATCAAATGGTCGTTGAGAATTCCTCGACACAGTCCTAGGGGGACTTCTATTCCTCCTAGGACCTAGACGATCGAAAGGTGAGACTCTACTTAACCTTTCAAGAGCACTTGTCCTTTCTGGGGATAGAGTGATGTTTTGTTGAGTATCTATAGCTCGTACCGAGAAAGTCCGTCCAGGATGATAAGAAGGATCATTAGATCTCTCAGTACGATATGAGTCGCTAGTTCGCGAAGATAACAAATGAATATTTCTTTGAACACTTCGTTGTCCTGATTGGGCTGGCACTCCACCTTGAACAGTTTGTATGAGTTGACGCATAGTTTCTTGCATGTCCGTTTGCCCTTGGGCTAAATTGGCCATAATACCAGCCAAATCTGAAAAACTTGGGGGAGCAGAAGGATTTGGGGGAATCCCAGTGTTTTGGTGAAAACGCTAATTACAGTCGTTTCCCATAGACGGCGACAATCTGTTGATGTAAAAAATTATATTTGACCTAATTATTTTAATCACGGATAAAAATGAGTAAAGAAATAAGACAATAGACTTTTAAAGTGGTTCAGCCTTAAGAGAATGGCCTACATCCACTGTTTTTGTATTATTGATTGTTTTGCATGGAATTCTCGATAAGCGATTTTACCAAGAGATTCAGCGTGTCCCTCTAATGGGGAGATTACAATGTATTTATAGCCATGAGGCTGTACATGTGAATGAATAATGCATAGCTGTCCAGTAGGCGTATACATCTGTACGATAATAACTGTACATTTAATGCACAGTTATCCTTGATGCGTACGCCACAAGTATTTGAGTTGCTCGGACCGACTTAGTAGCTCGGACCGTCTAAGTAGCTCGACACTCTTGAGCTGCTCGGGGCCCCTGGGCTCCTCGTGGATTTTTAGTTACTTCGGTGATCTTGAGTTATTAGGAGTATAGTAGTTCCTCGGGGGGTTGAGTAACTCAGTATAAACATTTACAGTTGCCACCTAGGATGACACGCGTCTTCAAATAATAGGTCCATATTAGCAAAATAAATTTGGTATCAACAATAATCATCATCCAAAAAATATAAGACAAACAAATGAAGCATGAGATGATTAAAATAAAAGTAATAAGAGAGGAATAGATCAAACCCATTTAAGCCTGGAATTGGAATGAAATCTTCAATTACATCAACAATCTCTCAATTACAATCCCTCACTCATGTATTTATTGAATCTAAAATACAAACTACAAAATAAAAATAAAAAGGATAGTGGATGAATTCATAATGGACAATTAAATAATAAAAGAGATTTGCTAAAAATACAAATCCTAACATTATAAAATTGTACATTAGAACTCACCCAAAGAAATAAATTCTAGATCATTAATTTATATTGAGATAATTGCAAAAAATGCAAAATCTCAACATAAAGGAATGGATTAGAATTTACCTCCCATAAGGGATGAATTTTACTACATCAATCTATTATGAAATAATTACTAAAAATGCAAAAATTCATTATAGATGGGTGGGGTGAAATTCATCCTTGAAATAAATTTCACTACACACCTTTATATTGAGATATTTGCTAAAAATGAAAATACTCTCTAAAGAGGGGTGTAGAGAAATTTATCACACAAGGTGTAAAAACTAAATTGGAGATCCTTCCCCAAGTCTTCAATTTATAGGTGCAATGAAGCTAGGGATAAATTGGATATTGGTAAAATTGAGTGAGGATGAGAGCACATGAGCATGGCATAGGTGTGAGGTAATAAAATATGATATGGATACACATGAGGGTAGTTGGGAAGTGGGTTAAAAGGGGATTTGAAGTGGGATGGGTTTGTGTGTGTGTGGGTGTATGAAGGCTAGGGTGAGGGTGAAGGTTTTGGTTGTGTGTAGGATAGCGTGTAGGTAAGTGGGTGTGAGTGGTTGTATGGGTTATGTGTGTGGGGGTTTAATTTGGACACCTAAAAAAATATAATACTAACTAATTAAAAAATAAAATCTAAATAAAAATATAACAAACTAAAAACAATCAAAATAAAAATATCAAAACTAAAAAAATAAAATCCTAAGCTTATATAAAAACTAAAAGAAATAAAAACTTAAAATCTAAATGAAAATTAAAGTCCTAAAAAAATATAAAATATAATAAACTAAAAATAAACTCCTAAAATCTAATCCTAATAAAACTAAAAACTAATCAAAATCAAAATAAACTAAAATTACACTAATAAAATAAAAATAAAACCTAGAAATTCTAAATAAATCAAAAATAAAAATGACTCAAACTAAAAATATTAAAAATATAAAAAGACACAAATTAAACACATACGGGCTTGGGGTGATTCTTTGGGCTAGGTTTAGGCTCGGGTTTGGGGTAGGCTAGGATACGGGACAAGGGTATTTAGCACCATTAAACGCGCATTTGCCTTGATATATAGTTTTTGACACCGCAAATGAACGTTTGACCTACAAGATAAATATTTAAACACATAAGACCCATATTGTCGAGAATTAGCAACTAAGGTACGTCTATTCGGGGTATAAAATGTACAGTTTTGGGTGCTTATCAAGATCAAATAGATGAATTCCTTCTTTGTGACCATCCACCCATGCCACTTGAGTTCTGGGATGCGATCGAGGAGAGGACTAGTGTTTCATCCGATTTAGAGACCAATTTAAGCAATCTCGAGTGTAAGGAGAATCTCGGTTTAGCTTGTCCTTCCAATTTTCACCGAGATATTCTCTCCAGGTTGGGACAAGTATGTGGCGATTCCATTGGGCACCACGATGATATCATTCACATCATTCATCACGAGCCTCGAGATGTCCCCCATACCTATAGGGATGATCCCCACTTTTTTCGACTATTGGTTTACGATGTGAGGAAGAGGGAGAAGAATAGAGCATTGGACCCCGTTCATGGGGTCGAGTGAGGTTCAGGAAAGAGAGAGAGAGGGAGAGAGAGAGGTCGTCGCACCCCCGACGCATATGGGGAGCATGTTTGTTTTATATTATCGAGTTATGTTAGGTTTCAGGTAGTTTAGAAGTCCATAGAGGTCGCGAGACAGGAAGGGTTTGAGCACTAAGTTGAGTTTTCATGAACGGGAACGTTCACGCGCATTTCAAGGGTGAGGTTGAGGTGCACCGGGATCCCGAGTGTTTAGATGGTCTTGAGATACATTAGAGAGGATAGATTGAGGGTTGGAACACTTAGAATAAGAAAAACTATGGCATATTTGAGGTTTGAGGCAGCGAGTTTGATCTAACCGCAGGTCGAGCCGGTTCGCCGGCAAACCAAAACCGGTTAGGAGTACCTGCTCCAGATCCCCCTGTCTTTCCCACCTAATTCATTCACATTTCCATCCCCTTTCACCCGTGATTCGGCACAACCGGTCCCTCGCATTAGCTCTTGTGTTGTGATGCTTTGTTGCTCCTCCCTTATGTAGTTCTTTTGTGCCTTATGGTTTCATCATTGTAAGAACTATGTAATTTGTCCTGTATCGCTTAGTAATAAATTGTAGGGAAATGAAAAAAGTTGCATTTCAAATATTTGCTTGTTTTATTTGTCGCACTTATTATTTTTCTTCTTTAGCTTTTAGTCCTTTTGATTGAGAACAATGCAAAAGTCTAAGTTAGGGTGACAAGTGTGTATTTTAGAGTCACAAATTTTTAAAATGCCCAAAAAAATAGAAAATTTCAAAATTTTCCAAAAATAAATAAAAAATAAATTCGAAAAAGCCAAAAATATTTTTCTTCAAAATAAATAAAAATCTGAATTTAAATTTTTCAAAAATCTCACTAAAATTTTACTTGAAGTCTCAAATTGTAAAAAAATCAAATGCATAAAATCGAAATTGACCAAAGATGGAAATTGAGCGAAAATTAACTACTTTACGAATAAATGTGGAAAATTAATTAACCCGATGTGATTTTGAGCCCTTCATTTTTTTGAGTAATTAAATCATTTCGATTTAATGGTTAACTCAACATTCGATTTAACGTTTAAAAAGGTCGTTGAATATCTCTATTCCTTTGTCTTGATCGGTTACGGGAAATCTGGGAGATGTTGTTTTGAAAAATGGGCTAACATATCCCGAAATTAAATATATTCTCGAGGCGCATATGGTAAAATAATTAGTAATTCGAACGAATGAAGTTAGGCCATCGTTTGTTTACCCAAAAATATTAGCCATAAAAAGTAATGAAAAATTATTCTTTTGCTAGCCATTTTGAGCCTAATTAAAATTTTCAATTTCATTTGATAACCCGAAAAACCCATTTAGCCCAGAGTTGTGAAAACGAACGTCCATCAAGTAAGTCCAAATGGTGATATAAAAAGGGGCAAGAAAAAGAAAAATTCTCAAGAAAAAATAGCAAGAAAAAAAGGAGAAAAAATATATATAGAAAAATGAGACAAATATGAGAGGGGGAAATCAGAAAAAGAAAGGAAAAACAAGAGCAAATGCCCGAAATATTTCCAGCAGACATCGTAAGAAAAAATTTCGAACTCCGAATTTTCCAACCATTACCATTTCATCCAATGCACCTTACAACCCGAGAAAGTCCTAACCGAGTCCGAATAATAAAATTAATTACCGCGTGGAGAGCCTAAGACATGAAAAGATAAAAAGAGAGAATAATTGGTGCGAACTAAAGGATGATGTTTCCCGTTTTCTAATGATCGTATTCTAATGATGAGTTCTTTTCACCATAAAAAGTTTGTCTTTTAATTTGTGTGCATGAATTTATGTTCCATTACATTTACACTTAAAAATCACGTACACCGAAGAAAATAGCCACAATCCGAGTGATTCATTTGTGAGAGTATCGCATGAGAATTGAATCAAAATGAATTTTTGGAAAGTAACGTAATGATTAATTGGTGGAAGTTAGCAGTTTAATTTTCGTCTTCGCACACCCATACTACAAATTGAGATTATTGAATATAAATTTACGGTGAATATTTTTTAGGAGTTTAAATTGAACATTTTTTAATTATTTTGATTTTTCCTTGAGTCGAAAGAAAAACAAATTTTGTGGGTATATTCGTTGCAAACCCTCACAAGACTGTAAGAACATTGTTCGTCACATTTAGTATGTCATATACCGCTACAAGTTTGTCGAAGAATTGGGAAGCTTACATCTATAATCGACAATCTAAATTTCAAGACGACTTCAACACTCATGCCCAACAAGGACGAATTTGGTAAAATGTGTTTTTTTTGTTCATTCACAATTTACATAAAAAAGTGTTGGGATATTTTTATAAAAAATAAAATGTTTTTACATCTATGAAAAAAAATGTTTTTAAATGGTTTTTTCTTTTTCAAAAAACATTTTCTCATAAATATTTTGGATAAACTTTGTTGATCTCGTATACAGTCTTAGATTTGAGGTTTCCAAATTATTTAAAAGGTTGTACTATTTTGACACATGTATGATGTCGTTCAAATGACATCGTATCTCGTTCGAACGAGATCATTTCTCGTTCAAATGACATCGTATGCCGTTCGAACGAGATGTTTAAATTTGACACTCCACCGCCTTGATTTTAGTATAAAAAGGGTGTCAGGCTACTGTATTTCGTGTGGAGAAAACATTGATTTTAACAGAAGACGTTTTGAGTGTTTTTGTTTATTCTCCATCACTTTTAAGGGTTCAAAATTTGTTTTCACAAATTCCAGACTTTTTGTGTGAGTTGTTATATGGAACCCAAAGCATAGTTTTGCTAGGAGTTTTACTGTTGAATCATAGGTGCCTTGGAAAGGTACTGGGATGACCATAGGTGCCACTTACGAGAGGTACTGGGTTGATCGACTGTGTGTCATAGGGGGTGATGCGGTATTCTTAGGCTGAAGATAGGACTACGGTTCTTGTGGTATAGCCGCGTGTGAACCACTATTGATGACTTCGATCGACACCTGCGGGTTTTCGTAAGTGAAATTGTATTTTTACTGTAATCCAATTGTAACCGTTGCTTTAAAAATTATAGTGAAAATAAAAGGTTTTTGCCCTGCGGGGATGTTTTTCCTGAATACTGCTTTATACCTTTATTGATGTTTGTTTGACACGCACACACACATGGTTGGTTGTGTTTAAAATGGCTAATTTAATTGGTATTTGATTTGAGCTAATTTTGACATCCAATTAAATAAGTCTGAATTGAAAATTACGAATCTATTCGAATCAATTGGTATCACACGCACTTTCAAATTGGTATCAGGGCAGGTTACGCTAATTTATTGCGTTTGATCCTTGTTTTCTACAAAACTTTATGTGATATTGATTTTTACTGGAAAAAAAATTTGTCGCAATCTTTCGATGGCACACTTTTCTAACTTGATGCCCCCACCCGTTGGCTCGAATCAGAATTTTGACGATTTAAATCATTTGAATTTGACGTTTGCTAAAAGAATTAACTTTTTGGAAAAAGAAAATTCTCGTTTTAAATTCGCTATGGATCTTTTGTAAGCAATTCAAAATCAAAGAGATTTATATTGTGAAATTTTTATTTCTTTGGACCCCCGATATGGACTTTAATGTTTTAAAATTGTCCAAAGAGAAGAGTGATGAAAAAGTCCGAATTTTAGAAAAAGAATTGAAGGACTTAAAAAGTCTCACCTTTTGTGTTTGTGCCATCGAGGATAGAAAATTAATCGATGATTTTACGGCACGTGAAAAGACTCTTAATGATAAGTTTATTTTAATTATGGGTGAGCGTGATAAACTGTTAAGATTAATTGATAATCTGAAGAAAAAAAAATCCTTATCTTTGGAAGAGTCTAAATTTGTTAGTTGAGTCAAAATTTTTGAAATTGAAAAATATTTTGAAAGACTCGAGTAGTTTGCGTAGTGATGGTAATGTCTCATCTTGTTCTCATGTTTCTAATGCTAAACCCAAAACCATTTTTTGTTTTAGAGGGTCAAACGTTTCCAAGGACGTTAGAAAGGGTCAACCCAAAGGTGTCATTCCACCCGTTTTCATATGTTCATATTGTGATCGAAAAGGGAACCTTAGACGTTTTTGTTTTGACCTTCGAAAAAGTCCTAGGAAGTTTAAGTCTAGTGTTTCCTTGTTTCCGAAAATCCCCACACGACATTTGAGAAAATCTCTTCTAGAGGCACTAGATCTTAGACTTCTTGATTATTTGTTGCTTGCACGTGATTCTTCTCTTTCTATATCATATAGATGATTATGTTCGCAGTTTTGTCATACGCTAGTTATGTTTCATGATTCATATCCTTGCTAGTGTTATGACATATATACTTTTTGTATTATATTTTTGTATTAGAAAATTTTTGAAAAAATACAAAAAGATTTTTGTATTTTGTTTGCACCGTATATGAATGCACACTTAGGATGCCCAAGTCACAACTTCATGCCATAACCCTGTGACTGTTTGATAGAGATTTGAGACAATATGTTGTGTCATTCATGTGCTTTACAAAGTTTGGAGTCTTTGAGATGCTATAGTGTTGCTACCTACATGTTTGACTCAATTTGTCCTTTATTGCACCCATGCACAGATTTTGTTTGACGTTTGTTCTTGTAAAATCACATGTTGGTTATGTGTTTCCATCTCAATTATGTCTATTAAAATGAACCAAATGCGATAAAACAAGATAATAAAAGGTGTGCATGTTTTTGCCGTAAGTTTGTGTGAATTTTATAAAAGGTGAAGGGCTACGAAAGGTAGACTTTTATCCTTTGCGATTAAGACTCCATTTAAATTGGACCTAAAAAATTGAGGAATTTTAATTATTCGGGGTCCAAAGAGGTTTACAAGAGCCCGAAAAAATTTAAAGGCAATAAAAAGAAATATATGCCAATAATGGGCCATTAGTTTTATTCACCAATTCTCCAATGATTGATAATTTAGATCACCTCGAAAAGAAAATATATATGAGGGAGTTTGATTGGAGAATTAAAATGGCTTAGCACGTCCTTAAAAATCCTGAAAAAGCATGAAATCGTTTTCGGCGTTGTTGGTGTGAAAATCATGTTGACTTTGATTTGTTGATTTTGATTTAAGACGATGTCATCTAAATTCAATAATTTTACACCAAAGGACTATTTTTTATGTTCGTTCATTAGGAGTACACTTATGCATCTTGCACATATGATATGATTGAGTTGATTTTTCTATCGAATCTGTTCACACCCATTCATTCCGTTTCCATGATTTGGTTGTCTGAGTATAAATTCATGGTGTGTGATATTTTTAACATCATATTTTTTTCTTTTTGTATAAAAAATTGAAAAATTCGAAAATAGTAGTTTATTTGATTTTTCGTGACACCCCGATTTGCATTATGAGATTAATTTTTTTTCCTGTCTATTTCGGACAAATAAAAAGGGGGAGAACGAATTATGATATTATGGGGGAGTTTTAGTGTGGGGGAGATTTGATTATGCTTTCATGTTTTATGTTTATATCATTTCAAACTCGATACGTCGCGAGGTTTTTGCTTTGTCTCATGTGTGTAGGTACGATTAAAGATGTTTGGATTGCACACCCTAATGAGAAAAGCTTGGAGTTTTGAAAAGTTGATTGTTGAAGCGAAGTTTGAAAAAGTTTGAAGACTTGTCAGTTTATCTTTCCATGTTTGAGTTTTTGGGAGGGTAGTTTTGTATAGGTCATATTTTGATTGATAATTCGGATATTTTTATTTTGTACCGGCATAGACATAGGGGAGATTTGTAAGGACATTGTCTGTCACATTTAGTATGTCATATACCACTACAAGTTTGTCGAAGAATTGGGAAGCTTACATCTACAATCGACAATCCGAATTTCAAGACGACTTCAATAATCATGCCCAATAAGGACGAATTTGGTAAAATATGTTTTTGTTCATTCATAATTTACATAAAAAGTGTTGGGATATTTTTATAAAAATTAAAATATTTTTCCATCTATGAAAAAAAATGGTTTTAAATGGTTTTTTATTTTTCAAAAAACATTTTCTCATAAATATTTTGGATAAACTTTGTTGATCTCGTATATAGTCTTAGATTTGAGGTTTCCAAATTATTTAAAAGACTGTACTATTTTGACACGTGTACGATGTCGTTCGAACGACATCGTATCTCGTTTGAACGATATCAGTTCTCATTCAAACGACATCGTATGTCGTTCGAACGAGCTCCACCACCTTGATTTTAGTATAAAAAGGGTGTCGGACTACTGTATTTCGTGTGGAGAAAACATTGATTTTAACAGAATACGTTTTGAGTGTTTTTGTTTATTCTCCATAACTTTTGAGGGTTCAAAATTTATTTTCATAAATCCCAGACTTTTTGTGTGAGTTGTTATATGGAACCCAAAGCATAGTTTTTCTAGGAGTTTTACTGTTGAATCATAGGTGCCTTGGAAAGGTACTGGGCTGACCATAGGTGCCACTTACAAGAGGTACTGGGTTGATCGACTGTGTGTCATAGGGAGTGCTGCGGTATTCTTACGCTGAAGATAGGACTGCGATTCTTATGGTATAGCTGCGTGTGAACCACTATTGATGACTACGACCGACACCTGCAGGTTTTCGTAAGTCAAATTATATTTTTAGTGTAATCCAATTGTAATCGTTTCTTTACAAATGATAGTGAAAATAAAAGGTTTTTGCCCTGCAGGGATGTTTTTCCTGAATACTACTTTGTACCTTTATTGATGTTTGTTTGACACGCACACACATATGGTTGGTTGTGTTTAAAAGGGCTGATTTAATTGGTATTTGATTTGAGCTAATTTTGACATTCAATTAAATAAGTCTAAATTGAAAATTTTGAATCTATTCGAATCAAATGGTGTCACACACACTTTCAAAGGCACCACTCATCCTATTAGGGTAACCCAGGGGTTTGGCGGCTTGTTGCATACGCTAAATACAATCGATTGCCCACGAAAGAGGTATTCTAAACCAATAAAGTTTTTGCAAATTTCCTTAACTCATACTCTTATTCTATTATATTGCTCGGGACGTGCAACGTTCTAAGTTAGGGGGATTTGATAAGGTGTAATTATTTCATAATTATCCCTTTAATTTCGTCATTTTATAATCTCGTGCATTGTAATTAACTTGGATTTATCTCATATTTGTTCTACTTATCCTTTTTGGCAATTATTTTGTGTTTTTATAGCTCTCATGTGTTTTACAGGTATTTCATGCAACTTAGTGCGTGAGAGAAACCGAAACAGTGAAAGAAACCAAGGAAAGGAAGTTGAAGGGCATTTTTGTAATTTTGCAGCCTTGATTCGAGCTACGGTGAAGAAGTTATGAGCAATCGAAATTGAGAAATAAATCCAAGGAAATAAGAGGAAATAAACCAATGTATCAAGTTTTTCCAAACTGAACCCCAAACCAGTTTGAGTGTGAACCGGTTCAACTCACCTGATGCGCGAATTTTCATTTATTTGCTGATTTTTTTAGAGTTGTATTATGTTAGGACTCTTGCAAAAACGACCAAGTAATGTTGTAGTTTGATGTTAGACTTAGTTTTAATCCGTTTTTTACCTAGAATTAGAGAAGAAGAGGCAAGAACCCTAGTTTTGAATTCATGCATTAAAGTTACACAGTTATAAATTGATTCTCAAGGTTTAATATATCAAGTTTGTCTTCTCTACCTTATTCTTGAATATTCTTCTTCTTTGCATGTTTTGTCTATTTTCTGGCATTTTAATATCTTTATGCATGTTTAGATATAGTTTCATCATGATTTCGATTACATGCAATGTTAGAATTTCGTTTGTTAAATACATCACTATGTTCGGCTAAGCTATTAGCGGGTTAGGGTACATGAACCCAACCTAGGTGTTACGAATGTATTTAAAAGAAAATAAAATTTAATTACCAATTCAAGGGCTTGATTTATTACCGAAATAAACATTCTAGGTCTTTTAATTCCATTTGTCCTAGGTAACGGGAATGTTTAAGGATGCAATACGAGTTCTGGTAATTTGTCATTCCCGTCAAATACAATTTTTGATTTGATATTGTGAGGAGTAAAATCCACACATGTTAAATGATTAGAGAGTAATTGATGATTCTTTGAATTGAGAATTAGGTTTTTGAAGGTTTTATCTCCTAAAGTAATCACCGATGGTTCGGCGGAGTTTATCCCAACTCCATTTTCAATCATTGATTTAAAACCACTTAGTTATTCTCGCATGCGTAGTTAATTCACTAATTTAATTAATCTGCATTAGTTGGTAGAAAATTTTCAAAAACAATCATCTTTTCCTTCTTTTCTGAGTCAACCGAAAGGTTAATCATCTTTCTTACTCGTCGTCACGTCTTAGATCCTATTCCATGAGTCCGACACCCCGTTTACCAAATTATAACTTAAGCGACCGGCTTGCATTTGAGTCATAATCACACGCATTAGAGACACAATTATTTAGTCATGTCACTTATTTTAACTTAGGTGGTTAGTAATTTAAAAAGGTTTTGACACTAATGCTAAGAATAAGCCAATTGAGATTCCTGACTGATCACTAATGATTAAAATAGGCGGGGTGTCACACAAATTTTGGAATAAATGTTAAATGGAAATGACAGTGGGAGAATAATATTTGTTAGGGTGACAAAGATGAGGATGAAGTCTCAAAGTAAATAAGAATTGTCTTCAATTACCCTAGGAATACAAAGAGTTCACTTACAAGTAAGAATAATCCACTGATGATCCAAACTATCAATAAAAATATTAGACACTCGCGTATATAGAATATATGTGGTTGGGATACAAATGTTTGATTATCTTGATTATTTATAATGGCATGAAAATTAAATAAAAACAAATTTATGTCTATGAGTTCAAACTTCTATAAAAAGTTCTACTTGTTTAGGGGAATGTTTACAACGTACACATGCCCAATCAAATGAGTACAAGTGGTAGACATGCAGAATAAATATGTTATTAAATTGTCATATATCTTATGATAAGAGTCAAGCTCATAGATCATGTAAAATAGTTTCTTGCACTTGTAGAGGAAGTTGTTAAGGCCAAAGGAAAATTCAAATAAAAAGAGGTCTCAAAATTCAAAGTCTTTGACCAGTTACATGATAATACGCAAATATTGCGTATTTCATCCTCCGAACCTACGCATTTTAGCCCCCTCGGGTGCCTTAATCTCTATATTTAAGCCCGTTAACTAGACAACCTCAGTTTATATTATTAACATGCTATATGAGGTATAATTGGGCTTTTGTAGGTATTTAGGTACTAAGTATGGAGTTCGTACGCATTCCGATGAAGTTTCGTACGCAATCGCATGTTCAAGGGCATTTTAGTCATTTCATAGCTTGGGCACCCACGGAAGTTGTAGCCCTCCTCGCTAGCTTGGCGTGGCCATGAACGGTGCGCGATTCCGAGTCCGTATGAAGAAGTTACGGCGATTTCAGCGGAGGGAAAAACAATGAAATCAAAAGAGGAGGAGAAAAGGAAGAAAAGAATGCAATGTGCTGCTGCTTGGCTCACCCCTGCTTGATCGATTGACCATTCTGTACAGCTGAAATTTTGCCTTGATTTAGATTGTAATTGTCTTATTAGTTCGTAGGGGATCGATCGATCGATCAAGGCAAAATTTTGGCTGTACAGAATGGTCGATCGATCGACCAAAATCGTCGATCGATCGATCAATCAGGGGTGAGCCAAGCAGCAGCACACTGCATTCTTTTCTTCCTTTTATCCTCCTCTTTTGATTTCATTATTTTTCCCTCCGCTGAAATTGTCGTAACTTCTTCGTACGGACTAGGAATCGCGCACCGTTCGTGGCCATGCGAAGCTAGCGAGGAGGCTACAACTTCCGTAAAGATGTTGGGCTAGGTGACCAAGCTGTGAAATGACTAAAATGCCCTTGAACGTGCAATTGCGTACGGAACTTCATCGGAATGCGTCTGAACTCCATACTTAGTACCTAAATACCTACAAAAGCCCAATTATACCTCATATAGCATGTTAACAATATAAACCGAGGTTGTCTGGTTAACGGGCTTAAATATAAAGATTAAGGCACCCGAGGGGGCTAAAATGCATAGGTTCGGAGGATGAAATACGCAATATTTGCGTATTATCACACCCCCTAACTTACACATTGCTAGTCCCTAGCAATGAAATAGGATGAAACAAGAACTACAAGTAAACCAAAAGTAGGAGAAAGTACAAAAGTATGATATAAAAGCAAAAGGCCACTTTCGCGGGCGATTCGATTGCATTTAGCATATGCAATAAGCCGTTAAACCCCTAGGTCACCCTAGTGGACAGGTGTCGTCTCGTGAGGGTTTTCAGGGATGGTACCCACAAACATCGCATGATTTCCTCAAAATATGCCCAACCCAACATGCGACAAGACCAATAATGGCGAAAAGGATTTCATACGCATTATTTGCAAAGTGAATGAATTCACACAAAAGTTCGAATCATTAACATTATAGAATGCACCTCATAGAATTGAAATTTTAAAATGTGGGAGGGGGCGAGCACATGCAAAGTGTGATTTGGCGAAAAACTTATATAAACCGGATACTAAATTAAAGCAAGCATATACTAAATCCTCACGGGCATTACACTCATCAAGCGAATTCACTCGAAACAGGGAGGTAACACATGGAACATGCGAGCTAAAGAGTAAATGAAAATGGAAACTAGGCCACACACATGTCACAAAAGAAGAACGCTATATATAAACTGAAAAACTGTAATCTCAATGAAAGATACCGCACACAAAAAGAGGCGAAATGCATTTTCACAGATTATCAAAACTATTATGACATTTAAATTACATCAACCGAAGATCACATAGGACTTTAATAGGGTTATAATGTAGGTATGGCTAGGGTATGAAATGAAAGGAATGTATGTACGGATTCAAAGTGTTCAGGATAAAAACTCGGGATAATGGGAAAATGCGGGCAATATCAAAATTGGAAAACAAGTTCCAAAACGGAATTAGATATATCATCGGGGAGAGTAATCAAAGATTATTGAACTATATACAACATATTTACAACTTTCTCTTTCTTTTCTTTTCTTCTTTTTCTCATCTTTCTTTTGTTTTCTTTTGCATTTTGCTTTCTCTTTTTCTTTATTTTTTTCACTTTTTCTTTTCTTTACTTATCGAACTCTCATATGCCTAAATTGCAACCGACATCATAACATCAACATTCAATCCCAAGTAACAAACCAAACAAAGGTATGTAAGGTGTATGTATGGTTTAAAACTCAAATTTAGAGTTGGTTATGGGAATTGGGGTAATGAAACGAAAGGCTATATTTAGGCTCAAAGGGGTTAACGAGGGTAACATATAAGGGTGAGGTCAAGGCTAATATGGGTGATATAACAAAGAGGGCCTATGATCATTTCACAAAGTTTACGTAATTCTCGAGTCAAAATAATAAATGAAAATCATGCTCAAGTAACACATTTCAAGTATGAACTCAATTAATGAACAGTCAAATGAAAGAATAGAGAGATTACCAATGAATTCAACGTTTTCAATGGGTAAAGAATAGTGTATACACTCACAAACGGCGAAAGGTACAAAGCTTACTCGGTGTAAGTATATACAATGCAATAAAAGATTACCGAGTTATAAAAATCTTAAACCAAATCAATATAACAATAAAAGTGCATGTGCTCATGGGATTAAAGTTTAATTCATGAAGTTATTCATAATATCAATAATGGAGACTAAAGTCTAATAACTTCTAAAATCGAGAACATGCATCATTGGGTTTTCTATTGGATCGGGAAATTATTGAGATTTATCATCGGAAATAAAGGCAAAATGCCTAAAAAGGAGAAAAAATAAAGAAAATCTTTTTGAAAATTTTCAAATTTTTAACAAAAACATGCTTTGTAACTAAATTGTAGTCAAACTCAAGGACTAAACAGTGAAATGGATAGAATATCCCACACCCCCTAACTTAAATGTTGCATTGTCCCCAATGCGTCCATTAAAGAACACAACACAAAGATAGAAAAATAATGATATTACCCAAATTTGGAGCGATCTCCGTAAGTACAAGTCCAAATGAATCTGCAAAACAAGTTAGTACAAAGCATACAAAAAGAAATAGAAAGAGATTAACTAATTACACTAGACTAAATTAAGAAGAAAGAAATAATAAAAAGCTAACTATATACAACCTACCATTTAGACTCCTAACTAACTATACACTAGAAGTCTAAATTTTTTAGGGTCCGCCCAAAATACAATTTGACTTTGGAGGATCAACGGTGGACCCTCCCTTTAATGCATCCCTCCCGAAAAATAGGAATTTCGTTCAAATAACGGAAGGCACATGGGTGGTGGAAAAGGTGAACCATCCCCAATTAAAAATTTGGGAGGGAGGATGGGGGATTTGGATAGGAAGGGTGACAAATACACAAGGGGACCAAAAAAAACTGAATTTCCTCCCAAAGATTTAGCAAGCGGAATGGGAGGTTGCGCACATGAGGGCAAAGATGCCTTCATGGAAAGAAAATCGAGCAAGTACTCCTCGTCGGTGAAAGGGTTGAACATTTTAAAGTTCCGTACCGATTCATCGGGTACTTGTGACGGTGTGATAACGGAGAATGAAAATAGGGAGGAAAGAAATTTAAACTCAAGAGATGAATTATCATCGCTCAAAGTTGGAATTTCAAAGGAGATAGGATCATTTTCAATGAAACTTTCTTCTTTGGGATCCAAAGAAAAAATCATCTCATTGCAAATAGATACTACAGCTATTTCATCCTCGCTTTCATTCTCTATTAAAAGATGGGCCAAGTGACGAATGGTTTGTTCCAAAGTAGGCACAAAGTCCTCATTTGGTTCAAAATATTCCTCGACTTCAAAAGTCTCGGAAGAGAAATCGTCGTCGGATTCGAATAATAAATCCAAGTCTTGCTCCCAACAATGATGTTCTTCCCAATAACGTTCTTCATACCTCTCGTTCTCAAGCATAAGCAAACCCTCGCCGAAACTCATAGGCCGAGGTGCGGATATTTGAAAATGAGGGGTTTGAAAATCATTATCGGCACTAAAGTGAAACTCATTATTATAGGAGTTTTGAAATATATTGAAATTTGTTTCAAAACTCCTATTATAAGGAGGCAAAGGCCCAAAATCATTATCATCGTCATCAAAATACACGCACTCCAAAGCTCGACTTTTGTAATACTTGCCCAAAGACATTTTTGATTTTGCAATTTTTTTGGATTCTAAGTATTGACCAAAAGTCATAGGAGTACAAGGATTTTGAGAATTATCATAATGATTACCGAAATGATTGGAATAAGACATGCTTACCCCAAAGAAAGGCTCGAGGCAGCAAATTCCACAAAGCAATGTGCGCACAGCAAAATTCAAGCATTTCTAGGCGCTCACGTGTATAAATCCTGCAAAAAATGTTAAAAGAAAGAATACAAATACAAAAGAAATAATAATACGAACTAATAAGACAATTACAATCTAAATCAAAACACTCCCCGGCAACGGCGCCATTTTGATCAAGGGTGAAAAGTGGCGCGTGTCAAACGCCGATCGTTGTTTTAGTTTCACCGCCTCATACAAAAGAAACCTAAGTTACAACTACACTCAACTGGTGAGTATAGCGGTAAGTCGGGTATCGAATCCACAGAGAATGTTTGATAGATCGTAACGGATTATTAATTCAGGAATAAAAGTGTAAAAGGGTGATGTGTAAATGTAAATAAAAGAAAAGAGAGAAGTTAAGTCTAAATAAAGTAAAAGCGAGGATCGGGACGAGGATCGGGATGAGGATCGGGATATCATCCAACCATACGGTTAGAAACAACTACTAATCAAGATTCTGACTCGAAAGCAATTTAATCGAGCATTATCAATTAAACATAAACTTCACACTATAAGGAATTTGAGCCAAAGTTGCGAGAATAAACATTTAACCGAAAATTGATCGCACGCAGGTTAAACTCGGATTATCGCTTTAAACACTAACATTGCATGACAAAGAAAGTTAAACGCATAATAATCTGACTTTAATACGCGCGGGTTCAATTAAACGCAATTTTGCACAAAACCTAATTTTCGGAGCTCGAGGCCCGTTAATGGCGGAACGAAATCCCGACTCTATTTATCTAAGGGCACATAATGAACTAAGCTAATTTATACCAATTAAACTAGGAAAGCAGGAAATAAAGAAATTAAACTAATTAAGAAAGCATGGAAATTAATCGACAAAGCAAGAAAAAATGAAGAACAAAGCTACATTAATGGAGATGGAAGTGAATAGTTCAATCTTACAAAACCAAGTGGTTGTCAATCCAAGAAGAGAAGAAGATGAGCTCTCAAAACCAAACCCTAACCTAAAATGTCTTCTAAAACTAAGTATATTAGATATTACAACAAAATTGGGTTATATAGTAAGTTGGGAGAAAAGAAAAAAAGAAAGAAAAGAAAACAAAATATCTGCAGAAAAACAGGGGATCGATCGATCGACCAAAAGGGTCGATCGATCGATCAAGAAAAAATTTTGGTTGTACAGAATGGTCGATCGATCGACCAAAATCTTCGATCGATCGATCAAGCAGGGGTGAGCCAAGCAGCATCACACTGCATTCTTTTCTTCCTTTTCTCCTCCTCTTTTGATTTCATTATTTTTTCCTCCTCTAAAATCGCCGTAACTTCTTCATACGGACTCAGAATCGCGCACTGTTCACGGCCACACGAAGCTAGAGAGGAGGTCTACAACTTCCGTGAAGATGTTGGGCCAGGTGCCCAAGCTGTGAAATGACTAAAATGCCCTTGAACGTGAGATTGTGTACAAAACTTCACTCGAATGCGTCTGAACTCCATACTTAGTACCTAAATACCTAAAAAAGCCCAATTATACCTCATATAGCATGTTAACAATATAAACCGAGGTTGTCTAGTTAACGGGCTTAAATATAGAGATTAAGGCACCCGAGGGGGCTAAAATGCGTAAGTTCGGACGATGAAATACGCAATATTTGCGTATTATCATTACACTAAGTTCAATTCAAGAGGCATGACTTATGATTATAAAAAATGATTTTTTAACAATTATATACAGCATATTTTTCATTGGAGAAGAGACAAGAATATTAATTCGACCACATTGTATTTCCCTTCCTCCTTCATAATTTGTAGTCATGAGAAAATAAATTGTAAACTTGTGTTGAAATAGAATCTTGTCTTTCCTACAGCACTAAATAATTAGTATTTTAAATTTTGCCTTGGTGAGAGTTCTGAGATGAAGATTGCAGTGCATCCCCTTTTCCTAACAATCTTTATCTCGTAACCCTAACCAAGGCTCTATCCAGACTTTCATATATTCCCTTTCCTCTAAAACCCACCACTAAATATCTACCTAGCCCCACTCCCATTAAGTTGTACATCAATGAACATTCTACAGTCATTGTCGATGCTGACCATAACCTCCAACCACCTTTGACCACTTACTTTGTCCTCGATGACTCCTCCTCACCACTCGAGTGCCTCCTATAAACGTCTATTTATGAGTCACCTCAAGTTGGAACCCTTACCCTTTACTATTCACCCTTCCATTGCCAACACATTATCCATACCCAACATCTGATCCACTTTCGCCATACACTAGCATCCCAACCCCTCCATCCAATGGCCGACATGACATTACTAAGGATCCATTGCATCTAACTACTTCTTTAGTATACTAATATAATCTATCAACCACTTATTTGTTTGTTGTATTCATGTTAGCATAGCCTTTTCTACACTTAATGCAAGTCATGAGGGTATTTGTGTACCATGAACATTGATGGAGGCTCCGTTAACTACCTCATTGGGGTGGAGATCGTTGAGGAGATCCATTTTCCCGTTGATCCCTTACAGAATCCATATAGCATTGTTATCTAGGTGAGTTCTCACAAGTGTTTCTGATAAAGTAGTTTCGTGTGCACTTTTTCATCAGCTCATACTCAGATAAGGAATTACGTATCATTGTTGACATAACCATAGTCGATCTTTGCAATTTGATCCCGAAAATGTCCACAACGGACAATCGAACACCTATATGGTTTCAATATGAGTAGATGTAGGTTAAGATCTTTCTGATAAGGGGATTGAGGTTCTCAATTTCATCCATTACTTTGGTTTTAACAGCAACCCTTTTTCCGACGTACGAAAGTAGGGATATTTTTATGCACGTTGACCACTCCAGCGATGGATGTTCCATAGACCATGAGGGCCCTTCTCGATTTCTTCAAGGATGTGTTCACCTCATCTCATAGAGTATACAACATCCAATTGAATTTTTTGAGGCACTCTGTTGCTTAATTTGCCCCACTAACTTATGTCTTCAATCGATCATGATGATTTATATAGGGAGGAATATGAGTTGTGTGCTCATAAGTTACTATGAGAGAATACGTCATCACGTTGTGACCTACTTTCACACTTCGAAGAAGGATGGAAGTGGAAGGATGTGCGTCGATAGTCGCAACATCAACAAGATCATCATAAATTACTAATTCCCCCTCTCGCTCTTGGCGTACATGATTGACCTATTACAGGAGCTTAAGTATTCTCCTATATTTATTTACATAGTGCTTATCAGATTCACATGCGGGTTGCTTCCTTTGTCGTCGTCGGGAAGCTCTTTGAGAGGAAACCTAAGGATAAGGGCTTGGTGAGGAGTAAAACAACACCTTCAAGACGAATATGACATGTACAGATGAAAAAAGATGTCCTTCGGCCTATTTTGATGCCTCATAACTTTTATAAGGGTGATGTCCTTGACCTTGCGGCCTTAATCATGAGTTTTTGGTGGTATACCTCAACAACATTCTTATTTACATTTTTAACATGTCAGGCGGCTTCTTAAGCTTCTGCGCACCAGTCACTTCCATCTACATGTTTATCTCATGCTTCAACGCTATTATGGATCCTATTACAACAGCCAAGAGTATGTTAGATGTTGACTATCATAGGTCTAATGAGGCCAATGAGGACTTCAAGATCAAGAACAATGAAAAGAAGCTTTGTGATCAACACTCTAGGTGGTCGGGTTTTCCCCTGACACATATTCC
Organism: Sambucus nigra; assembly: GCA_949130495.1. Lineage (NCBI taxonomy): Eukaryota > Viridiplantae > Streptophyta > Magnoliopsida > Dipsacales > Adoxaceae > Sambucus > Sambucus nigra. The sequence continues at coordinate 445,534,251 of OX422211.1, forward strand.
CTCTCCAATATACCTTGGGGAAAGAGAATCATGTAGCCGATGTTCCGAGTCAACGATCACATGTTATGACGGTTATTTGGGGATAGGTTTTAGTGTTTGACCATGTTCAAAATATATACGCGTTAGATGCTTACTTCAGTCAATTGTGGAAGAGTACGCACCATAAGAGCGCTTTGGGGGACTTCCTCCTACTGGACGGGTTCTTCCCACTTCTTCCCTACAGGAGATCATCGATGAGATTCATTATGGCGGCTTGGTTAGACATGTGGACGTTACTATCACAATCGCTACCCGCGAGAGAGGTTTTCTTGTCCATTATGAGGTGTGACACCAATGTCTTTTTCCGAAGATACTACGTTTGTCAGGTGACAAAAGGGTCGACATGTATACTCGTCTCTAGTCCTAATAGACCATGGTATGACGTTTTTATGAATTTCATTATTGTTTTTCCTAAACAAACAATGGGCATGATTCCATCTTTCTGATAAGTAGATCAATTTAAGAAGATGGCTCACTCCATTCCCTGTTGTCGAAAATCAAATGCTTCACATGTAGTCACCCTATACTTCCTTGATATGCATAACACCACTTTCGATATAGTTGTCCGTTTCACAAAGCATTTTTAGCACACTTTGACAACTCTTGTAATTCTCCCTTCAATTCTCCATCGCATTTGACCAACAAACGGATAGCCATATAGAGGTCAATAATTTTCAAGACCACGTCACAACACGCCAACCCAGTTTCTATTCTCGTGACTTCCTCTCAAGATTGGAGGAATGATGCAAGCTTATAGTTGTTCATCATTCTATTTCCTTTTAGCATAGTAGAGGTTATTATATTCTTTGTTAGCTTTCAACCCTTCAGATTTAAAGACCCCTTATCCTTTGTATTAAGTTTATTATATTTCAGTGAGCATGAATGAAATATAAAGCACTTCAATTTCTTTATGGTGATTGTTGTCCTCGTGTGATTCGTTTTTGACCATTAACACTACAATTGATTTTTAATTGCTAATAAATAGAAATAATTTATATAAACATAAATATAAAGAGATGCATATGGTACTAAACTTGGTTTTAGTCAAGTGTGCCTAAACAATAACTCGCTCCAATTATACATTTATGATATCTTATGCATAAGCCAACTTTACAATGCTACATTACGTTAGTAATGACGTGGTTATCTCTCACATCACATGTTAAGACAATATTAAATACAACATTTAGAACATCCATAGGATATCGGTGTGGTTAACTCTCACATCACTTGATGCGAGAGAAAATATAACTTGGTGAAATATGCACATATGTGAAACTCAAAATCAGGACCTCTCTCAATCCAATGCTTCTATTGATAGAGCTTTCATGCGTACGAATAGAATCATTTTTTTCCCTTCCATTCTCAGGTCGGGGTTCTCACAACAATGTTACCATGACAGATGTAATTATCGTCGCATTGAAATTGAAAATGAAAATGAAAATGCAAATGCAAATATATATCTCCAACTACGCATTATTTGCAAGAAACTTTCTCAAACTATTTTAAATGCCACCACCCACACCACCACCACCTCCCCGCCCCCACAAAAAAAAAATGAAATTCTTCATTTTCTTACAAAGGCCTCTTTTTAAAAAACTTTTAGCTACACATGAGGGATCTTCACAGCATACATAATTCACCAGGGATTATGGCATTATAAAATAGTTCAGATGAGGTTTCTTGAAAAAAATGCATAGTTCAAAAGGGTTTCTTTACACTTCATCCTTGTTTGCCAAGAGGGTTTATCGTTTCTACATATCAAAAGCACGAACGAATATATTTATCTGCTCCTGTGCGCGGCGATAACTGCTTAGGCATGAACCTTTCTTGTTGTGAACTATCCCTCACAAACTCCAGAACTGCTAAAGCTAGCTCATCCTGATGAAGGGTATATTCATGATCAGCTCCTTCTATAATTTGCAATTTGTGATTAGCTATATGCTTAGCAAATTCCAAGGCATCTCCTACCAGTACCATTTCATCCATAGAGCCATGAACTGTCAATACCCTACATATAAAAAAGAAACAAGGGTCACAATCCCTGGATTTCAAACGAAAAATATAATTTGATACAAAAACTACGCGCTAATAAATGATTTCCACAACATAAATAACCGACTAGATAGGAGTAATTAGCAACCTCTAGCCTTGTGGCCTCCATAGTGAACATTATACAATGGAAAATTTGGACTGGTAAGGAGTTGTGTCATGTCAAAATCAAGAGTCTAAACATAGCAAATATCATACTATGCATTTATGTATCCGTTTAACAATGCACTATCGAAATCCATATTCAAGAGTAGCCGTTCAAATAATAATATCCATATCTATATACATTGTGTGCGTGTGTGCATCATACCCATCTAACTACGAATTATGAATTATGAATTGGCCCAAAGTCAATAAAATATTTCCTACACAATATTTCAAGTGAGATTAGATTACTACACCTGACCAAAAGATGATAACATGGTTTTGTTTGTAAACTTCGTAGTGTAATTTATACTAAAAGATGAACAGTTCAGACGGATTTAAATGAGCGGTCCAAATGCTTCTATTGTAAATATATAGTTTTAGAAAGAAATGATAAGTGGGACCACATATATGGATAGTCTCGAATACAAAATATCAGTGGTGGACCTTAATTGTATCATTTTACCCGGATATTTAAAAATTTGTTCTTTCAAATACCCCGAAAATTCGGATTTGATAACCCACACCCATAGTCAAGATATACTTACTCTTATATTGTGTCATTTTCGTTTAAATAATACATTTGTTTAAGTGCGTTTAGTGTGTCAATGTGTTGAGCCTAAACCCAAACTCGTTTATTTTTTGTCATGTTTGTGCCGAGTTGGCGGGTTGTGAAAAGAATTTCCTGCCATAGACGTGAAAAATAAAATGATCTATTCCACAAATATTAATCATTCAATGAATAAAAGTTTCTAACCTACAGTTTTGGTGAATAGATCGGCATGCTGCAGGCACATCAGTTGTTAGCCTGTCCATCAAACTCTCCTCAGTCACGCGATACTTGATCTTTCCTACAAAGCTAGTCAATGGTTTAGACTAAAAAAATTCTACCTATTCAAGATAGCAAGAACATTAGTATAATTAACTAAAATTAGAAGGGGAAAAAAAGTAAAACTGAGGAGTCACACTATAGTGCAAAAATATTGATGTTGTTAAGGTAAAAAAAGAATAAAAAATAATGGGTGTTTAGAAGAAAACAAAAACACTTACTATGCACTTTAAAGCTTACCATTCCTATTTTTAACATCAATTAATCCATCTTTCTTGATTCTTTGTAAAAAGTCTTTACCCAAACGACCTTCGATACCTCTCTCCAGATAAAATCGACCAGAAATGTTAACTACTGTATTAACATCATTATGCCTTGAAGAATACAAAAGCACAGCATTTCCTCCTGAAAATATCACAATTTCTAATTAGAACCACCAAAAAACAGATTACATTAAAGACAACCCTTTGACTGTTTCAATGAATTATTTCAAGTAATAGAAGCAGAAGTTTTTATTTGAGATGATAATTGGATTTCCATGGATCAATACAAGAATAAGTGAACTTCTTGAAAAGTTACCTTTCGTCGTTTTAATTAGATGATATAATTGAAGTAAAAATCCTCAAATCACTATAATACCAGAACATAAGTAAAAGTTAGTTAAATACCTCCATGAGCTATTAGATTTAGTACATTTTACTAATTATGTGGTATCCTAATTTGACGGTGAAGTGACTTGCACATGACCTCTTAAAAAAGAAAAAGAAAAAAGGTTAAAAAAAATAGAAAAATTAATTCAGAGAGTAGAAAAGAAGAACTATACAAGTATATATAAAACTCGAACCCACCATTAAACATCCCCCCTCAATTGAGAAACTCTAACCCCAATACCCCATTGCCCACACCTCACCAGAACATTGATCAGTGTTTCGACGGTGGTGATGGTGTCATATAGGGTTCGTATAACAAAGTCAATGTAGGGTTTGTATCCCTGAAAAATTCAGAGAGAAATCGTAAACATATATATATATATATATATATATATATATATATATATATATATATATATATATATATATATATATATATACAGAAATTCTCTAAAACAAACTGCAAAAAAGGGACTAAAAATGGACAGGCTTCTGAGAGAGACTAGAACGGTGGATTATTTCTAGTATATGACTTTTTATTCTATCTTATAATGAGATGAGAGACTAATTCGGGCTTAGTTTAAAAAAAAAAAAAATATATATGAGTCAAGTTCTCAAAAAACTCGGATGACCTCATTCAAAAAGTGAGCAAGTGCTCCTATGTATCTCCCATGTATCTCTCCATATCCGTTACATGTCCGGGGGAGTATCCAGAAAATAAAAAATAAATCACGATACTTGGATACGTACAAGATACATTTCTATTTAGCCTGTTTTAGTTTTTATGTTTTAGATACACCTTAGGTACATATCGGGCAGGTATCCATGTATCAGAGTATCCAATATGTATCCGATACTGGTACAGGGACCCTAATGAAGTAGCTGTGCTTCCTAGCCGTTAACAGGGCCCTAATACAAAAGACTGAAAATTTACCAAAGTCCAACATTATTAGAATTAGTAAAAGGTACTCAACTCTAAAAGCATTAATGATAAAGGTACAAAAAAACTAGAACTTATTATCTACTTTTATGCTAAGAGAAGTGGAATCAATAATACTGTAAGGAGTAAGGACCATATATATATATATAGAGAGAGAGAGAGAGAGACTTTATGCCTTTCGTAACATTATAGAATTCCCTCATCTCTCACCATTTAGTAAGTTTTGCTCTAGATCCTTAGAAATTTACAATAAAATAAAAACAATAAAGGTTGGTTTTAGGTATTGAATATGGATAATATGACAGACCTTTACTGTGACCAATTATAGCAGCTATAGGCCGATTCTCCCTGCAAAAATATTGCACGACAGCACGTAGATCATCAGCTTCTTTACGGTAGTTGCCATATTGAAATGAACCTTCGCTTTCCCTGGAAGACAGAGTAGAACAAGTTCTTTATCATTAACTCCGTCGATTCCAAGTGATTAGAATACCTCAAAAATTCAACAATGAGCATATATTTGTAAAGAAATTACAAGGAACCTCTTTACCACATCTATTGCTAAACTCTTACAATAACTGAACGTCCATGGCATTAACTCCAAACAAATGAACCGAGCTGAGTTTGAGCTCAGAGAATCATATACAAGTATAGGCACCAAGTAATGATAATATTTGGAAATGAAATACGAAGCACAGACATTCTCTGAAGCGCCTTCAATCCACCCTGGACACGTGTCGAACTCGAATTCGCTTTGAACACACTCAGACATGCAATAGAGTAGGCATGGAGTATAATGATTTCATATCCACGGTCGGAGATTTTAATCAGTTGGAAACTAAAACTAATATAGAGAGTATGAACCACAAGGATCGGTCGCTTCTTAATGGTTTTAATACACCTATGCATCAAATGAAAGCATCAAAGATTCTTATGAAACAGCTGTCCTCATAATGTGCGTAGAAGAATTGGAGTACTTTAAACAGAAATAAATTACACCAAAATGAGCAAAAGACTTGAAATTCAGTCATAGTAAGCCATGGTATTTGAGGATGAAGATGTCGGAGGGGATCAACTGAATGAACTCGAGTCTACATCAACCAACTCTAAACCATTTCGCAAGATGGAAATAGCTTTTCCCTAAACCAAACGAATTTGCATATGTTTTGCACATCTCACCACCCAAAAGTTTATTTTGCGCAAAATTTTGCAAGTTCGTCACGTGCAAAGATGGGCAGCAATTGATTTGCCAGAATTGGCGTGGCAGTTGTCCTCCCGCCCCAATTTGGCATGAATTTGTTAACTTTAATAATAATTTATTTAAAAAAATATAATTAATAAACGTAAAACAAACTAGAACATGACAACTTGATTGAAATAGTTTGTTACCTGGTAAATTTGGTCACAAAATTGTAATTAATGAATGGAAAGCGAACTAAAGTTCAACATACTATAACAATTTCACAAAAACATATCACAATAGGATTTGGATATTTACAACCTAGAACTATATTCGTAAATTCATTTAGAATACTCAGGAATTGACACTTGTTCTCAACCATAATTAAAACAGGTTTTTTGGCTCAAGTTCCTCAACTCAACTCCCTGGTCGGTTTTGTTTGGCTTTAGTCCACTAACATATTTTTTGGGCACTAAGGTTCCTCTCCCTTAATGTATACCCGATTTTCAGTAATGTATATAATAAATTTTGTAAGATATACATCAAAAAAATATATATATATTTGGCAAAATTGTAATTTGTATGTGAAATTTTATAATATATACATGAATATTTTTTAATATACATAATACATGTGTTAAGTTTGAGTATACCCTAACTTATGAAGGTATACATTAAGGGGTGAGGGACCATGGTGTTTAAAAAATATGTAAGTGGACCAAATCCAAAAAAAATATTGGCCAAGGACTGAAAAGAAAACTCCCAAATTAAAAAACTTAGCACATACTACCTAGGAAAAAACATCTTTGAATTTCAACTCAGCAGCCAACATAATGTATGTCTCATTCCACCTTGTGACGTAACCTAAAATCAATTTCTTGAAAACTAGTTGCAGTTGTTTTGCAATTTCATTGAATTTTATTAGGTGAGCTTATGATGTAAATACATACTTTACCCATATTCCCGAACATAATCAATAATGTCTCCAATTTGTGTGAGCATGTCAATTACCGAAAGATTAACCATGTAAGCACAACACACACGGAATAAAAGTTTTATCGACGTAAAGTAATCATTTCAGATCCTTGAAGAAACATCGTTATATGAAGCATAATCTACTGTAAGTCTGTAACAGTAGAACTTTGTTTCCAATACCTGGGACAATTATGAAAGCATTGTCAATAATAACACCCCAGTGGGGAGGTGGTACATAACAAAAGTTCACCACATGCTTTTATAATTTCCAATTTGAACTAATCCAATTACATGTGACCAACATGTATTGAAGTTTATGACTTGATGAGTTTTAGCAAGTCTGTAGTAACATTAACTTTATTGACACTCTTATACAAGGTTTTTAATTTCCTTTTCTGGCATTTGTTGTTAGACAATCCTTTAATTTTTGCAGTGGTTCAACTGATTTTTTCACCCCTGGTGAGCCTGTTGAATAATACATACTCCATTCGTTTAAACAGGTACTCATGAAAAAGTATCATGTGTGCAACTAGTTCTCTTACCTTTACATAGAGTCATACTCAAAATTTAATACAGTACTCAAACAATATTTCAGGTTTATTGCCCCCATCCCAAGTATGCACATGCATTCTGTCTTCCAGCTAACATATCTCACAATCTCTCAAGTGCCTACGGAATTCTGTTGTAGCACCCATATGCAAGAAATAGCAAAAAAAATCTTGCACTAAGCCTTCTTGGATCATCTCTAAGAACCGCTACATCCATATGTTTCCAAACTTTTGAGATTTTTGTTCGCATCTTCTTGTAGACATTTACATATATAGGTCTTACATGTTGGCACTGCCTTCCTAATTATTTCCTAACCCGTCATTGGCACTGCCTTCCCCATTGCGTTGCACACCGTTGGCACTGCCAATCTCCAAATCGTGGATATCATTATCATCTTCATTACTTGGAGCCGTTATTGGACTTGCATACGACTCTTTAAAAGAAAAGGAAAAAAGGGCACTTGACATCTTACTCTTTTCTATCAGAAACCTGAAATTTTTATTAATATAGATTACAGGAATAGGAGGACAAGCAGTCCTCGGAGAGTGTGCATGAGTAAGAAGAAAATAAAAACAGAAATACGAAAAAGAACATTCAAGAATCCCCACAATACAAAACGAAAAAACTAGAAATCTGCAAACAATCCGACTCTCCAGCCCCATCCAATTACTGATTTAAACCACAAGAAGCTATAACGCTTCAGCCCAACTCATTTGCATCAAGGACCGGGGATAATCTTTGAAAGCTTTCATATTAGAGGCCCAAAAGGAGGTCCTGAATTTAACCCTTTCCCATAACCACTCCTCCCATCTTTTCTTTTTCTTCAAAAATTATGTTATTCCTTTTGATCCACAGAGACCAAAACATAGCCAAAAGAATGCATCTCCAGAGGCAATTAGCTGTCTACAAAACTCACCAATGTCACCAAGTTCCAGAACCAGAAAATCAGCCCATCTTTAAAGATCTTATTCCATAAGATATAAGAATATGGACAGTGGATGAGAATATGACTCAAATTTTCTCCACTTTTCTTGCAGAAACAACGTCAATGGGGAAATAATCATTCAAAAGGCCTTTTTTGCAACATGTCACAAGTATTGAATTTATCAAGAGCCATTAAACAAGCAAACGCCTGAATTTTGATGGGAATTTCCAAATTACTTTGAATGGTGAAAAGGCAAGTATAGAAGGGTCATCTATTAAGAAATGACTTTGAATGGGCACTTGACATATATTACCAAAACAACACTTGAAAATATTCTCAAGAAAGAAGTGTACCTAAGAAACCCTTTTTAAACGTCCTAATTCAACCACTTAACGACTCACTCCATCATTCCCAACAGTACAATACATAATACTAACATAAATCCTAAAAAAGCCTCAACTCTTTAGCCAAAATTAAATAAATTAGTAAAACAGATAAATTTAGTTAAACTAACATGTTTTCCATAACAAGCTACATGCAAATGCAATTTCGCAACAAGTAGAGCAACAAAAAAGATAGATAAATAGAGTACCTACTACTTCCCAAGTGGAAATGGCTACTGGCTTAATGCATTCAAACTAGTAAATAACAAAGACCAATTTCATTAATATAAGTAATTACTTATAAATTAATTCCAACCTATGTTAGGCAATTACTATATTTAAGAAATAGGTAATCCAGAAAAAACTCATAATGTCTATAACCTTTTCTCTAGCCATAATTCACACAAAAAAAAATTGAGGGAAAGGAAATAGAATAAAAGTGAGGACTTCTACTGAAGTGGCAATGCGTGATGGGGAAAGAGGGAGAAAGCTTAAAAATATTATTCCAGGTCATCAAAATGGGAAGATATTATATGACACAATAGAGATACCACCCAAAAATTCTAAGGCGCCTAAGAATGAACCTTCGATGGAGCAACTAGGGGATTCCCAAAATTTGGGGACGAATAACAAGGAGTAGATTGACATATTCGAAAACAATAACTTAGGTATTTACAAGAAGGAATTGGATATGTTTGCAAAAATTTATAATATTTGAAATTTGAAAATAAACACGAACCTAAATAAGGAAGAAATAAAGAACTCAAAAATTGAAAAATGGAGGGAACTAAAAAAATATCTAATGTGATATCAACTATGACAGTAAAGAGTACTTAAGGAAAAGGGGCAAACAAAGTATCTTATGAAGATGTTCTCTTGGAATGGTAGGGTTGGCCGGGTGGGGGATATAGCAAAAAGAGAAATAATAAAGAAAAGAAAAATTAATTAAAAGAAAAATTAATTAAAAGAAATCCAGACGTGCTGGTTGTTCAAGAAACAAAGAGGGAAGTGGTGAACAATAACCTAAATTCTTAGGTTTGGGGGATTAGATTCAAAAAGTGGGTTCTTAACCCTTCAGTGGTCCAGGGGGTATCATTAATTTGTGGTATGTGAGTGGTGCTTACAATTACAATCTCATTAGTGGGGCAAATTTCCTCGTCAGTTAAAATACAACAAACTAATGGGTAAGAGTGATGGTTTTCAGGAGTGTATAAGCCGTTCAGGTCGAGAATAATTGAATTTTGAGAAGAGATGGTGGAGCTTGATGGAATATGCAATCCCAAACGGCGAATTGTGGGTATTTTAATGTAGTTAGTTGGCGCCAAAGAAAAAGGGGGAATAAGGAAAACAACAAGTAGCATAAAAGATAGTTTTTGCAATTACCAAGGATGTGGCACTTACAGGGCACTAGGATAGGGAATGGGATGTTCACATGTACAAAATGGAAAGTTTAAGAACTGGCATATTCCCATTTTCACAAGAGTGGGAAGACATTTCCTAACGTGAGACAAAAAGAAGTTCATAAAATGGTTTCAGATCATTGCCCTATTATTTTAGACTCCAATCCCAAGAGATGGGGACCATCGCCATTTTGGTTTGAGGACATGTAGGTGAAGTATAAGGACTTCAAAGAGTGAAAAAATGGAGTGCGCATAGGGAATTTTATTGGGAGGGTCTTAAAATCATAGGAGAAATGAAGGAGATTATATATAATTTAAAGAGTTTAAATAGAGACATGCTTGGAGATGATAGGTTAGAAGATACTAAGTGGGGAGAGAGAGATTTCATTGGGGTTTGAGATATTTTAGGAGATGGGCTTTGAGTGAAAGGGGTTTCACTTGTAAATCTTATTTCAATCATCTAAATTATTCTTCTCTTTGTCTATTTGCACCATTCAAGCTCATATGGACAACCAGTATTCTATCAGAAGTGTAAGTATTTGCATGGTTAATATCTTGTGGGAGGGGGTTAAAATCCAATCCTTCGATCCAAAAGAGAAGGTCAAACCCATATCTCTCTTAATTGGTGAGTTGTGTTATAATTCTAGTGAAGACCTGGACCATATTTTGGTCCATTGCAAGATGGCTTTGTTTTATTCAGTGGAAGGTTTTGAGGGATTTGGGGGTTAAAGTGGCTTTTTCTAAACACGCCAAAGACTTACTCTAATAGGAGGTGGTGGGGCATGAAAGATGAAAAGAGAAGGCGCTTAAGGAGATGTATAGTATTATTGATTTTTAGGATCATTTGGAATGAAAGAAACTAAGGCAGCAAACGACCGAGCTGTTCGTGAGGAGCTCGAGCTCAGCTCATTTAAGGCTCGAGCTCGGGCTCTTTTGTTAAGGGAACAAACCGGGCTCAATCACGATTTTGAGCTCGTTTAAAAAATTGTGATTGGGCTCGGCTCGAGGTGGTTTTCTAAGGTATAAACGAGCTCGATTAGACACCTCAAAGACTAATTGCTCGAGCTCGGCTCGTTTAAAGCTCAAGTTCGGAAACTGAGCTCGAACATGATCTTAAGCTCATTTAATAATTCAGCTTAAATAAGCTCGGCCCGCTCGGTTCATTTGCAGCCCTAAAAGAAACGCTTTAATTTTTTAAGGAAAGAAGATTGAAAAGGAGGCTCTTTGGGAAAAGATCAAATTTTCAGTCACAAGGCTTCTTTGTCTCCAACTTATAAGAACTGCCATTTTATCTGCTATTTTTAAACTAGAATGACTGTATAGGCTTATAGTCTGTGTAAAGTTCAGTTTTTCTGTTTCATTCTGTATACCCTATTGGTGGACAACTGTCCATTTCGCCCTGTACCTTTTTTTATCTTTAATAAAATGTTTTATATCCAACCAAAAAAAAATCATCAATTCAAGTAATGTGCACTGCGCGTCCAAAGTACAAAGAAGTATTCATCTCAGTAAAAGATTGTCTAGTCGATTCAAAGTAGCAGGAACCTCAAGACTTTGTAAATACGGATTAAATCCACCTTAGGAAAACCAGATTCTGGGTGAACAAAAGTTAATAAAATCATTTGCGCTAATACGAGTGTCTCCGAGATACATATACAACGATCTAATTACAACATTGTTTATTCTTTTAGCAATATACCATCAAACTACAACACAATAGAGCGTAAAATTGAATGGATACCAAAAATTATCTACTATACATTAAAAATACTTTGAAGTCCTATAAAAGGTACAGAAAAGATTACACATTTACCATAGTCATATTGCACCATATACATTTTATCAATAATTCAAATGCCCAAATTAAAAGTAAAGAGGAAATTGTTGAAGAATATGTTCAACATTACCCCTGTGGTATAACAACTCGTGTATGATTTCAAATTAACAAAAATTTGCAATACGGTAATTACACAAGATTCCTACAAAGTCTCTTCATAAGGAAAAGAATGGATTTAATTCGTGATACTTATGTAATTAGATTTTTAAAAAATCGCAAAAGACTCAATTTGACAGAAGATTCCATTAATGTTTTCACGAACCGGATAGATAGAAATAGAAATTTCCAGAGACCCTCGTCAAGTTACTTGTTTCTACAATTTCCTTTGCAGTTTAACCCTCATTGTAAACTCAAACTACTATTGTGTTTTTGCAAGTTTTACGTTCCTTGTAAAAATTCATTGAGAATTTGAACACACTGCCATAAACATCGAAATCACGATCTTGAAACAATATCAAAGACAATATTTAGTTGGATAATTTTCGTTCTAAAAGATATTGTGCAAGCAGACATAAAAAACATTTTTGCTAATTTCACTACAGTGTATGCCTCATTTGAAGTCCAAACCACTAAATATCCCTACATAACTACCGATAGCTGAAGGGAAATATTTGAATAAACAATAAAAGTGTGTTTGAGAACCTCAATGCATGCTTTGTAATTGGAATTAAAATACTTTTTGTTCAAATTTTGAACTGATAAATATTCTAATTTCAATTTCAACTTCAAGAAGTGGAACTGGAGTTCCCAAATACACCCTAAATATTATTTCTTTATTTCTGCCATTATCACTTATACCAATTCCAAGCGTTCGGGAATTTAGCCCGGGCAAAATAGCCAAAATTTCACCTTTCCTAAAATGCAAGAGCACCGGTTTGCGATGGAAGAGGTTTTTCTTTTTTCATTTTTTCATCAGTGCTGGCCCAGTCGAGGCTCGTCCATGCCTACTCCCAATGGACAAACCTTCAATGCCTGAAAATCAAGGTGTTTTGAGTCTATTTTAACCTCCCAAAAGGGTGGGATTCAAAAATGCCTCCCAAACTAAAAAATAAAAATTAAAAGGAAAAGGTTGAGACGGCAGGCCTTTGCAGTCCACATACAAAATTTGGCCACGCTGGGTTCGGCCAAAATAACACAAAAAATGGGTTTCAATATATCTCAAACATATTTTGGCAAATGGCCTGTATAGTAGCTCCAAACCAAGAAAAATGAATTGAAAACCATTTTGCACAGTGACTTGGAGATGGTCTTATCCAATTATTACTTTCTTATTTCAGTGGAGTTTAAATGCCAGCAACTCACCCATTGCCAGAAAAGTCAAAGCGGAAGGCACTAATTCCCAAGCTAAAAAAAGCAGCAGCAAGGTTCACCATTGGAATCCGATCCTAGAATTTAAAACAAAAAGGAAAGAGAAAAAAGGTCCTTCAAATAATTCAGCAATAATTTCTACATGAAAACACGTAACACAGCTCAGGCAGTTGAATTACAAGACATAACAGTTAACAAGTGAGAATAATCAGCTACGTTAAGATTTAGATTAAATAAATGATATTATTTTTTGAAAGGACGCTCTAATATAAAATGGAAAGGTTTAAATTAGATTAAGAAAACATCGGACGTCAATGCATGTCACAAACACATTGTTATTTGAATGTATGCATGTCATCTTCAGTATAGGAACCTCCAAAAATCATTAGCATATCATGATGCTACAGAACGTATCATGTTTTTAAAATACACACTCACACACACACAGAGTCCACACAATTTGCTCAAGCACACAAAAATGCCTTTTAGAAAATGCCACCAAGTGGAAGGTTCATGAGTTATCCCAGAAATCTTAATGGGTGGCAAATTGGTGAGTCAAATCGCTTCTTGGGATTATAAATAGGATTTCAAAAATTACAAGTTTGTTTGACAAAAGGGAATGTCAGATTGTTGTGCGAAAGCGTATCAACAAATGATATTGACTATGACTCCAGATAATAATATGGCACACACAATGTATAGGGGTAAAAAAAGCACTCAATATTTACGTGGTTCACCAATATGGCTACGTCCACATACTACTAGGATCAATTCATTATTGCAAATGAGTTACAAAATAGGGCTTTCACAATTACACTACAAATGAAAAATACAGTGTATTTTTCTATATAAATGTGTATACTCAAAACACTCCAAACGAACTCTCTTTCTCACTCTCTAACTCTCTTCTTTTCTTTTCTTCAATACCTCTCCCAAATAGTCCTTATATAACTGAACCAATACACTAAAGGTGGACAAAAAAGAGGAAAACATGGAGGGAAACAAGGAGGAAAACATGGAGGAAAGTATGGAGAGTTTTGTGGGTTGTCTCCCAAAAGGTTGAACCCACACATATGGAGCCAATTCCAACAATCTCCACCTTGGCGACATATGCTAGGCACCACCCAAAACAAGTAGGCCCATAGTGTCCAAACAAGCGAACAATTTGACTTGCCTCCAAATACGCTCAAAAGCGCCATACACCCGAAGGTGTCATACATGCAAAATATTGATCAAGTTCAAACAATGTTAAAACTTGACTCCAGCCACAACTTTTGTAAGCATATCTGCAGGATTGTCTCCGGTTCCAATCTTCTTGAGGAGAATAGTCCCCTCAACCAAAATTTTCCGAACAAAGTGAAAACGGACGTCGATGTGGTTCGTTCGTGAATGATGAACTTGATTCTTCACTAAGTGGATGGCGCTCTGACTACCACAAAAGACATCCATGTGATCCTGAACGATCCACAAGTCCTCAATCAACCCATATAGCCAAATGGCCTTCTTAACGGCGCCATGCACTCTGCCTATGTAGTAGACAAAGGTAGACCTCCAACATATAGGTCCTCCAGCAAGTGTAAACACATAACCTATGGTGAACCAAAAATATATCCAAATCATCGGCGTAATCTGAATACACATATCCAAATATATGCTGACAAGCTTGGGAATCCTTCTCAAACTGCAAACCAACATCTGCAATACCATGAATGTACTGTAAGATCCCTTTCACTATGCATTTTTCTTGGATCATGCATGTACCTATTCACCATACTAACAATTTGTGAAACGTCGAGTCTCATACACACCATTGCATACATAAAACTTTCTACTCCATTAGCATAGGCAACATGAACTCCATTAGCATAGGCAACATGAGCCATCTGTGATCGTTCCTCATCCGTCTATGGAGTATCCATAGCACATAGCTTGAAATGCATGTTCAATGGAGTACTTACAGGTTTGGTTTTAAAATCCATATCAAAATGCTATAGTATCTTCTTTAAATATTGTTTTTGTGACAAACATACGATGCCCTTGGAACGATCTCTGCTACTCTCCATGCCAAGTATTTTCCTTGCCTCGTCCAGATCCTTCATCTCAAATTTACGACTTAACCTGAATTTTCAGTTTATCGATCTCCACTTTGCTCTTAGAAGCAATCAACATATCATCAATATATAAGAGCAAATAAATAAAGGATCCATCTCAAAGTTTACAAATATACACACAATGGTCATAGTGGCTCCTTTTGTACTGTTGTCCAATCATGAACCGATCAAATCGCTTATACCACTACCTTGGAACTTTGCTTCAACCCATAAAATGATTTCCTAAATTTGCAACCCCATTTTTCTTTACCAGTAATCTTGTACTTGTGCCCCAGTGGTTGAGTCATATAAATTTTCCCCTTCAAATCTCCATGTAAGAATGCAGTTTTGAAGTCAAAGTTGTGCCAGCTCAAGATCAAACTGTTCAAACAATGCTAGCAAAATACGAATGGAAGAGTGCTTCACAACCGGGGAAAATACCTCGTTATAATTGATCGCTTCCTTCTGTGCGTAGCCTTTTGCTACCAACTTAGCTTTGAATCTTACATTGTCTTTCACTAAGGAGCCTTCCTTCTTGACGTATGCCCACTTGCACCCAATGGCTTTCTTTTCTTTTGGAAGTTGGACTAACTCATAAGTCTGGTTCGTATGAAGAGACTACATCTCCTCTTCCATCGCCTTCTTCTAATCTACACTTTTTGAGCTTCTTTTGAATTCTCCGTACGTAGATTGTGTAATCGTCTAAAATTGGTATAGGAGTCTTAGCTTGATGAATACCAATGATAATCAACAACAGATAAATAGATCAATAGTCCAGATTTGAGAGAGATGAGAGAGAGATTGATATTGAGGCAAAGGATTGATGTGGTTCGAACCAATGTGAGGCCTAAGTCCACAGGTTTTGTGCAGGTATGTATTATTCAATCAGCAAAGTGGATACAAGCTCTCAAAGTTCTCTTTAAACGACTAGTGATTGTATTCATCTCCTACCCCCCACTCCACCCCACCCCACACCTCATATGAGATTGTGTGTTATTTAAAAGGGGGGGGGGGGGGGGAGAGAACGTGAATGGAAGGAGAGCCTTTATAAGTCAATAAATTGCACCCTTTTACATTCTAAGGGTATTTAATGAAGGTTTAATTACAGCCAGCTGAGGGGACTGCCCCACGTGTGTTTAATGGGAGTCGTATATATTCTCACCAGTGACCAACAAGTATGCTAGGTGATTCAGACTAATGGCATCACTTTATTATGGTCGGATGCCTAGCCGACCAGGAGTAATGCCGAGCCGACCAAGGAGATGATATGTCTGTGACACCCCGCCTAATTAAATACCGGGTGATCAGTCCTTTATTAAATTATAATCAAGGTGAACGGTCGGTTCATTCTTAGCATCACTGTCGAAAAATAACTTTTCCAATTTAAACACCCTAAATAATTAAGCTAAGTGTCAAAACCATTTTATACATTACTTTCCAAATCTTATTTAAAACCCATAATTTAAAACTTTACATCATTCATATTTTAAGGATCAACCAACAAATATACTGGAACAAACAATCCAATTAATTAAACATCCAACTAAGTAATTCCAACATTAAAACTTAAAGGAAAACATCCTGACAGTAATAAACCCAAAAGTACGAATACTGGAATTAAATAAATCACAATATCCGATAAGCAACTGAATAATGGAAAAAGGGCGACACATGCCCAACTGAATAAATAGTGCTAGAAGTGGAATCAACAAATGAGGTCGTCTAAGCAAGAGGCCTGCAACTCTCACCTAAGCTGCAGCGCGTTCCTTCCAAAGGATCCTATGCAAGACGCCCCTGTGGCTGGGCACCTGAAATATACACATATATATATACAAGAGAGAAGAGGAAATGGAAACGGGTCAGAGCCCGATTGTAAAAACGATTTATAAATTGTTTAGCAAGTATTTAAAATATTTACTGGCCAATGCAACAACATATTAGTGCGGCACTCCCTTGAGAAATTCTCACCTCTCTTCTAATGTGCACGCCTATCGCACTAACCTTCCCAACGGTTTAACTTATCTTATCTTAGGTTGCTCGTAAGATTTAACTACAGATTCAATTGTTTAAGAGGTTAATTTCATTTAACAACAAAGTTCTCATTTAAACCTTATTTACTAATAAAGTTTCTCAGTAACACATTATACTTTTCAAACACTTATTCCCAAATTGAAATAGTTATTCCAATCTTACTTACCATAGACACAGCAGGTAGTTCCCAAATTCCAGATTTAAATATATATATTAAATACTCATATAATATATATATTATAATCGCACCCCACATAATAATTATGGTGCGGGCATACTCTGCTATCCAGTCCCCGTATCACTCGTACTAAGGGAAATACAAGTTCGGAATCACTCTCGAACTGTATAGAAACAAAACACAAACAATATTGAGGCGAAGCATAGTTTCCAAGTCTCTAAGAGGTCAGCACATGCCCTCACGTCTCTTAGGACCGTCTGACTATCGATTCGAAAGCCTGTACCAAAGGATTTCTATCTACTAGGGTACGAGTCAATATCCCCCATAAAGGTCCCATCGAGATAAGACTGTCCCAGCGCGGTAACCTCAGGGATAGCAAGTAGCGCGGGCATGATTTTTACACGTATATAGTATATGCATAAACACAGTCATATAAATATACTACTATTACCATATCAAGTTTAGGTACATACTCACGACCCATAATTACGATATTTGTCCTTATTACTCGTTATTTAGTTATCACGTATAACATTTACCTCTTATCTTAATTTGTGGGATTATCCCAACTTATCAAGTGACATTCGTGGATTTCTATCCTCCCACGTGTAATTTCAGTAGGGACTCATTTATTTTTCCAACGTAACTACCTTACGCGTCTCCCCCTTTAATACATAGTTCCATCATCCCTTATATGTAAACATCCCCGAAAAATGTAAATCTCGTCTTACATTAAAGGTTTCATATTTTTAATAAGTCCCACTGGTCTCCTTTATCTCCCAAAATATTTTAATAAGGATGTCCAAAGATTATTACTCATTTAAATTGAATTCAACTATTTAGAAGGGCAAATATGAGTCTGCCAGGAGGGGTCGATCGATCGATGGCAGGAGCTCGATCGATCGATGCGTCGATCGATCGATACTCCTGGTTCGATTGATCGATCAAACAGGTATGGCGAATTTGCAGAATACCAGTTACGGGTTCTATCATCCAACATCATCAAAATCCAAATTCTTAACTCCCAAACTCCCAGAAATTTATACCACAAACATTCTAAACCCAAATGGACAACATTCTACGTAGGGCATGTGAGTTTTCACCAAGAATCATGGATTAAAAGTGCCAAAATCTATACAATTCTCATGAAGCCTAAAAATTCCTCTAACTTAATTCAAATCATTCTTTTTCCAGAATTTCTACTCCTAATCCATCATAAATCCGTGGTTCAACCTCTACATGTGAAAGGAATATCCAGATTATTGTTTATATCACTACAACATATGATTTCTAATCTCCAACATGGGTTTTCTTTCATAAAAACTCATCCTAATCAACCCTAAACTAATATGAATGAAGCATTAACGAAATTAAGCAAGATAAATACTTGCCTGGGAATTTTTGTTTCTGATTTGTGACTGAAATCAGTGTGGTGGTGACCCTCGTTACGTGATCTAGTGTTTGGCGGTGACGGCGGTGCAAACGGAGGAGTTTTCGGCCTAAAACTCTTTGGCAAGCTCTCTCCTTCCTTCTCCAATGGTCGTTTCTTGTTTTTGGTTGAGTTAACCCTAGAAGGCAACCCTAAGCATCTGATATAACCTTACAATTTTCGTGGGTTTTCAGGCTTAAAAATGTAAAATGTCCAAAACGCCCTCCCGGGGTGTTAATTAGGCCTAAAAACGCCCCGAGACCCAAACTAAACCCCCGGGTACACTATTTTGACTATCTCGACCCTTCCGGTACTTATAATTGCAAATGATAACTAGATAAATAAGCTACAAAATTTATTCACTTTATTCACTTTTATTAACTTTTATTTATTCACTTTTATTAATCAACATTTAGTCCCGACACGACACGGGCGCGTCCCGACTTAAATTTTCAAAATTGTCATTTTATTCACTCGTGACATTTAATAGAACCAATATTATATATTACTTTACTCATTAGTAATATTCAACAAGTTTCCAATGATTACTAACTCCCGTCACGTTAGTAATTACAAAAATAATTAATTTCCGAATTTATATTAAATTAATAACTCACATTAAATTTAATAAATCCCCAAATTTAGAAAGCATAAAAATACGGGGTATTACATACTTCCCCCCTAATAACGGAATTTCGTCCCAAAATTCGGAAAAGAAGGCCTACTTGGTAAAGCACATTTTGGATACCTTAACAGTACATAACCTATCCACATAGTAAGGCGTTCAATCACTATAGCCCCCGCCTCACAGCAAGCTGGTTTAACACTCTTTATTAAAGATACTTCACATTGTGCTCCTATTCGACAACATTCGCATAAGGCACCCATATACACAATTTATTTCCATTATGTCAATGTCATTGGGAGGTCGCACCTTACTAGATGGCAACTACTCGGATTTATCTAAACACAAAACTCCCATTCTGGGTGAAAGCATACGAACATCTTACCACACTTGTTCGCCCCAAGCAGTCGTGGACTTCCACCATAGTCGTCGGATTATTCTCGACCGATACAAAATTTTGATTATCCGCTTACCTCTTAAACCTACGCAGAGGGAGAATAGTTAAGGTTTTTCCACACCAAAACTTCCATAAGCATCTCGTTCACAACAAACAGGTACGAGTGCTTCCACCATGGTTCAAAGTATCGGCCGAGTTGACTCGGTATCGGCCGAGTCAACTCGGAATCGGAGGGTACCGATCCGATACCGAGAGACGTTTAAAAAAAAACACTGAATCGGCCGAGACAGCCGCGATATCGCCCGAGACAACCGATTCCGAGACGCCTCGCCGCGATATCGGCCGAGACAGCCGCGATATCGGCCGAGACAACCGATTCAAAAGATATTGTCATATTTTGTTTTATTTTTTGATAGAACTTTTATCTTTAACCATATTTCTTCGTTGTTGAAAATATATTGTTACATTTACAGAATGGTATTACTTTTTTAAAAGTATTAACACTAATTTTTTAAAACATAAAACTTTTTTTTTTAAATGACTCTACTAAAAAAATATATATAAATCTTTTAAAAAGTAGTACTCTTTTTTTTTAAAATGACTACTAAAACTCTTTTTTCAAAGAAATGTTATTTTTTTACAAAAAATATTCAAATCTTTTACAAAAAAATATATAATGTACATTTATGTTTGTAAAAAATTTACATTTCTGTACAAATGTTATTTTGTACGTTTTTGTAAAAATGTAAAAAAATGTACATTTTTGTTAAAAAAAATGTACATATTTGTTAAAAAAAATGTGCATATTTGTAAAAAAATATATATTTTTGTTAAAAAAATGTACATTTTTGTAAAAATGTCATTTTGTACGTTTTTGTAAAAATGTACATTTTTGTAAAAAATGTTCTTTTGTACGTTTTTATAAAAATATAAAAAAAATATACATATTTGTTAAAAAAATTGTACATTTTTTTAAAAATGTAAAAAAATATACATTGTTGTTAAAGCAAAATGTACATTTTTGTTTTTCAATATTATTATTGGTTTACTATGCAATATTGAATCTGACAACTCTGCCGCGCTTCAGTATAACCAATTTTACAATACAATGCATATTGAATGATGGGTTTGAATGTATCTCATTGGTCCACATTGTTAATGTTATTTTTTTAAAATTTTCTATATTTTTTCCAGAATTTTTTGCGCTCTCTAAATAGCGTATATTTGCGTATCGCCCGATACCGCGACCGATACCGCGACCGAGTTGAAAATCGGGTGTCCGATACCGGGACCGATACCGAGACTTTGAACCATGGCTTCCACGGAACTCTACCCTACTGTACTTCACGTGCTAGTTATATCCGTTGTGGGAATGAAATGATCATCACGCCTCCAAAATTTTCTTCGCGCGGCCCCACTAATCGTTAATCACCATGCGCCTGCTCCTCGGCTGTGGGTGATACCTTCCACTCATAACGAGACGTTATCTCCGTTGTTTTCCTGAAATCCCATATTGAAGGTGGAATTCAAAAATCTCATCCCGATTCAGAAATTAATACCGTGTAGGACCGCGTACCGGCGCGATCCCTTCCTTTCAAAGGAAGACTGGGGCACATTGTAAATCACCCCAAAGGAATGTCAATCACTTCCTTCCTGGGCGATTTGTTTCATACGTTCGGATGAACCCTTTATCTTGTCTTGAAGATGGTAACCCATCCGAGAAATTTTACCGACTCTACCGGCCTCTCCCATTATAGGAATTGTTGATAGCCACAAAATTCTATGGTTTATCTTCTTATTTCAACCGATCTCTATCTATGAGCGGTGCATGCAGAGACTACTCACTATGTCCTGCTAAACATCGTGCTTTCCTAGAAATGTCTCACATTAGGTGACACTTAATACTCCATTCTTTCCTTGGCGTGTACCAAAAGTTCTGACCCGTGCACTTTTCTCCACGAAGTGCACTTCTGGACCTTTTAGACCATACTAACATCATCACTCTTTGTATGCGCAAGTCGCTTTCACATTTGCCTAATTACACTCCGCTCCGAGCGTTCTCCATAATGATTAAATTCTAACCTTCTCAAGGAATACCCCCTTTTAAATGGCTTTCCACAGTCTTCCAACCAAATTCGAGTGAGCTACTCTAATCACACCCGTATATGTATATATATATATGGATTATCGTTCTTCATGCAACGTTTAATTCCCTCTACTACTTCCGCCTCGTTATGTTAGTCCCACAAACATATATTCCTCACGTACATTCCCACGTCCCTTCCACTCGGACGATTTTAACTTTAGCTAACCAGGATGCCCACCTTTGTAACACCCCGACCACCCGGGGAGAGCGAACGGAGCGCTACTCATCGATAAAATTACTTGTATCCCACAAAATACGAGGTATAGATCATCTAAATCCCACAATCAACAAAAGAGGGACTACAAATCTCAAATCTCTTTAAATAAATACAACAATTCTCTCGAATAAGTACAATAATTAAAATAATTCACTAATGATCTATACATCCAAACAAATACAAGTCTCGTCTCTTGTATTAAAAATTCTTCCCAGATAATCCACACTAAAATCATCTAAACTCCTTATTTCCCTTGTGTTCCGAACGTATTTACAACACTTGGGTACTCTCAATCACCCTAGAAATCAAAACTTTAAATCCTCCTATAATCGTTCCACCCCTCAACTCATGGCGATAAAACAAAACTTTCAATGCATCTTACCACACAACCGGATTTACTGGCCTTAAATCATAATTCAACTTCCATCTTACATATACAATTACCTGTTCCTTGTACGACTGAGGTATTGAATTCATGAACTATTGACCAGACATCTCCCTATTTCCAACCTTACGCTAAGTTTCATGCGTGGGATGTCTCGCAAAGCGAAATCCAAACAAGGAACCCCCCCGATACACTACTACCTAGCGTTGTCGGTTATCGAAATCTGTTAGGTCCTCCGTCCATATCATGTACCCCTTTACTCCGTTCCTTGACAGACAAGTTTCATCATTTCCCGTAATTACACCTACACAAAGAACATTTCGCCAATCCACTATCATCCAGTATTGGTGGTAATCACTATTTGCAAACCTCTTACACATACAATCAGGACTCTCAAAATCCTGATTCCAAACATAGGAGTCTAACTCTTAACTATTACATCTCTAAAGGGTAGATATATCATTGCTCTCTACCTATCACCAAGTCCTGAGCGTTCCACATGATAATGAGTCAAATCTTTTCGCTCAACAGTAAACCCAATATATACTGAATCATAACAACAAAGTCCCTACGCACACCGGTATCGAATATCTCGAGCCCACTATTCCTCCCGAAGTCTCTAGGATAGATAATGTAAGTGCGAGTTCAACCCTCTTGCAGGTGAGGCCTCGCCAGAACAAAACATGCTGCACTAATGCAACCACTCCGATAGTCTTGCACTAACTGCCCACTATCGTACTGACCATTTCTATAAAGTTGTAATCAATACCATATTATACTCGTATATCACATCACTAAAACGAATAACCTCAATAAAATATATAACACTATTAATATACTCACTCATCCTCCGCGGATAGCACTAAGGAAAATCCTGCTACACTAGGGAAAAATATTCACATAATAATATCCTTTGTAGTTACACACAATAAACTCGTCTCATATGCTAATCTAGCAATGAACAAAATATAATGACTCGCTCGTGTCACATGAAACATGCCTCATCCTTCGAGGATAACCGTCATACTTCTACCTCTCCATTCGTATTGGCAAATCCTTCCTCTGGGCGAGGCATTGCCACTAAAACACCTTTCCCACCCCGAAATGGCGGGACAATACTCCTACCGAAACTCTAGCATGCCAATAACGACCTTATACTCATGCATATCTAACATCAGTATTGATCGAGGTTAAAAAATGAAGTTATCAATTTCTATATCTGTACTCCTTCAAATAAAGAAAATCAAAGGCTCTTTCCCCAAATGGTGAGTCTACGCATGACACCTTACTCGTCGTCGTGGCTAATAGCCCTAAGGCCCATAAAAATGCATAGCCCTAAAACAGTGCGGTGCCCCGGTACCAATTAAAACTCAACCCATAGCACCCAGTATAAGGAGCGTACCTTGTATCTCGGTTGGGACCTGAGGTGCTGCTATCTGGTAGACGTTACATACACGTCCATACTGTAATTGCCTCTGCTGAACTGAGGCTGCTGGAATGGCAGGTGGAGCTGGCTTCTGTGGTTTATTACTGGCATGGTTCAAAGTCTCGGTATCGGTTCCGGTATCGGCCACTCGATTTTCAACTCGGTTGCGGTATCGGTCACGGTATCGGGTGATACGCAAAGATACACTATTTAGAGAGCGCAAAAAATTCCGAAAAAAATCTAGAAAATTTTAAAAAAATACGATTAACAATGTAAACCAATCAGATAAGTTTAAAACTATCCTTTAATATGCATTACATTGTACAATTGATTATATTGACGTGCTGCGAACTTGTCAGATTCAATATTCCATAATAAATCAATGTTATTTTTCACGGAGGATACAAATATTATGTTTTTACGAAGAAAAACAAATGTTACTTTTTTAGTAAGAGGATAATTTTTTTTACAAAGAGGATACAACTATTATATTCTTAGTATTATTTTTAGTAAGAGGATACAAATGTATCTTTTAAGTATGTTATATTTTTCTAAAAAGGATATAAATGTTTCTTTTTTAGTATTGTTATTTTTTTACAAAGATGATACAAATATTGATTTTGACAAAACACTACATTGTTTTTACAATCGTTTTTTTACAAAAAACGATGCAAATGTTATTTTCTTACAACAAAATGATGCAAATGTTATTTTTTTATAAAAGGAATGTAAATGTTATTTTTTTTTGTTGGGTTGCAAATGTTTTTTTTTAAATTGATGGAAATGTTTTTTTTTTACAAAGAGGATGCAAATATTTTTTTTTGCTTGTGTTGCAAATGTTATTTTTACATAAAGGATGCAAATATTATTTTTACAAATGTTTAGAGGATACAAATATTATTTTTACAATAATTACAGTTGTATATTTGTTTGTAAAAGAATAACATTTACGTTTTTTTTATAAATAATAGCATATTAAAATATAACATTGGGAACATTATTATAAAAAATAATAACAAATAACATCTGGATCATTCGCATTCCTTAAAAAAAAAAATGGCACATATACAACGCACTAAATTAAACCAACAGGATGACCAAATAACCCATACATAGAGCACACTAAATTAAAAAAACAATTAGCATTTCATAATCCCCCAAAAACCACGCTTACCAACACAACACTGGATAGAGAGAGAGAGAGAGAGAGATTCTTAGTAACTTATACCATCTCGGCCGATATATCACCGATATGGCCCGATTCCATCGCGATATCGCCGATATGGGCCGATTCTACTGCAATATCATCGATATGGGCCGATTATACCGCTATATCACCGATACTACCGAGAAATTACCGATATAGGGTCGATTCACATCAATAATTGAAAACTCAACTTGTAACTCATAATCGGATCGGTGGGCACCGATACCTAGTCAACTCGGCCGTATCGTCGCGGTATCGGCCTTGACTTTGAACCATGATTACTGGCGCCCTTCTGCCGTGGGGCCCCATTCCTCTATGGGTAATCCTGACGCCTATGGCCATTCCTACCACATTGGAAGCACTTCCCTCGAAACTGTCTCACTTTACTACGTTGTTGACTAGTTTCGCTTTTTCCTTGGTCTTGCTGGCCTTGGTAAGAAATTTGCGGAAAAACGATGTCAGGTTGAGGACAATCCCTCCACTTGTGACCCGATTGTACACATTTATAGCAGAGTTCCGAAATTCCTCGCTGGTCGGGTTATAGTTTCTCCCCAGCCTGATTCGGACAAGATTGACGTTAATGACCGTTCCTTCCACATTTGAAACACCTCTTTGTGACTTCATTTTGACCCCAACCTTGTTGGCCCCGACACTTTTGGCCCTTTACATAAATTTTGTCACTTCTGGAACTGTCTCGGTCTTGAGTGGTTTGTTGTCGCAATTTCGGTGCCTTCGCACAATTGTCAACTTTAGTCACATGCATTTGATTAACCTCTCTAGGTCTTTTGCCTCCTCTAAGCTGCATGCTGCGTTCGTGGTACTGTAAGACTGCAGTGGTAACTGCTTGTGCCACAATGCCCACAAATTCGGCGATTGGTACCCTTTTCGGAGACACCTGAGGCGTGAGTTGTCCTTGCTCATTAACTTCCCCAATGGCATTAGCTTGTTCGTCCTGACGGGCCATCTGAAAGTTTTAAAATTTAATCTGAATAAGTTCAACATTCACATCGACAAATCGCAGATGCACGAATTTCCAACGCATAAAGATGAATACAACATTCCTAATGTTAGGGCTCTAAATCAAAGACGCTAAGCTGGAAACGAGATAAGCCGTACATATCTTAAAGGACACTAGAACCTGATGCTCTGATACCACCTGTGAAACCCCGCCTAATTAAATACCGAGTGATCAGTCTTTTATAAAATTATAATCAAGGTGAACGGTCGGTTCATTCTTAGCATCACTGTCGAAAAATAACTTTTCCAATTTAAACACCCTAAATAATTAAGCTAAGTGTCAAAACCATTTTATACATTACTTTCCAAATCTTATTTAAAACCCATAATTTAAAACTTTACATCATTCATGATTTAAGGATCAACCAACAAATATACTGGAACAAACAATCCAATTAATTAAACATCCAACTAAGTAATTCCAACATTAAAACTTAAAGGAAAACATCCTGACAGTAATAAACCCAAAAGTATGAATACTGGAATTAAATAAATCACAATATCCGATAAGCAACTGCATAATGGAAAAAGGGCGACACATGCCCAACTGAATAAATAGTGCAAGAAGTGAAATCAACATATGAGGTCGTCTAAGCAAGAGGCCCAACTCCCACCTAAGCTGCAGCGCGTTCCTTCCAAAGGATCCTATGCAAGACGCCCCTGTAGCTGGGCACCTGAAATATATACATATATATATACAAGAGAGAAGAGGAAATGGAAACGGGTCAGAGCCCGATTGTAAAAACGATTTATAAATTGTTTAGCAAGTATTTAAAATGTTTACTGGTCAATGCAACAACATATTAGTGCGGCACTCCCTTGAGAAATTCTCACCTCTCTTCTAATGTGCACGCCTATCGCACTAACCTTCCCAACGGTTTAACTTATCTTATCTTAGGTTGCTCGTAAGATTTAACTGACAGATTCAATTGTTTAAGAGGTTAATTTCATTTAACAACAAAGTTCTCATTTAAACCTTATTTACTAATAAAGTTTCTCAGTAACACATTATACTTTTCAAACACTTATTCCCAAATTGAAATAGTTATTCCAATCTTACTTACCATAGACACAGCAGGTAGTTCCCAAATTCCAGACTTAAATATATATATTAAATACTCATATAATATATATATTCTAACAGCACCCCACATAATAATTATGGTGCGGGCATACTCTGCTATCCAGTCCCCGTATCACTCGTACTAAGGTAAATACAAGTTCGGAATCACTCTCGAACTGTATAGAAACAAAACACAAACAATATTGAGGCGAAGCATAGTTTCCAAGTCTCTAAGAGGTCAGCACATGCCCTCACGTCTCTTAGGACCGTCTGACTATCGATCCGATAGCCTGTACCAAAGGATTTCTATCTTCTAGGGTACGAGTCAATATCCCCCATAAAGGTCCCATCGAGATAAGACTGTCCCAGCGCGGTAACCTCATGGATAGCAAGTAGCGCGGGCATGATTTTTACACGTATATAGTATATGCATAAACACAGTCATATAAATATACTACTATTACCATATCAAGTTTAGGTACATACTCACGACCCATAATTACGATATTTGTCCTTATTACTCGTTATTTAGTTATCACGTATAACATTTACCTCTTATCTTAATTTGTGGGATTATCCCAACTTATCAAGTGACATTCGTGGATTTCTATCCTCCCAAGTGAAATTTCAGTAGGTACTCATTTATTTTTCCAACGTAACTACCTTACACGTCTCCCCCTTTAATACATAGTTCCATCGTCCCTTATATGTAAACATCCCCGAAAAATGTAAATCTCGTCTTACATTAAAAGGTTTCATATTTTTAATAAGTCCCACTGGTCTCCTTTATCTCCCAAAATATTTTAATAAGGATGTCCAAAGATTATTACTCATTTAAATTGAATTCAACTATTTAGAAGGGGAAATATGAGTCTGCCAGGAGGGGTCGATCGATCAATGGCAGGAGCTCGATCGATCGATGCGTCGATCGATCGATACTCCTGGTTCGATTGATCGATCAAACAGGTATGGCGAATTTGCAGAATACCAGTTACGGGTTCTATCATCCAACATCATCAAAATCCAAATTCTTAACTCCCAAACTCCCAGAAATTAATACCACAAACATTCTAAACCCAAATGGACAACATTCTACGTAGGGCATGTGAGTTTTCACCAAGAATCATGGATTAAAAGTGCCAAAATCTATACAATTCTCATGAACCCTAAAAATTCCTCTAACTTAATTCAAATCATTCTTTTTCCAGAATTTCTACTCCTAATCCATCATAAATCCGTGGTTCAACCTCTACATGTGAAAGGAATATCCAGATTATTGTTTATATCACTACAACATATGATTTCTAATCTCCAACATGGGTTTTCTTTCATAAAAACTCATCCTAATCAACCCTCAACTAATATGAATGAAGCATTAACGAAATTAAGCAAGATAAATACTTGCCTGGGAATTTTTGTTTCTGATTTGTGGTTGAAATCAGTGTGGTGGTGATCCTCGTTACGTGATCTAGCGTTTGGCGGTGACGGCGGTGCAAACGGAGGAGTTTTCGGCCTAGAACTCTTTGGCAAGCTCTCTCCTTCCTTCTCCAATGGTCGTTTCTTGTTTTTGGTTGAGTTAACCCTAGAAGGCAACCCTAAGCATCTGATATATAAACTTACAATTTTCGTGGGTTTTCAGGCTTAAAAATGTAAAATGTCCAAAACGCCCTCCCGGGGTGTTAATTAGGCCTAAAAACGCCCCGAGACCCAAACTAAACCCCCGAGTACATTATTTTGACTATCTCGACCCTTCCGGACACTTTGGCGCACTCGAAATGACCATACGGGTGACTTATAATTTATTCACTTTTATTAATCAACATTTAGTCCCGACACGACACGGGCGCGTCCCGACTTAAATTTCCAAAATTGTCATTTTATTCACTCGTGACATTTAATAGAACCAATATTATATATTACTTTACTCATTAGTAATATTCAACATGTTTCCAATGATTACTCTCGTCACGTTAGTAATTACAAAAATAATTAATTTTCGGATTTATATTAAATTAATAACTCACATTAAATTTAATAAATCCCCAAATTTAGAAAGCATAAAAATACGGGGTATTACAATGTCGACCATATTCGGTGGGTGAGCTGAGCTTCTTCTGATGACAGATGTCGCGATACCAATGGTCCACGTCACATTCCATATTATTATGATAGAACAGATGGAATGTCTCTATCGACTATGGATAGTGTGTATGGCACCATATTATTAAACCGTGCAAGTTTTTGAATCTGTCTCCTTTGTCTATAAACTGAGACTCATGAGCAGAAGCCTCCTCTTCATCTGGACTTGTCTCCACATCTTTTGATTCTCTGACAATAATAATTGGAACAATTGGAGTAGCAAACTCTACTTACTGCGAAGCTTCTTTGGTCTTGTTCTCCTTAGGCAAACTCTTCAACATTGAAGACTCGTCGAATGTAATGTCCCTGTTGTTTATGATTTTCTTCATCTCGGGGCACCAAAGTCTATGCCCCTTCATGCCATCACTATAGCTTAAGAATATGGCTTTCTTGGCTCTAGAATCTAACTTGCTTTCCCTAACATGAAAATATAAAAGAGAATCGAAAATACGTAAAAGAATCATAATTTACCCTCAATCGCAGCTGCAGGCAGCCTATTAATGAGGTTTTCTCGACCATACCTCCATGGGCATTTTACCCTCAATCGCAGCTGCAGGCAGCCTATTAATGAGGTGACATGCATATGTAACAACATTAGCCTAAAACGTTTTGCCCAATCCAGCATTACACCTCATATAACGCACCTTTTCCAGCAAGGTACGTTTCATGCGTTTGGTTACCCCATTTTGTTGCGGCGTGTCTCTAACTGTGAAGTGTCTCACTATTCCCTCGTCCTGGCATACTTGCCAAAAATGGGCCTGACTTGTATTCACTTCCATTGTCTGGCCTGAGTCTTTTAATTTTTCTACCAGTCTGGATCTCTATCATCTCCTTCAACTTCAAGAAATTTTTCAAGACTTCATTCTTATATCACATGATGTATACCCAAACTCGCCTGGAAAAGTCATCCACAAAAGACACAAAATAATGCTTAACTTTGGGAGGTCCCAAAGTTACAACTTTGGTAGGACTCAAACATCCTTGTGAACATAGTCAAGTGTCTCGTACGATGTACTGTTGTGCCAAACTTGACTCTTGCCTGCTTGCCCAGAACACAATTTTCACAAAATCCAAGCTTATGGATCTTAGCACCTTTCAATAAACATTACTTTACTAATCCCTGCAAATCCTTCTCTCCTGCATGTCCCAAGCGTACATATCATAATTTGGTAGCATCATCACATGCAGCCTCCTCTGAACTGTTTGAGATAGCTGTAGCACCTATAATAGTATTTCCAAAGAGAAAACACAAGCTACTCTTCTTCGTTTTGTTCATCACAATTAGAGCTCCATGTAAGACCTTTAGACCATCGTCTTCAGCGTGATCTCGATACCTTTTGTTGTCAAAGCTCCCAAGTGAATTAAGATTCTTTTTCAGGTTTGGTATATACCGAACGTTTTCCAACACTGACTATTCCACTATGCAATTTCAATCGGATTTTTCCTATCTCTTTTATTTGGCATGCATAATCATTACCCATAAAACAACTCCACCTTCTAGCTCACTAAAGCGAGAAAACCATTCCATGTTGGGATACATATGATAGGAACAACATGAATCCAAAATCCATTCTTGAATTCAAAATCCATTCTTGGAAACTGGATTCGAATAGTGAGAGATAAAGCAAATTTTGAATCTTCATCGTCACTGCTCGCAACGTTTGCAGTTGGGTTCTTCGTGTCCTTCTTTAACTTCGGACAGTCTTTCTTCCAATACCCTTTCGGGTGACAAAAGGCACACTCATCTTTGGCAGGTATTCTCCTTCCCGAAGTTGATGCACCACCTCTCGATTTGGATCAAGATCTTCCAAGGCTACCTTCTTTATGTCATTTCTTCTACAACATATTGTTAAAGCTTCACATGTTCAGTCTTTATATACCTACTAGTCCTTTTTACGGACCTCATTGTTCATCAGGGTATTAGAGACGTCAACATATTTTATTTCCTCATTTTTGTACAATACCGTAGTAATGACATGTTCGTACGAATCAGGTAGAGAATTTAGCACTTACAGTTCTTCATCCTCATCGTCAATTTCAACATTCAAATTTTGGAAATCAACAATAATTTTGTTAAAATTGTCCAAATGCTCAGACATAGAAATAACTGTGTACTGGAACCGGAAGAGTTTCTTCTTCAAATAAAGACGATTTTCAATGTTCTTTGTCATGTACTTATCCTCCAGTTGTTTCCATAATTTTTGTGTCAAACTCTAGCGCATTTAAGGATATTTTTATCCATTCCGAGACAAAGTTGAATCTGACCACAAGCCTTGCGATTGATCTTGTTCCAACCACCCTCCTTCATGTATTCTGGCTTATCTTTAAAAGCGATTTTCAACTCTTGTTGGGCTAAGACATCCATAACTTCACATTGCCACTTCAAAGTTTCTTTGCCCATCGAATTTTTCTACGTCAAATTTTGCGATTGCCGCTTTTCAAAATGATCACAGTTGCCAAAAAAAAATTGCAAACGAGAAATTTTCAATTTTGAAATTTTTTGGGTTGTGAATAGTAACTGGATGAATAGTATTATATGTATGGTTATTTCCCTACCAAAAAATCCAAATGCCTAGATCGGATGACCTACAAATTTGTTGTGCGGAATCGTATCAATAAATGATATTGACTGTGATCCCAAATAATAATATGGCACACACAATGCATATTGATAAAAAAAAACCTCAAGAAGACACAATATTTACATGGTTCACCAATTTGGCTACGTCCACATACTACTCGGATAATTTATTATTGTAAATGAGTTACAAAAGAGGTCTCTGACAACTACAATCCAAATGAAAAATACAGTGTGTATTTTTCTATACAAATGTGTATACTCAAAACACTCCAAATGAACTCTCTTTTTCACTCCCTAATGGTCCTTATATAGTTGAGCCAATACACTAATGGTGGAGGAAAAAAAGAGGGAAAAAAAAGGAAAACATGGAGGGAAATAAATAAGGAACAAAACATGGAGGAAAGTATTAAAGGTTTTGTCGGTAGTCTCCCAAATAATGAGACCCACACATAGGGTGCCAATTCCAACACAGATAACTATTCAAAACTATTTCTTGCATGTCTTATTATGACCTAATGATTAGCTCTCCTTCCTTATCCTTTACTGGCCCTCAAAATATGATTCGGAAAGGCAATATTCTATAAAAGTTCAAGTTTTTGCGTGGCCGGTGGCACATACGAAAGTGAATACTCATGGTTTGATGCAATATAAGAGTCTGAGCCCTTGTTTATCCCCGTCTTAATGTATTATTTGTAAGAAATGAAATGGTAAAATTGATCATTCGCTACTCCAATGTGTGTTTTCCACATTTACGTGGGATAATGTCTTACAGGAACTTGATGTTGTGGTTTTTGTCTCAGGATTGGTATAACCAATATTACGTAAAACATGGGTCATTAAGGTACATGGAGCGCATAAGGGTACGAAGTACAGTTCCTCGGCCGGTAAGCGGTGCGTTGGGGATATGCTTAGTAGGAACACTACTTTGGGTTGTGGTCCACTTTGTACTATTCTTGGGATCGATATCATATGTAATAAAATAAAGTATAGTCACATACATTAAATATGAATATCAATCTCCACAAATATTTAACAAATTTAAATTTATTTAAAATATATTTATAAAACAGAGAACGTCATAAAAGCTAATGGGCAACATATTTATTTTAAAAGAAAATTTCAAAATTAGAAATTGACTCTAAAAAAAAGAGTTATTAATTGTCCACATTTTAGAAGGTCAAGTCAATTTCAAAGTCCAACGAAATTACGTTATAGTTGAATTTAATTGAATTTAGGAGAACGCAATTTCTACAGACATCGTTGTTTATTAAATTTTAACTTTCATAAGTCAAAAGGTCACCACAAAGATTATTGTGATTATACAAAGAAGGTTCAACTTCCTATCGTTCTTCCTTTTTTCTATATGTTATTAATTTGTATTTGTTTACCTTGGACTTATAAGTAACCACTCCAAGCATGTAATAAGTGAGCCATGATTTACAGGACAAAAACAAGTCCATAAGTTAAAGAGATTCATGGACCTAACTCCTTTTATATTAAAAATCACAATTACAAACCTTTGAAGATCTAAACCCATGGCAGATGATCACAAGCACTTTAGAACCTGTTTCATGTAATATTCCAACAAGCTTCTCGTCAAGGTTGTTTAGTATTATAACCCTCTGCTGTTGAACTGAAGATGAAGGAAAGGATTCAGTTATTATTTAAATAGACTACTAATAACATGTGCAGATATATATACAGATATATACATAGAAGTGATACCAAAAGGGAGCGCTAATCAATGTACCAAATTTCACGATTTTCAAGTCGTTTTAGTTTTGGACGTAGATTATATCAAGGTGAATTGTTTTTTTTTTAAGTTTTGACTTTCAAACAAGGGCCTTTAGTGTGGAGTCGTTGATGTTTAAACCTCTTTTACGTTTGTTTATAATAGTGCATGTGACTGGCTAGTATCATACATATCGTACGATACGATAAAGCAGCAAAACGATGTGTATCGCATGGCTGTATCGTAACCGTGTCAATATCTGTCCATATAAAGTCTGTTTCAGTTGCACTGTACCACTCCATATCGGTTGATTTAATAAAAAATATATATCTTCCTGAAAAATATAAATGAATATTCATTTTAATTATTGTATTATGACTTTCTTTCCCTTTTATTCTACGTACAAACTTTCTATCACAAAGGTAAAAGTCTTACAATTAGTTCATGTAATCATGTCCTAAGATTGATTTTATAGACTATGATAGACTATGATATGTATTTATTTTTTACTGAATTTTCTGTATTTTGCATTGTATCTTACGATATGATACACGACATGCAAACTATACACAATTTGGCCACTATGAATTCGGTAAATTAGTTTTCAAATTGGATTCTTTAACATGTGGCAGCCATAAAAGGAAGTTATGACTATTAATTCGGAACGGACGGAGTATTATTATGCAATCTCGGCATTCTTATCCTCATTCTAGTCATGTATCATCATGTCTACTGATGCCAAAAATTGGGCATCTCAGTCATACCAAGAGAATGTAATGAAGATGAAATTAAAAGGAAAATGCAAGCAACAGAACATAAGAACACTGAATTTTACATGGTTCAACCAACAAGCCTACGTCCACGATGGAGTCTCCACTATGTTTGTATTCAACTGACATAATTCATTAGACCTAGCAAAGTTGGACACAACGCAAATAACACGACACAAATTGACATGAAACTATCTATATTAATGGGTCGACCCTTAATAAGTTTTGGGCCACAACGGGATAAACGGGTGAAACAAATCCTGTCATACACAACACAAACCCGGTATATACAATGAATACACGATATAAACACTACATGATCTCAATATAACCTGACACGAACTATCCACGACTTTTAACAAATCGGGTATGAGTTGAGGATTTTATTACACGAACCCGATATGACACAACATAAACACGATATGATGAAGTTAACAAGTAGGGTTTCTATAAGTTAAAGATGACTCTCCCCATACAATGAGAGCATTCTATTTGCACAGAATATATGGCTTGGCCCCCCAAATTTGTGGAATATGTTGTAATTAACAATACAAATAGGGGCATGGTTGCTTGATGGCAATGAGTGTAATATCTGATACACTTCAAGGCAAAATGTATGTGGCCAAAATATCCCTCATTGCTATTTTCCTCAAATATCTTGAGCACAAAATAAAAATAAAACTCAAGCTAGATAATTAAAATGTGTGATTTGACTACATGTTTTAAGCTCCAAAATAGTAATAACAAGGGTTGAGTATCAGTGACCCGATACATAAGTCATAAACTTATTCTTAATATTTTTAAGTTGTTGGGGCACAAATTATAGCAGAAACATATGATGGAAGTCAATCACAAATGATTAACTCATATCCCCATGGAAAACAATTAAATATGGGTGGCAACAGATTGTGTTATGTCAATTTTGTGTCGGGTCTTATCGGGTTCGTGTCCAAATCACCACCACCCAATCCCGGCATGTTATTGTCATTTGTGTCTACCATGTCGTGTCTTATCGAGTTCGTGCCTTGTTTAGGTTGTATTCAATCCACATATTAACAAGTTTTGTCGTGTATTTCTACTAAATGGCTAAACTCAAACCTGAAACATTAAGTTATTGTGTTTCATGGGTCCACCCATTAACCTAAACCCTGTAATAAATCATGCGGTGGTGGCGTGTTATTTCGACACCCCACCCCACCCCACCCCCAATTAAATAGAGTAACATGATAACCTATCAAGTAATAACATCAAAATGAGCAACTCTCAATCTTTTTTTGTCTTTTAGGATCAAAAGTCAAATAATTTAACACAAACCCATTGGTCGTCCAAAAGGTATTATTTTGCACATTTCTTTGATGAGTATCCGAAAATATAATTACTTTTTATCAATTCTATTTGTGAAGCATAACACAAGAGATAAGTAGTTGTGGCAATTCGTATTGTTGGGTCGTGTTTCCTACCAACACGACAAGGGTTTTTTAGAACAACACAACTTAGTGTTTTTTTATTTGACACGAACACTACCCGTTTAAGATAAATTTGACACTGAAATGGAAACGATAACCTGACTAACATAAATGACATTTTCTAAAAAGGGAACTTTTTAAAACGGGTCCGAGATGATCAACTTCGTCCAAAATTCAACCGTAAGAAAAGTAGGTTTTTAACGAAGAAATCTCCCCTAAACGAATCAAAAATGATAATCTTACCAAAATCCGTACCAGACAAAGCATCACCTTCTAAAAATGAAACTTTTGAAAACACACGAACACGACAGCGTTAAAAAAAAGCAAGTCAATTTCGTGTCGTGTTCTCATGTGGTTTCTAAAATTGACACCAGTAGACATAAGCGTGCCAATTCCGGGTATTTGCTTACGTGATAGATACCCATTGAAATCTAATGAAAGATCATACAATATGAAAATCCATTAATCAATATCATAATTTAACACAATTCACAATTTATTTGCAAAACTTAAAACATAGAATAACTCAATAGAAACCCAAAAGGTCCTTTCATTTTGTTTGTGTATAGGAAAACAAAGAATAGGACATGAGTGTGTTTTAAAGTTGTTGGTGGTGCTTACCTGAGTGGTGGTGTTGGGGTTGATCTTCACGACGCATCTCCCTGGTTTTGAGGTTGTGTAGACACTGGACTAGTTTTGAGGAAGAAAATTAAGACCATCTAGTTATTTTTAGGAGTAAGAAAATTTTAAAAGGGTGTTTTTGTTTCTACCCACTTATTACCAACAACCTATTATATATTTTTTTAAATACAATTTTAAAAATATTCTTTTCATCCCATATAAGGCCAAAATCCTCTCTCTAACTCTTCTTATGTGTAATACAAAATATTTTTTGTTATTTTCAATAAAAAAAAATGAAACAAATAGAGGGAAAAACAGTTGTTTTTTACTAAATTACTTATTATCTTTCATTGTATCTTACGATATTATACACGATACGCGTACCACACACACTTTGGCAACTATGAATTTGGTAAATTAGATTTTAAATTGGATTCTTTAACATGTGGCATTCAAAAAAGATAATTATGACTATTAATTCGAGACGAAGGGAGTATTATCATGCAATCTCGACAGTTATTCACATTCTAGCCACAGGCCATCATGTCTACAAATGCCAAAAATTATGCATCTTAGTCATACCTAGAGAATGTAACGAACATAAAATTAAATGGAAAATGCAAACAACCGAACACAAGAATACTGGATTTTACATGGTTCGCCCAACAAGCCTACGTCCACGATTCCACGATAGGGTCTCCATTATTTTTTTATTTGATTGACATATTTCATTAAACCTAGTGTGATACCCCGCCTAATTAAATACCGGGCGATCACTCCTTTATTAAATTAAAATTAAGGTGAACAGTTGGTTCATTCTTAGCATCACTGTCTATCTTTTGGCTCTACATCGCATCACAACCCGATTACTTCCACCACAAACCCACCAGTACAAGGGCCTCAACTCTTCATCAGCGAAAAGCTGATGGTATTTGTGTTTTTACAATGACAGGTTACGGAGTTCGATGTGTGAAGGTGGGAGGATCTTTATGAAACCAGGGAAGATTAATATGTCGATTGGAGTGGAGAAAATTAAGATATAAATTGGGATATATGAGGATGTGGAGTTTCTTATGTTCGAGTTTGGAGATTTTGATATGGAGGTTGTTAAGAAATCTAGAAGTGAAGAGAAGTTAATGAGACCTGATTGGGTTAATGATGCATTTAAATGGGGGTAATTGATGTGGTTAAAATCGAGCATCGGTGTAGATACGCCAATCGTTGTTATCGACTTCCGACAACAATAAAAAACATAAAATTTAACTACACTCAAATGGAGTATAGCGGATAGTCCGGGTATCGAAAATCCACAGGGAATGTTTGATAAATTTTAATTGATTTATTACTTCTAAAATAAAAGTGTAAAAGGTGATGATGGTTTAAAAGGGGAAAAGGGGGGAAAAGTTAATTGCATTAATTAAAACTAAACAAAATTAATAAAATGAGATTAGGATCACATCCCCGCCATGGGCTAAACAACACGTATTAAGGATTTTGTTTTGAAATCATTTAACCGAGCATCTTCAATTAATTATAAACATCAAACATGAAGAAAATTAATTCAACAATGAACGATTAAACTTTCAACCGAAAATGGTCCCAAATGTATTAATTTCGCAATATCGCTATAAACACTATCATTGCGTGACAAAGAAAGCTAAACGCCTAATATTTCAAATTTAACACACGAGGTTTTAATTAAATACATTTTTACCAAAAACCTATATTTCAAAGCTCGAAACCCATTATAGGTGGAAACATGGCCCCAATCTTTAAACTACCTACAAAATATAATTAAAACAAGAAATAAAACTAATTAACCAAAGCAAACAAAAAATAAACTAACATAAACTAAATACAAAGCATGTAAATAAGAGACAAGGCAAGAAATAAAAGAAAATAAAGCATAAATACAAGGACGAAGACAATGAATAGTAAAGTATACTTACAAAATGGGTAAAGAACCCAAAGAGGCGAGGAGAGGGAAGCTCCCAAAAATAAAACCTTAAAACTAACCTAAACTAAAATAAAATTAAAGATGTCTTACAAAACAAACAAAAGTTTGTTTATATATTAGGTGGATATAGAAATAAAAGAAAAAGAAATAAAAAAGGAGCAAGTGCCGAAAATCTGTAGCGACCGGTCGACCTCGGCCAAGGGGACGATCGACTCCTAGTTTGTTTCTTGGGCAATATTGGTTTGGCCGGTCAACCGGGGGCTCAGGGACAGTCGACCAGTACTCTGTTTTTAGGGCCATTTGATCTATACAAGGGAGAAACGGTGCTTTACAGAAATGGCTAACTTCTTCATCCGAATTCGAAACGACCTGTCATTTGTGGCCACACAAAGATAACTTAACGAACTACACTTCAGTGGACTTCCACTGCGCCGGAGATGAAGTATGGAATGACAAAAATTCCCTTAAAGTTGAGTCAGATGATGAAACTTCCTCGAAAAGCAACCAATCCACATGTTAAGAATTCTAATTCCTACAAAGGCTGAATTATACCTCGCAAAGAATATAAACATACAAAATAGAGGTTTTTTGGTTAGCGAGCATAAATATAGGAATAAAAAATACAAAAGTGCTGGAATACATAAAGATAAAGGGTGCAAAAATGCAATAATCTTGACGTATCACACCCCTTAACTTAAACATTGCTAGTCCCTAGTAATGGAATAAAATAAAGACAATCCAACAGAAGGCAGTGCAAAACGTATATAAGCATAAAATATAAATGCCACTTTCATAGGGAGAACAATTGCATTTAGCATATGAAATAAGCCGTTAAATCCCTAGGTTACCCTAATGGATGAGTGTTGTCTTGTGAGGGTTTTTAGGGATGAAACCCATAAACACCAATGTTTCCTCAAAAAGTATGCCCAACCACATACGACAAGCTCAACAATAACAAAAAAGATTTCAAACACATTATTACCATAATGAATGAATTCACGCAAAAGTCCGAATTATTAACATTATATAACAAACTTCATATAATTGACACCTTAAAAGTGATAGGAAAAACGAGCACATGCAAAGTTTGATTTGGCAAAACTTTTATAAACTAGATAAGCATTAAAGAGTGTATATATCAATCCTCATCAGATATTACACTCAATAAATGAAATCACTATAAATGGGAGGTAATATACGGGACATGCGAGCATAAAGAGTAAATGGAAATGGAAATAAGGTCGCACACATGTCATAAATGAGGAACGCTATATATAATGTAAGGACATTATCCGTCACAATTAATTATATCGTATACCGCTACAAGTCGTTGAAGAATTGAGGAAGCTAACATCTACGAAAGGCGATCCGAATTTCAAGAAGACCTCAGCATTCATGCCCAACAAGTTGATTTTGGTAAAATTATGTTTAAGTTCCTTTTACATTTCATATTAAAAGTGATGGGATATTTTATGAAATTTTTATAAATGGTTTTTATAAAAACATTTTCTTATGAAAGTTTTTTGGTAAAAAGTTTTCTAATCCCGTATACAATTTTACTTTTTGAGGTTTCCAACTTTTATCAAAGTCTGGAGACTTTTTGGGATCAGTGCCACTGGCGTTCAAACGACAGCGTATCTCGCTCAAACGAGATGTTGTCTCGCTCAAACGACTCGTATTTCGTTCGAACGATAGGTCATTTAAGCTGACATGTCACCGCTTTAAATGCTGCTATAAAAAGGGTGTCAGACTACTGGTTTTGGGTGTGGAGAAACACTGTTTTGAACAGAATACGTTTTTGAGTGTTTGTTTTTTATATGCCCTAAATGTACCCAACAGCTCAGAGACACCAACCTCGGCCAGGGAGATGACCGAGGTTATAACGGCCCCAGATTGGCGACCAGCGGTGTCGTCCTAAGCAAGGTTGGCCATGGCTGACGTCACTAGTTGCCTCACAGCCAAGCAACAACTCAGGTCCTCATGGTCCATGAAGATAGTAATCCATCAGGTCGGCCGGAGATGACATCACGCCTGCATCATACATCAACCTCGGTTGGGTGTAAGCCGAGGAAGCAGAGACTATACAATCATCATAATTAGCCTCAGCTGGGAATCGATCGATGTTCCTGCTACTCCACCATTACCTCAGCCCAGGCTGACATTACAACTGCACTACCTTACCTCGGCTCTCCTACTGAGACTAGATCATCGCGAATAACCTCTGATTGAGCAGTTGCCAGACTTCACCAACCTCGTACTCTTCCAGGCCGAGGTTGGTATCACCCGAGGACAATCGAACTTCTACACGTTCTTGTATAACTTGGAACACGTGGACAAATCTGTTATAACCGAATTATTCCCTCCACATGAGGGAATATTGAGGTCATCGTTACTTAGTTGAGATCAGCCAGGTGTCACTCTCATATTGGCTCGATGTTCATGCACATGCTCATTGTATGCTTGAGGGGCACATTATACTCCCAAGCACTATATATAGAGGTCATCTTCTACCTTGTAAAGGGATCAAAATTATAACCCTAGCTGAAACTCTGTCATTTTACACAGTAGAAAGAGAAAGCTTGAGAGATTTTATCCATGGCCATTAGTGCCTTCATTCAGTGATATTACTCACACACACTCACAGTGGACGTATGCCAGATTGGCTGAAGCACTTACATTCAAGTGTACATCCTCTTCTCCTCACCTCAATCTCTTATATTTAGTATACTCTTGTACTGCCATTGTTATCACTAGTTTGAGCTTACAAACACCTTGACTGGTGGTGCTATTTCCAGCATCATCATTTTGGCGTCGTCTATGGGAACGAGAAGCTGTCTGTTCCTCATTTTCTGCTTAACCTCATCGGAGACTTTGGTGGTGAACCGGGCCTCACCTCTCGCGTGGAGCTGTTTCACCATTGAAAGAGGTCCTTTAAGGTATTAAGCTCATTCACTCCACAATATCTTTAAGCGTTAACACATGACACTGGAATTACCACCACCTCTTCCACCGCCTGGTGCTGGAGGGCCTAGTTCCTGCCAGGCACCGCCTCAGTCTGAAATGGCAGAGGTGGCAGCAGCCTTGAGGTCTTTGGCTGCAACGCAATAAGAAATGGAGGAGCAATTTGCACAACTCACTCAAAATATGATGAGACCACCTGGGGCCTCACCGAAGATGATTACTCCGGCGGCTGTTCAGCCCCATCCTAATGCCATGGAACCACCCCAGGCACTGCGCAAAGACCAACCTACACCTCAGCGGAGGAGGGACGTTGCTGACCCTAGACATTTGCGTCTGAGGAGGCAAGGACACCCTTGCCCCGAGGATAGGTATGATGATTTGGAGGCGGAAGACGCTCTAGAAGACTGTTGGGAGCCATATGAGGTTTCAAATAACACAGTACATCCTATCCAACAGAGACGAGGTTGTGGAGGCAGAAGAGGTGAAGAAGTCCAACAAAGAGGGTCAGCTTTTGATCGATTGAGCAGAGGGTCGGCCTTTGAAATGCTCGACCCAATAAACGACATGCGACAGAGCTTATCTAGGTCGAGAAGTGTAGCCGTCTCACAAAGATAAGAGGGGAAACGTCGACTTCATCAAGGCCGACCTAACATAGGACGAGGTGGAGATCGGGAAGAGGTCAACAGCTGACGTCGTGCTGCGGCTGGGGAACCTTCAGTCCACCCCTTAGAGGTGGAGGGGGTCAACCTCGGCCATGCCGACATTGTAAGACCATGGAACGACTCCATCCAACATCTTAAAGAGAAGATATGAGACCTCATCGAAACCCACTACAGAGAGGTTTCTCAGAAGGCTTCCCATTCATGGCTAGGATAGTGAGCTTTCCAACCCCTGC
Source organism: Sambucus nigra (assembly GCA_949130495.1). Classification (NCBI taxonomy): domain Eukaryota; kingdom Viridiplantae; phylum Streptophyta; class Magnoliopsida; order Dipsacales; family Adoxaceae; genus Sambucus; species Sambucus nigra. The sequence goes on from OX422211.1 coordinate 445,576,795, forward strand.
TAAGTTCAAACCGCCAACGGTATCTCCCAAGTATGATGGTAGCACCAACCCTGTACATCATATTGAGATGTACCAGTCAGCGGCGGACATTTATTCAATACCAGATGAGATAAAGTGTCGGGCCTTCTCCGGGACTTTGACGGGAGCAGCACACAACTGGTTTACTTGTCTTTCGAAGAATTCAATTGAGAACTTCAAGGGCTTGGCTGAACGATTCATTCACAATTTCTATTTTGGGGTAAGACATTAAAAGAAGACCACCCATCTGTTATATGTTAAACAAGGCAATAACGAGAGCCTAAGAGACTACATCGCCAGATTCAACAAGGAAAAACTTGAGGTGGAAGACTACGAAGAGAATATAGCCATGATCGCCCTTATAGGAGGTCTTCAGAAAGGGAAGTTATTGTGGAAACTTGCGGAAGACCCTCCCAAGTTCATGGCAGAACTATTAGCAATTGGGGGGAAGGTCATGAATGCTGAAGAGGCCATGGTCGTAAAGTATGAGGATGAAATGGCGGTAGCAGTGGGAAGTTCCAAATAAAGAAGGATGGAAAAAAGAGGTCAGCTGATGACAAGTTCGCGCATTATACCCCTCTAACTGTAAGCTGCGAACACATCCTCAATGAGATCAAGAATGACAGGTCCTTGAGGTGGCCAGAGAAACTGAAGGCTCCTCCACATAAGAGGAACAAGAACTTGTGGTGCGAGTTCCACCAAGACCATGGCCATGTTACAGACAAGTGCTTCGCCTTAAAGGATGAGATCGAGAAGATGTTGAAATCTGGAAAGTTGAGGAAGTATGTTGATGGCAAGGCTCCTAAGAGGGGAAGAGACGACCCTAAAAAGAAGAGAAACGACAGATTTCGTGAAGACACTCCAGCATGAAGAGACGATGACTCGGATGGTGATGATGAAGATGACCCAGACCTCCCACCAAAAGATGACAACAACCCAATGAAGAGGGTTGGTATGATCTCCTTTGGTGTTACCACCATATGCAGAGGACTCGCAGGGGGTGGTCCCGAAGTGGCTGGTCAAAGAGCTCATGTGGCAGAGGCCAAGTCAGTGGCTAAACTAGAAGCGGTAAATCTGATGTCTTTCGAAACTAAGAAAAAGAGAAAGAAAGTGGATATGAACACTCTTATAGTTGGGTTCTCCCGACTCGATTTCAAAGGCATCTTAGCTCCGCATGACGACCCTTTTGTAATCACAACAAGAGTGCATGGATGTGAGGTACAGAGAATTCTCTTAGATGGAGGAAGTTCAGCAGATGTGATGTTCTGGCTCTGCTTCAAAAGCCTAGGCCTTAGCAGAGCTAGACTGGTACCCTATCATCATCCGTTAATGGGCTTCAACGGTGAAAAGGTCTATTCGTTGGGCATGTATGAGATGGACGTGCGAATGGGCGATGAGTGGCCTAAGAGGTTGACCCAGAAGATTAATTTTTTTTTATGGACGAAAATGTCTTCTCGGCCTATAACCTCATCATAGGAAGAGTATCACTTAAGGAGTTTATGGCCGTGCCGTCGATGGTCCACCAGATGCTAAAATTCCCGACCCCCTATGGGGTAAGGGAAGTGCAGGGTGACCAGACCATAGCACGAGAATGCTACTTCAACTCTGTCGAAGAGAGAGAGGCCCATAAGAGATCAACTACCACATATAACATTGATATACTTGACCCCAGAGATGAAACGAAGTTAAAGAAAGGAGAGGCTGCGGAAGAGATAGAATCCATCGTCCTCAAAGAGGACGAACCGGAAAAAATCGTCCAGGTCGGTAAAGCCTTAAAAGTGGAGATCAAGGAAGAGCTGATAAACTTCTTGACGAAGAGGCAGACTGTCTTCTCTTGGAGCCACGCGAACATGCCTGGCATCTACCCTGAGGTTATGTGCCACAAACTCAACGTGACTAAGGATTCTAGGCCAATCAAACAAAGACGAATGGTTTACTCTAGGGAAAAGTATGACATCATTCGGGAAGAAGTCAAAAAGTTGGAAGAGGCTGATTTCATTAGAGAAGTCATATATCCAGAGTGGTTATCAAACGCAGTCATTGTGCCCAAAGCCAATGGAAAATGGAGGATGTGTGTAGATTTTACCGACCTGAACAAGTCTTGCCCAAAAGACAGTTATCCTTTACCTCGGATCGACCAGATGGCAGATGCCACTGCAGGGCATGAGCTCATGAGCTTCATGGATGCGTATTCAGGCTACAACCAGATCTTCATGGATGTCGAAAACTCAGAGAAGATAACCTTCATCACGGATAAAGGGACATATTGCTACAAGGTTATGCCCTTCGGCTTGAAAAATATAGGGGTAACGTATCAACGTCTTATGAATAAGATGTTTGAAAATCAAATAGGCAAGACTATGGAGTTGTATGTAGACGATATGTTGATGAAGAGCTTAAAGGTCTGCACTCACGTGGTAGATCTAGATAAGACCTTCAATACCATGGACTTGTACATAATGAAACTCAATCCCGCGAAGTGTGTCTTCGGGGTGGGAGCTGGGAAATTTCTTAAATTCATTGTCAACCAGAGGGGAATAGAGGCGAACCCTGAGAAAATTAAGGCTCTGCTTAACATGAAGACACCAAGAAGTATGAAGGACGTTCAGAGGCTCACTAAAAGAGTAGCTGCACTCAACAAATTTGTTTCCAGAGCGACGGACAAATGTCTTCCATTCTTTAAGGTGCTTAGAAAGGCCTTCCATTGGGACAAAGAGTGTGATGAGGCTTTTAACCAACTCAAGTCCTACCTTGGATCTCCCTTGCTCTTATCTCGACCCATAGCGAGAGAGAAGTTGTATGTTTATTTAGCAGTCTCTGAATCAGCTATAAGTGCAACCATAGTATGGGAAGACGTTGGGGTCCAAAGGCATGTATACTTCAACAGTAAGGCCCTTCAAGGGTCTGAACAAAACTATCCTCGAATGGAAAAGTTAGCCTATGCCTTGATATATGCTTCTAGAAAGATGAAGCCCTACTTTCAAGCCCATTCTATGGTCATCCTCACTGACTCCCCACTAAGACAGGTCCTCCATAAACCCGAGAAGTCGGGTAGATTGATGATGTGTGCCATTGAGTTGGGGGAATATGGCCTTACTTATCAACCTAGGGTTGCTATTAAAGGGCAAGAACTTGCAGATTTTATTGCTGCGTTCACATGGGAAGAGACCGAGGTTGAGAATAACTTATAGATTACAGAGGGATCAAACAGCAACGTCTTCCGAGACCTGGAAGAGGTTTTACCCAAGAGAGATAGAAATGGAGTAGCCGAGAATGAGGAAGACTGATACCTGTACAAGCACGGAATCATGTTAGAAGGGAGCTTCACATTAGATAAAGATATCTGTAACCTCTTTATCAACGGGTCTTCTTGCGAAAGTGGAAGCGGTACAGGGCTAATACTTTCAGCTCCAGATGGTACCAATGTTGAATACGCCCTAAGGTTTAACTTCAAGGCATCAAACAACGAGTCAGAATATGAGGCCATGATAGCAGGCCTTTCCTTGGCAAAGACCCTTGGGGTAAGATAACTCCTACTTTATAGTGACTCGAGGTTAGTTATTAACTAAGTGCTGGGAGTTTATGAGGCCAAGGATGAAAGGATGGACAAATACCTGAAGAGGGTAAGAATTATGCTAAATGATTTTGAAGAGGTAAAGATGAAGACGATACCTCGACAAAATAACAGCCATGTCGATGCATTAGCAAGGTTGGCTTCAGCAACAAGGACAAACATCAGAAGGACAGTTCCGGTTGAGATCTTGTCCAAGGCGACCATTGAAGAAGAAGAGGTTAGTAACCCTTACCTCAATTTGAACCTAGGGGACTCATATTATCAGATATATCAGAGAGGGAGAACTACCAAAATTAAAGCTAGAGAGGAGGAAACTAAGGTACAGAGTTGCAAAATTCTTAATAATAGGAGACGTCCTGTATAAGAAAGGATTTCTGTTACCTCTCCTCAGATGTGTCCATCCCACAGAAGTTCCTCGCGTCCTACAGGAGGTACACGAGGGTTCTTGCTCCAGTCACATAGGAGGAAGACCTTTGGCCAAGAGGATTATTACCCAAGGATATTGGTGGCCAACCTTGGCCAAGGATGCTGCGGCCTACGTGAAGAGGTGCGACAAATGTCAAAGATTCTCCACTATCCCCCATTAACCTCATCAGCCTATGACGTCAATCAGTCCCCCTTGGCCATTCACAGTATGGGGGATTGACTTGGTGGGTCCCCTGCCAAGGGCTGTAAATAATTATCGATTTCTGATAGTTGCCATGCAACTTATTTAACCACCTAATCTCCTACATTTGGGGTATTAAGAGCAACTATAAGCACAATAAAATTTCTCCCATTATAATAATTGTCTTAAGGATACTACATATAAAGACAACATAAAGTACAAATGAACACTAAAATAAAAATAAAAAGAGTTGTCCTCTAATACACATATTTATATGAGATTTAATAAAATCAATTAACTCTAACATTGCCACCACTTGAAAAATTATTTTGCATAGCATCATGAGTAAATTAACCCGGTGAGAAAACTCTTCCACTAAAAAATCAACTCTAAATGTACCAATATCAACTAATATAATCACCATATCACGAACTCATAATATGTAACTAATCATCAGTAAGCATATAACCACGTGAATAATAACACATTTCTCATTTAAAATCTCTTACGATACATAGGCCTCGAATGTCCATGTGTAAAATTAAATAACTCAGTGGACATGTATACTAACAACTCCTAGTATATAATGCCCTGCAAACATATGCATATTTCATTGCCTTCCGACAACTTTTGGTAATATAGACTATTTCAATGCACTAATTGTAGGATTATCTCAATCCTGGATGACTCAATATAAACCTCAAGTTAAAAAAAAAAAATATATGTTAATATGATCAAAACAAAATAACGGACAAATCCCTCGGTATAGCCAACTTATATATACCCTTCAACTACATGGATAAAATTAATCATAAATGCATTTATCATGAGAATCGATAATAATATAAGAATTTAAAGGCTCATAGGTACTAGTCACCTATCTAATTAAAATACTTTGGAACAAAATCATAATATACTCCTTAATTTTCTCCTCACAAGAAATAAACTATAACAGTGTAGAGGGGGCTTGAAGGTAATCCTGAGATTAGGGATAATTCCCCCATTAGCAACAGTGTTTGGGATTAAGAAATCAAGGCACCTCAGCGAGTTATGATTGTAATGATGTAATGAGAATAATAATGATTTTTAATGTGAGGTCAAATGGTACTCGCGAGAGACCAGGCTTGGCAGGACCTGAGAGAGATTTCATGCTCTTTTGAATGACCTCGTCGTGTGAAATTTAGAGGGACTTGGTTTGGAGGATTGAGAAGTGAGGCACCGTTGGGGCTTGTCCGACCATCTTAGATACACCTGGTAAAACATCGAAGGACAATGACCGTGGAACCTCGAGGGGATTAGCCTTGAGTTCCATTGGGCGTTGAGTTGTGAGCCAAACAAACCTCTACTTATTATCACATCCACTTTATTTGATGTCACTAACTAGCTAGGCAATGTTAGACCTGCACTTAAGTAAACCACTGTAGTATTTGGGGCTGTCAGATAGTTGGTGAGCCACCTCTATGACAAAAGCCCCCTGACACGCAATGGTTAGGCAAAAGGCATATCTTGGCATTTAATGTTTATGGTGTGGAGACAAGTAGTGCATCAAGTATTTAATGTTTGTGACATAAAGTATGAGGGATGTATTTCACAGGCATTAATGGCTGAGTTGCCTTGGGGCTAGTGTGGGAGGCTATTTAAGGACCCCAACCACCTCTGAGGAGATGATCCTTTTTTAGAGTTCATAAGTGATCACTAGAGAATTATTACAAACTGAAGAGAGTTTACTCACCCACCATTATCATTTATTATGAAGATTTTAATACTTGACAAAGATTCTTGAGGGTGGTTGATGTGTTTTAGCTGCTTGCCAAGGTGTATCTAGGGTGCTTACTTCTCTCTCCCTCTAGCTAAGTTACTTTTAAGTTCATTATTACCTTCTGAGTCATACACGAGAGATCTGTGAGCTTAAACCGAATCTATATTCATTGAGTAATATTTGAATGTCCTACAGCTAATCAATAGTGTTGCTATTTAACTTATCATTACCATACTCAAAAAGGGGTTGGGCCGCCATCTTATCTAAACTACCCTCTTACATTTGGCGACTCTGTTGGGGAGGCATTCTTTTAAGTAAGGAGTATGGCACAAGATAACATTAATCGAAGGCTCAACTTTGATGACATTCAACACAATGAAGAACATGAGGCGAGAGAACTGGAGTCTCTAAGGGATGTGGCCCCTCGAATAAAAGTACCTCCAGTTCAGGCGACGACCGGCGTTCCTGGTGTGAAATAAGCTTCCACGCTGCGTTAGGACGAGCCCAAGTGGAACTCCTCATGAATAAGTTTTAAGGGTTCTTACAAACTCCGGTAGCTTCGACGGTGTTGGGAGGATTTGAAGCCAACTCTTTCGTGACACTAGGGGCAGCCCCAACAGCCCCACCAAGTGTAGGTGTAACGGGAACAATCCCAACAAGTATACCCTCTATTGTGAAGCCATCAGTGGGAACCTTGGGAGTATCAACGGCTCCAGCTGTGATGATTGCTCCAGCTGCAATGGGCACTCATCCTGTGGTCCCGTTGGTTGTTACCCCAGTAGCATCACCCATGGAGGAAATGAGGAAGGAGATGCAGAAAGATATGTTGAAGTTCATGCAGGCCTCCTCATAATCTGTTGGCTAGGTAGGTTCGGTCTATGATGACTTTCGAACACCTTGTCCTCAGGAATACAACGATGAGCCCTATCCGAAGGACTATATTCCTCCTATTTTTGAAAAATACATAGGGAAAGGTGGAAACACGAAGGAGCACATTAAGCGCTTCGTTAAACACTTGGGTGCACATTGTAATAATAAGAAGCTCAGGTTGAGGGAGTTTTCTAAATCCTTAACCGATAAAGAATATACCTAGAATTCTCATTTGGCTCCCAAAAGCGTTTCTACCTGGGAAAAGATGCATGTTCTGTTCGTCCAGAAGTTCTTTCTGGCAAAAGATGAGTTTACTTTGACCCAACTGGGGAGGGAGAAGTAACGACCCGGAGAAGAAATGGTAGTGTATTGTCGAATATTCAGGGAAAGGTCCCTCGATGTGAGGGAGGATGCCAAATAGTCCAAGTTATTATAGATCTGTGTGGAGGGACTTCTTCCTGAGTACATCTGTCATCTCATTAATGAAACGTGTGAAGGGACTCTTTCGATGTTCTTAAAAGCGATAAGAAAGATCTCCTTGGTGGTGCGACCAAATCCGATGGTGGTGCCCATGATGTTCAGGAAACCGATACAACCTGCGGGGGGAGGTGTCATCCCCCACGGGTAGGGTACACCGATAGAATAGATGGGGGCAAGGTGCCGAAAAAGGACAATAAGAGGAAGTTTGGAAGAGACAGGGAGGACCCACCACTATTGCCTTGTATGGGTGAGGAGGTTGTCAGTTGTTACAATGCAATGGTCCAAGGAGGAACGGTCTATCAACCAAAAGGAATTCTCGTGGGGGAACTCGATGTGAAAACAAAGGCGGATACCAATATTGCCAGATTCATCGGAAGATCCAGCGTCCAACGGAGAGCTGTTCTACACTGAGGAGAATCATCGATAAGTACATAAAGGCAGGGACTTTTCAAATCCCTCCGCAAAACATTAACAACAAGTGTCAGCCCCAGTGGCTGTAAGTTGAAGGAATCTTCGGAATCACTTTCCTCAGTCTCTTCGATATCTTTGATAAGTGGTTATACTCGGTGTTGGAAACTTTCAGCCCATAGGTAGCTATCTTGGAAAAATATCTCCATTCCAGGCTTCATCTTCTTGTCTGTGTGGTCATACCATGGTTTTGGAAAACCGCAAAAGGGGAAGTCTTTTCCTTCTTCGATGAATCGTCCATTCAAGGAGTCTCCTGGGATAGTTGGGATGCAGTCTAATATTCTCTTTGGTCGAGACCAGTTGATCATTTTGAGCTCTTATTCTGATGGTTGATACCACAAGCCACAAGGAGGGAAAGCATTCTTCAGTTCGATGGGCTCAAGTATCCCTTGCTACCTTTGCCCTCGCCCCAGTCCCGATATGAAATGCATGTTTCTGAACATCTGAATCACATTGACATTACCATGAGGGTCATATTCTGGACAAACCCTTTCTTTGAAATCGTCCCCTTTCGGGAGTAGGAGTGGCTCAACTTAGAATCCTGATAAGAGCATATCATTTGACCCGTGCTCTATCTAAAGGATTGGACTGCTGGTGCTTGCATCCTCGATATTTTCATCGTCGCCCAAAATGGTGATGACTCGCCCATCGACGAAGAACTTTAATTTCTGATGGAGTGAGGAAGACACACCCTTGATACTGTGGAGCTAGGGTCGTTCGAGCAACAGGTTAAAACAAGTTGGGATGTTTATGACTTAGAATTCAACGATAAGGTTTATAGGGCCAACCCCTATTACAAGTTTTATGGATCCCATCACCTCCCGGCGGTTATTATCGTAGGCACGTACAGCGGCGGAGGTTGGAGTGAGGTGGCTTTCTTTCAGGCCTAAACACTTGACAGTTCTCAGTGGGCAGACATTCAAGGCGGATATGTTATCGACAAGAGAGAGTGGCACAACCTTCCCCATAACTTCGATGGAGATGTTGAGTGCATGATTGTGATGTGGCCCAATTCTGGGGATTTCTTCTTCAGAAAATGATAGCATTCGGGTAAAGGTCAAGGATCCGACCAGATTTACCTCTTCTTCTGGTGTGGTAGAAGGAGGAACTGTGGGTCTAGTGAGTAGCTTGATTAAATCATTTTTGTGCAGCTGGGAAGATATGAAAATCCCCCATAGAGTGATGTTAGCTTGAGTTTTCTTTAGTTGATCGAGGATCTTGCTCTCCTCGATGGTCATCTCTGGCATAGGAACGTTTTCAATGCCCTTCCCTTTGTCATTTGTTGGTAGTGAGATTGGAACCTGGTAATGTCTCTCTGATCTGGTCATGTGATTTACTGAAGAAGGGAAGAACATAAATCCCATTTCCTCATCAATCTCAGGTTGTTCTGTCACCTTATTTATTTCTCCGAGGAGTTCTTCAAATGATATCATCCCACATATGTCAGCTATTGGGCCAGTTGTTCCTGAAGCTTGTTCTTCACTCGAATCTTCGAATTCTTCCCCCCATTCGGTGGAAATAATTATGTCTTTCCATGTAAAGTTAATGTATTCCATAACTTCAACGACTTCTTCATACAGGTCTTCCCATTCTGTGGGGATATGTATGGTTGAAGGGACCAAGCGCCCTTGTAGCTTCAAAGTATCAAGTAACCTGATGATACTACAAATGCTATTGGTTTACCCGAATAATTCTGCCATAATCTGGACAACATCATCTAGGTTGACTTCATCGGTTGGTACCACCCACTTGTCTGAATCTCGAGCCCATTTCCGTTCTTCCAACAATAGTGTACTAAACCTTTGGCAATCGATGACCATTTGTGAAGGCAATTTCAGCCCGAACTCTAGGAGTTGGTTTAACACCTCTGATAATTCCATATTTCCATTTTCAGAACGGGTACGGACAGTGATGCATGCTCTAGTAAGGAGTGACAGTGCCTGATCAGCGAGGCTAGTAGGGTGTCGAAAGAAATATGGGCAAATTTGAAGAGGTTTAGGAGAGTATATGAGTGTGATTTGAGTTGAGGGATCAAAATGTGGGTTTTCTTCTAAGAAGATGGCATTGGCATGATTTGGGAGTGGATTACGAGTAGTGTTTGGCTTAGGATTAACTGGTGGGGCGATGGTACCCCTATCAATGAGATATTGGATTATGTTTCGGAGGTGAAAGCATTGGTCAATGGTATGGCCAGAAGTTTGGTGAAAGGCGCAATGAGCATCAACCTTGAAGTTTCTTGGAAGTGGGTTTGGCAATGGACGGGGGTCCAAGGGTTTTATAAGGTTTCAGCTTAACAGGGCTTGATAAACTTTGGAGAGGGGAGTATGGAGCTCTGTGTATTCCTTTCGGACTGGGATAGGGTGTCTTTCTGGTGCCCACGAAGTGGTCGGTTGAGAGATGTTGTTGATGGTTGAGATCGCAGCATTGGCAGGTTTGTCATATTTTTGGGGAGTGAACTGTCCGGACACCTTCTTCGGTTCAACCTCTATTTTAGCAAGACCTTCAATTTCTACTCCTGCCTCTCTGAGAGCTCGGAAGTGGGGATAGTATTGTCCTCACATTGTCGCTCGGACATGGGGTAAGAAGTTCTTCTTCACTATGTTGACCTGTTCTTCCTCAGATGGCCGATTGGTCCTGGTAGCTGCTTGCTCCCTCCACCGGGTTATGAAGTTACTGACCAATTCCCTAGGGTTCTGTTTGAGCAGCTCTAAATCACGACGGGTGACCTCAAGATATTCGTTGTATTTGTACTGCGATATGAATTCTCGAGCTACATCCTCCCAGCTACGGATTCTGGATTCCTCGAGAGATAAAAACCATCAGAGGGCACTATCCTTCAAAGTTTGCTGAAATAATTGGGCCATCACTTCTTTAGAATCCCATAGTAGAGTCATGGAATGATGATAACTACAAAGATGAACAATCAGGGGTCCACTCCCCCTGAACTTCTCGATATTTGGCATCTTGAACTTCTCGAGTAACCCCACTTTAGGATAAGGAGACATGTGGGTGTAGTCTATGTAATTCCTAGAGATTCTGACTTGGTCGAACTTCTTAGTGAGAATTTTAAGATCCTCTTTCACTTTATTCAACTCCTCTTCTTTTGGATCAGCGAACATAGGTAGGTTAGCTACAGGCTGAGCAATGTTTGGCATCGAAAGTTGGGCAGGCGACGGTCCATTGACAGGAGGGACACGTGGAGCATGCTGATATTCTTCGAGAACCCAAATAGGCTCGAGTGGACCCATAACATGAGGGAATAGGGCCTTGGGCTCTTGAGGAATAGGAATCTAGTTTCGTTGCATCTCTCGGACCTCGGTTTGGAGGTTGTCAATCTTGGACATGAGCTGCGCTAGGACTGCCGTCAGATCTGACTGTATGACTGGTACTTGATATGTATTCTCCATGGAAAGTGGATGGATTTTGGACTCGGAAGAAGTAGTAGAGGAATGGACGAAACTCTGGGGTGATTTGACTAAAGAACAAAGCTAATAGGGAGCCAGGCTAAGGGCTTGCGATTGACCTGAGAAGGCGTAGAATGGGATTTATTTTTGAGAAAAAAAGAAGAAACTATTTTTGGATTTTTGATAAAGAAGGGAGAAATGTTTTTAGAGATGGAACTCAGCATGATTATTACGATTATTATGTTCTCACTTGTATTTAATTCTCCTAAATTCAATGTCGGACAGGACCCGAGCCTATAAAAGTGGGGTTTTTAATATATGTGAAGCTACGACTAGACTTGTAACCAGGCTCACAGACAAGGACCCATTTTAAAAAGGCACAAAAATTTAGGCGGCAGGCCGACCCGGAATTTCGACAGAGTTTCGGGTTGAAACCGGCAATCTAAAGTGTGTGTCTTAGGTTTGACACCTATATGCGGGTATGTAGATGGTTGGGTGAATCGGAATGGGTTCCCCCCTTTGGTGTGACTTCCACGATATACGTCTTGCTCTTGCGGGCAATCGGTATGTGTGGAAAAGTCATTTGATATACCTAAGTGAACATGAATTGCCTCACTATATACCTTGTGGGGACGGTACGTGTGAGAGAGAATTCGATATACTCGGTGTACGTAAACGAATTCCCTGCGATATACCTCTCGTCATGACTTCGATCAAGCGGTACAATGTGAGGGAACCATTCGATATACGTCGAAGGTACTTGGCCAATGGAAGGTGAGAGTTATATCACTTAGGCTAACTGCGCCCTGCCGGATCAGCGCCCATCATGAAGTGACCCTCCAGTTATTGGGTAAAATTTGGTCAATAACAATGCTCTTCGGTGATGTCGTGTGAATCATGCATGATTCTCTTATTATTATCTTATGATGAGAATGATTTTCTTGATTATGCCAAACAGGGAGCAAAGCACAAGTACCAAAGGTACACCAAGTATGGATGGGTGATGCGTACAACATGTGGATATATGTGATCCTAGGTGCACGTGGTGTGAAGTGTACATCGAGAATTTTCTACAAGTGTGTGAACAGAAGCATAAGCATGGGATACACATGGAAAAGGGGAACATGTAGATATAGGGGAAATATAAACAAATATAACATCCATGTAAATAGAGTCAAGCCTTCAAAACATACATATCCCCAGTAGAGTCTCCACTGTGGCCATCCCCAATCCTCGTCGTGGGCGGGCGCGTGAAGGAGGATCCTCGGATCCTCGGCATCATTATATCTAATTGTTTGAGATGAGGTGTAAAAATATAGAGAGATTTAGAGCCGCCAGTCTATTTTACTCAAAATAGACAAAAGAAAAAGGGGAAGCCATCCCGAAGGATGGCATCCAAAGACATGCTGGTGCATACGAAACCAAAATGATTCGAGAAGGGTTCGGAGGCTAAGTTATGAAATGGGAAGGTGTTAGGCACCCATTACGCCCTTTAGGTCTCTCATGAATGTTTGCTATTTTCCTTTTTTAATTTCCCCGTGATATGTGTTCATGTGTATATATATAGTGGAGATAGGAATCCTCGACTTGTATCATAGGAGAGATAAAGCGAGTCATCCGTAGGAAGGTATAAAAATAATATTAGAAAATAAGATTTACCCGATTACCCTTACGTTGATCGTTATAATGGAACGATAATGCATATGGATTAATACGTCACTAAGAACAAGTGTATAGAATATAAGAAAACTGGATTTAGAGAAGATAGAGAATGAGAGAGAAAGTGAGAATAGGACTCAAGTCTAGGGTTTTACCCCGAGACGCCTACGTAGCCTATAAAGGCATCAAAGTCCACGTAGTCCGCATACAAAACGAGGGTTGGGGTTTATTCCATAAATACAAATGGGGGGTCTCTTATTTGTGAGTGTGTGTGTGTGTAGAAAAGTGTTTTAGTTGTGAGAAAAGTGTGAGAAAAATATGAGAATCCCTATTTGGAATTTATGAGCAAACCCTCTTTTTCTTATTTTTTTTGGGTTTTATTTATATGAAAATAAGAGTTGTGCAATAATACTAAATAAAAAGTATATTAGTGTGCGTGAGATGAGATAATAAAAGTGATAGGTAATAAAACAAGTTATTGCGAATTTAAGGGAATTTGAAGAGAAAGTTGAGAAAGTTGGACCTTCTTGAAGATCTTGAGCTTGATCTTGAAAGTTGGAGAGCAACCCTTGCACTTGGATGATGATGGAGAGTGGCTAATTCACCAAGTTTGATGAAAAGGATGGTGAAAAGTGGAAGTTAGAAACGTATTTGGACGTTGAAATCGCGCTGTCTTCGAGAGAGGTTTTTGGGATTCGTTGAGAGCGATTTTTATTTGATCTAGGATCCTTTTGCAAATAAGGTAAAGGCATCCTTTTATAGGCCCGGGTCACTGACGATCGTCAAAGACCTGGTCCTACCTATCGACACCTGCCAATAGGCAGGGTCTAGAACCTGCCATTTGGCAGTGTGTTTCAGGCTTTTTCGGAAAATTGGCTATCGAGGGAAAACCATTGGTCAGAATCGCGCATCGGGTGGACCATTGGAAATGTAATTCAGATACCTTTGAAAGTCCCTTGGATCGCTCCCGGGTTCAGGAGTTGACTTTGGGTCAAATATGGCTGGGAAGCATTTGTCGGTCCATTAGATGGGGAATCATTCGGATGCAAACAGATCATTCGTCAGCATGGTAAGTCCAAATCGCGTACAGGGTGGACTATTGGAAAGGTTAGGAGATGTACTTTGATATTCCAAAGATTTTGACCTGGTTTGGGGAGTTGACTTTGGTCAACCGGGCCCTGGAAGCATTTGGTGACCTCTTGGAGTCAAATGGGTCATTCATCCGCGTGGTAAGTCAAAATTATGCACGGGATGGACCATGGGAAAGGGATTTCAGTACCCTTCAAAGATTCATTTAGTCTCGGTCGAGTTGAAGAGTTTGACTTTTTTGTCAAACAGAGCCTAGGAGTGACCGATGGCTCTTAGGTCAGTACTCGGGGTATGACCTGGGTTTGTTGTGATGAAGGGAGGTACTAGGGACCTAAGGAGAGTTAGGGGGTAACAGAATGGGGTGTCTACAGTTATGAACCTAAACTACCTTATTTATTGCAATATCAACTTCTCTTACCCTCTCTATGTTATCAAAGTAGCCTCTTATCACGGTCTAATAAGGAATTCTCGGGCCCCAATAGAGTTGGAATACAAGGTCATAGGTTTAGCTTTAAGGCATGATAGATCTCCCTAGCAAAAGAAAAGTTAGTAATCGTCACTTGCCTTGTAGGCATTAAAGTACCCTTAGTCTTTTTGGAAGGAATAATGTCCTTCATATGCTTTTTGGATGGCTTGCTTCCAGTTGGTTCTTTCCATTTTCTTTTATCCTTGTTAGTACTCTCACCAAGTTTCACCCAAATATCGAACACACGACCCCTAACAAGCTTTGGGATTAACATATCCCATTATTCTTGAGTAAGACCCTTGAGGAAATCTGCTGGTAAACATAAGTCATGAACAGATCAGTAAAATATGAAGAAGGGAGACGTGGAAATGAAATGGTGATGTACAAAGACCTTTGAGAGTTTGGGGTTTGTAGATGATCCTAAGCTCCTCAATCCTGGAAAGAGGACACAACTGCTTGCAGGTTTTGATGTCTATGTTCACAACATCATTCACTAGATGCCTATGTACAACACTAAGACTAAGAGTAACTTGGTCTGCAAATAAGGAAATATAAATTTAGTAAGGCATCATAGATGGTAAATATTACAAATAAGACTGTAAAGAATAAAATGAAAGATTAATACTACTTAAAGGAGATTTCCCCTTAATCACAAGTAGCTCTTGCGGCTCCTTGTTGTTCCTGGACTTCAAAGAAATCATGATTTCCATAAACGTAAAAATAGTTGATCTTCTAGAGGTAATTGGAAATCTAAGAAACCCTATCAAGCTTGCTATTTGACTTAAGAGGGAAGACATGGAAATTCTTTGTTGATATGAGAATGTAAACACTGCAAAATATCTCACCGGTTATATTCTCAAAGTGAATGGACCTCCAGACTATGATCGAGATAGGAATGATCTACAAGGAGTTGGGAGATAATTGGAAAGGTGAAACACCCAATGGGAAAGTATTTCACAGATACATGTGTGAAATGGAAGACTAAATCCTAAATGAAACATGGCCTTGTATAAACGGATTTCAGTTACATTCCTTACATCATAAGCTTTCTCAACAGACTCTAGGTCCTTCACCATCATAGACATATTTATACAGTACATATATTGGATCCGATAGGCTTTGATTCAGTATGTGGTACTTTTGTTATGTCTATTTTGAGATAGGTCAGTATCGTAAGCCTCATTATCATCTATAGAGTCCGATGCAATATCATAGTTCAAAGGAGGGAATTCAATAGCTAATTTGACAAACGAGGTATACTCTAACTCAATGTTGTATCACCCCTACTCAACAAGATCAATAACCTCTTAAGTGTCAGATTTACTCTCATATGAAGTAGACTCAATGTCAAAATATGAAGATGACTCTAATCAAGATGTTGAAACCAAGGAGGAGGTAGAGGATATGGCCAAGTCATTAGCTCTAGTTATTATTCTAGATAAGGAAACTACTCTAATTTTTATGTTATAACCAAGGATCGACACACCACAAGGGATGTTATCCATTAAAGTATCAAAGGAATCCTCATCTGAACTCGTGGTATTGTTTTTGATTAAAATATCACTAGGACGGAAGAGTACAGTCGGCTTAAATCTAAAGGATGAATTAGGAGCCTCTAGACTACAAGGACGAGGGGAACCCTCAGCAAGAGTCATTAAGGTATTGATCACCTATAAGGGGTCTGCCTCAAGTAACTCTATGAACCTCATTCACTACAAAGATTCTCCTCAACTAGATATTGGTTAAATTCCATGGATTGGGCATTCAAAAACTGAAAAGTGAGATTTATGTTATGTGATTAAAGATCAAACAAAGAAAAAGGTGATGAACTTATGGAAGAACATAAAAGAAATACCTTAAATAACAACTAATGATTATAACGATAATGAATAAACTGTTAAAAATTACTAAAACCTCTTAGAAATATCTAAATAAGGAAAAGCTTACCAAAAGTCACGAAAGAAATAAAAAACTGGAAGAATAGCTTAAAAACCCTTGCAAAGATCTTAGAGAGATAAATCTAGGCTGAGAGAGTTTTAAAGTGATCAAATGTAAATCAGAGCCATATTTTATATAGAGGGCTAATGTATTGGTAATCACATGCTAAGACCAACATTGGAAATGTAAACGATAAAATATGAAGCTACACAAGCTACTTCAACACATTATAAGAGTTTCAATTTTATTCCATTTTTTTCAAACATATCCTAGGCCCGAGATTAAAGGATGGACATGCAAGTACACCATCCTAAGAACCCTCATCTCCTATATTTTAGGGGTCCCACGACCCCTTTGAGTGTTATATTTTAAGGACTCTCAACTCCTTCAACTTCAACATTTGGAGGTCCCTCACAAGCTTTGGACAAAAGACCCTCGACTCCTACATTTAGGAGTCTATTAGCTCATTTGGCTTCAACATTTGGAGGTCCCTCACAACATTTAGTCTAAGGACCCTCAACTCTAACATTTTAAGGTCTTTAGCTCCTTCGGCTCCAATACTTAGACGTCCTTATGAAAGTGATCTAGTTCCCTAGGGTTTATACGGATTGAAAATAATCACCAATTTTACTATTTTTTCAAAATTAATTAAATCAATTTAAACTTAATACCAATTAAACTCCAAGTGTTGTCTAAATAGTTCTCCAATTTTAGTCTTGATGTAAGAATGCATCTAGGTGATATAAGGAAGAGTAAAATAAGCAAACCACAACATGGTAATGTACGAGGAAAACCCACACGGGAAAACCTTAGAGGTCCCAACCACACAAGTCCACTACGATATGCACAATAACAACTTAAACTTACTCAATGACTCAACTTATTCAAGCCTCGATGCACTTCTTTTTTCTTTTTTCCTTCCTCGCATCCATTGTTGGATGCCTTCCAGCAGCTAACATAATGCATGGCCTTTCTTACGTCTTGGAATTCTATTAATCTTACTTGCCTCATGACTATTCTAACTATCATACAATTCAAACACGGTCTTCACCGCTAGAAATTCTCTTACAATATATATAGCAAACAAACTTGGTTCAGCATACAAGATATCTCAAATAGACGTTTGTAAGTGAAACTTGGATCTCAAACTTTGGGTGTAAACTAGGGTTTGGGAGGCTCAAATTTGTCTATAACAATCATTTTTGCAAACCTTTCCAATAAAAACTCATTGCCGTCACTCTTAAATATAGAAAACACAAAGAATGAGGTGGCACAAATATTGAGAAAACTTATTCGAATAAAATACACAGGTTCATTCGAACCAATTGAGCATTTTTATTTTAACGACAAAAATATTGTTTGAACGAAACTTCTAATCTTGTTTGAGTAAACATCGAATGACCTTTGAACTAAAATCTTTTGTGAAACAGAACAAACTCATATGAAGCACGTTAAATGATCATTTGAATGAAACACGCATTCTCATTTGGACCAGTCTTTGAAACTCATTGAACGACTAGTGAAATCCTGTTTGAACGAACATAAAATCTCGTTCGAACGAATTTAAAGAAAAAACATTTTTCTTTCGTAAACATTTTACGAAAAATGCCTCAGTTTAAAAACTAACACCCAAACATAAATCAAAGATTTATATATATATATATATATATATATATATATATATATATATATATATATATATATATATATATATATATATATATATATATACACCTAATTGAGATCCCTCAGATATTTAAGATAAAACTCAACACGAAACACGATGGGTAATCGATGTCACTTTAACTTGGCCACTACAGTCTTTAATGAAACATCATAGGCTTGAAGGATAGGCCACTCAAATCCTACCCTATGAAGAAAATAATTTTTATCCAAACGAAATAAAGACAATATATATAAAAATTGACTCAATCGGAAATTTTCCCTACACCATTCTATATCTGGGGTTAAACATTTAGAGCACACTCACAAGATCTAGTCTAAGGACCCTCAAATCATACATTTTAGGGTCCCTCAACTCCTTTGGCTTCAATATTTGGATATTCCTTATAAGCTTTTGTCTAAGTACCCTCAGCTCCTATATTTTAGGGTCCTTAGATTTTTCGACTTCAACATTTGGGGATCCCTCTAAAAATTCATCCTAGTGACCCTAGGCTCCTACATTTTGGGGTTCCTTAGCTCTTTTGTCATCATTATTTAAAGACCCCTCACAAACTTTGGCCTAAGGACCATTGAATATTACATTCAAGGGTCCATGGGCTCCTTTGGCTTCAATAGTTGGAGGTTCCTCACAAGATTTATCCTAGGGACCCTCAGATCCTATATCTAGGGATCCCTCAGCTCCTTAGTCTTTAACATTTGGAGTTCCCTCATGAGATTCGGCCTAAGGACCCTCGGCTCCTATATTTTGGGGTCTTTCAGCTCCTTCGGCTTTAACATTTGTAAATCCCTCACAAGCTTCGATTTAAGGATCCTAGATTTTAGGTCCCTTAACTACTTCATTTTCAATATTTGGAGTTAACTCACAAAATTCAGCCTAAGGACCCTCTACTCTTACATATTGGGTCATTCAACTCCTCCGACTTCAATACTTGGATGTCCCTAACAAATTTCGACATAAGGACCCTTAGCTCCTATATTTTAGGATGCCTCAACTCTTTCGACTCTTATATTTTAAGGACCCTTAACTTCTTCGAATCCTTTATGGTTTGGCTCATAACCTACAATATCCGACAACTATTACGAAATAGCACAGAAGATTAAAGCCTAAGGGTAATTGTTGATCCTAAAAGTAGTCTCGTATAGATAAGGGTATTTATGAGGATTGGCCCCATACCTTCGTGAAAAACGTTGCTAATGCCGTTTAATACAAGATTAAACTGTATAAGCAACTCCGAGATGTTTGTTGAAGAAACCCTTTTCTTTTGAAAATAAAAATTATAAACAACAAGATGTGTTTACAAAAAACTTATGTACGAGAGTAATCAAGACTTTGTAATCAGTTTTAAAACTAGACAGTTTCAAAAATTCAGCACACTATAGAATGAGATGAGTAGATGAAGATAATCAGAACACACAGTTTTTAACGTGGTAAAACCTCTCCCAATAGAGGAAACATCCACGGTGACTTCTAAGTCACAAAAGTAAAAATCCACTAACAACAAATAATAGTTACAAACAATACAACATACATGCACACAAATCAACCTATTCTAAGTTTAGGAATATACCCCACTTGGTGTCCTTCTAACTTCTCATAGATCTGATTGTTGATGATGTTCTTCCAGTTTGATAACTTCCTTTGCTTTAGCTTCCTTACGTCGACTCAATAATCTTTGATCTTATTCACAACACTTCCAGTGTAGTAGTGTGTTAAGTGTTTGTGATGTGATTCCTATCAACATGCATGAACACACACACTTAGTTTTACAGACAGTCCTAGAAAAATTACATATAAAGACTATATGCTGTGATTTTGTTTTCTTTCTTTCTTACTGAACTAAAAACCTTTTTGACCTTTAATCTATCCCAGATTCCACGGAAATCTTGCTTCAAAATCGATCAAGACCTTAATCAATCTCTGTTTTAAAAATATTTTTGAGATTGAAAATCTCCAAGTGTGAATCCAACTAGGTCAAGGTTAAGTTTCGTAAGAATAGAAACCATAAAAAATTTTCAAAACTCAATCAGTAAAGATTTTCTTAAATCAAGAAAGAAATATGCAGATCTAGTGAAATGTAACATGCAGAGTGTAGATCTATAGTTTCTATGAAAAAGAAATACAGATCTTCACACGAATGTTTAAGTTGTTAACAAATCATAG
This sequence comes from Sambucus nigra, assembly GCA_949130495.1. Classification (NCBI taxonomy): domain Eukaryota; kingdom Viridiplantae; phylum Streptophyta; class Magnoliopsida; order Dipsacales; family Adoxaceae; genus Sambucus; species Sambucus nigra. The sequence continues at coordinate 445,596,971 of OX422211.1, forward strand.
ACAAAGAGGTTAAAGCTTCAATATGAACAAACCACTCTCTCTCAAACACTCAAGGTTGTGTTTGGGGTTGTGAATATACGAAGGTTTGATTCAGATTTTGAAGTGTTTAGGGTTAGGGTTAGGGTTTGGCTAATACGGTTTCTTTCTGTCTCTTCTCTTTTTTCTTTTCTCTCTTCTCTCTCACTTCTCTCTTCTCTCTATTTTTTCTCTCAGAAATGACGAATGCCCAAAAGTCTTGAAAGGCTGAGAAGTGGAGGGTTTATATAGGAGTAGAGGAAGGTTATGGAGATGCGAACGGAATCAAAGGCTGAGATTAAGTCTTTCTAACTTTGACTTGATCTAAGGGTTATAAAACAGCGGTGGTTAAGTCGACTGTGATTGGTTCAAAGAATGGCACAAGGATATGTTTAAAACACATGCAGACCATCGATAAGTTTTGATCCAACGATCAACAATGCACTATCCAACTCTCTCACATAACAAACACAAACAGATACATCAGGAGGATGACAAGTGTTGACATATGAGTGGCTCACAAACGCGCGTCAAACTTAATTACAGGAAGCACCCGGAAGTCTCTAGCCCATTAACATTCTACCCAATCAAACATTCCAATGAAAAATGAGTTTTTCAAAATAGCAAATTAACCCCACAAATTTTATAAGCACATTTTATTAATGAAAACATTTATTTAAAAAATGTTTAAAAATTCCCAAAAAATTATTAAAGCACCATTTTAAGGGGAATTAATCACACAATCAATTTTAAGCAATATATACACATGTATGCACTTCTAATGTGTGTAGTGTGATTCAATTTATACCTTCTTGGATTATTGAAGAGGATTAGAGAGAATGATTCTGAGGTTCTTTGGATTCTAGGTTGGACAACCAATTTTGTCACTATTTCCAAACTAGATGAACACTTATACAGTATAGACTTAAGTAAGTCAAAGGTATAAGGTGCTTCACTTCGACCCCATATCTTTGGCCTATACCTTCGACATCATACCCTCGGCCTCATACCTTTGGCATCAGCATGGTCAGCCTAGTTATAACAAAAATTAAAAAAAGCATAGAATTTACCAGAATGGGTATTCCATGCATTTTCTACTTACATCGGGATGTGCACAAATCAATAGTGCACGTGAAGGAATAAATCATTTATTCCACACAACTTTTAGATGGACAGGTTGCATAACCCAATTGGATCATGTCAATTAGCATGCACCATCTTACTTGGGGTGCACATTACACTCTAAGTCTTCTTTATAAACTGTATACTTAAATACTTGTTCTCTAAGTCAACTAATATTATAAAATCTTACAAAAACTCTACACAAATACATTTTAGGGAGAGAAAGTACTAAATTATAACTTGTAGAACACTATTTATAATGAAGAAGGAGTTTGCTTACAATGGATGTAGGTCAAATGGCTGAACCACTTTAAATCTCTCTTTTAATTTGTCTTCTCTCTTTACTTGCTTTATATTTACTGTTTATATTCTTATCCAGCTTATGCTCAATTTCATATTTCACTAAGTTCATATTTTAACTGGATTGCTGCATTTATGTGTAACATCAACAACATTTATTTTCATAACCCTTAGAAATATAACAACATAAGTATTTGTAAAATTTTCATACTATCTAAATTTTTGTTCTTGTTTAAGCCCAGATTTTATCAGATTAGTCTTATTTATTACTTCACACGAATATTCCACTAAAAATAGTAATAGGGTATAACATTAAGTCTGACTATATACCATCACATCAAAATTATCTTTCTTATTTATGGGTGGTGATTACATGTTATATACACATACATTTAATTTAATAGATTTGGAACAACAACTTAAATCTAACTTCAACACTTCATTAAAAATATTAAATCTACTTCCATTCCTACAAATAACTATAGGGCATTCATATAAGATACATTTTAGCACAAAACTTTTTTTAGACCAAAATAGTGAACCCAAAATTTTCAGAATTCAAAAACTAGTGGAATAATGAGGATGGAAATTGGAAAGTTTGAAGAAATTCAGGAAGAGGTAGCTCCAACGAGTTCAAGGCCGTTCGAACGTGAATCCCAGGTCGTTTAAAGTGTGGATCGACTGAGGATCGAACGAGACCCAACTGCATAACTTAAAAAACTCATTAAAAGGTTGTTTGAAGACCAACTCGAATGAGAGGCCATTCTCGTTTGAATGAGCACATCAGAAAATTTTTAAATCGTGTTGCCCTTGTGTGTTGTCGCATTTTGGGTCGTTGGATGGATGAGGTGTTGAGCTCTAGTGATCCCAGATTGGGCGAAAATGGATTTTGGTATTTGGGGTGGTTTTATAAGTCTTGCTTGGGTTTATTTGGGGTTATTTGAAGTTGGATTAAGAAGAAGAAGAAGAAGAAGAAAAAGAAGAAGAAGAAGAAGAAGAATAGAGAGAGAGAGAGAGAAAGAGAGAGAGGGAGAGGGGGGGGTCTTTCCCCTCCATTTTCAGTATTTCTCCACCACAAATCATCACTACGATGTAACCACCTTGTTCCTAAATATTTAAGAGATATTCTACCATATCCAAGCCCTACACACCTATTTCCACCATTGTTAGGCAAAGCTACGAATTTTGGAGGTGTTATTGAGGGATTTTTACAGAAGATGAAATAGAAGATTTATTGAGCTTGAAGAGGGTTTTGATGGAGTTTTCATAGAGACAAGTTTGGTAGATATATGCAACCTCTTTAAGGCCACCTTAGGAGGTAAGAGGTTTTTATCATCTTAGAAATTTCATCTTACCATTGTTGGAGCTCCATTTGAGGTGGAGAAAATCTACTCTTAGTATTAAGACTCTATTTGCATATTAGTAGTCTTGTTGTTAGATTATAAGAGTAGAATGCATTTGAATAAAATGATGAGTTTCAAGTACTTAGGTGTTTAAATTTTTTATGGAATAAAATGTTATAAAATGCCATTTTGATGAGGGAAAAATATGATTGAATATTTCAAAGTTTCTTGAAATTAAAGTTTGGGATTCTATGGTAATGGTGCATGTCTAGAAGTTTGATGCTACATATTTTATGAAATAAAATATTTTGAAAATGATATTTATCTTGCAAAAGGGAAGATTTTATAAAAGTTGGACATTTGTTGAATTTTGAAGAAATAAAATTGTTCTTTGGTGGTCTTGAAAAGTATATTTTCGCAAGTATTATGAACTTCTAGGATAAATTGTATTTTTAACCCATTTAGTATGATTTTTGGAGTTAGAATCCATCTTCTCATGTATATAAACTTGTAGTATTTTGATGATGAACATAAAAATAAGTTTAATGAAGATTTTATTGGGTTTAAACATGAAATAAAGAAGAAAATATTTTCAGCCCTTGATGTATGTGAAAAAGGTGTTAGAAATGTGATAAATGTGAGGGTTCGAGACTACAAGTAGTAATAAAGAAAATGGCATTTTCTTATAAAAGTAGTCTTTAAATGTAATTGGATTTCTTAGATAAAGAAAGTGAAGAAATGTCTAACTCGAAAGATGGTTAAAAAGGTGTTGAATAAGTGTTAATGGGTTAAATGTTGAGAAGTTGGTGCGTATAACTTAATAATATTTAGGGAGATTGGCAGTTATAAAATTGGAAGAAAATGACAAGTTTGGAAATAAATGGGTAAGATGGTAATTTTATGTAAAGTGGAACATTTTTATGAAATAAAAATATTGGAAAAGGTGTTACACAAAAAGGTCCTAAATGAACATGATTTTGGGATAAAATAACGTTAGAGTAAAAATGACAAAAAATGATCATTTTTAAAAGTGTAACACAAAGTGAGATGAAACTCCGGGTTTTGGCTTCGACCGGGCAAAAGAAAAAGTGAAATAACATGGACATTTGCAAAATGTTAAAACGTATTAATAAGGACTCGAATGACACCAGAATAATTAAGGAGGTCTCGGAGCCCTGGGGTGAAAGACCCAAAATCACTAGCCAGAGCATATGGTACGCATAGCCGGCAGTGTGGAGCTCGTTAAAGTATGTGATTATTGAAAGATTCTGAGAAGAAAGTTAACGAAAATGGAACATGTCAAGAAATGGATTTTGTGATGAATACATGAAGATACAACTTAACTTGAATGAATTAATAAATATTCTGATATTAGATAAAGTGAACAAGTAATGCAAAAATTGATTAATGTCCATAAAGTAAAGGAATGGTAAAGTGAAGGGATTAAATGGGTAGTTAAGCAGCCTAAAGAGGTTTAACCCATATTTAACACAAGGGTGTGTTTATGAAATATTTTCAATGAAAAAATAAGTATTTTCTAACATGGTGGCCCTGTGTGTTGAAAGGGTGAATTTCAACATAAATACTAACGTGAATGGGTATAAATAAAAGGAGAAAGTAAGGAAAAAGAAACAATTTTCCTTAAACAAAGTGTATTTATTTTAAGTATTTAACCGAGTGTTTTAAATCAAGGAATAATGTCAAGTTAAGTACAAAGGTAATTCTTTTACAAGATTACGGTGAATTAATCGGGACAAATAATATTTTTTTGGAATAAAAATGGTTTCATGCATGTGAGTGTGTGCGTGTATATATATATATATAACGCATTAGAGTCTTCTTCCTACCATTCGATTCTATACTACATTTTGTATATTTTTCACTGAGCATTCAATTCATTCCCTAGTCTTTGTTACGGTAAGTTGTGTGTGGTTCAGTATTTTGAGAGCGTTATGCAGGTAAGTACTATTTTTGGTTTTACAATAGTAGCTCTGTATGCTTAAATCCACAGTATGCTTCCCACGGATCCCTCACATAGTATGATTTAAATTAGAATTACATGCTAAACAAGTGAAATGTTATTTAAATAAAACTGGGTTAGCAACATTATATAGGTTGTTTTATTAGACTTCACACTGGGTCGGACCGAGTTGGCCACGGGTAACCCATACATCCGAGTCAGGGTGTGACAACACTTGTCATTACATTTCATGTACAGTGACATTTGTACTCACTTGAAATCTCGATTTAAAAAGTGTCTTGATCAGATTTAGTTTGCCCCCTAAACTTCTTAAGTTTTATATAATTTTAAACCAACATCTTTAAATTCAAATTTAAGACTTCAACCCATAAGCATTTGTCACTTACGTTAACATGTGTATAATATATAATTTTTTCCCTTCATATTTAACAACTATTTGCTATACTAATAATGTTGCATTTTGCATATAATTTTTAATTTTAATAATAAAATATCACCACTATTCACATTTTTCTTATTCAAAAATAAATAAATAAATAACAATGACACATCATTGCAAATAATACTCCATAATATATAATTTAGAAATTAAGGACACTACATTATACTCTCCTTAAAAATAATTTTGTCCTCGAATTCAACATATCTAATAAATAAATATATGAAGTACTTTACCCTCATATATGACTCCAACTCTTAAAACATATTCTATTTTTTTCATGTTTATCCCATTATAACTAAGCTAACTCATTTTTCTTATTGTGGCATAATTATTATGTTCGATTTAAGATGCTAATCAATTTTTTAATAGATATAGTATCCTCTTTTGAACTTAATGTCATTGAGGTTTATTATATGACATTTATTGTTCAAATACTTTTTATGCATATTCACTAATTAAACCAATTCTACCATTTCTTTAATTCAGTTCCACTAAACGGAAGTCACATGCGACATATTATGAGTATTCAGATAACTCCCCTTCTCAACAAATGAATCACGTATCTAATATTATATTAACCTAGTGTTAAATCCTCACAATGTACTTGAGGAATTATAAAGTAAACATCCAAGTCAATATTAAAAAATATCTAGAATACTCAAAAATTATTTAAATTATGCATCATACTCTTTTAATGTCAATCTCATTTTGACTTTTTACTCTAGAATTTTCATTATCTCAACACAACTTAAAAGAGTGACTTGAACCTGTGATTTTTGGCAACATGTAGCTATAACATTGTGTTAAGGCACCAAACATCAATATCCATACTTCCATAACTCTTTTAAAGTTATTAACAATCACTTTTACATCTTCGATTTCACATATTAGATTAATATAGTGGACATATACAATCCCGAAACAAGTTGAATGTACTTGATTATATTTTAAAATCCAATTCACGTCACAAAATCGTACTTTTGAATAGATTAATATCATTACTCAGTCGGTAAATTTTATATTCATAGTGTGCTTCCTTAATAACCAAATCATCCTTTAAACTATCACGCTCAAAAAGGCACCCAACCTTACGGCATATCCCAAGAGTTTCTCCCGCCTTTGGATCCCGCACACAATAACCAGAAGGAGAAAAAGTGGTGGTTAGACCAAGATCACAAAGTTGGACAACAAATATAAGATTTAGTGTAAGTTTGTGAATCCAATCAGTATAAAAAAAAGAGGTAACTGATGTCGAGATTGTTCCAATGTGAGTAAATGATATATGTGAATCGTCGGCAGTGTAAATTATTAGTGTGTGACGAGAAAGATTGGTGGTGGAGAAGAGAGTAGGATTAGAAGTCTAATGATTATAATAGGCAAGATCGAAGAACTACGCAGACTTACCTGAAGTTATCAACAAAGAAGTATTACCAAATGGGTAAAAATCTGTTTGAGGAATCCTCTAGATGATCAATCCTATTAACAGAGGCAATGGGAGATGAATTGTCACTAGTAGAAGCATTGTATTTAGATGGACCCACTCATGGGATCCAAGAAGTCTGGGATCGTGGATATGGGAACTTCGGGCAATCTTGGTAGAGGTGACCACCGCCCATCACATGACAGAACTTGCACACTCAAGTAAGGCAATCAACAAGAAGATGATATGTTAGCTTACAGTAATTGCATGTCTTGAAAAAATTCCACTTTTTACGTCTATATTTCATAGTGGACCTCTAAGAGTATCATAAACAACTTCAGGAGAGGAGGTTAAACGAGTAGAAAGGCAATTTTCCTCTAAGAGAAGTTCTGAAACTGCATGCTCTAGTGTTGGAAAATGATCTCTTTGAAGGAGAGAAGAACAAACATGCTCAAATTTATCACGAAGAGACATAAGAAAGACAACCAATTATTAATGATCTCGTAGGTCTGCAAAATTAGCAACATCAGTGGGATCCTTCCAGCTAGGTTCTGAAGGGATCAACTTGTCCCAAACAGAATGCAACCTGGAAAGAAATTTTTTTATGGTTTGTTCGGGTTGTTTCATACGATGAAGGATTCCCATAAGTTGCTATTGATTAGTGAGTTTGGTAGTGGTATATAACTTTTGAAAAAAGTCCCAAATAGATTTGGCAGTGGTAAATCTGCTAAATTGAAGGCTAATTGAGGGTGAAAGGGAATTACAAAACCACGTGATTACTCGATGGTTTATGTTCTCTCACTCCTCAAGACGATCTTCAAACTTATTGTCAGCTTCCCCAGCGACCTGTGTGGGTTCAGTTACACTCCCGGTGATATGACGTCATAGTTTTTGGTCATTCAGAAAACTCGACATTGCCTGAGACCAGGGAATGTAGGTTGTACCATCGAGAGTGATAGAGATGGGTTAGGTGATGTCTTAGCAATTCATACCGTTGACAAAAAGAGAAAAAGTGAAATTAAGGTTCTGATTTATAAAAAACAAAGGTAAAAAATGGATTGACATCCGTAAACCCCAAAAATGATTTTGTAATGATGAAAAACGGAGAAAAATGGGCTGAAAACCCAAATAACCTCAAATAGACACAAAAGAAGGTGGGTCAGATATGCGTCGGTCCAGGTCAGTTCGCGGGTTGAAGAACAGGTCCGATATTGGTCCAAAAAAAAGGGTGAGTTCATAAGTGATGGTGGCAGCGAGAGGAGAAAAAGCTTAGTGCAGGCAGCGACAACTTGAGCACTGCAAGAGGAAGGCCACCTAGTGCATTATAACTCTCATACCATGTTACGATATTAGAGAGAGAGAGAGAGAGAGAGAGAGAGAGAGAGAGAGAGATAATTGGAGGAAAGGAGATATATTGAATTAATTTTATGTGTTTCTACGAGGAGATACATGACCTATATACATTAAACTAGGAGTACGATAATACAATGTGATAGCACAGGGGAAAATTCAGGGGGCCGGGAGGGGCGGAGGCTCCCCTTCGATTTTTCAAAAAAAATTATCGAGAAAAAAATTTCAGGGGTATTTTGTGTAAAAAAAGAAGTCAAAGGTGATTTTTAGAGGATTTTGAAACTTGAAGGGATAGAAATGTAATAAAGTTTCATTCAACTTTAAACCTAAAATCGTTTCATTTCTAACATTTCCGTTCTCTCTCTCATCTCTTCTAAAACTCAGTCGCCCTCACCTCTCTCGACCCCTCACCTCTTTCTAGCGTCCTCACCTCTCTACGACGCCCTGATCTTTCTTCGATCGCTGCCCTCACCTCCTCTGCCTTGTTGTAGGGTGCAACACAGCTGCTGCTCTCCATTCAGCTGGTAAGAAAATAATCCCTTTTTTTGTGATTGTTTTGGTTTATTGGTTACACAACCTATCAAATCTGAAGACTTCATTAGATAATGTTATTTTGTTTCATTAGATTAGGTGTGCACACGTGCGTAGCACGTGAAACCGTATCCGGATAGTCAATCTAAGCATTGATAAAAGTAGCCACTTACTTTCTCTTCCTATTACTTTAAACTTAATCCAATGTGTATTCTTGTACTTGCTATATTTAGGTGGCTTCCTTAGCAATACGTTGTTAGTCTAAAGTGTTTTTATAGATTGTTATCAAAGATTCTCAATACCCCTTCAAAAGATGCTTTTATATGCATTGTTAGTCTCAACTATTTTTATAAATTATTGTCAATTCCCATCAAAGATTTTCTTATCCAACTCAACCCCCTGTATGTCACTCGTATGACTGTTTGAAGTCCCACATTACAGTTGTACTCATGTCACTTAAGAATTTCAAATTTATGCGATTATGAGGTAGATTTATCTTTGTCCCGACATGCACACGTTACAATTGTACTCATGTAAGTAAATTGTACTCAACTATATCATTTTAATGAGTTCACATTAAAACATTAGCATAAAAGTGTAAATAGTAGTATACTTGTAGCCAATTATTAGAAATATATGAATTCACTGACTGATTAATTCTTCAACCCACATACAAAGATATGAATATCATGTTATATACTTCAGGGATTTTTTTACTTAACAACACCAACACCCCCACCCGCTACCCCCCTCAACATGACCCCCAATTTACTTACTAAAGTCTAACACCGTTAAAAAAATACGAATCCATATTTAAACATAACCCATAAAACAAAAAAAAAGACAAAAATATCTTAAAATAATACTAAAACATTGTAACCAAACACTACTCTTTCTCACTCCATAAATCTAATTTATACTCAAAACACACCATCTCTCTCATCGCTATTTATCTTCATTTTTCTCTCTATATTTTCCCCTCTCCTCTCGTGTTTCTCTCTTTAGATTTGAATTCCTCACTTCTTTTTGAAAATCCACCAGCGAAGCTTTAAATTCTCTCACAATCCCTTTTATTTATACTTTCGAAGCACGTATCCCAAAGCCCACACCGTACATCATTAATACTCATATTTGCAAATTATTTCATTAATTCATATTTGCAAATTCTTTCACCTCATTTGAAACACTCTAGTCTGTAGTCAGCTAAATTTACTAATCAATTACATCCTCATGAATCTCCACCTAGAATGGAGGAAATGAAGCTACCTAAATAATATCAAATTGAAGAAAAACTACAATTCTACAATCACAAATCGAAAGAGGATAACAAAATTGATAAATTTACCTCAAGTTAACGCACTAAATTCAATAGAAACAATAATTCATATATTAAACTTTAACTCCCCAAATTTGGTCCAAAACTCAAATACCCCAAAACTATCACTCCTAGATCGAGAACAAAAATTACCAAATATCCAACACATGTATATATAGATATAGATGGAGACAGAAGATGTGTGAGTGTGTGTGTGTAATTAAAGATTTAGGGCAAATATTTTTTTTAGTAAAGACAAAGATGGATTTTTGGTAAATGTGTAATTTGGGGGTATTAATATGTATATTTTAACAATGTTAGACTTTTGTAAGAAAACTGATAGTTATGTCAAGTGGTTGGAGCTCAGAAAAGTCGACACTGAAATTCACAAGTAATCTTCTAATCTTTGATTTAGCAAAAAAATGCACCATTTTCATTGAGAATTAAAGCTTGTAGAGAATAACACTAAATTGTCCAAACCCATAGGCTTTAATGAACTATAGCCATTACAAAAGTAACATGCATAGATTCCAAGTCGAATCGTGTATTTTCATTTCCTTCCTCCATCACAGGCCTCCAATGTATCCTAAACAACATATTGGGCAGAATACGTTTCAGTTTTATAGCATAAAACAATCATTCATTTATTAAAATATTTACTAAGAACAATAAACATCATTTTTTGCTTTCAAAAAAGTGTCAAATAAAGAAAAATAGTAAATTCTTTTAAAAATACACCATTCCAAATCTAATCACTTCGATTGATCTCGATAGTCATACCTACCAAAAAACATAACGCGACATGATACCACATTAATAACCCATGTAGTTACCCAAAATGAAGAAACTGCTTAAAGATTAATCATTCTAGTGAATGTGTAAAAAATCTTACATATCATGTGGTAGATAATATATTATGAAATAAAGACACCCACCAATCCATAAAAGGAGGAGGATAAGGGGAAAAAACTCTAAGCAGTGCTCAATACACTCATAAAGCATATATTATTCTGTAAACCTAAGAAAAAATATCTTATCCTATTAAGAACTATAACTTAAATTTTTTCAATGCTGAATGCGGACAAATAATGAGTGAAATTAGAAATCTGATGTCTTATTTAATTCATTAAATAGGGTAAATAAGTAAAATGATAAAATTTAGATATTACCTTTGACATCATAGATCACTCTTTGCATTCATAATGGGACCACTATTATAGCTCGACCTAATTGCCAAATGTGAAATAAAACGTCTATACATATTGTCCTAAAATGACTAATTTTAGAGAAGAGCCCATATCATGTATTTCGGGTGGCACGGATAACACAGGGTATTTATTTTACACAAAATCAAAACATTTACAATTGAACAAACCAATAAAATATAATTTCAACCCGCTTGGAGACCAAAAAGTAGAAGATTAAAAGCCCATTCCTCCACCACCTTTACAATTTCAACTCCCTGGGAGACAAAAATGTATGAGATAAAAAAAGCCTTCCCCACCATCTTGACTACTCACCTCCTTTTTTTACAGGACAAAACAAAGGTTTCACCTTATACAGACAAAGTTTATAATTTCAAAAACTAAGTCCTAAATTTCCATATTCTATAATGATTTAAACTATTTACCTACAGGAAAGTTTAAAGCCTTAAATGTTCAATATATAATTTATCATCAACACAAATGCTTAAATTACAACAACAAAGTTACATAAATTGGTATACGAAAGCGGTAAAAAAGGGCTATAATGGGGGGAACTTAGAAGATTGCAATCATACCTGAATAGAAGAACAATGGTATTTCTAAAAAAACACAAAAGATCAATCATAACATAAAATACATGAAAAAAATTAAGTATATAGATGCATATAATTATAGATGTTGAAATTTGTAATTTCTGAAGGGAGAAAACCCAAAAAAAAACTGTATCTAAATGGGAGTTTTTGGATGATTTCTAAATAGAAGCAATCAAGGGAGGATATTTTCGTTTTTGACACTTCATATTCCCTAGATGAGAATAAACTATTGAGGAACTTGGATGTCTTGCAGAGTGTCGTTTGGGGAATAAGCCATAAAAACATAAATGAAAATGAATAGGTTCAAGTAATAGTTAGAATTTACTAGTGAGGGTCGCTGGTAAAGGGGACTTTGGAACGTTTTGGTGGGCATGGAGAGGGAGGGATGGAGGTAAAACTCGAATTGATGAGATACATATGTGGAGAGAGAGAGAGAGAGAGAGAGAGAGAGAGAGAGAGAGAGAGAGAGAGGTGGGATGGGTGAGATATAATCACAGAGGACAGATTTGGAATAAAGACAATAAATGAGGATATTCTAGACATTCATTGATATCCAAGCTTTTTGTCTCTTTTTAAGTAGTAGAGATAATGTTGTTAATGTTGATGCTTGTAAGAAAACAATCCCCATTTTTTTAAGCTTTTTAATGCTTTGATGATGTTTCTATTAATTGTTTGATTTGCTTCAAAATTTTTATTTAGGCTCTTTAGATATGTGTATTTTTTAATGTTTACTTCTTTTTACTTTTTATTTCTGAATGATTAAATGTATATATTTACAAATGTTTAATTGAAAGTGTCTCTTGATAATTTAAATGTTTAAGTTTTTTTTAATATATGAAGAGACAAATTTATTTATATTTAAATTAATTTAAACTTAAATTTATAAATTGGAAAAATATTTAGGTTAAAGTAAAATACTAAGATTAATGTAGAATATTTATTTTAAAGGTTCATTTTAGTGTTGTTTATCAAAAAATGAAAATTACTAAAAGAAATCGCCTCGGGGGTCACTCGAAAATTTGGCTCCCCCTGACCAAAAATCGTGGATCCACCATTGTGATAGTACATGTATAATACATTGAGTACAATAATGTAATGTAAAGGACATTTCATTGTGTTAATATTATAAGGACATCACGCACCCATTTCAAAACACTTGTTGATTAACCCATTGAATGACCCAACTCAATTGCGCTCCATCCTCCAATTTTAGCCACCCTTTTTTTAAGAAAACTAAACTTAAGCATTTTTAACGTTGTTTTTACTTTTGTAGTACATTTACATGATTTTTTTGGTAAATTTTTAGGGTAGTTCTAGAAACCATCTTATACAAATGATAACACCACTCGAAATTTACTCCCCCGCTGCTAAGAAATTCCAATTACATCAGTTTCTAGTTGACATAATTACAAAAAGGATTTTGATGTAATAAGAAATAACATGAGACAAAAGGTATTTTAACCCATAGCATTCAGAATTTCAAATTGCATCATTATCTTATTGGAATCGAAAAGAGAACATTACCATTTCGAGGTATTCATGTTGTTGGCCAATAATAAGGCCCGAGAAAGAAGAATTGAACTAAGGGTCCGTTTGATACAAAAGTGGGAAAATGGAGTGCATGGCAAATTTTTTCATAATAAAATTTGCCATGGCAAAATTTGTGAAGGCAAATCCTATAATTTGCCATATAAGGTTATTTGATAGGATTAATTTACTAGGTGGCAAAAGTGGGTTGTTTGATAGCATTAATGGAAAATAAAAACAAAAAACAGTTTAGAACAAACAAACAGTTTATGAATAAAAAATAGTGTTTAATAAAATAAAAAGCTTTAACAAAAAAAACTATTTTGAAAAACAGTTTTTAACGAAAAAAAACACTTTGAAAAAAAAAACAGTTTAGAACGATTTTTTTTAGAGAAAAACAGTTGTAACAAAAAAACATTTTTTAACCAAAAAAATAGTTTCAATGAAAAAAACACTTTTTAACAAAATAAAAATGGTTTTAACAAACAAACAAACAGTTTAAAAAAATAATTTTAACAAAATAAAAATATTTTAAACTGAAAAACAGTTTTTAACAACAAAAAAAAAAACAATTTTTATGGAAGAAATGTTTTTTTCAAAAAAAAAGTTTTTAATAAAAAAATAGTTTTTTTAATATTTTAAAAAAGGATAGCAAATTTGTGGAGAAATTTTGCTTTGCTATATAAGTAAGCAAATTTTGTCAACAAAAGTGGAAAAATGATGGCAAATTTGTATGTGAACATGAGCATCCATGAAAATTTTTCCATGGCAAATAATGATCATCAAACACACAAAATAGTGGGCAAATTTGTGATTTGCCACATTTGCCATGGCAAATGTGGCCTATCAAACGGACCCTAAGACTATCAGTAACCAAAAAAGATTTTAAGACACGTCAAGAATACTAACTTCGTGCACACACACACCTCCCCAAAAAAAGAGAAAATATCACTGTGATATAACAAATTCAAGCCCATATTTAACGTAAAGAAATACAGAGAATCTCACACATGAATTTTGATTCTTTCAGCTGAAAACTATATGTATCAAATCAACGACCCAGATTAAGTGATCTGAGCTTGGCGAAGCTCCTCGATGCCATGGGCAAAGTGGCAGTGGTCACCATATGGGCAGACCCCTGTCGCATCCCATTTGTTGCACATCTCAGTCTTGTAGCGTGGGTGGCAATGAAAACGGCGAAGCTCCTCGATGCCATGGGCAAACTGGCACTCGTCATCCTTTGGGCAGACCCTGTCGCATCCCATTTGTTGCACAACTCAGTCTTGTAGCGTGGGTGGGGAAGAACATGCCGAAGCTCCTCGATGCCATGGGCAAAGTGGCAGTGGTCACCATATGGGCAGGCCCTTGTCGACTGCCATTTGTTGCACAGCTCGGTCTTGAACACCTTTTGCTACAACATCCATATAACTTGTCATACCACCGATTAAACATCATTTATATGAATTATCCAGTCCAATTCCTTTTTTAATTACTCATCTGGTAAACAAAAAAACTCAACAAACAATCCCATTTTTCAAGCATATGAGTTTTTAAGTAAAATGAAAAAAAACTATTTTTCCAAAGTAAAATGGGTGGAAAACAATTTTTCTTGTTAATAATCATTTTATAATGTAGAATTTATTAAAAGAATTTTAATGAGTGTTAATTGAGTATATTAATAGTAATTTCAAAAGATATATATATAGGGCGTGAAATGTTTTTATTTTTTATAAAACTATTTTATTTAATGGGTAAATAAAAAACTATTTATAAAACGATTTTTTTAATAAAAAAAACAGATAACAATTTTTTTTAAACAATTGAAATGCTTTTTGAAAATATTTATGAAAATATTTTTTTTTTGATAAATAAAAGTATTAAAAACCCGCTAAGGGAGCGGAATCCGTATACAAGGAGTATATAAATATGTCCATAAGTAATTCCATTACAGAATTTTTTTTACCAAATGCAAATACGATTTTACAAAATACAAACAAGATTTCACAACATGATTTTACTTCGATCGTGTTTGTGCTTGGTAAAAAAAATCGTGTAATGGAATTACTTATGGGTATGTTTGTATCCTCCTTGTATATGGGTTCCGCTTCCTTAGCGGCTTTTTAATGCTTTTATTTATCCAAAAAAATTATTTTCATAAATACTTTAAAAAAGCATTTCAATTGTTTAAAAAAAATTGTTATCTGTTTTTTTATCAAAAAAATTGTTTTATAAATAGTTTTTTATTTAACTAGTAAATAAAATAGTTTAATATAAAATAAATGCATTTCACGCCATATATATATATACTAGAGGATGCCTGTGCCGAGGGCACGACGATAAATTTGCCCCCGTGATAAAAAAAATTAAAGAAAAAATAAAAATATAAAAAATATAAAAAAAAATAAAAATAAAAATTTAAAAAATATTTAAAATATTTAAAATATAAATTAAATTATTTAAAATTATTTCCCTTTTTAAAAATAATTATTTCCCTTTTAAAAAATAAAAAAAAACCTTTATATTAAAAAAAATACTTTAGTATGACATTTCATGTATGGGCATGGGAGAAAATATCATGCATGAAATGTCATACATCAAAGTGGAGATATTTTGATAAAAATCATGCTCCTTTATTTTATATATATATTGAATTACTGTTAATATACTCAGTTAACACTCATTAAAATTCTTTTAATAAATTCTACATGATAAAATGATTTTCAACAAAAAAAATAATATTTTTACGAGATGTTATGAAATTTAATTTTTTACCTAACACAAATACGACTCAAATACAAGCGACACGACAAAATGCAATATCTTATTTTTATAATCAAATCCGTACACGATCCAATTAAAATGTGACACGACACATCACGATACGTAATCTTTTTTTTAACAAGACACGATCTAAATAAAAGCGACACGATCCGACACAAAATTTTATTTTTTAACTAACACGACACGACATAAAATCTGATTTTATTTTATTTAACTAACACGATCTAATTAAAACGTAACACGATACGAATGAAATAAAAAATTTTAAACCAGTGTTGAAATAAAACCTTGTGGAGTTTTGCGTGCTAGATCATGTCGTGTTACTTTTTTTTACGTTGTGTTTATGTTACGTAAAAAAATGAGTTTTCCTATCGTGTCGTGTCACTTTTATTTGGGACGTGTTCGTGTTAGGTAAAAATGAAATTTCATGTCGTGTCGTGTTACGTTTTAATTAGATCGTGTTAGTTAAAAAAAATAAAAGAAGATTTATATCGTGTTTTGTTACTTTTGGAATGTGTTTGTAAAAATAAAAAGAAAATTGTGTCGGGACGTATCGGGTCGTTTTTATTTGACCGTGTATTATTAAATAAAAACAAATAAGATTGGACCCTTGTTTTTTTTCCTAAATAGGGAACTGTTTAAAAAAATAACATAAAACACACGTGAAAGAAGGTTTGTTATTGCAAAGATATTTATGTCATTTTATCATGAATTGAAGTGCTACAAGAATTTGATGAAGCGGTAACAGCGGCACCTAGGGGTGTTCGCGGTCCGGTCCGGTTCGGTTTTAAGGTTTTTTTCGGACCGGACCGACTTGGTCGGTCCTCTAAAAAAATGGACCGAGACCGGACCGATAATGTCGGTTAACCGACCCTAGTCGGTTTGGTTTTTTATAGGGTCGGTCCGGTCTAACCCGTCGGTCCTCACATTAATGAATTACATCATTTATAATAATAAAAATATACCCGAGTCTATTTTTTCCAAATATTAAAAACTAAAAAATATCGAAATTTACAATTAAAACAAAAGTAGTATTGGATTAAACTATAATTTAAACTAGTCAAATATTAAAATTAATATTTTCACTATTTGTTTATCTTATATATATACATATGTATCTAAAAATATATTATTTTATATATAGTCGGTCCGGGTCGGTCCTAACAGGGTTTTTGAATCTGTAAACCGTGGACCGGACCGACTAGGTCGGTCCTCCAAAAAAATAAACTGAGACCGGACCGATTAAGAAAAAAGACCGAAAAAAGTAGTCGGTTCCGCTCGGTTCGGTTCGATCCAGTCGATTTTTTGAACACCACTAGCGGCACCCATGAACAATAAAAAGGAAAAATGATGCTGAAAATTTTGTTACTTCAATAGTTTCTTGAAATAAACGCTTGCATGGCAACCAAAATAATATTCTAAACTAAAAAATTACATCATATATGATATAATATGAAGTAATTCTTCACAATTCATTAGCAAATGGGGTGTACGTGCCATCGGGATCTTTGTATCTTTCCAAAGTATAAACACAAGAAAAAAATGGTAGATTTTAGTATGTTACCGTTTGAGTGATGTTTTCGATCCGGTTGGAGAAACGTACCCGATTTTCATTACGGGGATCCATTTGAACCGGATTACTCTCCGCCACAATATGCATACGGTGAAAACTATCAATAACAGAAGACCACGTATACTCTGGCGGGGCTACTAGAATGTTCTTTTGACAGAGAGTCTCGGTTTGTAGGAGATGAGACAAACGCCAGTTGAAGCTCTCTGGTTGATCAAGAAAAGGGTTTCTCATGTACCCATTACCCATTGTCATATCTGTCTGCATTTTTGTCCACAAATAACACAAATTTCATTTTATAGTGAGAGAATGAATAGCAGGGAAGGTGTAAGGTGCAAGGTGGCGACTTCACATTTAAGATATATTAATTAACGACTGTCAGGTTTCACTTCTTTGAGTTGCCCTCGACTGATTGGAATTCTTACCTAATTTCATGAGGGCACGTTGGTCATTGTATATTTGCATTTCCTTTTTTTTTGCCATTTCTATAAAAATAATTCTAACCGTCAATCTATATATCTATCTATATTTATCCTTTAAATACTCTAAAAATACTATACAAAGATTTAAGGCCTCTTTGTTTAGCGTATCCACGTGGACATCATCCTATTATTAAACCCATCTTCACACCTAGTAGTCCGTCTCGCCATTTTTCATCAATAACTCCATCTCTTCACTTGCCCACGATAAACAAAAAATGCCTCTCCATTTTTCATCAATAACTCCATTTTTAACTAACACGACACGACATAAAATCTGATTTTATTTTATTTAACTAACACGATCTAATTAAAACGTAACATGATACGAATGAAATAAAAAAATTTAAACCAGTGTTGAAATAAAACCTTGTGAAGTTTTGCGTGCTAGGTCATGTCGTGTTACTTTTTTTTTACGTCGTGTTTATGTTACGTAAAAAAATGAGTTTTCCTATCGTGTCGTGTCACTTTTATTTGGGACGTGTTCGTGTTAGGTAAAAATGAAATTTCATGTCGTGTCGTGTTACGTTTTAATTAGATCGTGTTAGTTAAAAAAAATAAAAGAAGATTTATATCGTGTTGTGTTACTTTCGGAATGTGTTTGTAAAAATAAAAAGAAAATTGTGTCGGGACGTATCGGGTCGTTTTTATTTGGTCGTGTATTGTTAAATAAAAACAAATTAGATTGGACCCTTGTTTTTTTTCCCTAAATAGGGAACTGTTTAAAAAAATAACATAAAACACACGTGAAAGAAGGTTTATTATTGCAAAGATATTTATGTCATTTTATCATGAATTGAAGTGCTACAAGAATTTGATGAAGCGGTAACAACGGCACCCATGAACAATAAAAAGGAAAAACGGTGCTGAAAATTTTGTTACTTCAATAGTTTCTTGAAATAAACGCTTGCATGGCAACCAAAATAATATTCTAAACTAAAAAATTACATCATACATGATATAATATGAAGTAATTCTTCACAATTCATTAGCAAATGGGGTGTACGTGCCATCGGGATCTTTGTATCTTTCCAAAGTATAAGCACAAGAAAAAATGGTAGATTTTAGTATGTTACCGTTTGAGTGATGTTTTCGATCCGGTTGGAGAAACGTACCCGATTTTCATTACGGGGATCCATTTGAACCGGATTACTCTCCGCCACAATATGCATACGGTGAAAACTATCAATAACAGAAGACCACGTATACTCTGGCGGGGCCACTAGAATGTTCCTTTGACAGAGAGTCCCGGTTTGTAGGAGATGAGACAAACGCCAGTTGGACCTCTCTGGTTCATCAAGAAAAGGGTTTCTCATGTACCCATTACCCATTGTCATATCTGTCTGCATTTTTGTCCACAAATAACACAAATGTCATTTTATAGTGAGAGAATGAATAGCAGGGAAGGTGTAAGGTGCAAGGTGGAGACTTCACATTTAAGATATATTAATTAACGACTGGCAGGTTTCACTTCTTTAAGTTGCCCTCGACTGATTGAAATTCTTACCTAATTTCATGAGGGCACGTTGGTCATTGTATATTTGCATTTCCTTTATCTCTTAATATTATGAAATGCAAAACAAAACTTTTATTATGCTTTGTAATTAGCCTATCAACATGGCACATAATATGTATAACTCCAACTGTTCAACCATTTAAATACATGTAGTCTAACGCATAATGCACTGAAAACAAAAAGGCAGAGCGTAGGAATGTATTTCTCTATCCTCTCATACCCTTTCCCATTCTCCAGTATTTTTTTATATGCACGATCTAATTAAATCCCCCATATCAAAGGTCTCTTTTCCTCTCCCCTCATTTCTTTTACGAAACCCTCCTCTCTCTCAACCTTTTTTTTTCTTTTAATCTTCCTCTTCCTCTACCTTTCCGTTTCTATACCTTAAAAACCCATCTCAGAAATTTAGGAAATATGTATTTTCCTCTCCTCTCTGTTTATCTTCTACAAATGTCAAAACCTATAGATTGAAGTTTAAAAGAAAAAAGGTTGGAACTATCATACAGATTCCAATCCATAATAGTCAAATAATATGAGGTAGCCATTCTCTGTCTTTTTTCTTTGAATTAAAGCTTTTTTTCCTTTTGCTATATAGAATATTTAGATATCCAAAAGAGGTTTCGATATAATTGTTCTAACAATGTTAAAAATGTTTTTTAGCAATTCCTTACGCACAATTAATATGGACTCTGTTTATTTGTTAATGTTAGAAGGATCATCAGCATAAAATTCGTTACTCATATATGCTCTTTTTTTTCTTGCTTGAAGACTTAAAAGAGAAGAGGGAGTGGTTAGAAAGGCTTTTTGATCATTAATATTCATGATAAACAGCGATTCATTCTAAATTCACTATTCAAATTATCTTTTAAACGTAATGTCTAATCTGTAAAATATGGTGATACATCTGAACAAAAGATCTCACCTTTAGGACATCCTTTTAACACTTTTTTCCCGTAGGTTTGAATGTTTATCATTTTTTCCCTCTTAAAGTTAACAATAGTTTATATTCATGATTTTATTTTGCACTTTAAAAATGGATAAAACTTTTATTTAACATTAATCAATATTGCATCCCATTTATTAAATCATGTAATTTTTTAATCAAACCCTATAAAATAGTGAATTACGTTTAAAAAAATATGTTTCATATTATTGTATGAAGTTTACTTATTTTTGTTGTATAGGTGCTGGATGAATAAAAATGTGGTGATATTGAAAAGTTATGAAATATGGGTCGCATTGATCTACAACATTTGCTAAATTATTTTGTTTCCATTCTATTAATTTTTAGTTTATATAGATTGTTAATCTTAAATTCCCTAACTAGAAGTATTGATATTGTTTCACTTGGCAACTCTCTCTTTGTACAATTAGTTTCAACTCTATCCCTCCCTCAAGTATACTTCTGAAATAAACGGTAGAACTTCCTTCAAAATAATTTATTCATATGATTTTAATTGTGATTCAATCTAGACTGTTCTTAACAAATGCATAAAATGATGATGTTAGTTCGACACAGTAAGACGATATTATTCTCAAAGTGAATATAAATTCCCTAATAAAATAAATTTTCATTTCTATTGTGTGTTCAAAAATTAAACGAACAAATGACATTTCTAAAACATTGAAAATATTGACTAAATAATGTTTCTTGATTCCTTGCAGATCTGCCTATGACCACAATTGGAGCTTGGAAACCTAATATTGCCCCTCACAAGCGGCTTATTTCTTCTTGGTTAGTACTTTTTATATGTAATATTCAACTAATCTCATAATTTTTTTGCATAGAGCTTTGATTTGTGCCTTCGATAGACTTGATTTAGTATTTACCTATTCAAACAAAATTTGTAACTTAGACTCCATATGTGTCTCTATGATTAATAGTCTTTTATGAATGTATTAAATTTTTTTTAGGGCACCCTTTTGTTATATCATTATGTCAACTCTGTTATCGGGTGGGCAACCCTCCTACGGCATTGAGCCATATTATTTTCATGTTGCATCACGTCATAAAAAGTAATTAGTTGATTACGCTAATAAAATTTGAATTATATTTTGGTGCTTATATTTTAAAATATGTAATGAGATTTAATGACTCATATGTGAAAGCAATCAACTCTATTTTTTTCGCCATACGTTGACGTGAAATGTCAAGTGTCCCACAAAACTCTCCCACAAAAAAATGAATGTTACTCTCACTAATGCTCGAAAGTGCATATTTTTCGAAAACTATTGGTTAATACAATAAGAACTACAAATCCCTCGCGCATCGTGCGGGGTTAAAAACTAGTATACTCTAAAATACTATACAAATAGTTAAAGCCTCTCTTTGTTTAGCCTATCCACGTGTACATCAACCTATTATTAAAACCATCTTCACACCTAGCAGTCCGTCTAGCAAAAAATGGCTCTCCATTTTTCATCAATAACTCCATCTCTTCACTTGCCCACGATAAACAAAAAATGCCTCTCCATTTTTCATCCATCTCTTCACTTGCTCACAATAAATGTGAAATTAAAGACAAGCTCCTCACTGTGATTACAAGCCT
Source organism: Sambucus nigra (assembly GCA_949130495.1). Lineage (NCBI taxonomy): Eukaryota > Viridiplantae > Streptophyta > Magnoliopsida > Dipsacales > Adoxaceae > Sambucus > Sambucus nigra. The sequence continues at coordinate 445,619,010 of OX422211.1, forward strand.
TTAAAATCAAATGCACCTTCTTTCTTTATCATCTATTCCGCTCTCTGCCACGCATCGAAAATGAAAGTTATCACCAAAACCTCTCGCGGCGAGGCCACCACCTACACTCGCCTCCCTTTCCTAAACACGACCGACTTCAAAATCTCTCACTTAACACTCACCCAAAGAATCCCATCCCCAAACATCAAAATCGATACTATATGTGATGATGATAAATTAGGATTTGATTTCGGCAAATTCTAATTATTTGAAGTAAACTCCGACAATGAAAGCCACTTATCCGACAGTGACGAGGTTAATTTCAGGTGATTCCGGCATCATAGTATTTTTTTTGAACGGTGGTTGGGTTTTGATCTTTGTGGTTCTCTGTTTTGACGATGGAATTTGAGAGAGGTTTGGATGGTTTTGCCCTAAAAATGGTACTCTCTCTCTCTCTATCTCTGTTTTGAGGGTTTTGATATTGGTGATTTTCAGACTTTGATTTAATATTAGGGTTCGATTTCAGGTTTGTTTTAAATTACGATTTTGATTTCAGAGTTGAAGTCAGATTTAAACTTGAATACTGGATTTGTGTTTTGAACGTGTTTGTTTCATTTGGTATTTTTTTGTACAATTTTTTCTGCACATATAAGAACATTAAGAAAATCATAGTTACTTCTTGATTGGGTTTTTGTAAGAGATTTAAGAGCACATCTCACACCTTTGGAGCAATGAAAATTCTTTAGGATTGTTGTTGAATATTTTCTCTTTGTAGAAACCGTTTATGTTGACTCCTTATTTTAATTGTGTTTCTTTAATACTACTAAATTTGTATGGATTTTAGTATTATTGATGTTGGGTTGATATTGTTCAACTTCAAGATACTTTATGAGGAAGCTTTGTTCTTTTTTCAGATTCTTGCAAAGGTAAATCTATTTGATATTCTTTAAATTAGCTAATAAATTTATGCCAATACTTTTGTAAAAATATCACTGATTAATGAAGTTACCCCGTTATTTTTTTCATTATACTTTATCTTTTGTGGTGATAGAAATTAAAAATCCCTTCTTTTGGGCTCAGTGATTTTTTTTAATTGTTATAGGAGGCTCTTGATGTGAATCTGGTTAACATTGCATTTTTGTGTGTTGGAACATCAAATAGATTTGAAATGAATCGTTATCATTTGACATTTATGAATCATAATATATTGATTTTTACTAATGTTTGAAGTTGGTCTACATGGCCCAATGAAAGTGCGAAATTTATAAATTGTAATATATGGATTTTTACTAATGTTTGAAGAGGGTCTAGATGAATGGAAGTGCAAAACGTTCCCATGGACATTGTTTAAATGTTTGTGGATATTGACTGCAAGCTTATTTTTTAAATTCTACGAGTGTTTTGATCTAATTTAGTTTGTAGTTTATTTATGATTTTGTTTTTGTACCTAATTTATGTTTAGATTTGCCTAAATTTTTATTGGTCAAATCTCATATTGATTGGACATTTTATTTATAAAAGTTCCTTAATAATTGAAACTGTAGAAATTTTTGGTATATGAAATTAAATATTTTTTCAAACGCTGACAACATTGTAATCAACATTGTAACATGCAAGAATATCAAAGACAAAAAGTAAACACTTAAGGTGTTAATCGACTATCAAAATCTCCTAACCCGCGCATCGCGCGAGTTTACACCTAGTTTTTATATAGTTATATAGATTAGAGTTATAAATGCCATTAATGATACTCAAATTGTAATGCATTGGTTTTAAAAAACTTGTACCATAAAATCCTTTCATTTTTCAAGTGTAGACCTTCAACTCTCTTATAACTCTAATACGATATTAACTTTACAAAATATAGAACATTTCAAAAAAAACTATTCGGTTACCAGGTGACTATTACTATTCGGTTATCAGGTGACATATATATATATATATATATATATATATATATAAATAATATGAAGCCATCTCCCACTAACTCGAAAAAACAGATTGTTTTTTTCTCCTCCATCAATATCTGCCTTGCGGGTTCTTTTCATCAAGCAGGCGGTGAGCGATGTTGACATGGAAGCGACAGAGTTGGAGTATAAATCTGAAGAAGGGAAAGAGAGGGCTAGAGCTCGACAGAGGCAATTTGAGACGTGCGGTGTAATTGGTGGGCCTGATAAGGGTGGTTGGCCATTTAAAACACTGGATGGTAGTGAGAGGAGAGTTTCCCACATGTCAAGTGTAGTATAATAGGAATTCACTACAAGGTAAAAGTAACAAAGTGATTCTGTTGGGAAGATAATTTTGACTACAAGGTAAAACTATAATTATCTTCCAAAACAAAGAGTTAAAGTTTCATATGTTTTTTTTTTTTACTTTTGACTCTGTTGGGAAGATAATTTTGAGGATCGAAGTGTTTTCCTGTTCAAATAAATAAATAATGCACTTGCAACGAATGGAAGTTAAGACAGTGTTCTACATTGCTAATGTTATGATTCTGCCTAAAGATTTTTGCATAGGTCCTCATCTTTGTAATACCTAACACTGAAGAACAGTCATGAATCCATGAGGTGATGTCTCTAATAGGTTTCACCATGCACGCATGAATCCCAAATTAGCCAAATATGCAGTTACTAAAACCAAATCCCATAATTTTTTATCCCACTTATACCCACATGCTCCAACAGGTGATTCGCATGGGTACCGTGTTGACTACTGTGGAGGAGATGGTGGATAAGTGAGTGTGGGCAATGGGCTGTTCATTTTCTCTAAGTGAGATTATCATGAAAACCGATAAAAAAAACATTAAAAAAATTTAAATTTTATTTTATTAATACAGTAAAATACTATAAATTGTGAATATTTTTTAGATGATTTTTATAGTGAGACTATAATTTTTTTTCTATAAAAACATTCAATTAACAATATTCATAACATACATTTTCGCAGCTCATCGCGTGGGGTACATGCTAGTCTCTATATACTCTAAAATGCTATACAAAGAGTTAAGACTCCCTCTAAGTTAAGGCCTCCACGTGGCAAGTCCTAAATATTTGCTCTCACGCCTCTTTTTCGTAATATAAGAGCATTTAACTTTCATTTCTCAAACTATTAAACCCAAACGTCCCAAACCCTTTGTCTCTCTGTTTGTTTACTTTCTAAACCTGGCCCTTTATATCCACACATCCGGGATGGGTCCCTTCATGTAGTGCCTGAATGAACCATGCAGAGTGTCAGCCCCAGTGTCTGTGAGTTAAAGGAATCTTCGAAATCACTTTCCTCAGTTTTTTCGGTATCTTTGATGAGCGGTTGTACGCGGTGTGGGAAATTTTTGGCCCATGGGTAACTATCTTGGAAAAAAGATCTCCATTCCAGGCTTCATTTTCTTGTCTGTGCGGTCGTACCATGGTTCTGGAAAACCACAAAACGGGAAATCCTCGACCTCTTTGATGAATCGTCCATTCAGGGAGTCACCTGGGAGAATTTGGATGCAGTCTAATCTTCTCTTTGGTCGCGATTGGTGGATCATTCTGAGCTCTTGTTCTAATGGCTGATACCCCAAGCCACAAGGAGGGGAAGCTTTCTTCAGTTCGATGGGCTCAAGTATCCCCTGCTGCCTTTGTCCTAGCCCCAGTTCGGGCATGAAGTGCATGTTTCTGAACATCTGAATTACATTGACATTGCCGTGAGGGTCATATTCTGGACAAACCCTTTCTTTGAAACCGTTCCCTGCCGGGAGTAAGAGTGGCTCAACCCGGAATCCTGATAGGAGCATATCATTTGACCCGTGTTGTATCTCAAGGATTAGACTGCTAGTGCCTGTACCTTCGACATTTTTGTTATCGCCCAAAAGGGTGATGACTCGCCCGTCGGTGAAAAACTTCAATTTCTGATGGAGTGAGGAAGACACACCTTTCATATTGTGGAGCCAGGGGCATCCGAGCAACAGGTTGAAATAAGCTGGGATGTCTATGACTTGGAATTCAATGACGGGGTTTATAAGGCCAGCCCCTATTACAAGTTTTATGGATCCCATCACCTCACGACGAGTATTATCGTAGGCACGCACATCGGCGGAGGTGGGTGCGAGGTCACTTTCTTTCAGGCCTAGACACTTGAAGGTTCTCAGAGGGCAAATGTTCAAGGCGAATCCATTATTGACAAGGGAGAGTGTCACGGCCTTCCCCATAACTTCGACGGAGATATTGAGTGCATGATTGTGATTCGGCCCAATTTTGGGGATTTCTTCTTCAGAAAAGGATAGCATTTGGGTGGAGGTCAAGGATCCGACCAGGTTTACCGCTTCTTCTGGTGTGGTAGAGGGAGGAACTATAGGTCTAGTGAGAAATTTGATTAAAACATTTCTGTGTAGCTGGGAAGACATAAAAGTCCCCATAGAGTGATGTTAGCTTGAGTTTTCTTCAGTTGATCGAGGATCTTGCTCTACTCGATGGTCATTTCTGGCATAGGAAGGTTTTCAACGCCCTTCCCCTTGTCATTTGCTAGTAGTGAGCTTGGAACCTGGTAATGTCTCCCTGATCTGGTCATGCAATTTACCGAAGAAGAGAAAAACATGAATCCCTTCTCTTCATCGATCTCAGGCTGCTCTACCACCCTGTCTATTTCTCTAAGGACTTCTTCAAATGATATCATCCCACATAAGTCGGTTACTGGGCAAGTTCTTCCTGAAGCTCGCTCTTCATTCGAGTCTTCGAATTCTTCCCCCCATTCGGTGGCAACAATTCTATTTTCCCCTGTGAACTCAATGCATTCCACGACTTCAATGATGTCCTCATATAGGTCTTCCCATTTTGTGGGGATGTGTAAGGGTGAAGGGACCAGGTGCTCTTGTAGCTTCAAAGCACCAAATAACTCGATGATACTGCAAATGTTGTTTGTTTGCCTGAATGCTTCTGCCATAGTCTGGACAACATCATCTAAGCTGACTTCATCGGTTGGTATCACCCAACTATCTGATTCTCGGGCCCATTTTCGTGCTTCCAAAAACAACGCACTGAACCTCTGGCAGTCGATATTCATCCTTGAAGGCAATTTCGGCCCGAACTCTAGGAGTTGGTTTAAGACTTCTGACAATTCCATACTTCCATTTTCAAAATGGGTCCGGACAACAATGCACGCTCTAGTAAGGAGTGACAGTGCCTGATCAACGGGGCTAGTAGGGTGTAGGAGGAAATATGGGCAAATTTGAAGAGGTTTAGGAGGGTATATGGGTGTGATTTGAGTTGATGGATCGAAATCCGAGTTTTCTTCCAAGAATATGGCATTGGTGTGATTTAGGAGTGGATTGTGAGTAGTGTTTGGCTTAGGATTGGTTGGTGGGGCGATGGTACCTCGATCGATGAGATCTTGGATTATGTTTCGAAGGTGGAAGCACTGGTCAGTGGTATGGCCAGCTGTTTGGTGAAAGGCGCAATGAGCATCTGTCTTGAAATTTTTGGGAAGTGGATTGGGTAATGGACGTGGATCCAGGGGCTTTATAAGGTTTCGGCTTAACAGGGCTTGGTAAACTTTGGAAAGGGGAGCATGAAGCTCAGTGTATTCCCTTCGGACGGGAGCAGGGCGGCTTTCTGGTGCCCATGATGTGTTCGGTTGAGAGATGTTGTTGATGGTTGAGACTGTAGCATTGGCAGGCTTGTCATATTTTCTAGGGGTGAACTGTCTGGACACCTTCTTCGATTGAACTTCTGTTTTGGCAAGACCTTCCTCGATTTCTACTCCTGCTTCTCTGAGAGCTCGAAAGTGGGGGTAGTACTATCCTCCCATGGTTGCTCGGACATGGGGCAGGAAATTCTTCTTCACTATGTTGACCTGTTCTTCCTCAGATGGCCGATTAGTCATGGTAACTCACTACACCAAAACGCTCATTTAGTAACACTATTTTTTTAATTAGTAACACTAGTATCCCGTTATTGTTACTTACACTAAATTAGTGTTACTAATATCGAATAAGTGTTACTAATATTAGTTCTTTATTTTAAAAGAAATTGTTTTCTTAAAAAAAGGGAGGTAAATTTGCCCCAACCCAAAAAAGACCCCGCTTATACACCCAAATGAGATCTACCAAAAGCTACACCTAAACGAGACCTGCAAAAACCCTATCTTTCTTCTCCAAACCGACCTGCCAAAACCTATGAAAGATTGGTTCATTCGGAATCATATGTAAACGAGACCTGCCATCTCCTTCTATAAATCATGTGTATCTTTGAAAGAGTCGCGATTTGGATTCACAAACCTATGTAAGATTTCATTCTAACTCTTCTTAATCTACACTTCATTTTAGATTCATCTCAAAATCGTGTGTAGTTATGTGTTTATATGCTTTCATTTGTCTTTTTTTTTTTTATGTTTATGAATCTGATTTTTGTGTTGATGCTACATTTTATGAAATGGCTGTGAGTGTTAGCTGTTTAAATCTTTCTTGAATTTGGGTTTAATGGGATATTCACTATTTGTTGAGTATATTGACTATTTGGATTATGGATAATGTTGTTAGGGTGTAATGCCATTGCCAATTAAGTATTAGATGCTATAGTGGTGATTGCTAGTTGTTTAACTGTGTGTTGAATTTGTGTTTGATGGCATTTAAGTGTTTAAAGCAATGATACATTGATTATTAAAGTTGAACAAGTTTAAATAAGATCTATAGGGATTTGTTTGGTTGCTTTGAAAATTGAGGAAAAAGAAAGTAAATGAATCTTAGCTAAGGGTTGTTATTTATTAGATAATGTGGTTAGGTACTTACTTTATATCGTATCTACCGCTCTAGTATACCGTCGGTGTTTTGATTATTACTCTATATCGTATTTTTAGATTATTTCATATTTTTAGATTATTGCTATAGTGCTTTGATTACCCTTTATTAAATTTAAAATTTGATTTTTGGGTTTTCTTATTACTGGTCACTAAAAAAAAAAATACTTTTTGAGACTAGACCTTTTGAGACTACTAAAATTTGAGTCTCAAAAGGTGGGATTTGAAGACTACATATTAGAAGTCGTCTCGAAAGGTATACCTTATGAGACGGTTAAAACCAATTTTGATTTCCCCCCTTTATCATTTTTCACTCCCTCATCTTTCTATTAGCCTAATCCTAATGAAAAAAAAAACACCCCATTATTTCTTCTTCTTCGCTCGGACAAATGCCCTTAGCAACTCAGCTGCACAGTGCACGCTGCTCTAGCCCTAGCTCTCATTGCTCTAGACCTCGTCATTGTCTCCTTAGACTTCGCCATAACCAAAGTTGTGCTTTTGGGTTCAAAGAAGAGTTCCACATGATTCTCACATGATCTTGAATCTTTTGGGTAAATTTACACTAAAGATTTAATCTCGAGGGTAAATTTTACATGGATTGTGTACACTTTTGTGACACAATTCCTTAATATTTGCAGTTTGTATATTTTTCTGTCTTTGTTCTTTAAATGATTTCAATATGTGAAAGAAGATCATTGGTGTTTTTAATTATTGTGTAACCATATCATTGGCCAACTTGACGTAAGTATCAGGCAGTGATGAATTTTCACTCTTATTTCTTAATATTATCGACAATTATGTATATATATAGTTATATGTTAAATATAAATATCATAATTATGCTCTTTCAATGACAATCATATATTTTTCATTGATGGGTATTTGACAGGGTTCATTGGTATTTAAATATTTGATCTAGCCTCGGACATTCAAGTTATAGTATTGTCGACCTGATACGGATAAAAGGTAATTTTAATTCTTGGCTATTGATTAATATTATTAGTTTTTGTACTAGATTAATTTGTAGTGGTGATAGGAGGTTGAGGGTGAGCCAATTGAAAACCCTAATTGTCAATTGGTTGTCGTAGTATAGTTTTAAGATTAATTTATGAGAATATTTGTACCATTTGTGTGTGAATTTTAGTTAGAATTATTGATATGTTTATTTGTGTTAATTAATTCATGTCCTTTGGAAGTAGTTCATGCCATTCAAGTTAGAATTATTGATTATCTATAATTATTTGTGTGAGTTTACTATTCGATGCGAAAGTAATTTAAGGGAAGTGACCATGTCCAAATCAGATTCCTGAATTTGAAAATTGATTAGTATACTGTCATTTTGGGCTTGTAGGATTTAGGGGGTGAAAACTCAAAATAGCAAATAAGTGGCCCAAATAAAGGCACGAACATCCACAGAGGTAAAAAATAACTTGTAGGAAGTATCCGTGTCCTCGTCTAACTCATAATTATGAAATTGATTAGTAAACGTTCATTTTGGGGTTTAAACGGAGATTTTGGGGGTGAAAACTAAAAATAACAATTAAGTAGTGTGAATAGAGACACAAATACTCCAAAAGATACCAAGGTAACCTAAGATAAGTCATTATGTCCTCATCGGACTCCCTGTTCTCGAAATTAACTAGTAGACGTTCATTTTGGGGTTAAAAGCGGGCATTAAGGGTGTGAAAAGCAAAAACAATAATGAAGTGTCCCGAAAAGAGGCACAAATAACCGAGAAGAAACCAACTGAGTGACCCGAAAATCAAAAACAATTATACGATCGTTTTGGGATTAAAATGGGATTTAGGGGTGAAAACTCAAAATAGTAATCGAGTGGCTCGAAAAGAGGCATGAAAATCCATAGATGTACAAAAGTTACTTATAGGAAGTGTCCGTGTCCTCATCGGATTACTGGTTTTCCAAATTGACTAGTAAACATTCACGTTGGTGTTAAAAGTGGTCTTTTGAGGGATGATACTTATTGACTATTAAACTTTAACCAAACTTAGAATTCTTAAACCCAGACTTAGTGAGATTATACTAATTCTAATCTCAAAAGGAGATTATAACATCCTTTTTAATCTGCATAATGTCCTAATTAAAAGTCCCCTGAAGGCTTTTCATAAAATTAACCATAGCTTTCTAAGGTTAATGGATTGACACAAGGCTTTTCATGAGGTTTTTTCACCTCTTCCCTCCAATTTGGTAAAACTGGTGTTGACAAAGCTTCTTAATAATTGTGTCTCCCCAACAAAAGAAAATATGATTTTTCATGTTTGGGAACTTATGGTGGAATCATCAATTTGATGCCAGTGTCGGTTGAATAGTGACATTGAATCATCTTCTACTGCGTATCCATCTTCATTGTGGTGCCAACTATAGTAATCATATGTTCGATTCTTGTGTAAAGTTGCATGACCAACACTGGCCTCACGAAAAGCTAAGTACTTCAGTTGTGGCTATGTCATGCTTCTTGTCAAGCTTTCGATATTTCCGTCGTCGTCAACGGTTATGTATACATGGGCATATTGGTCAATCACTAGAGTGCACATTCCATTTACAATGTTTTGTGGTTCTGTATGGTTTATACTTTATAATTTATATGTTTTCTTCACGAGTAAAACTTGTGCATAAATTTAGGTTATGCGTAAGAAGAATGACCTCGACTGAGGTTTTTCTAACTCAGCTACTTTGACTTTGGTTACAACTTACATCAATACAAAGAAATAGTGACATGAAATTTTTAATTGCTAGAGAAGATTGATATCAATTCTATGATAACGTTATATCATAAGCTAAAACAACGTTATAGGTATAAATATTATGGTGGAAAGGGCACAAGACAACTTCAAATTGGCGTTGTATCTAATAATCCTTATTGGTTTTCCAGTTGACAATTCAAATACTCGTTGGTGTTTTAGTTATGCCTAATATCAATTTTTAGTTGGGTACATATCTAGATAAAGTAATGCAACAACTCAATGTTTAAGTTTATTTTCATATTATTTAAATTCGGGGCAGCCTTTGTAAACAAAAAATAAATTACGGCCGTTCAGTGTAATGTGTCCTAAAATAGTGTAAAAAATATATATTAATTTTGTGTACGAGAACTATATTCTATTCGCGATCTCTATCAAGCTTTGGGATGGATAGTAGACGTAAGAGATAATCAAATAGAGGTAGAAAGATTTATGTTATCAAGAAACTTCTATAGTAAGATCCTTCTTTAGTAGGAGAAGATCCCAATCAGAATACAAACTACCAGTTGTTTTCTCATCATTTTCAATGACATATTGTAGGCATCATCAAGAAGGATGAATTTAGTGGATAAAAAAATCATTTGAGAACATACCAGCAAGACTCAAAATCTGTTGATATGTTGTTCAGATATTACTGATATGTTGTTCACAGAATATGTTGTTTGTTCTCAAATGTGAACCACATATAGTGTTACACATTTGAGAAAAAATTTAGTGGATTACCCGAGAACAAACCAACAATATATAGTTCACATTTGGAACCAAAATCATGTAATATAGTGTTACTCAGAATATGTTGTTTGTTCACATTTGAGAACAAACAACTTTGGTTGAATTGGATGTTTATGTTGATATGTTATTCACAGCAATATGTAATAATATGTTATTACATATTTGGTGGATTACCTGAAAACTTCTTTGATGCATCGTTTTGGTTTAGGAGTATGCTAAATGATGCATCGTTTAAGGAGTATGCAAAGCAATTCCTTTAGCAAGAAATATTCCATGTATTAGTTTTTTTTGGTTATCTCGGGTGAAAATTTTGACTTAATTAATTCAAGTACCACTATTAAGCTTAGTACATTTAAGATTTCTCTTTTTGGGAAGATTTAAAATTATGATTTGTTTTACTTTTCCTTTTTATAAAATGACACATGGAAGTTTCTCTGGTATTGTTACCTCTCCCTATCTCTCTCTCTATATATGCAGGCTAAATAGGAGGAATCTAAACACAAGTTTGTGACACGAGAGAAACTCGTGTAACCGTATTTTCCCAGATCTCTCCGCTCCCCCCTTTCTCATAATAAAACCCTATTCCTATCCCCATCCACACAGGTTCAAAAACAAGCTTTCCATCTATTCTCATAATTGTTCAACTTTTCTTTGCGGGGATTATTGTGATATGCTTAGATGAACTTCTCCAGAAGGGTTATGGTCTTGGCTCGGGGATTTCCTTATTCATAGCTACCAATATCTGTGAAAGCATTATCTAGAAAGCATTTAATCCCACAACTATTAACAGTGGGCGTGGTGCTGAATTTGAAGGTGCTGCTATTGCACTGTTCCATCTGCTAATAACCAGGATCGACAAAGTTCGTGCTCTCCGGGATGCATTTTATCGGCAGAATCTTCCAAATTTTACGAATCTGCTTGCTACTGTTCTTATCTTCCTTATTGTTAGTCCCTTTCAAAATGCTAGGAAAAACAGATGGAGGCAGATTGGCAGTTCGACCAAATAACATTTTTCTTAATTTAGTAATGTACACCACTGTAAAAACTTGAAAGGTTCTCAGGATTTTGGTTGATACTCTATTAGTTGTTGAAACCTATTGTGTCTTGCTTTTATTTTCCGTTTCCAAAAAAAAAAGTTTGTGACATGTTGAGATGTCAAAATTGCACTAGTTGGTGTATGAGGTCCACAAACAATGCTTTTTTTAGATGTCACAAAAATGTATCAGTGTCGTATGTTAGCATAAAGTTAATCATTTTGGTTCTCTTTTTTAATGGCTAATAATTCTATGATGCAACCTGATGTGTAGCTAGTGCATTTGGCTAACTATGGAGATTGGAACCATTGCCTTCTAAGAAGAAATTGATGTGGCGAAGAGATATGGAATGGCTCCTTTGCGTTAGTGATCACATTGCTGAATTAATTTCGTCTTGGCAGACATTTCCTGATGGAAGCAAGCTTGAGGTAGTTCAAATTTTACCAACTTGAAACAACTAAAGACTCACATTAGCATATTGTATTTTTGCATACAGATAAGTTTTAAAGTAATTGCAGAGTCAAATCCAAATCAAATTTACATGAATATTTGAGTTTTTAATCTTCTATTTGTGTATTACTTATAGGCAAAATATCAGGCAAACCAGATGCAGAGTACATTTGTGTTATTTTTCATATGTTTTTCTATTGTTAGTGCATTTCATGACATATTCTATTTATATGCTGTTCAGGTCATGAGTTGCAGACTACGCTCGAATATTTTTATAAACCTCCCAGCTCTCCGTAAACTCGGCAACATGCTCCTTATAAGAGACACATTACTTGTTTTTGGTCATTTTACTACTAATTAGGAACCGTTTTAAAAGTATTAAGTTATACTTCTGTTATTGCAGGAAATATTAGATGGTTTCAGCAGTACAAAATTTTGGTATGTTGACCAAGGCAAAATTGCCCCTGATAAACCTATACAACGACAAGAGGACAAATGGTGGCTACCCGTGCCACGTGTCCCTTCTGAAGGTCTCCTCGCTGATACAAGGAAGCAGTTAAACCATAAGCGTGAATCAGTGAGTTTGGTTCACTGCTCTCCCCCCCTCTCTCTCTCTCTCTCTCTCTCTCTCTCCCCCCGCAGAGATGAATTTGGTTATAAGCAATTCCAGAAGTTATGGAGTTCCGTTTGACAAAATTGCAAGCTACAACCATCAAAACAAAAACATTGCCGGTTATTCAATATTGTTCCTCTTTCATAAACTCATATTACACACATACATACGAGCGAGTTATCTGTTAAATCACCAGTATTTGTGGGTTTGTTTAATTAGTTTTTAAAATAGGTGCACTACTCAACAATTTCAAATACCTATCGACACGTTTTGATGTTGCATGGTGTTTAACCGATTCTTGTGCTAATATTTGGTGAACTTTAATCTATCAAACTAAGTGCAGTTTGTTATGGGTTAAGCAAGGATAAAGAGAACGTAAAACACACAATTTTAGGGCATGTTTGATTGGAGTGAGTGGATAATTTTTCCATGGTAACGAAATAATTTCCATCAAAATGAAAAATATTGCCAATCAAACACACCCTAACAAGTGATTTGAGGCCTAAGTAAATTTTCTACCTATTATGAAAATGGGTTCAAGCAAGTCAGTGCTTTTGGTGGTGTGCTTGTATTTATAGTTGAAATATGTTCTAAAATGGTCATGCCTACTATTTTGTCACTATGTTAGAAACTATATATTTTTTGTCCTTCTTCCATTTGCTTTCTATTTAATGCATTGAGAACTTTTGAATTTTGTATTCAAAGGGACATATGGAGTTCCAAAGAACATGCTTGAGAGGTCTTCCAAAGGAGAGGCGCATTCTCTCGATGTCATGTCTTTGACGAAGATTCACTTGAGTGCAGACTTTAAAGTCGCTACTTTCATGACTGCCGTTGCAGGTAAAGCTTTCTTCTGTGTATAGTTATAAACAGATACATTTTCTCCTTTCCCATTACTGCCACTGCAGGTTTGAATAGCTTACGGTTTTCATGAACTCCCCACTTTTGTGGAAGAAATTAGTAATTAGATGCTTTTCGACAGCATCTTGTTGAATACAGGATGTGGAGATACTAGAAGTTGAACTGATCCATAAGTTTTTTTCTGATTGTGGTGTATTGTTGGTGATGGATTCATTGATTAGCTTCCCAGTGAAAAAAATTTCTTCTAAAATTAATCTTCTCGAGTAGTCTATGTTGATGTGATACGTCATCAGTCCTGTAAAGTAATTGTGATATGACCAAATACTTTTATTGCTCCGATTTGTAAGTTTTTATAACTTACATGTTCATACATTTTTACAATGTCATAATGCTAATGCTTCAGCATGCCTGCCTCTTTGATTGTATGATTATCCTTTCAAGTTTTTATGTAGTTCATTTGCAAACATGGTTTGAAGGCTAAGGCCAAAATTGTTCCTAGTCAATTTGTTTACAGCACCCAACATTTGGAAACTGTAACTCGGTACATATATTTTGAAGATATCAACTACACTTGGTGTGAATCCTCATTTTTCTAATTGAAATATCCCAAACACTAGTGAATCATATCGTCCTATATTTTTTTTTCATTCTTTTTATTGTCTTAATAACTTATAGTTTTGCCTCACCCGAATCGGACATCGAACTAAAAATTGGGCAGTCGAGTTTTTGAATTATACTTGAAAATTAGGGATGAAAAGTATACTTTTGCATCTTTGAACCAACATAATAGTCCCTCAGTATAGTTATTGGTATATAAGCTCATGATTCAATTATTCTAACTTTTTCAGCTGCAAATTTGGTTGTGACACATACAACAAATGCTTCAACTATGGAAAACATTATGGTAAGATCTTGTTGACTTTAGTAGTTCAATTCATCATAGAATGCTGGTAATAACTTTGACAAGGTTTATGATGTCATCTAATGCATTTTACCTTTGAAGGCTATCATGGTTATCTCACAAAATTACAGGACTAAATGTTATATGATTAAATGTTGATATTATAACTAATATGATAATTTTATTTTGTTTGACAAAATGTCATTTTTGGAGCCTCATCAAGTTTCCAGCGTTGCGGGTTGAGGCATTGATGATGATGATAATAGAACGAAGGTTGATAGTCAACAACAGAAGACTTATTTTTTAGATTTGATTTGATTGGTTATAATATAAATAACTCATTTGGGGATGATTGTATTAGGATGTTATATTGGATGCTTTTATTAAAATAATGTAACTTTTGAGACGATTGTATTATGATGTTTCATTTGTTTGGTTTAAGTTTCTGTTGTAAATAAAGAATGGATGCTTATATAAATGTAAATGTTGAATATAATGCCCTTGTTTTGTGGACTATTTTTGTATATGTTCTTAGGATTTAAATAGTGTGCTAAGAATAATTGAATTTGTTTATATTCAGGATATTGGATCTTGAATAATTTTTTTTTAAATATGTATTAATATTAGTAACAGAATTTTACCGTTACTAATTCTGCATTTTACCGTTACTATTAGTAACAGAACTTTACCGTTACTAATTCTGCATTTTATCGTTACTATTAGTAACAAAATTTTACCGTTACTAATTTTGAATTTTCCATTACTATTAGTAACAGAACTTTACTATTACTAATTCACAATTTTCTGTTACTATTAGTAACAGAATTTTTCGTTACTAATTCTGGATTTTACCGTTACTATTAGTAACAGAATTTTTCGTTACTAGCTTCGTGCCCCACGCCTTTTTTCTAACGCAAAAATTGTGTTACTAATATTTTTAGTAACAGTAAAATTGTGTTACTAATGGCATGTTTTGGTGTAGTGATTGCTTTTTCCCTCCATCGGGCTATGAAGTTACTGACTGATTCTCCAGAGTTTTGTTTGAGCATCTCTAAATCACGGCGGGTGACCTCGAGCTCTTCATTGTATTTGTACTGCGACATGAATTCTCGGGCTACATCCTCCCAGCTACGGATTCTGGATTCCTCAATAGATAAAAACCATCGGAGGGCACTATCCTTCAAAGTTTGCTGAAACAATTGGGCCATAACTTCTTCAGAAGCCCCTAGCAGAGTCATGGAACGACAATAACTGCGAAGATGAACAATTGGGGGACCACTCCCCCCAAACTTCTCGATATTTGGCATCTTCAACTTCTCGAGTAACCTCACTTTAGGATAAGGAGACATGTGGGTGTAGTCCATGTAATTTCCAAAGATCCTGACTTGGTCAAACTTCTTGGTGAGCATCTTGAGATCCTCCTTGACTTTTTTCAACTCCTCCTCTTTTAGATCAGCGACCATTGGTGGGTGAGCCATAGGCTGGGCAATGTTTGGCATTGGCAGGAGGGGCACGTGGAGCGTGTTGATATTCCTCCGGGACCCAGATAGGCTCGGGTGGACCCATAGCACGAGGAAACAGGGCCTCGGGATCATGAGGAATATGAACTTGGTTTCGTTGCATTTCTCGGACCTCAGCTTGGAGGTTGTCAATCTTGGCCACGAGCTGAGCTAGGACCGTCGGCAGATCTAGTTGTATGACTGGTTCTTGATCTGCATTCTCCATGAAAGATGGATGGATTCTGGACTCGGAAGAAGTAGTAGAGGAGCGGATGAAACTCCGAGGTGATTTGACTGAAGGTCGAAGTCAATAGGGAGCCAGGCAAAGGGCTTGCAATCGACCTGAGAAGGCGTAGGATGAGATTTATTTTTGAGAAAAAGGGGAGAAACTACTTTTGGATTTTTGATAAAGAAGGGAGAAATGTTTTTGGATTTTTGATAAAAAGGGAGAAATGTTTTTGGATTTTTGATAAAGAAAGGAGAAATGTTTTTGGATTTTTGATAAATAAGGAGAAATGTTTTTGGAGATGGAACTCAACATGATTATTATGATTATTATGTTCTAACTTGTATTTAATTCTCCTAAATGCAATGCCGGACGGGACACGAGCTTGGAAAAGTGGGGGTCTTAATACATGCAAAGCTACGTTTGGACTTGTAACCAGGCTCGCGAACGGGGTCCCGTTTTAAAAATGCGAAAAAATTGGGCGGCAGATCGACTCGGAATTTCGGCAGAGTTTCAGGTTGAAACCGACAATCTAAAGTGCGTGTCCTAGGTTTGACACCTATATGCGGGTATGTAGTTGGTTGGGTGAATTGGAATGGGTTCCCCTCTTTGGCGTGACTTCCACGATATATGTCTTGCTCTTGCGGGCAATCAATACGTGTGGACAAGCCATTTGATATACCTGAGTGTACGTGAATTGCCTCACCATATACCTCGTGGGGATGGTACGTGTGAGAGCGAATTCAATATACTCGGCATACGTGAACGAATTTCCTGCGATATACCTCCCGTCATGACTTCGGTCAAGCAGTACGATGCAGGGGAACCGTTCGATATACGTCGAAGGTACTTGGCCAATGGAAGGTGAGAGTCATATCGCTTAGGCTAACTGCGACCTGCCGGACCAGTGCCCATCACGAAGTGACCCTCGAGTTACTAGGCAAAATTTGGTAAATATCAATTCTCTTTGGTGATGTTGTGTGAATCATGAATGATTCCCTTATTAGTATCTTATGATGAGAATGCCTTTCTTGATTATGCCAAACAGGGAGCCAAGTACGAGTACCCCAAAAGGTACACTAAGTATGGATGGGTGATGCGTGCAACATGTGGATATATGTGATCCTAGGTGCACTTGGTGCGAAGTGTACATGGAGGATTTTCTATAAGTGTGTGAACAAAAGCATAAGCATGGGATACATATGGAAAAGGGGAACATGCGGATATGGGGGGAAACATAAACAAATATAGCATCCATGCAAATAGAGTCAAGCCCTCAAAATAAATATTTTCTCCCCAGCAGAGTCGCCACTATGGCTATCCCCGATCCCCACCGTGGGGGGAAAAGGATCCTTCAGGTCCCGCGCGTCCCCTATCGGGAGCGCGCTTCGGCCGGCGTCGATTTGTGAGGTGAAAAATGTAGAGAGATTCAGAGTCGCCAGTCTATTTTACTCAAAACAGACAAAACAAAAGAGGGAGCCACCCCGAAGGATGGCATCCAAAGACATACTGGTGCGTGCGAAACCAAAATGATTCGAGAAGGGTTCAGAGGCTTAGTTACGAAAAGGGAAGGTGTTAGGCATCCATTCCGCCCTTTCGGTCTCTCATGAATATTTGTAATTTTCCTTTATATTTCCCCCCGTGATATGTGTGCATGTGTATATATAGAATGGAGGTAGGAATCCTCGACATGTATCATGGAAAAGATAAAGCGAGTCATCCGTAGGAATGTGAGATTAATGTAGAAAATAGGATTTGCGCGATTACCCTTGCGTTGATTGTTATAAGGGAATGATAACGCATGTGAGATAATACACCACTAAGAACGAATGTATAGAATATAATGGAAAATGGGACAAAGAGAAGATAGAAAATAAGAAAAAGTGAGAAAAGGACTTGAGTCTCGGGTTTTACCCCTAGATGCCTACGTAGCCTATAAAGGCATCAAAGTCCACGTAGTTCACATACAAAACGAGGGGTGGGGTTTATCCCATAAATCCAAATGGAGAAATCTCTTATTTGTAAGTGTGTGTGTGTGTGTAGAAAAAGTGTTTTTTAGTTGTGAGAGAAGTGTGGAAAAAGTGTGAGAATCCTTACTTGGAATTTATGAGTAAACCCTCTTTTTCTTGTTTTTTTTGGTTTATTTATATGAAAATAGGAGATGTGCAATAATACTAGATAAAAAGTATGTTAGGATATGTGAAATAAGATAATAAAAGTGCTTAAGTAATAAAACAAGTTATTGCAAATTTAAGAAGATTTGAAAAGAAAGGTGAGAAAGATGGACCTTCTTGGAGACTTTGAGCTTGATCTTGAGTGTAGAAAAATAGCCCTTGAACTTGGATGATGATGGATAGTGGTTAATTCATCAAGTTTGATGAAATGTATGATGAAAAGTGGAAGTGAAAAAGGGATTTGGAGGTTAAAATCACGCTGCCTTCGAGAGAGGTTTCTGGGACTTGCTGAGAGTGATTTCCTTCTGATCTGAGCTCTCCTTGAAAATGAGGCCAAGGCCTCCTTTTTATAAGCCCAGGGGTCTATCAATCGGCATTTCCATGGCACTACCTATCGGCAGGTGCCGATAGGCAGGGTTTGGGACCTGCCATTTGGCAGTGCGCTTCATGCTTTTTCGAAAAATTGGCCGCCGAGGGCAAACCGTTGGTCAGAATCGCGCACGAGGCATACTGTTGGAAAGGTATTTCAGAGACCTTCGAAAATCCTTTGGACCTCTCCCGAGTTCGGGAGTTGACTTTGGGTCAAATATGGCTCGGAAGCGTTTGTCGGTCCATTGGACGGGGGATCGTGCGGACGCAAACGGATCGTTCGTTCGCATGGTAAGTCTGAATCGCGCACGGGGTATACCGTTGGAAAGGTTAGGAGATGTACTTAGACATTCCAATGAGTTTGACCCAGTTTGGAGAGTTGACTTTGGTCAATCGGCTCCGAGAAGCATTCAGTGACCTCTCGGAGTTAAACGGATCGCTCGTCCGCATGGAAAATCGGAATCGCGCACGGGATGGATCGTTGGAAAGGGTATTTAGTGCCCTTAGAGGATTCATTCACCCTCAGTTGAACTGAAGAGTTGACTTAGGTCAAACAAAGTTCGGGAGCGCCCAGTGGCCTTTGGGTTGGGTTTCGGACATAAACTGATCGTTCGTTCTCATGGTAAGTCAGAATCGTGCACGGGATGGACCGTTGGAAAGGCTATTCAGTTACCTTCGAATATTCATTGAGTTTTGGTCGAGACGAAGTGTTTGATTTTTGGGTCAAATTGAGCCGGGGAGTGCCCGATGGCTTCTAGGTCAGTACTCGGGACGTGACCTGGGTTTATAGCGATGAGGGTAGGTACTAGGGACCTAAAGAGAGTTAGGGGGTCACAGAATGGGGTGTCTACACATAGTATGATTTTAACAGGTTAGAATTAGGGCATAGCAGATGGAAATGCATAGAACCGGCTGGAAGGCATAACCGATTCTTAATTTGATATAGATGCAACTTCATAAATTCTCATTAATATTCTTTTATATTGTTTCCTTGTATGTGTGTCGTTTCATTTAATTGATTGAGTTGTTCAGCACTTCTATTTGCATTTTAACCATATTCTCTCTTGATCTGAGTAGCTAATGTCTAATAATTGTTTCAATACAAGGTTTCATTTTTATAGACAACTAAGAGGACAATGCCGTTTGATGAGGAGGCGAATATATCATTACATGACTCTACATTTGAAGCATATAATGAAGCTTTGATTAGCATGCAGTTTTAAAGAGGACATTTTGTACTATCTATCTAAGAAATTCTGCTTCTAATTGTGGGTTGAATTACTGTATGAAAATTCAATTTTTAAGATGAAAATTACCATAATGAATAAAAAAATTAAATTAAAGAATTTATCATTCAAACCATCATGCCTTGGCAATTAGCTGATAACCATACAATACTGATTGGTTACCATTTTTAGCTGTGACTTTTTAATCAACTGGAATTTTCTGCAGACATTATGGAAGATGGAAAAATATAAGAGATGACCACTTATTTCCCAAGTTCAAATAATCAAAGAGATGGAGCACCAGTGCTCTGGTTCGGTACATGGTTGAACTTGTTGAGAAGAGGGATGCCCAGTCACAGTCAGTCAAGTAGAAGAAATCTTTGGGGTGATAAATGCTTCTTTTGGGGGTATAATAAACGGAAGTGCAATGTTGTCAACTCTGTTACAACCTCATTTGTAGCAAGTTGGACAGAAGATACAACATTTTAGTTCTGTGGGGTAAGTACATTCATCATAATTGTGACCCGCATTTAGGGTGTTTGGGAACCTCAATTTCATATATTGGAATTAAAATGTTTTATGTACAATATATTAATAGTTCTGTTGGGCTAAAAAGAGGACTTTTTAAGAAAAAACTAGATTTAATATATTGAATGCTCACGACCAAAATTTAATTACTTATCACGAGATTTGATACATTATTTTTAGAAACCCTACTCTTAGTTTGAGATGTTCCAAAAAGAAAAAGTGACTTTCAATTTGAGACCGAGATAGCGACACTAATAAAGAGCATTTATTCAGCTGGATCAAGTCCCTTCAGAGAAGGATAAGATTTACTAAAGGAAGAAAGAAATATTAGACTCTGGGAAATATACATAGTAATAAAATACTATTACTAATAATAATGATCATGATTTGTCAGACCCTATTGTGGATTCATTTCATGCTTTTATTATTCATAATACAGGGAAAGTAGGATGTCAATGAGAAGAAAGGACTACTGATATCTTGGTGGAAGGAACATGTTCTTCTCACCTAAGACGTGAATTAACTTTTCAGATATGATTCTGATCCTCCATAAAGTTGTGATTATTTTTCTTTTCTCTTCTCCCCCACTCTTTTTCTATTGAATATCCTGTAATTTTTACTCTATGTATGAGATGTACATTTGTCTTCAACTAGCTAAAGAATTGGGGATAAAGTTGTATTAAACACATTCCTCGAATGAAGTATGAGCTGAACATTTTACCATTTTTAATAACAGTGGCGTTAAATGGGACACATCCAAACAAAATTAGTATGTGTTGTGGTTTTCTTCATATTTTATTGTGGACAAACATTGTAATTTACTATTTTAGAACAATGGTATCAGATGTGCCAACAGATAAATAAAAATTGTAAACTACAACCCTTTCTCTCCTAATCAATCATATCGGTTATGGGGCGATTATTTCCTTGAGGCGTGATTTATGTTGTGGTGCCGAGCGCAGCAGTAGTATGACTTGGTCAACAAAACTGTTCTGTAGTCTTCACGTGGCACTCCTGTTTTTCCTTACCCAACTGGCAGATGGACATATACTTTGTCCGCCCATTTGTCAATATGTCATTTCGCATAATGTCATAATGGATGGAGGCTATATTTTCTTTGGACGTGGAGGATGGAAAATGCATGGGTCACATATTAATATATTTTTATTTATAAATCGAGATACAAATTATGTGTAGGTGTGTGGCACTTGAGTACTCCTTTATGAGGGTGATTCAGTAGTATAACTAATGAAGGAATGACAATTGCTTTACAAGTGTAGTATTTTCTACTTCATGAGTGTTGATGTTGAATCAAGAGCCATAATGTATATTTAGATTTACAAACAAAAGTATATTAGTGAAAAGCTATCATGAAATAAAAAGGAAAAATTAGATCATATTATGCAACAGATATCTATTTATAATGTAGATAATTTTGGTTTAATTATAAAAGTCACGAGTGGACTAGAAATCATAAACTTATTGCACTTAAAGTTCTCATTTCTCGGCATTACTCTATACAACTTTAAGGCATCATATCGAACAATTTCCTCAATCCTTCAAGTTGTCCCACTTTTGCATACCCAGATATCATAATCGTCTCACCCGCGCATCACGCAGGTTTAAAACTAGTACTAGTATAAAATGCTTTACAAGCATTCAAGGTTCCTAATCAACCAGACTATCCACGTCAGATTGGATATTTGACCTCCTATCCACGTGAGATGTCCACTTTTTCAATGGCTGGGTACAGATTCCAAAACCCCTTCAGATCAAACGTTTCGACCCATCAGCTTCAACCGTATATTCTTCTTTATGTCCAATAGACCTTCAGCTTCAAAAATAACTTCTTAAACCTCCTGAGCTATGATTTAAGATATTTTATTTGTGTATCCAAGTTTGAAAATAATGATGAATGTTGATGGAGAAGGAGTTGACAAATCTGAGAAAAAACAGGGACTTGAGGAGAAGTTAGTGTCTATGTGTTGGCAGTTGTGGATTTGCCATGTCCATGTCAAGTTATTTCTTTAACATTTTCTTTATTTATGTTTTGAGATTTGGTTTCTTCATTTTCAAAGATTTTACCATAATCGACTGGTTTTAATTTTGGTTTGGATTTGGCTTGAAATCCACTGGGGTTTGTTTGAAATCATTTTTGAGGTTGGATTGAATCTACTGTTTTTTCTATTTGATTTTGGGGTTGGATTTGTTGATTGGATTTAATCATGAGATAGGGGTTTATGGCCGAAGGTGTTGATTTTAGAAAGGAGGTTTAGTTGGAGGTGACACTGAAAATTACAAAAAAGGTGGCAATTGTGGTACCGTCTGTTGATGCAGGGGTAGCAGTTTTTCTGAGGCATGTTGGTTGCTTATTAAGAATAAAAGAGGTAAACAGATTATTTTTTTTCATATACCATTGAATAGTAATACTAACTTTCTATGTACATCACAAAAATTCCCTTTTTTAAATGAACTAAATTAAACCATAGACAACAATTAAGAACTACTTTTGTTCAAATTGCATCAACACTCCCAAAACCATAGGATTCTTTCCTAATAACATTTTTCCAAGTGTTCTAGAGGTGTTAGATAAGGTGATCCTCTGTGTCCCCCATTTATGTATTGTTGAGGATGTTTTCAGTAGATATTTATATCTCAAGATTGGTCAAGGACTTAATAAACCTATCTCTTATCCTAGAGATTGTCAAGCTCCTACTAATTTATTTTATACAGATGCTATTACGAATATTCTGTAAAGGCACTATATCCTCTTTTACCAAGTCTTACAGATGTAACTAAATCTAATATGCAAGACTATCAAGGAAAAACTATTTATATGGCTGGATAATTTAAGCTAGTTAAATCTGTCATCATTCTAATTGTGCTGTATAGTTTCATGTCTTCTAAATGACCTATGGTCTTATTGAAAAAAAAATGTGGATGAGAAACTTCATTTGGTTTCGCTCACTTCATAAAGCTAAATCAGTTATAGTTTCATGGATGTATGTGTTCCTTAATAAATGTATATGAGGATCGGGTGTTTGTGATGCATGCATTCTCAATCGTGATGCTTTGATTAAGTAGAACTGGACCTTTTTATTAATATAACTCATTGTGCTGGCATATCATAAGCTAAATTCAAATTTTCCTTGTAGTTATCATCTGTTGAGTTCGATTTGGCATGGGTTTAAGGAGGCTTATAGTAATATAAATTTCAATGACAGATGGATAGTTAGAGATGATAATTCAATTATGGTCTTTCATGCTAATATGATGGGATATTCAATTGTTGATACTCTCGGATGTGTTCCTTATGATCAAAACATGCACTATATGAAAGTCAATGATCTTATAGTAGCTGATTAATGCGTGGTTCCTCAACATATTTCTTTTGCAATTCCAAGTCATATTATAATCCCGATAGCACCTCCATTTAATTATTTACCCTTCTGTATTTATTTTTTTATCCCTCCGACATTTGTTGGTCGATTGAATTCTCCACAGATCTAAATCGTCTCAAATACCTTGAGTTTTCAAAAAATGTATTTCTCTCTCATATATGTAAATAAAAAGTATCCATGTTATTGACTTTAATTCATTGTTATTTGCAATCATCTTCGATTTACTATTCTAAATTCATCGTTCCTCAGATCCAAATCACGACGATAACTGCTTCGTCAATCCCCCACCAGAAATTGATTGTGACGACATTTGATGTAGGGGAATTGCTTCCTTAGCTTTCGAAATATGGAAAATCAATGCCCCATTATATCTTTGCAGTAAAAGAGAATGTATCTAGACTAAAACATATCTGAATAATGTACCCGGATGGATCGGGAAGTCCCGATGGTTGTCTTGATCTCCCGAGTAGCGAACTCATTCATGGATACATACTTAAGAGTTCATGAGGTCAAAGCCCATGTAGTTCTTAGTGGTGGAAGGGTACAGAATTTTTGCCAAAGGGAATTAGAATTGTAACTCTCTAATTGAGTGCTTAGGGAATAGGGGTGTAATACTTGGTGTATTTTGTGTATGGAAAAGTTAGTTCATTTTAAAGGTTGGAGAAGAGATGCAAAGGACATGGTCTATGTTTTATGTTAGGGACGACTTGATTGTACATATACCTCTGGAGTAGTTTAAAATTAAAAACATGGTTATTATTTTTTGATTAACAAAATAGAATATTCATCGTAAATTGATTTGTACCATGATGTACATGTGTCTCCGTCTTCCAAGCTAATGAAATTAAGACATTATGTAAAATGATATACTTGGAATTTACAAAATGACAAGCGAGGAACTGAGAATAAGCATAAATTTGAGTTGAGAAGTGGGACATGTATATCAGTTACCCGTCGAATAACATAAACCATAGTTTTTTTTCTGCATTTAAGTGATGTTTGTTTTAAATATTATTGGAGAAGGGAGATTTTAGCTAAAATAGTTAGCACGTTAGTTTTGGAGTGAAAATGGGATAAATGTTAGTGTGGCAAGTGTATCCATTTCTGATCTGACCGGGGTGGTTCATGATAATAACTTGAGCAGTGAAATTACCTTGGTCAGGTCATCTTTGGAATTAGATGCTACGTAACCACCCTTGACATCCTTAACAACAACGTTCTTCACATTGAACCCCACATTGTCACCACGAAGAGCCTCATGGTGCATATCAACAGATTTGACTTTAGTGGTGAGCCCAGTCGGGCCAAAGGTTACAAGCATATCAGGCTTAATGGTGCCCCGTCTAAACACATCCCATTGGGACAATTCCAATGCCTCCTTCACAATTTCATCCTACCTTGATTTTAAAATACTTGGGGTAGTGAAATCCATCTACAAGAATAGAAGATAATATAAAACACCAATCACAAACCATAAGTAATAAAAGAGCGAGTCTGGGCATATCAAAACTCAAGGCAATTTATGTTTTTTCATAAAAATATGTAAATAAATAAGATGGCATCTTATTACAATGCACAAGATGGTCACGAAAGATTGAAATGGTCATCCATAGTCAATGAGATATATCAGCAAATATACCCTTATAATAATAATGATAATAATAATAATTAAATGTTGAGTTTGGAAAAAAATTTCTAAAGATTCCTCTCTCATGAAGTTAACGCACCACAAAATAACTAATAACATCTAGGGGATATCAACAAACAAGAGCGATTAAATTTTTATACTCAAAATCGCATGTCTCTACAATCGATAAGATAAATAAGGTTTCTCACAAAAAAGGACAAAATATTTGGTGCAAAAATAGGATACTGACTTATTCTCTATCATGCAGCATAAGAAACCCTTCAAAGGGAAAACATAATGAAATGGGGAAGGGGGGAGATGATCTTAATGCAGCAACAAATCATCTGCTTGACACCAAGTATGACGGCAATGAAGGCATGCTCAACACCCCAAATATTTAATATACCTTCTCTAGGAGCATCGCATTTGATTTCGTTGTAAAGGAGATGATAATGGGCCTGTGTGCATCGATAAATATTAATCAACACAAAAAAATGGACAAAGTGCCAAATTTAAGATGACATGTCCTTTTCAATGGAAATGTGTACCACATATGCATGATTGGCTACAAGACATTAATTATGTCTGATCTTTAACCTATTATAATTTTTCTCCCTGTATAAATTAAATGTTTCGAACATAACTTGCATTTGATATATAGACCCAATATCTAACGTTCTCGTTGTGTTATGCTCAATGATTCTTCTCTGTTTATCAATTATGGAAGCATACTCTTTATCGATAAAATTATGTAATGAGCTAGAGTTCTATAAGAGTCACATTTTAGCAGGATAAATAATTCCAGCTCTTAGGTGACTGTTTCCCCACCACTCAGTGATACGAGGATCGATTAGGGTAACATTTATCACACATATACCATCTGAATTAACATAAATTATTTGATGTATAAAATTATCTCATACCACCTCACCATCCTGCACAAAATGGGGCCTGAGTGTATAAAGCTTATGTTGAATATCATATGGTAATCAATCTAATTAAGCATGGTGAGTTGTATCATATTTGGATTAAGCGTCATACTGGGCTGTTAGAATATTAAGCTTTCGCTTACTGAACTACGATTGTTGCTAAAACAAGATAGATGAAGGGGGATGAGGCGTGCCAAATTGTTGGCTTTGATCAAATTTTATGATGTTAGTCCCTAGCTAACCATAATGATAAGACTTTTGTTTTTTTTATTCTTCTGGCGTTAAGTAAATTTTATGAAGGTTGTTTTTATCTGTACCAAAATAAGGGTTGAATCAAAATTATTCTGATTAAGTTAAATAGTGTTATATATTTGTACATATAGGTTTATTAAGTTAAATAGTGTTATATTTATAACTAAGTTCAATAGTCTTCTATTTCTAACTAAGTTCAATAGTGCACTCTATTTTGATTAAGTTAATTAGTGTGCGTTGTTAAGTGTGTTGTGATGATGGACATTGATCACAAGACTCTAATTTTGAAATAGGGAAAATAATTACTTATACAAAACCTCTTTAGAACTATGTTCAAAGACATTGCCCATAAGAAGAACCGACGCTAATGTTACTTCAAATTCTTACAAAGGCTCTCCAGGTGGGAATCTGGTTGCTGAAACTGGGACAGATACAAATTTCCCATTCTTCTCTCTAAGCACCTTAGTATCTACTAAGGACAATTTCTCTTTTAACAACAAACAAGGTGAGCGTGGTTTTGGTTATGTTTATAAGGTAATATCCTCAAATACAATATGCATGATTACTTTCAAAATGTGTTTATTTTCATACAGGAGAGCCTGACTGTAAATATATATATATATATATATATAAGTTTTGAATTGATGATCAAAATGTGTACGCTAATGTGTTATTTCAAGGTGAGCTACATAACGGGCAAGAAATAGCTTCAATAAATTATTTAGAAATTCGGGCTTAGGGAGAGGCGAGTTCAAGAATGAAGTTCACTAATAGAAAAACTCCAAGACAAGAATCTTGTAAGGCTTTAGGGAAATTGCATTCACCAACACGAGAAAATGTTAATCTATGAATACATGCTAAATAAAGGCTTGGACTCTTTCATATTTGGTATACCCTCATTCTTCGACTTCCAATTAATATATGTATATTAGATATACATACATAATTTGAAATTTGAAATTTAAAATTTGAAATCTTAGTCTAGATAAATATTGATGTAAGCGTGGCATATTCCTCCCACGTATACCCACAGATACACTTCCAAATGGTATACCCACAGGTCCAATTCCAAGTGGTATACTCACCGAGTCGGAGTAATTTGACAGGAGGACTAGATAAGAGTTCGATAGCAACTGGAGCGTACATTTAACATGTGTAGATGTAGATGTAGATGTCCGCTGGTGTTAATCGATGGTTTTATTTCCGGGTATGGTACAGATGGGCAACGTTGGGAATTATTTATGAGTGTAAAATTTTAAATGGGTAGCATCCATCTTCCTGAGTTGAATTAGTTCTTAGTGTAGATAGTGTATACTTTTAAGCAAATAAGTTGTATATTCTCCTTTAGTCTTTTAAACAAAAAAGACTGTTAACTTATCTCTTTTACTCTTTTAAACAGATATCATTGACTGATGACACCAAGATCATCACGAGATATTAAAATTGCTCGGTTCTAGATTGATCCCTCCCGCATCTGTTGGTTAGTTTAGAAAACCAATTTGGACTCGCTTGTAGCATTTTATGACACTTGTATTTTTTTGGTCAAAGGTATTTATAAACTTTACATTAATATTTTCTGGCATTTGTAAAATATTAACTCCTTTTGGCTTTCCATTTTTATTTTTAACTAGTTCAAATTTTCTCAAATACTTAATTTTTTTTATTTCCCGAGTTTAATATTAATTCTCCATCCTCAGTTCAAAGTCTGATTTTTTCTTCTTTTCCAGGTAAAATACTGTGCTTTGTGGACTTTACATCTCATACATGGTAGGATTTGCAATACTTGATGTCATCTTCGAACGAAAACTCACTCGGACCCTTTGAAGAAATTGTTGATCACAAATTTAGTGTTCATTGAACTAGATGTTCATTTGTTTTTTTTTCCAAATGTATAATTGTGATGGTACTATTTTTGTTGGATTATTTTTTTACAGGGTGGATAGTCCGATAAACAGAGGAAACTGTGCCCATTTTTAAAAAAAATATTTGCACTTTTGCGTCATAAACATAATTTTTGTATTATAGTGATGTTTCATAATGGTATAATTGTGATCATTATAATGTTTATTAGAGTTCCAGGACAGATTTTTTGTATTGTTGTTGACATTTTTTAACAATGTTGATAGTGCTATATATACTGGTAACTCTTACCAAATTTAATAAATTGTTCACATTTTTGTTGTAATAAAACTCAACTTAAATTATTTGCACATTTCTATAGTCTTTTAATACGCATCGTTCCACTGACGTCGAAATCTAACATTTTCAGAAAGGGAAGCGTGCGTCAAAGTATTTTCGCTTTATTATACATTAAAATTCTCTTCAACTTTAGAATACACTATTATCATATGTTTTTAACTTACTCTTTTCATGCATTGTAGGAACATTGATGAAAGGAAAAAAACGAATGTTGTAGATTCAATGTTAGGAGTTCCATCTTCATTAGCATATTACACCTTGTGCTACTACATTCAATTTCTACTTTATTGTCTACCTCTATGTAAAACATTGATAATTTTTGTCAACATTTGTCCATTCGGTTTAACTATCACTACTACTCTACATTTTGATTCTATTGCACTTTTTTTAATTCTATTTTAAATTTCCCACTTGCATTCGTTCATTGTGCATTAAATTATGCATAAACCGCGCATCGCGCAGGTTTCCACCTAGTACTAACCTAAAATGACATACAAACTGAAAACGGGAATTAATAATCCTGAGCTTAGGTTCATCCACGTGGCTCTCTTCGTGAATATACTAACATATAGAAAAATGTTGCTTTATTCCCATCCTTTAGGCTTCCCAATGGGATCAACCAAAAGCCTTTCTTCCTCTCACAAATAGCCGTCAAATTAATTTCCCTCTACCAACCTGTTAATCTTTCATCTCCCTAATCCATTTTCTTATACTTCCTCTTCTCAGTAATTATTTCGTCTATATAAATATGTTGTACCAAGAATACAAAACACAATAATATGTGAGTCAAGTAATGATAAAGTGGGTAATTCCTCTCTTTGTTTACCTCCGGTGAGGAGTTTTTTTCTTTATTTGTTTTATTTTTTGAACCTTCATCTGTGTTGTTTGTCTCAACTTCTGAGATTGATTTGATTTATTATGAGTCCAATTGTGATTAATTTTCAAATCCATTTTGGGTTGCCCAGTTCAACACCTTTGATACTCTGGAAACTCATCATACTTCATTAATCTCTTATGTTTCCTCTTAGATTTCATCTCCATTATTGAATGGGTCTGGTGCTTTGTTTTCTTTTCACCTCACCACTTCATCATCACAAACTATGCAGGAAATATGACTTTACTTCTATAATTTCTAGCTTGGGGAGAGGTGGGTCCGTGATGATTTTTTTAGATTTTGAAAAAATTTCAGGAAAAAAATAATTATTTTGAGATTGATTTTTTAAATGTATCAGCTGAGAATTTATAAAAGGTTCTTGGAGATTGGTTTTGGAGGTGGGGATCCGTGATATTTTTTCAGATTTTGGATACTTATTCTAAAGTTTTTAATTATTTATAGAAAGGATAATACTTGGGAGACTCTTGATTGGGACTTAAAATTGGGATTCGTTCTTACATGACGAGTTGTCATTGGTGTCTCACATAAAACACAAAGCGTGCGTGATTCGATAATTTGCCTACGTCCACGGGGGGTTATAATTTGCTCGCTATTAATTAAGAACTCAGGTTGATAGAGTTGTAGTACTACAAGACGTTGCAATAATGCACATCCCGTTCTCATGGGGTTAATTTAGATTTATAAGGCAGCTTAGGAGATTCCTAATCCCCGTTAACCACTATTACTAAGAGTTTGGACTTATCATTTGATCATGGTCAGTTGTTACAAGAGATAAAGTTTAAATAGTTCTTCTTTTATCGAAAGACTTTATTAGTCACGGGCGTATGCGATCGAGCACGTGATAATAAAATAATTGACCCCACAATTGCCCCCAGAGTCTAGGGGCTCATTGGGGTCGTTGGGTCGTCGGCTCCAAATGTAAAATGTAGGACGAGGCTAAAATTTAGCGATCGTGTAAGGCAACCGACGATTGTCATCGTTTTTCCACCGCAATACAAAAAACCTAAACTTTAATTACACCTGTTTTATAAGTATAACAACGAGTTTGGGCATCGAATCCACATAGAGTGTTTGTTAGACTTTAACTGATTTATTACTTCTTGAATAAAAGTAAAAAAGATTATGTTTTCACTAAATTAAACAACAAGAATGGAAAATATATATTAAGAGTTATATCTCTCACCACGGGCTAATTAGCATAAATGGTTACTTGGTGAGAAATTTTTTATCAAGATTGAATGTCATTTGGACAATTAATAAAATCGAGAGTTGTCGCCCTTTAAATTCTCATAAAAGTATACTTTTCTTTTCGCGTCAACAAATACTCCCAAGATTATACACATAAGGTCGCAAACATGGCGCATAAATGATATACTCCATCAAGTTTTCCAGATGCAAAATCAAGAACAATATAACCCATCAAAACTTAGCTAAACAATCATACAATAACAAAGCTACTAAATAATCCATGACGAGGTCAATAATCTCAAATTATTTTAAATTAGCTATAAAACATAACTAAAGGCATGGTATGAAAGAAAAAAATAAAGAAAGAAATAAAACTAGTTAATAAAGCTTGCAAATTAAGTTATGACAGTTTAAATAAATAAGGAAGATGGTTAATAATAACTTACAATCAAACTTTAGGAGAGAGAAATGAGAAAAGCTCTCAATATTACACTAATCTAACCCAAAACAAGAAACAAAAAAATAGATAATTGTAAGAACAATTATCTATATATTGAAATAAATGTTTTACCCGAAAGGTTTTTTTCCTTGAAACTTGGCGTTGTCGTATTTGCATGGTTTGATTTATTTATTTTATCACCATAAATGCATGGGTAAGATAAAAAGATAAAATCAATTTAAAATTTGCTTTCGCATCTAATATTGGGATTGTAATTTTTGTTTGAAACCACCCTGCAATTATTTCGCCTTCTCAATAATGAAAAAATAAACTCCACTTACTATTTATATTAAGTGGATTAAACAAAGAAAAGGAAATAAAAATGAGCAATATCTCAAAATATGATGGGATCGATCGATCACCAAAAGGATTGATTGATCAATGAAGCTAAAACTGCCATACTGGCTTTCAATCCTTCACAAAATCAAGAGGATCAATCGATTGATGGTTCTGAAATCAGTACACTGTTATAAATTTTTAGCATACGATTATCGATTCGTGGTTAGACTTATAGGGGTCGGTCGATCGATATCTATTTTTGGGCAGTTTCTCTTTTTTTCAAAGACTAAGGGACTTTAGGAAAATGGTTATAACTCGATCATATGACAATGAAATGACGTGTTGCCTGAGACCACGCGAACTAAGTCAATGAACTACTCTTCCATGGAATTCCTCCAACCGCAACACAAAGTTTGAAATTATAAAATTTCCCCTGAAGTTGTATTATGTGATGAAACTTTCCCGAAACACAACCAATTGCTTTTAAAATTATCATTACAATTTTTAGGGAATCTATCGGCCTTGTCAAACTAGTTTTTCTCAAACTTCTTCACATCTTTCCCTTGTTTTTGAAACTTAAGAAATTTTCTAAATTTCTTAGCAAACATGGTTATCATCGAAATTGATGTCTGGCTCATCGTTCGAAATAGGTGTTTCCTCTTTTTATGATTTCAAAGCAATGCCCTTGTCTATATTCTTTGCTTTGAAAGAAAGCATGTTAACCTCATAAGTTTTAAGATCGCCTACAAGATCCTTAAATTTCATAGAGGTCAAAGTATCTAAGGAATTCAAAACCATCTTTTTTGAATTAAATATTTCAAGAAAGGACCATAAGATCTTCTTGATTACTCAATTTTTGATAATTCTCTCTCCCAAGTCAAAAGACGAGTTCATAATATTGGACAATCTTACATGGAATTCATCGAAAGTTCCACTATCCTTCATCTCAATGGTTTCAAACTGAGTGGTGAGGTTTTGGAGTTTGGAAGCCTTAACAACACTAGTTCTTCAATGGTTGAGTTGGAGTATGTCCCAAGCCTCTTTAGACTTTTCACATGTCATAATACGGTAGACCTCCTCCGGTGTGACCAACAAAAACATATCATTTAAACCTCGAGAATTATAATTTTCCAACCTATGCTCTTCCTCACTCCATAATTCTAAGGGTTTTAATAAAATTAATTCTCCATCTTTGGTGGTTGGTGGATTCCACACTTTTAACTAATGCTAACTAAAATCACTCATCTATCGCCTTAAGTGTTGATTTCATATGCAATTTTTAGTATGCGTGATTAGACCCATCAAACATCGATCCACTAGAAACTGAATGACCCTCTGAATAAAAACCACCAAAATTAATGCCGAATTACGTATCTAAACACGATAACTTAGTGTTCTAGCTATGATACCAATTTGAAAATGCTAGGCAGGTAGGTCCGAAGGTATGAGGTCACAACAACAAAGTGAAATTTTATTTTTCCCAAATTAATTATAAAATTTTAAACATATTATATCTAAATAAAACTTACACATGTTTTAAACCGGATTGTTGTAATAAATCAGTTTACCAAATTTTATCTTCTTAACCTAAAACATACATCTAGGTCATATCAAAAAAATTAAATTAACCAATCGTACAACATGCCGATGTATGAAGAAAACCCACAATGGAAAAAATCTCAGACGGTCCAGTCACATAAATCACCATGATAAGGTTTTACAAAAGATAGACAGGTGACTGACTCAATGATTTGATGCCCTCATAAGCCTTGACACATCTTCAGTCTTTAACCTATCCTATACAGTGCAATGTAGGAGTCCACCTATGTAAGATGTCATAATGTGTGAGCCCACACATGCCTCGGTATCCACCGAACATGATCAATAACCATTTATGGATCTGAAATACGGATGCACCGTTCTTCACCGCAAAACCACACCACGGATTCCACCGTCTATAAATAGAAAACCAAGAATGGAGTCCACCTCATGAAATGAATCTCTATCAAGATGATTAGATAAATAAACTATGGTGACCCTGATGCCTGATGAACTTTAAATTGAAAACACATTTTTTAAGGCGGCATAATTTTTGAGAAAAAATGTTCGAACGATAACTAAGGTCCGTTCGAAAGAAAACCTTATTTCGTTCAAACAAACTTCACACTCGTTCGAACGAACCAGTGATCTCGTTCAAACATACTTCGAACGACTCGACCTCTGTCAAAGAGAGATACCCCATTAGATGTCCATTGGAAGTTCGTTATAACAAACTTAACATCTCGTTCGAACGAATGCTTAATCCCATCTGAATAAGCAAAATACAAAAATATTTTTTATTCAAAAAACATTTTAAAATATCTCCAAACATATTTGTAAAAAATAAACCACCCAAAATTAAATTTCCAAGGATGAAAATCATATGCATTCATACCTGAGGGATCCTCGAAAACATGAAGATAAATGTGGCACAAAACACAACACTATGTGTAATCTCTTAAGCTTTTTCGCTACGTCTTCAACAAACACGTCATAGGCTTGTAAGGTCAGCAACTCAAAGCCTAACCTATGACTCAAATGTTTTGTCTCAAATTAAGCCAATACAAACAAATTGACTCAATTAAAAAAAATCCTTATAATAACTGATGGGTAGACATGGTGATTTATTCTTTAACTGTCAAGAG
Organism: Sambucus nigra; assembly: GCA_949130495.1. Taxonomy (NCBI): domain Eukaryota; kingdom Viridiplantae; phylum Streptophyta; class Magnoliopsida; order Dipsacales; family Adoxaceae; genus Sambucus; species Sambucus nigra. The sequence goes on from OX422211.1 coordinate 445,653,082, forward strand.
GTCTTAGGTTTGGGAAGACCTAAATCTATACCTAGTATGCACGAGAGATGCTCGAAGGTAATATGAGTAGGCCTTCATTATGTGTGGGCACGAGAGATGCTCATATATTTATGCAATCTCGAGGTTGGTCCTATGTATGGACGTTAGACATGAGTAGAGTATTTTTCCTGTAATATGTGATTATTGTACCGATTTATGTGTTGTACTAGTGATGTATGTGACTTATTATAGGGATGCCCACCTGCAAACCTATGTTTCAGACTTGTGTATTACATATTCTAGATAGGTGTATATTGCATTAATGCCCTGAGATAATCAAATGTGTATAGACTTGAGATATTATTTCTATATTGGTTATTTGGTGAGACGAACCATAGATTTGAGACTACATCACAACTTATGTTTTCAAATGAAAGCGATAAACCTAAAGATGATAAACTAATGATTAAATATCGAAGGCGTAAATCTTTAATCACATGGGTGACATATGGGTTTCGAATTTAGAACCGCATGATATTTTATGTTATTGGGTTAGGTAACTAATAACTTGAAATATGTTTACCGACCCCATGTGATAGGAATAAGTCAAGGATGATGACGATGATGATGATGGTGATGATGATGATGATGGTGATGATGATGTTAAAATACAAGAGGAAGATGTGTATTTATGATGTGGGCAAGATTCAATTATAATCATACTCTAGATAAGCTTGATGTTTATGTTTTCCTTTCAAAATTATTTTTATATGTCCCTATTGCAGTAGTTCTTGTAGATGTGAGATCGTTTGTGGATCATCTCTAGCGAAGTCCCATATCTTACTCCCAAGATTATAGGAGTAGAGAAATTATAGTTCATCATTTTATTATACTGCTTTATTTTCGGTTTTGTTGTATATGTCTATTTGCATTCAGAGGTGATATATGTTATTTGGTTGGTGATTGGTATCAGAGTTGGTTTTGGATTCAGTAAATATTACATTGTATTTTTTATTTTTGATTCCTATTTATTTATTATGCTAAGAATGTTACTAAAAGTTTTGTTCCCCGTGATTATTATAGAAGACCTGATCAATCTATTTATGGAATTTTTGAGGTATCACATTTGATATCAGAGCATTCCATGTTCTAGTTTCCTAGGGATATTAAGTGCACCGGTCTCTTTTTCATGTTGCGTTCTTTGGATACTTTAGAGCTTTATTGTTTAGGGTTTGTATTACCTATAACGATGACCGTTTAGGGGGTTTTGCACCATTCTTTCCCGATGAATGACTCGGATATACCAAGTATATTGGGAGGGTTCCTTGTTGGTATTTCTCTTACGACACGTCCCATGTATGAGGTCGACTTTGATTAAGAGTCAAGGGTTTTTGGATGCAAGACTTTTATCAAGTGCTTGGCATAAGGTCAGAGGGAAAATGTTTTCACTCACCATCCGTAATGGCATTAAAAGTAAGTTTTTGAATAATTGTCTGTGCAACCATGTGGTGGTCAGTATGAGGAAGCATTTAACTATCTTTCGCTTTATACATTGGGATAGATTGATATAAAGGTGAAGGAGGATGTTTGCGTTATTAACTAGTACAATAAAGACTTTTTGAGTTGGAAGAAACCTTACGTGAGGGGTTTGACATGTGTTGTTGGGTAACCCATTGTTCACCACTTTCGCTTGGGTGGTTGAAGTTACCTTTCTACATTAGTGGGATAATTTTAACCATTATGCGAATAGAATCCTTAAGATTTGGAAGAATGAAGCAAAAAAAAACCAATAAATAGAGACGGTGTGGCGTGAACCCGAGTAAGGTGACCTCACCAATTTATGAACCACGTAGTGGGAGATGACCCCAAGGAGTTTCCAAGAGTTGATGATACGATTTATTTGTCCAATTGGCAAGGGGAATTCTGGCTAGTAGAGCCATGACCTACGAGAACAGAGTAAACGAGGCAAATTTTAAAATATTCAACCAATGACAAAAGGTCACGATGGTCACTAGTGGGGATTCCATTTTGATAGTTCATTTAAAGGAAGGTGTTAGCTTATGTAACATGAGGCCACCTTGTTATTAGATGCCTTAGTGGCAACCAACTTTTTGGGGTACCTCTAGGGAATGGTTAGGGGAACGTAAATGGCTCGCGCATATGAGTCTGGAGTTTAGTTTAAATCGAAGATTTGTCATTCTTTATTAGTAGTATTTTTACTACGATTATGAGATATATGGATTCCCTCTGATATTTATGTATTGGTGGTTACCTCCAGTCGGGAGGGTGATACTTTATGCTGTTATTTTAAAGACGTGGCAATTTGTTTGTTCAGCTCGAGTTCAACCACCATGTTGATTTTTTATGAGATATCACCATATAATAATTTATCTTGTGTGTATATTTATATTTTACTCTTATATCGACTACCGGGAGTAAGATTTGGTCCATGATTACTTTGGGTGGTTATGCTTAGGCTTGGAAGAAAGGGCTAGCACGCCTCTATAGGTATGTGTGTGAGTAAATTATGGGAGATTATGATCACGTGCATGTGTCATCGATAGTCTGACATTCTTCTAATTTTACTTAGATAAGTATTGTATTATTACCTACGTAAGAGATTTATTTTTCCTTAGAAATGGCACAAGCAGAAAGTCCGTTGCGAGGGAATTTCATGGGATTGACTTCGTCACTTATAGTAGACTTCTCGTGGGAGTATACACCATAATTTTTGAGTTGCTTAAACATTAGAGGATGACATTACTTTGAGGGAGTTCCAGAATATATATGGTTCACTAAACGGATCTTTAACCTCCCAGGGGAAGGTTAGGGTCAATATATGGGATGAATATTAGATGTTATATATCAATGACTGGTTGGACTAGTCGAGGAAAGTGTCCTCTTATGACAATTGAAACGTGGTGAGTTATCATTTGTAGTGCAATCATGTGGAGTATATCTTGCAGGCAACTCCGTAGTGCAATATAACACAGGTGTGCCATTAGTTGGTTTTTTATCGCACGAAGGGTAGTTTGCTGCGAATTGCGGCGATACCTCGTTAAAGAGGGAATTATGTACTATGTGTGTTCACTACACCCAAATCTATTATTAAGGGTGGTTTATGCCCTAATGTTTAAATTTACCAAGATTAAGTATGTATATAGTATTGGGAATTAGTCCTTTCTCCGATTGAGGACATGAGAGGGTTGCATTTTTGGGGAAAGTTTTGCCGAGGGGGTCCCCAAACTAAAGAGGTGGTTTTGACCAAGGTGCCTGTTTGGAAATAATTTTCAAAAACTGTGGAATTCAGAATTCCAATAGGGATTAGACAATCCAATGTGAAGTTCCTCTAAAATGCATAGATATGGTGAGGTCAGTGTCGTTTGAACACACCTAATCATTATTAGTGCTTAGGATGTTTTCAGGTTTAACATGAAGAGAATTTTTGAGAGACCAGTTATTGTTCAACAATTAGACTATCTGGTTTAGATTATAACCAGACATGAGTCTTGACTAAAAAGTCCTAGGTATGTATTTAGTCGTAGAAGCTAGATTCAGTTATAGCAGTGGCAAGACGCCATGAGGTAGATATTATAGATTTCTACTAGGAATATAATAAATTTGAATTTCGAGGATGGAATTCCTTGTTTAAAAGGGGAAGCATGTAATATCCCAAATTCTTATGGATATCATTTAATTATTTAAATTGTGGGAATTAATTATATGTGCCTCTTGTGACTAGAGTTTCAGCATTTATACTATTATATGTTATTTAATTTGATCGGAATTGAGACTTAAGGCATAGTGATTAATTAATTTATGTTCGTTCTCATATCGGGAAATTATTAAATAACTGAGTTGTTATTTATTTATTTTGGATATAATTGGTAATTGGCGTTTGGGACTCCTAAAATGTTTCTTTACAGTTTAAAATGATTTTTAAAGCCCTTTTGGGTTAGTATACAACTTGGAATGGTTTTAAGTCATTTAGAGTTATTTTTGGACTATGTTATTGAGGCTAAAGGGTTGAAAGAGGTTATTATGGATCTCATTTTATCACAAACACAATCGGGAAGCACTAGAGGGGCTAGAGAGAGAAAGCACCAAACGAAAAGGAAGGTTTGGGAGAATTACAGATTAATTTCTCAATCAAAACATAAGGCAAGTTCTATATATCATATGATTAATATTGGATACGTGTTATATTATATCTGTTTCATTGGATTCTAAACCGTAAACATGTCTTAAATCTGATTTGTAAAATTTCATTGATTAATTTTATAATTAACCAAATCATGTTAGTAATTAGGTCAAATCCTCTTTGATTTCGATTGATTTCCTCATGTATATGACATGAAATTATCAGAAAATGATCTGAACATATTTTTTATTATAAATTACCTAAAAACCCTTTGTTTATTTGAATCAATCCAGGGAAATTCTAAGAATTGGATAAAACTAGGGTTCTTAGCTTTTGAATTTGGTTTTGTTTAATCTTACGACAGATTTGGGATTTGATGATGGAATTAGGTTATAATAATTGTTCTGATATGTTTTTATCAATTGAATGTTGATTGGGTGCTTGGATGATTATTTTGGGTTCTTTAATAGAGGCGTGGAAGAGAAAGTTGGGATCGAATATGAAGAAACCAGTAAGGAAACAATTGGGATATCACTGTGCTGATCGGTCAATCGGTGGTAACAAGTATAGCCTAGGTGGGGGCTTTTGTGATATTTGTTGGAAATTGGGGTTTTAGGTTTGGGGATATGGTTTGTTAGCCGATAGTTTTTATGTACTCATGGAATATATATATATATATATATATATTCTTATGAATTGTATCATTGAAAATCGATTTTAGGATATTTGAATATTTAGTAAAATCATTTGATTTAAATGGGCTAAATGGAGGATTTGACATTTTAGGATAGGACTGAGTGTAGAATGGGTTTGTTAATCAAGAATTTGTAAGTTATAGGATTGGGATTATTAGTCGGGATTATTATAGTCGTCGTGATTTACTTATAGATCTTTTGTCCTTAGAATGAGACTCAAAGTTTAGTTAAAAACCCTTAGGGAAGAGTAGTTATTATAGTCGATAAATTTATGTGTATTAGGTGTGAATTTATACCTAGACGCGATGCCTTGGGAGATCTAAAGTAGGGTTCATTAAGGTGAATATTGTATATGTGAGTATTTTGGATATAGGGTAAGGTGAGACCACCTAGAACTCGGTACCCAAGAGATATGGTTTATATGTTATGAGAAGATTGTAAGGTTATACATGTGATATACCTTTTTATGATAGCAATGCTAATGTGACCCGATAGAGTTAGGGTTGGTGTGTATGTGCTTTATGTTAACTAGTTAATGAGGGTTATATATGTTTATGCTTTAACCCTATTAGAAAGGGTTATGGTTACTTGTGGGTTTTATATTCAATGCATGCCATGGGAAAGTGCTCGTGGCGTATCGTACTAGGAAGGATTTCATAATGGGGTACGTATAGCGCGGATCGCGCTGGTACCCCAGTGAGTAGACATGCTTGTAATACCCCGCGCTTTTATGGGAAATTAAATTCAATAATTAAGTGTAATTTGGGAATTTAAGAGTTATCGTGAATAGTAAATTTTTGAGGTTTTCAAGGATTAGATGATTTTCGATGAGTGTTATATTTACTTTTGGTATTAAGTAAATAAGTCGGAGTATTTTAATTATATGTCGCAGCTGGGTAAAGCGACAGAGGATAATATTTTAATGGGAATACCGCATTAAGTTATGTGGGTTAAATTAGTGAGTTGCGATCAAGTGCCTCAGATGGAGATTCTAATTGCGCAGTGATTCTCAGAATGGCCGAGATAGTCAGAATTGAGTATCCGGGTGTCGTAATTGAGTTTCAAGAATTTTTGGATTAATAGGGACTCACAATTGAGTAAACGAGTCATTTTTGGGTTTAATAGGGATAAAACCTTATTTCTACCAATATAAGGCACATGAGAGTGGGTGAAGGAAATAAAAGAGAGAAAAGAAGAAGAGAATAAAGGAAGAGGAGAAAAGAGGAGGGGAAAAGGATTTCCGAGCCAAACTCCCTGAAATTCGACTCGGGGTCGTCGGATTTCAACCTCCAGGCAAGTGTTTACTTGCTTAATTTAATTTTTAGCATGGATCTCATATCATAGTTGGTAAAAACAAACCCTGAAGGTTTTAGGTTGGGTTTTTGTGGATTAAACGCATTTTTCGGAAGTTTAACAGGTAAACCCCGAAAATTATGAAATTGGAGAAACTTAGAAATTAATCGAATTTAATTATTGATTTTTGGATTTAGGATGTTTAGAACCTATTTCCTCTGTGTATATTTCGAGGGGTGTAGTTAGAAGTTGGTGGAAGAAGGAGTAAAAATGGTTGGAGGTTAGTTAATGGACGAAACAGTCTCGGAGAAGACGTAACCAGCATCATTGCCGAATCGATTCGGCCTAGATGAGAATCGATTCAGCTCTTGATCAAAAAATAAAATTTGTAGACATTTTCCATACGGTCGCGTGGTCACTGATCGCATATTTTTATGATTGTTTTTCGATTTATAATGATTTTTCTAGGGAAGGCTGTCCGAGATCGAAATCGTTAGTTAGAAATCAAACCTGATATTAAGAGAATTAAGGCTTGAATTGTTTGGAGATAAATATTAGGGGTTCCTTAATATAGAGTGGGGACCTATAGATTATTATTTGAGTGAAATGTAGACCTTGGGTTTGAGTAAAAACGGAATCCACAACCTATTTAAATTAAGGGTGTTTGGTGACGAATATTTCTTGGGATAAATTCAGTGGGCATTTAGGCTTATATAATTATGCGCGTAGAAAACTTAATTATATCGATTGTAGTTTAGTATATCCTATGATACTATTAGGATGAATTTGGGAAAATGCGTATCTACTTAGTGTGAATTGGTATAGTTGGAGAAATTATATAAATCCTTAAGTTTGAATAAGGTACAGGTTATTTATCAAGTGAGGGAATACTTTTGAGTTTAGTATCGTGAGTGTGCGAATACTTGAATATTATTAATTATGAGAATATTTGGGATTATTGGTCATCGCTATGTGTGATTGGAAATTATGGCCATTTATATTTGTTTGAGGAACAATATGGAATATATATATACTATGTGATGAAAGTATCTATATTATATGATACGGATATGTATATATATCTATGTGTGGATGGTATATATATATGTGAAGCATACCCCCTCTAATGCTATCATGGGAAGTTTCACGATGTGGGTGAGGCCCCTAGCTTGAGGAGCAGGGTGAGTATAGTCCCTAGTTCATAGCGTCCATTGTTATATTGTATGATTTTTATTAGGGGTGAGACGTGGTGGGTATGTTTCGTCTCACTTTTGGAGAGGAACTATGACCACTTCCCAGACGTTGTGATTTCGTTTTGACCATGAAGTAGATGAAATTTAGTCCTGCCGGTGGTCCCCAAGATGGTATGTGAGTGATGCCCTGGAAGTTGATAGCATTGAGAGACCACATCCTCGAGTTATAGCTCATTGGGATAGTTATTGTACTTGTGTATATAGTACATTCCTTGTGTATGAGAACAACATATCATATCTCAATGAGAGTAAAGAGATAAAATGAATATGAAATGAAAAAGGATTAATTCTTATTCCGGGAGATTGTATCCGGACTTAAAATGTGAAATGTATATAAAAGTGAATATGAAAAATAAAGATGAGTATGCTGTGTAGATTTATTTATACGAGTATATATATAAGTTGAGTACGGAGGGTCTGATGGATCTCGACGATCGACCTTGACACATTGTAGTGTATCGGGGGCTTCCTTATTTGGATTTCGTTTTGCTAGACACCCCACACACGAACATGGCTTAGTGTCGAGACTGGGGAGAAGTTTAACCCTTAGTGCTCTTGTTTTGAGTTTTCATTATACGAGTATATATATATATATGTGTGTGTGTTTTCATTATACGAGTATAAACCCTTAGTGCTCTTGTTCTGACCAATATTTAAATGTTTTTCCCCCTCAGGTTATTTTGAGACACGGATAGCGGGACTATTGTTGTACCAACCTTGCTATATTTCGTGCTTAGTAGCTTTCCAGATCATTGACTCAAGCCTAGGTTCTTTTCTGCCAAAGTTCAATTTCTTTATTTTGAAAACATTTGTAAGGGCATAAGCCCGAGATTTATTTATTTATTTATTTACATTATGCTGGAGTTGGGATATTTGTTTACTGTTGGATTTATTATTCAGTTTGTGTTGGTTTGAGGTTATAACCCGGTATTTATTTATTTATATTATGCTGGAGTTTTGATATTTGCATACTGTTGAATTTATTATTTAGTTTATGTTGGTTTGAGGTTAATTATTGTCAGCAAAATATTTATGAAGTTTAAAGTATTGTCCTTTTATATAGCAATATTTTATTATGGTGTGCTGAAAATGGTATTAATTGATCGACAAACCCCATCTTCGGTGTATCATGCCTGACCAGCCTTTACATGTGAAAATCGGGGTTGTTACAGTTGGTATCATAGTACAGTTCTAGTGTCCTTAGGATCTGTGTTTGATCTCGTTACGTTCTTCGTTGTATTATTTGATGTAGATCCCTATGTTTAGGAAATATTTTAGTCTTTACGACAAGTTGCTAATGCGAATCTTTTTTTCTTTTAGAAGGAAAATGGACATATGGGAAGACCAAGGTGATTTGTTCCACCGATTGAGGAGGAGGAGGATCACCGAGATCCACCACAGACCCCACAGTCCCCACAAGACCCACAACTTATTACCCACGCTGAGATAACAACCATCGTGTCCCAGACGATCTCTATGACTATGGAAGTAATGCTTCATCACTTTCCACCGCCACAGGCACCTCACCAGCCGCGACCACAGTAGGTGTCTATACCAGCACATGCTCCAGGTTACATGTTGGTCAAAGTGAGGGAGGTCTTTACTAAAGGCCAACCGCTAGAGTTTGTAGCAAACTCAGATATGCTAGTGGCAAGAAGTTGGCAAAGAGATATTCAGCGACACTTACGGATGGTAGAGTGCACACCCATGCATAAGCATATGTCAGCATTATTTCGATTGGTGGGGGACTCACTCCAATGGTGGGAGGCGATTACGATGATTGTAGAGAGGGATAGTCTTACTATAGCTGAGTTTTAGGAGAGATTTAAGGGAAAGTACTATCCTCGGGCAATGCAAAAATAGACGCAGAAGAAGTTCATGGACCTTAAGAAAGGGTATCTTACTGTGGAAGAATACGAGGAAGAGTTTACTGCCCTTTCTTATTTTGCTAAGGAGGATGTGAGTACAGAGCAAAGAAAGATAGAGAAGATCATGTCAGGGACAGCCAGGCACATCAGACTGTCACTGTTGGGGAATTTGGTTTTCACCACATATTATCCGGGTAGTGAATGTTGCCTTACCACATTGCCAGGATTATAGGTCATTCCATAAGATAAGGAGGAGAAGAGACACCGCTCTGAGGCGTCCAACAAGAAGAGTGTGGCAAATGGGAGTAATAGCTAGGAAACCCATCAAACTTGGGGTCCTCAAACTTTAGAGCAGCATAAGAGATATAAGGTTTCCGATAATGGGAACAGACAGGGCCAGGGCAGAAGGGCCAACTGTAGAGAGGCCACTAGGGCTAAGGGCATCAAAATTAAGGCCAACAGGGGGCACAGCTAGACAGGCACCAGTTCTAGGGCAATTACTATGTTTGTGGTGAGAAGGGACAGTTATCCACGAGGTTCCATAAAGGGAATCAAGTTGCACAGGAGTTAAGAGGATAGTGGGGACACCAGACACCCCAGAGAGAGTGTCGACCACTAGAGGTACAACCAGTGGTGGTATTTCCAACCGCGCTAGCACTACACGATTCACCTCAGGCACAACAGTCACAGATGTAGTACGAATGCGTGTATCACCTCTCATCAAGAAAGGGACCAGTGACGACATATACAATGATGGTATGATCACTAATTCTTTTATTTTGTAGGACATGCTTAGTTTACTACTAGTGCATAGTACTCCTTAGTATATGATATATTATTTGAACATTACGGAGGGTAGACTCCATTTTATTGAAACGCTTTACAATATTTCACCCGCGAGTCGAGGGACATGCACCTAAAATGCCTTGAGTGTAAGGTTATGGGAATTTACCTCGGAAGAACTTAAACCATAGGGTTTGCGTTGATTTTTATGGAAATAATTAAATTTAATAGTCGAATGTGAGGTGACTAGTTGCCATTAATGTATATTTTCACGGCGAAAAAATACTAAAGGAAATTGTGACACTTTTAGTTCAAATATGGTTAAATGGGTGACTATAGCACCTGGAGAGACTTATAAAGTTTATTGATCACATTATAGACATGGGTCCCGAACTGACGGATCTTAGCGACCGACAATGCTATATAATAGTGTACGGGAGGTTTTCTTTTTGGTATTTCTCTTGTGAGACATCCCACGCATGAAAGTAGAAAATGTCGGGAGATGGGAGATGATAGACCCTAGGGCATTTTGGATTATTGATTTTTATATAATTAAATGGGTAAATTTATTGGGATTTAGTGTATTCCTTTTGCGATATGAGACTTTAATTGAAAATGGAAAAAAGTTAGAATTTACATTATTAATACACACATTTATTTTATTTCCATTTTCTTTTATTCTTGGGCTGATGGATCTCAATAACTGACTAAGCCACATAGTAGTGTATCGAGAGGGTTCCTTGTTTGGATTTCGCTTTCAAGACGTCCCATGTAAGAAATTGGCAAAAGTCGAGAGTTAAGGGAAGTCGGATACTAAGATCATTATTTTCTTTCTCATGTACATATATGGCGGTATACTTGGTGTAGGGATATGCTTGTTATGAATGGTACAAATTAGATGTATATGTGCCATCCATCTTTGTTAGTGTTATGTGTGTGTACATATAATATAGAACATATATCAACACCCTGGTGATGTTATGATAGGCTATGGGTGAGCCTTTTATTTTACCTCATAGGATATGGGTATGGACTAATTGAGTATAAAACTTGGGTTAATAACCCGGACTAAAAACTAAGGTTGGGATTTAGTGAATTTCGACAACGTAATTCTGTTATAAGGGGAGGAATATGTAATACCTTGTAATTTTTAGAATAAAATATTGCAACATAAATAAATTTAATGGTTTCAAATTTATTTCGAGAATAAATTTAATTGGGAGGATTTAAAATTTAAGCGAGTAAAAGTTTTAATTTAAGTAAATAGTTATTCATGATTCTATAAAAATAAAACCCAATTCGACATAATGGGCTTGCTAGTGAAATATAAATCACACATAAATAAATTTGTGGGCGCGTGTCGTTTTAACATAATAAAAGGGCTAAGTGAAATAAAAATAATTAGGACGCGTTTGGGGAGCATTAGAGACTCGATTTTGTGTTTTAAATATTTAAAAATGGTCCCGGGTCATAGGTATATGAGTTGTAGAACTTTTGGGCTAGTTGGGTTATGGATTCGGGTCTATTGGGGGTTCAAAAGTTGGGTTTTAGGCCCAACTCGAGATTAACCATTTATTTAGTATTTAAGTGGGGGAAAACCACTCCCCCACTATCGTTGCACAAAACCTAAAACCACAGTTATGGAAGTGGAAAGGAGAAATACAAAAAGAGGAGAAAAAGGCAAGGAACAAAGGAAGAAAAGCAAGGGTTTTCAGGGGACTCCTCTTCTACATATTTTAAGGCAAGAATTTTCTTACTTAATATATGCTTTCTAATATATTTCTTTGATGCATATAATTATTTCCTTAAATTTCAGGGATTTAAGTTTGAATATGTTGGATTTAATGATGAATAACACATGTAGAGGACTGATTTATATGTAAGATTTGTCCCAGAAATTAGGTATCGAAATTCTGAATATTGATGTCAGATTTCCTTTAGTTTTGATAGTTATTTGGGGATAATTGAATAACAAATGTAGAGATTGTTATTGTTAATTAATGGGTTGAAACCTGGATGTAGAGTCCCTAATAAATGCTCCTTATTGTGAAATGAACTTGGCTAGAATTTAGAGATTTTAAATTGTGACAATCTGGTAATTTTAGTAACCTTGTTGGTATTGAATTTGTAAGATGTGAATACAAATTTTGACTTATGTTTTGTTTTTGGGTTTGAAGAGAATTGGTATCTGGGAAGGACAAATTAGAAGTAGTGTGGGAGAAGGGGACAAAGGGGTCATTCAAGTGAGGCTACGTGTTCGAGCAAACGAGCTTCCAACTCGTTCGAGCGATGTGCCGGGGAGTTGACTTTTTCATCCTCTTTTTCCTTGGGACTTGGATTGGATTGATTTTTAATCACAAGAGTGAGTTTAAGCTGCTGAATTATAACTGGTATAACGAGAATGGGTTAAAGGAAGGAATTTTAAAAGAGGAAAAAAAATATATAGAAATTATGTGTCACATTCAATTTAAAATAAGTACAAATACCTAGTGCTTAAGTAATTATTTTATGGGAAAAGATGAATAATTTATTTAATGGTATAAATTAACATTTATAAGGGTATTAGGCTTGGGATTTTGATTGTGAGAATTTTTATGAGTCCAAGTGAGTGAGTGGAATAGGGTTTGGGAAAATAAAGAATTTATTAAAAATACGGATGTGCCCTCATTAAACAGGGAAAATTACAATTAACTAGTTGGTTAAATAATTACTTATGGAATGGAATTAATAATTATTTAGATGGTAATTTATTAATAAATGAAAAAATGTTGTGGACTTTGGTTGGAATTTTTATGGTAATTATGGAGTAATTACCTATACATATTATATGGGATAATAATATGTACTTTTATGTATTTGTGTGGACATATTAGTGGAGTATCCTATCAGCTCGTGGGTTCGCGCGTTCGGACCGTGTACCACACGTCGGCACAGGTGGGCTTGACGATGTGTACAGGGGGTTTAATGGATCTCGACGATCGACCTTGTCAAGTAGTAGTGTATCGGGGGGTGCCTTATTTCGATTTCACTTTGCGAGACACCCCACGCACGAACATGGCATAACGTTGAGACTAGGGAGAAGTTGAGACCTTAGTACTTGGTTGGCTTAGGATTTCTAGAGTTTGGGGGTGACAGATTAGTTAGGCAGCGTAGCTTGACTATGATGTTTAGAGGGATACGCTAGGTGTCCACTATTAGAAGAGAGGTATGCGGTATCTCATGGGAGTACGATACCAATTTATAAATGAGATAAAATATATTTTTAATAATAAAGCATTTATGCGCTTGATAAATATTTTCATAACTCGAGATCTGACCTGTTTCAATATTTTCCCCCTCTTGCTATATGTTATAAATATAGGTGTCCAGACATAGGGACACTTGGATGATGATCTTTTTGAGTCAGACGTCTGCTACAATAGTTGTGGATGCATGCAGGCTTATTTTTAGATGCTTCTATTCCTGTGATCTAGATAGGAAGCATTGTAGTAATTTTTGGGCCGAAAGAGCAACTGCATTTATTTATTCTTTCACCGCCTTTTAGTGGGGCATTCGATTTGGTTGTATCATATTTTAACCGAGTGTTCGGTTATTTTATCTCTTTCTAGTATTATTTATTTAAATTGCGAGGATGTTTTAATTGTATAGTTCGTTTAAAAGGATTAGTTAAAAAACATTTTTGATGCCAGCCTAATAGGTTATTAGTAATTAAATTGGTTTTCGACAGTGATGCTAAGAATGATCCATATGCGACTCCGGTTTTAATTTGGTACAGGAGTGATCGCCCGATATTTTATTAGGCGAGGTGTCACAGATAGTATCAGAGCATCAGGTTCTAGTGTCCTTACGAATTTGTGCAGACGTACTACGCTTTTAGCGTTTCTCTCGATTTGTTATAGAGCCTTAAGATAGGGATCGTTGATTCCTCTTGTGAGATTTTGTTCTCCTTCCATATTGTGAAATTATAGTAATCTTTTGCGCATTTGAAGTTCGTGTGCTGATCGAGGAAGGTTGACCAAGGAAGGCCGTGATGAAGGCAATAGGAGGCGGGGCTTAGCTGGAGCAGTGAGTGGAAGTCGGAGACTAGGACCGTAGTAGAGGTCATTCTCCTTATGGCATTTGCTAAGAGTTATTGCGACGACTACTAAAGAATATTATTTATGAGTACCCCAATACCACTATGGTAGAGAGTGGTAATAAAGTTGAATTACCCGGTGAAGCTAAGGGTTCGAAAGGGGTCTTTGGTGAGGACCTTATTGGAAGTAAATTCATGCGAAGGTAGTGTAGCATTACTTAGTGGAAGTAGTAGGGTCAGAAGTTTTGACTTAGAGAAGGGTATGGAAATACCCAGATGTGAAAATTGAGGAAAAATTTTCACTCGTAGGAGCAATATGGAAATGGTGGGAATGGTGATAACCATATTCGGGGGAGCAGGATGTTTTTCCCCTAAAGGGATCTTACAGATAGTTTTAACCGTGAGTCTCCATGATTTAACAAGAATGAGAAGAATGCAGTTTTAAATTATTCAAGTAAGGATCAGTCAGAGGCCGACAGTGAATAAAGATAGTTATGGACAAGTGAACTTTGTACTAAGTTAAGGTAGGTACAATAAAGAGAGAGCCCTTCTGAGGAATGATAGGCTCACTAGAAAAGTGTTGCGAACACTTATGGAGAATGTATTTGTTCAAGGACCTCATTAGTGGGCATCCACCCGGGGAATTCGTTGAAACATGGCTGTTGAGGCCGATGGTGGAGTTTCCTTTTCACGAGGAAGTTAAGGGGAACTAGTAAAGTGATTGTCAGGATCGCGGATATGGATTCCAAGATACTGATAACCTTAAAAGGGTCAGGGTAACCCGAGATGGGGAATGTGGTAATGTGGAGTTTATGACCGTATGATTAGTTATTGCCTATGAGAGTTAAAGGGGTAAGATTAAGGTGTCCAGAAGGGACATTGATTAATGTAATTTTTGGTTCAGTTAGGGAAAGTGTACCAAGTCTGGGAACCTTTTTGAGTAGCTAGGGAGATAGGCAAAAATGTTACTATGAGATTCATCTCAATTGAAGGAGGCTTGTTCTGTGTGACGAGATTGAGTCAAAGCGTTTTATTAGCCCTATATTCGTGTGTGATACGAGTTTACATATAGTATCGATAACGTTATGTAGTATGTGTTTTTCTGCGATATCGGGAATTTATTTTCTTTCATTCGCTGAGAAGAGCGGGTGTTAGTATTTTGAGTTTATATATCAGATTGGTATTACTCATTTTGTGTGTGTTATACGAGTATGGTGTTATTTTGAGTAGAATGTGATATTCGTTGTTCAGAGCGATAGTAGGCTAATGATGGCAAGACTATCGTGTCCGTGGTTCCAAGGTGGAAGAGGTTGTTGTTGCGATATCTCACCTGGATACAGGCTGAGTTCGCCTTCATTATATGTATAGATGAAACTTCGGTGAGCAGATGTTTCTTTATCATGATTCGAGTGTGTGGAGACCTTATAGGTGTGATTTAAGCTATGTAGGGTTAATTGTTGAGCAGTGAGTTTAAGCTCATTATTGATTGCGCAAGGACTGAGTGTTAGTGCGAGCGCTTGGTGGTATGGCTCCTGGGCAGATATGGGAGTTCATACCACATTTTGTTGAAAGAGGGGATAGGGTTATCTCGGTTGCATATTTGAAGTTAACGGACATCCACGATCGACAAAGTTAACTAGTAGTGTATTGGAGGGGTTCCTTGTTTGGATTTCTCTTTGCGAGACGCTCCACGCATGAACCTTAACGACGTCGGGAGTGGAGAGATGTTTTAGGATGCAAGAATGTTGGTTTTGTCGATAAGTCTTATAGTGTGGAGGAAACATTATAGACTATGAGTCGTATGATGATTGTATGCTTATGGAAATACTGTGCTATGGAGAAGCACTAAAATGGTTCTCTCACCGCAAGTAAGTGGGTGAGGCTGAAGTTAGAGAAATTGATTTGAGGATTATAGCCAGGCCTTAATGAAAAGACCAATTTTGGAAGAAGTATATTTTGGGTATGATGTTCGTAATACTTTTGCAGAGAGTGGGCGCCTCGATTAGTTAGACTTTCTTGTTCTCTTAGGTGGAAGGATAGAATAGTAGAAATACGTTAATAGGTTAGTGAGGTAAGATTTAGGATGTCCCGCTATTGTGCCTTAGGTCATTATATCTCGGTGATCGACGACGCGAGGGAGTAGTGTAACGGGAGGGTTTCTTATTTGGATTTCACTCTGCGAGACGTGCCACGCATGAAACTGAGCAAATGTCGGGAGTTGAGAAAGGTCTTGGGTACTAGGGACACAATTTAGGATAGTACTATGTGACACCCCGCCTAATTAAATACTGGGCGATCACTCCTTTATTAAATTAAAATCAAGGTGAACAGTTGGTTCATTCTTAGCATCACTGTCGTAAAAATAACTTTTCCAGTTTAAACACCCTAATTAATTAAGCTAAGTGTCAAAACCATTTTTAGACATTACTCTCCAATTTTATTTTATAAACCAAGATTTAAATGTATACAACAGTTCAATAATAAAGAATCACACCACAATTATCCTAGAACCTATAATCCAAATAATTTAATCATTCAACAACTAAATCCCAACATTTAAAACTTAAAGTATAACATCCAGACAGTAATAAATCCCAAGATGACAAAACTAGAAATAAATGAGTCATACTGTCCAATAAAACACCTGAATAATGGAAAAGGCGACACACGCCCCACTAAATGAACGTGCTAGGAGTGGAATCAAATAAATGAAGTCGTCTAAACAAGAGGCCTGCAACTCCCACCTAAGCTGCAGCGCGTTCCTTCCAAAGGATCCTATGCAAGACGCCCCTGTGGCTGGGCACCTGTATTATATACATATATATATGCAAGAGAGAAAGATAAATAGAAACGGGTCAGAGCCCGATAGTGTAAATGATTTAAAATTCGTTTAGCAAGTATTTGAAATGTTTACAGCCAATGCAACAACATATTAGTGCGACACTCTCTTGAGAAATTATCACCTCTCTTCTAATGTGCACACCTATCGCACTAACCTTCCCAACGGTTTATCTTATCTTATATCGCACTAATCTTCCCAATGATTTAACTTATCTTAGGTTACTCGTAAGATTTAAAACTAAACAATATAATTGTTTAAAAGGATAATTTCATTTTATCACAAAGTTCTCATTTAAACCTCATTTGCTAATAAAGTTTCACATTACACTCTTCAAATCAAGTATTTCCAAATTGAAGTCATTATTCATTTCTTACTCACCATAAACACAATAGGAAGTTCTAAATTTCAGAAGCTCATATATCTATATTAAATACTCGTATAGTATATATATATATATTCTAACAGCACCCCACATAAAAATTATGGTGCGGGCATACTTTGCTATCCAATCCCCGTATAGATCGTACTAAGGGGAATACAAGTTCGGAATCACTCTCGAACTGTATTAATACATACACAAACAATATTGAGGCGAAGCATAGTTTCCAAGTCCAAGAGGTCAGCACATACCCTCGCGTCTCTTAGGACCGTGACTATCGATTCGATAGCCTGTACCTAGGATTCCTATCTTCTAGGGTAGGAGTCAATATCCCCCATGAAGGCCCATTCGAGATAAGACCGTCCCAGCGCGGTAACCTCAGGGATAGCAAGTAGCACGGGCATAATTTTCACACGTATATAATATATGCATACACACAGTCATATAAATATACTACTTTTATCATATCAATTTAGGTTCATCTCATAACCCATAATCACGACATTTATCCTGATTTTCCCATTATTAGTTATCACGTATAACAGTTCGTCTCTAACTTTAATTCGAGGGATTTTTCTAACTTACTACGTAATACTCATGGACTCTATCCTCTCAAGTGTAAAAATTCAGTAGGTATTCATTTACGTTCCAACGTAACTATCTTATGCGTCTCTCCCTTTAATACATAGTTTCCTCGTCCCTTATGTGTAAATAACCCAAAAATACAACTCTCATCTTACATTAAAGGTCCCATAATTATTTATAAGTCCTACTAGTCTTCTTCATCTCCCAAAATATTTTAATAAGGGTGTCCAAGGATTATTTCTCATTAGATTGAATTCAACTAATTTAAAAAGGGGAAATATGAGCCTGCCAGAAGGGGTCGATCGATCGAGGTCTGGGGCTCGATCGATCGAACCTTCGATCGATCGAAGCTCTTGGCTCAATCGATCGATCAAACAGGTATGGCAAATTCTGTAGTTACCAGTTACGGGATTTCTCACATAACTCCATCCAAATCCAAACTTTTCATTCCCAAACGTCCAGAAATTTGTACTACTAATAGTATAAATCCATTCCCTACATCTTTTACGTAAAGCATGCAAATTTCCATTAATAATCATGGATTAACAGGCCAAAATTTATGTAAATCTCAAGAACCCTAGAATTCTTTTTAACATGGTTCTAATCAGTCCTTTACAGAATTTTCTTCTTCTAAAACATCAAAATTTCATGGTTTAATCCTCTACATGTTAAGGGGTTTCCAGATTAACGATTCAAACCATTACTACATGCGATTTCCTATCTCAAATTTGGGTTTTCTTCCATAAAATTCATCCTAATCATCCCTAGACTAACATGAGTGATGCATTAACGAAAATAAGCAAGATAAACACTTGCCTGGGATTTTTGACGTGCCGATTTGATGACGAAGTTGGTATGGTTGCATTCCCCGTCGCGCGATCTACGCGTTGGTGGTGGTGGCGGTGCAACCGGGTGAATCGTTGGCCTTGGATTGCTTCGAAAAGCCTCTCCTTCCCTCTCCTATGGCCGTCACTTGTCTTTGGTTGTTTTAACCCTAGAAGACAACCTTAGACATCTGATATCTCCCTTGAATTTTCGTGGGTTTAATTACCCAAAAATGTAAAATGTCCAAAATGCCCTCCCGGGGTACTAATTAAGCCTAAAAATGCCCCGAGACTCAAACTAAACCCCCGGGTACACTTTTCTGACTATCTCGACCCTTCCGGACACGTTGGCACACTCAAAATGACCATATGGATAACTTAAAAATTTTTCACTTTTATTAATCAATATTTATTCCCGATGCGACACAGGCGCGTCCCGACTTAAATTTCTAAAATTGTCATTCTATTCACTCGTGACATTTAATAGAACCAATATTATATATTACTTTGCTCATTAGTAATATTCAACAAGTTTCCCATAATTACTAACTCACATCACGTTAATAATTATAAAATAATTAATTTCCAGATTTATATTAAATTATTCATTCACATTAAATTTAATAAATCCCCCAAATTAAGAAAGCATAAAAATACGGGGTATTACATACTATTTCTCATAGTTAGGGACGCTTCGATCTTAGAATTATTGGGCAGTGAAGCCAGTGGAGTTAGTGGCACCAATATAGAAATATTGGCTTGTTAACCTTGAGAAGAATGGGATGTTGCGGGTTGGGAAGACCCATGTATGAGTATTACGCCGAGGAAATAAGGCCTATTATTTAGAGAGTGTGTATATGTCAGACGTTGGCAATGGTTGTGCGGAGAGGCACGGGTTAAAAAAGGTGTATGGGAACCTTAGTAAGTTTGTTTTATATACCGCCTAAGATAGAAGGGACGTAGTATATAGAGTTGAAGATTATGCCGAGACGGTAGTATAGTATAGTATAGTATAAACCTTATTAGAGGTGAGTGCGGATGAGTATACGGTTAAGAGATATTGGGTAGTACCATTCCATTTTGAGGCATTAGGATGTGGAGGGATTCATGATCCTAGGTTAGTGTTGGTAGTATTGGTTATATCTGAATTTCGAGGACGAAATTTCGTTGTAAGGGGGGGGGGGGGAGTATGTAATATCCCGCACTTTTATAGGAAAATAAATTCAATAATTAAGTGTAATTTTGGAATTTAAGAGTTATCATGAATAGTACATTTTTGAGGTTTTCAAGGATTAGATGATTTTCGATGAGTGTTATATTTACTTTTGGGATTAAGTAAATAAGTCAGAGTATTTTAATTATATGTCGCAGCTGGGTAAAGAGATAGAGGATAATATTTTAATGGGAATAGCGCATTAAGTTGTGTGGGTTAAATTAGTGAGTTGCGGTCAAGTGCCTCGGATGGAGATTCTAATTGCACGGTGAGTCTCGAAATGGCCGAGATAGTCATAATTTAGTATCCGGGTGTCGTAATTGAGTTTCGGGAATTTTTGGATTAATAGGGACTCGCTATTGACTAAACGAGTCATTTTTGGGTTTAATAGGGATAAACCCTTATTTCTCCTAATATAAGGCACGGGAGAGCGGGATAAGGAAAGAAAAGAGAGAAAAGAAGAAGAGAAGAAAGGAAGAGGAGAAAAGAGGAGAGGAAAAGGATTTATGGGCAAAACTCCGCGGGATTCGACTCGGGGTCGTCGGATTTCATCCTCCAGGCAAGTGTTTACTTTCTTTATTTAATTTTTAGAATGAATCTCATATAATAGTTGGTAATAACAAGCCCTAAAGGTTTTGGGTTGGGTTTTCGTGGATTAAATGGGTTTTTCGAAAGTTTAACAGGTAAACCTAAAAAATTATGAAATTGGAGAAACTTAGAAATTAATCGAATTTAATTATTGATTTTCCGATTTAGGATGTTTAGAACCTATTTCCTCTGTGTATATTTCGAGGGGTGTAGTTAGAAGTTGGTGGAAGAAGGAGTAAAAATGGTTGGAGATTTGTTAATGGCCGAAATAGTCTCGGAGAAGACGATGAACAGTAACCAACGTCATTGCTGAATCGATTCGGCTCTTGATCATAAAATGAAATTTATAGATATTTTTTATACGGTCGTGTTGGGGCCGACTGCGTATTTTTTTGATTTTTTTTGCATTTATAATGATTTTTCTACGAAAGGCCCGATATCCAAATCGTTAGTTAGAAGTCAAACCTGATATTAAGAGAATTAAGGCTAGAATTCTTTGGAGATAAATATTAGGGGTTCCTAAATATAGAGTGGGGACCTCTAGATTATTATTTGAGTGAAATGTAGACCTTGGTTTTGTGGAAAAATGGAATCCACGACCTTTTTAAATTAAGGGTGTTTGGTGACGAATATTTCTTGGGATAAATTCAGTGGGCATTTAGGCTTATATAATTATGCGCGTAGAAAACTTAATTATATCGATTGTTGTTGAGTATATCATGTGAGAGTATTAGTATGAGTTTGGAAAAATGCATATCTACTTAGTGTGAACTGATATAGTTGGAGAAATTATATAAATCCTTAAGTGTGAATAAGGTACAAGTTATTTATCAAGTGAGGGAATACTTTTGATTTTAGTATCGTGAGTGTGCAAATACTCGAATATTATTAATTATGAGAATCTTTGGGATTATTGGTCATCGCTATGTGTGATTGGCAATTATGGCCATTTATATTTATTTGAGGAACAATGTGGAATATATATATACTATGTGATGAAAGTATATATATTATATGATTCAGATATGTATATATATCTATGTGTGGATGGTATATATATATGTTAAGCATACCCCCTGTAATGCTATCATGGAAAGTTGCGCGATGTGGGTGAGGCCCCGGTCTTGAGGAGCAGGGTGTGTATAGTCCCCAGGTCATCGCGTCCATTGTTATATTGTGTGATTTTTATTAGGGGTGAGACGTGGTGGGTATATTTCATCTCACTTTCGGGGAGAAATAATGACCGCTTCCCAGACGTTGTGATTTGGTTTTGACCATGAAATAGGTGACATTTAGTCCTATCGGTGGTCCCCAAGATGGTATGTGAGTGATGCTCTGGAAGATGATAGCATTGAGAGACCGCATACTCAAGTTATAGCTGGTTGGGATGGTTATTATACTTGTGTGTATAGCACATTGCTTGTGTATGAGAACAAGATATCATATATCTATGAGAGTAAAGAGATAAATTGAATATGAAATGAAAAAGGATTAATTCTCATGGTGGGATATTGTATCTGGACTTAAAGTGTGAAATGTATATAAAAGTGAGTATGAAAAATAAAGATGAGTATGTTATGTAGATTTATTTATACGAGTATATATATAAGTTGATTACGGAGGGTCCGATGGATGTTGACGATCGACCTTGCCAAGTAGTAGTGTGTCGGGGGGTTCATTGTTTGGATTTCACTTTACCAGACACCCCACACATGAACATGGCTCAGTGTCGAGACTGGGGAGAAGTTTAACCTTTAGTGCTCCTGTTTTGAGTTTTCATTATACGAATATATATATATATATATATATATGTGTGTGTGTGTGTGTGTGTGTGTGTGTGCATGTGTGTGTGTGTGTGTGTGTGTTGTGTACTAGGGGTCTAATGGATCTCGACGATCGACCTTGCGAAGTAGTAGTGTATCGGGGGGGGTTCCTTATTTGGATTTCTCTTTGCGAGACACCCCACGCACGAACATGGCATAGCATTGAGACTAGGTAGAAGTTGATACCTTAGTACTTGGTTGGCTTAGGATTTCTAGAGTTTGGGGTGACAGATTAGTCAGGTAGCGTAGCTTGACTAGGATGTTTAGAGGGACGCACTAGGTGTCCACTATTAGATGAGAGGTAAGGGGTATCTCATGGGAGTGCGATACCAATTTAAATATGAGATAAAACATATTTTTAATAATAAATCATTTATGCACTTGCTAAATATTTTCACAACTTGGGCTCTGACTCGTTTCCAATTTTTCCCTCTCTTGCTGTATATTATATTTATATAGGTGTCCAGACACGGGGATGCCTGGATGATGATCTTTTCGAGTCATACGTCTGTTGCAGTAGCTGTGGATGCCTGCAGGTTTATTTTTAGACGCTTCTATTCTTGTGATCTAGATAGGAAGCATTGTAGTAATTTTCGGGATGAAAGCCCAACTGCATTTATTTATTCTTTCACCGCTTTTTAGTGCGGCATTCGATTTGGTTGTATCATATTTGAACCGAGTGTTCGGTTATTTTATCTCTTTCCAGTATTATTTATTTAAACTGTGTGGATATTTTAATTGTATAGTTCGTTTAAAAAGATTAATTAGAAAAAAATTTGACTCCATCCTAATAGGTTATTAGTAATTAAATTGGTCTTCGACAGTGATGCTAAAAATGATGCATATACGACTCCGGTTTTAATTTGGTACAGGTGTGATCGCCCGGTATTTTATTAGGCAGGGTGTCACAGATGGTATCAGAGCATCAAGTTCTAGTGTCCTTATGAATTTGTTCGGACGTACTACGCTTTCAGCGTTGCTCTCGATTTTTTATAGAGCCTTATGATAGAGATTGTTGATTCCTCTTGTGATATTTCGTTCTCCTTCCGCATTGTGAGATTATAGTAATCTTTTGCACATTTGAAGTTCATGTGATGATCGAGGAAGGGTGACCAAGGAAGGCTGTGATGAGGGCAACATGAGGCGGGGCTTAGCTGGAGCAGTGAGTGGAAGTCGGAGACTAGGACCGTAGTAGAGGTCATTCTCCTTGTGGCATTTACTAAGAGTTGTTGCGACGACTACTAAAGAATAGTAGTTACGAGTACCCCAGTACCACTATATTAGAGAGTGGTACTAAAGTTGAATTATTCGGTGAAGCTAAAGGTTCGAAAGGGGTATTTGGTAAGGACCATATTGTAAGTAAATTCATGAGAAGGTAGTGTAGCATTACTCAGTGGAAGTTGAAGGCTCAGAAGTTTTGACTTAGAGAAGGGTATGGAAATACCCAGATGTCAAAATTGAGGAAAAATTTTCACTCGTAGGAGCAATATGGAAATGGTGGGAATGGTGATGACCATATTCGGGGGAGCAAGATGTTTTGCCCCTAAAGGGATCTTACGGATAGTTTTAATCGTGAGTCCCCATGATTTAGCAAGAATGAGAAGAATGCAATTTTAAACTATTCACATAAGGATTGGTCAGAGGCCGACAGTGAATAAAGAGAGTTACGAACAAGTGAACTTTGTGCTGAGTCAAGGTAGGTACAATAAAGAGAGAGCCCTTCTGAGGAATAATAGGCTCACTAGAAAAGTGTTACGAACACTTATGGAGAATGTATGTGTTCGAGGACCCCATTAGTGGGCATCCACCCGGAGAATTCGTTGAAACAAGGCTGTTGAGGCCGGTGGTGGAGTTTCCTTTTCATTAAGAAGTTAAGGGGAACTGGTAATGTGATTGTCAGGATCGCGACTATGGAGTCCAAGATACTGATAACCTTAAAAGGGTCAGGGTGACCTGAGATGGGGAATGTTGTAATGTGGAGTGTAGAACCGTACGATTAGTTATTGTCCATGGTAGTTAAAGGGGAAAGAGTAAGGTGTCCATAAGGGAAATTGATTAAAGTAATTTTTGGTTCAGTTAGGGCAAGTGTACCAAGTCCGAGAACCTTTTTAAGTGCCTAGGGAGATAGGCGGAGTTGTTATTATGAGTTTCACCTCAATTGAAGGAGGCTTGTTCTGTGTGACGAGATTGAGTCACAGTGTTTTATGAGCCCTAGATTCGTGTGTGATACGAGTTTACATATATTATCGATAACGTTATGTAGTATCTGTTTATGTGTTTTTCCACGATAGTGGGAATTTATTTTCTTTCATTCGCTGTGAAGAGCGGGTGTTAGTATTTTGAGCTTATATATTAGATTGGTATTACTCATTTTGTGTGTGTTATACGAGTATGGTGTTATTTTGAGTGGAATATGATATTCGTTGTTCCGAGCGATAGTAGACTAATGATGGCAAGACTATCGTGTCCGCGGTTCCAGGGTGGAACGGATTGTTATTGCGATGTCTCACCTGGATACAAGCTGAGTTCACCTTTATTATATGTATAGATGAAACTACGGTGAGAAGATGTTTCTTTATCATGATTCGAGTGTGTGGCGAACTTATAGGTGTGATTTAACGTATGCAGGGTTAATTGTTGAGCAGTGAGTTTAAGCTCATTATTGATTGTTCAAGGATTGAGTGTTAGTGCGAGAGCTTGGTGGTATGGCTCCTGGGCAGAGATGGGAGTTCAGACCACATTTTGTTGAAAGAGGGGATAGGGTTATCTCGATTGCATATTTGAATTTAAAGAACCTCCACGACCGACAAAGTTAAGTATTAGTGTATTGGAGGGGTTTCTTGTTTGGATTTTGCTTTGGGAGACGCTCCACGCATGAACCTTAATGACGTCGGGAGTGGAGAGATGTGTTAGGATGCAAGAATGTTGGTTTTGTCGATAAGTCTTATAGTGTGGAGGAAACATTATAGACTATGAGCCGTATGATGATGGTATGCTTATGGAAATATTGTGCTATGGAGAAGAACTAAAATGGTTCTCTCTCCGCAAGTAAGTGGGTGAGGCAGAAGTTAGAGAAATTGATTTGAGGCTTATAGCTAGGCCGTAATGAAAAAGCCAATTATGGAAAAAGTATAGTTTGGGTATGATGCTCATAATTCTTTTGAAGAGAGTGGGTGCCTCTATTAGTTAGACTTTCCTGTTCGCCTAGGTGGAAGTATAGAATAGTAGAAATGCTTTAATAGTTTAGTGAGGTAAGATTTAGGATGTCCCGCTATTATGCCTTAGGCCGTTATATCTCGGTGACCGATGATGCGAGGGAGTAGTGTAATGGGAGGGTTCCTTATTTGGATTTCTCTCTACGAGACATCCCACGCATGAAACAGAGAAAATGTCGGGAGTTGAGAAACGTCTTGGGTACCAGGGACACAATTTAGGATAGTACTATTTCTCATATTTAGGAACGCTTCGATCTTAGAATTATTGGGCAGTGAAGCCAGTGGAGTTAGTGGCGCTGATATAGAAATATTGGTTTGTTAACCTTGAGAAGAATGGGATGTTGTGGGTAAGGAAGACCCATGTATGAGTATTACGCTGAGGAAATAAGGCCTATTGTTTAAAGAGTGTGTACGTGTCAGACATTGGTGATGGTTGTGCGGAGAGGCACGGGTTAAAAAAGGTGTATGGGCACCTTAGTAAGTTGGTTTTATATACCTCCTAAGATAGAAGGGACGTAGTATATAGAGTTGAAGATTATGCCGATAAGGTAGTATACTATAGTGTAAACCTTATTAGAGGTGAGTGCTGATGAGTATATTTTTAAGAGATATTGGGTAGTACCATTCCACTTTGAGGCATTAGGATGTGGAGGGATTCACGATCCTAGGTTAGTGTTAGTAGTTTTGGTTATATCTGAATTTCGAGGATGAAATTCCGTTGTAAGGGGGGGAGTATGTAATACCTCGCACTTTTATGGGAAATTAAATTCAACAATTAAGTGTAATTTGGGAATTTAAGAGTTATCATGAATAGTAAATTTTTGAGGTTTATAAGGATTAGATGATTTTCGATGAGTCTTACATTTACGTTTGGGATTAAGTAAATAAGTCAGAGTATTTTAATTATATGTCGCAGCTGGGTAAAGAGACAAAGGATAATATTTTAACGGGAATACCGCATTGAGTTGTGTGGGTTAAATTAGTGAGTTACGGTCAAGTTCCTCAGATGGAGTTTCTGATTGCGTGGTGAGTCTCAGAATGGACGAGATAGTCAAAATTGAGTATTCGGGTGTCGTAATTGAGTTTTGGGAATTTTTGGATTAATTGGGACTCGCAATTGAGTAAACGAGTCATTTTTGGGTCTAATAGGGATAAACCCTTATTTCTCCCAATATAAGGCACGAGAGAGTGGGAGAAGGAAGGAAAATAGAGAAAAGAAGAAGAGAAGTTAGGAAGAGGAGAAAAAAGGAGAGGAAAAGGATTTTCGGGCCAAACTCCGCGGGATTCAACTCGGGGTCGTCGAATTTCATCCTCCAAGCAAGTGTTTACTTGCTTTATTTAATTTTAAGCAAGAATCTCATATCATATTTGGTAATAACAAACCGAAAAGGTATTGGGTTGGGTTTTCGTGGATTAAACGGGGTTTTCGGAAGTTTAACAAGTAAACCCCGAAAATTATGAAATTGGAGAAACTTAGAAATTTATCGAATTTAATTGTTGATTTTTGGATTTTAGATGTTTAGAACCTATTTAATTTGTGTGTATTTCATTGGGTGTAGTTAGATGTTGGTGGAAGAAGGGGTAAAAATCATTGGAGGTTTGTTAATGGCCGAAACAGTCTCGGAGATGACGATGAACAGTAACCAGCGGCATTGTCGAATCGATTAGGCCTAGATGCGAATCGATTCAGCTCTTGATCATAAAATGAAATTTGTAGATATTTTCGATACGGTAGCGTTGGGGCTAACCGTGTATTTTCTGATTTTTTTTGGATTTATAATGATTTTTCTACGGAAGGTTGTCCGAGATCGAAATCGTTAGTTAGAAATCAAACCTGATATTGAGAGAATTAAGGCTAGACTTGTTTGGAGATAAATATTAGGGGTTCTAAATATAGAGTGGGGACCTCTAGATTATTATTTGAGTGAAATGTAGACCTTGGTTTTGTGGAAAAATCGAATCCGTGACCTATTTAAATTAAGGGTGTTGGTGACAAATATTTCTTGGGATAAATTCAGTGAGCATTTAGGCTTATATAATTATGTGCGTAGAAAACTTAATTATATCGATTGTCGTTTAGTATATCCTGTGAGAGTATTAGGATGAATTTGGGTAAATGCGTATCTACTAAGTGTGAATTGGTATAGTTGGAGAAATTATATGAATCCTTAAGTGTGATAAGGTACATGTTATTTATCAAGTGAGGGAATACTTTTGAGTTTAGTATCGTGAGTGTGTGAATAATCGAATATTATTAATTATGATTTATCTTTGGGATTATTGACCATCGCTATGTGTGATTGGCAATTATGGACACTTATATTTGTTTGAGGAACAATGTGGAATATATATATACTATGTGATGAAAGTATATTTATTATATGATAGGGATATGTATATATATATATATATGTGTGTGTGTGTGTGTGTGGAAGGTATTTATATATGTGAAACATACCACCCCTAATGCTATCATGGAAAGTTGTGCAATGTGGGTGAGGCCCCTGGCTTGAGGAGCAGGGTGCGTATAGTCCCCAGGTCATAGCGTCCATTGTTATATTGTGTGATTTTTATTAGGGGTGAGACGTGGTGGGTATGTTTTGTCTCACTTTCGGGGAGAAACTATGACCGCTTCCCAGATGTTGTGATTTGGTTTTGACCACGAAGTAGGTGACATTTAGTCCTACCGGTGATCCCCTGGATGGTATGTGAGTGTTTCCCTGGAAGATGATAGCATTAAGAGATCACATCCTCGAGTTATAGCTCGTTAGGATGGTTATTGTACTTGTGTGTATAGTACATTGCTTGTGTATAAGAACAAGATATCATATCTCTATGAGAGTAAAGAGATAAATTGAATATGAAATAAAAAAAGGATTAATTCTCATTTTGGGAGATTGTATCCGGACTTAAAATGTGAAATGTATATAAAAGTGAGTATGAAAAATAAAGATGAGTATGCTGTGTAGATTTATTTATACGAGTATATATATAAGTTGAGTATCGAGGGTCTGATGGATCTCGACGATCGACCTTGCCAAGTAGTAGTGTATCAGGTGGGTTCCTTGTTTGGATTTTTCTTTGCGAGACACCGCACTTACGAACATGGCTCAGTGTCGAGACTGGGGAGAAGTTTAACCCTTAGTGCTCCTGTTTTGAGTTTTCATTATACGAGAATATATATATATATCTGTGTGTGTGTGTGTGTTGTGTACTGGGGGTCTAATGGATCTCGACGATCGAACTTGCCAATTAGTAGTGTATCGGGGGGGGGGGGGGTTCCTTGTTTGGGTATTCGCCTTGCGAGACACCCCCACGCACGGACATGGCATAGCGTTGAGACTAGGGAGAAGTTGAGACCTTAGTACTTTGTTGGCTCATGATTTCTAAAGTTTGGGGGTGACGGATTAGATAGGCAGCGTAACTTAACTAGGATGTTTAGAGGGATGCGTTAGGTGTGCACTATTAGAAGAGAGATAAGGGGTATCTCATGGGAGTGCGATACCAATTTAAATATGAGATTAAACATATTTTTAATAATAAAGCATTTAAGCACTTGCTAAATATTTTCACAACTCGGGCTCTGACCCGTTTTTATATATTCCCTCTCTTGCTGCATATTATATATATAGGTGGCCAGACATAGGGACGCCTGAATGATGATCCTTTCGAGTCAAACGTCTACTGCAGCAGCTGTGGCTGCGTGCAGGTTTATTTTTAGATGCTTCTATTCTTGTGATCTAGATAGGAAGCATTGTAGTAATTTTTGGGCTGAAAATTTATTTATTCTTTCACAGCCTTTTAGTGCGGCAGTCGATTTGGTTGTATCATATTTGAACCGAGTGTTCGGTTATTTTATCTCTTTCCAATATTATTTATTTAAACTGTGCGGATGTTTTAATTGTATAGTTCGTTTAAAAATATTACTTAAAAAACAATTGACGCCAGCCTAATAGGTTATTAGTAATTAAATTGGTTTTCGACAGTGATGCTAAGAATGATCCATATGCGACTCCAGTTTTGATTTGGTACAGGAGTGATCGCTCGGTGTTTTATTAGGCGGGTTGTCACAATGCTCTTCCTTAGTTATGTTTTTTTACCACGGGATTTGATCTGGCATAAATATGGTATATTTATGCCCTTAATTTCGGTACCTTTGTGAACCCGAGTGGTACAATTGATATGGACTTAACTTATAATTATTCTACTAATCTTTGTTGGCAAGTATTTCGTGTTTTGTGTTTCTCTTGTGTGTTTTACAGGTAAAGTATGCAAGCCGTGCAAAAGAGAAATCGAAACAAAGAAGGAAAGGCTAGGAAGGCAAGTTCAAGGGCATTTTTGTAATTGTGACGCCTAATCCCAGAGGTGGGGCCTTCTATAAAATTTAAGATCTTGGAACAATGATAACACTGGAAAAAACGGCACTCAAATCCGAGTTACGGTGAAAGAGTTATGATCCCTTGAAGTTGAAGAAAAATACTTAGATGAAAGGAGGAAAACATTAAAATTTTCTAGGTGTTGGAAATGAAAAGAAGAAGGCTCAAACCAACAAGTTTTCCTGAACCACAAGGTGAACCGATTCGAGGGGAAAACCGGTTCCGGGTACGTGCGAACCGGTTCGAGGTGCCTGAGGCGCGAAATTCTCCTCAATTGCTAATTGGTCCAAAGAGTCCTATTATGTTACAAAATCTTCTAAAACGTATTTGTGTCTTTGTATTGACTTAGAAAACACTGTTTTGAATAGTTTTTGAGAGAGAGAAAAGTAGGATATTACCCTAGGAACATAGTTTTGATTTGGTGCTTCAAGATCAATTAATTTCGGGTTTGATTTCAAGTTTTAATTAAATTTTCACTCTCTCTATTATTGTTCTTGCATGTTTCAGTATACTTTCATCATGATTTCTTTCACATGCAACGTAGCTAATTTATGCATAGTTAGGTTCAGTATCTTCGGCTAAATTTTTTTGGGTTGGGATGCATGAACTCAACCCGATGTGAGCGTTGCATGTGTATAGAACTAATCCTCTAAAATTATGGATTTATTAGACCATAGAGCGTAGCGAACACAACCATTGTAGATCTTTGGATCTCGTTTGCTTCAGGGTAACCGGGATGCTTTAGAATGCAATGCGAGTGTAGCTATCATGTTACCGCTTTACTCATCCTCTGATTATGTATGGTGCGGTCTTGAACCTCATATACGTAATGCTTGGGAGTAATAAAGACTGGGTCTGATTAATCACTTAAATTTATGATTAGTTTTATACTAGCAATACACTAGGGTTGAGGGATTATATTCCCAACCTGTTCTTCTCTTCATACTTATTACTTCATTATTAGTTATTAATCCTTGTTTAATTCATTAGTTCCATAGTCTTAATCTAGTTTTCTTTTACTAGTAGGATTAATTGCAAACAAATCATCTTTTTGTTTTTCTTAGAGTTGAATTTAGGTTGACCGTCTGTCCTTCCGTCGTCACGATTTTCTCATCCTATTTCCCTATGGAGACGATCCCGACTTACTAGGTTTATTACTAACGCGACAGGCTTGCGCTTGAGCCTAGAGAGAATTCACTTTAGAGACACATTCTTAGTCGCATCAAGTTTTTGGATCACACTTCTAGGTACCCGCGACTGAGAGGGTCTTCAAGGAGATTTATTTTATAAACCTTTGGTATGGTAGGCTTTATGAGTGATGGGTAGACGTAATGATTTTTCACTTGATTGTGCCGAGGTCTTAGATTTTGGATGACCTAAGACTATACCTATCACGCGCGAGAGATACCGAAGGCAATAATAGTAGACCTTCATTATGTGTGGGCGCAAGACATACTCATTTATTTTTACAATCCGGAGGTCGTATTATTGCATGGACATTAGACATGAGTTGAGGCTTTCTCCTACAATATATGATATTGTATGGCGGTACCAGAGACAGTTTTACCGGTTTATGTGATGTACTAGTGATGTATGTGACTTATAGTAGGGATGCCCACCTCCATACTTATGTTTCGGACTTGTGTATTACATATACTAGAGAGGTGTATATTGTATTATTGGCATGGCATAGTCAAATTTTTATAGACTTTAGATATAATATTATTATTATTTATATATAGAGTTATTTGGTGAGAAAAATCGTAGGTTTAAAACAATAACAAAACTTATGGTTTTAAAATAAAATAGATAAACCTAAAGATGAGAAACTCAATTTTAAAGAATGAAGAGGTAAAGCTTTAATCATATGGGTGACATATGGGTTCGCGATTTAGAACCGCATGATATTTTAGGTTGTTGGGCTGCATAAATAATAACTTAAAATATGTTAAAATACATGAGGAAGATGTGTAATTATGATGTAGTCCAGATTCAATTACAATCCTATTCTACATAGGCCTGTTGTTTATGTTTTCTTTTAAAGACAATTTTCATAGGACCTGTTGTGGTAGTTCTTGTCGATGAAGGGTCGTTGGAGGAGCATCACTAGTGACGTCCCATTTCTTACTCCCTGGATTGTCGGAGTCGAGAAAGTGTAGCTCATGCTTTTATTATACTCCTTTATTTTTAGTTTGGTTGTATATTTATATTTACATTCAGAGACAATTTATGTTATTTGGTTGGTGATTGGTATCGGAGTTGGTTCTATGTTGATTCAGTATTTTATTATATTGTCCTTGTTCTTTCGATTCCTATTTATATCTTATGCTAAGAATGTTACCAAAAGTTTTGATTACCTTGATTTTTATGGTAGACCTGATCAATATATTTATGGATTTTTCGGGGTATCACAACCGCTTCCTCATATCTCGTCAAGGATGTGGTGGACACCCACAACGAACAGTGTGTACTTGTCACATCTCTTTGGCTTATCTAATTTCTTGGAATCCTTAGACCTTTCCTTCTTTTCTGATATTTTTCCAGCATGAGACTTATCATGGTTGGACTCTTTTGCTTCCATAGCCTCCTCGGCAATCATAATCTTCTACGCCTTGGCCAGGATCTCGCCATTGTGTTTGGTGATTCTTTCGCTAATGCCCAGTACATTTTTCTAGTAATATGCCACTCATTATGGTTGTGATCAAGATCTTCTTATCATAGTATAATATCTTAAGATTCTTCGTGTTGAAAAGGCTGATGAACTTTCTTATCGTTTTATCCACCTATTGGCAAATGCTTAACAAATGAGCCACCTTTTCCTCGACTTTGCGCCTAAGAATAAATTATTCATAAAGAGGTTGGTTAACTATTTGAAGCTTTAAATTCTCCCTGAGGAAGGTTGTTATACCAGATTCGTGCTAATCCAGTGAGAATACTATTGAATGGCCTACATCGTATCTCATCAAGAATATAATAGATATTAGAAGGAGCTTGATATGGATCCACATACAACATCAAACCATATTTTCCATCATATATGGGATTGATAACATGTTAATTGAACTTTGTAGGTTTTATATAACCTGCTACCGAAGTTGTAAATGGAATATTTTAATATATCCCATTTGTGAAGGCTTCTTCATCTTTATTGGATTACCCAATCAATCTTCCAGATGCTGAATTGACCGTTTTTCAGGGTTGTTCCTCTTGCTCGGACTTTACAGTCTTCTTTATTCATCCTCGTCTTTCAGCTAATCTTTCTTCCTTAATGGAAGTGAGCTCGGCACTATTCGACCTTCTTACACTTTGCCCTGACCTAGGCAAGCACTCAACCCTAGTGGTCTCATATCTTCTTGAGTCCTCTCTATGATCCCTTAGCTCTCTAGGTTCCATGTTATAGTATTCTCATGCAACTCTTGGGCATAGTTTATCGAAAGAAGAATGTTTGTTCATACTTTCTAGAACACTTTTGAGTAAGTTTAATCATCTTCATATCTAGTTGATCAGATGGTGGATGATGCATGAGGCCTACAAGATTTATTATCTCACCTAGATTCTGAGTATTTAAACCTAATCCCTTCGCCACGTGATCTCAAATTCAACCTCATAGGTTTATTTGTTACCCTATTATAGTGCGCCTATATTATGTCCTTGTATAATGCTAGAATTGGCATTTCACGCCTCCTATAAGAGTTTTCCTCAATTGTTGGGGTAATTGGGTTCATCTTTGGCCTGTTATGTACGTCCCGATCTTTGAGTCGATTGTTTCATGTTCTCCTACATATCTTCTTGACTCCTATCCAGCATTTTTAAGAACCCCTGCAAATATTTCATGCCTATAGGTGTAGAGGGTGGAACCCCTCTTCAGTTTGGCTACTTCCTGTAGAGGGTGGAACCCCTCTCAGCCATTTTTAATAGAAATTGCAAAAAAACATAATACCGTAGCAGGAAAAATAGAGTATCATAAGCGTAACAACAGTAATTGCTGTTAAAGAAGATCTAAAGTAGGGATATGCAAAATCAAATGGAAGATTCAAGGAATTCGAGAGAATCGAATGGAAATTGTTAATAAAAAGACTCTATCCCAACGAAACCCAGTTGAATCGGAGTGTGATTCACCGGTTTACCAGACATGGGTATCCTCGAGTTTCAGAAATTCATAATGGTGGAAACCGTTAATGGCTAAGCCGATTCTCACAAACGGTGCCAATTTGTTATCCCATAAAACTACTATATTGATTTATCTTAGCTTGAGTATACAATTTATAAGCTGATAACAAATAAGATATGTAAATTACTGAAATACTAAACTAGAGAAAACAGTAGATAGATGAGAGAAAGAGAATAAGCACCATATTTACGTGCTTCGGCCCAAAGTTGTACCTATGTCCACAAGTCCTGTGTTTGTTGTATTGAATTATTAGGATAAATCCATGAATGAATACAATAGTGAAGATATCAAGTTCTCCCTAGAACTGTAAATGATAACATTAAGGAAAATATCTCGAATTCGCAAAAGTGTGTGTGTTGGGGGGGGGGGGGGTGTCATTTATAGGCTGTTAGAAGATAGAAAAAAGAGATTCTCACATGGCTTTTATATATAGGTTGGGCAAGTGCACGCCTTACGTGTGAGGTAAGAAAATAATCATGAAGTTAGTTATGGACACATTAGGGGAATATTTACATATCTTCCTCACGTGTGTGTGTGTGTGTGTGTTGTTGATGTCATCCAATCACACAGTACATGATTCCTATAACGGAGGTAATTAACAGTGGTGGTTGACTGCTTGGAGCTGACCAGATTACCTAGTCCAATCAGATTGCTAGCTAGGATGATCTCATTTATGCAGATGATGAGTCCAAGTGTCCTCTTCTAATTGACCCTCGAGCCATACCATACTTATGGTATAACAGTCGAGGTAGTTATTTTTCCTTATAGTGAATTGTAAACTTTGTGCCCTGTATTTTAAATAGTCATATATCAGACTTAATTTACATTGCTATCTTGGTTACAAAAAATACTATAAATATTAAAGTTAACCATCAACTAATTAATAGTAAGTAATTAAAAAAAATATGGGCATATATATATATATGACTAAACTTGAAATATGATAAATGAATATGTAGTTTTAAATTACGTTTCGTTGCGGGTCTGATGGGTATAATATCACATATAGTATAATCATAGAATATGTTTTATAATTGTATTCATAAAAATAGAATTATAATATAATTAGTTGATAATTAACCAAAATTATTATTATTTTTTGGTTTAATTTGTATATTAAATGCTACTTCCCATGTTTATTTATATTTAAAATTTTAGTTATAATTTTCAATAGCAGAGACCCCGCTACAATAAAAATTTCCTTTTTCTCTTTTTATTCTTTAATCATTATTCAGGTGACTTTACATGTATTTGGAATAAATGAAACAAGTTAAAATAATAAACTTAAAATCTAAACAATTTCATCTATTTTAATAATCAATCAGAACTATTTTTTCATATCCAACACTTGAATGAGTTAGTAAACTTTTTTTCAAACAAATTTCTTAAACAATTATTTTATTTAAGATATAAGATTTTATTTTCTGCTTGGATTGTTGGGAAAAACATGATCGCAAGCTTATCATAAAAAATATTAGAAAAACACTATACAAAAGATAACTATTATATTGGTTTAGTTATTGTATATCACCATTAATCCAGTCATGGATTTTACTTTGTAGCATATGATAAGAAACTTACGGATTCAACATATTTGATGAGATGAAGTGAATTGACATAGTTCAAATGCATCCATCAGATAAACTTTAAAGAGGAAAAACTTTCCATTTTGTTACAATATTAGATAGAGAGAGAGAGAGAGAGAGAGAATTAGATGAAAGGAGATAGATTGAATTAATTTTGTGTGTTTCTACAAGGATATACATGACCTATATATAGTTGAACTAAGAGTACAATAGTGCAATGTGGTAGTACAAATGAAGTACAATAGTACATGTGTAGTACGTGTAGTACAATAATATAAAGTTCACTAAGTATACTAACAACCGCCCTTAAACTCAAGGTGGTAAGATGGAAACCAACTTGAGTTTTGATACTAAATTTTGAAGATGGCCTAGAGGATGAGACTTCATGAAAACATCGGTCGTCTGATCGATTTTTGAAATAGATTGAAGCCAATGGTTCCATGGAGAAGATATTGATGAATAAAATGGTAATCAATCTGAGTATGCTTCGTTCATTCATGCAAAACGTCATTGTGAGAAATCTGGATAGCACTATGATTGTCACAATTAATGATAGTTATCATGGAATGGCTAACACCCATGTCAGTAAGTAGCGAGCTGTAACACCTCGTGATTATCAGTCGCCAAAATCTTTGTCAAATAATTTTTTTTTACAAAAATAAAATTTTGAATCTATTTAATTTTGGGAAGTAAAAATAAGGTTTTAAGTGGAATTTAAATTGGGATTAAAATTTGGAAATTATGACTTTTTGTATAAAAATCGAGGGAGGATCCGACCAAAGAAAAAATATATATTTAACAGTCCGATCGAGCTAAATTTTTTTGAGCATATTTGTTTCATCTTCAGCTACATCATATTAAAATATCAGCCAATTCCAACGGCCCAATCATACATAATATTTTTTTAGTGTATGTGTTTGATTAGGACTCAAATTATTTTTGGTATATAAAGATAAAATGACGGGTTTAGGACTTTTAAAACACATTTTAGCCTTCTTAAAAATCATTAGCCTCCCATAATTTCATTCTCTCTCATCTACAAAACCTATACCCCATTGAACACAACTTTCAACCCAACTTTTGAAGTTCTCAAGATCGTCCAAGAACACGCTTTATTATTTTTGCAAGAGGAACGCAACAGTGTTTTCAAAATTTCAAGGAAGAATTTTATTAGTTTTCAAGTGATGATTTAAAGGTACGGGGTTTACACAATATACTCCTCCAAATCTCTTGAGATTATTTTCTTATTTTTCAGTTATTTGTATTCTTCTTGAAATATTGTGGTATTCATTGGAATCCTATGTGCGATTCGATTGAGATATTGCGTGTTTATTTTTGTGAGCATGGTGTCCTGAAATTTTAATATGGCACTGAGAATGGCCACCTGCCAAAAGTCCAAAATTCCAATAGCCGGAATGAGGATTTAAGAAGCCTAGGTGAGGTGCGGTGAGGTCTGGTGACCTATTGATGTGTTATTCAGAAATAAATTGGTACAATGCTCGAGTGTTGCATTGAACTCGTATACAGTTTCATATTGTTGTATTTTTCACCGTTATTATGTTGAACATCTATTCTTGTTATATTGTGTACTTCCCCATTCTTTTTTTAGTGGCAAGTAAGTATGGATTTGGACGTTACTGATATTTTGAAGGATATAAAGACCATATAATTTTGAGAATATTATTTTTGTATAAATTGACTATGTAAATATTTGGGAGCTTAGAGTTATTTTGAGTGGAATTAAAACTTTAATTATATGGAGGTGTATTTTACCTAGCCTTGTTGTTAGGATACAACTTAGATTGACATGTAAATTTTGAATTGGACATTGTTCATTTTGATGACCTTTCATATTTATTTTTGTGGAATATAGATGCTTTATATTGATTGTTGAGGATTTAATTTAGTTTTAGTCGTAGTTGCGCCTCGATTTCCTCGGGGTGTTACTGATGGTATCAGAGCCTAAGTATGCGGCAACCCTCAAGTCTTTGGTTTTGTGTCTACCATACGTGCTAGTTGTGTTTCTTGGAGATATGGTGTTTTTTTTTATTAAATCCATGATAATAATTGAGGTTAGAAGTAGAATTCTTAATGTGAGTATCTTCAGAGTTGATTTTTTTAGACGACATTTATTTTGTAGATCGTTAGTACAGATGTTAAGTGTCGTAAGTATCAATTTGATGATGTGATTTGATTTGAGGACTTCAGTGTTCGATGAATTTTGGAGAGAGAATCTAGTGGTGATACGTGGGAGAGCGTTGCACGTCGTTATTTTCATAAATATATTATATATAGAGTTGAGATATATGTTGTATTTTGTTCACGGGGTAAGTGCATGTGGGATTGGGTATATGGGCATTTAATTTTGATATTTAATGAGTAGGCATATGTAAGACTTATTTTATTTGCAATACTTTACGTTTGACGTCCACTCTTCGTCGAATTTCGAGGACGAAATTCCAATATTAGTGGGGGAGTATGTAACCTCTCGTGATATTTTAGCCATAAAAATCTTTGTTAAATAAAAAAAATTAGAAAAATAAAGTTTGGAATCTATTTAATTTTGGTACGTAAAAAGGTTGGTATTTATATGTAAAAATAAGGTTTTAAATGGAATTTAAATTGGGATTAAAATTTGAAAATTATAACTTTTTGTATAAAAATCGAAGGAGGATCCGACCTAAGGAAAAAAAGTAAATAAAAATATTTGACCGTCCACTCAAGATATTTTTTAACAACTTCGTCTCACCTTCACCTACAACATATTAAAATTTCAGCCAATTCCAATTGGCCGATCGTCTGTAATAGTTTTTTAGTGTTTGTATTTGATTAGGACTCAAATTAGTTTTGGTATATAAACATAAAGTGAAGGGTTTAGGACTTTTAAAACACATTTTAGACTTTTTAAAAATCAGTAGCCTCCCATAATTTCAATCTCTCTCATCTACAAAACCTAAACCGCATTGAACACAACTTTCAACCCAAGTTTTGAAGATCTAAATCAAGTTTTCTCAAAATTGTCTAAGAACACGTCTTTATTATTTTCGCAAGAGGAATGCAATACTGTACTCAGAATTTTGAGGAAGAATTTTATGAGTTTTCAAGTGATGATTTTAAGGTACGGGGTTTACACAATATGCTCCTCTAAATCTCTGGAGAGTATTTTCTTATTTCCTAGTTATTTGGATTGTTCTTGAAATGCGATGGTATTCATTGGAATCCCATGTGTTATTCGATTGAGATATTGTATGTTTATTTATGTGTGCATGGTGTCATGAAATATTAATATGGCACTGAGAATGGTCACCTGCCAAAAGTCCAAAAGTCCAATAGCCGGAATGAGGCTTTAAGAAGCCTAAGTGAGGTGAGGTGAGGTGAGGTCCGGTGACCTATTGATGTGTTATTGAGAAATAAATATGTACAATGTTCGAGTGTCGCATTGGAATTGTATACAATTTCTTACTACTACATTTTTTTACCGTTATTGTGTTGAGCATCTATTCTTGTCATATTCTGTACTTTCCTGTTCTTTTTTTAGTGGCATGTAAGCGTGGATTTGGATGTTACTAATTTTTTGAAGGATATTAAGACCATAACATTTTGATAATATTATTTTTGTATAAATTAACAGTGTAATTATTTGGAGCTGTATTTTACCTAGCCTTGTTGCTAGGAGACATCTTATATTGGCGTGTTAATTTTGAATCAGACATTATTCATTTTGATGACCATTCATGTTTATTTTTGTGGAATATAAATGCTCTATATTGATTGTTAATGATTTAATTTAGTTTTAATCGTATTAGAGCCTCGATTTCCCCAGGGTGTTACAATAGCTAAAGAAGTTTTTGGGTGGCATCAGTAATAGCATGATATTCAACTTCTGTACTATATTGAGCAATAATGATTTTATTTTTTCCATGCTACGAGACAAGACAATCACGGAGAAATAAGCAATAGCCCGTAGTAGAATGACGGTCGGTGGGGTTCCCTACCCAATTTACATCAGAGTTGGCATGAAGCTGTGGGGATGAATAAATAGAGAAGTGAAGACCATTGAATAAAATCACATTGATGTATCTGAGAATGAGAAGAACAGTAGCATAATGAGGTAAAAGTGGAGAAGAAAGGAACTGTTTAACAATATGAACTGCATATGCGATATATGAGCACGTGACACTAAGGTAGACAAGATTCCCTACTAATTGTCGATACAAAGTCGGATCATCAAAAAGAGTACTATCCATAGGAGTGCGCTTGGACTTCAGCTCAAGAGGAGTGGCATCGGTCTTGCTATCGGTGTGTCCTGCACGAGTGAGAAGATCTGAAGCATATTTTTCTTGAGAGAGATAATATCCATGAGAGTTAGTAGAGATCTCAAGACCAAGAAAATAAAACATCTTTAAAAAATCTTTCATTTGAACATTTGATTCAGATATACTTTTGGATATACCAAAGTGATCGTCACCGGTAATAATCATGTCATCCAAATAGAGAAGGAGAGAAATAGTGCCATGGTCGGATTTACGGATAAAAAGTGCGGAGTCATGAGGACTGTATGTAAACACAAAACTTGTAGGAATGGTATTAAACTTAGCAAACCAAGCACAGGGAGACTGTTTGTGACCATAAAGGGCACGACGATGTTTGGAAACTTGATGAGTGGAATGAAAATATCTTACAGGTGATCACATGTAAATTCCTCAAATAACTCACTCACCATTAAGGAAGGAAGTTTTCATGTCCATCAGAATAGTTCCCAATGACAAATTGCAACAACTGTAATGAGACTACGAACCAAAGTGAGTCGAATCACTGAAGCAAAGTTCTCCACATGTCAATCCCGTATTCTTAAGTAAATCCTTTTATGACAAGGCGTTCCTTATAATGACCAAGAGAGCCATGCGATTGAGTTTTAAATTTATAAACACATTTACATAAGATTACATTCTTACCACTTGGTAGATCTACTAAATCCCATATATGATTTTATTCAAGTGACTATTGTTCATCAACCATTGCCTTTTGCCAAAGAGGTTAAAGTAGCCTCACGATAAGAGTAAGGCTCATGATGAGAAAAATAGTAGAATACACATGAAAATCATGAAGAAGAATAGATGTGGTTTTAGGTCTTACACTTTTACGTAGGGGATTCGGATTGGAGACTGGTGCAGATCCATTATATGGAGCAGACGACTCGGGTGATTCCTAAAAAAAAAGCTTTGGTTGAGCATCAAATGAGGAAACTAGAGGTATCAGTGGTGTAGTGGAAGTCAGTTTAATTGAGGAGACTGTATCAGGTACTAGAGGAGAGGATGTAGATGGTGGTGTAATATGTGGCGACATATCAAGTTCAGGTGAATTGGGAAATAAGTCTATCGAGGGATTACTAAAGAATAGAGGTGTGTATGAAGGAGGTAAGTGGAATTTCGACAATGAGGAAAACATCTTATGTTCCCAGAAGACAACATGATGGGATACATGAAGACATTTAGAATAGGGATTCCAACACTTGTATCTTTTATGTTATACCGCATAGCCCAAGAAGTAACACAATCGGGATCAAAACTCTAATTTTGAGCATTAATGGGGTTGTAGAAGAACAAAATAAGAACTACCAAAAGTTTTGAGGTTATTATAGTTAGGAGGGTGGCTATGAAGACACTCATAGGGTTTAGATTTTTAATAGTGGAAGAGGGGACATGGTTTATAGTGTAGACGAAAGTGAGAACAACTTCTCTCCAAAAAGGTTCATGACATGAGGCGGAGATGAGTAGAGCATGAACAATGTTTAGGATATTTCGGTGTTTGCATTCGGCACACCCATTTTATTGGTAAGTGTCTGGATATGAAAGATGAGGAATAGTACCCTGTGCTGTAAAAAAATGATGACATGAGAATCAGTATATTTAGTGGCATTGTCAGCATAGAATACCTTAATTTTATGAGAAAATTGGGTATTAACCATAGTTGCAAAATTTATGTAAAGTTGAGGAAGTTCGGAATGATTTTTCATAAGGAACAACCAGGTATAGCGTGAATAATCATCAATAAAAATAACAAAATATTTGGATTTTCCCATGGTAGCAGTGGGAGATAGGCCCCACATATCAAAATATATTAAGCCAAAAGGAGCATAATAAATATAGTCACTTTTATTAAACGTCAAAGCCAATTATTTTGCCAATAGACATGGAAGATTGTCAAATTTTGCATTATTAACAGACCCTAAGGGACCATGAGAAAGCAAAAACTTAAGACTACCAATAGAAGCATGACCGAGACGATCATGCCACAAGCTAAGAGAAGGTGTGGAGGATAAACAAGTTACTCTCATAAATGGGGTGGTGAGCGATTGTGGAATATGAAGGTTTTACCTCACATCAACTTGATCACATACCTCAAGAATAAATTCTATGACTTCATAATTTTAAATAAATGATAAAGTAATATTGTAGTCTTTTCACATAGAGATGAGTAATATGGTATGAATGTAATAAAATATAATTCATTACATATATTATCTCCTCAAATTATTTTGAATATCATAATTATTTTGTAATAAACCTAAAATCTAACAACCAAATCAAGTGTTATATTACGAAATGAGAAGATATGGTGATAACATAACCACCTATTGAGATTCAAGGTCACTTATTCGATTAACAACACAATTTTAGGTCTTTATTTCCTTGGACAAACCTGCTCAGAGTTTCTAACGAACTTTATAAGAAAAATGAAATTAATAAGTATTGTCTCCCAACTCTCGACTATTAATGAGAAGATCAATATATATATATATATATATATATCAATTATTATATTGATCACGACGTTATTCACTCATTTATTTAAATGATTAATAATAGTACTACAGCCTTCATATTATTCTAGTTCGATAAAGAGTTTTACTTAAGTTAATAGCATATATAATTTTCATAAATCAGGTCTGAAAAACTAATATATAAAAAATACTTAAAGCTTTGAGTGTACCTTTGAATAATAAATAATTTATTGTATCCCTTACTATACACAACCTATGTTATTATAATATATTACCTCTATTAACCCAATTGAATGAATCAATCCATCTGCTAAATTCTTGACTAATACGAATAAAGTTTACTAAAATAATAGTATGTTCACTATTGTTTACCTTTCCTTATATATACACCACTCAAAGCCCTTAAAGCTAAGAACATTCCCTTTCCATTATTATAGTCCCCGATGACCTCAACCGTCGCAAAACTTCCAATTTCAAATTATGTTTTCTTTACAAGTTTTCAAAAATTGATCACGTGTGTCCTATAGAGTAGTAAAGTCACAACACTCATACAAGCAAGGCCACCATGACCACAATTGTGGTTCATTAAAGCCAAATTTTAAAAATCTTCATGTCA
The DNA here is from genome assembly GCA_949130495.1 of Sambucus nigra. Classification (NCBI taxonomy): domain Eukaryota; kingdom Viridiplantae; phylum Streptophyta; class Magnoliopsida; order Dipsacales; family Adoxaceae; genus Sambucus; species Sambucus nigra. The sequence goes on from OX422211.1 coordinate 445,696,171, forward strand.
TCACCATCCTCAAAGTTTGAAATTTGACCATACGCTAGTTTCGTTATAGCATTTTTAACTCGTTATTATATCAACATCACGTTAATGACCACATTAAAAATTCATAATGACATTTCAAAGGATATATATACCTCTGTGCTATCTTTTTCATCAATCCTCTATTAATAACCTCAATGAACAATTTCACTCTAACTTTTGATGTAGATATATCCATATCATTTTCTAGTTTACTACTCTATTAAAAAGCCTTATATAATCTTAAATATACCTTAATAAATTTCTATTTTTGTATATTGTACATAGTCATTTATAAATTAATACTAATAATTAGAGAATTCCTTTGATTATTTACCATTCACGTTATCTTGTTAAACCACCCAAAACATTATATAGAAAACTATCCACATATAAACATCACACAAATATAGTTCTCATATAGGGTCGACCACTGATAACTCGATTGTATCATAACATATTATCTCACTAATTAATCCATTCATAGATTGTGAACCTTGTAAGATAACTTTATTTACATCATAATAACCCTTAACTTCTAATAAAGATACCACATTCACGTATTTAATATGTAGCATGATACTATGTCCTCCTCTATTGACAGAAATGTTCTTAATATCCTATGCACATAAAAAATACCTTTTAAATACATTAGTTTCCAAACTATATCAATACAAACTTCAATAAATTGGTATAGTACTCTCCATTATGTTTATTTGTATAATATCTACCTTTATCGTAGACAACACCTATGTTACTAAAATAATCATTATTTCTCAATAAAACAAAATTCAATGTGGTTCCACCCCTATCTCATCATGAAACTATTAAATGAACATGGTCCTCTAAGTTAGTAAGGTTAATTACCTCCATAGAAAATACTAATTCTTAATGATAAATTATTTTTAGTTAACCTCAATTTCTAACAGCACTAGTGTTAATAATTGTTACTATAACTCTTAGCCTTATTAGTTACCTCAAATCTGGATCTCTATATTTTCTCCTAAATTATATTAATAAAGGAATTTCAGCACTGTAACACGTACTCTAAAATCCATGAGGTGGATTAGAGGGACGTTAAAGCTACTGGTTGATTAAACATTAATCAATTCTTTTAAGGTGGATTAGAGGATGATTAAGTATCAAGAACAAAACCAAGGTTGTTAGGGAAGAAGCTCACTCGAAGAGACTCCCACAAGAAGCAAGTTTGTTCAAAAGAGCTTCAAGAACATACTTGTAATTTGTAATTAGTTTATATTTGTTCCTTCTTATCAATATTTAGAATATCTTGGAAAAATGTTAGAATACTTCCCTAGGACATGGGATGGTAGGATACCAGAGGTTTTATGGGCTTACAGAACAACTAAGCAAAAGATAATCGGTTACACCCCTTTCTCCTTGTTTTTGGTGCTGAAGCAATATTGCCAATAAAATTACAGGTATAATCTCCCAGGTACAACTTACGGAGTATAATGCCTCCTCAGAGAAGACATGTGCAATTAGAAGATTTGGATAAATATAGAGATAACGAGATGAGGCATTTCTAAATATATAGGAAGAAGCTCTCAAGATCATATAACTAAATGGTAAAACCAAGGAAGTTTAAAGAGGGTATCTAGTGTGAAAAGCTTATACAATGCATATTAGAGGTCTTTCACTCCCAAAGTTCGAAGCTATATGGTAGGACCTTACATAGTGTGCCAAGCTAATGATTTGTCTATTAAGAGGTATCCAAAATCAAAGCATTCAATCTCAGTAATAAGTGGATCAAAATCTACCATGTTTAGAAGTTCCTCCGTTGTAACATTATTGGTAATAAAAATTATGTGGGTTAATTAGGAGCATGTTCTTGAACAACCTATATATAGAGTTACCACTTAATATACAATGAGGTTACACGATGTTCAAATAAATTCTTCCATTCATGTATAGAAATAAGAGATAGAAAAATGAAGACAGTGAACAATGGCATAAAGGAAAAATTAAACTTGTATCTCATTCAATGTTTAAGCTTTACAAAGCAAGGGGAACTACTTCCACAAAATACAAGGATAGAACCCCTAGTTGCTATCTAAGTCATCTATAATAAACCATGGGTTGTTATCAATGAGTAACCTTGGATGGAGGCCTGGGAGAGAAGATACTAACTCGATCTGCTCATTTGTTATCTCTATCATATCATTTTCATATTCATCTGTCTATCGCTGTAGTTTTCCCAACTCTCCATTAGCTTATGCTAAGGCCTTTAGCATAGCTACAACCTTCTCCTCATACTTTATTATTTCAGGATAAAGGGTAGTCATCTCTTCAACCACTTCAACTTGAGTCCTCGTGCTAGCTTCAATTTTTTCATAATAAGCAGGAATGTTTATCTTCTTAACAAACCTCAAAATTTAGGCCAACTATGTGAGAGAAAACTATCATTAGTTCATACTTGTACTTTACCAAGAAGCTCTTTGATCTTGGAGGAATCAAACAAGTGCAAAGGTGTAATCATAATTTAAGTCCATACAGTGGCAAACCCGAGAAACCCGTATGCTATCAAGATTGGTATCTCTTGACCACAACGAGGGACACATGTAGAGGGATGAAGTTTGATCAACCAATGTATGATCTCACGGTGAAGAGAATAAACAATTTGGGGTAAAATCCCTTAATAGGAGATGTCGCAGGCAACTAAAGAGTATAGCTTCTCCCACGAGCAGATGGAAAAACATTTTTCTTTGAGGCCCTATCTTCTTTTGGGGGGAGATGGCTAAGCAAGATTACACTTCAGCATTTTGATTAGTAGTTTGAGCGGTTGATTAATATATTTGAGCATTCAAAGGAGTAGGTACGCTAATAATGACCTCTTCCCAAACAAGCTCAGTGGGCAGCTAGTTCGAGGGCAAGGTTAATTAAACAGGGGTCACAACAGGCTCCTATACCAGTATTAGGGTAGCTCGAGTAGTCACAACCTAAAAAATAAAAAATGAGATGAGCTAGATGCAACAAATAGATTAATCTTCTACCAAATATGGTTGCTAAGTCCAAGTTTATTTTGCTGAGTCACAGCTGCTCAGCTCAATATATTTGGCCAATACAAAATTCCTATCGTATATTTTACAGTCGGTTATAAGTATAAGTGTATTTTGCTAGGTCACAGTTGCTCAGCTCAATACATTGGGCAAATACAAAATTTGCATCACATGTTTTTCATTAGGTGCTAAGTCCAAGTGCATTTTGTTGGATCATAACTGCTCAACTAAATACATTTGGACAATACAAAACTCCCATTGCATATTTTACGTTTGGTGCTAAGTCCAAGTGTACTATTGTAATCCCCAAATGCTTTCTAGAATAATACACTCGGCCAGTTGGTTGTTCGAAAAAAAATTCTAACACTTGGTGCTCAAACAAAATTGTGCTCATTCGGCCCTAAATGTTTGCCCGAATGAACACACTTGACCACATGGTCTCTCAAATCTTAATTTTTGACATATATCTCGAAAATAAAATATATGTAGACATATATACATTGGTTTTTTATGTAGAAGCTACCTTAGCACTAGCTACCTCGAGGGAAGTTCCTCAATAGATTGCTCAGGCACAAAAGATTGCTTAGCCTGGGCTTCTCAATTACACTAGTACTCCCACCTTTAAGGATAGAAGGCCCCAAAAGGGTCACCAACACTTGCTCATTGATGTTGGTCACAACTATTAAAGTCATGCAAGTGTTGGTTTGGGTTAGAAAGAGAGGTTGCTCAGGGGAAGCCTGCGTAGGATAAACTTTCTCTATAACAGTTGGAGCGCCTGTCTATATTCAAGAGAAATCATAAGCCAAAAGGAGAATGACTCATAAAAACTATAAGGAGTTACAAAAAAATAACATACAGGAAGAAAAGGTACCTCAATCTCAACTATAAGAGTAACAAAAGTACACAACATCTAAGGACTGTCTAACTTTTTCCTGTCCTGGTTCAAGATCAAGCTCGTGATAAACACCTGAGAAACTAACCCTTTCCACAAGGGGGAATCGTCCACTACTACAGGCTCATTTGTGGCGTGGGATGATCCCACGAAGACTTATTATCATGGTAGTGGTGTTTGTTGTTCGGTGGAAGATATCTGGGGATCCACCCCAGTGGCATTAATATAATCATTAACCTTAAAAAACAAGTAAAATAAATCAGAAGTTATAAAAGTGAAAAATACTAAGAAAAAAGTGTCAACAAACATCTTTTGAAAAGCTAAGGTATTCTTATAAGAAAAGGTAATGGTACCTTACGTTCAAGTGTTTCTTCAATAATGGTGTAATTATGAGGAGGGGAAAATGGTTTCTTAGAGATAAACATCATCTGCAAGCTATGCAATTGATGAATCAAAGGTCTCTCCTCAACTACCTCCTCCTCAACAGCATGCATGGTTCTACAAGAAGGCCTTGCGTCAGATCTTCTTCTTTTTTGGCCACTTGTACTAGCTATTGGAGTAAATAATAGACCCCTAGAAGCCAATTGTTCCTCAATGAATGTCCGAACATCCATAGCTTCATGGTCATAGATGCTCATCAAACTATCAAAAAGTTACATTAATTGATTCTCAATATTGAGGTCAACTCCTTTAGAGGGTGGCACAACTTGTGGGTGACTGGCCTTAATAGTATTTTTCTTCAGCTACTTCGGCCAAAGGTTCTAGGGGAGTATCACCAACCTCACCATCTTAGGAAGTGGATAAAAAATCTGGGAGGTCGAAGCACCTTTCTTCTTCTTCTTCTTCTTCTTCTTCTTCTTCTTCTTCTTCTTCTTCTTCTAAATAGCCTTCTCTATGGGTGCCATATATGGTTGCTCGACAGTTTTTTTAAAGAACTCTTATTATGTGTTGAATGATTAATAACACAACCTTTCAACCCAAGCTCTATCAAGAAAATCTCTCAACGATCAAATTTACAACCTAACAAAGTATAGTATTTTTGAACCGTACAAGCTAATTCGGCCAAAACAAGGTAAGGTATCTTATTAATTTACTACCTTTTTTCATTATTATAGGAAATTACCATGTTCCATTCATAAATTATTGATAGAGCTGCCAGAGTTTTACTCAAAAAATCACAAGCTAGAGAAAATTTGACAAGTTTCTCTAGATGGGTATGACTCCGAAGAGGCACACCCTAGTCGAAGCCAAATTGAGCACCTACATTATGGGGGGAGTAGACATCATAAAAAATCTCCCACTTAATAAAAGAAAGAAGGTATAAAGGCGTTAAGACTAAAATAACCCCAGTTAAATGATTATTTTTTACGAAATCTCATAGACCAAGTCTACTAGTCCAGATGACTCGACAAAGAATTTATTTATGTAATTTTGGGTTTTGGTTGAATACGGTTGAATGAAAAACTCCTTGATATTGTCAATCATGGATATAAGGGGTTTTCTACTTTGTTTATGGTTCCAATCATTGACACGAGGAACCTTTTATTAGTAGGGAAACTAGCAGTATACTTGAGTGGGAAAATTAGGACATCTTGAATAAAGAAAATAAGTAAGCAATAAAATGTTAAAATAATTAGAGACTGTAAGAGGGTACTTTAGATTATAGATGGAGGCATAACCCCTATTTGAGTATGGAATTGATAAGCTAACTTGGCCAAAGCTTTGGATTAATGATAGGACACACAAACACAAACCCAATGAAGATAAACTCAGTTTAAACTCACAAAAATCTCGTGTATAACTCAGGAAATAGTAATGAACCTTAGAAGTAACTTAGCTAGAGGGAGAGGGAAGTAAGCACCCTATATACACCTTGGTAGGCAGGTATAAATACACCTATTACCCTCAAGAATCTCTGTCAAGTATTAAAAGCTTCGTAATAAGTAACAATGGTGAGTGGGTAAGCCCTCTGGTTTGCAATAACTCCCTCTTTTTTGTATTCTCTCTAGTATTAACTCCTTAAACTTCTCAAAAGATCATCTGAACTCTCTAAAAAGATCTCCCTTTCCTCAAAGGTGGTTGGGGTCCATAAATAGCCCCCCACACCACCCCCAAGGCAACTCAGTCATTAAAGACTATATAAGACACCCCTCATAGTTTATGTCATGACATTAAATGCCTGATGTACTAGTTGTCTCCATGTCATAAACATTAAATGCCAAGGCATGCCTTTTTTCCATCCACTGTGTGTCAGGGGGCTGTTGTCGCAGAGGTGGCTCACCTACTGCCTGACAGCTCCAAATACCACGATGCTTTACTCAAGTTCAGGTCTGACATTGTTTAGCTGGCTAGTGACATCACCTATAGTAGATGTGACATTAAGTAGAGGGTTGTTTGGTTCATAACTCAGCGCCCGATGGAACTCCAAGCTGCCCCGCCTGAGGTTCCACGATCAGGGTCCTTCGGTGTTTTACCAGGTGTATCTAAGATGGTCAGGACAAGCTCCAGCGGTGTCGCACTTCTCAATACTCCAAACCAAGTCCCTCTAAAGTTCCCATAGCGAGGTCATTCGATAGAGCATGAAAGCTCTCCCAGGCCCTGCCAAGCCTGATCTCTTGCGAGTACCATTTAACCTCACACAAACTTGTTATTATTCTCGTTATAGAATTACAACCGTTATAGCTTACAGTCAATATAAACAAAGATACAATCTGACTAACACAACAAGCTAAAGTATGAGCTGCCACGCCAAGCTGCCTCGCTGAGTTTCCACGCTTCAGCTACCTCGGTTGCTTAATCTAAAAAAATATTTCCAATTAAGGAATTATCCCTAATTTCAAGATTACCTTCAAGACCCCCTCTATATTTTCCCCTTCGTGGAGAGATTTGTTGGAATAAGAAATGTATGCATGAAACTTCTCAATCCGATGAACCTTCTCCGCGTGAAAAAATCCTGGCCTTCTTTCCCTCGTTAGAACCGCATCGATATAATCTCCTAGAAAAAGTAAAATTCTCCCTGATGTACCTGAGCCAAAGCACCATAACTCATTGGGGCTTGGTCAAAGGGACATCGCCACTTTTTCCTCATGCTGAGCCTCAACCGTTCTAGCTTTACTATTTAGAATTCCCCCAAAAGGCCTACTAACCTTCTCAAATACTCGTTTGGACTCTTGGTAAGTGAAATTCTCCCCGATGTAACTGAGTCACAATTTAAACAACGTTTGGACCTATGGCTAGGGGACATCGTAGCTTTTTTGAACCATTGGGACATATTTTTCGTTAAGTGTTAATGGATAAGTCTGACACCATTTTGGCGCCAGGACATAAACTTGGTTTGGAAGGCAACCCTTTCTATTCCCCAGACGTCACTTCGTATTTGACGTAACGCTATCTTTTCAGCTGTCAAAACACTTCCCGAAGTTCCACGTGTGCTTTTGAAATGATTATAGGCAGCTTGTCACGTGCGAGGGTGGGAAAATCAAACGACAGGTTCTTAAAAGGGTTTAAAAGTTCCAAACATCTCTTTATTTCAAACCTTTCTCCTCTTCTTCTTCAAGCTTTCTTATTTCCTCAGAGAGATATCTTTGTGCGAACTCTGTGCGACCTCCGTTGTTGCCCCATTCTTTACTCAGTATCCTCCCTCTTTCATCTTTTGCGCCACCATCCGCGGTTGTGCTCCTCCCCTCTTGTTCTTAGCCTGTATTGCCCAGCTATATCATTCATTACTACACTCTCGAAGCACAACGCGACATTACAAGTGTTAGTTTCCCGATGGAACATCACAACTCACACCTTTTTTGCTGCGTGGGGGGAGTTCACCGTTACACTGGAGGACGTCTGTGAACTCCTTGGGTTTGAGCCCATGGGCGAGTTCACCTACCACGATGAGCCATTGGATGCCGAAGAGGCTGCTGATCGCATTGAACTGGATCGAATCTGCCGCATCTGCACCAGTTCCTCAAATAAAGCCACATTTTCCCCTCTTATCAACTATTTTTTCGAAGCCCCAATGCCGAAGGATGTCAGTGATGTAACGGGTTATGGTTGAGGTACCTCCCTAGAACTACCAGCCTACATACTAGTATTACTTTCGCGCTTCTTTTTTACTGGAAAACCCAACGATCAGCCCAAGAGGGACCTGACAAACATTTCCATTCGTTTGTCCAGAGGGTACAACCTACCTTTGGCCGCCATCACCTTGGGGTCCCTCTACACCTGGCTAGATCGAATCCATATTGACATGGAACGGTCACTGGGCAGTCCTCCCAGTCCCGCAATGAGCCATTTTATGGGGGGACATTACAGTACCCCTTCAGCCACTGCCGCCCTTCCACGTTCTCCTTTGATAAGCCTCATCTATTCTCTTCGTTCATCTTCTCATCGGGCCATGGATGCCACCACGGGGGCTGCTGAGATGTATGACCAGCCCGGGGTAACTGTTCCAGCTTCCCCTGAGTTACCCTCAAAGCGAAGGGTCTCTCTGCCCTTTGTTATGGTCAAAGAGAGTGCCCCGCAGGTAAGTTTCTTTCCAGGATTTACATCTTTTATTTGTCCCATTGGTTTATTCCTTAATTCTAACTTGTTGGGATATTTTAGGTGGAAGTGGTGTCACTGATAGCCAACATTCTCCTTCCTCCTGCATTGTCAAGACCCATTACTGCAGTTCCTCTTTTCAGTGCCATAACGGGGGTAAGCTAGGTGCATTTTTGTCTCCTATCCCTTTTTGGAGAATACTCCTTTTATCTAACACTTGTCTTTACATTTGCAGCTTTCTCTAAGTCTTTCTTTGCCTTTTGCGTTGAGTGGCCTTATCCCTTCTTAGGCCCAGGTTGGTGCAGCTGCTCTCGTTGGCGCATCCCTCGAAGGTCCAACATCTCCTTATGCTGATGCGCCCATATTGGCCATAGTACCCTATGCTGGCGTGGGGAGTGTGCCTACCTTTGAGGCTTATGCAGTCGAAGGCTCCGTTGAAGCTGCTGAGGTAACAAGATCGCCTCCCACGATTTCTAGCATTATGGCTCCCGTGGTAACTACTAGTCTCGCTCCTGCTGCTAAGGTACTTTTATAAATTCTCTGTATTTCTCAGCTTCTCAAACTCCACCTATATAGGTGACTTAATCAATGAAAACATTTGTTAAGTTTGTTTCATAAACTCCGTCTATAACGGCGACTTAACAAAGAAAACCCTTGTTAAGATTTTTCCATAAACTCCACCTATAACGGTGACTTAATAATGAAAACACTTATTAAGATTTTTCATAAACTCCACCTATAATGGTGACTTAACAATGAAAACACTTGGTAAGATTTTTCCATAAACTCCACCTATAACGGTGACTTAATAGTGAAAACACGTGTTAAGATTTTCTCATAAACTCCACCAATAACGGTGACTTAACAATGAAAACACTTGTTAAGATTTTTTTCTCATAAGCTCCACCTATAACGGTGACTTAACAATGAAAACATTTGTCAAGATTATTTTATAAACTCTTTGTTTCCTCTAACTATTTTCAGGTTGTTCAGGAGGATTCTCCACCAGTTCCTTCGCGTATTGCCTTGCCCCGTTGTGAACCTGTTGCTTCCGAAGAAACTAGCCATGATGATCAACGTTTCACGACAGGTGCCGCTGCGGAAATTGAATCTGGGTGTGAGCTTCCTCCGCCTGAATTGGCTTCTCACACCTTTTGCCTGATGGTACTCCAGCGTTCTCCCTAAATACCCGCTAATCACCGTTTGGTAATTAAGCAACTTAAGAGTTATCCTCCTGAAACCTTCATGGTGGACTGCCTTCGTTCAAACATCTCAGTTATGAGCTATAGACTTTAAGGTATGGCCACCGCCGTTGCTGAAATTGCCAATACTCTGACTGTTGACGTTACCAGGCCCATCCTCAACCAATTCCTGGGTTATCTGAGGGAGTTGGGTCGTGACGGGTTTCGTTTTGGCTAGCTCATGGCACATTTGAGGACTTTAAAGAGCCAGTGGTTGGACAGCCAGAGGGAGCTTTTACAAAAACATCAGGAGGATCAGCGGGTCGAGGAAGCTAAGTTGGCCAATCTAGCACCCCTCCTCGTAGCCATTGACAAGGAGGTGGAGGACCTCGAAGAAGCTCTGCGTTTAGCAAAGCTAAAATGAGAGAAACTTCTTATCGAACGTACGCAAGCACATACAAGGTTGGAAGTTTCCATTAATGCCCAACGGTCTTGCTTAGAAGCTTCTTCTGGACTTCCTGGAGATTTCTTCTCCTCCCCAGATTTGTGGTTCCTCCTGGGTCAATGAGTTTTTGTATTTGTAATTTTCCTTTCTTCTTATGTAATTCTTGGGTGATAGCTCCGAGTTTTGTTATGCCCCAAAGTATATGAATGGAAAAAGATACTTATTCCCATGCCATTTCTTTGTGTTACAACTGTTTACATAAATTGTGAAATACGGAGTTCTATAATTCTTTCATCTCTACTTGAGGTATAATAAAAAAGAACTTGCATACTCATCATAAGAAAGAACTTGTGTATTTATAACGACAACCAATTACATCAGAGGTCCAACATAACTGCCTACACATGATAAACCTTCAACCACTTATTATTAATCTTGAATGGTTTATCTTCTTCCATCTTTGAAATTAAGGAATAACCTGAGTCATGAGCCTCCTTTACGATGAAAGGTCCCTCCCAATTTGCTGCAAATTTAAGTAGAAGAATCCCCTTAATATGTTTCACTGCAGCCTTTAATACGAGATCTCCCTCCATGAATTTCCTTAGTCTCACCATGTTATCATATGCCCTGAAGAGGTGCTTCGTGTACATTTGAAAGTGTTGAATCGCATTATCTCTATGTTCGTCCAATGCTTCCAACTGCATGTGTCTATTTTGAGGGAGCATGCTGCTTCGCAAAGCATATAGAGCCGAGGGAACTTGTAATTCTATCGAGAGAATTGCCTCAGCCCAATAAATAAGAGAGAACGGCGTATACCCTTTAGGCTTCCTTTTAGTCATCCGATAGGCCCACAAAACGACGGGTATCTTATCATACCACGATCCTAGGAAATCCTCCTTCATTTTAGCCAAAATATTGACCAAAGTTTTTTTACTCGCTTCGGCTTGATCGTTTCCTTTTGGGTATGCCACCGTCGAAGTGTGATGGACAATGGAGTATTTGTCTATGAGCATCGTTACTTCTAAATTAATGAAAGGGGTTCCATTTTTCGAAAGGATAACCTTTGGGATCCCAAAACGGCAAATGATGTATTCTCTGATGAAGTTTCTCACTACTCCTACTTTTGCCCTTCTCACTGGTATCGCCTCAGCCCATTTTGTGAAACACTCCGTTGGTACTAGGATCCATATCTTCCCCCTCAAAGAAGTGTGTATTTCCCCTACCAGGTCGAACGCCCAAGTGTGAAAAGGATAAGGTGTTTCCAGGGAGTGTAATTCCACTGACGGGGCATGGATTATATTTCCATAAAGCTAGAACGAACTCAGTAGAATCTTTCTCCATCATTGGCCAATAGTACCCCAAAGTCATCAGCTGGTCATACAACTTGGCCCCTCCTATATGATATGGATTGTGCGCCTATTTGAGAACCTTGGCCGCTTCTTCCTTCATGGTGCAATGTAACGGCCTGTTAAAGTATCCCTTTCGATAAAGATGCCCCTCCTAAATGTAGAATCTCGGGGCTCTTCACTGGAGCCCCATCGCATTAATTTTCTCCATTGGGATGACTCCATCTTTAATGAAGTCTATATAGGGTTATCTCCAGTCAGCTTGAGCCTCCATGAAATGACATTCAGCTGGCTCGAAGAATAATTGGCATTTTTCACACTTTAGTTGTAACTCGACTTCATCCTGCTTCATGCTAGGCCAGAAATATCCCTCCCTTTGCATTCTTCGGTAGAGGGGTATCTCAGTTGTTTCCCAGTGCTCTCCATGTGTTTTCTTTAATCTTTGCTCTGCCTCTTCTGGACCGATGCATCTCGACAGCCATCCTCATGCGTTTCTGAAGTAAAGGTTTCCCTGGTTGGTAAAGTACTGAGCTAATTCTCTGAGCCCCATCATTCCTTCACCAGTCTCCAGTTGCCTCTTAATCTCTCCCCTCCATTCCGCGTCCTCTTCCATCGATAAAATTGATTGTACCATAGAAGGAGCTATTCTTCGTTGAATCACGACAGTAGTTGTATCGCTCCTCATGATTATCTTCTAGGCAATGGTGGCATAGGAATGTGGGTGATGGTTCATCGTTCTGGGCTGCCTCTTGATCTTGGTTCGATGGAACTGGCCAAAGAGCCTCTGAATGATCGTTCTATATGGTGCCAAGCTCATGTGTTTCAATGCGTATTCTCCATTCACTTGATAAACCACCAAGTCTGAATCCCCCTTGATGCAAAGTGAACGGATCCCTCTTCGAAGAGCCTCTAGCAATCCTAACACCAATGCTTTATATTCTGCCTCGTTGTTAGAGAAAGGGAAATCTAACTTGTAAGAAAGGCAAATCTCCTCCATTCCTTTTGAAAGAATAACCCCTGCTCCTCCTTTCTTTTCTGATGATGACCCATCGAACTGCATTGTCCATTCTTCGTACGTTGCGTCTAGATGGTTGGCCTAAAAATCGACTCTTGGGATATCTTCTTTGGGTGGCTCAAAGGTTCCCGAAGGGAAAATGGCCAACAGATCAGCGTACGCCTGACTTTTAATTGCGCGAGGAACCACTCACTTTAAGTCATATTCGGAGAGGATAAGGAACCATCTAGCTGCGCTGCCAATCAATATAGTCCTTAGAAGCAAATACTTAATGGGATCACATTTAGTTATAATATTAATTGTAAAAGACAACATATAATGTCTAAGTTTTTGTGCTACAAATACTAAGGATAAACAATGCCTTTCTAAGCTATTATATTTGACTTCTGGCCCGTGGATGATCCTGTTGAGGTAGTAAACTGGTCGTTCTTGCCCATCGATCTCTTGTGCTAGCAAAGCTCCCACGAACCTTGTGGTGGATGTGAGGTATAGCTGCAACGGTATTCCTGCCCTTGGTGGAACCATGGTCTGTGGTGAGATGAGCAGCTTCTTCAGTCTGTCAAGAGACTCCTGGCGATGTCCTGGCATCCCCCCGAAAGGATGGGGGAGATTTAACGTTCTAATTGCTTTGGGGTGAGATACGTTCATGTGATCTGAGATTACGTGTTCTAATCACTCTGGGGTAGAAATGATCGAGCGATCTCCCTTGTCATGTCCCTCAGAATGATGCATGGGCATTCTATGCATCACCCTAAATACTTGTTGGGTGGTTTGGGTATTACCTTGGCAACATGGGTCGAGTATTCTCGGTAGCGTGAGGTTCCTTCCCGGTACTGGGCGTCGGTCGATCGACGTCGGCCGACCGACATTGCCTTGTTGTTTTTCCTCGGCCGACCGACTTTGCCCATTTTGAGCCGACTTTGCCTTGGTTCTATGCATCACCCTAAATACTTGTTGGGTGGTTCAGGTGTGAATTGCCTCCCATTTAAACTCCATGTTCTTTCATAATAGCTGCATCAACGGATGTGTTATTTTGGCTAATCCAGGCACAAATCTCCTAAGGTAGGAGACTTTATCGAGGAAACTCTTTATCTCTATCGCCGTTCTTGGACATGGCATTTCCAAGATCGCCCGTTGTTTGTCCTGGTCCATCTGCACCCCTTATCGATCAACCACAAAGCCTAGGAAATTCTCGCTTATCACCCCAAAAATGCACTTCAGCGGATTCATCTTTAATTTAAACTTCCTGCAACGGGAAAACACCTTCCTCAAATCGTTCAGATGAGACTCCTCCTTCCTCGACTTGATGACCAAGTCATCCACATAGAATTCCACAAACCTATGAAAGAGGTCATGGAAAATGGTCATCATTATTCTCTGGTAAGGCGCCCCAGCGGTCTTGAGTCCAAACGGCATCACCCTGTACATCAAGTTGCCTAACAGGGTTCAGAACGCTATTTTCTCCGCATCCACGAGGCCCATCTTGATCTGGTTATCCCCTACATACCCATCTATGAAGCTATACATCTCATGACCTGCCATTGCATCTATCAGGATATTGATGGAGGGTAGAGGGAACTCGTCTTTGAGGCAGGTTCTATTAAAATCTCTGAAGTCCACACAGATCTGTTTTTTCTCTTGCTTCCCCACTGGGACAATACTGGATAACCAAAGTGGGTGTTATATCGGTGTAATGAACCCTGTCGTTAGTAAGCGTTGAACCTCTTCTTTGATCTTCAAATCTAACTCAGGCTTGTACGTTCTTGTTACCTATTTTACTCGAATGGTTGAAGGCATCACGTTCAACTTATGACAGCTTACTTCCTCAACTAGCCCCTCCATCTCTGTGTACTTCCACGCGAAGACGTCTATAAATTCCCGAATCAACTTAATCAAGGCCTCTCGTTTCTCTTTACTGAGACCCTTTGAGATGAAGATGGGCCTTGGGTCTTCTTCTTCTTTTTCTAGGTTCAACTGCTCTAGCTCTTGTGCCTGTAGCTTCGGTCGATCCGACATATAATCTTGTTCCTCGGTGACTTCCTCCATAAATACCTATATGCTAGATTTGTCTATCGCCATACATTGTCCTCTTTGATCTACCAGAAAGCATTCATATATTGGGTCAACCTCATTGTCAGCTTCCTAGGCCACCCGTTCACACCGTTATAATCAATACACCATCTTTCCTTGCTCGGTAACTACCTTCTTGCAATGTCTGCCGGTAATGGTGATTGCTTTCCTCTTCTTCTCTCTAGATGCTTTGGCCACTCTTTTTCCTGAGAACTGACTCAACACGCTTTTTCGTTGGACCTCGTGCTCCATCAGATCCACTCTGGGCCTCATCCTATCTTTGAGCTTCTTCGATATGCCTTGGGGCCGAGGGACCGCCTGGTGAGCTTCTTCGGTCATTACTCTTGCGCTGCTCGCAACCTCTTTACTGTGCTCGTTCAAGGGCCCCATTCTTTTTCTAATCGAGGGAACCCATGCTCCCTCCATTCTTCTTGTTAAGACCCGGTCGTCCTCTTCCAACTCCATATAAAATGCGACATCCACTAAGTGAGCTTCCTCAATAGCGAAGGGCCTCTTTATAGCCCTAATAGTCACCTCCGTCCCCTTGATGTTTGCCTTAGTGCATTGGTGGTATGTAGAAGGAACTAGCCCTTGCTTGTGCATCCACACCCTTCCTATTAGCAGATGATAGGAAGTTTCACTCTCTATCACGTGGAACTTTATATGGGAACTCAAATTTCCCATCACAATCCCCACATTAACATACCCAATGGATTTGGAAGATTGGTTATCATACCTCGAAATTACCAAAGGCATGGGGACTAACCTTTCTTCTAGAATATTGGCTGCATGAAAGGAGTTAAATGGCATGATATTGATGGAAACTCCCCCATCCATGAGAGTCCTTGCAAAACTAACTCCATTGACACTGACAGTCACGTACAATGGTCTGTTATGAGGGAATCTCACAACCCTATTGGCATCGCTGAAGGTCACCTCTGACAGGAACCTCCTTACCAACCTGGCCATGGGTCCCTTCCATTTCAGCTAAGGGACTGCGTCTTTCCTCGTAATATCTAATATCGCCTAGGTTATTTCCAACCTGCTTTCTTTTGGAATCCCCACTTGGTTGAAGAACCAGGTGAACTTCGAGGATTTTGAAACTGCACAGTACTCTAGCCACGGATTTGCTTCCTCGCCTTCAACACTGTACACATCCTCCACGTCTTTGGTGCTTGCTTCATTGTAGGCCAAAAATATGTTAGCCATTCCGTTGGTACAGGTCTCCAAAGATGCTTCATACTCTTCTATTTCTCCTCTCTCTACCTCTTCATCGTAGGCCACTACGAGATTGGCCCCATGTGCTGGCAGTGGGTTGTTATTGACATTTTATTTAGGGATTTGCAACATCCCTGCCTTGACGTACTTGATAATAATTCTTCTCAGTGTGAGGCAACTTTCTATTGGGTGCTGGATCCTCCTATGAACCTGGCAGTACCTAGGATCCGCCTTTGTTGCCACATCAGGTTCCCCAACGGGAATGTCTTTTGGTTCGTAGACTGTTTAACCTTGGACCATTGCGTTGTAATAGCTGATATCCTCCTCCACTGTACAAGGCAATGGTGGTGGGTCCTCCCTATTTCTTTCGAACTTCCTCTTATTGTCCTTTTTCGGTGCCTTTCCCCCGTCTCCTCCTTCGGTGTACCCTACCCATGGGGGCTGAGACCTCCCCCCCGTGGGTTGCATCGGCTGCCTAAACTTCATGGGCACCACCATCGGATTGGGCCGCACCACCAACGAAATATTCCTCGTTGCTTTTAAGAATGCCGAAAAAGTTCCCTCGCGCGTTTCATTGATGAGATGGAAGATGTACTCAGGAAGCAACCCCTCAGCGCAAATCTGCAATAACTTAGACTCTTTGGCTTCCTCTCTCACATCAAGGGATCTTTCCCTGAACCTTCGAACATAGGCCACCACTTCTTCCCCAGGTCGTTGCTTCTCCCTACCCAGTTGGGTCAAAGTAAACTCATCTTCTGCCAAAAAGAACTTTTGGACAAACAACACATGCATCTCCTCCCACGTAGAAACATTCCTAGGAGCCAAATGGGAATACCATGTATATGCTTTAATGGTTAAGGATTTGGAAAACTCCCTCAAACGAAGTTTCTTATTATTGTAATGTGCCCCCAATTGTTCGATGAAGCGCTTGATGTGCTCCTTCGCATTCCCACCTTTTCCCGTGTATTTTTCAAAAATAGGAGGAATATAGTCCTTCAGTTATGGCTCATCGTTGTACTTCTAAGGATACGGTGTTCGAAAGTCATCATAAATCGAAGCCACCTCGCCAGCAGATTGTGAGGAAGCCTGCATGAACTTCAGCATCTCCTTTTGCATCTCCTTTCTCATTTCTTCCATGGGTGATGCCGCTGGGGCAACAACCAATGGCACCATGGGTTGGGTGCCCGTTGCAGCTGGCACCAACATCACAGCGAGGTCCATTGAAACTCCCGAGGTTCCCACTGCTGGATTCATAACAGAGGATATGCTTGCTGGGACCGTTCCCGCAACACCTGCACCTGGTGGGGCCGTTGGAGCTACCCCTGGTGTTATGAAGGTATTAGCCTCCAATCCTCCCAGCATAGTTGAAGCTACTGGAGTTTGCAAAAACTCATAAAACTTGTTCATGAGGAGCGCGACCTGAGTGGGTCCTAACCCCGAACTCTTGGAAGCTTGTGTCACCCTCGGAACGCCTGACGTCATCAGAATCGAAGGTGCCTCCACTCGGGGAGCCCCATCCCTTAGGGCCTCCAGTTCCCTCGTAGCTTGTTCTTCATTATGTTGGATGTCATCAAAGTTGAGCCTTCGATTAGCATTACCTGCACCATACTCCTTACTTAGAAGAATGCCTCCCCAGCGGAGTCGCCAAATGTAAGATGGTACTTTAGATTATATATGGAGGCGTAACCCCTATTTGATTATGGTATTGTTAAGATAACTTGGCCAAAGCTTTGTATTAATGATAGGACACACAAACACAAACCCAATGAAGATAAACTCAGTTTAAACTCACAAAACTCTTGTGTATAACTCAGGAAATAGTAATGAATCTTAAAAGTAACTTATCTAGAGGGATAGGGAAGTAAGCACCCTAGATACACCTTGGTAGGCACGTAAAAACACACCTATTACCCTCAAGAATCTCTGTCAAGTATTGAAAGCTTTGTAATAAGTAACAATGGTGTGTGGGGAAACCCTCTGGTTTGCAATAACTCCCTCTTTTTTGTATTCTCTCTAGTAATAACTCCTTAAACTTCTCAAAATATCATCTGAACTCTCTAAAAATATCTCCCTTTCCTCAAAAGGTGGTTGGGGTCCTTAAATATCCCCCCACACCATCCACGAGGAAACTTAGTCATTAAAGACTATATAAGACATCCCTCATACTTTATGTCACGACATTAAATGCCTGATGCACTAGTTGTCTCCATGTCATAAACATTAAATGCCAAGACATGCCTTTTTTCAATCCACTATGTGTCAGGGGGCTGTTATAGCAGAGGTGGCTCACCTACTGCCTGACAACCCCAAATACCACGGTGGTTTACTCAAGTGCAGGTTTGACATTGTTTAGCTAGCTATTGACATCACCTACAGTAGATGTGACATTAAGTAGAGTGTTGTTTGGTTCATAACTCAATGCCCGATGGAACTCCAAGCTGCCCCGCCTGAGGTTCCACGGTCAGGGTCCTTCGGTATTTTACCGGGTGTATCTAAGATGGTCAGGACAAGCCCCAATGGTTCCTCACTTCTCAATCCTCCAAACTAAGTCCCTCTAAAGTTTCCATGGCGAGGTCATTCGATAGAGCATGAAAGATCTCCCAGGCCCTGCCAAGACTGGTCTCTCGCGAGTACCGCTTAACCTCACACAAACTCGTTATTATTCTCGTTACAACATTACAACTATTATAACTTACAGTCAACATAAACAAAGATACAATCTGACTAACACAACAAGCTAAAGTATGAGTTGCCACGCCAAGATGCCTCACTGAGTTGCCACGCTTGAGCTACCTCGGTTACTTAATCTCAAACAATATTGCCAATTAAGGAATTATCCCTAATCTCAGGATTACCTCCAAGCCCCCTCTACAGATACGTCAAAATGTCTAGCTGACCTTACAATGTCAGTGTAAGTTATGCCTATCTAGGTGTAGAGAGAACCTAGTGTGATGGCAGTCAGGGGAATTTTGACCCCCAAAGGCATCCAAACGACAATATTGATTAAATCCCTCCTTGGGCAGTCATGTGGTCTCTGGGATAAGAAAATTCTAGATCGACAAATAATATGTAAGTTGGTAGCTAAAGGGTAGTCTCAAAACCGTCCCCAGTGGGGGGCAATACACTATCTTACTTGCCCTTAGGATTGGCCTTGGCAATTTTTCTCATTTTGGCAGCAGATTTATCTTCCACAAAGTAGAAGTACCGAATTACCTCATCGAAAATGGCCTTGTTTGATCGTCCGATGCACTTCTTATAAACCTGGTCCAACACCATTATTTTTTTCACCTCCTCTTTAGAGGTAGATTTATCAAAGAAAGTTTCATCACCGACAACATCAAGACCTAGGACCTCACACACATCCTCTAAAGTGATGGTAAATCTACCCCTCCCTGCCACAAAGGTGTGGGGCATGTAGATCCATCGAGAAACCATTAACCTCAAAGCATCATTTATTTTGATCAATGTTACGTCGCCGAACCATATGGTGCATGACAAACAAACCTTGGATAAGATATGGGCATACATGACGTGAATGTACTCTGTACATGATTCCAATCCTTTGTATGAGCCACTTGGAGACTCAAATTCCATGTTTGAAAAGGGTAAATCTCCACGTTCTATTATAATCGTGGTTACATCGGCACCGGGGATGTTCGACCACTCATGATTTTCTTAATTTTCTTTCTCCAATAAATGGGGAGTACCTCTGGCGATTTAAGTATTAGGGTGAGCCCTAGAAATGGTCCAAAAAGGGTATTTGATACAAAAAAAGGAGCAGAATGGTGTTTGCACCACTGAGCTTGGCGAGGAAGGGTATTAGGAGAAGCTCTCCTAGAAGAAGGAGTGGTTTTGGTGATAGCTTCTATATCAATAGTGGTTTGAAAGGAACAATGATGAATAATGAGAGTAAGGGATAAAAGGGATGGAGAAATAGGCAACTACGTCTTTCCTATAGCAAAAAATTGAAAAATATGAATTTTCTCTCTCTAAAAAGCTCTGGATATGTAAGTTATTGAAATTAAAGGATTAACAGAGAAGGCGCTCCCTTTTTAATAAGGGGAAATGGGTATTAAAACGGTAGGACGTGATGTTCACGCGTGCGTGGCTGCGCGTGACCACACAAAGGTAATCATCATGCTCTGTTAAAATCTGCATAGAGGTAGTTCGTGTGAAAACTATGCTCTATCCCTGAGTTGCCACGTGTTATGGTGTGGGAAAATGGACGGATGTATTTAATACGATAAGACTGATCGATGATGACCCCTTTGAGGCTAAGTTAGGATTTGTGATTCCTTGGGAACATAATATGTTTTGGGGGAAATCTGGAAAAAAAATAATTTCATAAGTGTGAACATGAAAGTTTAAAATTACTTGAGAAGGTACCCCAGCAACTCAAATTATCAGGGAAATTATAAAAATGCTTGCTCGAGAAAAATGTTCACTCTAGTATATATTCATGTGAACGCATTAGTGTTCACTAAAAATGATAACTCCTATTTGAATGAATGCTCATTTGTATGAAATTTTTTATCTAACAAATATTTTCCCAGTAAATGGTTGTTCAAAATGTTTGATATTTTAGGTTAAAGGTCACTCGAAGGAGGATGAAGAGGCAAATGTAGAGGTAGGTTAAATCTAATGGTTGATTAAACATTAATCAAGCTAGCTAAAGTGGATTAGTGGATGATCAAGTAATAAGAATAAGCAAAAGGTTTGTCGGTAAGAATTTCACTCGAAGACACTCCCACAACAAGCAAGCATGTTCAAAGGAGATTTAAGAACATACTTGTAATACATACTTAGTGTATATTTGTTCTCTCTTGTCAATATTTGGGATATGTTGTAATAGTACTGAGATTATTATGTACCTACAAAGGACCACGTCTGGCAAAATAGGGGATAACTTTCATGCTTAATCCACTGATCTCATTTAGGGAATCTCACAGGTACTAGGTTTGGAGAATTTAAAAATAACACAATGTTGGGAAATAACCCCAACCTCTTTGGTACACTTAGGCAAAACCCTCTCTGATATGATCAAGTTAGTTCTCCAAAAATCTTCCCCCCCGATCATGGGACCTCACTTGAGGGACCTTGTCAAAGTTGTTCGTTCGAGAAACCTTTCACAAAGAAACCTCATCCAAACAAACACATACAAAGTAAAGTTACTCGAGGAACCTCATTAATCATTTGATTGACAATACAACATATATTATTGCTACTATTTAATATCTTTTATGATGTCATGCTTTCTGACATTTGGGATCTCAAGAAAACTGGTACTTGAGTGGGTTCATTCTTTGGACCGACGACCCATTTGGAAAACGTACCATCAGCCCTCACAAAGGAAACCTTTGTGACAACTTGTCACATCACAATTAATCTGAATGACATTATGATAGCCCGAATAGTATTCCCGCCCCAAAAAAATATCTCATGCATTTAATACACCACCTTTTGCATTAAATGCACAATATTTTTGGAGTTTAATGTGGGCTCAGAGCATTTAATGCGGGTAACGTCGCCTGAATGACCTTCCATTACTACAAATACTTTCACCAATCATTTGTTTCCAGAATCTAATCTTGAATCCTGATACATGATTTCTCTATACCTAAGTGCATTATGTGAGATATTATCATTGAGTTTATCCTTTTGTTCTTAAGTTCTCGATTAGTATTTATTACTAATCAATTCACTTATTAAGTCACTTTAAGGTTTCTTCCTTGCCTTTATTGCATCAAACTACTTGTTCTTTCTGCATCCAACCATGTTGGTAGATGAGATTCATTTCATTTATTGTGTTGTCAGAGAATTTATGTTCTAAATGCTCATTGAATACAATTTGTTACATTTAGGCCATTTATTGCAAGTATTGAAATCATTTATTGCAAGGCAAAGGAATCCGCTATTGTTTACGTATTAAATATCATTCTAAAGAGGTTAGGCCTCGTTGATAACTAATCATATTTATCAAACCCATATCTCACACTCTTAAATTAGATTAATAAAATAATCTCACCACTGCAACATTTACCTTACAATCCATGAGGGGTCATATTACTAAACAATTACAAAACTAATTTATAATCAACAATTCTCCTTATCCCATTTAAGTATAGACAATATAGTCCACCTTTCATAACTTAAATTTATTCAAATTGTATCCCCTAATATGCTTTTGAGGCCCATAGAAACACCTACTAGCTGTCCTACTATATCATGAGTAAATATTAACACTATACATAATACCTCCATCTAACTTATGTTTTAAGCAAACTATATTAACCTTCACAATCCCAAAACTATGATCTCAGATTGCAAATCACCCGCTCTAAACCTATATCCTAAGGTAAGTTCAACCTAGAGCTTTAATACCAAGTTGTCACATCCCAAATTATGGCCGTGAATTATTAAAATATTATAAATTTAAATCATGCATAATTAATTCCATAACTCAAATTTGACAAAGATTTTGTGTTATTATAAAAATAAATAGGTAATTTTGAATTCAATGATAGACCATAATTTGACATGCAACTTATTTGACCACCTAATCTCCTACATTTGGGGTATTAAGAGCAACTATAAGCACAATAAAATTTCTCCCATTATAATAATTGTCTTAAGGATACTACATATCAAGACAACATAAATTACAAATGAACACTAAAATAAAAATAAAAAGAGTTCTCCTCTTATACACATATTTATATAAGATTTAATAAAATCAACTAACTCTAACATTGCCACCACTTGAAAAAAATATTTTGCATAGCATCATGAGTAAATTAACCCGGTGAGAAAAATCTTCCACTTAAAAATAAACTCTAAATGTACCAATATCAACTAATATAATCACCATATCACGAACTCATAATATGTAACTAATCATCAGTAAGCATATGACCACGTGAATAATAACACATTTCTCATTTAAAATCTCTTACGATACATAGGTCTCTAATGTCCATGTGCAAAGTTAAATAACTCAATGGACATGTATACTAACAACTCCTAGTATACAATGCCCTGCAAACATATGCATATTTCATTACCTTTCGACAACTTTTGGTACTATAGACTATTTCATTGCACTAATTGTAAGATTATCTCAATCCTGGATTACTCAATATAAACCACAAGTTCAAAAACAACAATAATATATGTTAATATGATCAAAACATAAAATAACGGACAAAGCCGTCGGTATAGCCAACTTATATATACCCTTCAACTACATAGATAAAATTAATCATAAATGCATTTATCATGAGAATCGATAATAATATAACAATTTAAAGGCGCATAGGTACTAGTCACCTATCAAATAAAAATACTTTGGAACAAAATCATAATATAGTCCTTAATTTTCTCCTCACAAGAAATAAACTATAATAGTGTAGAGGGGGATTGAAGGTAATCCTGAGATTAGGGATAATTCCCCCATTAGCAACAGCGTTTGGGATTAAGAAACCGAGGCAGCTAAGCATGGCAACTCAGCGAGTTACGATTGTAATGATGTAACGAGAATAATAATGATTTTTAGTGTGAGGTCAAATGGTACTAGCGAGAGACCAGGCTTGGCAGGACCTGGGAGAGATTTCATGCTCTATTGAATGATCTCGTCGTGTGAACTTTAGAAGGACTTGATTTGGAGGATTGAGAAGTGAGTCACCGTTGGGGCTTGTCCGACCATCTTAGATACTCCTGGTAAAACACTGAAGGACCATGACCGTGGAACCTCGGGGGGAGCAGCCTTGAGTTCCATCGGGCATTGAGTTGTGAGCCAAACAAACCTCTACTTAATGTCACATCCACTTTATCTGATGTCACTAACCAGCTAGGCAATGTTAGACCGGCACTCAAGTAAACTACCATAGTATTTGGGGCTGTCAGACAGTTGCTGAACCACCTCTATGACAAAAGCCCCCTAACACGTAGTGGTTAGGCAAAAGGCATGTCTTGGCATTTGATGTTTATGGTGTGGAGACAACTAGTGCATCAAGTATTTAATGTTTGTGACATAAAGTATGAGGGATGTATTTCATAGGCATTAATGGCTGAGTTGCCTTGGGGCTGGTGTGGGAGGCTATTTAAGGACCCCAACCACCTCTGAGGAGATGATCCTTTTTGAGAGTTCATAAGTGATCACTAGAGAATTATTACAAACTGGAGAGAGTTTACTCACCCACCATTGTCATTTATTACGAAGCTTTTAATACTTGACATAGGTTCTTGAGGGTGGTTGATGTGTTTTGGCTGCTTGCCAAGGTGTATCTAGGGTGCTTACTTCTCTCTCCCTCTAGGTAAGTTACTTTTAAGTTCATTATTACCTTCTGAGTCATACACGAGAGATCTGTGAGCTTAAACCGAATCTATCTTCATTAAGTAATATTTGAATGTCCTACGGCTAATCAATAGTGTTGCTATTTAACTTATCATTACCATACTCAAAAAGGGGTTACGCCTCCATCTTATCTAAACTACCCTCTTACATTTGGCGACTCTACTGGGTAGGCATTCTTATAAGAAAGGAGTATGGCACAAGATAATGTTAATCGAAGGCTCAACTTTGATGACATTCAATACAATGAAGAACATGAGGCGAGAGAACTGGAGGCTCTAAGGGATGGGGACCCTCGAATAAAGGTACCTCCAGTTCAGGTGACAACCAACATTCCACACAAGCTTCCACGAGTGCTGCGTTGGGGCCATCCTAAGTGGCACTCCTCATGAATAAATTTTATGATTTCTTACAAACTCCGGTAGCTTCGACAGTGTTGGGAGGATTTGAAGCCAACTCTTTCGTGACACTAGGTACAGCCCCACCAAGTGCAGGTGTAACGGGAACAGTCCTAGTAAGTATACCCTCTGTTGTGAATCCATCAGTGGGAACCTTGGGAGTATCAATGGCTTCAGCTATGATGATTGCTCCAGCTTTAATGGGCACTCAGCCCGTGGTCCCGTTGGTTGTTGTCCCAGTTGCATCACCCATGGAGGAAATGAGGAAGGAGATGCAGAAAGAGATGCTGAAGTTGATGCAGGCCTCCTCGTAATCTGCTGGCGAGGTAGGTTCGATCTATGATGACTGTAGAACACCTTATCCCCAGGAATACAACGATGAGCCCTATCCGAAGGACTATATTCCTCCTATTTTTGAAAAATACACAGGGAAAGGTGGAAACCCGAAGGAGCACATTAAGCGCTTCGTTAAACACTTGGGGGCACATTGTAATATTAAGAAGCTCAGGTTGAGGGAGTTTTCTAAATCCTTAATCGATAAAGAATATACCTGGTATTCTCATTTGGCTCCCAAAAGCATTTCTACCCGGGAAGAGATGCATGTTCTGTTCGTCCAGAAGTTCTTTCTGGCAGAAGATGAGTTTACTTTGACCCAACTGGGGAGGGAGAAGCAACGACCCGGGGAAGAAATGGTAGCGTATTGTCGAATGTTCAGGGAAAGGTCCCTCGATGTGAGGGAGGAGGCCAAATAGTCCAAGTTATTATAGATCTATGTGGAGGGACTTCTTCTTGAGTAGAGCTGTCATCTCATTAATGAAACATGTGAAGGGACTTTTTTGACGTTCTTAAAAGCGGCAAGAAATATATCCTTGGTGGTGCGACCAAATTTGGTGGTGGTGCCCATGATGTTTAGGAAGCCGATGCAACTTGTGGGGGGAGGTCTCATACCCCACGGGTAGGGTACACCGAGGGAACATATGGGGGTAAGGTCCTGAAGAAGGATAATAAGAGAAAGTTTAGAAGAGACAGGGAGGACCCACCACTATTTCCTTGTATGGTGGATGAGGCTGTCAGCTATTACAACGCAATGTTCCAAGGAGGAACGGTCTATGAAACAAAGGGAATTCCCGTGGGGGAACTCGATGGGACAACAAGGGTGGATCCTAAATATTTCCAGATTCATCGAAAGATCCAGCATCCAACGAAGAGCTGTTTTACACTAAGGAGAATCATCGATAAGTACATAAAGCCTGGGACTTTTCAAATCTCTCCGCAGAACATTAACAACAAGTGCCAGCCCCAGTGTCTGTAAGTTGAAGGAATCTTCAGAATCACTTTCCTCAGTCTCTTCGATATCTTTGATGAGAGGTTGTACTCGGTGTTGGAAACTTTCAGCCCATGGGTAGCTATCTTGGAAAAAGATCTCCATTCCAGGCTTCATCTTCTTGTCTGTGTGGTCATATCATGGTTCTGGAAAACTACATAAGGGGAAGTCTTCGCCTTCTTTGATGAATCGTCCATTCAAGGAGTCTCCTAGGATAGTTGGGATGCAGTCTAATATTCTTTTTGGTCGAGACTAGTGGATCATTCTGAGTCTTGTTATGAAGGTTGATACCCCAAGCCATAAGGAGGGAAAGCTTTCTTCAGTTCGATGGGCTCAAGTATCCCTTGCTGCCTTTGCCCTAGCCCTAGTCCGGGCGTGAAGTCCATGTTTCTGAACATCTGAATCACATTGACATTACCATGAGGGTCATATTATGGACAAACCCTTTCTTTGAAACCGTCCCCTATCGGGAGTAAGAGTGGCTCAACTCGGAATCCTGATAGGAGCATATCATTTGACCCGTGCTGTATCTCAAGGATTGACCCGTGACTCACCCATCGACGAAGAACTTTAATTTCTAATGGAGTGAGGAAGACACGCCCTTGATACTATAGAGCCAGGGTCATCCGAGCAACAGGTTGAAACAAGATGGGTTATCTATGACTTGGAATTCAACGAAATGGTTTATAGGGCCAACCCCTATTACAAGTTTTATGGATCCCATCACCTCCCGGTGGGTATTATCGTAGGCACATACAGCGGTGGAGATTGGAGAGAGGTCACTTTATTTCAAGACTAAACACTTGAAGGTTCTCAGTGGGCAGACAATCAAGGCGGATATGTTATCGACAAGAGAGAGTGGCACGACCTTCCCCATAACTTCGATGGATATGTTGAGTGCATGATTGTGATTTGGCCCAATTCTGGGGATTTATTCTTCAGAAAATGATAGCATTCGGGTAGAGGTCAAGGATCCGACTAGATTTACCGCTTCTTCTGGTGTGGTAGAAGGAGGAACTGTGGGTCTAGTGAGTAGCTTGATTAAATCATTTATATGCAGCTGGGAAGATATGAAAAGCCCCTATAGAGTGATGCTAGCTTTAGTTTTCTTTAGTTGATCGAGTATCTTTCTCTCCTTGATGGTCATCTCTGGCATAGGAAGGTTTTCAAAGCCCTTCCCTTTGTCATTTGTTAGTAGTGAACTTGGAACCTGGTAATGTCTCCTTGATCTGGTCATGTGATTTACTGAAGAAGGGAAGAACATAAATCCCATTTCCTCATCAATCTCAAGTCATTCTGTCACCCTATTTATTTCTCCGAGGAGTTCTTCAAATGATATCATCCCACATATGACGTCTACTGGGCCAGTTCTTCCTGAAGCTTGTTCTTCACGCTAATCTTCGAATTCTTCCCCCCATTCGGTGGCAACAATTTTGTCTTTCCATGTAAAGTCAATGCATTCCACAACTTGAACGAATTCTTCATACAGGTCTTCCCATTCTGTGGGGATATGTATGGTTGTAGGGACCAAGTGCCCTTATAGCTTCAAAGTATCAAGTTACCCGGTGATACTACAAATGTTGTTGGTTTGCTCGAATAATTTTGCCATAATTTGGACAACATCATTTAGGCTGACTTCATCAGTTAGTACCACCCACTTGTCTGAATCTTGGGCCCATTTCTGTGCTTCCAAGAACAGTGTACTAAACCTTTGGCAATCGATGACCATTTGTGAAGGCAATTTCATCCCTAACTCTAGGAGTTTGTTTAACACCTCTGAAAATTCCATATTTCCATTTTTAGAACGGGTACGGACAACAATGCATGCTCTGGTAAGGAGTGACAATGTCTGATTAGCGAGGCTAGTAAGGTGTAGGAGGAAATATGGGAAAATTTGAAGAGGTTTAGGAGAGTATATGAGTGTGATTTGAGTTGAGGGATCAAAATCTTGGTTTTCTTCTAAGAAGATGGCATTGGCATGATTTGGGAGTGGATTGCGAGTAGTGTTTGGCTTAGGATTGGCTGGTGGGGGGATGGTACCCCAATCAATGAGATCTTGGATTATATTTCGGAGGTGAAAGCATTGGTCAGTGGTATGGACAACAGTTTGGTGAAAGGCGCAATGAGCAGCGGCCTTTAAGTTTCTTGGAAGCGGGTTTGGCAATGGATGGGGGTCCAAGGGTTTTATAAGGTTTCTGCTTAACAGGGCTTGATAAACTTTGGAGAGGGGATTATGGAGCTCGGTGTATTCCTTTCGGACTGGGATAGGGCGTCTTTCTGGTTCCCACGAAGTGGTCAGTTGAGAGATGTTGTTGATGGTTGAGACTGCAGCATTGGCAGGTTTGTCATATTTTTTAGGAGTGAACTGTGCGGACACCTAATTTGGTTCAACCTCTATTTTAGCAAGACCTTCCTCAATTTCTACTCCTGCTTCTCTGAGAGCTCGGAAGTGGGGATAGTATTGTCCTCCCATCGTCGCTCGAACATGGGGCAAGAAGTTCTTCTTCACTATGTTGACCTCTTCTTCCTCATATGGCCGATTGGTCCTGGTAGATGCTTTCTCCCTCCACCGGGTTATGAAGTTAATGACTGATTCCCTAGGGTTCTATTTAAGTAGCTCTAAATCATGACGGGTGACCTCAAGATCTTCGTTGTATTTGTACTGCGATATGAATTCTCGAGCTACATCCTCCCAGCTATGAATTCTAGATTCCTCGAGAGACAAAAACCATCGGAGGGCACTATCCTTCAAAGTTTTCTGAAATAATTGGGCCATCACTTCTTCAGAAGCCCCTAGTGGAGTCATGGAACTATGATAACTACAAAGATGAACAATCGGGGGTCCACTCACTCCGAACTTCTTGATATTTGGCATCTTGAACTTCTCGGGTAACCACGCTTTAGGATAAGGAGACATGTGAGTGTAGTCTATGTAATTCCCATAGATTCTGACTTGGTTGAACTTCTTGGTGAGAATTTTGAGATCCTCTTTGACTTTATTCAACTCCTACTCTTTTGGATCAGCCACCATAGGCAGGTTAGCCATAGGCTGGACAATGTTTGGCATCGAAAGTTGGGCAGGCGGCGACCCATTGACAGGAGGGGCACGTGGAGCGTGTTGATATTCTTCGGGAACCCAGATAGGCTCGGGTGGACCCATAGCACGAGGTAATAGGGCCTCAGGCTCTTAAAGAATAGGAACCTGGTTTCATTGCATCTCTCGGACCTCAGTTTGGAGGTTATCAATCTTGGACACGAGCTGCACTAGGACTGTCGTCAGATCCGGCTGTATGACTGGTACTTGATCTGTATTCTCCATGGAAAGTATATGGATTTTGGACTCGAAAGAAGTAGTAGAGGAACGTACAAAACTCTGGGGTGATTTGACTAAAGACCGAAGCTAATAGGGAGCTAGGACAAGGGCTTACGATTGACCTGAGAAGGCGTAGAATGTGATTTATTTTTGAGAAAAAGAGAAGAAACTATTTTTGGATTTTTGATAAAGAAGGGATAAATGTTTTTAGAGACGAAACTCAACATGATTATTACAATTATTATGTTCTCACTTGTATTTAATTCTCCTAAATGCAATGTCGGACGGGAATCGAGCCTGGAAAAGTGGGGTTTTTAATATATGCGAAGCTACGACTGGACTTGTAACCAGGCTCACGAATAGGGTCCCATTTTAAAAATGTGCAAAAATTTGGGCGGTAAGCCGACCCAGAATTTCGTCAGAGTTTTGGGTTGAAATCGGCAATCTAACGTGTGTGTCTTAGGTTTGGCATCTATATGCAGGTATGCAGTTGGTTGGGTGAATCAGAATGGGTTCCCCCTTTGACTCGACTTCCACGATATACGTCTTGCTCTTGCGGGCAATCGGTACGTGTGGACAAGCCATTTGATATACTTGAGTGTACATGAATTGCCTCACTATATACCTCATGGGTACGGTATGTGTGAGAGTGAATTTCAATATACTCAGTGTACGTGAATGAATTCCCTGCGATATCCTTCCCGTCATGACTTCAGTCAATCGGTACGATGCGAGGGAACCGTTTGACATATGTCAAAGGTACTTGGCCAATGGAAGGTGAGAGTCATATTGCTTAGGCTAACTGTGCCCTGCCGGACCAACCCCCATCACGAAGTGACCCTCCAGTTACTGGGTAAAATTTGGTCAATAATAATTCTCTTCGGTGATGTCGTGTGGATCATGCATAATTCTCTTATTAGTATCTTATGATGAGAATGCTTTTCTTGATTATGCCAAACAGGGAGCAAAGTACAAGTACCAAAGGTACACCAAGTTTGGATGGGTGATGCGTACAACATGTGGATATATGTGATCCTAGGTTCACGTGGTGTGAAGTGTACATGGAGAATTTTATACAAGTGTGTGAACAGAAGCATAAGCATGGGATACACATGGAAAAGGGGAACATGCAAATATAGGGGAAATATAACCAAATATAACATCCATGTAAATAGAGTCAAGCCCTCAAAATATACATATCCCCAGTAGAGTCGCCACTGTGTCTATCCCCGATCCTCGCCACGGGCAGGCGCATGAAGGAGGATCCTCGGGTCCCGCGCGTCCCTCTCGGGAGCGCTTCGGTTGGTGTCGTTTGAGATGAGGTGTAAAAATATTGAGAGATTTAGAGTCCCCAATTTATTTTACGCTAAACAGACAAAAGAAAAAGGGTAAGCCATCCTGAAGGACGGCATCCAAAGACATACTGGTGCATACGAAACCAAAATGATTCGAGAAGGGTTCGGAGGCTAAGTTACGAAATGGGAAGGTGTTAGGCACCCATTCCACCCTTTCGGTCTCTCATGGATGTTTGATATTTTCCTTTTTTAATTTCCCCGTGATATGTGTTCATGTGTATATATATAGTGGAGATAGGAATCCTCGACTTGTATCATGGGAGAGATAAAGCGAGTCATCCGTAGGAAGGTATAAAAATAATATTAGAAAATAATATTTACGCGATTACCCTTACGTTGATCGTTATAATGGAACGATAATGCATATGGATTAATACGTCACTAAGAACAAGTGTCTAGAATATAAGAAACATGGATTTAGAGAAGATAGAGAATGAGAGAGAAAGTGAGATAGGACTCGAGTCTCGGGTTTTACCTTGAGACGCCTACGTAGCCTATAATGGCATCAAAGTCCACGTAGTTCGCATACAAAATGAGGGTTGAGGTTTATTCCATAAATCCAAATGGGGGATCTCTTATTTGTGAGTGTGTGTGTGTAGAAAAATTATTTTAGTTGTGAGAAAAGTGTGAGAAAAATATGAGAATCCTTATTTGAAATTTATGAGCAAACCCTCTTTTTCTTGTTTTTTTGGGTTTTATTTATATGAAAATAAGAGGTGTGCAATAATACTAAATAAAAAGTATACTAGGATGTGTGAGATAAGATAATAAAAGTGCTAGGTAATAAAACAAGTTATTACGAATTTAAGGGAATTTGAAGAGAAAGTTAAGAAAGTTGGACCTTCTTGAAGTTCTTGAGCTTGATCTTAAATGTTCGAGAGCAGCCCTTGCAATTGGATGATGATGGAGAGTAACTAATTCACCAAGTTTGATGAAAAGGATGGCGAAAAGTGGAAGTTAGAAAGGTATTTGGATATTGAAATCGTTCTGTCTTCGAGAGAGGTTTTTGGGATTCGTTGAGAGAAATTTTTATCAGATTTGGGATCCCTTTGCAAATGAGGTGAAGGCCTCCTTTTATAGCCCAGGTCACTGTCGATCGGCATAAAACTGGTCCTGCCTATCGACACCTGCCGATAGGCAGGGTCTAGAACCTGCCATTTGGCAGTATGTTTTAGGCCTTTTCGGAAAATTGGATGTCGAGGGAAAACCATTGGTCAGAATCGCGCATGGGGTGGATCATTGGAAAGGTAATTTAGAGACCTTTAAAAGTACCTTGGACTGCTCCCGGGTTCAGGAGTTGACTTTGGGTCAAATATGGCTCAGAAGCATTTGTCGGTCCATTGGATAGGGAATCATTCGGACGCAAACGGATCATTCGTCCGCATGGTAAGTCTGAATCGCGCACAGGGCGGACCATTGGAAAGGTTAGGAGATAAACTTCGATATTCCAGAGAGTTTGACCGGGTTTATGGAGTTTACTTTGGTCAACCGGGCCCTGGAAGCATTTAGTGACCTCTTAGAGTCAAACGGGTCGTTCGTCCGCATGGTAAGTTGGAATCTCGCATGGGATGGACCGTTGGAAAGGGATTTTAGTACCCTTCGAAGATTTATTCAGTCTCGATCGAGTTGAAGAATTTGACTTTTTGGTCAAATGGATCCTGGGAGTCCCCGATGGCTTCTAGGTCAGTACTCGGGGTATGACCTGGGTTTGTAGTGATGAAGGGAGGTACTAGGGACTTAAGGAGAGTTAGGGGGTAACATAATGGGGTGTCTATAGTTATGAACCTAAACTACCTTGTTTATGGCAATATCAACTTCTCTTACCCTCTCTATGTTATCAAAGTAGTCTCTTATCATAGTATAATAAGGAATTCTCAGGCCCCAATAGAGTTGGAATACAAGGTCATAGGTTTATCTTTAAGGAATGATAGATCTCCCTAGCAAAAGAAACGTTAGTAATTGTCACTTGCCTTGTAGGGATTAAAGTACCCTTAGTCTCTTTGGAAGGAATAATGTCCTTCAAATGCTTTTTGGAGGGCTTGCTTCCAGTTGGTTCTTTCCATTTTCTTTTATCCTTGTTAGTATGCTCACCAAGTTTCAACCAAATATCGAACACACGATCCCTAACAAGCTTTGGGATTAACATATCCCATTATTCTTGAGTAAGACCCTTGAGGAAATCTGCTGGTAAAAACAAGTCATGAACATATCAGTAAAATATGAAGAAGGGAGACGTGGAAATGAAATGGTGATGTACAAAGACCTTTGAGAGTTTCGGGTTTATAGATGATCCTAAGCTCCTCAATCCTGGAAAGAGGACACAACTGCTTGTAGGTTTTGATTCCTATGTTCACAACATCATTCACCAGCTGCCTATGTACAACACTAAGATTAGGAGTAACTTGGTCTGCAAAGAAGGAAATATAAATTCAGTAAGGCATCATAGATGGTAAATATTACAAATAAGACTGTAAAGAATAAAATGAAAGATTAATACTACTTAAAGGAGATTTCCCCTTAATCACAAGTAGCTCTCGCGGCTCCTTGTTGTTCCTGGACTTCAAGGAAATCATAATTTCCATAAACATAAAAATAGTTGATTTTCTAGAGGTAATTGGAAATCTAAGAAACCCTCTCCAGCTTGCTATTTGACTTAAGAGGGAAGACATGGAAATTCTTTGTTGATATGAGAATGTAAACACTATAAAATATCTCATCGCTTATATTCTCAAAGTGGATGGACCTCCAAACTATGATCGAGATAGGAATGATCTACAAGGAGTTGGGAGATAATTGGAAAGGTGAAACACCCAATGGGAAAGTATTTCACAGATACATGTGTGAAATGGAAGACTAAATCCTAAATGAAACATGGCCTTGTATAAACAAATTTCAGTTACGTTCTTTATGTCAAAAGCTTTCTCAACAGCCTCTAGGTCCTTCACCATCATAGATGTCTTTATACAGTACATATATT
Organism: Sambucus nigra; assembly: GCA_949130495.1. Lineage (NCBI taxonomy): Eukaryota > Viridiplantae > Streptophyta > Magnoliopsida > Dipsacales > Adoxaceae > Sambucus > Sambucus nigra. The sequence goes on from OX422211.1 coordinate 445,729,620, forward strand.
GGATCCGATAGGTCAATATCGTAAGCCTTATAATCATCTATAGAGTCCGGTGTAATATCATAGTTCAAAGGAGTAAATCCAATAGCTAATTTGACAAACGAGGTATACTCTAACTCACCGTTGTATCACCCCTCCTCAATAAGATCAATAGCCTCTTAAGTGTCAGATTTACTCTCATATGAAGTAGACTCAAAGTCAAAATATAAAGATGACTCTAATCAAGATGCTGAAACCAAGGAGGAGGTAGAGGATATGGCCAAGTCATTAGCTCTAGTTATTGTCCTAGATAAGGAAACTACTCTAACTTTTATGTCATAACCAAGGATTGGCACACCACAAGGGATGTTATCCATTAAAGTATCAAAGGAATCCTCATCTGAACTCGTGGTGTTATTTTCGATTAAAATATCACTAGGACGAAATAGTACGGTCGACTTAAATCTAAAGGATGAATCAGGAGCCTCTAGACTACAATGACGAGGGGAACCCTCAGCAAGAGTCATTAAGGTATTGATCACCTCTAAGGGGTCTGCCTCAAGTAACTCTATGAACCTCATTCACTACAAAGATTCTCCTCAACTAGATATTGGTTAAATTCCATGCATTGGGCGTTTAAAAACTGAAAAGTGAGATTTATTTTATGTGATTAAAGATCAAACTAAGAAAAAGGTGATGAACTTATGGAAGAAAATAAAAGAAATACCTTAAATAACAACTAATGATTATAACGATAATGAATAAACTGTTATAAATTACTAAAACCTCTTAAATATATCTAAATAAGGAAAAGCTTACCAAAACTCACGAAAGAAATAAAAAACTGGATGAATAGCTTAAAAACCCTTGTAAAGATCTTAGAGAGATAAATCTAGGTTGAGAGAGTTTTAAAGTGGTCAAATGTAAATCAGAACCATATTTTATATAGAGGATTAATGGATTGGTAATCACATGCTAAGACCAACATTGGAAATGTAAACGATAAAATATGAAGCTACACAAGCTACTTCAACACATTATAAGAGTTTCAATTTTATTCCATTTTTTTTCAAACATATCATAGGCCCGAGATTAAAGGATGGACATGCAAGTACACCATCCTAAGAACCCTCATCTCCTATATTTTAGGGGTCCCATGGCCCCTTCGAGTGTTATATTTTAAGGACTCTCAACTCCTTCAACTTCAATATTTGGAGGTCCTTCACAAACTTTGGCCAAAAGTCCCTTGACTCCTACATTTAGGGGTCTATTAGCTCCTTTGGCTTCAACATTTGGAGGTCCCTCACAACATTTAGTCTAAGGACCCTCAACTCTAACATTTTAGGGTCTTTAGCTCCTTCGGCTCCAACAATTGGACATCCTTGTGAAAGTGATCTAGTTCCCTAGGGTTTATACGGATTGAAAATAATCACCAACTTTACTAATTTTTCAAAATTAATTAAACCAATTTAAGCTTAATACCAGTTAAACTCCAAGTGTTGTCTAAATAGTTCTCCAATTTTAGTCTTGATGTAAGCATGAATCTAGGTGATATAAGCAAGAGTAAAATAAGCAAACCAAAAAATGGTAATGTACAAGGAAAACCCACAACAGGAAAACCTTAGAGGTCCCAACCACACAAGTCCACTATGATATGTACAATAACAACTTAAACTTACTCAATGACTCAACTTCTTCAAGCCTTGATGCACTTCTTTTTTCTTTTTGCCTTCCTCGCAGCCATTGTTGGATGCCTTCCAGCAGCTAACACAATGCATGGCCTTTTCTTACGTCTTGGAATTCTACTGATCTTACTTGCCTCTTGTCTATTCTAACTATCATACAATTCAAACATGGTCTTCACTGCTAGAAATTCTCTTACAATATATATAGCAAACAAACTTGGTTCACCATACAAGATATCTTAAACAAACGCTTGTATGTGAAACTTCGATCTCAAACTTTGGGTGTAAACTAGGGTTTGGGAGACTTAAATTTGTATATAACAATCATTTTTGCAAACCTTTCCAATAAAAACTCATTGTCGTCACTCTTAAATATAGAAAACACAAAGAATGAGGTGGCACAAATATTGAGAAAACTCATTCGAATAAAATACGCAGGTTCATTCGAACGAATTGAGCATTCTTATTTTAATGACAAAAATATTGTTTGAACGAATCTTCTAATCTTGTTTGAATAAACATCGAATGACCTTTGAACTAAAATCTCTTGTGAAACAGAACAAACTCATATGAGGCACGTTAAATGATCATTTGAATGAAACACGCATTCTCATTTGGACCAGTCTTTGAAACTCATTGAACGACTAGTGAAATCCTGTTTGAACGAACATAAAATCTCGTTTGAATGAATTCAAAGAAAAAACATTTTTCTTTTGTAAACATTTTACGAAAAATGCCTCACTTTAAAAACTAACACCCAAATATATATATATATATATATATATTCATACCTAATTGAGATCCCTCAGATAATTAAGATAAAACTGAATACGAAACACGATGGGTAATCGATGTCACTTTAACTTGGCCAGTACAGTCTTTAATGACACATCATAGGCTTGAAGGATAGGCCACTCAAACCCTAGCCTATGATGAAAATAATTTTTATCCAAACGAAATAAAGACAATTTATATAAAAATTGACTCAATCAAAAATTTTCCTTACACCTTCACAAGCTTCGGTCTAAGGACCCTCGGCTTCTATATCTGGGGTTAAACATTTAGAGTACACTCACAAGATCCAGTCTAAGGACCCTCAAATCCTACATTTTAGGGTCCCTTAACTCCTTCGGCTTCAATATTTGGATATTCCTTATAATCTTTTGTCTAAGTACCCTCCGCGCCTACATTTTAGGGTCCTTAGATTTTTCGACTTCAACATTTGGGGGTCCCTCTAAAAATTTGTCCTAGTGACCCTAGGCTCCTACATTTTGGGGTTCCTTAGATCTTTCGGCTTCATTATTTAAAGTCCCCTCACAAACTTTGGCCTAAGGACCATTGAATACTACATTCAAGGGTCCATGGGCTCCTTTGGCTTTAATAATTCGAGGTCCCTCACAATATTTGGCATAGGGACCCTCAGATCCTATATCTAGGGATCCCTCAGCTCCTTAGTCTTTAACATTTGGAGTTCCCTCATGAGATTCGGCCTAAGGACCCTCGGCTCCTATATTTTGGGGTCTTTCAGCTCCTTCGGCTTTAACATTTGTAAATCCCTCACAAGTTTTGGTCTAAGGATCCTAGGCTCCTAGACTTTGGTTCCCTTAACTACTTCATTTTCAATATTTGGAGTTCACTCACAAAATTCAGCCTAAGGACCCTCTACATCTACATATTGGGTCATTCAACTCCTCCTACTTCAATACTTGGATGTCCCTAACAAATTTTGACATAAGGACCCTTAGCTCCTATATTTTAGGATGCCTCAACTCTTACTGCTCTTGTATTTTAAGGACCCTTAACTTCTTTGAATCCTTTATGGTTCGGCTCATAACCTCCAATATCCGACAACTATTACAAAATAGCACAAAAGATTAAAGCCTAAGGGTAATTGTTGATCCTAAAAGTAGTCTCGTATAGATAAGGGTATTTATGAGGATTGTCCCCATACCTTCGACCCCATATCTTTGGCCTATACCTTCGACATTATACCATCGGCCTCATACCTTTGGCACCAGCATAGTCAGCCTAGTTATAACAAAAATTAAAAAAAACATAGAATTTACCAGAATGGGTATTTTAGGCATTTTCTACTTACATCAGCATGTGCACAAGTCAATAGTGCACGTGAAGGAATAAATCATTTATTACACACAACTTTTAGATGGACAGATTGCATAACCCAATTGGCTCATGTCAATTAGCATGCACCATCTTACTTGGGGTGCACATTACACTCTAAGTCTCCTTTATAAACTGTATACTTAAATATTTGTGCTCTAAGTCAAATAATATTATAAAATCTTACAAATACATTTTAGGGAGAGAAAGTACTAAATTATAACTTGTAGAACACTATTCATAGTGAAGAATGAGTTTGCTTACAATGGATGTAGGTCAAATGGCTGAACCATTTTAAATCTCTCTTTTGATTTGTCTTCTCTCTTGCTTTATATTTACTGTTTATATTCTTATCCAGCTTATCCTCAATTTCATATTTCACTAAGTTCATCTTTTAACTGGATTGCTGCATTTATGTGTAACATCAATAACATTTATTTTCATAACCCTTAGAAATATAACATCATAAGTATTTGTGAAATTTTCATACTATCTAAATTTTTGTTCTTGTTTAAGCCCAGATTTTATGAGATTAGTCTTATTTATTACTTCACACGAATATTCCACTAAAAATAGTAATATGGTATAACATTAAGTCTAACTATATACAATCACATCAAAATTATCTTTCTTATTTATGGGTGGTGATTACATGTTATATACACATACATTTACTTTAACATATTTGGAACAACAACTTAAATCTAACTTCAACACTTCATTAAAAATATTAAATCTACTTCCATTCCTACAAATAACTATAGGGCATTCATATAAGATACATTTTAGCACAAAACTTTTTTTAGACCAAAATAGTGAACCCAAAATTTTCAGAATTCAAAAACTAGTGGAATAATGAGGATGGAAATTGGAAAGTTTGAAGAAATTCAGGAAGGGGTAGCTCCAACGAGTTCAAGGCCGTTCGAACGTGAATCTCAGGTCGTTCAAAGTGTGGATCGACCAAGGATTGAACGAGACCCAACTGCATAACTTAAAAAACTCATTAAAAGGTTGTTTAAGACTAACTCGAATGAGAGGCCATTCTCGTTTGAATAAGCACATAATTTTTTTTAAAACGTGTTGCCCTTGTGTGTTGTCCCATTTTGGGTTGTTGGATGGATGAGGTGTTGAGCTCTAGCGATCCCAGATTGGGCGAAGAATGGTTTTTGGTATTTGGTGTGGTTTTATAAGTCTTTCTTGGGTTTATTTGGGGTTATTTAAAGTTGGATTAAGAAGAAGAAGAAGAAGAAGAAGAAGAAGAAGAAGAGAGAGAGAGAGAGAGAGAGAGAGAGAGAGAGAGAGAGAGAGAGAGAGAGAGAGAGAGAGGGGGGGGGGTCTTTTCCCTCGATTTTCAGTATTTCTCCACCACAAATCATCACTACGATGTAACCACCTTATTCCTAAATACTTAAGAGATATTCTACCATATCCAAGACCTACACACCTATTTCCACCATTGTTAGGCAAAGCTACGAATTTCGTAGGTGTTATTGTGGGATTTTTAGAGAAGATGAAATAGAAGATTTATGGAGCTTGAAGAGGGTTTTGATGAAGTTTTCATGGAGACAAGTTTGGTAGAGATATGCAACCTCTTTAAGGCCACCTTAGGAGGTAAGAGGTTTTTATCATCTTAGAAATTTCATCCTACCATTGTTGGAGCTCCATTTGAGGTGGAGAAGATCTACTCTTAGTATTAAGACTCTATTTGCATATTAGTAGTCTTGTTGTTAGATTATAAGAGTAGAATGTATTTGAATAAAATGATGATTTTCAAGTACTTTGGCGTTTAAAATTTTTATGGAATAAAATGTTATAAAATGCCATTTTGATGAGGAAAAAATATGATTGAATATTTCAAAGTTTCTTGAAATTAAAGTTTGGGAGTCTATGGTAATGGTGCATGTCTAGAAGTTTGATGCTATATATTTTATGAAATAAAATATTTTGAAAATGATATTTATCTTGCAAAAGTGAAGATTTTATAAAAGTTGGACATTTGTTAATTTGAAGAAATAAAATTGTTCTTTGGTCTTGAAAAGTATATTTTCGCAAGTATTATGAACTTATACGATAAATTATATTTTCTTATAAAAGTAGTCTTTAAATGTAATTGGTTTTCCTAGATAAAGAAAGTGAAGAAATGTCTAACTCGAAAGATGGTTAAAAAGGTGTTGAATAAGTGTTAGTGGGTTAAATGTTGAGAAGTTGGTGCGTATAACTTAATAATATTTTGGCAGATTGGCAGTTATAAAATTGGAAGAAAATGATAAGTTTGGAAATAAATGGGTAAGATGGTAATTTTACGTAAAGTGGAACATTTTTATGAAATAAAAATATTGGAAAAGGTGTTACACAAAAAGGTCCTAAATGAACACGATTTTAGGATAAAATAACGTTAGAGTAAAAATGACAAAAAATGATCATTTTTAAAAGTGTAACACAAAGTGAGATGAAACTCCGGGTTTTGGCTTCGACCGGGCAAAAGAAAAAGTTAAATAACATGGACATTTACAAAATTTTAAAACGTATTAATAAGGACTCGAATGACACCAGAATAATTAAGGAGGTCTCGTACCCTGGGGTGAAAGACCTAAAATCACTAGCCAGAGCATATGGTATGCATAGCCGACAATGTGGAGCTCGTTAAAGTATGTGATTATTGAAAGATTCTGAGAAGAAAGTTAATGAAAATGGAACATGTCAAGAAATGGATTGTGTGATGAATACATGAAGATACAACTTAACTTGAATAAATTAATAAATTTTCTGATATTAGATAAAGTGAACAAGTAATGCAAAAATTCATTAATGTCCACAAAGTAAAGGAATGGTAAAGTGAAGGGATTAAATGGGTAGTTAAGCAGCCTAAAGAGGTTTAACCCATATTTAACACAAGGGTGTGTTTATGAAATATTTTCAATGAAAAAATAAGTATTTTCTAACGTGGTGGACCTGTGTGTTGAAAGGGTGAATTTCAACATAGATACTAAAGTGAATGGGTATAAATAAAAGGAGAAAGTAAGGAAAAGAAACAATTTTCCTTAAACAAAGTGTATTTATTTTAATTATTTAACCGAGTGTTTTAAATCAAGGAATAATGTCAAGTTAAGTAAAAAGAGAATTCTTTTATAGGATTACGGTGAATTAATCGGGACAAATAATGTTTTTTTGGAATAAAAATGGTTTCATTCATGTGAGTGTGTGCATATATATATATATATATATATATATATATATATTCGCACATAGATATAATGCATTAGAGTCTTCTTTCTACCATTCGATTATATACTACATTTTGTATATTTTCCCCTGACCATTCGATTCATTCCCTAGTCTTTGTTACGACAAGTTGGGTGTGGTTCAGTATTTTGAGAGCGTTATGCAGGTAAGTACTATTTTTGGTTTTACAATAGTAGCTCTGTATGCCTAGATCCACGGTATGCTTCCCACGGATCCCTCACATAGTATGATTTAAATTACATTTACATGCTAAACAAGTGAAATGTTATTTAAATAAAACTGGGTTAACAACATTATATAGGTTGTTTTACTGGACTTCACACCGGGTCGGACCGAGTTGGCCACGGGTAACCCATACATCTGAGTCGGGGTGTTACAACACTTGTCATTACATTTCATGTACAGTGACATTTGTACTCACTTGAAATCTCGATTTAAAAAGTGTCTTGATCAGATTTAATTTGCCCCCTAAACTTCTTAAGTTTTATATAATTTTAAACCAACATCTTAAATTCAAATTTAAGACTTCAACCCATAAGAATTTGTCACTTACGTTAACATGTGTATAATATATAATTTTTTCCCTTCATATTTAATAACTATTTGCTATACTAATAATGGTGCATTTTGCATATAATTTTAAATTTTAATAATAAAATATCACCACTATTCACATTTTTCTTATTCAAAAATAAATAAATAAATAACAATGACACATCATTGCAAATAATACTCCATAATATATAATTTGGAAATTAAGGACACTACATTATACTCTCCTTAAAAATAATTTTGTCCTCGAATTCAACATATCTAATAAATAAATATATGAAGTACTTTACCCTCATCTATGACTCCAACTCTTATAAAATATTCTATTTTTTTCATGTTTATCCCATTATAATTAAGCTAACTCCTTTTTCTTATTGTGGCATAATTATTATGTTCGATTTAAGATTCTAATCGATTTTTAAATAGATATAGTCTCCTCTTTTGAACTTAATGTCATTGAGGTTTATTATATGACATTTATTGTTCAAATACTTTTCATGCATATTCACTAATTAAACCAATTATACCATTTCTTTAATTCAGTTCCACTAAACGGAAGTCACATGCGACATATTATGAGTATTCAGAGAACTCCCCTTCTCAACAAATGAATCCCATATCTACTATTATATTAACTTAGTGTTAAATCCTCACAATGTACTTGAGGAATTATAAAATAAACATCCAAGTCAATGTTAAAAAATATCTTGAATACTAAAAAATTATTTAAATTATGCATCATACTCTTTTAATGTTAATCTCATTTTGACTTTTTACTCTAGAATTTTCACTATCGCAACACAACTTAAAAGAGTGACTTGAACTTGTGATTTTTGGCAACATGTAGCTATAACATTGTGTTAAGGCACTAAACATCAATATCCATACTTCCATAACTCTTTTAAAGTTATTAACAATCACTTTTACATCTTCAATTTCACATATTAGATTAATATAGTGGACATATACAATCCCAAAACAAGTTGAATGTACATGATAATATTTCAAAATTCAATTCACGTCACAAAATCGTACTCTCGAATAGATTAATATCATTACTCAGTGGTAAATTTTATATTCATAGTGTGCTTCCTTAATACCGAAATCATCCTTTAAACTATCACGCTCAAAAAGGCACCCAACCTTACGGCATATCCCAAGAGTTTGTCCCACCTTTGGATCCCGCACACAATAACCAGAAGGAAAAAAAGTGGTGGTTAGACCAAGATCACAAAGTTGGCCAACAAATATAAGATTTAGTGTAAATTTGTGAATCTAATAAGTATAAAAAAAAGAGGTAACTGATGTCGAGGTTGTTCCAATGTGAGTGAATGATATATGTGAATCGTAGTCAGTGTAAATTATTAGTGTGTGACGAGAAAGATTGGTGGTGGAGAAGAGAGTAGGATCATAAGTCTAATGATTATAATAGGAAAGATCAAAGAACTACGCAGACTTACTTGAAGTTATCGACAAAGAAGTATTACCAAATGGGTAAAAATATGTTTGAGGAATCCTCAAGATGATCAATCCTATTAACAGAGGCAATGGGAGATGAATTGTCAGTAGTAGAAGCACTGGATTTAGAGGGACCCACTCATGGGATCCAAGAAGTCTGGGATCGTGGATATGGGAACTTCAGGCAATCTTGGTAGAGGTGACCACCGCCCATCACATGATAGAACTTGCACACTCAAGGAAGGCAATCAACAAGAAGATGATATGTTAGCTTAGAGTAATTGCATGTCTTGAAAAATTCCACTTTTTACGTCGGGATTTCATAGTGGACCTCTAGGAGTAGCATAAACAACTTCAGGAGAGGAGGTTGAACGAGTAGAAAGGCAAGTTTCCTCTGAGAGAAGTTATGAAACTGCATGCTCTAGTGTAGGAAAATGATCTCTTTGAATGAGAGAAGAACAAACATGCTCAAATTTATCATGAAGAGACATAAGAAAGACAAACAATTATTAATGATCTCGTAGGTCTGCAAAATTAGAGACATCAGTGGGATCCTTCCAGCTATGTTCTGAAGGGGTCAACTTGTCCCAGACAGAATGCATCCGGGAAAGAAAAATTTTTATGGTTCGTCCAGGTTGTTGTTTCATACGATGATGGATTCCCATAAGTTTCTATTGATTAGTGAGTTTGGTAGTGGTATATAACTTTTGAAAAAGTCCTAAATAGATTTGGTGGTGGTAAATCTGCTAAATTGAAGGCTAATTGAGGGTGAACGGGAATTACAAAACCACATGATTACTCGATGGTTTATGTGCTCTGACTCCTCAAGACAATCTTCAAACTTATCGTCATCTTCCGCAGCGGCCTGTGTGGGTTCAGTTACACTCCCGGTGATATGATGTCATAGTTTTTAGTCATTGAGAAAACTCGACATTGCCTGAGACCAGGGAATGTAGGTTGTACCATTGAGAGTGATAGAGATGGGTTAAGCGATGTCTTAGCAATTCATACCGTTGACAAAAAGAGAACAAGTGAAATTAAGGTTCGGATTTATCAAAAACAAAGGTAAAAAATGGATTGACATCCGTAAACCCAAAAATGAATCTGTAATGATGAAAAACGGAGTAAAAATGGGCTGAAAACCCAAATAACGTCAAATAGACACAAAAGAAGGCGGGTCAGATATGCGTCAGTCCAGGTCAGTTCGCGGGTTGAAGAATAGGTCCGATATTGGTCCAAAAAATGGGTGAGTTCATAAGTGATGGTGGCAGCGAGAGGAGAAAAGTCTTAGTGCAGGCAGCGAGAACTTGAGCACTGGAAGAGGAAGGCCACCTAGAGCATTATAACTCTCATACCATGTTACGATATTAGAGAGAGATAGAGAGAGATAATTGGAGGAAAGGAGATATATTGAATTAATTTTATGTGTTTCTACGAGAAGATACATGACCTATATACATTAAACTTGGAGTACGATAGTACAATGTGATAGTACAGGGGCAAATTCAGGGGGCTAGGAGTGGCGGAGGCTCCCCTTCGGTTTTTGAAAAAAAATTATCGAGAAAAAAATTTCAAGGGTAATTTGTGTAAAAAAATAAGTCAAAGGTGATTTTTAGAGGATTTTGAAACATGAAGGGATAGCAATGTAATAAAGTTTCATTCAACTTTAAACCTAAAACCTTTTCATTTCTAACATTCTCGTTCTCTCTCTCATCTCTTCTAAAACTCAGTCGCCCTCACCTCTCTCGACCCCTAACCTCTCTTTAGCGTCCTCACCTCTCTTTGGCGCCCTGATCTTTCTCCGATCGCTGCCCTCACCTCTTCTACCTTGTTGTAGGGTGCAGCACAACTGCTACTCTCCACTTAGCTGGTAAGAAAACAATCCCCTTTTTTGTGTTTTTTGGTTTATTGGTTACACAAACTATCAAGTTGAAGTTGAAGACTTCATTAGATAATGTTATTTTGTTTCATTAGACTAGGTGTGCACACGTGCGTAGCACGTGAAACCGTATCCGGATAGTCAATCTAAGCATTAATAAAAGTAGCCACTTACTTTCTCTACCTATTACTTTAAACTTAATCCATTATGTATTCTTGGACTTGCTATATTTAGGTGGCTTCCTCAGCAATACATTGTTAGTCTAAAGTGTTTTTATAGATTGTTATCAAAGCTTCTCAATCCCCCTTCAAAAGATGCTTTTATATGCATTGTTAGTCTCAACTGTTTTTATAAATTATTGACAATTCCCATCAAAGATTTTCTTATCCAACTCAACCCCATGTATGTCACTCGTATGACTGTTTGAAGTCCCACATTACAGTTGTACTCATGTCACTTAAGAATTTTAAATTTATGCGATTATGAGGTAGATTTATCTTTGTCCCGACACGCACACATTACAATTGTACTCATGTAAGTAAATTGTACTCAACTATATCATTTTAATGGGTTCACATTAAAACATTAGCATAAAAGTGTAAATAGTAGTATACTTGTAGCCAATTATTATAAATATATGAATTCAGTGACTGATTAATTCTTCAACCCACATACAAAGATATGAGTATCATGTTATATACTTCAGGGATTTTTTTACTTAACAACACCAACACCCCCACCCCCTCAACATGACCCCCAATTTACTTACTGAAGTCTAACACCGTTAAAAAAATACGAATCCATATTTAAACATAACCATAAAACAAAAAAAACAAAAAAATATCCTAAATAATACTAAAACATTGTAACCAAACACTGCTCTTTCTCACTCCATAAATCAAATTTATACTCAAAACACACCATCTCTCTCATCGCTATTTATCTTCATTTTTCTCTCTACATTTTCCCCTCTCCTCTCGTGTTTCTCTCTTTAGATTTGAATTCCTCACTTCCTTTTGAAAATCCACCAGCGAAGCTTTAAATTCTCTCACAATCCCTTTTATTTATACTTTCGAAGCCTGTATCCCAAAGCCCACACTGTACATAATTAATACTCATATTTGAAAATTATTTCATTAATTCATATTTGCAAATTCTTTCACCTCATTTGAAACACTCTAGTCCGTAGTCAGCTAAATTGACTAATCAATTACATCCTCATGAATATCCACCTAGAATGGAGGTAACGAAGCTACCTAGACAATATCAAATTGAACAAAAACTACAATTCTACAATCACAAATCGAAAGAGGATTACACACTAAATTCAATATAAACAATAATTCATATATTAAACTTTAACTCCCCAAATTCGGGCCAAAACTCAAATACCCCAAAACTATCACTCCTAGATCGTGAACAAAAAATTACCAAATATCTAACACATGTATATATAGATATAGATAGAGACAAAAGATGTGTGAGTGTGTGTGTGTAATTAAAGATTTAGGGAAAATATTTTTTTTAATAAGACAAAGATGGATTTTTGGTAAATGTGTAATTTGGGGGTATTAATATGTATATTTTAACACTATTAGACTTCTGTAAGAAAACTGATAGTTATGTCAATTGGTTGGAGCTCAGAAAAGTCAACACTGGAATTCACAAGTAATCTTCTAATATTTGATTTAGCAAAAAAATGCACCATTTTCATTGAGAATTAAAGCTTGTAGAGAATAACATCAAATTGTTCAAACCCATAGGCTTTAATGAACTCTAGCCATTACAAAAGTAACATGCATAGATTCCAAGTCGAACTGTGTATTTTCATTTCCTTCCTCCATCACATGCCTCCAATGTATCCTAAACAACATATTGGGTAGAAAACGTTTCAGTTTTATAGCATAAAACAATCATTCATTTATTAAAATATTTACTAAGAAAAATAAACATCATTTTTTGCTTTCAAAAAAGTGTCAAATAAAGAAAAATAGTAAATGCTTTTAAAAATACACCATTCCAAATCTAATCACTTCGATTGACCTCGATAGTCATACCTACCAAAAAACATAATGGGACATAGTACCACATTAATAACCCATGTAGTTACCCAAAATGAAGAAACTGCTTAAAGATTAATCATTCTAGTGAATGTGTAAAAAATCTTACATATCATGTGGTAGATAATATATTATGAAATAAAGACACCCACCAATCCATAAAAGGAGGAGGATAAGGGAAAAAAACTCTAAGTAGTGCTCAATACACTAATAAAGCATATATTATTCTGTAAACCTAAGAAAGAAAATCTTATCCTATTAAGAACTATAACTTAAATTTTTTCAATGTTGATTGTGGACAAATAATGAGTGAAATTAGAAATCTAATGTCTTACTTAATTCATTAAAAAGGGTAAATAAGTAAAATGATAAAATTTAGATATTACCTTTGACATCATAGATCACTCTTTGCATTCATAATGGGACCACTATTATAGCTCGACCTAATTGCCAAATGTGAAATAAAACGTCTATACATATTGTCCTAAAATGACTAATTTTAGAGAAGAGCCCATATCATGTATTTCAGGTGGCATGGATAACACAGGGTATTTATTTTACACAAAATCAAAACATTTACAATTGAACAAACCAACAAAATACAATTTCAACCCGCTGGAAGACCAAAAAGTAGAACATTAAAATCCCGGTCCTCCACCATATTTACAATTTCAACTCCCTGGGAGACAAAAATGTATGAGATAAAAAAATCCTTCCCCACCATCTTGACTACTCACCTCCTTTTTTACAGGACAAAACAAAGGTTTCACCTTATACAGACAAAGTGTATAATTTCAAAAAACAAGTCCTAAATTTCCATATTCAATAATGATTTAAACTATTTACCTACAGGAAAATTTAAAGCCTTAAATGTTCAATATATAATTTATCATCAACACAAATGCTTAAATTACAACAACAAAGTTACATAAATCGGTATACGAAAGTGGTAAAAAAGGCTATAATGGGGGGACTTAGAAGATTGCAATCATACCTGAATAGAAGAACAACAGTATTTCTAAAAAACACAAAAGACCAATCATCACATAAAATACATGAACAAAAATTAAGTATATAGATGCATATACTTATAGATGTTGAAATTTGTAATTTCTGAAGGGAGAAAATCCCAAAAAAAAATTATATCTAAATGGGAGTTTTTGGATGATTTCTTAATAGAAGCAATCAAGGGAAGAGATTTTCGCTTTTGACACTTCATATTCCCTAGATGAGAAGAAACTGTTGAGGAGTTTGGATGTCTTGCAGAGTGTCGTTTGGGGAATAAGCCATAAAAACATAAATGAAAATGAATAGGTTCAAGTAATAGTTAGAATTTAATAGTGAGGGTTGCTGGTAAAGGGGACTTTGGAACGTTTTGGTGGGCATGGAGAGGGAGGGATGGAGACAAAACTCAAATTGATGAGATACATATGTGGAGAGAGAGAGAGAGAGGTGGGGATGGGATGGGTGATATATAATCACAGAGGACAAAGTTGGAATAAAGACAATAAATTAGGGTATTCTGGACATTTATTGACATCCAAGTTTTTTGGCTCTTTTTAAGTAGTAGAGATAATGTTGTTATTGTTGATGCGTGTAAGAAAACCATCCCCATTTTTTCAAATCTTTTTAATGCTTTGATGATGTTTCTATTAATTGTTTGATTTGCTTCAGATTTAATTTGCTGTCAGTGTAGATACCTACTGCAAATTGTTTGATTTGCTTCAAATTTTTTATTTAGGCTCTTTGGGTATGTGTATTTTTTAATGTTTAATTGTTTTTACTCTTTATTTCTAAATGATTAAATGTATATATTTACAAATGTTTAATTGAACATGTCTCTTGATAATTTAAATGTTTAAGTTTTTTTTAATATATGACGAGACAAATTTATTTATATTTAAATTAATTTAAACTTAAATTTATAAATTGAAAAAATATTTAGGTTAACGTAAAATACTAAGATTAATGTAGAATATTTATTTTAAAGGTTCATTTTAGTGTTGTTTATCAAAAAATGAAAATTACTAAAAAATTTGCCTCAGGGGTCACTCGAAAATTTGGCTCCCCCTGACCAAAAATTCTCGATCCACCACTGTGATATTACATGTATAATACATGTAGTACAATAATGTAAAGTACACTATGTATACTAGGACATTTCATTGTGTTAATATTAAAAGGACATCACCCACCCATTTCAAAACACTTGGTGATTAACCCATTGAATGACCCAACTCAATTGCGCTCCATCCTCCATTTTTAGCCACCCTTTTTTTAAGAAAACTAAACTTAAGCATTTTTAACGTTGTTTTTACTTTTGTAGTACAGTTTCATGATTTTTTTGGTAAATTTTTAGGGTAGTTCTAGAAACCATCTTATACGAATGATAACACCACTCGAAATTTACTCCCCCGCTACTCAGAAATTCCAATTACATCAGTTTCTAGTTGACATAATTACAAAATGGATTTTAATGTAATAAGAAATAACATGAACCAAAAGGTATTTTAACCCATAGAATTCAGAATTTCAAATTGCATTATTATCTTATTGGAATCGAAAAGAGAACATTATCATTTCGAAGTATTCGTGTTCTTGGACAATAATAAGGCTCGAGAAAGAAGAATTGAACTAAGGGTCCGTTTGATACAAAAGTGGGAAAATGGAGAGCATGGCAAATTTTTCCATAATAAAATTTGCCATGTCAAAATTTGTGAAGGCAAATCCTATAATTTGCCATATAAGGTTGTTTGATAGGATTAATTTACTAGGTTGCAAAAGTGGGTTGTTTGATAGCATTTATGGAAAATAAAAACAAAAAATAGTTTAGAGCAAAACAAACAGTTTATGAATAAAAAATAGTGTTTAATAAAATAAAAAGCTTTAACAAAAAAACAGTTTTAACGGAAAAAACATTTATTTAGAACGACAGTTTTTAACGAAAAAAAACATTTTGAAAAAAAAAACAGTTGAGAACAATTTTTTTTAAAGAAAAACAGTTGTAACAAAAAAACAGTTTTTAACCAAAAAAACCGTTTCAATGAAAAAAAGACTTTTTAACAAAATAAAAACGGTTTTAACAAACAAACAAACAATTTAAAAAAAACAATTTTAACAAAATAAAAATATTTTTTAACGGAAAAACAGTTTTTAACAACAAAAAAAACAATTTTTACGGGAGAAATGTTTTTTTCAAAAAAAATAGTTTTTTTAATATTTTTAAAAAGGATGGCAAATTTGTGGGGAAATTTTGCTTTGCTATATAAGTAAGCAAATTTTGCCAACAAAAGTGGGAAATTGATGATAAATTTGTATGTGAACATGAGTATCCATGAAAATTTTTCCACGGCAAATAATAGTCATCAAACACACAAAATAGTGGGAATTTTGTGATTTGCCACCATTGCCACATTTGCCATGGCAAATGTGGCCTATCAAACGAACCTTAAGACTATCAGTAACCATAACAAACTTTAAGATAGGTCAAGAATACTAGCTTCGCGCACACACACCTCCCTAAAAAAGAGAAAAAATATCGCTGTGATATAACAAATTCAAGCCCATATTTATCGTAAAGAAATACAGAGAATCTCACACATGAATTTTGATTATTTTAGCTTAGTACCATATGTATCAAATCAACGACCCAGATTAAGTGATCTGATCTTGGCGAAGCTCCTTAATGCCGTGGGCAAAGTGGCATTGGTCACCATGTGGGCAGACCCCTGTCACATTTTATTTTTTGCACAACTCAATCTTGTAGCGTGGGTGGCGATGAAAACAACGAAGCTCCTCGATTACATGGGCAAAGTGGCAGTGGTCATCCTTTGGGCAGGCCCCTATCTCCTGCCATTTGTTGCACAACTCAGTCTTGTAGCGTGGGTGGGGGAGAACATGCCGAAGCTCCTCAATGACATGGGCAAAGTGGCAGTTGTCACCATATGGGGAGGCCCCTGTCGGCTGCCATTTGTTGCACAACTCGGTCTTAAACACTTTTTGCTACAACATCCATATAACTTGTCATACCACTGGTTAAACATCATTTATATGAATTATCTAGTCTAATTCTTTTTTTAATTACTCATCTGGTAAAAAAAAAAACTCAACAAACAATCCCATTTATCAAGCATATGAGTTTTCAAGTAAAAGGAAAAAAAAAACTATTTTTCCAAAATAAAATGTGTGGAAAACAAGTTTTCTTGTTAATAATCATTTTATAATGTAGCATTTATTAAAAGAATATTAATGAGTGTTAATTGAGTATATTAACAGTAATTTCAAACGATATATCACTGTTCTAAAAAACCCGCCTAGGCTCCACCTAGGCACGCCTAGGCTTGAGGCTTGGGAGAAACGCCCCGCCTTAAGATTTTGACGCCTTATGCTTGGTAAAACCCTTAAGGCGTACTTTTTCTCTAAAAACAACAATGATTTAGTGAAACGATATCGCCTTTTAAAGATTTTTTTGCAAACCGGACAATTATCTCATCCAAAATAATCAAATAGTATTTTTATTTGCAAATATTCAGACATATTTTTATGATATGTACAATTTTATTATTTTAATAGCCTTGTTATGGTTAAAAAATATTAAAATATATTAAAAAGGCCTAAACGCCTTTTCAAGCCTTTTTACGCCAAGGCCCGCCTAGGTTTCTAAGGCTTAAGGCTTGGCCTCCACGCCTCGATCACGCCCCGCGTTTTTTAGAACCTTGCGATATATATACGGCGTGAAATGTTTTTTTTATAAAACTATTTTATTTAATGGTTAAATAAAAAACTATTTATAAAACGATTTTTTTAATAAAAAAAAACAGATAACAATTTTTTAAGCAATTGAAATGTTTTTTGAAAATATTTATGAATTTTTTTTTTGATAAATAAAAGCATTAAAAACCCGCTAAGGGAGCGGAATTTGTATACAAGGAATATATAAATATGTCCATAAGTAATTCCATTATAGAATTTTTTTACCAAATGCAAATACGATTTTACAAAATACAAACAAGATTTCACAACATGATTTTACTTCGATCGTGTTTGTGCTTGGTCAAAAAAATCGTGTAATGGAATTACTTATGGGTATGTTTGTATCCTCCTTGTATATGGGTTCCGCTTCCTTAGCGGCTTTTTAATGCTTTTATTTATCCATAAAAATTATTTTCATAAATACTTTAAAAAAGCATTTCAATTGTTTAAAAAAAATTGTTATCTGTTTTTTTATCAAAAAAATTGTTTTATAAATAGTTTTAAATAAAATAAAAGCATTTCACGCCATATATATATACTAGAGGATGCCCGTGCTGAGGGCACGACAATAAATTTTCCCCCGTGATAAAAAAAATTAAAGAAAAATTAAAAATATAAAGTAAAAAATAATTTAAAAATATAAAAAAATTAAAAATATAAAGTAAAAAATATTTTTAAAATATAAAAAATATAAATTAAATTATTTAAACTTATTTCCCTTTTTAAAAAAAAATTATTTCCCTTTTAAAAAAATAAAAACAAAACCCTTTTTATTTAAAAAAATACTTTAGTATGACATTTCATGTATGGGTATGAAAGGAAGAAAATATTATGCATGAAATGTCATACATAAAAATGGTGATATTTTGTCAAAAACCATGCTCCTTTATTATATATATATATATTTATTTTGAATTACTGTTAATATGCTCAGTTAACACTCATTATAATTCTTTTAATAAATTCTACATGATAAAAAGATTTTCAACAAAAAAAAATATTTTTACGAGATGTTATGAAATTTAATTTTTTACCTAACATAAATACGACTCAAATACAAGCGACACGACAAAATGCAAAATCTTATTTTTATAATCAAATCCGTACACGATCCAATTCACTGGGCCGTTCTGGGGCTGTTTCGAGTTTTCACCCTCTAACGCCATGTTTTGCTTGAGTTTATAAATATGAAAATTATCGTCGTATTCTCAAACCGGGAGTCTCGCGGTTGCGCGGTAAGTTCCTACGAGTTACATTGGTCTCGTGGGAGGTGTTGGTTCCACCCACGGGGAAGTTCGGGGGTTGTTTCGAGTTTTCACCCTCTAACGCCATGTTTTTAAGCCTAAGTCTAGAAATATGCAAATTATCATCGTATTCTCAAACCGGGAGACCCGCGGCTGCGGGGTCAGTTCCTAAGAGTTATATTAGTCCCGTGGGAGGTGTAGGTGCCACCCACGGGGCCGTTCGGGGGTTGTTTTGGGTTTTCGCCCTCTAACGCCATGTTTTTAAGCCTAAGTCTAGAAATATGCAAATTATCATCGTATTCTCAAACCGAGAGACCCGCGGCTGCGGGGTCAGTTCCAACGAGTTACATTGGTCCCATGGGAGGTGTTGGGGCCACCCACGGGGCCGTTCGGGGGTTGTTTCGAGTTTTCACCCTCAAACGCCATGTTTTGCTTAAATCTAGAAATATGCAAATTATCGTCGTATTCTCAAACCGGGAGTCCCTTGGCTGCGGGGTCAGTTCCTACAAGTTACATTGGTCCCGTGGGAAGTGTCGGCGCCAACCACGGCGCCGTTCGGGGGCTGTTTTGGATTTTCACCCTCTAACGCCATGTTTTTAAGCCTAAGCCTAGAAATATGCAAATTACCGTCGTATTCTCAATCTGGGAGTCCCGCGACTGCGTGGTCAGTTCCTACGAGTTACATTGGTCTCGTGGGAGGTGATGGTGCCACCCGCGTGGCCGTTCGGGAATTGTTTCGAGTTTTCACCCTTTAACGCCATATTTTTAAGCGTAAGTTTAGAAATATGCAAATTATCATCGTATTCTCAAACCGGGAGACCCGCGGCTGCGGGGTCAGTTCCTACGAGTTACATTGGTCCCGTGGGAGGTGTTGGTGCCACCCACGGGGCCGTTCGGGGGCTCTTTTGGGTTTTCACCCTCTAACGTCATGTTTTTAAGCCTAACTCTATAAATATGCAATTTATCGTCGTATTCTTAAACTAGGAGACCCGCGGCTGCGGGGTCAGTTCCTACGAGTTACATTGGTCCCGTGGGAGGCGTTGGTACCACCAATGGGGCCGTTTCTAGTTTTCACCCTCTAACGCCTTGTTTTTCTTGAGTATAGAAAAATGAAAATTATCGTCGTATTCTCAAACCGAGAGTCTCGCGGCTGTGCGGTAAGTTCCTCCAGTTACATTAGTCCCATGGGAGGTGTTGGTTCCACCCACGGGGCAGTTCGGGGGTTATTTCGAGTTTTCATTCTCTAACGCCATGTTTTTAAGCCTAAGTCTAGGAATATGCAAATTACCATCGTATTCTCAAACCGGGAGACCCTCGGTTGCGGGGTCAGTTCCTACGAGTTACATTGGTCCCGTGGGAGGTGTTGGTGCCACCCACGGGGCCGTTCGGGGATTGTTTTGGGTTTTCGCCCCCTAAAGCCATGTTTTTAAGCCTAAGTCTAGAAATATGCAAATTATCGTCGTATTCTCAAATCGGGAGACCCGCCGCTGCGGGGTCAGTTCCTACGAGTTACATTGGTCCCGTGGGAGGTGTTAGTGCCACCCACGGTGCCGTTCGGGGGTTGTTTCGAGTTTTCACCCTTTAACGCCATGTTTTGCTTAAATCTAAAAATATGCAAATTATCGTCGTATTCTCAAACCGGGAGTCTCGCGGCTGCGCGGTCAGTTCCTACTAGTAACATTGGTCATGTGGGAGGTGTTGGCACCACCCACGGGGCCGTTCGATGGCTGATTTGGGTTTTCACCCTCTAACGCCATGTTTTGCTTGAGTCTAGAAATACGCAAATTATCATCGTATTCTCAAACCGGGAGTCCTGCGGCTGTGGGTAAGTTCCTACGGGTTACATTGGTCCCGTGGGAGGTGTTGGTGCCACCCACAGGGCCGTTCGGGGGTTATTTCGAGTTTTCACCCTCTAACGCCATGTTTTCCTTAAATCTAGAAATATGCAAATTATCGTCGTATTCTCAAACCGGGAGTCCCGCGGCTGTGGGGTCAGTTCCTACGAGTTACATTGGTCCCGTGGGAGGTGTCGGGGCCACCTACGGCGCCGTTCGGTGGCTGTTTTGGATTTTCACCCTCTAACGCCATGTTTTTAAGCCTAAGCCTAGAAATATGCAAATTACCATCGTATTCTCAATCCGGGAGTCCCGCGACTGCGTGGTCAGTTCCTACGAGTTACATTGGTCTCGTGGGAGGTGATGGTGCCACCCACGGGGCCGTTCGGGGGTTATTTCGAGTTTTCACCCTCTAACGCCATATTTTTAAGCGTAAGTTTAGAAATATGCAAATTATCGTCATATTCTCAAACCGGGAGACCCGCGGCTGCGGGGTCAGTTCCTACAAGTTACATTGGTCCCGTGGGAGGTGTTGGTGCCACCCACGGGGCCATTCGGGGGCTGTTTTGGGTTTTCACCCTCTAACGCCATGTTTTTAAGCCTAACTCTAGAAATATGCAAATTATTGTCGTATTCTCAAACTAGGAGACCCGCGGCTGCGGGGTCAGTTCCTACGAGTTACATTGGTCCCGTGGGAGGCGTTGGTGCCACCCACGGGGCCGTTATGGGGCTGTTTCTAGTTTTCACCCTCTAACGCCATGTTTTGCTTGAGTCTATAAAAATGAAAATAATCATCGTATTCTCAAACTGGGAGTCTCGCGGTTGCGCGATAAGTTCCTACGAGTTACATTAGTCCCATGGGAGGTGTTGGTTCTACCCACGGGGTAGTTCGGGGGTTGTTTCGAGTTTTCACCCTTTAAAGCCATGTTTTTAAGCCTAAGTCTAGAAATGTGCAAGTTATCATCGTATTCTCAAACCGAGAGACCCTCGATCGCGGGGTTAGTTCTTAAGAGTTACATTGGTCCCGTGGGAGGTGTTGGTGCCACCTACGGGGCCGTTCGGGGGTTGTTTTGGGTTTTCGCCCCCTAACGCTATGTTTTTAAGCCTAAGTCTAGAAATATGCAAATTATCATCGTATTCTCAAACCGGGAGACTCGCCGCTGCGGGGTCAGTTCCTACGAGTTACATTGGTCCCGTGGGAGGTGTTGGTGCCACCCACGGGGCCGTTCGGGGGTTGTTTCGAG
This sequence comes from Sambucus nigra, assembly GCA_949130495.1. Lineage (NCBI taxonomy): Eukaryota > Viridiplantae > Streptophyta > Magnoliopsida > Dipsacales > Adoxaceae > Sambucus > Sambucus nigra. The sequence goes on from OX422211.1 coordinate 445,751,669, forward strand.
TTTTCACCCTCTAACGCCATGTTTTGCTTAAATCTAGAAATATGCAAATAATCGTCGTATTCTCAAACTGGGAGTCTCGCGGCTGCGCGGTCAGTTCCTATGAGTAACATTGGTCCCGTGGTATGTGTTGGCACCACCCACGGGGCCGTTCGGGGGATGTTTTGGGTTTTCACCCTCTAACGCCATGTTTTGCTTGAGTCTAGAAATACGCAAATTATCGTCGTATTCTAAAACCAGGAATCCCGCGGCTGTGTGGTAAGTTCCTACGAGTTACATTGGTCCCATGGGAGGTGATGGTGCCACCCACGGGGCCGTTCGGGGGTTGTTTCGAGTTTTCACCCTCTAACGCCATGTTTTGCTTAAATCTAGAAATATGCAAATTATCATCGTATTCTCAAACCGAGAGTCCCGCGGCTGCGGGGTCAGTTCCTACGAGTTACATTGGTCCCGTGGGAGGTGTCGGTGCCACCCACAGTGCCGTTCGGGGGATGTTTTGGATTTTCACCCTCTAACGCCATGTTTTTAAGCCTAATCCTAGAAATATGCAAATTACCGTCGTATTCTCAATCCGGGAGTCCCGCGACTGCGTGGTCAGTTCCTACGAGTTACATTGGACTCGTGGGAGGTGATGGTGCCACCAACGGGGCCGTTCGGGGGTTATTTTGAGTTTTCACCCTCTAACGCCATATTTTTAAGCGTAAGTTTAGAAATATGCAAATTATCGTCGTATTCTCAAACCGGGAGACCCGCGACTGCGGGATCAGTTCCTACGAGTTACATTGGTCCCGTGGAGGTGTTGGTGCCATCCACGAGGGCATTCGGGGGTTGTTTTGATTTTTCACCCTCTAACGCCATGTTTTGCTTGAGTCTAGAAATACACAAATTATCATCGTATTCTCAAACCGGGAGTCTCGCGGTTGCGCGGTAAGTTCCTACGAGTTACATTGGTCCCGTGGGAGGTGTTGGTTCCACCCACGGGGCAGTTTGGGGGTTGTTTCGAGTTTTCACCCTCTAACGCCATGTTTTTAAGCCTAAGTCTAGAAATATGCAAATTATCATCGTATTCTCAAATCGGGAGACCCACGGCTGCGGGGTCAGTTCCTACGAGTTACATTGGTCCCGTGGGAGGTGTTGGTGCCACCCACGGGGCCGTTGGGGGATTGTTTCGAGTTTCCCCCCTCTAATGAGTTACATTGGTCCCGTGGGAAATTTTAAATGATTAGTTAGATAGCTTTGTTTTATTCAAGTATTGGCCTAAACTGACCCCAAATACTAACTTTGACATGCGGAATCTTGAGATAAATAAAGAGAGGGTTAAAATATACATGTTCTAAGTGTTGTGAATGTAAAATCAGTCCACATATAACCACATCCTGAAAAAACAAAGCTATATACCACTTAGAGGTGTTTTCAGTCCACGTAAAATCACAACCTGAATAAATCAGTCCCCGCATAGCAGATAGGTATTCTCAATACATTGTTTTGAATTTACATTTCTTATACCAACAATCTATATAAACAAAAAAATATACCAGTAATCTATAACTCAACAAATCTGCACAAATTACAGTTACATATTACAGTACATACCCTGTTTCATTGTCTCCATTCGGCTCAAGATATTAGTGTCCCAGGTACCGAGCAACTTTTCAGATTTTAAAATTACTGCGAACATAAATAAAATAACAAAACTCGATATAAGTTCAATAAATTATCGTAACTTGACGAAATTGTCGATCACCTTCAAATTACCTATGCAAGTATCAAGGATTGAGTTCTTGCACTTTAGTCACTTCAGATCTGAAACCTGCGGAAAGATATCCAAACTCAAATCACACACCACTAAATAAACATGAATATAACTCCATAAATAAAAAGGTAAGAAAACTAACTGTACTTTGTATCATTCTAAAAACTACAACCAATCCAAAACCTAAGGTAATGTTACTATAAACACTAATAATATGAAATCAAAAGTTCGTGTAATATAAATGTTTGAGAGAGGCACTGTATTTTGTTGCTCTTTTACCGCATGTGGCTACTGTAAAAAAACATAAAAACTGCAATATCAACAATCAATGCAACAAAGCTTTAAAAAAGAGCCCCTGTTGAAAATATTAACATCTACAAAACAAAATTTAAAACAAAATACTCAAGTGTGAAAGGAGCAGAATCCTAACCAAGAAATGTACTATGATTTGCTGATATGTGCTCCCAACGATCAGTAGGAAACTGAGGATCTACAGCTCTAACAGCATCGAAGATCTTCGATTTGGTCTTTCCCCAACAGGGGGGCACTCTGTTGAGAAGAATGTAAAGAATAAACCAACAGGCAACACATCAGCATCGTTATTATAATTAATTCAAGATATTAAACCCTAACTTCCCGATCCCAAACTTCTAAACGTCCCAACATGTGAGCACCATGAATATCCCTCTTTAATTACAGAGCACATTTAACGTATATAATGGATGAGTAACTATACGATAGAACCGGTAGACATTATGAGAAGAAAAGAACATTTAGTAGGATATTCTGACTTTAGATGACTCTGTATTGGTAAAGTAAGAACATAAAATAACGTATATAATGGATGGGTAAGTTTAAAGGTACCATTGGAACATAGAACGCCAATATGATTTGATCACGCATAAGTTTAAAGGTAGCATTGGAACATGATTTTCCATATCTTTTTTCCAGATACTGTACTTGCCCTTTACAGTGGTATCATGCTCTTAAGCTCATTGAATGGCTGTTGTTTGCATCTGGTTGTCAAAACATTGAGGGAACAACCATGAGATAAGCCTTGATCCAAAAGGAAAAGGGAAAAAAATTCATTTCCAATAACATAGGTTTAAGAAGTTACCAAATATCAGTAAATAATGGTTCATGCCTTTGAATCCCGTGGGAGGTCCAATTGTTGCATAATTTTGCAACTGAACCCCAAAATGTTCCTGAAACATAAACTTCTATTAGACAAATTCCATACTAAAAAAGAGCTCATGAAGTGATTTGGAATGTGAATAAGGTGAACTGAAATAACATACTAAAAAAGGCTAATAACACAGTACCAAAACTGAACAGATGTTTTTTGGGTGAAACATAAACTGAAATCATAATTTCTTCTGCCCAAAATCTAAATTTGGAAAATCTGAAACGACAAAATCTACAGAGAGGGCTGTTAAACCATAAATTGGATAGATCAAACATTTCATGCCAAAAAACTACATTCACAACACATCAAAACAGTTTGGGAATTATAGTTTTTATGCAGGGTAGGATAAACATTGGGATATGTTCCAGTCTCCAATACACAGTTCATTGTCCATTTGTGATGTATAAATAATAAATTATATTTTTTTTGTGAATGAAGGTACAAACCGGTAAATTTAAATTGTTGAAGAAGAGAAATATAATCCATTATTGTCAATGGCATCCAAGAGAACTGTGCAATATCTATGCATTACCTTTTCCTCTTCCTCTTATCAACACCTCATTAATTTAGAAAACCACCGCAGTGCCCACAATTACCACTCGATTCCCATAGTATTTTCTCATGCAAAAGAATCATCTATATGGGATCCATCAGGCAATAAATATCTTGACTTCCTCTCAGCTTATTCTGTTATAAATCATGGGCATTGCCATCGAAGGGTGAAAATGACCATGCATCACAAACTAAATCCAACCTTCAAATGTGTAAGGAATATGGTAGTTTTTAATCTAAAAGTGTAAGGATTATGGTAGTGCACGTAAGATAGGTGTATAGTGTAGGTCTTAATACTAATAAAACATAGTTTGTTAAATTAAAATGTACTAAATAAAAATGAACTTGAAGCATTCAAATATGTAGTTGCATATATATGCAGCAGTTGCATATATATGCAGCAGTTGCATATATATGTCTGCATATATATGCACTGCATATATATGCAGCAGTTGCATATATATGCAGATGCAACTGCATATATATGCAACACAGCCCTGCCCCGTCGCCTCCCCCTTTCCCATTCACACACGCACACACGCGCACACAAACACACACACAAACATGTATACACTGGCATATCTATTAAGTTTTTGGATTAGGGGTTTCACGTTGCTGCCAAAAATGAGGTATACCTCACGAATTTGTTTTAATATATTTTTGTTGAATCTTTTGTTTCAGCAAGTATGATTTATCACTGTGAAGCTTCTCATCACTGTTGTAATTGATGGCCTGATAAGTAGGATGCACTGAGCATATGGTATGTTTTATTTCTAAATCATTCATTTAGTTTCATATTAATAATTATATAATTCTGATATGTTATTTCTCTTTCAGGTGACAATTATTTAAAGTCCTACGTGATACCGGAACCGGAGGCAACCGTAACGGATCAGATGACTGAATATGAGTGTCAGGAGGTTTGTTTTGTAGATCCCACTCTTGGATTCACCCTAGATCAGGTATGCTCTCTATTTTATTTTGGATTTTATCACCAATATGCACACACTCACACGCGCACACAAACACACACACGCACACACTCTCACTACATATATGCATATGCATATATGCAGATTGCATATATGCATACATGCCCCGTCCCCTCCCCCCTTCCCCACTCACACACACACATAAACACACACACACACGCACACACGCGCCCCCTGCCCGTCCCCTCCCCCCTTCCCCACTCGCACACGCGCACACACACAAACATGCACACACTCACACACGCGCCCCCTGCCCATCCCCTCCCCCTTTCCCACTCACACGAACACGCGCATACACACAAACATGCACACACACACACACACAAGCCGGGAGCGCCGTGACTACACGGTCGGTTCCTACCACTTACATTGGTCATGTGCGAGATGTTTGTGACTCTTGTGGGATCGTCTTGTGGGTGTTTTAGGTTTTCACCCTTCGATGGCATGCAAGTCTAACTTTTTTCTAATTTATGTCGTACACTCAACCCGGAAGCCCCATTACTACGCGGTCGGTTCCTACGAGTCACATTGGTCCCGTGCGAGGTGTTCGTGACTCTTACGGGATCGTTTTGTGCTTGTTGTACGTTTTCACCCTTCGATGGCATGTTTTTATGCTCAAGTCTATTTTTTTTGCAAATTTACGTCGTACACTCTAACCGGGAGCCCCGTGACTACGCGATCGGTTTGCATGAGTTACATTAATCCCGTGCGAGGTGTTCGTGACTCTTACCGGACCGTTTTATGGCTATTTTACGTTTTCACCCTTCGATGGCATGTTTTTATGCTTAAGTCTAACTTTTTACAAATTTACGTCATACACTCAAACTGGGAGCCCTGTGACTACGCGGTCGGTTCCTACGAGTCACATTAGTCCCGTGCGAGGGGTTCATGAATCTTACGGGACCGTTTTAAGGATGTTTTACATTTTCACCCTTCGATGGCATATTTTTATGCTTAAGTTTATTTTTTTGCAAATTTATGTCATTATCACAAATAGCGGGACATTACACTTAAAAGTAGATGAAATTCATAAATTAATGTAAAGTGCTAATACAATGTCAATATCATAATAGGATACAAATAAGATTGATGAGGATAAAATAATATTTTGATACTCAATCTTCCTCTAAATCAACTAAAAGATCCTTCAAATTAGGGTTGTCATCAAGAGCTGACTGGAACTCTTTTGGAGCCTTTAATGCGTCTACTTTAGTAGTCATACCCTTTGGTGCATGCACAACAATAGACCAATTGCCATCTTTTATGCACTTCGAGTAGAATACCTTCTTTACATTCTGAAAGGCACAAATAAAAGGCTCGTCGACTATGCGGTCTTTAGTCTTCATCTTTGATAAATCTACCATAATAAGTTTGGAGTCGGGATCAACTTTGCAAGCATTCGTTGTATCCTCCACCTTTACCCAATCACAATAGAATACGGTTTCTGTGAAATCCAAGTAATCAAGTTCTAGGATTTGTTGAATTATCCCATAATTGGTTAGCACCGTATTCTTTGGAATTTTATCACTTTTGCTAGCGATACAGGTGGTCAAGGCGGAAATTGATATTCCACTGTTTTGCGTCAAAAGCGTTTCCTCATATGGATATGAAATGAAATCAAAACCGTTGGTGCGGAATTTCTTAAACTCTTTTGCACGAAAACTAGGACCTTTTGCTAGGCGTGCAAGTCTGGAAGAGACATCACCTCTTTTTAAAAGCTGCATTTATTAATGAATTTGTATTAGAGCATGTTTTTACCACACATGAATAAATAACCGCACACATAAGATGTGAAAAGTACCTCTTTTGACACCCATTCCCTAAAGTCAGTTGTCGTCCAATTTCTCCTTTGATTTTGGATAATTTCGTTCTCGTACTTCCTACCGAAAAATTATAGAGTTTATTGACATAATCTATACACACACACACATACAATCTAGGGTTTATTGACATAATCTATACATACACACACATACTATTTAAGGTTTACTAAACCCTAATATTTTTTTTGACATAAATCTATACATACACACACATACAATCTCTACATACACACACATACACACATACAAACATAAATCTACACATACATACACAAAAATTAGGGCTTTAGATAGAAATCATGAAATCCAAATGAATCAATACATACCAACTAAAATCGATTAGCCAAATGCAAATCCAACTGAAATCCAAATGCAAATCCAACTAAAATCCAACCGAAATCGCAGGAGCTCGAAATCGTACGAACCCTAACAACAAACGAAGTCGCACATAATAAATGAGAAGCTGGGAATATTTCTTTTTAAGACCGGACTATGGTCACGGCCTAGAGCCGTGACCCGATGTGCGCGACCCATTAATGACCATGAGGCTGGCGATTTTGACTTGGTCACGGCCTAGAGCCGTGACCCGATGTGTGCGACCCATTAATGACCATGAGGCTGGCGATTTTGACTTGGTCACGGCCTAGAGCCGTGACCCATTACTGACTTTGACAATGGCGATTTCAAATTGGTCATGGCCAAGAGTCGTGACCCATGTACGCGACTCTTTACTTACTTGCAGGACAATGGAGATTTTGATTTGGTCATGGCTTAGGGTCGTGACCCATAATGCGTGACCCTTTTCCAGTAGCCTTGGTGTTTGAATGATGTATGGTTACGGCCTATAGCCATGACCCAGACCAACAAATGGTCACGGCCCTAAGCCGTGACCCTTAATATGTGTGTTTTATGCTTCGTCGCGCCTTTGGTCACGGCCCAAGTTCGTGACCCATCCGCGACCAGTTTGGAGGGAATTTTGGCGCCAAGCTGGTCACGACCTGGTCACGGCCCAAGTCCGTGACCCACTATGGTCAGGTATTTAGTCCGTGACCACTTCCAGAGCATGGATAATTTAGTGTGGTAATAAAATTAGTCACGCCAAATATTGAGTGGGTCACGGCCCAAGTTCGCGACCAGCTGGTCGCGGACTTGGTCCGTGACCCACTGGGCATGACCATTCGCAGGATTTGGTGTAGTGTAAAAAAGGAAAATAGCAAACATCCATGAGAGCTCAAAAGTGCGGAATGGGTGCCTAACACCTTCCCATTTCGTAACTTAGCCTCCGAACCCTTCTCGAATCATTTTGGTTTCGTATGCACCAGTATGTATTTGGATGCCATCCTTCGGGATGGCTTCCCCTTCTTCTCTTGTCTATTTTGAGTAAAATAGATTGGAGACTCTAAATCTATCTACATTTTACACCTCATCTCAAACGACACCGACCGAAGCGCTCTCGAGAGGGATGTGCGGGACCCGAGGATCCTCCTTTACGTGCTCGCCCACGATGAAGATCGGGGATGGCCACAGAGGCGACTCTACTGGGGATATGTATATTTTGAGGGCTTGACTCTATTTACATGGATGTTATTTGTTTATATTTCCCCTATATCTGCATGTTCCCCTTTTCCATGTGTATCCCATGCTTTTGCTTCTATTCACACACTTGTATAAAATTCTCCATGTATACTTCACACCACGTGCACCTAGGATCACATATATCCACATGTTGTACGCATCACCCATCCATACTTAGTGTACCTTTGGTACTTGTACTTTTCTCCCTGTTTGGCATAATCAAGAAAAGCATTCTCATCATAAGATACTAATAAGAGAATCATGTATGATTCACATGACATCACCGAAGGGCATTATTATTGACCAAATTTTACCCAGTAACTGGAGGGTCACTTCGTGATGGGCGCTGGTCCGGAAGGGCGCAGTTAGCTTAAGCGATATGACTCTCACCTTCCATTGTCCAAGTACCTTCGACGTATATCGAACGGTTCCTTCGCATCGTACCTCTTGACCGAAGTCATGATGGGAGGTATATCGTAGGGAATTCATTCACGTACACCGAGTATATCGAATTCTCTCTCACACGTACCGCCCCCACGAGGTATATAGTGAGGCAATTCACATACACTCAGGTATATCAAATGGATTGTCCACATGTACCGATTGCTCGCAAGAGCAAGACGTATATCATGGAAGTCACGCCAAAGGGGGGAACCCATTCCGATTCACCCAACTAACTGCATACCCGCATATAGGTGTCAAACCTAAGACACACACTTTAGATTGTCAATTTCAACCCGAAACTCTGTCGAAATTCTGGGTCGGCCTGCCGCCCAAATTTTTGCGCATTTTTAAAATGAGACCCTATTCGTGAGCCTGGTTACAAGTCCATTCGTAGCTTCACATATATTAAAAAAAAACCTTTTCTAAGCTCGGGTCCCATCCGGCATTGCATTTAGGATAATTAAATACAAGTGAAAACATAATAATAGTAATAATCATGCTGAGTTCCATCTCTAAAAACATTTCTCCCTTCTTTATCAAAAATCCAAAAATAGTTTCTTTTCTTTTTCTCAAAAATAAATCCCATTCTACGCCTTCTCAGGTCAATCGCAAGCCCTTGGCCTGACTCCCTATTAGTTTCAGTCTTTAGTCAAATCACCCCAGAGTTTTGTCCATTCCTATACTACTTCTTTCGAGTCCAGAATCCATCTACTTTCCATGGAGAATACAGATCAAGTACCAATCATACAGCCGGATCTGATGGTAGTCCTAGCGTAGCTCGTGTCCAAGATTGACAACCTCTAAACTGAGGTCCGAGAGATCCAACGAAACCAGGTTCCTATTCCTCAAGAGCCCGAGTCCCTATTCCCTCGTTCTATGGGTCCACCCGAGCCTATCTGGGTTCCTAAAGAATATCAGCACGCTCCTGGTGCCCCTCCTGTCAATGGGCCACCGCCTGCCCAACTTTTGATGCCAAACATTGCCCAGCCTGTGGCTAACCTGCCTATGGTCGCTGATCCAAAAGAGGAGGAGTTGAATAAAGTTAAAGAGGATCTCAAAATTCTCACCAAGAAGTTCGACCAAGTCTGAATCTATGGGAATTACATAGACTACACCCACATGTCTCCATATCCTAAAGCGAGGTTACCCGAGAAGTTTAAGATGCCAAATATCGAGAAGTTCGGGGGGAGTGGACCCCCGATTGTTCATCTTTGTAGTTATCATTGTTCCATGACTCTACTTGGGGCTTCTGAAGAAGTGATGGCCCAATTGTTTCAGTAAACTTTGAAGGATAGTGCCCTCCAATGGTTTTTTATCTCTCGAGGAATCCAGAATCCGTAGCTGGGAGGATGTAGCTCGAGAATTCATGTTGCAGTACAAATACAACGAAGAGCTTGAGGTCACCCATCGTGATTTAGAGCTTCTCAAACAGAACCCTAGGGAATCAGTCAGTAACTTCATAACCCGGTGGAGGGAGAAAGCAGCTACGAGGACCAATCTGCCATATGAGGAAGAACATGTCAACATAGTGAAGAAGAACATCTTTCCCCATGTCCGAGCGATGATGGGAGGACAATACTATCCCCACTTCTGAGCTCTCAGAGAGGCAGGAGTGGAAATTGAGTAAGGTCTTGCTAAAATAGAGGTTGAACCAAATAAGGTGTCCGGACAGTTCACTCCCAAAAAATATGACAAACCTGCAATTACTGCAGTTTCAACCATCAATAACATCTCTCAACCGACCACTTCGTGGGCACCAGAAAGACACCGTATCCTAGTCCGAAAGGAATACACCGAGCTCCATACTCCCCTCTCCAAAGTTTATCAATCCCTATTAAGCTGAAACCTTATAAAACCCTTGGACCCCCGTCCATTGCCAAACCCACTTCCAAGAAACTTCAAGGTCGATGATCATTGCGCCTTTCACCAAACTGCTGGCCATACCACTGACCAATTCTTTCACCTCCGAAATATAATACACGATCTCATTGATCGGGGTATCATCGCCCCACCAACCAATCCTAAGACAAACACTACACGCAATCAACTCCCAAATCATGCCAATGCCATCTTCTTAGAAGAAAACCCAGATTTTGATCCCTCAACTCAAATCACACTCATATACTCTAATAAACCTCTTCAAATTTTCCCATATTTCCTCCTACACCCTATTAGCCTTGTTGATCAGGCACTGTCACTCCTTACTAGAGCATGCATCGCTATCCGTACTCGTTCTGAAAATGGAAATATGGAATTGTCAGAGGTGTTAAACCAACTCCTAGAGTTCGGGCTAAAATTGCCTTCACAAATGGTCATCAATTGCTAAAGGTTTAGTACACTGTTCTTGGAAGCACGAAAATGGGCCCGAGATTCAGACAAGTGGGTGGTTCCAACTGATGAAGTCAACCTAGATGATGCTGTTCAGATTATGGCAGAATTATTTGAGCAAACCAACAGCATTTGTAGTATCACCGGGTTACTTGATACTTTGAAGCTATAAGAGCGCTTGGTCCCTTCAACCATATATATCCCCACAGAATGGAAAGACTTGTATAAAGAAGCCGTTGAAGTTATGGAATGCATTGAATTTACATGGAAAGACAGAATTGTTGCCATCAAATGGGGGGAAGAATTCGAAGATTTGAGTGAAGAATAAGCTTAAGGAAGAACTAGCCCAGTAGCCGACATATGTGGGGTGATATCATTTGAAGAACTCCTCGTAGAAATAAATAGGGTGACAGAACAACCTGAGATTGATGAGGAAACGGGATTTATATTCTTCCCTTCTTCAGTAAATCACATGACCAGATGAGGGAGACGTTACCAGGTTCCAAGCTCACTATCAGTAAATGACAAAAGGAAGGGCATTGAAAACCTTCCTATGCCAGAGATGACCATCGAGGAGAGCAAGATCCTCGATCAACTAAAGAAAACTCAAGCTAACATCACTCTATGGGGGCTTTTCATATCTTCCCAGCTACACATAAATGATTTAATCAAGCTACTCACTGGACCCGCAGTTCCTCCTTCTACCACACCAGAAGAAGCAATAAATCTGGTCGGATCCTTGACCTCTGCCCGAATGCTATCATTTTCTGAAGAAGAAATACCCAGAATTGGGACAAATCACAATCATTCACTCAATATCTCCATCGAAGTTATGGGGAAGGCCGTGCCACTCTCTCTTGTCGATAACATATCTTCCTTGAATGTCTGCGCACTGAGAACCTTCAAGTGTTTAGGCCTGAAAGAAAGCGGCCTCGCTCCAACCTCCGCCGCTATACGTGACTATGATAATACTCACCGAGAGGTGATGGTATCCATAAAACTTGTAATAGGGGTATAAACCTTGTCATTGAATTCTAAGTCATAGATATCCCAGCTTGTTTCAACCTGTTGCTCGGACGACCCTGGATCAACAGTATCAAGGGCGTGTCTTCCTCACTCCATTAGAAATTGAAGTTCTTCGCTGACGGGCGAGTCATCACCATTTTGGGCGATGACGAAAATGTTAGGGGTGCAAGCACCAGCAGTCTAATCCTTGAGATACAACACGGGTCAAATGATATGCTCCTATTAGGATTCTGAGTTGAACCACTCCTACTCCCAGCAGGGGACGGATTCCAAGAAAGGGTTTGTCTAGAATATGACCCTCATGGTAATGTGAATATGATTCAGATGTTCGGAAACATGGACTTCATGCTCAGACTGGGGCTAGGGCAAAGGCAGCAAGGGATACTTGAGCCCATCGAACTGAAGAAAGCTTTCCCTCCTTGTGGCTTGGGGTATCAACCATCAGAATAAGAGCTCAGAATGATCCACCAGTCTCGACCAACGAGAAGACTAGACTGCATCCCAACTATCTCAGGAGACTCCTTGAATGGATGATTCATCAAAGAAGGTGAAGACTTCCCCTTTTTCGGTTTTCTAGAACCATGATATGACCATACAAAGAAGAAGATGAAGCCTGGAATGGAGATATTTTTCCAAGATAGCTACCCATGGGCTGAAAGTTTCCAACACCGAGTACAACCACTCATCAAAGATATCAAAGAGACTGAGGAAAGTGATTCTGAAGATTCCTTCAACTTACAGACACTAGGGCTGGCACTTGTTGTTAATGTTCTGCGGAGGGATTTGAAAAGTCCCTACCTTTATGTACTTGTCGATGATTTTCCTCAATGTAAAATAGCTCTCCGTTGGATGCTAGGTCTTCCGATAAATCTAGAAATATTTGGGATTTGCCGTTGTTGTCCCATCGAGTTCCCCCACAGGAATTCCCTTTGGTTCATAGACCATTCCTCCTTGGCTCATTGCGTTGTAACAGCTGACAGCCTCCTCCACCATACAAGGCAATAGTTGCGGGTCTTCCCTGTCTCTTCCAAACTTCCTCTTATTATCCTTCTTCGACACCTTGCCCCCATCTATTCCCTCGATGTACCCTACCCATGGGGGATGAGACCTCCCCCCACAGGTTGCATCGACTTCCTAAACATCATGGGCACCACCACCGAATTTGGTCGCACCACCAAGGAGATATCTCTTGCCGCTTTTAAGAACGTCAAAAAAGTCCTTTCACGCATTTATTTAATGAGACGACAGATGTACTCAGGAAGAAGTCCCTCCACAGATCTACAATAACTTGGACTATTTGGCCTCCTCCCTCACATCGAGGGACCTTTCCCTGAACATTCGATAATACGCTACCATTTCTTCCCTGGGTCATTGCTTGTCCCTCCCCAGTTGGGTCAAAGTAAACTCATCTTCTACCAGAAAGAACTTCTAGACGAACAGAACATGCATCTCTTCCCAGGTAGAAACGCTTTTGGGAGCCAAATGAGAATACTAAGTATATTCTTTATCGATTAAGGATTTAGAAAACTCCCTCAACCTGAGCTTCTTATTATTACAATGTGCCCCCAAATGTTTAACGAAGCGCTTAATGTGATCCTTCAGGTTTCCACCTTTCCCGATGTATTTTTCAAAAATAAGAGGAATATAGTCCTTCGAATAGGGCTCATCGTTGTATTCCTCGGGATAAATTGTTTAAAAGTCATCATAGACTGAATCTACCTCACTAGCAGATTACGAGGAGGCCTGCATGAACTTCATAATCTCTTTTGCCTAACCACTACGTGTCAGGGGGCTTTTGTCATAGAGGTGGATCACTAACTATCTAACAGCCCCAAATACTATGGTGGTTTACTCAAGTGAAGGCCTAACATTGCCTAGATGGTTAATGACATCAGATAAAGTGGATGTGACATTAAGTAGCGATTTGTTTGGCTCACAACTCAACGCCCAATGGAACTCAAGGCTGCTCCCCCCGAGGTTCCATAGTCATGGTCCTTCGGTGTTTTACCAGGTGTATCTAAGATGGTCGGACAAGCCCCAATGGTGCCTCACTTCTCAATCATCCAAACCAAGTACCTCTAAAGTTCACACGACGAGGTCATTCAATAGAGCATGAAAGCTCTCTCAGGTCCTGCCAAGCCTGGTCTCTCGCGAGTACCATTTGACGTCACACTAAAAATCATTATTATTCTCATTACATCATGACAGCCGTAACTCGCTGAGTTGCCACGCTGAGATGCCTCGGCTTCTTAATCCCAAATACTGTTGCTAATGGGGGAATTATCCCTAATCTCAGGATTACCTTCAAGCCCCCTCTACACTGTTATAGTTTATTTCTTGTGAGGAGAAAATTAAGGACTATATTATGATTTTGTTCCAAAGTATTTTAATTAGATTGGTGACTAGTACCTATGAGCCTTTAAATTCTTATATTATTATCGATTCTCATGATAAATGCATTTATGATTAATTTTATCCATGTAGTTGAAGGGTATATATAAGTTGGCTATACCGAGGGATTTGTCCGTTATTTTAAGTTTTGATCATATTAACATATAATATTGTTGTTTTTGAACTTGAGGTTTACATTGAGTCATCCAGGATTGAGATAATCCTATAATTAGTTTATTGAAATAGTCTATAGTACCAAAAGTTGTCGGAAGGTAATGAAATATGCATATGTTTGCAGGGCATTATATACTAGGAGTTGTTAGTATAGATGTCCACTGAGTTATTTAATTTTGCACATGGACATTAGAGCCCTATGTATCGTAAGAGATTTTAAATGAGAAATGTGTTATTATTCATGTGGTTATATGCTTACTGATGATTAGTTACATATTATGAGTTCGTGATATGGTGATTATATTAGTTGATATTGGTACATTTAGAGTTGATTTTTTAGTGGAAGAGTTTTCTCACCGGGTTAATTTACTCATGATGCTATGCAAAATATTTTTTTTCAAGTGGTGGCAATGTTAGAGTTAGTTGATTTTATTAAATCTTATATAAATATATGTAGAAGAGGAGAACTCTTTTTATTTTTATTTCAGTGTTCATTTTTACTTTATGTTGTCTTTATATGTAGTATCCTTAAGACAATTATTATAATGGGAGAAATTTAATTGTGCTTATAGTTGCTCTTAATACCCCAAATGTAAGAGATTAGGTGGTCAAATAAGTTGCATGTCAAATTATGGTCTATCATTGAATTCAAAATTACCTATTTATTTTTATAATAACACAAAATCTTTGTCAAATTTGAGTTATGGAATTAATTACGCATGATTTAAATTTATAATATTTTAATAATTCACGGCCATAATTTGGGATGTGACACTTGGTATTAGAGCTCTAGGTTGCACTTACGTTAGGATATAGGTTTAGAATGGGTCATTTGCAATTTGAGATCATAGTTTTGGGTAGAGCATCAATTGTGAAGGTTAATATAGTTTTCTTAAAACATAAGTTAGATGGAGGTATTATGTATAGTGATATTACTCATGATATAGTAGGACAGCTAGTAGGTGTTTATATGGGCCTCAAAAGCATATTTGGGGATACAATTTTAATAAATTTAAGTTGTGAAAGGTGGACTATATTGTCTTTACTTAAATGGGATAAGGATAATTGTTGATTATAGATTAGTTTTGTAATTGTTTAGTAATATGACCCCCCATGGATTGTAAGGTAAATGTTGTAGTGGTGAGATTCTTTTATTAATCTAATTGAA
Organism: Sambucus nigra; assembly: GCA_949130495.1. Lineage (NCBI taxonomy): Eukaryota > Viridiplantae > Streptophyta > Magnoliopsida > Dipsacales > Adoxaceae > Sambucus > Sambucus nigra. The sequence goes on from OX422211.1 coordinate 445,767,078, forward strand.
AAGTGTGAGATATGGGTTTGATAAATATGATTAGTTATCAACGAGGCGCAACCTCTTTAGAATGATATTTAATACGTAAAGAATAGCGGATTCCTTCGCCTTGCAATAAATGATTTCAATACTTGCAATAAATGGCCTAAATGTAACAAAGTGTATTCAATGAGCCTCTAGAACATAAATTATCTAACAACACAATAAATGAAATGAATCTCATCTACCAACTTGGTTGGATGGAGAAAGAACAAGCAGTTTGATGCAATAAAGGCAAGGAAGAAACCTTAAAATGACTTAATAAGTGAATTGATTAGTAATAAATACTAATCGAGAACTTAAGAACAAAAGGATAAACTCAATGATAATATCTCACATAATGCACTTAGGTATAGAGAAATCATGTATCAGGATTCAAAATTAGGATTCTGGAAACAAATGATTGGTGAAAGTATTTATAGTAATGGAAGGTCATTCAGGCGACCTTACCTGCATTAAATGCGATGAGCCCGCATTAAATTCCAAAAATATTGTGCATTTAATGCAAAAGGTGGTGTATTAAATGCATGATATATTTTTTGGGGGAGGGAATACTATTCGGGCTATCAGAATGTCATTCAGATTGATTGTGATGTGACAAGTTGTCACAAAGGTTTCCTTTGTGAGGGCTGATGGTACGTTTTCCAAATGGGTCGGCGATCCAAAGAATGAACCCACTCAAGTACCAGTTTTCTTGAGCTCCCAAATGTCAGAAAGCATGACATCATAAAAGATATTAAATAGTAGCAATAAGATATGTTGTATTGTCAATCAAATGATTAATGAGGTTCCTCGAGTAACTTTACTTTGTATGTGTTTGTTTGGATGAGGTTTCTTTGTGAAAGGTTCCTCGAACGAACAACTTTGACAAGGTCCCTCGAGTGAGGTCCCACGACCGGGGGGGGGGGGGGGAAGATTTTTGGAACACTAACTTGATCATATCAGAGAGAGGTTTTGCCTAAGTGTACCAAAGTGGTTGGTGTTATTTTCTAACATAGCGTTGTTTTTAATCCTCCAAACCTAGTACCTGTGAGATTCCCTAAATGAGGTCACTGGATTGAGCATGAAAGTTATCCCTATTTTGCCTAGACGTGGTCCTTTGTAAGTACATAATAATCTCAATACTATTACAACATATCCGAAATATTGACATGAGAGAACAAATATAAACTAAGTATGTATTACAAGTATGTTCTTAAATCTCCTTTGAACATGTTTGCTTGTTGTGGGAGTGTCTTCGAGTGAAATTCTTATCGACAAACCTTTTTCTTATTCTTAATACTTAATCATCCACTAATCCACTTTAGCTAGCTTGATTAATGTTTAATCAACCATTAGATTTAACCTACCTCTACATTTGCCTCTCCATCCTCCTTCGAGTGACCTTTAACCTAAAATACCGAACATTTTGAACAACCATTTACTGGGCAAATATTTGTTAGATAAAAAATTTCATACAAATGAGCATTCATTCAAATGGGAGTTATCATTTTTAGCGAACACTAATGCGTTCACATGAATATATACTAGAGTGAACATTTTAATCGAGCAAACATTTTTATAATTGGCCTGATAATTTGAGTTGATGGGGTACCTTCTCAAGTAATTTTAAACTTTCATGTTCAGACTTATGAAATTATTTTTTTTCCAGATTTCCTCCATAACATATTAAGTTCCCAAGGAATGCCAAATCCTAACTTAGCCTCAAAGGGGTCATCATCGATCAGTCTTATCATATTAAATGCATCCGTCCATTTTCCCACACCATAACATGTGGCAACTCAGGGATAGAGCGTAGTTTTCACATGAACCGCCTCTATGCAGATTTTAACAGAGCATGATGATTACCTTTGTGTGGTCACGCGCAGCCACTCACGCATGAACATCACCTCCTACCGTTTTAATACCCATTTCCCCTTATAAAAAATGGAGCGCCTTCTCTGTTAATCCTTTCATTTCAATAACTTACATATCAAGAGCTTTTTAGAGAGAGAAAATTCATATTTTTCAATTTTTTGCTATTGGAAAGACATATTTGCCTATTTCTCCATCCCTTTTATCCCTTACTCTCATTATTCACCGTTCTTCCTTTCAAACCACTATTGAGATAGAACCTATCACCAAAACCACTCCTTCTTCTCGGAGCGTTTCTCTTAATACCCTTCCTCGCCAAGCTCAGTGGTGCAAACACCATTGGGCTCCTTTTTTCTGTATCAAAGACCATTTTTGGACCATTTCTAGGGCTCACCCTAATCATTAAATCGCCAGAGGTACTCCCCATTTATTGGATAAGGAAAATGAAGAAACTCATGAGTGGTTGTACATCCCCGGTGCCGATGTAACCACGATTAGAATAGAACGTGAAGATTTAACCTTTTCAAACATGGAATTTGAGTCTCCAAGTGGCTCATACAAAGGACTGGAATCATGGACGGAGTACATTCACGTGAAGTATGCCAACATCTTATCCAAGGTTGGCTTGTCGAGCACCATATGGTTTGGCGACGTTACATTGGTTAAACTAAATGATGCTTTGTGGTTAATGGTTTCTCGATGGATCTACATGCCCCACACCTTTGTGGCAGGTAGGGGTAGATTTACCATCACTTTGGAGGATGTGTGCGAGGTCCTAGGTCTTGATGCTATCGGTGATGAAACTTTCTTTGACGAATCTACCTCTAAAGAGGAGGTGAAAAAAATAATGGTGTTGGACCAGGTTTGTAAGAAGTGCATCGGACGATCAAATAAGGCCATTTTCGATGAGCTAATTCGGTACTTCTACTTTGTGGAAGATAAATCTACTGCCAAAATGAGAAAAATTGCCAAGGCCAATCCTAAGGGCAAGTAAGATATCGTATTACCCCCACTGGGGAGGGTTTTGAGACTACCCTTTGGCTACCAACTTACATATTATTTGTCGGTCTAGAATTTTCTTATCCCAGAGACCACATGACTGCCCAAGGAGGGATTTAATCAATATTTTCGTTTGGATGCCTTTAGGGATCAAAATTCCCCTGACTGCTATCACAGTAGGTTCTCTCTACACCTATTTAGGCATAACTTACACTAACATTGTAAGGTCAGTTATACATTTTGACGTATCTATAGTGGGGGATTGAAGGTAATCCTGAGATTAGGGATAATTCCTTAATTAGCAATATTGTTTGAGATTAAGCAACCGAGGCAGCTCACACGTGGCAACTCAGCGAGACATCTTGTCATGGAAATTCATACTTTAGCTTCTTGTGTTAGTCAGATTGTATCTTTGTTTATATTAACTGTAAGCTATAACAGTTGTAATGGTGTAACGAGAATAATAACGAGTTTGTGTGAGGTTAAACGGTACTCTCGAGAGACCAGGCTTGGCAAGGTCTGGGAGAGCTTTCATGCTCTATCTAATGACCTCTCCATGGGAACTTTAAAAGGACTTGATTTGGAGGATTGAGAAGTGAGGCACCATTGGGTCTTGTCCTGACCATCTTAGATACACCCGATAAAACACTGAAGGACCCTGACCGTGGAACCTCAGGCGGGGCAACTTAGAGTTCCATCGGACACTGAGTTATGAACCAAACAACCCTCTACTTAATGTCATATCTACTGTAGGTGATGTCACTAGCTAGCTAAACATTGTCAGACCTGCACTTGAGTAAACCACCGTGGTATTTGGGACTGTCAGGCAGTAGGTGAGCCACCTCTGCGACAACAACCCCCTGACACATAGTGGATGAAAAAAAGGCACGTCTTGTAATTTAAAGTTTATGACGTGGAGACAACTAGTGCATCAAGCATTTAATGTCGTGACATAAAGTATAAGGGATGTCTTATATAGTCTTTAATGACTGAGTTTCCTCGTGGGTGGTGTGGGGGGCTATTTAAGGACCCCAACCACCTTTGAGGAAAGGGAGATATTTTTAGAGAGTTTAGATGACATTTTGAGAAGTTTAAGGGGTTATTACTAGAGAGAATACAAAAAAGAGGGAGTTATTGCAAACCAGAGGGTTTACCCACTCACCATTGTTACTTATTACGAAGATTTTAATACCTGATAGAGATTCTTGAGGATATTAGGTGTGTTTATACCTGCCTACCAAGGTGTATCTAGGGTGCTTAATTCCCTATTCCTATAGCTAAGTTACTTCTAAGGTTCATTACTCTTTCCTGAATTATACACAAGAATTTTGTGAGTTTAAACTAAGTTTATCTTCATTGGGTTTGTGTTTGTGTGTCCTATCATTAATCCAAAGCTTTGACCAAGTTACGTTATCATTACCATACTCAAATAGGGGTTAGGCCTCCTTATATAATCTAAAGTACCCTCTTACATTTGGTGACTCCGCTGGGGAGGCATTTTTCTAAGTAAGGAGTATATCACAAGATAATGCTAATAAAAGTCTCAACATTGATGCCATCCATCATAATGAAGAACACGCTACAGGGGAACTGGAGGCCCTAAGGGATGGGTCTCCCTGAGTGGAGGCACCTTTGGTTCAGGCGATGTCAGGCATTTCGGGGGTGACACAATCTTCCATGAGTGCAGGGTTGGGACCCACTCAGGTCGCGCTCCTCATGAGCAAGTTTTATGAGTTTTTGCAAACTCCAGTAGCTTCAACTATGCTAGGATACCTTCATAACACTAGGGGTAGCTCCAACGGCCCCACCAGGTGCAGGTGTTGTGGGAACGATCCCAGAAAGCATACCCTTTGTTATGAATCCAGCAGTGGGAACTTCAGGAGTTTCAACGGCCCCCGCTGTGATGTTGGTGCCAGCTGCAATGGGCACCCAACCCATGGTGCCATTGGTTGTTGCCCCAGTGGCATCACCCATGGAAGAAATGAGAAAGGAGATGCTGAAGTTCATGCAGGCTTCCTCGTAATCTGCTGGAAAGGTGGCTTCGGTTTATGATGACTTTCGAACACCGTATCCTTAAAAGTACAATGACGAGCCATATCTGAAGGACTATATTCCTCCTATTTTTAAAAAATACATGAGAAAAGGTGGGAATCCGAAGGAGCACATCAATCACTTCATCAAACACTTGGGGGCACATTGCAATAATAAGAAACTTCGTTTGAGGGAGTTTTCCAAATCCTTAACCGATAAAGCATAAACTTGGTATTCCCATTTGGCTCCTAGGAATGTTTCTACGTGGGAGGAGATGCATGTGTTGTTTGTCCAGAAGTTCTTTCTGGCAGAAGATGAGTTTACTTTGACCCAACTAGGTAGGGAGAAGCAACGACCTGGGAAAAAAGTGGTGGCCTATGTTTTATACGGAGTTGGAAGAGGATGTCCGGGTCCGAACGAGAAGAATTGAGGGAGCATAGGTTCCCTCGATCAGAGAAAGAATGGGGCCCTTGAACGATAAGAGTAAAGAGGTTGCGAGAAGCGCAAGAGTAATGACCGAAGAAGCTCACTAGGCGGTCTCTTGGCCCTAAGGAATATCGAAGAAACTCAAAGATAGGATGAGTCCCAGAGTGGATTCGATGGAGCACGAGGTCTAACGACAAAGCATGATGAGTTAGTTCTCAAGAAAAAGAGTGGCCAAAGAATCTAGAGAGAAGAAGAGGAAAGCAGTCACCATTACCAGCAGACAGTGCAATAAGGTCGGTATTGAGGAAGGAAAGGTGGTGTATTGATTATAACGATGTGAACGGGCGGCCCAGGAAGTTGACGATGAGGTTGACCCGATATATGAATGCTTTCTGGTAGATCAAAGGGGACAATATATGGCGATAGATAATTCCAGCATACAGGAATTTATGGAGGAAGTCACCGAGGAACCAGGTTATATAGCGAATCGACCGAAGCCGCAAGCACAAGAGCTAAAGCAGTTGAACCTGGTAAAATAAAAAGAAGACCCAAGGCCCATCTTCATCTCGAAGGATCTCAGTAAAGAGAAATGAGAGGCCTTAGTTGAGTTGATTCAGGAATTTATAGATGTCTTCGCGTGGAAGTACATAGAGATGGAGGGGCTAAATGGGGAAGTAAGATGTCATAAGTTGAACGTGATGCCTTCATCCATTCCAGTAAAAAAGGTAACGAGAACGTACAAGCCTGAGTTGGATTTGAAGATCAAAGAAGAGGTTCAATGCTTACTAACGGCAGGGTTCATTACACCGATATAGCACCCACTCTGGTTATCCAGTATTGTCCTAGTGGGTAAGAAAGACAAAAACCAGATAAGGATCTGTGTGGACTTCAGAGATTTGAATAGTTCCTGCCCCAAAGACGAGTTCCCTCTACCCTCCATCGATATCCTGATAGATGCAACAGCATGTCATGAGATGTATAGCTTCATGGATGGATATGTAGGGTATAACCAGATCAAGATGGATCCAGTGGATGGGGAAAAAATAGCGTTCTGAACCCCATTGGGCAACTTCATGTACAGGGTGATGTCATTTGGACTCAAGAACACTGGGGCGACTTACCACAGAATAATGATGGTCATTTTCCATGACTTCTTTCACAGGTTTGTGTAATTCTATGTGGATGACTTGGTCATCAAGTTGAGGAAGGAGGAGTCTCATCTGAGCGATTTGAGGAAGGTGTTTTCCCGTTGAAGGAAGTTTAAATTAAAGATGAATCCGCTGAAGTGCATTTTTGGGGTGATAAGCGGGAAATTCCTAGGCTTTGTGGTTGATCGACAAGGGGTGCAGATGGACCAGGACAAACAACGGGCGATCTTGGAAATGCCATGTCCAAGAACGGCGAAAGAGATAAAGAGTTTCCTCGATAAAGTCTCCTACCTTTGGAGATTTGTGCCTGGATTAGCTGAAATAACACATTCGTTGATGCAGCTATTGCGAAAGAACATGAAGTTTAAATGGGAGGCAATTCACCAGGAGTCTTTTGACGGACTAAAGAAGCTGCTCATCTCACCATAGACCATGGTTCCACCAAGGGAAGGAATACCATGGCAGCTATGCCTCACATCCACCACAACTTTTGTGGGAGATTTGCTAGCACAATAGATCGATGGGAAAGAACGACCAGTTTACTACCTCAGCAGGATCATCCACGGTCCAGAAGTCAGATATAGTAACTTAGAAAGGCATTGTTCAGCCTTAGTATTTGAAGCATAAAAACTTAGACATTATATGTTGTCTTTTACAATTAATATTATAACTGGATGTGATCCCATTAAGTATTTGCTTGTAAGGACTATATTGATTGACAGGGTAGCTAGATGGTTCCTTATCCTCTCTGAATATGACTTAAAGTGCATGGTTCCTCTTGTAATTAAAAGCCAGGCGTACGCTGATTTGTTGGCCATTTTCCCTTCGGGAACCTTTGTGCCACCCAAAGAAGATATCCCAGGAGATGATTTGCAGGTCAACTATCTAGACGCAACGAATGAGGAATGGACAATGCAGTTCGATGGGTCATCATTAGAAAAGAAAGGAGGAGCAGGGGTAATTCTTTCAAAGGGAATGGAGGAGATTTGCCTTTCTTAGAAGTTAGATTTCCCTTGCTTTAACAATGAGGCAGAATATGAAGCATTGGTGTTGGGATTGCTAGAGGCTCTTCGAAGAGGGATTCGTTCACTTTACATCAAGGGGGATTCAGACTTGATGGTTCAGCAAGTGAATGGAGAATACACATTGAAACACATGAGTTTGGCACCATACAAAACTATCATTAAGAGGCTCATTGGCCAGTTCCATCAAACCAAGATCAAGAGGCAGACCAAAACGATGAACCGTCACCCAAATGCCTATACCACCATTGCCTAGAAGATAATCATGAGGAGCGATACAACTACTATCATGATTCAATGAAGAATAGAACCTTTAATGGTACAGTCAATTTTATCGGTGGAAGAGGACGCGGAATAGAGGGGAGAGATTAAGAGGCAACTGGAGATTGATGAAGGAACAATGGGGCTCAGAGAATTAGTCGAGTAATTTACTAACTAGGGAAATCTTTACTTGAGATGTGCATGAGGATAGCTATCGAGATGCATCGGTCCAGAAGAGGCAGAGTAAAGATTGAAGAAAACACATGGAGAGCACTGCGAAACAACTGAGATACCCCTCTACCGAAGAATGCAAAGGGAGGGATATTTCTGGCCTAGCATGAAGCAGGATGCAACCGAGTTACAACGGAAGTGTGACAAATGCCAATTATTCTTTGAGCTAGCTGAATGTCATTTCGTGGAGGCTCAAGATGATTGGAGACATCCCTATATTGACTTCATTAAAGATGGAGTCATCTCAATGGAGAAAATTGACGTGATGGGGCTCCGGTGAAGAGCCCTGAGATTCTACATTCAGGAGGGGCAGCTTTATCGAAGGGGATACTTTAACAGGCCGTTGTGTTACACCACAAAGGAAGAAGCGGTCAAGGTTCTCAAATAGGTGCACAATCCATCTCATGTATGACCAACTGATGACTTTGGGGTACTATTGGCCAACGATGGAGAAAGATTCTACTGAGTTCGTTCGAAAGTGCAAAGCTTTCTAGCTTCATGGAAATATGATCCATGCCCCGTCAGTGGACTTACACTCCCTAGAAATGCCTTATCCTTTTCACACTTGGGCATTCGACCTGGTAGGGGCAATACACACTTCTTCGAGGGGGAAGATATGGATCCTAGTACCAACAGAGTGTTTCACAAAGTGGGCTGAGGAGATACCACTGAGAAGGGAAACAGCAGGAGTAGTGAGTAACTTCATCAGAGAATACATCATTTGCCATTTTGGGTTCCCAAAGGTTATCCTTTCGGACAATAGAACCCATTTTGTCAATTTAGAAGTAATGATTCCCACAGACAAATACTCCATTGTCCGTCACACTTCGACGGTGGCATACCCAAAAGGAAACGGTCAAGTCGAAGCGACTAAAAAAACTTTGGTCAATATTTTGGCTAAAATGATGGAGGATTTCCAGGATCATGGGATGACAAGATACCCACCGTTTTGTGGGCCTATCGGATGACTAAAAGGAAGCCTATAGGGTATACGTCGTTCTCTCTTATTTATGGGGCTGAGGCAATTCTCCCGATAGAGTTAGAAGTTCCCTCGGCTCGATATGCTTTGCGAAGCAGCATGCTCCCTCAGAATAGACACGTGCAGTTGGAAGCATTGGACGAACATAAAGATAATGAGATTCAACACTTTCAAATGTACACGAAGCACCTCTTCAGGGAATATGATAACTTGGTGATACCAAGGAAATTTGTGGATGGAGATCTCGTATTGAAGGCCACAGTGAAACATATTAGGGGGCTTCCTGTACCTAAATTTGTAGCAAATTAGGAGGGACCTTTCATCGTAAAGGAGGCTCATGACTCAGGTTATTGCTAAATTTCAAAGATGGAAGAAGATAAACCATTCAAGATTAATAATAAGTGGTTGAAGGTTTATCATGTGTAGGCAGTTATGTTGGACCTCTGATGTAATTAGCTATTGTTATAAATACACAAGTTCTTTCTTATGATGAGTATGCAAGTTCTTTTTATTATACCTGAAGTAGATATGAAAGAATTATAGAACTCTGTATTTCACAATTTATGTAAACAGTTGTAACACAAAGAAATGGCATGGGAATAAGTGTCTTTTTCCATTCATATACTTTGGGGCATTACAAAACAGGGAGCTATCGCCCAAGAATTACATGAGAAGAAAGGAAAAGTACAAATATAAAAACTCATTGACCTAGGAGGAACCACAAATCTGGGGAGGAGAAGAAATCTCCAGGAAGGCCTGAAGAAGCTTCTAAGCAAGACCGTTGGGCATTAATGGAAACTTCCAACTTGGTATGTTCTTGTGTACGTTCCATAAGAAGTTTCTCTCATTTTAGCTTTGCTAAACACAGATCTTCTTCAAGGACCTCCACCTCCTTGTCAATGGCTCCGAGGAGGGGTGCTAGCTCAGCCAACTTAGCTTCCTCAACCCGCTGATCCTCCTGATGTTTTTGCACAAGCTCCCTCTAGTTGTCTAACCACTGGATCTTTAAAGTCTTTAAATGTGCGATGAGACAGTCAAAACGAAACCCGTCATGACCCACTCCCTCAGATAACCCAGGAATTGGTTGAGGATGGGTCTGGTAACGTCAACATTCAGAGTATTAGCGATTTCAGCAATGATGTGGCCATGCCTTAAAGCTTGTAGCTCATAACTGAGATGTTTGAACGAAGGCAGTCCACCGTGAAGGTTTTAGGATTATAACTCATAAGTTACTTAATTGCCAAACGGTGATTAGAGGGTATTTAAGTAGAACGTTTGAGTACCATCAGGCAGAAGGTGTGAGGAGCCAAGTCAGGTGGAGGGAGCTCTCACCCAGATTCGCTTTCCACAACAGCACCTATCGTGGAACCTTGATCATCATGGATATTTTCTTCGGAAGCAACAGGTTCACGACGGGGCGAGGTAATACGCGAAGGAACTGATGTAAAATCCTCCCGAACAACCTGAAAACAGTTAGAGGAAACAAAGAGTTTATGAAATAATCTTAACAAATGTTTTCATTATTAAGTCACCGTTATAGGTGGAGCTTATGAGAAAAAAATCTTAACAAGTGTTTTCATTGTTAAGTCACCGTTATAGGTGGAGTTTATGAGAAAATCTTAACAAGTGTTTTCATTGTTAAGTCACCGTTATAGGTGGAGTTTATGGAAAAATCTTAACAAGTGTTTTCATTGTTAAGTCACCGTTATAGGTGGAGTTTATGAAAAATCTTAACATGTGTTTTCATTATTAAGTCATCATTATAGGTGAAGTTTATGGAAAAATCTTAACAAGTGTTTTCATTGTTAAGTCACCGTTATAGGCAGAGTTTACGAAAAAAACTTAACAAATGTTTTCACTGATTAAGTCACCTATATAGGTGGAGTTTGAGAAGCTGAGAAATACACAGAAATTATAGACGTACCTTAGCAGCAGGAGTGAGACTAGTAGTTACCACGGGAGCCATAATGCTAGAAATCGTGGGAGGCGAGCTTCTTACCTCAGTAGCTTCAACGGAACCTTCAGCTGCAGAAGCCTCAAAGGTAGGTACACTCCCCTCGCCAGCATAGGGTACTATGGCCAACATGGGTGCATCAGCATAAGGAGATGTTGGACCTTCGAGGGATGCCTCAACGAGAGCAGCTGCTCCAAGCTGCGCCTGATAAGGGATAAGGCCACTCAACGAAAAAGGAGGAGAAAGACTTGGAGAAAGATGAAAATGTAAAGACAAGTGTTAGATAAAAGGAGTAATCGCCAAAAAGAGATAAGAGACAGAAATGAACCTAGTTTACCCCTGTTATGGCACTGAAAAGAGGAACTGCAGTAATGGGTCTTGACAATGCAGGAGGAAGGAGAATGTTGGCTATCAGCGATGCCACTTCCGCCTAAAATAGCCCAACATGTTATAATTAAGGAATAAACCAATGGGAAAAATAAAGAGATGTAAAGCTTGGAAAGAAACTTACCCGCGGGGCACTCTCTTTGACCACAACAAGGGGCATAGAGACCTCTCGCTCCGAGGGTAACTCAGAGGAAGCTGGAACAGTTACCCCAGGCTGATCATACATCTTAGCAGCCACAGTGGTGGCATCCTCGGCCCGATGAAAATACGAATAGAGTGAATAGGTGAGGCTTATCAAAGGAGAACGTGGAAGGGCGGCAGTGGCTGAAGGGGTACTGCAACGTCCCCCCAAGAAATGGCTCACTACGGGACAAGGAGGACTACCCAATGACTGTTCTATGTCAATATGGATTCGATCTAGCCAGGTGTAGAGGGACCCCAAGGCGATGGCGGCCAGAGGTAGGTTGAACCCTCTGGCCAAACAAATGGAAATGTTTATCAAGTCCCTCCTGGGCTGATCGTTTGGTTTTCCAGTAAGAATGAAGCACGAAAGTAATACCAGTATGTAGGCTGGTAGTTCCAGGGAGGTACCTCGACCACGGCCCATTACATCACTGACATCCTTCAGCGTTGGGGCTTTGAAAAAATAGTTGATAAGAGGGGCAAATGTGGCTTTATTTGAGGAACCGGTGCAAGTGCGGCAGATCCGATCCAGCTCAACGCGAACAGCAGCCTCTTCGACATCCAGAGGCTCATCATGGTAGGTGAACTCACCAATGGGCTCAAACCCAAGGAGTTCATAGACGTCCTCCAGTGTAATAGTGAACTCCCCCCACGCAGCAAAAAAGGTGTGAGTTGTGGTGTTCCATCGGGAAACCAACACTTGTAACGCCGCATTGTGCTTTGAGAGTGTGAACTCCCCAAACCAGTATGCACGATGAAGGCCAACCTTGGCAAGAGCAGTGGCATGGGAGCTCTGCATGTGTGTGTGCCAAGCTATGAAATGGGCTGGTGACCCCCCAGGTGCTTCGAAGTCTATCTGGGTGTAGGGAAAGTCACCACGGTCCAGGCAAAAATGCAGAGTTCCCTCTGGTGGAAGATATCCCCACTTTGATGAATCCACTTCTTCATCACCCAACAGTAATGGATCGAACTTGGAAGAGAAATGGCAGGTCCTGCATGCCTTAGATAATTTATCATCTTCTTCAAAGATGGGCGCCCGGCGATAGAAGCGTAGTTGCTCTTGATGAGCAGTGACTAGGGCAACGCTGCTAAGGGCGGTGGTAGCGCCAACAGCGGCAGAGGGGGAACCTGGCTGGGTAGTGGCAGTAACCTTGGAAGTACTTGGAGAATCCATGGTAGAGTAGTAATGAATGATATAGTTGGGAAATAAGGGCTAAGAACAAGAGGGGAGGGGCACAACCACGGATGGTGGAGTAAAAGATGAAAGAGGGAGGAGACTGAGTAAAGAATGGGGCAACAATGGAGGTCGCACAGAGTTTGCACAAAGATCTCTCTCTGAGTAAATATGAAATATTAAATAAGAAGAGGAGAAAGGTTTGCAATAAAGAGACGTTTGAAACTTTCAAACCCTTTTAAGAACCTGTCGTTTGAGTTTCCCACCCTCTCACGTGCCAAGCTGCCTATAATCATTTCAAAAGCACACGTGGCACTTCAGGAAGTGTTTTGACAGCTGAAAAGACAACGTTGCATCGAATACAAAGTGACATTTTGGGAATATAAAGGGTTGCCTTCCTAACCAAGTTTATATTCTGGCGCCAAAATGGTGTCAGACTTATCCATTAACAACTAATGGAAAATATGTCCCAACGGTTCAAAAAAGCTATGATGTCCCCTCGCCACAGGTCCAAACGTTGTTTAAATTGTGACTCAATTACATCGGGGAGAATTTCACTTACCAAGAGTACAAACGAGTATTTCAGAAGGTTAGTAGGCCTTTCGGGGGAATGCTAAATAGTAAAGCTAGAACAGTTGAGGCTCAGCATGAGGAAAAAGTGGCGATGTCCCTTCGTCCAAGCCCCAATGAGTTATGGCGCTTCGGCTGAGGTACATCGAGGAGAATTTTACTTTTTCCAGGAGATTATATCGCTGCGGTTCTAACGAGGGAAAGAAGGCCAGAATTTTTTCATGCAGAGAAGGTTCATCGGATTGAGAAGTTTCATGCTGACATTTCTTATTCCAATAAATCTCTCCATGGAGGGGTAAATGTAGCGGGGGCTTGAAGGTAATCTTGAGATTAGGGATAATTCCTTAACTGGAAATATTGTTTGAGATTAAGCAACCGAGGTATCTCAAGCGTGGCAACTCAGCGAGGCAGCTTGGTGTGGCAACTCATACTTTAGCTTGTTGTGTTAGTCAAATTGTATCTTTGTTTATATTGACTATAAGTTATAATGATTGTAATGCTATAACGGGAATAATAACTAGTTTGTGTGAGGTTAAACGGTACTCTCGAGAGACCAGGCTTGGCAGGGATTGGGAGAGCTTTGATGCTCTATCGAATGACCTCGTCGTGGGAACTTTATAGTGACTTGGTTTGGAGGATTGAGAAGTGAGGCACCGTTGGGGCTTGTCCTCACCATCTTAGATACACCTGGTAAAACACCGAAGGACCCTGACCATGGAACCTTAGGCGGGGTAGCTTTGAATTCCATCGTGTGCTGAGTTATGAACCAAACAGCCCTCTACTTAATGTCACATCTACTGTAGGTGATGTCACTATTCATCTAAACAATGTCAGACCTGCACTTGAGTAAACCACCGTGGTATTTGGGGCTGTCAGGCAGTAGGTGAGCCACCTCTGTGACAACAGCCCCCTGACACACAGTGGATGGAAAAAAGCATGTCTTGGCATTTAATGCTTATGACGTGGAGACAACTAGTACATCAGGTATTTAATGTCATGACATAAAGTATGAGGGATGTCTAATATAGTCTGTAATGACTGAGTTGCCTTGGGGGTAGTGTGGGGGGCTATTTAAGGACCCCAACCACCTTTGTGGAAAGGGAGATCTTTTTAGAGAGTTCAAATGATCTTTTGAGATGTTTAAGGAGTTATTACTAGAGAGAATATAAAAAAGAGGGTGTTATTCCAAACTAGAGGCCTTACCCACTCACCATTGTTATTTATTACGAAGATTTTAATACTTGACAAAGATTCTTGAGGGTATTAGGTGTGTTTATACTTGCCTACCAAGGTGTATCTAGGGTGCTTACTTTCCTCCCCGTCTATCTAAGTTACTTCTAAGGTTCATTACTATTTCCTGAGTTATACATGAGAGTTTTGTGAGTTTAAACTGAGTTTATCTTCATTGGGTTTGTGTTTGTGTGTCCTATCATTAACCCAAAGCTTTGGCCAAGTTAGCTTATCATTACCATACTCAAATAGGGGTTATGCCTCCATCTATAATCTAAAGTACCCTCTTACAGTCTCTAATTATTGTAACACTTTATTGCTTACTTATTTTCTTTATTCAAGATGTCCTAATTTTTCCCACTCAAGTATGCTGCTAGTTTCCCTACCAATAAAAGGTTCCTCGTGTCTATGATTGGAACCGTAAACAAAGTAGAAAACCCCTTATATCCATGATTGACAATATCAAGGAGTTTTTCATTTGACCGTATTCAACCAAAACCCAAAATTACACATATAAATTCTTTATCGAGTCATCTGGACTAATAGACTAGGTCTATGAGATTTTCGTAAAAAATAATCCTTCAACTGGGGTTATTTTAGTCTTAACACCTTCATACCTTCTTTCTTTTATTGAGTGGGAGATTTTTTATGATGTCTACTCCCCCCATAGTGTAGGTCCTAAATTGGGCTTCGACTAGGGTGTGCTTCTTCGGAGTCATACCCATCTAGAGAAACCTGTCAAATTTTCTCTAGCTTATGATTTTTTGAGTAAAACTCTGGCAGCTCTATCAATAATTTATGAATGGAACATGGTCATTTCCTCTAATAAGGAAAAAAGGTAGTAAATTAATAAGATACTTTACCTTGTTTTGGCCGAATTAGCTTGTACGGTTCAAAAATACTATTCTTTGTTAGCTTGTAAATTTGATCGTTGAGGGATTTTCTAGATAGATCTTGGGTTGAAAGGTTGTTTTATTAATCATTCAACACATAATATGAGTTCTTTAAAAAAACTATCGAGCAACCACATATGTCACCCATAGAGCAGGTTATTTAGAAGAAGAAGAAGAAACGTGATTCGACCTCCCAGATTTTTGATCCACTTCCTAAGATGGTGAGGTTGGTGATACTCCCCTAGAACCTTTGGCCAAAGTAGCTGAAGAAAACTACTATTAAGGTCAGTCGCGCATAAGTTGTGCCACCCTCTAAAGGAGTTGACCTCAATATTGATAATCAAGTAATGTAACTTTTTGATAGTTTGATGAGCATCTATGACCATGAAGCTATGGATGTTCAGACATTCATTGAGGAATAATTGGCTTCTAGGGGTCTATTATTTACTCCAATAGCTAGTACGATTGGCCAAAAAAGAAGAAGATCTGTTGAGGAGGAGGTAGTTGAGGAGAGACCTTTGATTCATCAATTGCATAGCTTAGCCTTTTCTGAGAAACCATCTTCCCCTCCTCATAATTACACCATTATTAACGAAACACTTGAACGTAAGGTACCATTACCTTTTCTTATAAGAATACCTTAGCTTTTCAAAATATGTTTGCTCACACTTTTTTCTTAGTAGTTTGCACTTTTATAACTTGTGATTTATTTTGCTTATTTTTTGAGGTTAATGATTAAATTAATGCCACTGGGGTGGAGCCCCAGATATCTTCCACCAAACAACAAACACCACTACCATAGCAATAAGTCTTCGTGGGATCATCCCACACCACAAATGAGCCCGTGATAGTGGACGATTCCCCCTTGTGGAAAGGGGTAGTTTCTCATGTGTTTATCACGAGCTTGATCTTGAACCAGGACAGGAGGAAGTTAGACAGTCCTTCGATGCTGTGTACTTTTGTTACTCTTATAGTTGAGATCGAGGTACCTTTTCCTCCTGTAAGTTATTTTTTTGTAACTCCTTATAGTTTTTATAAGTCATTCTCCTTTTGGCTTATGATTTCTCTTGAATATAGACAGTCGATCCAACTATTATAGAGCAAGTTTATCCTGTGCAGGCTGCCCTTGAGAAACCTCTCTTTCTAACCCAAACCAACACTTTCATGACTTTAATAGTTCTGCCCAACATCAATGAGCAAGTGTTGGTGACCCTTTTTGGGCCTTCTATCCTTAAAGGTGGGAGTACTAGTGTAATTGAGAAGCTCAGGCTGAGCAAGATTTTGTGCCTGAGCAAGCTACTGAGGAACTTCCCTCGAGGTAGCTAGTACTAAGGGAACTTATACACAAAAAACAAATGTATATATTTCTACATATAATTTATTTTTGAGATATATGTCAAAAATTAAGATTTGAGAGACCATGTGGTCAAGTGTGTTCATTCGGGCAAACATTTAGGGCCGAATGAGCACAATTTTGTTTGAGCACCAAGTGTTAGAATTTTTTTTCGAACAACCAACTGGTCGAGTGTATTATTCGAGCAACCATTTGGGAATTACAATAATACACTTGGACTTAGCACCAAACGTAAAATATGCAATGGGAGTTTTGTATTGTCCAAATGTATTTAGTTGAGAAGTTATGACCCAACAAAATGCACTTGGACTTAGCACCTAATGAAAATATCTGATGAGAATTTTGTATTTGCCCAATGTATTGAGCTGAGAAGCTGTGACCTAGAAAAATACACTTAGACTTATAACCGACTGTAAATATACGATGGGAATTTTGTATTGGCCATATATATTGAGCTGAGCAGCTGTGACTCAACAAAATAAACTTGGACCTAGCAACCGTATTTGGTAGAAAATTGATCGATTTATTGCATCTAACTCATCTTATTTTTTGTTTTTTAGGTTATGACTACTCGAGCTACCCTAATACTGGTATATGAGCCTGTTGTGACCCCTGTTTAATTAACCTTGCCCCCGAACTAGCTGCCCACAGATCTTGTTTGGGAAGAGGTCAATATTAGCGTCCCTACTCCTTTGAATGCTCAAATCTATTAATCAACCGCTCAAACTGCTAATCAAAATGCTAAAGTGTAATCTTTCTCAGCCATCTCCCCCCAACAGAAGGTAGGGACTCAAAGAAAAATGTTTTTCCATCTGCTCGTGGGAGTGGTTATACTCTTTAGTTGCCTGCGACATCTCCTATTGAGGGATTTTACCCCAAATTGTTTATTCTCTTTACCGTGAGATCATACATCGGTTGATCAAACTTCATCCCTCTACATTTGTCCCTCATTGTGGTCAAGAGATACCAATCTTGATAGCATACGGGTTTCTCGGGTTTCCCACTGTATTGACTTAAATTATGGACACACCATTGCACTTGCTTGATTCCTCCAAGATCAAAGAGCTTCTTGGTAAAGTACAAGTATGAACATATGACAGTTTTACTCTCACATGGTTGGCCTAAATTTTGAGGTCTTTTAAGAAGATAAACCTTCATGCTTATTATGCAAAATTTGAAGCTAGCACGAGGACTCAAGTTGAAGTGGCTGAAGAGATGACTGCCCTTTATCCTGAAATAATAAAGGATGTGGAGAAGGTTGTAGCTATGCTAAAGGACGTAGCCTAAGGTGATGGAAAGTTGGGAAAACTAAAGCGAGATACAGATGAATATGAAAATGAGATGATAGAGATAACAAATGTGCAGATCGAGTTAGTATCTTCTCTCCCAGGCCTCCATCCAAGGTTACTCATTACTACCAACCCATGGTTTATTATAGATGACTTAGCTAGCAACTAGGGGTTCTATCCTTGTATATTGGGTCAGTAGTTCCCCTTGATTTGTAAAGCTTAAACATTGAATGCGATACAAGTTTAATTTTTCCTTTATGCCATTGATAACTGTCTTCATTTTTCTATCTCTTATTTCTATACATTAATGGAAGACTTTATTTGAACGTCGTGTAACCTCATTGTATATTAAGTGGTAACTCTATATATAGGTTGTTCAAGAACATGCTCCCAATTAACCATCATAATTTTTATTAGCAATAATCTTATAACTGAGGAACTTCTAAACATGGTAGATTTTGATCCACTTGTTACTGAGATTGAATGCTTTGATTTTGGATACCTCTCAATAGACAAATAATGAGCTTTGTGCACTATGTAAGGTCCTACCATCTAACTTCGAACTTTGGGAGTGAAAGACCTCTAATATGCCTTGTACAAGCTTTTCACACTAGATAGCCCCTTTAAACTTCCTTGGTTTTACCATTTAGTCATATGATCTTGAGAGCTTCCTTCTATATATTTAGAAATGCCTCATCTCGTTATCTCTATATTTATCCAAATCTTCTAATTGCATATGTCTTCTCTGAGGAAGCATTATACTCCGTAAGTTGTACCTGGGAGATTGTACCTGTAATTTTATTGGCAAGATTGCTTCAACACCAAAAATAAGGAGAAAGGGGTGTAACCGATTGTCTTTCGCTTAGTTGTTCAATAAGCCCATAAAACCTCTGGTATCTTACCATCCCATGTCCCAGGGAAGTATTCTAACATTTTTCCAAGATATTCTAAATATTGATATGAAGGAACAAATATAAACTAATTACATATTACAAGTATGTTCTTGAAGCTCCTTTAAACAAACTTGCTTCTTATGGGAGTCTCTTCAAGTGAGCTTCTTCCCTAACAACCTTGGTTTTGTTCTTGATACTTAATCATCCTCTAATCCACCTTAAAAAGCTTGATTAATGTTTAACCAACCATTAGCTTTAATGTCCCTCTAATCCACCTCATGGATTGTAGGGTACGTGTTACAGTGGTGAAATGCTTTTATTAATATAATTTAGGAGAAAATATACAGATCCAGATTTGAGGTAAATAATAAGGCTAAGAGTTATAGTAACAACTATTAACACTAGTGCTGTTAGAAATTGAGGTTAACTAAAAATAATTTATCATTAATAATTAGTATTTTCTATGGAGATAATTAACCTTACTAACTTAGAGGACCATGTTCATTTAATAGTTTCATGATGAGATAGGGGTGGAACCACATTGACTTTTGTGGTATTGAGACATAATGATTATTTTAGTAACATAGGTGTTGTCTACGGTAAAGGTAGATATTATACAAATAAACATAATGGAGAGTACTATACCAATTTATTGAAGTTTGTATTGATATAGTTTGGAAACTAATATATTTAAAAGGTATTTGTTATGTGCATAGGATATTAAGAACATTTATGTCAATAGAGGAGGACATAGTATCTTGCTACATATTAAATACATGAATTTGGTATCTTTATTAGAAGTAAAAGGGTTATTATGATGTAAATAAAGTTATCTTACAAGGTTCACAATCAACGAATGGATTAATTAGTAAGATAATATGTTATGAGACAATCGAGTTATCAGTAGTCGACCCTATATGAGAATATATTTGTATGATGTTTATATGTGGATAGTTTTGTATATAATGTTTTGGGTGGTTTAACAAGATAACGTGAATGGTATATAATCAAAGTAATTCTCTAATTATTAGTATTAATTTATAAATGACTATGCACAATTTACAAAATTAGAAATTTATTAAGGTATATTTAAGATTATATGAGTCTTTTTAATAGAGTAGTAAACTAGAAAATGATATGGGTATATCTACATCAAAAGTTAGAGTGAAACTGTTCATTGAGGTTATTAATAATTGATTGATGAAAAAGATAGCACAGAGGTATATATATCCTTTGAAATGTCATAATGAATTTTTAATGTGGTCATTAACGTGATGTTGATATAATAACGAGTTAAAAATGCTATAACGGAACTAGCGTATGGTCAAATTTCAAAATTTGAGGATGGTGATGACATGAAGATTTTTAAAATTTGGCTTTAATGAACCACAATTGTGGTCATGGTGTCCTTGCTTGTATGAGTGTTGTGACTTTATTACACTATAGGACACACGTGATCAATGTTTGAAAACTTGTAAAGAAAACATAACTTGAAATTGGAAGTTTTGCGATGGTTGAGGTCATCGGGAACTATAATAATGGAAAGGTAATGTTCTTAGCTTTAAGGGATTTGAGTGGTGTATATATAAGGAAAGGTAAACAATAGTGAACATACTATGATTTTAGTAAACTTCATTCGTATTAGTCGAGAATTTAGGAGATGGATTGATTCATTTAATTGGGTTAATAGAGGTAATATATTATAATAGCATAGGTTATGTATAGTAAGGGATACAATAAATTATTTATTATTCAAAGGTACAATCAAAGCTTTAAGTAATTTTTATATATTAGTTTTTCAGACCTGTTTTATGAAAATTATATATGCTATTAACTTAAGTAAAACTCTTTATCGAACTAGAATAATATGAAGGTTGTAGTACTATTATTAATCATTTAAATAAATGAGTGAATAATGTCGTGATCAATATAATATACACACACACACACACACACACACACACATATATATATATATATATATATATATATATATATATATATATATATATATATATATATATATATATATATATATATATATATATATATATATATTGATCTTCTCATTAATAGTCGAGAGTTGGGAGAGAATACTTATTAATTTCATTTTTCTTATAAAGTTCGTTAGAAACTCTGAGCAGGTTTGTCCAAGGAAATAAAGACCTAAAATTGTGTTGTTAATCGTATAAGTGACCTTGACTCTTAATAGGTGGTTATGTTATCACCGTATCTTCTCATTTCGTAAGATTACACTTGATGTGGTTGTTAGATTTGAGGTTTATTACAAAATAATTATGATATTCAAAATAATTTGAGGAGATAATATATGTAATGAATTATATTTTATTACATTCATACCATATTACTCATCTCTATGTAAAAAGACTACAATATTACTTTATCATTTATTTAAAATTATGAAGTCATAGAATTTATTCTTGAGGTATGTGATCAAGTTGATGTGAGGTAAAACCTTCATATTCCACAATCACTCACCACCCCATTTATGAGAGTAACCTGTGTATCCTCCACACCTTCTCTTATCTTGTGGCATGACCGTCTGAGTCATGCTTCTATTGGTAGTCTTACGTTTTTGCTTTCTCATGGTTCCTTAGGGTCTGTTAATAATGAAAAATTTGACAATCTTCCATGTCTATTGGCAAAACAATTGGCTTTGACATTTAATAAAAGTGACTATATTTATCATGATCCTTTTGGCTTAATATATTTTGATGTGTGGGGCCTATCTCCCACTGCTACCATGGGAAAATCCAAATATTTTGTTATTTTTATTGATGATTATTCACGCTATACCTGGTTGTTCCTTATGAAAAATCGTTCCAAACTTCCTTAACTTTACATAAATTTTGCAACTATGGTCAATACCCAATTTTCTCATAAAATTAAGGTATTCTATGCTGACAGTGCCACTAAATATAGTGATTCTCGTGTCATCATTTTTCTACAACACGGGGTATTATTCCTCATATTTCATGTCCCGACACTTACCAATAAAATGGGTGTGCCAAATGCAAACACCAACATATCCTAAACATTGTTCATGCTCTACTCATCTCTGCCTCATGTCATGAACCTTTTTGGAGAGAAGTTGTTCTCACTTTCATCTACACTATAAACCATGTCCCCTCTTCCACTATTAAAAATCTAAACCCTATGAGTGTCTAATAACCCCAGAACTTTTGGTAGTTATTATTTTTTTCTTCTACAACCCCATTAATGCTCAAAATTAGAGCTTTGATCCCGATTGTGTTGCTTCTTAGGCTATGTGGTATAACATAAAAGATACAAGTGTTGGAATCCCTATTCTAAATGTCTTCATATATCCCATCATGTTGTCTTCTGGGAACATTAGATGTTTTCCTAATTGTCCAAATTCCACTTACCTCCTTCATACACAACTCTATTCTTTAGTAATCGCTTGATAGATTTATTTCCCAATTCACCTGAACTTAATCCGTTGCCACATATTACACCACCATATCCATCCTCTCCTCTAGTATCTGATACAGTCTCCTCAATTAAACTGACTTCCACTACACCACTGATACCTCTAGTTTCCTCATTTGATGCTCAACCAAAGATATTTTTTTATGACTCACCTGAGTCGTCTGCTCCATATAATGGATCTTCACTAGTCTCCAATCCGAATCCCCTACGTAAAAGTGTAAGACCTAAAACCACATCTATTCTTCTTCATGATTTTCATGTTTATTCTACTATTTTTCTCATCATGAGCCTTACTCTTATCGTGAGGCTACTTTAACCTCCTTGGCAAAAGGCAATAGTTGATGAACAATAGTCACTTGAATAAAATCATATATGGGATTTAGTAGATCTACCAAGTGGTAAGAATGTAATGGTATGTAAATGTGTTTATAAATTTAAAACTCAATCGCATGGCTCTCTTGATCATTATAAGGCACACCTTGTCATAAAAGGATTTACTCAAGAATACGAGATTGACATGTGGAGAACTTTGCTTCAGTGATTCGACTCACTTGGTTCGTAGTCTCATTACAGTTTTTGCAATTTGTCATTGGGAACTTCTTCAGATGGACGTGAAAACTTCCTTCCTTAATGGTGAGTGAGTTATCTGAGGAATTTACATGTGATCACCTGTAAGATATTTTCATTCCACTCATCAAGTTTCCAAACTTCGTCGTGCCCTTTATGGTCACAAACAGGCTCCCCGTGCTTGGTTTGCTAAGTTTAATATCATTCCTACAAGTTTTGTGTTTGCATCCAGTCCTCATGACTCCGCACTTTTTATCCGTAAATCCGACCATGGCACTATTTTTCTCCTTCTCTATTTGGATGATATGATTATTACCAGTGACGATCACTTTGGTATATCCGAAAGTATATCTGAGTCAAATGTTCAAATGAAAGATGTTTTAAAGATGTTTTATTTTCTTGGTCTTGAGATCCTACTAACTCTGATGGATATTATCTTTCTCAAGAAAAATATGCTTCAGATCTGATCACTCGTGCAGGACACACCGATAGCAAGACCGATGTCACTCCACTTGAGCTGAAGTCCAAGCGCACTCCTATGGATAGTACTCTTTTTGATGATCCGACTTTGTATCGACAATTAGTAGGGAATCTTGTCTACCTTAGTGTCACGTGCTCATATATCGTATATGCAGTTCATATTGTTAATCAGTTCCTTTCTTCTCCACTTTTCCCTCATTATGCTACTGTTCTTCTCATTCTCAGATACATCAATGTGATTATATTCAACGGTCTTCACTTCTCTGCTTATTCCTCCCCACAGCTTCATGCCAACTCTGATGTAAATTGGGTAGGGAACCCCACCGATCATCATTCTACTATGGGCTATTGCTTATTTCTTCGTGATTCTCTTATCTCGTAGCACGAAAAAAAGAAAATTGTTATTGCCCGATATAGTACAAAAGATGAATATCATGATGGTACTGATGCCACCCAAAAAATTCTTTAGCTATTATAACACCCTGAGGAAATCGAGGCGCTAATACGATTAAAACTGAATTAAATCATTAACAATCAATATAGAGCATTCATATGCCACAAAAATAAACATGAATGGTCATCAAAATGAATAATGTCCGATTCAAAATTAACACGCCAATATAAGATGTCTCCTAACAAAATGGCTAGGTAAAATACAGCTCCAAATAATTACAGTTTTAATTCCACTCAAAATAACGCTAAGCTCCCAAATATTTACACTGTCAATTTATACAAAAATAATATTCTCAAAATGTTATGGTATTAATATCTTTCAAAAAATCAGTAACATCCAAATCCACGCTTACATGCCACTAAAAAAAGAATGGGAAAGTACAGAATATGACAAGAATAGATGCTCAATACAATAACGGTGAAAAAAATGCAATAGTACGAAATTGTATACAATTCCAATGCGACACTCGAACATTGTACGTATTTATTTCTCAATAACACATCAATAGGTCACCGGACGACACCTCACCTCACCTAGGCTTCTTAAAGCCTCATTCCGGCTATTGTACTTTTAGACTTTTTCCAGGTGACCATTCTCAGTGCCATATTAATATTACATGACACCATGCCCACATAAATTAACATACAATATCTCAATCGAATAACACATAGGATTCCAATGAATACCATCACATTTCAAGAACAATACAAATAACTGGGAAATAAGAAAATACTCTCCAGAGATTTAGATGAGCATATTGTGTAAACCCCGTACCTTAAAATCATCACTTGAAAACTCATAAAATTCTTCCTCAAAATTCTGAGTACACTATTACATTCCACTTGCGAAAACAATAAAGACGTGTTCTTAGATGATTTTGAGAAAACTTGATTTAGATCTTCAAAACTTGGGTTGAAAGTTGTGTTCAATGCGGATTAGGTTTCGTAGATGAGAGAGATTAAAATTATGGGAGGCTACTGATTTTTAAAAATGCTAAAATGTATTTTAAAAGTCCTAAACCCTTCACTTTATGTTTATATACCAAAACTAATTTCAGTCCTAATCAAATACAAACACTAAAAAAATATTACAGATGATCGGACGATTGGAATTGGCTGAAAGTTTAATATGTTGTAGCTGAAGGTGAGACGAAGTTGTTAAAAAAAATTAGCTTGAGAGGACGGTCAAATATTTTTATTTACTTTTTTTCCTTAGGTCGGATCCTCCTTCGATTTTTATACAAAAAGTTATAATTTTCAAATTTTAATCCCAATTTAAATTCCATTTAAAACCTTATTTTTACATATAAATACCAACCTTTTTACATACCAAAATTAAATAGATTCCAAAACTTTTTTTTTCTAATTTTTTTTATTTAACAAAGATTTTTACGGCTAAAATATCACGGGGGGTTACATACTCCCCCACTAATATAGGAATTTCGTCCTCGAAATTCGACGAAGAGTGGACGTCAAACGTAATGTATCGCAAATAAAATAAGGCTTACATATGCCAACTGATAGAATATCAAAATTAAACGCACATATACCCAATCCCACATGCACTTACCTCGTGAACAAAATATAACATATATCTCAACTCTATATATAATATATCTATGAAAATAACGACGTACTACGCTCTCCCACGTATCACCACTGGATTCTCTCTCCAAAATTCATCGAACACTGAAGTCCTCAAATCAAATCACATCATCAAATTGATACTTACGACACTTAACATCTGTACTGACGATCTAGAAAATAAATCTCATCTAAAAAAATCAACTCTGAAGATACTCACATTAAGAATTCTACTTCTAACCTCAATTATTATCATGGATTTAATAAAAAAACACCATATCTCCAAGAAACACAACTAGCACGTATGGTAGACCCAAAACCAAAGACTCGAGTGTTGTCGGATACATAGGCTCTGATACCATCAGTAACACCCCGAGGAAATTGAGGCGCCACTACGATTAAAACTAAATTAAATCCTCAACAATCAATATAAAGCATCTATATTCCATAAAAATAAATATGAAAGGTCATCAAAATGAACAATGTCCAATTCAAAATTTACATGTCAATCTAAGATGTATCCTAACAACAAGGCTAGGTAAAATACACCTCCAAATAATTAAAGTTTTAATTCCACTCAAAATAACGCTAAGCTCCCAAATATTTACACAGTCAATTTATACAAAAATAATATTCTCAAAATGCTATGGTCTTTATATCCTTCAAAATATCAGTAACGTCCAAATCCGTACTTACATGCCACTAAAAAAAGAACGGGGAAGTTCACAATATAACAAGAATAGATGTTCAACAAAATAACGGTGAAAAATACAATAATATGAAACTGTATACGAGTTCAATGCGACACTCGAGCATTGTACCAATTTATTTCTGAATAACACATCAATAGGTCACCAGACCTCACCGCACCTCTCCTAGGCTTCTTAAATCCTCATTCCGGCTATTGGACTTTTGGACTTTTGGCGGGTGACCATTCTCAGTGCCATATTAAAATTTCAGGACACCATGCTCACAAAAATAAACACGCAATATCTCAATCGAATCGCACATAGGATTCCAATGAATACCACAATTTTTCGAAAATTATAACTAAAATTTTAAATATAAATAAACATGGGAAGTAGCATTTAATATAGAAATTAAACCAAATAATAATAATAATTTTAGTTAATTATCAACTAATTATATTATAATTCTATTTTTGTGAATACAATTATAAAACATATTCTATGATTATACTATATGTGATATTATACCCATTAGACCCGCAACGAAACGTAATTTAAAACTACATATTCATTTATCAGATTTCAAGTTTAGTCATATATATATATGCCCATATTTTTTTTAATTACTTACTATTATTTAGTTGACGGTTAACTTTAATATTTATAGTATTTTTTGTAACCAAGATAGCAATGTAAATTAAGTCTGATATATAACTATTTAAAATACAGGGCACAAAGTTTACAATTCACTACAAGGAAAAATAACTACCTCGACTGTTATATCATAAGTATTGTATGGTTCATGGGCCAATTAGAAGAGGACACTTGGACTCATCATCTGCATAAATGAGATCATCCTAGCTAGCAATCTGATTGGCATAGGTAATCTGGTCAGCTCCAAGCAGTCAACCAACACTGTTAATTACCTCCGTTATAGGAATCATGTACTATGTGATGGGATGACATCAACAGCACACACACACGTGAGGAAGATATGTAAATATTCCCCCAATGTGTCCATAACTAAATTCATGATTATTTTCTTTCCTCACACGTAAGGCGTGTACTTGCCCAACCTATAAATACAAGCCATGTGACACTCTTTTTTTCTATCTTCTAACAGCCTATAAATGACACCCCCCAACACACACACACACTTTTGCGAATTCGAGATATTTTCCTTAATGTTATCATTTACAGTTCTAGAGAGAACTTGAAATCTTCACTATTGTGTTCATTCATGGATTTATCCTAATAATTCAATACAACAAACACAGGACTTGTGGACATAGGTACAACTTTGGGTCGAACCACATAAATATGGTGCTTATTCTATTTCTCTCATCTATCTACTATTTTCTCTAGTTTAGTATTTCAGTAATTTACATATCTTATTTGTTATCATCTTATAAATTTTATACTCAAGCTAAGATAAATCAATATAGTAGTTTTAGGGGATAACAAATTGGCATTGTTTATGAGAATTGGCTTAGCTATTAACGGTTTCCACCATTATGAATTTCTGAAACTCGAGGATACTCATGTCTGGTAAACCGGTGAATCACACTCCGATTCAACTGGATTTCGTTGGTGTAGAGTCTTTTTATTAACAATTTCCATTCGATTCTCTCGAATTCCTTGAATCTTCCATTTGATTTTGCATATCCCTGCTTTAGATTTTCTTTAACAGCAATTACCGTTGTTATGCTTATGATACTCTATTTTTCCTGCTATGGTATTATGTTTTTTTTGCAATTTCTATTAAAAATGGCTGAGAGCGGTTCCACCCTCTACAGAAAGTAGCCAAACTGAAGAGGGGTTCCACCCTTTACACCTATAGGCATGGGAGATTTGCAGGGGATCTTAAAAATACTAGATAGGAGTCAGGAAGATATGTAGGAGAACATGAAACAATCGACTCAAATCTCGGGATGGACATAACAGGCCAAAGATGAACCCAATTACCCCAACAATTGAGGAAAACTCTTACAGGAGGCATGAAATGCCACTTCCAGCATTATACAGGGACATGATATAGGTGCACTATAATAGGGTAACAAATAAACCTATGACGTTGAATTTGAGATCACGTGGAGAAGGGATTAGGTTTAAATACTCAGAATCTAGGTGAGATAATAAATCTTGTAGGCCTCATGCATCATCCACCATCTGATCAACTAGATATGAAGATGATTAATTTTTTATTGCCTTAATTTTTTCTCGGTCTCTTTTAAACGGTTGCTTTCACAATGAAATTATTATTCTCTCGTAGCCCTTTCTTGTGTACTCATCATTTTTTCAATTCTAAATAAATTCTCACGTGGAACGGTTCTTACATGCACAAATCCTCCATAGTCAAATAAAAATGTGGATGACAAGTTTGATAAGAGAACATCTCACCAAGCTCAAATGTACATCATGAAGTCAAAATGCAATAAGCTAGTTCATGTGTGTATATAAGCATATTCAAAGTCGAATCCATAAAGCATGTCAAGTTCAAAACAACTCTATAAACATGGTTAAGATCACTGTCCTTTCCTTTTTTTTCTTTCCAAGACTCCTAAACGATCTCTTACTCAATATCATGCATGTTCGTTGATTAAGGATAGAATTACTAAGTAGCCATGTTCGTGTCAAACCCCCAAGTCCATATATGACCCGTTAATAAATCGGTTTCAAAAAACAAACCTAAACCCGAAAATTACTGTTAACGAGTCACCCAACCCAAACTGTTAAGCCTGTCAAGTAACTCTCCTGTAAAATGTAATATAATTAATTTTTACGTTTGAAATTGTAAATATTAATAGTAATAGGATCCCAACAATAAAATATCCATTAACCAAGAATATAGAAAATATAAAAAGAATAATGATATGAGACCCCCAAAATGTCCCAAATCATTCCCTAGAATGAGTTAGGTTAACAATAAATGTTGTACCTTTTACTGTAATAATGTAATAATGATAAAGTACAATACTTTACTACTATGCCAGTTCATTTGGAGGACGTAGTTGGGACTCATAGCATTACTCCATTACAAAATGTATCAAAGATAAGTTATCAACATAGATTTAAGGTAGTATTAGCAGGTTTTAATGGATACAAAAATGTCTAATCAGGTGTAGCAAAATTTCCAAACCCGAGATGTTATCTTAGCGGGACAATATCATGTTGACCCTATATTGACCCAAACCCGATAATCCTAAACCCATTAACTTATAATTTCATGTCATGTCGTGTCGTGTCGTGTTTTCATGTCTTGTGTTATTTTGGCAAGTCTAGTACTAAGTCCATGTTCATGGAAAATACCTATTTTTGTTTAGTTTATCAAAATTCCCAGGCTTCTATCGGTAAACCTATTGGAGTACTTAGCCTAATAGATTTAAAATATACACACAAATAAGAATGGGGGATCATTATTCCATGACACCAACGGCTCGTTCCATACCAAAACCCACCTAATATATCAATTCATCCACGTCTCATATCGTGAGGCGGTGGCCGACTGAATTTATGATCAAATATATCACCACGTAATCATGCCATCACCTCTACCAAACCAAACACGTCTAATTGATCAAGTCATCTACATCTCATGTCGTGAGGGGGGGACTGACTGAATGTGTGATTAAAATACATATCAACCACAAAATCCTATTTCACGATTCAGTAGTGTAGTACCCGATCACAAAGCATTTAAATCAAACCCCGAATGATAGATACCCACGAGAGAATATGGTATGGTCACATTAATCACATTAGTAATTAGTATTCCCATTTGTTAATTTATTTCCACAACTAATAAATAATAAATAAATACCATAAAAATATGGGGTATGACACATAGGATCCTAGAATATTTTTTTTAAATTATGCATTTTAGTCTTCTATTTATAATAAGATAACTTTATTATGTTTTCCACTCGCTCTAGACATTGTAACTCAATGGTAGTGATAATATATGTATTTTACTCTATATTCTGAGTGTAATTTCAGCGACGAGACAAAATTCATTAGAAGAATTGTGAAAAGATATAATATGAACTAAGTAGGACTACTAAAAATGATGTTCGAGTTCCAACTGAGAGCTCAACATTGAAAGACATGCCATGGATTGATTGGAGTGTAAGTAGGGTCTACTTCCTGCCTAAAAACCCATTTTCCTTGTCCTAATAAGACTATTTTTACACAATAACTCTGATAGTATAACAATTACTTCATGCTTCTTTGAGAGGATGCCCGTTCTATAATTTCTAAATTTCATATACAAGCATAAAATCCTTACCACCATCCATTTCTAGTTTGGTTAAAATCGAGAATTGCTATTAAGAGGTTATCAACTCTGAATGGAATTACCACCTGAAATTGTAGCCTTTTGGAATCTCGAAATGCTTGATCTTGAAGGAAATAAGATTATATGTATATGGAAGAAAATTGTATGGCTAATTTATTTGAGACTCTTGAAGGTGTCCTTACAGCGGCGTGCAAACCATTACATAAACAGTAAGGGAAATGAGGCAATAATTCCAAGAGATACTCTACGTATATTTTTTGCTTCAAGGAACTCAACATATATGTGGATCCTGATTGTGAGTGGTGGGACTCTGAGTGGTGGAACTCAACATTTTTTTCTCCCGAGTTTAACGAAGATATCCATAATATACCTAACTTAATGAAGATATCCTTTATATACCTACCTGAATTGATATATATATTACGTTGTTTACGCATCACGCCAAAATTAGAAAGAATGGTCATTTATAATTGCCCAAAGCTGAAGCGTCTATCTCCTATAGAAGTTTCCAGTAATGATCTAAACGAGGTCAAATATGAAAGTTAATAGTGGGAAGAATTGGAGTAGAACAAATCAGACTGGAACATTGATCAACATGATTACTTGGCTCGTGTCTTTTTCCCACTTAGAAGATATGGTGACTCAATGGATGAACTTGTTGAAGCTATGCAAACCTCCCTGAACAACCATGTAATTTTTTCATGTAAATCAGACTGTTTATAAATAAGTGGTTATCTGAAGGCATATTTAATAACATGTTGTCATCCACTTACACTATCGGATATGACACTAGGATTATATCCCCTTATACACAATTATATATATAAATACATTACTGGAGATTATAAAAATTAAATTATTAAAATTAGAATGTACCAGAATGTTACACAACTATTTACTATTTTTCCTTAGTAACTTGTAAAACTATAATGAATGTTAAGATTTTGATGAAACCTAAATTAAATTAATATAAATTTTGTTTGACTTTATGTTCTTCTTGCATAATTTTCAGATAAGGGTTTCTAATGTGGTGGTTCAGGAATTTTTGAGTCCATAATTTATTTTGGACCAAGAAACAACTTTATTAAACCATGACTCATTAGTTTCTGTAGGATTTTTCGGTGGGATTGAAGATCGATTGACTAGGGAGGTTGTATTGCATTACCCACCTGCTTAATGTCACCAAGACTCGATTATTAAGCTAGGCTTCTCTCAGGTGAGTGCTACTACATCTTACTCCAGTGAAAAGAGGCTTTGTGAATTTTAGAAGGATAATTTTATGGTCTTCTTGCCTAAACCAAAGACCTTCAAAGTTATCTTATAAATCTCTATCGAATTAAATTGGGTATATAATAAATGAAATTCAATAAAATTCATTAATAAATGGTCCGTCTAAAAATCTCAAATATACTTTCTTTAATTAGCATAATTGGTATAAAATAATAGTAATTTTTTTATTTTCTTAAAAACAAAGATATAATAATAATAATAATAATAATTTGCAGATAAATGATGAGGATGAGATTGAAGATGAAGATAAACATTCACATCAATCATATAAGAGACAAAAGTTTTTAAAGTGGTTCGGCTACGAATAAATCCTACGTCCACTGTTATTTTATTCCCAGGGGTTTACGATAGCACAATATGGTGTAGAGAGAGAAAGGAAGTGTATCTTGTGTATTGTGTTTCTTAGTTGTCCCTCTTTTTTGGCTAAGGGAATACATGTATTTATAGTGATGGGAGTTAATATGAAAAGGCTATGTATTGTCATCTTTTGATACAGTAGAAATATACATTAAGGTGTAACAACCCGCCCTTTTGGAGACGATTAAATTCCATAATTAAATATAAATTGGCAATATGGGGAATTTTCCTAAATAGTAATTTTTGGGATTTTTGAGGATTAAATGATTTTCGAAGGATGTTGGGATTATTTTTGGGACTATATAGGTCGAAATATTTTAATTATATGTCGCCGTTGAGTAAAGCGACACGAGGTAAGATTTTTAATTGGAAAACCCGCATTTATTTATTTTGGGTTGGAATAGTGATTTGCGGTCAAGTACCCCGGATGGGAATTTCGACTGCGCCGTGAGTCTCGGAATGTCCGAGATAGTCGAAAAAGAGTGTCCGATTGTCGAAAATGAGTTTCAGATAATTTTAGAGGTAAAAGTAACTCGTAATTGGGTAAACGAGTCGTTTTGGGGTTTTAAGGGGTATAACCCTTTTTCTTCTTATATAAAGAGGGGGATAGGGAGAAAATAAGAAAGAAAGAAAGAAAAGAGAGAGAAGAGAGAGAGGAAGGAGAGAGAAGAGGAGAAAATGGAGATTCGGGCCAAACTCTGCCGGATTCTACTCGAGGTCGTCGAATTTTATCCACGAGGCAAGTGTTTACTTGCTTTATTTACTTTTTGCATAAATATCTCATACCGTAGTTTGGTATAAACAAACTCTAAAGATTTTGGGTTGGGTTTTCGTGGATAAAACGGATTTTTGGGAGTTAAAACAAATAAACCCCTAAATATTTCATATTTGGAGAAACTTAGAAATTAATTGGTGATTTCGGGTTTTAGGAAGTTTAGAACCCGTATTATGTTGTAGTTGAAGTTGGTTGAGGTTATAGGACGTTGGGTGAGGCGACAAAATCTTGGGAGGAGCTTTAATGGCCGAAATCTTCTCGAAGAAGATGATGAATAGTAACCCATGACTTTAGGAGGCCATTTTGGCCAGGAAAAGAATTGATCTAGCTCTCGGCCAAAACACAAAAGTTGTAGATCTTTTTTATACGGTCGCGTGGGAGCCAACCGCGTATTTTTCTGATTTTTCCTCGATTTGATATGATTTTTACAAGATGGAATCTCCGGGTTGAAATCATCAACTCGGAAATCAAATCGGGAATTGGAAAAATAAAGGCTAGGATTAGTCGTGTAGATGTTTTGGATGATTTTTGGGGTAGTTTAGAAACTCCGATAATGAATTTGGGTTGTTGGATAAAGGATTTAAGGATATTGGTGTTGAGGACCTGGTATGACCGGTCGACCGCGCCCCTATGGTCGGTCGACCGCGTCAAGGAAAAAAGGGCCTACTGCTTTGTCTCGTAGGCTTATTTGCAACCCGCGATCGATAGGGGGTCTAGGACCGGTCGACCGGTGCCCTATTTTCAGCCCAAGATTTTGGAGATTAGTATTATTTCTCCTCTTTGAGTTTAAAGTTTAAGGACCTTCTAAATTAGAGTATTATAGAGGGTTATGTCCTAAAGGACTTGATGAATTGGGAATATATATATATATGTGTGTGTGTGTGTGTGTGTGTATGTGTGTGTAAATTCACTTAGAGTGAATTAGTATATTTGGGGATATCCGATAAATCCGTAGATGGGATCTTGGTATATATTACTTGTTAAAGTAAGAAAATACTTTGGGTTTAGTATCATGCATATATGAATGCATGATTATGATTCTTTGAGAGAATCTTTGGGATTTTTTATCATCGATAGATGGTTTGGCAAATATGGGCATTCTTATATATTTAGGGAGGAGTATATGGCATATATATATATATATATATATATATATATATATATATATATATACTATGTGATTAAGTATATATGATATGATATAAATGATTTTGAAAATATATAGATGAATATTTTCAAAATGGGAAAAAGGTAAATGATTTTCATAATTAATAAAATTATGGTTACACACCTCCCTAAATCGCTATCATAAGGGAAGTTGCGTGCGTTATGGTGATGCCCCCTGGCTAATGAATGCAGGGTGGCTATAGTCCTATAGGCCATATGGGCGATTATTTTGTACTGCGCTGGTTAGGTGATTCTGGGTGTGGTCATGACTATCCCGCAGGCATATGGCTGCTTTCCGACGTTGGTAGGTTCCCAGGTTGTCTTGTATAGATAGGACCTGGAAGATGATAGCCATTTAGGGGCGCATCCAGTGGGGAAACCCGGAGGGGCGTTCTTAGTTTTATTAAAGCAATTTATGATAATAAATTGGCTTTAATTTACATTTCCTGAGTATAAAAAGGGAAATGGGATAAAGGTTTTGGCTTCGGTAACACTCCCGGATGGAAGAAGGGATGTGGAAGCATATGGTATGATCAAAGCATTTTTATGATAATGAAAATGGCTTTGAATACATTTCCTGAGTGTAAAAAGGGAAATGGGATAATATAAAACGGAAAAGAATTTTTATGATAATAAAACTGACTTTTAAAAGTATATGATTTGTTAAAGCAATTCATGATAATGAATTGGCTTTTATATTTACATTTCCTGAGTATAAAAAGGGAAATTGGAAGTTTTTAGAAAAATGAAAGTATTGATAAATACTTTGTATATGAATTCTCAGTCCGGGAGATAGATCCGGATGTATATTGTAATATGGTTCATATATATATATATATATATATGTGTGTGTGTGTGTGTGTGTGTGTGTGTGTGTGTGTGTGTGTTGGGTGCCGAGGGTCTAATGGATCCCGACGATCGACCTTGCCGCGTAGTAGTGTATCGGGGGGTTCCTTGTTTGGATTTCGCTTTGCGAGACACCCCACGCACTAATATGGCATTGTGTTGAGACTGGGGAGAAGTTAAATCCTTGGTGCTCTAATATTAGTATTTCTTGTGGTATATATACTTATTTATATATATATGATGTATTGAGGGACTGGCGGATCTCGACGAACGACCTTGTCGCGTAGTAGTGTATCGGGGGGTTCCTTATTTGGATTTCGCTTTGCGAGACACCCCACGCACGAACATGGCATAGCGTTGAGACTGGTGTGAAGTTTATCCCTTAGTACTTGGACTATCTAGGGTAGATAGAGGTTGGGTGATAGACTAGTTTAGCAGGGTAGCTTGACTAGGATGTTTAGATGTTTAGAGGGATGCGCTAGGAGTGCACTGTTAGAGGAGAGGTGAGGGGTATCTCATGGGAGTACGATACCAAACTTAATTATGAGATAAAACCTTTTTCTAAATAATAAAGCACTTATGCACTTGCAAAATATTTTCAAACTCGGGCTCTGACCCGTTTATCTACTTTTCCTTTCTTTCTATATTATATATTATATAGGTGTCCAGACACAGGGACGCCTGGATGGCACTTCTTTCGAGTCAGATGTTAGCTACAGTAGCTGTGGATGCGTGCAGGTTTTAGATAGCCGCTTCCATTCTTGTATTCTAGATAGGAGGTATTGTATAATTATTTGGGCCAATGGTCCAACTGCATTTATTTATTCTTTTAGAGCATCATTCGATATGGTTGTATATTTTGACCGAGTGTTCGGTTATTTTATTTCATTTCAGTTTTATTTACGCAAAACTGTGTAGATGTTTTAATCATTGTCGTTTAAAAAGAGTAGTTAAGAAAAAAAATTAACGCTCGCCTAATAGGATATTAGTAATTAAATGGCTTTTCGACAGTGATGCTAAGAATGATCCATATGTGACTCCTGTTTTAATTTGATATAGGAGTGATCGCCCGGTATCCCATTAGGCGGGTTGTTACAGATGGTATCAGAGCATCAGGTTCTAGTGTCCTTAGGAATCTGTGCAGACGTACTACGCTTTCAGCGTTGCTCTCGATTTGTTATATAACCTCAGGATTAGGATTGTTTATCTCTCTTATGAGATTTCGTTCTCCTGTCATAGTAGAAGATTATAATAATCGTTTGCGCGCTCATTAGAGATTCGTGTGCGGGCTTGGATGGAAGCAGTAGGTGAGGCTTAGCTGGAGTAGCAGGTAGAAGTCGGGGATGAGGACCTTAGGATAGGTCACTCTCCTTGTAGTAATGGTTAAGGGTTTGAAGGGAATCTTACAGATAGTTTTAACCGCGAGTCCTCGTGGTTCAGAAAGAATGAAAGGAAGTCTATTTCGGGAATTATTCACATAAGCATCGGTCAGAGGATGACAGTGGATGAAGAGTATAATGGAAAAGTGAACCTTGTACCTAAGTGAGTTAGGTGCAATGAATAATGATTCCTTTCCAGGAAGGATAGGCTCACTAGAGAATGTGTGTATTCGTGGACCCCATTGGTGGAAATTCACCCGGGAAAATTTGTTGAAATAAGGAGTTTCCTTTTGACAAAGGAGTTATGAGGATTAGTAAGATGATTGTATGGAGAGGTGTTCGATAGCCCGAGACTCGTGTGTGTAATTTGAGTTGTATAGTGATATCGATAACACTATAACATGTATGCCTACATGTTTTCCGCGATAGCGGAATTTTATTTTCCTGCATTCGCCATAAAGGCGGGTGTTTATATTTTGTGTATATATGTAAGATATTATGGTATTATCGGAGCGATAGCAGGATATTGATGGCAAGACTATCGTGTCCGCAGTTCCAGTGACCTGGATACAGGTTGAGCTCACCTTTATTGTTATGGGTAGGTGGAACTTCGATGAGCATAGGTTTCATTATCGTGATTTGTATATGTGGCAACCTTATAGATATAATTTAAGGCCCATAGGATTCTTGTTGAGCTGTAAGATTAAGCCCAGTGTTGGTTTGCGCGAGGACTGAATATTAGTACGAGCGCTTGGTGGTGTGACTCTTAGTTAGAGATAGGAGTTCAGATCACCTTCTGTTGATAAGGGATAGGATTATCCCGGTTGCATGTTTGAAATAACGGAAATCCATGACCGACGAAGTCAAGTGTCAATCTGTGGAGGGGTTCCTTGTTTGGATTTCGCTTTGCGAGACGCTCCACACATGACTCTTAAAGGCGTCGGGCGTGGAGAGCTGTTATAGGATGCAAGGATGTTGGTTGGGTGAAAAATCTTATAGTTTGGATGAACCACTATAGACTATGAGCCCTGTGATGATGGTATGCTTATGGAAATATTGTGCTATGGAAAAACACTAAAGTGGTCCTCTCACCACAAGTAGTTGGGTGGAGTAGGACTTAGAGAAATTAATTTAAGGATAACAGTCAGGCCTTAATGAAAAGGCAAACTTTGATGAAATATGTTTCGGGAATTATGTACGTGACACTTTTACAGAAAGTGGGCACTTCGATTGATTAGGTTTCCTTCCGTATGGGCGGAAGGATAAGATAGTAGAAATGCGTTTGTAGTTTAGCGTAGGCAGTATTTAGGACGTCCCACTGGTGTGCCTTAGGTCGCTATATCTCGATGACCGACTACACGAGGGAGTAGTGTAATGGGAGGGTTCCTTGTTTGGATTTCGCCTTGGTGAGATGTCCCACGCATGAAACCAAGAAATTGTCGGGAGTTGAGAGAGGCCTTGGGCACTAGAGACATACTTAGGATTATATTCGTTCCGCGTAGGTAGGACATCACATAGACCTTAGTATTATTAGGACGTAAGTTCGATAGAGTTAGTGGCGCCGAGGTTAGGAGGATGGAATTTCGTGGGTTGGAAGGACCCATAGGTGACTATTACACCGACGAAAGGAGACCCTTATTGAGAGAGAGTGTTACGTGTCAGACGTTCGCAATGTTTGTGCAGATGTACAGAAGTTAGAAAGGTGTATGGGCACCTTGGTGAAATGGTTTTATATACCGCCTGAAATAGAATGGGCGTAGTATATAAAGTTGAAATTTATGCCGTGAATCACTAGAGATTATGGGTGATA
Organism: Sambucus nigra; assembly: GCA_949130495.1. Taxonomy (NCBI): domain Eukaryota; kingdom Viridiplantae; phylum Streptophyta; class Magnoliopsida; order Dipsacales; family Adoxaceae; genus Sambucus; species Sambucus nigra. Next base: position 445,805,148 of record OX422211.1, read on the forward strand.
GGTGACACTATTAGAGTCACTTTACGATTGCGGTAGCCGCATAGTGTATGGTTAGGAACCATTGGGTTGGTATCGTTCCCCTTGAGGTATTAGGTTTTGGAGCGATTTTAGGATTTGGTGGTGTAGGTTATGCCTGAATTTCGAGGACGAAATTCCTTTGTAAGGGGGGGAGTATGTAACAACTCGCCCTTTTGGAGACGATTAAATTCCATAATTAAATATAAATTGGTAATTTGGGGAATTTCCCTAAATAGTAATTTTTGGGATTTTCGAGGATTAAATGATTTTCGAAGGATGTTGGGATTATTTTTGGGACTATATAGGTCAAAATATTTTAATTATATGTCGTCGTTGAGTAAAGCGACACGAGGTAAGATTTTTAATTGGAAAACCCGCATTTATTTATTTTGGGTTGGAATAGTGATTTGCGGTCAAGTACCCCGGATGGGAATTTCGACTGCGCCGTGAGTCTCGGAATGTCCGAGATAGTCGGAAAAGAGTGTCCGACTGTCGAAAATGAGTTTCGGGTAATTTTAGAGGTAAAAGTAACTCGTAATTGGGTAAACGAGTCGTTTTTAGGTTTTAAGGGGTATAACCCTTTTTCTTCTTATATAAAGAGGGGGATAGGGAGAATCGAAGAAAGAAAGAAAGAAAAGAGAGAGGAAGGGGAAAGAGGATGAGAAAATGGAGATTCGGGCCAAACTCCGTCAGATTCGACTCGAGTTCGTCGAATTTTATCCACGAGACAAGTGTTTACTTTCTTTATTTACTTTTTTCATAAATATCTCATACCGTAGTTTGGTATAAACAAACCCTAAATATTTTGGGTTGAGTTTTCATGGATAAAAAGGGTTTTTGGGAGTTAAAACAAATAAACCCCTAAAAATTTCATATTTGGAGAAACTTAGAAATTAATTGGTGATTTCGGGTTCTAGGATGTTTAGAACCCGTATTATGTGTGTAGTTGAAGTTGGTTGAGGTTGTAGGACGTTGGATGAGGCGACAAAAGCTTGGGAGAAGCTTTAATGGACGAAATCTTCTCGAAGAAGATGATGAATAGTAACCCGTGACTTTAGGGAGCCATTTTGGCCAGGAAAAGAATTGATCTAGCTCTCGGCCAAAACACAAAAGTTGTAGATCTTTTCGATACGGTCGCGTGGGCACCAACCGCGTATTTTTCTGATTTTTCCTCGATTTGATATGATTTTTACAAGATGGAAGCTCCGGGTTGAAATCATCAACTCGGAAATCAAATCGGGAATTGGAAAAATAAAGGCTAGGATTAGTCGTGTAGATGTTTTGGATGATTTTTGGGGTAGTTTAGAAACCCCGATAATGAATTTGGGTTGTTGGATAAAGGATTTAAGGAAATTAGTGTTGAGGACCTGGTATGACCGTTCGACCGCGCCCCTATGGCCGGTTGACCGCGTCAAGGAAAAAATGGCCTACTTCTTTGTCTCGTAGGCTTATTTGCAACCCGCGGTCGATCGGGGGTCCAGGACCGGTCGACCGGTGCCCTGTTTTCAGCCCAAGATTTTGGAGATTAGTATTATTTCTCCTCTTTGAGTTTAAAGTTTAAGGACCTTCTAAATTAGAGTATTATAGAGGGTTATGTCCTAAAGGACTTAGTGAATTGGTAATATATATATATATAAATTCACTTAAAGTGAATTAGTATATTTGGGGATATCTGTTAAATCCGTAGATGGGATCTTGGTATATATTACTTGTTAAAGTAAGAAAATACTTTGGGTTTAGTATCATGCATATATGAATGCATGATTATGATTCTTTGAGAGAATCTTTGGGATTTTTGATCATCGATAGATGGTTTGGAAAATATGGCCATTCTTATATATTTAGGGAGGAGTATATGGCATATATATATATATATATATACTATGTGATTAAGTATATATGATATGATATAAATGATTTTGAAAATATATAGATGAATATTTTCAAAATGGGAAAAAGGTAAATGATTTTCATAATTAATAAAATTATGGTTACACACCTCCCTAAATCGCTATCATAAGGGAAGTTGCGTGCGGTATGGTGATGCCCCCTGGCTAATGAATGCAGGGTGGCTATAGTTCTATAGGCCATATGGGCGATTATTTTGTATTGCGCTGGTTAGGTGATTCTGGGTGTGGTCATGACTATCCCGCAGGCATATGGATGCTTCCCGACGTTGGTAGGTTCCCGACGTTGGTAGGTTCCCACGCTTTTCTATGGAGGTATTCTTTTAGTGTCGATATTTTTGGATTATTGGCAAAAATTATCATTTGCTTTGTTAATAGCTTGTTGAAATCTTTGTTGTTGTTGAGATTGGAATATTGGATTGTGGTGAGGTAATTTTTGAATAAACTTGATGTTTGTGGGTTTCATCCTTAAAAACCCTCACGAGACAACACTCATCCACTAAGATAAACTAGGGGTTTAACGGCTTGTTGCATTCCCTAAATGAAACCATGCGCCCACGAAAGTGGCATTTCTTTCCTTATTGCATATTTATATTTATTTTTCTACATATTTTTTATTTATTCTCATTTTGTTTCATCACTAGGGACTAGCAATGTCTAAGCCTGGGGGTGTGATTAGTCACGAATGTTGTATATATGAGACCTTTATTCTTGGGCATTCAAAAATAATTTTTTTTAATTCCTATATGTATATATATATATATATATATATATATATAAGTGTTTACAAGGCTTGTTTGAGATTTTGTAAGTATCGGAATGCTTAGAAGTGCAATTGCTTGACTTTTCATAAAGTTTCAATGCAAAATACAACTTTAAGGGAATTTTACTCATTTTAGTGATTGGGATTCAAGCTTGAACTTTAATAAAGTTTTAGCTCTCCGAGTTAGCTTCGCGTAGCCATTAACGATGTGTCATTTAAATTTCGTATGACCGAGCTATGGTCGTTCAACTAATGATCCCCTGTCTTTCAAATTATTTGAGAGGATGATGGAAAACAAGGCATTGTCGATCAATCGATGGTTCTTGTTTTTTTAAATATCTAAGGCAGTGCTGCTGAATTCAAGACCATTGATCGATCGATGGCCAGCCGATTGATCGATCATTGCATAGATTGAGATATTTTATTATTTTCTTCTTTCTTTTATTTAATCCAACTTAGTATAAAGAGTAAGTTAGGTGTTTTTTGTTTGGAAGATATTTTATTTTGGATATATTTTTTTTTGGGGGGGGGGGGGGGGGGGGGGTTGAGGGCTTCCTTTCCCTAAGGGTTGATCATTATATGTAAAGTTACTATTTATTGTCTTCTTCATTAATTCTATCTTTCATAGTTTCACTCTATCTTTGTTAATTAGTTTTATTAATTCCTTTATTATTTTTTTTCACTTCTTCCTTCCATTCCATTGTCATTTACCATTATTTCTATCTAAATTAAGTTAGGTTGAGTTTATTTAACTCACCATGGATTAATTAGTTTCTTTGTTATGATATGATGGTTTAGGATATTTTAATTGTTAATTGTTCTTGGTTTTGCATCTAATTATGTTAATGGTGTATATCATGTATGCACCATGTTTGAGATATTTTGTATGTAATGCCATAGGTATTTGTCGACATCAAACTCAAATTAAGCTTTTATGAGAATTTAAAGAGTGACAACTCTAAGTTTCCTTAATTGTCCAAATGAGATTAATCATGTTAATGCTTTTCTTTCGATATAACTGTTTATGCTAATTAACCCTTAGTGAGGGATATAGTTCTCAATCTATTGCTTTTATTATTGTTATTACTTTCATTTCAATACTTGCCTAGATTAATTGTAGTATAGAACATTTTGAATCAAACATCATCTTTTACACTTTTATTTGTGAAGTAATAAGTCAATATAATTCTAACAAGAGTTCCCTGTGGATTTCGATACCCAAACTCGCCGCTATACTCATAACACGAATGTAGTAAAAGTTTAGGTTTCTATATTACGTCATAGATAGATAACAACGACCAATGTCTTTACACGGCTGTTCGGTTTTCACCTCATCGAGTTATAATCATTCTAGAACCTCTTAGTCTTGACTTCCAATAATCATTTTTTATAGTCTAAGCTCTATAGGTTCTCAAGTATCGGTCTCCTGAACATTATTCTTTTGACTTATTTTTTTGTATACATCCTGTATACGGTCCTCCCTCCTAATGTGGTTTTTCTCATTACTTATAAAAATGGACGTGAACAATAGTCTCTATTATTAAGGCATGGGATAATGGTTAACTATTTAGTAATTAGACCAATGCATAGATTGAGTATAGGATTAGTTATAGGAATCTATAAATGAGATATTTATGTGATATATTAAGTCACATTTCATGGGTGTCCAATTAAAAATCACTATTTATCATGCAAATTACTATTTATGAGGTGGTCCTTGCTATTTGTATTATGGATTTATGTATTTTTATACATTATTTTTATTTCATTATTCCTAGTCTAAATAATTGTATATCACAGATTATAGTAACCAGTTAAATAAAATTTAGCAAGGAAGGTAGGAGGGAAGCACCCAAATCCAAAAGTTTAAAATTTAAGTTCTTAAATTTGAAAATAGACACTTATTTCATTTCAGCAACACGGTGCAAATAGATCTTGGATGCTAAGTTTGATTTTTGTATCAATATGAAGAAAAGTACAATTGTTTGCAAAGAAACCAGAGTATAAGTTTTACATAAATCTATTAAACATTTCATTTAAACTCATAAAAAACGAAAGGAAACTATTACAAGGGGGTTTAGGAGCACATATCATCATAATTATGTGGACATACACCTACACATCACACAGTAAATACACTATCACTCCTAAGCATTAATTTTTTATCCTTGTGATGTAAATGAGGATTACGGGAATTATTTGTATTTTTGTTTATTTTATTTTCATGTTTTATTATGATAAATCTCCTTTTTAGTTGATCTATTAGGTTAGAGGGTGATATTGTCTTTTAATGACTTTAGTGTCCCCTCTTTAGACTTTTTAGACTCAAGGGTTATCTTTACTAGTGAGATATCCACCCTTAAATAAGGCCTTTGGCCACTCTTCACAACCACTTTACTTTTGAATGAACGAGAATTAGAAAGAGAAATTAGTCCTTTGTGTGAAAATTCTTTCTCTTACATCAAACTGGTATCTGAGCAAGGTTTGCGTATGCAATGGTCTCCAAAGTAGTTATTGTAGAGTCATGGGCAAAGGTCAAAGGAACCAAAAGACCACTCCTCCAAACAAGGACCCCACCACTATCGGTTAAGTGAAACCACTCGTATCTCCACCCTAAACCCTAAATCTGAAGCTCTAATGCTCGGGGAAAATTTACAATCCTGATCTATGCATTAACATTTCTTTGAATCCATTAAATATGAATTTCATTTCCCAAGGTAAGATTCCATGGATAGTTTTATTCAACATAGTCTTTCTTAGGAATTATAAAGGATGCGACTCTGTTTTTCAAGGGATAAATTATTTAAGTAATTCTTCTTATTGTTATTCTATGTATGTTTATATGCTAAAGGACCAACTTTCTAAGCTCGTCTGCAATCTAATTGAGAAAAAAATAAAATATAGGACCAAATTTTCTAGTTGTGTCTATAACCTTCCTAGTTTAATTTTATTAGTATCATTGATCGATGATGATACTGAAATCATACAATGAATTCAACCTGGATGTAGTTATTACACAGATGTAATAAACACTAATTGACAAGAAATTTAGTAAAAGAAATGAGAGAAAACATGGGCCTAGTGCTAGTTTTGATGTGTAAAATTAGGGAGGAGGGTCACATTTGTTATTAGGGTGGGGATGATGTCCTTCTAAGGGTGTATATGCCTCTTGTGAACTGGGTTATTACTCTCAATCTATATTTGGATATTTTGTTTGCAGGAAGTCCTTTGTGGCTCTATCTGTTGGAAAATTTTATCCCATGAAGGATGGTGTTTCTTATGAAAAGAGTAGGGTGTTCATGTATGTTCTTAGGAATGGGTTAAGGGAAGGTATACTTCATCCTTCCCTATAGGCCTCTTTTAATTTCGTCTTTTAGAGAACCTATATTCGTATTTTGGTTGAATAAATATAACTCTACGGAGTCCAAATGCTTTAGGGCACTTTTATTTTAATATCCTTAATATATATTGAATCATTATGATGGAAGACACAATGGTCGTTTAAATAAGGGTTCAGGTGGAGTGTTTAGTATTTGTATAGACCAGCCCCAAAGTAATATCTTAGGTTTCCTACATATCTCCTATTTAAAACAACACTCTGTCTATTTTTTGAATTTTTGTGAGGATATTTATATCGAAGAATCAGGTCCATGTAGTTAGGTTCAATGAAAAGATAGGGGCTCAAAGCTTTTAGCTAACTTCAACAAAAAGGTTGATGGCTAAAGTGGTTGGTTTTTAGGTGGGATAGGAATGCGTTTGGGGTTATGAGGTTCTCCCTTCATGATCCGCCCATTTTTTTGCTCGAAATTTGTTTCTTCCCTTGTTTTGGACAAAGCTAGGGAAATAATTTCTTTAATCGGTCAAGTTTTAAAGGTTAGGAGAATGTAAATTCATTGACATCAATGAAGTAGTTTCCCTGCTTGTGTTTATTTTGGTAACTAGGTAAGGTCCTCCCTAGTTGAGTGTTAATTTTCCTCCTAGGTTCTAGGTGGGTTTGAGGTTTTGTTATAGGAATATATCACATTCTTATATGTTTTATCCCTGGCCTATTTATTAAAATTCACGGGCAATCCGTTGTTACTATCTCTGATTGTGATAAGTAACCTAGAGCCTCCTTTTATCAATTAGAGCTAATTCGTTGTACTGGGCATGTTCTTAGTCAGTCTCTCCTACTTGGTTTTTGAGCATGGTCCTCAGTGATGGTATCACAAGTTCTATTGGTAGGACTTCTTCCATGTTATAAACTAGTGAATAAGGGGTATCCCTATGAAGTTTCTTTTTATAGTGAGGTAACCCCACTGGGCATAGGGGAGTTTATCTGAATAATCATTGTAAGTATCCGTAATCATTATAATGATATTCTTAAAAAAAATAATGTCTTTGACTGCTCTGTTGATTTGAGTTTTGTATAATGAAGACTTGTGTCAAGTGAGCCCATTCTCATAGGAGAGATTTCATATTTCCTCATCAAGGTGGGAGCCGTTATCAAAGACCAACTCGTGAGGTATGCTGGAATGGAAGATGATGTTTCGGCGTATGAAACTTGGACACTTTTTTTGCATTGATGACCACACATGATTTGGCCTCGACCATTTTGTGAAAGGGTCAATGGTTACTAAGATAAATTCATGATCGGTAGTGGCTTTAGGAGTTACCTTGCCTATGATGTCTATCCCCAGGTAGAGAAGCGACATGGTGAGGTCATCTTTTTTTTTTTTTTTTTTTTTTTTTTTTTTTTTTTTTTTTGGAAAATTTAGAGTTTATTGATTGGAGAGAAACAGCTTCTCTCAGAGCTTATACATAGATGATAAGAAACTATCTATTACATGAAGAATCTTTACTCACTATTCTCAAGTAAGGGACATGATGTTTATCTAAATAAAGAGACCCCTTAATTTCCCTCGGCATTTCATATGCTGTGTTGAACATTTTGGATTCTTGAGCTTCCATTCCGAGCTTTGATAGCAAATCAGCAGTGAAGTTTGATTCCCTATAACAATGAGAAACTTTAATGTTTAGGCCTTTGATGAGATCTTGAATTTGTAGAACTTCTTCTTTTATTTTCCAAGGAATTTTGAGTTGGTCATTTATGCAACTGACAATTAGAGCAGAATCTGATTCAACTATAATATTGTTCCATCCTTTTTGTATGCAATGAGCTAAGCTGTGTTTAATAGCCATTGCCTCCGCCAAGTTATTAGTCCCATCACAAATGCCCTTATAAAATGCCCAGATTATATCGCCAAGTTATTCATCTAATATGTCTCTCTCAGTGTCAAATGTTGTCGAGAGGTGTATCAATTGAATGTGAGGAATATTATAATGTAGTTTATACAATCTTTCTGAATTTGTCTACTTGCAGGCATGCTGGAGTATTTTTCTAGAAAGGGTGTGCCCGCTCATGTGTGGGCCATACTCGCAACTGTGAATTTTTTTTCTTTATTTCAATTATTTCTTAAAATTGTTCACTAAGTTTTTAACACAAATTTAAAGATTACGTAAACTCCGAAATAAAATCATTTGGTAAACTCCTTTTAGAAATCAGAACACAAGATGTGTAAAAGTTATTAAAGTCAGATTCAAGACTTGGTAGCTTGATTACCTAGGTTTTAAATGAAAATCCTATATAAATTCTTTTTATGAAACCAATTGTGCTAGCATTAAGAACTGGAAACAGTAAAGTTTGACACGGTTATTTATAACGTGGTAAAACCTCAAATCTGAGGAAACATCCACGGTGACCTCTACGCCACAACCAAAAATCCACTAAAAATAATTTCAAGAGTTACAAGAACATGAATCAAACACATAAGATCCTAAAGCGAAAAGATAGAAAATATACCTACTGAGCTTAAACTCCTCCACTATATTCTGATTCTGATGCTTTTAATCCTCCTGTTCATTCCTTGATTTAACTCCTTGCTCCTTGTTCTAGTGGCTCAGTCAAACATAATCTCTCAAAGAACTACACACTTTTTATGCGTTCATGTGAGAGTGTAATATCTGTGAAGTGCCTAATATGCAGAATGTAACTCACTTCACTCTTAAGAATATACAAACAATCCTTTGAATTACAAAAATTCTATATGACATGCAAGGTTTCAATTCTCAAGAAAATCATACTTCCTTTTCAAAATAATATTTCATATTTGAAGTTAACTCTTTTAAAACATATATCTAAGTATTGACAAATTTATTTATGTACAAAACAAATTTTACAAATTGTAAAACTTTGTTTAAAAATGAATCCTTTGGATCTAAAATATAAACTGATTTTTCTAAGTCTTTTTTTCAAGAAAAGGAAATCAGAGAGGATTGATCTACAAACATATACAATAAAACTCAAGATCCAAATACGAGAAAGTATAAAAACATGAGATCTATGTGAATATGTATCTCAATAGTATTTCTCACAAATTTTAGTAATAAATATGAAAAAAAAATGAGATTCGTGTTTCTAGGATAGATAACGTTTGAAGAGGATTCTTCAAATCACCAAACTGACAAACTCTCACTAAGACATAAAACTATAACTCTAAAAAAGGGTTTTTAGAGATGTGTTTTTACTACGAAGGTGAATAGGTTTGATTTAGGATAAAACCCTAGTATCTTTATCTCTCTCTCTCTCCCTCTCTCTCTTTTCTCTCTCTTCTCTCTCTTTTATTCTCTCAGCAGATCAAAGAACTAACAAAAATTTCAGATGCCTCAACTAAGTTCTCTATTTATACTAAGAGTGGAAGGTTCTAGACTATTGAAGTAAATCAATGGTAAAGATTAAAACAGCGATTCGAATTTAAATCTAATTAATGAAATTGCACAGCACAACCGTTCTCTGTCATTAGCTCTCAGTGGGTGCATTGGGAATGACTCCAAATACATGAAAAATGTTTATTAGCAGTGATCTAACGGTTGGAAACAATTAACATAAATGTGAGACAGAGGAAACACAAATCCAGCCACACATATGCACACACGTGTCTCTTAAATACAAGATATAAAACGCATGTTTTTGGACTTTAAAAAATCCCATTTTGTACCACATAAGTTTCTACCGATTTTGTTTTCTACCCATATAGTTTTTAGGAACTTTATTAATCCAACTTTTAACCCCCAAAATATTTTAAATCCAATTTATTAAATTTTATAAATTATTTAAAATGTCCAAAAAATGTTTAAAAATATTTTAACATACACACCAATGCAATGCATGAATTGTCCTATGTGTGTTGTTTAACTTACCTCTTTATCCTGATTAATTGAATTTGTTGTAGCTTGATGCGGTGTGATGACTTCAATTGGACCACGGAGAAAAGCTCAAAATCTTATAAAATTTCATTAAAATATCCAAACTAATTGGAACTCCTATATGGTAGAGACTCAAGTAAGTCAACCATATATTATGTTCTCAATTTTGTCTCTCGTTATGCACCTTTAGTTCACATAGTCAAACCCTATTTTGTATAGTTGGATTCCACAAATGATGAATTGGTATGCTAATCATCTCGATGTGATCCGATCAGTTGGAGTTGCATTATATGGGTAACGATTTTTGTCTAATAGGTTCCCTATGTCGAAATACTAGCCAACTGATTTTACTATCACCTTCTCAACCTCTTTAATCTCAAAACAGTATGAAGGTACGCTTCAAATTACTAAGATGAAGGTGATGTTTGTAGTTATATCTGATATGGCTATTATTAAGGCTAGGGTATCAAGTGCATCCGTACAGTTATGTTTTGCCCTAGGGAGGAAGTCAATTTCAAGGTGCTCAAATTTTGAGGCTACTTCTTTTAATTAGGAGTGGCATGGTTAAAGGTTATCATCCATGATCTCCCATTTTCCTAGTATTTTACTGATGACTAGGCTTAAGTCTCCATAAGCATTTAATTCTGTGATACCCATTTCCAGAGTGATTTTAAGACCCATAATGCAAGCCTCGTATATAGCCATGTTGTTGGTACATTCGTAGGTGAGTTTGATAGTTGTGGAGAGATAACAGTAAATGGTAATATAAGGAGCATCCTGATGCTGAAGCCTTTCTAGATGGTAGCCCCAATAAAGTAAAGATCTTACAATTATTAGTCATTACTTTCGAAGAAGTCTTTGTTTCCAAACTCTATGGTGTCTTCCTCTTTATCTGTCAGTGGTTGTCCGTCCAGGAAGTCTGAGTTGGATCTTCCTTTTATGGATTTTTTCATGGCGTAGACGATGTCAAATTCAGCCAGTAGAAGCATCCATTTGTCCATTAAACTAGAGAGGTTTAGCTTGTTGAATAGGTACTTTAGGGGCTCAATCCGAAAGATGAGTTGTATATGATGGGTGATCCATACTAGTGACATATAGGCCTTTTTTAAGGCGGTGTTAATGATTTCGTAGGATATTAGCTTTCGATTTACATAGTACATGGCACACACTTGTTAAAAAATCTCCACATACTATGATAATATTTCCCTGACGGCAGTTTCAGTGGTAGTCTTGAAGAGGATTAAGGGTTATCCTGGTTGAGTAGGTACCATTATAGTGGGGTGGGTGAGGTACTCTTGTATTTTACCGAATGCATTCAGTATTTAAGATTTCCATTCCTTATAAGAGTCTTTCTTTGACAGTTGAAATATGGGTCCTAGGTGGTCGTGAGTTGGTTGATGAATAGGATTATGAATTGGAGTTGTATTAAGACTCATCTAACTTCTTTCTTCATTCTGGGGGGAGGGTATTTCTCGTATAGCCTTGACTTTGTAAGAACCAACATCGATTCCTTTCTTACTAATAATAAACTCGAGGACGTTCGCCTTTAGTAAACTTGAAGATGCATTGTTTGGATTCAGACCCATTTTGAAAATGTGAAGTCTTTGGATGAATTTCTAGAGTACTAGGATGTGTCATTCATGATCCTTTGACTTAATGACCATGTAATCCACACAAACCTCCACCTCTTTATGTATGAGATCGTGAAGGATTATTTTCATTGCTCTCTGATAATTTTCCCTTACATTTTTTAGACTGGACACATATCCATGTAACAATATGTCCCCAATGGGGTGATGAACCCAGTCTTCTCTTGATGGTTTGGATTTATTTTTATTTAATTTTACCCTCCTAACCCATCCATGAAGAATTTAATAGCATTGTTGGTCGTATTGTCTACTAATAGGTCCATGTGAGGTAGGGGAAACTCATCTTTAGGTAATTCCTATTGAGATCTCTGTAGTTTCTTCACATTTGTACTTTTTCATTAGCCTTGGGTACGAGTACAAGGTTGGCAAATCATGTAAGGTATTATACTACTCATATGAACCCGACATTGAGTCATTTCTCCACTTTTTTCTTAGCTTTTAATAACCGTTCAAGTATTATCTTATGGATTCCTTGCTTGATTGTTCTTCCATCTGGGAGAGTTGGTACTTCATTCATAACGATCGCTAGATCGATCCAATATATGTGGGAATAGGACCATGCCAGCAAATTGACAGACTTTGAGGAAAGGTCTATTAATTCATCTTATTCCCTTTTGCTGAGGGAAGACCCAATTTGCAGATGTTTAGGTTCAAAGGTTCCCGTATCTATAATTATTATGTCATCCTCATTGGTAAACATACAGTTACTTTGTCTGTGGTTAAGAATTTTTATGTGTTTTAAGTATTTTAGATATACAGAGTCGTCATTATTAGGTGTGATATATGGCATGGCATTGAGTTCGTAACCATCACATGCAGTATACGAAGGAAAGTATTGAAAATAAAAATTTATTATGCCATCAGAAGGAGGAAGTACCTAATTGGCAAGGGCAGTGAAGTTTGATTTACATAGGAAACATCAAGAAAGGGGATAAGGGGGACCCATTTTTAACACGACATACTCAAAAGACTTTCATATAATGAATGTCGGCATGCATCTAATAAAAGTTTGTTTATTCAGAATACATTTTCTGGTAATGTTGGTGATGATTAGGATCAGGTTCTGTCAGAGGATCTTAGGAGTAGCCCTTGGTGGCTTGGGGCCTTGCAACTGACTGTGGTCTTGGTCAGGCAGAGTTTATTGGGATCAGATTTTTTTCCTTGGGTGGATTATTAATATCTTGGGTCACTACTAACATATGACCAGTGTAAGGGATGTCTTATGAGAGGGCATGCAGTAGGATCTTATGGTTTTCTTCCTTCCATTGATAATCCCAACACTATTAGGAGATCATGTCTCAAATCTTGGCCTAAGGTGAAGTTTATGGTAGAGGACCCATGGTCTTTGATATATTGAGGTAGAGGTTAAGTTCAGGGATGTTGATTAGTCTCCCTACGGGGTTAGGGAGGTGTACCGAGTGTCTAATCATTCCATGGGGGATAGGTAAGCTAATCATAACATGTCAACCAAGATGTTTTCCTCAGGTAAAAAGGAATGTATCTCCCTTGGACTCTAGTTCTTTAGCTTTCCTGACTTCTTCTGTAACCCATGTGATATTGAGCTCATTGTGGCTAATTTAATGGATTTCCTTGTAGTTTACATGTAATCCTTCCTCCTAGAATATTTTCATCACCAACTGTCAATATCTCTTCTTCTCACCCCATTAAGGTTCTGGGAGGTCATGATATGCAAAATCATCTCCCCATAAACGAAAGTGACCATTCTGGGAGTGGATTCTCTGCTCGAGGAATAACCTAGATCGACTTTGCCATTTTGTTTAATGGTCATTATGGCTTTTAGGTTTCCTTGTTAGTTTCTTCCTAGTCTTAATCCTAGCATATACCCCATCTTTTGGATGATTTGGGTGGGTATGTCATGAATAATTGGTTTTTCCTTGATTATTTGAATTAGTGGAATGACCCTAAAACCCACTGAGGTAAATGTCACTTCAATCATAATGAGTAGACCAAAGGGGACTTGTACCAGAGACTATGGACCATCAATCAAATCATTTTATGTTGATGACAGTGATGTCAAAATAGAACATTTCTTTCATATGTAATGATGAGGGTAGTTCTCCCATGGGGTGTATCCAGGCTCTTCCCACCAAAACGTTGAAACTAGTTAGGACGTCGAGTACTACGAATTCGACGTCGCATTTAATGGAACCAATGATAAGGATGAGAGTGATGTCCCCTAGGACTTTTTGGTGAGTGTTGTCATAGACCTTAATGGAAATACTGGATGGTGCAAATTCTGTGATGGCATACCCCAAACTAGTGGTTGTGTGGAGGGGCATCTATTGATGGTGGAATATTTCTCTATCAACACCGCTATCATGATTTTCCTACAGACTTTGATGATTATGTGCAATGTGAACCGATAGTTGTGACCTTGTATGGGGAGGTCTTTGTAGAAGATGATATATTTTTGCATGGTGATGGACCCGATGGTGGAGAATATTTTCCTGGTGAAAAATCTTAGGGTACTGAGGCCTGACACAATTTATGACAACAAAACGATATTCTATATATATGGCTAGTATTTCCCAAATGTTGATATTTATCAAGGCTCTACTAAGTTTCTCTTAAACCTTAGTGGTCTCCTATGGGATATTAGTGATGGTTTCTTCAACCGGCGTTTTTTCCTTGTCCATAGGATTTTGGGTAGCAGAGTATCATCCTGACCTAGTGAGGAAGTCAGCCTCTTCATTTGGGTAGAGTAAAGGATTTGACTGTTTAGTAGGAGGTCAATTAAAATGTTTGGGTTAGATGCAAGCAAAGTTTAATTCGAGACCATTAATTTAGTCCAATCGAGAGTTAGGGGTCATCTTTAGTTAAGGGAAGTTTTGACCTGAGATCGAGGGAGATCCATGGTTATTATATCCTCTATCCAATGTGTAGTCATATTTAGCTTATAAGAGGAAGTGTTGATGTCTGCTATTATTATAATCATGTTCTTATTCTCATGTTTATCTGTATCTGGGGGGATTAGGAAGATGTATAAAACCTTAACTTAGCGTCCACATTTCATTATTAAGGCAGGCTCTTTGCAAACTTCATCGTCGAAGGAGATTTTGAATTATATATGATTTATATCATGTATTATATCGATGTCCTCACAATAGATGTCCCTTATAATAGTGTTAGTACTCTACATTCTCAGGACCCCAGGGTGAGTGTTCCTTAACTAACCTAACGATAGCTAAGGTGGACACTACATATCGAAAGTTGTCAAATTTTGTATGTGCATTATCGTATGGAGCAGGTACCACCATCTCTTCTTCGAATTTTTACAAACATCTTTGAATAGGGGGACCCTCAAGGGTTGGATGACCTCTATGGGTAATTTCTCATTATAGGTATATGATGTTGATATTATGAGTTGTATCTAAATATGTGCTCCCATATATTCGTCCTATAATATTATGGTGATGGATCCAAGGTTAGATTATGAGGTCGAACAAATTGAATGTCAACTATAAATTAGGAGGACTAATTTGCTATATGGATCGATTGGGTCTTCCATGGTCTCTTTTTTATAGGAATAAAGGACCTCGAGGGCAAGGGTCCAAGTTAATGGATCCATATATATATTGCGATTCTCCCGATAAGTCATCCCATCATGCTAGTTGGATACTCTCATAGATATTAACACTAGGATGCCTAAGAAGAGGATGCCTAAGTTCTCCCTTTCTATTAAAAATTATAAAGATGTCCCTTCATAGGAAAGCCCTAGCTTCAAATTATCTATTGTATACCCTCGTCTCATCATTTTGCTTACCTAGTGTTTATATTGTTCAAGACAGTCATATTCTTTTAGACAAGCATTGCACCCTGACTTAAAATTGTGATCTCGAATGTTGTTTTTTTCAAAAAAGGAGGGTCTTTGCTCGCAGAGTTCCAATCCTTTATTCAAAGAATGGTCCCACTATGCCATCATTTCCTAAATTTTGGGATTAAGGATAAACTTAACTCCAGGATCAGGGTGTGAGTCCCCTTCGGTGATGAAGAGTTAGTTGAAGAAATTTATGATGCCATCTCCATGGTGGTGGGTGTAGTAAATACCTTTTGGTTATGTGATTACTAATTCAATAAGATGCATTTGACTATTGGAGGCAGAGTACACATCACTGAGAAGAGGTCTCAAGTTTTGCCAAATTATTCATGAGGTGTTGATATTATTGTCTGAATTGGTCTTGATCATGTGAATGATAGATCGAGGGGATCTCGTGATTTTTCTTCTCGATTGGGGCCTGAGGAGGATCCCATGGAATTTATCATATGCCTTATAAAATAACATCTTTGTGGTTATAAATCAGTGACATTCCCGAGTTGATTCCACATGTCTCGTGCTAGACGAGGGTGTGGGATGTAAGTTATTGTGTTTGAATTAACTCTTTGTTTATTCAATCATGCATTTTCTATGAGAGCAACGTGATTCCTAAGCATTTCCTCTTCTTCATACAATCGATTGTGAAAGAATCTGTATCTACATGTGATGTTACAATCGACTCACATTCTCTTGGCCAATTAAAACATTTGTACTGGGGGATATGGGTATAGGAATGGATGGACCACAAACCATTTTGGATGATATTGGGGAGATTTTTCATCCCCCTATGTTTATGAGGCATTATTCACAGAATTTTTTGGGAGGGAAGGAGAGTAGTCACTACCTTTTTCATCAGAATCTGTGAGGGCATATAGGTACACCTCGGAGGCTGATCCATTCCACCTTGCAGGTTAAATTGGAAAGGGGCGGTGATATAATTTATTTTTTAAAGGAAAACATTGTACATTTCTTCCCATTGGATTGAGCAATCAACTTCCTTTTCCTTAGGATTTGTTAGTGGTAAATCTTTAGAGAGCATGAATTCTGTGAGGAGAAGAATGTCTATATTTCAGTGATAGGATTAGAGTAAGTGTATGGCCTTGATAAAGAAGGTCATATGGTAGATGGTGGCTTTATAATTGATGATGATCTATATGGCTGGTGAGGTTTTACCTAAGTGGGGTGCTATTTGGATGGGCGATTTCGTCCTCATCCTCGGTTTGTGATGGATAAGGAAGATTATAGTGGAGGGGCCGATGTTTGGGAGAGAGTAGTCTGATATGGAATTGGAACGGGGATCAAGGTGATATTTGAGTGGATTACTCGTAACATTATGCTTTGGTTGGATGAGTGTCCCTAGATCTATCACGTCTTGAATTTTTTATATCATAGTCCTTGACAAATTTTATAGTGTAGCTGGCTCCTTGATGGAATTCATAGTCTAAGGTAGGATACTAGTATTCGTCTAGGTTAGTAGGCGGTGGCTTGGGGTTAAGTGGATTAAGGCGTCTATCCAACCTTTGGGATGAAATTACCCTACTTGAGATAAAAAAAACCCTACTAGGGTTGAGTGTCTTAAGGCGTCCATTCGTAAGATGTCTTTTCTGGTTTGAGACTTGTTTAAAGGAGGTACCGCTTGATAAGACTACGGGGTGGGCCCAACTGATAAGGGTTAGTTATGGGCACCAGGTCCTAGGAAATTTTTAGTCATTAGTACAACATGGTTGGTGGTCTTTTATCATAATATTTATGTTAGAAGTGGAGGACTCGGGTGAGACCTTCTAGGCAGTTAACTGATTGGCGGGTTGACGAGTCTCTTCAGAGGATTTAGTTGCCTTAGCTAAAAAACTTTCCTCGATTTTTCATCCTATATGGTTGAGGGCATTAAAGTTAGGGATCTAGTGATTTTGTCTTTATTCTTTATTCTTTGCAAAAGTTCTTGATCACAGTCTTAATATAATCATTCTCTAAGGGGCAGTCGACCATATGGGTTATTTTTCCCTCCAATGGGTGACGAATGTTCCAGCCATTTCAACGTCATCCTTTTTCAATATTTCTAGGTCCTCGAGAATGACACCTAGTTCTTCATTTTACTTATACTACATTAAGAAGGCATTGCAAATACTGTCCCATATTTTTTCTTTCCCTTCGCTCTTTTGACCCATGAACCAGAAAATGGTTCCTCCATCCAAAGTGGAGGAGCACATACCTTCTAGAACCCCTAGGTCAAGGTATCTAACTTTCATTAGGAGGTGGTAGTTGGATAGGTGTATAGAGTGGGATCTCAATAATTTATACATTTGTAGTCGGGCATCAAGATAAAGATATAGCTTCTTGATGTTGCTTAGCTCATAAGAGGTTTACATCTTGATAAAGGCTTCCTGGAGGAAACACAACTCTATATGGACCTAGCTTATCTCCTACTCGAAGGATGAGGAGGAAGAGGAGCAAGCTCATCATCTGGCAGGAAAACTGTTGACTCTTCTTGGGGATGTAACAACCCACATATATTTAATATCAAGTTTGATCAAGCCCAAATATTAAAATATACAAATTACTATAATTTAAAATATTATTCTTAGAATATGGCTAAAATATGAGGCAAATTAAAACTTTTCCAATCAATATAAGATAAAATCGATAACAATGGAAACAAATTCCAATAATAAATTACAACTACAATGTCCCCCCAATAGTCAAACATAATACAAAAGTCTCAATTTAAAAATCCTGAATACAACTGTTGAGTCATAAGAAAGTCATATATCCAAAAATTGTCTCATATAAAACATACAATGGAAAGGAAGCTACACTATACATAAAACAAATCACCAAAGTTTAGACTGTCCTCTAAGATCCAATATGATCCTAAAATCTCAAACCTAACATAAGATGTTAGTCGACGAAATGGGTCAGGGTCCACTGTAAGAACACTAGCTATGTTTTCCAAATAGATAACATAACACGACTAGAAGTACCAAATGAAATAAATATCATAGTAAAGCCTTTTATATAATGATAAAAATTAAACTTTGAATCTTTATCATGTTCACATGTAATAGAATTGACTATTTCAACAATCACGGAGTATATTATTGTTTCATAATATATTAAGATTAGGGTTATCCAGTGGCTAACAAGGTTTAACAACTTACCACACAATATCATACCACTTACCATTATATACTCGTTGTTTAGGGTTAATACCATATATTTACCAGATGAATCTTATATGCCATCTATTAATACACTGATTCAAAAAAATCATGAAATGTTCAACTCACAAATATCGTTAAAGCCTTTTATCAACTTCCCATTATAATACCCCGTATTTTTATGGCTTTTGAATTTAGGGATTTATTAAATTTAATTGAGATAGATTAATTTAATATTAATCCGAAAATTTCTTTTAAATGTTACTAGCGTGACGAGAGTTAGTAATTATTGGAAAATTGTTGATTTGTTAAATATTACTTATTGAGTAGAGTAATATGTAGAATTGAATTTATTAAAATTCTCACGAGTGAATAAAATGACAATTATGGAAATTAAGTCGGGATGCGCCTGTGTCGTCTTAGGACTAAATTATTATTATTAGTATTATAAGTGAATAATTTATAAGTCGCCCGTGTGGTCTTTTCGAGTGCGCCAATGTGTCCAGAAGGGTCGAGATAGTCAAAATAATGTACTCGGGTGTTTAGTTCGGGTCTCGGGGCATTTCTAAGCCTAATTGGCATCCTGAGAGGGTATTATAGACATTTTACATTTTTGGGCAATTAAACGCACGAATTTCCTAAGGATATATCAGCCTTTAGGAGTTGTCTTACCAAGTGATGGTGAATTCAGTAAGGACTATTGAGGCCAGTAGCATGTCCCTGAGGGCCAACAAAGCTAAAGTAACAACGGGGGTAGCCATCAAAAATCAAGCCTACCAAAGTTTGAGAGAAGGACATTCCTAATATGGTTAGTATGACAGGTGATAAGTGGATTATGTGTAGAGGTATTTTGTGGAGAGATAAATCACATGCGTTAATGTTTTCCCGAAGTGAGTAAAGGGACAAGAGTAGAATGCCTAGTAAAGGACAACGATTAAAGTAGTTTTTATTTTGGTTTGGACAGGCGTGTTACGTTCGGGGACCATTTGTGCAGTCAAGACGATTGGAAAGGTAGAAGTATGAGTTTTATCCTCGGAGGATGATGTATGTTGTATGTGACACGAGCGAGTCACTATATTTTGTTCATTGCTAGATTAGTATGTGAGACGAGTTTAATGCGTATAACTATAAATAGTATTATTATGTGAATATTTTCCTTAGTGTAGCGGGATTATCTTTAGTGTTATCCGCGAAGGATGAATTGGTGTATTAATAGTGTTATATAGTTTATTGAGATTACTCGTTTTATTGATGTGATATACGAGTATGATATTGTCTTGGTTACAACTTTATATAAATGGTTAGTACGATAGTAGGCAGTTATTGCAAGGCTATCAGAATGGTTGCATTAGTGCGACATGTTTTGTTCTGGTGAGGCCTCACCTACCAAAAGGTCGGACTCACACTTATATTATCTATTCTAGAGACTTCGTAGGGGATAGTGGGCTTGAGATATTCGATCCCGGTGTGTGTAGGGACTTTGTTGTTATGATTCAGTATGTATTGGGTTTACTGTTGAACCAAAAGATTTATCTCATTATTATGTTTAGCGCTCAGGACTTGGTGATAGGAAGAGGGCATTGATATATCTATCCTTTAGAGATGTGAGAGTTAAGAGTTATACCCATAAGTTTGGGGACAGGATTTTGAGAACCCCGATTGTATGTATTCGAGGTTTATGGAATGGGATTATCCCCAATACTGAACGATTGTACAATCGGCAAAATGTTCTTTGTTAAGTGTAATTACGAGAGGAGATGTAACTTTTATATCAAGAGACGGAATAAAGGGGAACATGTTATGGACGGAGGGCCTAACGGATTTCGATAACTGACAATTCTAGGTAGTAGTGTATCGGGGGGTTCCTTGTTTAGATTTTGCTTTGCAAGACATCCCACGTATGAAACTTGGCGTAAGGTTGGAAGTAGGAAGATGTTTGGTGATTAGTCTATGAGTTTGGTACATCGATCATAGTAGAGCATGTAATTATATTTGTAAATTGGAAGTTGAATTATGAATTAAGGCCAGTAGAGTCGATTATGTGGAAAGAATGAATTGAAAATTTTGTCTTATCACCACGAGTTGAGGGGTGAAGCGATGATAAGGAAGATTTAAAATTTCAATTTCTAGGGTGATTGAGAGTACCCAAGTGTTGTAATCACGTTGTGAGCACAAGGAAAAGTAAGAATTGGGTGTTATGTGTGAAGCGTATGTGATGCTTACGCTAGTATGCACGGTTTATAGGGTGTGTGGGCATCCTGGTTAGCTGATGTTAGAATCGTTCGAGTTGTAAGGATGTGGGAATAGACATGTGGAATATATGTTTGTTGGACTAACATAACGAGGTGGAAGTGGCAGAGTGAATTAAGCGTCACATAGAGAACGATAATCCATATATACGTGTGTGATTAGATTAGCACACCCAAATTTGGTTGGAAGGCTGTGAGAAGCCATTTAAAAAGGGGTATTCCTTGATAAGGGTACAATGTAATTATTATGGAGAACACTCAGAGCAGAGTTGTAATTAGCCAAATGTTGAGAGAAACTGACGCGTACAAAGAGTGAAGATGTTAGTATGGTCTAAAAGGTCCGAAAGTGCACATCGTGGAGAAAAGTGCATGGGTCGGAACTTTCAGTATACGTAAAGGAAAGAAGGGGAGTATTAAGTGTCACTTAATGTGAGACATTACAAGTAGAAGTCGATGTCAAGCGGGACATAGTGAGTAGTCTCCCGCGCACTACTCATAAATAGAAATCAGTTGGAACAAGAGGAGAAACCAGAGAATTTTGTGGCTATTGACAATTCCTATAATGGAAGAGGCCGGTAAAGTCGGTAAAGTTTCTTGGATGAGTTGACAACCTCAAGGTAATATCAAGAGTTCCTTCAAACGTGTGGAATAAGATGCCCAAGAAGGAAGTGATTGACATTCCTTTGGGGTGATTTACGATATTAGATAGTGTGCCCCAGTCTTCCTTTGAAAGGAAGGATCGCGCCAGTACGTGGTCCTACACGGTATTTTTCTGAATTAGGTTGAGATTTTTTGAATCCCAACTTCAATATGGGATTTCAGGAAGCAGCGGGGATATCGTTTCATTTTAAACAGGTTGTATCACCCATAAATCGGGGAGTAAACGAGCAGTGATTAACCATTAGTGGAGCAGTGTGAAAGTAATTTTGGATTCATTGTGATCGTTTCTTTTCCACAACGGTTATAACTAACAAGTGGAATATATTACAGTAATTGGGGGAGGATATTACCTATTTGTAGGGTTCCGTGGGAGCACTCGTACCTGTTTATTTTGAACAAGATGCTTATTGAGGTTTTGGTGTGGAAAAACCTTAACCTTTCTCACTCTGAATGTTAAGAGATGGGGGGATAATCAGAATTTTTGATTGGTTAAGTTGGAGTCTGATGACTATGGTGGAATTCCACGACTGTTTTAAGCGAACAAGAGTGGTCAGATGTTCGTATGGTTTCTCTCAGAATGGGAGTTTTGTGTTTAGATAAATCCGAGTGGTTGGCATGTAGTGAGGTGCGACCTCCCAATGATATTGAAAAAATGGGAATTAATAATGTATAGGCGTGTCTTATGAGAATGTTGTCAGATAGGAGCACAATGTGAAGTGTCTTTAAGGAGAGTGTTAAACAAGCTTGCTGTGAGGCGGGGGCTATAGTGATTGAGCGCCTTACTATGTAGATAGTTTGCGTACTGATAAGGTATCCATAATTGTTTTACTAGATAGGCCTTATTTTCTGAATTTCGGGATGAAATTCCGTTATTAGGGGGAAGTATGTAATACCCCGTATTTTTATGGCTTTTAAATTTAGGGATTTATTAAATTTAATTGAGATAGATTAATTTAATATTAATTCAGAAATTTGTTTTAAATGTTACTAGCGTGACGAGAGTAAGTAATTATTGGAAAATTGTTGATTTGTTAAATATTACTTATTGAGTAGATTAATATGTAGAACTGAATTTATTAAAATTGTCCCTAGTGAATAAAATGGCAATTATGGAAATTAAGTCGGGACGCGCCTATGTCGTGTCAGGACTAAAGTATTATTATTAGTATTATAAGTGAATATATTATAAGTCACCCGTATGGTCTTTTTGAGTGCGCCAATGGGTCCGAAAGGGTCGAAGTAGTCAAAATAATGTACCCAGGGGTTTAGTTCGGGTCTCGGGGCGTTTTTAAGCCTAATTGGCATCCCAGGAGGGTATTATAGACATTTTACATTTTTGGGCAATTAAAGCCACGAATTTCCTAAGGATATATCAGCCTTTAGGAGTTGTCTTCTAGGGTTATCAAATATAAAACCAAAGAACGACCATTAGAGAAGGAGTTGGAGAGCTTTCCAAGCAACTCAAGGCCAAAGACTCACCCATTTGTACCTCCCCCCCACCACCAAAGCATAAATCGCGCGACGAGTAACGCAACCATACCTCTTTCATCCACAAATCAGAAACTCAAATTCCAGGCAAGTATCTAACTTGCTTTTCTTGTAGTTATTGTTTCATCCATGTTAGATTAGGACTGTTATACACATGTTCCATAGAAGAATTTGAGGAATTTGAGGATTTAATCACATCTCTTGGTGGAAATAATTATATTCTGGACATCCCAATCATATGTAGAGGATAACCCATGAATTGGTATGATTTTAGAAGCAAGAGATCTGGTAAAGAAATTAAAAGAATGAAAGTTTTATGAAAATTAGGGCTCTTGATAGTTAATACAAATTGCCCCTTTAATTCAATTCCGTTGATGAAACTATACATGTCTTACATAGAAATTCATGCATATATGTATATAGAACCAGTAGTAACCTTATTTAGGAGTTTGGGCAAAATTGATAGAGGTTTTGAGGACTTTTGGTGATGAAACCCGTAGGATAATATATGCAGAATCTGGGAAATATCTGGGTGATCGATCGATCGACCTTGAATGTCGATCGATCGACTGGATCGATGAAGGTCGATTGATCGACTGGATTGATCGATCGACCCCTCCGTTCGATCGATCGACCTCTTCTGAATTTTGAATCTTGTTCTTTATTATTAATGATTAACCCCGTACCACTTTGTGGGAACCTTTATACATGTTTTATATACATAATGGGACTTATGCAAGGTTCGGGTGATACGATTCATATGTGATTTAACCGTGGGGTTTCGGGAATATAAATTTAGTGGGAAATTGTGCATACGTTATAGTACATCTTGTGAGAATTAAGGAAGACTTAGACCAGTAGAGTAGTGAGGGTGCACCCACTGATTTTATATTATTTTGAGAGGATACAATTCAGAGTCGAGAAGTACTTAAGGATTTGTTATACTTAATAGAATAAAAAGAGTGATTTACTTATACATATAACTCGAGCGTTATATGTTACGCATGGCTAGAATAATGTTATGGGTCGTGGGCGTACCTAGCTGATTTATGTAAATATATATAAGTGCATGTATATATATTATTTGAATATCTATGTTTAATCATACCCGCGCTACTTGCTATCACAGAGGTTTCCACGTCGGGACAGTCTTATTCTGATGTGTCTTATTCTGATGTGACCATTATGGGAGATATTGACTTGTACCCTAGAATATAGGATTCCTTGGTATAGGCTATCTGAGAATGATAGTCAAACGGTCCTAAGAGACGTGAGGGGTATGTGCTGACCTCTTAGTGACTTGGAACTATGCTCCGCCTCCATTTTGTGTGTATTGTGTTAATACAGTTCGAGAGTGATTCCGAACTAGTATTTCCCTTAGTTTGACTGATACGGGGACTTAATAGCAGAGTATGCCAGCACCATAGATTTTATGTGGGGTGCCATTAGTATATATATTATATGTGTGACTAATATATACACATACATCTATATGGGAACTTTCTACTGTGCGTATAAGTAGATAAGTAATGAATAAATGCTTCAACTTTATTATAAGTGTTCGGGAACTTTATAATGATAATGAGTTGTTCTAAATAACGTAAGAAATCTTAAAGAGAATGATTTCCTCAAGTAAATATCATAACCTTGCTTTTCACGTGATAAAACCTTATGGAGAATAAGTTAGAGAAACTTAGGAGATTTATTAGTACGGTAGGCGTGCACACTAGATGAGAGGTAAGAATTTCTCAAGAGAGTGTCACGTACTAACATAGTTGTTTCATTAGCCGGTAAGAATTTTAAATACTTGCTAAACTATTTTTAAACTGTTTTACACTCGGTCTCTGACCCGTTTCCTGTTATTTTTTTCTCTTATATATATATGTATATAGTACAGGTGCCCAGTCACAGGAGCGTCATGCTTAGATTCCTTAAAACGGACGCACTACAGCTTATGTAGGAGTTGCAGTCCATTGCTTAGACAACCTCGTTGTTGAATCTACTCTTATTTTAGTTCTGATTAGTTAGGGCATGTGTCTCCCTTTCCCTATTCAATTGGAATTATCAGAGATTTATGTTTATTGTTTAAATTTTCGTATTTTGTACTCTTTGGGTTTTGATTACTGTCAGGATGATTTTATTTGTAGTTTTAAAACTTGGTATTGGTTTATCTGAATGGTTGAACTCTTGGGTGTTTATTACCATTCTTCATATTTATGTGATTCTAAAATTGTTAATTATTAAAAAGGTTTTCATATCTGGATTTAAATAGAATGGAAATAAGGTTTATAATTGTTTTGACACTTAGCTTCATTAATTAGGGTGTTTAAATTGGAAATTTATTTTGCAATAGTGATGCTAAGAATGAACCAACCGTTCACCTTGATTTTAATTTAATAAAGGACTGATCACGCGGCATTTAATTAAGCGGGGTGTCACACCCATTTTCATATTCGATTAATTACATCCGTTCACTATCATTCAGTTACATCGTTTCGTATTTCATTTCTAATCTAGCCAATTGACCCTTTATTAATTACCACGTTAACCATAAGTTAATTATTTACTCATTTCCTTATATAATTTATGTCACCTTTATCCCAGTAAATTCATTCTCATTAACCGACCTATTTTACAGCCCAAAATATATCATGGAATGACCCATATTTATATTCATAACAATATATGCCACAGTCCTATTACATGGCCCCTAACTAGCATATAGAATGTTTCACATATACTTTCATAATAATATTATCCCCCACCGTATTATACGGCTCCAAACTAGCATATAGTATGCTTCACATATACATTCTTAATAATATAATCAACTAGCCTATTAACGGGTCCCAAATCAGCATATATTATGATTCACATATACTTTCATAATAATGTAATCCATCGTCCTATTACCCATACCCAAACCACCTTATAAACCAAGGTCAAAATTTTTTTTACTCTCACTAAACAGTCTAAGTCTCGCACATACGATATATTTATTGATAGTTATGGCCATCCGTGGGTTCCTTCCTCCCCGGGGGTGGGGGTGTGTCGGCTCTCGCGCGCATATTTTGAAGGGAGAGAAGAAGAAGGTCTCGCGCCCATTCTAGGAGTTCATTGTCCATCGTCAATGAGGGGCAGAGGTGTCAATTATTTTTGAACTTCCAAATTTTTCGATTTCCGATCCGAATTTTTCCAATTTTGGCACCATTTTAATTTTTTCGATCCGAATTTTTTTGATTTCCAACTTTTTCGATATAAATTGGAATGGAATTGAAAATCAAATATAAATTTTTCACTTGTCAATTTTTCGTTCTGAAAATTCCGATATCACGCCGATCCGATTTATCCAAAATATTTTCCGAAATAATAATATTTTTATTCATTTTAATCATTTTTACTCATCACATTTCCTAATAATCTCACCCTTCATTTAAAACAATTACACCCATTATTTTAAAATAATCTCAACCCTTAATTTTTACTTATATAAAGGTTCTTTTGACAACTTCTTTTCTCATTTTTAAACTAATTAGAAAGACCACGCCGCTCTTATTCCTGAATCCTTTCATTTCTAATTCCTCTCACTCAATCAGGTATGGTCTCATTCCTCTCCGATCTATTAAACACAGTTGTGTAGCTCTATTTGTTAAATATATATGAGCCTTCAATTGACTTAACTTACCATCAATGATTTCATCCATCTTTTCTCATTGAAACACAGTATAGTCCTCGTATATTGCTTGCATTTTGCTGTGTCTGTATAACTCTGTAAATAATTGAAATTTATGATTGGGATGTTCATGGAATCATAGGTAAAATAACTTAAGTGTTTTTCTTGTATTCTTACTAACATTGGTGTTATTCTTTGATTATTTTTTCTCATAGTAATGTGCAGTGCTCATTTCGTCTTACTAAGTTCAACTTTTAAGCTTAGCATCAATACTCAATTTTGCTTGAAATTGACATTTGTATGGAAATAAAGACTACCCCCACCCCCAAAAAAAGTGGAATAACAAAGATAAAATTGCTAATTTTGTATTTCCGATATTATCCGAAAAAGATAAAACTGATATTTTCGATTTTTCCTAATTTTTTCAGAATAAAAAAATATCCAAAAATTTCGAAAATTCTGAATATTCCGAAGTCGCCGACATGGAGAAGAAATTGATTTTTCGCTATTTATTTTTCCAATTTTGGAAAGGATTTTAAAATTCCGAAAATTTTGGAAAAAATTTCGAAAACCCCTATTCCGATCCGATCCGGCCGAAACACACCCCCAATGAGGGGTGATGTAGAGAGATAGTGTCACCAGCCTATTTGCACAAAACAGGCAAAGAAATGTTGTCGTCTCGAGAGAACACCATCAAAGACATGTTGATGCTTACGAAACCAATTAATTCAAAGGTTCGAGGGCTAAGTTACAGAATGGGAAGGTGTTAGGCACCCATCCCTCCCTTTCGGTCTCCATTGGGCATGGGTTATTATTCTTTTAAAATCTCTGTGAAGTGTTTGCGCATGTATATATAAATCGAGAAAGGAATTTCTCAACTCACGTGATGGAGAAAGGCGGATCATCCGTAGGGGTGTTCCCAAAATAATAATTAAAAACATCATATGTGCGCTCATCGGAATATCGATTGTTATGGCGAAACGATGACATGTGTTAGATAAAGCGCGAATAAGAATCACAAGTATAATATATAGAAATAATATATGAATAAAAATATGCAAGGAGGACTCGAGTCTTGGGTTTTAACCTAAGATGCCTACATAGCCTAAAAAGGCATCGCCTACGTAGCCTAAAAAGGCATCAAAGTCCATGTTGTTCACATGCAATATGAGGGTGGGATTTATCCCATAAATCCAATCGGGGATTTTATTTAAAAGTGTGTGTAGAAAAAGGATATTTTGATTTGAGAAAATGTGGTGACGAATCCCATTTGGAATTTATGAGTAAGCCCTCTTTTTCTTATTTTTGGGTTTTTTTTTATAGAAAATATGTTATGTACAATACTAATAATGAAAAGTGAGATTATTAATATGTGTGGAATAATAAAGATGAAATGCTGAAGTAAGGATCAAATAAGTAATGTAAAAAAAAGGAAATTAAAAGAGAGAGAATAATGTTTGGACCTTCTTTGGAGACTTGAAGATTGATCTTGATTGTTGAAAAGACTTCCCTTGAAAATTGATGGAGGTAGTAGGAGAAGAGGGAAAGGATTTTGCTAAATTGGGTGTGAAAGGGATGGAAGTGGAATGTTGAAGAAAGATTTCAGTGGAGAAACCATGCTGGCTTTGAAAGAATATTGTTGATATCACTTAGAAGGATATTTCAGGGGTTCCTTTCAAAGTGACCTCATTATCTCCTTATATTGGGTCAAGGGGATTCTGATCAGCATTGTGCTTGACCTTCCTATCGGCAGGCATCCCCAAACACACTACCGATAGGTAGGGAAATGGGTTTTTCATTCGACAATTTCATACATATTTCTTAAAAAAAGATCATAAAACACAATCTGTAAGTCCGAATCTCACACGGGAAATACTGTTGGAAAGGGTATTAAGATCCCTAGAAGAATATGTTGGTCCTCTCTTGGGTCCAGGAGCTGACTTTGGTCAAACAGGGTTTAGAAGCGCCCGACAGTCTTTTGGATATGAGATCTCTAGAGGAAAATGGATTATTCGACTGAACCATAAGGATGATTCACACACGGGATGGATTGTTGGAAAGGGTATTTAGAGACCTTCGAATATTCATTCATTCTAGTTCAGTTCAGAGAGTTGATCTCGATTAAACGAGTCCCGAGAGTTCCCAGTGACCTTTCGAATAAAATGGATCATTCGACCGTACCGTAAGGTTGATTCATGCATAAGGCAAACCGTTGGAATGGGTATTTAGTTCCCTTTAAGGATTCATGTAGTCTCATTAGATCTGAAGAGTTGATAGGAGTCAAACGGATCCCGGGAGTGCCTGGTGGCCTCCGAATAAGTTTTTGGGGGAAAGTGGATCATTCGTCAGAATGGTAAGTTCGATTTGCGTATGGGGTAGATCGTTGGAAAGGGGATTCATATCCCTTCAAAGATTCATTGAGTTTTTGCTCTAACGAGAAAGGTTATGAGTTAAAATGGATCACGAGAACGCACTGTGCCCTCCAAATAAATTTTGTATAGTAAAATGGATCGTTCGTTCGAACCGTAAGGTCGATTCACGTACGAGGCGGACTATTGGAAAGGGGATTCAAATCCCTCATAAATTCATTGAGACTTAACTCTAACGAAAAAGTTGATCGAAGTCAAACGGGGCCCCGGGGTGACTGGTAGCCTCTAAATAGGTACTCGTAGTATGACTAAGCATTATATGGTAAATGGGGAAGTGATAGGGATCTAAGGAGAGTCTTACAGGGTCCTAGAATATGGTGTCTACAGCGCCCCTCGACGGGCGAGCTTTGGAAAAAGTGAAGGCCATCTAATAAACACCACATGAATGTTTGGGAAAGAGGTCGATGATTACGCGTGAAAAGTGTGTTCGTGTAAGGACACATTCGTTATTTTCATTTCACCGTGATAATACAAACAAACCTAAATTACGACTACACTTACGAGGCAAGCACAGTGGTAAGTCGGGTATCGAAAATCCACAGGGACGAGATGCTATAATTTATATGATTTAATATTCCTAAATAAAAGTGTAAAAGGCCAATTACAAACTAAAAGAAAAGATGCATGAAAGGGAAAGATTATTCTAGGCGAGGGTATTGAAACTAGACTAACAAATCGAGTAAAACTATAGGTTGCGTCGAATATCCCTCACCCGGGTTAATTTGCATAAAATGGTTGCATGGGTCGACGAGTTATTACAAATGCATCTCGTTTCGACAGTTAATTAAATCAAGGGTTGTCACTCCCCCAAATCCTCATAAAAGCCTAATAAGATTTTGGCGTCAACAAATATCCCGAAAATTACGCGCAAAAGGTCATAAGCACGAGACATACATGATATGCCCCGTCAAATCTCCTAGGCGTAATAACTAGGACAATACACCCGAAATAGACCCGTAAACACTATCACCAAAGCAAAGCAACTCGTTAACCCGAGTGAGTTCCATTCAAACACAACCTAATTTAAATTAGCTAGAAAGCATGATTAAAACGTGATAAATGTAAAGCGGTAAATAAACTCGATAAATCTATACTAGAAAGCAATAAATGAAAGCATGTAAACCTAATTTAGAAAGCATGTAAATTACACTACAAAGTAGGAATTAATGGAAAACAAGCTATATTAATGGAGATGGAAGATGGTAGCACAATCTTACAAGCCCAAATAGGTGTCAATCCAAGAAGAAAAGAGCTCTCAAACCTCCAAAACCCTAACGTATCCTACCTAAAACGAATTATATTTGTTTATTACAACAAAATTGGTATTTATAGTAAGTTGGAATAAGTGAAGAAAAAAAAGGAAAAATCAAATAAAAGGCAAAATATCTCCTGAAAACAGGGGATCGATCGATCGACCCAAAACGTTGATCGATCGATCATGAACAAAATATCCCACAGTCGAGAAGGATCGATCGATCGACCCAAATCGTCGATCGATCGATCAAGCAGGTATCAGCACACTACATTGCTGTTTTGGGCTGCTTGGATTTCCCATTCGCTGAAACTGCCGTAACTTCTTCGTTATGAATCAGATTCGCGCACCGTTCACGGCCACGCGAAGCTTGCAAGGAAGGCTACAACTTTCGTGAAGATAATAGGCCAGTTGCCCAAAATGTGAAAAGACTAAAAAACCCTTGAACATGCAGTCCTGTACGAAAATCGAGCGGAATGCATCCGAACTTCACACTTAGCATCCAATTACCTATAAAAGCTCAATTAACCCCTAAAAAACATGTTAACGTATAAATCCGAGGTTTTCTGGTTAACGAGCATAAATATAGGTTATAAGATACCCGAGGGGGCTAAAATGCATAGGTTCAAGGGATGAAATACGCAATATATGTGTCTGATCACACCCCCTAACTTACACATTGCTAATCCCTAGCAATGAAATAGGATGCAACAAGAACTACAAACAAACCAAAAGCAGAAGAAGCACAAAAGTATGGTATAAAAGCAAAAGGCCACTTTCGCGGGCAATTTGATTGCATTTAGTGTATGCAATAAGCCGTTAAACTCCTAGGTTACCCTTGTGGATGAGTGTCATCTCGTGAGGGTTTTCAGGGATGATACCCACAAACATCACATCGTTTCCTCAAATTATGCCCAACCCAACATGTGATAAGCCTAATAATGGCGAAAAGGATTTCATACGCATTATTAGCAAAGTGAATGAATTCAAACAAAAGTTCAAATCATTAACATTATAGAATGCACCTCATAGAATTGAAAATTTAAAATGTGGGAGGGGGAGCGAGCACATGCAAAGTGTGATTTGGCGAAAAACTTATATAAACCGGATACTAAAATTATGCGAGCATACATTCAATCCTCACGGGCATTACGCTCATCAAGTGAAATCACTCGAAACAGGGAGATAACACACGGAACATGCGGGCTAAAAAGTAAATGTAAACGGAAACTAAGTCACGCACATGTCACAAATGAAGAACGCTATATAGGAAATAAAAACTGTAATCTCAGTGAAAGGATACCGCACATATACAAGAGGTAAAATGCATTTTCACAGATTATCAAAACTATTTAAACCTTTGAATTACATCTACTTAAGATCACATAGGACTTTAATCGGGTTGTAATTTAGGCTAGTTTAGGGTACGAAATGAAAGGGATGTATATACGGATTCAAAGTGTTTGGGGATGAAACTCAGGATAATGGAAAAATGCGGGCAATATCAAAATTGGAAAACAAGTTCCAAAAAGGAATTAGATATATCATCGAGGAGAGTAATCAAAGCTTATTGAACTATATACACAACATTTACAACTTTCTCTTTTCTTTCTTTTCTTCTTTTTTCATTTTTTCTTTTGTTTTCTTTTTCTTCTTGTTTTCTCTTTTTCTTCACTTTTTTTATTTCTCTTTTCTTTACTTTTCATACTCTCATATCACTAAATTGCAACCAACATCACAACAACATCATTCAATCCTAAGTAACATTCCAAACAAAGGTATGGAAAGTGTATGTATGGTTTATAACTCCAATTTAGAGTTGTTTGTGGGATTTGGGTTATGGAATGAAAGGCTATATTTAGGCTCAAAGGGGTTGACGAGGGTAAACATATAAGGGTGAGGTCAAGGCTAATATGGGTGATATAACAAAGAATGCCTATGATAATTTCACAAATTTTACGCAATTCTCGAATCAAAACAATATATGAAAATCATGAACAAAATAACATATTTCAAGAATGAACTCAATTAATGAACAATCAAATGAAAGAATAGTGAGATTACCAACGAATTCAATGTTTTCAATGAGAAAAGAATAGTGTATACACTCACAAACGACGAAAGGTACCAAGCTTACTCGGTGTAAGTATGTACGATGCAACAAAAGATTACCGAGTTCTAAAAATCTTAAACCAAATCAATAGAACAATAAAAGTGCATGTGCTCATGGGATTAAAGTTTAATTCATGAAATTATTCATAATATCAATAAGTGAGAACTAAAGTCTAATAACTTCTAAAATCGAGAACATACATCATTGGGTTGTCTATTTGATCTGGCAATTATTGAAATTTATCATCGAAAACAAAGGAAAAATGCCCAAAAATGGAGAAAAAAGAAAGAAAATCTTTTTGAAATTTTCAATTTTTGTAAGAAAAGCATACTAAGTAACTAACATGTGAGCAAAAACATGGACTAAAATGCGAAATGGATAGATTATCCCACACCCCCTAATTTAAAACTCGGCATTGTCCTCAATGTGAATTAAGAACCAAGTTAAGAGAGGAAAAGAGCGATATTACCCAAAAGTGGAGCGATCCCATTAAGAACAGGTCTAAAGAATCTACAAAACAAGTTAGTACCTAGCATATCAAAAACGAATAACAAAAAGTTAACTAATTACACTAGACTAAATAAAAAAGGAAAGAAAAATAAAAAGAAAGAAAGCTAACTATATACAACCTACCACCGTGAAAACGATTTGACTTTGGAGGATAACCGGTGTACCCTCACATATAGGCATGCCCTCCGAAAAGTATGAATTTAGTTTTAATAACGGAAGGCATGTGTAAGGCAGAAGAAATGAACCATCGCCAATTAAAAATTTTAGAGGGACGATGGGGGGTTTGGATTAAACGGGTGATAATAACAAGTGGGGACCGAAAAAAGTAGAATATCCTCCCAATGATTTTGAAATTGGAATGGGAGGCGGCACACATAAAGGCACAGATGCGATCGTGGAAGGCGACTCGAGCAAGTACTCCTCATCGGCAAAAAGGTTTAAAACATTAAAGTTTGAAACCGAATCATTGGGTACTTGTGACAGTGTGATAATAGAGAATGAAAATGGGGATGAAAGAAATTCAAACTCATGAGATGAATCATCATCACATGAAGATTGAGTTTCGAAAGAAATAATATCATTTTCAATGAAATGTTCTTCTTTGGGGGCCAAAGAAGAAATCATTTCATTGTAAATAAATATTACGTCATTTTCATCCTCACTTTCAATATCTATTACGCAATGGGCAAAGTCTAGAATGGCTTGTTCCAAAGTAGGCACAAATACCTCATTTGGTTCAAAACATTCCTCGACTTTGAAAGTCTCAGAAGCAAAATCGTCGTCGGACTCGAATAATAAATCCAATTCATGTTCCCACAAACGATTTTCTTCCCGATAATGATTTTCGATTTTCTCATTCTCATACATACGCAAGCCCTCACCGAATGTCATAGGTCAAGGTGCGAATGCATGAAAATGGGAACTTTGAAAATTACCATCGGACTTAAACAAAAACTCATTATTATAGGAATTTTGAAAACTATTCGAATTCGTTTCAAAATTCCTATTATAAGGAGGTAAAGGCCCAAAATCGTTATCATCATTATCAAAATTCCAATAACCTAAATTTTGACATTCGTTATACTCGCCCAAAGTCATATTTGAATTTGTTATACTTTGGGATTCTAAGTATTCATTGAAAGTCATAGGTTTGCGAGAACTTTGAGAATTATAACAATGATTACCGAAAGAATTGGAATAAGACATGCTTAAGTGGCGAATTCCACAAAGTAGGTGCACACGGGAAAAATTCGAGCGTTTCTAAGTGCTCAAATGTGGAAGTCCTGTAAAATATTAGCAAATAATACAAATAGAAAGAAAATACTATGAAATACTAAATCAAATAAAGTCTAAAACAAACTCATCCCTAGCAACGGCACCATTTTGATTACGCGTGAAAAGTGTGTTCGTGTAAGGACACAGTCGTTGTTATCGTTTCACCGCGATAATACAAACAAACCTAAATTACGACTACACTTGCGAGGTAAACACAACAGTAAGTCGGGTATCAAAAATTCACAGGGACGAGATGCTAGAATTTATATGATTTAATATTCCTAAATAAAAGTGTAAAAGGTGAATTACAAACTAAAAGAAAAGAGGCATGAAAGGGAAAGATTATTCTAGGCGAGGGTATTGAAACTAGACTAACAAAGCGAGTAAAACTATAGGTTGCGTCGAATATCCCTCACCCGGGTTAATTTATATAAAATGGTTACATGGGTCGACGAGTTATTACAAATGCGTCTCATTTCGACAGTTAATTAAATTAAGGGTTGTCACGCCCCTAAATCTTCATAAAAGCCTAATAAGATTTTGGCGTCAACAAGTATCTCAAAAATTACGCGCGAAAGGTCGTAAGTACGGGACATACATGATATTCCCCGTCAAATATCCTAGGCGTAATAACTAGGACAACGCACCGAAAATTGACCCGTAAACACTATCACCAAAGCAAAGCAACGCATTAACCCGAGTGAGTTCCATTCAAACACAACTTAATTTAAATTAGCTAGAAAGCATGATAAAAATGCGGTAAATGGAAAGCGGTAAATAAACGCGATAAATCTATACTAGAAAGCGATAAGTGAAAGCATGTAAACCTAATTTAGAAAGCATGTAAATTACACTACAAAGCAGGAATTAATGGAAAACAAGCTATATTAATGGAGATGGAAGATGGTAGCATAATCTTACAAGCCAAAATGGGTGTCAATCTAAGAAGAAAAGAGCTCTCAAACCTCCAAAACCCTAACCTATCCTACCTAAAACAAATTATATATGTTTATTAGAACAAAATTAGTATTTATAGTAAGTTGGAATAAGTAAACAAAAGAAAAGGAAAAAGGAAATAAAAGGCAAAATATCTCCTGGAAACAGGGGATCGATCGATCAACCCAAAACGTCGATCGATCGATCACGAAAAATATATACCACTGTCGAGAAGGATCGATCGATTGATCGATCAAGAAGGTATCAGCACACTGCATTGCTGTTTTGGGCTGCTTGGATTTCTCGTCCGCTAAAACTCCAGTAACTTCTTCGTTATGAATCGGATTCGCGCACCGTTCACGGCCACGCGAAGCTTGCAAGGAAGGCTACAACTTTAGTGAAGATAATAGGCCAGTTGCCCAAAATGTGAAAAGACTAAAAAAACCTTGAACATGCAGTCGTGTACAAAAATCGAGCGGAATGCATCGAAACTTCACACTTAGCATCCAATTACCTATAAAAGCTCAATTAACCCATACAAAACATGTTAACGTAGAAATCCGAGGTTGTCTGGTTAACGAGCATAAATATAGGGAATAAGATACCAGAGGAGGCTAAAATGCGTAGGTTCGAGGGATGAAATACTCAATATTTGTGTCGTATCAGTCGATTCTATGGACCAAAGAAATGAGGATGACCGATTTAGATGGCCGAGGTCGATTCTAAGGACCTAAGTTAATACTTGGGATGATTAATCTTGTGGGTCAATTATGAGAACTTAAATTTATGGAGACTAGTTCTGAGGGTTGAGGTCAATTATGAGGACCTAAATTTGTGACGACCAATTCTGAGGGCCGAGGTCAATTCTAAGGACCTAAAGTTTAGGCAACCAATTTTGAGGTTTAAGGTCAATTCTAAGTACCTAATGTTTGGAAAACCGATTATGAGGGCCAAGGTCGATTTTGCTGACCTAAAGTTTAATACAACTGATTTTGCGGGTCGAGGTTAATTCTGAGGACCTTAAGTTAAGACGACCAATTCTGAGGGCCGAGGTCAATTTTGAGAACCAAAAGTTGATACGACCAATTTTGTAGGCTGAAGTTGATTCTGAGGACCTAAAGTTGTAAGGAAAATTTCCAATAGAGTTAATTTGTTTGTAATTGGCTTAATTCTAGACAAAACGGTTCGAGTCTAGGCTAGTTATTGAGTTGTGATGCCACAAAACCTATAACGTTCCAAGTCGAAGAATATGTGGTTAAAGCATTAAAGATAATATCATGCCATGTTTCATTCTTCACATTCAGATAGTTCTAGGTCACTCAGGTATGGATGCTTAGTGATTTATTTGATTTAGAATCTTGTTTAAATGATGGATGATTTAAAATGGTTTTTAAATGTTTTCAAATTTAAGAATTTAAAATATAATTTATGAAAACGTATTTTTATTATTTCAAAAATTTTGAGGAACTATTTTTAGAATAAAATTAAGTTTTAATTGTCGTTCAAATGACATCTTATGTCGTTTAAACGACGTTCTAATGTCGTTAAAATGACATGGTGATGTCGTTCGAATGACCCTCCACCTCAAAATTTGTGTTTGATTATAAAAAGACTTATTTTACTAAAAAACAACGTAGAGAACCTTTGCTAAAATGTTTCTGCAACAGTTTTTGGAAAAAGTTCCCAAGGTTTTCCATCATTGGAAGTTTATTCAAGATTGAATTTCACAAATCCAAAGCTTGTGATCTTGAACGTGTTTACCGAAATTGTGCACTCCATTTAGTTGATCATATTACTTTCATGCCGTGGATTTCGTACATAATGTGTATGAAGACGAAGCAATGAAGTCCGTGTTCTGATTCGATGACGGTTGCTGAGGCTACATCGATGGATACCGAGGTACACGTGGACTCGTGGGTTGTGGACCTGGCATATGTGGAATCCTACGTTGCACTGTGGAGGAGCATTTGAAGAGAAGAAGGGGCATCAAGGCTTGTGGGTGATCGAGTCTTTGAGTAAGACTAAATTATCTCTTTGTAATTTTCTGTATCATAGTTATTGTTTGGTCTGGCCGTCTGAGATTTTTTCCCTTAATGGTTTCCTTGTATATCGGCATCTCTTGTGATTGATTTGTTTACTTTATATGTTTAATCACTTTGATGCATCCTATAGTATTATTAAGATAAAATTTGTAAATCAAAATTAGTTTATCACAAGTCAAGCTTAAGACATAAAATTCGAAAAATTTGAATATTACGTATTCACCTTAAAATAACTGCTAAAGGGCCTTCTCAAATAGGTATCAGAGCTAGAAACACTATTTTATTGTGTGAGTGATCCCATATCGTTAGGTATGCCAAGGGTTTGATGATTTTAGAACATATTTATCTGAAGGGTCTAATTGGAAGACACGTATGAAGTCAGCACTTAAGACTTTAGTCAAAAAGGATGATTATGAATGGTGTCTTGGTTGTGAGGGGTTTGGTTATTAGTTAGATGAGTGACCCACTAAAGTAAGGAAGGATGTTAATAAAATGATAAATCGTGTTTCAACCCTTAGTGATAATGATCCGGAAGAGGAAAACTTTTTTTCTAGGAAGCGAAACCTTCCAACCTTCATGGCTGACGACAACAGATCTTCTCATAAAGATATTTCTATGCATGATTATTCCATAACCGTAGTTAGTGAAGCCCAAGAAAGTGAGGATGATGAGAGTGAGGGTGAAGGTTTTAAAGAGAGTGAGTTACAAGTTGCCTTCTGTGAGTTACATGCAAAATCTTTAAGGGTAAACAAGGCTAAGTTGAAACTAAAAGCTAAGTTGAAAGAACGTGACATATATAATTATAATATCGATGCATTAATTGAGGAACTAAGGGCATGTGAGAAGACTCTTTGGGAGAAGCTAGAATATGTCAAGGGAGAGAGAGATAGTCTTTGAGGCTTAATAGTGGATCTGAAAAAGGATTTTATGGAGTTTTAGGAGTCTAGACGCTTACTCGAGTATAGGATTGGTGAGCTTGAGGACAGGTTGAGGGATTTGAGTAATATTATGTTTGATTTGGAAGCTAGGTAGGAAAAGTTAGATAAGATATTAAGCATCATCCAAATCAAAGATGATAGGTGTGGTATTGGCTTCGATGATCATGTTGCACCCATTCCCAAAGTCAAAACCATGAATGTAAGAGAGCCACCTAGGAACATTAGGAGAGAGCCGCCTAGGAACTTTAGGAATAATCATCCTGTAGGAAATGCTCCTGCCGTATCTATACTTGCATTCATTACGATAGGAGACGCCATCTTAGATGGTTTTGCTATGATCTTAAGAACGCTCCTAGAAAGACTAAGAATAAATCCGTTTTGATTCCTAAAATCCCTATTCATCGTTTCATACCTACTTGGGTTAGGAAATCAGATTTAGAGGCTTTAGGTATTAGGCTTGGTGATGCTCATGTCATTGCTCGTGGTTCTCCCCATGTTACATCTTACCGTTGAGCGAGTTCATTGGTTTGTCATACTCTAGTTATATTATCTTGATATGTCTTTTCTAGGGTTATGATATATCTTTGTATTTTATTTTTTTCGCTTCTTGAGTCTTTTGAAAAATACAAAAAGATTTTTGGTTTGAGTTTTTTGAAAAATACAAAAAGATTTTTTTATTTTGAGTCAAAATGTTTTGAAAAACCCAAAATGATTTTTTATTTTTGAGTCATGAGTTTACATGTTTGATGTGGCATATTATTGTGCTTCGATCCCCTTTATTTCATTTATCCATGTGGCTTGGACATTCGGTCATGATTATTGATGATTAGAATGATCTTAATCATTGCTAAATGGGGATGTTTTGAAGTTGTTTTACATTTTGATTCGACTTTGTATATATTCCATCATTGCACAAATTCATAAGCTTACATGTATGTTTGAGTTCTCATGTACAATTGAGTTTGGTGGTACGTTCTCCTCTCAATTTTGTCATCTATGCATAATTAGACTAAGGAGGAGGTGTGCATGTAAGAACTGTTGTCGTGAGGATAGATATTGCTTAAATTGAAAAAATTATGAGTGTTCTCTGCAAAAGGCTGCAAGAGTATAATAAACTCGTCGTGAAAGTCACCATTTAAAAGATCCTGGGAAAAAATTAAGGCAGTAAAAAGAAATATATGCCAAAATGGGGCCAATAGGATTATTCTAAGGTGAGAAAAATAGAAACCTCAAAAGAGCTAGAAATTAAAAAATATGAATACATGAAAGTGTTTAGATGGAAATTACAATGGGTTTGCACCACGAATCCCTATGTTGAAAAATCATATCATGACGCTATTATTTGTAGAATCATCCAAATTCTGGATTTATGTGCATGACGTTCATTTAGTTCATTGAGTTCAATATATTAATTATCACATATGGCTAAAACTAAGTTTGATGAAATTTAATTATCAATTAGAGCTCCTTGATCGTTTCGATGTGTTGGAATTGTGATTCATTCATCATAGTTCACTCCCATACATTCCATAACCTTATTTGAGCACATCGATACTATGTTATCATGTAACTCATATTTATGTTTGTTTTATTTTTTCAGTTTTGAGTTTATTTTTGCTATTGATTCGCATTCCCAATTACTATTTCGATGAAATTTTTTCACTAAGAAAATCCTGGATGTTTTTAGAACCAGAATGAATTTTTTTTGAAATCGTTAGATAGATACTTTGTACGACCTGCTTCTATTTCTATTCGTTAGTAATGACTTGTTTAGTCATTAGAATGACTATCCATTTGTCATTCAAACGACAAGGCTCTTTCGTTCGAGCGACTTAAAAGACCGACCCTAGGGTTTTTAACCCTCATTTTCATCCAATTTCCTCATTTCACGAGATACTTCTTCCTCTTGATCCTTCTCATCATCACAATCCACCATTGTTTTTTGTGTTTGGAGCTTTGAAAGTTGGTTTTTCCATTTGGTTTCAACTCGATTTTGTCTCTGATTGCGCGATCATCTTGCTACGGGTGTTTTTTCATTTTAGTTGAGTTTTAGTTGATGTAGTTAGGGTTTTTGGTTGATTTGAGATTCCATTGTTGGTGACACGAATCTACATTTTTATTTACACTCCTTGGTATTGATTTTCATCTTTTATATGTATGATTCATGCTCATTCCATTTTGGAATCAATAATCACATTTGTAATGGTATTTTCGGTTTAGGTTTATTGAGTTTGTTGCATGTTTGAGAATTTTGGGTTAAACACACACAATCTACACCCAAAATGGTAACTGTTCATTTTTTTCATCGTGTAGGATGGATTTTTATGTTTAAGTCAGTAATTTCAAACATTTCATATTGGGCTGCTAAAACAGTGTCTTTTTAATTTATTTTTTTGTCTCCCCTGTGTGTATTTTAAAAATACAAAAAGAATTTTTTCCTAAAATTAATTGATATATTCCTTTTGGATTTTTGAGATACCCATACTCGTGTCTGTTATGTGTATTTTATTCTCTTTATGCATATTGAGGATTATTATAATTTTTCTAATTTTGTCATTATAGGTTGTGGTTGGTGTTCGCGGTGGTTCGGTTGGACATTGTACGGATATAGGACTCATAGTTGCATTGATTATTGGATTGAGTTTCTCTACGTTTCTCACACACCACTCTTCATCTTCTATATACACCATTCACTATGCCTCCTAGACATCGAGATGCTCCCTCAGGCCATATTGAGGAGCAGTCGGCCTCGGCATGAGCTCAGAGGGCTTGAGCCAATATACCTCCATTCACTATTGTGAGGTGGGCCACTCCTGTTGAGTTCAAGCACTATTGCCTGCTAATACTGAATATTCGAGTTGTTGTTAGAGAGAGAATTTTTTAGTATCTAAGTTTAGTCAGTACGATGTTCCATGTTATGTAGCTGGGAATGGATGAGATCGTATGTTTGAGGCGTATGGTATTATCTATCCTAACATTGTTCATGAGTTTTTATTTCTTGCCATTCATATGCCTGTAAGGATTCAAATACCTATCCGTGGCACCACTATCATCATTACTGATGACCTTATATCTTCCATGCTACAGATTCCTCGCGTCCCTGACGCAGTTTTTCCAGTCGTCCTTACTGATGGTCCCTCTTCTAAGGAGGTTCTCCATCACTATTTCTGAGAGGTCCCTCAGGCATGCTCCATTATGTATCACTACCAGCTTCCCCCAGCCTTTCGCATGCTTAATTGGTTTACTTCATCAATAATTTATCCACGGATTAACCATACTCAAATCAGTTTTGATATAGTCTACTTCATGTACGCAGTATCCCAGGGGTGGGACATAGACCTTCCCGCCGTACTACTTCAGGTGATGTACAATGTTCCCATCACCAATCGGACTCCTATTCTGATAGCTCTTCCCTATGATATCCTTATTTCTAGGATTTGCATGTCTGTTGGTGTCCCTATTCTAGAGGATGAGCCTTTCATCAGCAATATTTATGTCATCGATGTTTCCTCTATCTCACGCTTAGATAGACACTTACAAGGGGAGTCTAGGGCTAGATCTTCACCTGCTGCAGCCTCTTTTTTTGGTGATGCATGCCTTTTTCAGCCTGCTGTCCACACTGAGCCACCATCAATCGACACCTATGATAGTACACACTACTACAGAGAGATAGGAGGGTGATTTGGCTACTATACAGACTCATCTTATTACTCAGGCTAGGATGATAGATGCCATCATGGCTTGATTAGATGTAGATGCACATGCCCGTGCTGTTATAGACACTCAGCTGACGGCATACTTTGAGGAGATGTGCCAACGTGAGAAGAGTCATTGTGCTGGATTCTCTGGGGTAAAACATGACGATGTTGATGATGCTCATGATGCTACCGTTGCTGCTACCGATGATTATGGTGGTGGTAATGATGGTGGTGGTGATGATATTGCTGCAGTCTAAATATTTTTTAGACTCTTTTGATGATGTCACCATATTTGTGACAGCTTTTATATTTATCGATGTATTTTGATAATGTCACCATATTTGTGACAGCTTTTCTGAGACTCTTTTGATGATAATATTGTTGCAGTCTAAATATTTCTAAGACTCTTTTGATGATGTCACCATATTTGTGATAGCTATAATAGTGACTTAACAACGCAAACACTTGTTAAGATTTTTAATAAACTCCACCTATAACGGTGACTTAACAATGAAAACACTTGTTAAGATTTTTTAACAAACTCCACCTATAACGGTGACTTAACAACGCAAACACTTGTTAAGATTTTTAATAAACTCCACCTATAATGGTGACTTAACAACGCAAACACTTGTTAAAATTTTTAATAAACTCCACCTATAACGGTGACTTAACAACAAAAACACTTGTTAAGATTTTTTAACAAACTCCACCTATAACAGTGACTTAACATCGCAAGCACTTGTTAAGATTTTTTCACAAACTTATTATTTCACCTATCTGTTTTCAGGTTGCTCGGGAGGATTCTCCACCAGTTCCTTTGCCTATTACCTCGCCACATCGTGAACCTGTCTTCTCTGAAGAATTGAGTCATAATGATCAAGGTTCCACGACAGGTGCTGCCACAGATAGCGAATCTGGATGCGAGCTTCCTCTTCTCGACTTGGCTCCTCCCGCCTTCTGCCTGATGGTACTCCAACGTTCTCCCTAAATGCCTGCCAACCATCGTTTGGCCATTGAGCAACTTGTGATACATCATCCTGAGACCTTTATGGTGGACTGCCTTCGTTCAAACATCACAGTTATGAGTCATAGGCTCCAAGGCATGGCCATCATTATTGCTAAAATCACCACCACTCCAACTGCTAACGTGACCCGACCCCTCCTCAACCAATTCCTAGGTTATCTGAGGGAGTTAGGTCATGACGGGTTTCGTTTTGACTGAATCATCGCACACTTAAAGGCTTTAAAGAGCCTGCGGCTGGATAGCCAAAGGGAGATCTTACAAAAACATCAGGAGGATCAGAGGGCCGAGGAAGCCAAGCTGGACGAGCTAGTACCTCTCCTCGGAGCCATTGACAAGGAGGTGGATTACCTCGAAGAAGCTCTGCGTTTGGCAAAGCTAAAGCGAGAAAAACTTCTTATCGAACGTACGCAAGCACAGACCAGGTTGGAAGTTTCCGTTAATGCCCAAAGGTCTTGCTTAGAAGCATCTTCGAGCCTTAGTGGAGATTTTTTCTCCTCCCAAGATTTGTGGTTTATCCTGGATCAATGAGTTTTTCGTACATATATTTTTTTCGTGTAATTCTTGGGCGATAGATCCCAATTTTGTAATGCCCCAGGTATATGAATGGAAAAGAGATACTTATTCCCATGCCATTCCTTTGTGCTACAGCTGTTTACATAGATCGTGACATGAAATTCTGTAGTTCTTTCATCTCTTCTTGAATTAAAATAAGCATGAAACAAAATGAACTCTTATATTCATATCAGTTAAATACATTGGTGGCCCTAAACGTAATTGCTTACACGTTATAGATCTTCAACCATTTGTTGTTAATCTTAAATGGCATGTCCTCTTCAATCTTAGAAATTAAGA
This sequence comes from Sambucus nigra, assembly GCA_949130495.1. Classification (NCBI taxonomy): domain Eukaryota; kingdom Viridiplantae; phylum Streptophyta; class Magnoliopsida; order Dipsacales; family Adoxaceae; genus Sambucus; species Sambucus nigra. The sequence goes on from OX422211.1 coordinate 445,848,862, forward strand.
AATAACCCGAGTCATGAGCCTCCTTTACGATGAAAGGTCCCTCCCAATTCGCTGCAAACTTAGGTAGAGGAAGCCCCCTAATATGTTTAACTGCTGCCTTTAATACAAGATCTCCCTCCACGAATTTCCTTGGTCTCACCAAGTTATCATATGCCCTGGAGAGCTTCCTCGTATACATTTGAAAGTGTTGCATCACATTATCCCTCTGCTCATCTAACGCTTCCAACTGTACGTGTCTATTCCGAGGGAGCATGCTACTTCGTAAGGTGTACCGGGTTGAGGGAACTTCTAGTTCCACTGGAAGGATTGCCTCCGCCCCATAAACAAGTGAGAACAGAGTGTACCCCATGGATTTCCTCTTGGCCATTCGATAGGCCCATAACACAACTGGAATCTTGTCGTCCCATGATCCTGGGAAGTCCTCCATCACCTTAGCCAGAATATTAACCAATGTTTAGTTAGTCACTTCGGCTTGACCGTTTCCCTTTGGGTATGCCACCGTTGAAGTATGGTGAACAATAGAGTACTTATCTATGAGCATTGTTATTTCTGAATTAACAAAGGGCATCCCGTTATATGAGAAAATAACCTTTCGGATCCCAAAATGATAAATAATGTATTCTCTGATGAAGCTGCTCACTACCCCAGCCGTTTCCCTTCTGAGTGGTATTGCCTGGGCCACTTTGTGAAACACTCCGTTGTAACTAGTATCCATATCCTCCCCCTCGAAGGAGAATGTATTGCCCCCACCAGGTCAAACGCCCAAGTGTGAAAAGGGTAAGGCGTTTCCAGAGAATGTAAATCCACCGATAGGGCATGGATCATGTTTTCATGTAGTTGGCAAGCTTTACATTCTCGAACGAACTCAGCAGCGTCTTTTTCCATTGTTGGCCAATAATACCCCAACGTCATCAATTGATCATACAACCTGTCCCCTCCTATATGAGCTGGATCGTGTGCTTGTTTGAGGACCTCGGTTTCTTCTTCCTTCGTGATGCAATGCAATGGCCTGTTGAAGTATCCCCTTTGACAGAGCTGCCCCTCCTGGATGTAGAACCTTGGAGACCTTCTCTTTAGTCTCACTGCATCAATTTTCTCTGTCGAGACCACTCCATATTTAATGAAGTCAATATAGGATTGCCTCCAGTCGGCCTGAGTTTCAATGAAATGACATTCAGCTACTTCGAAGAAAAGATGACACTTATCGCACCTCCGTTGTAGCTCCATCGCATCTTGCTTTATTCTAGGCCAGAAATATCCCTCTCTTTGAATTCTCCTATACAGAGGCACCTCAGTTGTTTTGCAGTGTTCCTCATGTGTTTTCTTTAACCTTCGCTCTGCTTCTTCTGGGCCAATACATCTGGATAACCATCCCCCTGCGTTTCTGAAGTAAAGATTTCCCTGGTTTGTAAAATATTGGGCCAACTCTCTTAGTCCCATTGCCCCTTCGCCAGACTCCAGTTACTTCCTAATCTCTCCCCTCCAGTCCTCGTCCTCCCCCATTGGTAGCATTGATTGCACCACCAAAGGAGTTGTTCTTCGTTGGATCGTGATGATAGTTGTATCCCTCCTCATGACCATTTTCTGGGAAATAGTTGCATACGCGTCTGGATGGCGATTCATTATTCTGGGATGTCTCTTGATCTTAGTTTGATGGAACTGGCTGAGGAGTCTCTGGATGATCGTTCTTTATGGTGCCAGGTTTATGTGCTTCAACGCATATTCTCCGTTTACTTGCTACATCAATAAGTTCGAATCACCCTTAATGCAGAGTGAACGAATTCCCCTTCGAAGAGCCTCTAGTAACCCTAGTACCAATGCCTCGTACTCTGCTTTGTTATTGGAACAATGGAAGTCTAACTTGTAGGAAAGGCAAATCTCTTCCGTTCCTTTCTAAAGAATAACCCCTGCCCCTCCCTTCTTTTATGCCGAAGATCCATTAAACTGCATCGTCCACTCCTCCTCAGTTGCATCCAGATAATTGGCTTGTAGGTCACCTCCAGGAATGTCTTCCTTAGGTGATTCAAATCTTCCTGAAGGAAATATTGCCAATAGATCGGCATATGCTTGGCTTTTGATCGCGCGAGGAACTACACACTTTAAGTCATATTCTGAGAGGATGAGGAACCACCTAGTTGCCCTGCCAATCAATATAGTTTTTGCCAATAAATACTTAATAGGATCGCATTTAGTTACAGTATGAATTATAAAAGATAGCATATAATGCCTAAGTTTTTGTGCTACAAAGACTAAGGCTAAACAATTCCTTTCTAAGCTGGTATATCTAATCTCTGGCCCATGTATGATTCTACGGAGGTAGTAGACTGGTCTCTCTTGCCCATAAATTTCCTGGGATAGTAAAGCTCCGACGTACCTCATGGTAGATGTGAGATATAAATGCAACGTAATTCCTGCCCGGGGGGGAACCATGGTCTGTGGCGAAACCAGCAGCTTCTTTAACCCAGTAAAAGACTCCTGGTGAACCTCTTCCCACCTAAACTTCATGCTCTTTCACAACAGCTGCATCAGCGGGTGTGTTACTTCGGCTAACCCGGGCACAAATCTCCTAAGGTAGGAGACTTTACCGAGGAATATCTTTAACTCCCTCTCCGTTCTAGGACTTGGCATTTCCAAGATCACTCGCTGTTTGTCCTGGTCCATTTTCACCCCTTGTCGATCAACCACAAAGCCCAAGAATTTCCCACTTGTTACTCCAAAAACACACTTTAATGGGTTCATCCTCAACTTATAATTTCTACAACGGGAAAACACCTTCCTCAAATCACTCAAGTGGGACCCTTCCTCCTTCGATTTGATGACCAAGTCGTCCACATAGAATTCTACAAATTTATGAAAGAAGTTATGAAAAATGGCCATCATCGTTCTCTGGTAAGTCGCCCCAGCGTTCTTGAGGCCGAACGGCATCACCCTGTACATGAAGTTACCCAACAGGGTTCTGAATGTCGTTTTCTCTACGTCCGAGGGGTCCATCTTGATCTGATTATACTCCACATACCCATCCATGAAGCTATACCTTTCATGACCAGTCGTTGCGTCTATCAGGCTATCGATGGAGGGTAGATGGAACTCATCTTTTGGACAAGCTCTATTCAAATCTCTGAAGTCCACAGAGATCCTTATCTAGTTTTTGTTCTTCTTTCCTACTGGGATAATACTGGATAGCCAGAGTGGGTGTTGTATCGGTACAATGAACCCTGCCATTAGCAGGCATTGGACCTCTTCTTTAATCTTCAAATCCATCTCGGGCTTGTACATTCTCGTTACCTATTTCATTGGAATAGGTGAAGGCATTACGTTCAGCCTGTGACAGCTTACTTCCTTATCTAGTCCTTCCATTTCCGTGTATTTCCACGCGAAGACATCTATAAACTCCTGAATCAATTCGACTAAGGCCTCTCGTTTCTGATTGCCGAGATCCTTCGAGATGAAGATGGGTCTTGGATCTTCTCCTTCTTTTGCCAGGTTCAATTGCTCCAACTCTTGCGCCTAGGGTTTTGGCTGATTTGCCATGTAATATGGTTCCTCGATAATTTCTTCCACGAATTCCTGTATGCTAGAATTATCTATTACCATGAACAGTCCCCGTTGGTCTACCAAAAAACATTGGTATATCGGGTCAACCTTGTCCTCAGTTTCTTCAGCCGCCCGATCACACCGTTAGAATCGATACACCACCTTTCCTTCCTCGGTAACGACTTTCTTGCATTGCCTGCTGGTAGTGGTGATCGCCTTCCTCTTCTTCTCTCTAGAAGCTTCAACCACTTTTTCTCCTGAGAACCGACTCAGCACACTCTGTCGCTGGACCTCATGCTCTATCGGGTCCACTCTAGGCATCATTCTGTCTTTAAGCTGCTTCGAGATGCATTGGGGGCGAGGGGCTACCTGATGAGCTTCTTCGGCTACCTTCTTTGTATCGCTTGCAACCTCCCTCTTCTGCTCGCCCAAGGGCCCCATCTTTTCTCTGATCGAGGGAACCCATGCTCCCTCCATTCTTCTTATCAATATCTGGACATCTTCTTCTAGCTCTGTGTAAAACACTGCGTCCACCAAATGAGCTTCTTCAACAGCGAAGGTCCTCTTTGTGGCCCTTATGGTCACTTCTATGACCTTGACATTCGCTTTAGCACATTGGTGATATGTATAAGGAACTAGGCCTTGGTTGTGAATCCACACCCTTTCTATTAGTAGATGATAGGAAGTCGCACTCTCTATTACGTGGAACTTATATGGGAAATCAGATTTCCCATTACAATCCCAACATTAACCTAGCCAATGGACTTAGAAGATTGATTATCGTACCTTGAAATCACCAAGGGCATGGGGACCAGTCTTTCTTCTGGAATATTGGTTGTGCGAAAGGAGTTGATTGGCATGATATTTATGGAAGCTCCCCCATCCATAAGAGTCCTTGTAAAGCTAACTCTGTTGACCCTGGCAGTCACATACAATGGCCTGTTATGAGGGAACCTTACATCCCTATCTGCGTCATTGAAGGTTACTTCTGACAGAAACCTTCTTACTAACCTGGCCATGGGTCCCTTTCATCTCAGCGAAGGGACCGCGTTCTTTTTCAAAATATCAAGTATTGCCTGGGTTATCTCCAACCTACTCTCCTTTAGAATCCCCACTTGTTCGAAGAACCAAGTGAACTTCGAGGATTTTGAAACTGCCCCATATTCTAAGGTTGGGTCTACCTCTTCTCTTTCGGCATCATATACATCCTCCACATCCTTGGCGCTTACTTCATCATAAGCTAATTTGACATTGGCCATTCCCCTGGTGCAAATCTCCAAAGCTTCCTCGTACTCCTCGCCTTCACCTCTCCTCGCTTCTGCATCATAGGCCATCACGAGATTGGACCTATGCACTGGTAGCGGGTTGTTGTTAACATTTTGTAGGGGGATCTGCAATGTTCTCGCCTTCATGTACTTGTCGATGATTCTTCTTGGTGTGAAACAGCTCTCCGTTGGATGCTGGATCTTCCGATGAATCTGACAATATTTAGGATCCGCCTTCGTTGTAGCATCGGGTTCTTCCATCGGAATGCCTTTGGGTTCATAAATCGTTCCCCTTGGAATATGGCGTTATAACAACTCACAGCCTCTTCTATCGTGCAAGGCAACAGTGGCGGGTCTTCTCTGTCTCTTCCAAACTTCCTCTTATTATCCCTCTTCGGTGCCTTGCCCCTATCTTCGCCCTCGGCGTACCCTACCCGTGGAGGATGAGACCTCCCCCCCGCGGGTTGCATCGGTTGCCTGAACATCATGGGCGCTACCACCGGATTGGGTCGCACTACCAAAGAGATGTTTCTCGCCGCTTTCAGGAATGTTGTAAAGGTTCCCTCGCGCATCTCGTTGATAAGATGGCAAATGTATTCAGGAAGTAGTCCCTCAGCACAAATCTGTAATAGTTTGGACTCTTTAGCCTCCTCCCTTATATCGAGGGACCTTTCCCTGAACCTTCGAATATAGGCCACCACCTCTTCCCCAGGTCTTTGCTTTTCCCTGCCAAGTTGGGTCAAGGTAAACTCATCTTCTGCCAGAAAGAACTTTTGGACAAACAATACATGCATCTCCTCATATGTAGAAACGCTGTTGGGAGTCAAATGGGAGTACCAGGTGTATGCCTTATCAGTTAGGGATTTGGAAAACTCCCTCAACCTAAGCTTCTTATTATTGCAATGCGCTCCTAAGTGTTCAACAAAACTCTTAATGTGCTTCTTCGGGTTCCCACCTTTCCCTGTATATTTTTCAAAGATAGGGGAAATATAGTCCTTTAGGTAAGGCTCATTGTTGTACGCTTGAGGATAGGATGTTCGGAAGTCATCATAAACCGAAGCCACCTCACCAGATGATTGCGAGGAAGCCTACATGAACTTCAACATCTCTTTCTGCATATCTTTTCTCATTTCTTCCATGGGAGAGGCTACTGGGGCGACCAGCAGCGGGGCTATGGGTTGGGCGCTCGTTGTAACTGAAACGAACATTACCGATGGTGCCGTTGAAACTCCTGAGGTTCCCCCATCTGGATTCACAGCAGAGGGTACACTTGCTGGGATCGTTCCTGCAATACCTGCACCTGGTGGGGCCGTTGGAGCTACTCCTGGTGTTATGAAAGCATTATCCTCCAATCCTCCCATCATAGTTGAAGCTACTAGAGTTTGCAAAAACTTATGAAACTTGCTCATAAGGAGCGCAATCTGGACGGGTCCCAAAACTGCGCTCGTGGAAGGTTGTGTCGCCCCTGGAATGCCTGACATTGTCAGAACCGGAGGTACTTCTACTCGAGGATCCCCATCCCTTAGGGCCTCCTGCTCTCTCGCGGCCTGTTCTTCATTATGCTGGATATCATCAAAGTTGAGTCTTCGAGTAGCATTATCTTGCGCCATACTCCTTACCTAGGAGAATGCCTCCCCAGCAGAGTCGCCAAATGTAAGAGGGTACTTTAGATTATATATGGAGGCATAACCCCTTTGAAGTATGGTGATGATAAGATAATTAGCCCAAAACTTTAGATTAGTAATAGAACATGCCAACACAAGCCTAATGAAGATGGAGCTCGATTTAAACTCACAAATATCTCGTGTATAACTCAGGAAGGCAGTAAAGAAACTTAGAAGTAACTTAGCTAGAGGGAGAGAGAATTAAGCACCCTAGGTACACCTTTGTAGGCAGGTAGAAACACACAAAACACCCTCAAGGATCTCTGTCAAGTATTAAAGGCTTCATAATAAATAACAATAGTGAGTGAGTAAACTCTCTGGTTTGCAATAACTCTCTCTCTCTCATGTCTATTCTCTCTAGCAATAACTCCTTAATCCTCAAAAAGGATCGATCCCTTCCTCAAAGGTGGTTGGGGTCCTTAAATATCCCCCCCACACCACCCCCGAGGCAACTCAGTCATTTAAGACTATGAAAGACATCCCTCACACTTTATGTCATAACATTAAATGCCTGATGCACTAGTCGCCTCTATCCTCCAAACTAGGTCCCTCTAAAGTTTCCACGGTGAGGTCATTCGATAGAGCATGAAAGCTCTCCCAAGCCCTGCCAAGCCTGGTCTCTCGCGAGTACCGTTTGACCTCACACTAAAACTCGTTATTAATATCGTTACCACATTACAACCGTTATAGCTTACAGTCATCATAAATAGAAATACAATATGACTAATACAACAAACTAAAGTATGAGTTGCCATGCCAAGCTGCCTCGCTGAGTTGCCACGCTTGAGCTGCCTCGGTTGCTTAATCTCAAATACTATTGTCAATTAGGGAATTGTCCCTAATCTCAAAATTACCTTCAAGCCCCCTCTACAGATTCATTAGTCAAAATTAATCAAACTTATAGTTGTTTGAATGTTAAAAATTTTGTACGAGTTAGATTTTCAATACCCAACACTCAGAAAAAGATTTTTTAGGCGGATACATAAGATTGAGACTAAAGCCGAAGCTAAGAGGAGGGTCGGGGACAATGAGACACTTCCTTACTTTCTTGTTCCTTTATCAATCGTACCTCCTCCTGTCGTTGAGGTTTTTGAGGATAAAATATATGTCAGCTCATCCCCATCTTCTGAAAATAGTTCCTTTCTAGACGACTTCTTTAATGAGGCCCTCAAATTTCCCTCATCTCATACTGCTGACTCTGATGCAGCTGAGAGTTCACAAAGTCACCAGCCCTCCACATCCTCATCCTCTGAGGATTTCAGTGTTTCTGTGTTCGTTCTTCCCATGGTCATCCCTATGTCGTCCATAACCTAGGGAGAATTCTAAGAGAGATTTCTAAGTGGGGCCCGGGCCGTTGAGGCTCAAGTGAGGATGATGAATTTGAGGTTGGGGATCCAGTTGATTATTCGTATGCCCAGACTCTTCCCTCGTATGTCACCGAGACTGGCCTTCTTATTTGAAGATATGCCTGTAGCATACAATCAAATATGACGATGAGAGTCCCGAATGAGGACGAGAGGGCATACAATGGCCGAGAGGGCGAGGTCACGATGTACGACCAAATGTTTAAGGTAGGATTATGTCTCCCTATCCACCCTTTAATATGAGATATCCTGGCCAGCCTGGCACTTGATCCTTCTCGGTTGAACTCCAATTTTTATTGGATCATTATTGACTATATTGCTCTTTGAAAATCCTTATTTACAGATGAGCCTTCACTAGAGATCTTTAAGGCCTATTATCACATATCCAGTACCAAAGCCCAGTCGGCTTACTATCTCCTGGGAGCTAGGAAGCCATGGAAGAAGATTATTCATGTGAACCAAACCTCCAATCATTTTTAGAAATTGAGATACTTTTTTGTATCTGGGGACTGGGAATTCTCTACCGACTTTGAGCATTTGGAGGATGAGCCGAGGGTTCCCCATCGATGGGCAAATCCATCCATGTCTACTAAATTAAATTCTGGCCTCAGTATAGCTGACTCAGAGAGGGTTAAGTTTCTGAGGAGCATTTACTCACCTCCTCACACACAAGAGCGATACACTAACCCTAATCTCGAGAGTTCAAGTGACACCTCGCCTAATAAAATACCGGGTGATCAGTCCTATACCAAATTAAAACAAGAATCCCAGTTGGATCATCCTTAGCATCACTGTCGAAAACATTTTAGAACTTACTAACCACCTAGTATTCCAAAAGTTGGTGCCAATTTTAACTTTTTAATTAAACAAAATAGTACATGCGGAATTAAATAAAAACCATTCACACAATTGAATGAAAATAAACTTAATCATAATTTAACAATTTGCCGAATAAACCATCGACCACTAAAGTGAAATAATCCAAAACAAATATCCAACACCTGAATAAAATAAAACTGAAAACTGTAGTGAGAAGTCTGGGCTACAAGCCCTAAATAAAACTGAAACTGATACAAGATTCCTACTCTAGGAATGAATGAATGATGCCTCTAATCCAAACTCCTGCTAGCATCCACATATGCCACAGCTCTGTATCCCTGGAATAGAATATCAATCATGGCGTCCCTGTGGGTGGATACCTAAAAGGTTTTGAAATAGTTTTATAGCAAGGGTTAGAACCCAAAACATTTTGAAAATATTTAGCAAGTGAATTAAATGCAGTAATATAAAATGCATGAATGCGCTTCATATTTAAGTTAGTGTAGCACTCCCTTGTGGACATTCTCACCCCTCCACTAATGTGCACACCTAACGGTTACCTTAAACCCACCTAGTTACACTATCCCGTCCAACTAGTCTCGGTATAACCTCCCCTTGCCATACTACTCTAACCCGAGTATAATGATTCTTGAATTATAAGTTATATCACAATTAACTTTATTAATTCCTCTTAAATAGTAGCATATAACCGTGTCACAAGTTATATAAAGTAAATACATCACACACTGTATTATTATCCGCATATAATATTTTCTACCATTATATACGTACCTTTACCACAACATCCACACATATAACATACGTATATCCATCCCTTCGAGTATACCCTCGCCGGATGATTTCCTCTCAAATCTTATCTCACTAGGTGTGCTCATAAAACCTAGTTCCCCAAGTTGGAATCTCACACCAACTTGGCCCAAAATATAAACGTAGTGGAGGAGGTCATATTCCTTCCCTGAAAGTGAGATAAATCCCTCACCCATATATACCGGACGCTATGACCTGGGGATATACTCACCCTACTCCTCAAGCTAGGGGATTCACCCACACCGCGTAACCTCCCTTAATAGCACTAGAGTACATAAATTTAATAAATATCTAGTCATTGATATTTAATATTACACACAATATATACACGTATATATATACTATCACTACACCGTATATATATAAGATAAACCTCGGCTTTACCGTGTACTCAAAATCCCGTACACTGCCTGTAATTTCCTGAGTCTGTCGCCCGACTCAACATAATTAATTTTCTCACTTAATAATTTATCATCTTCCCGAGTCTATGGTCCGACTCTAATATAATTGATTCACGTCTCAATTAATATAATACTTCCCCCGAGTCTGTGGTTCGACTCTAATTAAATTAATTAACACACCCATTAATTTAATACCTCCCTGAGTCTAACAATCCGACTCCCATTAAATTAATTAACACACCCATTAATTTAATACCTACCCGAGTCTACAATCCTACTCTAATTAAATTAATTAACACACCCATTAATTTAGTATCTACCCGAGTCTACAATCCGACTCTCATTAAATTAATTAACACACCCATTAATTTAATACCTACCCGAGTCTACAATCCGACTCTAATTAAATTAATTAACAGTTGTCAAACTTCTCGTTGTTGTTGGTCGTCAACTCGTCCACCTTGCGTGCCAGCCCAGTGTTGCTCGAAGCAATCCCGATGAGCCTCGACTTCCCCAATCAAGAGCTCACCCCATAAGTACGGACCTTGTGATTCCATCCGATCACTTGACTTAGTGCGTCTATGGCTAGAGATGCCTTATAAGCCTCACTCTAGGAGTTGTGCACATCTTAAAGCTTTTCCTGAAACAATAAAAAAGTACACAATTATATAAATTAATAAAAATATATTTGATTATAAATTTTTATTTTTATAACGTAATTAAAATTTTAACTTGCAATAGTGGCGGCCACATTCGGATCCACCTGTAACAACCCGCCCTTTTGGAGACAATTAAATTCCATAATTAAGTATAAATTGGAATTTGGAGAATTTCTCGAAATAGTAATTTTTGAGAATTTCGAGGAATGAATGATTTTTTATGGATGTTGAGATTATTCTTGGGACTATATTGGTCGAAATATTTTAATTACATGTCGCCGTGGAGTATAGCAACAAAAGAGGTAAGATGTTGAGTAGAAAACCTGCATTTACTTTTATGGGTTAGAATAGTGATTTGCGGTCAAGTACCTCGAATGAGAATTTCGACTCCACCATGAGTCTCGAAATATCCGAGATAGTCGAAAAAGAGTGTCCGATTGTCGAAATTGAGTTCCGGGCAATTTTGGAGTTAAACGGGCTCGTAATTGGGTAAACGAGTCGTTTTTGGGCTTTAAGGGGTTAAACCCTTTCTCTTTCTTTATAAAGAGGGAGAGAGGGAGAAAATAGAGAGAAAGAGAAAAGAGAAAAGAAGTAAGAAAGAGAGAGAGGAGGAGAGAAAAGAGGAGAAGTGGGGGAACTCCGGCCAAACTCCGCGGGATTCAGCTCGAGGTCGTCGGATTTCATCCTCCAGGCAAGTGTTTACTTGCTTTATTTCATTTTGTGCATTCCTCTCATATCACAATTGGTATAAACATGATTTTAGGGTTAGAACCCTTAAAATAAATTTGGTAAAATTTGGATATGAGTTTACAAATTGATGTAATATAAAGTCTTAATGATTTCTAGTATTAAAACCATGTTAATGGAGTATAAAATGAAATTGAAATGGCAGAAATGCCCAAACCTAGGTTTTATGGATTTTAGGGTTCAAATCCAAGAGATATGGATTAATACCCAAAAATAATTGATGTGTTTGTTGTAAAACATGGATTAGATGTTTATTGAGTTGTTGGATGAGCTTAGAAACAACAAAAATGGAGAATAATGGAGGTTTGGAAATTTTTTGAAGATAATGAATAGTGACCTTCGTGTTAACCGAATCGATTCGGCTAGGACGAATTGATTTGTCTCTTGGTCAAAAAATTAAATTTGTATATCTCTTCGACACGGTCGCGTGGGCGCCGACCGCGTATTTTTCTGATTTCTTTTGGATTTATAGTGATTTTTCTACGGAAAGTTGTCAGAGATCAAAATAGTTAGTCAGAAATTAAGACTAGAATTATTTAGAGATAAATATTAGGGGTTCTCAAATAGAGTGTTAGGACCTCTAAAGGACTTGATGAGAGAGGAAAACTTTGGGTTTGTAGGAATAAATCCGACTTAAAGTTTATATGGTGAGTGGATTAAATTTTGGGTTTTGGGTTATATATAAAACCCTAAGCAGATTTGGGATTTTCGGACAAGCCGAATCGATTCGGACTGGCCGAATCGATTCGGTAAGAGACAGTTTGAAAGTAGAACCATTTCGAATCGATTCGGACAGGGCGAATCGATTCGGTGACCAACGAATCGATTCGGGCAGGCCGAATCGATTCGGTCCTGGAAAAATTTTAAGGTTTTCTCCTTTTAAAGTTTAGGGAGATTTAAACTATGGTTTTGGAGATTATTATCGAGGATTCTAGATATCACATTAGGACTCCTAGATAATGGTATTGAGGGTGAATAAACCCCGGGATGAAATAAGGAACCTTGGATTAATTTAGTGTACGATCTGGGGGTATGAATTTAATGAATGCTTGGGAATACTTTGGGTTTAGTATCATGCTAATATGAAAGCATGATTATGATTCCTCGAGAGAATCTTTGGGATTATTGGTCATCGATAGATGGTTTGGCAAATATGGCCATTTTTATATATTCAGGGAGGAATATATGGTATATATTTATATACTATGTGATTAAGTATATATGATATGATATAAATGATTTTGAAAATATATAGATGAATATTTTCAAAATGGGAAAAAGGTAAATGATTTTCATAATTAATAAATTATGGTTACACACCTCCCTAAATCGCTATCATAAGGGAAGTTGTGTGCGTTATGGTGATGCCCCCTGGCTAATGAATGCAGGGTGGATATAGTCCTATAAGCCATATCGGCGATTATTGTTTACTGCGCTGGTTAGGGGATTCTGGGTGTGGTCCTGACTTTCCCGCAGACAATATGGCCGCTTCCCGACGTTGGTAGGTTCCAGGTTTTCTTGTATAGATAGGCCCTGGAAGATGATATCCATTTAGGGGCGCGTCCAGTGGGGAAACCCGGAGGGGCGGTCTTAGTTTTATTAAAGCAATTTATGATAATAAATTAGCTTTAATTTACATTTCCTGATTATAAAAATGGAAATGGGATAAAGGTTTGGCTTCGGTAACACTCCCGGATGGAAGAAGGGATGTGGAAGCATGGTTGATCAAAGAATTTTCATGATAATGGGAATGGCTTTGGGTACATTTCCTGAGTGTAAAAAGGGAAATGGGATGATATAAAACGGAAAATCATTTTTATGATAATAAAACTAGCTTTTAAAAAGTATATGATTTGTTAAAGCAATTCATGATAATGAATTGGCTTTTATATTTACATTTCCTGAGTATAAAAAGGGAAATGGGAAGTTTTGAGAAAATGAAAGTATTGATAAATACTTGATATATGAACCCTCATTCCGGGAGATAGATCTGGATGTTTATGGTAAAATGTATATATATATGGATGAATCGAGTACCGAGGGTCTAATGAATCCCGACGATCGACCTTGCCGCATAGTAGTATATCGGGGGGTTCCTTATTCGGATTTCGCTTTGCGAGACACCCCACGCACGAATATGGCAATGTGTTGAGACTGGGGAGAAGTTTAATCCTTAGTGCTCTGATATTATAAATGCTTATGGTATATATATATATTTATATATATATCTTTCTATACTGAGGGACTGCCGGATCTCGACGATCGACCGTGCCGCGTAGTAGTGTATCGGGTAGGTTCCTTGTTTAGATTTCGCTTTACGAGACACCCCACGCAGGAACATGGCATAGCGTTGAGACTGGGGTGAAGTTTAGCCCTTAGTACTTGGACTATCTGGGGTAGATAGTGGTTGGGTGATAGACTAGTTTAGTAGGGTAGCTTGACTTGAAGGTTTTAGATAGTTGCGCTAGATGTGCACTTTTAGAAGAGAGGTGAGGGGTATCTCATGGGAGTGCGATACCAATCTAAATATGAGAAAACCTTTTTCTGAACAAATAAAGCATTTATGCACTTGCAAAATATTTTCAAACTCGAGATCTGACCCGTTTATCTACTTTTCCCTCTCTTGTTATATTATATATATATATATATATATATATATATATATAGGTGTCCAGACACAGGGACGCCTGGATGACACTTCCTTCGAGTCAGACGTCTGCTGCAGCAGCTGTGGATGCATGCGAGTTCTTGATAGACGCTTCTTTCATAATACTCTAGATAGGAGGTACTGTATAAGCATTCGGGCAAATGGCTCAACTGTATTTATTTATTCTTTTGCACGACATTCAATCTGGTTGTATATTTGAACCGAGTATTCGGTTATTTATTCATTTCATTTTTCCTTTCAGTTTCATTTACGCATAAACTGTGTGGGTGTTTTTATTGTAATTGTTAAAAGGAGTAGAAAAGTTAAAATTTTGACACCGGCCTAATAGGTTATTAGTAATTAAATGAATTTTCGACAGTGATGCTAAGAATGATCCATGTGAGACTCCTGTTATATTTTGATATAGGAGTGATCGCCCGGTATTTTATTAGGCGGGGTGTCACAGATGGTATCAGAGCATTAGGTTCTAGTGTCCTTAGGAATCTGTGCGGACGTACTACGCTTTTAGCGTTGCTCTTGATTTTTTATAGAGCCTCAGGATTAGGATTGTTGATTTCTCTTGTGAGATTTCGTTCTCCTGCCATATTATAAGGTTATAGAAATCTTTTGCGCGCTCGTTTGAGAATCGTGTTGCTGAGCTTGGATGGCGGCAGGAGGTGGGGCTTAGTTGGAGCTGTAAGGTTGAAGCTCGTATTGGAGTTTCCTTTTAACGAAAAATTTAAGAGGACTAGTAAGATGATAGTAAGGAGTAGGGTAAAGTGGTTAGTATGAGTTTTACCTCAAGGAAGAGGTATAAGTGGCGTGGCTAGATAAAGTCAAGGTGTTCGTTAGCCCTAGACTCGTGTGTGTATTTTGAGTTTTGTGGCGATCTCGATAACATTATATAATGTATGTTTATGTGTATTCCACGATAGCGGAATTTTATTTTCCTTCATTCGCCATAGAGGCGGGTGTTGATATATATATATATATATATATATATATTTGGTTTGTGATGCTCGTTTTATATGTCTATACGAGCATGGTGGTATGATGTATATAATACATTATGGTATTTTCGGAGCGATAACAGGCTAAGAATGGCAAGTTTATGGTGTCCATGGTTCCTGGAGGGAACATGTTATTGTTGCGGTGTCTCACCTAGATATAGGTTGAGTTCACCTTAATTGTTGTGGGATACGAAACTTCGATGAGTAGAGGTTTCATTATCGTGATTTGGGTATATGGCGACCTTATATATATGATTTAAGGCCGCAGGATTATTGTTGAGCTGAAGATAAAGCTCATTACTATTTGCGCAAGGACTTAAAAATGAGTGCAAGCGCAGGGTGGTATGACTCTTAGTTAGAGATAGGAGTTCAGACCACCTTTTTTTTGGATTAGGTAATAGGGATATCCCGGTTGCATGTTGAAATGACGGAACTCCATAACCAACGAAGTCAAGGGTTAATGTGTGGAGGAGTTCCTTGTTTGGATTTCGCTTTGCGAGACACTCCACACATGACTCTTAATGGCGTCGGGAGTGGGGAGCTGTTATGGGATGCAAGGATGTTGATTTTATGGAAAGGTCTTATAGTGTGGATGAACCACTATAGGCTATGAGCCACATGATGTTGATATACCTATGGAAATATTGTGCTATGGAAAAGCACTAAAGTGGTCCCCTCGCCACAAGTGGGTGGGTGAGGTTGGACTTAGAGAAATTAGTTTGAGGATAATAACCAGCCTTAATGAAAAGGCAAATTTTGAGAAGGTATGCTTCGGGCATTATGTACGTGACACATTTTACAGAAAGTGGGCACTTTGATTGATTAGGTTTCCTTCCGTATGGGCGGAAGGATAAGATCGTAGGAATGCATTCATACGCTAGCCTTGTAGGATTTAGGACGTCCCGCTTGTGTGCCTTGGGTCGCTATATCTCGATGATCGACTACGCGAGGGAGTAGTGTAACGGGAGGGTTCCTTTTTTGGATTTCTCCTTGGCGAGATGTCCCACGCACGAAACTAAGCAAATGTCGGGAGTTGAGAGAGACCTTGAGCACTAGGGATATATTTAGAATACTCATTTCGCTTAGGTAGGGTAACACATAGATCGTAGAATTTGTAAGAATGTAGTTTGATAGAGTTAGTGGGGCCGAGGTTAGGAGGATTGAAATTTCGCGGGTCGGGAGGACCCATAGATGAGTATTACACCGAGGAAAGGAGATCCTTATTGGGAGAGAGTGTTACGTGTCAGACGTTCACAATAGATGTGCAGATATGCACAGGTTAAAGAGGTGTATGGGCACCTTGGTGAGATAGTATTATATACCGCCCGAAATAGGATGGGCGTAGTATATAAGGTTGGAATTCATGCCGATAGGCATTACAGATGATGGGTATTATGTGACGTATTAGAGTCACTCTACGATCGTAGTAGTCTTGTGGCATATGGTTAGGAACCATTGGGTTAGTATCTTTCCCTTGAGGTTTTAGGATTTGTAGTGATCCTAGTTAGATGGTGTAGGTTATATCCGAATTTCGAGGACGAAATTCCGTTGTAAGGGGGGGAATATGTAACAACCCTCCCTTTTGGAGACAATTAAATTCCATAATTAAGTATAAATTGGAATTTGGAAAATTTCTCGAAATAGTAATTTTTGAGAATTTCGAGGAATGAATGATTTTTTATGGATGTTGAGATTATTCTTGGGACTATATAGGTCGAAATATTTTAATTACATGTCGCCGTGGAGTATAGCGACAAAAGAGGTAAGGTGTTGAGTAGAAAACCCGCATTTACTTTTATGGGTTAGAATAGTGATTTGCGGTCAAGTACCTCGGATGGGAATTTCGACTGCACCATGAGTCTCGGAATGTCCGATATAGTCGGAAAAGGGTGTCCGATTGTCGAAATTGAGTTCCGGGTAATTTTGGAGTTAAACGGGCTCGTAATTGGGTAAACGAGTCATTTTTGGGCTTTAAGGGGTTAAACCCTTTTTCTTTCTTTATAAAGAGGGAGAGAGGGAGAAAATAGAGAGAAAGAGAAAAGAGAAAAGAAGAAAGAAAGAGAGAGAGGAGGAGAGAAAAGAGGAGAAGTGGAGGAACTCCAGCCAAACTCCGCGGGATTCAGCTCGAGGTCGTCGGATGTCATCCTCCAGGCAAGTGTTTACTTGCTTTATTTCATTTTGTGGATTCCTCTCATATCACAATTGGTATAAACATGATTTTAGGATTAGAACCCTTAAAATAAATTTGGTAAAATTTGGATATGAGTTTACAAATTGATGTAATGTAAACTCTTAATGATTTCTAGTATTAAAACCATGTTAATGGAGTATAAAATGAAATTGAAATGGGAGAAATGCCCAAACCTATGTTTTTTGGATTTTAGGGTTCAAATCCAAGAGATATGGGTTAATACCCAAAAATAATTGATGTGTTAGTTGTAAAACATGGATTAGATGTTTATTGAGTTGTTGGATGAGCTTAGAAACAACAAAAATGGAGAATAATGGAGGTTTGGAATTTTTTTGAAGATAATGAATAGTGACCTTCGTGTTAACCGAATCGATTCTGCCAGGGCGAATTGATTCGGCTCTTGGTCAAAAAATGAAATTTGTATATCTCTTCGACGCGGTCGCGGGGCGCCGACCGCGTATTTTTCTGATTTTTTTTGGATTTATAGTGATTTTTCTACGGAAAGGTATCCGAGATCAAAATAGTTAGTCAGAAATTAAGACTAGAATTATTTAGAGATAAATATTAGGGGTTCTTAAATAGAGTGTTAGGAACTCTAAAGTACTTGATGAGAGAGGAAAACTTTGGGTTTGTAGGAATAAATCCGACTTAAATTTTAAATGGTGAGTGGATTAAATTTTGGGTTTTGGGTTATATATAAAACCCTAAGCAGATTTTGGATTTTTGGACAAGCCGAATCGATTCGGACAGGCCGAATCGATTTGATAAGAGATAGTTTGAAAGTAGAACCATTTCGAATCGATTCGGACAGGGCGAATCGATTCGGTGATCAACGAATCGATTCGGGCAGGCCGAATCGATTCGGGCCCGGAAAAATTTTAAGGTTTTCTCCTTTTAAAGTTTAGGGAGATTTAAACTATGGTTTTGGAGATTATTATCGAGGATTCTAGATATCACATTAGGACTCCTAGATAATGGTATTGAGGGTGAATAAACCCCGGGATGAAATAAGGAACCTCGGATTAATTTAGTGTACGATCTGGGGTATGGATTTAATGAATGCTTGGGAATACTTTGGGTTTAGTATCATGCTAATATGAAAGCATGATTATGATTCCTCGAGAGAATCTTTGGGATTATTGGTCATCGATAGATGGTTTGGCAAATATGGCCATTTTTATATATTCAGGGAGGAATATATGGTATATATATATATACTATGTGATTAAGTATATATGATATGATATAAATGATTTTGAAAATATATAGATGAATATTTTCAAAATGGGAAAAAGGTAAATGATTTTCATAATTAATAAATTATGGTTACACACCTCCCTAAATCGCTATCATAAGGGAAGTTGCGTGCGTTATGGTGATGCCCCCTGGCTAATGAATGCAGGGTGGCTATAGTCCTACAGGCCTTTTTGGACGATTATTGTGTACTGCGCTGGTTAGGGGATTCTGGGTGTGGTCCTGACTTTCCCGCAGACAATATGGCCGCTTCCCGACGTTGGTAGGTTCCAGGTTTTCTTGTATAGATAGGCCCTGGAAGATGATAGCCATTTAGGGGCGCGTCCAGTGGGGAAACCCGGAAGGGCGGTCTTAGTTTTATTAAAGCAATTTATGATAATAAATTGGATTTAATTTACATTTCCTGAGTATAAAAAGGGAAATGGGATAAAGGTTTGGCTTCGGTAACACTCCCGGATGGAAGAAGGGATGTGGAAGCATGGTTGATCAAAGCATTTTCATGATAATGGGAATGGCTTTGGGTACATTTCCTGAGTGTAAAAAGGGAAATGGGATGATATAAAATGGAAAATTATTTTCATGATAACAAAACTGGCTTTTAAAAAGTATATGATTTGTTAAAGCAATTCATGATAATGAATTGGCTTTTATATTTACATTTCCTGAGTATAAAAAGGGAAATGGGAAGTTTTGAGAAAATGAAAGTATTGATAAATACTTGATATATGAACCCTCATTCCGGGAGATAGATCCGGATGTTTATGGTAAAATGTATATATATATATATGGATGAATCGAGTACCGAGGGTCTAATGAATCCCGACGATCGACCTTGCCGCATAGTAGTGTATCGGGGGGGTTCCTTCTTTGGATTTTGCTTTGCGAGACACCCCACGCACGAATATGGCAATGTGTTGAGAGTGGGGAGAAGTTTAATCCTTAGTGCTCTAATATTATAAATGCTTATGGAATATATATATTTATATACATCTTTCTGTACTGAGGGACTGGCGGATCTCGTCTATCGACAGTGTTGCATAGTAGTGTATCGGGGGGGTTCCTTGTTTGGATTTCGCTTTACGAGACACCCAACGCACGGACATGGCATAGCGTTGAGACTGGGGTGATGTTTAGCCCTTAGTACTTGGACTATCTGGGGTAGATAGTGGTTGGGTGATAGACTAGTTTAGCAGGGTAGCTTGACTTGAAGGTTTTAGATAGTTGCGCTAGATGTGCACTTTTAGAAGAGAGGTGAAGGGTATCTCATGGGAGTGCGATACCAATCTAAATATGAGAAAACCTTTTTCTGAACAAATAAAGCATTTATGCATTTGCAAAATATTTTCAAACTCGGGCTCTGACCCGTTTATCTACTTTTCCCTCTCTTGTTATATATTATATATATATAGGTGTCCAGACACAGGGATGCCTGGATGACACTTCCTTCGAGTCAGACGTCTGCTGCAGCAGCTGTGGATGCATGCGGGTTCTTGATAGACGCTTCTTTCATTGTACTCTATATAGGAGGTACTGTATAAGCATTCGGACCAATGGCTCAACTGTATTTATTTATTTATTCTTTTGCACGACATTCGATATGGTTGTATATTAGAACCGAGTATTCGGTTATTTATTCATTTCATTTTTCCTTTCAGTTTCATTTACGCATAAACTGTGTGGGTGTTTTTATTGTAATTGTTAAAAAGAGTAGAAAAGTTAAAATTTTGACACCGGACTAATAGGTTATTAGTAATTAAATGGATTTTCGACAGTGATGCTAAGACTGATCCATATGAGACTCCTGTTATAATTTGATATAGGAGTGATCGCCCGGTATTTTATTAGGCGGGGTGTCACACCACCTCCTTATCCTTCCCTTTTTTCGTTCGAATTGCCACATAGGCATCGAGCCTATGTGGCTTATCCCTAGGACCACTCCCCGTCTCTTGAAATAAAATAATGCAAAATAAGTAAATTAGTATATAATTATTACTAAATAGAATAAAATGAAACTAAAATGAAATAACATTCAAAACTTACCATCCTATGCTCCACCTCGGCGTAAGACGTACACCCGAAGTAGTGTACATCGACATTCTTAGCCCGATTTACCCTCCTCTATTGAGGAGAGGACAATCGCGTCTTTGAGACCTCATTGTTTCAAATAATTGCAATACTTATTATAAATTTAAAAATTGTTTCAAATTCGGGTTATGTCGCAGACTTTGAAATAATGCTTAAACTGATTAAAATCCAAATTAAAATATACACTAACCAACCAGCCAATTTTGATTCAAATCCACAAAAACTCATCAAATCCAAATGAATAAAATCATTAAACGGTCATCCAATAATAACAAAGCACTTGAAGAATACAAATAAATGACATTAGAAGAATACAAAATCCATATCATAAATCATACTAAGCATTGTTTAAATTATTGAAATACATATTACAAATCTAAAAATTCTTTCAAATTCGGGTTATGTCACGGATATTAAAATAATGCTTAAACTGATTAAAATCCAAATTAACATATTCACTAACCAACCAACCAATTTTGATTCAAATCCACAAAAACTGATCAATTCCAAATGAATAAAAGAATTAAACTATAATCCCATAATAATAAAGCATTAGAAGAATACAAATTAACAACTTTAGAAGAATACAAAATCCATATTATAAACCAAACTAATCATTGTTTCTAATAATTGGAATACTTATTACAAATCTAAAATTTGTTTCGAATTCGGGATATCATCTAAAATGGATTGATATTCGGTAGGAGCAGCCAAGTCATCCATGGTACTAGTTAGATGCTTTGGCACATGTAGGACGATTGATCACGACGCGTTGTTGATATACTCCGAGAAAACACTATATTGACCTTTTGAAAAGTATAAACAGACGTCTCATCACTCACATGCTCGTTGCTCTTTAACTTGGACAAGTCAACCATGATCAAATTGGTACCAGGACCAACTTTACAAGTATTTTTATCCTTAAATCTTACCCAGTCACAGTAAAACCCAACCTCTTTGAAGCTTATATAGTCTAATTCAAATATATGTTGAATGACACCATAGTAAGTCATTTTAGCTTCAAAGAGGTTTTTATCTTTCGCGCTCGTTCAAAAATAAGTAAGATCCTTGTATGAAATGACCAAGTTCAGTAAATTAGTATTTTTAGCATACACCCTCGCACTGAATACATAATTGTTCAATCGATACTTTTTAACACATGTGCCATAAACAAGGTTCTAGTGGTTAGACGAGCAAGCCTTAATGTTACATCACCTGTCTTTAAGAGCTAAGATTATAGATAAATTAATTAGGTTAGTTTTAAAGCTTTATTGTAATATGTCATTTAATAAGAGTCATTCTAATTATAATTACCTCATGTGACACCCACAACCTAAATTCGTTATCTGACTGTGCTATCATTCTTCATCTTTTATTGTTCCCACACATATCATATTTCCTGCATTGACTATGACGTGCGTATTACCAAATTGATCAAGTATAAAAGTTAAAATAATATAAACTTACTTTTTTCATTCGTCAACATCTTCATGTGTTTCAAATAGATAACGAACTACTTGTTCATGTTGTAAACTCATTAATTTCACTTGCGTACCCATCACCTGACCACTCTCATCGACGAACTCATCACTGTTATCCACACTTCTTGGGTTAGGAATATATTCCTGAGTGTATATTGATGACTCTGTGGTGATTTACTCCTCAGCAATTGATCCTTCAATGTATAGTGTATTCTTAACATAATCTTTAAAAACTTTCATCAACCTTTCACAGGGTAACATCCACTGGTATCTAACTTGGCTACAAAGAAATCCCTTGGTCACATAAGTGTACCAACAAGTGAATACTTATGTCAAAAAATGATAGGGGAAAGTACTTCTCCTTTGTGGCCACTATGTGCTTTCGATTGACTACCTTCTCACATAAAAGTGTGAAGCGCATGCTAATTTTCATAATGTCCCTCCGTAAATACTTATGCTTAGAGAAATCATGCTTAAACAACAAAGGAACCAATTGAATTATCACATCCCACTCGTGAGACTTGCACTTATGTAAATAATGGGTAGCACAATTCACAATCCTTTGCAAGTTAGATGAAAAATTAGATGAAACCTTCAAATTATGTATTGTGTCTAAAAGTTCCTTTCTTTCCTCACTTGTCAAACTAAATGCATCAGGAGAATTATTGTCCTTCCCCTACTATCTGATTTCAACCATAGTTGTGGCTTAAGTTTCAACGATTTAAGGTCTTTTTGTGCATTTTCTCCATCCTTTGAATGACTCCCCCAAGGCATGTGCCCATAATATGTTCAATGATGTTCTTTTTCGTATGCATCACATCTAATACATGACGCACCAAGATACTCTTCCAACAAGGCAAGTCAAATAAACTTGACCTCCTAGACCATGCCTTCTTGTCTCAGTTTCATCCCTAGTTTGGGTTCTTCTAATTCTTAATATTTTTCAATTTAGTATTCTTACGTGGCATATTAGGGCCACAATTAGAAGATTTAATCTCAATTTCTGAACTTGAAAGTTTTCTCAGAGGTAGCTTATGTTCAACCCTGCCCGGTAAAATATTAGAACCTTTCTCAAATCTAAAACTAGGAGCGGGGGGTAAAAACCTCCTGTGGAAATGGTATATATTTTTTTTCTAGTGATGAGACTCAGAGATTGAATCTCCTATCCACAAAGAAAACACCCCAAATACCCATGTACTACACACCCGGACAATGTCCCATAAGCTAGAAAATCATGAATTTCCCACATCAACATATCTTTTAGCGTAAACTCTGCTTTTTTAAAAGAGTCAAATGCTTGCACACCCTGTTCCCACAACTCATTTAGTTCTTCTACTAAAGGAGATAAGTGCACATCAATGTACTCACTTGGTGACTTTAGCCCAGGTATCAGCAAAGATAGCATCAAAAATTCAGGTCTCATATGTTGTGAAGGAGGGAGGTTGAGTGGTGCTATGATCACTAGACATACACTCTTATTGGTGCTTAGATTTCCAAATGGAATGAAACCATCTCTTGATATTTCCAACAATTATTATGCTCTTCTCGAGAAAAATTAGGATACTCATAATCCATCCTCTTCCAAGCTATAGAATTAATAAGATAGCGCATGAGATTATCCCCTACTTCTGCCCTAGCATGACAAGTCATTGCCTCCGCTATCTATGGAACTGTAAAAAACTCTTCAATCTAGGCCCAATAGGAAAATATTTCAACACTTTTTGAGTCACTTTTTAGGTTGTGCCTTCCTTGCCAGTAAATTTTACATATTTGGGTTCCTCATATGTTGAACACCATTCGAGATTTTCATACTCCTTTCAGTATAGTATGCAGTCATACACACAAGCATGAATTGATTTATACTTCATTCCCAAACCTTTTAAATTGTTCTTCATAGTAGGATAGCTATTTGGAAGCGTATTATACTTCGGTAGAAATCCCTTCACCCAATTCAAAATTCCTATCACGTTATTTCCAGACAAACCATATCGGGTCTTCAAACTATGCAAACCAACCATAGCATGTAAATAGTTATTTGATCTTTGTCACATCCAGGATACTACAGTTGGGTTGCCTTAAATTTTAAACTTTGATAGTCATCGTCAAGGATTATTCCAATATATTCATGAGCACCTGAACCATGTACATCATTAGTGACCTCATTTTCCTCCACTTCATAAACTCCATACACATCATCAACTAAATCCTCTAGCATATTATGATCTATATTTTCCTCTTGCCCTTGTACATCCATCGTACTTGTTGATTGTTGTGAAAGTTTCTTGGGCACAAAAAGAACATGAAATTCTCCATGAAAAAACCATAACCAATAATTATCTTGCATACTTGATCTTAATTGTTTTCCACTCAAACACCTTACCATTTTGTAGTATCCGTACTCGAATTATCAGACCTTAATTCTTAATTCAATCCCGCCCATAATATATAAAGTCAAACATGTTCAAAAGAAGGATTAAAATACTCTATAAAACCTACAAAAATTTTAAATAACCAAGGAACCCTAAAGTTTTAATAATTTCAAATTAAACCCTAAAAACTTCAAAATATCATAACTTAACATATACTTAACCCGTAGACCTAAACTTTATATCAAATTGATCCTCTAGAAATTATAATTTAAGCCCCTGTAATATTTTAAATTACAAAATATCCTTAAACTTTACTAAAATCGCACTTTAAGTCTATATAAGAATAAATCTTACCAACCAAGGAATGAAAATCAAGTATTTTTCATTTACACAAAGCCCCTTGTCCAGTTAAGTCTCCACATAAGCACTAAATGCCAAATATCCCATGTCTGAATCATGAAAACATGAGAGGTTAAATTACCAAGGATTTTAACTTTTAAAAAAAAGCTCAAATCCCCCCCCCCCCCCCATTCGAACCAATCAACTCCCTTGCTCCAACACTATAAAACTCCCATGAGCTCTACCATTAAAAATAACCTCATGAATGGATTCAAAAACTCAAATTTTCCCTCAAAATAGGTAACCTATCATTTTATGCATTTCATCCATTTCTTTTAATTCCAAATGATTTTTGTGTACAAATTATGCTTATAGCACTTTTAACAGTAGAAACTTTACGTTTAAAACAACCCGTAGGTGAAAAATATGAAAATTTCACCATTGAAGCTTGATCTTTAATGGTTAACTTTGATATAATGCTTATAACTTAGGTTTGAAGCTATGAACTTATTCATTATAACCTTAGAAACTCTAGTCCAATGATTAAAACCCTTGAATTTTCATAACAAGCTTCAATTGATTGAAAGTATTTTCTGAACCAGAAAACTCAAAACTTTGAATTCTTTTTGTATAATCCAACTCAACCCCAGAAATCAAAACCAAACTACTCCTTAACATAGAAGAAACCAAACCATGTCCATAAGAATCCTTGCCATATTCTTAAAAGCTACGAATGTTAAGTTAAAAATTCTAGAAAACACTGTATTATGGAACTCACTGTATACTGCACCTCTATATATTTGGATTCCTTGTGAAATTTTAGGTTGCATTTTTAAAAATCATCTTAAATGGTTTAGGAATGAAGGAGATATCTTTGATCAAAAATCTGAAATCCTAAAGTCAAAAATGGAGAGATTGAAGATGAACTAATTTACTAGGAACCTTAACAACGCGCATGAGGGCGCTTGGCCAATCAAAATTACCTAAAAAAATTTCCAATATTTTTATTTTATTTTATTTTTCTGGTCAAAATGGTATAAGGTAAGGTTGTGTTTGGTCAAGCCTAGCCAAATTTATGGGAAAATGAGATTTTAGGTTTGAAATATTTTTCCTAAATTGCAATTTGACTCCTCTTGACTTTTTCAACTTATAAATTTGAACCTCAAACTTTGTCTATAAGTACATTAAAATATTTAATTTAAAAGGCCTTCTCCACCAAAGTTCAAATTTGATCTCAAGTCCAAGATTTTTAAGTCCCAAGTTATTTACAATTAAACCTCTCAAACTTTAAAAGATACAATTTTTAGTATAAATTAACCAAAACCAAATCCAATTTCAATAAAGACTTATTCACCAAACATTGTGTACAGATAATCAAGTACTAGCTCCTCCTGATATCCTCTTTTGATACATAAGCAGTTCAAAACTACCGATCAAGTAGGTTCTTTTACCTCTTTGATAGTACATTTTGCGTATTTATTAACTGCTATTGATATCATTTTATGATAGCCCAAGTTTGATTATAAGTATGTGTAGAAATTATCATACTCATGTATTATTATATCACATATTATTTTAATTACGATAAATCAGATCAAGTTAAACCCTTCTCATCTAATAACTGATATCATAGCAATTTGTTGTAACGATAAAGTTGACCTTGCACCTTTGTGCTATATTATTTGTTTTAAAATCATTAGTAATAACTAGGGATTATACTGTCATGTTATTCTACATAATTTTTATACTTGGCCTATGGTCTCCAATGTAGGGAGCTGGAGTTATTGTTATATATGTATGAGTGCCAATTTAATTATGTATTTAGCCTCTTATTATCCAAAAGCTTTGGATTATTTATTTTTTTAGTTTTATTAATGGTTTATTTCATTCTACACCCCTTAGTGAACTTGTAAGTATTGGATTATCAGTTCAGAAATTCTTGATTTTCTTTATAATAAACTGGTAAGTATGGAATTATCAGTTCAAAATCCTTGATTTAATGTTATTATGAAGAACATTTACATTGACAAACAATAAATTCTATATACACTCCACTTATCATCCTGTAAGAACAATTTTTCTAGCATTATTCATAGCATAGATTTAGGCTAGTTTGACATATCCCGTTACAAATTGTCACGCGCTGTCAAGACGAACCGAACTCAAGCATCTCTAAGTTTGATGACTTTCTGACATCTTGATAAGGTATAAAACAATTTAAAGTTTGAATTAGTTTACGGAATTATATTTTGGGATGTTTATTTTTTATAAAAAATGAACAAGGCTTTTTATTTCAAAAAGGAAAATGTTTTCTATTTTCAAAATCAGTTTGGAACTTAATTTTTTTTAAATATATTTTCTGAGTTTATTGTAGGCAAACATTTAAAATTCATTTTGATCGTTCAAATGACATTGGGGGATGTAGGAAGGATGGTATCTAGGGATTCGATTCGTATTTCTTCTTTGAAGGAGACTCTTTGAAGGGGAGGGTGGATGTGACTGACGGGCAACAGGTGTGGCAGACAGCCTGTCTATTTATTTTGCACTTATTGGGTGACTTTTTGGAGGCAATGAGTGGCATTGTCATCCATCTCTGGTTCTTACCGTATTTGACGACAATTTTTTTTGTTCGTTTGTATGACTGGAGGAGCCTACCTTTGGCATCCCTGTATCTATCTTTGGATGATTTTAGTCGTTCTACCAATAAACTTTTACGATAGACACGTATCTTTTGGAGGTAATTTTGGGTTTATTTTCCTTTTACGCATTTCCTTACATTTTTCTTTGGGTTTTTTTTGTTGATTCCAGTCTTTTGCAGACGTGGTTCTATGAGGTGATCGGGTGTAATATGGGGTTGATAGCCCTGAAGGATGAGGGTTTGGGGGATTCTGCCAGATGTTTCGGTGGCAAAAGTCCAACCGTCGATCGAATCAGTCTTTGTCCATGGCGCACGTGCGATGGTCTCTGAATGCCCTAACGAGTGATCAAGTTATCTTTCTTTCTTTTTTGAGTCCTTTTGGCATCTTCATTCCTTGAATAGATATTGATTCTCTGTTAGGGATTGCAGGTGAGCTTATACCCCTAAGGGCATCTCAGCATGATACGGTGGTTAAGGGCTTACACGCGTAAATGCAGAGGTTGATCGCGCTAGATTTTAAGTATGTCTGGTACCTAAGGGAGAGAGTAGTGAGGCAAATTGTATAAGAGGAGGTGGCAGTCCCATCATCAGTTCCCCCTATATACATGATGTGGGTGAGGGAGATATCAGATGATGCCCGGGTAGCGGAGATGATTGGTGAGCCCTATACTTACTATAAGGATATGGCGGAGAGCTATGATAATCAAGATTTTGTGATGAGTTGGTTGATGCAATTTTTCATATATGACGTGGAGAACATGCCTCCACCCACTACGGCTTCGGGCAAGAGGACTAGTGCACCGGTGGGATCAGCCCACGATGCAGGTGGTAGCACATCGGCGGCGGTGGAAAGAAAGCTCTGATTATTCATGATACTCCCCCTTCTTACAACTTTTGACTGAGTAGCGAAGAGTCGGTGAGTGTGCCACATCGCCATCATGGATCGGTGTCTGGATTAATCGGTCTTACAGATGATTCCCTCTGAGGTATATCCTTTTTCTTTCTCTTCTTATTCTATTGACTTTTCTTTTCTTCTTGAGTAATTTGCCTTTTTTTTGTTTCTTCTTTGCATGTAGTATGTTCGGGTGTCGACCACTTGGATGAGGGATATCAAGGATTGGATGTCCTTCATGTTGGAGTATATCAAGAATTCGTCTTCTTTCTACTTTATGTTGCCTGGTAATTCTGATAAAGGCTCGGATTCTGGGAGTGGAGGATCCATCGCTTGTCGTAGGGGTAAGTGCGTCTGCCATGGGGGTTGAGAGCTAAAGAGAGAGAGTTGTGGGTTTTGGCAAAGTCCCATTTATTTTTTTGCTTTTCTGTTGTCTGAAAAATGTAACCAAGTGAAGCAATATATATGAAAAAATATGCATTTTATTTTTGGTATTTTTCTTGATTTAGTGGCTTATCATATATTCACTTTTAATTTTCTGCTGAGATTGTTTATTTTATCCAAAGATAGAGATAAGTATGGAATTTATAATGAAAGGCGAAAGGATAATTTTTATTTAGAAAAAAAGGAGTAAAAGTAATTAACTCGAATTTATTTTGAGTGGATGATCTTTTTAAGAAATAAATGAGTAAATAACCCGGGGAATGATTTGTCAAAATGAAGATTTTTTTGAAATTGATTTGGGTAAAGGAAAAAAGATGGAATTTTCCAAAATAGGGGGTTGGCGATCGGCATGACACTTAACATGCCTATCACTATGGGGGTCAATTCCAATCATCCCTAGACCTTGATTGCACTTTCTTGCACATCAGAGTACTCTTGTGAGGTTGAATTTTAATCAGGTTTTCAGAGCTCTTGATTTTGCTAAAGATTTTGAGTATAACAGGAGGTGTGTGGGATGGGTTTTCTCCACTAGTACCCACATTTCCCTTATTTCTTCATATTTCTCATTCTTAAATGGTTCTTCCTGTGTATAAAGGATTTTCTTCTTACCTTGATGGTCTGGAGGTGAATTACGATGCTTTCAACCTGCGTCGGGTTTCTCTATGGCATAATCGAGCCATAGACAAGAACCTGTTGGTAGCAGTAGTACAGTTCTAGTACCCTAAAGACCATATCTTTATTTTCAACCTGGATGAGTCTGTCCCACCTATGGGGAGTTCTCGACCATATTGGGGGTTAGCCCCACTGTAGTGGCGGTTCTGCCTGATTTCTCCCATTCTCCCGGGTATTCTTATTAAAGTTGCTTTATATTTCTCCCTCGGTGGATAGATCATTGGTTACTGAAGGTGCCATTTCTCTTCAAACGGTTATTTATTCAGTGGGCCTGAGGGTTTTTGAGGATGACAACTTTATTGGGGTTGTCACTTTAGGCCTTATTGTGAGGCTATTAATGGTGATGCGGGACTTGATAGCTGATCCCAGGGTTGCTGCGATAACGGCTTGGATGTCCTATCACCATAATCCTGTAAAGGTGGTGCTAGCTGAGACCCTGAACAACCTGAATGCTTGGAAGGAGGGTCGTTTAGACATTCTGACGGGGAGCCCAGTAATGTTGTATATGTGGCTTGCGAAGAGGTTTTGTCTCACGACCCCTCCTGAATATCCATTGGAAGTTGTGCCCAATTTCTTTATTTGGCCATTTTTCAGCTTCATCCCATCTTTAGAGAGTTGGGTGAACTGGTTTATAGAGCATGGAGCCCAGTGTCTTCACTAGTCAGTGCCATGATGGGGTAATTATCTCATGTCTTGTATCTTGGAGATTATCGGTATGTGCGGTTAGTGGGCCTTCGAAAGACTTCTTTCTATTTCCCTTGGCAGCTTTTATGCCAAGTCAGGTGGGAACAGATTATTCCCCCTCGTATAATAAACTTCTTTTTGGTGAAAGATTTGACTGAATCGCTGAGAATGATGTTGGGATATTTGTGATAGCATTATTGGCTATTTATCCATCCATCACAGTCTGTGGGGGGGTTGGCATGTGTTTGGGGACTACCTGAAGTGGTTATGGAAG
This sequence comes from Sambucus nigra, assembly GCA_949130495.1. NCBI lineage: Eukaryota > Viridiplantae > Streptophyta > Magnoliopsida > Dipsacales > Adoxaceae > Sambucus > Sambucus nigra. Next base: position 445,879,123 of record OX422211.1, read on the forward strand.
CCGGTAATAGAGAAAGTCATGGGAGAAGATAATGATCAAAGGTGGTTTATTGCCTTAGACACCATGGAGGATGGTGTTATGGTTCTGTCCAAGCTTGTTAGGGCGTACCGCTCCATAGAGCACGTACAAAATGTAGTCAGGAGTGGGAAACTTGGAGACCTCCAAGGCTAGTAATGATGATGAAGCAGGATCGTCTGGCAGTTAATGGCAATGTTTTATAAAGCATGGATAATTTTGTGAAGTTGTGGTAGTTTAGGTGTTCTTGTATTTTGAGGTTTGGACTAATTTTTGTGTAGCTTGGTTTAGGGTTAGGTTTGTTTAGTTACGAACTGGACAGCAGAAAGGGGTGGTTAGTTTAACTCCCTTCGTTGATACTTCATGTAATAGCATTATACTCCTTATTAGAAATAAAAATTGATTCTCATCATATTTTATTGTGCCTCTTTATGAGTTTTTATATTTGAATAATCTATACCAATCGCTAAGGCATACATATTCCTTTTGTTTATCTAAATGATAAAATGGACCATTATTCTCGTAGGTTAGAAAAGAATAGCATTTTTTTTTAAAAATAGAACCGGACCCATGTATGGCTTATGGGCTGCCTACGTACCTCTAGGGGTTTTGAAAATTTTCATGAGTTTCATTTTGAAAGGAAAAGGTTCTTGAGAGGATCAGGTCCCATGTAGTTCTGGGCTCGGGAAATCAAGAATTTTTTTTAGGAATAGAAAGGGGTTGAGAAGAGTCGTAGCGCACCGAGATTTCGGACTAAGGGTAAAATTTGTTGAGATGGTTTGGGTTGACTGGATGTGACATTTCTTCTCCATCGAGGTCTGTGAGCATAGTAGTGCCTCCTGAGATAATTTTTTCACGACGTAGGGGCCGCTCAAATTCGGTTTGAATTACCCTCTAGGGTCCCAAGCGGGTTCTATGATATTTTTTAGGGTAAAGCCTCCTCCCTGGACACCACGGTCCTTGACCTTTCGATTGAATGATCGCATTATCCAGTGTTGGCACCCCTGTATATGATATAGAGCCTTAAGTATCTTTTCATCCAAGAGTGATAATTCATCAAAGCAAATATGATTCCATTCTTCTTCACCAAATTTTCTTTCGAGTAGGACATGAAGGGAAGGTATTTGTAGCTCCATGGGGGAGAACTGCTTATAGTTTTAAGGCTTTTATTGGCGGCTTTGACGGCACTATTAGTTTGGGGCCGGTAGGGAGAAGATTTGTGCCTATGAATCCCGTACTCGTCAACTAGTTCTGTGACTTTAGATTTTAAGGGGAGCCCATTATGTGACACTAACTCGTGGGGAATTTCATATCGGCAAATGATGTTCTTTCTAATAAACTTGGCCATTTTCTTGGCATTCAGCACCTCGTATGACTCGACTTTGACCCATTTGGTGAAGTAATCAATGGCGACTAGGATGAATTCATGACCATTTTAAGCATTAGGAATAACCTTCCCTATGATGTCAATGACCCAAGTGGAGAAGGGCCAAGGAGAGGTCATGTTATATAGTTACCGGGGAGGCAAGTGTTGGAGATTGGCAAGCTATTGGCATTTGAGGCATCTTCGATCATAGGCTGTGCAATCCTTAACCATGGTGGTCCAATAGTATCCTTCACGAATGATCTTTTGGTAAGCATGTGACCATTAATATGGGTCCCTCATTCCCCATTATGGATCTTCTGCATCATTTCTTCAACATTAGCCCCTGTTATGCAGTGCAAATGGATTCCATCAAAGTTTCTCTTAAACAGCATTTTGTCACAGATGATATACTGGGCAGACAGTTTGTGAAGGGTCGCATGGTATTTCTTATCGGCATATTGGGGATACCTACCATGCTTGAGGAGGCGCTAAATGTTATAGTACCATAACTCGTCCATATCAGAATCTTCCTCGGTAACGAGTTCAATAGGGTAGTAGTGGGTAGGTTTAGCTTATTTCTGAACCACGAAAGGGGCCATTGTTATTCCCTCAGGCATGTCGACCATAAGGCTAGGGTAGCAAGGGCGTCAGCTAGGCTGTTCTTTACACGAGATAAGTAGTGGAAGGTGACATATTTAAACTGGGAGGCCATTTCTCCTAGGTGGTCCTGGAAAGGTATGAGCTTCTTATTTTTTACTATCCATTTTTAGAGGATTTGAACAATGATAAAGGCAGGTGCCGAATTCCTTTCTATAGTATGATCTTGAGGCCTATAATGCATGCCTTATACTCGGTCATGTTATTGGTGTGGGAGAAGTCTATTTTAATTGCAATAGGTGTGTAAGAGTCATCAAGGGAGATTAGGAGTATCCCGATGTCGTATCCCTTCTTGTTGGAATATCCATAACAGTTTCCATTTAAGGTCCTCTTGAGAGGTGCATAGAATATCTTTGTATAGGAATTCAAGTACCCAAGCATTGGTTTCTTCCATGGGGTAATCAGCTAGGTAGTCGGAGATGGCTTTCCCTTTCATAGCTTTCTCCTTGACGTACATAATATCGAATTTGTCTAGCAACATCAACCATCGAGACATCCAGCTAGATAGAGCGAGCTTTTCTATAAAGTACTTGATGGGATCTATATAGGATACTAATCTTATGGGGAAGGCAAGCATGTAGTGTCGTAACTTCTGCGTGACCCAGAACAGGGCGACACATGCTTTCTTCAAAGGAGTGTAGTTGAATTAGTACCCGACTAATTTTTTATTGGCCTAAATGGTTCTTTCCTTATAGGAGTATTCAATGTATTGGGATAGAAAAGCCCCTCCTATAGTATTTGTCACAATAAATTAAATGAGGAGGGGGAGACCTGGCTACGAAGGCATAAGCACCGGAGATCGAGTAAGGTATCGTTTGATTTGGTCGAAGGCTTCATTCCAGACTTTAGTTGAATCCTTCTGGAGAAGTTTGAATATGGGTTTGTAGATAGAAGTTAGCTAGATAATGAACCAACTGATGTACTGTAGTTTTCCCAGGAATCCTCGAACTTCCTTCTCCGTCCATGGCAGTGGCATATCAAGTATGGCTTTCAGCTTAGCGGGGTCTTCTTCGATTCCCTTCTCACTGACCATGAACCCTAAGAGTTTTCCTTTAGTGATGCTAAAAATACATTTAAGTGGGATTAGCCACATTTGGTATTGTCATAGTCGCTCGAAAAACTTTCGGAAGGTGGGAATATGACCCTTTCGAGTCCTAGATTTGATGATCATATTGTCTACATATACCTCGACCTCTTTATGAATAAGGTCATGCAAGATGGTTTTGACAGCCTTTTGGTAGGTAGCCCCGATGTTCTTGAGTCTAAATGGCATGACAGTGTAGCAAAAGGTTCCTTATGGGGTGATGAAGGAATTTTTCTCTTTATGGTCAGGGTGCATCTTGATCTGGTTGTATCTAGAAAATCCATCGACAAATGATTTGAGCGCATGGCTAGCTATGTTTTCCATAATCATGTCAATATTGGGTAATGGATAATCATCCTTTGGGGATGCTTTATTCAAACCCAGTAGTCGACGAACATGCGAAATTTCCCTCTCGACTTCGGTACAAGGACTGTGTTGGCGATCCTTGTAGGATAATCGACTACATGAATGAAACCCATATTCAATTACTTGACTACTTCCTCTATAACTTTGAGCGATCATTCAGTGCAAAGATTCCTTAGCTTCTGTTTAATCGGATTGCATTCTAGGAGTGTAGGGATCTCATGTTGATCTCTTTTTAGGTCAATGTTAGGCATATCATCGTAAACCATGCAAATACGTTCACAAATTCTTTTAGTAGAACTTCGAATGGCACACGCTCATGTTCATTAAGGGTGGACCCTATCCTAATCTCGCACTGATGGCTACTAGAACCGAGATTAATAAAAATAGTATCATTAACATTAATTTAAGTGCGATTATGTTATTTATTATTCTCCTTATTAAGATCAGTTAAGAATTATTCATTTATAAAATCATCATCATCAAGAGTTTGATTAAAATCAAGACAATTAGTGTAAGGCACAGCAAGATACTCAAAATATTTGTTTATTTCATTTTCAGGAAAAATAGCATTGAAACTTCATCAAAAGTGGTCTTAGTTACATTGATATCAGGAAAAGGAATAACAACATCGAGTGAAGAGATTTGGATAGAGTAGACAGCAGGGTCTGGTTAAATCTGAGCGGGTTGGACAGGCATGGCATTCCAGTTGAGGAAAGGCATGTCAGCAGCTCTGATTTGAGTAGACGGGTTCGAAGGTATGGTATCTGTGCGGATTAAGCAGAAACTCAACCCTAGTGTCTACAGGTTGAATGAGTCCTCAAAATCCTCGATAACTGTTATAGTTTTCTTGATGAGGGGTTGCACTTTATGTTGGCAGTCTTCAGCCCAAGAGTTACTACCTTGAAAGAAGATTTCCAGTCCCGATTTCATCTTCTTGTCGACATGGCCATACCATGGTTCAAGGAAGTTGCAAAAGGGGAAGTCTTCACCTTCTTTAATAAAACTTTCGTTAAAAGAGTCTCTCAAAATAGTTATTTCTTCTTATAAGCTTATTTTCAGTCGGGTTCACCAGAGTGCTTTGAGTTCTTCTGATGAGGGATGATAACCCATGCCACATGGGGAGAGGCCTCTTTTGGGACTATGAGCTCAAAAATCCCTTATTGGCACCACCCTAGCCCTATTCTAGGCATGAAGTGCATGTTCTTGAATATCTGAATCACATTGATGTTTCCATGAGGGTTTTTTATCGACTCGATCTCTGAAATTATCTCCTACTGTAAGGGGAAGTGAATCAACTCTGAATTCATAGAGGAGCATGTCATTTATCCCATGATGGATTTCCAATATCGGGTTGCTAGTACTGGTAGTGTCCGAACTGTCATCATCCCCCACGATGGTGATAACGAGGCCTTTGGTGAAGAACTTTAGTTTCTAATGAAGAGAAGAAGATAATCCTCGAATACTTTGGAGCTATGGATGGTCAAGGAGAAGGTTGAAACATGCAGGTATGTCAATGACTTGGAACTCGATGATAAGATTGATAGGGTCATCCCTTATTATGAGTTTTATAGACCCCATTACCTCTCGGTGGGTATTGTCATAATCATGCACGGAGGTGGAAGTGGGAGTGAGATCACTAACTTTCAATCCCAAGCAATTGAAGGTTCTGAGAGAACAAATATTGAGGCAGATTGGTTATCAACAAGGGAGAGTGGGACTATATTTCCTAATACGTCAATGGAGATGTTGAGGGAATAATTGTGGTCAGGGCCAATCTTTGGTATCTCTGCTTCGGAAAAGGAAAGGAGTTTGGAAAATATTAAGGACCTCACCATGTTCTGGCTTCTTCAGGAATGGTTGAAGGAGGAACTGTAGGCCCAATGATGAATTTTATTAGAGCATTTTAGTGCAGCTGGAAAGACATGAAAATACCCCATAAGGTGATGTTGGCTCATCTTTTCTTGAGTTGTTCAAGGACTTAACTTTCTTCGATGGTCATTTCTGGGATGGGAAGTTCTTCGGTAACTCCCTTTCCCTTATCTATTTTGGTCACATGAGGAATCAGATCTTTATAAGGTCTCCCTGACCTAGTTATGTGGATTAGTGAGGCAGGGAAGAACAGGAATCCCATGTCTTAATCTCTTTCTAGTTGAATGGCCACCTTGTTTATTTCCCTTAACAATCTTTAAAGGACATCATTCCACATAGACTGGCTACTAGATTAGTTACTTCCCGACTAGGTTCGTCATCTAAGTTGTCAAAGTCATCCTGCCATCTGGTGGTGACTATGTCCTCTTGCTAAGAAAAATTAATGCATTCAATAACCTTGAGGGTTTCATCATACAAATACTCTCACTTAATGGGGAGGTGCAGGAGTGAAGGGATCAACCATCCCTAAAGCTTCAAAGCGTTGAATAGCTCATCAATGCTGCAAATTTCACGTATCCGTAGAAATGCATTGGTCATTATCTATACCACATCATCTAGACTGACTTGTTTGGCAGGTAACACTAATTTATCCGATTCCTCAGCCCATTTTCATGCTTCCATGAACAAACCACTGAATTTACGATCATCATCCATTATCTCGATGGGCAATTTCAACCCAAACTTCAAGAGTTGGTTTAATATAATTCATAACTCCCTGTTTTTCCCTTCAAACCGAGTGAGGATGGAAATGCAGGCCCTTGTAAGGAGTGACAAACTTGGCCGGTGAAGTAAGTAGGGTGTAAGAGAAAATATAGGCAAACCTTGAGTGGTTTAGGTGAGATTATAAGGATGATAGGTGCGTTGCTTGGCATAATTTGAGCAGAAGGATCAAATTTAGGGCCACTCTCTAGAAAGATGGCATTTGTATGGGTTGGAAGTGGGTTATGAGTGGTATTGATTTTAGGATTGACTAGTGGGGAAATGATACCCCGATCAATTAAACCTTGGATCAATTTCTTAAGGTGGAATCATGGGTTAGTGATATGGTCAGCAGACTGGTGGAAATCACATCGGGCATCAGATTTGAAGTTTTTAGGGAGAGAATTTGAGTGGACGAGATTCCAAGGGTTTGATGAGGTTTCGACTCAATAGGGTCTAGTAAACTTTGGACAGGGGATAATAGAGCTCAATGTACTCTTTCTTGGTAGGGTTGGGGTGACTTTTCGATGCCTAAGAAGTAGCAAGTTGGGAAATGTTATTGATGGTTGAGACTTTAGCACTGGCGGACTTTTCGGACTTTCGAGGAGTGAACTGTGTGGTCACTTTCTCTGGCTCAGATTCGACTTTGCTAACACCTTCCTCAATTTTTACACCTGCTTCTCGAAGGGATCGAAAGTGTGGGTAGTAATGTCCTCCCATGGATGCTCTGATATGAGGTTAGAAGTTCTTCTTCATGATACTAACTCGTTCCTCCTCGGAGGGTCTATTGGTCATAGTAGAAGCTTTCTCTATCCACCTTCATATGAAGCTACTAACTATTTCCTCAGGGTTATGGTTAAGAAGCTTTAGATCTCAGCGCGTAACCTCTAGCACCTTATTCTACTTGTTCTGAGACATGAATTCTCGAGTGACATCTAATTACTACGGATTTTGGATTCTTCGAGTGACAAAAACCCAACGAACGGCTCTTTCTTTCAAGGTCTGCTAGAACATCTGGGCCATTATCTCTTCAGAGGCACCAAGGAGGGATATTGCTTGGTGATAGCTTTGAAGGTGAACAATTAGAGGTTCTCTCCCCCTAAACTTCTCAATATTTGGCAACTTGAACTTCTCTGGCAATCTTGCTTTGGTATAGGGAGACATATGTGTGTAGTCCATGTAGTTCATGGATATCTTTACTTGAGCAAACTTCTTCAACAATAGTTTGAGGTCTTCCTTGACCTTGTTCAGTTCCTCCTCCTTAGGATCTGTGGGTACTAAAAGGTTAGCCCCTAGTTGGGCAAGGTTCAAAATAAGGAGTTTAGTTGGCGGCGGCCCACTGGTAGGTGGGGAATGCGAAGCATGCTAATACACTTCTATGACCTAAATGGGCTTGGGAGCGAGTGGACCTATGGCACAAGGAAAGGGAACCTCAGGTTCTTTAAAAATATGGGCTCGGTGATGCTGTATCTCATGGACCTCAGTTTAAAGGTTGTCAATCTTAGCACTGAGATGGGCTAAACATTCATCAGATCGGTCTACACATTCGGTGCTTATTTAGTGTTCTCCTTGAAGTGCTCGTGAAGGTAAATACAAAATTCGAATGAGGTATCAAAAGAATCGACAGAGCTTTGAGGCAGTTTAACGAAAGACCGGAGTCAATAGGTAGCCAGGCCAAAATCGGGTATGAGATCAACCTGAGTGGTAAAATAGTTTGACTTTATTTTTTATAAAAGGTAGGAAAAAAATTGGGATTTCAAAAGGAGGAGAAAAATATTTTTAGGATTTTTGGAAAAGGAGGAAAAAATGAGAGGAATCTCAGTATGATTATTATTAATGTTAATATTAGGTTCCCACTTGTATTAGGTTTGCCTAAATGCAGAAAAAATGTCAGACATGGTTGGACTTGTTTCCGGGCTAATAGACAAGGTCCTGTTTTGAAAAAATGCAAAATTGTGCAAAACTTCGGGTGGTATGCCGACTCAAAATTTCAACATAGCTTCACATGGTAATCAGCAAACTAAATATGAGCGTCCTAGGTTTGACACCTATATGAGGTTTATTTAATTATTAGGTTAGTGGAAGGGTTCTCCCCTTTGGCATGACTTCCACAATATACCTCTTGCCTATAAGGTTAATTATTGACAAGCCATTTAATATACCTAATTGTACGTGAATCATCTCACTATATACCTTGTAGGGATAGTACGTTTGAGAGAGAATTCGATATACTCAACGTACGTGAATAAGTTCTCTACTATATACCTCCTGTCATGAGTTCGGTCAAGCGGTATGATGTGAAGGGAACCGTCAATGGAAGGTAAGAGTCATATCGCTTAGGCTAAATGTTACCCGCAGGACCAGCGCCCATCACAAAGTTACCCCCCAGTACAGGACAAAATTTTAACCAATATAGACATGCTTTTAGTGATGTAGTGTGCAAAAATGCATGAGTCTTAATTAATATATTATGGAGAGAGGGTATTTTTTATCATCTTTTATTTGCATGATGAGTAAGGGAAAACTAGACTAATGGGGAGCATATACAAGTATTATGACAAGTAAATCTAGCATGGAGACTATACTATGCATGGATACATGTGAGTGAGTAAGTGACATGGAAATAAATACAAGTGAGTGTGTGTGGTAGTGATCATGTATATGGATCAACTACAAGTGGTGTGTGACATATGTATGTGAGCATATATACAAGTGTAGGAAGTGTGGTTGTGTGCAAGTGAAGCCTAAGCATGGATATTCTAAGTGGTGTGTGAAACATGTGAGTATAAAGTGAAGTTAAGTGTAAGTGTGTTAAGTGTACATGGAGAGTATATACAAGTGTGTGAAGTGTATAAGTGAGTGGAAAGTGATATAAACATGGGAAGGATATATAAAAAAGGTAAATATAGGAGAAAAGGAAACATACAAGTAGGTGCATACGCACACATGCAGAAAAAAATAACACCCATGCAAAAATAGAGTATAGTCCTTGATGAGACCAGAGATATCACCATTTAAACTTATATGGAGCTCAAGATAGCAATCTATAGTAATGGAGATAAGAGTGCAGTAAAGTAAATGAAAAAGGGGATGAGGCAAAAAAAATAAAACAATGGTATAAGTGGTTCAGTTGTAGCCTACTCCATTGTGCAAGGTGTTCGGTGGTGTTTTCATAATAAAATAAACCACTAATGGCCTTAAGAATACAACCCTCAACCTTTCTATCTCTACTGTATATCTGGACAGAGTTTAACTTAGGGTTTAAATATTTTATCCCTTCAATGAAGAAGATGAAGGGTATTTATAGCCTTGGGGATGCAATGTGTACCCCCAAGCATGTAATAAGCATGGACGAGATGAAGTAACCAATTAGATCCAGCGACATGTCCCTGGCACACATATGTCATGGTGATGAAATATTCCATCACGTGCCTATGAAGATCTATTATAATTGCATGCCCACGTGGACTAACTGTGTTAGGACCTTGTGTCACACATGGGGTAGATGTCATCTCTGGTAGCCCTGGTCTGGCCGAGTCTGACATAGCAGGCCTTCTATGAAGATAATTTGAGGCTGAGTCAAAGTGTTATATCATCTTTCCAGGGTGGTACAAGGTTGAGATGAGACTGCTGAAGGTGAACTTAGTACGATTGATGGGTCTCAGCCCCTACATCTTGGTACGACGTCGAGGCGATAAAAGTAGCCTAGGATGAGATTATCGAGGATGGACCGAACTAGGTAACCCATGACTATCCGTCTTGATGAGTGAGTGAAGTATACCTGGTCGGATTGAATCTTATCAAGGACTAGGCCACACTTACGTAAATCAATCATCCTTTAGCCCTTAGTCTTCAATGTGAGCGGAAGGTTGAGGGGGATAATTGTCTGATCCTTTAATATTTAAGGCATAAGATGCGAATTAATTTGGCTGAGGATAAGTACGTCCTATCAATACCCTAGGATGAAGTGCCTTTTAAGTGTCCTCGCTTGGACACTTGTCATTAACTATGCGGTCTGGCATGTTTCACAAGAATGGCGACTGCAGACTTGCTTAGAGGAAATGTGCTCTAATCAGGTTGTGTGGGAAAGTGTGCATAATGATTAAGCCATTTAAATAGGTTTGAAATTTCATTTTCTGTTGCTTCTCCGACCTTTCTCTTTCGTGCCTAAACTCTTCTTGCAACTCTCTCATGCCCTACTCTCTCTCTCTCTTCGTTCCATTCCATTTCAGGCTTGCGTTTAGGAGTTATGTAGCTTCCCAGGTGATTCTCTCTACTCAGGTAACATTTAAGTGCCCTTCTCTTGAGTTTTCTTCCATTGATTACCTCCCATGCCTGCTTTTTAATTTTTTGGCAATTTTTCTATTTTTCGATGACCCATCCAGGTGGATTTAGGGTTATCTTTAGGAGGATTAGTGGTGATATCTTTGGCATCATCAGTCCTCGTATAGAAATCCCCAGCAGAGTCACCATTATGGCCATCCCGAGGGGTCTTTCTAGGCAGTCCAAGGGAAATGTGTCTCTCGAGGTGGATCCCTCCTTCCTTCCCCTTTTTTCAGCATACACATGGGATTTCATTCTTTATTAGGGCGCTCGGTTGTCATCAATGTGGGGTGATATGTAGAGATAGAGTCGCCAACCTATTTTGCACAAAACAGACAAAAGAAATGTTGCCGCCTTGAGAGAGCGGCATCAAGAACAATACTGATGATGGCGAAACCAAGTAGTTCAAGGCTCTGGGATCCAAGTTATGAAATGGGAAGGTGTTAGGCACCCATCCTGTCGTTTCGATCTCTCTTAGGCATGTGTTAATCTTCTCCTGTAAAACTCCGTTATGTTTGTGCTTATGTGCATAATATAAATGGAGGATGGGATCACTCAACTCTCGTCATGGATAAAGGCAGAGTGACATCATCCTTAGGAGTGCTCCTGAAATAGTAATTAAAAATATAATGTTAGTGATTTTCGATTCAAAAGTCATTATGGAGGAATGATTGCGTATATCGTACAAGACACAAACAAGCAAGAATATAAAAAAATATGTATATACATATATAAGAACAAAGTAACAAATGTTTGTGGGAGAACTCGAGTCAAGGGCTTTACCCAAGACGACTACGTAGCCCAGGGGCATCAAAGTCCACGTAGTTCGAAGATAATATGAGGCGGGGTTTAACCCAAAAATCCAATATGGGACTTTATTGCATGTGTGTGTGTGTGTGAAAAGGTGTTTTAGTGTGAGAAAATGTGATGAGAAATCCCCATTTGTAATTTACAAGTGAACCCTCCTTTTCTTATTTTTGGGTTTTTCTATGAAAATAAAGTATGTGAGAATATTACTAATGAAAAAACTTTTGAAATTAAGATATGTGATGTAATGAAGTAAAGTACTAAAGCGAAAATCATGTAACTAATGCAAAAATAAGAGAATTTAAAGACAAATGGGAAGAATTAGACCTCCTTGCAAATACTTGAAGTAGATCTTGATTGTAGATATGCTGATATCAAGATGAAGTGATGGTGGTTTGAGGAGGTGGGTGGGAATTTACTCAAAAGAGTATGAAAGGGATGGAAGGAATGTAGGAAATGGGGTTTTAAGGAAATAACAAATCTGAATTGCTGAGAGCGATATTCAGGGGTGCTTTTCAAAGTGAGGTCATGGCCTCTATTTATAGAGCCAAGATGTGTGCTAATTGTCATGGTCTGAGACCTTCCTATCGACATAGAACTCTAGACACATTTCTGATAGGCAGGGCCCTGGGGTTACCAATTGGCAATTTGAGACAGGTTTTTCAAAAAAGGGTCGTAAACGCAAATCGTAAGTCAGAATTGCGCACGGGGTGGATTGTTATTCAGATCCTTTTAATAATTCATTGAGCTACTCCAGGGTTCAGGAGTTGACCTAAGTCAAACGGGGCTAAAAGTACCCGTTGGTCATTTGACAACGAATTCTCGGAGGAAAAAGGATCATTCGTCCAAACAGTAAGGTCGTTTCCCACATGAGACCAATCATTGGAAAGGGTATTTAGTGAGCTTGGATATTTCAATCATCTTTGTTCAGTTCGAAGAGTTGACCTAATCCAAACGGGGCCCGAAGGCACCCAGTGACCTTTCGAAGTAAAATGGGTTGTCCGCTCGTATCGTAAGGTTGATTCATGCATGGGACTAATCGTTGGAAAAAGTATTTAGAGACCTTAAATGACTCATTCAGCTTCATTCGACCTAAAGAGCTTACAGGAATCAAATGGAGCTCGGGAGTGTCCAGTGACCTCCGGATCAATTTTTAGGGTAAAACGGATCGTTCATCCAAAGCATAAGGATGATTCGCGCATAGGGCAGACCATTGGAAAGGAGATTCAGATCCCTTCAAAGATTAATTGAGCTTTACCTCATGTGAGGAAGTTGACCAGAGTCAAAATGTGTCATGAGAGCACTCGGTGACCTCCAGATCACTTTTCAAGGTAAAATGGACATTTTGTCTTAACTATAAGGCTGATTCGTGCATGGTCGGACCATTAAAAATGGGATTCTGAGCCCTTTTGAAGACTCATTGAGATTTTTATGAGGTGAAAAAATTGACCGGGGACAAATGGGGGAGCGTCGGTGGCCTCTAGATCTGTACTCGAAATATGACCTAGGGTTTATGATAAATGAGTGAGTGATAGAGACCTAAGGATGTGCGTAGGGGGTCCTAGGATGGGATATCTACAATGACCTTCGATCGCAGACTCTTCTCTCTCCGGTCAAGGAAAAAAAATTTCCACTCCTCATAGTTCGTATTAGGCTACACCTCAATCTCGTCGAGGTCCTTGTATAGGTAAGATTCCTCATCCCTCAAAAAATCCTCAACATCAACACGTGGAAAACGTCGTGTACTCATTGAAGATGGTCAAGTAAATCCAATCAATATTTCACCAGGCCCACTTATCCCGTATCATAAAGGGACCTACATAGCGGAGAGACACCCCCCTTAAATTCAATCTGACAACTCCCTTCATCGGGGAGATCCCCATAAGCACCTAATCCCCAACCTAAAACACTAGCTTTATTTTTCTTTTTTAGAGAAATTATTATGTCGATCCCGTGCCATCTTCATCTGTGATAGAATGAATGCCAAATTTTGTGAGGTGTGCTAAATAATATTTGGTGTAAACATCATGTGTTTCCACGACTCCAGCCAATAGCTTGGTAAACGGCATGATCGCCCATATAATTCCACGTAAGGTACCTTCCCAATAGCCTACTGGTGACTATAGTTGTACACAAAATATATGAGTGGCAAGTGTGTCCCCCAGCTTCCCTTGACATCCAACACGTAAGCCCAAATCTTTTCTTTGCAGCGAACGTACTGGTACTTTTATTCAGACTTCACTTTATAGGAAATCTTCCACATAAGATCTCGTTAAAGTGTGTCATGGATCCATCTTTGGTTTATCAACTATGTAATTGACCCTTGGAGATTTATGTGTTTAACACATGAGTTATAAGCCACCCTAGTGTCCCCAACTTGGTTATATAACTCATTTTTCCAACACTCTTCCAATTTGAGGATTAAAAAAAGAGAAAAAGATCATTTCCCGAATCACTCCCCATTAGATTTTAGAGCATATTTTCACTTTTCTTATTTGTGTTCATCAAGCTTTTACTTTTGAATTTTCAATTTATTGAAAACTACAGAGGAAATTTATAACTCAATTTTTTAGAACAAATCTTGTACAAAACCTTTATTCTTGAGTTTAAGTTTTCTTCCAAAAATCTGGAAAAATATTTCATGATATTTAAAGCACCATGACTTCCCTACACTGGTTTCAACCTTCGAATACTCTCACATATCCTAAATGTAGTTTTGTTCTTGCTCAAGGTTGTAATACCCTGTATTTTTGTGATATTTGTTTATGGGATTAATTGAATTAAATGTGTATTAATTGAGAATTAATCCGGATAAAATACTAACGAGATGTGAGTTGGTATTTGATTATAATGCGTATATATGGCAATATATGAATATTGAGAATATTAAAATTGTCACGAGATAGAAATACGACAATTTGGAAATTTTGTTGGGAAGCGTGTGACAGTCACGCAAGGAACATTATTTAATTAAAAAGTGAATTTTATTTTTATCAACCGTATGGTCATTTTGAGTGCGCCAACGTGTCCGGAAGGGTAGAAATAGTCTGGAAACACTAGCCGGGGGTTTAGTTTGGGTCCCGGGGCATTTTTAGGCCATACCGGCAACTTAAAAGGGTAGTTTGGTAATTTTGGAATTTGGGGATTTATGACCAACGAATTTTGGGAGTTTAAAATAGGGAATTTCAGAACCCACTAACCCATTACCAGCAATTAACTGAGTTGAGGGCAACGGGAGTTTTAGAAGAGGTTAGGAGAAGTCCCCAAAAAGAGAAACACAACCTCCATCTTCAACCTTCAACCTTGGGAGAAAAAGGAGAGAACAACCTTCATCAATTCAACACCAAATTCAGAGAAAAATCCAAGGCAAGTGGTTTAATTACGTTATTTACAACGAATGTTTCTTCCATGCTTAGAAATTTATAAAAATTTGCATTGTTTTGGGAGATTGACAAAAAAAAAACACTGAATTGGAATTAGAAATTCACACTTTGATAAGGAAATTGCATGTAGAATTATGTTTGGGTGATTATTCTGATAGAAATACATCTTTTATATCACAAAAAAGGATTTAATTATGTCTATTGATGACTTTAAATTTCTAGGGTTCATGTTCATGAGATTTGGGGAAAATTGGGGAGATTTGATGATTAGATGTGGTTTAGGATGATTTGACCCCATATAAATGTTATTATACGACTTAAGTATGTTTTGGAATGATTAGAAACCTTGAACTACTGTTGGAATGATGTTT
Organism: Sambucus nigra; assembly: GCA_949130495.1. Lineage (NCBI taxonomy): Eukaryota > Viridiplantae > Streptophyta > Magnoliopsida > Dipsacales > Adoxaceae > Sambucus > Sambucus nigra. The sequence continues at coordinate 445,894,123 of OX422211.1, forward strand.
AGATGAGATTAGAGGTGAAGAAAATTGGGAAAAGCGAAATAGGAGAATTCTGGGCTCGAAACTGTCACCTCGTTAGAAGGGCTGCCCAGGTCGTTCGAACGAGCTCGTTCGAACGAGCTTCTAACGAGTTGACAGTTTGACTTCTAACGAGTGGGATGTTCGTTTGATGCCTTTCGTTCGAACGAGATCTCGTTAGATGTCCACTTCGTTCGAACGAACTCTCGTTCGAACAACCTCATTCGAACGAGACTTCTAACGAGTTGACAGATTGGCCTTTTTGGCCTGATTAGATTTCTAGTGTCCCGTAACCATATTTAATTGTAGAGATAACCTTCCCTTGTTAACTATTTGGTATAATTGGGAGAATTGGTATATAATGAGGAGTGAACCAAATGATATTTGTGGATTAGGACGCTAGTGACTATATACGATGTGAGGATTATTGACGACTTAAATATTTGAATTAACCGGGTATATGAGTATTGTGTAACATTATAAGTTGGTATGAGAATGAGAAGTATACCACTAATAATTTATGGTAATTACTAAGATGTGTGTATGCTTAGTATATGTATATGATTTTATGTGTATGACATACCTACCATGCTTGCTATCACGGGAGGTTTGCGTTCGCTTAGGGCCATCTATTCTTTGTGTGCCTACGGGGGGATATAGATTGGTACCTCGAGGACATAGGTCAGAGAAGGACTTATTGGGAAGTTAATAAGTCTGCTGATCATGGGAGCGTAGGTATGTGCGTGACCCATGTGATGTGACTGTGTTCGCCTCCATTGTTTGTGATTGTTGTTATCTGAGAACGATTCCTGAGAGATTTGGAATGCGTGATCCTTATGTACGTGATGTACCGGGATGGGTAGCAGAGTATGTGTGCACCGCAGCTTAGTCTCGGGGTGCTTGTATTGTATATTTATGATGTGAATGATATACGGTTAAATGAACAGACTTGTCATGTTTAATTATGAGAATAATTTATAGTAACTCCTTGAGAAGATAAATAAAGGGATAACCTCCAGTAAATGGTAATGCTAATAATTGAGAATCCGAGTTTAAGTAAAGCTATCTATTTAAGTGATAACATTGGGAATTCATATTGTGAATCGAGTAGATGGGTTAGAACTTATGTCGGTTTAGTTAGATATAAATACCACTTAGATGGGTATTGTACGTTAGGAGTGCACGATTAGACGAGAGGTGAGTATTTCATGTGAGAGCACGTCCTAACAGGTATTTTGCATTCTTTGTTTTAATGTTATTAAAGCACTTGCTGTTTTTAAAATACTTTCCACTTTCGGGCTCTGACCCGTTTGCTTTCAAATCTATTTTTATAAAAACCTTTTAGGTGCCCAGCCACAAGGACACCATGCATTGGATTTCCATTCAGGTGACGAGCTGTAGCTGTTTGTGGAAGTTACAGGGCCTTACTAGTAGACGCTTCTTTTGTCTTGACTCTATTCAGTTTTCATCATTTTTAGGGCATGTCGCCCATCTCTATTAGAGACATTTCATATTTCAGTTATTCAGATTATTGGCATGTAATTAATTCAGGATATACTGTTTTATTTATTTCAGTTGTGGGATTGTTGTGAGGGGTTTACCTCCGGACTTATTATTAATTGTTGGTTACTTTATTGAGACTTTATGGTGTATGGTTATGATATTCTTTCATAATTTTTTTATTGTATGTTAATCAGACTTAATTTAAAATTTGACATCTTTCTTTTTAAATACTAGGTGGTTAGTAATGATTAAAATGTTTTCGACAGTGATGCTGTTAATTGGACCAACTTGACATTTTGTATTAATTTAATAAAGGAGTAGCTACCCGGTATTTAATTAGTCGGGGTGTCACAGGTGGTATCAGAGCATCAGGTTCTAGTGTCCTTTAGGATCTGTACGGCTTATTATGTTTCCGCTGAGCTTTCTTTGTAGAGCCCTATATTTTAGGACTGTTGTATTCTTTTATGTATGCTTAGCTCTTAAGCTATTTTGGGTTTATAACTGCGAACTTATAGACCTTACTCTTATTCCAGATGCCTCCACGACGTGCACCACGGGTTCCTAGGGATGCACAGCCAGAGCCCCATCCAGCACCAGTACAGGGCACCATGAATGCCGCTGAGGTTGCAGCCATTGTAGCCCAAGCGGTAAATGCCGCTCTAGCAGTTGTACAGCAGGCACCACCCCAGGCGCCAGTAGCCGCGCTAGTTCAGGCACATGTATTCCCGTCTGCTTGGGAACGTGTACGTGATGCTTTTCAGAAAGCGCACCCGCCGGAGTTCGCAGGTAGCTCCGATGTTGTGGTTTCAAGTCAGTGGAGGAAAGACATTCAGAGGCACTTGAGGATGTATGAGTGCACCGATGTTCAGAAGTAGGTACTAGCTACTTACAAGCTAGTGGGATCTGCACTGCAGTGATGGGAGTTTATTACCACAAGGGAGGAGAGAGATACTCTCACGATACAGGAGTTTTGGGTGCGGTTTGACCGCAAGTATTTTACGTCAGCCGTTCACATGGAAATGAGGAGGAAGTTAATGAATCTCAGACAGGAGGGAAGGACTGTGGCCGAGTATGAGGCCGAATTCACTAATCTACTGAATATTGTTCCGGATGAAATACCGACAGAGGAGAAGAAGATCCAGAAGTTTACAGATGGATTGACATGGAGGATCCGTCAGCATTTATTGGGGAACCTCTCGTTGGCCACTTATTCTGACGTGGTTAACGCTGCACTGTTACACTGCCAGGATCACCGCTTTCACATGGCTGAGAACAAGAGATCAGGAAAGTCCAGCCATCAGGGCAGGACTGGAGAAAATGGTGCTAGTGGGGCACAATCTACTCAGGGGCAGAGGCAGGTTGACCAGGGTTCCCAGCAAGGGGGATCATAAGAGGTTCAGATCGGGGAATTTCAGGCACGGACAGGGAGGTTTTAGGCAGGGCCATCAGGGTCTGAACGGCCATCAGGGCCAGCAGGGCCAGCATGGCCAGGGGAAGAATGGAAACGGCCACCAGGGCCGAGGGCAGCAGGGACAGAGAGGGGGAACTTCCCGGGGAAGTGTTATGTTTGTGGCAAGACTGGCCATAAATGCCAGGATTGTCCGGATAGGGGTAAGGCCCCGCAGCAGCAGCAGCAGGGTGCTCGACAGGAGCCGTAGAGGCCTATGTTTCCCGCCGCCCTCCCGGCACCACCACAGATGGCAGCATTACAACCCATTCCAGCAGTCCCAGTTCAGCAGGGACATCTTCAGTATGGGAGAGTGTATCAGCTCCAGCAGGTCGCAGCCCCACAGGATCCACCAGCCATTGAGGGTATGTTCTCTATTCAGGGGACTCTGGGGCGTATTTTATTTGACACGGGGGCTACACATTGTTTCATTGCTATGAGATTTGCACGCACCATTGGGTTGTTAGACACCGCTGAGAGTACGGTTACTTGTGTAGATTCGCCGTTGAGTAGGGGTTCCGTGATTTCCCTTGTATGTAGAGGCGTGGGTATAGAGATTGGGAGGTTTACTTTACCCGCAGATATGTTTGTGTTAGAGATGACCGAGTATGATGCCATTATTGGTATGGATTGGCTAGTTGCGTACCGAGCCATGATTGACTATTTTAGTAGGAGTATTATCTTTGCCATTCCCGGGAAGGAGATGTTTTTAGTGGTGATGCCTCGTCCTGAGGGAGGATCGTCCACTCATTTGTACTATATAGAGGAGGAGACCTCTACGGAAGTGGTGATACCGCTTGATTCGATTCCGGTTGTTCGAGAGTCGGCCAATGTATTTCAGGATATACCTGGATTACCTCCGAGTAGGGAGATAGAGTTTGTGATCGATTTGATGCCGGGCACTCGACCTATTGCCCGCGCACCTTACCGTATGGCTCCAGCTGAAATGAGAGAGTTACGAGATCAGATTGAGCAGTTGTTGGGTCAGGGGTTTATTCGGAGGAGTACTTCGTCGTGGGGTGCCTCTGTGTTATTCGTAAAGAAGAGGGATGGATCGTTGAGGTTGTGTGTAGATTACCGGGAGTTGAATAAGGTCACGATACGGAATAAGTATCTGTTGCCCCAAATCGATGACTTATTCGACCAGCTGAGAGGAGCTTATTTCTTCTCAAAGATTGATTTACGATCGGGATACCATCAGTTGCGTATCAGGGAGGAGGACATCTCGAAGACTGATTTCTTAACGAGATATGGTTCCTACGAGTTTCGGGTTATGCCTTTTGGTTTGACCAATGCTCCAGCCGTGTTTATGGACTTGATGAATAGGGTGTTCAGAGAGTTCCTAGATCAGTTCGTCATTGTCTTCATTGATGATATTCTGGTTTACTCCCAGACAGAGGAGGAACACGCCGAGCATTTGAGGCAGGTTTTGCAGACGCTACGTCAGAACGAGCTGTATGCAAAATATGAGAAGTGCGGATTCTGGCTGAAGGAGGTTCAGTTTTTGGGGCATATTATTTCCGATCGGGGGATATCTGTTGATCCGGGGAAGGTATCCGTGATAAGGGAGTGGGGACAGCCCACGACACCGACTGAGATCCGTAGTTTCTTGGGCCTAACAGGATACTATAGGAGGTTCATTCGGGGTTTCTCCAAGATGGCGGGTCCTTTGACACATCTGACTCGTAAGGGTGTGCCATTCATCTGGAGTGATGCCTGTCAGTTGGCATTCGATGAGTTGAAGGATAAGTTAACCTCAACACCTGTGGTAGCATTGCCGAGACCGGGAGTTGAGTATCTAGTTTACATCGATGCGTCCTTGCAAGGACTTGGAGGTGTATTACAGCAGGAGAGTCAGGCCATAGCTTATGCTTCCCGTAAGCTTAAGCCTCACGAGAAGAATTACCCCACCCACGACTTGGAGTTAGCGACAGTGGTGTTTTCCCTTCGGATATGGAGACATTATCTCTTGGGGGAGAAGTTTCGATTGTTCACAGACCACAAGTCCCTACAGTACCTATTCACGCAGAAGGAGTTGAATATACGGCAGCAAAGGTGGCTTGAGTTTGTGAAGGATTATCAGTTTGATATCCAATATCACCCGGGGAAGGCTAACGTAGTAGCAGACGCGTTGAGCCGTAGGCCAATAGATGAGGTGGCAGGGTGTGGAAGGCAAAGTGGAAAGAGTTGGGACACCAGGATGCAATGGCCAGATCGTTCATGTCTGTGATAACTGTTACACCGCATATTGTCACGAAGGTGGTAAAGGCACAGGCAAATGACTCGTTCTGTCAGGAGCAGATAGTTCGGTTACTAGCAGAGGGAGTCGAATCCAATACCGTTAGCTCAGACGGGGGATTACGCTTCAATGGGAGACTGGTAGTTCCGAAAGGGGAGGAATTGCGACATGAGGTGATGGCAGAGTCGCACGGCTCACGGTTCGCGGTACATCCCGGTGGGGACAAAATGTACCAAGACATGAGACGACAGTATTGTTGGAGCGGGATGAAGAAAGATATCGCCGTGTTTGTTTCTAAATGCGCCACTTGTCAGCTGGTAAAAGTGGATCATCAGACACCGGCCGGACTTATACAACCGTTAGAGGTCCCGATGTGGGTGTGGGAGAGCATATCCATGGACTTTATCACGGGGTTACCTACGTCACAGAGGGGTCACGACTCCATTTGGGTAATTGTGGACAGGTTGACCAAAGTCGCTCATTTTCTACCCGTAAGGACCGACTACACTACGTGATAGTATGCCCATCTCTTTATTGCAGATATAGTGAGACTTCACGGTGTTCCCCTAAATATCGTTTCTGACAGAGACAAGATATTTATTTCACGGTTTTGGGAGAGTTTTCAGGAGGCCATGGGCACGGAATTGCGGTTGAGTACGGCGTATCACCCGCAGACCGACGGGCAAATCGAGCATACAAACCAGATGTTGGAGGACATGTTGCATATGTGCATCATTGATTTAGGTGCTGGATGGGAGCAGTATCTTCCACTGGTGGAGTTTGCTTACAACAACTCCTACCAGTTCACCATTGGCATGGCTCCATTTGAGGCGTTGTACGGTAGACCTTGTCGTTCCCCAGCAAGTTGGTTGGAGGTGGGGGACAACAAACTACTTAGGCCGGAAGTGATTCAGGATACTTCGGCGAGGATAGAATTGATACGGAGTCGCATTCGAGTAGCTCAGGATCGGCAGAAGAGCTATGCTGATGCGAAGAGGTTCTTCAGGGAGTTCCAAGTGGGGGACCAAGTTTTACTCAGAGTATCTCCTATAAAGGGAATTATGCGATTTGGGAAGAAGGGGAAGTTGGCACCGAGATATATGGGGCCATTTCCTATCATCGAGCGGGTTGAGTCTATTACATATAGACTTGGGTTACCGAAGCATTTGCACAGGATACATGATGTGTTTCATATTTCCTCGCTAAGGAAATATCTTAGGGACGATTTGGCTCATTCTCACATTGCTTTAGAGGACATCGATCTCCAGCCTGATAACTCCTACGAGGAAGGGCCGATTGCTATTTTGGACCGAAGTGAGCAAAAACTGCGGTCAAAGATAGTCCCGTTAGTACGTGTTCAGTGGCGGCATCATAATGCCGAGGAGTCCACATGGGAGCGCGAGGATGAGATGCATGAACGTTATCCAGAGTTATTTGTACCAGGTACTTTCTAGTTCCGAATTTCGGGATGAAATTCTGTTATTAGGGGGGAATTATGTAATACCCCGTATTTTTGTGATATTTATTTATGGGATTAATTGAATTAAATGTGTATTAATTGAGAATTAATTCGGATAAAATACTAACGAGATGTGAGTTGGTATTTGATTATAATGCGTATATATGGCAACATATGAATATTGAGAATATTAAAATTGTCGCGAGATAGAAATACGGCAATTTGGAAATTTTGTTGGGACGCGTGTGAAAGTCGCGCCAGGAATATTATTTAATTAAAAAGTGAATTTTATTTTTATCAACCGTATGGTCATTTTGAGTGCGCCAACGTGTCCGGAAGGGTCGAAATAGTCAGAAAACACTAGTCGGGGGTTTAGTTTGGGTCCCGGGGCATTTTTAGGCCATACCGGCAACTTAAAAGGGTAGTTTGGTAATTTTGGAATTTGGGGATTTATGACCAACGAATTTTGGGAGTTTAAAATAGGGAATTTCAGAACCCACTAACCCATTACCAGCAATTAACTGAGTTGAGGTCAACGGTAGTTTTAGGAGAGGTTAGGAGAAGTCCCCAAAAAGAGAAACACAACCTCCATCTTCAACCTTCAACCTTGGGAGAAAAAGGAGAGAACAACCTTCATCAATTCAACACCAAATTCAGAGAAAAATCCAAGGCAAGTGGTTTAATTACGTTATTTACAACGAATGTTTCTTCCATGCTTAGAAATTTATAAAAATTTACATTGTTTTGGGAGATTGACAAAAAAAAAACCATTGAATTGGAATTAGAAATTCACATTTTGATAAGGAAATTGCATGTAGAATTATGTTTGTGTGATTATTCTGATAGAAATACATCTTTTATATCACAAAAACGGATTTAATTATGTCTATTGATGACTTTAAATTTCTAGGGTTCATGTTCATGCGATTTGGGAAAAATTGGGGAGATTTGATGATTAGATGTGGTTTAGGATGATTTGACCCCATATAAATGTTATTATACGACTTAAGTATGTTTAGGAATGATTAGAAACCTTGAACTACTGTTGGAATGATGTTTAGATGAGGTTAGAGGTGAAGAAAATTGGGAAAAGCGAAATAGGAGAATTCTAGGCTCGAAACTGTCACCTCGTTAGAAGGCCTGCCCAGGTCGTTCGAACGAGCTCGTTCGAACGAGCTTCTAACGAGTTGACAGTTTGACTTATAATGAGTGGGATGTTCGTTTGATGCCTTTCGTTCGAACGAGATCTCGTTAGATGCCCACTTCGTTCGAACGAACTCTCGTTCGAACGACCTCATTCGAACGAGACTTCTAACGAGTTGACAGATTGGCCTTTTTGGCCTGATTAGATTTCTAGTGTCCCGTAACCATATTTAATTGTAGAGATAACCTTCCCTTGTTAACTATTTGGTATAATTGGGAGAATTGGTATATAATGAGGAGTGAACCAAATGATATTTGTGGATTAGGACGCTAGTGACTATATACGATGTGAGGATTATTGACGACTTAAATTTTTGTATTAACCGGGTATATGAGTATTGTGTAACATTATAAGTTGGTATGAGAATTAGAAGTATATCACTAATAATTTATGGTAATTACTAAGATGTGTGTATGCTTAGTATATGTATATGATTTTATGTGTATGACATACCTACCATGCTTGCTATCACGGGAGGTTTGCGTTCACTTAGGGCCATCTATTCTTTGTGTGCCTACGGGGGGATATAGATTGGTACCTCGAGGACATAGGTCAGAGAAGGACTTATTGGGAAGTTAATAAGTCTGCTGATCATGGGAGCGTAGGTATGTGCGTGACCCATGTGATGTGACTGTGTTCGCCTCCATTGTTTGTGATTGTTGTTATCTGAGAACGATTCATGAGAGATTTGGAATGCGTGATCCTTATGTACGTGATGTACCGGGATGGATAGTAGAGTATGTGTGCACCGCAACTTAGTCTCGAGGTGCTTGTATTGTATATTTATGATGTGAATGATATACGGTTAAATGAACAGACTTGTCATGTTTAATTATGAGAATAATTTATAGTAACTCCTTGAGAAGATAAATAAAGGGATAACCTCCAGTAAATGGTAATGCTAATAATTGAGAATCCGAGTTTAAGTAAAGCTATATATTCAAGTGATAACATTGGGAATTCATATTGTGAATCGAGTAGATGGGTTAGAACTTATGTCGGTTTAGTTAGATATAAATACCACTTAGATGGGTACTGTACGTTAGGAGTGCACGATTAGACGAGAGGTGAGTATTTCATGTGAGAGCACGTCCTAACAGGTATTTTGCATTATTTGTTTTAATGTTATTAAAGCACTTGCTGTTTTTAAAATACTTTCCACTTTCGGGCTCTGACCCGTTTGCTTTCAAATTTATTTTTGTAAAAACCTTTTAGGTGCCCAGCCACAAGGACACCATGCATAGGATTTCCATTCAGGTGACGAGCTGTAGCTGTTTGTGGAAGTTATAGGGCCTTGCTAGTAGACGCTTCTTTTGTCTTGACTCTATTCAGTTTTCATCATTTGTAGGGCATGTCTCCCATTTCTATTAGACACATTTCATATTTCAGTTATTCAGATTGTTGGCATGTAATTAATTCAGGATATACTGTTTTATTTATTTCAGGTGTGGGATTGTTGTGAGGGGTTTTCCTCCGGACTTATTATTAATTGTTGGTTACTTTATTGAGACTTTATGGTGTATGGTTATGATATTCTTTCATAATTCTTTTATTGTATGTTAATCAGACTTAATTTAAAATTTGACATCTTTCTTTTTAAATACTAGGTGGTTAGTAATGATTAAAATGTTTTCGACAGTGATGCTGTTAATTGGACCAACTTGACATTTTGTATTAATTTAATAAAGGAGTAGCTACCCTGTATTTAATTAGTCGGGGTGTCACAGGTGGTATCAGAGCATCAGGTTCTAGTGTCCTTTAGGATCTGTGCGGCTTATTATGTTTCCGCTGAGCTTTCTTTGTAGAGCCCTATATTTTAGGACTGTTGTATTGTTTTATGTATGCTTCGCTCTTAAGCTATTTTGGGTTTATAACTGAGAACTTATAGACCTTACTCTTATTCCAGATGCCTCCACGACGTGCACCACGGGTTCCTAGGGATGCACAGCCAGAGCCCCAGCCAGCACTAGTACAGGGCACTATGAATGCCGCTGAGGTTGCAGCCATTGTATCCCAAGCGATAAATGCCACTCTAGCAGTTTTACAGCAGGCACCACCCCAGGCGCCAGTAGCCGCGCGAGTTCAGGTACATGTATTCCCGTCTGCTTTGGAACGTGTACGTGATGCTTTTCAGAAAGCGCACCCGCCGGAGTTCGCAGGTAGCTCCGATGTTGTGGTTTCAAGTCAGTGGAGGAAAGACATTCAGAGTCACTTGAGGATGTATGAGTGCACCGATGTTCAGAAGTAGGTACTAGCTACTTTCAAGCTAGTGGGATCTGCACTGCAGTGGTGGGAGTCTATTACCACCGGGGAGGAGAGAGATACTCTCACGATACAGGAGTTTTGGGTGTGGTTTGACCCCAAGTATTTTTCGTCATCCGTTCACGCGAAAATGAGGAGGATAATGAATCTCAGACAGGAGGGAAGGACTATGGCCGAGTATGAGGCCGAATTCACTAATCTACTGAATATTGTTCCGGATGAAATACCGACAGAGGAGAAAAAGATCCAGAAGTTTACAGATGGATTGACATGGAGGATTCGTCAGCATTTATTGGGGAACCTCTCATTGGCCACTTATTCTAACGTGGTTAACGCAGCACTATTACACTGCCAGGATCATCGCTTTGACATGGTTGAGAGCAAGAGATCAGGAGAGTCCAACCATCAGGGCAGGACTGGAGAAAATGGTGCCAGTGGGGCACAATCTACTCTAGGGCAGAGGCAGGGTGACCAGGGTTCCCAGCAGGGGGATCATAAGAGGTTCAGATCGGGGAATTTCAGGCACGGATAGGGAGGTTTTAGGCAGGGCCATCAGGGTCCGAACGGCCATCAGGGCCAGTAGGGGCAGAATGGTCAACAGCAGTTTCAGCAGGGCCAGCATGGCCAGGGGAAGAATGGAAACGGCCACCAGGGCCGAGGGCAGCAGGGACAGAGAGGGGGGAACTTCCCGGGGAAGTGTTACGTTTATGGCAAGACTGGCCATAAATGCCAGGATTGTTCGGATAGGGGTAGGGCCCCACAGCAGCAGCAGCAGGGTGCTTGACTGGAGCCGCAGAGGCCTATGTTTCCCGCCGCCCTCCCGGCACCACCACAGATGGCAGCATTACCACCCATTCCAGCAGTCCCAGTTCAGCAGGGACATCTTCAGTATGGGAGAGTGTATCAGCTCCAGCAGGTCGCATCCCCATAGGATCCACCAGCCATTGAGGGTATGTTCTCTATTCAGGGGACTCTGGGGCGTATTTTATTTGACACGGGGGCTACACAATGTTTCATTGCTATGAGATTTGCACGCACCATTGGGTTGTTAGACACCGCCGAGAGTACGGTTACTTTTGTAGATTCGCCGTTGAGTAGGGGTTCCGTGATTTCCCTTGTATGTAGAGGCGTGGGTATAGAGATTGGGAGGTTTACCTTACCCGCGGATATGTTAGTGTTAGAGATGACCGAGTATGATGCCATTATTGGTATTGATTGGCTAGTTGCGTACCGAGCCATGATTGACTGTTTTAGTAGGAGTATTATCTTTGCCATTCCCGGGCAGGAGATGTTTTTAGTGGCGATGCCTCGTCCTGAGGGAGGATCGTCCACTCATTTGTACTATATAGAGGAGGAGACCTCTAAGGAAGTGGTGATACCGCTTGATTCGATTCTGGTTGTTCGAGAGTTTGCCGATGTATTTCAGGATATACCTGGATTACCTCCGAGTAGGGAGATAGAGTTTGTGATCGATTTGACGTCGGGCACTCGGCCTATTGCCCGCGCACCTTATCGTATGGCTCCAGCTGAAATGAGAGAGTTACGAGATCAGATTGAGCATTTGTTGGGTCAGGGGTTTATTCGGAGGAGTACTTCGCCGTGGGGTGCCCCTGTGTTGTTCGTAAAGAAGAGGGATGGATCGTTGAGGTTGTGTGTATATTATCGGGAGTTGAATAAGGTCACGATACGGAATAAGTATCCGTTGCCCCGAATCGATGACTTATTCGACCAGCTGAGAGGAGCTTCTTTCTTCTCAAAGATTGATTTGCGATCGGGATACCATCAGTTGCGTATTAGGGAGGAGGACGTCTCGAAGACTGCTTTCTTAACGAGATATGGTTCCTGCGAGTTTCGGGTTATGCCTTTTGGTTTGACCAATGCTCCAGCCGTGTTTATGGACTTGATGAATAGGGTGTTCAGAGAGTTCCTAGATCAGTTCGCCATTGTCTTCATTGATGATATTCTGGTTTACTCCCAGACAGAGGAGGAACACGCCGAGCATTTGAGGCAGGTTTTGCAGACGCTACGTCAGAACGAATTGTATGCAAAATATGAGAAGTGCGGATTCTGGCTGAAGGAGGTTCAGTTTTTGGGGCATATTATTTCAGACCGGGGGATATATGTTGATTCGGGGAAGGTATCCGTGGTAAGGGAGTGGGGACAGCCCACGACACCGACTGAGATCCGTAGTTTCTTGGGCCTAGCAGGATACTACAGGAGGTTCATTCGGTGTTTCTCCAAGATGGCGGGTCCTTTGACACATCTGACTCGTAAGGGTGTGCCATTCATCTGGAGTGATGCGTTTCAGTTGGCATTCGATGAGTTGAAGGATAAGTTGACCTCAGCACCTGTGTTAGCACTGCCGAGACCGGGAGTTGAGTATCTAGTTTACACCGATGCGTCCTTGCAAGTACTTGGAGGTGTATTGCAGTAGGAGAGTCAGGCCATAGCTTATGCTTCCCGTAAGCTTAAGCCTCACGAGAAGAATTACCCCACCCACGACTTGGAGTTAGCGGCAGTGGTGTTTGCCCTTCGGATTTGGAGACATTATCTCTTGGGGGAGAAGTTTCGATTGTTCACGGACCACAAGTCCCTACAGTACCTATTCACGCAGAAGGAGTTGAATATGCGGCAGCGAAGGTGGCTTGAGTTTGTGAAGGATTATCAGTTTGATATCCAATATCACCCGGGGAAGGCTAACGTAGTAGCAGACGCGTTGAGCCGTAGGCCAGTAGATGAGGTGGCAGGGGTGTGGAAGGCAAAGTGGAAAGAGTTGGGACACCAGGATGCAGTGGCCAGATCGTTCATGTCTGTGATAACTGTTACACCGCATATTGTCACGAAGGTGGTAAAGGCACAGGCAAATGACTCATTCTGTCAGGAGCAGATAGTTCGGTTACTAGCAGAGGGAGCCGAATCCTATACCGTTAGCTCAGACGGGGGATTACGCTTCAATGGGAGACTGGTAGTTCCGGAAGGGGAGGAATTGCGACACGAGGTGATGGAAGAGTCGCACGGCTCACGGTTCGCGGTACATCCCGGTGGGGACAAAATGTACCAAGACATGAGACGACAGTATTGGTGGAGCGGGATGAAGAAAGATATCGTCGTATTTATTTCTAAATGCGCCACTTGTCAGCTGGTAAAAGTGGATCATCAGAGACCGGCAGGACTTCTACAGCCGTTAGAGGTCCCGATGTGGATGTGGGAGAGCATATCCATGGACTTTATCACGGGGTTACCTATGTCACAGAGGGGTCATGACTCCATTTGGGTAATTGTGGACAGGTTGACCAAATTTGCTCATTTTCTACCCGTAAGGACCGACTACACTACGGGACAGTATGCCCAGCTCTTTATTACAGAAATAGTGAGACTTCACGGTGTGCCCCTAAATATCGTGTCTGACAGAGACAAGATATTTGTTTCATGGTTTTGGGAGAGTTTTCAGGAGGCCATGGGCACAGAATTACGGTTGAGTATGGCGTATCACCCGCAGACCGACGGGCAAACTGAGCGTACAAACCAGATGTTGGAGGACATGTTGCGTATGTGCATCATTGATTTTGGGGGTGGATGGGAGCAGTATCTTCCACTGGTGGAGTTTGCTTACAACAACTCCTACCAGTTCACCATTGGCATGGCTCCATTTGAGGCGTTGTACGGTAGACCTTGTTGTTCCCCAGCATGTTGGTTGGAGGTGGGGGACAACAAACTACTTGGGCCGAAAGTGATTTAGGATACTTCGGCGAGGATAGAATTGATACGGATCGCATTCGAGTAGCTCAGGATTGGCAGAAGAGCTATGCTGATGCGAAGAGGTTCTTCAGGGAGTTCCAAGTGGGGGACCAAGTTTTACTCAGAGTATCTCCTATGAAGGGAATTATGCGATTGGGGAAGAAGGGGAAGTTGGCACCGAGATATGTGGGGCCATTTCCTATCATCGAGCGGGTTGGGTCTATTGCATATAGACTTGGGTTACCGGAGCATTTGCACAGGATACATGATGTGTTTCATATTTCCTTGCTAAAGAAATATCTTAGGGACGATTTGGCTCATTCTCACATTGCTTTAGAGGACATCGATCTCCAGCCTGATAGCTCCTACGAGGAAGGGCCGATTGCTATTTTGGACCGAAGTGAGTGGAAACTGCGGTCAAAGATAGTCCCGTTAGTACGTGTTCAATGGCGGCATCATAATGCCGAGGAGTCCACATGGGAGCGCGAGGATGAGATGCACGAACGTTATCTAGAGTTATTTCTACCAGGTACTTTCTAGTTCCGAATTTCGGGACGAAATTCTGTTATTAGGGGGGAAGTATGTAAAACCCCGTATTTTTGTGATATTTATTTATGGGATTAATTGAATTAAATGTGTATTAATTGAGAATTAATCCGGATAAAATACTAATGAGATGTGAGTTGGTATTTGATTATAATGCGTATATATGGCAATATATGAATATTGAGAATATTAAAATTGTCGCGAGATAGAAATACGGTAATTTGGAAATTTTGTTGGGACGCGTGTGACAGTCGCGCCAGGAATATTATTTAATTAAAAAGTGAATTTTATTTTTATCAACCGTATGGTCATTTTGAGTGCGCCAACGTGTCCGGAAGGGTCAAAATAGTCAGAAAACACAAGCCGGGGGTTTAGTTTGGGTCCCGGGGCATTTTTAGGCCATACCGGCAACTTAAAAGGGTAGTTTGGTAATTTTGGAATTTGGGGATTTATGACCAACGAATTTTGGGAGTTTAAAATAGGGAATTTCAGAACCCACTAACCCATTACCAGCAATTACTGAGTTGAGGGCAACGGTAGTTTTAGGAGAGGTTAGGAGAAGTCCCCAAAAAGAGAAACACAACCTCCATCTTCAACCTTCAACCTTGGGAGAAAAAGGAGAGAACAACCTTCATCAATTCAACACCAAATTCAGAGAAAAATCCAAGGCAAGTGGTTTAATTACGTTATTTACAATGAATGTTTCTTCCATGCTTAGAAATTTATAAAAATTTGAATTATTTTGGGAGATTGACAAAAAAAAACATTGAATTGGAATTAGAAATTCACATTTTGATAAGGAAATTGCATGTAGACTTATGTTTGGGTGATTATTCTGATAGAAATACATATTTTATATCACAAAAACGGATTTAATTATGTCTATTGATGACTTTAAATTTCTAGGGTTCATGTTCATGAGATTTGGGAAAAATTGGGGAGATTTGATGATTAGATGTGGTTTAGGATGATTTGACCCCATATAAATGTTATTATACGACTTAAGTATGTTTAGGAATGATTAGAAACCTTGAACTACTGTTGGAATGATGTTTAGATGAGATTAGAGGTGAAGAAAATTTGGAAGAGCGAAATAGGAGAATTCTGGGCTCGAAACTGTCACCTCGTTAGAAGGCCTGCCCAGGTCATTCGAACGAGCTCGTTCGAACGAGCTTCTAACGAGTTGACAATTTGACTTCTAACGAGTGGGATGTTCGTTCGATGCCTTTCGTTCGAACGAGATCTCGTTAGATGCCCACTTCGTTCGAACGAACTCTCGTTCGAACGACCTCGTTCGAACGAGACTTCTAACGAGTTGACAGATTGGCCTTTTTGGCCTAATTAGATTTCTAGTGTCCCGTAACCATATTTAATTGTAGAGATAACCTTCCCTTGTTAACTATTTGGTATAATTGGGAGAATTGGGATATAATGAGGAGTGAACCAAATTATATTTGTGGATTAGGACGCTAGTGACTATATACGATGTGAGGATTATTGACGACTTAAATATTTGTATTAACCGGGTATATGAGTATTGTGTAACATTATAAGTTGGTATGAGAATGAGAAGTATACCACTAATAATTTATGGTTATTACTAAGATGTGTGTATGCTTAGTATATGTATATGATTTTATGTGTATGACATACCTACCATGCTTGCTATCACGGGAGGTTTGCGTTCGCTTAGGGCCATCTATTCTTTGTGTGCCTACGGGGGGATATAGATTGGTACCTCGAGGACATAGGTTAGAGAAGGACTTATTGGGAAGTTAATAAGTCTGCTAATCATGGGAGCGTAGGTATGTGCGTGACCCATGTGATGTGACTGTGTTCGCCTCCATTGTTTGTGATTGTTGTTATCTGAGAACGATTCCTGAGAGATTCGGAATGCGTGATCCTTATGAACGTGATGTACCGGGATGGATAGCAGAGTATGTGTGCACCGCAGCTTAGTCTCGAGGTGCTTGTATTGTATATTTATGATGTGAATGATATACGGTTAAATGAACAGACTTGTCATGTTTAATTATGAGAATAATTTATAGTAACTCCTTGAGAAGATAAATAAAGGGATAACCTCCAGTAAATGGTAATGCTAATAATTGAGAATCCGAGTTTAAGTAAAGCTATCTATTCAAGTGATAACATTGGGAATTCATATTGTGAATCGAGTAGATGGGTTAGAACTTATGTCGGTTTAGTTAGATATAAATACCACTTAGATGGGTACTGTACGTTAGGAGTGCACGATTAGACGAGAGGTGAGTATTTCATGTGAGAGCACGTCCTAACAGGTATTTTGCATTCTTTGTTTTAATGTTATTAAAGCACTTGCTGTTTTTAAAATACTCTCCACTTTCAGGCTCTGACCTGTTTGCTTTCAAATCTATTTTTGTAAAAACCTTTTAGGTGCCCAGCCACAAGGACACCATGCATAGGATTTCCATTCAGGTGACGAGCTGTAGCTGTTTGTGGAAGTTATAGGGCCTTGCTAGTAGACGCTTCTTTTGTCTTGACTCTATTCAGTTTTCATCATTTTTAGGGCATGTCGCCCATTTCTATTAGACACATTTCATATTTCAGTTATTCAGATTGTTGGCAAGTAATTAATTCAGGATATACTGTTTTATTTATTTCAGTGGTGGGATTGTTGTGAGGGGTTTTCCTCCGGACTTATTATTAATTGTTGGTTACTTTATTGAGACTTTATGGTGTATGGCTATGATATTCTTTCATAATTCTTTTATTGTATGTTAATCAGACTTAATTTAAAATTTGACATCTTTCTTTTTATATACTAGGTGGTTAGTAATGATTAAAATGTTTTCGACAGTGATGCTGTTAACTGGACCAACTTGACATTTTGTATTAATTTAATAAAGGAGTAGCTACCCGGTATTTAATTAGTCGGGGTGTCACAGGCGGTATCAGAGCATCAGGTTCTAGTGTCCTTTAAGATCTGTACGGCTTTTTATGTTTCCGCTGAGCTTTCTTTGTAGAGCCCTATATTTTAGGACTGTTGTATTCTTTTATGTATGCTTAGCTCTTAAGCTATTTTGGGTTTATAACTGCGAACTTATAGACCTTACTCTTATTCCAGATGCCTCCACGACGTGCACCACGGGTTCCTAGGGATGCACAGCCAGAGCCCCAGCCAGCACCAGTACAGGGCACCATAAATGCCACTGAGGTTGCAGCCATTGTAGCCCAAGCGGTAAATGCCGCCCTAGCAGTTGTACAGCAGGCACCACCCCAGGCGCCAGTAGCCGCGCCAGTTCAGGCACATGTATTCCCGTCTGCTTGGGAAAGTGTACGTGATGCTTTTCAGAAAGCGCACCCGCCGGAGTTCGCAGGTAGCTGCGATGTTGTGGTTTCAAGTCAGTGGAGGAAAGACATTCAGAGGCACTTGAGGATGTATGAGTGCATCGATGTTCAGAAGCAGGTACTAGCTACTTTCAAGCTAGTGGGATCTGCACTGCAGTGGTGGGAGTCTATTACCACCGGGGAGGAGAGAGATACTCTCACGATACAGGAGTTTTGGGTGCGGTTTGACCGCAAGTATTTTCCGTCAGCCGTTCACGCGGAAATGAGGAGGAAGTTAATGAATCTCAGACAGGAGGGAAGGACTGTGGCCGAGTATGAGGCCGAATTCACTAATCTACTGAATATTGTTCCGGATGAAATACCGACAGAGGAGGGAAGGACTCTACCATGATGCATTTATCGTTCTTATCAAGCCGATCGTTTTCCCGTTAATGGGTTTTTTGTCAGACATCCACTCTTGTGATATTGTTTTATTTTTCTGCATTTTGGAATAATTGTCATAATTAAATAATTCAAAATGTGGATTCTAAAATTAATAAAACATTCTGTCACATAGACTTTAGGATTACTTTACCCATTCTAAAAATAAAATAAATTATCTTTCAAAACTAAGTAATTTATTTTACTTGGGTAGATACCATCGAGACTACACACTCTCAAATTATATGCTACTTTCCCAAGAGCCCCCCCCCCCCCCCCCCCCCCCGGGAAAAAAGGCTCCTATTGTAGAAGAAGCATGTGTTATTTGTAATATTATTGGGAACCCAACCAATGTTATTTGCAATATTATTAGGAACCCAATCAAAGAGTGCCCCACACTTTGGGGAAATGATCAAGCAACCTAATGTTATAAGGACATACCAAAATCAATATTCTAATAACCCATATGATGAGGCCAATAATCCCCCTTACCATCCTAGTTGGAGGATGATCCACCTTGTTTTTTAGTGGAAGAATGATCAAAATTGAGGATATTAAGGGGCGAGTAACTAACCCCCTAATCCTCCACCTCCTTAATACCAACCTTAAGCATAACTCCAATATAAATCGTTACCTCCATATCATCCACCATTATCATTAAGAGGATCCTTCCCACGCTCCATATGTGCCTCCTCGTAAAAAGCCTAATGAGGATCAATTTGTATCTTGACAAAAGGTGAACCAATTGGAGAAAATGTTTCTCAAATTTATTGGACCATGCAAATGATTAAAACATTTCATTCCTAATTGAACTAAAATTGACAAGGGGTTGAAATACCTCTTCTTTTGACACAATATTAACATAATGCCAAAGGCCAAATGTTCACTGAGGTTTCAAATACAAATGCTACCTAAACCGAACATGCTAACGGTGTAACTACCCTTCAAAGGGGAAATGGGCATGACAACCATTTTGAGAAGCCTCCACCGAAACACGTCGTTCCAAGTCCTCCTACGGGAAGAATCATTCAAATAATTAAAGTGCACATGCACACTCCATAAATCTTATACAATAACATCTCTGAATGGGAAGAAGAGTCCAACATATTATTGGACCATGTTTGTCCAATTCCTACCCCGTGCCACAAATGCTCACTCCTAAGGAAAATAAATCATCGGAGGTGGGTTTTTTCAAACTCTTCAAATATGTGAATATGAATATCCCCCTCCTCAATGAAATTGAGTACGTTCCTAAGTATACAAAGTTCATCAAGAAAATGTGCACAAAAAGGTGTACATGGTGGCCCTCACGAACTCCATCATCACTAATGAGCTTGCCCCAAAATAAAAAGACATTGGGTGCCCCACCATAGTTATATCATTGGTATTTCAAGATTAATCTTTACCTCATTGATTTAGGTGAAAACTTTATTTTTCTTCCATATATGGTATACCTCATGTTGAACCTCGTTAAGATCAAAGAGACCTCCGTCATTTTATAACTTATGGATCATACCATGAGGGTTCCTCGAGGAATTGTGGAGGATATATTTGTCTAAGTAAAATCTTTCTACATACCATTATATTTTTTCATTTTAGACACACAAGTCATAGCAAAGGGTAGTTCAAAAATTCCCAATATTTATAGTCGACTATTCCTAGATACCATTAATGCCAACATTAACTGTAGGATGAGGTCATGACGTTGGAGGTGAACAGTACCAACCTCTTCAAGCAGCCCCAATGCTTTTATGAGAATAAAGATGAATTGAGATGGTGTCTTGTATAGTCACATAATTCCAAGAATACTTTGACCTATCTCATTTTATAGATCCATTTAAGGCATGTATTTAAAACTACTTGGATAGCATTTTGTTAATCAATAAAGAGGGAAATGATGATACCCTTGACTTAAATTGATATCGGATGAATGGTGATTTTGTGCAAACATGTAATGCTCTCGATTTTTTTGAGTAGGTGTTTTATGGGAACGATGGTGGAGAGGATGGTGAAGTTAAAAAAGAGAACCTATCAAATGAGCGAATTTAGGGGGCTATTTACTTGCCGATTTGGATCTCCCACTCAAAAAGTTACCCTCACTAGACTATTTTCCCTTTCCCTCAAATGTCTCAATTCCTCAAATTAAACTCAAAACCTTGATGATGGAGCTCAAGTATATTTTTCTCAGTAACGAGAACACTTTCCTCGTAATCATTGTGACCAATCTTGACGTTGTCAAGAAGTGGAGTTATTAAAGGTGTTGAGAAAGAATAAAGTGTTATTGAGTGGTACATATTTGATTTGAAAGGGATCAATCCCTCCATTTACACCCATAGCCATATATTTTGAGTTTGATGTCAAACCCACCCCTCAAATTCAAAGACTGTTGAATCCAAACATCAATAGGATGGTTATGGTGGAGGTGATTAAGTTTTTGTATGTGGGGATCATCTACCCTATTTTCAATTATGAATGGATGACCTTAACCCAAGTGGTGTCAAAGAAGTCAGACATCATAGTGATTGAATTACAGATTGTAACCTTATCCCATCTTGTATTTCCATTGGCTACAGATTGTGTACAGATAACGGGTTGATAAATTTGGTCACAAGGTAATACAACTTTCCTTTACCCTTCTTAATCAAATCCTTAAGAGGGTAGTCAGATATAAATATTATTGTTTTCTTTACGGATATTCGTTATAAAATAAAATCAAAATAGGCCCTAAAGATCAAGAAAATACCACTTTCACTTGCTTATGTGGCACTTTTTCTTTCGGTTGATATCTTTTGGGCTTTGCAATGCATCAGTAACTTTTTAACTGTTCATACTTAGGATTTTTAATGACATGTTGAGGACATCATTATAGTCTTTATTGAATACTTTATCATGTACGGTAATTCGTATGAAGTATGCATAGGTAACCTTATAAGGGTCCTAACTGGATGCATTGAGAAAAATACCCTTCTCAATTGGAGAACTGCCACTTTATGGTGACACATGGGATCGTGCTAGGTCACATTGTCTCTAACGATGGAATTCAAGTAGATGAGGACAATATTGATGTAATTCCAATCTTCCCGCTCCCAAAACCTCAAAGATGTGAGGTCTTTTCTTAGCCATGATAGTTTTTACCAACATTTTATTCAAGACTTCAGCGCGATTGCACGCCCAATGTGTGATCTCCTAGATAAATACATTTCATTCTTATGTATGGGAGAGTTCCAAGAATCGTTAGATAAGTTAAAATCCTTATTGATCACATCCGTGCCATGCAATCACCCGAATAGAACCTTTCATTCAAGCTTATGTGTGATCAGAGTAATTACGACGTACGGGCGATCTTAGGTCAATGTAAAGATAAGAAGAGACACTTGAAATCATATGGTATATGCACGCTCCATAATTCTCAAATGAACTAATCCACTATATGCAAAGAGTTTTTAGTTATAGTATTTGCGTTGGATAAATTCCAGGTCTACTTAGTGGTATCACCCACTATTTTCTTCACCGACCACGTTGCTCTCACGTATTTTTTTCCAAGAAGGATGCTATGAGTTGGTGGATTCGATTGGAGATAATCCTCAAAAAATTTGACCTGTTAATCAAAGATAAAGAAAAGTGGGTTGAAAAAGTCATCTCGGATCATTTGTCCTTATTTACATTTGCTCACGCTCATATCAATCAAATCCCCATTCGAGATTGTTTCCCTAGTGAACAACTCATGTCCGTTTTAATATTGTCATGGTTTGTCGATGTATCCAAATTACTTGCTACTGGGATTACTCTCCACTTTTTTCCCAAGATTAAGGAAAAAACTTTGATTATGGCCTACTCATTATTTTTTGATGACCCAAATATGTCCAAACATTGTTCGGACCAAACATTTGGAAATGTGTCCTTAATGATGAGATCCATAACGTCTTGTCTTTTCCCACAATGAAGCATGTGAGGAACACTTTTCTTACTAAAATGAATGATTTAAATTCTTACTTTACGAGTTTTATTCGCTATCACTTTTCAAAGACACGTAAGCATTTTGCAAAACTTGCCATCCTTAACAATTACTCAAGAAGGTCACTAGCCAAAAATGATGCCTCTATCCCCCATCCTTGTAATATAAGTCTTCAACTATTAGGGAATAGACTTTATAGGTCCATTCCCAAAGTCCAATCAATTTTATTACATATTAGTTATCGTTGACTATGTATCAAAATGGGTTGAAGCTATGCCGACATAGAAATACATCGCAAAAGTGGTGTTAAAATTCCTAAAAGATCATATTTTGGCTCGTTTTGGCATGAATAAAGCCATCATAAATGACCAATGCATCTATTTTTAATGATCGTTTACTGCCTTGATGTCCCAATATGGCATCACCTAAATAGTCTCCACAACGTAACATTTGCAAACTACCGACCAAGTTGAATTGGCCAATAGCAAGATTAAAGGGATTTTGGAAAATAATGTTTATACTTTTACCAAGTATTGGTTATATAGGATGATCGACACGCTTTTAGCGTATCAGAAGGCTTATAAAACTCACATATGGATTACTCCCCATCGCGTGGTGTACGGTAAAGCGTGTTATTTATCGATTGAGCTTGAGCACCGGGCACATTGATCCATTAAGAAGCTTAATATTGACATCATCAAGGGAGGATACCTTCAAAAGCTTCAGCTCAATGAACATGAAGAGTTGAGGAATGATTTATATGAGCACTCTCATATTTTTAAGGCCAAAATCGAGGCTTTTCATGATAAAAGGATAGTGATCAAGCACTTTGATGTGGGAAATAAATTCCTACTCTAATATTCCCGCCTCCACTTCTTTTCGGGGAAATTTCAATCCTCGTGGAATGGGTAACTCATAGTTGACAAAGTCTACATGAATGGGGTCGTCGAAATTTTCAATTCAAGAATCATAACTTTTTCAAAGGTAAATGGGCAAAGGCTCAATATTTTCTTTAAGGATTCAATACCGAGTATGCCGAGGTATTATTAGATTACCTCCTGGTGGGGCCCGCATTTGAACTATTTTTGGATTGCCTAATATCCACATTCCTAACAATCGTGCATTTATTCACTCCCACACTTAGTTTTTTCTTTATTTAAGTTTTATAGGTGTGGATTTTTCTTAGTTTTTTCTTTATTTAAGTTTTTTAGTTGTGGATTTTTCCCCTCCTTTTTCTTTTTTTCCCTTCCCAAAGCCAACTGCCCAATTTTCATAATTGTCAATCAATCGGCTCTAATTCCCAATCAATTGGGTAAAAGAATTTTTAGGTAATGTGTAGGAGGGTAGTGAGACTGGGGTCTATGAATAACTGGAAAGGGTGAGGTGTGACCCACTCCAATGGACACTGTCTGCAAGGTTCTCAAGAACTTCTGGAGAAGCTTCTGGTAAAACCTTCTCCTTTTAATAAAAATGGAGCTCAAGCTCGAACTCCTTCCCTACAAGAAGAAGAACTTCCACAAAAATAATAGTAATTTTCTCAAGAAGATCTCCTGAGATTGATGGCTGTCAGTGGGGAGTGGAAGAACAAGGCACTTAGCACTAGGGAGAGAGCAGTGAGAGAATACTAGGAAGTCTGGTGTGATTTTTCCAGAGTAACAGTGCTATTGAGTTTTTCTATATCTCTCTTCTTGACCTTGCCCAGGGGTCATATTTATACTTGGGCACTAGGGCTGGGTTGGCACTTTTGGCGCCAAAACTGAGAAGGTTGGTGGGGAATAATGTCTGAAGTGTACCATTTGTCCCTACCTGCAGGCAGCTCTGCCTGTCCCCTCCTGCAGGCACCATCTAGCGCCAACCAAAGTCAAAAAGCAAATATATCTCCCAATGAAGACAAAATATCTGATTTGGTAAATATCCTTTGAAGTGGTAACTTATGGTGCAAATTTTGCAAATCTTGAGAGAGGAGGTCGTAAGTACCGCTCTCTTCTAAAATCATTATTTTTCTTGAGACGGGCCTTGAGGACCCCCTCTTCTGAAAAATTCATGTTTTGTAAAGAGTTTATTCCTTGTGAGCAACCACTTCACTTATGACCAGGTGTGAAGTGTGTGCAGTCTTGAGTGACTTCTGGGTCTTCCTACTAGTATTATCTCAATCCTATAGTGCTAAGTGGTTGAGATTTCTCAACATATCTTGTCCCTCAGCTGCCAAGCCAAAACTCCCAAGAGATCCCAACTGGCCTACTTGAGCCCTGCTTGCTCAACTAGGCAACATGTACAAGAAAATAAGTGTTAGTACTTATGTTATGTTTCATGATGAGGGGTGTCTTATGGTAGACACCCCATCATCCTAACTTGGTTTTTTGGGAGCTGAGGGGGAAGAAACTTGTGGGTCCCTCCTCCCATGTAAATTTCTACTATTATGGAACCCTAGTGGGGGTTCCTTATCAAATGTCATTTTTACAGGGACCCTTGCGGTAGCCCTCCTCAACTTGGGTTTCTGCAGTGACCCTTACGGTGGCCCTTCTCAAACTTGGGTTTCTGCAGTGACCCTTGCGGTGGCCCTTCTCAACTTGAGTTTCTGCAATGACCCTTGTGATAGCCCTTCACAACTCGAGTTTCTGCAGTGACCCTTGCGATGGCACCTTCTATGCTTGGGTTTCTGCAGGGACCTTTACGGTGGCCCTTCTCGACTTGGTTTTCTACAGTGACCCTTATAGTGTCCCTTCTTAACTTGAGTTTCTACAGGGACCCTTGCGGTAGCCCTTATCAACTTGGGTTTCTGCAGTGACCTTTGCGGTGGCCCTTCTCAACTTGAGTTTCTATAGGGACCCTTGTAGTGGCCCTTCTCAACTTGAGTTTCTGCAGGGACCCTTACGGTAGCCCTTCTCAACTTGGGTTTCTGCAGTGACCCTTATGGTGGCCCTTCTTAACTTGAGTTTCTGCAGGGACCCTTGTGATAGCCCTTCTCAACTTGGGTTTCTGCAGTGACCCTTATGGTGGCCCTTCTCAACTTGAGTTTCTGCAGGGACCCTTGTAGTAGCCCTTCTAAAATTAGGTTTCTGCAATGGCCCTTGCGGTGGCCCTTCTCCACTTGAGTTTCTGAAGTGACCCTTGCGATGGACCCTTCTGTACTTGAGTTTCTGCAGAAACCCTTACGGTGGCCCTTCTCGACTTGGATTTCTGTAGTGACCCTTGCATTGGCCCTTCTTAACTTGAGTTTCTGCAGGGACCCTTGCGGTAGCCCTTATTAATTTGGGTTTCTGTAGTGATCCTTACGGTGGCCCTTCTCAACTTTAGTTTCTACAGTGACCCTTGCGGTGGCCCTTCTCAACTTGAGTTTCTGCAGGGACCCTTGCGGTAGCCCTTCTCAATTTGGATTTCTGCAGTGACCCTTACGGTGGAGCTTCTCAACTTGAGTTTCTATAATGACCCTTGTGGTGGCCCCTTCTGTACTTGAGTTTCTGGAGTGACCCTTGCGGTAGCCCTTCTCAACTTGAGTTTCTGCAGGGACCCTTGTGATAGCCCTTATCAACTTGGGTTTCTGCAGTGACCCTTGCGGTGGCCCTTCTCAACTTGAGTTTCTGTAGTGACCCTTGTGGTGGCCCCTTCTGTACTTGAGTTTCTGCAGGGACCCTTGCGGTGTCCCTTCTCGACTTGGGTTTCTGCAGTGACCCTTGCGGTGTCCCTTTCAACTTGAGTTTCTGCAGGGACCCTTATGGTAGCCCTTCTCAACTTGGGTTTTTACAGTGACCCTTGCTGTGTCCCTTCTCAACTTGAGTTTCTAAAGTGACATTTACGATGGCCCTTCTCAACTTGAGTTTCAGTAGGTACCCTTGTGGTATCCCTTCTCGACTTGGGTTTCTGCAGTGACCCTTGCTGTGGCCTTCTCAACTTGAGTTTCTGTAGGGACCCTTTTAGTGGCCCTTCTCTGCTTGGGCTTATGTAGGGACCCTCTCAACATAGGCTTCTGCTGCTACCTAGGTGGGGTTCCTTCTCCAATATAGCATTTCTGCGATGCAGGGACCCTGGGGGTTCCTTCTCCAATATGGCACTTCTGTGGTGGAGGGACTCTAGGGGTTCCTTCTCCAATATGGCACTTTTGCATTGGAGAGACCCTTGGACTTCCTTCTCCGATATGGCACTTTTGCATTGGAGGGACCCTTGGGGTTCCTTCTCCAATACGGCACTTTTGCGGTGGAGGGACTCTGGAGTTTCCTTCTCTAATATGTCACTTCTACGGTGGAAGGACCCTGGGGTTCCCTCAACCTCATATTTTTTGTAAGACGAATGGGGGGTCTTTGATGGACCCTCACCCACAAATATAATGGTCAATCTTGAAACACCCTTCTACATAATGCATTTTTGCAACTCCCAGACTCCCCACCCGATTGATCGGATGAAATCCCCAATCAATTAGGTTAATTATACCATTTGTTTTAATTAATTTGCAAACCCAATTTCCTCTGTCCCTTCCCTAAAATCACTCATGCTATCCATAGGTACCACATTGATTTTTACCCCAAAATTTAACCACTCAAATCCTATTTTATGAAATCAATATATTTTTCTCACTTGTTTTTCTTAGATTTCTTGGTAAATTTGTGGTGAATTTTTCATACTTGGGGATTATTCATCATATGTTTGCATATTGTCCCAACTTGTAACTTATGACTTCCAAATTCTATATTTATGTCATTATTCTCATCATTAGAATACACTCTTTCTAAATTCTTGTGATTGTTGATGATTGGGAATAGTTTGTAAATTCAAATGGCACCCCCACCCCCTTTTTCATAATGTGCACACCAAGTCATTTTCAAAATGCCTCAATGGGCATTTTCAATATAAATTGACATCAGCTTTGTAACTTGTCCACTAAATAGCATGTGTTATCTTATTTTCAATAATTTAGCAAAATTTAGCACACTTTTCCACATGTTGTCATAATTTGGTGCACGTTTTTCACGTCGATCGACTGACAGTCACCATTAGCACCTTTTAACCTAAATTTTCCTTTTTACATTATATATTGATATCATATCGCATAGTTATTGTTTATAGGTTGTAATGTCTAAAATAATGAAATATACGTCTACAAAAGTTGTGTCAGGGAGGTGGTAATGGATTTATGTGTAAACTAGAGTGGGATTAGTATACCACCAATTTCAAAATACAAAAGTAATTGAAAATTGAGGCCCCATGGAAAAAAGAATACATATACATGCAAAATCACAATTGGGAGGCCTTTGTTGCATCGTCTAGGGAGACTAATGAGGGCCTACTAAGGCTAATTTACACCATTCTTCTGAAATTCAAAGAAAATCTTACTTTTGAGGTATACGTGCGAGGTACCTGAGTGACCTTCACACGAGAGGATTTGGCTAGGTTTATCGTGGTGTTGATTTACTAGGTGAGTATGTACTCCCGAGTAAGAGCAAGTATTTTAGGTATGATGATCTTATTTAGTACTTGGCCTCAAGACATTCATGGGATAAAGATTACTTCAAGCCACATGATTGATTTACCCGGTGCTCCATACATCAATGTCCACTCCATCATTGATTAGAGAAAACTGAGTGGTCGTGTAAGGACACTGTCATAGTTTGGTGTTCCACCATAATAAAAAAAATCTAAACTATGACTAAACTCTTTATGGGACTATAACGGCTAGTCTAGGTATCGAATTCATGGGGAATGAGTACTAGACTTTAATTAATTTGTTATTTCTCAAATAAAGTGTAAAAGGTGATGTTTTAACAAATATTAATCTATAAATTTATTAAAACTAAGATCAACCAAATGGGTAAAAACTATAGATTAAGAATAATATCCCTCACCTCGGGTTCATTAGTATAAATGGTCACATGGGAAGACAAATTTATCAAGATTAAATATTGATGATGCCAGAATTGGTATCACCAGGTCAAAGTGATGAATGGACTGACACGAGTACAACAATGGAAGAAATATAGCAATATAACAATGGAAAGAGAGAGATGAGTCAAAGAGGGAGAACACCTGAATTCAAGTGGTCCAGTCGGATCTTACGTCCACTGTGCAATGTGAATGGTGGCTTTCACTATAACAATGGCACTAATGGCCTGTAAATACAACACTCGAGCTTTTCTCTATCATTAAGCAATTTGATAGAGTTTTGTTAAGGTTGTGAATAATCGATCCTTTATAATGTAGAAGATTAAGTGTATTTATAGTGCCTTGGGGGTGTAATGTACCCCCAAGAATTTGATCAACATGTGCATGAGGGGGTTCCCAATAGCTAGTTGACACCGATCCCTCACACATATAACTAATTATGATGGAATATTACCCCTTGTGAAGGGATAATCTTGTTGTGATAGACTTGTCCATGTGGAATTTGCCATCTTGGAACTTTATACTACTCGTACTATAGGTGTCGTCCGGAGGGATCTCGAAATGGCCGAGTACGAAGCAGTTGATGTAGTGCAGGATTTCATGCTAGAAAGTGACGAGTGTGGTCTCGACTGAAGACGTCGGGCCGAGACGTGTTATACAAGTAATTACTAGGTATTGGCTGAATTAGAGAACAAGATAAGTCTTCGCTGATGAAATGCTCCCCTAAGGTCTCGTCTCACAAGATGGTCGAGGTTGTGGATGACGAGACCGACCCTAATCTCGACGAGTCTTGGGTACGACCCAAGTGGGGTCCTTTGGGAACTCGGTTGTAAAATGCTAACGTCTCTCGTCCTAGGACGATTCACACTTTGTCATATCAAATATCATTTCATCAATTAATCAAATCTATATTTGTCACTTCCTAAACTTTCATAAAAACCTACAATGATTTTAGTGTCAACAAATATCCCCAAAAATTACACACGCAAGGTCATAAATATGGCGGATACATGATATACATCGTTAAATATCCTAGGCGTAAAATCAAAAACAACCTAACCAGTTTAAACTAATCTAATACATCACCGAAGAAAAAAAACAATTAATCCAATGTGAGTTTGATCAATCTCAACCTAAACTAATTTAGCTAGAAAGCATATTATATAACATGGAAATAAAGGAAAGTAAGAAATAAGCAAGTAAAACTAATTGCAAAAGTAAGAAAACTAATTACCAAAGCTTGAAAACAAGAATTACACCTAAAATTAATGAGGAATATGATGAATAGTAATACTTACACATACAAATGGGTCAAACTCTAGGACAGAGAGAGAAGCTCTCACCACCAAAAGTATATCCCTAATCTGATCTATATCCCTAAAATAAAAGCCCTCACTTTCTATTTATACCCCTAAATCAAAATACAAAGAAAAAAAAGCAAAATAATCCCAACAATATCAATTTGTGAAAATGTACAATAAACCAAGGTCGACCTCTAATAAGGGATCGGTCGACCTTGTATTGAAAATAAGCCTTGGTTGTTACAGCCCTCTTATCACTTCAATCCAATTCTGACACTTCGCATGAAAAAGGATATAAAATCTTTATACGGGATCAAAATGATGCATGGTTGGAACCCACGCAAAGATAATTTAATTCTCTACATGTTGGTGTTTAAAATCCTCCAAATTCTACAATATAAATTTACCAAATTATCCTTACAGTAGAAGAACATGACAAAACTTTCCAAAAGTGGCCATAACTTCCTTTTCGGGATTTGAATGATGCCCAGTCGGTGGATACACAAAAATAATCTGATAATATACATGTTGGGGATTTTATACCATATAAAATATGGAGTTTGAGAAGGCCAAATAGCCCTTGAAGTTGCATCTTATGATGAAACTTTCCCAAAATAGATCCAACTTCACACTATGCAACCATAATTCCTACAAAAGCTTAAATATACCTCACAATACATTTAAACAGATAGAACAGAGGTTATCCAATATATGGGCTTGAATATAGGAATTAATGGACATGAGAGTATTAGAATGTGCAAGAATAAAGGGTACTAAATGCAATATTCATGCCTAACACACACCCTAACTTACACATTGCTAGTACCTGAGAATAAAGTTGTTATATATATATATATATAAAACCACTTCGTAGGGAACACAATTGCATCTAGCATATGCAATAAGCCGTTAAACCTCTAGGTTATCCTAGTGGATGAATGTTATCTCGTGAGGGTTTTGAAGGAAAAAACGCACAAACATCAAGTTTCAGAAAAAGTATGCAAAATAACAAATAATACAAACTCAATAATAACGAAAAGGATTCCAACGAGTTATTAGTAAAGCAAGTGAAAATTGACCCAATTGTTCAAAATCATTAACATTATTAGAATAACTTCGTCATGATTGAAACCTTAAATGTGGGAGGAAGAGTGAAAATAGTTTGATTTGGAAAAAGTTTTATAAACTGGATAAACATTAAAGTGTAGCATGATATCAATCCTAGATAATATTTACACTCAACAAATGAAATTACTATGAAATGGGGTGTAACACACATGGGACATGAGGGCATAAAGAGTAGTTGTAAATGGAAACTAGGATGCCTACATGTCATCAATGAAGAACCCTATATATAAAAAAAAATATGCAATCTCAATGAAAGATAGAGCTCATTAAATGAAATACATTTTCACAGATTATCCCGATTCTTATGACATTTGAATCGCATTTGACTTGTACGGATTATAATGTAGGTTTGGGTTAAAGTTTATAAAATGAGAGGAATATGTGTGGATTCAAAGGTGTTCAGGGATGAAACACTTGGAATAACAGAAAATTATGAGAAATTTCAAAATTAGAATATGATTTTCATAACAAGAATTGGATATAACAATAGAGAGTAACAAATATTATTGAACACTATGTACGATATAGAAATACTCTCTTTTTTTTCTTTTCTTTTCTTCTTTTCTTCTTTTTCTCATCTTTTTCTTTCTTTTTTGTCCTTCACTTTTTCTTTCCTTTTATTTTTCTTCACGTCTTCTTTTCTTTCACACTCTCACATGCTTAATCGCAAACCACATAACAAGAACATAACTCAATCTTAAGTACTATTCCTAACAAAGGTATGGAAGTTACATATATGGTTTAAAAAGTTCAATTTGGAGTTGGTTATGGGATTTTGGGTTATAAAATGAAAGGCTATATTTAGGCTTAAAAGGGACAATGAGGTCAAGATTAATCTAGGTTAAATAATAAATGTAGCCTAAGATTCATTCCTAAAGTTTACACAATTATCGAGTAAAAACAACTTTGAAAATCGAGCTCAAGTACCACATTTCATAATGAACTTAGTCAATGAACGATCAATGAAAGAATAGTGAGATTACCAACGAATTTAACAATTGCAAGGAAATAAGAGTAATGTATTAACATTCAAAAGAGAATAAAAGTACAAATCTCACTTGGTGTAAGTATATACAAATGCAACAAATGGTTTTCGAGATATAAAGGCCATAAACCAAATCATTTAAACACGTGTTCTCATGGGTTTAAAGTTTCTTTCATAAAGTTTATCATAATATCAATGATTCGAGGACTGAAGTCTAATAACTTCTAAAATCGAGAACATACATCATTGAATTATCTATTAGATTTGGCATTTATTTGAAATTTACCATCGAAAACAAAGATAAAATGACCAACAAAGGAGAAAGAAAATAAAATATTTTTGAAATTTTAATTTTTTTTTAAAAAATCATACTTGGTAAGAACATGTGATGAAATCAATGAAACTAAACAAAAAATGGGAAGCATATCCCACACTCCCTAACTTAAATGTTGCATTGTCCTCAATTCGAATCAAGAACACAACATAAAGAGAGGAAAAGGAAGATATCACCCAAAATGGAACGATCTCCAAAAAGATTAAGTCTAAATATTCTACAAAACATGTTAGCACCAAGCATAATAAAAATAATAATGAAAACTTTAACTAATTACACTATACAATAAGTAAAAAGAATAAAATCATACAAACTACTATTCACAACCTACAATTTTAACTTCTAACTAACTATACACTAGAAGTTGAAATTTTTGAGGGTCCACCTAAAATACGATTTGACTTTGAGGGTTTAAGGGTTTTCCCTTGATTGAGTTCATGCCTTTCAAAAAATAAGAATTTCGTTTGAACAATGGAAGGCATGGTTTGGGTGGTGAAAATAAACCATCATCAATTAGAATTTTTTGGGGGATGATGGGGGGATTTGGATAAAACAGGTGATAAGTGCACATAGGATCCAATAAAAATAGAATTTCCACCTAAAGATTTTGCAATTGAAATGGGAGGTGGCTCACATGATGACAAGATTACCTTCATGGAAAGAAACTCAAGCAAGTTGTCCTCATTAATGAAAGAATTAAAAATTTTAAAATTTTGAACCGACTCATGGGATACTTGTAACATTTCAATAATGGGGAATGACAATGGGGAAGAAATAAATTCAACCCAAAGATGACTCATCATCGCTCAAATATGGAATTTTGAAGGAGAAAGAATCATTTTCAGTGAATTTTTTTTCAAAAATTATTTGAGTTGAAGCACGAATCTCCACCTCCTTTTATATTTCAAAGAAGAAATAATATCATTGGAAAGTGATTGAATTTTCATATCTTCACCATTATTGTTCTCCGTTACGCTTTGGGCGAAAAGAAGCATGGTTTCTTTCAAAGTAGGTATCCTTAGATCTAGAACCTCGGATTCTTCATTTTGTTGAAAAAATTCTTCCATTTCAAAAGTATCGGAAGAAAAATCATTGTTGTATTCAGATAATGCATCTAATTATTTTCCCCAATAGTGATTTTCTTCCCGATAATGGTTTTCTAGCTTTTCATTTTCAAGAATGTGAAGGCCCGCGCGCAAAGTCATAGGCAGGGGTGCAGATTTTTAAAAATAAGAAGTTTGAAAATTATCCTCGAAACTACTTTCAAAATCATGTCATTATAAGAATTTTGAAAGTTAATGCAATAATTTTCAATGTTCTTATTATAATGACTTTGTGTCCCACTATCGAAAAGATCATTCTCAAAATTCCTATAATCCATTACTTGACTTTTGTAATACTCACCCAAAGATATTTTAGATATTTGAAGTTTTTGAATTTGTGAGTATTCACCAAAAGTCATAGGTTTAGGGGATTTTGAGAACTATCAATGCGATTATCGAAAATAATATAATAAGACATGCTTACCCCAAATATAGATCAAGATGGAAATTTTTCACAAAGTGGTGTGAGGCCGATATATTCAAGAATTTCTTGGAGCTCATATGTAGAATTCCCATAAAACTAGTTAACAAAGAATACAAATAAAAAGAAAAATATTAAGAAATACTAAATCAATTACAATCTATAACAGAACTATTCTCCGACAATGACATCATTTTGATTTAGGAAAAACCGAGTGATCGTATAAGGACACTGTACTTGTTTGGCTTCCCACCACAATACAAAATAATCTAAACTATGACTACACTCTTTACGGGAGTATAGCAGCTAGTCTGAGTATTGAGTCCACAGGGAATGAGTGCTAGACATTAATTGATTTATTATTTCTTAAATAAAGTGTAAAAGGTGATATTTTAATAAAATGTTAATCTAGGCATGTATTAAAACAAAGATTAACAACATGGGTTAAAACTATAAATTGAGAATAATATTCCTCACTTCGGGTTAATTAGTATAAATGGTTACAAGGGAAGACAAGTGCATTAAGATTAAAATTTATTTCATCAATCAATCAAATCTAGAGTTGTCACCCTCGATATTTCATAAAAGCCTACTATGATTTTGGCATCAACAAATATTTCAAAAATTATTCACATAAGGTTGTAAATACGGTCCGTGTATGATATACATCGTTAAATCTCCTAGCCATAAAATTAAGAATAACCTAACCTGTTTAAATTAATCAAATCCATCAACAAGGCAAAGCAAATATTTAATCCAAAGTGAGTTCAATCAATCTCAACCTAAACTAATTTAGTTAGAAACCATATTAAATGAGATGAAAATAAAGGAAAAAAATAAATAAGTAAAACTAATTATTAAAGCAAGAAAACTAATTACCAAAGCTTGAAAACAAAAAATACAAGTGAAATTAATGAGGAATACGATGGATAGAAAAAATTGCATACACAAATGGATTGAACCCTAGGGGAGAGAGAGCAGCTCTCACCACAAACAATATCTCCCTAATGTAATCTATATTACTAAAATAAAATCCCTCACTTTCTAGTTATACCCTTAAATCAAAATACAAATAAACTAAAGCAAAATAACCTAAAAAATATGAATTTGTGAAAGTGTACAGTAAATAAGGATCAAACTCTAATAAGGGACCGATCGACCTCCTACTGAAAATAAGCCTTGGGTTGTTGGACATCCCTCTTCTCACTCCAATCCAATTTTGACACTTAGCAGAAAAAAGGCTATAAAATCGTCAGACGGATTCGAAATGATTCACGGTTGAAATCCACGCGAAGATAATTCAATTCTTTGCATGTAGATGTTTTGAAACCCTAAAAAATTTTAGTATAAAATTATGAAATTACCCTTGAAGTAGAAAAACATCCTAAAACTTTCCAAAAATGGCCATAACTTCCTCATCTGGGATCCGAATGATGCACGGTCAATGGCCACATGAAAATAATTTGATGATATACATGTTCGTAATTTTATACCATACATAGTATGTAATTTTAAAAGACCAAATTGCCCTTGAAGTTTCATTTTGTGATAAAAAAATTTCGAAACGCATTCAACTTTACACTATGCATATGTAATGCCTACAAAATCTCAAATATACCTCACAAAGCATATAAACAGATATAACAGAGATTATCTAATATATGAACTTAAATATAGAAATTAACGAACATGAGAATACCAAAATGTGCAAGAATAAAGGGTACAAAATATAATATTCATGACTAATCAATCATGATGACAAAGAATCGAGTTGAGGTCCATTATAAGCATTCGACCTTTCTTTACATTCTTCTCAACAACAAGAGAAATATTAGTTTGCCTAATACTTTCACAGACTCGATTCATGTTATTGTTGTTGGTGATAAGTCTATAACCTTTTGTCTCCCTTTTGGAGCCCTTGTGACCCGTATGTGTCGATCCATCAGTTGCACGGAGTTTACTAGAAATCATAAAAGCCTAAAACCTTAGAATTTGACTAAGCTTAACGTAAAGATATTATTCGGTCATTTCTTAGCAGAGCCAACAAAGAACAAGAAGAGGGGTTTGGATTATAACGATATGGAGTAGGAGAAAATTAGAGAGATGAAGCAGAATATTGCTCCCCGTCACTTGAGGCGTGTTTTATGGATTTTGGGGAATGATATGATCATGATTAAGCCAACTATAGTAAGGACTACAAGATGTTATAGGAGATGTAGCTTGCTATGTTTAGGCTTTAGGTAGGGGATGATGCGGTGCCGCTATCATGTTCTTATAACCCTTATACTCTGTGTGGTCCCTTTGATTCGGGATCCTCCAGTGGTCCCCATAAATAGTACAGGTTTTTATAGAGGTTTTTATTGATTTCGGTCTAGGTTATTGAACCATGGTACTTGTTCTGGATTGTTTTGGTTGGAATTAATATATGTAGGTTGTGATGGTGGATGGATGTATTGATGCACCATGTTTTTTAGGAGTTGGTATATAAACATATATGTATGAAACCAAACGTACTACATCATTTTATCTATTAATAACATTTTAAATTTCCCAATCATACTGTCATTTTCTATGATAAATTGTATATATGTTCTTGGGTATTATTATCATTGTCTTAACATGTTTCGTAGGCTCACCTTTTCACATGTCAAAGGTCGCTCCATTTTTTAGGGTGAGCAATTTCTTACCCTCCTTTACATTTCCTCCTTACTACATTAGGGACAATGAATGTTAGAGGGTGTGTGTTTTCTCATGTCATTTATTTTTGTGATTCGTATAATTATGTTATTAAAAAAATTCCTTTCTTTATTTTCTTTCTTGGGCTTCTTGCACTCATCTTCGATGACTAATAAATTATCAGCCCTACTCAATTCCTAAACCAATAATACATGTTCTAATTATTTCATTTAGTCCTCAATTTTGTTATATTTATAATTAATTCATGAATTAAAACTTAGAAACCTTTTAGCACATGCTCAGCTCTTATTAAAGACTTGGTTTAAGACATTTATAACTTTGTGGTCATTTTTTTTTTCTATTTCTTTTTCTTTTTTTATCGAAATCGCAATTAAAATACATTCTTACCACATAAAATTCCTAATAGAGTAAGCCTAGCAGGATTAAATCATAAAGAATCAAGTATAACACTAAATAAAAATTATGCAAAATCCTAGGTACCTGATGATAACCTCAAAATAAAATCTAAGAACATCAAAACAACATCTTAGAAAAAAGTCTGATGCTTAAAAGAACAACCCTAAGAACATCTAATCACCACCTGCCTTCTAGTAAACATAGGTAAGCCCACACTTACCATAATAGTGCCTATCAGAATGATTAGCCATAAAAGTCCCGGCCCCACACTCCGCATTAAGACACCCCTTCCTCAACCTTTGGACCTTCCTAGAATCTTTAACTTTGTAAAACTGCAAAATACTGAGCTTGGCCATCTTCTTTTTGTGCTTGATCTTATTGGTTTTGGTGTAGGACTTCATCTTCCTCTTTTTGGCACCGCCTCTGAGGCGGAGTACCGGGTGGAGGGTTGATTCCTTTTGGATGTTTTAGTCAGCTAGGGTTTGCCCATCTTCGAGTTACTTTTCTGTGAAGATTAGGCATTATTTGTCTGGTGGGATGCCTTTTTTATCTTGGATCTTCAAATTCACATTATCGATTGTGTCAGAGGATTCGACCTCCAGGGGTTTGGTCTTCCCCGTTAGGGTTTTCACGAAGATCTGCATCTTAGAGGCTGCAAAACACTAAAACCAAACAGACTTCGCACTTTTCTTCATTTGAGAGTGTTTTATACAATTAGTCTTTCCTTGTTGATAATGTTACCATTTTTGGTAATCTCATTAATTTTTCATTGATCAGTCATTATTTGAGTTAATTGTGAAATATGTTATGCTAGTATGATTTTAACCTTTAATAAGACTCGAAAAGCGTGTCAAACCTTAGGAAAGGATCATAGGTCCTCTTTGTTACTTAATCGATATTGACATTCACCTTCCCTACCTAATATTTCCATGGTCAACCTATTTGAGTCTAAATATATCCTTTCGATGCATCACTTAAATTTCATAACCAACTCCTCATTGGAGTTTTAAGTTCTACATACACCTTCCTTACCATATGTTCCGGAATGATATTGGGATGGTATAATGTTCTTATTATGTGGTTGGAAATAAGAAAGTGAATTGACTTTTATTCTCGTGATACAATAAAAAAATTGAATTAGGATTAGAAAAGTAAGAATCCTGAAAATGGTGATTAGAGAACAATAATTTAAGTCATAGTTCGTTATACATCTATTCATTTGTGTGGAGTTTATATTCCAATTTTCAAACTTCCCACACTTTCCATTATCTTAAGTATTCTTCCTAAACCATTTGAATCGTATATATCATTATCCATTCATAAGCCTAATAAAAATTATGTTACAACCCTAAAAATTCCTATTTGATCCTAGGGTTAATGTGTTTTGAAAATTCAATGTGACTGTGAGAATCCAAAATAGTATGCTTCACCTATTTAATGAATGGTATCCATTCATGAGACTACATTTTTCATTTTATATAGCGTTCTTCACTGTTGACATATGCTCCAACTTGTTTATTATTACAATTACCATTTATCCTCACATGCTCGAGTGTGTTACACCCCATTTTGAGTGTTATCAATTGTTAGGTGTAATCACTAGAGAGGATTGAGTTTAAACATGCTTTGATCATTATCCGGGTAATAGGAGTTTTGATTGAATCATAACATTTTATGTGTTGCACAACAAGCACATTTAAGGTTTTTAATTATGTGAAGTTATCTTATTTATTATTGATAATTATGAACCATTGAGTAAATTATCCTTTATTGTGTTAATATCTTGTTGAAATACTTATTATTGTTAAGCTTGGAACATTGGATTCAGGACAGTTGTTTTTCTAGAACGTGATGTTTTTGGGCATTATCCTTAGAAACCATCATGAGATAAAACTCGTCATCTAAAGTAAGTTAGGGGTTTAAAGACTTGTTACATTCGCTAAATGCAAATGTGCACCAGGGAAAGTGGTATTCTATCCTTTGTGTATAGTTTTTTTCTTTTTATTATATCTTGTGGATGGTTATCATTTTGATATATTCATCTCTAGTAACTAGCAATATGTAAGTTAGGGATGTAATTAGTGATGAATAATGCATCAAATACCCATTTTATATACGCATTCTAGAATTCTCATTCATGTTTCCCCTATAATTGTACTCTTATACTTGATTACCTATATATATATATATATATATATATTGTGCAAGGTTTATTTGACCTTTTATAAGTGTTGGGAATGCATTGGGAGATAATTGGATGTGTTTTAGGAAAGTTATGTTTGAAGATATAATTTCAAGGGCATTTTCCATACTTTCAGACTTTGGAATCCGAGAAATAAAATATCATGGTATTGTAGTTCATTGAGTTGGTTTTGCGTGGCCACCGATGATATGACAATCTGATTCTGAATGTTTATGATATGGTGTTTCTAGTGAAATAACTACATTTTGAGAATATTTTGAGAGACTTCCCAGGAACCCCGATTGATCGGCTCTAATCCCGATTGATCGGCTAAGAATTTTTCAGGCAGATAAATTTACCATAAATCACTCACTGATCCGTCGTTTCTAAGAACCGATCGATCGGCTATCCAAATATATTTTTTTCTTTATTTTTTCATTTTATTTTTAACTAAATATAAATAGAAAGTTAGTTTTCATTTGTACGGGTTCTTGTTTTGATTTGTAACCTAATTTCAAACAAGTTTTTCTATCTTCTCTCTCCTAGGTTAAAAAACCCATTTCGCTCTCTCTCCTCCATTACTCCATTGTTAAAGGTAGTTCTTTCTTGAAATTAGTTATGCAGTTTGTATTGAATACTTGTGATTATTTATTGAAATATTTTTTTAAATATTATATTTAATGTCTTATTATTTATAATTTCATTTCCTCTGTACTTCGATTGTCTTTTCAATATGTGTAGAAACTATTATTGGTTTAGGAGCATAAACTCATCATGGATGCAAAAGCTTAAATGATCATTTATTAGTTTAAATCATATTCATTGGGTGTATGTATTGATATTGGAGTATCATGGATTATCATAGTGTATTGAGGTTGACACCTTACATATTTGATAGTTGGTCTCAATGAATGATTCCAATGTATTAATGATTTGAATCTAAAAAACTAATGTTTTGTATTAATTTAAGGTGGGGTAATTCTCGTAGACCTCTTTCTCCCACGTTAAATCTATTTCATTAGTTAAAACTCACCAAATTCCCATTTTTATTAATTGACTTATTAATCATAGTTTGGTTTGGACCTATTTTCTTGTCTCTTTATCTTAAAAATTTATCATATTTTATTTGTCACTCAACACTTTCCGAAACTAATCTTAACCTTACTATATTTCAATCCTACAAAATTCGGCTCCAATCTTACCCGGATTACACTACTCTCGCAATTATCTTACACTTAATCTAAATAATATTTTGAGTGGGTTTGTATACTTCTTTGCTTTATGTATGCACTAACACACAACCTGTACACTATACACACTAAGTATAATGAACCTTACAGCCAAAAGCATATGTTAGTACACTAGCGCCAAAGAATCTTAGTTATCATGGACTGAATTGAAAACCTCCCATTTTATATATATATATATATATATATATATATATATATATATATATATATATATATATATATATATATATATATATATATATATATATATACATATATATATATATATATATATATATATATATATATAATGTGATAATAATAAAGCATATTTGGATGATGTTTTGTCCCAATTATATTTATACTTGTCATATAAATATTTTCAAGAGACATTTCTCTAAGTAGAAATTTCTATACTTTGACTTTGTCATATCATAAAGGTTTCATATAGGAATAGAGATAGAATTCCCCATTATATTTTTGGTATTTATATTTTTATCTAAAAAAATTATAAAAATGAAAATGCTATAAGAGATAGCCTACGAGGCTAAGGCTAACTCTTAAACAGTTGACCCCGTTTTATGCCTAAAATCAGGAATGGTATAGGCTAATGGGATCATTTTCATACCATATTTGGTGTTAAATGAAAATATCTATCAAGTGGAATAAATAATCGTAAGTTAAAGCATATTATCCCACTAATTGTGGTCTAAACTTATCTTACTTAAGAGGTTGGTTATCCTATTCTTTTAGGATGAAATAACTTTATAATATCCATTTTTTCTCTAGCTCCGTATTCCATTCCTAATCCTAATCCTTAATCTATAAATTAAACATCGTAGAATTATTCACTCCGAGATACAAATACATTCATTTGTTGAGTGATCTTGCATTAAAAAATATCTATTTGAATATTTAACTTGAGAAAGCAATTATGATTCAGAACTTATATTCATTCTTTCAAATTATAAAGAAAGGTGGGTATAGACTTTTATGTATAATTTCAATGAAGTTACCTTCATCACACACATTGTAGGGCGGGTTTAGACTTGGCATAAAATTACAAGGTGATTGAAGTACTTGTTCGTTCATAAGTCATGGAAGGTACATCCTTAAGATATTTCTTGAGCACCGAGTTGTGGTGTGTTAATGAAAAAAATGAGGAGGAAATGGTTTTTTACCACTCACACTTGTATGTGGTGTTGGTCATACCTTAAAGGGCATAGATAGTGGAGTTACTCTCATGTTATTACGAGTGTGGATGTAGGTGGCGGAGGAGAACCACATAAAAAATGAGTTTACAAGATTCTTCCATTTATTCTATTTTCATCTATCTTTATTCACATTTACATTTCGTTTACACTTATATTTTTCTCATATTTATTGATTTCACATCATATTCCATTCATTAAAGACAAACTTGTGTAAAATTTTAATTTGTGTATCGTTTTATAAAGCCCCAATTCACCCTTGGGGTTATTCGGCCCACGCCCTTCATCCCCAATCTCCCAACTTTTGTCATCCTTGACCATATCTTTGTAAACACACACACATATTTATTGAGATCTAAAAGGATAAAGTGGTAGTGAGAAAATGAGAGGGAGATTGAGGGTGGATTACACGCACACGTGCGTGTGCAAGAACAAAGAGTGTGAGAGAGAGAGAAAAGACAACAATGGGGCACTAGTCGAGGTTATATTAGTGGTGGGTGGTGGTTAGACCTGGAAAATGGGTGGGTTTGGGCGGGTTTGGGGCGATTTGGGCAGATCCAAAATGGGTTGGGTAAAATATGGGTGGGTTTTTAGCGGGTTGGTGTTATCCTTCGGGTCCGTTTAGGTCAGGTTAACTGATAACCCAAAAGGTCACATATAATAAACGATGAGAGTGGGAGAATATGTTCTAAAGAGCTAAAGGAACCTAGGGGGTTGGGAAGATAGGTGTTAAAGAGATCTGGATAGAGGCAAGAGAAGACGTTTAGAATGGGAATCTTACGCAGAGAAATTTGAAGTAAAACATAAGGTATGCCAAACTAATCGGGTTTAAGTGATGGGTTGTAAATAGGTTTGGACTCAACCCACCAGAGTGGATGGGTCAGTCCATTTGCAACCCGTCCAAATAACTCCAGGGTTGAAAATGGGTTTATTGTGGATTTAAAGTGACCCATATATAAATATGGGTAGGTTTGTCAGCCCTATTGGTAGTTGGATTTGAGATGCGGGTTGTATTAAGATTTACCTAAATGAATAACAAAGATCTACTTTTTACCTCATTTCATTTACAATGGCAACCTTTATAATAGTAAATTTGTCTTGCTTATAATCAACTTAGATAGTGACAGTGAATATTTTGCACTTGCGAAACAAATTTCAAGTCACTCAATGTAGCTATGAATATTTTTCACTTACCAAACAAATTTTAAGTCACTCAATGTATCCATGTTAGACTCTTAAGGGTCAGATGGTCATAAATCCTTCAAAACTCATATTTTGGAGATAGGCTATCACAACAGTTCGTTAGATAACATATCCTTTGGTCATAAATACCCCTCCATCACCAATTAAACCTTAATTTTGAGTTTTGATGACATATCAATACAATCACGGAGAATTTCCCTTTATATAATAGGGAGATTACCTACAAAATCAGTTACAAACCAAATAAATCAATTACTAACCAACTAACTTCCTTAGAACAACTAACTGTGACACCCCACCTAATTAAATACCGGTTGATCAGTCCTTTATTAAATTAACTCAAAGTGTCCGGTTGGTTCATTTTTAGCATCACTGTCGAAAAACAATTTTCTTTATTAATCACCTAATAAATAATTAAGGTAAGTGTCAAAACATTTAATCTTATAAATTAAGTCTGATTATTATCATAAGTTATGAAACCATTTTTTTACGAATACAAATGATTGTATTAAAACCAAACCCTCCAATGAAAGAACATGCTAGAAAAATAAATCCAAATAAAATGTCCCAAATCACAGGAAAATGTAATAATCACAAGAAAACCCAACTACAATAGAATACTGAAATAAATCCAAAGTACAAATCTCTCTTAACTAGAATAAACTGGAAATGGGCAACACATGCCCTATCTAGGGAGAACTAAAAGAAAGACTGAGAAGACAAAGATGAAGTCGTCTACTGTAAAGACCTGCAACTCCCACACTAGCTGCAGCACGTCAATAGTCCAAAGATCCAAGTCGCTGGGTACCTGTAATACATACATACATATATATATACAAGAGAGAGAAAAGATGGCAGGAAACGGGTCAGAGCCGAGTGTAAAACAGTTTTAAAATAGTTTTGCAAGTATTTAAAATGCTTACCAGTTGATATTACATACACGTTATTACCCGACACTCTCTTGAGGATTCTCACCTCTCATCTAGTGTGCACGCCTATCGTACTACTATAATGACTCATAAGTCTAACCCAGTTCTCCTCCCATAAATTCTGATTCACGAGACCGTATATCTATGATTTATTTAAAAAAAAAGTGTCATTTCATTAAGGATTATTTAAGTCAATTATGTATATCTCAATACTGCTATGAAATCTCAAACATTT
Source organism: Sambucus nigra (assembly GCA_949130495.1). Taxonomy (NCBI): domain Eukaryota; kingdom Viridiplantae; phylum Streptophyta; class Magnoliopsida; order Dipsacales; family Adoxaceae; genus Sambucus; species Sambucus nigra. The sequence continues at coordinate 445,937,469 of OX422211.1, forward strand.
ACTACGTTTAGGAGCATTTATTCAATATGTATCTACTTACACATAGAGTAGAAGAATTCCCGGTATATGCATATATATATTAATCACTCATACAATATATATACTAATCGGCACCCCACATAAAATCTATGGTGCAGGCATACTCTGCTATGAAGTCCATGTACCTATAGTACAAATGAGGGAAATACTAGTTCGGATTCACTCCCGAACAGTATTAACACAAAATACACATATTGGAGGTGAAGCATAGTTCCAAGTCACTATGAGGTAAGCACATACTCTCACGTCTCTTAGGATCATCTGACTATCATTCTCAGAAAGCCTGTACCAAGGATCCATTGTTCTAGGGTACGAGTTAATATCCCCCATAAAGGTCACATCAGAATAAGACTGTCCCGGTGCAGAAACATCCGTGATAGCAAGTAGCGCGGGTATGATTAAACACAGATATTCAAATAATATATATACATGCACTCTTATATATATATACATATACATTAATCAGCTAGATAATCCCACAACCTATAACATTTCCTAGCCATGCGTAACATATAATGCTCGCATTCTACGTATAAGTAAATCACTCTTTTTATTCTCTCAATTATTCCAGGTCCTTAAGTACTTTTCGACTCTCGAAGTGTATCCTCTCGATAAACATAAAATCATTAGGTGCACCCTCACTAGTCTACTGGTTTAAGTCTTCTTTAATTCTCACAAGACCTAATTTATCATACACACGATATTATCCCATTTTATACCCTCGTGACCCCCACAGTTACATCTCGTATATAAAAATATAACGTCACTCGGACCTTTCCCACAATCCTACTGGTTCCTCGTAAGTTTCATTATGGTATTTAAGTTATGCCCAAACTTTCTCATAGATTAGGGTTGGATTAATCAATAGGAGGAACAAAAGTCAAAAATCCAGGAGGAGTCGATCGATCGACAAAAAGGATCGATCGATCGACTGAGCAGTTATTTGCCCAGAAATCTGCATCTCAAACCTACGATTTCTTCCATTTTAATTATCAAAACCTCCAATAAAGTGTCCCAAACTCCCAACCAAACATCACAAACGTTATAGCAGTAGGTATGAACAATTTCTAATGTAAAATCTAGGGAATTCATTAAGGAATCATCATTAAATGGGTGGCTACATGAATTTGTCTCAAACCCTATTTATCCATATTCTTTCAAGAACAATATTTCCAGATTTCTTCCTCCAATCCACATTCAAACTCGTGATAAATGTTCTACATGTGATGAGGGCATCAGTCTAGCATGATTTTATTCCATGGTTTGAGTTCTAGTCTTCCAATTCACAATTTATCTCCATAAAACTTATAGTCTAATTTCCTATTCTAACATGGATGGAATTTCAACTTCAAGAACAGCAAGATAAATACTTATCTGGGAATGTTAGTTTGATTTTTTGAGATTTGATGATGTGGTTGTGTTCTCCTTCCTCCGATCTACACTTCGGCGGTATTTGTGGTGAAAATGGTGCAACTATGGTGGCTCTAGCCTTGGGAAGTTCCTCGCCTTCCTCCTCTAATGACCTCTGTGAAATAATCAGGTTCTAACCCTAGAAGACAACCTCTAACACCTGATATACTTCTCTAATTTTCGTAGGTAATTAAATCCCAAAAATAGAAATTACCAAAATGCCCTCCCGGGTTACCGGTTAGGCCTAAAAGCGCCCCGAGTCCCAAACTAAACCTCCGGGTACACTTTTCTAACTAACTCGACCCTTTCGGACACATTGGCGCCCTCGAAATGACCATAAGGGCAACTTATAATTTATTCACTTTTTATAATAATAATTTAGTCCCGACGCGATACAGGCGCGTCCCGACTTAATTTCCATAATTGTCATATTATTCACTCTTGACAATTTCTCAGATATTACTATACTCATCTAGTAATATTCAACATTATTCTTACCAATAATTACTAATTCTGATCACGCTAGTAAATATTTATTTTCAAATCCGGATTAATATTAAATTAATTTATCCCAATTTAACTTAATTAATCCCATAATTAAATGTCATAAAAATACGGGGTATTACATACTTCCCCCCTAATAACGGAATTTCATCCCGAAATTTGGAAAATAAGGCCTACCTGGTAATATAATTCTGGATACCTTATCAGTACGCAAACTATCTTCATAGTAAGGCGCTCAATCACTCTAGCCCCCGCCTCACAGCAAGCTTGTTTAACACTTTCATTAACTGCACTTCACATTGTGATCCTATCCGACAACATTCGAATAAGACAAGCATATACATCATTGACTCCCATTGTTTCAATATCATTAGGAGGCCGCAACTCACTACGTGTCAATCACCCGTATTCTTCTAAACACAAAACTCCCATTCTGAGAGAAACCATACGAACATCTGACCACTCTTGTCAGTTCTTTGAATCTCGATTTTCGACGACATAAATCTTACGACGGATAAAAGGTTACCTCAGACAATATGTGGTTATTCCACTTTAGACATCGGATCTAACTCGACTAATCCAAACATAGGATTATCCGCTCGCCTCAAAACAACTCGCGGGAGAAAAATTAAGGTTTTTCCACTAAAAACTTCAATAAGAAGTTTGTCCATAATAAACATGTACGAGTGCTTCTATAGAACTCTACCTTACAATACGTAACTTGCTAGCTACATTCGTTATGGGTGATACCACCTACTCAAAACGAAACGTTATCCCCATTGCTTCCTGAAATTCCATATTGAAGGTGGGATTCCAAAATCTCATCCTAATTCAGAAAAATACCATATAGGACCACGTACCGACGCAATTATTCTTTTCAAAGGAAGACTGGGGGACACTAGCTAATATTGTAAATCACCCCAAAGGAATGTCAATCACTTCCTTCTTGGGCAACTTGTTCCACGCGTTCGAAGAAACCCTTGATCTTAACTTGAGGTTTTCAACCCATCAAAGAAACTTTACCGACTTTACTGGCCTCTTCTATTATAAGGATCGTCGGCTTGCTAAAAAATTCTTCGGTTGATCCTCTTGTTCCAACCGATTTCTATCTATGAGTGGTGCCCGTGGAGACTACTCACTAAGTCCCGCTCAACATCGACTTCTACTTGTAATGTCTCACATTAAGTGACACTTAATACTCCGCTTCTTTCCTCAGTGTATACCGAAAGTTTCGACTCGTGCACTTTTCTCCACAATGTTCATTGTTGAGCCTTTTATACCTTACTAGCATCATCATTCTTTGTACGCGCAAGTCGCTCTCAACATTTGACTAGTTACAACTCTGCTCCGAGTGTTCTCCATAATAGTTAAATTTTACCCTCCTCAAGGAATACCCCTTTTTTAAATGGCTTCCCACAACCTTCCAACCAAATTCGGGTGTACTACTCTGATCGCATACATATATATGGATTATCGTCCTTCACATGATGCTTAATCCACTCTACCACTTTCACTTTGTTATGTTACTCTCATAAACATATATTCCACGCGTCTATTCCCATGTCCCTTCAACTCGGACGATTCTAGCATCAGCTAACCAGGTTGCCCACACACCCTATAAACCGTGCATACTAGTGTAAGCATCACATACGCTTCACACATAACACCCAATTATTTATTTCCCTTGTGCTCACAACGTGGTTACAAAACTTGGGTACTCTCAATCACCCTAGAAATTAAAATCTTAAATCATCCTTAACATCGTTCCCCCTTCAATTCGTGGTGATAAGACAAAATTTTCAATGATTCCTTACCACACAACCGGCTCCACTACCCTTAAATCCTACTTCAACTTCCATCTTTACAGTTATAACTACTTTGTTTTATAACGATCGAGGTACCGAACGCATGGACTAATGACCAAACATCTTTCTACGTCCAACCTTACGCTAAGTTTCATGCATGGGATGTCTCATAACGTGAAATCCAAACAAGGAACCCCCCCATACACTACTACCTAGCATTATCGGTTATCAAAATCCGTATGGCCCTCCGTCCAAAACATGTACCCCTATTTTATCATTTCTCTACATTCGTAATTACACATGAATAAAGAACTTTTCGCCAATTGCAGTAACGCTCGGCATTGGTGGTAATCACATTCCATAAACCTTGTACGCATACAATCGGGACTCTCAAAATCCTTCCCATAAACATATGAATATAAGTCTTAATTTCCACCCCTCTAAAGCATAGATATAACAATGCGCTCTTCTTATCACCAAGTCCTGATCATTAAACATAATAATGAGTGAAATCTTTCTGCTCAACGGTAAACCCAATACACACTGAATTATAACAACAAAGTCCCTACACACACTGGGATCGAATATCTTAAGACAACTATACTCTCCGAAGTCTCTATAATACATAATATAAGTGCGATCCCGACCCTCCCGCAAGTGAGGTCTCGCCAGATCAAAACATGATGTACTAGGGAAGCAACCCCGATAGCCTTGCAATCACTACCCACTATCATTTTAACCATTACTTATAAAACCATAATCCCGATAATATCATACCCATATAACACATCACTAAGACGAGTAATCTAAATAAATTATATAACACTATTAATACACACATTCATCCTCCGCGGATAACACTAAAGATAATCCCGCTACACTAGAGAAAATATTCACATAATAATAACGTTAGATATATGCACTAAACTCATCTCACATGAGAATCTAGCAATAAACAAAATATAGTGACTCGCTCGTGTCACATAAAACACGCCTCGTCCTCCGAGGATAAAATTCATACTTCTACCTTGTCAATCGCATTGTTCAAATGGTGTCCGAACGTAACACGCCTGTCCAAACCAAAATAAAAACTACTTTAATCGTTGCCCTCTTTTAGGCACCATATTCTTGTCCCCTTTACTCGCTTCGGGAAAATTTTACACATGTGGTTTCACTATTCACAAAATTATTCTATGCATAATCCACTTACCACTGGTCATACTGACCATTTTAGGGTTGTTCTTCTCTCGAACTTTAGTAGGCTCAATTCCAGAAGGCTACCCCCGTTGTTTCCTTAGCTTTGTTAGCCTAAAGGAAAGTGCTACTGACTTCAATAGCCCTTACTAAGTTCACCATCGCTTGGCACAAATTTTAGCTATCCGAATCATTTAAATGGATCCCTTGATGGGTCTCCCCCTTGTGGTGCTTCACTATTACAGTTTCATCCGGTCTTATTCTTTACTAAATTCTTCGATTCTTTTAGCTTCCCACTCAAAGAAGCATTATCATCTCCATTGACCATGTACGACATTGTCATCCTCTGAATCGGCCGTCCGACAGAATTTCCTTTAAATGTTATTAACTATTCTTACGAGTCGATCTCCCACTTGAAATCCTCTCCTTCATTTGTATCTATATCCTCCTATACAAGATTCGCTAACAGTTTAGATTCATACTCACAAATGGACCTCTGTTCGGGCCTCCTGTGATGGGTTCAGAACAACATTCACATCTTATCCTTAACATCTGATGAAGGAACCTGCGGTCAAACTGTACCTAAGATCCTTCTATAGTCATAGCATTCCACTTTTAAAAGTGGTGGTTGACTCCTACTATTATAACTTCGTTCCGACGAGACAAGAAAAAAATTTACCCCAAATTTTTACTTTCAGTTAGCCACACTCTAGCATATGTCCAAGCCTTTGGATATTTTACCTCCTTTGGCTAACACACACAATCCCCGCGTTTCTATAATTTCCACCGACGGTTCTCCTACAAGCTTTGTTCGACTCTTTCCCAGTCATACCATGTTAGGTGAGTCTACTTTTGCACCACTTTCGACCATAGCAAAACTTGTAAATCATAGGTTGCGCCAAGCCATATTTACAGTCCTGGCTTCTCCTGCCATAATAGGGATGACCTTAACTACGGTCAACATCTTCGAATATACTCCAAAACCTCAACTAAGCCCTACCTCATGTTGTCAGCCCAAAGGCCCTTGCCTGCCATACTTCTTTGCTCGAACACGCCTGAACACAAATAAGATTCACTTGATATACATACGTTATAGCAGGAGAACGGAATCTCATCATAGAAGTCAAGAATCCTAACCATAGGGCTCTATATCAAACAAAGCAACGCTGGAAGCATAATAAGCCGCACAGATCCTAAGGACACTAGAACCTGATGCTCTGATACCACTTATGACACCCCGCCTAAATAAATACCGGGTGATCAGTCCTTTATTAAATTAACTTAAAGTGCCCGGTTGGTTCATTTTTAGCATCACTGTCGAAAAATAATTTTCTTTATTAATCACCTAATAAATAATTAAGCTAAGTGTCAAAACATTTAATCTTATAAATTAGGTCCGATTATTATCATAAGCTATGAAACCATTTTTTTACGAATACAAATAATTTTATTAAAACCAAACCCTCCAATGAAAGAACATGCTAGATAAATCAATCCAAATAAAATGTCCCAAATCACAGGACAATGTAATAATCACAAGAAAAACCAACTACAACAGAATACTAAAATAAATCCAAAGTACAAATATCTCTGAACTAGAATAAACTGGAAATGGGCAACACATGCCCCATCTAGGGAGAACTAAATGAAAGACTGAGAAGACAAAGATGAAGTCGTCTACTGTAAAGACCTGCAACTCCCACACTAGCTGCAGCACGTCAACAGTCCAAAGATCCAAGTCTGACACCCCTATGGTTGGGCACCTGTAATACATACATACATATATATATATATATACAAGAGAGAGAAAAGATGGAAGGAAACGGGTCAAAGTCGAGTGTAAAACAGTTTTAAAATAGTTTTGCAAGTATTTAAAAAGCTTACCAGTTGATATTACATACACGTTAGTACTCGACACTCTCTTGAGGATTATCACCTCTCATTTAGTGTGCACGCCTATCGTACTACTATAATGACTCATAAGTCTAACCCAGTTCTCCTCCCATAAATTCTGATTCACGAGACCGTATGTCTATGATTTCTTTAAAAATATGTCATTTCATTAAGGTTTATTTAGGTCAATTATGTATATCTCAATACTTCTATGAAATCTCAAACATTTACTATGTTTAGGAGCATTTATTCAATATGTATCTACTTACAAATACAGTAGAAGAATTCCCGGTATATGCATATATATATTAATAACTCATACAATATATATACTAATCGGCACCCCACATAAAATCTATGGTGCTGGAATACTCTGCTATCAAGTCCCTGTACCTCTCGTATAAATGAGGGAAATACTAGTTCGGATTCACTCCCGAACTGTATTAACACAAAATACACATATTGGAGGCGAAGCATAGTTCCAAGTCACTAAGAGGTCAACACATACCCTCACGTCTCTTGGGACCGTCTGACTATCATTCTCAGATAGCCTGTACCAAGGATCCTATGTTCTAGGGTACGAGTTAATATTCCCCATAAAGCTCACATCGGAATAAGACTGTCCTAGTGCGGAAACCTCCGTGATAGCAAGTAGCGCGGGTATGATTAAACACAGATATTCAAATAATATATATATACATGCAATCTGATATATATATATATATATATATATATATATATATATACATTAATCAGCTAGGTACGCCCATGACCTATAACATTTCCTAGCCATGCGTAACATATAACGCTCGCGTTCTACGTATAAGTAAATCACTCTTTTTATTCTCTCAATTATTCCAAGTCCTTAAGTAATTTTTTACTCTCGAAGTGTATCCCCTCGATAAACATAAAATCAGTAGATGAACCCTCACTACTCTACTGGTCTAAGTCTTATTTAATTCTCACAATACCTAATTTATCATACACACGATCTTATCCCATTTTATACCCTCGTGACCCCCATGGTTACATCTCGTATATAAAAATATCACATCACCTGGACCTTTCCCGCAATCCTACTGGTTCTTCGTAAGTCCCATTATGGTATTTAAGTTATGCTCAAAGGTTCTCATAGATTAGGGTTGGATTAATCGGTAGGAGGAACAAAAGTCAAAAATCCAGGAGGAGTCGATCGATCGATCGATCGAGCAGTTATTTGCCTAGAAATCTGCATCTCAATCCTACGGGTTTCTTCCATTTTAATTATCAAAACCTCCATTAAAGTGTCCCAAACATCATAAAATTTATAGCATTACGTATGAACAATTTCTAACGTAAAATCTAGGGAAATTCATTAAGGAATCATCATTACATGGGTGGCTACATGAATTTGTCTCAAACCCTATTTATCCATATTCTTTCAAAAACTATATAATATTTCCAGATTTCTTCCTCTAATCCTCATTCAAATTCGTGATAAATGTTCTACATGTGATGAGGGCATCAATCTAGCATGATTTTATTCCATGGTTTGAGTTTTAGCCTTCCAATTCACAATTTATCTCCATAAAACTTATAGTTTAATTTCCTATTTTAACATGGATGAAATTTCAACTATAAGAACAGCAAGATAAATACTTGCCTGGGAATATTAGTCTGAAATTCTGAGATTTGATGATGTGGTTGTGTTCTCCTTCCTCCGATCTACACTCCGGCGGTATTTGTGGTGAAAATGGTGCAATTATCATGGCTCTAGCCTTGGGAAGTTCCTCACCTTCCTCCTCTAATGTCCTCTGTGAAATAATCAGGTTCTAACATACAAGACAACCTCTAACACCTGATATACTTCTCTAATTTTCATAGGTAATTAAATCCCAAAAATAAAAATTACCAAAATGCCCTCCCGGGTTACCAGTTAGGCCTCCTGAGACCCAAACTAAACCCCTGGGTACACTTTTCTGACTAACTCGACCCTTCCGGACACATTGGCGCACTAACAATGACCATTCAGGCAACTTATAATTTATTCACTTTTTATAATAATAATTTAGTCCCGACGCAACACAGGCGCGTCCCGGCCTAATTTCCATAATTGTCATATTATTCACTCTTGACAATTTCTCATATATTACTATACTCATCTAGTAATATTTAACACTACTCTTACCAATAATTACTAACTCTCATCACACTAGTAAATATTTATTTTCAAATTCGGATTAATATTAAATTAATTTATCCCAATTTAATTTAATTAATCCCATAATTAAATGTCATAAAAATACGGGGTATTACACTAACTAACAATATCTATTTATTAAATATATAGTTATAATTGTGACAATCACAATTATAACTATGACAATTACTCCTCCCTTCAAATGTGATCCTTGTCCTCAATGTTCAAAAGTTGGAAATGTTTATTGATGTGCTCCCAATCCTCCTACGTGGACTCTTCTAGAATAGAGTTAGATCATTGAATGAGAACTTGTACTACACGTTTGTTACCTCTCTTAACCATCTTCCTAACCAAAACAGCAATTGGTTTTATAAGTAATTGGCCTTCAGATTCTACCAAAGGCAGTTGGGCACGGAGAAGATGCTTTGGGCTAACTTCTTCTTCAATTGGGAGACATGAAAGACTGGGTGAATCCTACTTCCATATGGTAATGGAAATCTATATGCCATTTGACCTATCATTTTTATGAATGGAAATGGTCCATAATATCTTACAACCAGCTTTATGTTTATTAGATTTTCCACTGATATCTCCCTGTATGGTTGAAGTCTTAGGTAGATTAGATCCCCAACCTCAAATTGTATTTCAATTATATTCTTATCGGTATTATTTTTTGATATGTTTTTAGCTTACACCAGATTTTCGCTGAGTAGTTAGATCATCAATAGTTTTTCTTTCATCAACCCCTCAACTTTATCGATGTTATATCAATAGTTGTTGAAATATCCCATTGGGGTGGAGGAAACCCATACAAGGATTGAAAGGGTGTAACCTTTAATCTTGAATGAAAAGTGGTGTTGTACCACCATTCAGCAAGGTTGAGCCATTTGTGCCACTTAGTAAGCCTTTGACTGGTCATCCACCTTAAGTATGTTTCTAAGCATTGATTTACTCACTTAGTTTGTCCATCGGATTGTGGATGATAAGTAGTGTTAAGGTGGAGAAGTGCTCTTAGCAGTTTAAAGAATCCAGTCAAGAATTTACTAGTGAATACTCTATCTCTGTCTGAGACCATTGATTATGGGACCCCATGTAGTTTATATATGTTGGTTAAGAATGACTTGGCTACCTCACTAGCTATATAAGGGTGCTTTAGGCTTAGGTAATGACTGTACTTGGAGAATCTATCAACAACTACCATAATGACATCCTTGCCTTTAGAAATGGGAAGTCCTTCAATAAAGTCCATGCTAATTTGAGTCCATGGTTTTTATGGGATTGGAAGTGGTTTACGAGGCTAGGAGGGTGTATGTATTCAACTATATGGGTTTGGAAAACATTGCAATTGATGACATAGGTTTTGATTTGGGTTTTCAATGCTGTCAGTAAAAGTATTAGTGTGCTCTTTGGTAGGTGGCCTCCATGCCTAAGTGTCGTCCTATAAGTGATTGTTGAACTACTTCCATGATCGTATTTCTAAATTTTCCACCTTATCCTACATATAGTCTTTTTCCTTTATTTAAGATTCCTTTCCATAGTGAGAATTATGTTGATTGGTTAGGATCCAACAACAATTTAGGAATGAGATATTCTATCAATGGATATTCCTTGTAGCTATTTTCAACTTCTTGTATCCAATATTGTCGCACCCTTCATATGATTCTCAGTGAGCCTTGATCATAATCTCTTCTTGACAAAGCATAAGTTACACTATTGTTTTTCCCTTTTTTATATCTAATTTAATAGTCTAGCCCAGCATTTTTGTCAACCATTTTTGTTATAGTAGTGAAGTAATACTTTGCTCCTTGAAAAATATCAGACTTTGGTGATTCATGTAGATGATAAAATTATGCGCCATCAAGTAATCTCTCTATTTAGTGACTACCAACATCTCATTTTCATAAATGGAAATCCCCAAATTCTTAAGACCCAATGCTTTTCTTAAAAAATCAATTAGTTTTCCTTCATGACTAAGAACAGCTCCTAACCCCCTTGAACATGCATCTGTCTCCACTACAAATGCTTGTTGGAAGTTAGGAAGTGCTAGTGATGAACCAGTTATCATAGTTGGTTTTAAATCTATAAATGCCTTGCTAGTGGACTCATCCCGTGTGAACTCCTCCTTCTTTAGTAGGTCAGTCAGTGGTTTGGTAATGCTGCCATAACTTTTAATGAACCTCTAGAGAATCCAGTTAGTCCATTGAACCCTCTAATTGCTTTGATAGAAATTGGTGTTGGCCAATTAACCATGTCTTCAATCTTCTTTTGATATGTTTCCACCCCTTTTCCTAAAATCATATGCCCTAGAGATTCAATATTATCATGTCCGAAAGAATACTTAGTTTTTGTCATATAGAGTATGGTTCCTCAGGACTTGCAACACTGCTTGTAAATATACTGCATGAGATTCAACAGTAGGACTAAACACTAGTATGTCATCAAAAAATATAAGAATAAAATCTCTCATAAAATCTTTGAAAACATCTTTAATGGGGATTTGAAATGTGGATGGAGAATTTACCTAAACTCAAAATGGCCATGGTGTGTCCAGAATGTTGTTTTGTGAACATTCTCATCACATACTTGAATTTGGTGATAGCCAGCTCTTAAGTATAGCTTAGAAAAAAAGTAGCACCAAATAATTCATTTAGCAGCTCCTCTATGGGTGGGATAGGAATTTTGTCTTTTATAGTGGCTTCATCTAGTTTTTTATAGCAAACAAAGAATCTCCATGCTCCATTATTCTTCTTAACTAGTAGTATGGGTGATGAAAGGGTCTATGACTTGTTTGGATGATACCACTTTTAAGAATTTCTTGGACTAGTTTATCTACTTCGGTCTTTTGGAAATTAGGTATTATATACGGTCTTTATCTTATTGGAATTGTACCAGGTTTGAGTGGGTGTGGTGGTCTTGGGATGTGGGTGGTGGTATACCCTTAGGTTCAGCAAACACATCGCTATACTCATGTAAATTAGGAGAGATTAATGGATAAATAGAGGTTGCCTCACTGTCTTCTTCTATACTGATTTCAAAAGGTTGGCCTATGCATGGGAAGTCTTCTTTAGTAACTTATTGAACGCATTGCCATGGATAGCATGAAATCTAGCCTCTTTAGGATTTCATCTCAACAACACCTTCTTTCCACCCTTCTTGAAAAATAATCTGAGATTCTTGAATTCAAATAGTACAGGATCAAATTGCATGATCCAATCAACTCCTAGCACAATATCGCATCCTCCAAGAGGAATAACCCTCAACTCTACCATGTATTCCTTACCTTGCATAACCCATGTAAATTTTGGACATTTTGTGTTATTGGCCATCTTACCTCTATTTTCTATGGTTACAACTAGATTATTTGTGCCTTCAATTTGACAACAACTATGTTGTGTTGTCTCCGGGTGGATAAAACTGTAAGTGCTACCACTATCAATAAGTACTATAAGTGGTTTCTTCTTAATGAATCCTTTGATTCTAATAGTGATGTGTGCCACATTTTCAGTTAAGGCATGAGTTCAAATCTCTATATCTCCTTCTAAGTCCAGAACTTCAATCTCTTCCCCGTTTTCTTCTTCTTCCATTATTGGTATAGGAATTTACTCTTTAGCATCGATCATGAACAATTATTTACTCTTACATACATGGATTGGTTTGAATCTTTCATCACAGTAATAACACAACCCTTTGGCTCTCCTCTCTTTCATTTCCACATAAGAGATCTTCTTGATAGGTAGTGTTTATGGAATATTTTTCTTGGGTTCAAGTCTAGTCATGGGGTTAGTAGTGGTTCCAAAATTGTAAGTTGATCCTTTATTTCCATTCCAGTTGCCTGGTCCTTGATTTCCACTCAAATTTGCCTCAGATTTGAACTTATTCTTCTTACTTGCATTGTCTAGCACTCCTTCTTGTATCTTTTCTAAGTTTATGGTCTGTAATAGTGATGTAGCATTGAACATCTAGACACCTCTCTAATATTTTCCTTCAACCCACTCATGAAACTAGATATGAAATAGGACTTCTCTAAACCTTTGTGGGGGGGCACCATATCTGCCTTTAATTCAATGTATTTTTCATGGTATTCAGGCATTATTCCTTGTTAGTGGAGTTAGTTGAACTCTGTTGTCAGATCCTCATGACCACTAGCACTGAATCGTAAACTAAGGTCCTTTAATAACTCTTCCCATCTATGCAAATTTCTACCCTCCATGTAATCTTGGTACCATATATCTTCTCGGTCTTCAAAATACAATACAGAATAGGCAATCTTATATGTATCAGTCATCTTGTGTATTGAAAAAAAATCTACTCTGACCCTAGGGTTTTAACCATCAAATTTAGGAAAATCTACCTTATGCCATTTGATATTTGAGGATTTGAGGATTTGAAGTCCCCAATTTCCACTCCTGCTTCTTTCCCCTTCGTCTCTCTGAAAATAGTTCTCAATTCTACGTGCTTATGCGCTATCAATTTCATTAATCCTCCCATTTTATAAGCTCGTATTGGTGATAATTGTCCCCATGAATTCTTGAAAATACCTCAAATTAAACTCCAACTTATTCAAATTTTCATTGATCTGATTTATAACACCTTTCAATTCTGAGGTTTCCATCCCTTGTTTCTTGATCGCATCATTATGCTCATCCCCTTGTTTCTTGAGAGCTTCTTGTATATCTTTGCATATGGTTCCCTCAACTATTGAAGCAATGGTATCCAGGATTTTTGTGGCTCTGATAACAAAGGTCACCAATTAAACCCTAATTTCGAGTTTTAATGACAGATGAACATACAAAGCAATTGAGAATAAAAAGTATTGTGGGATTTCTGAATATCAATACAATCATAGAGAATTTCCCTTTATATAATAGGGAGATTACCTACAAATTCAATTACTAACCAAGTAATTTCATTATAACAACTAACAATATCTATTTGTTAAAATGACAGTTATGATTGTGACAATTATAGTTATAACTATGACACCCTCCCGTAACAACATCTTGAGTTTCAAACTTTTAGAATCAAATGAGTTGTTATCGATTTTTTATATAAAATTATATGCTCAAGTTCTACTTATTAAGGTATATCAAACAAGATTAATCATCACTTTATAATTCTGTGTTTCTTAAAATTTCTCCAACTAAGAAATTTCATTATGCTCAATTTTTAAAAAATATTTTGTCCAACAAAACAACTTATGAATTTTATATGTTATTCGATATAATAATACTCAATGCCTTCTTATAAATGAACATAGTATAGATGTGAGGATTAAAAAATGGAAGTTTCACCATTGCCAGTGCAAATTCTCATAGCATGATTGAACTATGAAGAAACAGTTAAGTGTTCACATTGCCACATAAATTCACTTTTCAATTTTGAATGTTGTAATGAGCAACTAAAAATTTTGCTTAATAAATATGAATTTCACAATTACTTTAGCTGATAAATCTCACAAAAAACGAGGATAAACTCGTAAAATTCTCATCAAAATTTGTTGATTTTTTTAATCTTTTGTGTCTAAGAAAAGAAAATTGTCACAATTTTTATTAAACTAACACTGTACATGCATAAAGAAAGGAAATTATTCACACATGTATCGTATACAAATAATGGCACAACTAACGGTAAAGTTGATATGACAAAGGGTAGACCATAAAATTTTGATTAAAACAAGTCAAAGGACTTCGCCTTAAAACATAACGAAGTCAATGGGCTTTTCTTTTCACTTTTAATATATAAGGATGTACCTCGGAGCATTTTCTGAAGAGTTAAGCCATTAAATATTAAATTTCTAAATTTGTATACGACTTAATGTCATTTTGTAATAAGAAAATCATATCCGTCAACGTTTAAATTTTTATATTTTTATTAAAAACTTATGCTATGAAAAAAATTATTTCACTAACAATTTCCCAAAGTTTATCGATCTCAACCCAACCGAACTCACCTAGTTTGTAGGTAGCTCGGTACAAATTCAATCCAGCCAACTCCGACTAACTTAAAATATTCCTTTATTTGTGCATGGTAACTTGATTTAAAATTACGGATTTTGCGGCTCAACTCCTAATCGGTAATTTTTATGTCTTGGGGATACCATTTGTGTATACCTGATTTTTCAGTAATTTATACATGATTTTTTGTTATTTTTTAGAAAAAATTGTAATTTGTACATGGGATTTGGTAATGTATATACGAATCTTTATAATATACACATGTTAATTTTGTG
The DNA here is from genome assembly GCA_949130495.1 of Sambucus nigra. Taxonomy (NCBI): domain Eukaryota; kingdom Viridiplantae; phylum Streptophyta; class Magnoliopsida; order Dipsacales; family Adoxaceae; genus Sambucus; species Sambucus nigra. The sequence continues at coordinate 445,952,722 of OX422211.1, forward strand.
TATACCCTAACTTATATGGTACTCACCAAGGGGTGAGGGACCTCAATACTAATTTTTGGGGGTAATTTGTATTTAAAACCTAGTATTTCTTCGTAATGTGTAATGGGATTATAAGTTTTGGCTACTTACACTTCCATGTTTATTTTCATTTTCACTTGGGGGTATGTTTGATAACAAATTTGGATAATAATTTAAAATTAGGTCATTTTCACCGAAAGTTGAAAAGTGAGACGAAAATGATACGAGTAATATGATCTCAGTTTTGAAGTTTTCCATGAAAATAAATTCTTTGGGATTGGGGTAAGAAATGTTTTCCATGAAAAATGATAAAAGCTATATAACACTTATCATCTTTATGGTCACTTTTTAGGGAGTGGTATTTGAAACCAAGTAATCCAAAAGTAAAAAATTAACTAAATTAACTATTTTCCATGGAAAATAATTTTGTGTCAATCAAACAGAGTCTTAGCTAGTAGGAGTAACAATTCTGTGACATGGCATAACATGAAAATTTACTAACAATGTGATAGTAGTGTGGCACCCTGCCTAATTAAATACCGGGTGATCAATCATTTATTAAATTAAATCAGAATATCCAATTGGTTCTAAATATGCATCACTGTCTAAAACTTATTATTAATACTAACATCCTAATATTTAAAAAGGTTGATGTCAAAATTTTATCTTTTAATTAACATAAAAATCAAATTAACGAATTATTAAACATACACCATTCAAAGCAATCTCATATGAAATAAAATGACTGAAATAATAAATGTGACTCGAGTAAACACTTCCAGCCCAAATACCAAATACAATAATCCAACAGAATAAACCAAAAACTGAAAGGAGTAAATAAATAAATCCACAATCTCTAACTGTCTGAATAAATAAAAGGGGCGACATGCCCTAACTGGAGTAAATAACTCAAGACGAAGAAACGTAAGTCATGGAGGCGTCTACTACAAAATCCTGTAACTTCCACAGCAACTATAGGTCGAAAAATGAATGGAACTCATATACTTGTTATCCTTGTGCCTGGGCACCTAAAATAATTTGACAAAAGAAAATAGATTTGCAGTAAATGGGTCAGAGCCCGAGTTGAAAACAGCTTAAAATCATCAAGTGCTTAAATGAAAACAATAGCACATATGATATACATGTTAGATTTTCGTACTCTCACTTGAGATACTCACCTCTCATCTAATGTGCACATCTAATGTGTATATTTACCCATCCTGGTCATGCTACCCCGACTAACTAGTCCAAAGATGACTCTTATCACACCAATAATCTCATGTGTTTACCCATATCACCCGTATCACGTATTACCATATGTTTAAGGATAGTTATTCACATACACAAATGTTATCCTCATAGGTATTTTTTTCTCACTAATAATATTTTTAAATATCGTTATTTTCATACTTACTAAACACGCATAGTAGAATATATATATATATATATACAAATCAGGCATCCTTGGGTTAAGGCCCCCTTAGTGCAATGCATACTCTACTATCATGCCCCGGTGCATCACTCATTGCATGAAGGACTAAAGGTCCAATTTCTCGTGAACCATCAAAATAAACATAATCATATATTACTTTACTCACTGTGTAATCTTCAACATAATTCTGACCAATAAATACTAACTCTCATCACGCTAGTAATTATTTAATTAAATCTGAAATAATTATAAATAATTTCCCCACTTCAATTAATTAATAATTAAAATAAAATCTTTCAAAAATGCAGGGTATTACATACTTCCCCCCTAATAATGGAATTTCGTCCTGAAATTCGATAAAGAGTAAAAATAATGGTATGCCTGGTAAGAACAACTCTGGATACTTATCGTGCATCTCATCCTCATGCTCCCAGGTAGACTCCTAGACATTATAATGTCGCCACTGAACACGTACTAACGGCACTACCTTTGACTTCAATTTCCTCTCGCTACAGTCTAGAATAGCAACTGGACCCTCCTCGTAGGAACTATCGGGCTGTAGGTAAATGTCCATTAAAGAAATATGAGTGTGGGCCATGTTATCCCGAATATATCTCCTCGAGGAAGAAATATGGAACACGTCATGAATCCTATGCAAGTGCTCCGGTAACCCAAGTTTGTAAGCTACTGGCCCAATTCGCTCAATAATAGGGAATGGCCCTACGTACCTCGGTGCCGACTTCCGTTTCTTCCCAAACCGCATTAACCCTTCATAGGAGATACTCGTAATAACACCTGGTCCCCCACATTAAACTCCTTTAAGAACCTCTTGGCATCGCCGTAGCTCTTCTGTCTATCCTGAGCAACCTAAATACGGCTTCGAATCATCTTAATCCTGGCTGAGGTATCCTGAATCACCTCTAGCCCCAAGTAGCCTGTTGTCCCCCACCTCTAGCCAACACGCTGGAAAACTACAAGGCCTACCATATAATGCCTCGAATGGAGCCATGCCAGTAGTAAACTGGTTGGAGTTATTATAAGCAAACTCCACCAGTGGAAGATATTGCTCCCAGCCCCCGCCAAAATCAAGGATACACATCCGTAACATATTCTCTAACATCTGATTCGTTCGTTCGCTCTGCCCGTCATTCTACAGGTGATAGGTCGAACTCAATCGTAACTCCGTACCCATGGCCTCCTGGAAGATCTCCCAAAATCTGGACGCAAAAATCTTATTCCGTACGAACACAATATCAAGGGGAACCCCGTGGAGTCTCACTACCTCTACAATGTAGATCTGAGCGTACTGCCCCGTAGCATAGTCGGTAAGGACTGGTAGAAAATGAGCTACCTTGGTCAATCGATCCACAATCACCCATATGGAATCGTGACCCCTATGCGATGTAGGCAGCCATGTGATGAAATCCATGGAAATGCTCTCCCATTTCTACATAGGGATATCTAACGGCTTTAGGAGCCCTGGAGTTCCCATTTTACCAGCTGACAAGTGACACATTTTGAAACGAACTCGACGATTTCCTTCTTTATTCCAGTCCACCAGTACTGTCGCCTCATATCCTGGTACATCTTATCCCCACTAGGATGTACCGCGAATCATGAACCATGCGACTCCACCATCATCGCATGTCGTAACTCCTCCCCCTCTGGAACTACTAGTCTTCCAGTGAAGTGTAAGCCCCCATCTGAGCTCACAGAATACGACTCTGCCCCCTCGGCTAGAAGCTGTACAATCTGATCCTGACAGAACGAGTCTACTGCCTGAGCCTGTATCACCCTAGTAATAATCTCGGGTATAACCGTCATCACTAACATGAATGAGTGGGCAACCGCATCCTGATGTCCCAGTTCCTTCCATTTCGCCTTCCACACCTCGACCACCTCACCTGCTAGCCTACAGCTCAATGCGTCTGCTACCACATTAGCCTTTCCTGGGTGGTAATGGATGGTGAATTGATAGTCCTTCACAAATTCAATCCACCTCTGCTGATGTATATTCAACTCCCATTGCGTGAATAGGTACTATAGTGATTTGTGATCTGTGAATAGGCAGAATTTCTCCCCCGAGAGTAATGTCCCCATACTCAAAGTGCGAACACGACTGTCGGTAACTCCAAGTCATGGGTGGGGTAACTCCTCTCGTGAGGCTTAAGCTTATGGGAAGCATAATCTATAGCCTTATCCTCCTGCTGAAGTACACCCTCAAGTCCTAGTAAGGATGATCAGTATAAACCAGGTATTCCACCTCCGGCCTGGGTAGTGCTACAACTGGTGCTGAAGTCAACTTGTCCTTCAGCTCATCAAAATCCAAATGGCAGGCATCATCCCATATAAATGTTACCCCTTTGCGAGTTGAATTTGTCATCGGACCCGCTATCTTCAAGAATCCCCGAATAAATCGCCTGTAGTATATTACTAGCCCTAAGAAACTACATATCTCTATCGGCATCCTGGGTTGTCCCCACCCCCTCACTGCTGACACTTTCCTCGAATCTACGAATATCCCTTCTTCAGAAACAATGTGCCCAAAAAACTGAACCTCTATTAGCCAGAACCTACATTTCTCATATTTCGCATACAACTCATGCTCACGTAGTGTCTACAAAACTAGCCTCAAATATTCGGCATGCTCCTCCTCAGTCCGGGAATAAATTAGGATGTCATCAATGAAGACAATGACAAACTGATCTAATAACTCTCTAAACACCATGTTCATAAAGTCCATGAATACGGTCCTTACGTTGGTTAGCCCAAATGGCATAACCCTGAACTCATAGTATCCATATCTCATCAATAAGGAAGTCTTAGGCACGTCCTGCTCTCTGATATGTAACTGATGATATCCCGACCTCAAGTCTATCTTCGAGAAATAGGAAGCACCCCTCAACTGGCTGAATAGGTCATCGATTCGAGGAAACAGATAATTATTCTGTATCGTAACCTTATCCAACTCTCGGTAGTCCACACAAAACTATAACGACCCATCTCTCTTCTTTACGAATAGTACGGGAGCACTCCAGGGCGATGTACTCCTAAGGATGAAGCCCTGACCCAACAACTGCTCCATCTGATCCCGTAGCTCCCTCATCTTCGCCAGAGCCATACGGTAAGGTGCACTGGCTATCGATCTAGTGAATGGCATCAAATCTATCATAAATTCTATCTCTCTGCTGGGTGATAGCCCTAGTATGTCCTAAAATACATCAGCGAACTCACGAACAACCGAAATCGAATCAAGTGGTATCACCACCCCCTTAGAGGTCTCATCCTCTATATAATATAGATAGGTGGACGAACCCCGCTCCGGGCGAGGCATCGCCACCAAAAACATCTCCTGGCCTGGTATGACGAACACAATTCTATGACTATAGCAGTCAATCATTGCTCTATACATAACTAGCCAATCCATCCCGATAATAGCATCATACTCGTGCATATCTAAGATAACCATATCGACCAGTAAGATCAATCTCCCAATCTATATACCCATTCCCCGACATATAAATAATATCAATAACCCATAGCCCAATGGTGAGTCTACACTAGTAACTGTGCTTTCTATCGTGTCTAATAACCCCGTGGAGCGTGCAAAACTAGTGGCAATGAAACTATGTGAAGCCCCCGTGTAAAATAATATCCACCCCAAAGTTGCCTGGATATAATACGTATCTTCAACTGCGGGTAGAGTCTGGGGAACTGCGTCCTAGTGGGCATTGTAGACACACCCATACTGTACTTGTCCCTGCTAGATCGGATATATTGGAACGGATGGCAAAGATGGCATCTGCGGTGGTGATGGGAGGGAAGCTAGAAATATCGGTCGTTGGGGATCCTGACGAGCACCCTGATACTGCTGCGAGGCTCTACCTTTCTGAGGACAATCCTTACATTTGTGGTCATCATTGCCACAAGATAAGCATCTCCGTGGAAAGTGTCGTTTCCTCTGCCCCTACTGCCCTCAGCCCTGATGGCCATTACCACCCCTCTCTTGTCCCTACTGGCTCTACTGAAATCACTGCTCCCCCTGCTAGCCAGACTGGCCCTGATGGCCCTATCTAACACCTCCTTATCCCTGCCTGTAGTCACCTGATCTCAACCTCTTAGTAGGGTCCCCCTGATGGTAACTCTGCTCTCCCTGTCGCTGCTGACCCTGAGCTGATTGTGCCCCACTGGAACCATTACCTCCTATCATGCCCTGCTGGCTTGACTCCCCCACTTTTTTTCTTCCCTTTATATGGAAGCGGTGATCATGGCAGTATAGTATGGCAGCGTTAAGTACATCAGTATATGTACCCAATGAAAGATTACCCAAAAGGTGCTGACGAATCCTCCACATCAAACCATCCATAAACATCAAAAAATTTGCCCCGTCAGTAGGTACCTCATCTGAAACCAGATTAATCAATCTCGTAAACTCTTCCTCATACTCCGTAACGGTCTTCCCCTACTGGGTGAGATCCAGTATTTTTCGCCTCATCTCGGTCTGAACAACGAATGGGAAATATTTGCGGTCAATTTGCACCCAAAAGTCCTGGATAGTCATGTTGTCTCTCTCCTCAGGAGTGGTAATGGACTCCCACCACTATAGTGTCTCTCCCTCTAGATTAAAAGTAGCTAGTATCTTCCTTTAAACCTCGGTACACTCATACATCCTCAAGTGTCATTGAATGTCCTTTTTCCACTGGCTCGCTACCATAACATCTGAACTTCTTGCGAACTCCGGAGGGTGTGCCTTTTGGAAGGCATCTCTGACTCGCTCCCAATCATAAGGGAATGTGTGAGCTAATGCATTGGACATCACCGGTGCCTGGGGTTGGGCCTACTGTACCACTGCCAAAGATACAATTACCGCATGTATTACGATAGCGGCAACCTCCGCAGCATTCATCGTGCCCTAGGCCGAAGCTAGCTGGGGCTCGGGCTGGGGATCCCTTGGAGCTCTCTGTGGACATCTGGGAGGCATCTAAAATGAGAGAGAAGCTTTAGAAGTCCACAATAAATATCTCAAATAGTAGAAGACGTAAAATGCGCAATTAATGAATACAACAGTCCTAAATAAAGGGCTCTATATCAAAGAAAGCTATGCTGGAAGCATAACAAGCCGCACAGATCCTAAGGACTCCAGAACCTGATGCTCTGATACCACCTGTGCCGCCCCTCCTAATTAAATATCGGGTGATCAGTCCTTTATTAAATCAAATCAGAATATCTAGTTGGTTCAGAATATGCATCGTTGTCGAAAACTTAATATTAACACTAACAACTTAATATTTAAAAAGGTTAATGTCAAAATTTTATCTTTAATTAACATAAAAATCAAATTAACTAATTATTAAACATACACCATTCAAACTAATCTCATATGAAATAAAATGACTGAAATAATAAATGTGACTGGAGTAAACACTTCCATCCCAAATGCCAAATACAATAATCCAACATAATAAACCAACAACTGAAAGGAGTAAATAAATAAATTCACAATCTCTGATTGTCTGAATAAATAAAAGGGGCGACAAGCCCTAACTGGAGTAAATAACTCAAGACGAAGAAACGAAAGTCATGGAGGTGTCTACTACAAAGTCATGTAACTTTCACAGCAGCTACAGCTCGTCAAATGAATGGAACTTCTATACTTGGTGTCCCTCGGGCTGGGCACCTAAAAATAATTTGACAAAAGAAAAGAGATTTGCAATAAACGGGTCAGAGCCCGAGTTGAAAACATTTTAAAAATCATCAAGTGCTTAAAAGAAAACAATAGCACATATGATATACATGTTATATTTTCATACTCTCACTTGAGATACTCACCTCTCATCTAATGTGCACATCTAATGCGTATATTTACCCATCCTAGTCATGCTACCCCGCCTAACTAGCCCAAAGATGACTATTATCACACCAATAATCTCATGCGTTTACCCATATCACCCATATCACATACTACCAGATGTTTAAGGATAGTTATTCACATACACAACCGTTATCCTCATAGGTATTCTTTTTTTCACTAATAATATTTTTAAATCTCATTAATTCCATACCTACTAAACACGCACAGTAGAATAAGTAACAGGTATATATATATATATATACTAATTTTGTACCCTTGGGTTAGGGACCCCTTGGTGCAATGCATACTCTGTTATCATGTCCCGGTGCATCACTCATTGCATGAAGGACTATAGGTTCAATCTCTCGCGAACCATCAAAATAAACACACATATTGGAGGCGAACATAGTTCCAATCCAATGGGCTACACACATACCTACGCATCCGTATGACCGTCAACACTATCGTTCTCATCGATAGCCCATACCTAGGTTTTATGTTCTAGTGATACGAATTAAAATCCTCCTGAAGGCTCCTCGAGATATGGTCATCCGCAATGTGTAACGTCCACCCGATAGCAAGCAGCGTAGGTATGTTATACACACAATAAATCAATCAATAGGTATATACATAACCTATAATAATCATTAGATATTCACGCAACCCAAATCCCTAAATTTATACATAGTATTATTATCTCTAATACTCACCTTACTCTATTCGTACTATTAATCTCTCTATCGTAAATATTCCATAAGGCCCTCTTATTCGAACATATTCCCTTTGTTGTTACACAAGCATCTCACCACTAGACTATGTAATGAAGTCACTCAAGAATGGATTAGGTCATTCTCTTTCACTTGAATCAACCTTGTAAGGTTTTGACTTGTCCCGGCAAAAATTTAAACTTCTAAAATCTCGTTAGAAGTTGGGGGAATTCTCATTCGAACAAATCTTCGAACGAAATAAGGACTGAATTTTCGTTAAAAGCTCGTTCGAACGAGGTCGTTCGAACAGCTTTGAACAAACCTACTATCTGAATTCTCGTTAGATAGGTCATTGGAATTCTCGTTCAAATAAGAATACCGCAGTTCGTCCCTATCCTCCAAAAACTGCGTTTTCTCAACTTTCTCAACACCCAAATCACATAAAACTTTACCTAACTCAAAACCAATGATTCTAAATCATAACCAATAGTAATTGAATTCTTTCTAGCACATTTTTAACATCAAACCTTAAAATTTCATCATAGATTCAGATTAATTTCTTAAATCTTCGAAAAGCCCTAAGTTCTCATAATCACCCTTTATGAACAATTAAACCCAGATTTGATTTCGTAATTTCAACATATAAAACCCATATTTCTTATCCCCAATATTTGGTTATTCAACTACATGCAAAACCTATACCACAATCATGGACTAATACCCAATCTCAGTCCCAAATTTCATAATATCATGAATAAATCATCAACTAGTATAACATGGACATTATATGCTCTAAATGAAGCAAGATAAACACTTGCCTTTTTCACAAGGGTCTGATTCGTCCCTTGAAATTGATATAGATGTGTACTTATCTTCCCGATCTACACGTTGATGATATTTTTGGTGAAAGGTGACTGGGTTTGGGGTTGGAACTCCTAGGAACCTCTTCTCCTTCTTCCTCTTGGACTCTCTCTTGGGTTTACCAGTTATTTACCCTAACTCTCCCACGTACATGCAAATATATTTCTTCAATTTTCGTCCATTAACAAATCCCAATTTTTCAAAAGACAAAAATACCCCTCTAGGGTGTCGGGTTGGCCTAAAGTTGCCCCGGACTCCAAATTAAACCCCCGAGTAGACTTTTCTGACTATCTAGACCCTTGGACACATTGGAGTACTCAAAACGTCCATGAGAATAACAAAAAATAAAACTACGTTTTAATTCCTCATTTAAGTCCCGACACGACTCACACGCGCATCCTAACTAAGTGTACTGTAACTGTCGTATTTTTTCACTCGCGATAATATAATATATTCATAATCATATATTACTTTACTCACTAAGTAATCTTCGACATAATTCTCACCAATAAATACTAACTTTCATTACGCTAGTAATTATTTAATTAAATTCAGATTAATTATAAATAATTTCCCCACTTAAATTAGTTAATCCCATAATTAAAGTAAAATCTTTCAAAAATACGGGGTATTACAAGTAGCTAAAAATCATTATGAGTTTGATATCTGAAGTTTCATATATACAAAAAAATTAATTATACTTTTGACCTATGAAGTTTGGGGCAATTTTCCCTTTCACCCCTGATGTTTAACTTACTCACATTGAACCTTGAAATTTTGAAATTGCTTCGATGTCGTCCAAAATAAAACGATCATTAAAATAATTGACGGAGATACCAAAGAGAGACACAAACCTTAGGGACCAAAATGAATTAATTATTTTCTCTTTGAACAATAATTTTTAATGTTTAATTTATTCAAATACATTATCACAATTAAAACTGATTTTTGGACCTAAAAATATTGTATATTAATTTTTCAAATTTTATCAACTTTTAGCCAAATGGATAACTAGATCTCGATGTCACCTGACTTAAAGTTTGTTCAATCTAGGGAAAAGGGTTTAGACGCAACATGAAAACATAAAACAAAACATGAAATTAGCATGATATGTCATCTTCTTGTCGAGACATTTTTACACAAAGGTGTGTCATATCAAAATTATGAATCATGTTATCGGGTCTTGCTGTGTTCATCGTGTTTTACTCGGGTTATCATGTTTATTTTTTGTTATTGAGTGTAAATTTAAGAATATTATTACTCGTGTCATATCGTATTTTAAATGGGTCGTGTTCATGTTAAATAAAAAAATATGAAGTAGTTTCATGTTGTGTTCGTGTCCAAAAAATCCTTGTCTTATTGTATCATATCCTGTTAGCCCGAAACATGGCCCAAAAATATATTTTCACCCCTAATTCAATTCCAACTTGTTATTCAATAATTTCATGGACTTTAATATTTAATGGGAAAAGGACATTGTATACCTTGAAGTCTTGGATAATTATATATTCTCACTCCTAATGTCTCAAGCTGACATGATAAACCCTGAAGTACATTTAGTAACGCAATTAGAACCTCTAACGGTAGCTTCTTTAGTTAAAGTTAACGGAATGCTTACCTGAGTGATGTGTATAAAATATTAAAACAAACCAATTATATGGTGCCATGTGGTAAACAGAGAATTCTCTGTCTTTAATTAATTAAAAAACTAAAAAATATCAGAAAACTAAAAGGAAAAAAATGCTTCTCTCTTATCCAAAAATAAAATAAAAATAATAATTTTAGACTGATTCACGAATCCAACACATTTTCTGCGACTCGTATCTGCACTGGTTTGTTTTGGGGAGTATCACCCTAAAAACAAATCAATGCAAAAAACGAGAGTGACTCATATCTTCACTTGCCACCCTCAACAACCGTCACTCGTCACCACTCTCACCGTTAAACTCCACCCCACCTCAAATAACATATTAGATCGTTCAATTGATTTGGATTGACTTCAAGAAACCTCAAAAAAAACGTTAAAATTCATTTCCAAAAACCAATTATTTTTATGTTCAAATTTGGAGATTGATTTCAGAAAAACAAACCATTAACTCAGGTTTTCTAGTTGGGCTTTATTTTATTATTTTTTAAGGGGGGTCGATTGAGTTTTCAAGGGGGAGAGAATGACAGTTTGGGGGGGAGGGTGGTGGCTAGCGAGACATTGGGACGATTGCGCAATCTGATTTGTTTTAGTTTTTTTCCTCCTATTTTCCTACTGTTAAGATTTTCCAATTTTTACATTAGGTTGCGTTTGTTTTTTCATCTGAATCTGAAATCTGAAGACTGAATCTAATGTCTAAAATCTGTGTCTGAATGGATGTATTTAGACTGATTCAGACTTCAGAGATTTATTTACCTCTTGATCATTCAGAGGCAAAAATAGCCATTAGCCTCTTAATCATTTAAAATAAACACTATTTGGTACCTCTTAAGTTTGAATGGTTTAGATTCGGACTTAAGAGGTAAAAACAAACAACACCTTAGAGTTATTTCAATTTTTTCAATTTTTTTCTAAATTTTTCTTCTTTTTAAATTCATGTGAGGATGTTGATTCCTTTTTTTGTTTGTTTGTTTTGTTTTACTTTTTCTTGTATTGTAAAATTGTATTTTAGTTTTTATCAATTTTTCAGTTTCCAATATAAATTGTCTTGTATTATAGAGTATATATAGTTATTACATTGTTTTTGCATTTTTTTAACTAAAAGTACAATTATTCTAGTTTATTTGTTTTTAGGCCGTTGAGTGTTTTTAGCATATTTTTGGAATAATTTTTTTAGTGTTTAGTGTCTTTTTCCCTTTTTTTAGCTAATCTGTTTTTTTCTTTTAATTTTTTCTAAAAATTCATTTTTCTACTTTTTTTTAGTATAATATTATTGTTTTTTGTTCTTTTTTTTAGTTTTTATAAACATTTTTGAATATTTTTATTTTTCTATGTTTTTTACTTTTAAATTAATATTCATGATATTAAAAATTAGTTTTTTGTATTTTTATAAATTTTTCTTTATTTTATTTTAATTTTTCCATTTTGTTTTCTCTTTGTTCATGTTATTTTCCACATAACATCATTTTATTGAATGCATTGCTAGCTTATGCCACATAAGTTGCCACATAAGAAATTCATTAAGTTGAACTAACGGTGTTAAACCTGAGGGTCCAATTGCTAACGTTGACGTACTTGAGGGATTATCATGTCAAATTGAAACATTAGGATTAGAATTGCAAATTACCCCAAACTTCAGGGTTTACAGTGTCTTTTTCCTATTTAGTTATGATAACTTACGTGAATAAGTAAAAATTAAAAAAATATTATTTAAAGAGAAAAGGAAAACGAATTAATTCATTTAGGTCCCTGAAGTTAGTGTCTCACATTGGTCCCTGAAGTTAGTGTCTCACATTGGTCCCTGAAGTTAGTGTCTCACATTGGTCCCTGAATCAATATTTTTAACGGTCATTTCATTTCATTGTGTACGACATTTAAATAATTTTAAAACTGTAATTTCCCTTTTTTTTACAAGAATTAAATAATTTGGTTAGATAATATATAAAGAAATTTTGGCATCTAGATAAATTTGAAAGGGAATTTGATATATTGATACTAATATATGAAGTAGGATTTAAAATTGATAAATTTAAAGCTATGGAATTCAATTGATAACTCATTTAGTTATTTTTGGGCTTTGGTTAAATAAAAGACTTTTTGGGCTTGGGCATTACTTTATTGGGTTAGAACACTTTATAATGGATACATGGGGTAATAGGGTGAAACCTCTAGGTTAGATTAGTCTTTAGTGCATCTCTTAGGGAACAAGAGTTTTATTCACGTGAAAACATTGAAATGAGTATGAATTAGGTTGCAAGAACTGAGCCATAATCATGGAATTTTTGGGTGCAACCGCGAGTGTGTGAGGTCGCGGGTCACTCGCAGCTTGACTATGGACCCTTCTTGTGGGTTTTCTTTATATCTCGAGGGGTACAAAATTGAGTCATTTTTAGATCATATTTCCTCACAAATCTCTCCCTCTCTAACCTATATTCTAATTTCTCTAAAACTCTTCACCCAATTCAAACTAAACTCCATTAACGAATCTCAAAACTACAATATAACATCGAAGATGATGATTTTATTATTCAAAAATCTAAGTTCATTCAACTATTCAAGCATATAAGTTCATTTTTAGTCTAAACTAAGAAAAGTTATCAATTTATTCTTCTCCTTTAATATATATAAATTTTAAGTTCACCTAACTTAATGTATTGGGGTTAAAATTAAGTAGGAACAATTAGAGTTTTTCATATCATCCCTCGTTGAAATTGAATTAAGATTTACATTTTTAACATACAATGGTGGTTAATTGATATAATTAATAGTTGAATTCGAAGAACTAGTTGTAATTCTTATATTTTGTAAATGAAAATATGCTTAATAATTGATTAGACTTGTTAATTGCTAAATACCTCCATGTTAGAATTAGATATTGTTGAAATCAAAGGCCATGTTGGACTTGTAAACCTAGAGTCACATGTTGTATCCTTGAGTATAAATACCCATTAGGAATTCACCTTTAATTTCATATGTAAATGTGTAAACGATGATTAACCCCATGTTTATAAGCTTATTATTCAAATTGAATTTTTCTCACATGATAGCTATATTCATCATCATCATCATCATCATCCTTGCCTTAATCCCATCGTATGGGGTCGGCCACATGGATTCTCATTTTCCATTCTAATCTATTATATGCGTTATTGTCATTCAAGTTTAATACCATATGGTCTCTCCTAATAATTTCCTCCCACGATAGCTTAGGGCGAACACTTTTTCTTTTATCCTCATGAATTGTTGGGTGTAAATTAATAAGTAGTTGTTTTAATTGATGGTTAGGATTGCGATGGTTGTTCATATGGTGGGTTAATTTTCGTTGGCTTGGAATTTTGATTTAAATTGTTATGGGATAGACCGATTGATTAATACAAGACATAATGCCCTTTAATATGCAAATAGGACTGCCCTTAGTAAAAGATTTAATTGTTGAGAATCCCCACAAGAAGTAGGCTTATATTTATAATTGATAACATTTCAATTATAAGATAATTGGTAATTGTAAATTGACCTTTGGTATTCCCCGGCGGGTGGGGTAAATAAATATATTATGATTATAACTTGAGTATTAAGTTAATTACGGAGTGTGCAATGTGAAAAAATTAATTATGGTAATGTTAAATTAAGAATAATGGAATGGGATGATTATATGGGTGTGTGCCGAGAGAGGACACCTTATTTGCACGTACCTCGTGAGCTAATCTTCATAGACAAGATGGGGCATGGTTTATGTTTTGCACCCTATGTGAGCGACGAGCCCATGTTAGTGAATGGTGGTACCTGGATATAAAGGCGGTTTAATATTTGTGTGTCTCTCATGCTTGGTGGGCGCATGCTAGTGAATGTTGGTGGCTAGATGATGTGACGGATTTTGATGTGTTGCGTACCGTGTGATGGGTGGTCAATGAGAAGTGGTTAGATGCGGTACGATTTAATTAATTAAAACATTAATTAATTGTTGAACTTATTTTTTAATTAAAATAGATTGTGAGGTACAGATTTATGTTGCGTGCATATTATTATAGATTAGGCAACCTGTGGATATATATATATATATATATATATATATATATATTGAGTTGCATAGCTTTGATCTCTTACTGAGCTCTGGCCCATTTATCTAGTGGAAATATTTTAAGTGCTAGGGCTAGATAGTAGTTCACACTCCCGCTAGCACAATTCCTCTCCCCTTTCCATCTCAGATTCACCACCTATTGGATCTAGGATCTCTGATGTAGGCATTTAGTATTTGCTTTGTTATTTTTAAATTGTTGTGTGTTGAGATATACTTTTACTTCAGTTGGCATGTATCGAATGAGACTTAGTAGCATGTATTTTACCATTGTATATGATGATACTTTAGGTGTCATTAGCATTGTTGGTGGTGATGAATCACATTTTTGTTATTAGAAGTATTTATCATATCGTGTAAGAACAATTTTTATGTTATTGTTCATAGCATAGCTTTAGGGTAGTTTGACGTATCCCGTTACAAATCGTCACGAAAATGAGAAGAGGAACTGAACTCAAGGATCTCCAAGTTTGAAAACTTCCCGACATTTCTAAAGGTATAAAACAAATTTATAGTTTAAATTAATTCGTCAAACAATGTTTGGGATGTTTGGTTTTCATAAAAATGACGAACGAGATTTTTTTTCTTTGCGAAAATAATTTTTTTCTAAGTGTTGAGGCGACCATTTTATAAAATATTTTTTTGACGTTTGCGTCGTTCAAACGACATTTTAAATCGTTCAAATGACATGTGTCGATCGCTCAAATGACATAGGCATCTCGTTCGAACGAGATGGCCACCGCCTTAAGGTTGCTATAAATACCTATTTCTTAAACCATTTTGTTCAAGACTTTTGCAAAAGACGTTTCTGCATATCAGCAACAAAAGTTCTTCAAGTTTTGTGTGAAAAAAAACTGATTTAATTCACAATAAAGCATCCTTGAATATTGTTCTTGTGAATTAGTTTAGAACCCTAGAAAGTTTTGTATCTATTTGCATACACATTGTGGAGAGGCACTCCATGGTTGATTTGTGATACTTGTGGAGATTCATGGCTAATAAAGGTTGAAGTTGGGTTGACGACTGCGTGTCAATTGGGAGTACTTGTGGGTGTTCCTGGCTGATTTCATAATTGCGTGTTCTTGTGGGTTTGCTGCAGTTAATCCATTGCAGATTTCATTGTGTACTTTGTAAGTTTTCAATTTGTTTAGTTTGATATATTCATTCAAAAGAAAAGAAATATTTTGAGGGAGTTTGGACGGAAATATCAACGGGTTTACACAATGACAATGTATCCTAGTTGAGATTATTTTGTCAAGACGTTATTTATTTGTAGAATCATTAAAATTCTAAGCTTGTGTGCATTGTGCTTGTTATGTTCATTAAGTTCAAATTTAATTGTCACTTCAGGCTAAAGCTTAGTTTGATAAAGTTTTGCAGTCAATTAGAACTTCTTGAACATATTTGAGTGTTTGAGTTATAATTCTTTTGTTACTAGTTCACGCCCATTCATTCCATTCCACACGTTTGGACACATCGATATTATGCTAGTGTGTAAATATTATGTGTTTTGTGTCGTGGTTTGTGATTTGTGGCCGTTTATACCTATATATGGTATGTTAGTTGTATTTGTGAAATTTATTTATTTTTTGTTTAAAAAATTGAAAATTTCAAAAAGAGATGGGGTTTGTTAGCCTTTGAGATGATCATTACATGTGCTTGGTTTACATCTTTAGTGGTGATATATTTGCTTAGTCGAGATGGAGTTTTGTTTTAGTTAAGTTTTAATTAAGGGGGAGAATTTATTTTATGATTTACTTTGTTTCAAACTCAATGCGTCACGAAGGTATATGTTTGTTGTCTCATGTGTGTAGGTAACTATTTGTGAATTTCAAGACACACGTATGAAGACAACGTTTGGAAAAGGGAAGAAGATGAAGTTTTGAGACAAAGAGACTTATGACATTTCGTTCTAGGGTTAGGAAGGGTGTTTGTACTTTTTGTAATTTGTAATAGGAGATTTTGATTTTAATTTGGTGTTCGGTCATTTTGTTTGTTTTGTACCGGAATAGCTAAAGGGGGAGATTTGTAAGAACATTTTTTATGTCATTGTTCATAGCATAGTTTTATGCTAGTTTGGCGTATCCCGTTACAAATCGTCACGAAAATGAGAAGACGAACCGAACTCAAGCATCTCCAAGTTTGAAGACTTCCTGACATCCCGAAAGGTATATAACAAATTTAGAGTTTAAATTAATTCATGGAATTCTGTTTGGGATGTTTTGTTTTCAAAAAAATGACGAGCAGGATTTTTTTTCTTTACGAAAATAATTTTTTTCTAAGTGTTGAGGCGGACATTTTATAAAATATTTTTTTGACGTTTGCGTCGTTCGAACGACATGTGTCGATCGCTCAAACGACATAGGCATCTCGTTCAAACGAGATAGCTATAGCGTTCGAATAACAAGACATCTCGTTTGAGCGAGCCACCGCCTTAAGGTTGCTATAAATACCTGTTTTGTGAACCATTTTGTTCAAGACTTTTGCAAAAGACGTTTCTGTATATCAGCAACAAAAGTTCTTCAAGTTTTGTGTGTCAAAACACTGTTTTAATTCATAACAAAGCATCCTTGAATATTGTTCTTGTAAATTAGTTTAGAACCCTAGAAAATTTTGTATATATCTGCATACACCTTGTGGAGAGGCATTCCATGGATGATTTGTGATACCTGCGGAGATTCACGATTGACAAAGGTTGAGGTTAGGCTGACAACTGCTTGTCAATTAGGAGTACTTGTGGGTGTTCCTGGCTGATTTCAGAAATGCATGTTCTTCTGGAATTGCTGCGATTAATCCATTGCAGATTTCATTGTGTACTTTGTAAGTTGCGATTTACTGTTACTAGTGAAATAAAGATTTTACTTGAAAGGGTTTTTTTCCTGAAACTTGGCCTTGTCATATTTGCGTGTTTGATTTATCTGTTTTATCACATAGTTGTATGATTAGGATAAAAAGATAAAATCGATTTAAAAAGTCACATTCGCATAATTAAAATTGGTGTTGCATTTTTTGTTGAAATCACCCTTTGCGAGTGTCCTCGCTTTCTCATGTCGCATCCTATATCTTGACATATCATATTCCTATTGATTATTTACGTGCTAGGGGTGATATATAATTTGTATTAGCAATTCGTATATTTTAATATTGGGACGTGATCAACCCAAATATCAAAATATATAGGTGTTACAAGAACTTTTGGGTTCAATACGAGTAAATTGAACATCAAGGCCTCAGTGACTATCACTGATATACCCATATATACACACGGCCATGCCGAGGACACCCTGTACCTAGATGGGGTCAGGGTGACCCCATCATCAGGCTCCAGACGACCCCTCAGGGGCCAACCCTTCATCAGGCCCGGACGACCCTTCGAGGGGCCGACCCTTCATCAGGCTCCAAACGACCCTCCGAGGGGCCGACAGTACGAGGCCTAAATTGGGCCTGACTCACTATCAGAAGGAACTTTTCCCTCGGCCTCGCGTTACAAGCCGAGGGTGACGTCATCACAGCGCGTGGTTTGGGAGACGCGTGGAACAGTGCGCGTGAGGCTCACAGGACACGTGGAAGACCGTTACAACCGAATCACCCCTCACGTGAGGGAATATTATGTCATCATTTGGCATCTACAGGTGTCAGCAGGAGATTGGCTAAATCATCATTCACATGCACCATGCATACTTGGGGGGTATACTACACCCTCCAAGACCTATATATACTTGTCACCTACAACCCTACAGGGGGATGGAAGGAAAAATAACTGTAACCCTAGCAAAAACTCTGCTTATATACACAGTAGAGAGAGAGAGGGAGTTTATGTGCATTGTATCCAAGGCCATTAGTGCCCATACTTAGTGGATCACACACTCACAGTGGATGTAGGCCTGATTGGCTGAACCATTATACATCATTGTCTTATTCCTCTTATACTCACCTCCTTCTATACATATACATATACATCTCTATGGCTGCCATGGTTACCATTGTTTGAGCTCATCATCACTATCTGGTGGTGCTAGATTTCAGCATCATCAGTTTGGCGTCGTCTGTGGGAATACCATCATCATCAGCGAACTTATCTGATGATGCTCATCATCAGCGAACTTATCTGATGATGCTGAAATCTAGCGAACTTATCTGATGATGCTGAACTCATCATTGTAGAGCTCATCATCAGCGAACTTATCTGATGATGCTGAAATCTAGCACCACCAGATAAGTGATGATGAGCTCAAACAATGGTAACCATGGCAGCCATAGAGATGTATATTTATATGTATAGAAGGAGGTGAGTATAAGAGGAATAAGACAATGATGTATAGTGGTTCAGCCAATCAGGCCTACATCCACTGTGAGTGTGTGATCCACTAAGTATGGGCACTAATGGCCTTGGATACAATGCACATAGACTCCCTCTCTCTCTCTACTGTGTATATAAGCAGAGTTTTTGCTAGGGTTACAGTTATTTATCCCTCCATCACTTATCTGGTGGTGCTAGATTTCAGCATCATCAGTTTGGCGCCGTCTGTGGGAACGAGAAGACGTCTCTTCCTTGAATACAGCTTGACCTCACTGGGCACTATGGTGGTGAGACAGTCCTCCCCCTGTGTGGAGATGTTTCACCATTAAAAGAGACCCATTAAGGTTCTCAAGCTTACAAACCTTCTTCAGTGAAGCTCTTCATAGCTCAAACACATGGCACCAGAGATGTCACCACCACCACTTCCCCCACCGGATGATGGAGGAGGACCCAGTTCCAGTCAGCCACCACCTCAGTCTGATATGGTTGATGTGGCGGCAGCCTTGAAGTCTCTGGCAGCGAGCCAGCGGATCATGCAGGAGCAGCTCACAGCTCTGAGTCAGAACATACTAAGACCACCAGGGGTCTCACCTGAGATGATTACTCCGGCAGCAGCTCCAGGACAGCATGAGGCCAGGGGACCACCCCAGGCACCATGCAAAGACTTGCCACCCCCTCAGCGGCGTAGGGATGTTGCTGACCCCCGGCGTCTACGCCTGGGGAGGTAAGGAAAACCTTGCCCTGAAGATAGGTATGATGATCTGGAGGGGGAGGAAGCCCCCATAGAATGCTGGGAGCCGTATGAGGTCTCCAACAATACCGTACGACCTCTCCAGGAGAGCATAGGGAAGTTTGGAAGGCAAAATCCTGACGATCGCCCGAGAGGCTCTGCTTTCGATCGCCTGAGCAGTGGTTCGGCCTTTGAGAGGCTAGGCCCAGTAAATGACCTGCGAGAAAAATTGTCCAGATCAAGGAGCGCCGCGAGGTCCAGAAGGGAGGCAGCAGATGACCGACCCCATGGGGGCCGGCCCCTGGGACGGGACGATGGCCAGGGGGAAGTAAACAGCCGACACAGGCCAGCCGCAGCAGAACCCTCAATCCATCTCAAAGAAGCGGCAGGGGATAACATTGGCCAAGCAGACCCTACGAGGCCTTGGAATGACTCGATCCAGCGACTGGAGGATAAGATTGGCGATATACTGAAAAGCCGCGACCCTCTTCAGAGAGGATATTCCATAGGCTCGCCATTTATGGCGAAGATAGTCAACTTCCCTACGCCATCAAAGTTCAAGCCACCTGTGGTCACACCAAGATATGACGGGAGCACCAACCCTGTCCACCATGTTGAGATGTATCAATCAGCAGCAGACATATACTCTATCTCAGATGAGATGAGGTGTCGTGCCTTCTCTGGTACCCTGACTGGGGCTGCACATGTCTAGTACACGTCTCTCCCAAAAAAACTCCATTGAAAACTTTAAGCAGTTGGCAGACCGGTTCATCCACAACTTTTGCTTTGGGATGAGGCCACAGAAGAAGACCACCCACCTGCTCTATGTTAAGCAGGGAAAGAATGAGAGTCTAAGAGACTACATAGCCAGATTCAACAAAGAAAAGTTGGAGGTGGAAGACTATGAGGAGAGCATAGCTATGACAGCCCTGATCGGAGGACTCCAAAAGGGGAAGCTGATATGGAAGCTTGCTGAAGACCCTCCGAGAACGATGGCTGAATTGCTGTCAACAGCAGGAAAGGTGATGAACGTCGAAGAGGCGATGGCCGCAAAATACGAAGACGAAAAAGGAGGCACTAGTGGGGGTAAATACCCTAAGAAGAACAAAGAGGGGAAGAAGAGGTCTACGGACGACAAGTTTGCTGGTTACACCCCTCTAACGGTCAGCTGTGAACAGATTCTCAATGAGATAAAGAGTAACCTATCTCTGAAGTGGCCTGAGAAGTTGAGGGCAGCCCCCAACAAGAGGAACAAGAACCTGTGGTGCGAATTTAACCAAGACCACGGCCACATAACCGACAAATACTTTGCTCTGAAAGATGAGATTGAGAAGATGCTGAAAGAAGGGAAGCTCA
The DNA here is from genome assembly GCA_949130495.1 of Sambucus nigra. NCBI lineage: Eukaryota > Viridiplantae > Streptophyta > Magnoliopsida > Dipsacales > Adoxaceae > Sambucus > Sambucus nigra. The sequence continues at coordinate 445,973,697 of OX422211.1, forward strand.
AAAAGTACGTCGACAAAGGTGCCTTCAAGAGGGGCTGAGGGGACGACCCCAGAAAGAAGCGAGGCGATGCATGTAGAGAAGGTCCTCAAAAAAGAGGGGACGACCCTTCTGATGATGAGGACGACTCTGACCTCCCGCTGAAAGACGACCAAGGCCCTGTCAAGAGGCTTAATATAATCTCGCTCGGAGTGGGAATGATCTACGGGGATCTAACAGGAGGAGGGTCTGAGGTCGCTGACAGGAAGGCCCATGTGGCTGAGGCCAAGGCAGTGACGAAGACGGTACACTCAACCTCTCTGGAGGTCAAGTCAAAAAAGAGGAAGAAGGTCGATATGGACACTCTGATAGTGGGGTTCTCGAGAATGGACTTTAAAGGCCTCCTAGCCCCACACGACGACCCACTCGTCATCACAACTAGGGTGCACGGGTGTGAGGTGCCGAGGATATTGGTCGACGGGGGCAGTTCTGCAGATGTAATGTTTTGGCCGTGCTTCAAAGCCTTAGGTCTCAGCCGTGCTAGACTCGTCCCAAACCATCATCCATTGATTGGGTTCAGTGGGGAAAAGGTTCATCCCCTTGGAGTGTATGAGGCCGATGTCAGGATGGGGGACGAGTGGCCGAGATGGCTTACCAAGAAGGTCAGTTTCTTTGTGATGGATGAACATGTGTTTTCGGCCTACAACATCATACTGGGGCGTGTGGCCCTCAAGGGGTTTGAAGATGTGCCGTCTACGGTCCATCAGATGATTAAATTTCCTACCCCTAACGAGGTGGGGAAAGTTCAGGGAGACCAGACGACAGCGCGAGAATGTTACTACAACTCCGCTGAAGAAAGAGAGGCACACAAGAGGGATACAACCACTTACAATATTGATACCCTAGACCCCAGGGATGAGACGAAGCTAAAGAAATGAGAGGCCGCGGAAGAGGTAGAATCCATCATCCTCGATGAGGATGACCCGGAAAAAATCGTCCAAGTCGGCAAGTCTCTGAAGCCGAATATCAAGGAAGACCTCATTAAACTGTTGAGGAGAAGATGAAGCGTCTTTGCATGGAGTCATGTAGATATGTCGGGGATCGACCCTGAAATTATGTGTCACAAGCTCAATGTGGTAGAGGGAGCAAAGCCGATAAAGCAGAAGAGGAGAATTTATTCTCGAGTAAAGTATGAGGTCATTAGGGATGAGGTCAAGAAGCTGGAAGATGTTGAGTTTATCAGAGAGGTCATCTACCCTGAATGGCTGTCCAATGCAGTCATTGTCCCAAAGACCAACGGGAAGTGGAGAATGTGTGTGGACTTCACCGACGTCAACAAGCACTGTCCCAAAGACAGCTTCCCTCTCCCCCGCATTGACCAGATGGTAGACGCTACGGCAGGCCATGAGCTCATGAGCTTTATGGATGCCTATTCAGGGTACAACCAGATCTTCATGAACCCTGAGGACTCAGAGAAGACAGCCTTCATTACTGACAAGGGGACATACTGTTATAGGGTCATGCCCTTTGGCCTAAAAAATGCGGGGGCAACGTACCAGCGCCTCGTAAATAAAATGTTCGAAGACCAAATTGGGAAGTCTATGGAGGTCTATGTATATGACATGATGACTAAGAGTTTGAAGGCAGAGGATCATGTGGCAGACCTGGAGAGGACCTTTAATACGATGGACAAATACCAGATGAAGCTTAACCCGGTCAAGTGTGTCTTCGGGGTCGGAGCAGGGAAGTTCTTGGGGTTCATTGTCAACCAAAGAGGCATCGAGGCCAATCCTGAAAAGATAAAGGTCCTTGTTGAGATGAAGACCCCCAAGTCCATTAAAGACGTTCAGAGACTCACAGGGAGAGTTGCTTCCTTGAACTGGTTCGTGTCTAGGGCCACAGACAGGTGTCTACCATTCTTCAAAATTCTCAGAAAAGCCTTCGAATGGAGTGAAGAGTGTGATGAGGCCTTCAAGGAGTTAAAATCATACATGGGGTCTCCCTTGCTGTTGTCACGGCCCGTGCAGGGTGAACGACTTTATGTGTACCTCGCCGTCTCAGAGTCAGCCATCAGTGCAGCCATTGTGAGAGACGAAGACGGAGTACAGAAGCCTGTGTATTTTAACAGCAAGGCACTCCAGGGGCAGAGCAAAGATATCCAAGGATGGAGAAGTTGGCCTGCCTTGATCCATGCATCGAGAAAGATGAAGCCATACTTCCAGTCCCATACAATGGTCATCCTCACTGACTCTCCCCTTAAGCAGGTTTTGCACAAGCCTGAAAAATCAGGGAGGTTAATGGCCTGGGCTATAGAGCTGGGGGAGTTTGACATAGTGTATCAGCCTAGGACGGCCATTAAGGGGCAAGCATTGGCAGACTTCGTGGCCGAGTTTACTTGGGAAGATGACGAAGCCGAGGGTGAGAGCCTCAGGAAGATAGATACCCGACAAGGTAAGCTCACCGACACACCTGCAAATAAGGTTGAGACAAGCACCGCTAGAAGGAAAGTGGCTGAAAACGAATAGGGAAGATATCTCTTTAGACAGGGGTCACTCACCGAGGGAAGTTTCTCAGAAGAACATACCGTGTGGAGTCTCTTCGTCGACGGGTCCTCTTACGAAAGCGGGAGTGGAGCTGGATTAATAGTATCAGCACCCGACGGCACAGACATTGAGTACGCCCTGAGGTTCAACTTTAAGGCCTCCAACAACGAGGCCGAATATGAGGCCTTGATAGCAGGCCTCTACTTGGCCAGATCTCTTAGTGTCGGCCAGATTTTGGTTCATAGTGATTCGAGGCTAGTAGTGAATCAAATACTAGGAGCCTACGAGGCCAAGGACGAGAGGATGGCTAGGTACCTTGAGAAGGTGAGGTCGTTACTGAAGGGCTTCAGAGAAGTAAGGTCAAAGAGGATACCTAGGCTCGATAATGGTCGAGCTGACGCCCTTGCTAGGTTTGCCTCGGCAACTAGGACAGACATCAGGAGGACGGTCCCAGTGGAAATTTTGCTTCGGCCAACTATTGAAGACGCTGAGGGAACACTTAGCAATTGCCTAAATGTTTCTCAGGAAGCTTCGTGGATGGACCCTCTGATCAGATACATTAAAGAGGGGGAGATGCCAGAAGCAAGGCAAGAAAGGAAGAAGTTGAGATACAGGGCTGCAAAGTTCACTGTCATTGGGGGACACCTTGTACAAAAAGGGATTTTTACTCCCCTTACTTAGGTGTGTGCACCCATCTGAGGTCCCATCCATTTTTCAAGATGTGCACGAAGGATCGTGCTCAAAACACATTGGGTCCAGATCCTTAGCAAAGAGGGTGATCACCCAAGGGTACTGGTGGCCGACCTTGGGGAAAGACGCCGCGGCATATGTAAAAAAGTGCGATAAATGCCAGAGATTTGCCAGCATCCCTCACCAACCCCATCAGCCTCTTACCTCCATTACATCCCCATGGACATTTGCAGTGTGGGGGATCAACCTCGTAGGACCCTTACCAAGAGCAGTCAATAACTATCGGTTCCTCATCGTAGAGATTGACTATTTCTCAAAATGGGTGGAGGCCGAACCGATGGTCACGATTACAGAGCAGAAGACCTTCCAGTTCATTTGGAAAAATGTTATATGCAGATATGGTCTCCCCAACACCCTCATCTCGGATAACGGGACTCGGTTCAAGAATACCTCTCTACAGAAGTACTGTGAAAGGGTGAGTATCAAACAATTCTTCTCTACCCCGGGCCGACCTCAGGCCAATGGGAAAACAGAAGTTACAAACAGGACAATCCTAGATGGAATCAAGAAGAGGCTTGAGGAGGCAAAAGGAAGATGGGTCGAGGAATTATATGCCGTGATGTGGGCATACAGGACGACAGTGAGGACCTCTACCGGAGAGACCCCATTCATGCTAGCTTATGGCTCAAAAGCCATCATCCCCACCGAGATTGGGTTTCCTACTCATAGGGTCCAAATGTATGACCCCCAAAGAAATACAGAAGAGAGGAGACTCGACTTAGACCTGATTGAGGAAAGGAGGGAAGATGTCGAGATAAGGCAGGCCGCCTACCAGCAGAGGACCGCAAGGTTTTACAATCAGAGGGTGAAACAGAGACCAATTGCGGTGGGGGATTTGGTCCTCAAAAAGACTTGGCAGAAGCCCAACAAGCTCCATCCTAATTGGCATGGCCCATATAGGGTCATCGATGAAGTCGTCCCTGGGACCTATAGACTAGAAAACCTAAAGGGGGAACCCTTTTCCAACCCCTGGAATGCAGATCATTTGAAGAAATACTATTCGTAATTTTGCAAAGTCTTATCGGACGACAGTTGTAATGGGTGTTGCCCCAGTAGAACACTTGAAAAATTAATGAGAAATATCAGTGTTTACTCTCATCTTGTGTTTATCAGTTCTAGTACGCGTGGAAACATCTTCGGAGAACGACCCTCGGCTATAATGAGGGTCAATGGAGGGGACGACCCCACCATTGTCCTCAAGAAAGACGGGGAAAACTTTGTTAAAAATCATTAAATTGGTAATTATAGCCCTCGGCCTATAATGAGGGTCAATGGAGGGGACGACCCCACCATTGCCTCAAGAAAGACGAGGGAAAACTTTGTTAAAAATCATTAAATTGGTAATTATAGCCCTCGGCCTATAATGAGGGTCAATGGAGGTGACGACCCCACCATTGTCCTCAAAAAAGACGAGGGAAAACTTGGTTAAAAACCATTAAATTGGTAATTATAGCCCTCGGACTATAATGAGGGTCAATGGAGGGGACGACCCCACCATTGTCCTCAAAAAAGACGAGGGAAAGCTTGGTTAAAAACCATTAAATTGGTAATTATAGCCCTCGACCTATAATGAGGGTCAATGGAGGGGGCGACCCCACCATTGTCCTCAAGAAAGACGAGAAAAAACTTTGTTAAAAACCATTAAATTGGTAATTATAGCCCTCGGCCTATAATGAGGGTCAATGGAGGGGACGACCCCACCATTGTCCTCAAGAAAGACGAGGAAAAACTTTGTTAAAAACCATTAAATTGGTAATTATAGCCCTCGGCCTATAATGAGGGTCAATGGAGGGGACGACCCCACCATTGTCCTCAAGAAAGACGAGGGAAAACTTTGTTAAAAACCATTAAATTGGTAATTATAAGCCCTCGGCCTATAATGAGGGTCAATGGAGGGGACGACCCCACCATTGTCCTCAAGAAAGACGAGGGAGGGGTTAGTGATATTGTTAAAAATATCATAATGAAAGTCATACGAGAGACAAAATAGAAGATAGAGAGGCATTATATTACATTACAAAATGAAGATGTTTGTCTGATTAAAGAGTACAAAAATATGAATTACACGAAGAGGGTATAGGCTACAGACAGCCACCCTATTGAGCAATATCAGAGGGCAAGGCCTCAACATCAATTGGAGATTCTTCTATGACCATGACAAGCCGAGCCTCAGACGTGCCCGTGCCTTCGACATGCTGAGATTCCACTTGGGCTAGGGCTTCAGCAATAAGTGGATCGTCCAGTTGAACTGCCTCTAGAGCGGGGCGGACGGACGATACTGCGTCAGCAAACTTTAGGATGACCCACCGACAGGCGTCCTAATCCCCCTCTCTAAGTACTCAAGACCGAAGCCTTGGAACTCGTCTGAGAGTTTGTAGGCCTCCACAGCATCGGCCTCTGCCTTCTTCACTGCCTCAGATAGCTCAGTCTTGTGCTGAGCCCCCATGTTGGTCAAGGCCTCGTCCCTCTCCTTAATAAGTAAATCCTTGGCCGCCATGTCTGCGTCATGCTGCCTCGTAAGCTAGTCCAGAACCCTTGCATGTTCAATTCTGGCACTCTCTAGCTCAGCCCTTGCAGTCTCCAGCTCCGTCTGCAAATCGGCCTCGTGTTGGATGGCTCTCTCGACTTCATGGAATTTTTGTTGGTTTTCAGCCATCCATTTAGTAGCCGAGGTAAAAGCGCATACAGACTGCACAGAAATAATAAACAGTTGTCAAGAGGCCGAGAAAACAGTTAGTGAAAGAATGCAACAAAGGGAATGAAGGGAGAACAAATACCTGAGCTAGAGCATGCAGACCATAGTCATACACTTTTGCTGGAGGCATCTTTGACAGAAACTCATAATCAGCAGCCGAGGGGGCAGAAAACATGGACGCCTTGGCTGCCCTTAGGTTCGCGATGAGGGAAGATGGCTCGGCCTTCAGAAGCGCCAAGTTCTGGGACCAGAAGGCCCCCATGCTGGAAGAGGAACCAGCCCCCTCAGACAACTCTACCCTCGTCCTCGTCCTTGAGTCCGACCGAGGGTCAGCAGGAGTTTCAGGCTCTTTCCTTTTGTGGCTATCAACAGTCGGCTCAACAACCGTCGGCCCCACGGCCTTCGTATTCCTCGAAGCTTGCTGAGGCTCCTTGCCTTTCTTTTTGCCTAGACCTGATAGTAAGCTGGGAGCAGTCATTTCCCAAAGTTGATCCGATATGCCAGAGGGACGACCTGAAAGGAGGACGACACGTCAGAAAAATGCAAAGGCAATGATGAAACACTTGAAAAAAGTAAAGAATGGGAAACATTAAGTATAACTCATATAGTTCTGTCAGGGGGCCAACCCTCAGACCAGCTTCCTTGAGGAACCGAGAGGTCATCAGATCTTCAAACTTTGGAAGTTCATCCCCTCTCCCTCGTCCTCTCAGATATTCAACTATGTCTTTCTCTTCCAGACTAAGTCCAGGGTCTGACCTGTCCTTCATTGAAGGGTTAGACCATCTTCTGAGAACCCTCGGACCATCGGCTACAGGTTGTGCCTCGGCAGAGAACTCCCACTCTCCGGAGACAAAGAAGAATCTCTTCTTCCAATCGTGGTTGGAGGTTTGTGCCACGTGGAGAAGTTTTTTGTCAGACCTCCTCGCCCCCAGGTGATAGTACCCAGGTTATTTGGACGAGAAGGTGATATTGTAACAGGCCAAGAATACGTCGGCCGAGGGCTCATCAGTGAAAGCGTTCTTCCACAGGGAAATGTAGCCAAGGATCGTCCTCCAGGAGTTGGGAGGAAGCTGAGAGGGGGCAACGCCGAGGGCTAACAGGATATCTACGACAGCAGGATGCAGAGGGAATCTGACACCAACCTTGAACATTTGTTCGTATACTGCAACCTCTCCCTCTTCACCCTCGAATACCCTCTCAGACTCAGAGGGAACCCTCATAGTTATACTGGGGGACACTCCATAGGCATGCCTCCACAATAAGAGGTCACGTTCCTTAACTGAGGAGATATAGGATGAGGCGTGGGAGGTGTCAACCCGGTCAACATTCGAGTCCTCACCCCCGTCCTCTGTTCCCTCTCCCTCGGCCTCATCACCTGTCAGAGACCTCTAGGGAAAAGCCATCTGGAAGGCATGTGGAGATAGAGTAGTCACAGGGACGGCCTCGGAAGCAACCATACCCTCGGCCTGTCGGCCTGGGCTTAGATCAGGCATCTCTCTTCTCCCAGAAGAACCAGCGCCAGTTGGCGACGACGCTCTCTCATCCATCTCTCTTGAATAACTCTCGGCGGGACGACAGGACGACCCACAAGACTCAAATGGCTCAAATGGTTTTATTGTGGCAAGAGGAATGGGAAAGATGGGTCGTACCCAATTAGGGTCGGCCCCTCGTCTTCTCTCCTCCTCTTCCTCTATTCGTCTGATCTCAACAAATAACTTCTCTCTCAGGGAAGGGAATTCCTCAGCTAAGCTGTAAAGCCTCCTAAGCATTAAGGGGGAGACCCTACACTTGGAAGAATTTGGATAACCTAACTACAAACAAGTTTGCAGTTGACCAGGTTGGACTTTTGGATTAAAACAAAAAAAATCGATGGTTTTCAATCAAGAACACTCAAGAAAACTCAGGAACACTCAAAAACCAGTCGCCGAAAAAGTTATAAAACAGCCCAAATCCAGCCCTACAAGCCTAAAACAAGAAAGCGAAAAAGAACTGAAAGTAAAGAGGACACTGGGGCAGAGAGATTACCTGAGAAAAAATAGCAACGCTGCCAAACTCGAAATGTAGAAACTGCGGAAATGGCAAGAAGGCTGGAAGCTAAAGAGAGAGAGAGTTCAGGCGCGAAGAAGAAGAAGAAGAGAGAGAACGAGGAGGGCATCATTAGGGCACAAAGCCCCAGGCAAAGTGTGCAGTCGCCACGCCTTGGAAACTGAAGTGACAATGAGTACCTGCCTAGGTGTCATATCAGCTTAACAGGTGTCACTCACCTAACTGATCATACACCCATCTCAATTACAACACTATCCCTCAGCCATCTCAACAACATCCATGGCTAAGGGCTGGGGGGTGATTGATATACCCATATATACACACGGCCAGGCGAGGACACCCTGTACCTAGATGGGGTCAGGGTGACCCCATTATTAGGCTCCAGACGACCCCTCAGGGGCCGACCCTTCATCAGGCCCGGACGACCTTCGAGGGGCCGACCCTTCATCAGGCTCCAGACGACCCTTCAAGGGGCCGACCCTTCATCAGGCTCCAGACGACCCTCCGAGGGGCCGACAGTACGAGGCCTAAATTGGGCCTGACTCACTATCAGAAGGAACTTTGCCCTCGGCCTCGCGTTACAAGCCGAGGGTGACGTCATCACAGCGCGTGGTTTGGGAGACGCGTGGAACAGTGCGCGTGAGGCTCACAGGACACGTGGAAGACCGTTACAACCGAATCACCCCCTCGCGTGAGGGAATATTATGTCATCATTTGGCATCTACAGGTGTCAGCAGGAGATTGGCTAAATCATCATTCACATGCACCATGCATACTTGGGGGGTATACTACACCCCCCAAGACCTATATATACTTGTCACCTACAACCCTACAAGGGGATGGAGGGATCAATAACTGTAACCCTAGAAAAAACTCTGCGTATATACACAGTAGAGAGAGAGAGGGAGTCTATGTGCATTGTATCCAAGGCCATTAGTGCCCATACTTAGTGGATCACACACTCACAGTGGATGTAGGGCTGATTGGCTGAACCACTATACATCATTGTCTTTTTCCTCTTATACTCACCTCCTTCTATACATATACATGTACATCTCTATGGCTGCCATGGTTACCATTGTTTGAGCTCATCATCACTTATCTGGTGGTGCTAGATTTCAGCATCATCAGTCACCCCAAACTTCAAGGGTCAAAAGTGTAATTAACTCTACTTGAAAAATGGCAAGATCCTCGAAAGTCATCAAAAATTGCCAAAAAAATATATTTAAAACATTTTAGACCCAAATCTCATAACATGGAAAACTTTATGAGGATTCTATTCGGACCGCAATATCATACCAAATTGGAACCGCATTTCCAGCTGTCAAATGCAAGTTAACTGGGATTGCAAATCTCATCATATGATGAGAAAATAAAATTTTGGCACGGATGACACGTGTAAAGGCAGTCCGAGTTTGATTTAGATCGCGGTATGAGAAAAATTATTCAAACTTCATATATGGCATGATAAATGGACACTCAGAAGGGTAACTCAAGATATTGTTTCACATGACTGACAATTAGTAACTATTTTCATCTTAATCAAAGAAGACCTGTGTAACACGAAACATAACATGTTATTACTTAAATATATTCACAAGTGCAACACTTAATAAACATAACACAAACTACATATACCAAAAACACAATATCATGTCAATTTCACGGTGAAACAACACAAATGCGGAGACTATGTCAAAAAGGTCCCAACAAGCCTCAAATGAGTCGTAAGCAACAGTACAACACATTAGTTGGTGTGTGGTTCTCACACGGAGTCCACTTAAAAATACTAATTAATGTATTGCTAGCACATCAGATGGTCTAATTTGAGTATTTGATTTGAGAATAAATATTTGATGCAACCCATTGTAGCATAACTCTTTCGGTGCTTGATGTGTGTGTGATGGTCAACAATCGTTTGCTCATTCGGTTCGAGTTTGTGTTTTAACTCTTTTTTAAGATTTTCTTTATAATAAATTCGCATATAAAGTAACATACTTGGTGTCAACAGTTGAAATCACAATGCGCCAATTCCCTCTTAAGACTTGGAACTTGAAATGTGAATTTTCCAAATTTTAAATTTTAAGAAAGCACAAAAACTCTGAACCAAATGAAACTGGTAAACTGGAACCTCCTAAACTAAAAACTTTACAATTGTTGAAATTCAGTGAGAATCAAATATTCAAGCAAGATTCATTGTTGTCAATGGTAATGTTTAAGAAATTAAAGAGGGGGGTAAAATATTGTCCAATGGACCTCAATATAACTGCTACACTTTCACATGCCTAACTTGCTACAACTTCCTTTCACTTCCACAACAGTTCTTCAAAAAAATGTTTCTTCAAAGAGAAACTATATGCACATTTAATTCCATTAACAGCTCTAAAACACATATTCTTACCAAAATCCCAAGCTAAGATCCAGCGGTAGCAATGCCTTTCCCCTTTGCGGCAGCAGTTGCTGCCGCAGCAGCAGCAGCGGCAGCAGCCGCCGCTGATGCCGCCGCATTGGATGTTGGGTTTGATGGTGAAGTGTTCTGAGGTGCAAATATCTGCTCCTGCTGCTTCTCCGGTTGATCAGAGTTCACCCGAGCAATCAAAGCCTTGATTTGATTCCCGGATAGCGTCTCGTGCTCAAGCAATGCGTTAGCTAACGCATGTAGCTGCTTGCTATGTGTCGTGAGGATCGTTTTCGCGTTATTATATGCCCTCTCCAAGAGTTCTCTCACTTCACTTTCTATAAGAAGCCTCGTCTCGGTACTCATGCTTTTCCCGTTATCGTCATAGTTGTGAGTAACTACACCGACTTGTTTGCTCATACCGTATTTTGTAACCATCGCTCTCGCGAGCGTCGTCGCTTGTTGTAAATCAGATGACGCTCCTGATGTAACCTCGCTTTCGCCGAAAATGAGCTCTTCAGCTACACGCCCGCCCATACAGACGTCAAGGCGGGCAAGCATTTGTTTACGGGATATGCTCGTTTCGTCCTTGTCGGGAAGTTGGGCAACCATGCCGAGAGACATCCCGCGCGGGACAATTGTGGCCTTGTGGACCGGAAGGGCGCCGTCTGTGTGCATGGCCACGAGGGCATGGCCGCCCTCATGGAAGGCTGTCAGTTTTCGTGACTCGGGCGATATGACAGCCGATTTTCGTTCGCTTCCCATCATGATCTTGTCCTTTGCATACTCGAGGTCCTCCATGCTCACTGCTTTGGAGCCGTCCATTGCAGCCTTGAGAGCCGCGATGTTGACCAAGTTTGCCAGGTCAGCACCCGAGAATCCGGGAGTTCCTCTGGCAATTATCATCAAATCGACGTCATCACCCTTCAGAACCTGTCGATGGGTATTTGAATCAATAATAATCATATTAATTAACAGATACTACAAAAACACACAATTATAGCCCTGTACGATGTACACTCAAAATTTCTTCCAAACAAAAAATTTACTCTGAAGAGGTGAAATTTCAATTCACCAATTTATTATTTCAATCCTAACCAAACAGGACCTACAGGTAATTGTTTATGGGTAAAATCTTTGTACAAAGTCTTGGTCCTCATACGGTATTTGTCATAAAAGTTCAAACTGAATTCTACAACAACTTTGTATAATTTCAGTCTTACAAGAACCTAAGGACTCGTTTGATTCGGGGTGATACTTTTCACCTAGTTTGAGTCAAACCCAAAATCATATGATTAAAATCTTAAGGTCCTGTTTGGTTCAAGGTGAAATAAACAATTCACCTAGCTTGAGCTCAAATTTGTTCATTATATTTATCCAAAATCAGATCATCGTAGCGGTTTATTCAAAAATTTATATGAACAAAATCTGAACTAAGATTTGGTAAAAAAAAATCAACTAATTTAAAATTATTAGACTTTAGTCATTTGTTCAAAAAAATGACTTTGGTATTGTTTCCATTGCTAAATGATTAAGTTTCACCAGTGAAAGTAATAGTCGGAGAGGAAAAAGGTACCAAAGTTAATAAAAAAATAATTACAAATGTATTCAAGTCTGATAATGCAAATTCATGAAGAAGAAATTTCACCCCAAACCAAACAGGGGCCTAAGATTTCTTGTCAAAAATCAACAATACCTTTGTCATGTGAGCTTCCATGATTTGCCTCCGCCCTTCAACATCAGGATTCGGAACAACAATGTTACGATCAAACCGTCCAGGTCTCACCAGCGCCTTATCCAACGACTCGGGGAAATTAGTCGCCGCAATGACGATAATACCCTCATTCTGTTTGAAGCCATCGAGCTCGACGAGTAACTGATTCAAAGTCATCTTCATGTACTGCTGGTCTTTAGGGTTACGGCTTCCTCCTATGGCATCTATCTCGTCGAGGAATATTATACACGGTGACCGCTTCTTTGCAGCAGAAAAGAGATCTCTCACTCTGCGGGCCCCAACGCCAACAAACATCTCTTCAAACTCGCTGCCACTGCATGAGAAGAAAGGCACCCCAGCTTCTCCTGCTATGGCCCTTGCTAACATGGTCTTGCCGGTACCAGGGGGACCCACAAGCAAAACGCCTTTTGGGAGCTTGCCACCTAGACGAGTGAACCGCTGTAAAAAGCAAAAGATAAAGGTGAAAATTTTTACAAGGGTTTTGTACAATTAACCAACACATACATAAATACTCGTATATCTCGATTCAACAATTCCAAATAACATGGTCTTTCATTAAACAACATTCTAGAAACCCAACTTTCATTTGGTGTCATTATATGCTACGATGCAGTATGATACAAAAAAATTGAAATTTAAGGCACATGTAGGTCCCAAGACGTTAGTTCAAGTAAATTAGTAAAAACTACAAGAATTGGCATTAAGCTAATTTCAGTAAAAATCAAAATATACTAATGCATTATAAACATAAAGAATAAAGAAGAGGAAAATAGCAAAATCACATTATTTAGCGTTATTTAGATATGGGTCAACTTTAAATTTGGGTCAAGCCGCAATTATGTCACTCCGATGTGAGTGGCACATGTCTCTCTCTCTTGTTACATATAATTATAGATACCTCCCCTATTGTTAATACTCCCTCCGTCCATGGGCGGAGGAAGAAGTTTGAATCAAGGTGGGAAAAATAAAATACTAATATAAATTACGGTGGGCACTATGTCATATTCTCAAAACATTTCCTTGATTTTATGGAAAAATTTCACATTTCCTATTACTAATCTTAAAAAGGCTCAAAACTTAAAGTGGGACATAGCCCACCATCCCATGAAGATGGATCCACCCCGGCCTTCATCTCAAATTTATAGTCCCTATTTAAAAACGATGAACATGCATCGGCCCCCACCTCCATCCCAAATTAATATTGCCTATTTGAAAACATTTTTTAAGGATATACTTAAAATCAATGGACAAGATCAAGACTTGTTCACTATTTCATACTTCGGTTCGTTGATTACTTTCAAGAAAAGGAAAGTGGAATCTTGATTTGGGACGTCCTAAAAAGAAAAGCAGGACTCTTAATTTGGGACAGGAGGAGTATTACACTCGATTCTCCTCTTGTTTATTTGCGTAACACCTGCTATCCTGCTGCATAAACAGCATGGGGTAGTAAGTGTCCACATTTTAAAACAAGAGGGGCAGGCAGCGAGCATATTATTAAAACAAGAGAGATCTTTATATTACTTGGATCAAGAGGGGAGGTATCTATTATTAGACATAACAAGAGTGAGGTATTTGCAATTTATCGAAAAAGATATTCAATAACAACCAAAAGGAGAGGTTATCGAATATAACATGAGGCCAAGGAGCAATTAGTTACCTTAGGGTCTCGAAGGTAATGAACGATTTCTTCTAGCTCTGCTTTTGCTTCATCAACACCCTTCACATCAGTAAATTTTGTGCTAGATTCCATGCTGGGTTGCACCTCTTCATTAAGACCAAGTCCTGAAAAGGGTAAACACTAAACACCTATAAGAAAGGAAAGCTTCTTAATCCGTACCAAATACACACACGCGCACACACACACACATGAAGTCTCTTAAGTGAACATTATAATACGGGCCTCCTTTTAATGGGTTAAATGAAAGAATTTTTTAACCAAATTTGGTTAAGATGATCTTAATAGTGGAGATCATGGCTAACAAATTTCCTCAAAAATGAAAAAAATTCTGCAAGTGGGTGAGATGATCAGCCGAAAATGCATATATTTATCAAGTTTGCATTTCACCTACTTCTGGCTTGAATTTTTTGATGAAATTTGATGGTCAGGAGATCATCTCCATCACATTTGATTCAAAAATTCATTCATTTACCCTCCAAAAAAGGAGGTTCGGATTTTGGAGCCAGCTAATGAGACTTCCCCATCGAACTCCAAAAATTGTACCAGTTTCCCAATTATTTGGGGGGGACCAGTATTTTAAAATGGTAAAAAATTGAATTTTTTAACAAAAATTAGTGGAAATGATCTTCAAAAAATTTATCAAAAAAAAAAATCAACTCGGGAGTGGGTGAGATGATCATAAAATGTTCCAACGGCCGAAATGCACATAGCTATCAACTTTACATTTCACCCACTTTCAGGATGAATTATTTAACCAATTATTTTGTGGAACGATCTTCTCATATTAAGGAGATTATCTCCACCAAGTTTGGTTTCAAAATTCATTCATTTACTAATTTAAAACATTGGTCCATTTTCTAGATTATACTTGAGAGACATATATACATATATATATATGCATAAGTCTGTGTGTGTGTGTGTGTGTGTGTGTGTGTGTGTGTACGAAACAAATCCTAGACACGAGCAGCGTTACAAGGGAGATAGCAATACCTTTACTAATTCCCCTATCCTCAATGAGGGCTCCAACACCTGAAATCAAGAGAAAGCCCATGCCTAAGGCACGGAATGTACGCCACAGCTGTTCTTTGAAATGTCCACCTTCAGCAGCCACCATATGAATTGGAGCACTAGGAGTTCCTAAAATACCATCTTTTGTAGATTTTCCAACATTCCTAAAAGCTGAAAGGCCACCAATACTTTCTTCATCCATCGATGAGATACCTGAACCAGCAATTCCTGTATAAAACCTCCGTTAACTCCATTGATAGCTAAAAAGAATATTGCCAAGAAAAGAAAATATTAACAGGAGTTGAACATTGTGGAAGCGGGATAAGAGGCTCAGCTGCTTGCATTCTTCATAATAAGTGAAGAAATAGATTCTTAGAAATGAGAGAGAGACTTTTGATTCGCACCTCTATAATTACAAACAAATATTCAATAGCCCTCGAAAGTGTCAAAAAAAGATCCTTGCAAAGTATCGCTAAAACCATGAATCGGTTGTAACTCTAATAAAGTTTTGTATTGGGGGTAACTTAAAAGCAACCCTAAAAGAGGGGAAGAAACCCAAAACACCCATTTATTAATTCATAGTCAAATTGCAAGAAACCCAATGAAACTATCACACAAGTTGCCTAAACTATTAATTTTGCAAAAAAAACTCCTTGAACTATGCCAACTATTTGCAATTTCCTCCCTATGCATCCTTAAAAAAATTATCGGCACTATTTAGCATGCATGAGGGGGTATTTGCAACTTTTTCATGGTTTAAGGGGGTGTTGCAATCAAGTCAATACTTAGACGGTTTCTTGCATTTTACCCTTTATTTATTTATACCTATTTTAATTCGCAGTGCCGTAACACGTATGGTCAAGCATGAGTATAAATTAAGATGTGTCGCCAATTTCATCAAAGAAAAAAATTAGCCGCATTCATAACAAGGAGTTGATTACAAGATTATATCTATATCCAAAAGCAATTCTTTCGCAACAAAAGTTCCCCACCAGAAAAAAGTTTACCGGTTACCAAACCAACATGACAAGAAAATAATAAACAAGAAAAGGTAGAAAGGGCGAGAAATGATGTTTCTGAAAGGTCGATAAGAAATTTGATTCCCCGACTTACCTCTTTGCAATGTCTTAAGCAATTCACTTTCGTCCAACCTGTCAACTTTGATCAGTGCCTTGACATATTCTGAGAGTGCTGAAGGGTTAGAATGTAATGAAGGTTGACTTTCAAACAATCTTATCACTGCCTCCGGATCATTTTTATGATAAAGCTCTCTAAGATACGAAGCATCACTTGATCCATCTTTATCTCGTACTCTGCGAGCGAAACTGCTGGCGTAACTTGATTGAAACCTTTTTTGAGCCCTTGGAAACCTATCAACTGAAAGCGGAAAAAAAAAAGGGGGGGGGGGGGGGGGGGGGGGGGGTAGGTATCGGTTAACATCAATGATGAGCAATTTTTCTCAGAAATGCTGAATCTTGATGCCAAACTAAGTGTACCAATGCACACCAAGTTTGACAAAATTCCCATTAAAGGAATATTTATGTGTGTGCGCGCGTGTGTGCATACAGAGTTTCCAAAATGATGATACAAAATAAGTTGTAAAATGGATATACATTATTCGGCATACTACCTACTATAAGGGACAATTGTACCTCCTACAAATGCTCCTTGAGAAGAGTTGTTTTATCCATGGCTCTTTTCAATCTCAACGCAAGGACCTTTTTTGTATAAACTTGATACCAAACCGATGGGCCGAAATCCTTTAGTTTCGAAGACTGAGAATTTTTTTAGAATCAAGCATATAAAAATGGTATTTATACAGGTGTTGATTACCCAGTCTAGTGAAATTCATTAAAAGACCTTCATTAAATCCGCTTTGATTATATGACAACACTCTTGTAAAACAACCATAAAAAACCCATCAGGCCGCGGAAGCTTAATCTCCCTCACAATCTAAAAGGGCATTCCTAACCTCATCCTCAACGGAGGGTCTTTCCAACCACTCATTTTTCTCCCGATCAATGGGACACCATTCTAACCCTGCTATGCCAAAATTTTATTCTTCCTTCTTGGCATATAGGTTCTCAAAAAAGTTAATGACCACCCTCACAATATCCTCCTCGTCCTCCAAAATGATCCCATGTACTTCAATACGAATTTGTTTCTTCTTCTACCACTTGCTTTCCTATGGAACAGACTAGAGTTGTTGTCCCGTTATTTGATTCACTTGACTTTTGATTTTTGATACCATGAAATTTCTTCTATAAAAATTATCTTCGAGTCGATTTTCTAATGCTCCCTTTTAGTTTCCTCGCCTATAGCCTCACTCCCCTCTAGCTCATCAATTTTCTATTTTTTTTACGTTAACGCCCCCTTTTCCAATCTAACACCCTATTCCACATTTTTATCCAGTTTTTTCAAGTCTTCTAGTTTACACATGAACTAGTATCCTTCCCAATCCTGAACCTTGCTGCTCCGTAAGTCCCACCAAGATTTCTAATGATGCAGGAGCATAAGCTATAAAGGCTATTTTCGTCTTTTTATCATTAGATATTTTGAGAGGCTTCTAAATTCATGATGTCACCTTTGGGTAGCACTAACTTGTGACATCATCCTTCTAGAATCCTCTCATTTATTCTCTTCGACGCTGTAAATAGGATGCTCCTCTTCTTTGTAAACACACTACTAAAAAAGGTCGTACCCAGTGCACAAGGCTCCCGCTTAACTGCAGAGTCTAAGAGAGGCGGATGTCGGTTAGTCTTACCACCGTATGTTTTATATATGGAGAGGTTGCTCTCCCATATCTCGAACCCCAGACCAACCGTAGCTTGGGCGAGGACACTTACCATCGCTCCAAGGTACGACCTCTTATAAACACACTGCTATTTGGAGAAAGATGAATGAGAATTAAAGATTGGGCCCTTGCCCTCAAAATATTGTTGTTGTTATTGTGTAGTATTAGATTAAATCGCTTCCGCATCCCAACTACATATCAAATTGGTATCAGAGCGTGTTCACACATGGATACTAATGATTGGGATTTTGAGTGGTGCCACCTAAATCTGGCACGAGCCACCCCCACATCACAAATACCATCCATATTTGAAATAGGAGTAGAAGCCCTATATCTGACGCACGGAACTATTGTTTCTCCGATGAACAACAGGGCAGAATGAGGCAGGAACCGACCCCACAAGCCAAGTCAGAGGCCAGCGGACACTGTCCGACCAAGTCCGACCCAGACCAGGTCCCATCCGAGTAGATCCGCCACGGTTTACACCCCCAGCCCTCTGCCCTCATCATGAACTGTTTCCATCCAGATCCAACCATGATCGACTGCGGACTATTTTCGTCAGCCTGATTCCATCATCACCAGGAGCTCCGACAGAGCCATTTGGAGCCCAGGCAACTGCCCCTTGTGAGCCTCACCTCACCTCACCCTAGTTGGAATTTCTCAAGAGGATGAGGTCAAACACATATTTTCCAAAACTACCCCATGTTGCACCTCTCTAAGCTGGCCCCTCATTCTCCCAATTCCACCTCATGTGCTCTCGAATGCACGATACATTTGTCTTGAGCATGGCACATTTTGTCACCGCCAAGCGAAGCAAGCTGCACTTTCCCACGTCCCAGAAATTCATAGAGACTCCTTACCCGTGAACGTCACACCCGTCCTTGTGATGTCTCACACCCTTCTCGACAACTTTGAGCCCACTGATGACTTCGTATGGTCGAACGAGCATCTTCTTCACCCGTTGCACGTCCAAGGGCGTTTGTGCACTGTTATCATTGACGATGGAGCCAGCGACAATCTCGCTGCCCAGGAGATGGTCGACAAATTAAGGCTCCCCACAGATCCTCTCGCTAAGTCGTGTCGTGTTGAGTGGTTGGGAGTAACGGTTTGATAGCGCCATAATCGGCAGTGTCGTGTACCATTCTCCATCAAGTCATACACCGACGAGGTATTATGCACCGTCATTGATATGCGCGTTTGTCATTTACTTTTGGGTGGAACTTGGTAGTAAGACCACGAAGTATGCATGATGGTTGCACCAACACCTACACATTTTAGCCCTAGGGCAGCAGGCGATGCAAGAGCTTCATCCCACTCGGCCTTCAACCCTTATTATTTCTCACACTGACTTGAAAACCAAGGCCGAGGACAGCAGTTTAAGTTACGCTCTCATTAGTCCGATCAGCACCACCGAAACCTATCGTGCCACCTGAGATCCGTGACCTCTTGGATTCCTACTCCAATGTTTGCTCCCCACCCAACGAGCTCCCACCAATGTGAGATTCAGCATGATATTGACTTTGTACCCAGCTCTTCCCTACCCAACTTCCCTATTATCAGATGTCGCCCACCGAGCGTGAGGGGCTTCAGAGGCAAGTTAAAGAGTCATGCGATCGGGGCCGTATAAGGGAGGGAAAATACGCCTCCATGTGCCGTTCCAACCCTCCTCACCTTGAGAAAGATGGGAGTTTGAGGATGTGTGTGTGGACAACAAGGTTGAAAACAAGATCACCATCAAATATAGATTTCCTATTCCTAGCCTCGAGGACATGTTTGATCAGCTACATGGGCTCGGGTCTTTCTCACACTAGACTTGGGTACCATCAAATCCGGATGCAGCCCCAAGAAGGTTGCCTTCAAAACAAAAAATGGCCTCTAAGAGTGTACATTATGCCTTTAGGGTTGTTTAACGCTCCATCCACCTGTATGCAGGTCATGACCCAGATCGTTCAACCATTCCTTGACAAGTTTGTGGTAATTTACTTCGATGACATCCTCATATAGTTGTTCAGAGGAGGAGCATTTGTCCCATGTGGTCCCTGGTCATCCTCCGATCCGAACGTTTCTACCTCCACATGAAGAAGTGTTCATCCATGGGTCCCATCAGTCACTTTCCTAGGGTATGTAGTTTCTGACAATGGCGTGCAAGTGGATTCTGTCAAGATTTGGGTCACAATAGATTGGCCACCCCCACTTTTGCCTCACGGGTGCGTGGTTTACATGCCCTCGCAGGCTTCGATCGTCGCTTCATTGCCAGGCTTAGCAAAGTCATTGCTTCCATTACGGATCTGATGAGTACTTTCTCCATAACAGAGTTTCGACGGACCATTGGCGCAAGCTCATGCTTTCTGCCGCATCAAGACTCTCATGACCACTGCTCCCATTCTAGAACTTCTGAATTTCTCCCAGCTCTGAGTTGTCATGTGATGCTTGCAAGACGAGCAATTGACGTTGTTTTGAGCCAAAGAGGCAAACCAGTTGCATTCTTTAATCAGAAGCTTTGGGAGCCGCCCTGAATTATTCAACTTACAGCCTAAATTTCTATATTGTCATCAAAGCACTCAAATTCTGGCAATCTACCTTCTACATAAGGGATTCATCATTAAATCTGACCATGAGACCTTTCGATATCTTCATAGCTAGCGACAGACACGCTAAATGGACAGCCCACCTCTAGCGTTATACCTTCCACCTTCACTACAAACCAAGAAAGGGAAACCTAGTAGCTGATGCTCTCAGCCGCCGCAGCCACGCTTTGGTTGTTATCCACAGTCTGGTCTTTAAATTCAACGAGGTGCGAGCTTCGTATGCTTTCGACGATCATTAGATCCTATTTTTACAGCATACCCACAGCACCTCTGGTGATGATTTTCTCCTCCAGGATGACTTCCTTTTTTCTTGGTACCGCTCTGTGCACTCCTGCTTCTTCCTTCTAGGCAAAGATCATCTCCGAGTTTCATTCAGAGCGCCTCGTTGGCCACGTGGGCGCTGCACGCACCCACATTAGGCCCTTCTGGAGCAGTTTTACTAACCTACCATGCGGCGAGACACAAACACTTGCATCCGCCAGTATTACACTTGTCAGCGCCGACTCATATACCCCCTTGCCCATTCCAGATCATCATCAGCCTTCCCCGGACCGCTCGGGGACAATGTTGCCACAAATCGCTATTGTAGTTCGTTCCAAATCGCGGATCGTTTGCGGAGCGTTCCCATACCAAAAGCTTATAGAGAGAAGAACAAAAGCCAAACAAACTAACATATATATATATGATCTTTTTTTTTTTGTTGTTAGCATCTGATCTGTTTGTTGAAAGTTTCTAACAGAGAGAAAGGGGGGACTGAAGGTGTTTTGAGAAACTTTCAACAAACAAATCAGATACGTATAATATATAATATATATTTCAATATATAGATATTAATTAAATAAAACAGATTTTTTCCATAAAATAGATTATTACAGCATTCTTAACACGATATTAAGAAAATGGACCATACAAAACAAAATTCAAGCACACTTTAACATTAAAAATCACAAATAGAGCAGAATCACCATCATATTAGAAAAATAATTTCATGTATCCAAAGTTGTCCCAGCGTGTCCTTTCGCGTGTCCAATCTTATATATATATATAAAAAAAGGCCCCGTGTGTCCCAGCATATCGGCAACGTGTCGGAGCGTGTCCAACCCGAGTCAAAGGTGACTCGTGGCTTCCGGGACTCCGTGCTTCATAGGGGAAAGAGAGGTTCCGTGTTATTTTAGTTTTTTTGGTGCATTTGGACTGCTAAGTGTTTACTTTTCCCACACACTGGACAGCTCCTTTTGGGCTCCTCGATAAGAGAAATAAAAAGTGACTGACAGACTGCTCTTGGGTACTGTATGTATTACTGTAGGCAGAAAAAAAAATCTGGTACATGAATTGAACCAAAAAAACTGGTACATGTATAATCAAATTATATAATATTACAAATTGTTACTTTTATTAAAAAAGTGTAAAAATTATATTGATAATCTGTAAAAAAATATATATTAATAATCTGTAAATATATATTGATATATAATCTGTAAAAAATATAGTAATAATCTGTATTAAAAATTGGTACTTTAAAAATATATATTGATAATCTGTAAAAACTATATTGATAATCAAAAACAATAATTATTACTTTAGAAAAAAATATATTGATAATCTGTAAATTACAATCTGTAAAACATATATTGATAATCTTTACATAAATGTATTGATAATATGTAAATTATAATCTGTAAAAAAACACTATATTAATAGTCTGTAAAAATATATTGACAATCTGTAAAAAATGATAAAAATTGTTACTTAACAAAAAAAAATTATTGTTAATATGCAAAAAATATCTTGATAATCTGTAAAAAAAATTACTTCAAAAAAAAAAAATATATATATATATATATAGAGAGAGAGAGAGAGAGGATCTCATGAGGACCTCTGTTTGCATACCGCTGGCGCGGACCAATTTTGATAAAACAGTAAAAAAAATATTTTTGAGTTAATTTTTTTTATATAGTTTTTAAACATTTCAGTAGGGCCATATAAAAAAAATCAGCTCAAAATGAATTTTTTTACTATTTTAAAAAAATCGGTCAAACTTTGTCAGTTTTTAACAACTTAAAAACTGACAATGTTTGACTGATTTTTTTAAAATAGCAAAAAAAATCATTTTGAGCTGATTATTTTTTTATGGGCCTATTGAAATGTTTAAAAATCATAAAAAAAAATCAGCCCAAAAATATTTTTTTTACTATTTTAAAAAAATGGTCCTCATTCAGGGTCCTCAAACTGGGACCTCACTTGATCCTTTCCCTATATATATATACATATATATACATATATATTGATAATCTATAAATTATAAATAATTAGAAAAAAATATTATTATATTATAACATTCCACAAAACCCAACCTTGAAATTGTGTATAATCAGTGTTTTAAATAGCTCGCTATCGCGAACGAAATAGCCCGCTATTGCCTTTTGCGACGGGAAAAGGCAACGCAAATGGGTCTGCTAACTGGAATGCTGCTGTTGCATGCGCTATTGGCGCAATTTGGCGCAAAAGTGCGCAAACCTGCGCTATAGCCGCGCAATGCATGTGTTTTTTAAACCCTCTGGCTTACCAAAACGGCGTCGTTTTGGTAAGTACAAAGGTTAAAAAAACACAGACACTTCCTTATTCACTTTTGACAGAGCCGATCCGCCCCAAAAAAACCTTCCTTATTATAGTTTTGACAGCCCCAACTTAACAAAACCCTTCCTCTATCACTTTTAACAGCCCCGATCTTGAAAACCAGAAAAAAAAAACTCATTAACAGTGCTTCGGACTCTTCCTTCCACAGTTTGGCAGCCCCGATCCAACTTTGGTAAGAATTTACACAATTCTTTTTTTCATTTTTTATGTTTGACAATTTTTGAAAAATCTCATTTGGTGTTAATTTATTTTTGAAACTTCATGCCTTTTGAGATTTTTGGAACAATATGGTCCTATGTTTAGAACAATATGGTCCCATTTTTGCGTTTTATTTGGAATGCTGTAGCACTTTATGGCTTTATGACTATATTTGAAATGATTTGGGTTTTGGAGTGATTGTTTGAGCTTATTTATTTATTTATATTTGTTACATGTTTTTCAAATTAAAAATCTGGAATGCATGAATTGCTTGCGCAATACGCGACGCTATTTGCGCGACGCAATTTCGGAACCAAAACGTGACACCCTGCGCGACCGCGATTTAAAACATTGTGTATAATCAAAGTATATACTATTAATAAAATTTTTAATAAATTAAATAGATAATTTGATGTGGCTCCCTGTGTAAAACTTTTCAAATAATGAAGCCCAGGATAAAACTTGTTAAACATATCGGTCCTTCTTAACATATCTTCCACAAATATTTCCCCACTCTACAAGATCGGAAGGATAGCTCCACAAATGGAGGAACTGTTATTGAACAGTTAAATAGACGTTCCACCCTTTATTTTGTTAACCTCCATTTTGATTCATCTTTTGCATCATATAACCTTAACAGATCATGAACTGAAGTTTGAAATATTAGATTGCTACAACAATAATGTTTGGGTAATTTTATAAAAAGTTTGGGTATCTAGACAGTATCTCTTCAACATCATTTGGTACCTGCAAATGAAATATTGGGTTGCTCCAACAATGATGTTTGGGTAATTTTATAAAACATTTGGGTATCTAGATAGTATCTATTTAAGAACATCATTTATGTATCTGCAAATGAAATACAGCTGGATTGATTTACCAACATCGAAGTTGGTTATATAATGTAAAAGTGTATCTCTTGATCCACTGCATATCTTTTTCAGTTTGGTTTGGTATATTATGACGTGTTGTTCAATGTAGATGGTATATGAAGTTTAGAGATTTGGGATTTCTCTTACAACTTTTGTTTAGGAGATACGAGATTGTGACACCCCGCCTAATAAGATACCGGGCGATCACTCCAATATTAAATTAAAACAGGAGTCTTATATGGATCATTCTTTGCATTACTGTCGAAAATCCATTTAATTACTGATAACCTATTAGGGCGGTGTCAAAATTTTAACTTTACTACTCTTTTTAACAACAATAAATAAAACATCAACACAGTTTTGCGGAAATGAAACTGAAATGAAATAAAATAACCGAACACTCGGTCAAAATATACAACCATATCGAATGATGTACTAAAAGAATAAATAAATGCAATTGGACCATTGGCCCGAATGTGTATACAGTACCTCCTATCTAGATTACAAGGATAGAAGCGACTACTGAAAATCCTGCACGCATCCACAGCTGTTGCAGCAGACGTCTGACTCGAAAGAAGTGTCATCCAGGCGTCCCTGTGTCTGGACACCTATATATATATATATAATATAGCAAGAAAGGAAAAGTAGATAAACGGGTCAGAGCCCGAGTTTTGAAAATATTTAGCAAGTGCATAAATGCCTTATTTTTAGAAAAAGGTTTTATCTCATATTTAAGTTTGGTATCGCACTCCCATGAGATACCCCTCACCTCTCCACTAACAGTGCACTCCTACCGCATCCCTCTAAACATCCTAGTCAAGCTACCCTGCTAAACTAGTCTATCACCCAGCCACTATCTACCCTAGATAGTTCAAGTAAGGTACTAGGGGCTAGACTTCACCCCAGTCTCAACGCTATGCCATGTTCGTGCGTGGGGTGTCTCGCAATGCGAAATCCAAACAAGGAACCCCCCCGATACACTACTACGCGGCAAGGTCGATCGTCGAGATCCGCCAGTCCCTCAGTATAGAAAGATATATATAAATATATATATATATATATACCATAAGAATTAATAATATAAGAGCACTAAGGATTTAAACTTCTCCCCAGTCTCAACACAGTGCCATATTTGTGCGTGGGGGTGTCTCGCAAAGCGAAATCCAAACAAGGAACCCCCCCGATACACTACTACGCGGCAAGGTCGATCGTCGGGATCCATTAGACCCTCGGTACTCGATTCATCCATATACATATACATTTTATCATAAACATCCGAATCTATCTCCCGGACTGAGAATTCATATATCAAGTATTTATCAATACTTTTCATTTTCTCAAAACTTCTCATTTCCCTTTTTATACTCAGGAAATGTAAATATAAAAGCCAATTCATTATCATGAATTGCTTTAACCAATCATATACTTTTTAAAAGCCAGTTTTATTATCATAAAAATGCTTTTTCGTTTTATATCATCCCATTTCCCTTTTTACACTCAGGAAATGTATTCAAAGCCATTTTCATTATCATAAAAATGCTTTGGTCATATCATATGCTTCCACATCCCTTCTTCCATCCAGGAGTGTTACCGAAGCCAAACCTTTATCCCATTTCCCTTTTTATACTCAGGAAATGTAAATTAAAGCCAATTTATTATCATAAATTGCTTTAATAAAACTAAGACCGCCCCTCCGGGTTTCCCCACTGGACGCGCCCCTAAATGGCTATCATCTTCCAGAGCCTATCAAACAAGACAACCTGGGAACCTAACAACGTCGGGAAGCGGCCATATGCCTGCGAGATAGTCATGACCACACTCAGAATCACCTAACCAGCGCAGTACAAATAATCGCCCATATTGCCTATAGGACTATATCCACCCTGCATTCATTAGCCAAGGGGCATCACCATAACGCACGCAACTTCCCTTATGATAGCGATTTAGGGAGGTGTGTAACCATAATTTATTAATTATGAAAATCATTTACCTTTTTCCCATTTTGAAAATATTCATCTATATATTTTCAAAATCATTTATATCATATCATATATATACATAATCACATTGTATATATATATATACCATATATTCCTACCTAAATATATAAAAATGGCCATATTTGCCAAACCATCTATCGATGGCCAATAATCCCAAAGATTCTCTCAAAGAATCATAATCATGAAATCATATATGCATGATACTAAACCCAAAATATTTTCTTACTTTAACAAGTAATATATACCAAAATCCCATCTACGGATTCATTTGGATATCTCCAATTATACTAATTCACTCTAAGTGAATATACACATATATATATATTCCCAATTCCTCAAGTCCTTTAGGACATAACCCTCTATAATACTCTAATTTAGAGGGCCCTTAAACTTTAGACTCAAAAAGGAGAAGTAATAATAATCTCCAAAATCTTAGGCTGAAAACGGGGCACCGGTCGACCGGTTCTGGACCCCCGGTCGACCGCGGGTTGCAAATAGGCCTACGAAACAAAGCAGTAGGCCCTATTTCCTTGATGCGGTCGACCGGCCTTAGGGGCGCGATCGACCGGTCACACCAAGTCCCCAAAACTAAATTCCTCAAATCCATTATCCAACAACCCAAATTCATTATCGGGGTTTCTAAACTACCCCAAAAATCATCCAAAACATCTACACGACTAATCCTAGCCTTTATTTTTCCAATTCCCGATTTGATTTCCGAGTTGATGATTTCAACCCGGAGCTGCCATCTTGTAAAAATCATATCAAATCGAGGAAAAATCAGAAAAATACGCAGTCAGCGCCCACGCGACCGTATCGAAAAGATCTACAACTTTCGTGTTTTGGCCGAGAGCTAAATCATTCTTTTCCTGGCCAAAATGGCCCCCTAAAGTCACAGGTTACTATTCATCATCTTCTCCGAGACGATTTCACCCAACGTCCTACAACCTCAACCAACTACAAATACACATATTAAGGGTTTTAAACATCCTAGAACCCAAAACCACCAATTAATTTCAAATAAATTTCTAGGTATCTCCAATTAGAAAATTTTAGGGGTTTATTTGTTTTAACTTCCAAAAACCCATTTTATCCACGAAAATTCAACCCGAAATCTTTAGGGTTTGTTTATACCAAACTACGGTATGAGATATTTATGCAAAAAGTAAATAAAGCAAGTAAACACTTGCCTCGTGGATAAAATCCAACGACCTCGAGTCGAATCCGGCAGAGTTTGGCCCGAGATCTCCATTTCTCTCCTCTTTTTCCTCCTCCTCTCTCCTCTCTCTTTTCTCTCTTCTCTTTCTCTCTTTCTTCGTTTCTTTCCCTTTCTCCCTCTTTAAATAAGAAGAAAAGGGTTATACCCCTTAAAAACCCAAAAACGACTCGTTTACCCAATTACGAGTTACTTTTACCTCTAAAATTACCCGAAACTCAATTTCGACAAGCGGACACTCTTTTCCAACTATCTCGGCCATTCCGAGAATCATGGCGCAGTCGAAATTTCCATCCGAGGTACTTGACCGCAAATCACTATTCCAACCCAAAATAAATAAATGCGGGTTTTCCAATTAAAAATCTTACCTCGTGTCGCTTTACTCAACGGCGACATATAATGAAAATATTTCGACCTATATAGTCCCAAAAATAATCACAACATCCTTCGAAAATCATTTAATCCTCGAAAATCCCAAAATTACTATTTAGGGAAATCTCTCAAATTCCAATTTATAATTAATTATGGAATTTAATCGTCTCCAAAAAGGACGGGTTGTTACAGAGATATCCAATGATTTCGGCAAAAAGAGAACTATACTCAAATAAGATGCCTTCTTCGTTAGCGAATGAATTTGAAGGGCTTAGAAGTCATCTTCACTTTTACTATTGGTCGGTTGATAACTATCAAGGGCTGATTTGTTTAAATTTGAATACACTGGGTCTAAATGTATTGTTATCTTATAGCAAGGGGTGGTATCTAATTACCCCTAAATTAAAAATATAGAGCAAGTGTTATCAATGCTTTATGATTGAGAACATGTAACTTATAATTTTTATACCATTTTCAATGAAACATGGTTTTCGGGAAAAGAAAGAGAGCTAATGATATTAATCCAAGTTATGATTTTAAGGAGTTGGAATTTAATGGGGAACTTTATTTTTGAACTTTATATTAATTCAAAATTTATAATAAAATTTATGCATTTCATATTTGTGTTGGTTGGTTAGTGTGACAAAATATTAAAAATTAAATATAAGAACTTACAAAAATATTATAATTTCTGAGATATTATCATGGAATTATCAATAACATATACATGTATATATACAATAAATGATCCTAAAGCGTTTTGCGTTCCGATTAAACGTATTTCATTCCAACTAAGCGATCCGAAGAAGCTACCCCCAACGACGTTCGACGATCCCATTCCTGTTCCCGTTCCGCGGCGATCCGCTTACCAGGTAACCTTGCTCGGGGGCATGATTCAATCTTCATTGTCGTCGACCGATTCTCCAAAATGGCGCACTACATTCCTTGTTCTCGCAAGGCCGAAGCTTCACATGTCGCCACACATTATTTCCAAGATATTGTCCGCCTACACAGCGTCCACCGAGCATCACTTCCGATGAGGATGTCCACTTCACAAGCCACTTTTGGTGGAGCTTGTGGGGATTACTTCAATGCTCCCTTCGGTTTTCCACGAACTTTCATTCCCAGACCGACGGCCACAATGAGGTTTGGCGTAAGGGATTTGTTCCGTTGTTTAGCCATTGAAACTCCATGTCGATGGGATTTCATCATTGCACATGCCGAGTTTGCATTCAACAATGTCGTCAACCGATCTACCGATCTCTCCCCATTTCAGATTGTTTTGGGGACCTCACTCTCCATATCATTGGACTTGGTTGAGCTCCCTCTCACGGTCCCGGCTAGCTCCACAGTCATTGAGTATGCCATCCGCTTGACTGCCATCCACGCTGATGTCCGCACTTGCCTCCAACGTATGTACGCCTCCTTCAAAGAACATGTCGACGCACATAATTGTGTCGTCTTCCAGCCGGGTGAGATTTAGTCATGATCTATCTTCAGAAGGCTGGCCGCCAGGGCATGAGCTTCAGATGCATCGTTTTAGACCGCTTCCCGTCATTCGAAGTTGTGGAGACCATGACTATGAGGTTGATTTACAAGCATAGTTCTACATGGACCGCAGCTTCAACGTTGTCGACCTCTCCCCCTTCCGAAATACCCACATTCTCCCGATACTCGCTTCCACCAATGGATGGCCACCCAGTTCGTTCCCACATTGATCGTGTTGAGGGTTTCCTAGCATTGGAAGTAATTTCATCCCCATTCAACGACTACACCCGGTTCCTCACACGATGGCATGATCAGCCCGAAGCCAAAAACACTTGGATCACCGAGGCCATGTTGTAGAGCATGTACCCCGACTTCTATTGCCAGTACAAGGACTATATGGCAACTTTTCATGGGGGAACCCTCTTTTTTATTCATTTGTACTCTATAAATTGGATACTCTTCTTATTTGTAAAGACCCTATTATTTGGATAAATATGAATGAGAATTATAGATTGGGCCTTGGCCTCAAAATATTGTTGTTATTGTTGTTGTGTAGTTTTAGATTAATTCGCTTCGGCATCCCAACTACACATCATATAATTTCTTTTGGAAGTCTTTATATTTCAACAGTATATTCTCAAATCTAAAGGGTGATGGTCCCCGCCTAAATGGGTTTGTCTCTAAAATGACTGGACAATGATTAGAGGTCAGTTAATATATTATTTATTATTATGAAATTTAAGAAAATGATGAAAACAATGTAATAAACTTCTCTTTACTTATTTTTTATAAAGTTTTGTGTCTAATTAGATTGTTTTGCAGACCTATTATCAAACTATTATGGAATATTGGATCTAATAAGGGCGATGGCGTTAGTCTAAACAATTACACACTATGCATTCTACATGATGGTTTTGTACTTAATTAATCTATAATCTTATTCTTATTTTTCTGAAATTTTTTATATTTAAAAAAAAAAATTGGCTCTCTAAATTGCTTATCGTTGCGTATGCGCCCAATACCGAGACCAAGTTGAAATTTGGGGGACCGAGTCATTAGGGGTGGACAAAAAAAAAGACTGACCCGAATGGACCGATTGGACCGAACCGGACCGAACCGAAAATTAAGGCTATTTTGAAACCGGTCCGAAAATCGGTTCACAAAAACTAAAAACCGATTAAACCGGTTCGGTCCGCGGTCCACTATATTAAAAGACCGATTTGGACCGGACCGATTCCTATATATATAATAAAAATAATGTTATTGTGTTTCTTATGTATAGTTTTTGAATTAATGTATATAACTTATGAATTTAATTTGGAACATTTTATATATGTATAGACATTTTTTTATTTGGGTTAAAAAAAACCATGTAAATATCACTTGGAGTTTCGAGTATTATTTTTTTGTATATATATTTGTGAGAAAAATAGATAAAAACATTCATAAAATGTACATATATATAAAATAGGGTCAGGACCGAATTTTACCCTGGACCGGACCGAAAAAAGCCTGGACCGAATTAGTAGGTTAATCGAATTAATCGGTCCGGTCTCGGTCCAAAAAAATTAAGGACCGAATATTCGGTCCGGTCCAAAAAATAGGCAAAACCCGGACCGTGTCCACCCCTACGAGTCATAGACCGATGCCGCAACTTTGAACCGTGTTTGCAACAAGATTATATTTCACTCTTTATTGTTGTAGGAAACATCTGCACATGTTGATCATATTATCAGTAGCAGCAGTTGCAAACTCCTTGTTTTATTTTATACAGTGTACTGGTTTATAGTAGACCATAGTTGTCAGAGGCGAAAGGCGCCCCAAGGCGCCAAGGTCCTTGTGGAGCCTAGGCGCAGGGCGAGGCGCGCGCCTAATCGAAGTGAGGCGCAAAGTTTATAGAACGTGCAAAAGTTGTCTATTTATAAATAATATCATTAATGATCTAAAATTAGAAATATATAGCATAAATTATTATTATACACGCTAATGAAGAGACAAGTCAAAAGGAGATAGAGCTTATACCACTATATGAAAAAAATATATACTTAAATATCAAATTTATGTAAGAATTTGACTATCCAATAATCAACAAAAGAAAATATATTGACATATTCATATAATACATACTCTTGTGTGTGAAAAGAAGAAATCAAAATCAACATATAAATTATACAAAGATGCAACATTATTGAAGTTAAATTTTGTTTGTTTCTTTTGAGCAAGGTTCTTAAAAACGCGGGGCGTGATCGAGGCGTGGAGGCCAAGCCTTAAGCCTTAGGCGTAAAAAGGCATGAAAAGGCGTTTAGGCCTTCTTAATATATTTTAATATTTCTTAACCATAACAAGGCTATTAAAATACTAAAATTGTACATATCATAAAAATATGTCTGAAGATTTGCAAAGTAACATACTATTTAATTATTTTGGATGAGATAATGGTCCGGTTTGTAAAAATAATCTTCAAAAGGCGATATCGTTTCACTAAATTATTGTTGTTTTTAGAAAAAAGTGCGCCTTAAGGGTTTTATCAAGAATAAGGCATAAAAAGCTTTAGGCGAGGTGTTTCTCCCAAGCCTCAAGCCTAGGCGTGCCGAGGTTTTTTAGAACAGTGCTTTTGAGAAAGATTAAGTTTCCCTAGGATTCTCAAGGACTTACTTTGCTTAGTTTTGGGGTGGGTAATCATCTATTCTTCTTTATTCCATTGGAAAATATGTAAAATAAGCATATCAATTGATCCATTCTTGTATTGGGGGCGTATCCAAAAAAATTCCACAAGGCGCGCCTGAGCTGCGCTTTGAGCCTGGAGCCTAAGCGCACAAGGCGCGCGCCTTATTGAAGGAGTCGAGCCTGAGTGTGGCAAGGCGCTGATACTGAGCCTAGGTGAGCCTGGAGCCTAGGCGCACGCCTAGGCGCGCCTTTAACAACAGTGTAGTAGACTAATCGGGTAAATTATTTTTAATAGATTCCATGGAGTTTCATGTCATATAGTTTGTACTGGTTAGTAGACAGGTTAATAGAAGACTCGTCAGGTACATTTTTTTAAAAAGATTCCATGGAATGATGGATAGCTTAAAAGCTTTTGAATTAATGTTACATGATTTATCGAAGGAGAATGAACACTGATTGTGACATTAAGACACTCCTAAGGTTGTCCTGCGGCTTCTTAATCTTCTCTCACTCTCCACTTTTTTTTACCTCGTCTTATCTCATTTCCAAATTTCCTCACCTAATTCTCCATCCATCGTCTCTTTTTGTTAAACTCAACTTTATGTGGATCATACCTTTGCCTTTTTAGTTCGAGAGTATCTTATTTCTCGCAAAGAAGCACAAATTCTTTAAAATTGTTCAACACATCGAAATCGCAATGCAATGCAATTCATCTCCAATCTCACCCACTGCATATCCAATTTTGTAGTTGCATTTAGTTGCAGATTCTACTCAAATTGTAGTAGGATTCTTCCAAAATCCTGAATTTTTCGTAAAGACTAAAGAATCCTACAATCAATCACGATTTGTGGCACTTTTTGAAGTTTGTAAACAACCAAGGGAAACAAACATTGTTTTCATCACCCGTAAGCGAGGGTGACATCCATCATGGGAACACGTCATTTGGAAGGACTATCAGAAGATGATTGTTGGACGATATTCAAACTAAAAGCATTTGCAGCTAAGGAACACAAACGACTCCCGAATTGGAAATCATGGGAATTAATATTGCGAAAAAGTGTCACATGGTGCCATTAGCGACAAAAGTCGAGGTCGGGGAATGATGTTTGCTAAGGAGAGACATGAGCGGTTGGAGGTTCAAAATAGTCAAATTTGGGATACATATGAAATTAGGGCCTTAGATATACTAAAGTTGAGTTTCAATTATTGTCACACCACTAAAACAATATTTTGCATATTCTTTAATTGTCATAAAGGATCATTACTCAGACAAGGAAAGACTAATCCAGCATTGGCCGGATGGCCAGATTAGAATAGTAACAAATTAATGAAGGATACTGGTAATGAATTTTAATGTTTTGTTATGTAATTCTTTATTCCACGATGTCGAAAAGAATTTGCATGATAATATTATTGGTTGTAATATAAATGATCTAGTGCACGATCTTGAACAATATATTTCAAAAGTTGAAAGCTATTGCTTGGAGTATTCGACCGTGAATGTCAACCCTCATATTTAAAACCTAGCCGTGTATTCGAGTGAAGAAACAATTGATACAATATTAAAGAAAAACCATAATATTTGCACACATTATTCTTAAATAATGATATCCCAACCACGGGATTCAAATGCTTGTGTATTATGAATTTTGGTGGGCCTAATATAAAAAAGTTATCGGATTCGCAATCTGATACTGGAGTATCCATGGCAAGGCAAGGGCATTTGGTCATTTGTGTGATTAGATTATTGCACATATGTTAGGAATTAAATTTTTTTGTGGATATTTTCATTATGTAAGTCATGTTATATAAGGGTCTAAGCCAAGAAGCGTCATTTTTCCTTTTTGCCTTTTAGCCTATTTTAAGTGTCGCCCAAAGCACACTTCACAAGGCAATATAAACCCTTATATTGATCTTAGTATACACCTCATAGTTGGATTACCACATTTTCATATATATATATATATATATATATATATATATATAAGAGAGAGAGAGAGAGAGAGAGAGAGAGAGAGAGAGTTCCAATTTTGGGTTTCTCTCGAGCCATTTTACGAGTTACGTCAAATGCACTTGAGGTAGCTCGAATTTTAATAGACACAACTTACAATTTTTCTCATATCTATTTGCAAGCTTACAATTTGCAGACGTTAAGACTCAACCGGTGCGAGTGGTGAAAGCCTGTCGTATTCTTCAAAATAATGTGCAAAGATCTAGCAATTTTTTTTAACATTGTCAATTGTTTCACCAATTGATTACAATGCTAGGTGTCAAACCTGAGGGATGACAATCACTCTTGAATCTTCTAACCAATAGTTTTCAAATTTCAAAGTATATTGTGCAAGATCGTGCACAAAATCGTACAACTCACAACCAATAATACCATCATACAAATCCTTTTCCATATCATGGAACTAGGAATTCCATAACAAAACATTAAAAAACTCTTTATCAATATCCTCCATTAACTTGTTACTCCCCTCATCCGGTTAACCATCCAAACTTGGATTAGTCTTTCTTTATCTAAATAGTGATCATTTATGATATTGAACAATTTGCTTAACAATGATTCAGGGATAAGTGTGGCAGGTAATCGAAACTCAACTTTAGCATACCTAAGTAATGCCCCATTTTCATCAATATCTGAAACCCAAATTCGGCAATTTTGAACCTACAATCCTTCCACGTCTCTCCTTAGCAAACATCATTCCTCCGACCTATGACCTTTGCTGCGAATGGCACCACGTGACATTTTCTCGCAATATCAGTTCCTACGATCTCCACTTCAGGAGTCATTTGTATTCCTTCAGCTGCAAATTCTTTTAGTTTGAATATCGACCAACAATCATCTTCTGATAGTCCCTCCAATAAATATGCTTGACGTGTCTCCATGATAGATGTAACCCTTCGCTTACAGGTGGTGAAAGATATGTTGTTTCATTGGTTTGCATAAATTCATCAAGATTTGGGTGGGAGAAACTTTTCTTATAGGTAAGACAAGACGTCAGTATCAAAAAGCAAGAAGCACATATATAAATAGATGCCCCGATATGATCTTTTCAAAAAAAGTACTAAACGATTATACTGAGGATAGTTAATGTATAGTGTGTATATAAATGTAATAATTATGATTGATTTTGTTATTTTCAAATCAAAATAGGATCAAAATGAATCCACAAATAATCAAATATGAGTATAAACATGGGTGTGTATTTGTTGACACGTAATCATTCATACCTATTTATAATTTTATACACATAATTATGATCAATTATTCACTCTTTATTAATATATTCTTAACTTATTACAACCCAAATGTTTAGATTGATTTCTCTTGCCAATGTTTATTATCTCGTGTGGTGAACAAAAAGTGTAAATCAAGTGTGAAATTTAGAATTTAATTATTATATTATAAACATATAATTATCATGAAGCATCTCTCTCACATAAATACTTATTTAAGACAATTGAGATGTTCTTTAATTTGATTTATCATTACTTTTTAGTTATGCTTAAGAGTAAAGATAAATTATATTACAATATCACATGATAGCATCAACCTCCAACAAAAAGACTAAACTTATATTTTTTAATGTCGAGGATCGTGCGAAGTATCCAAATTAAATGCTTATTCACTAAATAATGGACATGTAAAAAGAAGTATCGAATACATTTCGAAGGATTCGCAAAATACCGATATCCGATACTTTTAGAAATTTGCATCATAGGTTACGGTGAATCTGATCATTGTCCCATTATCTTGGACACAAATTCCTTTAAGTAAGGTCCATCCCCATTTGGGCTTGAGAATATGTGGTTTAAGCATAAAGATTTCAAAGGATGTTTCAAGAAATTATGGGATAACGGTAACATCCAAAGATGGGAAGGCCTTAAAATTTATGGAGAAGCAAAAACAATGAAACAAAAATTCAAGTACTGGAATAAGGACGTTTAGTTATATTAGGACACAAAAGTGGGCTTTATTATATAAGATAAAAGTTATCGTTGATTTGGTGGTGGTTGGCGTATAAAGGGAGAGTTAAAGAATATATTTGAAGAAATTTTCCTTCAAAAGGAAATTTATTGGAATCAAAAGGTTAGGGTTTATAAAGCAAGGGAGTGGGATTGCAATTTCAAACTTCTCCATCAAATTTCCAGTGGAAGAAAAGATTTTAAGTTGACATCTCAACTCTTGATGGCGAAGAGGATATAGCTAGGGTTGTAAAAAAAAACCTAAGCTAATCGAGCTTGACTTGTGTTCGTTTGAATAAAAGTTCATTCAATTTCAAGGTTGGCTCGCCAAATGAACAGATCGAGCTGGGACATTTTCAAGCTTGTTACATTAACGAACTACTCTCATGAAATAAATGAGCCAAGCTATACACATTTTAGAACGATTATGCTTTTTAAACCAAGTTTAAGCGTATTCGGCTCGACTGAGCTCGTTACAGTCTTGGATATATTGGACGTATTTATAATTTTTTTCAAAACGGTGAAAGCACTTGGTTGGAGAGAGAGTGAGAAAGGTGAGATTATAAGGGATTTAAGGGACCGTGAGAGCAACAATGCCCGAGTTCAAATGTGTTTTTAATGGCTCTTTGAAGAAATGTTTGGATAATTCAAAGGAGGATGTTATGAAAGTTTTTAGTGATCATCATCATGGTGGGGTTGTCTTTGGTTAATTCATCGGTAATGGTCAATGGGAAACCTAGAGGGAATTTTAAGGCTTAAAGTGGGCATAGGTCAGAAGATTCTCTGCCCCCATCCCTATTCGTGTTAGTGGACGACGTATTAGGTTAAGTTGTGAGGAGAGGGTGTGATAGGGATTTGATTGAGGGTTTTAGATAGGGAGGAAAAAATGTGGTTTTCATCTTCAATATACGGATGATAACATTTTTTTTCTTAAGTGGAGATCGGCACAAATATCCAAATTTGAAGAAAGTGAGAGTTCTTTGGGAGTCTTCGATTTTAAAATAAACATGTCCAAAAGTGTCTTGGTGGGGCATTAATATAAAAGAGAGTTAGCTCGTTTGGCTCAATGTTATTGTTGTAAGAAACATATACTCTACACATGTTGCTCTTATTATCAATAGCAAACTCCTTGTTTCTTTTTATACACAGTCTGCACTGGTTTATAGTAGACTCATCTCATCTGAAAAATTATTCTATGGAGTTTCATGTCAGAAAGAATTCATGTAAATTATTCCATAATGTATTATGTCATATACAGTTTGTATTGGTAAGTAGATTCATCGCGAACATTGTTTTTAAAAGATTCCACGGAATTATGGATAGCTTAAAAGCCTTTGAAATAATGTTAAATAGGTTTGTCGAAGGAGAATGTACAATGATTGTGACATCAATAGACTCCTAAGGTAGTCCACTCTCTCTCTCTCTCTCGATTGTTGACCTTGTCGTATCTCGTTTCTACATTTCCTCTCTTGCTTTTCCTTTCATCCTCTTTTTGTTGAATTCAACTTTATGTGTGTCGCATCCTTTACCTTTGTAGTTCGAGAGTATCTTATTTCTCGCAAGGAAGCACAAATTCTTCAAAATGTTCAACGCATCTAAATGGCAATGCAATGCAATTCATCTCCAATCTCACCCACTGCATATCCAACTTTGTACTCGCATTTAAATGCAGATCCTACTTAGATTGTAGTAGGATTCTTTCAAAATCCGGAATTTTTCGTAAAGACCGAGGAATCCTACAATCAATCAAGATTTGTGGTATTTTTTGAAGTATACATACAACCAAGGGAAACAAACATTGTTTTCATCACCCGTAAGCGAGGGTGACATCTATCATGGGAACATGTCAAGCACAATATTTGGAAGGCCTATCAGAAGATGATTGTTGGCCGATATTCAAACTAAAAGCATTTGCAGCTAAGGAACACAAATGATTCCCGAATTGGAAATCATAGGAATTAATATTGCAAGAAAGTGTCACGTGGTGCCATTAGCAACAAAAGTCATAAGTCGGGGAATGATGTTTGCTAAGGAGAGACAAAGTGGGTTATAGGTTCAAAATAGTCAAATTCGGGATACATATGAAATTAGGGCCTTAGATATACTAAAGTTGAATTTCAATTATTGCCACACCACTTAAACAATATTTTGCATATTCTTCAATTTTCATAAAGGACCACTACTCAGACAAAGAAAGGCTGATCTAGCATTGGATGGCCAGATTAGAATAGTAACAAGTTAATGAAGGATACCGGTAATGAGTTTTTTAATACTTTGTTATGGAATTCTTTGTTCCACGATGTCGAAAAGAATTTGCATAATAATATTATTGGTTGTAAGATGAATGATCTTGTGCACGATCTAGCACAATATATTTCAAAAGTTGAAAGTTATTGTCTGGAGTATTCGACCATGAATGTCAACCCTCATAACAATTGATACAATATTAGAGAAAAGCCTTGAAATTTGCACACATTATTCTTAAATGATGATATCCAAACGACGGGATTCAAATGCTTGTGTATTCTGAATTTCGGTATTGCGCATATGTTAGGGATTAAATTTTTTTTTTTGCTATTTTCATTATGTAAGCCTTGTTATATAAGGGTCTAGGCCAAGAATCGTCATTTTTTCTTTTTGTCTTTTAACCTATTTTAAGTGTTGCCCTAGGCACACATCGCAAGGCTATATAAACTCTTATACACCGCCTAATATATCCCTCATAGTTGGATTATCACATTTTCATATACGGAAAGAAAGAGAGCTTGTTCCAATTTTGTGTTTACTCTCGAGCCATTTTTCAAGTTACGTCAAATGCACTTGAGGTAGCTCGAATTTTCATAGACACAACTTACAATTTTTCTCATATCTATTTGCAAGCTTACAATTTGCAGACGTTAAGACTCAACCGGTGCGAGTAGTGAAAGCCTGTCGTATTCTTCAAAATAATGTGTGCAAAGATCTAGCAATTTCTTTTAACATTGTCAATTGTTTCACCAGTTGATTACAATGCTAGGTGTCAAACCTGAGGGATGACAATCACTCTTGAATCTTTTAACCAATAGTTTTCAAATTTCAAAGTATATTGTGCAAGATCGTGTACAAAATCGTACAACTCACAACCAATAATACCGTCATACAAATCCTTTTTCATATCATGGAACTAGGAATTCCATAACAAAACATTAAAAAACTCATTATCAATATCCTCCATTAACTTTTTACTCCCCTCATCCGGTTAACCATCAAAACTTAGATTAGTCTTTCTTTATCTTTATCTAAATAGTGATCATTTATGATATTGAACAATATGATTAACAATGATTCAGGGATGAGTGTGGCAGGTAATCGAAACTCAACTTTAGCAAACCTAAGTAATGCCCTATTTTCATCAATATGTGAAACCCAAATTCGGCAATTTTGAACCTACAATCCATCCACGTCTCTCCTTAGCAAACATCATTCCTACGACCTACGACCTTTGCTGCTAATGCCACCACGTGACATTTTCTCGCAATATCAGTTCCTATTATCTCCAATTCAAGAGTCATTTGTATTCCTTCAGCTGCAAATTCTTTTAGTTTGAATATCGACCAACAATCATCTTATGATAAACCCTCCAATAAATGTGTTTGACGTGTGACCATGATAGATGTCAACCCTCGCTTACGGGTGGTGAAGACAATGTTGTTTCCTTAATTTGCATAAATTCTTCAAGATTTGGGTCGGAGGAGCTTTTCTCATACGCTAGACAAAACGCCATTATCAAAAATCAAGAAGCATATACACAAATAGTTGCTCCGATGCGACCTTTTCAAAAAAAGTCCTATACGAATAGACGGATGGCTAATGTATTTCGTGTATATACATGTAATAATTGTGATTAATTTTATTATTTTCCAAACAAAATGAATCCGCAAATTATCAAATATGAGTATGAACATGGGTGTGTATTTGTTAATATATAATCATTCATACGTATTTATAAATACATACACATGATTATGATCAATTCTTCACTCTTTATTAATATCTTCTTAACTTATTACAACCCAAATGTTTAGATTTATTTCTCTTGCCAATATTTATTATCTCATGTGTAATGAACAAAAAATGTGTTGATCCAGTGTGAAATTTAGAATTTAATTATTATATTATACACACATAATTATGATCAATCATTTCTCTCACATAAATACTTATTTAAAACAATTAATATATTCTTCAATTTGATTTATCATTACTTTTTAGTTGTGCTTAAGAGTAAAGATAAATTGTATTACAATATCGAATGATTGCATCAACCTC
Source organism: Sambucus nigra (assembly GCA_949130495.1). NCBI lineage: Eukaryota > Viridiplantae > Streptophyta > Magnoliopsida > Dipsacales > Adoxaceae > Sambucus > Sambucus nigra. The sequence continues at coordinate 446,013,638 of OX422211.1, forward strand.
CAATAAAAAGAGTGAACTTAAATTTTTTAATGTCGAGGATAGTGCAAAGTATCCAAATTAAATGCTTATTCACTAAATAATGGACATGCAAAAAGATGTATCGAATACATTTAAATGCAGATCTTACTTAAATTGTAGTAGGATTGTTTCAAAATCCTGAATTTTTCGTAAAGACTAGATTTCCTACAATCAATCAAGATTTGTGCTATTTTTTGAAGTATACATACAACCAAGGGAAACAAACATTGTTTTCATCACCCGTAAGCGAGGGTGACATCCATCATGGGAACACATCAAGCGCATTATTTGGAAGAAGCGCATTATTTGGAAGGACTATCAGAAGATAATTGTTGCCCGATATTCAAACTAAAAGCATTTGCAGATGAGGAACACAAATGTCTACCGAATTGGAAATCATAGGAATTAATATTGCGAAAGTGTCACATGGTGCCATTAGCAACAAAGGTCGTAGGTCGGGAAATGATGTTTGCTAAGAAGAGACATGAGTGAGTTGGAGGTTCAAAATAGTCAAATTTGGGATACACATGAAATTGGGGCCTTAGATATACTAAAGTTGAGTTTCAATTATTGCCACACCACTTGAACAATATTTTGCATATTCTTCGATTTTCATAAAGGATCACTACTCAGACAAAGACAGACTAATCCAACTTTGGACGGCCAGATTAGAATAGTAACAAGTTAATGAAGGATACCGGTAATGAATTTTAATGTTTTGCTATGGAATTCTTAGTTCCACGATGTCGAAAAGAATTTGCATGATAATATTACTGGTTGTAATATGAAGGATCTTGTGCACGATCTTGCACAATATATTTCAAAAGTTGAAAGTTATTGCTCGAAGTATTCGATCGTAAATGTAAACCCTCATATTTAAAACCTAACCTTGTATTCGAGTGAAGAAACAATTGATACAATACTAAAGAAAAACCATAATATTTGCACACATTATTCTTAAATAATGATATTCCCACGACGGGATTCAAATGCTTGTGTATTTTGAATTTCGGTGGGCCTAATATAAAAAAGTTGTCGGATTCGTACTTTGATATTGGTGCATCCAAAGCAAGGCAAGGGTATTTTGTCATTTGTGCATATGTGAGGGATTAAACTTTTTGTGGTTATTTTCATTATGTAAGCCTTGTTATATAAGGGTCTACGCCAAGAATCGTCATTTTTCCTTTTTGTCTTTTAGCCTATTTTAAGTGCTGCCCTAGGCACACTTCACAAGGCTATATAAACTCTTATACTCATCTTAGTATACCCCTCATAGTTGGATTCTCAAATTTTCATATAGAGAGAGGGAGATAGAGTTTGTTCCAATTTTGAGTTTCTCTCGAGCCATTTTACGAGTTACGTCAAATGCACTTGAGGTAGCTCGAATTTTCATAAACACAACTTATAGTTTTTCTCATATCTATTTGCAAGCTTACAATTTGCAAACGTTAAGACTCAACTGATGCGAGCGGTGAAAGCCTGTCGTATTCTTCAAAATAATGTGTGCAAAGATCTACTAATTTCTTTTAACATTGTCAATTGTTCACCGGTTGATTATAACACTAGGTGTCAAACTTGAAGAATGACAATCATTCTTAAATCTTCTAAACAATAGCTTTCAAATTCGAAATATATTGTGCAATATCGTGCACAAAAACGTACAACTCACAAACAATAATGCCGTCATACAACTCCTTTTCTACGTAATGGAACAATGAATTCCATAATAAAACCTTAAAAAACTCACTATCAATATCCTCCATTAACTTGTTAGTCTACTCATCCGGTTAACCATCCAAACTTGGATTAGTCTTTCTTTATCTAAGTAGTGATTATTTATGAGATTGAACAATATGCTTAACAATGATTCAGGAATGGGTGTGGCAGATAATCGAAACTCAACTTTAATATACCTAATACCCCGTTTTTATCTATATATGAAACCCAAATTCGACTATTTGGAACCTACAATCCATCCACGTCTCTCCTTAGCAAGCATCATTCACCCGATGTACGACCTTTACTACTAATGGCACTACGTGACATTATCTCGCAATATCAGTTCCTACGATCTCCACTTCAGGAGTGATTTGTGTTTCTTCAGCTGCAAATGTTTTTAGTTTGAATATCGACCAATAATCATCTTCTGATAGTCACTCCAATAAATGTGATTGACGTGTCCCCATGATAGATGTCACCCTTCGCTTACGGGTGATGAAAACAATGTTGTTTTCTTGATTTGTATAAATTCTTCAAGATTTGGGTGGGAGAAACTTTTCTCAGAAGTAAGACAAGACGTCATTATCAAAAAGTAAGAAGCACATATATAAATAGATGCTCCGATATGATCTTTTCAAAAAAAGTACTATACGATTATACTGAGGATAGTTAATGTATTGTGTCTATATACATGTAATAATTATGATTGATTTTGTTATTTTCAAATCAAAATAGGATCAAAATGAATCCACAAATAATCAAATATGAGTATAAACATGGGTGTGTATTTATAGATATATAATCATTCATACCTATTTATAATTTTATACACATAATTATGATCAATTCTTCACTCTTTATTAATATATTCTTAACTTATTACAACCCAAATGTTTAGATTGATTTCTCTTGCCAATGTTTATTATCTCGTGTGGCGAACAAAAAGTGTAAATCAAGTGTGAAATTTAGAATTTAATTATTATATTATAAACACATAATTATGATGAATCATCTCTCACACACAAATACTTATTTAAAACAATTGATATATTCTTTAATTTGATTTATCATTACTTTTTAGTTATGCTTAAGAGTAAAGATATATTCCATTACAATATCAAATGAGTCAACCTCCAACAAAAAGACTGAACTTATATTTTTTAATGTCGAGGATCGTGCGAAGTATCCAAATTAAATGCTTATTCACTAAATAATGGACATGTAAAAAGAAGTATCGAATACATTTCGAAGGATTCGCAAAATACCGATATCCGATAATTTTAGAAATTTGCATCATAGGTTACGGTGAATCTGATCATTGTCCCATTATCTTGGACACAAATGCCTTTAAGTAAGGTCCATCCCCATTTGGGCTTGAGAATATGTGGTTTAAACATAAAGATTTCAAAGGATGTTTCAAGAAATTGTGGGATAACGATAACATCCAAAGATGGGAAGGCCTTAAAATTTATGGAGAAGCAAAAACAATGAAACAAAAATTCAAATACTGGAATAAGGACGTTATTAGGATGCAAAAGTGGGCATTATTAGATAAGATAAAAGTTATCATTGATTTGGTGGTTGTTGGCGTATAGAGGGAGAGTTAAAGAATACATTTTAAAAAAAATTCCTTCAAAAAATAATTTATTGGAATCAAAAGGTTAGGGTTTATGAAGTAAGGGAGTGGGATTGCAATTTCAAACTGTAACACTTCGTATTTATGAGGATCTAGAATTTAATTAATTTAGTGATATAGGATTTAATTAATCTGGAGGATTTCATTAAATTAGTAAATTAAGAATTTATTAATTCAGGGGTTTTTTTTAAATTCACATTTGCCGTAATTTGAGGACGAGGTTGGAGCTTTTAGTAAAGTAACTCGGATGACGATTCTGAGTGCACGGTTAATTCCGAATAGGTCGAGATAGTCGGAAAAGAGTAGTCGGGGGGTAGTAATTGGGTTTCGGGGCACTTTTAGGCATAATCGAGCTCACACGGGGGTGTTCGGGTCATTTGGGCTTGGTCCATAAGCTTAATTTCGGGATTAGCAATATAAAACCTACATTAGGGAGTTTGTGACAAACACAACTCAATAGGAAAACCCTAGTTTTGCGGAGGAGAAAAGAGGGAGAAATTGGAAGAGCTTTTGGGAGCCAAATCAAGAAGAGGGGTGTGTTCTTCGTAAAATCTTCGTCTACACCAAAGGAAATCAGACCCTACGAATTTATTGAGGCAAGTAATTAAACTTGCTTTCCATTCAATTATAGTATTTCGATTCATATCATAGTGGGTGTGATAAAGAAATTTGTTTTGGGGAGTGAGTTATCATATGAAATGGGTTTTGGGGGTTTGAAGATATTATGTAGATTAAATATGAAATTGATGATTGATTGGGATAAATCATTGTTTAAATTATGTTTAGATGAGAAATACAGATGCTAGGTTCGTTGGTTTGAGGATTACGTAGTTGAATTTTGGAAGAGGATTTAACAAACCGTACAAAATCCGAATCGTTGAACAAAAAGATGATGAGATTAATATGTGATGTTTAAAGGTTAAAATGATGATTATAACCTGTTTTAGATGCACGATAAACGTGGTGAATATCTGGGTTGTGTTCTGATAAGAAACTATGAAGGTTTAAGGTTATCCATGGCAGACAGCGTGAGGAAGACGAAAGGGCTGTAACACAGGGGTAGTTCGAGCGACCCAAGATCTCGCGCGAACGATCAGGGCAGTCGTTCGAGCGACGGTAAGGATTATTTTTTAAATGCCGATTTTTCCCCTGTTATCTTTGGAGATATTTTTAAGGATTTAACTAGTGTACAGAAAATAGAAAGATGGAAATATTTAGGGCCTTGGGAGGTGGATTTTAAGATATATTTTATTTCGATAGAGTGCCAATCTAAATAACTGGAATTGAGTGAAATAAACTCAAAAGGTTAAAATATGGACCAAGTTAGGGAGTCCGGGCATTATGGTTGAGTGACACCAATTGGATAAAAATTAATTGAGGTGAAATTCATTAAATTAAGGGTCGGGGTTTCGACTCGAATATTTTTAGGCTAACTGCTACGGGAGTTAGGCACGGGGTAACCGATTTAATTTATTATAGATATATATAATAAATTATCAAATATTAAATTAATAAAAGAGTTTTACCTAATAGTGGGACTTGGTGTAATACATTCTAAAGGGTGAAGATACGGACCGAATGAGTCTGGGTATTGTAGTTGGGTGACACTACTTATATAACAAAATAATTAATGTTATATTAATTAAATTACAAGTCGGGATATAGACTTAGGCTAGTGCTACGGGTGTTAGGCACGGGTCAGTCAGACTTAATTAAATATATGTATACGCTTAGTGTGATAGTACATATATATATATATATATATATATTTGTGTGCTTTATAAATATCAGTGTGAATGATATTTATAGGAATACATACCCCTTTTAGTGCTGTCACAGGAGGCTGCGCGATGTGGGTGAATCATCTGGCTTGAGGAGCAGGGAAAGTATAGTCCCCAGGTCATATCGCCTAATATTTTATTGCGTGATTCATTTTCCGAGGTGAGACGCTTTGGCTGCGTTCGTTTGCCAGGAAAAGTGAAGGAAAATAACTTTCCTGCACTTTTTGTTGAGTACTTTTTGTTGAGTTTGGTTAGCAGGAAAGTTGTGGGAAAATGATTCTAAAATTTTTCTGTAGGAAAAGCATTCCCACAAAACACATCCTATATTATAGGATGTGTTTTGTGGGAATGCTTTTCCTACAGAAAAATTTTAGAATCATTTTCCCACAACTTTCCTGCTAACCAAACTCAACAAAAAGTACTCAACAAAAAGTGCAGGAAAGTACTCAACAAAAAGTGCAGGAAAGTTATTTTCCTTCACTTTTCCTGGCAAACGAACGCTTTGGACTACTACTATTATTGTTGTTGTTGTTACAACTTATACTAAAATATTTACCAATAAATATTCACAATAAAATTCAAGGAAAGTTGGTATATTACCGTGTAGATTATTATTATTATTATTATTATTATTATTATTATTATTATTATTATTATTATTATTATTATTATTACTGTTATTATTATTATTATTATTATTGTTGTTGTTGTTGTTGTTACAACTAGCACTAAATTATTTATGAATAAATATTCACAATAATACCCAATATATGGATATTTTTACAAATTCAATGTTCAATTTTTTTATTCATATTTACTAATGTTTGAGTAAATGGATGCTTATTATATAAATCATATTTTCTGGTGATTGAAATAATAAATATATAATACTTATATTTATCGTAAAATTATAACTGTGTGTGTGTGTGTGTGTGTATATAATTTTTATTTTTTGTTTAATATTTTCTTGCAGTTTTCTTCATGTAAACCAAACGCAGACAATAAAATAATTTTTCTTTTCCTTCACTTCACTTTTCCCGCGAATCATTTTCCCGCTTAACTTTCCTGACAAACAAACGGAGCCTTTGGGTATGATTCAGTTTCACTTTCGGGGAATATGACTGTTGATAATACGCAAATATTGCGTATTTCATCCGTTAACATACGCGTTATTAGCCCCCTCAGGTATCTTATTCCCTAAAATACCCTATATTTATGCTCGTTAACCAGGCAACCTCGGATTTCTATGTTAACATGCTTTGCAGGGGTTAATTGAGCTTTTATAGGTATTTGGATGCTAAGTAAGAAGTTTGGACGGATTTCGGCGAAGTTTCGTACATTTCCACACGTTCAAGGGTAATTTAGTCATTTCACAGCTTGGGCACCTGGGCCAACATCTACACGGAAGCTGTAGCCCTCCTCGCGAGCTTCGCATGGCCGCGAACGATGCGCGAATCCGATCCCTAACGAAGAAGTTACGAGACTTTTGGCGGAAGAGAAAAACGAAGAAACCAAAGAGGGGAGAAGGCTGAGACCTGACTAGTCGATCGATCGACCCTTCAATTTTCACTCTTCGAACAAAGGCAGTGGGCTCAAATCTGACTGATCGATCAATCGACCAAAGGGGTCGATCGATCGATCCCTTGTTTTCTGAGATATTTTTCCTTTCTTTTCTTTCTTCTTTTCTTTTCTCCCAACTTACTACATAAGAGATTTTTTGTTTTCTGAGATATTTTTCCTTTCTTTTCTTTCTTCTTTTCTTTTCTCCCAACTTACTACATAAGAGATTTTTGTTGTAATATCAGATACAATTCGTTTTAGGCTTAGAAAAGCTTAGGGTTTCGGTTTGGAGAGATTTTCTTCATTTCTCTTTGGGATGATAACCATTTGGGGTTTGTAAGTTGGACTTTTCATTTCCTTTACCATTAATATAGTTGTTTTTGTTTATTTCTTACTTTGTAGATTAATTTCATGCTTTGTTAATTAGTTGTAGTTGTTTATTTATTGCTTAATTAGTTTAATTAGTGTAAATTAGTTTAGTTTATGATGTACCCTTAGATAAATAGGGTCAGGGTCGTGTTCCGCCATTAACGGACCTCGAGCTTCAAAAATTAGGTTTTGTGCAGAATTGCGTTTAATTGAACCCGCCCGAATTAAAGTTGGATTGGTATGCGTTTAACTTTATTTGCCACGCAATTTTAGTGTTTATAGCGACAATTCGAATTTAATCTGCGTGCGACTAATTTTTGATTAAATGTTTATTCACGCAACTTTGGCTTAAATTCTTAATTGCGTGAAGTTTATGATTAATTAATAATGCTCGATTAAATTGCTCTCGAGCCGGAATTCTGGTTAGTAGTCGTTTCGATCCGTATGGTTGGATGTTATCCCGATCCTCGCTTTACTTTTGTACAGGCTTAACTTATTCCTTTCTTTTGTCACCAAAATCACCCATCACCTTTTACAATTTTATTCCTGAAGTAATAAACCGATTAAAATCTGTCGAACACTCCCTGTGGATTCGATTCCCGACTTACCGCTATACTTGTATCGCGAGTGCAGTTGTAATTTAGGTTTCTGTATTAACGCGGTGAAACGAGTATAACGATGAGCGTTCTGACGCGACGCTACCTTTCACGCATGATCAAAATGGCGACGTTGTTGGGGACTGTTTTGTTATAGATTGTAATTGTCTTATTATTTCGTAGTATTTTTCTTTTGTATTTGTATTTTTTGTTGTAACCTTTTTTGCTGCAGGATTTGCACATTTGAGCGCTAAGAAACGCTTGAATTTTTCCGGCCGCACATCATATTTGTGGAAATAGCCATCTCGAGCCTTTGTTGGGATAAGCATGTCTTATTCCAATTTTTCTGGTAATCCTAATGATAATGCTCAAAATTCCCGTAAACCTATGACTTTTGGTCAATACGTACAAGTCCAAAAAATTGCAACATCTAAAATGACATTGGGTGAGTATTACGAAAGTCAAAGTATGGATTACATTAATTTTGGGAATGATCATCTCGATTTTAGGTCGCAAGATCCTTATGATAAGAATATTGAAACAAATTGCAATCATTTTCAAAATTCTTATGTTAATGATTTTGATTGTAGTCCCGAGAACAATTTTCAAACTTCTCATTTCCAAGAATCCGCTCCTCGCCCTATGATTTTCGTTGAGCGCGCATGCTTGAAAATGAGATAATTGAAAACCGTTATCGGGAAGAAAATCGTTGTTGGGAATATGAGTTGGATTTATTATTCGAATCCGACGACGATTTTTCTTCCGAAACTTTTGAAGTCGAGGAATGTTTTGAACCAAATGAGGACTATGTACCTACTTTGGAACAATCATTCTTGACTTGACCCATGGTATATTAAAGAATGAAAATGATGAAGAAATGGGCGTAGTATCCATTTGCAATGAACTCGTTTCTTCTTTGATTCTCAAAGAAGAAAGTTTCATAGCAAATGATCTTATTTCTTTCGAAATTCAATCTTCAAGCGATGATAACTCATCGCCTAAGATTGAATTTCTTTCATACCCGTCTTTACTCTATATTGTCACACCGTCGCTAGTACCAGATGAATCGGTCCAAAACCTTAAAACGTTTAACCTTTTCACCGATGAGGAGTACTCGCTCGAGTCGCCTTCCATGAAGGCATCTTTGCCCTCATGTGCGCCGCCTCCCATTCCAACTTCAAAATACTTGGGAGATGATTCATTTTTTCTTGGCCCTCATGTGTATTTGTCACCCGTCCTATCCAAATCCCCCATCCTCCCTCCCAAATTTTTAATTGGGGATTGTTCACTTTTTCCGCCCCAGGCATGCCTTCCGTTGTTCAAACGGAATTCTCATTTTTCGGGAGGCATGCATGCTCGGGAGGGTCCACCGGTTATCCTCCAAAGCCAAATCTTTTTCGTGGTGGACCCTCAACTGTTTCGACTTTTAGTATATAGCTAATTAGAAGTCTTATGTGTAGGTTGTATATAGTTAACTTTTTAATTTTTATTTCTTCTTAATTTAATCTAGTGGTAATTATTTAATCTCTTTTTATTTCTTTTTGCATGCTTGTTCCTAACTCTTTTTGTAGGTTCAACGGACTTGAAATTGAAGAAATTGTGCGTCCCGGCATACCTTTGTTAAGAAAAACAGAAAAGATGAATTCGCTCGCAAAAAGATTTTCTTATTTTGCAGACTCATACGCTCGCATTTGCATTTGTTATTTTTTATTTTTTTATTTTATTTCTCATTTTTATTTGTGAATGTGCGTGTCGCTCATTGTATATATTTTCCGCTTTTTGATTAGTGTAGTATATGTGTATGTATGTACATATTTATTTTAATTTTATTTTTATTTTTATTTTATTATATTTATTTATACTATATATATATATATTTATACTTATTTATACCCCCCCCCTTTATATCCCTAATTTCCAATTCCCCCCCCTAGTGAAACAGCATGCAGTGGGCAAATAACCAAGTCGTCGATCGATCGATGCGATCGACCCGTTATAGCCGAGTCTGCTTCTTTTTTTTCCCTTTCTCCATCTATTCTCTATTCTCTCCTCTCTTCCTATTTCGTGCCCTAGACCTACCCACCCCCAATTTCCTTTGAATCCAACCCTCTTCTACACATCCAAGGTACAATACTTCCTATTTTACTTGTTTATTTTTGGTTTTGGGTTCAGTTATGTCATGTTTTTAATGTTGATGCATGTTTTGACATATTTTGAATGTTTTGTGGTTGTGTCCCTTTAGTGTGTCGTTCCAACTGATTTGTTGCTTATTAATGCTATATATCCATTCATGAACACACATTTGTTATTGCATTCTTGTTGTGTTCATGAATGGGGCTACTTTGTTGGTTCCAATGGTACTTTTTCAACCTCATTTCACATTGTGCACACCAAGTGTTCACTAAAATGCCTAAACCAATTTTTCAATCCATTTTTTAGAGCACACTTTGGTATTTTTCTTTCGTAATCTTTTTGTTGAATTCAACTTTGTGTGCCGCACCCTTTGCCTTTGTAGTTCGAGAGTATCTTATTTCTCGCAAGGAAGCACAAATTCTTCAAAATGTTCAACGCATCTAAATGGCAATGCAATGCAATTCATCTCCAGTCCCACCCACTACATATCCAACTTTGTAGTTACATTTAAACGCAGATCCAACTTAGATTATAGTAGGATTCTTTCAAAATCCTGAACTTTTCGTAAAGACTAAAGAATCCTACAATCAATCAAGATTGTGGTATTTTTTGAAGTCTATATACAACCAAGGGAAACGAACATTGTTTTCATCACCCGTAATCGAGGGTGACATCCATCATGGGAACACGTCAAACACAATATTTAGAAGGACTCTCAGAAGACGATTGTAGGCCGATATTCAAACTAAAAGCATTTGCAGCTGAGGAACACAAATGACTCCCAAATTGGAAATCATAGGAATTAATATTGCGAGAATGTCACCCGGTGCCATTAGCAACAAAGGTCGTAGGTCGGGAAATGATGTTTCCTAAGGAGAGACATGAGTGGGTTGGAGGTTCAAAATAGTCAAATTTGAGAGATCCATATAAAATTGGGGCCTTACATATACTAAAGTTGAGTTTCAATTATTGCCACACCCCTTAAACAATATTTTGCATATTCTTCAATTTTCATAAAGAATCACTACTCAAACAAAGAAAAACTAATCCAACTTTGGATGGCCAGATTAGAATAGTAACAAGTTAATGAAGGATTCTGGTAATGAGTTTTTAAAGTTTTGTTATGGAATACTTTGTTCCACGATGTCGGAAAACAATTTGAATGATAATATTATTGGTTGTACGATGAATGATCTTGTGCACAATCTTGCACAAAATATTTCAAAAGTTGAAAGCTATTGCTTGGAGTATTCGACCGTGAATGTCAACCCTCATATTTAAAACCTAGCCTTGTATTGGAGTTAAGAAACAATTGACACAATGTTAAAGAAAAGCCATGATATTTGCACACATTATTCTTAAATAATGATATCCCCACGACGGGATTCAAATGCTTGTGTATTTTGAATTCCGGTGGGCCTAATATAAAAAAGTTGTCAGATTCGCACTCTGATATTGGTGTATCCATAGAAGGCAAGGGCATTTTGTCATTTGTGCAGCTAGATTATTGCGCATATGTTAGGGATAAAAAAAAAGTTGTGGTTATTTTCATTATGTAAGCCTTATTATATAAGGGTCTAAGCCAAGAATCGTTTTTTTTTTCCTTTTTGTCTTTTAGCCTATTTTAAGTGTTGCCCTAGGCGCACTTCGCAAGGCTATATAAACTCTTATACTCCTCCTAATATACCCTCATAGTTGGATTATCACATTTTCAAAGAGAGAGAGAGAATTTGTTCCAATTTTGTGTTTACTCTCATGCCATTTTTCGAGTTATGTCAATTGCACTTGAGGTAGCTCGAATTTTCATAGACACAACTTACAGTTTTTCTCATATCTATTTGCAAGCTTACAATTTGCAAACGTTAGGACTCAACAAGTGCGAGCGGTGAAAGCCTGTCGTATTCTTCAACATAATGTGTGCAAAGATCTAGCAATTTCTTTTAACATTGTCAATTGTTCCACCAGTTGAATATAATGCCAGATGTCAAACATGAGGGATGACAGCCACTCTTGAATCCTCTAAACAAAAGCTTTCAAATTTTCAAAATATATTGTGCAAGATCGTGCACAAGATAGTGCATCTCCCAACCAACAGTACCGTCATACAAATCCTTTTCTACGTCATGGAACAAGGAATTCCATAACAAAACATTAAAAAACTCATTATCAATATCCTCCATTAACTTGTTACTCCCCCCATCCGTTTACATCCAAACTTGGATTAGTTTTTCTTTATCCAAGTGGTGATCATTTATGAGATTGAACAATACGCTTAACATTGATTCAGGGATGGGTGTGGCAGATAATCGAAATTCAACTTTAGCATACCTAATGCCACATTTTCATCTATATCTGAAACCCAAATTCGACTATTTTGAACCTACAATCCATCCACATTTGTCCTTAGCAAACATCATTCCTCCGACCTATGACCTTTGCTGCTTATGATATCACGTGACATTTTCTCACAATATCAGTTCCTATGATCTCCAATTCAGGAGTCGTTTCTATTCCTCCAGCTGCGAATGCTTCTGGTTTGAATATCGACCACCAATGTTCTTCTGATAGTCCCTCCAATAAATGCACTTGACGTGTCCCCATGATAGATGCCGTTTCTCACTTACGGGTATTATAAACAATTGCACAAATTCTTCAAGATTTGGGTGGGAGAAACTTTTCGCATGTGTAAGACAAAATTATCAAAGACTAAGAAGCACGTATTCAGATAGATGCAGCGATATGACCTTTACAAAAAAAGTACGATAAAAATACAGTGAGGATGGCTAATGTATTGTGTGTGTATATGTAATAATAATGTAAAATTTTATTATATTCCAATCAAAATAGGATTAAAATGAATTTAGATATTATTGAATATGAGGCGGAACAGGTTTGTGTATTTATTTGATATATAATCATTTATGAGTATTTATAATTATATACACATAACTATAATCAAGTCTTCACTTTTTTATTATAATCTTCTTAGTTTTATGCAACCCAATGTTTCAATTGATTTCTCTTGCCAATGTTTATTATCTCATGTGTAGTGAACAAGAAGTGTCGATCAAGTGTGAAATTTAGAATTTATTCGTTGTATTATACACATAATTATGATGACTCATTTCTCTCACATGAATACTCATTTACTCATTTAGAACAATCTTCTCTCATTTGACTTTTGCTGTAATATATTCTTTGATTTGATTTATCATTACTTTTTGGTTGTACTTCAGAGTAAAGATAAATTGTATTACAATATTAAATATTTGCGTTAACCTCTAACAAAATTACTTATATTTTTTAATGCCGGGGAGTACGCAAAGTAGCCAGATTAAATGCTTCGTCATTGCATAATGGATATGAAAAAGAAGAATCAGATACATTTCGAAGTATCCGTGGAATCCCTTTATGTGATACTTTTTTGGAGTTTGCTTCAAAGTGGTATCTGATCATTGTCCCATTGTCTTGGGACACAAATGCCTTAAGGTCCATCCCTTTTTAGGTTTGAAAATATGTAGTTTAAACATAAAGATTTCAAAAAAAGTTTTAAGAATTTAAGTGATAATGGTAACATCCAAAGATGGGAAGGTCTAACCAAAGGGGCTTGCCCCGATGGTTACCGTAGGACCCTTGGTTAGCAAGGGTCATGCGTTCGAGTCCTCCCCCCACCCCACCCCACCTCCCCTCCCCAATAAGGGGGCTTGAACTTGGATTAAAGAAAAATATGGGAAGGTTTTAAAATTTATGAAAAAAGCAAAAAGCAATGAAACAAAAATTAAAGGATTGAAATATGGAAGTTTAATGATATTAGAATGCAAAAATAGGCTTTACTAGATAAGATAAAAGGTTATCAATGATTTGGAGTTTGTTGGCGGTATGGAAGGAGATTTGGAAATGTAAAGGGCAGAGTTCAAAAATATATTAGAAGAAATACTCCTTCAGAGGAAATTTCTTGGAATCAAAAGGTTATGGCTTATGAAGTATGGGAGTGGGATTGCAATTTCAAACTTTTTCAAATCAAATTGCAAGTGGGAGGAAAGATTCTAAGTTGATATCTAAATTAGAAAAGGATAAAGGCACAATTCTTGACAACGAGGAGGATATAGTTGGGGTAGTAAAGCAAACTAAACTAATCGAGCTCGACTTGTGTTTGTTTGGATAAAAGTTAATTCAAGGGTAGCTCGCCAAATGAACAAATCAAACAAACATATTTTTAAGCTTGTTACTATCATACTAAAACACTATGAAAATTAAGCTACTCGAGTTAGCTCGTGAAATAAATAAGCCAAGCTATAACACATTTTACAACGAATTATGCTTTTTAAACCAAGCTTGAGCATATTCGGCTCGGGTCGACTCAACTCAACTCATTACTTCCTTATATATTAGATTGTGGACGAAATTCTAAATTTTTTCAAGAAAATTTGGATAGAGTCCTTTGGGGGAGAGTGAAAGCGCTTAATTAGAGAGACAGTGTGAAAAGTAAGATTATAAGGGATTGTAAGAGCCATAATGACCTGAGTTTTAATAGGTTTTCTATGACAGCTTTAAAGCAATGCCAGGACACAATTCAAAGGAGGATGTTATGTAAGTTTTCAATGATCATCATCATAATGGGGTGGTCAATGCGAGGATCGACTCCATGATTTTTGTTTCATTTGAACGAAATTGGATTCTATGAAGGTGAAAGATTTGGGGCTTGTTACTCTGTTTACGAGTTTGCCACTTAGCATTAGCAAGGTGTTGCGGTATTCATGATGCACAAGGGGCTTTCATCGAGGGTAGGTAAATATTGCATCATGTTCTTGTTGCTAATGAAGCACTGGAAGAATGTAGAAGTAAAAGAAAAGAAGGGTTGCATGTAAAATAAACTTTGAAAAAGCTTATAAGCATGTTGAATGGGATTTTCTTTTTAGGAAAATGAAGGTTTGGGGGTTTAGGTGGAGAAGGTGGATTGAAGGGTGAGGGTGCTTGTCTTTGGGTAATTCTTCAGTTATGGTCAATGAGAAACGTAAGGGGAATTTTAAGGTTTACTGTGGTCTTAGGTAAGGGGATTCTCTCTCCCCTTTCCGATTTGTGTTAGTGGCCAATATACTAAGTAAAGTTGTGAGGAGAGGGCACGAAGCGAATTTGTTTTAGGGTGTTAAATAGGGAGGGGGGAAATTAGCGTTTATGTGAATGATACCATTTTTTTCTGTAGTGGAAATCAGCACAAATTTCCGAATTTGAAGAAAGTGATAGTTGTTTGGGGGAGTTTTCGATCTAAAAATAAACATGTCCAAAAGCGTCTTGGCGGGGATTAATATAGATGAGACTTAGTTAGCTGGCTCACTGTTCTAAAAGGTTCTAGGGGAAAGGCGGGCGATGGGAGGTCGCCTGGGGCATAGGTGGTCATTATTATTTTGTGACTAATATTATAATAGCCTACTATGGACACAAACTTAACAATTCAACACAAAGTCTAAATGATCAAATTGGTGTATTAATAGCAATACATACACATAATTACTAGCAAAATATACATATATATATAATTGTACATAGTGCACAAGGCTCCCACTTAACTACAGGGTCTGGGGGAGGCGAATGTCAGCTGGCCATACCCCTATATATGGAGAGGCCGCTCCCATGTCTCGAACCCAGACCAATTGTAGCTTGGGGGAGAGAACTTGCATCGCACTAAGGTACATATTTAATCAGAAATAAAAATTTATTTAACAAAAAAGAGGATGCAAGCAAGGGAGGCATGATGTCGCCCAGGGCCTATATAGCGAAATCCTAACATAAAAGCTATACAAGAAACGCCACTTCAATAATGCTATTTACTGAGCTCAAAATCAGCAACAAATCACAAGGCATGGCAGCACCTAAGCAGGGCTTAGGTGGCGTTGGGTGGAATTTTTAGAACATTGGAATGGCTAGTAAGGAAAATGGTGACGTGGTGCCTTGGCTACTATCTTACTTTGGTTTGCCTTTAGGAGGATACACTTGTAAGTTGTAACATTAGTTTTTGGGTTTAATGAATGGAAGACTGCCAAAAAGGTTATTTGTCCGAGGGAGGTAGATTGTGCCATCGATGCTCCGCAATTGTATCCCTATACACTTCATGTTTCTTTTTAACCTTCTTTTGAAGTGGCTAAACCTCTTGAGAAGTTAAATGAGGATTTTTTTTTTCGTTTGGTGTGTGTGCGCGCGCGCATGTGGGGGGGAGGGTTACTGGAAATTAGAACCTTTAATTGAATGTAATGTGGTGGGTAGAAGTAGACCTAAAAGAATAGGTTTTAGAATTCTTTTAAAAAGGAATTTGGCTCCTTAGAAAGTGGTTGAGGAGATTTTCTACTGAAAAGGACTATTTTGCGTTCTATCAATAAGGGGTAGTATGGTCATAACAAAAATGAATGGGGCTCCAATGTCATTGTGAATGTTTTATTCCGTACTCCAAGGAAATTCATATCTAAAGGTTTTTAATAAATTGCTTAACTCAAATCCGGTTCATTTGTCGGTAAAGAATATGAAATCTTTTTTTGGAGGGATTCAATGAGAAAGACCTTTTGTCTTTCAATAAATACATATTATCCTTTTCAATGAAAGAGGCTTTCCTCTCGTTGGTCACTATCTTGGTGTGTTAAGGAGTTCTGATCAGATGTTAGTTGCTGTTTTGTTTTTACCTTTTTTCCCTTATAATTAAGTTGTAGTGAACTGCTGGTCCACTGATATTCAGCCATTTTCTCTTTTATAGTAGAATCAATCTTTTGTGATAACTAAATAAATAAAAAATTGTGACATTTAAAGTTCCTAAGATAACCAACTCTATTTCCAACCAAGGGAACTCGAACAGCTGGACCAATAACTCTTATTAAATGGGCCTTCCTAAGCAGATTATGGTGGCAAAGTAGTATATGATGATTTTGGACTGTTTGATATGTAGGCTTGCTTCATACCAAAAGCATAGTTGTCAAATCGCGAATCGTATCGTGAATCATTTACCCCCCGAATCGCGAATCATGAATCGAATCGTGAATCGTATCGGTCGAATCGGAACCAAACGATAAAAACGTAGTAAAACATACGTAAATGGAATTAAACACTATAGAATTGGTAATTAAGCGTAATATGACAAAAAACTAATCGTAGCACATGATAATATACCAAAATATATCACAAAAATTAACCGTAGCACATGTTCTCATTCATTTTAAGCTTAAAAATGTAAAAAACAAAAATATGTCATAAAATAGCCTACATATTAATTTAAAACACCTTACATAAAACAAATATATATCATAAAAAGCCTATATATTAATTTAATGTAAAAAATCTCGAAAAAAAAAAAAGTGAATCGGACAGAATCGGGAATAGGACCCGAATCGGAAGATTCAAATCGTGAATCGCCGATTCAGTCCGATTCTTTAGACATTTGCGATTCTAAGGTTGATTCGAATCGTTTTGGCAGTGAATCGAATCGAATCGTCCGATTCGAATCGCGAATCGAACGATTTTGACAACTATGACCAAAAGCATGTTTACTCGCTAGTATTATAATTGGTACGTCCCAAATGATCAACTATCATGTGAACATGAAGTATCTTGGGCATGTCAATGGATCAAATTTTTGTTCAAATCCAATCTTAATCCGACGTATCATTCAGATATGGATTGGTGTTGTCTAGTCCGATAACCCAATAGACTGGAAAGGGATTGATACTAATCTGATTCAATAACAACCCGGTCCGATTTAGTATATTATATATATAATAAATAGCATATCTAATACTTCTAATTGTAATTACTATTACACTTATAAAAAAAATATCACATAATAAATGTTTTTATGATCTTAATGTGATCCGTACAAGTATCATACTTATTACATTAAAAGTAAGAGATTGTTTGTTCTTGCCTGTCTAAATCTGAACCATTCTTAGTTTAGACGTTAGACATAAGAGGTATCAAATAGTGTTTGTTTTTTTAAATGAATATTTTATTTTTTTTAAATGAATATTAGGCTAACAGCTATATTTGCCTTTGAATGGCTAAGAGGTAAAATTACCTCTGAACTTGAATTCTGAATATGCCTAAACAGTGAGGCTCTCCAACACACCTCACTTAACACACCAAAGAACACGCCTCACTTATTCTCACTTATATGTACCAGGTTAGGCCGGGTCATTCTAAAAAAGCCGACCCAAAATGTTATAACCCACTACACTTAAGTGAAGATAAGTGAGGTGTGTTATTTGGTGTGTTAAGTGAGTTGTGTCGAAGAGCCGAGCCGAGCCGAGCATGATGTTGATCAAGCTTGGTTCGTAAATGTAAACTAGCCTAAATATATGTTCAAGCTTGGTTCATATATATTACGATCTGATCTCAAACAATTCTAAGCAAACGAACACGAGTCGAGCCCGAGCAGCTTGGTTATTTTACACTAGTTTAGTATGGATATTGGTGATCGAACCGAATCCGAGTCGAGCCCAATAAGATAACGAACTTAAAATTTTGTTCAAGCTTGGATCATTTATTTTATGTGCTTATCTCGAGCAATCTTTTTTCTAAACGAACGCGAGCCGAAAAATTCGAGTAGCTTGGTTCGTTTTACAACCCTACTCACTGTGTGTCTAAATCCATCCATCCATTCAGATAGCAAAGGTTGAAGAATATCAAAATTTAATCCAAATCCTGAATCCGCTCCACTGATAGACATAATGTATCTTACGTCGCGAAAGCGTGTCACAACATACGGTATAAGGATGCATTACTATTGCCACAAGTGCACAACCAAAATGATTAACATATATTGAACTTTTCAAATAGAGTAATGGCACACAAAAATAAGCACAAAATGATATTGAGTCAATTATAATTCAGTGTTCCACTGTCTATCCCTATCTCACAAATCACAACAATTGTTGGATTATTTTGTAAGCAACGTTGCGTACACATATTGTGTTCTTATCATTATTCTTCCATATTACACATAATATTTCCCATTATACCATTTCAAGAGTAGAAAACATTTAAATTCCAAACATGCAGTTTTAAATAAGTCCGATCACCAGAGTGAACTGTAATACCCCGTATTTTTGCATATTCATAATTTAATTAATTCGGGAATTAATTGAGAAAATACATTTTGTTTGAATTACGCGAGTGAAGTAATTTAATGTGACTTGATAATGAATGTGAGTGTTAGATATTAATCAAGAGCTAGATACTGATTAATATTATGATATTATATTTACTAAGTGTGAATAGTAAATAATTAATGATTAGTGTTATACGGCATAGCGAGTGATATGTGCGTATTCTATTTTATCTCACCGAGTGTCGCGTGTAGACTATTTGGAGATGGAAAATGAGAAATATACTTTTAGTGACTCGTATGATAATTTCGAGGTGACGAATGAGTCCGGAACGGTCGAACTAGTCAAAATAGTATACCCGGAGATGTCAATTGAGTCACGGGTCGAGTTTGGACCAAGCCGGCACCTTTGGAGGGTAATTTGGTCATTTTGAAAACAGAGGTTAAAGGACGTACGAAAATTAGAGCCTTTATATCTGATGATTAGAAGGGAGGGCTAGGGTTCATAACACAAAAAGCTTAGAGAGGCCATTAGAGGGAAGAGAGGAACCATTCCCAAAAGCAGAAGGAGGATTCTTGAAGGATTGAAAGAGTTCTTGCATCCTAAGTACCTAAGGAGTGAAGATTTGAAGAGGGAAACATCAAATCATCATCCACACCCACGAAATCAGACCCTTCAGTATATAAGGCAAGTTGTTTATTACATTTAAATGAAGTTATAATGCCCATGCGTAGAGATTTGTTGATAACCATGATTAAACCTATGTTCTTGGAGAAAAAGAATAGATTTGATGTAGGTTTGTTAGGATTTGCATGTAGAATGATTTAACATATGTAGAGGATTAATAATCAGAGGAGACTTGATCATTCATACGAAATAAATCTGGGTTTGTGATTGGATATGTGGAAAGAACACAAAACTAGGGCATTGATGAAGTTTCACGGTTTCGATTCGTTCATGGTTGAATTCTGTGATGATTTAATATGTTTAAAGCGTTAGAAACCCTCCTAATGCATGTAGAAATGGTTAGGAATGTTTAGTTGTGACTTTGGTGTAGAGTAATATAAGTTGGTATTGGATTATGGGCGAAGAACGCATGAACAGACGAAGTTCGTGAATTGCAAACACCGAACCGGTCCGGCCCTAGACACATCGGATCGGTTCGTTTACAGAAAAATGAACCGGTTCGGCCTTTGGTTCATTTACAGAAAAATTTCAGAAAACTTCAGTTCTTTCTGTTTCTGACCTGGTTTTTCTAATCGATGATTGTGGAAATTCTTAGAACCTTATTAAGAGATTACGGGGAAATCGTTTATACTACAGTAGGCATAATTGCGATTTGTAGTTTAGTCTTAGTGAGAAAATCAAGACGGGAATCGATTGGGATAGTTATGTCGCAAGTTATCGGGGAGAGAGATAATAAATTATGACAACTTTGGATGGAATGATAAGTAGACCAGTAGGGTAAATAATGATTTAACTACTGAAATAAATAAAAGGGGTGATCGGGACCCTTAGAGTGTGTGTGAATGCTCATGAATACGATAGTGCGATAAGTCGTAAAACAAAATGTACGGTAAGTATTAAAGAGAAACATACTACGTACTAATGTAAATGTTTGGGTTATGTGTATACCTACAAAATTACTTATAGGTGGAGTGAATACCTATTATTATAAATACTTGGGCGGTGAGAATGCTTAAAGTATTTCATAGTATTGGGGTCGATGATTATCCGGACCAATACGTTATACTCGAATTTGGGGTCGATGATTATCCGGACCAAATAACCGGACCAATATACATTTGTATAACATTTACAATTGGGGTCGAGGGGTATCCGGACCAATGTAAATGATTGGATAATTGGAGTCAATGATCCTTATAGTATATATTGTGAGTGAAATATATACCTTATGAATAATCCGCTTATGAGGGATAGTAGAAAATTAGATGACGTGTATACATCTAAAGGTAAATTAAGTGGGGAAACTTAATTAAAGATTTAGTGTTAGACAGTGGACATCTAAGGAATAAATTAAGTAGTGAGGCTTAATTAAATATGAAAAGATAACATACGAGGATTGTGACTCGGTAAATAATTAACATATGAGTAGTGTTAATAAAATTATGTACTGTATGGGAGGTACGGGAACTTAGTGGTGTAGATGAGTTCAGTGGGATACTTTAATCTAGTTAGCTACGGTAGTATAGCTAGGTGGGCTAAGTATAGAATGTTAGGCGTGCACTTTATATGAGAGGTGAGGATAACTCAAGAGAGAGTGTGCGTGATCATGTATAATCAATAACTGAATTTTATTGTGATAAATGCTTGCTAAATATTTTCAAAATGTTTTGAGTACTAACTCTTGCTATAAAAATATTTTCAAAACCTTTTAGGTGTCCAACCACAAGGACGCCAGACTTGATATTCTGTTCCAGGGAGACAGAGCTGCGACACGGGTGGATGTTGCAGGATTTTGTTTAGACGCTTCCATTACTCATTTTGATCTAGTGTAGGATTTCAATATTTCAGTATGGACATGTTGTCCTTCATTACTTATTCAGATTCAGTTCAGGTAGTATTTGTTTTCATTATTGGAGTTTTATTTGGTTTGGTTTTAGCCGATGGTTTATTCGATAATATTTTATTCATTTATATTCTTGAGATGTTTAGACTATCTTATGTTGGTGTTTGATTATATATTAGTTCCGCATGTTGTTTTTGTTTAATGAAAGATAAATTTGGCACCGGTTTAATTAACTAATAGTTGATTAGTAATTAATTTGGTTTCAACAGTGATGCTAAGAATAAACCAATTTGTAAATCCTGATTTAATTTCTGATCACCCGATATTTAATTAGACGAAGTGTCACATGAACAAAGTTAATTCTAGCTCAAGAAAATTTGAAAAATATTGCATATAAACAATGACATAAAAACACGTATACCTCTACTAACTCTATTCTTTTGCGAAGTGAGATAAGACCTACTTGACAAATTGCTCAATTGCTTAAATTGTGATTGCTTCTTTGAAACCTGTTGCAAGGGAACGGAATATTAAGAACACAAAGATGAGAACATAAAACACGTATTACAATACCACGTTGAATTCCCATAGAGAAAAGCATAAACATTAGAGCACTCCAACAACAAACAAACAAAAATATCTCAACAATCAATCATTTGAGAAGGTACAAACATCCCTCTCATTCACACAAAATAACAAAATTTTACAACATAAGAACAAAAAACAAAAACAAAAACAAAAAATGAGAATTTGTCGAGGGTCGCTTGTATGAGAGGTTTATATTAGTGTTCGATCCGAGACTTTTAATTGTTTAGTTTGCAATTTCTCGTATTATTGTAATATGACCACAAATTTGTGATAATATGACCGTCATTAATAGTTCAGTATACGACTCTCGTATTGTAACATAACTATACTAGATTTGTTATATTTGATAAATGAAATGATAATATTAACTGCATTTAGTCAGACCTGGCAACAGGTCGGTTCAGGTCATGTTCGTGTCGGGTCTTAATGAATTCGTGTGGAATTTTGCTACACCCGAACACGACCCGTTAGCTTAACGGGTCATGAATCCAATATTCGTACACGATTCGTTTTCCTAACGGGTTACATGACACGAACCCGTTTAACCCGTTAAAGTAACGAATCATTTTCAGGTCTTAACGGGTTTAACCCGTTGTACCCGTTTGACCCGATATGAACCGATAGGCACGTACCAATAAGACCCGTTAGCTACCAATAAGACCCGTTAGCTTTGCATAATTACATAGTGCTCGTTTTGCTCAAGTTTTTATGGTTACCGAGAATCTTTGAGCATTAGGAAAGAAATTCCCATTATGTGATTCTAACTCTTAACATGAAATTATGAGGCTTCATATGTTAATTAACCAATTGGGGATTACCATAAACCACAAAAATCGAACCAAACGAACACTTAATAGTAAATTCGTAAAATAACCATGTCACATCACATCTTAAAGTATTCTAAAAGTGATTGACAACAGCCTAAACTCAAAAAGGGGCAATGTAGCACAGACACGGGTGTCGTGTCCGACACGACACGGACACGCCGACACGGCAAATCTAAAAAAATAAGGACACGACACGGCGGGGACACGGTATTAAATAAATATTTTTTATAATTATTTTTATATATAAAAAATATGAAATATCACATGAATACTAATCTCATACTAAGAACAACATTAAACATATAAGCATTAAGAGTATTAAATCCATTCTAAACATCAAACATCACAATGATACTAAATTCCATACTAATAATAACAATCAAAATGCATATGGCTAATGCAACGTATTAAACAGAGATTAAAAAAAAAGATTAAATAGTTGAAAATAAAAAGGTGAGAAAAAGAAAAGAAGCCCTAGATTTGTTTTAGAGTGTGACATAATATCATGGTGGGTTTGTTGAGATACAACATATAAGAAACCCTAGATTTGTTTTAGAGTGTGACATAGTCGTGGCTTTGTTAATGTTAAAAGAAAGTTAAGTTTTTAAAATTAAAAAGTTACCCCATTTATATTTATAACTTATTATGTTTCCTGCCCCTTTTTTTTAAGTTATTATATATTTAAGTCAGCCGTGTCCCTTGCGTGTCTTAGCCGTGTCCCTTGCGTGTCCAACTATTTTTAAATGTCTTTTAAACCCGACACGCCACGTGGCGTGTCGGACACGTGTCCCTTGCGTGTCCGTGTCCTTTGAGTGTCCAACACTTATACACAGCTTTCGGGAAGTGTCCGTGCTTCATAGAAAAGGGGCCTTTAGTCATAAACTCCTAACACTCAATCATATTAAACTACAAGTGTTTGGCCGAACACAAAAATTTTAAAAGTGTTTGTCCGCACAATAAAACACCCCTTATCCTAGGGCTTTAGACAAGTGACCCCAAAACAAAAAGGTCCATTCTTTCACTAAGAATACAGAGCAAACACCAGCAAATAGAGAGCTACATGATCTAATTAAGGTCAGTAATTGCAATCTTGTGACAATAAGATAAACACAAATCACCAAATGCATAAAAACTGAGAAATGCTTTGAGTCCCAAAAAAATCACTCCAAACAGCAATTAGTGTTGTACCTTGTGGTACGGGTCCCACCGGGTCACAACACTTTATTGTTGTTTGGGGCTGATTTGGGAGATTTTTGGGACTCGTACCACTGCTCATTAAAATTTACAAGATTTACCAAAACCCCTTTTGCATTCATAGACCCCGCGAAAAAAGTTTTTTTGACTTAGCCCCTATGATAATAACACATTTAGACATACCCCTAGAAGTTCAAATATTAAATTTACCCCCCTGCGGACAAAAATATGGGTTCTAATTTTGTATTTTATGATTCTTAAAAATAAATTTATTTGTTGGTTGCAAGCCTAATTCTTTAACTTCTAGGGGTATCTCTAGATGAACTATTATGACAAGGGGCCAAGTAAAAAAAAAAGTCTTTTTATCCCTTACCCATATTTTCTTTCTACACACCCCTAAAAAAAATTAAATTTTAATAAAATTTATAAAAGGTGAGGTTTAAATAAAGGATTTTTTCACTGTACCCATTAAATAATGCCTTAATTAGACATAAAACCCCGTTTTTTCAAAAAATTAAACTTAATCATTGAATCGCTTGTACCTTATGCATACGGGATCTAATTAGATAAAGTCAAAATAAATAAATAAAAATAGATAAATGGACCCAAAAAAAAATCCTTCAACAGCTATCAAACTATATTGAAATATTCTGCATAACAACATACAAAATCATACCCACCAAGAATACAACTAATTAGGCCTATTTTATCCAAAAAAAAAAAGAGAAAATCAAAATATAGGGTTATCAAAATAATCCAAAATATGTATAAAGAAAATCAAAATATGAAACTGTAAACTGACCTCTGTGAGAAGGCGCCTTAGACCCATCTCCTATCAAGAAAGACCCACAAAGGTCAGATCTTTCTCTCTCTAAAAACACCCCTCTTTCTCTCTCTAAAAGTACTTGTATGTATATATGTGTGTGTATAATATGTGGGTTTTGAGTTTTATGTTATGGGTGTTTGATGAATCTGATGGAAAATGGTGAGAAATGGAGAAAGGTTGTCTGCAAAAAATGTAAATTTCTCGATAGATCACGAGAGGGGGAGTAGTGGTTCTAACCTGCACACGGTGTGCACATGCGCACCTCAGTCTTTGAAGTTATTTTATCAAGTCAACACTAGAATTAGAATATCAAGATTGGCCCTTTAGTTGGTAGGAAATAAATACATTTTATATTTATTTATTTTATTTAATTTTTTGGTCTAACATGTTCCTCTTTTATATTTTGTGATTAAGAAATTGGCAAACAAAGTAGACTAAAAAATCTTGGAAGTGCCACCGAAAAATCAAATATAGTGAAAAGTGTCTTCAGCTCGAGAACAACATATGTATAATTGAATCTACATACTCGAAATATATCAACCCACTATACGAGCAATAAAAATTATAGGAAGCACAGCTAATTTGTAATTTATTATCAACTTATATAATTAGTATAAAATTTCACTAGGATTGGGCTTGTCGGGACTCGAGAGAGAGAGACATTGATATAGAAAAAATGGATTTGAGCATTAAATAAAAAAAATATTAAGGAACTTTTTGTCAAATAACTTATAATATATAAGTAAAAAATTGTATAATTAATAAAATTGTAAGATTGTGTGTCTAACTTGTGGAATGTTACTTTTTTAAAAACTATTGGATCTTTTGCGTCATTGTTAATATACTATGAGATTCTATGTATATTATTAGTATATTAAATGGCTTTTAGAATCTTGGTAATTATTTTTAGGGAATGTTACTGTGGGTTTCAATCTTTATATTTTAATAGTGAACAGCTAAATTATTTTTAATATTCTAGACTCGTTCAATCACTATTAGCGTATTTTATTGGATTTAAGTAGCCTTTTTCATTTGTAGTGGTGTTTGAAAAAATTGAAAGCATGGAATCAATTTTTCGAAGACATATTAAAAAATATTGAAGGAGTATTACCAAAATTTTAAGGGTGTTATATGTTTTAAGAGATAAGTTAACAAATTCTTATGTGTTGTGTTATAAATTAATTAGATGTATTAACATGTTCTTCAATACAATCTTGGTAACTATGACGTTTCCCCATCGCACAAACCCTCGAATGAGATGATACTTACACTTTATGTGTTTACCTCTCTTGTGGCTCATGGGTTACTTTGAGTTAACAACTGCATCGCTATTATCACAATAAAGTGTAATGTATGATTGCACCTAAGGTTCTGCTTCTACATCTATTAGGAAGTTCTTGAATCATACCACTTCCCTAGTTGCTGTTGATGCAAAAAACTAGACTAAGCTAATTAATTGATCATAACTAAAAAATACAAGAGATTTTTAAAGTGGTTCGGCTTAAAGGAAGAGCCTACTCCCACAGTTGTGTATTATTTTGGGATTGTTCAATTGCCTCTCTTTTTGAGTGTCCCTTGGATGTAGGGTTTACAATGTATTTATATCCCAGGGGGTGTACAAAAGCTGAAATATCAAAGGATGGAATGTCTCTATATCGTAGACACTTGCATCTGTACAATCATTTATGTATACAACTGTTGGTGTTCTCCTGTCATTGTTGGTCGGTCTTCCTGGTGTTGGTCGGGCTTCATTGACAGGTTAGTCGGCATCCCTGAAGTTGGTCGACTATTCATCCTTGTTGACTATGATTAATCTTCCACTATACAATACGTGTCAGTATCCGAATGGTCCACGTATATGAATAATTTTTTGTATCAACAGAAGCTCCCAATATTTCATGCTTGAAGTGTTTACAAGAGTATGGAGCATTCAATTCTTAATGTTGCTGGGGCAATAATTTTATGTTTGGTCGGTTGCCAACTTCCCATACTTGTAAAAATTATGGAAATATAATGCGCGTGGCATTTTTTAAATTATCCACAACTTTAACAAATCATTTTTGGGTAAATCTGTCTTTTTTCCCTTTAGCAGCCACCAGTTCAATCGACGTTGCCTTTTAATCATTATTTTTCCAGTTTTCTAGGCAACCTATAAAGAGTGGAAAAAGGCACGATCTATTCTAACCTCAAATTTTCTAAGTGTTTTTTTGTTACAATGTCTTCAAACTTTCTTTTTCCCTCTTGTGCGATCATATTTTGTTCATCGGTTCTTGCTGAATCCTTAATTCCTATAAGAACTCTTTATCTTCTTTTTTATTCTTCATCATGGTTTACTCTATTGATTCTCTTGAGGAATTTAGAAATGAATTTAAGATTCCATCTTGGGTTGTTTTAGAACACGCTAGTTTACCTGCTGATTTTTTCTCACTTCCTGAGGGTCACTGGTTTTCCTCTATTGACGCCATTAAGAATGTGTCTTAGAATTGCGTACTCTCTAGTCTCAAGTGCAAGCCTGTCGCTCAATTAATAATCCGATAAGTCGAGTATCGATCCTCAGGGAAATAGGACAACAGAGTTGTGACGACGTTGGACAGACGAAGGAATCCTAAGTTTGACTCTAAAGGAAAAGGAAAAAATGATCTGTTTTGGGAATTGACTACAACTAAATGCAATTTTGAAAATATTTATTTAATGAACCAAGGTATGAATGGAATGCAACTACTCTAAATTACCTAAATTACTGATAATGATTGAACTGAAATTTGAACTATATGATGAAGAAAACGGGACGGGAATACAATCCATCAACCCTAGTGTATTGATGGTATAAAACTAATCGTAAATTTAAGTGATTAATTAGACCAAAAATTTAGTACTCCCAAGCATTACGTATATAAAGTTTAAGCCCGCACCAAACTTAATCAGAGGATGAGTAAATCGGTATTGCGATAGTTACACTCGAATCGCATTCTGAAGCATCCCGATTACCCTGAAGCAAACGAGATTCAAAGATCTACAATTGTCGTATTTCTACGTAATACAGTCATAATCAAATCATTAAATTTAGAGGATTAATTTTACACACATGCAACTACCACATCTGATTGAGTTCATACATCTCGCCCTTAAAATCTAGCCGGACATATAAGAACTTAAAAATAACACGTTTGGAATGAAAGAAAACATTTTTACTACTGAATGAAGATGAAGAAAGATGAAATTAGTAATAAAAAAGCAACTAGAATAAAGATTGAAATAGAAATTATAATGATTTTACTTGAATTGTAACTTGAAAGCAGCTAGGGTTTATGTTATTCTCTTCTAAATTGGATTACAAAGCTTCCCTAATGAATTATAAGCCTCGCCCTTTACGTTTGGGAGGAGTTACAATTTATAATCTACGAAATACAAGAGTTTGAACCAAGTTGGATTCTAATTTTTACAAATGGATAAGTCCAGAAAATCGAGAATGGAATCGATCCTGTTAAGGGGTTCGGTTCGGTTCGGTTCCATCTTTGCCAGCCTTTACAGATACTTCCTCGAGCATGGGATCGGTACTTTATTTCCTTGCTTCGGTTCGGTTCCATCTTTTTGACTCTTCACAGGAAGTTTTCCAGGTATAGGATCGGTTCGTTTTCTCCTCACTTCGGTTCGATTCTATCGTGTTCAGCCTTTACAGAGACTTCTCCCATGATGGATTCGATTCTTTTCTTCTTCCCTTGGGCTCAGTTATATTTTTGCCAGTCTTCACAGAATCCTTTTCTTCTTGTGTTTCTTTGAAGTTTTTGGTACGAAACTCGGATTAAAACACTGACCTCCTGCGAAATAGATGAAGAACACACGAAACTCGATGTACTCATTAGAACTTATCAATAGCAAAGATATGATAAAAATCCACTTGAATTACACTTCGCAGCGCGATAAAAGCCTCTAAATTAAGGGGATAAAGGGGAAGAATATATGTCTAATCAAACCCCCTTAACTTAGAACTTTGCGCGTCCCGAGCAATGTAGAAGAATCGAAACATAATCTAACTCGAAAATGGGATAGGATACCTCTTTCGCGGGCGCACGATTGCATTTAGCATATGCAACAAGCCTTTAAACCCCTAGGTTACCCTAGTAGCACGAGTTGTGTCTCGTGAGGGTTTGCAAAGAATATACCCACAAAATTCGACTCAAAAAAATTCAAAATATGCAAAAATTGTATAATTCAAACTTCTCCATAAAATAGTCATCATCAATTCATGCTCAAGAGTCTCAAATCATAGCGTGCGTGAAACCAAAAATCTAACCGCGAGTTTCCACCGATTGACCATTGCGTTACTTATCTGAAAATTCATTTTGATTTTAAAATCTCAGGGGATGCTCTCACAAACGAATCACTCGGAATGTGGTTATTCTCTCGGTATGCGTGATATATAAAAGTAAATGTATTGGAATCAAGTTCACGCATATAAGTAGAAAGACTGAAATTTCCTTATAATTGGATCTCATCAATGGATTACGGTTATAAGAAAGCGGGAACATTGCCTCTAATTCACATTTTTTATCTCTTTTATTATCTTTTGGTGTTTTAGCTCTCCACGCAGTAATCAATTTAGCATTCCGGACTCGATAGGACTTTTCAGGTTAAAGGTGTATTGGGTAACATGGAAAAGGTTAAGAATTTTGAAATTGGAAAATCTTGCTTATGACGTCCGTTAGTGCTTTTTCGGGCTTTTGCTCATTTTTTTCTTCTTTTTTTATATTCACGCTTTTCTTTTCTTGCTATTTTTGTTGAGCATAGTTATTCTTTTTCTTGCCCATTTTTATTGCACTTTTTGGACTTAAATTCTGACTTTTTTCATTCTTCACAATTCCGAGCTTTTGGGGTTTTTCGGGTTGTCAAACGAAAGGAAAAACTTTTATTTTGCTCAAAATGGGTTACAAAAGGGATAATTTTTCGCTACTTTTTTTCTGGCCAATATTTTTGGGCGACAAACGAGGGCCTACTTCATTGTCCAAAATATTAATTGCGTTACCATATGCGTTTCGAGATGAATTTAATTTAGAGATTTCTTTGGCACATTTTTCAAGGCAATGTCACACATATTTCTCTAAACCGATCAAAGTGAAAGACTTGAGATCCTCGACGACTTATTAGACTACTGAAAAGAACTTTGAGTTAACAATTAACTCGAATTGATTTATAAATTTCACAAAGATGAAGGGCTCGAATCTTACCGAGGTTGTTAATCTCCACATATATTCGTTAAGTCGTCTACGTTCGCTCAATTTTCATCTTTGGTCAATTTCGACTTTGTGCATTGTGTTTTTACAATTTGAGACTTAAAACCGACTCTTAATGATATTTTTGAAATATTTGAATTCCAATTTTTATTTATTTTGAACAAAAAATATTTTTGGATTTTTCAAGATTTTATGATTTTTATTTAAATTTCTGGGCATTTTTGAAAATTTGTGAAGTTTTAAAAATACGCACTTGTGACCCCCCAAACTTAGACTTTTGCATTGTCCTCAAGCAAAAAGGACTAAAATCTAACTCAAAGCGAATTAAAAGTGCGAGAAAATAAAACAAACAAATTATTAAAATGCAACAAGACACTATATGACACTCATGCATGACTCAAAAATACAACAACAATCACCCCATACGCGTCGGGGGTGCGACAACCTCTTATCTCTCCACAGACTCACCGAACCCCACTCACGGGGTTCGATGCCCTCTTTGTCTTTCCCGTCTTCATATCGTAAACCAATAATTGGAACAAATTGGGACCTCGCTCATAGATAAGGGGGAGACCGGGAGACTTGTCGTGACTAGTCGGAAAGGGATCCTCATGATACTTATTCAAAGTGTGGCCTGCGTGCGCTGAATCGGAGAGAACACCTAGGTTTCTTTCAATTTTTAGGATGTATGGGTCGTGCTATAATTCGGACGAAACACAACTTTTCTCGTCAATCGATTTCGGGACCTCAAGTGGTATGGGTGGATGGTCACAAAGAAGGAATTCATCAATTTTTTCTTTCCATTCACTTTCGTCTATGTGACTACCAGAGTCCAATAGGGATTGGACTTCAACAGTAAGGCTTTCATCCACCTGTCCAAACTCTTTCTCAAAATCTTTCATGCTCACGTCCCCTAGCTCTCTCTCGAGTAGTGCCTACGTCCTCCCTTACTTGCTCGATATCTAACTCCACTATTTTTCTCTCTTCTAATCCCTCCCTCTCTCTCTCTCAATCGCGGTTACTACACACATTTCCCCCACTTTTCTCTCATTATCATAACTACCTCTATTACTTGATGAAATAAGGCACACCCCTAACGGCTCTCTCTTGTGGGACCCCTCATTCTCGTGGCTCGACACTAAGAAGGACCCTAGGGCATCTCCATAATAATTTTCCTCAAAGTACTCCTCTACGATCTCGTCGATTAAGCTCACCGCGTGAAGATCATCTTCTTCCCCCGTATGTTGGGCTATATGGAAGATGTTAGTCTCTAAGGTCATGTTCCCAAAGGTGAGTTGTTCTGCCCATTTCGAATATTAATAATTGCGTTAGCCGTAGCTAAGAATGGGCTCCCAAGAATGATGGGAACATGATTGCTCAAGGCGAAGGAGGGTTCCGTGTCACAAATGATAAAATCTATCGAAAAGCAAAAAGTGTCAACTTGAACGATCACGCCCTCAACTATACCTCTTGGGATCTTCACGGTTCTATTCGCTAATTGGAGAGTGATCTTTGTGGGCTTAAGGTCGCCCAGATCAAGTTGCCTATAGATGGCATAAGGGAGGATATTGACACTTACTCCCAAATCAAGTAAGGCTTTTCCAATTTTATTTTCTCCAATGATGCAGGAAATGGTGGGTGCACCGGGATCTTTGAATTTTGGTGGGAGATCTTTAAGTAGAATAGAGCTCACGTTCTATACTAGAAATACGTTTTTCTTTATCTTCATCTTCCTCTTCATTGTTAACAAGTCTTTGATGACTTTTGCATAAGTTGGAATCTGCTTAATGGCATCGAGGAAAGGTAAATTAAGCTTTACTTGCTTTAGCACGTCTAGCACTTCATCACGAGGATTTCCTTTATGGGAAGGAGCCAACCTTTGAGGAAACGATGCTGCGGTGGGTGGTTTCACTACTACCTCGGGGCTCAATAGTGTCTTCTTTATCACTCTCTTTCAAGGGGACATCTTCGGCCTCTTTCGTGCCGAGCAAAATCTCCTTGTCTTTGGTTGCGTCATGTGGGGGAGGTGATAAATCAACGACTCTCCCACTACGAAGAGTGGTCATAGCTTGACATTACTCCTGATGTTCTGTCGAGGTGGAGCTAACACTAGTTTGACCTTGGGGCGGTCTTTGGCCCTGGGCAGGAAACTTACCTTTCTCTTGGATACTCAACGATGATTGCAACTTTAAAACGTTCGCATGTATGTCGTTGATCATGCGCTCATGCCTAGCATTAGTTTCATTCTGGGTATTAATAAAGTGGTTCATCGTATCCTCGAGATTTCTCCACGGTGGAGTGATATATGCCCCTTGAGGTGGTGGTGCTTACACATGTCCTTGCATGTGTGAAGCTTGTTGAAAGTGCGGTTGAGAAGAGTGCGTGTGCGTCCAAATAGAGATATTATTTAATTAAACACAGTTTTTATCAATTAAGTCCTAAACATGCATCTAGGTGTGATTGAATAAGACGATGAAACACGCAAGAACATTCAAACACACACATGTGAGGAAAAATCCCCCAAAGGGGCAAAACCTTTTATTTTCACTATAATATTATAAGGAACGGTTACACAGATTACAGTAAAAATGCAATGACACAGAAATACCAGCGGGTGTCGGTTCTGTTGTCGGCGGCTGGAACTTTCCCTTTCTAGGAGGGCAGCAATGAAGAAGAATGATGGTCTTCTCCACAAGAGTATGTACAAACACAAGATTGTGTTCTTGGGTTGCAAACTGATTCACAAAGGTTTGGCAAAGTTGTGTGAATCAAAACATGAGTCTTGGTACTAAAAAAGGTGAAGACTTGGAGTATTTTGGACTCTTAAAATCGTTTATAAAAGTCTTAGAAAATAACTCTCCGAAGTTGTTTTAAATAAGGAAACCTGGGCCGAAAAAATCTCAAACAGATCTGATCAATTTTATCTCAGGCGGATCGGTCCGCTTCTGTTGACGGACCGGTCTGATAGCAGATCGGTTCATTTTTTAACAGGGCCTCTTCGGTTTGCATATGATCCGGGGTTTACTGGTTCTGGTGCAAAGCGGATCGGTCCGGTATAGAGGCAGATCGGTCCGGAGGCGGATCGGGTCATTTTTTAAAATGGGCGGACCGGTCCGGTTTACCAGAAAATTGATTCCAAGATGAAGATGCTTTTGATATTCAGATCCGTTGATGTAGATGCGATCTTGAATTTCTTCAACGATGTAACGGCGTACGACATATAAATTGATAATGGACAAAAATGTCCTTACAAATCTCCCCTATGTCTATGCCGGTACATACATAAAAAATTCGAATTATCAACTAACAAATTTGCCTATACAAATCTACCCTTCCATGAACCCAAAACTGAAAAGGTACAAATGAATAAGTCTTCATCGTTTGCTCTTCAAGTCTTCAAAAAATAATCAAAACTTTTCTCATCAGGGTGTGTAATCAATTGATCTTTAATCTTCGTACCTACACACATGAGATAAAGCAAAATACCAAGTGACGTATCGAGTTTGAAATGAGATAAACATATATACCAATTTATGATAAACACTCAAAACTCCCCCATAATCTGATAATTCTTTCTCCCTCTTTTTATGATGTCCCCAGATAGACAAATGAGAAGAATAACTCAAACAAGCAAGGCCGGGGTGTCACAAGGAAAGAAACTTCTATTTTTGAATTTTTCAAAAATTTTCATACGAACTATAAGAAGTCACACCATGAATAAACACAAAAGCAACCAAGTCGATGATAACGTAAATGTAGAGGTGTGATCAAATTCGATAGGAAAATCAATGCATACAAACATGACATATGTGCACGATGAATATAGGATATTCCTAACGAATGAACTCAAAATCTTCTTTTGGTGTAAAAAAGGTGGTAATATTAGACATTGACTCAATCAAAGCTCAAAGTGATTTCCACACCAATAACATCCAAAACTATAGCATGCTTTTTCAGGACTTTCAAGGAAGTGCAAACCCGTTTATATTCTCCAACCAAACTCCCTCAGATATATATTTTGAATAGAGGTGATCTAAATTCTCATACTTTGGAGAATTGATGGTGAAACCTGATGGCCCATATTTGGCATATATTGCTTTTTATTGCCTGTAATATTTTTTGGGGCTCTTTTAACCTCTTTGGACCCCGGATAATAAAATTCCTCCATTTTTTAGGTCTTTTTTAATGGTGGCTTAGAATCGCAAAGGCTAAATGAACCTTTCGCAGCCCTTCCCCATTTTCAAATAAACACACAGTCTCACCAAAACGATTTTTACATGCATTTCAATCTTGTCAAGTTTTATCACATATTGAACGTTATATAGACAGAATTGAGATGGAAACACTCAAGTCAATATGTGATAGACAAGTACAATAATAAAATATAGCCGTGCATGTGTGCAATAAAGGAGATAGGAGTAAAACATGTAGAAAGATATCACTAATCACATCTCAAAGACTTCAAACAATGTAAATCACATGGATGAAATGATGTAGCGTCTCAAATCTCTATCAAACAGTCACATGGATAAATGGAATGAAATTGTGACTCGGCTATCTTAAATGCTCATCCATAAAAGGTGCAAAAAAAAATATAAATTTTTTTTTGAATTTTTAAAATTTGTATCAAAATAAAATCTTTTTGTATTTTTCAAAAAAAATTCAAAATAAAAAATATATACAAAAAATACATGTCACAACGCTAGCAAAAATATATCAAAAGGCATAACTAGCGTATGACAAACATGCAAACACAATCATCTATATGATATGACAAGAGAAGAATCATATGCAAGCAAATGAGAATCAACTATTCTAAAATCTAGCGTATCCAAAAGTGATTTCCTAACACAAACAGATGTAACACATCGACATGGGGTTTTGGGAACCAACAAAACACTAGACTTCGAATTCCTAAGACCTCTTCCAAGATCAAAACAAAATCTCCTAAGTTGACCTTTCCTACCATAATATGAACATTTGTAAACGGGTGGAACGACACCTAAAGTGTGATATTTTCTAACATCCTTGGAATTAGTTGACCCTCTAAAACAAATAATGGTTTTGGCTTTAGCATTAGAAGCATGAGAACACGATGAGCCATTACCATCACTATCAAACCTACTTGAGTCTATCAAATCATTTTTTAACTTCAAATTTTTTTACTCAAGCAAAGAATTAGACTCTTCTAAATTAAGGGACGCCTTTTTCAAGTTTTCAATAATTCCAAAAAGCGTATCTCTCTCTTCCTCAATTAAAGCAAACTTTTTTCTAAGAGTCTTTTTAAGTGCCACAAACTCATTGACTAAAATATTTTTGTCCTCTTTGGCACAAACACAAACCATCGAATTTTTAAGGTCCTCCAATTCTTTCTCTAAAAATAGGACCCTATCATCACTCTCCTTCTTGGACAATTTTAAAGCAATAAAGTCATGGTCCAAGGAAACAATTTTTTCACGATAAAAATCTAGTTGATTTTGAACCGTTTGCAAAAGATCCATCACGGATTTAAAACGAGAATTTTCTTTTTCCAAAATTTTAATTCTTTTTATAAACGTCAAATTCAAACGATTTATATCATCAAAACTTTGACTCGGGTCATTAAAGGAGGGCACCCGATTAGATAAGTGCTCCATCGAAAAAATTGCGATTTTCAAAAAACTGATTTAAAAAAAAAATCAATATCACATAATTTTTGCGAAAAATAGGAATACGCAATAAATTAGCGTAACCTGCTCTGATACCAATTTGAGAAGAGTGCGCGTGCATTCAAATAGAGATATTATTTTATTAAACACGGTTTTTATCAATTAAGTCCTAAACATGCATCTAGGTGTGATTGAATAAGACGATGAAACATGCAAGAACATTCAAACACACACATGTGAGGAAAAATCCCCCAAAGGGACAAAACCTTTATTTTCACTATAATATTGTAAGGAACGATTACACGGATTACAGTAAAAATACAGCGACACAAATACTCGCGGGTGTCGATTCTGTAGTCGGCGGCTGGAACTTTCCCTTTCCAGGAGGGCAGCAATGAAGAAGAAGGACGATCTTCTCCGCAAGAGTATGTACAAACACAAGATTGTGTTCTTGGGTTGCAAACTGATTCACAAAGGTTTGGCAAAGTTGTGTGAATCAAAACATGAGTCTTGGGACTCAAAAAGGTAAAGACTTAGAGTATTACACGGATTACAGTAAAAATACAGTGACACGGAAATACCCGCGAGTGTCGGTTCTGTAGTCGACGGCTGAAACTTTCCCTTTCCAGGAGGGCAACAATGAAGAAGAAGGATGGTCTTCTCCACAAGAGTATGTACAAACACGAGATTATGCTCTTGGGTTGCAAACTGATTCACAAAGGTTTGGCAAAGTTGTGTGAATCAAAACATGAGTCTTGGGACTCAAAAAGGTAAAGACTTAGAGTATTTTGGACTCTTAAAATCGTCTATGAAAGTCTTAGAAAACAACTCCCTGAAGTTGTTTTAAATAAGGAAACCTGGGCCGAAAAAATCTCAAGCAGATCTGATCGATTTTATCTCAGGCGGATCGGTCCGCTTCTGATGACGGACCGGTCCGATAGCGGATCGGTTTGTTTTTTAACAGGGCCTCTTCGGTTTGCATGCGATCCGGGGTTTACTGGTTCTGGTGCAAAGCGAATCGGTCCGGAGGCGGATCGATTCATTTTTTAAAATGAGCGGACCGATTCGATTTACCAGAAAACTGATTCCAATATGAATATGCTTTTGATATTCGGATCCATTGATGTAGATGCGATCTTAAATTTCTTCAACGGTATAACGGCGTACGACATATAAATTGATAATGGACAAAAATGTCCTTACAGCGGTGGTGGAGGAGGGGCAACATGTGAATTAGGATTCATCGCAGCATGTTGTTGCCCATAGTTAAAACCAAGATGGTTTTTCCATGAAGGGTTGTAAGAATTCTCGTGCGGTGTACCGAAATTACCCTTGAATCCTCTTATACCACTCACTTGTTCTTGAAGCATCACTTTATAGGCGGGTATAGTCAGACATTCCTCAGTTGAATGACCCGCCTCACAAATCCCACACACCTTCTCGACGGGGTTTGGGATGGATCCAGTTAATCCCCTTCCACATACTTTAAGTAGGTCTCGCATTCCTTTCTCAAGTACATCGAGTCGATAGTCCGTCATAGAATTCTTTTCTACGTGAAATAGGCCAGACACCGATGGAGTGGTGGTCACTTGGTGATTTCAATTTTGAGCATTAGGGTCAGATGTATCCCAGGATTGGGTAGTCTCGGCGACATACCTCAGGTGAAGCTCAACATTGTGGGTGTCTAATTTGATAAATGGACCATCGCACATGGTTTCAACGAGTTGCTTGAAATTAATGTTCAGCCCATTATGGATGAAGGAAATGATTTGCAGTTTACCAAATCCATAATGGGGGCACAAAGTAACTAACTCATTGAAACGCTCGTAGCATCGATCGAACGACTCATTTTCTAATTATCGAAAAGTTTGAATTTGAGCCTTGATGGAGTTCGTTCGATGTGGAGGAAAGAATTTCTTAAGAAATTTAGATTGCAAATCATTCCAGGTTGTAACCGAGCTTAGAGGTAAAGACCATAGCCGGGTCTTAGCCTTATCTTTTAGAGAGAATGGGAAGAGTTTGAGGCAGATCACCTCTTGTGTGCAAGTTTGATCATTGAGAGTTTTACACACATCCTCAAATTCCCTGATGTGGAGATATGGTTTTTCAGATTCCATCCCATGGTAGTGGGGGAGCATCTGGATCATTCCATTTTTAAAACGAAATTACCCTGGCATTATACGGGAGTATAATGCATCCCAGAGTGACAGTGCCCTTGGGATATAAGATTTCTCTCAAATGGGCGGTATGGGGTCTCTTCCTCATTGGCGGCTGCACTACCGTGTTGTGACATAGCTCTCTCACTAGATGACTCTGTGTCCTCACTAGGTATACTAGGAGCGCGCTCTGAGGTGTATCCTAAGAAGGATGTCGGGGTGTGTGTAGGCGTGGGAAATGGAACCCAGAATTGTGGAACGTTTAGAGTGTGAGGGCTATCGGGTGGGTCGTACTCAACTATCGGGTTTTAGTGAATGTGGGTTGGAGTATTGTGGAGAGTTGAAGTGAGTTCAGAATTTTGCATTAATAGGCTTATGAGAGATGATGAGGAATATTTTTGTGCTTTTAAATTTTTTTATGATTTTTTTTTTAAATTTTTGGTCAAAGCTTTAGATTGACTTGATGTAATCCTAAGTCTACCTAGATCCTCGGTAACGGCGCCAAAAACTTGACGCGACTAAGAATGTGTCTCAGAAGTGGGTACTCTCTAGGCTCAAGTGCAAGCCTGTCGCTCAAGTAATAATCCGATAAGTCGGGTATCGATCCTCAGGGAAATAGGAAAACAGAGTTGCGACGACGTTGGACAGACGAAGGAATCCTGAGTTTGACTCTAAAGGAAAAGGAAAAATGATATATTTTGGGAATTAACTACATCTAAATGCAAGTTTGAAAATATTTATTTAATGAACCAAAGTATGAATGGAATGAAACTATTCTAAATTACCTAAATTACTGATAATGATTGTACTGAAATTTGAACTATATGATGAAGAAAACAGGACGGGAATACAATCCCTCAACCCTAGAGTATAGATGGTATAAAACTAATCGTAAATTTAAGTGATTAATTAGGCCCAAAATTTAGTACTCCCACGCATTACGTATATGAGGTTTAAGCCCGCACCATACTTAATCAGAGGACGAGTAAATCGATATTGCGATAGTTACACTCGAATTGCATTCTGAAGCATCCCGATTACCCTGAAGCAAATGAGATACAAAGATCTACAATTGTCGTATTTCTACGCAATACGGTCACAATCAAATCATTAAATTTAGAGGATTAATTTTACACACATGCAACTATCACATCAGGTTGAGTTCATGCATCCTGACCCTTGAAATCTAGCCGGACATATGAGAACTTGAAAACAACTCGTTTGGAATGAAATAAAACATTTTTACTACTGAATGAAGATGAAGAAAGATGAAATTAGTAATGAAAAAGCAACTAGAATAAAGATTGAAACATAAATTAGAATGATTTTACTTGAATTGCAACTTGAAAGCAGCTAGGGTTTATGTTATTCTCTTCTAAATTCGATTACAAAGTTTCCCTAATGAATTAGAAGCCTCTCCCTTTACATTTGGGAGGAGTTATAATTTATAATCTACGAAATACAAGAGTTTGAACCACGTTGTATTATAATTTTTACAAATGGATAAGTCTGGAAAATCGAGAATGGATTCAATCCTGTTAAGGGGTTCAGTTCGGTTCGGTTCCATCTTTGCCACCTTTTACAGATACTTCCTCGAGCATGGGATCGATTCTTTATTTCCTTGCTTCGGTTCGATTCCATCTTTTTGACACTTCACAGGAAGTTTTCTAGGCATAGGAACGATTCATTTTCTCCTCACTTCGGTTCGATTCTGTCATGTTCAACCTTTACAGATACTTCCCCCATGATGGATTCGGTTCTTCTCTTCTTCCCTTGGGTTCGGTTCGGTTTTTGCCAGTCTTCACATAATCCTTTTCTTCTTGTGTTTCTTTGAAGTTTTTGGTACGGAACTCGGATTAAAACACTGAACTCCCGCGAAATAGATGAAGAACACACGAAACTCGATGTACTCATTTGAACTTGTTAATAGCAAAGATATGATAAAAATCTACTTGAATTACACTTTGCAACGCGATAAAAACCTCTAAATTAAGAGGATAAAAGAGAAGAATTTATGCCTAATCATCTATCTTTATAACTGAGTGTGGGTTTACCTTTCCTCCCAACCCCTTGTGTCTTGAATTTTGTCAATACTTTGATGTTGTCCTAGCTAGGGTAGCCCCCAATACTTAGAGGGTCGTAAATGGAGTGTATAGGTTGAATTAAATTCATGGAACCCATTTAGGGATTACAGAAATAAAGTTTTGTTATAAGTGGGTGACTAGTGATACCACTTTTTATTTAAATACTAGGGCTGTAAATAAAGCATTAGTTATTAATATTTTAGACTCCAATAGGGATTATTTTGAGCACGAAGTTGGTGTAAAAAATTGGCAATACGCCTCTTTGACTGGAAATGCTAAGTACCAGGGGCCTAGATGCCCTCCTTTTGGCAATGGGATAGGTTATTCCCCATTTAACTATTTTCCCCTGTACATATCTGTTTAAATATAACACTAATTTTTGCTTTGTAAATTTTGATTACATTTGATCAGAAGAGAAGGTGCCCAAAGGAAAGTGAAGTGAATCTTAGGGAATTAAAATTTATTTGGGGACTTCATCAAAGGATTGGCGAGGAGCACGTCAGGTCTGCATCTTATTTGCTGCAGTACAAGAATACAATTTCCTCATTTGTTGCTCGTCCGACTCTTTCCCCTATAATTGACCTTGAGCAAGAACCTCTTTCTACTTCCTCAATTGCTGCATCTAGCAGTGGTGATCTTGCTGCCCTTTCCCCTTCTTCCTTAGATTTTATCTTGCCCCTTATCATAGTTATGGGAAAGAGGAAGTCTCTCAATATTTTTGGAGATATAACTTCTAAGACCCCTTCCAAACAAGCTGATGAAGGGGTGAAAAATAAAGATGAGACTGAGAAGAAACCCCCATCTAAGAAAGTTGAAGAGAGCCCCCTGAAAAGAATAAAAAAGGCTTCTTTCTAAGTTAGCAGTATATTCTTCTGCTCTTCCTAACCAGCGTGAGTTGGTCGATATATATTCTTATGCCTCTACAATGGTCCTTAGCCCTGGATTAGCAAGACAACTAATAAAGTCTGGGACTTATCCAGACCACAAGGGTACTGCAGCTGCATTACCTCATTCCAAAAGTTCTGATGGGGCTGCTCAAAGCCTTACTCTGGTATATTCCTTTACCTTCTCTAATTTTATGTCTCTTTATTTGTTCTTCATAATACTAACTTTCATTGTTATTCTTGTGCAGTTCCTCGCTGACTTCAATAACATGTTGGAGAAAGATAAGCTTTGAGAGTTTCTTCTGGTAAAGTTAAAGAAGCTTTTAATGGGCTGAAAAAGTCAGTGCTTGATTCCCAATAAGCATTGGCCAATGAACAAAAGAAATGGGAGGAAATGGTGAAAGTTATCGAAGGAGCTGCTGAAACTGATCGAGGTCTGGCTGATAAGTTACTGAAAGACTTAGAAGCTCAGAAAGTCAAAATTGCCCAGCTACAGAAGGATTTGGGTGTTGAGAAGGCGAAAAGGATTAAGGCTAGGGAGGCTGGCTTCAATAGAGGCTGGGATAAAGCCATTGGAGAATCTTATTTCCAAATTGAGTTTGCGAAGAAAAAATGCTTTAAGGACGACTGGTTTGCTACCCTTGTGGAGGTCCGTACTCTAAAAGATTATGAGTTATTCTTATGATATGATCCTGGGACCCCTCCAAACCTGGACAAGGAAGTTGATGGAATCTGCCGATCAACACCAGGATGTTGATTCTTCTTCCCCTATATAGTTAATCATCCTCATCCTTCTGCTCCTGCTTTTAGTTCAGCTAATCCTGAAGCAAATAAGAAGCAGGTGTAAAATTGAGCAACTTTCAGTTTTCCTTTTTCAGTAGTTGTATTTTTTCTTTTTCTTTTTTGAAGATGTATCTGTACTTTCCCCTTTTTATTAATGAAAAGAGAAATGTTTTTGTTCTTTTGCTTGTGTTTTTCTTTGCTATGCGCCTTGTTAATTGATGACTTTCCCATTCTTAATAATTTATGGATAAATTGGAATACTTCTCATCTACTAATTTTGAGCTACCCCAGAGATGTAATGAGTTTTTCAAAGCTGGTCACTTATCTCTAACTGATGCCGATATACTAAAGTTGCTAAAGGAAGGGGTATCCGAGCAAGCCAAAGAAGCACATATTCATTTGAAGTGTCTTCTTAATCGGACAGTGGCCAATAACGTTGCCTACTACGAAATGATTAAAGAGTTACAGGAAGACCATAATGAAGCTAAGGTACGTTTACATGGGGATTATGAGAAGAAATTCCAGGCCCTTAGTGAAGGTAAAAATTGGATAAATTTGCTTCTCATTTTTTAAGACAATAATTCCTGCTTAAACATGAAGTGGATGAAGTGAGGGACATTACCAATCTTCTATAGGAAGAGATAATAATTTGAGAGATGAATTTGATGCCCTGAAGTCATCCATTGTTGTTGTTACTACTACAGATGATGGTAATTCATTCTTGGAGGTTGAGAATACAAGGTTGAGTGAGGAGTTTGAGGCTTTGAAGAAATTAAAACCTTATTCTTTATCTTCCCGAGCTAGAGCCAAACATGGCTGAGGTACTACAGATGAAGTCAAGACCTAACAAACCCTTACCAATCAAGTTGCACAATTAAAAGCCAAAAATTAAGCCATTGCTGAGATGTCCTAGAAGCTACACGCCTTGTCCGAGCAACTATCCACTGAATCTTCTCAGCTACAAGATAAAGATGGAGTGTTAAAAAAATTGCATTACCAAGTTGACAGATTGACCTTTCGGTTCCATAAACAACTGGGGGAAGTTTGGATGGATGGGTACAATGAAGCTCTGGGGCACTTTGATGATAAGCTTCAACAAGCTAAGAATGAGAGTTATAAATGGGGTTGGATGAATGCTTTGACAATGATGAAGGTGGAAAACCGATTGTGGGACTAGTATGACCCATGATTGCTTGACCTTGACAAAACCCCATTTAAATTAAATGTTAATTGGATTCCAGTCCATCATATTCCTTAATACTTGATTTCAAATTACTTGGGAGATTATGAGCTTCATGATGAATTAGAAATCATTCGACCTCCTCACATCCTTGATCGTTTTAGTAGCAACAATGCCAGAATACTTCAGGATTTTAACTTCATTAATTATCCTTACACTTTAGATGATCCTCCGGCTGGAATGGATCCTGATTCAAAAGCTGAAGGGAACCATCCAGCAGAATGAAACTTTGTACTTTGTTTTGTTAACACGTGATTGAGTGAAATGGAAATTTGATAAATTTATTGAATATTAATCATTTCTTTATCATTAGTTCTATCGATACACTTAGATTAAAATCTAAATTTAGTCTCAATTAATAATGATTGCAGATGTTTAACTAACATACTTAGATTAAAATTTAAATTTAGAGCTAGTTAGATGAATGCATAGGTTCTACTAGCATACTTAGATTAAAATATAAATTTAGAGCTAGCTACCCATGTGTCTTCGAATGTTTTATTAATGCACCCAAATGTTAGGCTTTTGCATTAGATGGAATATGTGATTACATGCCTCTTGAGGAATCTTTGCAATGTTCTTCCTGTACTTTTCCCAGTAGGATAAAGATCTTATTTTATCCTTATGTTTGTGGACCAAGTTTCTTGAGGATTTAACATCCTGTTGACTTGGAATTTTTGTATCAGTGATAAAGTTTGTGGTTTCTCCGAGCAACTTATTGTTTGTGCCGAGCAACTCGCTTGTATTCTTGTATTCTGCCGAGCATCTTTCAGAGTAATATTTGTTGAGCCGAGAAATCTTTCAGGGGAATATTTTATGAGCCGAGCAATAATTTGAAGAACTTCTAACTTTTGTCAAATTAACTATAGTAGTGTATAGCACTAGTACTTCAAAAAAAATTAAAAATAACAATTGAAAGAACTGATGATTTTATTAATACTGAAAGTTGATTTCAAATTGATTACAATATCATTGGTAATATTTTCTGAGATGTTTTGCATGCCATAGATTTCTGAATTCTTCACATTCTAAGGTTTTAATTCGATAAGTTCCAGGTCGGATCACTG
Source organism: Sambucus nigra (assembly GCA_949130495.1). Lineage (NCBI taxonomy): Eukaryota > Viridiplantae > Streptophyta > Magnoliopsida > Dipsacales > Adoxaceae > Sambucus > Sambucus nigra. The sequence goes on from OX422211.1 coordinate 446,057,591, forward strand.
CTTAAATAAGGTATAACCTATGCCAATTGGGCTCAAGCTTGTTATTTTTCTGCAGCACTTTCTTTAGCACATAATATCCTTCCTTCAAGTTGGTCAGTTTCATCCTTTTATTATAAAAATGGGTTATTCTCTGTTGGTAGGTTGCTTTTGTCAGGGCATCATCTTCTCTTACTTCTTTCAGCATATCTAGATCCAACCTTCTTATTAGGTCACTTACTGGAGAGTTAAAATTTAAAACTCTATGGGATGGTAAACCTAACTCGACAGGAATGACAACTTTAGTCCCAAATGCTAACATATATGGGGATTCTCCAATTGCTGTTCTCGGTGTTGTTCGGTATACCCACAAGACATAATGTAGCTCGGTTATCCAATTTCCCTTGGCATCATCAAGCCTTTTCTTTAACCCAATAAGCAAAGTTTTGTTCGTAACTTCAGTTTGTCCATTAATATGAGGATGTCCTGGAGCTGAATGTAATTTTTTAATATTGGACTAAGCACAGTAAGTTGTGAATTCATCATTGTCAAACTATATTCCATGATCAGTAATGAAAGTATAGGACAACCCATACCTATAGATGATGCTTTTCCATATGAACTGATAGATCTTTTCATAAGGCATGCCTATCAAGGTTTCTAGCTCAACCCATTTTGTAAAATAATCCACGGAGATAAGTAAGTATTTAAATCTTCCTCGGGTGGTTAGCAGTGTTCCGACCAAGTCTATATCCCACATGGAAAATGTCCATGGTGAAGTGATTGGAGTGAGAGAAGCCTGTGGAGTTTTTTGAATGGTGGAGAATCTTTGATATTTATCACACTTCTTGGCAAAAGTTGCACAGTCTGCTCGCATTGTTGGCCAATAATACCCTTGCGTACTGATTCTTTGCAGAAGTGTTCTACTTGTTATGTGAGCTCCACATTATCCTTCATGCACCTCCTAAATTAGATCTTGGACCTCTGATGGATGCACACAGCGTTGCAAATTGACTGCTAATCCTCTCCTATATAAAACACCTTTATCAATACATACCAAACTGCTTTGTACTTTAACTTCTTTACTTCTAACATATCTGTTGGTAGAGTTTCTTTGATGTATGCTCTGATGGGGTCCATCCATGATGACCCCATATCTATAGCAATAAAATTGATCATCAAATCTTCATATATGCTCCTATTGGCCAAAATCTCAATATAAATAATTAGTCGGAGTTTAATTCTTGTAGCTAAGGCTAGCCGTGCAAGGGCATCAGCTCGGGTATTTTCCAACCTTGGGATGCTATTTATCTGAACAACTGGTAATTTTGTAATGACTTTTATCGCCTTAGATAAATACCCGGTTGTTAATTCTCCTTTAGCTCCATATAAACCCAGTGTTTGGTTCACCACCAGCTAAGAGTCACTGTGTGCCACAACTTGCTCGACACTCAATGAATAGGCTAATCTTAAGACCACAATGAGAGCTTCGTACTCTGCTTCATTATTTAAAGTCTGCAATTGAAAATGTAGTGCATACTCAATATCAATACCATCAAGAGTGTTAAGTATTATACCTGCTCCACTGCCGATTGAATAAGATGATCCATCAACATATAAGTTCCATATTGGGGCGTTGTTGTCAAACAATTGGTCTGTCAAACTCCCATAGTGGAATATTTTTCCCTTTGCTTCTTCATACTTCCTGGTCATCTCCTGTGTTCGGGAAAAGGAATCTGGTAGGTCGACAACCCCTTCTTTTAAAGAAGGTTCTTCGGGATCTTTCTTGTTAACGTCATTTCCTCTTGATTCCTGTGTTGTCAGTTCACTTTGCTGCTCGGGGACCTCAGACTAAGTGAACTCCGCTATGAAATATGCCACTGCTTAGCCTTTCAAAGAAGACCTAGGTTCATATATAATATCATACTCCCCCAATTCCACAGCCCAGTACATTAACCTACCAGATTTCTCTTGTTTATGCAAAGCTTGCCTTGGAGGTATATTAGTGTAAACTACGATTGTATGGGCTTGGAAATAAGGATTTATATGTCTAGATGCTTAAATTAGTGATAAAGCCAATTTTTCCAAATGAGGGTATATGATTTCTGCTCCTCGAAAAGCCTTACTAGTATAGTAAACGGGTTTTTGAACTCCATTCTCTTCTCGGATCAACACAGAACTTACTGCCGATTCAGAAATAACTAAGTACGAGTATAACTTTTCACCTGTGATTGGTCGGGAGAGTAACGAAGGTGACCTTAAATACTCTTTTAATTCCATAAAAGCTTTTTCACATTTCGTGTTCCATTCAAAACTCTTTTTGAGCACCTTAAAGAATGGCAGGCACCTATCTGTAGCTCGGGACATGAATCTGTTCAATACTGCTACTTGTCTAGTTAGTCTTTGCACGTCCTTCTTACAGGTTAGGGATTTCATTTCGATTAATGCCTTGATCTTATATGGATTTGCTTCAATTGCCCTTTGATTTACTATGTACCCGGGGAACATTCCCTCTTGCACTCTGAAAATGCACTCGGTCGGATTCAACATCATCTGGTGCTTCTCAAGTTGATCAAAAGTCCAGCTGAGTTCGGCAATGCGATCAGAGACCTTTTTACTTTTTGTAAGCATATCATCCACATAGACTTCCATATTCTTACCTATTTGCTCTTCGAACACCTTATTGACCAGCCTTTGATATGTAGCACCTGTATTTTTCAAACCAAAAGGCATAACATTTTAACAACATGTTCCTCGGGGAGTGATGAAAGAAGTGCTTTTCCTGTCCTCAGGTTTCATTTTTATCTGGTTATAACCAAAATAAACATCCATAAAGCTGAGTAAGTCATGTCCTGATGTTGCATCTACGAGCTAATCTATTCGGGGCTAACGAAAATGATCCTTTAGGCATAATTTATTTAAATATGTGAAATCTACACACATCCTTCATTTGTTATTTTTCTTTTTGACCATAATTACATTGGCTAACCAGTCTGGGTATTTCACTTCATTAATAAAAGATTTTTTCTTAAGCTTTTCGACTTCTTCCTGTATGGCTTGATTCTTCTCGGGGCTGAACACTCTTCGTCTTTACTTTACTAGTTTAACTTCTTTATTTACGTGGAGCTCATGGTAAAGGAAATTGGGAGTTATACCGGACATATCTTCATGACTCCAGACAAACACATGCTTTCTCTATTTAAGGAAGCTCACCAGTTCCTGTTTAAGAACAGGATCCAATATTGTTCCTATTTGAGTGATGCGCTTCGATTTGTCATCGTCTAACACAACGCTTTATTTACTTCCATAATTTGTCCCTCTATCAGCTATGTTTCCTCCCTTAGGTCTAAGGTTTCAACCTCAGATTCTTTATCAAGCTCGGGAGTGTCCACTTAGTAGGTAGTGGGTTTCTTCTTTATTTTTTCAAAGTCTTATTGCTCGGTAGAAGAGTAGTAACACTCCCGAGCTACTTTCTGATCACCTTACACAATTCTCACACCAAAGTTAGTAGGGAATTTTAAACACTGATGAACGGTGGATAGTACTGTCTCAAACTTCTTTAGCCATATTCTTCCCGTGATTATATTGTAAGCTGAATGGACGTTTTTATCCATTACAAAGAAAGGGATCTTTTCTGTTCGGCTAGCTGGCCATGTGCTTATCATCACTTCTATCTTAATGGTGCCTAAAGGAAAGACTTTCTCACCGACAAATCCTATTAATGGTCGATGATAGGGCTCTAATTAGTTGAGTTTAAAATCCAAATTACTGAAATAAGGACAGAACACAATATCCGTCGAACTGCCACTATGTATTAGTACTCTAAAGATAATAATTTCGTCCTTTCTGACTTTGATTATTAATGGGTCGTCGTGAGGATATAGTACTACCGAAAGGTTATTTTTAGAGAAACTAATTACTAATTTATCTTTGTTAACCTTCCTTGGTCGATCTTCCTCGGCAAGGTTGATCCTCTGTAAGTACGAGCAAGCTTGTACCTCATGGAGATAAGATTTTTGCTTTGTTATAAGATCTCCTCCTCCTGCATCTCCACCTGTAAACATTTGGCAATCAAAAGAACCAAAATTGATACATAATAGCTCACGTTCTGGTTGTCGAGATTTTTAGGGAGATCATGATCATCATCCTGGTCATCTTCATGAGTTCTTTTCTTCTCCTCTCTGAGCTTGCAAGGAGATTTTGATCTTTGCCGAATTCCCTTATTGTTCTGTCGATCAACATATTGATTCAACTTTCCTCATCGAATGAGAGTTTTAATCTCATTTTGAAGAGCTATGCAGCGTTCTGTCGTATGATCGTGATCCCTATGGAATTTGCAATACTTAGTTTTATCTCTCTTGATTGGGGAACTTCTCAACTTATCAGGCCAACGCACATATTTATTATGCTTGATTTCTTTCAAGACATAGTGAATTCTCATGGTTAACGGAATATATTTGTTGTACTTCTTGAGTCGCTCCAAAACTCCTTTCTATTTTGATTTCCTGTGTTCTTTGAGGTCTTTATGATCTTTCTTATCATTTTTGCCGTCAACTTTTGTGCCCGAGCTACGCTTGGCTGTCATTGCTTCCTCGATATTCATGATCTTTGTTGCTTTAGCCATCAATACTCCCATTGTCTTTTGAGGATCCTTGGCAAGAGTGTAATAAAGCTTTTCTGGGAGAAATCCACTCACGAGGGTCGTTATTGCAGTCTTCTCCTCATAATATATGACTTCTAGTTTCTCGTTATTAAAATGAGAGGTATAATCTCTGGTGCTCTCTCCTTATTTCTGTCTCACACCAAGTAAGTGTGTCACTCTTTTCACATGTTTTTCTCCAAAGCAAAAGTTATTAATGAATAGCTCAGCCAGTTGGTTGAAGCTAGGAATTTGTCCCCAAGAAAGACCATTATACCAGATTTGGGCAGATCCAGTAATGGTTCCAGAAAATGCTTTACATCTTATTTCGTCGGGGATGAAATAAATATCAGTAGCTCCTTGATATTATTCTATGTGAAGAACTGGATCAGTTTTTCCATCATATTTGGGTGTTACTGTTAGAGCCTTGAAGTTTGCTAGAGTAAGGAAATCCATAACTGTCTGCACAAATGGAGACCCTTTTATAAAACTTCTTTGTAGTGGGTTTCTTGTCTTCGCCATTTCCCTTAATGTGTCTTCCAATCTTTGTATGGGACCTTTCCATGCATCATTGATAACACCAGATTTATGCGTTGCAACCCTATTATTTGTTGAGCTTTCTTTATGAAGTTGTTACTCGGTCCGAGCAGTAGTTCGCGGGCGTTTGATCTAGATTGAGATGTGTTTTCCCTTTGATCAGATGGTTGTCGGGTGTTACCTAACATTGCCCTAGGAACATCTATGTTCCCCTTGGGTCCCAAACGATCGAAAAGGGAGAAGCACGACTTAATCTCTCTAAGGCACTTAGCCTCTCTGGAGAATAAGATTACGTGTAAAAATATTTCGATGTCCTGAGTAATGAGTTTGACCTTGGCTGGTAAGAGACACCTCTTGTTATCATCAAGTGGATGCACCGACCACCTCTTGATGGGGGTGATGGCATATTTCCTTGAGATGATAAAGCAGGTGCCCCAGTTTGAAGAGTTTGTGCAAGTTGCGTGTTAGTATCTTGTATAGCCTCTTATCCTCTTGCAAGACTGGCTAGAATCCCAGTTAAATCATTTGCAGATGGAGGAGCAGGTGGAATAGCTTCGTTCCCGAGACTTGATTCATGAACATTAACCAATTAGATGTTTGATTGAGTGAGATCGATTAGAAATATCATTTCCCACAGACGATGCCAATCTGTTGATACAAAAAACTAGACTAGGCTAATTAATTGATCACAAATAAAAAAGACAAAAGATTTTTAAAGTGGTTCGACTTAAGGGAAGAGCCTACATCCATTGTTGTGTATTGTTTGGGGATTGTTCAATTGCCTCTCTTTTTGTGTGTCCCTTGGATGTAGGGTTTACAATGTATTTATAGCCCTCAGGGGGTGTACAAGAGCGGGAATATCAAAGGATATAATGCCTTCATATCGTAGACACTTACATATGTACAATCATTTATGTATACAACTGTTGGTGTTTTCCTGTCATTATTGGTCTGTCTTCCTGGTGTTGGTCGGGCTTCATTGGCAGGTTGGTCGGCATCCCTGAAGTTGGTAGGCTATTCATCCTTGTTGACTATGATTAATCTTCCACTGTACAATACGTGTCAGTATCCGAATGGTCCACGTATATGAATAATTTTTTGTATCAACAGTTGCCTTAGAGTATGTCACATATTCAGCTTTTATGGTGGGATCAATGATGCAAAATTACTTGATACTCCACCAACTAGTGGCTCTACATACTAGGGTAAACGCACATTCGGAGGTAAACTTTATAGAATCCTTGTGTAACTAAAAATCTGAGTTGGTTTAACCAATAGGTACTACCAGACTATCTATCTCGAGAGTGCATGTGCTCGAAATCGAGATGAATGAAAGATGCCCAATTAACATCTCTAGTCAAGTTGTGATAAGATTTTCTTTACAAGTTCAAGTTGGGATATCAAATACAATCCCCAAGGTCTATGTGACAAATTACTTACCAATTATATTACACCAAATTTGATCTTTAATATTTATGTGACTTAATATATGTGCAAAAAGATAAACAATATAGCACAACACGAAGGCGTACGAGGAAAAAATCGCAACAGGAAAAAATTTGGGCCGACCGAATGATAAATGTACTATGGTAGAGTTTTATAACTATATTTCTCATTGTATTCTCTGCAAAGAGCGCCAACAGCTGGGGTACGCTACATAATCGCCACAGGTTTCGGTCCTCAACTGATGTCATAAATTCCTTGCGCCAAATTAGTTTTCTTTTAAAGTTTGAACTAACTTTATTTGTTTTGAGTTTGAAGAAGAAACTATGCATTCCAAGATGGAATAAGATGAGAATCCTCCTTGCAGTGTTGTACCACTTTCTAAGTGTGTGATGACCTAAAGTGAAAGTGTTTCTTAAAATATGGATTAACTCACAAAATATATATTTGAGATATATGAAATCTAAAAATAACAAAAGAATAAATTGGAAAAAGGATCTATTCAAGGTTTTTAAAAGCAAACAAGTTTACTTCAAAAACATTTTTAGATTTTACAAGTATCTGAACTTAAAGATATCTCAAAGATATATAGTAGAGAAAAACAAGACTTAAAACTTGGATGAATACAAGATTTTAAAAGAAGTTTCTATCAAGAGATATTTCTCTCCTTAAAAGTGATTCTTGTGGTAAGAAAGATTTGGCAAAAATATTTTGTCCATAAAAGAAATCACAAAATCATACTTACACTATCTATTTTAAGATAAAGTCTGACCCACTTACATATAACATCAAGCTTGTAAGAGAATCTAACAAGTTATAAGTAGGTAAGTAGACTTACAAGGTGTAAGAGGGAAAAAATAAGGAAAGATCTTTAGTTTGTGCGGGTACACAAAAAGATATGCAAATATTAAACTCAAAAGGCGCTCGTCTGATGTGTATCGCCGCAAGGTCGCTACGCATCGTTGCGGCGAACTTGAGGCGATCTAGTTGCGCACTTATTCATACTTTTTAATAAGTCATAAGACAACCAGCGAGACAGTATCGTTGCACCGAGCTTTCGCGTCATCGGGGCAAACCTGCAACGAGGATACAAGGCATGCTAAAGATGAAAAAATCTCTGAACAAAGGCACGGTCAGCGAGACACTGTCATTGCAACGAGATGTCATGTCGTTTGGGCAAAGGTATCCTACGATAGACCTTAGCTACCTTTATGAAATGCAAATTGTAAGATTTTCTTAAAGTAGCTTTTCATTTTACAGATAAGTCCAAAGATCCATATCAACACACAAACACACACACAAAAAAAATATTTTCTATAGGACGACGTGTGTGAGTAAAATGATTACGAGTATACGTATCCATTTACCTTTCCTAATGGTGGTATAAAAGGATACGCATGAAGATGAGGATAGCGGTTGAATAATTTACATGAAGCTTTACCGGAACGACATCAAGGACAAGACTCAAAGTATATTTGATCAACGAAATAAGACAACCTAGTCGTGTTAGGCACGTGAGTAAAATGCATACTCTTATATGCCTGATAAATGAGCATGTAATTTGGTGTCCTTTTCAGGTACTTAAGTATATGCTTTACAATAGTCCAATGTTTTTACCCAGTGTTAAACTGATATATACTAACCATACCAATAGTAAACCAACTATTAGGTTCGTCCATAGCATAGCATATAAGGCTCCCAATCGATAAATATAAGCGATACCTTTCATTTTCTTCATCTCATCGAGCATCTTAGGATAATAATCATTGGATAGAGAGATTCCATATTTGAAATGGAGGAAACCTTTATTAGAATTTGTGGGGCTTAAACCATAAAGACCCAATTTCTAGCGTCCCGAGCAGGCCCAACATATTACCCCAAGTCAAGTTTAGTGTCACGTGGATATATATAAATTCTTATCACGTGGATAATACAAATGATTATCACATCGATGTTGACTGTTTTAATTGGTTATATATAATCTTGGACGAGATAAACATGAGTCACCACACGAGCCAATAGAGAGCTGGGAGAGTTCTTTATACAACTCAACTACTTTTCATTGCTATAAATACAACCCTCACCCCAGGGTAAAGGGGGATGTAATTTCGTACCTTCTGAGAAATTAATAAGAACTAAGAACCCTCTCCATGGATGTAGGCAGTTGACGAACCACGTAAATTCTTGTGTTGTGAGAATTTATTATATTCTTTTTATTCCATGCTTTTTAAAAATACCTTATTGTGATTTCTTGTACGCACAACTGGCGTCGTCTGTGGGAAGCGATATTCTTTTCTATGAAAGCAACCCAAATAAAAAGAGTAAACACAAATGTCTCATGACCCAAATAGTACACACCAAGCTGGCGATGTGCGAGCTGACCTAGCTCTGCTCAGGATCAGGTCTAAAGTTTGCCAAGATGGGCATAAAATATTTCGTCCAGAAGATCAGCTCTCCGAGAAAAGTAATGAGTAGCCTAGAATAACACAAATATCATGCATGGTAGATGCATATGAAATAAGATTCCAATAGCAAGAGGAGGCAACTCGCCTCTAAATGGAGGGGAATGCATGCCTCCAGCGACGACTAGAGAGGATGGAGAAAGAACTCCGTGAGGAGAATATAAAATGTCGTGGTCAGACTCCTAGACATCAGGCGTGCAAAACTAGCAGTCGAGCAAGGAGTATTGAGCGCGATCGGGACCATTTACAGCCCGAAAGTCACATGGTGATACAAAATCGGGATGAAGAGTGCCATAAGAATGATATTAGGAGTTTGGTCAAAAAAGAAATGAACTAACACCCAACACATTGAGGAGCCAGAATTATAAAAGAGCTAGCGGTAAGAGCTCTTATGACACAAATGAAGTCCCATTTTCAAGGGCCATCGAGGAGGAGGAAATCTAGAAGAAGTTTTCGGTATAGGCAAGTAATGATTCTGTTGAATCATAACAACGCTCTTATATGTTGCATATTCCCTTCAATTATAAAAGATGTCATTCAGATGTGATTTGAGAGGCTTCCCCACAGGTCGGTTAAGCGCTTTAATACACTCGACGAGGTCTTCACAACACGCTTCATATCCAATAAATCACATATAAAGAAGATGGATTCTTTACACATGATGAGGAAAAATCCATAGGATACTTTGTGGGAGTATGCTAAGCGCAACTAGAAAACATTCAATAAAGTGGAAGATTACTCGGAATAGGTAGTTATAGCATCTTTCAAGATCGTCTTTCCCCTACCTCTATGCTACACCAGCCCCTTACTAAAATGAAAGTGGACACTATCGATGACCTTATGTCGCGTATTAAAATGTATGCCAAAGTGGAGGACATGATAAACACCAGCTAAGTAGATACTGGTCGCGCTAAGGCGAACAAAGGCAATGACAAGGAAAACACCCCTAAAAAGGGAAAAAAGAAGCAAATCAAAACAAAAAATGGGGCCAGAGCAGATTCTTCTAAATCTTTTCAAGCCACCAACATGATTTTTAAAGAACTAATTTATAAGATGTTAGGGAAGATCAAGGACCAACAATTTTTCAAGTGGCTGAAGAAGATGACATGATACCTGACCAAGAGGAATAACACATTTCAGTGTGCCTTCCACAAGGAAGATATACATAAGACAAAAAACTACAAATCATTAAAATCTCATATAGAGAAGCTAGCCCAGGCAGGGCAATTAAACGAGTGCGTAGAGAAAAAGGTTGAGCAGGTCATTGCCAATAACGATAAAAAACTAGATAAGGTATTGGATGATGATGTGGAACATGAGTTTGTTGCAATACATGGGGGGTCCAACCTCAAGAGATCCATGAAAATGCAGTTTGGATAGAACTCAAGAAAGTCACGACGATAATGAAGGACTTCTAGATAGATCTTGCCAAAAGCCAGCTAGCAAGCATAAGTGACCAAAGGATGTGGATTACAATAAAAATAATATTTACGGAGGATGATTTGATCGGGGTAAGAACCCCACACCATGATGCATTAGTAATATTTCTCAAGATTGCAAACTAGTACATGGACAAAATACTAGTGGATCAAGGAAGTTTTTCGGAGGGTAATGTACCTAGAGTTTTTTCACAAGCTCAAATTAAAAATATCAGATTCGAAGGAGGCGACTGTCTTACTGGTCGGCTTTGCAGGAAAAATGACCATGCCATTGAGGAAGGTAGTCCTGCCAGTGAGGGCAGGGAACATTTCAACACTCATTGAATTTCTAATGGCTGGCCTTGATTCACCCTATCACGCCATCCTTGGTAGAGGATAGCTTCACGTAATAAGAGCAGTCCCTCCAAACTACCACTAGAAAACTTAAATGTATCACAAATTAAGGCATAATGAAGATCAAAGGTGATCAAGAAATTACTCAAAAATGATAAATCACCATCATTAGGCCCAAATAGGATAAGAATAATGAAAAGGAGACCATCCCCGAGACATCTTAGGATGGAGCCACTCCCTCTAAATAACAACTAAGGTATGGTTGACCAGGGGTGGAAGATACAAGGATCCACCCCACTGATAGAGTTATGAAGAAGATGGATGAAGTAGTTTTTTATGCAAGCCGACCAGAGAGGAAATTTATAATCGGCACCACTTTGTCTGACCAGGAAAGGGAGGAGTTGATCACTTTTTTAAAACAAAGCGTAGACATTTTCACATGGGAGCCATACAACATTCCAAGGATTGATCCCGTAGTCACTTGTTATCATTTTCACGTGGATCCAACATTTTAGTTGATTATACAAAAGGCTTGTCGCACTGTCTTATAGAAGGCAAAGGCGGTGAAAAAAGGACATAGGGAAACTTATGGAGGCAAGGTCCATCAGAGAAGTTTAATCCCAAATTTTCTCTCAAACTCAATAGTAGTTCGTAAGAGCCATAGCAGCTAGTGAGTCTTCGTAGACTTCACCAACCTCAACAGCGCTTACCCCAAGAATAACTTATTCCTGCCAAAGATAGACTAGCCAGTCGATGCCACGGGATCTTATGAGCGAATAAGTTTTCTAAATGCTTACTTAAGTACTACCAGATTCCCCTATTTGGTCCCGACCAAAACAAAACTTCATTCGTTACCTCGCTAGGCTTGTACTGTTATAAGGCCATGCCTTTTGACCTTAAAAATATCGGAGCCACATACCAGAGATTGGTCATTAAGATGTTCAAGTAACAAATGGGGGAAACTATAGAGGTATAAATTAATGATATACTCGATAAGATCAAGTGTAAAGACGACCACCTCAAAGGATTATAAGACACATTTGAAATCCTCTAGTGTTACCAGATGAAGCTTAACGCGAGCAAGTGCTCATTTGGGGTCCATTTAGGAAAGTTTATCGGCTATCTGGTCAGCAAGATGATGATCGAAGCAACTCCTGACCAAATAGTAGCGATCAATGATGATCAGCAGATGAAGACGCTGTGACAGATCTAGAAGCTGACTAGGATGCTCGCAGACTTAAATCGTTTCATCTCCAAGTGATTCGAGAATTAAAAACCGTTCTTTCAGCTTCTCAACAAGGAAAAGGGCCTTACCTAAAATGATGAATGTTTAAAGGAACTTGAAGAAATCAATTCTTACCTGAGCAAACCCCTGTTGTTATCAATTTCAGATCCATGGGATCCTCTCTACCTCTACCTTGCAGTTTTAAGCCACGCAGTCAGTTCGATATTGGTCTGCGAAAAAGAGGGAAAATAATTTCTCGTATAGTATGTCAGCAAGACGGAGATGCTCATGGACGCAAAGCAGCGCCACTGGAGAAATTAGCTTATGAGCCGGTGATCGTGTCCCAAAGAATTAAGCATTACTTTGAGGCCCACTCCATCATAGTCATCACATCTTTCCCTCTTAGAGTTGTTCTTCGCAGAGCCGACCTATCTGGACGTGTGTCAAAGCGATCAATAGAGCTAGAGATATTTGATATACACTACCAACCAAGAACAATGATCAAGGGGCATGTGTTAACCGACTTCATAGTAGAATTTGTAGGAGGATGGACCCCTACCAATCAACAAGTTACCGACTAGTTGAAAGATCACGAGCTGGATCAATCTAAGAAGAGGATATTATACGTGGATGGTGCCTCTAATTCTAAAGGGGAAGGAATGGGAATTCTTTTTGTAACACCATAAAATGCCATAATCAAGCTAGGAATAAGGTTAGGCTTTGAAGCCTCCAACAATAAAGTCGATTATAAAGTACTTATAAGGCTCACTTGTTGGGGGAAAAGCACCTTTAAGTGTAATGTGATTTAATTTTGGTATCCAACCAAGTCAGTGGATACTTTAACACTAAGGATTAAAGGATGGCGGCATACCTACAAGTGGTTCGCAAGATAATATCAAAGTTTGTGAATTCCACGTTCAACCATTTCCCCGGGGGCACAATAGTCATATAGATGCTTTAGCAACATTAAGATCAGTAGTAGATTGCAATCTCAGGATAACGATTGTTGTGGAATTCTGTGCTAAACCCAGCATTAGGAAAATGGTGGCCTCCGAGCACGTTCTTTTCATTAAAAAAGGTCCAAACTGGACGGAACTGATCATCGCTTACTTATAGAATAACACATCATCGACTGATAAAAATTAAGTTCATCAAATCAAGGTAAAAGCTTCACATTTTTTCCTTGGACCTGGGACAAAACTTTATAGAAGATCCTTTACACCAATGCGTACACCCAAAAGACGTCGATCAAGTTCTCTATATACTACATTACGGGATTAATGGGAGCCACGCAGGAGGAAGATCTCTGGCCTTCCGAGCAATCAAAGAAGTCTATTGGTAGCGATATATGCAGAAAGACGTAAGTAGTTATGCTCCGAAGTGTGAAAAGTGTCAAAAGTTCTCCCCGTTGGTTCATCAATTGGCTAACGACCTAAAATCCTTAACCAATCCATGGCCCTTTGCGCAGTATGGGATAGACATTCTAGGGCCACTCTAAGGCACTAATATATGATTAGGAATGTTAATTACATGATTAAGTATAAGTTATGAGTTATAAGTTTAGTGATGGGTGTTAAACATTTTAATTATCATGTTTAGGGGATGCATACTCATGTGATATATATGCTATTTACATTAGATGCTAATCGAGCTTACGATCAGGGATAACATGTTTAGAGCATATTATTAGTTCTGTAATTAAATGCATCATAAAATACATTTTTAATGCATCATTATGTTTATAAAAGTAAACTAATGTGAAAGTTTTGAGATTGTTGGTAAATTTCTACTTTCCTGTTCGAGCCCAAATTAGGCATACTAATTTTATGATTTTGGAAAAATAAAAAATATGAAAGTTATATATATATATATATAAGTTATCTACGCGTAAACGCAAAGAGGGAGTAAATCTGGTCCTTTAATAGGGAGTTATGGTGATTTTACGAAGGTGGGACAAATCTGTCATTAGTGGAATTATTTGATTGGACCTTTCGTCCAACCAATCAAACATTACCACTACCTTTATGCCTAATGGGCCCCTTAAAATGTATTTTTGATTATAAATCAGATGTATAGTTTCTTCCTCGCAAGAAAAAAAAAGGTTTGAGAGATTCTGCCCAAGGAGAGAGAAAAGGGGAAGTTAAGGAAGAAAATTCTTCGAAAATTTTAATAAATCGAGGAGTTCTTATAAGGTAATTACCTCTTTGTTAAATTTGGTCCCATGAATGAATTTTACACTTTGTATGTTTTTGTTTCTGATTTTGATAAATATTTGAATGATACCCATATTTCCAAATTGTGTTAAAACAATGATGGGTTAAGAACATACGTGAGAACTTGTGCTAGGATCGTAAATGTTAACTTTAAAGTCCTAGATAGTGAATCTTTTTAATTTAGAAAATTCATGTATATGATGTGTGTATATGGTAAAACATATTTAGTATATGTTTCCATGATTGATGCCCGAGGTGGAAAGTATGTATGCTTAATCATGTTAGGTTTTGCTTTAATGCTCCATTCAGGCCTAGCTGTGTTAAAAATGGCATAAATCATTGAATAATTATTGGAATCAAGAAATTACAGTTGGAAATGTTAGAGAACATATATAAGTATAACATAGTAAAAGATTAGAATAAAATACCTTCTTCTTTGGCTTGGGGGTTCTGATGTAGTTGAAGTTTTGTTACTTTTTTTCTACAAAAACGATGCGAAAAGGGTTGTAATAAAATGGGTATAACTTTGTCTATAAAATTTGTTATTTAGTTCCGTAAATTGTGTCAGAACCCCAACAAATGGGATGTTGTAGAAATGTGAAGTATCATATTTAATTCCTTTTTAGTTATTTTAAATTGACCAAATGATGTGATGTATTACTGGGTTTAAAGTTATTTGGTGTATTCAAATACTAATGATGTTGAATTGTTAGGTGGGGAAGCGACTAATACTACCATAGCAAGGAAATAGTTTTGGTATTAATCTTAGTACCTACTTCAAGGTGAGTGAGCTACCCTACGAAATATAAATGCTTATATTTTCATATGGAAAAGTGTAGTTAAATACATGTGTTGGACTGCTTATGGAGTGATATGGTATTTATGAAACATATGCATAGGATTAAAAATGTTAAGCGAAGTTATCTAATGTTATGGACTGTGGCAGGTCCTTTATATAATATTAAGGACCGTGGAAGGTCCTACGGAATGTGGCGGTCTCATTAATCCAACTTAAAGGCTTGTGTACTCGAGCCTAATAAAGGGATGCGGTGGTCCCCATTAACTGTGGAGGGTTAATTGGACTGTGGCGGGTCCAGACTTGCGAGATTTCACAATTCTTGTTGGGTTATAACATTAGGAAATAAAGAATGGTTATTCAAATTGGTTATATGTGTGGTATGTGTGTGTATATGGTCATTCACTAAGTTTTTTTTGCTTACACTCCTATAATGTTATGTTTCAAGTATGCCTATTATTTGGATTTCACTACCAAGTTAGGACGTTAAAGGGGGGAGTGGAGGATAAATAACGTGGGTTGATTATCAACAAGATTTCTGGATAAATATTAAACTAAGAAACTTATGTAAGTATGTAAGGACATTATTTTATTGTCCGGTTTACATTTGAGTATGTCGTATAACACTACAACCGTCGAAGACTTATTTAAATTCAAATCATGCGTCAAGACGGATCTGAATATTAATATTCTTCAACAAAGATGCCTCCGCGAGATGAATTTTGGTAAGGTTGTATTCAAATACCTTAACGGCTCACTTAGAATGTTGGGATAATTTTTCTAAAATATTTACTAAGTGTTGAAGTTGAGTTTTCCATCAAAGAATTTTTTCTAAGTGTTGATGCAAAGTTTTTGACGAAATAATTTTTTTAATATTTTGCTCAGTCGTTTGAACGGCTTGAGCTTCTCATTCGAGCGACACGTTGAAGTCGTGCGAAGCTCGTTTGAGCGACATGATGATTTCGTTCGAGCGACCAGCCAACTTAAGTTTTTAATATAAAGCGTGTTAAATCACTCCGTTTTTATTAAGAAGACCTGACATTTTTCATTCTACAAAAACTGCAAACAAGCAGAATACTTTGTCTTCTTCGTTTAAGCATGTAATCCTTTTTGTTTTCAATTCACGAAACATCCCTATCCAAGATACAACTTTGGTGAATTTATTTCTGTCTGGAGTGATATCTCTACGTCTGACTACGATCGCGTGTCGATTGGGAGTGCTCATGGGTGTTCCTGGCTGAATTGGATTACGCATTTTTGTGGATTGCTATAGTTGATCCATTGCTGACACTAAGCTGCGTGTTTAAGTGATTGTTTTGAGGAGTAATCATTGCGGTTTCATTATGTATGTAAGTTGCGATTTATTATTCATAGTGAAATAAAAGGTTTTACCCGAAAAGTTTTTTCTTTCCTGAAATTCGTGAGTTAGCAATTTTATTTGTGATGGTTTGACACACACATACACGCAGTTGCATGTTTTAGGACTGGATTAATTTGTTTAAAAATTGACTCCAATTAAACAAATCTAAATTGAAAACTTACAAATTCAATTTAATCAGTATCACACATACATTTTACAAATTAGTATCAGAGAAGATTGCACTAATTTAATGTGTATTCCTAGTTTCGCAAAATTTGCGTGATGTTATTTTTTTTTTGAAAAATTTGTTTTATGAAAAATCGTATTTTTTTCGATGGAGCACTTATATAATCAAATTCTCATTTTCTACGGGTCTAACTATGCTTACTAGAAAGCACGTATGAAATCACAGTTAAAGGTAATTGATGAGCACATTTTGGTAGTTTGTGAAAGAGACTGGACTCCTCCCACTGTCACCGTAGATAATATCACTAATTTAAAACCCGTGAGAGACTGGACTGAGGACGAATTTAAGTGGAGTAGTTTTAATTTACGTGGGCTGAGTGCAATTTTTGATGCCATCACTCCTGAGGAGTTCCTACGTTTTATGACGTGCACCACGTCGAAAGAAAGTGAGGGGCATTTTATAGCTTACCCACGAAGACACAAATACGGTCAAAGAGTCTAAAATTCAAAATTTAACTACTCAATTTAAAACAATTACCATGCTTGGGACTGAGTGTTTTGATGAGTTTTATGCACGTTTGTCTGATATGGTAAACACTAGTTTCAATCTTGGTGAGCACATTCCTGATGTACGGGTATTTAAAAAGATTTTGAGATCGATGCCTAAACAGTTTATCCCCAAAGTGATTATTTTGAATTCTTTAGGTAATTTGAGCAATTTAAAATTAGAGGAGTTGGTAGGAGACCTCCAGACATATGAAATTGGCATGTTCCCCGACACTGTCAATACTGAGAATAAAGGGATAACACTTAGAGCGCAGTTTAGGAAGAAATAGGAAGTGTCCAAGAGAGAGAAGAAAAAGAAAGTGAAAGTTTTTTAGTCCGACTATGAGGGTGAGGGTGATTTTGATATGGCTATACTTGCGATTTTTTTAAAAAGTTGATCAAGTTTTCAAAAGAAAATTCTTCCAATAAAAGATTTTTTGAGAAAGATAAAAAGAAAGATGAGGCCAAAGAGAGCGATGAAAAAGAGAGAGTGAGAGAGAAAGAGGAAGAAGAGAGATGTTTTGAGTGTGAGGGTAGGGGGCATTGAGCTTTTGACTGTCCCACTAAGCTAAAGAGAAAGGGCAAGAAAATTGCCATGCTAACCACTCTTAGCGATAGTGAGGAAGAGGTAAAGGATTTTGGGGATGAGTCTTCATGTGGGAAGTTTTTTGCCTTTTTATCTAGTCACGAGAGAACATCTAGTTTGTCCCACGACGATGAGTACATTTGTGAATGTGAGACCCTCGAGGATGGGTTAAGTATTTTGAGCGAGGAGAAAGTGAGTGTGGGAGCGAAGGTGAAAGTGAGCTCTAGATTGCGTTTAGAGATTTGTACGTCGAGACCTTAAAGACTAAGAAATTGAATAAGGAGTTAGGTCTTAGGGTAAGAGAGTTGGAGGTTTTGAGGGTGTTTGAGGCGAAAGCAAGTCAACTCGAGAAGGTGAAGGTTTCTTTGAGTGAACAGTTTATTTTTTAAATCGGGAAAAGAGTGATCTGACCAACATGGTGTCTAGTCCGAGGATACGTGTATCCCAACTCAAGAGTGATCTCGGCCCAGGAGGTCAAAGTACCTTTAGAAAACGCATCTAAGAAGGTTGGAAAGATGGTTCTCAATCCCGTTTTGGGTGATGTTGAGAGACTAAGAATAGGTCATGATGGTGCGTCCACTTCACACGTTACACCCAAGAAGGTTCCCGAGTTTATGATTGATCCATATGGCTCTCAACCTAACCGACCTAGGCATCCCGTACCTGATAGGAGATTGCGTAGGAGACGTTTTAAGAGAGGTGTACCTAGGTCTTTTTATGTTTGCACTCATTGCAAGAAGAGAGAACACCTTAGGGAGTTTTGCTTTAAATTGGGCAATGTGTGGTGTTTTACTACTACACGTGTTCATATACACGCACCCACACATGATGCTCCGGATGACTACGTGAGAGAGTTTGCACATATTAGGGAGCAAGTTAAGTTTTTAGTTAAGACTTCATATGCTTTGATGGATATTTTTCATAGGATGTCACCACCTTTGGAAAACTCCACTGAACCTAACAATTGAGGTTTAGACTTGTTTGCTAGCATAAGATAATTTTCATGATGATATTTTATGCCTATTGCTAGTATGTACCATTATTGTACTTATGTTTTCCATTTTTGATATATTTTTTGAAAAACCAAAAAGATTTTCATTTTTTGAGAAAAAATTGAAAAAGCCAAAAAGATTTTATTTTGATAAAATTTTTGAAAAAACACAAAAAAAAATTGTATTTTGTTTTACACCATTTATGGATGGACATTTAGGATGACCGAGTCACGATTTCATTTCATATCCATGTGACTGTTTGATAGTGTTTTGATATATGTCATCATCTCAATTTTGTGCTTTACAATGTTTGGAGTTATTGAGATACGATTGGTTGTTACCACCTACGTGTTTGACTCATAAGTTCCTTTAATGCACACTTGCAGGAATTTGTTTGACTATTGCTCTTATATATCACATGTTGTTCGATGTGTTTTCATCTCAATTATGTCTTTAAAACGAACCAAATGCGATAAAACTTGACAATAAAAGTAGTGCATGTAAGAACTGTTGTAGTGAGTTTGTGCGATTTATTTGAAAAACGGGGAAGGGCTACGGAAGGTACTCATTTATTCTTTACGAATTAAGCTACCATTTAAATCGGACCTAGAAAAAGTGTGGCACAAAAACAGAAGCCAAGGTCCAATGAGGTTAAAAAGAGTCCGAAAAAATTTAAAAGCAATAAAAAGAAAAATATGTCATGAAGTGGGCCAATTTAGTTTAGTTTCATCACCTCAAAAGAAAAATAAAAAGCATTATTATTTATGAGGGAGTTTGGATGGAATATAAAACGGGTATGCACGTCCTTGAAAAGTGTGTTACCTAGTTTTAAACATTATTGGTGTGAAAATCATGTCTGACTTTGATTTGTCGATTAAATTAAGACGATGTCATCTAAATTCACTTTTTCGACACACAAGGACGATTTTGAGATTCATTCATTAGGAGTACATATATTAATTGTGCACATATGTTATGTTTGATTGCAATGATTTGGCTATCGAATATGTTCACACTCATTCATCCCGTTTCTATGATTTGGTTGTCTTAGTGTAAATTCACGGTGTGTGATTTTTGTAAAATTATATTTGCATTTTTGAAGAAAAAATAAAAAAATAAAAAATAGCTTGTGGATGCCTTTGAGGATTCCTTTGCATGAGCGTAGTTAGATCCATGTTTTCTATGCATCTTTATTGTGACACTCCATGTTTATTGTTTCTTTTCCTTGTCTATTCCGGACAAATAGAAAGGGGGAGAACGGATTTTGATATTATGGGAGAGTTTGCATTATGGGGGAGATTTGATTATTGATTTATTCTTATATCATTTCAAACTCGATGCGTCACGAAGGTTTTTCTTTGTCCCATGTGTGTAGGCACAAAGATTTATGATCATATGTTGCACACCCTGATGAGAAAAGCGTATTTCAAGATTTTATGTTAAATATTTTTGAAGAAAAGTTTTAGACTTATGTGTTTAATACCTTTTCATTTTCAGGTTCATGGGAGGGTATTAGATTTGTATAGGTATTTTGATTTGATAATTCGAATGTTTTTAGTTTGTACCGGTATAAACATAGGGGGAGATATGTAAGGACATTATTTTATCGTTCGGTTTACATTTGAGCATGTCGTATACCGCTACAACCGTCGAAGACTTATTCAAGTTCAAATTACGCGTCAAAACGGATCCAAATATCAACATTCTTCAACAAAGACGCCTCCGCAAGATTAATTTTGGTAAGGTTGTATTTAAACACCTTAACGGTTCACTTAGTGTGCTGGGATAATTTTTCTAAAATATTTTCTAAGTGTTGAAGTGGAGTTTTTCGTCAAAGAATTTTTTTAAGTGTTGAGGCGGAGTTGGACGAAACAATTTTTTTTTTTTATATTTTGCTTAGTCGTTCGAGCGACTTGAGCTTCTTCTTCAAGAGATGAGATGATTTAGTTCTAGCGATCTGCCGACGTAAGTTTTTTATGTAAAGCGTGTTAAATCACTCTGTTTTCGTTAAGAAGATCTGACATTTTTCATTCTTCAAAAACTGTAAACCAGCAGAATACTTTTTCTTCTTCGTTTAAGGGTTTAATCCTTTTTGTTTTTAATTCACAAAACATCCCAATTTTTCCGTGAATTGTTTTGGAGCCCAATATACAACTTTGGTGAAGTTATTTCTTTGTGGAGTGTCATCTCTACGGCTGACTACGACTCCGTGTCGATTGGGAGTGTTCGTGGCTGAATTGGAATGCGTTCTCTTGTGGGCTGTTGCGATTGATCCATTGCTGACTCTAGGCTGCGTGTATATGTGATGTTTTGATGAGTAATCATTGCAGATTTCACTGTGTATGTAAGTTGCGATTTATCATTCATAGTAAAATAAAAGGTTTTACCCGAAAAGGGTTTTTTCTTGAAATCTGTGAGTTAACAATTTTTTTTATGATGGTTTGACACACACACACACACACGCACATGCAGTTGCATGTTTTAGGGATGAATTAATTTATTTAAAAATTAACTCCAATTAAATAAGTCTAAATTGAAAACTTGCGAATTCAGTTTAATTAGTATCACACATACATTTTATAAAGTAAATTTGTTTAGTACTTGTAAATTATATGTAAAGGTAGTTACGTTTTCTTTTAAACATGCCTTTGAAAAAAAATATTGTGTTATTTTCCGAGAGATTATAGTGAAGTATTGTTTAAGGGAATTTATCTTTATAATTAAAATGATGATTTTAACTTGATTAAGTCGGGGGGGAGACAACTTGGTATCAGAGCATGTTTATTAGGTTATAGACAAGGTGTGAGGGTCTAGATTAGCAGTGGACAATAGAAAGTGAGTTCGTTATGGGTCAGGATTTTGACTAACAATATTAATGTTAAGTTGGTGCTATTGTATTTTGTTCAAGTTATTTGTATTGTTGTGACGCAACCACAAATGTGTATCTAGTGTGCGTGCTATATAGGCTCAGGTGCAAGCCTGTTGCATTAGTAATAATTTAATAAGTAGGGATTGCCTCCACAGGAAAATGAGACAAAAGATCGTAACGACCTAGGAATAGAAGACTAACCCTAAACAGATTCTCACAAAGAAGTAAAAAGATGATTAATTGTCAACTGAATGACTACTACTAAATGTGAAGGGAATTTAAACTACTAACTAACTAAGTGAACATAAAGAAACTACTGTAGTGAAGTAAATATGAATAAAGTAAAGATAGGTTACGATATAACCCCCCAAACCCTAGTACATTTACCAGATAGAATACTAGTGTTTGAATTTGAAAGTTGATTGAACTCGGTCTTTATTAATCCTAAGCATTACATATATCAGGGTACTAGCCCGCATCATACATAATCAAAGGTAAGAATAAAGCGGTGCCAAATATCTACATGCGCATCACATCCTTAAACACCCCGGTTATCTAGGGCAAACGAGGTTAAAAGGTCTACGACGGTTATGCTTACTACACAACATGATTCGTTCAAATTTCAATTCAAACCCTATTTTCTACATAGGTAAATTACATCGGGGTTGAGTTCATGCATCCCAACCCTTAAAAACCTAGCTAGACATGGTGTTATTAAGAAAAAACCTTATCAAATATGGTGCATGTAATCATAATCATAGTGAAAGCAAACCTAAACATGTAAATACTAATTGGCATCTCAGAAAATATGAAAAACATGCGAAGAAAAGTTAACCTTAAAGAGTATAGATGAAGAACACAAACTTTGGAGAAGAAAATCTTGAATTATTGCATAAAACTTTAGTATTGTTGATGAAAAAAAAACTAGGGTTCTTGGGTGCAAGAACCCTCTAAAACTATGAAAAAGAGAACTCTCTAAAGTCTGGTATCACCAAATAATAAATTCATCACGTTATTTAAAGAGTTTGAGCCATGCAATACTCTATTTTTTAGAATTAAAAATTAAAAATTCTGCCTGCCAAATCGGTTCACTTTTTTGTTCTTCACTGGGCCGAACCGGTTCACTTTTCCAGTGTTGACGCGAAAATTGAGCTGAAATTTTTTCTAAGTCTTTTCTTCCTTGTTTTACCATAATTTCTTCCCAACTTTGAACCTTCATAACTTTTCACTCATGACTCGGATTTGGATGTTGTTTCTTCCTACGCACTCGTGGATCCATGAACTTCAACTTCTTCTGGGAGTCTGTGTCCGAAATGTGGGTGTAAAATTACGAAATTTCCCCTTGACTTTCCTTCTCTTTCATTTTGTCTTTCTCTTTTGAATTTTTTCTCAATCTTCAAAATGGCAAAACTCTTTCACTGTAGCTCTGATTGGGGTGACGTTTTTTCTAATTTTCTTATAGTTTAGAACTCTTCAACTTTTCAGTAGGCCCCAACTATGGACTCAAGATACAGAATTACAAAAATGCCCACACTCTATTTCTTGGATTTTCTTCGTTCTTTCGAGTTCTCTTTCGCACTAACTTGCTTGAAATACCTGTAAAACACATAAAAGATGCTCAAAACACGAGGTACTCACCAAGGAGAGTTAGTAGCATGATTATGAGATAAAAAAAAGTCAATTACACTACACTAGATCATAAAAATACCGAAATTAAGGGGGGTAAGTAAACAATATTTATGCCTAATCAACCCCCCCATCTTAGAACTTTACGCGTCCCAAGCAATGTAAAAGAATCAAAACAAGGTCATAACTCTTAGCAAATGTGTTATTGGGGTAGAATACCTCTTTCGCAGGCAAGCGATTGCATTTAGTATATGCAATAAGCCGTTAAACCCCTAGGTTACCCTAGTAGGACGAGTGTCGTGTCTCATGAGTGTTTGCAGTGAATATACCCACAAAATTCATTTTTGTTTAAAAAATTCAAAATACCTAAAAATTGTACAATTTAAACTTTTCAAAAAATAATCACCATGGATTTATATTCATACGTCTCAATTTGCCGTGTGTGTGTGCGATGCCAAAAATTAAATCGTTAATTTCCATCGATTGATCATTATGTAATTTTTCAAAAATTCATTTTGATTCAAATACTCACGGAATGCTCTTGCAAACGAATCACTCGGATTGTGGCTATTTTTTCTCGCCGTGCGTGATATAAAGAGTAAATATAATGGAACGCAAATTCACATACACAAAATTTAAAGACGGAATTATATTGTGAATAGATCTCATCATCGAATTACGATCATTGGGAAACCTGAAACATCGCCTCTTATATACACCAATTAATCTCTCTTATTATCTTTTCGTATTTTAGCTCTCCACACGGTAGTTAATTTTGAAATTCGTATTCGGTTAGGACTTTTTCAGGTTTAAGGTGTATTGGGGAAAATTGGGATTGGTAAGAAAATTTGGAATTGGAAAATGTTCTTATGATGTCCGTTAGTGCTTTTTCAGGCTTTTGCTCATTTTTTCTCTTTTTCTATTTTTTTCTTATTATTTTTGTTGAGCATTGCTATTTTATTTTTCTTGCCCCCTTTTTTACTTCATCGTTGGGACTTAATTTCTGAATTTTCCATTTTTCACAATTACGGACTATTTGGGTTTTTCAGGTTATCAAACGAAAGGAAAATTTTGATTAGGCTCAATTGGGTTGCAAAGGAAAAATTTTCACAACCTTTTATGGCTAATGTTTTTGGGTAACAAACGAGGGCCTAACTTCATTTATTCGAATTACTAATTATATTACCATTTGCGTCTCGAGATGAATTTTAGTTTATAGATTTTTATCATGTTTTTTCAAAACAACATCTCACACATTTCCCGTAACCGATCAAAATAAGGGTATTGAGATCTTCAACGACTTATTAAAATACTGAAAAGAACTCTGAGTTAACCATTAACTCGGATTGATTTAAAAACTCACAAAAAATGATAGGCTCGAAATCTCACAGGGTTGATTAATCTCCACACTTGTTCATAAAGTCGTCAATTTTCTTTTAATTTTCATATTTGGTCAATTTTGGCTTTGTGCAATTTGAAATTTACAAATTTGAGACTTTAAACAAAACTTCGGTGATATTTGTGAAAAATTTAAATTCCAATTTTTATTTACTTTGAAGAAAAATATTTTTGGCTTTTTCAAAATTTTCAATTTTTTTGGAAAATTTTGAGAATTCTAATTTTTTTTTAAATTTTTTTGGGGTTAAAGTTTTAGAAAGACGCACTTGTCACCCCCCCCCCCCCCCCCAACTTAGACTTTTGCATTGTCCTCAATTAAAAGGACGAAAATCTGAAGAAGAGCACATAATAAGTGTGACAAATAAAACAAGCAAATATTTAAAATGCAAGAAGACACTAAATGACACTAACACGTGATTCAAAAATACAACAAAAATTACCCCATGCGCATCGGGGGTGCGACGACCTCTCATCTTTCCAAAAACTCACCCGACCCCTTGTACGGGGTTGTTGTTCTCCTAGTCTCCCCCGTCTTCCTGTCATAAGTAAATAGTCAGAAGAAGTTAGGCCCAGTCCCATTAATAAGGGAGAGACCCTGGGTCTCGGGATGACTCATTGGGAAGGGATCCTCGGGGTGCCTAATTGAATCTTTGCCTACGTGGACCGAATTGGAAGTGATCCTCAGGCTCTAAATCGGACGATACTTGAGTCTTTTCCTCAATCTCATTAGAGGACTCAAGTGGTATGGGTGGATGGTCGCAAAGAAGGAATTCATCTACCTCTTCTTTCCAATCGCTCTCTCCTAAGTGACTAAAAGATCCCAACAAAGGTTGGACTTCGACATTAAGGTTCTCATCCATCGGCCCGAATTCTTTCTCAAAGTCCTCTAGACTCATATCTCCTAACTCTCTTTCATGATTAACGTTCACGTCCTCTCTCTTAATCTCCTCAAATCTCTCTGCCCCGCTTACTTACTTGCTCACTCTCACTCTCAATTGCGATCACTAAGCACACCTCTCATACTCCTTTTTTAACATCAGAATTTCGCTCTCATATTGCGCATCAAGATCTACCCCTAATGGCTCTAGCTTATGACTCCTCTCATGCTCGTGTGCTTCCTCGATAAGATCCGTTTCTCACAGTTCACTTTCATCGCCCTCATTCTTAGTGTTATTAAAGATATTTATCTCGAGGGTCATTTTCCCAAACGTTAATTTCATTCACCCACTCCGAGTATTGATGAGTGCATTAGCCGTAGCTAATAATGGGTGACCAAGGATGACGGGAACATGATTGCTCGGGAGAATGGATGAATCCTCATCCCAAATAATAAAATCCACCGGGAAGTAGAAAGTGTCAATTTGGACGATTACATCTTCAACAATTTCCCGAGGCATCTTCACGGAGCGATTCGCGAGTTGGAGAGTCATGGTCGTAGGCTTAAGGGCCCCCAAATCTAATTATTTGTGATGGAATAGGGAAGAATGTTAACACTCGCCCCTAAATCTATTAACGCTCGTTCGATTCGGTTATTCCTTATGATGCACGAGATGGTGGGTGCACCTGGATCTTTATATTTTAGTGGAAGATCACTCAACGGGAGTGAGCTGACGTTTTGTATTAGAAATACATTTTTCTTTACCTTCAGCCTTCGTTTCATCGTGAGTAAGTCCTTAAGGAACTTAGCATACGCGGGAATTTGCTTTATGGTCTCGAGAAAAGGTAAATTAATCTATACTTACTTAAGAACATCGAGGACATTGTCCTGAGAAGTCTATTTGGATTGAGGGATCAACCGTTGAGGATATGGGGCTGCACTTGGGGGTTTCACCACAACCTCTGGCCCTCCGGTGTCATCATTAACACTATTTTTCACGGGGATATCTTCGGCCTCTTTTGTGCCGAGAGAAATCTCCTTTTCATTTTTCTTAGTGCGTGGAATAGGTGACAAGTTAACCACTCTCCCACTACGCAGAGTGGTAATTGCACTTCATTGCTCAGGATGCTCGTGGGATGTCGCGCTAACACAAGATTGGCCTTGGGATAAAAATTTATCCTTCTCTTGGACACTTAAGGATGCTTACAACCTAAAGATACTCGTATTCATCTCAGTGAACATGCGCTCAAACCTAACATTGGTTGCATTTGGAGATAGGATGAATTGGTTTAAATTATCCTCAAGCGATCTCCATAGTGGGATAATGTATGGGCCTAGAGGTGGTGCTTGCATGTGGGGCTGCATAAGTGGTGCTTGCTGAAATTGAGGAGGGAGTGGAGGTAGGGCAATATGTGAAGTAGGATTCATCGCCGCGTGTTGTTGTCCATAGTTGAAACCAAGATGGTTCCTCCATGAAGGGTTATATGCATTATCGTGAGGGGCGTTAAAATTTCCTTTGAACTCTCCTATTACTTCCACCTGCTTGTTAAACATGGCTTTGTAGGCGGGTATCATCAAATATGCCTTTGTTGGATGGACCGCCTCGCAAATAGCACACACCTCCTCTTTCACAGCACGAGTGGAATTGATAGTTTCTCTTAATCGGACCTCAAACATGTCCTTCATACTCTTCTCAAACTGATCAAGTCGACGATCTATTAAAGTGTAATGACTCAATTGGTATAGACCGGACGCAGTAGGGGTAGTGGACCATTGTCGAGGTCGGTTTTGGGCGTTAGCATTGAATGTGTCCCATGCTTAGGTAGTCTCGGCGACATACTTAAGATGAGCCTCAGCGTCACTCGCATTTAATTCCCAAAACGGTCTTTCACATATTCTTTGAACAAGTTGTTTAGACGCTATAGTAAGCTCGTGATGGAAGAAAGTGATAAGGTGATGTTTCTCAAATCCATAATGAGGGAAAACGTTAATAATCTCTTAGAAGCGCTCCCAACAACGGTCAAATGGCTCATTATCTCGTTGTATAAAGGCTTGAATTTGAGTCTTGACGGAGTTGGTTTTATGTGGCATAAAGAACTTCGAGAGAAACTTGGATTGCATATCCTTCCATGATATGATCGAGTTCGGTGGCAAGGACTAAAACCATGACTTAACTTTATCCTTTAAGTACAATGGAAAAAGCTTTAGGCGAAGGACATCTTGCGTGCAAGCTTGATCACTAAAGGTTTCACACGCCTCTTCGAACTCTAGGATATGGAGATATGGTTTCTCCGAATTCATGCCGTGAAATGTTGGAAGAATTTGTATCATCCCACTATGAAAGTGGAATTGTCTAGTATTGTACGGGAGTAGAATGCTTCTAAGTGTAACAGTTCGCTCCGAAAATAAGAGTTCCTTCATGGGATGATGCATTAGGTTTCCCTCACCCGTACCGAAACTAGCAATATTCGACATGGCTCTCTCTCCAATGGACTTAGAATCCTCACTCAGTGTTCTAGAAGTGTGAATATGCGTGTGACTCATAATGGAGTTTGGAGGGGTAGGAGGTGGAGCCAGAATTATGGAACACGAGGGGTATGGGGGATTTTGGAATTATACTCAACGATGGGATTTTCGTGAATTTTTATTAAAGTATTTTGAGGAGTTTGTTCTTGATTTTGCATGAATGGTCTTTTGAAAGATGATTTCTTTTTTTTTTTCTAATTTTTTTCAATTTTCAATTTTGGCTTTTTAAATTTTGGAATCAAATTTGGGATTGAATCTACTAACCTAATGTCTACCTAATTCCCCGACAATGGCGCAAAAAACTTGACATGACCACAAATGTGTATCAAGTGTGCGTGCTATATAGGCTCAAGTGCAAACCCGTCGCCTTAGTAATAATAAGATAAAGTCAATATCGTCTCCACAGGGAACTGGGATGAAAGACTGTAACGACGTAGGAATTGAAGACTAACCCTAAACAGATTCTCACAAAGAAATGAAAAGATGATTAATTGTGAACTGAATGACTACTACTAAATGTGAAGGAAATTTAAACTACTAACTAAGGGAACATAAATAAACTACTGCAGTGAAGTAAATATGAATAAGGGAAAGATATGTTTAGGATACAATCCCCCAAACCCTAGTACATTTACCAAATAGAATACTAACATTTGAATTAGAAAGTTGATTGAACCCATTCTTTATTAATCATAAGCATTACATATATGAGGGTACTATTCCGCATCATACATAATCAAATGTAAGAATAAAGTGATGCCGAATAGCTACACGTGCATCGCATCCTTAAACACCCCTGTTATCTAGGGCAAAGAGTCTAAAAGGTCTACGACGATTGTGCGTACTACACAACAAGATTCGTTCAAATTTCAATTCAAACCCTATTTTTTACATAGGTAAATTACATCGGGTTGGGTTCATACATCCCAACCCTTACAGACCTAGCTAGACATGGTGTTCTTAAGGAAAAACTTATAAACTATGGTGCATGCAATCATAATCATAGTGAAAGCAAACCTAAACATGTAAACACTAATTGGAATCTCAGAAAATATGGAAAACATGCGAATAAAAGTTAACCTTGAAGAGGATAGATGAAGAACATAAAATTTGGAGAAGAAAATCTTGAATTATTGCCTAAAACTTGAGTATGGTTGATGAAAAAAAAAACTAGGGTTCTTGGGTACAAGAACCCTCTAAAACTATGAAAAAGAGAACTCCCTAACGTCTAGTATTACCAAATAATAAATACATCACGTTATTTAAAGAATTTGAGCCATGCAAAACTCTATTTTTGAGAATTAAAAATTGGAAATTCCACCCGCCGAACCGATTCACTTTTTGTTCTTTAGTGGGCCGAACCGATTCACTTTTCCACTGTTGACGCGAAAATTGAGCTGAAATTTTTTCTGAGTCTTTTCTTCCTTGTTTTTCCATCATTTCTTCCCAACTTTGAACCTTCATAACTTTTCACTTGTGACTCGGATTTGGATGCCGTTTCTTCCTACGTGCTCGTGGATCGATCCAAAAACTTTAACTTCTTCTGGGAGTTCATGTCCGAATTATGGGTGTAAAATTATGAAATTTCCCCTTGACTTTCCTTCTCTTGCATTTTGTATTTCTCTTTTGAATTTTTTCTCAATCTTCAAAATGGCATAACTCTTTCACCGTAGCTCCGATTGGGGTGTCATTTTTTCCAGTTTCTTAAAATTTTGAACTCTTCAACTTTCTAGTAGGCCCCACCTTCTGACTCAGGCTGCAGAATTATGAAAGTGCCCTTGAACACTCCATTTCTTGGGTTTTCTTTGTTCTTTCAAGTTCTCTTTCGCACTAACTTGCTTGAAATACCTGTAAAACTCATAAGCAGTGCAAAAAATATGAGGTACTCGCCAAGGAGAGTTAGTGGAATGATTATGAGGTAAAATCAAGTCAATTACACTACACGGATCATAAAAATACCGAAATTAAGGGGATAAATATACAATATTTATGCCTAATCACGTAGTAAATGATGGATCCACATGAGCCGCATGATAGAGTAGAGGGTGAGGCATCCTATGTACCTAATAGTCAACAAAGGGCAGGGACATATTGAAGTGGATGGACCGTAGGTGCAACAATAACCTATTGATGACGTGGAAAGAATATTATGTGTTGTGGCACAACTAGCGGAATGAGCGAGAGGTGGAGCAACTGGTGGAGATAGGGATAAATTGCATGAGAGGTTCATGAAGTAAGATCCTCCAGTATTTACTGGGACTACTGAACCGTTAGTGGCAGAGGAGAGGATTATAAAGATGGAAATAATATTCAAGGTGATGGAAGTGCGAGATAAACAAAATGTTTTGTTAGCCACCTTTAGGCTAGAGGATGATGCAAAGTTATTGTGGGATGATACAAAGAGGTGACTTACTACGATTGGGAGAGTGGTGCCAGTAAATCCTTCTCCAATTACATGGGATAAGTTTGTGAATGTGTTATTTGAAAAATATTTCCCAAGGCTTTATTGAAAAGGGAAAGAGGAAGAATTTATCATGCTGAAATAGGGGAACTGAAGAGTGGCTGAGTATGAGACTTTATTTATATCTTTATCTAGATTTGCACCTGATTTGGTGAGGACAGAAGAAAGTACATGTGATCGATTTCAAACTGGTTTGGATATGGATATAAAAACCATAGTTGCTAATAGGGGTGTTCAAAAAATGACGGAACCGACGGACCAAACCGAACCGAGCCGAGCCGCCTTATTTTTGTCAATATTTTGTTAATCGGTTCGTTCCCCCTTTTTTAAATCGACTGAGTCGATCCGATCCTCAGGTTTCGAGTTGATAGGGTCGGTCTGGACTGACCCAGACCGACAGTAGTTAAATATATATATATTTTTATTTTATTTAGTGTTTTGTGAGTGTGTTATGCCTAAAGTCTCTACCTTACCCTTTCATTTCATCTCATTGTCTCTCAGCCGTTCTTTCCTCTTTCTCACATAGACCCAAACAAATCAAAGACTCTCCCTCTCTCACTAAACTCTCACGTCACTGCTACCCCCACCCTCTCTCCTAGGCGGTGCTGTTGCCCCATCCATTCCTACCCCATCCGCCGATGCTCACTGTCATCTCAGGTCGTCAGGTCAGGTATGATCAGGTTCCCCTTTTTATTTTTGAGATTGGGTTCCGCTTTTATAGCCGTGAATAACCCCCCTCCGCCTACTGTCGTAATCACTCCCTCACGAATCAGGTATGTTTTAGCTGCTGCTATAAATAATTAATCACTATAAACTTTGGTTGCTGTTATAAACGTGAAGAACTATTTGGGACATAATCAATCAGTGTAAACTTTGTTGCTATTCCTGTTTTTTGGGAACTATTTGTTTGTTTGGGACATAATAATATGAGTGTAAACGTGAATAACTGCTTGTTTGGAATAACCAATATCTTGTTGCTATAAATTTTGGGACATAATAATTTTGCTGCTCCTGTAAATTTGTTTTGCTAACTTTGGTTGTTTCCATAAATGTTGGGACATAATTTATTAATGTTAGGACTGACAAATCGGACCGGACCGACCCTGTAAAAATTTAAACCTAATAGGGTTGGTTAACCGATGTTATCGGTCTGGTCTCAGTTCATTTTTTAAGAGGGCCGACTAAAAAAACAATCAAAATAGAAAAAGAACCAGAACGGACCGCGAACACCCCTAGTTGATAATATAAAGATTACAAATTTCATGGACTTGGTGGATAGGGTAATGGTGTAAGAAAAGTCGATGAAATAAATACAAGATGAACATTCAAAGAAATCAGAAACGATGGTACAAAATCATATGGATGGGAGACGAGAACCTCAATCTAGAATGTAGCACGAGGGGTACCCAAGGATCAAGGATTTAAAAATAGCAAAAATGGATCGGGAAGATTTCAAGCTCGAGCTGGAAGGACTGGCACGAATTGGTAAGAAAATGCATCTATGTTGGGACCGAGGGCTATGTTTTATTATAGATGTGGTGGTCAAGGGCATATGCCTCGAGAGTGTACAATAGCTGAGACGAGACCTTTATTTTTCCATTGTCATCAACCAGGGCACTTACGAAAGAATTGTCCAGTGATGGGAGCTACAACATCAGTTGGAAGTGTGACGATGGGAGGTAGGAATTCTACATAGAATTTACACAGGGGACATAGAGGAGGTATATCTCAAAGCCATGGACAAGGCATAATGTTTGCACTGACGCAATAAGATGCACAAGCTGCACCGAATGTAGTGATAGGTACACTTCCTATTTGTGATAAAGATGCTTATATGTTGATAGATCCTGGTTGTACACATTGTTTTGTGTCTTTGATTTATCTTTTTCATCTTAATAAATCATCATCATCATTAGATTCTGGTTGAGCTATTATTACTCAAGTAGGGGGAGTGCTTTTTATTGATAGGGCGTGTAAGTAGTATGTGGTGTAAGTAGGTGAAAAGGAGTTGTTAGTTGACTTATTACCTCTCGATATGCGTGACTTTTATGTTATACCGGGTATGGATTGGTTGGCCTCATATCATGTATGTATGGGTTGCTTTAAAAAAGAGGTAATGTTTCGGTTACTGGGTGAACCTGAGTTTAAATTTATAGGGGACTGAAATGTCACTCCAACATGTTTAATTTCTATTATAAAATCATATAAACTGCTCAGGGTTATCTTGTTCATGTCGTGGACACATGACAAGAGGTTGGAAAACTATCAGATATACCAGTAGTTAATGAGTTTGCATATGTCTTCCCAAAAGAACTTCCAAGGTTATCACCAGAACATAAGGTAGAATTTGTGATTGAGTTGGTACCAGGCACCACACCGATATCTATTGCACCATATCGTATGACACTAGCTGAATTAAAAGAGCTAAAAAACCGTTACAAGATTTATTAGACCGTGGTTTTATAAGGCCTAGTGTTTCACTATGGGGAGCCCCAATATTGTTTGTTAATAAGAAAGATGGAACCATGACACTGTGCATCTATTATCGGCAGTTGAATAAGCTGAGGATCCAAAATAAATAACCACTACCCCGCATTGATGACTTATTTGATCAGTTATAAGAAGCTAAGATATTTTCCAAGATCGATCTTAGATTTAGATATCATCAGTTAAAAGTAAGAGACTGTGACATTTCTAAAACTACTTTTTGTTCCAGGTTTGGACATTATGAATTTCTTGTCATGCCATTTGGGTTAAAAAATGCACCAGCCGTATTCCTGGACTTGATGAACCGCATATTTCACCCTTACATGGATTCTTTTGTTCTTGTCTTAATTGATAATATTTTGATATATTCTCATAGTAGGGAGGAACATAAACACCAGTTGCGTATTATTCTACAGACCTTGCAAGAGAGGCAATTATATACTAAATTTACTAAATGTGAATTTTGGCTAGATAAGTTAGTATGTTTGGGGCATGTTATTTCTACTTATGGCATCTGTGTTGATCCCAAGAAGGTGGAAGCAGTAATGAATTGGGAAAGCCGAACTAGTGTGACACAGGTACATAGTTTTCTAGGATTAGCTAGATATTATAGGAGATTTACACCAGGGGCTTCTTCTATTAAATTACCGTTGACTAAGCTTACCAGAAAGGAGAACAAGTTTGTGTGGGACGATGACTGTGAGAAAAACTTTAAAAAGTTAAAGAGTAAGTTGACATCAACTCCACTATTGGCTATTCCTACGAGTACAAAAGGTTTAGTCATTTATAGTGACGCCTCGTATCAAGAATTTGGTTATAACTAATGCAGTATGAAAAGGTAATTGCTTTTTCTTCTAGACAATTAAAGATACATGAACGTAACTACCCTATACATGATCTCGAGCTAGTCTCAGTAGTTTTTGCACTAAATATCTGGAGATATTACTTATATGGTGTTAGTTGTGAAATTTTTACTGACCATTAAAGTTTAAAATACTTGTTTACTTAAAAGGACTTGAACTTGAGGCAAAGAAGGTGGATGAAACTTATAAAAGATTATAACTGCACAATACATCACCATCCGGGTAAGGCTAATGTTGTTGCTGATACATTGAGTAGAAAATCTCTAGGTAGAGTATCTTGTATTTATTGTATTCGAGTTGACTTGCTTAAGGAGATAGATTTAATGGGGGTGTAATTAACTTTATGTGATTCTTGCAGAATAGTAGCACGTCTAAATGTTAGACCTACATTGATAGACTAGATAAGACAAACACATATAGGAGATGTAAAATTGGAGAAAGTTAGAGACAATATGAAAAAAGGGTAAAGCAAATGAATTTTCTATTCGTGATGATGACCTTGTTATGTATGATAACCATTTGTGTGTACCTAATGTGCTTAATTTAAGACGAACAATTTTAGGGGAATCCCATTATTCTTTATATGATATGCATCCAGGAAGCACAAAACTTTATAGAGATTTGAAACAATGTTATTGGTGGCCGAGAATGAAACACGACATTGCAGATTTTGTTACTAGATGTCTAGCTTGCCAACATGTGAAGGCGGAGCATCAAAATCCAAGTGGTTTACTATAATTCTTACTGTTGATACTAAAAATTATAACTTACTTAAACTAATCATAAATAGACACGTGTCTCCTTACGATGCAGAAATTATAGTCAACAGTCGCTTAACCAACTCCAAAAATAGTTGCTCGGCAGGCATGCCGACAAACTTGAAGAATGTAGACCATCAAAGTAAATAAAAGGTCACCATATAGGGGAACAACCAAGGGTATTTTGGCACGTAGTACGGACAATCAACCATCACATTCATTATGTACGGGTCTAAATGCTTGAATATATTAAGGCATTCCTACTCTTGATCTCCACGTCATTATAAATACATTATATCCCTTTCATCAAAGGTATGATAGAACGAATTCTAGGATATTCTTCTTAACAAGAGTACTTATCTTTCTGTAATCACTCAAATCAATACAATAACAGTGGATGCAGACTTTCTTACACAACTGAACCACTTTAAAATCCATTATCTCTTATTTGATTATTTCATTACGATCTTATGTTTTATCTGTGATTAAAAAATTGGAATTAGTCCATTTTTTTACATCAACAGATTGGTGCCGTCTGTGGGAACGAGTGTTTAATTACCGTTCTCACTCTCTTACATCCTTCTTCAAGGGAAGATAAATGATCCTGAGCCTAATGCCATACATGAAGGCAACACAACTGATGAGTGCATTATTTTTGTATATTTTATACCCAAATTTATACTTTGTTAGTCCCATTTATATTATTTAATAAGTTCTTAGGATCATTTTATTAAAAAAGGAAAAAAATGCAAGAATGATTGAATTTGGATTGAAAATGGCCATTTTAAGTAAAAAATGGGCAATTGGATAATTTTATAATATTCTTGTGCTAAGTTGTGAAAAACGTTGCCTGCGGAAAATTTTGCAGGTAATGATGGAATATGGTGCAAATTGATGATCAACTCGAAAAAGACGTAAAAAAGGTGATTTTGACGGTTGTTCGAAAAAAGTTGTTTTTATTCTTCGATTTAGATGAAATTTGGCACGCGTGTTCAACAAGGAAATCTAAGACTTTTCGAGTGGGGGAAATTGGGTCCCTTATCCCGATCCAAATATTGATGAGTTGGAGTGATAATTTTCAACACGGTTTGGCCAATCCGAGAGAGTTTCACCAAAACCCTAATACCTCATTTCCATGTCTATAAATAAGACCCGTGAGTTCATTATTTCGGGGGAAAGATTGTAGAGAGTCAATTTAGAACAATTTTTTGTAGTTTTATTTTGAGAGTTTTGCTTATATTTGATGGCCAAGAATTGTATTTTTGTGGAAGGAATTTTGTCAAGATTATTTTTGAAACACAATATTTGTAAGTTTGTTCTATTAATAAAAATTAGTATTCATTCTTGCATTTATATTTTGTCTTCAATTATGCTAGCTTAGTTTCTTTACTAGGACTAGCTGAAGTTAATTATGTTTTATTAATATTGTTTGTATTTTAAATTCGTCTTTATTTCTCAATATATTCTAAAAGTTGTAAAAAATTGGTATTCATTTAAAACGACACGAGGGTGTGTTTTAAACCTTCGGCTTTGTTTGGAAAAAAAATCATATATATTTTTTTAAGTGTGAGTACTTTTTGATGGATTATTCTTGCACTCGATTGTTTTGACAGTCCATGCTTAAAGACCATATTTTGAAATTTAAAAGTGAACATTCAAGGGAATAGGGATTTTATCCGTCTAAATTTGAAGACGTTAAATTTTAGTGTGAACGTAATCGTGTTATTTTTCAAATTAAATGCGATGAGAGTCGGTTTAATTTGAGTTATAAAATTGGGAATGACGAGTTTAAATCATTGCATATTATTAGTTAAATGTGATAAATGGATCCAATGTCCTAGTTTCTCACACACTAGTTTATATCTTTCGTAGTCGCACTTTTTAATTATGTTAGCTTAGTTTAATATTACACATCTTCTTATAACCATTTTGTAGTTGGATAGTCACAATTATTTTGAACGAAAAATTGACAAATTTATGTGGGTTCGACCCGTAGTTATACTCGCTATTCTATAATAGCCGTGCACTTGTAGTATTTTATAAATTGACAACACCAATCGTCCCATCTGCTCCGCCTACCACAACCGACCTAAAT
Source organism: Sambucus nigra (assembly GCA_949130495.1). Taxonomy (NCBI): domain Eukaryota; kingdom Viridiplantae; phylum Streptophyta; class Magnoliopsida; order Dipsacales; family Adoxaceae; genus Sambucus; species Sambucus nigra. Next base: position 446,094,284 of record OX422211.1, read on the forward strand.
TGAATTCTAGCCAGTATTATTAGGGATCAAGATGCCATGCGGGAAATACCGAGGCAACTCACTACACCAAAATGACAAAATTGTCACCTTTCAGCCGGCCACCCTTGTCAAGGTCATTGACCGTGATAAAAAACACACGTTTTATGTCACGGTCATTGACCTTGACATGATCGTGACAAAGAATTGTCACGGTCAATGACCTTGACACGATCGTGACAATGGTTCTAGCCAAAACCCTTTTCCCCTTCTTTTTTCCCTCCCGCCGTTCCCTCCCTCTCTCTCTCTCTCTCTCTCTCTCTCTCTCTCTACTTTCAGGTTTAATTCTCTCTCTCTCTCTCTCTCTCTCTCTCTCTCTCTATCTTCCATTTATATATATGTTTGTGTGTATATATATGTGTGTATGTGTGTATATATGTGCGTGTGTGTGTGCGTGTGTGGGGGGTGGGGCAGGGTGGGGGTAGGGGTAGGGGTTAAAAATATAAATAAATAAGTAATTTTCTATAAATTTCCAAAAATAATATCCAAAAATGTAAATGTAAATAATATCCAAAAATAATATCCAAAAATGTAAATGTAAATAATATCCAAAAATATTGGATAACAATTTATTTTCATTCAAAATAAATAAGTAATTTTCTACAAATTTCATAAAAAAATGAAGGCCGGCTTAATATGTGATTTAAGTGTGAAATAATCGCTATATACTTATACTAATGGAGAAAAAAAATCATATATGGCGTTTTTTGTTGACTTTATATGGTGAAATAATAACATGACTTTATATCCATCAAATAAAAGCATGAAAACTAAAAAACGACAATAAGGGTTCAAATGCGCATAAATTTGTAGTAATTATCTTATAATAAAGATCAATTAGTCTATGTTGTTGAAAAATTTGATCAAATTGGTGAGCCCTTTATATTTTTAAAATGTTGTTTTTATTCCTATTTAACTTTTCTTTCTATACACCACTAATTATATTTAAAGTTTAATAAAATAGGAGTTATAGAAAGAAAAGTGGGGTTTCCATAATCTTACTTTGTCACAATTAATTTATATGCCTCAAAGTTATTTTATCACTCTTAGTTTATATTTGTGATAATACTTTATTAAAGATTTTTATGGGAACTTGTTATACTAGAACTTAGATGAACACTAAGTGATGAAAATAGTCCTTAAAATTGAAAATTAAATAAAGTTTATAAAAGTAAAGATGCTGGTAATACATCAAAGATAAATTAATAAGGACTAAATAACAAAACGTGTTCAAGTGTATAACAAGAAAGAAAATGTGGTATTTAGATTGGGTAAAATTCTTAAAGTAATGTTAAGGGACTAAAAGACCCAAGACAACTGGCCAGTAAGTCACGGATCGAAAAATTTATGACGGGTGATGAAAGCCCGTAAACATGTTGGGGTGGGGGTGGGGGTGAGTGGGGGTGGGGTGGGGGTGGGGTATGATTTATAAAAAGCACAAAACAATAGTAGAAATTCAATACCTGAAATTAACATTGAGATTATTTTAAATAGACAGTCACTACTGTGTGTGTGTTTAAATTGAAAGAAGATATGAGAATTTTATTAAAGATTTTTATGGGAACTTGTTATACTAGAACTTAGATGAACACTAAGTGATGAAAATAGTCCTTAAAATTGAAAATATTATATCTGTACTAATAACATTTTTTTACAGCAAATGTCTCCTTCAGATATTAAGGAGAAGATGATGATGCTGTTTATGATGATGTCGTCTGGGGTCAGTGGTAGTGGAGGCGACGAGGGCTCTTCCGCCCCTAGGCTCCCCAAATATGGGAAATATGGGATTACCGTCGAGAACAAATCGGAGATATTAGCGAGATCCCTCGTTCTGCTAAAGACGATCATCGGCCCGGGGTTTATGAGTTGGAAGGAGGTGCCATATGAGCTCAAGTTAGCTGTTTGGGCGGCACTACAAGTAATATATTTATATCTATATTTATATGAATATTTCAATTTCAATTTCAATTTCAATTTCAATTTCAATTTCAATTTCAATTTCAATTTCAATTTCAATTTCAATTTCGATTTCATATTTATATTTATATTTATTCGCAACTAACATTGTATTTGTTGGACAAGAACAATTCAACTTGGATCCAAAGCTACGCGATCCCGTGTTGGAGCAGATTAGGAAGCAACTCAAGTCGTGAAAAAAAAATATGCAAGCACGGTACTTTGGGAAAACACGAGAGTCGATTATCCAATGGCGTGAATCTGTCCCCCCAAGGAGCGGATCTCATTGGCACAATGGCAGAAGTTCATTGACAATGAGATCGAGGATCGACAATTGGCATCTCGCCAATCGGGGAGGGAAAATCGGGCAAAAAAGACGGACGTGCACTACTCCGACCGGACCTCTTACGCCGAGGTGGAGCATAGGATGCAGGTAAGATTTAATTTTTCTATAACTACAAAAATATATTATTCTTCATTATTTTACTTTGCGGGGCCGATACTAATTTTACTTTACTTTATTTTATTTCAGGGGGTAGGGAGTGGGCCAGGGGGTAAGCCACATAGGCTCGATACTTATGTGGCTCTTCGGACGAAGAAGGGGAAGGACAAGGAGGTGTCCCCGAGCGTCGCGGCCATGATTGTAAGTAATCCGACAGTTTAATTTTTGTTAATTACGTTATAAGTTTTTAGTTTACTTATTTTACTAATCATGTGCTTTTTGTCGTTTCAGGCAAAGCTTAAGGAAGTGCATGAGTCGCAGTCTGATGCCGACAAGGCATCTTTGTCCACAGATGCACTTAGCCAAGTGCTTGGCTCTGATCGCAAGGGGAGGACAAGGGGGGTGAGCTCGCGGGTGGCCAAATCTAGGATCATCGGATTGGAGACGAACGACACTGGGTTGGCTCGAACGGTGGATTCACACGACGCGAAGCTGTCCCGTTTGTAGGCGACGGTCCAAGATATGTACGCATTCATGAAGCGTACGTTGGGCGGAGACCGTAAAGGGAAAGGGAAAGGGAAGGAGAAGGCGGTGGAGGAGGAGGTGCGGGAGGACGAGGCACAGGATGACGAGGATGTGGACCTCGCTGCTTCATCACCGACACGTTCGTACTTCGATGATCCACTTCCCTATTTGGCGCCCTTCAACAGACCAATGTCGACACTTGGTTGGCCGAACGTGTTCATATTGGACGTATTTGATGGCCAGCGGATAGGGCGGGGGTTGAGGGACCCTAATATCGTCCAGGGTGGAATAGTTCATGGACGTGCGCTTCAAGAGATGGAGTCCAGGGTGCTCGTCACGCATGTCATACCCGGGAAGGAGAACTCCCTATTGTGGTTGCGCGAACAATGAGGCACGACATATATTAGTGGGTGCGTCAATTTGTATGTCGTGTGGCCTACTCACCTCCTCAGTTTTAACAATACACCAGACATGTAGTGACATTGTTTTAAGTTTGAATTGAATTGTTTTAAGTTTGAATTGAATTGTTTTAAGTTGTTACATTTGAATTTTATCGTGATGCATATTGTCTCTATTTGAATATATATTTGCATTATCTTTAGTTTGTTTGGATATATGATGTTTGGATACTGCTGGGCAGTGGCAGTGGCCATACTGCCCAACATATTTTTTTAAATTCTGACCAGAATTGTCACGGTTATTGACCGTGACAATTTTTTAAAAAAGGGTGACGTCTTTGTCACGGTTATAAACCGTGACAAACGTGTCACGATCATTGACCGCGGCACGATCGTGATAAAAAAATTTATCTCGCCTCGAAATGTCACTGTTATTGACCTTGACAAGTTGGATTTGTCAAGGTCAATGACCTTGACAATTCGGCAGATTTGGTGTAGTGACTGGCTTAATCATTACAAGACGAATCTTTAGCTCTTTCCAGATAACGAATGGTCCATTCACTAAGGAGAGATATGTCGCATCCACATCCTAAGCACAACCAACATAGCTATTCCAGATATACAAGTGATAGGTCTTATCGCCCAGGAGTCAGTTCATCTATTAGATCCACAGCGTTTCTATGATGGCCATTCGTTTTCTCCTGAAAGGTCAAACATTTTGGAAAGATTGAGGAGAGCTTCGCCTTTTGACCGTTTAGGACCTCGAGCAAATAAAAATCCTCCTAGAGAGTTATCCAGAACTAATCAATACCCAAACGACCAACGTGAAGCTTCAATCAGATCAAGATCAAGCATCCGACGATTTGTGCATGCCGAGCAGACTTCTTAGGAAGAGATCTCAGCACAAACATATGGTCGGGATAGCCAAGCTGCTTCACACAAATCTAAGGCAGGTAACCTTTCATGAAAGGGCTTAATCCAACGATTAGAAGATCGACAGGGAGAAATGGCAAAAGCAAAGAATCCGTTGCAGAGGAACTTTGATAAAAGGTCTCCTTTCATTCGGGAAATTATTGATTTTCCAACTCCATCTAAGTTTAAAGCCCCTGTGGTAACCCCTAAATAAGATGGTAAAACTGACCCGATTTTTCATATCGGGTATCAAGCTGAAACCAACATTTATTCAGTCCCTGATGAAATATGATGTTGAGCTTTTTCAAGCACCATTACGGCTTCAACCCAAATATGGTATAATAGCTTGCCCGGAAGATAAATTACTAATTTCAATCAGCTTGCCTAGATGATCATCATCAACTTCTATTTTGGGGCCAAGCCAGTAAAGCGAGTAACCCATCTCTTGACTGTCAAGTAGCGAGTGGGGGAGACTATCAGGGAGTACATCACTCGTTTTAACAACGAGAAATTATAATTGGTTAACTATATGGATTAAACATCCATCGTCGCTCTAATGAGTGGATTATTTCCAAAAAAACTATATTATGCTCTGGTTAAAGATCTTGCTAAAACCACGACTGAGCTCATGGCTAAGGTAGTAAAAATTATGAACGCTGAGAAAGTAATGACTGCAAAGCAGAGTCCAGCCACTAAGCCTGCGAAGAAGGATCAAAAGGAGAAGAAATCGAAGAATTACAATAAGCTAAAAAATTATGGAACATATACTCCATTGACTGTCAACATTCACCATATCCTAGAGGAAATCAAACACAATAAAGATTTACGATGGCTTGAGAGGTTGAGGGCACCCCCTAACAGGAGGGACGAATCTAAATATTATGAGTTCAATAAGGATCATGGCCACTCGACTGATAACTATATCACTTTGAAGAATGAAGTAGAATAGCTTATTCGTTGAGGAAAGCTGAACAAATATGTTAATCAGTGAGTAAGTAGAGAAACAAGGGGAAGGTCAAATTTTTCGTGCAAACCAATAAATGACAGGAAAAGAAACCATGAATATGGTTATGAAGATGATCTCAACCTGCCGAAGAATCCTAAGAAACCAGAGCATAAGGTAGCTATAATAAATTTTGGCTCTTTTGATTTTCATGTAACTATAGGTGGTTATGTAAGAGGAGGAGATCACACTGCAGAGAGAAAGGGATACCTAAATGAACCATAAATCCTATTCTTATATCCAATGAATTAACCTGAATAAAGATGATCGGCCCAGGAAAGTCAATAAAAACAAACTGGTAATAGGCTTCTCCAATAAAGACCTCTCTGGGGTAATGTATCCCATAATGATCCGTTAGTTGTCAAGTTTAGAATCCATGATGCCATTATCGCCAGGGTTTTGATTGATAATGGGAGCTCGGTTGATATCATGTTGAACCCCTGGTTTCAAAGTTTAGATTTGAAACTCAGTCATCTGGAACCACACCACAGGCCATTGATAGGTTTTTCGGGCTAAAAAGTCTACCAACTGGGAACAGTCAAGCTAAAGTGTTGTTCGACACTTGGCCAGCAAGCCGTACTAAAAAGATACGCTTCTTTATTATGGATAAAAATGTTCAATCTGCGTATAATATTATCCTCGGAAGAGTGGGGCTAAAGAAGTTTAAAGTTCTACCGTCCACAGTCCATGAGTATTTGAAGTTCCTAACTCACTTTGGGCATGGCATCATGAGGGCGATCAAAAGGTGGCCAGAGAGTGCTATTACTCCCCGAACGAGCAAGAAGACGTGGCTAATTTGAAGAAGAACACCACCACTTACCAGGTAGATATTATGGAGCCCAATAGTAAATCAATAGTTGAAACTTTGGATCCCCAAGATGAAACAAAGTTAGTCAAAGGGCTTATTATTTAAGCCACTAAAATCATAATCGTGGATGATGACAAATTGGAGAGAACTACCCAGATAAACTCCACATTAGATCCACTCCTTAAAAAGGAATTTCTTGCATTCTTGAGACAACGAAGGAATGTGTTTGCTTAGAGTCATGAGGATATGCCTAGGATTGACCCCAACTTCCTCTATCACGATCTCAACGTTAATGAGGATGCCAAGTCGATAAAGCAAAGGCGTAGGATGTTCAGTTCAGAGAAAAATCAAGCTATATAGGAAGAGGTGGAGAAATTTCAAAAGTACCAATTAATTGAGGATGTCAAATATCCAGCCTCGTTGGTCAACGTTGTGATGGTCAAAAAGAAAAATGATAAGTGGAGGATGTGTAGATTTTACTGATCTTAATAAAGCCTGCCCAAAGGATGCTACATCAGGACATAGGTTGTTAAGCTTCATGGATGCTTATTTTGGGTATAACCAGATAAAAATGAGATTAAAAGATAGGGAAATCACTTCTCTCATCACCAGTCAAGGACATATTGCTACAATGTAATGCCCTTCGGGCTAAAAAATGCTGGAGCAACATACCAAAGGTTGGTCAACAAGGTAATAGGAAATAATATGGAGGTTTATGTGGATGATATGTTGACTAAAAGCAAGAAGGCTTCAAATCATTTATAGGACCTCAATCAGACGTTTGGTCAGTTGGGAAAGCATCAGATAAAGTTCAACCCGACCAAGTGTGTATTCAGTGTACAGGAAGGATTGTTCCTCGGCTTTATAGTAAACCAAAGGGGAATTGAGGCAAATACAGTTTAAATAAAAGCTTTGATAGAAATACAATCACCGACCTACAAGAAGGATATACAAAGTCTTATTGGTAGAGTGGCAACTTTAAATAGGTTTATTTCCTGAGCAACAAATAGGTATTTGCCATTCTTCAAGGTGCTTAAAAAGAACTTTCGAGTGGAATGCAGAATGTGAAGAAGTGTTCCAAGATTTGAAGAAGTATCTGTGATCACCACCTTTATTGTCTCGACCTGTTTTGGGAGAAAGTTATACTTATACTTAGCTATTTTGGAGTCTGCAGTTAGCTCGACCTTGGTTCGACTGGATTACTACACCAGCAAAGCATTCATGGGAGCTGAAATCAGATATCCACGCTTGGAAAAATTGGCCCTTATGCTCATTGAAGCCTCCAGGCGTATGAAGCCCTACTTCCAAGCACACAACATAGTTATATATACTAATTTACCTCTTTGACAAGCGTTCCACAAACCTAAAAAGTCAGGAAGATTGATATACTGGGCAACAGAACTGGGAGAGTATGACATCATCTATAAACCAAGATCATCCTCAAAAGGATAAGTTTTGGCAAATTTCATTACATAGTTCACCTATCCAGAGGTTACCGATCAATAAAACTTGCCTGCCGAGCAGACTTCTTCGGAAGAAAACTCAGCTCAAAAGCAAAACAAAGTTGTAGCCAACCAAGTCGAATCATCCAGAACTCAAGAAAAGGCTAAAAAAATATGCAGAGGAGAGTAAGAAGATATTCCACCATGGATTTCTATATATGGAGAGCTTCAGTAGTAATATCCCATTATGGAATTTATATGTGGATAGATCTTCATGTGTAACTAGAAGTGGAGCAGGTATCATACTTAATACTCATGATGATATTGATATTGAATATACTCTTATGTTTAAATTCAAAGCATCAAACAATGAAGCTGAGTATGAAGCTTTGATAGTCGAACTGGAATTAGCCCATTCGTTAGGGGCCAAGAAGGTAGTAGCGCATAGTGAATCATATCTAGTTGTCAACCAAGTACCTCATCTATATGGCGTCAAGGGAGAATTGATGACTAGATACTTGGCTACAGCCATAGAAGTTATTTACAAGTTTCCAGGCATGAAAATGAGCAGGATACCAAGAATAGCTATTGCCCCTGCTGATGAACATGCTCAGCTAGCTTCAGGTACAAAAATTGAACTCCTGAGGAGCATTCTAATTGAAATCTTGGCCGACAGCAGCATAGACAAAGATCTAATGGTCAGTTTCATTACTATATATTTAGGAACTTCCTGGATGGATTCGATCAAGGCCTACATTGAATATGGAACCCTTCCAGTTGATCCTAAAAAAGTAAAAAAACTCTGGTACAATGCAACTATATATGTGCTGGACAAAGGAGTTTTATACAGGAGGGGATTAACTATCTCCTTACTACGTTGTGTTCATCCGCTAGAGGTTGAAGATCTGATTAAGAAAGTGTACAAAGGTTCTTATGGAGCTCATTCAGCTGGTCGGTCGTTACTCCAAAGAATCAACACACAGGGATACTACTGGTCGACTACGAGGGCAGATTGCAAGGCCTTTGTAAGAAAGTGTGATAAATGCCAAAGGTTATTTACAATTCACAAAACACCCAATGCTACTTTAGCCCATTACCTAATCTTGGCCATTCACTATTTGGGGAATTAACTTGGTCGGTCCACTGTTGACCACCAAGGGCAGGTTCAAGTTCCTGGTACTTTAACAAACGGGTGGAGGCAGAGCCATTGATAGAAATGCCTTATGAGAGGATGTACCAATTCATCTAGAAAAAGCATCATATGTAGGTATGGCATGCCCTATGCCTTCATTACAAACTATGGGAGCCAGTTTGACAATGATGAATTCGAAGTATACTGTGTCTAGTCCAAGATCCAGAAACTCAATTCAGCGCCAGGACACCCACAAAGCAATGGTCAGACGAAAGTGACAAACATAACTTTGCTCAATCGACTGAAAAAGAGGCTTGATGCTGCCAAGGAAAATTGGATTAATGAATTATATTATGTTCTCTAGGCTTATAGAACAACGCTGAGAACAACAACTGGAGAAACACCTTATATGCTTACATTTGGGACAGAAGCCATGGTACCAACCAAGATAGGTCTACCAACCCAAATAGTGTTGAATTTTGATTCTCCCACAAGTGACTTGATGCGACGAATCTACGTAGACATATTAGAGGAAGTCCGATAAGATGTTTCCCTCAGAAATGTTCCGTACGGACTGCTCGCTTTTACAATAAAGGGGTCAGACCGACCAACTTGAAAGAAGGCGACTATATCCTAAAGAAGGTCATTTAGAAGACCAACAAGGTTGAAGCCAATTGGCATGGCCCATCAAATTGAGACACTACAAGGAGTAAAATTCAAAAACCCTTGGAACGCCGAGCACCTTCAAAAATATTATTAGTAATTCAAGGCATTGACATATTGTACTTCTTTACGTTCATCACAACTATTTGTCAAATAAAAATCTTGATTTTAGTTCCTCAATTTTTTTCGTTTTTTTTCGGAGTTCGGCGACTTACATCATCTAGAAACAACAAATAAAAAACGTCTCTTAGTCTTCAGCTTTTACCGATTAACAATACATACCATACTTAATCAGGTTGAGCTTATCTGCCGATTAACAGAACATACTTAATCGGGTTGAACTTATCAAATTCAAGATGCACTAATAGCTTAAGGGACGGTCGTATCTCGCCCAACTTATTACTTAATATATGACTTCGTGTGTCAAGTCACAAACAAGAAGATGTTACTTCATGTATGACTTCGTATTACAAGTCACGAACAAGAAGTATTTCCCTACCAAGTTAAATATAAGACTACACTCCTAACACACTTGGTCAGCACTAATCATTTACTTCATGTATTACTTCATCTTTGACAAGTCAAGAATAAGAAGTCTGTAAAACTTCATATACAACTCAAATAATTACAAACAAGTTTGACCTCACTAAGTTAAATGTAAGAAGACATGTAAACATTCCTAACCATTGGAATACACACATATATTCCTCATACACTTGGTCACCACTAATAACTAATGCTACACTTGGATCAATAATACTATTTATAGTTTCATCTAAGTGCATTAGTAGAATCTATGAACTTACAATTACAGTTTAATAATTAGTTATTAAACAATAACTCAGTTGACCAATTGATTAAATAATCATAAGATGACAACATAAATGCATGAATTTTTATTCAAACACTAATCGTATTACATTCAAGATTAAATGAATAACAAAATACAGAGAAGCTATTCCACTGGACGTTTTCCTTGAGCTTTGAAAATTGGCTGAACTCTTTTTATATCATTTGGAGGATCATCCAAGGTATAAGGGGAGTTGATAAAGTTGAAATCCCTCATCATTCGTCTATTACTGCTACTCAGGCATTAATCAGATTGGGAGGACGAACTATTTTATGAACATCATGCAGACCATAGTCTCCCCAATATTTGGTGATCAACCACTGGGGGATAACATCAACAGGATTCCAGGATATATCCAATTAGAATGGAGGATTGTCACAATCTAGCAAACCAAGTTCACTCCAGTACCACATCCCGCTGTTACGATCATATTTCAGCAAAGTTAAACAGTTGGTCCATCCCCACCTATAACATTCACGATGGCTCTGGATAAGGTGATCATCAACATGGCTAAGAGTTTCACTGTAGCGTCCCATCCACATATCTCTAGGTTGTTTGTGAAATTAAAAGGTTAACATTTCAACTTGATGTTGAAGTTTCTTCAAAACATCACTCTTCACCCTAAACTGAATAGATTGGTCGGCAATGGCTTTATCCTTACCTTCCAGCTTTATAGACAAATCAATAACAACCCGACTCTTTGCTTTCAACTCACTACACCAAAATGGTCAAATTGGTACCCTCAAGCGGCTAGCCTTGTCACGGTCATTGGCCGTGACAAAAAAACACACTTTTTTGTTACGATCATTGATCGTGACATGGCCGTGACAAATGCTTGTCACGGTCAATGACTGTGACAAGTACAGTTGTCACGGACTCATCACGGTCATTGACCGTGACAATCCTATAAAGTTGTCACGGTCAATGACCATGACATGTCCGTGACAATTCTGTTAGTAAAAAACCCTCCCTCTTTTTTTTTTTTTTCCACCGTTTTTATTCCCTCCATTTCTCTCTCTCTCTCTAGCGACTGCTCCTCTCTCTCTACAACTTTGATATGTTTTCTCTCTCTATTCTCGTCCATTTATGTATATGTGCGTCTATGTATATATGTGTATGTAAATGTGCATGTGTGTGTGTGGGGGGGGGGGGGGGGGGGGGGGAGGGGCAGGGCTGGGGGGAGGGGAGGGGGTGCATGTGCATGTGTGTGTTTGTGTGTGTATATATGCATGTTTGTGTATATGTGCGTGTGTGTGTATATGTGCATGTGTGCGTGTGGTGGGCAGTGGCAGCCGGGGGGGGCAGGGGGTGTGGGCCTGTGTGTGTATATGTGCGTGTGTATTTTTTTAATTAATTTTTTATTGATTTATTGGATATTGCCCCTCATATTGTAGTGTCCCTTGTAAAAGAATTGATTGATTTAATATTGATTGGTTGTTAATTTTTTTTTGTAAATTAATAATTAATGCCCTTTCATATGCAAGTAGGATTGCCCCTCATTGTAAATTAATAAATTAATAATTGTATATTTTAATTGTTAGTTTAATTGATGAAAAGCATTAATTGAGTAAATGAATTAGAAGGAATACGGGATACACATTTATTGTTTCCATTGCGGTTGAATTATAGTGGATCGATGTTGGGTTGGTTAATTTTAAAAGTGGCATGACCAGTGGATTATTATCTATATGGGGTGGGATTTTTCAACTTTTTTTGAAAATTACTTTGTATAACGAACAATATATATATAGTATGATAATTAAAGGAAACATAATTGAAATTACATATAGTGCGCATAGATACTAGCCTTCTAGTTCTTATGCCTACGCATTAAATAACCCTTAGACCCCTTCGAGAGTCATTACCCCTGTAATGAGATCTCTCGAATTGTCCCGTTTGGACAGTTTGGAACTGCATAATTTTTGTATAATAATAATTCTTAGTCGCTTAAAGTTGTTACTTTTAGAGGAAGTTATGCAGTCGTATCCTAATGTTCTCTGGGTACACACTAGATTGGCAAGTGTGACTGTTATTTCAATTGATCAATTAAAATAACACTCACACTTACTTGGAGAACTACGGGGATATGCTGCCGAATTTTTCTCAAATCGTAACAATGTGCATGAGATGTTAAGTATATTACAGAAAAATGCGGTCTTGAATGGGATAGGACCACTCACCCTTTAGAGGAGATGGAGGAAATATAAATTTCTATTATAAATTGAATTTGAATTTGAAATTTAAAAATCGAATATAAATAAGACATAATTAAATGAAACACACTATAAATCTAAGTTTTGTTTATACTAATCCATGAATATACGCTTATTACCTTTAATAGGTGATTAGTTGAGGTGATTAGTTGTGGTAGCTGTGATGGGATATCCGAAATATAAAGAGTGGATGGGTGAGACAAATAGAATGGGGGATGTGTTTCGTAGAGGTACTAATGAATTTGTGAAATATGCAAAGAGATGTCATAATGATGAAGAGTATCCGTGTTCGTATGCTAGGTGTAAGAATGGTAAGGTGTTTGAGTGGAAAACAGTTGAACTACATTTGTTAAGATCGGGTACGCAAGATAATTATCGATTTTGGGTTTTCATGGTGAATTAAAAGTTCATTTTGTCCCCAAACAACCTTCACAACAACCTTCAACAAGTAGGATAGATGTAGAAGGGGACGACGTAGATCATAATATGTTAGAGGATTTAATTGATGATGCGTACGGAGTTTATGAAGCATAGGAGAATGAGGTTACTGATGACATACAAGGTTCAAGTGCTCGTGAAGATATCACGATAAACCTTGACGATGACTACCAAAGTTTAAAATTTAAGGCGACCCAACCGTTATACTCTATATGTGAGAAAGATCAAACAACTTTACATGCCATGGTTGGTTTGCAAAGTTTGAAAACGCAGTACGGTTTGTTTGGCAATAGCGTGACAGGAATTTTGAAATGGGTGAAGGGGTTACTACCCAAGGAGAATACGCTTCCAAATAGCTATCATGTTATGAAGAACAATTTGAAAGGTTTGGGAATGAAGTATAAATCAATTCATTCTTGTGTGTATGACTTCATACTATACCGAAAGGAGTATAAAAATCTCGATCATTGTCCGATTTGCGATGAACCTAGATATGTCCAATTTATTAGTAACGAAGGCACAAGCTCAAAAATGCCTAAAAAAGAGTTAACATATTTTACCGTTGGGCCTAGATTAAAGCAATTTTTCATAGTACCATGGATTGCGGAGGCAAAGACTTGGCATGCTAGGGCAAAAGTAGGGGGTAGTCTCATGCGTCATCCTATTGATTCTACAACTTGGAGGAGGATGAATTAAGTGTATTCGAATTTTGCTTGAGAACAACGCAACATTCGTTTGGCTATATCAATAGATGATTTCAATCCATTTGGAAATATAAGTACCAATCAGAGTGTATGGCCAGTGATCCTAGCCCCACTCAACCTCCCTCCTTCACCGTGTATGAGACCTAAATTTTCGATGATGTCTTTGTTGATATCAGGGCCAAAGGCACCAAGTGATGACATCGACATTTACTTGGCTCCATTGGTAGAAGAATTAAATGAGTTGTGGGAAGAGGGTGTGCAATCATTTGACTCTTTTAGAAACGAAGAGTTTACGCTGAAAGCTATGTTGATGTGGGAAATTCATGATTTTTCAGCTTATGGGATATTATCCGATTGTGTAGTACATGGTTATTTGGGGTGTCCTATTTGTGGAGAGGAGACTGAATCTCTTCGTCTATCCTCTAGCTTAAAAAATGTATACCATTGCCATAGGAGGTTTTTACTCCCGGCTCGTAGTTTTAGATTTGAGAAAGGTTCCAATTTTTTATTGGGCGGGGTTGAACATAGGCTACCGCCGAGATAACTTTCAGGTTCAGAAATTAAAAGTAAAGCTTTTAAATGTGGCCCTAATATGCCAGGTACGAATCCCAAATTTAAGAATGTCAAGCATAAGAAGACCCCAACTGGAAATGAAACTGAGACAAGAAAGGTATGGTCTAGGAGGTCAATTTTATTTAACTTGTCTTATTGGAAGAATAACCCGGTGCGCCATGTATTGGATGTGACGCATGCAAAGAAGAACTTCGCTGAACATATTGTGGGCACTTGCCTTGGGGGGAGTCATTCGAAGGATGGAGAAAATGCACGAAAAGACCTTAAATCGTTGAAACTTAAGCCACAACTATGGTTGAAAGAAGATAGTAGGGGAAGGACAATAATTCCCCCGGGTGCGTTTACTTTGATGAGTGGGGAAAGGAAGGTGCTTTTAGACACAATATATAGTTTGAAGGGTCCATCTAATTTTCCATCCAACTTGCAAAGGATTGTGAATTATGCTACTCATGATTTACATAAGTGTAAGTCCCACAATTGGCATGTGATCATGCAATTGATTCCTCTATTGTTTAAGCACTGTTTCTCTAAGCACAAGGATTTACGGAGGGCTATTATGCAAATTAGTATTACCTTATCACTCTTGTGTGAGAAGGTAGTCAATCGAGAACACATAGTGGTCACAAAATTGGCGGTAACCGAAGCGATTTGTGTGTTGGAGAAGTACATTCCCCTAGCATTCTTTGACATAAGTGTTCACTTGTTAGTACACTTATGCGAAGAGGCACTTCTTTGTGGTCCAGTTAGATATCAGTGGATGTATCCGTTTGAAAGATTGATGAAAGTTTTTAAAGATTACGTCAAGAATACGCGATACATTGCAGGATCAATTGCAGAGGAATACATCATCGTGGAGTCATCAATATATACTCGGGAATATATGCCTGACTCGACCAGCGTTGATGACACTGATGAGTTCGTCAATGATGGTGGTGATGTGATGGGAAAACGAGTGAAATTAACGAGTTTGCAACATGAACAAGTAGCTCGTTATCTATTTGACACACATGAAGATGTCGAAGAATGGAAAAGGTAAGTTTAAATTATTTTAATGTTTAACATTATTTTAGAATATTTTATACATGATTAATTTTGTAATATACAGAAAATATGAAGCCTGTGAGAACCATAAAAGACGAAAAACAATGGTACAATCAGACAACGAATTTAGGCTATGGTTGTCACAAGAGGTAATTATAATGAAAATGGTCGTTATATAACGTTACATTACACTCAAACTTTACAACTAATCTAATTAATTTATCTATATTCTCAGCTCTTAAAGATGGGTGATGCGACATCAAGGTTTGCTCGTCTAGCCACTGGACCCTTGTTCGTGGCACAAGAGTACAAAAAGTATCGATCGAACGGTTACATATTCGGCGCAAAAGTGTATGAGGAAAGTACAAATCTACAGAACTCGGGCATTTCATACAAGGCTCTTACTTTCTTCTGAGCGAGCGCAAAAGATAAAAACCTCGTTAAAGCTGAAATGACTTACTATGGTGTAATTTGAAATATATTTGAATTGGATCATATAAGCTTCAAAGAGGTTGTATTTTACTGCGACTGGGTAAGAGTTGAGGATAAAAATTCTTGCAAAGTTGATCCTGTCACCAATTTGATCATGGTTGACTTGTCCAAGTTGAAGAGCAACGACCACGTGAGCGATCAGCCGTTTGTTTGTGCATTCCAAAAGGTTAACCAAGTGTTTTACTCTGAGTATATCAACAACGAGACGTGGTCAATTGTCCTACACGCGCCAAAGCGTCTAAATAGTGGTGTGGATGGCTTGGCTGCTCCTACCGAATATCAATCCATTTTTTATGATAACCCGAATTTGATATAATTTTTCAATTTGTAATAAATATTCCAATTTGTACTTTATCAATCCATTTTTAATGCTTTTAATTGATTTGCACTTTATCATTTTCACTCTTGTGTAGTGTGCGTGTGTGTGAGCAGTAGGGGTGGGGGTGAGGATGTTTCAGATTTTTAGTAATTGTACATATTATGCTCTAGATGCTGCTATTTTGGAATTCAAAATTGAGGTGTTAAATAGTAACAATTCATTTGGATTTAAATTAATTGTACATATTTGCACGTCTTCTTCTAATATATTTTGATTTGTACTAATAACAACATTTTTTTTATAGCAAATGTCTCCTTCAGGTATTAGGGCGAGGATGATGATGCCGTCTGGGCTCGGTGGTAGCGGAGGCGACAAGGTCTCCTCGGCCCCTAGGCTCCCCAAATATGGCAATTTGGGGATGGCCATCGAGAACAAGACGGGGCTAGTAGCGAGATCCCTCGAGCTAGTAAAGACGATCATCAACCCAGGGTACACTAGTTGGAGGGAGGTGCCAAATGAGCTCAAGTTAGCTATTTGGGTGGCACTACAAGTAATGTATCTATATTTATATTTATATGAATATTTCAATCCAATTTCAATTTCAATTTCAATTTCAATTTCAATTTCAATTTCAATTTCAATTTATATTTATATTTATTCGCAACTAACATTGTATTTATTGGACAAGAATAATTCATCCTGGATCCAAAGCTACGCGATTCCGTCTTGGAGCAGTTGAGGGAGAAACACAAGACGTGGAAGAAAAATATGCGGACCCGATACTTTGGGAAAACCCGAGAGTCCGTTATCTGAATGCATGAATACGTCCCGCCGAAGGAGCCGATCTCATTGGCACAATGGCAAAAGTTCATTGACAATGAGATCGGGGAGGGAAAATCGAGTAAAAAAGACGGATGTGCACTACTCCAGCCGGACATCTTACGCCGAGGTGGAACATAGGATGATGGTAAGATTTAATTTTTCTATAACTACAAAAATATATTATTCTCCATTATTTTACTTTGCGGGGCCGATACTAATTTTACTTTATTTTATTTCAGGGGGCAGGGAGTGGCCCTGGGGGTAGGCCACATAGGCAAGATACTTATGTGGCTATTCGAACGAAGAAGGGGAAGGATAAGGAGGTGTCCTCGAGCGTCGCGGCCACGATTGTAAGTAATCCGACAGTTTACTTTTTGTGAATTACGTTATAATTTTTTTATTTACTTATTTTACTAATCATGTGCTTTTTGTTGTTTCAAGCAAAGCTTAAGGAAGTGCATGAGTCGCAGTCTGATGTCGACAAGGCTTCTTTGTCCACAGACGCACTTAGCCAAGTGCTTGGCGCTGATCGCAAGTGGAGGATAAGGGGGTGAGCTCGCGGGTGGCCAAATCTAGGATCATCGGATTTGAGACGAGCGACACCGGGTTAGCTCGAACGGTGGACTCGCATAACGCGAAGCTGTCCCGTTTGGAGGAGATAGTCCAAGATATGTTCTCATTCATGAAGATTTCATTGGGAGGAAACCGTAAGGGGAAAGGTAAGGAGAAGGTGGTATAGGAGGAGGTGCAAGAGGAGGAGGTGTAGGATGACGAGGATGTGTACCTCGCTGCTTCATCACCAACACGTGCGAAGTTTGATGATCCACTCCCCTATTTGGCTCCCTTCGACCGATCGATGTCGACACTTGGTAGGCCGAGCATGTTTATACTGGACATATTTAATGGCCAGCGGATAGGGCGGGGGTTGAGGGAACCGAATATCGTCCAGGGTATGCTAGTTCATGGATGTTTGCTTCAAGACATCGAGTCCAAGGTGCTCGTCACGCATGTGATACCCGGGAAGGAGAACTCCCCATTGTGGTTGCGCGAACAATGAGACACGATGTATATTGGTGGGTGTGTCAATTCGTATATTGTGTGGCCTACTCACCTCCTCAGAGCTAACCTTACCCCAGACATTTAGTGACATTATTTGAATTGAATTATTTTAAGTTGTTACATTTGAATTATATTTCGATTATATCGTGATGCATATTGTCTCTATTTTGAATGTATATTTGCATTATCTCCATTTTATTCGGATATATGATGTTTGAACAGGTACAACGTTGCTATAACATGTACAAATATACTGCTGGGCAGTGGCAGTGGCCATACTGCCAAACATATTTTTTTTCAATTTTGCCCGGACTTATCACGGTCAATGACTGTGACAATTTCGTGACTATTTCGTGACTATTATCCTTTGTCACGGACTTTACACGGTCATTGACCGTGATAATTTTTTATTAAATGTCACGGGTTTGTCACAGTCCATAACCGTGACAAAACTTATCAAGGTCATAGACCGTGACAAGTCCGTGACAACAAAAGTTGTCACCCCCAGAATTATCACGGTCATTGACCTTGACAAGTTGAACTTGTCAAGGTCAATGACCGTGATTATTCAACAGATTTGGTGTAGTGACTGGTCGGCTAGTGTTTTATTTGTCCTTACCCCATCTATAGTTGGTCGGCTAGACCTATGATGCTCGGAAGTTTGCCTGGGTTTAGTTTTTTTTTGAGCTTCAAGTTCCTTTAATAGGTTGGCATTCTTAGCCTCTAATAAGGAAGCACCTTCATAAGCACCACTGAAAGATGACTTCTTAAAACTGTCCAACTCATTTCTGAGCTTATTATTTTCCTCCTCAAGAAGTTGAGCTATCTCCCTAGCCTCATCCACTTCTCGGCTCAAAAGGAACTCTTTTCTTCTATACATAAAGGCATACTGTTCAAGCTTCTTCTCAAATCCCCAACCTTCATTTAGGGCTTTGTACTTTGCTTCATAGAGGGCATGGAGCAAAATTAAAGCAAACTTGTGGTCTTCTTGCATATCTTCAATCATCTCGTAGTAGTCACCATTATTTTCCACTACCCTGTCCAACAAATAATGAATATGGGTGTATAAATCCTTAACTTGGTCGGAAGCTTCTGGGCCAAGTAAGCTGACCAAGTCTTATTCGGATAAAGTAACATGGCCAACTTCTAGCAGATTTTTAGTCCGCCTAAGCAGGTCAGATTCAATAGAAACAATAGCCTATTTCCTAACATCAAATTGAAAATTACAAAGGTAAGAAGACAAGTATAATTATTGAGCAAATATAATACATAGAGTATGATTTCATGAGGACAATTCAACCAAGCAAGAAGGCATAATTAAGAAAAATGCAATACATTTGGCCAAAAGGAAGTATTTTCGTTAATAAGCAGAAGGTGTTACATAATGGTCCCATTATAAGGCAAATGAACGAAAAGAAAAATAAAATAGGTAAACCTTCTCCTTGTCCTGAACATTACTTTCAGAGGGCTGGTCGGCAGAAGGTATGACTTTCTCAATGGGATTTAAAGTTGATCTAACAAGCTAAATGGAGGATTTCTCAGATGCCTCTTCATCATTATAATCTTCCTCCAAGTTTGGAGGAGAGCCTGAATTATGCCTCAAGAATAATTCAGAGTCCTTTGTAGTGCCGATATCCTTGAGGGCCTCCGACCAGCCATTCTTAAAGGACTTCTTCCTAACAAAATCAATCTAAGCAAAGGTTGTTAGAAAAGCCTTTTCCTAGCCCTTATTGAAGGAGTATTATTTTATCTTCTTATTTTTAGCCCTCTCAGTAACGAACTCAGAGATCAGACCAACAACTTTATCTTCGGTAAACTTCAGGAGAGCTTGACTATCCACTAATTTATCTTCAGCTATTTTAGCCATATTCTTAGCGATCACCAGTTTTCCTTCAGCAGTGGTGGCTCTCTCATTGGCCTTTTTCAGCTCAGCATCCCAAGTCCTCTATTTGGACTCCACCAACTGCCTTGAAGCCTCAATATATTGCCTTAGACCCTCAAGGGCCTCCTCAATATCTCCTCCCGAAGCACAAATTTGATCGTCCTTCTCTAGCATTTGATTAAAATTCACCAAAAACTGCATAAAGGACAATATCATATTACAAGGAGTATTAGGAAGAAAATAATACATCAAGGGCAAGTAATAGAGAATAAAGAATTACCATAGACAAAATTTGGTAAGCATTTTCTGCGAACTTCAATCTTAGTAGTGGGCCGAGAGTTGCTCTATCAGCAGAGCGAGTACCAGTTTTGATTATCCTGGCAACATCAGGTTTAATGACAACTGAGGATGACCCTGCAATAGTCAAATCCTCCTGAGCCTTCTTGACCAACTCTTGGTTGATAGAATTCTTCTCAACCTATTTCTCAGACAGGCCTTTCCTTAACCTCTTGAATTGAGGTGCAACAATATTAACTTCCTTATAGGTGATGACTTGAGGAACCTTTTCTGTCTCAGAGACCTTGGTTATTTTTTTGGCATCTGAGCATCACCAGCCTTGTCAGTCTTCTAAGTAGCTCTCTTAGCAGTTGGAGAAAAACTCCAATCATTAAATCATGGATTTTTCTCTTTCCCATACTGACAAGTGGATAAGAGGGAATAGTTGAAATATCTAACGATTCAAAAGAGGAGGAAGTTCTAAAATCCTTCTCAGCATTAGCAGATTCCTCAACTGAAGAGCTATGAACGGGCTCTTCTTTAAGATTGATGGGGCCTTAAGCAACAAGAGTAGTGGGCTTGAAATCTTATACTGCAACAAATACGAGGTAGCTCTTGCTTGTTCCTTACCAATCCTTTAGTAAATATTCCATAGGAATTTCAACTCACAAATATTGATGCCCTCTTTATTGGGACACTTCTTCTTGCTCTTAACTGTGCAAAATAAGAAATAAGACAAGAAAATATTAAGTCAGCAAACAGTTGGTTAGCAAAAAACAGAGGAATATAGTAATAAAACTCAACAACCTATGCCATGTCCCACTTGGGGGCACTTGTGCCCATCATACACCTCTCATGTTTGAAAAGGAGAGTGTTGCTAATTTTGTACAATAACTCCATAATTAAAGTAGTCCTTATTGGAGTCTGGCAAATTAACAACCAAGTCCCTATTAACAAACCTAGTCTTCATGTAGTAAGTACTATCACTGGTAACCCACTTGTAACAAAACGTTAGTTCAGGAATGCCTATGTGGGTTCCATTTATTTGATTGATCCTATTTATCCTATTTACCACTCTCTAAGTATTGGGGACTACCCTAGCAGGATTGACATTAAAATACTGATAAAACTTTGGATAAAAGTGACTGGGGGGGAAGTGAAACCACGTTAATTTATGAACAAAGAGGGAATACAATGACCCTCCGATAATGACAACACCTCAACAGGGGGTACATAAATTCCTAGCTCTTCCCAATCAGGAATATTCCTTTCTCGCCTAAATTACTCTAGAGAATCCCTGTGAACTATGTAAACCATAGCTATAATAAAGAAAGGAAAAAAGAGAAATGAAAAAGGAGAACAAATCTTATAGAGAAAATTGTGACTAATGCAAAGATAGAATGCAAAGAAAAGCTCCACGACATTGAACTTGGAGAAGAAGGAGAATACGAAAGCTTGAAAAGTTATGGTATGAAAATCCCGATAAAATATCGTCTTTTATAACTTACTTGGGAAATCGTGCAAGAAATGATTACTTGTATCGACGATAGATGTTCTGACGGCTTCACAGTTCTGAAAGCACCAAAAATACCAATATTCCTTTGGTTGTTCGTTAACTTTCAAATTATTCACAAATATGACACTATAAAATTAAGATATGGAAAATTTTCACAAGTCCTACAAGTCGGCACGCGCCGACCAACTTTGAAGAAAATTTACTCCATCTTTTCAGCAAAAGCATAAAGAATGTAGTATTGGGCGCTTCTGTTGATACAAAAAATTATCCACTTACTTGGACTAATAAAAAATGGACACTTGTCTCCTTATGTGGTAGAAATCCTAGTCAGCAGTCACTTAACCAACTCCAAAAATATTTGCTTAGCAGGCACGCCGACCAACTTTAAGAATGCAGACCATCTAAGTAAATAAAACGTCACCGGGGGAACAACCAAAGGTCTTTTTGCACGTGGTATAGACAATCAACCATCACATTCATTATGTATAGGTATAAATGCTTGAATATATAAAATCATTCCAACCCTTAATCTATGGGTCACTATAATACATTGTATCCCTTTCATTGAAGGCATGATAAAATGAATCCTAGGATATTCTTCTTAACAAGAGTACTTGGCTTTCTGTAATTACCTAAATCAATACAATAACGGTGGATGTAGGCTTTCTTACACAGCCGAACAACATTAAAAATCCTTTGTCTTTTATTTGATTATTTCATTACGATCTTATGTTTTATTTGTGATTAGAAAATTGGATCTAGTCCATTTTTTGACATCAATACTTACATATTCCTAAGTGGAAATGGGAGCATGTTACTACAGATTTTATTATAGGTTTACCAAAATCATCACAAGGGTTTGATTTTATTTGGGTTGTCGTTGATAGATTGACTAAGTCTGCACATTTTCTTCCTGTTGAAACTACTTACTCCATGGATAGATATGCCAAAATATATGTGGATGAGATTATTAGATTGAACGATGCACCTATTTCTATTATTTCTGATCAAGCTCCTAAGTTTACTTCTCACTTTTGGCCTAGTTTACAACAAGCTTTGGGGACTAAATTGAAATTTAGTACAACTTTTCATCCTCAGACTGATGGGCAGTCAGAAAGAATGATCCAAACACTCGAAGATATGTTAGAAATTTATGTATTGGAGTTCAAGGGCAGTTGGGATGATCACTTGTCACTAATAGAGTTTGATTATAATAAAAACTATCATTCGAGTACTGAGATGGCTCCTTATGAAGCGTTGTATGGGTGAAAGTGCAGGACTCCGGTGTTGGACTGAAGTAGGAGAACGAAAACTACTTAGGCCAGAAATTGTGTAGTAGACTACTGAGAAGATAAGTCTTATTCATAATCACTTGAAGGTGGCACAAAGTAGACAAAAAAGCTATGCAGATAATCAAAGGAGAGAATTGAAATTTGAGGAAGGTGATCGAGTATTCCTACGTATTTCTCCTTGGAGAGGAGTTCTAAGATTTAGGAAGAAAGGAAACTTAAGTCCTAGGTACATTGGCCCTTATAAGATAGTGAAATGGGTTGGAGTTGTTGCTTTTAAATTGGATTTACCACCAGAATTATATCGGATACATAATATTTTTCATATATCAATGTTATGTAAGTATGTGCTCGATCCTTCACATGTGTTTATTTCACAATAGATAGAGCTTCAAGATGACAACTTACGTGGAAGAACCGATTGACATTTTAGATCTAAAGGAGAAAGTGTTACATAATAAAATCATTCAATTATTTAAGGTAACGTATATAAGTCAGAATGTGGAATACGCCACCTGGAAAGGAGAGGATAACATGAAGAATCAATATCCTCATTTGTTTGGTAAGTTTCTTATACGCTAAATTTGGAGGACGGAATTTTTATAAGAAGGGTAGAATTGTAAGGCCCTAAAACATACTTAGGAATGTTAATTGCATGATTAAGTATAAGTTATGAGTTATAAGTTTGGTGATGGGTGTTAAACATTTTAATTATCATGTTTAGGGGATGCATACTCATGTGATATATATGTTGTTTACATTAGATGCTAATCGAGTTTATGATCGGGGATAACATGTTTAGAGCATATGATTAGTTATGTGGTTAAATGCATCATACAATATGTTTTTTTAATTCATCATTATGTTTATAAAAGTAAACTAGGGTGTTGGTGTAAAATTGACAATATTTGGTCACCAAATGTGAAAGTTTTGAGATTGTCAGTAAATTGCTACTTTCCTGTTCGAGCCCAAATTAGGCATATTAATTTTAGGATTTTGGGAAAATACAAAATATGAAAGTTGTAGATATATAAGTTATCTAGGCGTAGACGATGAGAAGGAGTAAATCGGAGCCCGTAATAGGAAGTTATGGTGATTTTACAAAGCTGAGACAAATATGTCATTAATGGAATTATTTGATTGGAACTTTCAGCTAACCAATCAAACATAACCATCACTTTTATGCCCATTGGACCACTTAAAATGTATTTTTGATTGTAAATCAGATGTATAGCTTCTTCCTCATAAAAAATAACAAGGTTTGTGAAATTTTTCCCAAGGAGAGAGAAAAGGGAAAGTTGAGGAAGAAAATTCTTCGAAAAATTTCAATAAATCGAGGAGTTCTTATAAGGTAATTACCTCTTTGTTAAAGTTGGTCGCATGAATGAATTTTACACTTTGTATGTTTTTGTTTCCTATTTTTATAAATATTTGAATGATACCCATATGGACAAATTGTGTTAAAACAAGGATTGCTTAAGAACATATGTGAGAACTTGTGCTAAGATTATAAAAGTTAACTTTAAAGTCCTAGATTTGAATCACCTTATTGCGGAGAGTTTTAATTTAGGAAATTTATGTATATGATGTGTGTATATGTTAAAACATTTTTAGTATATGTTTCCATGATTGATGCCCAAGGTGGAGAGTTTGTATACTTAATCATGTTAGGTTTTGCTTTAACGCTAGATTCAGGCATAGTTGTGTTAAAAATGACATAAATCATTGAATACTCACTGGAATCAAGAAATTCTAGTTGGAGATGTTAGAGAACATATATGAGTATAACATAGTCAATGATTATAATAAAATACCTTCTGGTTTTGCTTGGAGGCTGTGTTGTAGTTGAAGTTTTGTTGCTGCTTTTATGCAAAAACGATTTGGAAAAGGTCGTAATAAATTCGGCATAACTCTGTCTAAAGAATGTGTTATTTAGTTCTGTAAACTGTGTTGGAACCCTAATGAATAGGGTGTTATAGAAATGTGAAGTATCATATTTAATTCCTTTTTTAGTTATTTCAGATTGACTAAATGATGTGATGTATTACTGGGTTTAATGTTATTTGGTGTATTCAAATACTGATGATGTTGAATTTTTAGGTGGGGAAGCGACTAATACTACTATACCAAGGACATAGTTTTGGTATTAATCTTATTATATACTTCAAGGTGAGTGAGCTGCCCTATGAAATATAAATGCTTATATTTTCATATGGAAATGTGTAGTTAAATACATGTGTTACAATGCTTATGGAGTGATGTAGTATTTATAAAACATATACATATGATTAAAAATGTTAAGCGAAGTTATCTAATGTTATGGACTGTGGCGAGTCCTTCATCTAATGTTATGGACTGTGGTGGGTCCTACGGAATGTGGCGGTCCCCTTAATCCAACTTAAAGATTTGTGTACTAAGCCTAATAAAGGTATGTGGTGGCCCCCATTAACTAATGTGGGTTAATTGGATTGTGCCGGGTTCAGGCTTGCGAGAGTTTTACAATTTCTGTTGGGTTATAGAATTATAAAAATAAAAATTGGTTATATGTGTGTGTATATGGTCATTAACTAAGCTTTTATTGCTTACACTCCTATAATGTTAAGTTTCAGGTACGCCTATTATTTGGAGTTCACTGCCAAGTTAGGACGTTAAACGGGGGAGTGGAGGATAAATAATGTGGGTTAAATACCAACAAGCTTTTGGGGTAAATATTAAACTAAGAAATTTATGTAAGTAAATTTATTTAATATTTATAAGTTATATGTAAAGATAATTGCGTTTCTTCTAAACATGCCTTCGAAAAAAATCTTGTGTTATTTTCCTATAGATTAAAGTAAAGTATTATTTAAAGAAATTTATCTTTATAATTAAAATGATGATTTTAACTTAATTAATTCGGGATATGACAGCCACTCCCTACTGCACTAGGAAACTACAAGTACTTATTGGTCAACACAGATTATTTTACAAAGTGGATTGAGGCTGAACCACTGGCAAACATCAGAGATGCTGATATGATCAAGTTCATCTAGAGGAACATCATAACTCGTGTTGGTATACCCAGGACAATCATAACGGGCAATGGCACATAATTTGAAAGTGGGCCTTTCCAAGTTTTTTATGATGACCATGGGATCAAACACCATTTTTGTTATGTGGCCCACCCCCAAAGCAATGGCCAAGGAGATCCCTCCAACAAAACGATGATCGACGACTTGAAAAAGAGGTTGGAAAGAGCAAAAGGTGCTTGGATAGATGAGCTTCCTCATGTTCTCTGGGTGTATCGCGCTATGCTGAGTAGACCCATTGGGAGAAGTCCCTTCACCCCAACTTATGGAATGGAAGTTGTGATTCCACTAGAAGTTGGTCTGCCAACCATGAGGACAAACATTACCGAACAAGGAATGAACAATAAAACCCCTAGCGCTTATCTTGACCTAGCAGAAGAACGGAGGAAACATGGCATGATCAAGTTGGCCTCCTACCAGCAACAGTTGGCAAAACATTATAACAAAGGGGTCGATCCAAGAAAATTCTAGGTCGAGGATTATGTCATCGAAAAAGTGCGCGGTCGTGCCAAAAGGTCCTCAGACGACAATTTAGGGTCCAACTAGGAAAGATCATTCAAAGTAATCAGAGATGAACCTCAGGGAGCCTATCACTTGGAAACAATGGAGGTACCCAGAGCATGGAATGCGTCCAACCTCAAGAAATTTTATTTTTAATTTCATTTCCAACATGTTTAGTTTTAAAAAAAATTCATTTCAAGACTTACGATGCTCGCAGTTTAATTTGAAGTTATTAATAAAAACCCAAGTTATTCGATCAAGTTTTTTTTATATAGGTCCTATAAGAATAGAGTTTCCCTAAATAAGTTCTAGTGACTTTTCAACCATTATATAAGTCCTATTCCCAATTTTTTGGAACTTCTTTTTCAAAATTTTAGCCTTTTTAAAACCAACTTACATAAGAGGTTGAATTTTTTTTTCATCCTATTTTTAATCTTCAAATGATCACAATTTTTAAATGACAAATACCTTTTTCACAAAATTACTATTTTGAATTCTGCTCACCGAGATCTATCAAACAAGATCCATAAAGCCTATAAAATTTTAATGAAAAAATTATATAGACAATAAACTTTACTGTATTCTCTAGAAAATCAAATAGCTTTATATCTGTGATATTTTCACAAACAATAACATTTCATGTGTTAATATTATACAAACAATAAAATTTACTGTGTTCACGTGAAAATGAAATCCATAGATTTTTTAAAAAGATCCATGGAGTACATAATATTTCAATGAAAAAAATTACACAGACAATAATATTTATTGTGTATACCTTTAAAAATAGAATTTAATTAATAGTTCAATTGTCAATAGGACTTAATTATTAAAAATCTCAAAATAAGAATTACATATAATAATACATATTAACTAGGTTATCACATTTGTTGTTATTATTAAATAATAATACAAATAAATTGGTTAAATAAATGGGTCAATTAATGTATAAACCCATATATATATATATATATATATATATATATATATACGCCTATTTTTAGTTTAACCCATTTAGTCGCTCAGATACAAATTTGTCCAATATTGACACACCCCAACCCAGTTACTTATAATTAAGTTTGAAAGTCAAAGTTAGTCACATCATAATTACCTTAACCAAACCATAAACAAAAGTACCTTTATTCAGTTATTAACATGAATCAATAAAACTAAAAGCCTTTCACAATTTTAAGGTAATTATGCTTATTCAAACTTACAGAAAAGATAAGTAGGCTTAAATTACCCCGTTTACGTTTGACCCAATTATGGTTTTATGCATCCCTTTCTAACCCCACCGAACTCCTAGATTTGGCAGTGATATCACAATACCTGAAAAACATAAACATAGGAACCACGAGCCAAATAGCTCAGCAAATGCATCACTACTACACTATTGCATAAAATTAAATACAATAAATCATATTCACGTGATGATATATGCATACTTATCCGGCCCATTCATAAAGAATTACCAATTATATACTTATTCAGCTCATTCATAAAGAATTATCAATTATACACTTATCCGGATCATTCATAAAGAATGACCAATTGTACACTTATCCGGCTCATTCATAAAGAATGACCAATTATATACATATCCGGCCCATTCATAAAGAATGACCAACTTATCCGAATCATGATTCACATATCCTATCTGCAATAGACAATTCTCCCCCATTCTTGGTCGAGGAGTAACCCCTTGTCTTTAATAGACAAATCTCCCCCATTCCTGGTCGAGGAGTACATTTCGGTAAACTGAAATGAACAAATTCTTATTCAATATTATTCTGATCATATCCATAACCATGTATAATACATCTTACCAGTGAGTGATATTCATATCATATCCATAACCATGTGTAATAAATCTTACCCGTGAGTGATATTTAAATCATCTCCATAGCCATGTATAATACATCTTTTCCCAGTGAGTACACTCACCTTGGCCACTTCATGTGTTTTCCCTTGCCTTTGTCTGACACTTGTTCAACCGTTTCTTCTCCCCTTTCATATATATATATATATTCATACAATATTAGTATCATCATAAGGATATTAACAATCCAAAGAATTAATTAAACTTAACCTAATTTATAAGCATCATATGATCCCATTCAAATCATTTATCATAAATGAAGTCTCATCAAATTTCATGTAACATATCCAATTCATAGCCCTACCATACATTAAATTATTCTTTGTAATCCAATTCTTATCATATTTCGTTCCTAATATAAAATACAACACATCATTTCAAGTTTCCTAGAGCAAGATGTATCCATTTCTTTATTACAAAGCAAATATGCCCTATAGGCTCTTTTATCGTTTAGTCAAGTTCCAAGAATTTTCATAATTTGTCTACATCATAACTTCCTGTGATATTTCACCTAACATCCATAAACATATTTAACAATACAAAATTAAAGTTTCATAATTTTTAAGGTTCATTTTCTATGTCAAGCAAAACATCGAACACCTGGTGTGCATACTTATACCTTTAGGGCAGATTTATACCCGAACTTCAAACTATCACCAACGATTCATTTCTTCGTATTTTCACATAATTTTCGGATATGTTGTACATATATGAGTATGTTTTTATCTACAACTTGAATTATTCAATTCCAATAAATATGCAAAAAGATATGGGATTTTGAATACACAAGGCTTCCAATCGAAGCAATATACATGATTTACACGTTCCACTTTGCTTAAACTCACATCTATTCATACATATAAACCAAGCCATGAAAGTTCCATAAATAATATATGATTTATACTTTTTCAATCAGTCACACAATAAAATTAACAAGATTTATATATGGAATTACCTTAAGGACACTTCCGTAATTTCCCACGATTTTTTCTCCAATTTTTCTCCTCAATTCTTCTTCTTCGACTTCCCACTTCTCTTCCTCTCAAGCCAAACTCTTTAATGGATGAAATATGCTGAAGTAAGAGCTTATTTAAAGCCTTTAAAGTCGGCAAGAACCCACCTCCTTCCTTAACCAATCAAAATCCACCATTTGTTAGCCAAATAAGACGAAATATCATTTAACGAATGGACAAATTTGCCTCTGCTTCGTAATTCTAGCATAACTTCTTGATCGAACCTCTGTTTTACACACCGTTTATTGTGTTACAAACTTAACTCATATATATACAACTATATAGTTTTCACCTCAAGTCAATTATCATATTATAGTGGCCAAAACAAGCGTGAACTCGAACATTCCTACCGAAGACTTCACAAATTTGTGTTTGTGACTAATTCAATATTTCATAAGTTATCAAGGTAGGATTGGACTAAAAAAAATAACTTAACATTAAATATTATAATAACACATTATCTCCATCCCATACGGTAAGCATGATTTAAACATGGTTTATCATAATCATATCTGGGTCGTCACAACCTTCCCTCCCTAGAAAATTTCGCCCCCGAAATTTAGGATGAATTTCACTTATCCAACAATTGGGGGATATATTTTCTCATTCTATCTTCCCTTTACCAACTTGTTTATTTAATTTCATGGATCCTCAACAACACTTTTACTACGAAACTAACTTTATTCCCTAATACTTTCTCCTTACGAATAAGAATTTCAACCGGTTCCTCGATGTACGACAAATCTTCTTTCATAATAACTTCAATTTCTTTATCATTACACGTAAGAATAATCGTCTAATGATTTATTATTAATGATAACCAATCCCCAACTCATATATTACTTCATACCTTTATATACGTATGTCAAACATTCACACATACTAGATTATCAGTTGTATCATCATATATTCAGAATGAGTGAGTATTGTTAACAAACCTATTATCATTCTTTACCTTTCTTCCTTCATTCCTATAGCCTATCCTTATCATCGTGTAATATTTCAAATAATAAATATCATATTACCAGATTATCTTATTACACGGAATATTTCCATCTTCCATTCAACACCAAATACATGTGTTTGACTTTAACTACTATTCATATCATTTCTGATGTTTAAGAGTATGTTAAATCTCGTCCTTACAATTTCTTAATTTAAATATAGCCTCACTACATTTGCATATATCGAAAATGAACAATCATTCACTAAATGTTTATTCTTAACCAAGATTTCATATTCACGTTGATGTATATTGTGCATTCATGCACTATGAACTCAATATACTTCTCACTATATTCCCCTTTTCAGTATCGTATGATTGTTCTTTAACTAAATGTACAATAACCTTAACGAGTCATTTTTTTTTGCACAATAACTTTACAACCATAATATTACCCCAATCCTTATTAACATTATAGTCTTATGCAACATTATTAATACACTCACCTTACCCATTTGGTAACATGGATGTTAAACATAACATCACCACTGAAAACTTTAACCATACCGACCAACCTCATAATACTTATCTTAACTATTATATGTCGTTTTTCTTTCAAATAACTTTAACAAACACCTTAATGTATCCCATTATGGTATCTCACATAACATCTTATCCTTACACATACTTCTTGGTGACTCCATATAATGTCAATCATATTCATTATATGTCATACTCTTAGTGATAACACGTACGTACAATGACAAATACAACTCAATATCCACCAAAACCAGTTGTCGATATTCCAACCCGATTAACATCTTTCCCATACTCATAAATAACACATACACGTAAAAGGGCTCCCCAATATTTTTAAACTTCCAACTCTTTAACACCTCGTCTTAACTTTACTATTCATATAAGCATTTCAAAACATCCCAAGAGTAATATTTACTACCTATACTCATATTATTACAAAAATACATCTTAACTCTTATCACCCTTTTCTTGTACTTATCATAATTCAGTATGAACCCATATTCGGATCAATTATTATATATTGACTAGTAATTGAATTTCAGACCATCTCACATATTAAAATTAAACATATACAACTATTAATCCTCTCACTTCACCTTTACCATGTGAATCTTCATTTTATTCACACTCTAGAAATTTACTATCTCATCCTTTAACTGAATATGGGTTCCCGTACCTCACTCTCCCACATAAATGGGCACACACTAAACCATGGTTTAATAAGTGACACAACTCAAGTCTACATATTCCAGTATAAGAAGAGATTACTTCCAATACTTCACAATTTTCGTATACCACATTTTGTCTTTACAAACTTTCCTTCAATGACATGTTTGTCGGTACCACAAATAAAATAATGCAATGATTCAAATTAAATTACCTGTATTCGCTGTCATCCCCGAATAAACCTTAACATCTCATTTCCTTTCCTCCAAGATCCTTACATTTCATATCCCATACAACAATCTATATGTATAACTAACAGATGTTAGTCAATAAAGCCAATTTGCTTATGACTCAAAACAATTTCTACTTCCACTGCCAAATCTAGGCGCTCCTCACCCCAGAACCTCTAAAACCTAGGCTCTGATACCAAAGTTGACACACCCCAACCCAGTTACTTATAATTAAGTTTGAAAGTCAAAGTGAGTCACATCATAATTACCTTAACCAAACCATAAACACAAGTACCTTTATTCAGTTATTAACATGAATCAATAAAACTAAAAGCCTTTCACAATTTTAAGGTAATTATGCTTATTCAAACTTACAGAAAAGATAAGTAGGCTTAAATTACCCCATTTATGTTTGACCCAATTATGGTTTTATGCATCCCTTGCTAACCCCACCGAACTCCTAGATTTGGCAGTGATATCACAATACCTGAAAAACATAAACATAGGAACCATGAGCAAAATAGTTCAGCAAATGCATCACTACTACACTATTGCATAAAATTAAATGCAATAAATCATATTCATGTGATGATATATGCATACTTATCCGGCCCATTCATAAAGAATTACCAATTATATACTTATCCAGCTCATTTATAAAGAATTATCAATTATACACTTATCCGACTGATTTATAAATAATGACCAATTATACACTTATCCGACTCATTCATAAAGAATGACCAATTATAAACTTATCCGACTCATTCATAAAGAATGACCAACTTATCCAAATCATGATTCACATATCCTGTCTGCAATAGACAATTCTCCCCCATTCCTAGTCGAGGAGTAACCCCTCATTTCGGTAAACTGAAATGAACAAATTCTTATTCAATATTATTCTGATCATATCCATAACCATGTATAATACATCTTACCAGTGAGTGATATTCATATCATATCCATAACCATGTGTAATAAATCTTACCCGTGAGTGATATTTAAATCATCTCCATTGCCATGTATAGTACATCTTTTCCCAGTGAGTACACTCACCTTGGCCACTTCATGTGTTTTCCCTTGCTATTGTCTGGCATTTGTTCAACCGTTTCTTCTCCCCTTTCATATATACATTCTTACAATATTAATATCATCATAAGGATATTAACAATCTAAAGAATTACTTAAACTTAACCCAATTCATAAGCATCATATGATCCCATTCAAATCATTTATCATAAATGAAGTCTCATCAAATTTCATGTTAAAATATTTAACATATCTAATTCATAGCCCGACCATACTTTAATTTCTTTTTTGTAATCCAATTCTTATCATATTAGGTTCCCAATATAAAATACAACACATCATTTCAAGTTTCCTAGAGCAAGACGTGTCCATTTGTTTATTACAAAGCAAATCTGCCCTATAAGCTCTTATCGTTCAGTCAACTTCCAGGAATTTTCATAATTTTTCTACATCATAACTTCCTGTGATATTTCACCCAACATACATAAACATATTTAACAATACAAAATTAAAGTTTCATAATTTTTAAGGTTCATTTTCTATGTCAAGAAAAACACCGAACACCTGGTGTGCATACTTATACCTTTGGGCAAATTTTATACCTGAACTTCAAACTATCACCAACGATTCATTTCTTCGTATTTTCATATAATTTTCGGATATGTTTTACATATATGAGTATGTTTTTTTATTCAACTTGAATTATTCAATTTCAATAAATATACAAAAAGATATGGGATTTTGAATACACAAGGTTTCCAATCGAAGCAATATACATGATTTACACGTTCCACTTTGCTTAAACTCGCATCTATTCATACATATAAACCAAGCCATGAAAGTTCCATAAATAATCTATGATTTATACTTTTCCAATCAGTCACACAAGAAAATTAACAAGATTTACATATGGAATTACCTTAAGGACACTCCCGTAATTTCCCACGAATTTTTCTCCTCAATTCTTCTTCTTCGACTTCCCACTTCTCTTCCTCTCAAGCCAAACTCTTTAATGGCTGAAATATGCTGAAGGAAGAGCTTATTTAAATACTTGAAAGTCGGCAAGAACCCACCTCCTTCCTTAACCAATCAAAATCCACCATTTGTTAGCCAAATAAGACGAAATATCATTTAACGAATGGACAAATTTGCCCCTGCTTCGTAATTCCAACATAACTTCTTGCTCGGACCTATGTTTTACACACCATTTATTGTGTTACAAACTTAAATCATATATATACCACTATCTAGTTTTCACCTCAAGTCAATTATCATATTATAGTGGCCAAAACAAGCGCGAACTCGAACATTCCTACCGAAGACTTCACAAATTTGTGTTTGTGACTAATTCAATATTTCATAAGTTATGAAGGTAGTATTAGACTAAACAAAATAACTTAACATTAAATATTATAATAACACATTATCCCCATCCCATACGGTAAGCATGATTTAAACATGTTTTATCATAATCATATATGGGTCGTCACAAATATTCTCTTATCTTAAAGGTCCGTACCAGCGTCACCCCATGCCACCCCTACTCACCCCAAGCCAGAGCTCTGATGGATTCAAATCACATTTATCCAATATTCTCCTATTATTAAAGGCTCGCGACAACTGCACTCCATGCCATCTCTACTCACCCCAAACCAAAGCTCTGCGCAGACCTTTCATATATGAGAATATTGAGTAAATGGGTGTTTGAGCATATCGGAGCTCCGACAGTGGGGTATGTGGGGGTGGAGGTTGGATGTCGTTAGCGCGACCCTTTAAAAATAAGAGAACAATAAAAAAAGTGGTTTGGATCCACCAGAGTTCCTATTTGGGGTGAGTAAGAGTGGCATGGGGTGCCACTGGCGCGGACCTTTAAAAATAAGTGAATATTGGATAAATGGGTGTTTGAGCGACTGAATGGGTTAAACTCAAAATAAGTATCTTTTTCACTATATATATATATATATATATATATATATATATATATATATATATATATATATATAAACACACATTAATTGACCCATTTATTTAACCAATTTTCTTGTATTATTATTTAATACTAACAACTAATGTGACAACCTAGTTAATATGTATTATTATACGTAATTCCTATTTTGAGATTTTTTCAATTAAGTCCTATTGACTATTCAACCATCAATTAAGTTATATTTTTAAAGGTGTACATAGTAAATATTACTGCATGGATAGTTTTTTTCGTTGAAATATTATGGGTTCCATGAATCTTGTTTGGTAAATATATGGATTTCATTTTCATGTGAACACAATAAATTTTACTGTTTGTGTAATATTAACACATTAAATGTTATTGTTTGTGAAAATGTCACATATATAAAACTATTTCATTTTTTGGCGTATACGGTAAAGTTTACAGGCTGTGTAATTTTTTTCTTTGAAATTTTATACGCTTCATGGATCTTGTTTGATAGATCTCGGCGAGCGGATTTCAAAAATAGTAATTTTCCCAAAACCAGATTTGTTAATCAAAAGTTATGATCATTTGAAGATTAGGACGAACAAAAGTTCAACCACTTATGTAACTTCCCCCAAGAAGTTACGGATGCTTAGTTTTAAAAGGGTAAAATTGTAAAAAAAAAGTCCCAAAAATTAGAAATAGGATTTAATGGTTGTAAAGTCAATAGGACTTAGTTAGGGAAACTCTATTCTTATAGGACCTAATTATAAAAAAACCTTTGATTAATTACTTAGCTTTTGGTTATTCAATAAATTATTTAGCTTTTTAATTACTTTACATTATTCCAAAGTGACAGGTTCATATTTTGCATTAGGGATCAAATGCCAATCATAGTTACCTTTGCTTAATTACAGTTATAAATTTGCTAATTACAATTAAACCTAATGTCTTCTGGTCTTTGTCACTAAAAACACAAAACATCTCATAAAATTGCTCAGGCAAACAAAAAGCCCTACGGGGGATCCTTAGGCACTGGATGAACCTAACTTGGTCGGATAAAATCCTGAATGGGTAGATTGCCTTTAAACCAGGTATATTTTGCCATAGTTTATTCTAGGCCTAAGGCAGTGTGATGACATAACCTAAAAGGTAAGATAAGACAAATATAACACATGCTTGGCATAAAGGAATAGAAAAATGCATAAGATTAGTATTAAATAAACTTGACTTCATCATTCGGTTATAAGGTACAAAAAATATCATTTAAAGTAAGAGTTCATACAGAAAAAATAAAGAACATGCAAAGAGTTCATACATAAAAAATAATGAACATGCTATTATCGATGGACAAGGAATTCAGCAAGCTCTCTTCTTTGGCTATCACTTGGGTCTGGTCAGAACTCGTCATCTTATCATGGGAGTTCAGATAGCTCTTGATGAGTTGAATAGGAACAATGTCTAAGGGGACCCACTTCTTTTCACTGGCAAAAGGAGGATGCTTGCACGCCAGGTAGTCAAATTGGTACATAAACCAACGTCGAAAATACTTGGAAGCTTTTAGAATCCCCAATGAATTCAGCTAACCATGTTTATAGGCAAGACTTTTGGCCTCCTTCAGTCTAATAAGGGAATCCACCCAACTTTAATCATAGCTTGCAGACCACGCCTTTAGGGGACCCCTCCTGAACAAGTAACGAAGCTTGGTCACGTCCCAACTAAGTCCCATGACCAGAACACGAGCTCTTCGACTGCTCTCCTCGACATCAACAAGCTTCTTCTTGAGATCTTCATTCTCAGACTGAAAGAGGGCACCCACATTTTCTATGTCTTTCACCCCAGCGAGCTAACCTTCAAGTTATTCACTTCATCTTGCATCAGAGAGCCCACATCACCTAAGTCTTTTACATCGTCCTTCAACTTGACCACAAGGCTAACTGGATATTGTAGGCAGTAGTAATCTTTTTAAGAGCCTTACAAACGGACAAAATAGCTCGGCGAGCCTGAGCACTAGCGTCCCGACCAAGCAGGACATCCAAATTTCCAGCAAAGAAAGGAACGCACCCCAATGCCCAAGCATATATTTTAATTATAACATTCTCTCCGTTTTAACATTTCTTACATGAAGTGTCCATCTCTGAACTATAATGTATAAACCAACCCCTACAATGCCATCCATAAATAAATACAAGTAATTCGTATAATGTATTTAACCTGACATAAACAATGGCTAAGTATTATTCAAGCTGTAACTAACTATATATGTAAGAATACATATGAACACTAACCCACGAAATGTTACCCACACATAATACAAGTCACTCACACCAAGCATTTAACGTGATATAGGGTTCATTATTGTCTATCACTAAACTATATAAAAACATATCTCATTTAAATATTACATCAGACGAAGGACATTACCTTCAGGGATACTCTCGTGCTTTTATAGGCAAGTCCATAAGATTCCTACACATATTGAACTTAAACAAAACACACATAAGTAATGGGATGATCACCTGGCAGTACACCACCGATTGAGCTAATACTAAAACCCTTCGGATGGATCCAACCAACTAATCTTCTCTGATCATGAAGCGGTGAATCCTACGCGTGATCTAAGAGACTTTTGATGCTATCCTGCTTCAATCAGCCAGGCGCTTGGCCCTGTGCCTAACGTATGCAACACCAACTAATAGATTCGCCCCGAGTCCGAGTATGTTTACATAAATATAAATACACATATATCACACGCAATATATGAAAATACCAACGGGATAACTCATACTCTGAAGTGTACCCAAAACGTCCCAATCCCTAATCGCCGGATTGATTATCACATTTCTAAGTTTATTAATTTGAAACCTTATCATGACCAACTCCCAGTTTAATGCATCTATAAACTATGAGTAACTGACTATACATTTATATAGGTTCTCTCGTAACATATAATTTCATCTCTTTGTTTACTTACTAATTTATCGTACTACTTATACCTTCTTAAGACCAAAATCCCCCACCTAAAATACTGGAGCTAGTCACTCTCTTAGACCAATGCATATTTACACTATAAGATATCGTTCCCTCGCAAGTTGCACAATCCTACCTCGGATGGAACAAAATGGCACTACGGTTTTTTTAACCTATTTAACTATCCCCAACATTACCTAGGTTTGATCCCTCACTAAACTAGGTATAAAAATACAAAAGGAAAGTTCCAACTAAAATCACCAAATCCAAATTTTGGTTTCACGCACGATTTAGTAGAAAAATCATATCAAATAAAAAAATCAAAAAAATACGAACCCAGTGCCCACACCTTCGTATTTCGATTCTGCACAATTGGACAAATTTTCAAAGTCATTGGAATGATAAATTTATCTCATTCGAATGAGAAAGGTACCTCATTCGAGCGAGAAAGGTACCTCATTCGAGCGAGAAAGGTACCTCGCTCGAAGGAGAAAGACGTTGTACTTTTGCCCCAACTACAAAAATCAACCCCAAAACTCCTCAAAAACCTCAATTAAATCTCTACTAAAGTCTCCAATCAAATACTCGTTGTATCATAACCTAAAACTAACATCTAGGGGCATGAATCATAATGGTTTCTAATCATAAAAAGGGTGGTTTTCTACATGATTTTAATTACTAATCAAATAAACCCAAAATTCCACAAGAGCAAATTATAAATCCCTAATCTATTTCATTTTAAGATTTATTAAATATGGATTTGATTAAAAATCAACTACAAATCTAAACATGGATTCTAACACGGTTCAAATTCGATTGCAAGCGACATCCTTAAATTTAAGCACCAAAATCATTAATTTCTCAAAAATAGATTTATCTCAAATTAATCTAACGTATCCCAAATTAACACATGATTGTTTTATACAAAAATCAGTCCTAATATACTCCAAAATCTCAATTAAAATATGTAAGAATAAATATTGTAAATCAATGAATGATTACAGTAAAGTTGCAAGAAAATTCTTGCCTTATATTTGAAGATTGAATAACTCCCTCTTGAACCCCTTTGATTTCTCCTCTCCGAGCTTTCTCTAATCCACCTAGGTGATTATGGTTGCTAGGGTTTTGTTTAGTTAATAATATAACACTAATGAAAGAGTCATAGCCCTTTTAAAAACTCTAATTTCCTCACCTCTTAATGAGGCCTAACTTCAGGCCCTTAAAAGAGCCCAAAATGCTACCCGAAACTGTCAAAATTCACCCTAAGGGTATACATATTTCCTGATCAAACTTAAGATGCTTAAAACACATAAACAACCCTCGATATCATCCTGGAGTCTACTTTAAACAGGTACATCCCAAATTGCATGGCAAAACCTCCTGCATAAATAAAACGACACACTAAATTTTTTTACGCGTTAACCGCCTATAGTCCATCTCATAAATTACACTTATTAATTATGATCACACGTGGTACAGACAAATCACATAACAAGTCTATATAATTATCATCTAAATATGTAAAATGTTAATTAATAAATATCTCAAGTAATTATTAATTCCCATTTATTAGTTTTTACTCACAATTAAAAACTGACATAAATGTGACATAAAAGTATGGGATATTACACTTTTATTCTTTCGTGGTTCTAATTCAGAGTCACTGGGTTCTGAAATTCTTGGTATAGACACATTAGTGGATTCGTGCCCCGCTATTTTTCAATCTAAAAGGAAATTTATCATTGAAAAATCAACATCCTTTGATTCAATTATTACTTTGTTCTTTATGTCAAAGAATTTATATGATTTACTATTAATAGCATAGACATAAGCATATTCATATGTTCTACTGAATAGTTTTTTTTTATCTTTGAGAGTCTGGAATATGAACATAAGTTAAACAACCCTATATTCTCCAATAAGATATTTAGGTTTCTTATTTTCCATAAGGCATAAGGATAATTTTTATTTTTAGAGTTAGGAACACTATTACAAACATAACAAGTCGTCAATAGGACTTATCCACACCATTGTGGAGCAGCGCCCAAGCTTAATAATATGGGTACAACTAATTCAACATATATTAAATTCCTTCTTTTCGCTTTTCCATTCATCTCAGTGGAATAGGGAAAAATGGTCGCATGCATTATTCCAGTTGATTTATATAATTACTGAAATTATTCTAGAATCATATTCAGCGCCTATATCACTATGAAATCATTTATTTTTTTTACTATATTGATTTTCTATTTTAGATAACAAAATCTTAAACATTAAAATTTCTACACTTTTATGTTTCATTAGATAAACATACTAATAGTTTGAATAGTCATTAATAACAGTAATGAAATGTCTTTCTTCATTTCTAGTTAAAGGGCTGTCAAATTCACATATATCCAAGTGAATTAAATCAAAAGGTTTTGATTCTCTGATCACTGATTATGAGGATTTTTCATAATCTTAGCTTGACTGTAAGATTCACATTTTTAATAATCATTTAACGATAGATTAGGAATTAATCCTAATTTACCCCTCTTTCTAACTAACATTTTATTTTTATGACATTGTCTAGCATGCCAAACATTAATGTAACACACAATATAGGAAGAAGGAACAATTTTAATAACTTTGACATTTAGTTTAAACATGCCATCAGTAACATATCCCTTTCCTACAAATATTTTATTTTTAGTCAAGGTGTATTGGTTTGATCTTATATTTTGAGTTAATCCGACCTTATATGAAGACACGATTATATCTCAATTCTGGAGTGTGTTAAACTCTTTTCAATGTGACCACCCTTCAATGAGTAAACTTTAGTTCTACCTCATAAGTTTCGTAACCTTAGTGGTGTGGTAATATCTCAACAATACTCTCTTATCATCCTCCCCAGAACAAGTTTTAAACATTGAATGGTCATAGCAGACATGGCGTGAAGCGTTTGTGCCTACCTATAACCCTTTAGATCTATTTATAAGAGGTTAATCTAATATCATAGCCATAAATGGATCTTTAATACAAACTACAGTGCACCTGAGGAGAAGGTCGATGATGATTCTAGCATTTTCGATCTAAATGTATAGTCTTGTGACAATTATAACACGAAAGCAAAACATAGTCAGTCTTCTGTGCCCGAGGCAAATGGGGTTGCTAATTATTTTAATTTGGCTTTTTATTATTGTTAAGCTTCCTATCTTATTGTGATTTCTAGTTCTGGTTTTGTAATGACTACACTTGTATATGTTTACATATAGTTTTAAATGTTGTATTGTTTCATATGTGATATGGATAATATTATTTTCAGTCTAATCCTCCCTTCATAAATCATGAAATATCAAATTAGTTACAAACATAAAATTTTAAAGTTTTCGATAGGAATGTTCATATTGGAGACTAGTTTTGACCATTATAAAATAATAATTGACTTGAGGTAAAAACTAAAAAGTTGTAGATATATGAATAAGGTTTGTAACACAATAAATGGTGTGTTAAATGGAGGTCCGAGCACGAAGTTATACTGAAATTATGAAATAAGGGCAAATCTGTCCATCCTTTAAGTTGTATTTTGTCTTATTACCACACCATGTGTTATATTTTGATTGGTTGGAAGGGGATACTAGTTTGACGAACTTAAACACTTTGAAATAACCTCCTTCTTCATTAAAATGGATTAAATTAAAGTCTTATAGCATATCCTAAGCTAAATGATAAGTTTTGGGGTAGAAAATAAAATTTTATGAAACTTTAGGAACTTGATTTTAAATAAAAAACGTTTGAGGGTCTAAAATAAAAATATAAAAAGGACCATTTTTTAAATAAAATATTTTCAAGGACCTCTAAAAAATATTGAAAATGTATGGTGTAAAATTACCAAAATGCCCTTAATGTGTAAAATGACCATTATACCCCTAACACCTTTCCACTCATGGTTGACACCTCGTGCTTACACATATCATCCAAATAGATAAATCTAAAACACGTGTCATCGTTAGAGAAAAAGCTAAAACACGTGTCACAGTTTGGTGAATTAAGATTGCAAGACCACTCCGTTATGCAACACGTAAACGCTGACTCCCCATGGTAAAAGCTTGGTTAGCTAGACACATGTCAACACAGTGAAATCATTGGGAAACTATAAATTAGGAATTTAGGATCATTTAAACTCACAATAATTCCTTCATAAAAAAGTGAGAGAAAGTGCAAAAAAGTTAAGAAGAAGATCTTGAAGACTCGAGGGAAGTTTCATCTTAGCAAAGTGATCCAAGACTTAATATCGGTAACTTCGATCTTATATTTTAGGTGAGTACTCTGACATTCCTTGTGTGTTTTAATTATATGATAATATGCAAACTATATATATTTTGTGAACTGCTTTTATTCTCAAAATTCATCTGATACTGATGATTGATTCCTTGCGATATGTTTATATTTGTCCATAGAGACATACTGATTAAAAAGAGTTTTGAAAATGATATTGAATATTGGAAATAAGATTCGACCTAAGGGACCTCTTTTACTGACTGACCTTCCCAGTTGGGTTATCGCTGGTGTGCCCTAAATAAGGCATTGTGATGAACAAGTTCGATTGACCCTCAACTACTGGGGAATAATAAAGTAAAAGAATACGGTATTGGAGTGTACTTGGCCATTAAAATGATATGATTTTCGTATCTGTTCTATTCTATGATATTCATTTCTATATACTGTCATCTCAAATTTTATACAGTAAATTCCTATCCATATATGTATATGTCTACTCTTTGGATTTAATATGTATCAATTTTCTGAACAAAACCTTGGAATATCTGGAGATTGAGCCTCACTCGGCTTTTAGCTGATGTTGTACTAACCATTTTTTAGGAAATAAGTAGCCTTGGAGGGAACGTAAAAGGACTACATGGAAGATTCAGTTTTTAGAGCTCTTTTTGTTATTTTAAGTAAAAAGTTTATTATATCATATAGAGCATGTTTGGCGCTCTTGTAATAAGTTTTAAATTTCATCTTAAGTTGAAACTCGTTGTTACTTGTAATATAAATGAAGTTTCCTTTTAGAAAGCTCTGATGATGTAATTCCTCCATTTTTCGTAGTTTACGATTCATGACCATGTGAATGTATTTCCGCTGCATTTATTTAAGGAAACAATTTAAGTCAGAATATTTTTTGCCTTGGTGGCATGTCAAGACACTCGTTCCCTACTACTAATATTTGGGTCGGGGTTGTGACAGGTTTGGTTTCAGGTTTCTTCCCTTTGGCTTTAACAAATCATGCTCTTATTATTTGATATAATCAAAACTTTTTTTTTCTTGTTTCCAGGCTTCCTCCTCAACATGAAGGCAGGTAATAAGGCTTTCAAGTTAAATTTTTTTAGGATTCTGTTAAAGTACATTTTTTAAAATCCTTCCAACTAGAAAGCAACTTGTCAATCATAACAGCTACTTAATATTCTGTATCTAGTTGCAAGCCCTCGCATAAAATCTCATGAGAGATTTTTTGTAGATCGTGAGGCTATGCAGTAACAGGTTTTTCATCAACCATCTGAATTTTCGGGTCGTGGTTTACAACATATTTTCTTATTCCATTATCTTTAGTTTCATATGATTTTAAAGTGCATAGCAAATTCCCTTTACAAATGGAAAGAGGAATAATAATCATATAGATCATCGAGAAAGGGCATTTAAGATGTGATTCTTACAAAGAAAATCATTCTCTCTCCATTATTCCAATTTTTTTAGAGTTGTTAGTGGAACATGGTTCACCAATATCAAGTTTAATTAAGATACTGTAACACCCCAAGTTTTTAATTGTTAATTAAATTAATTAATTGGAAAATTCGAGAAAAAAATAAAATTTTGGATTTAATTATTCCTAGTAATTAAATATGTTGGTTTTTATATATAAAAATAAGGTTTTAAGTGGAATTTAAATCGGGATAAAAAAATTGGAAATTATAACTGTTTGTATAAAATTCAGGGAAGGATCTGAGCTAAGGAGGATAAAAATAATATTTTTAGAAATCTGACCGTCCGATCGAGCCGAATTTTTCACAACAGCTCCGTTTTTCCGTTCGCTATAACATACCAAAATTTCAAGCCATTCTGATGGTATGATCGTTTGTAATGATTTTTTGAGTGTTTATATTTGATTAGGACTCAAATTCTTTTTGGTATATAAACAAAGTGACGTGTTTAGAACTTTTAAAAACACTTTCTTCTAAACCATAAGAGCAACAATCTCCT
This sequence comes from Sambucus nigra, assembly GCA_949130495.1. Lineage (NCBI taxonomy): Eukaryota > Viridiplantae > Streptophyta > Magnoliopsida > Dipsacales > Adoxaceae > Sambucus > Sambucus nigra. The sequence goes on from OX422211.1 coordinate 446,138,084, forward strand.
CTTTCACATCTTCCTCCCTCAAAACCTTAACTCCAATAGAGAGCTATTTTCAATCAAAGTTTTGAAGCTTTAAACCGAATTTTCTCTAGAATGTTCAAGAACGTCTCTTTGCTAATTTTTCAAGAGGAATCTAACCATCTAGTCAAAATTTCTTCATCTTAATCTCAAGTATGAATACTCTATTATCTTCCTTTGGTATTATGCGTCTTAAGTGTCGCCTAAACCCTTAATCATGTTTTTTTATAAAATCAATTAGTAACTTAATTAGAGAAAGTGGACACTTAATTTGGTACTGTTTTTATGAAATCTTTTAATATGATTTAATCTTTGAAACCCTTGGGTACGTAGGTTAGATTATTGAATTTTTCATGGTTTGGGGGATGTAGGTTTGCATGTAGAAATTATGGGATTAGATATATGTTATATTGGGACGCGCATACACTTAAAAAAATTAGATAATTTATAAAAGAGAACGATTATATCATATTGAATATCATCTAATGTTAGATAAATTAAAATTATTGAATATAATGAATTATGTTGAAAACAAAGACGGTGCTATTAGTTGAATTAAATTAAAGTGGGACCTTTATGATTATATTGTCATGTTGTATTTTCAATTTATGATATTGTGTTGATTATTATTATTTACTTTTGCCATCGCAGTAAAGATGGACTTTTAGGTAGTATATTGCTCACCTTGTTTATAGGATGCTTACTAGGTATGGAACTAGTGGATAGGCTTTGACTATGATTTATGATTGCTAGATATGGAACTAGTTAGTGTAGACTCATGCGGATTTTATATTTTTGGGTGGGGCGGATCGACGTTACGCTAGCCTAGGCATGAGACTAGGACGTGTTTAACGTTAAAAATCCATCATATATATATAGTTGGACGTATGTGTACTTTGGGAACCCTTAGTTATGGGACTAAGGGGTATTTTTGAGATCTCACATCGATAAATAAGTGTGGATGAATTTGAGATAATAAATGAATGAGAATTAATGCCTAAGATAATAACATGTATTAAAATTTGGGCAACATAATGTGTGAGGACCGACAGTTTAAACGGGCTAGCTTGCATTTATGTCGTGTCTTGTGTGGAACCTTATCATATTGTGGAATTGACAATTTAAACGGATCAGCTGACTATTGACAAGGAAAACTGTGACAGTATGATGGATTACCACCCGAGGCGGGAGGATCACTATAATAAAACTGAGAAATATAATGATCTTGGGTTAATTTAATTAAATTAACATAGTGGGACTCAGATGTTTAAAATCATATTGAAGCGGATTATTGAATTAGAATTTCTTAGGGTACTTAGTGATTTATATTAATCGCGTTTAATTATCTCGTTTAATTAAAATATTCTATTGTGATATTTATCTCGTATAATGATACTGTCTGAATTCAAGGATCTTATTTGAGGGGAGTAGTGTGTATTCATGCTTGGGGCCCTGACCTCGTGCATTGACTAACCTTTTCAGGGTAAGTTTTGGAGAAGATGCATGGGACTATTTGGAGATTATCGTTTGGAGGTGTAGCTGGAGTTTATTTATTTTACTGCTTTAATTAGTTTAGACTTTCCTTTCAGTCGTATTTCATTATGAGACTCTATTTGAGTTTTATTGGGCCATGCGGTTCCAAAGTTGTTGAGGATTCAGTTGGAGTATTTACATTTCATTTTTATTCAAATTTTAATTTAATCATTATTGGAGATTGGATTTAATTGGAGTTTAGCATGTGATGGATCTTTTATCGCTCAGTTGGTCATTATCATGTGGGATTGATTCAATTATTTAGCTTATGTATTAATTTATACATGTCTCATATATGTTTCATACTAAGAATGGTATTTTATTTACTCACACCCTTCTTGATTTTGGTGTCGGCCGATGCTAGAATTAAGCGGGGTGTGAGAGATGGTATCAGAGCATGGTCTTAGGTCTCGTAGGTTATGAGTTCGCTTATCTTCCACGCTATCGATCTTTGGTTCCCTTTATTTATTCATACTCCTTAAGGTAGAGGGTCTAGAATATGTGTTAGATGTGTTTTTTGGAGATATATAATTTTGTGTTAAGGATGTTGTAGGCATTGAGTTTAGAATTAATAAGCTTGATGTGAGGATCCTTATAGTTGATTTTGGAGACATCAATTATTTTGAAGATCATTAGTATAAATTTTAGGTATGTCTTATGTCTATGCTTCGATGTGATTTGATTTGAGGATTTATATGTTGCGAAGATTATTGGAGATAGAATCGAGTGGTGATTTTCTAGAGCGCATGGTACGTCATTACATTCATAGTTATGTGTGTGTGTGTGTGTGTGTGTGTATATATATATATATATATATATTATTTTGTTGTTCGTGAGGCAGGTGCGCGTAGGATTGAGTGTATGGGCGCCTAATCATGATACTCTACGGGTAGGTATATGTGAGCCTTATTTTATGTTGCGGGAATTTACGTTTGATGTGTATGCCTTGTCTAATTTCGAGGACGAAATTCTTTTGTAAGTGGGGAAGTATGTAGCACCTCGTGTTTTTAATAGTTAATTAAATTAATTAATTGGAAAATTGATTAAAAAAAAGTTTTTCATTTAATTATTCATAGCAATTAAATATGTTGGTTTATATATATAAAAATAAAGTTTTAAGCGGAATTTAAATCGGGATTAAAATTTGAAAATTATAACATTTTGTATAAAAATCGGGGGAGGACTCGATCTAAGGAGGATAAAAATAATATTTTTAGAAATCTAACTGTCTGATCGAGTTGCATTTTTCACAGAAGCTCCGTCTCACCTTTCACTACAACATATTAAAATTTCAAGCCATTCTGACGATTCGATCATCCGTAAGAGTACTTGTATTTGATTAATACTCAAGAATTTTTTGGTATATAAACAAAGTGACGGGTTTAGGACTTTTAAAAACACTTTCTTCTAAACCCTAAGAGCAGCAATCTCTTCTTTTATATCTTCTTCCTCCCTCAAAACCTTAACTCCATTGGAGAGATATTTACAATCCAAGTTTTGAATCTTTAAACCGAATTTTCTCAAGATTGTTCAAGAACGTCTCTTTGCTAATTTTTCGAGAGGTCCAACTGTGTAGTCGGAATTTCTTCATCTTAATCTCAGGCATGAATAATCTATTCTCTTCCTTTGGTATTATGTATCTTAAGTGTCGCCTAAACCCTTAATCATATTTTTTTTATAAAATCAAATAGTAATTTAATTAGAGAAAGTGGACACTTAATTTGGGACTGTTTTTATGAAATCTTTTAATATGATTAATCTTTGAAACCCTTGGGTGTGTAGGTTAGATTATTGGATTTTTCATGGTTTGGGGGATGTAGGTTTGCATGTAGAAATTATGGGATTAGATATATGTTATATTGAGACGCGTAACTACTTAAAAAACTATATGATTTATAAAAGAGAACGATTATATCATATTGAATATCATCGCATGTTAAATAAATTAACATTATTGAATATAATGAATTATGTTGAAAACAACGACGGTGCTATTAATTGAATTAAATTGAATTGGAACCTTTATGATTATATTGTCACGTTGTGTTTATGATTTATGACATTGTGTGGATTATTATTATTCACTTTTGCCATCGCGGAGACAAGGGGCTGTTGGGTAGTATATTGCTCACCTTGTTTATATGATGCTTACTAGGTATGAGACTAGTGGGTAGACTTTGATTATAATTTATGCTTGCTAGGTATGGAACTAGTTAGTGTAGGTTTGTGCAGATTTTATATTTCGGGGTGGGGGGAATTTTTATACTTTATCGACGTTACGCTATCCTAGGCATAAGACTAGGACGTGTTTAATGTTAGAAATCCATCCTATATATATAGTAGGACGTATGTATACTTTGAAGATCCTTAGGTATGGGCCTAAGGGATATTTTGGGGATCTCACATCAATAAATAAGGGTGGGAGAATTTGAGATAATAAATGAATGAGAATTAATGCCTAAGATAATAACGGGTATTAAAATCTGGGTGACATAATGTGTGAGGACTGACAGTTTAAATGGGTCAACTTGTGTTTATGTCGTGTCGTGTGTGGAACCTTGTCATCTTGCGGGATTGACAATTTAAACGGATCAACTGGCTATTGATAAGGGGAAGTGTGACACTTTGGTGAATTTCCACCAGAGGCGGGATGACCACTATAATAAAACTGAGGAATATAATGATCTTGGTTTAATTTAATTAAATTAACATAGTGAGACTTAGATATTTAAAATCATATTGGTGTGGATTATTGAATTAGAATTTCTGAGGGTAGTTAGTGATTTTTATTAATCGCATTTAATTAAAATATTCTATTGTGATATTTATCTCGTATAATGCTACTGTCTGGATTCAAGGATCCTATTTCAGGTGAGTAGTGTGTATTCATGCTCGGAGCTCTAACCTCGTTTATCGGCTAACCTTTTTAGGATAAGTTTTGGTGAAGCTGCATAAGACCATTTGGAGATTATCGTTTGGAGGTGCACATGGAGTTTATGTATTTTAATGCTTTAATTAGTTTGACTTTCCTTTCAGTCGTATTTCATTATGAGACTCTATTTGAGTTTTATTGGGCCACGTGGTTCCAAACTTGTTGAGGATTCAGTTGGAGTATTTACATTTGGTTTTTATTCAAATTTTAATTTAATCATTATTGGAGATTGGGTTTAATTGGAGTTTAGCGTGTGATGGATCTTTTATTGCTCAGTTGGTCATTATCATGTGGGATTGATTCAATTATTTAGCTTGTGGATTGATTTATATATATCTCATATCTGTTTCATGATAAGAATGATATTTTTTTACTCACACCTGGCTTGGTTTTGGTGGCGGCCGATGCTAGAATTAAGAGGGGTGTGACTGGTACAAACAAAAGCTACCTTTTTAGTTGATAAATAAAATTACATGTTTTGTTTCCACCACTTATCAATTCCTCAAACTTAAAGGGTTGTTAATATATACGGGACATGTAAGAGTTGTTTTCGATCTCCATGGAGGATAAAAATGTCTTGAAATTACTGGAATAATTTAATATAATAAGATTTTTTTTTACCAAAGATATTAATAGAGAAACCCAAGGTTCTAAACAACGCGGGGCGTGATTGAGGCGTGGAGGCCAAGCCTTAAGCCTTAGAAGCCTAGGCGGGTCTAGGCGTAAAAAGGCGTGAAAAGGCGTTTAGGCCTTCTTAATATATTTTAATATTTTTTTAACCATAACAAGGCTATTAAATTACAAAAATTGCACAGATCAATAAAATATGTCTGAATATATGCAAATTAAAATACTATTTGATTATTTTGGATGAGATAATGGTCCGGTTTGTAAACAAATTCTTTAAAAGACGACATCTTTTCACTAAATCATTGTTGTTTTTAGAAAAAAGTGCGCCTTAAGGGTTTTACCAAGAATAAGGCGTGAAAAGCGTAAGGCGAGGCGTTTCTCCCACGCCTTAAGCCTAGGCGGGTTTTTTAGAACAGAGGAGAAACCTAATGATTAAGCAAGACACTTCTTGGGTGGAGTTGCTGACTGAGTCACTCTTTTTAAGACATTTTGTGGCTCTACCCTTTATGTGCAGACAGTGTATTGTTGCTCTGTGCCTAGTATAATGCAAGTTTGAAATCACCTATGTCTCAATCTTTCTTGCACGAAAGAAGATCGAAAAAATAATACACTTTCAACTTCTTGCTCGAAATATTAACTCAAAGTAAGGAGATTTTTTTGTAATAATTAAAAACTCAATATGATATTTTTGCAAAGTGGAACATCATGTGTTTTTATTCAATTAGTTGAATTACAACTCTCTTTTTTAGAATGATAAAAGCTTGTTTATATAATATGTTTCATGCATGGAAAACATTAAATGGCTATAATGTTTTTCAAAATATATGAGATACAAAGTGTTGTTGTAGCCTATAACGCGTTGGACACAATTTTTCTCCTTATTTTGTGGGATGTGTCTTCAAGAGGGAAGATTATGAAGACTTTCATATTTCAACAAATATATATCTCCATATGAAATGAATTTCAAAGCCCGTTCACTTGATTCAATCATTTATGACATTTACTATTCATATACTATTTGCACTATTAACACTACTAGTTTTCAGTCCAGTGTGATGTGCGGACGATTTTAGATATAAATTAAAGAGGGGTAGTTTTACAATCTTGCATTATTCTCCTTATAAGATAAATAAAAATGGAGAGATTATAAAATATTATAGAGGAGATTCTAACACCAAAATATTTAATAATTCATCCCTCAATTGATATTGACGCCGAAAAGAGGATTGTGCTATCTTATATGTGATTACCCGTTAATGGGATTGAATAAAATTTTCTAACAGCAGAGATGTAAACCATGTTTACTTTTAGTTTTTAATTCATTAATAAATTTTATTGCCAAACATTAAGAACGTATAACTCCCTTACATCACGATGATTTTAAAAAGTAAATAATAATTTGAATAATGAGATACTTTTTCAGTGATTTACTATGTATCTCATAATTAAGAACAATTCATTGCTCAAGCTATATGTTATTAATATATAACCTCAAATTATCATGCCAATGAAAAACAACAACAAAATACAACTTATAAAAAAACATATTGGCATTATCATTACAAAATCTAACATAACAAATACCTTAAATTAAAAACTCGAAATTAATGTTATTCAAAATTCAAAGGTGAGATCAAGTCTAAATAACAAACAAATAGACGTCACTTGATATATTTGGAATATTTTAATACATTCTAATGAAATATTTAATTAGTAACCTCAAATTTTCATGTAGAACATTCTTGCCAAATTATATAACCCCATATCTTCATTTAAATATAAAAAAACTCAATAGCTAAAATAATTTCCACAGATATAAAACATCAAAAGAACTTTAAAATATACTTAGGAAAAAAATTAACTAAATGTACGTCTAACATGATCAACTTCAAATAAAGATTAAGTTTTTAATAATTTAACCGAAAAAATATGCGGGGATAAAACAAACTACTAACACATGATAACAATACATATTTTAAATATTTTGAATTAAAGCTTACATCAATAAAATTAGACTAAACGATAGCGTCGAAAATGTTTTTGCTATTACTGATTGCTTCGGTCTTATTATTAAAAATTATCAGTTGGAGACCACCGTAAAAATTATCAGATGGATCACAAATATGATCCTAGGAGCTTCGTGGCCATTCTGGTTATTTTGGTGACCACCGTAAGACGACGAGTGCTCAGTATGTGAATCAGATATGAATGTTTTGACTTTTAATGTTGAGAAGGGAAAACTGCTTCCCACAAACGACCCTTATTATGGGCGATAATATCCTACTGGTTATGTCCAATACAATATTAAGTCGAGCAGAAAGTAAGTCATGTGCAATCATATAAGAACAATATTTATGTGATTTTACAATGTGCTTACGTCCACGAGAGGCTTTCTCTATTCTATATTTCTGGTTCCGGTAATTTTGATTACATCCCCTTCCCAAGGGGATAAGATTATATCTATAGAAAAATAGATCATTGAGCCATGCAAGGCCCCGTTAGTTATAGTAGTTAGCTCAACTAGATAAGTTGTATCTTGCTCATTGATTCTCGCAGGTTGGTCAACTCCAACAACCTTTATCTTCATGGATGAGATCTTGAACTAATTAAGGGGTATGTGACCTCCTCTCACATGTAGTAAGTTATTTCTCTCACATTTCTTATTTTTATAAATGATGTGAAAGGTACTCGAGTATTAAAATGTTCATAACTTTCAATACTTTCAATTTTATGGACAATAAAATATAAGAAAATATTTAAATTATTATATCTTATAATGTTAAATGATGAGCAACGCGAGGGAGTATTAAAAAATTCATAACATTTAATTTTTAACAATTCTATGGACAAAAAAGTAGACGAACACATGTGAATTATATTTATTAATGTTGAGTTTCTAACGTTTTACAATTATAATAATCTTAAGACTTACAAAAACCAGTCTAAAAATGCTAAAACCTATAGATCTATATATACCATGGTGTTTTAAATAATATAAAAAATTAGATTACATTTAGGAAGGTAAATTTCTTTCCAACTAGGACAGAGAGATATTTATATAAAAGGAATGAATCAAACCCTTTCTTTCTCTTCACAAAATAATCTAACCATATAATTTTTGTAAACCATTCTAAATTCACTCAACTAAAGTGGGGAAAAACTTTAGTTTGCTTATTTAAAATCCATACACACACACACACACACACACACAACACACACACACACACACACACACACACACACACACACACACACACACACACACACACACACTAAATGTGATTGGATCTAATAATATATATTCGATCTAAATAAAAGACGTATTTTATCTTAGTCAATAATTTGGAACAAAATATATCAAATTCCACCGTTCATGTAATATTTTCTCTTTTCTTATCTTCTTCGCGGTATTTCATCAACACTACATGCGCAACACATAATAAATTTTTTTAATAAAAATTGGGAACTTAAATATAAATAATTCGCTTTCCCTACCAAACATGTTTAATTAACCTGATAAAAGAAACCATCCACACCAAAGATGTTTGATTAACATGATAAATAATGCATTTTTTTTACTTGAATTAATAACAAAACGCACTTAGAATATTCATTAATTGTATTATTTGTGGTTATCTTTCATTATGTTTATTGAATTATATCAGAAGATAGCCATTACAAACTGGTATATAAAAGGAGGGAAAAAATATGATGTATAATGAATCACAAAACAAATCGCTATGATCACTACTTATATATATATGTGTGTGTGACAATTTTCTCGGGCCATAGTATCGTGAGATTGAGCGATGGGTTATAGAACCTTCCGTATAATGTTGTATTATTTGGGATTTTGAAGCCTGTCACGGCCTAAGCCAGGGCAAATGAACTAATCCGTTTAAAAAAAAAAGGGGTAAGCAGCATTTGTCACGACTTTAGGCCGTGACAAATACTATCCGTTTTTTATATGTTTTAGAGAATATATGAATCCAGATACCACTTTTATTCTTCACTTGACATGTTGACCAAATACAATGTAAAAAATATTATTATATACTTTCAAATTATTGAAGGGCTAATTGGATTGCAAGGCTACCAGACCTTTGGTGAAGTCCCAACAAATTATCTTAATTTATGTACCCTCTTTTTTTATTGTCTTGCATACATATTTTAGAACTCCCTCATCTTCCTTTCCTTTTTTTCTTCAATTGATATAACAAAAAATATAATGCCAATATCTAAGGGACGGTTTGTTTTTTTAGTCTTTGAATGTTGAATGCATAATGCTGAACTCTGAATGTTGAATGCTGAAAAATATGTTTGTTTTTTAATTTAAATGAACATGTGAATGTATATTGTTTGTTTGGAGTTATTTGACTCCGAATACTGAATACAATTAATTTAACCATTTTGGCATTACTAACAATTTACTAATTTGGTTTATGTTGGTGTCATTCGACAAAAAAAATAAGGATAAAAATAGAATGAAATTTTATTTAAAAAATCAAGCATTAAGCATTAAACATTCAAAAAGGTACTTGTCTCTTACTAATTAATGCTAAATTTTAATTATTTTTCATCATTAAGAGTCGAAAACAAAAATAAAATATTACTTTTTAATGCCGAATGAAACGTAATTCAGCATTAAAAAATAAAAACAAACACCCCTAAGTCAATTTCTTTAATTACTCTTCAACCCGAATCTTTTTAACACTAACATAATTATATTCACAATTAACAAACATCATTACCGCTACATATCTTCCTCAGTGTCGAATGGACCTTAACCATTCCTACTATCTTTTGGTTGAAACATGCAAGGTTTCATATCCTTGGCTTCTTCCTTGCAATTTGCAGACGATATGTTTCAAATATAAAATAAATAATTTCACGCAAAAAATATAAAAATAATAAACACATCTGGATGTGAAGCTTGGTTTGTTCTTAAAAGCTCTTGTAGTCATGTTTGTTCACAAGTTAAACAATCCAATAAAAATTACAGCTTATGCTCATTTGTTAACTATTATATTAAATAATTACCTAAAACTACTATTTTTCCAAAGTTACGTAAAATTACAATACTATAAACGGCAAAAAAATTATCAAGATATAAATGAAAATTTCCTAAATTTATGTGTGTTACCAAAAACATAATCATCATACAATAAACATGGCACTTAATCCCAAGGGTTGTCCAAGTTGGTAGAACCGGGTGTAGCTGTAAACTCAGGTATCTCAGGTTCGAAACTTAGCAGCGGCGCTTTGGGCTTACGGCCCGCAAGAATTAAATACTTGTTTTGGAAGCCTTATTAAGCAAAAGTCATCACTAGCCCTACACATAGTGTCAATTTGAATCAAATTGAAACCAAATATCTATGTGACAATCATTTGCATGGTCGGCCCTGGCCATTTGCCAAATGGGCAATGACACAGGGCCCATTTCAAAGTAAGCACCGATATATGTATATTTTAAGGGCTCAAAATTATTTTTTGTATAATAAAAATGTCAATTTTTAAAATAAGTTTAATTTTTTAGGGACCCATTTTTAACTACTCAAAAAAAAAAAAAAATTGTACAAAGAATGATTCAATTACCCAAAAAAAAATTGTTACTTTGATTTTTGGATCAAATACCAAAAAGTTCCTCAAATATTTTTTAATACACACTTAGTTCAAGCCTTTTATTTTATACAAAAAAGTCCCTTATTCTCTTATCTTTAAAAGTTCGCGCCAGCGGCATGGTAAAGTCTTTTTGGCACGGTGAATGACTTTTTGGTGCAAAATAAAAACGCTTGGACTAAACGTGTATTAAAAAAAGTTCGAGAGACTATTTGGTATATGCCCCTTGATTTTTTCATCAAGGTCTTATTAATCATTTTTTTATGTAATTTTAATTAGTGATTTTGCAAGTAGAAATGCTAGAAGAAGAATTTTTCAATGAGTTTTTAGGTATTTAATATCTTTGTACAATATTTTTTTGGAAGGACCCTATATTGACTTTCACACAAGACACTCTCAATCTCAGAATCGACCCTAATCATTTGAATCAAATTAAAATCAAATGGTTATGTTACAATCATAAGTTATAGGTTGATTTTGACTATATAAAAAGTGAATAAATAGTGGGTTCACAAAAAACATGTGATTGACACATATATATTTAATTTCAATTTGGTTCAAAATAATTGGCTAAATAAAGTTTTCTCTACAAAACTCCTCTATTAGGAACCCAAAACTTGAAAAATGGAACCAAATGATACAAAACCTATCTGTAAGAAAACAAAAAAGGTATATAAAAAAGATCCCCACAATATTCTCCTCTTCTTTACCATTATAGTCCAATTCCTGTACCAATACAAAAAATTATCTGATAATTTAGACATTTTTAAACACATCCATGATATTAAGATACTGTGGCATAATGTAATTAAAAAAAATTGAGTAAAGAACTTTAAGAGTCATTTTTCAACATTATTGAGAATCTTTGTATGCTAAACATTTTTGTCTTTAAGGCATATATTTGAGAAATTTTTTAAAAATAACTATGAAAGGAAAGTGCTCAATTTCTTTTGAGCATTCGAGATAAACACATTATGTAAAATGTTGAAGTCAGATTGTTCTGACATTTGATATCAAGTTTTATGCTTATTCATTAGTATATAAAGAAAATTATGTCTTTAGTTTAAAGCATTGACATGTACAAATTGAATGGCTTTCTGGAATCAGATTCTAATAATTTTTAAGTACAAACCTTGCTGACCCTCCATGGTGTATTTTTAATTAAAGAAAATTCTTCTCATTCTTAACACTTGAATGTCTGTATAGTTCACACATATTGACCGAACAACACTGTGTCTGATGCTTTATGAAATTACGCAAAGTTATTCTGATTGGAAGTAATTGACAAAGAACTAGAAAGCCTACATACTTTGGATAAGTAAAGTGTATGCTCTTTATTGCAAAGCACATAAATTGAAGGATAAAAACTTCGAGTTGCTTTAAGAATGTGCATATTTTCGTAGAGTAAGGCCTAGTTATCCCTCTCCTATAAGTTTTAATGAAGAGTTGTTAACAAATTATTTAGGGTTACTTGAGATTTGCTTCCTTTTTAAAAATTGAGAATTTGAATTTAATCTCTCGTAGATATTTTTTGGGGGGAGATCCAAAAACATCAAATAAATTTTAAGATAAGATCTAACGATATTATAATATTTTTCAATGTGGTTCATGTACATTAGTGTATACATGTTTTTTTTTCTAATGTCTACGTGAACTTTAATAATATATACGCATTAGATCTGTTTACGGTGTCGACCCAACCATGAGACAATCAAGACTACAGCTCTCATGATTGGAGGGGGACCCAAAATACTTTCTACGGTATATATATATATATATATATATATATATATATATATATATATATATATATATATATATATATTAGACTTTTCAACATATCTTATTAAATATACTTATGAACATACCTATTTTTTAAAATAGTTAAAAATAATAATTTTGAGATGATATTTGTATATGAATTAATGATATTTCATGTGCGCTGTAAAAATATTTAGCTTAAAATAATATGTTTTGTTATTTTTACAAAATAGATAAAAAAACTGACAGTTTTAACGGGTAAAATCGACAAGTTTTTTTTACCTATTTTTTAAAGATAACAAATTCAGTTGATATTTTTTACAGAGACACACTCAAACATTTTGAACCCATATAAAAAATATCATCTCAAAATTATTATTTTTTACTAGTTTTAAAAAAATTGGTATGTTCATAGGTATATTGCAAGGAGGAGGTATGTTGGAGAGTCTGACTAATATATATATACACGTGTCGCCTAGAAATTATCGGCTACATTATAGGCACACTCTCTCTCTTTTCTGGGCTCACCGCCAGGTGACATCTGTCCAGTCCGCATTCTTAAAATGCGAACTGGTCCGCACAAGACCAGTACTATATATATATATATATATAATACTGCTCTTGTGCGGACCAGTTCGCATTTTAAGTATGCGAACCGAACATGTGTCATCTGACAGTGAGCCTAAAAATTATCGGCGAAATTATAGGCACACTCTCTCTCTTTTCTGGATTCACCGTCAAGTGATACATGTCTGATATGCACTTTTAAAATACGAGCTGATCCGCACAAGAACAATTTTCGGTATATATATATACAATACTGCTCTTGTGCATATCAGTCCACATCTTAAGAGTGCGGACCGGACATGTGTCACCTGACGGTGAGCCTAGAAAAGAGAGAGAGCGCCTCTATAATTTAGCGTATAATTTCTAGGGTCATCGCCAGGTGACACATGTTCGATCCGCACTCTTAAAATGTAGACTGGTATGCACAAGAGCAGTACTATATATATATATATATATATATATATATATATATATATAAGGTTATTAGAAAAAAAATCATCTTTTGTTTTTTAATATAATATATTTTTTATTCGGATAAAAAAAGAAGATAGGCAAGAGTGAGAGAGAGTAGAATGTTTTTCTACTTTAAAAGCTTTCTAGCTTTCTAGGTAATGATTCCACCAAAATTACCCACAATTTCTATTTCCCCTCCCATCTACCTACAAAAGTGGATCCCCACCCCCACCCCCCCCACCCCCCCCAAAAAAAAAACTCCATGTTTTTTACCAAGCTGTCTTCAACTCTCTGGAGACAAAACTATTTTTGCTTCACATTCTTCTAATAATTTATATTTTCTATTCTCTTCTACATTTTATATTTATAATTTGCTATTTTTTCCTTTTCTTCCTTTAAATTTTCATGCTATACAATTATACTTGAAATTTAACTGTACTCTACAAGTGAAGCTTATTTTGGTTGAACAACTTGTGATTGTACTATCAGGTTCCATCATTCTTTAATATTTTTTTTAGTCATAATTGTGTTTTAGATTGTAGTTCGTATTTTTTTATAAATTGTTTTATTGTGAAATGTCTATTATAAAATATAAAAGTGGTGCTAAAAAAGACAAGAAAAATTCAATTCAATTAGAAATATTCAGAATTTACACTATATATTAGAAGACCCCTAATTTAATATGTCTAAGGCCCCATTTAGGTTTGAACCGACCCTATTTGCGTATACACTAACATGTAACGTATACACTCTGGGTGAGTACCTTAGTGTTGAAAAATATTTTAGTTGACTATTAGAGCAAAAAATACTTCGTAGCTAGGAACTAATTTATGAATCTCCCTTAAACTACATATCTTCAAATGGGGGTCAATTAGAGAAAAAATGTTTTCAAGTGGAATATGTTGGAGAAAAAATAACACAAGACTAATATAACTACATAATTAGTAAACGAGACCGGTGGATAAAAATCCCTTTATATATTATGTTACCTTCTATAATAATAGACAACTATAAGTTTTAATAAAAAAATTTAGCGTAGTTAATAATTGTAATGGGATGAGGGGTTTTGGTTTGAAATTTTGGGGTATTTGAGGTTTGACTCCACTTACTTTATCACATTGAGTTTGGTCCTCCTAATTTTCACTTGGGGAGAGCCTTAGAGGAGAACAATTAGAAGAGATTTTGGAGATTTTTGGGGATTACTTCAAGAACAAGAGAAGACCCTTGAATCCAACCCATCCTCTTCATCAAAGGATTTGATTCTACAAACTCAAGCAAGTGGTTTAACTTGCATTTGTTAACTTGCATTTTTTTATTCATATTAAAGAAGGTGTGAATTAATTAATATGTTAGGATTTGTTCTACATTAAAATTTGGGGATTTCATGTTTGGGATTTATAAATCTGTAGAGATGATAAGATTTTATAGGTTTGTTGCCCCAATTGGTGTAGATGATGCCGTTAAATTGAGTAAATCAAATGGGTGGATTCAGGATGAAATCTGGGAATATTTTGGGGTATAATCTGTACAGAATTGAAGGTTTTAAAACTTCAATGGCAGACTGATTTTCTAGGCAACGAAAGAGGAGAGAGAACACCAGGGTCCTTTGAATGACCTGGTGTCTCATTCAAACGAGAGCCAGTGTCCTTTGAACGACACGGCTGGTCGTTTGAACGATCTGATTAATTCTGATTGATTTCTACCCTCCCCCTATTTCAGACCCGATTGTTAATCTATGGTGAATTATTCCTTTTGAATCTGAAAATTTTGGTTATAATTTAGGGTTTGAATTTGTGAAAATCACCCTTGGATTAAGTAGGATAAATCCAATTAGAGAATTAAGATTTATGATTAAGTGATTTGAAATCTTATTAATTAAGCGGGTAAACTAAATTGAATGAAATGGAATAATGAATTGGGAATTTTGAATTTCAAGCCAAGAGAGAGATAGTCCGGGTATATTTGATAGAGAGACACCAAAATAATGAAACTTATTAGTGTATGATTAATTGAAATTAAGTCGGTTTGTAGGCTTGCATGTTTTAGGCTTGTGTATGGACCTAGTACACCGATAGCCTGGACTTAATGTGTGTGTGTATATATATATATATATATATATATATATACACGGTGATGTGTAGTATATATATATGATTTATAAATATTTGTGTGAATAATATTTATAGTAAAGCATACCAATATTAATGCTATCTTAGGAGGTTGTGCGATGTGGGTGAGTCCCCTGGCTAGCGAATGCAGGGTGAGTATAATCCCTGGGTCATGCGTCTGTTATTAGGAGTGAGCCGTCATGGTATGCGACGGGCACTTTCGGGGGGAACTATGGCCGCCTCCTACGGGTTCACTACACCAAAAAGGCCAAATTGGCACCCTTTAGCCGGTCAGACTTGTCACGGTCAATGACCGTGACAATTCTTATAATATTGTCACGGTCAAAGACCGTGACATGTCCGTAACAAGTTTAGCAACAAATAACCCTTTCCCCTCCTTTTTTTTTCTCACCGCTTTTTTTTCCCTCCACTCTCTCTCTCTCTCTCTCTCTCTCTCTCTCTCTCTCTCTCTTCCATTTGTATATATGTGTGTGTGTGTGCGCGTGTGTATGGTGGGTGGGGAGGGGAGGGGGTGTATGTGGGTGTGCGTGTGTGTGGTGGGGGGTGGGGCTGTGTGTGTGTGTGTGGTGGGGCAGGGGGCAGGGCTGGGGGTTGGGGCAGGGAGGTGGGGCTGCGTGTGTGTGTGTGTATGTGCGTGTGTGTGTATATGTGTGTGTAGTGTGCGTGTATGTTCATGTTTGTGCGTATGTGCGGAAGGGGAAAATGATGCGCGGGGGAGGGGGGGGGGGCAAGGGGAAATGGGGCGGGGGTGGGGCTGGTTAATTTTTTTTATTAAATTTTGATTGGTTTATTAGATATTTTCCCTCATATGCAAGTAGCGTCCCTCGCAAACGAATTGATTGATTATTATTTTTTTAGTAAATTAATATATGAAAGTAGGATTGCCCTTCATTGTAAATTAGTAAATTAATAATTGTATACTTTAATTGTTAGTTTAATTGATGAAAAGAATTAATTGAGTAAATGAATTAGAAGGAGTATGGGATACACATTTGTTGTTGTCATTGCGGTTGGATTACAGTGGATCGATGTTGGGTTGGTTAATTTTAAAAGTGGCATGACCACTGAATTATTGTCCATATGGGGGTGGGATTTTTCAACTTTTTTTGAAAATTATTTTGTACAACAAACAATATATATATACTTGAAATTACTTATAGTGCGCATAGATACTAGCCTTCTAGTTCTTATGCGTACACATTCAATAGCCCTTAGACTCGTTCGAGAGTCATTACCCCTGTAATGAGATCTCTCGAATTGTCCCATTTGGATAGTTTGGGACTGCATAATTTCTGTATAATAATATTCTTAGTGGCTTAAAGTTGTTACTTTTGGAGGAAGTTCTGCAGTTGTATCCTAATGCTCTCTAGGTACATACTAGATTGACAAGTGTGACTGTTATTTCAATTGATCAATTGAAATAACACTCACACTTGCCAATCTACGTCGTGTACTTGGAGAACTACGGGGATATGCTGCCGAATTTTTCTCAAATCGTAACAATGTGCATGAGCTGTTAAGTATATTATAGAAATATACGATCTTGAATGGAATAGGACCACTCACCCTTTAGAGAAGATGGAGGAAATAATAATTTCTATTATAAATTGAATTTCAATTTGAAATTTAAGAATCGAAGACATAATTAAATAAAACATACTATCAATCTATTTTTTGTTTATACTAATCCATGAATATACGCTTCTTACATTTAATAGGTGATTAGTTGGGGAAGCTGTGATGGGATACCCGAAATATAAAGAATGGATGGGTGAGACAAATAGAATGGGGGATGTGTGACACGACTCAGAATGTGTCTCTAAAGTGTGTACTCTCTAGCCTCAAGTGTAAGCATGTCGTTCAAGTAATAATCCGACAAGTCGGGTATCGATCCTCAGGGAAAAAGGACAACGAAGTTGTGACGACGGGATAAGATGGAAGAATCCTAACGATGACTCTAAGAAAGAATGAAAAGGTTGATTTGGATTTTGGGAATGATTAATCTAAATGCAATTATGTAATTATGGAAATGTGCAATTACACTAAATTACCTAAAAAATGTGAATGAAAGTTTGATTTGAACTTTTAAATGAGATGATGAAGAAAATAGGACGGGAATACAATCCCCCAACCCTAGTGTACTGCAGTTATAATATTAATCGTAAATATATCTAATTAATTTGACCCAGTCTTTAGTACTCCCAAGCATTACGTATACGAGGTTCAAGCCCGCGTCATACTTAATCAAACGATGAGTAAATCAGTATCACGATAGTGACACTCGAATTATATTCTCAATCATCCCGGTTACCCAGGGGCAAACGAGATATTTAGATCTACAATTGTTGTGTCCCTACGCAATACGGTCACAATTAATTACTAAATTCAGAGGATTAACTTTATACGTGCAATGACCACATCAGGTTGGGTTCATGTATCCCGGCCTTAGAAAATCTAGCCTAACATGATGAAAGTGATGAAAACAGTGTTTAACATGCAAGTGTTCATGATTAACCTAAGGACAATTGATGGAATACTGTAGAATAGAATCACAAAGAAGAAACAACTTACTAAAATTACCCAAGGAACAATCGCAGCAATAAATAAAATTGGTGAGCACACAAACTTTGAATAAACCTTCAATCCTTGGATAAAACTGGAAATTGTATCTACAACTAGGGTTTATGGAAGAATAAGAGAGATTAAACTAATCCCCTTCGTTCTTGCCTACCTTACAATGAAAATAATTCGGGTTTCTATACCCTAAATGAAATTACAAGAAGTTGAGTCTAAATCGGAGTCTTTAGAGGAGAATCAGAAAACAAAATCTCGATGGGCGGACCGGTCCGGCCCTTAGGCGGATCGGTCTGCTTCTAAAGCGGATCGGTTCTTTTATTTTCCAGGCGGACCGATTCGGGGGCGGATCGGTTCTTTTAATTTTTGCCTTCTTCGATTTGCCTTCGGTTCGCAGTTCTATGGAGTTTGCATAGCGGACCGGTCCGGTTGAAAGCGGACCGGTCTGCCTATTTGACTTTTCCTTCAAACTTTGACTGCCCATATCTTTTGCTCCGGGTATCCGATTGAGGTGCCATTTCTTCCTAGGTGCTTGTGAAGGTGATACCTGCAACTTCTCTTTAGGTACCTCATCTGGATTTTGGGTAGGAATGACCCTTTTTCTCTTTTGACTTTTCTTGTTGACTTTCTCTATTCTTCCGGTTTCCTTCTTCCATTTCTTGACATTAGATACCTGTAAAATCATAACAAAATACCAGAAACTCGGTGTACTTGTTAGGATAAGTCAATAGCAAGATTATGAGATAAAGTCAATCCAATTACGTTGTTCGAGGTGAGTAAAGTACCGAAATTAGGGGATAAATTGGGAAGAATTTATGCCTAATCAAACCCCCCTAACTTAGAACTTTGCGCGTCCCGAGCAATGTAAAAGAATTCTAGCAAGGCTCAACTCTTGAAAAACATTTTATTGGGATAAAATACCTCTTTCGCGGGCACGCGATTGCATTTAGCGTATGCAACAAGCCTTTAAACCCCTAGGTTACCCTAGTGGGACGAGTTGTGTCTCGTGAGGGTTTGCAGAGAATATACCCACAAAATTCGACTCAAAGAACTTCAAAATAACCAAAAATTGTGTAATTCAAACTTTTCCAGAAAATAATCATCATTAAGTCAAGTTTACAAGTCTCAAACTGTAGTGCGTGTGTGCGAAGCCAGAAATATAACCGCCGATTTCCACCGATTAATCATTACGTTACTTATCCGAAAATTCGTTTTGATTTCAAATTCTCACGGGAAGCTCTCTCAAACGAACCACTCGGAATATGGCTTTTCTCTCGGTATGCGTGATATAAAGAGTAAATATAATGGACGCAAAATCACGCATACATTTAGAATGACGGAAATTTCATGGTGAAAGGATCTCATTAACGGATTACGGTTTTAAAAACGGGAATATTGCCTCTTATTCGCGCACTTAATCTCCTTTATTATCTTTTGATGTATTGGCTCTCTACGCGGTAACCAATTCTACACTTTAGACTCGGTTAGGACTTTTTCGGGGTTTAAGGTGTATTGGGTAAAATGAAAATGGTAGGGAAGGTTGGAATTGGAAAAGTTATTTATGATGTCCGTTGGTGCTTTTTCTGGGCTATTGCTCATTTTTTCTTCTTTTTCTCTATTTTTTCTGTTTTTCACTTCTTTTCTTTTCTCACTATTTTTTGTTGAGCACATTTATTTATTTTTTTCTTGCCCCTTTTTATGCACTCTTCGGACTCAAATTCTGGGATTTTTCAACTTTCACAATTCCGGCTGTTTTGGGGTTTTCGGGTTGTCAAACGAAAGGAAAAATTATTCGGCTCAATTTGGGTTGCAAAGGGTAATTTTTCGCTACTTTTTCTGGCCAATATTTTTGGGTGACAAACGAGGGCCTACTTCATTGTCCAAAATGCCAATTGCGTTACCATATGCGTTTCGAGGTGAATTTAATTTAAAGACTACTTTGGCACGTTTTTCAAGGCAATATTGCACACATTTTTTTAAAACCGATCAAAATGAAAGAATTAAGATCCTTGACAACTTATTAAGCGCTAAAAAGAACTTTGACTTAACAATTAACTCGGATTGATTTAAAATCTCGCAAAACGTGATAGGCTCGAATCTCACCGGGTTTGTTAATCTCCACATTTATTCGTTAAGTCGTCAATTTTCGCTCAATTTCCATCTTTGGTCAATTTCGGCTTTGTGTATGTTGGATGTGTACAATTTGAGACTCCAATTCGACTTTTAATGATATTTTTGAAAAATTTGAATTCCAATTTTTATTTATTTTGAACAAAAATATTTTTGGATTTTTCAAAATTTTATGATTTTTTTGGAAATTTTTGGGCATTTTTGAAAATTTGTGAAGTTTTAGAAATATGCACTTGTAACCCCCCCTAACTTAGACTTTTGCACTGTCCTCAAGCAAAAAGGACTAAAATCTAAATAAGGAAAAATAATAAGTGCAATAATTAAAACAAACAAATATAGAAAAATGCAACTTTTTATATCATAAGACTGTGGTACAAACAGGAATACAGCATATGTAGGATGGGAGAAGGAATACATCAAAACAGTCCATAATCAACAAAACATCACGGGGGAGGGAAATGGGATGAGCTGGGCGCGTCGGGGCCATAGGGGTCATGAAAATGTGATGGTAGTGGCTCATTAGGGTCCCCTAGGCGGCGGTAGATATCCGCTTGCCTTCGAGCCGCCCGATTCTGATCTCGTTGGTAGTCGATCACAAAGTTCTCGAATCGGTTCTCAAAGGTCTCGAATCGGTTCTCAAGGGTGGACAACCGGGTCGAGATATCGGTACCCGCCCACTCAAAGTCCGGGTCGTCCTCCTCGTCCGCCGACTCGTCGTCGGCACCGACGTCACCCATCTCAACGTCTGCTTCGGCGGCCTCCTCCCCCGCGCTCTCTTCCGAGGCAGCCTCTTCCTCGCTATCATGACCCCGCCGTGCCCGGATTATGGCTAGCTGTTTGGCACTCTTAGTGCGAGTGCCCTGTCCAAAGGGACAGGGAATCCGGGTGCGGTCGGCAGGGGCCTCAATACCGGCCTCTTGGAGGATAGACGTGATCAAACGGGCATAGGGCAAAGGGGCGGTACCCTTCTCATCCAAAGAAGCGGCGATGATGTCGGCATACAATGTGCGGGCCAAATGGATGGAGGTTGGGGGATTGAAGAGATGGTAGGTCAAGGTGGCTTGCCGAGGCCTCATGGCGGAATCGTTGGACGTTTGAAGAATGTTGGCGCATACGATTTGGAAAGTGAGGCGCGCCTTTTCATTGAGTTGTCCAACAGCGACGGTTTGGCCCGCCCAAGCCACGTTTGGAGCAATGCGCTCCATGATGACGTCCTTAGCGACCGGAGGAACGTTCCGTGGATATGTGAAGTCTTGGGGGTCCGGAACACCAAAGGTGGCCAATTTGGCCGTGAGGATGGCTAAGGAAAAAGGAACGACCATCCCATCGACGTAAGCTTGGGCCTCATATTGGTCCGTCCTTACGAGTGTGCCATAGAATAACCGGACCTCGGAAGCCCACACGGCGTCATGGGGTTCGTTGAGGAAACGACACCACCCCCGGGCCATGAATAGGGCCGTGACAGAATTGGGCAGCGCGGGCCATTGAACCGCGCGCTCCATATGGAGTTTTCGGCTTGTCCCGAAGAAGTTGGTGCACCATCGCTCCTCTTGGCGAGAGCGGAACTCGTTGCTCCCGGAGTGTAGGATGTCGGTGGATGCGTATTTTGTGGGGGCAGCACGGGGGGCCATGGAGACAGAGAGAAGGAACTCAAAAAAAATCTGGAGAGGGAGAGGATAGGAGTTGTGTTTGAGGTGGGAAGAGAAGGGGAGGGGTAGGGTTGAATTTATAGTGGAGGGGAAGGATTTGGAGGGAAAAGGTGGTTGGAGGGAAAGGTATTTGGAGGGAAAGGGTGTATGGGGATGTGGGAAACCGAATGGGAGGGAAGGATGGTAATTGGGGGGAAGGGGGGGTGAATGGGAGGAAGGGATTCAACGAATTTGCAGAAGGCGGACCGGTCCGGTCCAGGGGCGGACCGGTCCGGGTCTTTAATTTCCAGAAAATTCGACAGGCGGACCGGTCCGGCTTAAAATTAAAGGAACCGGTCCGATTGCGGACCGGTCCGGCCTTAAATTAAAGGAACCGGTCCGGCTTGGGGATTTTAGGCTGGAATTGCCCCGAAACTGGATTTCAACCTCTCTTCCTCGAAATATTGCACTTTTAAAATGCGCTCCTCACCAAATATAGACTAAGGACCTCTCAATATCACTGGTCACCCGAATTGACCCAATTCTCGAACATGCACATGCTAAACCCGAATGTACCAAAATCCTAACGACACTCACTAACGCACACGACACACACGACTCTCACCCCATACGCGTCGGGGGTGTGACGACCTAACTGAAACCGTTCACTCTACCCCGTAAATGGGGTCCGACAACCAAACGGTGTCGACTTCCTCACCACACGCCTCAAGATATGGCTTTAGGCGTTGTCCATTCACTTTGAATGTATTTCCCCCTTTTAAATCTTCTAATTCGACAGCTCCGTGGGGGAAAACATTCTTGACAACAAACGGGCCAGACCATCGCGACCGCAACTTGCCCGGAAAGAGATGAAGCCGAGAGTTGTAGAGAAGAACTTTTTGCCCGGGAAGAAACTCTTTGCGTCGAATGATGCTATCGTGAGCGAGTTTCATCCTTTCTTTGGCAATTTTGGCATTCTCATACGCATCATTGCGTATCTCCTCTAACTCATTTATTTGAAGCTTGCGAGCTTCACCGGCATTATCCATGGCATAATTAAGCTCCTTAATTGCCCAATACGCTTTGTGTTCTAACTCCACGGGGAGATGACAAGGTTTGCCATACACGAAGCGGAAAGGGGACATGCCAAGCTGATTTTTGTATGCGGTGCGATAGGCCCATAGCGAATCGTTCAGTCTAATTGACCAATCTTTCCGGTTAGGATTGACGGTCTTCTCGAGAATGTTCTTGATCTCACGATTCGCTAGTTCGCCCTGCCCATTTGTTTGTGGGTGATACGTCGTTCCAACCTTGTGAACGACGCCATACTTTCTCATAAGCTTCCCGAATGGCCAATTGCAAAAGTGCTTGCCATTATCACTAATTATCGCTTTTGGAGCACCGAAGCGGGAAAGTATGTGTTCCTGTAGGAACTTTATCACTACCTTGTTGTCATTTATTTTGGTAGCTATCTCTTCTACCCATTTAGAAACATAATCTACCGCAACAAGGATGTATAGGAAACCAAAGGAAGGGGGAAAGGGACCCATGAAGTCAATACCCCAACAGTCGAAGATCTCAATGATGAGTATGGGGGTAAGAGGCATCATGTCTCGTCGAGTAATGGCTCCCATCCGTTGGCACCTATTGCAAGATTTACAAGCATTGTTCACATCCCGGAATAATGTGGGCCAATATAGACCGCATTGCAGAATTTTAGCGGCCGTCTTTTTCGTGGAAAAGTGGCCTCCACACGCTTCCGAATGACAAAACTGGATGACTTTCGGGATCTCGTCATCCGGTACGCATCGTCGGATGATTTGGTCAGCGCAATATTTAAACAAGAATGGATCATCATAGAAGAACATGCGCGACCAAGTAAGAAACCTCTTCTTATCTTGCGGTGTCCAGTCGGGAGGGACGGCTCCCGTGACAAGGTAGTTTACTATATCCGCAAACCAAGGTAAAGAAGAGGTAGCAAAAAGTTGCTCATCCGGAAAGTATTCGTCTATGGGAATGGGATCACTAGGTACGTCAGACGAAAGCCGAGACAAATGGTCGGCAACGACGTTTTCTACTCCTTTCTTATCCTGGATAGAGAGATTGAACTCTTGTAGGAGTAGGATCCACCTTATGAGGCGCGGCTTGGCGTCTTTCTTCGCAAGTAGATACTTTAAAGCCGCGTGGTCGGTGAAGACAATTATAGGAGAACCAATGAGATGCGATATGAACTTGTCAAGGGCAAAGACTACTGCTAACAACTCCTTCTCCGTGGTAGAGTAGTTGAGTTGAGGTCCGGTAAGGGTCCGGCTAGCGTAGTAAATGACATGAGCTTATTTATCTTGACGTTGGCCCAAAACGGCCCCAATCGCGTAATCTCTTGCATCACACATAAGTTCGAATGGTAGGGACCAATCCGGAACTTTCATGATGGGAGCGGAAACGAGCATGTTCTTTAATTTGTCAAAGGAGCTTTGGCATGCCTCGGTCCACTCAAACGGGTTGTCCTTCATGAGAAGGTTGCTTAAGGGTCTAGCGATAGCACTAAAATCCTTAATGAACCTTCGATAAAACCCGGCGTGACCCAAGAAGGAGCGCACGTCTTTAAGCGATCTCGGTGGGGGAAGGTCAGCTATGACATCTATCTTAGCCCTATCAACCTCTATGCCTTTAGATGATACTATGTGGCCGAGAACTATTCCTTCAGTGACCATGAAATGGCATTTCTCCCAATTCAGCACTAAGTTCTTCTCCACACACCGAGCAAGTACTTGTTCCAATTTTTCTAGACAAAGATCGAAAGAGGTGCCAAAAACGCTGAAATCGTCCATGAACACCTCAAGTCCTCTTTCGACCATGTCACTAAATAAGCTCAACATGCACCTTTGAAAGGTCGCGGGTGCATTACACAAGCCGAATGGCATACGCTTGTAGGCAAACGTACCAAAAGGACAAGTGAAAGTCGTCTTCTCTTGGTCAAGTACATCTACCTCAATCTGGTTATATCCGGAATAACCATCAAGGAAGCAATAATAAGGGTGGCCCGCAACTCTCTCAAGCATTTGATCAATGAATGGCAAGGGGAAATGATCTTTTCTTATTCCCGCATTGAGTTTCCGGTAATCAATGCAAACACGCCAACCGGTGGTGGTGCGTTGGGGAACAATCTCTCCCTTAGCATTCTCAATCACAGTCATACCCGACTTCTTCGGGACGACTTGAATAGGGCTCACCCATTTGCTATCCGAGATTGGGTAGATAATCCCGGCATCCAATAGTTTAATGATCTCGGTTCTCACAACTTCTTTCATGTTGGGGTTCAGTCTTCTTTGCATTTCTCTAGAGGGCTTGACATCCTCTTCGAGGTGAATCTTGTGGGTGCAAATCAGAGGACTTATCCCCTTCAAATCAGCTATACACCAACCAAAAGCACTTAGGTGCTTCCTCAAAATTTTTAACAACTTCCCCTCCTGATCGTCATCTAGGCTAGAGGAGATAACAACAGGAAATGTCTCATCCTCTCCTAAGTATGCATATTTGATATGGGAGGGGAGTTTCTTTAATTCAAGAGTTGGAAACTTTTCGTCGGAGGGAACAACGCGTGTATCCCGTGGTGGTAACTCCTCGAATTTAGAAACCCAATTCACATCTCTCGCGTCCTCGTCCGACGCTCTCTCATCGAGTTACTCTCTTAACTCCCCAATCTCCCTCTCGTACTCAGTATACGTCCCCTCACTCTCATTGCTCGAAACCAGACAGGATCCTAAGGCATCGCCACAATAATTCTCCTCAAAGTACTCCTCTACTATCTCATCTATTAGACTCACCGCGTGAATATCATCTTCCTCTCCCGTATGTTGGGCTATGTTGAAGATGTTGGTCTCTAATGTCATATTCCCAAAAGTGAGCTGCATTCGCCCATTCCTTGTGTTAATAATAGCGTTAGCTGTCGCTAAAAATGGGCGCCCGAGAATGATGGGAACATAATTGGTCGAGATTAAGGAAGGCTCCGTGTCCCAAATGACAAAGTCTACCGGGAAGTAGAAAGTGTCAACTTGAACGATCACGTCCTCTACTACACCTCGTGGGACCTTCACAGTTCGATCCGCTAATTGGAGAGTGATTCTTGTGGGCTTGAGGTCGCCCAAATCAAGTTGCCGATAGATGGAGTAAGGGAGGATATTGACACTTGCTCCCAAGTCAAGTAAGGCTTTTTCAATTTTGTTCTCTCCAAGATGCAGGAAATGGTGGGTGCACCGGGATCTTTGAATTTAGGAGGGAGCTCATTGAGTAAGATGGAGCTCACGTTCTGTGCTAGAAAGACATTCTTCTTTACTTTCATCTTCCTTTTTACCGTCAACAAATCTTTGATGACTTTTGCATAAGCTGGAATTTGTTTGATGGCATCGAGGAATGGTAAATTCAGCTTTACCTGCTTTAGTATTTCTAGCACGTCATCACGTGGGTTTCCTTTCTGGGAAGGAATCAACCTTTGAGGAAACGGTGCCGCGGAGGGTGGTTTCACTATTACCTCGGGCTCACTAGTGTCATCTTTATCACTCTCATTCGAGGGGACATCTTCGGCCTCTTTCGTGCCGGTCGAAATCACCTTGTCTTTGGTTGTGTCGTGTGGGGGAGGTGATAAATCAACGACTCTCCCACTACGAAGAGTGGTCACAGCTTGACATTGCTCCTGATGATCAGTAGAAGTGGAGCTAACACTAGTTTGACCTTGGGGAGGTCTTTGGCCCTGGGCAGGAAACTTGCCCTTCTCTTGAACGCTCAACGAGGATTGAATTTTGGACAGGTTCGCATTTATGTCGCCAATTAGACGATCATATTTGGCATTGTTTGCGGTCTGGCTAGTGATGAATCGATTCATCGTATCCTCGAGAGTTCTCCGCTGTGGCGGGATATAATTTCCGTGAGGTGGTGGTGCTTGCACATGTCCTTGCATGTGTGGAGCTTGTTGAAATTGTTGTGGAGGAGGAGGGGCAACATGCGAAGGAGGATTCATTGCGGCATGTTGTTGCCCGCAGCTAAATCCGGGATGATTTTTCCATGAAGGGTTGTATGAATTCCCGTGCGGGGCACCGAAATTACCCTTAAAGCCTCCTATACCACTAACTTGCTCCTACAACATTACTTTGCAGGCGGGTATCGTCGGGCATTCCTCAGTTGAATGTCCCGCCTCACAAATTGCACACACCTTTTCGACGGGATTCTTGATAGATCCAACTACCTCGCATAAATCTCGAAATCCTTTCTCAAGGGTGTCCAACCGACAGTCCGACATAGAGGTCTTATCTACATGGTATAGGCCGGACGCCGATGGAGTGGTGGTCGCTTGACGATTTCGATTCTGAGCATTAGGATCAGAAATATCCCATGATTGGGTAGTCTCGGCGACATACCTCAGGTGAAGCTCAGCATCGTGGCAATCTAGCTCGATAAACGGACCACTACCCATGGTTTCAATGAGTTGCTTGGAGTTAAGGTTCAACCCATTATAGAGGAAGGAAATGATTTGAGCTGTATCAAATCCATGATGGGGGCACGAAGCAGTTAACTCATTGAAACGCTCATAACATCGATGGAATGGCTCATTATCCAATTGCCTGAACGATTGAATCTGAGCCTTTATGGAGATTGTTCGATGTGGTGGAAAGAACTTCTTGAGAAATCTGGATTGTAACTCGTTCCAAGATGGAATCGAGCTCGGAGGTAAAGACCATAGCCAGGTCTTAGCTTTATCTTTTAACGAGAATGGGAAGAGTTTTAGGCGAATCACCTCTTGTGTGCAAGTTTGATCGTTGAGAGTATCACACACGTCCTCAAATTCCCTTATATGCAGGTATGCCTTTTCAGAATCCATACCGTGATAGTGTGGTAGCATCTGGATCATCCTATTTTTGAATCGGAACTGCCCGGCATTATACGGGAGTATAATGCATCCCGGAGTGACAGTGCGCTCGGGATATAAGAATTCTCTCAACGGGCGGTACGGGGGCTCGTCCTCACCGGTAGGTGCATTACTATGTTGCGATATCTCTCTCTCACTGGAAGACTCGGCGCTCTCACTGGGTGTGCTTGAAGAGTGTCCTACGAAGGAGAAGGGAGTGTTACTAGAGATTGACTGCGACGGTGTAGGCGGTGGGATCCAAAACTGCGGGGCGTTCGGAGTGTGGGGACTATCGGGATTATACTCAACAAGTGGATTTTCGTGAATGCTGGTTGGAGTATTATGGGGTGTGGGAGTGGTTTCAAAATTTTGCATTAAGTTTGTGAGAGATGGTGGTGAATCTTTTTGTGCTTTTTATATTTTTTTATGTTTTTGGATTTTTGAATTTTTGGTCAAAGCTTTGGATTGACTCGATCTAATCCTAAGTCTACCTAATTCCCCGGCAACGGCGCCAAAAACTTGACATGACTCAGAATGTGTCTCTAAAGTGTGTACTCTCTAGGCTCAAGTGTAAGCCTGTCGTTCAAGTAATAATCCGACAAGTCGGGTATCGATCCTCAGGGAAAAAGGACAACGAAGTTGTGACGACGGGATAAGATGGAAGAATCCTAACGATGACTCTAAGAAAGAATGAAAAGGTTGATTTGGATTTTGGGAATGATTAATCTAAATGCAATTATGTAATTATGGAAATGTGCAATTACACTAAATTACCTAAAAAATGTGAATGAAAGTTTGATTTGAACTTTTAAATGAGATGATGAAGAAAATAGGACGGGAATACAATCCCCCAACCCTAGTGTACTGCAGTTATAATATTAATCGTAAATTTATCTAATTAGTTTGACCCAGTCTTTAGTACTCCCAAGCATTACGTATACGAGGTTCAAGCCCGCGTCATACTTAATCAAAGGATGAGTAAATCAGTATCACGATAGTGACACTCGAATTATATTCTCAATCATCCCGGTTACCCAGGGGCAAACGAGATACTTAGATCTACAATTGTTGTGTCCCTACGCAATACGGTCACAATTAATTACTAAATTCAGAGGATTGACTTTATACGTGCAATGACCACATCAGGTTGGGTTCATGTATCCCGGCCTTAGAAAATCTAGCCTAACATGATGAAAGTGATGAAAACAGTGTTTAACATGCAAGTGTTCATGATTAACCTAAGGACAATTGATGGAATACTGTAGAATAGAATCACAAAGAAGAAACAACTTACTAAAATTACCCAAGGAACAATCGCAGCAATAAATAAAATTGGCGAGCACACAAACTTTGAATAAACCTTCAATCCTTGGATAAAACTGGAAATTGTATCTACAACTAGGGTTTATGGAAGAATAAGAGAGATTAAACTAATCCCCTCCGTTCTTGCCTACCTTACAATGAAAATAATTCGGGTTTTTATACCCTAAATGAAATTACAAGAAGTTGAGTCTAAATCGGAGTCTTTAGAGGAGAATCAGAAAATAAAATCTCGATGGGCGGACCGGTCCGGCCCTTAGGCGGATCGGTCTGCTTCTAAAACGGATCGGTTCTTTTATTTTCCAGGCGGACCGGTCCGGGGGCGGATCGGTTCTTTTAATTTTTGCCTTCTTCGATTTTCCTTCGGTTCGCAGTTCTCTGGAGTTTGCACAGCGGACCGGTCCGGTTGAAGGCGGACCGGTCTGCCTATTTGACTTTTCCTTCAAACTTTGACTGCCCATATCTTTTGCTCCGGGTATCCGATTGAGGTGCCGTTTCTTCCTAGGTGCTTGTGAAGGTGATACCTGCAACTTCTCTTTAGGTACCTCATCCGGATTCTGGGTAGGAATGACTCTTTTGCCCTTTTGACTTTTCTTGTTGACTTTCTCTATTCTTCCGGTTTCCTTCTTCCATTTCTTGACATTAGATACCTGTAAAATCATAACGAAATACCAGAAACTCGGTGTACTTGTTAGGATAAGTCAATAGCAAGATTATGAGATAAAGTCAATCCAATTACGTTGTTCGAGGTGAGTAAAGTACCGAAATTAGGGGATAAATTGGGAAGAATTTATGCCTAATCAATGTGTTTCGCAGAGGTGCTAATGAATTTGTGAAATACGCAAAGAGATGTCATAATGATGACGAGTTTCCGTGTCCGTGTGCTAGGTGTAAGAATTGTAAGGTGTTTGAGTGGAAAACTGTCGAACTACATTTGTTAAGATCGGGTATGCAAGATAGTTATCGATTTTGGAGTTTTCACGGTGAATTAAAAGTTCCTTTTGTCCCCGAACAACCTTCACAACAACCTCCAACAAGTAGGATAGATATATAAAGGGATGACGTAGATCATAATATGTTAGAGGATTTAGTTGATGATGCGTACGGAGTTTATAAAGCAGAGGAGAATGAGGTTACTGATGATGTACAAGGTTCAAGTGCTCGTGAAGATATCACGATAAACCTTGACGATGACTACCAAAGTTTAAAATTTAAGGCGACCCAACCGTTATACTATGGCTGTGAGAAAGATCAAACAACTTTACATGCCATGGTTGGTCTGCACAGTTTGAAGACGCAGTACAGTTTGTTTGGCAATAGCGTGACAGG
The DNA here is from genome assembly GCA_949130495.1 of Sambucus nigra. Classification (NCBI taxonomy): domain Eukaryota; kingdom Viridiplantae; phylum Streptophyta; class Magnoliopsida; order Dipsacales; family Adoxaceae; genus Sambucus; species Sambucus nigra. The sequence goes on from OX422211.1 coordinate 446,168,606, forward strand.
AATTCTGAAATGGGTGAAGGGGTTACTACCCAAGGAGAATACGCTTCCAAATAGCTATCCTATTATGAAGAACAGTTAGAAAGGTTTGGGAATGAAGTATAAATCGATTCATGCTTGTGTGTATGACTGCATACTATACGGAAAGGAGTATGAAAATCTCGATCGTTGTCCGGTATGCGATGAACCTAGATATGTCCAATGTACTAGTAAGGAAGGCACAAGCTCAAAAGTTCCTCAAAAAGTGTTAAAATATTTTCCCGTTGGGCCTAGATTAAAGAGATTTTTCATAGTACCATATATAGCGGAGGCAATGACTTGGCATGCTAGGGCAGAAGTAGGGGGTAATATCATGCGTCATCCTATTGATTCTACAGCTTGGAGGAGGATGAATTATGAGTATCCTGATTTTTCTTGAGAACAACGCAACATTCGTTTGGCTATATCAACATATGGTTTCAATCCATTTGGAAATCTAAGCACCAATCAGAGTGTTTGGCCAGTGATCCTAGCCCCACTCAACCTCCCTCCTTCACAGTGTATGAGACCTGAATTTTCGATGATGTCTTTGTTGATACTTGGGCCAAAAGCACCAAGTGATGACATCTACGTCTACCTGGCTCCTTTGGTAGAAGAATTAAATGAGTTGTGGGAAGAGGGTGTGCAATCATTTGACTCTTTTAAAAAAGAAGAGTTTACGCTGAAAGCTATGTTGATGTGGGCAATTCATGATTTTCCAGTTTATGGGACATTATTCGGTTGTGTAGTACATGGTTATTTGGGGTGTCCTATTTGTGGAGGGGAGACTGAATCTCTCCGTCTATCCTTTATCTCAAAAAATGTATACCATTGCCATAGGAGGTTTTTACCCCCGACTCATAGTTTCAGATTTGAGAAAGGTTCCAATTTTTTATTGGGCGGGGTTGAACATAGGCTACCGCCGAGACAACTTTCAGGTTCAGAAATTGAAAGTAAATCTTCTGAATGTGGCCCTAATATGCCAGGTAAGAATCCCAAATTTAAGAATGTCAAGCATAAGAAGACCCCAACTGGGAATGAAACTGAGACAAGAAAGGCATGGTCTAGGAGGTCAATTTTATTTGACTTGCCTTATTGGAAGAATAACCCAGTGCGCCATGTATTGGATGTGATGCATGCAGAGAAGAACTTCGCTGAACATATTGTGGGCACTTGCCTTCGGGGGAGTCATTCGAAGGACGGAGAAAATGCACGAAAATACCTTAAATCATTGAAACTTAAGCCACAACTATGGTTGAAAGAAGATAGTAGGGGAAGGACAATAATTCCCCCGGGTGAGTTTACTTTGACGAGTGGGGAAAGGAAGGTGCTTTTAGACACAATATATAATTTGAAGGGCCCATCTAATTTTTATCCAACTTGCAAAGGATTGTGAATTATACTACTCATGATTTACGTAAGTGTAAGTCCCACAATTGGCATGTGATCATGCAATTGGTTCCTCTATTGTTTAAGTACTGTTTCTCCAAGCACATGGATTTGCGGAGGGCTATTATGCAAATTAGTATTACCTTCTCACTCTTGTGTGAGAAGGTAGTCAATCGAGAACACATAGTGATCGCAAAATTGGCGGTGACTGAAGCGATTTGTGTGTTGGAGAAGTACTTTCCCCCAGCATTCTTTTACATAAGTGTTCACTTGTTGGTACACTTATGCAACGAGTCACTTCTTTGTGGTCCAGTTAGATATCGGTGGGTGTATCCGTTTGAAAGATTGATGAAAGTTTTTAAAGATTACGTCAAGAATACGCGATACATTGCAGAATCAATTGCAGAGGAATACATCACGGTGGAGTCATCAATATATACTCGGGAATATATGCCTGACTCGACCAGCGTTGATGACACTGGTGAGTTCGTCGATGATGGTGGTCATGTGATGGGAAAACGAGTGAAATTAATGAGTTTGCAACATGAACAAGTATCTTGTTATCTATTTGACACACATGAAGATGTCGAAGAATGGAAAAAGTAAGTTTCAATTATTATAATGTTTAACATCATTTAAAATTATTTTATTCATGATTAATTTTGTAATATGCAGAAAATATGAAGCCTCTGAGAACAATACAAGACGAAAAACAATGGTACAATCAGATAGCGAATTTAGGTTGTGGTAGACACAAGAGGTAATTATAATGAAAATGTCCATTATATAACGTTACATTACACTCAAATTTTACAACTAATATAATTAATTTATCTATATTCTCAGCTCTTAAAGACGGGTGATGCGACATCAAGGCTTGCTCGTCTAGCCACTGGACCCTTGTTCGTGGCACAAGAGTACAAAAAGTATCGATTGAACAGTTACGTTTTCGGCGCTAAAGTGTACGAGGAAAGTACAAGTGTACAGAACTCGGGCATTTCATACAAGGCTATTACTTTCTTTCGAGCGAGCACAAAAGATAAAAACCTCATTGAAGCTGAAATGACTTACTATGGTGTAATCCGAAATATGTTTGAATTGGATTATATAAGCTTCAAAGAGGTTGTATTTTACTGTGTCTGGGTAAGAGTTGAGGATAAAAATGCTTGTAAAGTTGATGCTATCACCAATTTGATCATGGTTGACTTGTCCAAGTTGAAGAGCAACGACCACGTGAGCGATGAGCCGTTTGTTTGTGCATTTCAAAAGGTTAACCAAGTGTTTTACTCGGAGTATATCAACAACGAGTCGTGGTCAATTTTCCTACACGCACCAAAGCGTCTAAATAGTAGTGTGGATGACTTGACTGCTCCTACCGAATATCAATCCATTTTTGATGATAATCCGAATTTGAAACAATTTTTCAATTTGTAATAAATATTCCAATTTGTACTTTATCAATCCATTTTTAATGCTTTTAATTGATTTGCACTTTATCATTTTCTCTCTTGTGTAGTGTGCGTGTGTGGGCAATAGGGGTGGGGGTGGGGATGTTTCGGATTTGTAGTAATTGTACATATTATGAACTAGATGCTGTTGTTTTGGAATTAAAAATTGAGGTGTTAAACAGTAACAATTAATTTGGATTTGTAGTAATTGTACATATTTGCATGTATTCTTCTAATTCATTTTGATTTGTACTTGTGGGTACCCTGAATTTAGCATTATAGGCCTGGACGAGTAGCCTCGCCTTAGGGGCCCAAAGACCAGGCCCATCACCTTTTGTATTGATCCGATTACTCCACGATCCCATGAAGAGAAGTTGTGGGGAAGCGCGATCCCATGTAAGAAAGTTACAGGGGAGATGGCTAATAAGGAGGAACCCATCACCCCCACTAACCAACATATACATGTATAAATTAAACCCTAAGTCCGGGGCAAAGGACAAGTTGTATTCTCTGTACTTATTCTTCAGAATATAGAGAAATAACACTGACTGAACCACCGTGGACGTAGGCACATCTTTGCTGAACCACGTATACCCGTTGTTGTGTGATTAGCATTTTATTTATCTTTTCTTGGTTGTTACCTCTTTCATATTTATTTGTGTTGCATAATAATTGTCACCACAATTGGCGCCGTCTGTGGGAAGCGTTTATCTTTCCCTGAGAAGAGCCCACGCCGAGAAAAAATCTAAGATGTCTGGTCACAGCAGCAACGCTCCTCAAGCAGGAGATATTCAGGAGCCACCTGCTCCTCGCAGGATTAGGTCTGAAGTCCGACGTTCAGATTAAGGGGCTTGCTTAGAAAGGCCAGCCTCAGAAGAGAGTCAAGGACCAGCAAGGTCCACGCAGATATCCAGGTTGATCGATGCATACGAGGCAAGGCTCCACGAGCAGAGGGAGTCTTCTCGCAGATACGAGGCTGAGAATGCTCGCTTGAAAGGAAGACTGGAAAAACTGGAGAAGGAACTACGTCCTGATACCAGGAGATGCCCCTATCGCACTCCTAGCCCTCAGGCGAGCAAATCTCGCAGCCGAGGAAGGAGCCCTAGGCGGCAATATCAAGGGTACGAAGGTGGCGACTCAGACGACGACCTCCGCGAACAACTAAGAAAAGCTCGCCGCTACCAGAGCCCTGCTCGCAGCGACGACAACATACGGAACCTGGTCCGCAGAGAAATGGACCAACATCCAGCTCACCGCGGTACCAGGTCGACCAGAGAACTCACCAGGAGAGCCCTCAAGACCCAGATGAAATCACCCTTCACGAGGGAAATTGAAGAAGAAGAGGCTCCTAAAAAGTTTGCCATTCCAAGGTTCAAGATTTACGATGGGAAGACTGATCCCATTGATCATGTCAGGCAGTACCGGCAGGCTATGACTCTCTAGAATCACCGAGATGCACTGATGTGCCGTATTTTCCCCTCGAGCCTTCATGACGTGGCCCAGAAATGGTTCGAGAAACTCCCTCACCGATCCATCAGAAATTTCAAATCCCTGGCCGAGCTCTTTACGGCGCGGTTCATCACCAGCAGCTCCCACCCCAAAAGGATGGATGTTCTATTAACAATGAAGAAAACACCTCAGGAGACACTCCGAGACTACGCGAAGAGGTACTGGGAGTTATTCAACGAGGTCGAGGACTGCGCGAAAGAAGTGGCAGTAGCTTCATTCAAAATTGGGCTACCTAGCTCTTCCCTCCTTTACCAGTCCTTGACAAAGAAGGAAGCTACGACCATTGACGACCTCATGGCCCGGATTGAGAAATACGCAAAGGTGGAAGATGTCACCCGCCTTAATATAGGAGAAAACGGTCGAGCCAAGCTCACTACCAAGGGAAGTGAGAAAGTTGAGAACCAGAGAAAAGGAGGAAAGAGTGGGGGCAAGAATGGCTCCAAAAGCAGAGGGAACCCTGACGTTGCAAAATCATTCCAGGCGGTCAACACCGTCTTCAAAGAACCAATTTACAAAATTCTCGCGAAGATCAAGGATGAGCCGTTCGTCAAATGGCCCCGAAAAATGGGAGGAGACCCCTCGAAAAGAAACAATGCATTAAGATGCACTTTCCACAAAGAGGGAGGGCATAAGATCGAGCACTGCAAGGCTCTTAAGTCCCACCTCGAGGAGTTGGCCCAATCCGGACATTTGAATGACTTTGTGGAAAAGAAGGTAGAGAGAGTGACTGTCCACAAGGAGGCAAAACCCGACAACGTATTGGAAGACGACGCCGGACACGAATTCGCAGTAATCCACGGAGTATCCGATGTTAATCAAATCCAGGGTAACTCAGCTCGAATGGAGGTAAAGAAGCTGACAGCGGTGATGCAAGCTTTTCAGATTGATCCAGCAAAATCACAGGCAGGAAAACGTCGGCGAGCAGAGGACATCAACTACAACAAGCATATTGTTTTCATGGATGAAGATCTTGTGGGAGTAAGGACCCCACATCACGATGCCTTAGTCATTACACTCAGGATAGCCAACTTTGATATCGACAGGCTGCTCGTCGATCAAGAGAGCTCATCTGAAGTAATGTACATCGACCTGTTCAGGAAATTGAAGTTGAACATCGCCGACCTAAAGGGAACCACTGTCCCTCTGGTCGGCTTCGCTGGGAAGATGACTATGCCTCTGGGCAAGATAGTACTGCCAGTGCTCGCTGGAAATGTTTCCAAAATGATCGAATTCTTGGTGGTCGACATCGATTCACCGTATCAAGCCATCCTCGGCAGGGGATGGCTTCATGCAATGAAGGCAGTCTCCTCGACCTACCACCAGAAACTCAAATATGTCACCGAGCGGGGAGTGATGGAGATACATGGCGACCAGGCGATGGCGAGAAAGTGCTTCATAGCGGCCATCCGACCAAAGCCAGAGAACAGAGCCATTCAAACCAGCGAGAAAGTGGAGGAAGGTGCAATCCCTTCCAAATAGCAATTAAAATATGGAAGGCCCAGAGTGGAAGAGACCAGGCTCCTCCCCTCCGAGCGTGTTGTAGAGGACCTGGTAGAAGTGATGGCTAAAGAAGGCGACAATAGCAGAGTCTTCCTGATCGGGACCTCACTCACTGACCAAGAGCAAAAGGATTTGTTAACCTTACTCAGAAGCAACATAGATGTTTTCGCTTGGGAACCCTATGAGCTGCCAGGAATCGATCCCAATATGGTCTGCCATCGGTTGCACGTCAATCCCATATTCAAGCCGATAGCGCAGAAGGCACGACGAACTGCTCCCGAGAAGGCCAGAGCAATAGAAAAAGAAGTCGAAAAACTGCTGGATGCAGGGTCCATACGGGGAGTGCAATTCCCCAATTGGTTATCCAACCCAGTGGTAGTTCCGAAAAGCAACGGGAAGTGGAGAGTTTGCATAGACTTCACTGACCTCAACAAAGCCCGCCCCAAGGATAGCTTCCCTCTTCCGAAAATAGACCAACTAGTAGACGCCACCGCAGCTCACGAACGAATGAGTTTTCTGGACGCATACTCAGGATATCACCAGATCCCCCTGTATGCCCCAGATCAGGACAAAACGACGTTTATCACGACGGTTGGTTTATACTGTTACCAGGTCATGCCTTTTGGGCTAAAAAATGCAGGGGCAACCTATCAGCGGCTAGTTACTAAAATTTTCAAGAATCAAATGGGAGACATAATGGAGGTCTACATTGACGATATGCTCGTCAAGAGCAAGAAGAAGGAAAATCACCTCTCGGACCTATCAAGTATCTTCGAAATCCTCAGGAAGTACCGAATGAAACTCAACGCGAGCAAGTGTTCCTTCGGTGTCCAGTCAGAAAAGTTTCTTGGGTATTTGGTCAGCAAGCGAGGCATAGAGGCTAATCCGGACCAGATTGATGCAATCAAAAGAGTGCAACCTCCTCGCACAGTTCGAGATGTGCAGAAGCTCACTGGAATGCTCGCTGCTCTAAATCGTTTCATTTCTAAATCCTCCGAGAGATGCAAGCCCTTCTTCCAACTCTTAAAAGATAGCAAAATAGTAGAATGGACCCCAGGTTGCACACAAGCGTTAGACGAGATCAAGTCCTACCTAAGCTCACCACTGCTGCTTGTCATACCACAGCAAATGGACTCTTTGTACCTCTACCTCTCTATATCCAGCCATACTGTCAGCTCAGCGCTAATGTGTGAAGTTACAGGGATCCAACATCCAGTCTATTACGCGAGCAAAACCTTACTAGACGCCGAGCAGCGCTACCTACCATTGGAAAAGCTCGCATTCGCCCTAGTAATGTCCTCGAGGAAACTGAAGCATTACTTCGAAGCTCATACGATCATCGTCCTTACATCACACCCCCTCAAGGCTGTCCTAAGGAAGGCGGATTTGTCGGGCAGACTGTCTAAATGGTCAGTCGAGCTCGGCCGATTTGACATCCAATTTCAACCAAGGATAGCTATAAAGGGTTAAATCCTTGCTGATTTCATAGCTGAATTCACAGGCGAAGAACCCTTCGACCAGCCTAAGCTAACAGAACAAAACAACCAGGCTGCAGGGGAAAGCTGGAAACTATTCGTTGATGGAGCCTCCAACTCAAAGGGGGCAGGAGTAGGAATTGTTCTCATCACTCCAGAAAATACAGTCCTCGAGCAAGGAATCAGGCTGGGATTTGCAGCCTCCAACAACGAAGCAGAATACGAAGCCTTAATAGTAGGTCTCCAAAAGGCGCAAACTCTGGGAGTAAAGCATTTGCAGGTATTCGGAGATTCGCAGCTAGTTTCCAATCAGATAAGTGGAGACTATAACGCGAAGGATGATAGAATGACAGCTTACCTCTCCTTGGTAAAAAACTTAATGACGAACTTTGAAGAGATCAACATCCAACAGTTTCCCAGGGGGCAAAACAGCCACGCTAACGCCTTAGCAGCCCTGAGCTCGGCAGTTGATTCTAGCCTTAAAAGGATCATCCCTATCGATTTCCTCAGTTGCCCAAGCATTTACCCCAACTGCGAGCTGACAAAGGCAAAAACCAATACTCCAATTAGAGTCAGCCCCCAGCTGGATGGATCCCTTGAAAGACTATTTAAAGAACATAACGCTCCCAGAGGATAAGAGGACTGCCCACCAGATAAGAGTCAAAGATGCTCGCTTTCACTTATCCACGAGAGGCGACTTGTATAAAGATCTTTCTCCGTCCCCTACCTTAGATGCGTCCACCCAGGCGATGTCAAGGCAGTGCTTCATGAGCTTCACGAAGGAATCTGCGGGAGTCACGTCGGAGGAAGGTCTCTAGCCTTCCGAGCAATGAAGGAAGGTTATTGGTGGCCATATATGCAAAAGGACTCCGCAGTATATGTCCGCAAATGCCTAAAATGCCAACTTCACGCCCCCATGGTCCACCAGCCCGCCAGCGAGTTAAAATCCCTGACCAGTCCCTGGCCCTTCGCCCAGTGGGGAATGGACATCGTGGGACCACTGCCCACCACTGCCGGCAATCGCAAATACCTGTTGGTTGCAACTGATTACTTTACCAAGTGGATCGAGGCAGAACCACTGGCGAACATCCGAGATGCTGACATGATGAGGTTCATATGGAGAAATATAATCACTCGATTCGGGATCCCCAGAACCATCATCACTGACAATGGAACACAGTTCGAGAGTGGCCCTTTTCAAGACTTCTGCGACAAACACGGGATCAGGCACCACTTCAGCTCGGTGGCCTACCCTCAAAGCAACGGACAAGCTGAGGCTTCCAACAAGACAGTGATCGCTGGATTAAAGAAACGGTTAGAGCGAGACAAAGGCGCATGGACAACCGAGCTACCGCATATCCTATGGGCGTACAGAACGACTTCTAGGCGAGCCACAGGAGAAACGCCATTCTCACTAGCATATGGTATGGAGGCGGTCATCCCACTAGAAGCAGGATTGCCTACAATGAGATCCGACCTTATCGAACAGGGCCAGAACGATCAGGCTTTGCTCGTCGAACTCGACCTGGCCGACGAACGTAGGGAACTTGCCCTAGTAAAACTAGCAAGCTACCAGCAACAACTCGCGAAGCACTACAGCAAAAGGGTCAATCCGAGGAAATTCAAAGTTGGGGACTATGTTCTAAGAAAGGTCCTGGGCAACACAGTGAAGCCATCAGACGGTAAACTGGGCCCAAACTGGGAAGGACCTTATAAGATAATTAGAGACGACCTGCGAGGTGCCTATCATTTGAAAACGATGGAGGGCAGAGAGATACCACGAGCATGGAACACAGCTAATCTCAAGAAATTCTATTTTTAGGAGTTCTATTGTTAGATCTTTTATTGTACTCACTATGTGAAAAGACAGTTCATTTCTCAATTCACCAATAAAAATCTTTCAGTTGATCACTCTCTAAAAAGTAACAATTACATCTTATTGCACATCCTTTTCAAATCACAGGCATAATAGCTGACACAGCAGGGGAACACCCCTCCTCAGGTCATCGTCATAAAGCACGACAGACCTCTTAGCATTGCCCATGGCAATATATGAAGCCCTACAGAGTATCCTTAGGCATCAAACCTACTTTGGTTGAACAAAATCCTGACCGGATGAAGACATCCAATACCAGGTGTGTCCTCGCCAATTGCCCTACTTAGGCCTAAGGGAGTGTGACGACACGACCTAAAAGGTAAAGGGAGGGCACAGTGGTATTCTTAATACTGGACTGGGCGGACACTCACATGACAAGATAAAAAGGATTGTAAAGCTGCAAAAATATAAAAGGATTGGATGAACACGTTTAGTCGGCAAAATCGCCCAAAACTCGAACTTTCCATTAATCTTTTATATTTACAAACAATAATAGTACATGTTTAGTCGGCGAAGCTCGCCCAAAGCATTTACAATTATTAAAAAACAAAATCTCAAGGAGGTGGAAGCCTCTGAGTAAGATAGTCAGCAACTTTAGCTCTCCTTCCATCATCAGGAGCAGGAGTGAGCTCCTCCACGACCTCATTTGCGTCCAACTCCAATAATCGCCGGGGAATAGCATCGATGGGGATCCATCGATCATCCCGCCTGAATGGATTGGGTATCAGAGTAGAGGAGGACATCTCGTGTCGATACCACAACGTCGAGTTCCTCGGAACCTGCAGCTCTTTGAGAGCACTCAACCACCCCCTGATGAAGGAGAGCTCCTCGAACTCTGATAATCTTGTGGGAGCATCCAGCCAGCCCTGATCATAGCCATCAGACCACACTTGGCGAGGGCCCTTCTTGAATAGATGCCGCAGTCGGGTAACATCCCTCTGGAGACCAGCAGCAGTCACATAAGCTCGCCGAACATCGCCGCGCAGCTCCTCCATTTCCCTCTCACGCTGTTCCTCGGCTTCCCTGTTCCTACCCCTGGCACTCCTACCAGCACGCGGGAGGGGAGGCCGAGCAGCTGGCGACGAAGAAGAGCCTTGTAGGACTGCCGAAACGATGCTCGGCGAATGCTCCTTAAGCCTTAGGACTTCCCTCCTCAAGTCTTCATTCTCCTGCTGCAGGAACTCCCCAACTTGGTTGATCTCGGTGGCCTCCAGTAACTTCGCTCTCAGCTCGCTAACTTCTTCTTGCACTGAAGCACTGATCTCTTCCATTTCCTGGAGCCTGTCCTTCAACTTGGCCACTAGCTCGGACTGATCCTTATATTTCTGGTTCCTTGCCTTAGCAAACCTGTAAAGCCTAGTAAAGGCCTGGCGAACTGCAGGGCTTGCATTAGGTCCAAGAGTCCTACCTAGTTGGGAGGTAACAGGAATATAGTCATCCACATCAACCAACTACAAGTAAAAGAAAAAGAAAAGAAAGAGATCAACATAAACAAAAATGAAGTCTTTTCATTGATAATGAACGAGGTTACATCAGATCAAAAAAAAAAAAAAAAAAAAAGGAAAAAATTACAAAGAAGCCCTATCAATTAGCAACCTCGGGTGGCCCAGAGGTGGATGGACCTTTGTCCTTATCAGCATCAGCAGGGGCATTACCCTCTGCAGGGGTGTCCACTGCCCTCTCGACCAAAGGAGCATCAGTAGAAGTCGCCTGAGAGACAGGATTGGTGCCTTCAGCAGTTGGGGCTGGCTCCTCATCTATGACTGGATTTGGCCCTGGATCGTGCTCGTCAAAGAGAGGGGATGCAACGTCCACCCCAGCAGCCACGAGAGCCTTATTCCACCCTTTCTTGAAGTTCAGACGGCTGATATAGTCTATCTGAACCTCAGCATCCTCATACGCAGCAGCCCAGCCAGAGTTGTACGAATCTTCTTTAAGAGTGGCTGCCTGGGCTTTCTCCGCCTCCAGCTGCTCGGCCAGAACCCTATTCTTCTCTGCGAGGTCTAGCTTGCTCGAGCACACCAGGTCATACGCCTTCCTTAGCTCACCAAGCTCCCTGACAGCATCATCTCTCTCGCGAGCAGAATTAACAAGAGCCAAGGAAGATGAAGCTCGAGCTGCATCAACAGCCTTCAGATCGGCCTCCAACTGAGAACCCCTGGCTACCAGAGCAAATTTTTGTTGCTCCAGCTCACCATTCCTTCTCACCAGCTCGTCGCGAGAGCGATAGAGCACAGCGAAGTCGGTCATAAACTGCAAAGAACAAGGAAAGGATCAGGAAGAAGAAACCATCAAAACTCGTTAAAAGAAATTGAGAATTAGAAGAGAAACTTTACCAAGGCAAGCCTCTGGCTAGCTTGCAAAGTGAGTTGATCGGACCCCAACGCCCTCTCACGATCTGCAGGGAGGACTGCTCTCTCGAGCAGCGCAGGGGCAAGCTGAGGAGAGGTGGCCACCGAAGCCCCCTCAGGCAAGGCAGACACTGGGACCAGGGCTTGACCAGTTTTGGTCCTCAATTCCATCTTCCTCCTCTCCTCCTCTTTTTCTCTCTCCCTTCTCTTTCTATCCTCCACCTTCTTCTTCTCTTTCACCTTCTTCCTCTCCTCCTCCTTTTTCTTCTCTCTCTCTCTCGCCTGCTCCTCCTCTCTCTTCTTCTTCTCTTGCTCCTGAGAAGAAGGTCGAGAACCAGTAGCTATGGCCCCGGAGGCAGTCTTCGATTTCTTGGACCTCTGTGCAAGAAGCACATCATCATCATCATCATCATCATCATCATCATCATCATCATCATCATCTCTGATCAAATTCTTCCTGGGAGGCATCTCTTCACCAGAGCTGCTGGTAGTGCTCGACGAGTCTCGAGCCTCGGAATTCCCTTCAGAAGAACTGCTACTGTCAGCACTGCCTGCACCCAAATTACTCATAACGCCTGCAGGCTCACTCTCCGAGCTGCTCTCTTCTTCATCCAAATGGATGGGCTCAGCCGAAATCTCTTCAGAAGAGTCAAAGTCTGGAACACTATCCACAGGTCGGGCTATGAAGCTGGAGCCTGTGTTCTTGTATTCAAGCAGAAAAGCAGTAGACCTAGGATGCTCGCCGTCACCCAAAGGTTCCCTGATGTTCCAAACTTTCACCAGTTCCGAGATACGAACCTCGCTGAGAGCAGGCTCCAAGTTCTTTGTCCTCGCTGTGAAAGAAAAAGCAAGGAGAGGTTAGAAAAATCACAAGTCAGCAAAGGTTGAAATAATAATCTGACATCTACCTATATATTCTTCCCCATAAAAGGGAACAGTGAACCTCTCAGACCTCGACCCTTCAAATTGGGGGGAAAGTTGCCAATTCCTAACAAGAAAACCTTCTTGCGAGTAGTCCTTATGGGAATCAGGTAAATTTACTACCAATACCCTATCAGGGCTCCTAGCCTTAAGGTACAGAACACCTGAACTCGTTCGAGAAAAGGAGTAACAAAAGCAGACCTCGGCAAGCCCTAACCTTGTGCCATACAATTGATTTATCCTATGCACGCCGTTCACTATTTTCCATACGTTGGGCGAACATTGTGCAGGCACAATACTAAAATAGCTAAAGAAGTGCAGAAACAAATCATTAGGGGGAAAGGTAAGTCCCCCCTAGGAGAGAAACATGACGTGAATCCAATGTGCATCCTCTATATCCCTAACGTTCCTAGGAGGCGAGGCACAACACTCAATCTCTACCCACTCAGGAATACTGTAGAATTTTCTAAACTCAGTTACTGACCTATTTCCAATCTTCGCCATTGGAAAAATACAAGAAAAACTACAAACCAAAGAGAAAATGCAAAGAGCACGAGAGACTTACAAGACAGAAGATCAGGTCAAATGGCGAAGAAGCAACGAAAGTAGAGATCGAAAACAGAAGGTACAAAGCGTAAGAGTTATCAGAAGATAGAAGATTGCTGGAAAAGCTGAAGCGACGAAAAGAAATGTGCCTTATTCCAACAAGCCTTCAACTCTAATCATAGCGCACGGATAGCGAAGCGGGTGCCGCCAAAGCAACGTCACAGTTTTCAAAGAAATCAACCATAATAGCTGATCATTTAAATTCATTGGACCCACAGAAATGGCCCAACAAATTTAGGGGCAATTGTGGGTACCCTGAATTTAGCCTTATAGGCCTGGACGAGTAGCCTCGCCTTAGGGGCCCAAAGCCCAGGCCCATCACCTTTTGTATTGATCCGATTACTCCACGATCCCATGAAGAGAAGTTGTGGGGAAGCGCGATCCCATGTAAGAAAGTTACAGGGGAGATGGCTAATAAGGAGGAACCCATCACCCCCACTAACCAACATATACATGTATAAATTAAACCCTAAGTCCGGGGCAAAAGACAAGTTGTATTCTTTGTACTTATTCTTCAGAATATAGAGAAATAACACTGACTGAACCACCGTGGACGTAGGCACATCTTTGCTGAACCACGTATACCCGTTGTTGTGTGATTGGCATTTTATTTATCTTTTCTTGGTTGTTACCTCTTTCATATTTATTTGTGTTGCATAATAATTGTCACCACAGTACTAATAACAATATTTTTTTTTACAACAAACGTCTCCTTCATGTATTAAGGCGAGGATGATGATGCTGGTTATGATGATGTCGTCTCGGCTCGGTGGTAGCGGAGGCGACGAGGTCTCCTCGGCCCCTAGGCTCCCCAAATATGGAAAATTGGGGATGGCCGTCGAGAACAAGACGGGGCTATTAGCGACATCCCTCGAGCTAGTAAAGACGATCATCGGCCCAGGGTACACTAGTTGGAGGGAGGTGCCAAATGAACTCAAGTTAGCTGTTTGGGTGGCACTACATGTAATGTATTTATATTTATATTTATATGAATATTTTAATTTCAATTTCAATTTCAATTTCAATTTCAATTTCAATTTCAATTTCAATTTCAATTTCAATTTCAATTTCAATTTCAATTTCAATTTCAATTTCAATTTCAATTTTGATTTCGATTTCATTTTATATTTATATTTATATTTATATTTATTCACAACTAACATTGTATTTGTTGGACATGAACAATTCAACCTGGATCAAAAGCTACGCGATTCCATCTTGGAGCAGTTGAGGGAGCAACACAAGACGTGGACGAAAAATATACGGACCCGGTACTTTGAAAAGACCCGAGAGTCCGTTATCTGAATGCGTGAATCCGTCCCGTCGAAGGAGCCAATCTCATTGGCAAAATGGCAACAGTTCATGGGCAATGAGATCGGGGAGCGACAATTGGCAGCTCGCCAATCGAGGAGGGAAAACTGGGTAAAAAAGATGGACGTGCACTACTCCGGCCGGACGTCTTATGCCGAGGTGGAGCATAGGATGATGGTAAGATTTAATTTTTCTATAACTACAGAAATATATTATTCTGCATTATTTTACTTTGCGGGGCCGATACTAATTTCACTTTATTTTATTTCAGGGGACAAGGAGTGGCCCTGGGGGGTAGGACACATAGGCTCGATACTTATGTGGCTAATCGGACGAAGAAGGGGAAGGATAAGGAGGTGTCCCCGAGCGTCGCGACTACGATTGTAAGTAATCCGACAATTTACTTTTTATTAATAACATTATAATTTTTTATTTACTTATTTGACTAATCATGTGCTTTTTGTCATTTCAGGCAAAGTTTAAGGAAGTGCATGAGTCGCAGTCTGATGCAGACAAGGCATCTTCGTCCACAGACACACTCAGCCAAGTGCTTGGCGCTGATCGCAAGGGAAGGGCAAGGGGGTGAGCTCACGGGTGGCCAAATCTAGGATCATCAGATTAGAGACGAGCGACACCGGGTTGGCTCGAACGGTGGACTCGCATGACGCGAAGTTGTCCCGTTTGGAGGCGACGGTCCAAGATATGTTCTCATTCATAAAGCATTCGTTGGGAAGAAAACGTAAGTGGAAAGGGAAGGATAAGGTGGTGGAGGAGGAGGTGTAGGAGGAGGAGGTGCAGGATGACGAGGATGTGGACCTCGCTGCTTCACCGCTGACACGTGCGGACTTTGATGATCCACTCCCCTATTTGGCTCCCTTCAACCATCCGATGTCGACACTTGGTTGGCCGAGCGTGTTTATACTTAACATATTTGATGTCCATCATATAAAGCGGGGGGTGAGGGACCTGAATACCGTCCAGGGTATGCCAATTAATGGACGTTTGCTTCAAGACATCGAGTCCAAGGTTCTCGTCATGCATGTGATACCCGGGAAGGAGAACTCCCCCTTGTGGGTGCGCGAACAATGCGGCACGATGTATATTGCTAGGTGTGTCAATTCGTATATCGTGTGGCCTACTCACCTCCTCAGAGTTAACCTTACCCTAAACATTTAGTGACATTATTTGAATTGAATTGTTTTTTTAAGTTATTATATTTGAATTCTATTCGGATTATATCATGATGCATATTGTTTTGAATGTATATTTGCATTATCTCTATTTTATTTGGATATATAATGTTTGAACAGGTACAACGTTGCTATAACAGGTACAAATATACTGCTGGGCAGTGGCAGGGGCAGTGGCCATACTGCCCAACAGATTTTTTTTCAATTCTGTTTAGAATTGTCACGGTCATTGACCGTGATAATTTTTTTAACATTGTCACGGGTTTGTCACGGTCCTTAACCGTGACAAAACTTGTCAAGGTCAAGGGCCGTGATAAGTCTAACGAACTTGTCACGGTCAATGACCGTGATAAAAAAATTTGTCATCCCCAGAATTATCACGGTCATTGACCTTGACAAGTCCAACTTGTCAAGGTCAATGACCGTGACAATTCGACAGATTTGGTGTAGTGGTTGGTGGTAGCATTTACATATCTATGACATGCGTGTGAATGTTGTGATATGGTGATATATATATATGGTGCAGATTTATATACATGTGAATACATGATGTGAAATGTATAATTATATAACTTGAGAGATTGTTATATGAAATCAAATGAGAAATGACCTAAATACGTTAGTGTGAATATTGTGATATATCGATACATATATATGGTATAGATTTATATACGGATAAATACATGATGTGAAATGTATAAATTATATAACTCGTAAAAATGTTATATGGTATTAATTGAGAAGAGATTTAAATAATTTAGCATGATTAATAACTTATAACTCGTATACTAAACTCACTACATAACGAGTAGTGGGAAAAGTAAGATATGGATATATATATATATATATATATATATATATATATATATATATATATATATATGACAAGACTAGTTACGAGGTAAATAGCTAAATAGGTCATATATAGCTACGTTAGGTGTGCACATTAGTGGAGGGGTGAGGTGTCCTTAAGAGAGTGTACGAAACTAACTTAAATATGAAGAGCATTCATGCATTTTAATTATTGCAATTAAATTCACTTGCTAAATATTTTCAAAATGTTTTGGGTTCTTACACTTGCTATAAAATATTTTCAAAACCTTTTAGGTGTCCAGCCACAGGGACGCCAAATTTGTTCTGTTCCAGGATTACGTAGCTGAGACACATGTGAATGTTGCAGGACTTTGACTTAGCCGCTCTAGTAATTTCATTCATAAAGTAGGATGCAGTTAGTATTCCATTTGGGCATGTCGCCCTAGTTGTTCCATTTTATTTTAGTTAGTTAATGTATTCAGTTATTCTGCTGGTGGTTTATACTTTTGGTATTTGATTTGTGGCCGATGGTTATTCGTCAAGGATTATATTTATTCCATTTTTGTATCGTTTGATTCAGTGATTGTATGATGGTTAGTTATATATTCTTTCGCATGCTGTTGTTGGGATGTTAAATAAAAAGATAAAATTTGGCACCATGTCTTTTGAATATTAGGTGGTTAGTAAATTTTAAAAAGTTTTCGACAGTGATGCTAAGAGTGATCCAGATGAGATTTCTGTTTACTTTGATATAGGACTGATCACCCGGTATTTTATTAGGCGGTGTGTCACATAATTTTGGGTTGTTATGTGTTGGGCCCAATTTGTTTTGCATAAATGGTTTGGCCCTAACAATTCCATTATTCGCTCATTTTGAACGAAACTATTTAGTCAACGGTCAAAGCGTTAGCCGCCTTATCAATTTTTTGTTCTAACCCGAAAATGACCCTATATTATCAAGTTAGTACCCAAAAATTATGGGGGGTCAAAGTATTCAAGATCTCTTCTAGACTTATATATAAATATAGAGTATATTAAACTCTAACTACACCACGCAAAATTTTGAAAAAAATTATCTTTTCAATTATGTAAACAATCGCATTTTTATTTTAAAATTTCAATATTTCTTATTAAGTAAAAGATATTTTTTTGCTTATAGTCTTAGTTTCTTTTACTATACCCCCTAAAATAGTTCAGTATTTAGCCATCTCTAAAAAGTGAATCTCACGTGATAAGTTAAAAAAACTCAAAACTTCAAAATTATGATTTTATAATATGTTGTTTTCATTCTTATTTTACAAAGTTTCAAGTATATAATTTTATAATTTTTGGAATATTGAACATAAGATGAAAACAACAAACATTTTTAAATATTTAAATTATGACTTTTTATTATTTTAATGTTTATTTTATAATTTTGGGGATATTATTAATAAAATGAGGAGTTGTTTCAAAAGTTTTAATTTATGATTCTCCTAATGAAAGATTTTGAATCTCGGATTATCTCGTGTTTTTCAAAATTCTGTTTGTTTAAAAAAATTCAAATACTTGTATAAGATGTTTTGAAATTTTTAGAATTTCAAAGATTTGTTTTTGAAAATTTTGATTTTTTAAACCTTGCTGAAAAATAGTACTCGTGACTTGCAAAAAGCCCTATACTTTATTAGGAGCTCAATATTATGCATAATTTCCATATGAAAAACTCGAAAGATGGTAACTTGGCTATATCAAAATAAATGGTAAAAATTATGCAAAATGATATCATATAATTGACCGCAAAAAAATTAAAATAACACATTAATTTTGGATAGAGCCCATTTCAAATACGTGATCAATGTTTTTTAACACAGATTTCTAGGTTAGGAGAATGCAAAAGTAGTTTACGTAATAAAAAAAATAATAGTTCTAAAATTTTAATCCAAATGAAAAATGAAAAAAGGAATAGTGTCGAATTATATAATGTGAAAATTTAGATCTGTCAACTTTCAACCTTTCAACATGGTTCTCACCATAATTCAACTATATATATGTAATACCCCTTATTTTTCTAAACTAAATAATAAAATAATATTTTTGGAGTAAATAAATATTTGTGGAAATTGAACTTAATTAAATATTTTTATTTAATAATTGCACAGTTAAAATTTGTTATTTAGTTATATTTGTCCATGATTTATTTTTATGTGTATGAATACAACGTTTGCATGTAATGTAGAGAAATACGTAATTAATGTGCGACACCATTTAAAAGTACCACTTCTTGACATAAATAATTCGGGACATAATTCGGTGCACATATGGCTTGCTTAGATGTTTTAGACCTTTAAAAATAGTCTCGGGCCATTAGTATATAAGTTGGAAAACTTTAGGGCTAGTTAGATTCTGGATTTGAGTCTGTTTTGGGGTCCAAAAGTTGGATTGTAAGACTTACTCGGGATTAGACATTAATTAGTATTTAAGTGGGGTAAACCACTCCCCCACTATCATTCCAGAAAACCTAAAAATAGCAGTTAACGAAAGAGGAAAGGAGATGGACCAAAAGAGAGAAAAAGGGAAAGGAACCAAGGAAAAATCAAAGGGATTTCAAGGAACTTTCCTCCACAAATCTTTAAGGCAAAAATTCTCTTGCTTAATTTATGTTTTCAATATATTTCTTGATGCATCGTAATGATCCCTTAAAATGTATGAGATTTAGGTTTGATATGATTAATTTGATGATGAACAATGCATGTAGAGGATTGAATTTAATATAGAATTTGTCCCAGAAATTTAGACATCGAAATCTGAAAATTTATGGTTGATTCCTTAGGGTTTTGATAGTTAATTGGGGATATTTGTAAAATTGATGTGGAGGATGTCACTGTTAATTTATGGACTAAAAAATTGGATGTAGATCCCATGATAGATGCTTCTTACTATAAATTAAATAGGTTTGAAATTTGAAGAATGCTTCCATCGTTACAGATGTAAATTCTAGATTGGTATATTAGTTCTGGGTTTTGTATAACCGTTGTTGGGTTCGTAAACGTTTATGGGTTTGGAAGTTATGAACCAAGGAAGAACAAAAGATTGGAAATAGCGTGGGGAAAAAGATAAGGGGGTCGCTCAAACGACGTTGTAGGTCGTTCAAGTGACATATCATGTCGCGCGAAAGCTCCCCAATCTCGTTCAAGCGACGTGAAGGGTTTTTTCCAGATTCTTCTTCTTACAAATTTACCTGGGTGTGGTTTATGGTACACGAGTTCATTTCATAGATTATTTGGGTTTGGGTTTATCTTAGAGTATATGAGAAAAAGGGAAAATTATTAATGGTGAGGATATGCCACATTTAATTGGGAAAATTACATTGCTAACTAATTATTTTATAGAATAGATTTAATAATTCACTAGATGATAAATTATTAAAAAATGAAAATGTTGTTTACTTTAAGTGGGCTTTTATGATAATTATGAAGTAAATTATCTATACATATTATACGAGATAATAATATGTACTATTATGTATTTGTGTGGACATACCATTATTCATGGGCTTTCCTATCGGCTCGAGGGTTCGTGCATTCGGACCGGGTACCACACGTTGGCACAGGTGAGCTTGACGTTGTGTAGGTCCTATAGGTACTACGTGGAGGCGCCATCTACGAGAAGTAGGTGTTGACGTAGACCCAGCCTGTGTCACCGCTAGGTATAGACCATGAACAGGTATCCCGCATATGGACTGCCCCCAATTTATGTATGTTTTGTGATGTTCTCTTAGGGCAAGAGATTTCTACGGACTCGCCGATAGAGTACGAATTAGACACCAACAGTAGATGCTTTTGTGTGTAAAATATATGAAAGGACATATATAAATAATTACCGGACTGTAATGAGATAAATTTAATTGTATAAGAATGTGGAAAATAATTATAATTTTGATCCTATAATGCATAATAGATGTTTATGCTTTATATGTGAAACTTATGAGATTGGGATAACAAGGGTGTTGACAATTAAATATAGTTGATACACTTAAATATTTAATTACCGATAAATCCATTATTACAATTTAACACATTGTCATAATTATTATTTGGGACATATTGGGATGCGAATAATATCACACTTAGTTGGGGGGGGGGGGGGTGAGGTGTTAAACACATGCGAGTGACAAGGGGGGAATATTTCTTTTGCATCAATTGTATTATTGCATCTTAAATTTATTAAGTTAATTCTTGCACATCTCGGGCATTGATCCAAATTTAAATATTTTCCTCCCCAGGTGTTCCTAGATAGGGATAGCTGGATTGTTCTGTAGCAGTCTTGCAGTCTCACTTGCTCTTCAGTTTTCAGATCAATCGATTCTAGCATATGTGCTTTTCTTATCGTAGTTATTTATTTATTTGGAACAATTGTAAGGGAATAAGCTCGAGACTTATTTACTTTATGTTGGTTAAGACTTCTGTTATACTGGTTGGATTTATATTTAATTTGTGGCGGTTTGTATCTATTTAATAATTATGGATATATTCTTAAAATTTTGAATGAGGGCCTTTAGAAAATAATTATTTATATTTACATTTGTGATATGAATGGTGTTAATTGACAAGCAAGCTGTAATACCCCAAAATTTTTCAGAATAAAATTTTATGACAAATAAATTTAATAATTTCGGATTTAATTTTAAGAATAACTTAAAATGGGAGGATTTAAATTAAACAAGTAAACTTGTAATTTAAATAAATATTTATTCATGAATATAAAAAATAAAAATAAAACTCAATTGGAAATAATGGATTTACTAGTGAAAATTAAATCACACATGAATAAATTTAAGGGTGCGTGTTGTTGGAACAGAATACAAATGTCTAAGTGAAATAGAAATAATAGGAATGTGTTTTGGGGAGCGTTAGAGAATTGATTTAGTATTTTTATAATTTAGAAATGGTACCAGGTCATAGGTATATGAGTTGGGGAGTTTTGAGGATAATTGGGATATGGGTTTGGGCCCATTTAGGGTCCAAAAGTTGGGTTTTAAGTCCAACTCGGGATTTAGGTTTAATTAGTGTTTAAGTGGGGGTAAACCACTCCCCCACTATTATTCAGAAAAATCTAAACATGACTGCTATCAAGAGAGAAGAGGATAGAAACCAAAAGGGAGGAAAAGAGGCAAGGAATCAAAGGAAATTCAAGGACTTTCTTCTACGAATCTTTAAGGCAAGAATTCTCTTGCTTAATTTATGTTTCCAATTTATTTCTTGATGCATGTAAGGACCCTTAAATTTCTGGGATTTATGTTTATATATGAATGATTTCATGATGAACAATACATGTAAAGGACTGATTTTTATGTAGAAATTGTCCCATAAATTTAGGTATCGTAAATCTAAAAATTGATGATAGATTCCTTAGGGGTTTTATAATTAAATTGGGGATTTGATTAATTAATATAGAGGATGTTACCGTTAAATTATAGATTGAAATTTGGTGTAGATTCCTCATAAATGTCTCTTATGGTAAATTAATTAATGGTTGAAAGTTGGAAAAACATCTTAAATGTTTAAGCCTTGAATAGATACAAAATCGTGAGTTTAAATATATAGAATTTTGGGTGATTTTTGGATGTAGAAATTGGCTTACTGCATAAGTATTTTTGGGTTCGTATATAGATCTGAGAAAGAGATTGAGTCTGGGGAAGAAAATTGGGTGAAAGAGTGAGGTTGAAGGACAGAGGGGTCATTCGGACGATGTTGTCAGTTGTTCGAACGACATATCATTTCACTCGAACGAGCCCTAACCTCGTTCGAGCAGCGTGTAGGGTTTTCTGACACTCCGTTCCTTTACTGATTTGGTTGGGCTTTGGTTTACTGACTTGGCTGGGTTTCGGGTCTACTGTATAGGAGTTAAAGGGGTTTGTTAATAGTATATGAGTTAAAAAGGGGAAACTTAATTGGAGGAAAGTTAATTGGAAGTTTTAGGAAAAATAATATTAATGAGGAATGTTAACATTAACAAGGATATTTGGCGTGGGATTTTGGTTGTGAATTTGCATTTGTGTGGACATACCAATATTCGTGAATTGTCCTATCGGCTCGGGGGTTCGCGCGTTCGGATCGGGTACCACACGTCGACACATGTGGGCTTCACGTTGTGTAGGTCATATAGGTACTACATGGAGGTGCCATCTATGAGAGGTAGGTGTTGACGCTGACCCTTCCCGTGTCACCGCTGGGTATGGGCCGTGTACAGGTGTCTTACGTAAGGACCACCCATAATTTATATGTGTTTATGATGTCCGCTTAGGATAAGAGATTCCTCCGAACTTACCGATAGAGCACGAATTAGACACCAATAGTAGATGCCTTTGTGTGTCAAGTATATGAAGGCCATATGTATATGATTACCCGGATGTTTATATGAGATAAATTAAAATGTCTACGAATGTGGACATAAATTAAAATTGTGATTCTTTAATGCATAATAGATGTTTATGACATTCATGTGAAAATTATGAGACTGAAATATTATGAGTATTGATGATTAAATGTAATCGGTACACTTAAATCATTTAGTCATTATTTTTAATTTGACATGTTGTCATAGTTATTATTTGGGACTTATTAGGATGCGAATAATATCACAATTAGATGAGGGATGAGGTGTTAAACGCATGTGAGTAACGAAGAGGGAATATTTATTTTCATCGACTATATTATTTCATCATAAATTAAATAAGTTAATTCTTGCACACCGGGCTCTGACCTAAAATTTAAATATCCCCCCGGTTACTTCTAGACAGGGATAGAGGGACTACTGCTGTACTGGCCTTATGATATTTCGTGCTTAGTAGATTTTTAGATTTATTGACTCTAGCCTAGGTGATTTTCTGGGAGAGTTCAGTCATTTTATTTGGAAATAATTGTAAGGGCCTAAGCCCAAGATTTATTTATTTACATGATGCTGGTGTTGTAATTCTATTTGCTGTTGGATTTATTATTTAGTTGGTGTTGGTTTGAGTTTAATTACTGTCATGGAGTTATGCATAAAGTTTTAAAGTATCGGCGTTTAAAATAACGATATTTATATTACGTTGTGTTGAAAATGGTATTAATTGGTTGACAAGCCCCATCTTTGGCGTATCGTGCCTGGCCAGCCTTTACGTGAGAAAACGGGGGTTGTTAAACAAGACCTATCTTCGGTGTATCGTGCCTGGCCATCCTTTACGTGAGAAAATAGGAGTTGTTACAGTTGGTATCAGAGCACGGTTATAGTGTTATTAGGATCTATTTTGGGTTCATTACGTCCTGCGTTGCATTCTTTGATATATAGTACCTATACTTAGGGTTCATTGTATTCTTACGCTGGTACTAATTCGACTCTTATTTGCTTTCTGATGGAAAACAGATAGAGGGTCAGACCGAGGCGAGTAGTTCCACTGGTTGATGAGGAAGAGGCTCACCCGGAGCCACGACATCTGCCACCGGCCCCACAATTGATTACACAAGATCAGATAGCCATCATCGTGTCTCAGACAATCCTTAAAGCTATGGAGACCACGCTTCATAACTTCCCACCGCCACATGCACCTTAGTAGCCACCACTGCCACAACAGGTGGCTATACCAACACAAGCACCAGGTTACATATGGGACAGAGCGAGGGAGGCCTTTGTTAAGGGTCACCCTCCAGAGTTTGCAGGCGGTTTTAACATATTGGTGGCGAGTAGGTGGTAGAATGATATTAAGAGGCACTTACGGATGGTTGAGTGCACAATGGTTTAAAAGAAGATTCTACGTTCGTTCAGATTGGTGGGGGTCGCTCTTCAGTGGTGGGAGGCGATTACGACTGTTGCTGAGAGGGACAACCTCAATATTAATCAGTTTTGGGAGAGGTTTGAAGGGAAATACTTTCACCTAGCCATGAAGTTTGAGATGAGTACCAGGTTCACAGAGCTTAAGTAGGAGGGGCATACTGTCACTGAAAATGAGGAGGAGTTCACCACCTTCTCGTACTTTGCCAACGAGGATGTTTGTACCGAGCAGATGAGGATGGACAAGTTCATTGCGAGATTAGCATGTCATATCAGGAAGTCCCTTTTGGGGAATCCATCCTTCATGACTTATAACCAGTTGGTTAATGCTGCACTTCTCCATTGCCAGGATCACAAGGCATTTCTGAAAAATAAGGGGGAGAAATATCACGGAGGAGAGTCGTCGAGTCAACAGGGCAAGGCAATTGGGGAAAGTGGATCTGGGGCCCAGCAGCATAGGGGCACCCCATCCACTGATCTGGATAAGAAGTTTAGAGGTGCAGATGACCGACAGAGGAAGGGACAATAGTACAGAGGCCACTAGGGCCAAGGACAGTAGGGTAGAGGCTAGTAGGGCCAATGGTTTGAGCGGGGACTATTTTAGAGAAATTCTATACATGTGGTGGAAGGGGGAACACTTCGAAGAATTATCCTCAAGGAGACCAGGCAGCCCAGGGTCAGAGAGGTTATAGAGGATAGCAGGTCCAACAGGGACAACGCCCACCATTGCTGGCACAGGTAGCCTCTGCACCAGCCGCTCTAGCACTCGTCGCCCCACCTCAGGGGCAACAACCATTGCAGTATAGGCGGGTCTATCATGTTGCAGCTGCAGACGGGCCATCACACCATAGGCAGTTGAGGGTATTTTTCCCATTTTTGGCCATATTGGTAACATTCTTTTCGATACGGGTGCATCTTATTCTTTTGTTAGCATGGGGTTTGCACGGGAGACGGGTATGTTAGATTTTGCATTAGATATTATTTTACACATAAACTCTCTGGTGGGTAGAGGGGCACTAATACGCTCAGTATGTCGGGGTATCGGTATTGAGATTGGTCGACTCACCTTTGTAGTTGATTTATTAGTACTTGACATGCACAAGTACGATGTTATTTTGGGGATGTACCAACTAGCTACGTATGGAGCATGAGTGGATTGCTATGGGAGGTCCATCGTCTTCACCATTCCGAGGCAGGAGATGTATTTAGTTGCGATGCTGCACCCCAGGGGTGGGTCGAGCACGCATTTGTATTACATCGAGGAGGATACTTCTTCGAAGGTTGGGGTGATGCTAGATTCCATCCCAATGGTGAGTGAGTTTTTTTATGTTTTGAGGGAGATTTTGGGGTTACCACCTAGTCGGGAGATCAACTTCGTGATCGACTTATTTTCGAGCATGAGACCTGATATGACTAAATATAACTTCATACAAGGACGAGACCTTTATCAATCGAGCTTTCGCCAGGGGGTCATTGGACATCTTAAAGACTTGTCTGAAATCAACATCGGCCTCACATGCAACCTTGGCTCAGAAACTGGCCGAGACCTTAGGAAGAGGGTTGCAACATCAAGGGCATATGTCGTCCACTCACCGGTCGACGCTGGTGGAGTCCTATCTGAATGACTTCAGCCTAGGCATCCCAATCAAGGTTACACCCACCAAGGTTCATCATGAGATCAAGCACTCACTCAGCAACCTCATACCTGGCCTAGCAGTACAAAGTGCCCAAGAGATGTGTCTTACGAGTGAAGATCTGTTACAACTGAATTATCCCCCCCACGTGGAGGTGGTTATTCGATGATTGTAGACACCCCATTTTGTTACCCCTAACTCTCCTTAGGTCCCTATTACCTACCTTCATCACTGTAAACCCAGGTCATGTCCCGAGTACTGACCTGGAGGCCATCGGGCACTCCCCGGCTCAGTTTAACCCAAAAGTCAAACTCTTTGTCTCGATTGAGACTGAATTCGAAGGGCACTGAATACCCTTTCTAACGGTCCACCCCATGCGCGATTCTGACTTACCATGAGGACGAACGATTCGTTTGTGTCCGAAACCTGACCTAGAGGCCACCGGGAACTTCCGGGCTCTATTTGACCTATGTCAACTCTTCATCTCAATCGAGGCTAAATGAATCTTTAAAGGGCACTGAATACCCTTTCCAATGGTCCATCCCGTGTGCGATTCTGACTTTCCATGCGTACAAACGATTCGTTTGACTCCGGGAGGTCACCGAATGCTTCTCGGGCCCGGTTAACCAAAGTTAACTCTCCAAACTGGGTCAAAATCTTTGGAATGTCGAAGTACATCTCCTAACCTTTCCAACGGTTCACTCCGTGCATGATTCGGACTTACCATGCGAACGAACGATCCGTTTGCGTCCGAACGATTCCCTATCTAATGGACCGACAAATGCTTCCGCGCCATATTTGACCCGAAGTCAACTCCCAAACCCGAGAGAGGTCCGAAGGAATTTCAAAGTCTCTGAATTATCATTCCAACGGTATGCCCCGTGCACAATTCTGACAAACGGTTTGCCCTCGGCGGCTGATTTTCCGAAAAAGCTTGAAGCGCGCTACCAAATGGCAGGTTCCAGACCCTGCCTATCGGCACTTGCCGATAGGCAGAAACAGATATATGCCGATCGGTACTTACCTGGGCCTATAAAAGGAGTCCTTCACCTCATTTTCAAGGGGAGCCCAGATCTGATAAAAATCTCTCTGAACGAATCCCATAAACCTCTCTCGAAGGCAGCGTGATTTCAACTTCCAAATCCCTTTTTTACTTCCACTTTTCATCATCCTTTTCATCAAACTTGGTGAATTAGCCACTCTCCATCATCATCCAAGTGCAAGGGCTGCTCTCCAACATTCAAGATCAAGCTCAAGATCTTCAAGAAGGTCCAACTTTCTTAAACTCTCTCTTAAATTCTCTTAGATTCCCAATAACTTGTTTTCTTATTTAGCACTTTTATTATCTCATCTCACACATCCTAATATACTTTTTATTTAGTATTATTGTACATCTTTTATTTTCATAAAACCCAAAATACAAGAAAAAGAGGGTTTGCTCATAAATTCCAAGTAAGGATTCTCACACTTTTTCCACACTTTTCTCACAACTAAAACACTTTTTCTACACACACACACACACACACACACATTTACAAATAAGAGATTCCCCATTTGGATTTATGGTATAACCCCATCCCTCGTTTTGTATGCGAACTGTGTGGACTTTGATGCCTGTATAGGCTGCGTAGGCGTCTCGGGGTAAAACCCGAGACTCGAGTCCTTTTTCTCACTTTTCTCTCATTTTCTATCTTCTCTAAATCCATTTTCCTTATATTCTATATACTTTCCCTTAGTTACGCATTACTCCATATGCGTTATCGTTCCATTATAACGATCAACGTAGGGGTAATCGCGTAAATCTTATTTTTCTAATATTATTCTTATATCTTCCTACGGATGACTCGCTTTATCTTTTCCATGATACAAGTCAAGGATTCCTACCTCCATTCTATATATACACATGCACACATATCACGGGGGGAAATATAAAGGAAAATAGCAAATATCCATGAGAGACCGAAAGGGCGGAATGGGTGCCTAACACCTTTCCATTCCGTAACTAAGCCTCCGAACCCTTCTCGAATCATCTTGGTTTCACACGCACCAGTATGTCTTTGGATGCCATCCTTCGGGGTGGCTTCCCCTTTTTGTTTTGTCTGTTTTGAGTAAAATAGACTGGAGACTCTGAATCTCTCTACATTTTTACACCACATCTCAAACGACGCTGGCCGAAGCGCTCCCGAGAAGGACGCGCGGGACCCGAAGGATCCTTTCCTCCACGTGCCCGCCCGCATGGCGAGGATCAGGGATGGCCACAATGATGATCACATGCCTTTGGTAAGACAGGTGGCTCAACCTCATTGGTTAGGACCACTCACCTACATACCCATTGCGTGCTTGGGCTTCTTCTTCCCCATAAGGAGGGGGATATAATTAGAAACCCTACTATTACTCTATTAAATTACACATAAGAGAGAAAAACCTTGAGTGGTTGTATCTAAGGCCATTAGAGACCATATTTAGCGAATTTCTCACATACTCACACAGTGGAGGTGGGCCCTTCAAAGGCCGAACCACTTATATCTGGTGTTATCTTCTTCTTTGCCTCATCTCTTTCTACACTTTTATACATATTTATACTCCATTGTTGTGCTGGTTTGAGCTTACTTATCATACTGACTTGGTGCTACCAACTATGGTATCATCAATCTGGCACCGTCAGTGGGAACGAGTATCATAATCTCTTCCCTTTATTTTCTTACCCTTCGTCAAAGTCTCTGTTGGTGAAACAGTCCTCCCCTTCCGTGGAGTTATTTTCACCATTGAAAGAGGTCCTGTGGAGCTGCAAGGCTTTCTACTCTTCAAACATAAGCTCATACGTCAGGTTTAAACATGGTATCTGAATTTCCACTACCACCAGTTGGTGTCCTAGCTTCAGTCATGCCCCTCCACAGTCAGAAATGGCAGAGGTGGCGGCAGCATTGAAATCCTTGGTGGCGAGCCAGCAAGCAATACAGGAACAACTGACTGCCTTTAGCCGAAATGTGATGGATAGGCCGGGAGGAGCCTAGCCGGAGACAATTACTTCGACAGCTGTGGAGCATCACCAAGAGGCTAGGGGACCACCCCAAGCGCCTCGCAATACCTCATCCTCAATGATGGAGGGACGTTGCTGACCCTAGGCGTCTACGCTTGGGGAGGCAAGGTCGTCCCTTCCCAAAGGACCAATACGATGATTGTGATGCCTAAGACGCCTCGACAGACTGTTGGGAGCCCTATGAGATCTCAAGAGACACCGTGCGACCTGTACAAGCCAGCCAGGATGGTCGACCAAGAGGCTCGACCTTTGACAGATTGAGTAGAAGGTCGAACTTTGAAAGGCTCGGCCCAGGGGGTGACTTAAGAGACAGACTGTCTCGATCAATAAGTGTTGCAGGTTCTGGAAGAGAGGGTCGACCACCACTTGGCTCAGATGATGGTCAGAGAGAGGTTAGTAGTCGATGTAGGCCAAAAGTGAGGGATCTCTCAATAAGGCCTGTGGAAGTGGCCGGGGATAACATCGTCCAGGCCGACATTGCTATTGCAGCCGATAGACCTTGGAACGATTCCATCCAAAGGTTGGAGGATAAGATAGGAGATATCCATAAAAGTTGAGACCCCTTGCAGAGGGGCTACTCTGAAGGCTCTCATTTCATAGCTAAGATAGTTAGCTTTCCAACGCCTACAAAGTTCAAACCACTGGTGGTAACTCCAAAGTATGATGGGAGTACAAACCCCGTTCACCATGTGGAGATATATCAGTCGGTTGAAGATATTTACTCAATCTCAGATGAGATGATGTGCCGTGCCTTCTCTATAACTTTAATAGGAGCAGCTCATGTATGGTTTATCTCGCTCCCAAAAAGCTCTATTGACAACTTCAAGCAACTCACAGACAGATTCATCCATAACTTCTATTTTGGGGTAATACCTTAGAAGAAGACCACTCACTTGTTGTATGTCAAGCAAGGAAAGAATGAGAGATTAATAAACTACATCGCAAGATTCAACAAAGAGAAGTTGGAGGTAGAGGATTATAAGGATAACATAGCTATAACAACCTTAATTAGAGGTCTGTAAAAGGGAAAGCTACTTTAGAAGTTGGCTGAAGACCCTCCGCAGTCAATGGATGAGCTTTTAGCAACAGCTGGAAAGGTCATGAATGCTGAAGAAACAAAGGCAAAAAAAATGAGGAAGAGAAAGGGGGAGCAGTGGAAGTAAGTTCCAGAAGAAAGGTAAAGATGGTAAGAAGAGGTCGGCGGACGACAAGTTCGCAGACTACACTCCCCTAACAGTAAACTGCGAGCACATCCTAAATGAAATAAAAAATGTTCGATCTTTGAGGTTGCCTGAGAAGCTGAGGGATCCTCCTAACAAGAGGAATAAAGATCCATGGTACGAATTTTATCGGGATCACGACTATTTGACCGATAAGTGTTTCGCCTTGAAAGATGAGATTGAGAAGATGTTGAAGGCAGGGATGTTGAGAAGTTTATATATAAGAACACTTCGAGGGGAGGCTGAGCTGACTCTAGGAAGATGAGGAATGGTAGTTGCAGAGAAGATGCTCCGGCCAAGAGGGATAACTCATTGGATGATGATGATGACCCTGATCTTCCACCAAAGGATGATAATGCCCCAGTAAAGAGGATCAACATGATCTCCTTTGGTGTAGGCATGATTTGTGGTGGAATGGCAGGAGGAGGCTCGGATATTACCGATCGAAAAGCACATGTAGCCGAGGATACAACAATAACCAGGGCCGAGGTTGTGAATTCAACCTCCATTGATGTCAAGCAGGGGAAGAGGAAGAAGGTGGATATGGAGGCCCTCTTAGTCGGCTTTTCAAGACTAGACTTTAAGGGTGTCCTAGCTCCCCACAACGACCAGCTTATCATTACCACTAGGGTGCATGGTTGCGAAGTGCTAAGAATATCGCTAGATGGAGGAAGCTCTGCAGATGTTATATCCTGGACATGTTTCAAAGGCTTAGGTCATAGTCGAGCTAGAATTGTCCCATATCACCATCCTTTAATAGGATTCAGTGGGGAAAAGGTTCATCCCTTGGGAATGTACGAGATGGATGTCGGGCTGGGGGATATATGGACAATGAGGCGGATTAGGAAGATTAACTTCTTTGTACTGGATGAAAACGTCTACTCTGCTTATAACCTCAAACTTAGACGAGTAGCCCCCAAATAATTTGAGTCCGTGCCTTCAACGATCCACGAAATGACAAAATTCTGGACTTCTTATGGAGTAGGGAAAGTTCAGGATGACCAAACGTCAGCTCGAGAGTGCTACTTTAACTCAGCTGAGGAAAGAGAAGCGCATAAGAGAGCAACAACCATGTACAATATCGACACCCTTAATCCGAGAGATGAGATGAAACTTAAGAAGGGTGAGGCGACGGAAGAGGTAGAATCCATCATCTTCAATGAGTAGGAGCCGAAAAAACTGGCTATGTCAAAAAATCCCTAAAACCGGAGGCCAAAAATGAGTTGATCAAGTTATTGAAGAGAAGACAAAGCATCTTTGCTTGGAGTTGTGCAGACATGCCAGGCATCGACCCTGAGATCTTTTGTCATAAGTTGAGTGTGGATAAGGATACAAAGATAACACGTCAGAGAAGACGAATCTACTCACGGGAGAAGTTGATGTTATCAGAAAAGAGGTTAAGAAATTGGAAAAAGCAGATTTCATCCGTGAGGTCATCTATCCAGATTGGTAAGCAAATGCCGTCATCATCCCTAAGGCCAATGGTTAGTGGAGGATGTGCGTAGACTTTACGGACTTGAATAAGGCATGATTGAAAGATAACTTCCCCTTGTCAAGGATTGATCAAATGGTAGATGCAACGTTTGGCCATGAGCTGATGAGCTTCATAGACGCCTACTCCGATTACAATCAGATATCCATGGACCCAGCTGATGAAAAGAAGACAACTTTTATTACTGACAAGGGAACCGATTGTTATAAAGTCATGCCTTTTGGCTTGAAAAATGCTGGGGCGACGTATCAAAGGTTGGTCAACAAGATGTTTAAATACCAGATCAGAAAGACAATGGAGGTATACATCGACGATATGTTGACTAAGAGCCTCAAAGCCGACACTCATGTAGCCGACCTTGAACGCACATTTGATATCATGGATAGATACATAATGAAGCTCAACCCCACGAAGTGTGTCTTTGGCGTGGGGGTTCGTAGTCAATCAGAGCGGTATAGAAGCCAATCCTAAGAAAATCAAGGCCTTGTTGGATATGAAGACCACAACAACCATTAAAGATGTGCAGAGGCTTACTGGAAGAGTGGCAACATTGAACAGGTTTGTCTTTAGAGCCACTGATAAATGCCTTCCTTTCTTTTTAATTTTGAGAAAGGCCTTTGAGTGGAATGAAGAGTGTGCGAGGGCATTCAAGGATTTAAAGTCTTACCTCGTCTCTCCACTCCTCCTATCTAAACCTGTCCTAGGAGAAAGGTTATATCTTTATTTGGATGTATTTGAGTCGGCCATCAGCACCGTGATTGTTAGAGAGGAAGAGGGTGTCCAAAAGTCGGTATACTTCAATAGTAAGACACTACAGGGGGCTGAGCTGAGGTACCCCAGGATGGAGAAGCTGGTTAATACGTTGATATATTCGTCAAGGGAGATGAAGCCTTAGTTCCAAGCGCACACCATGGTTGTTCTCACTGACTCACCCTTCAGACTGATGATTCATAAGCCTGAGAAGTCAGGAAGACTGATGGCCTGGGTAATTAAATTGGGGGAGTTCGAAATCATCTATCAGCCTAGGACATCCATCAGGGGTCAAGCACGTGCTAATTTTATGGTCGAGTTTACTTGGGACGAGGCCGATGTTGGGGATGATCAAGCAGCAGCTGATAGGCCAGAAGGCATAGTGCGTCCTCTTCCGACTGAAGCCGAGACTAGTTCATCCAGAAATAGAGTGTCTAAAAATGAAGATGAACATTACTTCTTCAAGAAAGGTACCCTTGCATAGGGAGAGTTCGCACCGAATGGAACCCTATGGAGTCACTTCGTTGATGGGTCCTCATATGAAGGTGGAAGTGGAGCAGGATTGATTGGGTCGGTCCTAGACGGGACTAATATTGAATATGCACCGAGGTTCAACTTCAAAGCTTTTAACAATGAGTCTGGATAGATGGCTCTACTTGCAGGCCTCTCCTTTGCCAATACACTCAATGTTAGTCAACTACTTATCCAGAGTGATTCCGGGTTGGTTATTAACTAAATTTTAGGAGCCTATAAGGCTAAAGATGATATAATGGAAAAATACTTAGGGAGAGTGAAGACAGTGCTAAATCAGTTTGATGAAGTGAAGCTGAAGAGGATACCTCGAATAGAAAATTGCCATGCTGACGCTCTTACAAGATTAGCTTCCGCAATGAGAATGAAAATAAGACGGACGGTCCCTGTAGAAGTCCTCCATTGGCTAACAATAGAAGTGAAAGAGAACACTGTGGAGTTTTATCTCAGTCTGAGCTTAGGGACATCATGGATGGACCCCATAGCACGATATATAAGAGATGGGGAGTTGCCAAAGTCCAATTCTGAAAGGAAGAAGATGATGTACGAAGCTGTAAAGTTCTCTCTCTTAGGAGACGTTCTGTACAAAAATGGATTTTTTCTTCCTCTCCTCAGATGTGTCCACCCATCCAAGGTAGAGTATATCCCGAAATACGTGCACAAAGGGTCGTATTCCAACCATATTGGAGGAAGATCCTTGGCTAAGAAGATCATAACACAGGGGCATTAGTGATTGACGCTAGCAAGAGATGCAAAAGCCTATGTTAGGAAATGTGATAAGTGCCAAAGGTTCGCCAACGTACCCCAGTAGCCTCACTAACCTCTTACGCCCATCACCTCTCCTTGTCCCTTTGTGGTCTGGGGGATAGACCTTGTTGGACCACTACCTAAAGCCTTGAACTGTTATCGTTATTTGATTATGGCAATTGATTATTTCTCTAAGTGGGTGGAAGTTAAGCTGATGATATCAATTACAAAGAAGAAGACCTTCCAGTTCATATAGAAGAACATCATTTGTAGGTACGGTCTACCCAACACTTTAATTTCCGATAACGGTCGACAGTTCAAGAATATCTCCCTGCAGAATTACTGTGAAAGGGTTGGCATTAAGAAGTTCTTCTCTACCCCTGGCCGACCCCAGGCTAACGGTAAGACAAAGGTTACAATTAGAATGATCCTTGATGGGATCAAGAAGAGTTTAGAGGATGTTAAAGGCTGATGGGTGGAAGAAGTGTATGCAGTCTTATGGGCCTACAAAATAATAGATAGGACCCCTACAGGGGAGACCCCTTTCATGCCTACCTATGGCTCAGAGGCAGTTGTGCCAACAGATATATGCCTGCCTACTCATAGGATTCAGACTATGTCCCTGAGAGGAATAATAATGGGAGAAGGCTTGACTTGGACCTTTTAAAAGAAAAGAGATAAGAAGCTGAGGTTTGGCAAGCTGTCTACCAGCAGAGAATGACGAAATTCTACAACAAAAGGGTCAAGGCAAGACCACTGAAGGTAGGAGACCAGGTACTAAAAAAGACATGGCAGAAGCCTAACAAACTTCACCCGAATCGGCACGACCATACAAAGTAATTGAAGAGGTTGTTTCGAGAACGTATAGGTTGGAGAATATGTAAGGGGAACCATTTTCTAATCCATGGAACGCTGACTACCTCAAAAAATACTACAAGTAAGCCCTTATTTCTGTCAAATTTCTTTCCGTTTGTACCTATGTAGATGATGAAACTCAGATGATGAAAGAAGTTTAATAAAAGAAGTGTTCTCTCATATGTTATCTATTTGTGTGAATGATTGTTGCTTGTATGTATTAGTTTGCTGAAGGTTATGAAACATCATTAGTTTAGTGATCTCAGACCCTTAACATCATTAATTTGGTAAATATGAGATGACATATCATTAGTTTGGTGATATCAGACCCTTAATATCATTAATTTGGTGAATATGAGACAACACTTCATTAGTTTGGTGATCTCAGACCTCTTAACATCATTAGTTTGGTGAATATGAGATGACACCTCATTAGTTTGGTGATCTCAGACACTTAACATCATTAATTTGGTGAATATGAGATGACACCTCATTAGTTTGGTGATCTCAGACCCCTTAACATCATTAATTTGATGAATATGAGATGGTACATCATTAGTTTGGTGATCTCAGACCCCTTAACATCATTAATTTGGTGAGTATGAGATGACACATCATTAGTTTGGTGATCTCAAACCCTTAACATCATTAGTTTGGTGATCTCAACCCTTAACATCATTAATTTGGTGAATATGAGATGACACATAATTAGTTTGGTGATCTCAGACCCCTTAACACCATTAATTTGGTGATCTCAGACCCTTAACATCATTAATTTAGTGAATATGAGATGACACATCATTAGTTTGGTGTTCTCAGACCCCTTAACATCATTAATTTGGTGAATATGAGATGACACATCATTAGTTTGGTGATCTCAGACCCTTAACATCATTAATTTGGTTAATATAAGATGAAACATCATTAGTTTGGTCATCTCAGATCCTTAACATTATTACTTTGGTGAATATGAGATGACACATCATTAGTTTGGTGATTTCAGACTCCTTAACACCATTAATTTGTTGAATATGAGATGAAACATCATTAGTTTGGTGATCTCAGACCCTTAACATCATTAGTTTGGTGACTATGAGATGAAACATCATTAGTTTGGAGATCTGATACCCTTAACATCATTAATTTCGTGAATATGAGATATGAGATGAAACATCATTAGTTGTGATCATAAACATCATACTTCAAAGTCGCATGCATAAGACATAAGAATTATAGAAAATAGAAGTTTCATTCAAAAAGTCAAGAAGTTACAAATATTTCAGAGGCTTCACATGAAAAAAATACAAGAAGAAAAACAAATAAAGAGCCCTCGGGGCTGAACGTCACCCTCGGCTTGGGCAGACCCATCACCAGTCTGAGCAACCTCAGGGTATCTAATACTTATTGCCCCGCTTCATCATGTGTAACGTCATCCCCAAGATCTTCTGTGACCTCCAAGACACTTGTGTCAGCAGTGGCAAAACCAAAGTTCTCAACCTCGGCCAGAGAAGCACCGAGACGATGGTCACTAAAGTCGAGACCCACAAAATCATCTGACGATAGACTGTTAGTCTTAGCATGTTTAGTTGCATCCCATTGGCCAGCAGCTCTGACGCCTCTCTCAATATATTCAAAGCCAAAGTCACAAAACTCATCGAACTCTTTATATTAAGAAATGATTTTATCCTTGGCCTGAGCCAAGGCAGCCTTCACTCCAGCATCAACAACGGCCTTGACACTGTCGTCCTTTTCCTTCAGAGCTTTCACATGGTCGGCCTTCAGAGTAATGATCAGATCTATATCTTTCTTCAAGTCAATCCGAGCCTCGTTGATTTTGGCCTTGCAGGCCTTCTCATTAACCTCAGCATTCAGACCCTTTTGGATCAAGGGCAGCCTCTTGAGGGTCCAGTTAGTAAAGCGGTGAAGGGATATCGCGCCCTGCAGTATAAGAGGCAAACCATCAAATACGAGATAAAGAGAATAAAGAGACAACACTTGGAAAAATGGTGTGATTTTAAGATACCTGGACAGTACGGTGTAAAGCAAACTCGAAAAGCAAAGGAGGTTCCATGGCCTGGAGAAAATGCTTGTCATCCTTCG
Organism: Sambucus nigra; assembly: GCA_949130495.1. Classification (NCBI taxonomy): domain Eukaryota; kingdom Viridiplantae; phylum Streptophyta; class Magnoliopsida; order Dipsacales; family Adoxaceae; genus Sambucus; species Sambucus nigra. The sequence continues at coordinate 446,205,167 of OX422211.1, forward strand.
TGATCATAGAGCCGAGAGTGTTAACAACCTTCAGACTGTGGGCTATGACACTGTTGTCACTTATTTTGAGTTGTTACAGACAAGCGATAAGAATGTTGTCTGTCGAAATGGGGATAGCACGATCGGTGTTATGATATTTTGTAGGACGAGTAGAAGGGTCGGCTGTTTGGCTTTTCCTCTTCTTCCCACCACCGTCGGCTCTGCCTGCGCCGACAGTCTTTTTTGAGGCAGGTGGAGGAGGAACTCGATTGGCATGTCTCTCGGCAAGCTTGCTTAATATGGGGGCCAACATATTCTAAAGGTCATTTGATATGCCTTCTGGGTGATCTGTAAAAAGCAGACCCTGTAGTTAGTCACCTGAGTAAGCAAAAGTATGAGATAGCGATTTATAAAAAAAAGTTACTTACAAAGCTCAGTTAGAGGACCAGCCCCTAGACCTGGCTCAACCAGATAGTAAGGCGTTAATAAATCCTCAAACTTTACAAGAAGGCCGTGTTCGCCCTGCTTACGAAGTTTGTTAACTTTATCGTAAGTATTTAAACTCAACCCCATTGGCCGATGTTCAGACCTTAACCCATCTCAGAGGGGTCCTTGGCTCAGACGTTCCACATGGCTAGTCTGAACTAAATTCCCAAGCGCTAGAAATGAAGAAATAACGAGGATTCCAATTATGGGTTGAAGTCTGAGTGACAATCAGAAGTTTCTTCTCTGATTTCCTAGCTATGAAATGATAGTAGCCAGACCGTGTCTTTGGAGAAGACGGGGTTTTAACAAGCCAAGAAAATAATAACTGGAAGGTCGGTTTGATGAACGGATTTCCAAAGGATGATAGATCCATTGATATTTATAAGGGCTAAAAGAGATCTGATAGTTGGGTGGATAGGTAAACAAAAGACGACCTTAAACATCTGTTCGTAAACACAAACCTCACCCTCTCTACCATTGTAAGCTCTCTCCCTTCTTGAGGTTATCTCATAGTTATTGAGGTACCAATCCCATAGAGGCGCCTCCATATTATAAGGTCAGCATCAGAGACTGTAATCTCGTACCCTTCAACCATTGAGGTATATACTTCACTCCCTTCGCTACTATTTTTTGAAGCTTCGATTGGTGGGTTGGTCGGATGACCTTGTGGGAACCTCAGGGTAAACTCAACCTATATAAATCCTAATAAAGGAACAATGGTCATAGGGGTATTAACTTCTATGGTGGGCTATAATATTTGAACTGAGTCAGACCGATTCGAAGTCTCAGCTATCTTTGAAGACGAGATGTGAGAGGAAGCCTCGTCTTCCTCAGACTCCTCCACTGGAGAATAATCCATGGCCTCTACAAAAGATTCCACACTTTCATCCGCATGAGAGGTGGACATAGGGTTGGAAGATGATAAAGAGTTCATAGACATTACGTCCCCGACTTCAGATGTTTCCTCCCCAACCTCAGACGTTCGACTTGTAACTTTTTTAGGTGGTTTCTTAACCTCAGATATTAGTACCTCAGCCTCAGAGGGTGTCACACATGCCTCAAGTGCTGAGGGCTATATGACAAATAATGGAGGTGGATATATAGCACGAAGAGGTAAGGCCTCAGACTTACGTCTCTTGACCTGCACAATCTCTACCTCTCTGATACGACTAAAGCAACTCTCTCATAGGCTTGGAAACTCCTAGTTAACTTATAGAGGTGCCTCAACATCAACTGTACGAGGTTGGACTTGGAATGAAAAAGCTGGAAAAACACAAACAAGTTGAAATATTGACTGAAGTTGACTAAGAATCAAAGGGGAAGTTAAAGGGTTAGTGATCAAGAACTCCAAAAACAAAGCCTTGAATCTCACCGGAGAAGGTTGGAAAAATAAGAAAAAAACTCTCAACACCTCCCTTTTCCACTTATAAAACCCAAAATCTCACCAATAACAGGCTGGCCTCAGCCCTAATATGCCCTCAACCTCACCAGAAAAGCCCTACACAGCCACCAAAAAATCGAGGTTCAATGGAAAACTCAAAAATCTTAGATGTCCTTGCTCTCAACAACAAATCTATGATGGTAGTAATGAAATAAGTGAAGAATAAAAGAGTAAAGAGTACCTGAAAGTGGTTGAGGTCAGAGAGATGAAGAACGACGACGGTCTTGCTGAAGAACATGAAGCTAGAGAGAGAGAGCGGACGGGAAAAATCTGAGAAGGTAGAAAGGAGAGAGAGAAAATTTAAGATTTTATACTCGAGTAATTATGAGGCACAAGTTCCAGAGGCAATCCATCATTTGGGGGCACGATTGCCCAAGCATACAGCCATCCTGTCAGACTTGGAAGACATGCTAACTAATCAGAACTGTGACACATGTCATTCATCCACAACATCCCCTCATTGGACAGAGCCGATGCATATCCCCCAGCCATCTCTTCACATAGACGACTGAGGGATGGGGATGATTGATATGACCAAATATAACCTCGTACAAGGACGAGACCCTAAACAACCGAGCTTTCGTCAGGGTGTCATTAGATATCTTTGATAAGCACCCAAAACTATACAATTTATGCCCCGAATAGATGTATTTTAGTTGCTAATTCTTGGTAATTTGGGTCTTATGCGCTTAAATGTTTATCTTGTAGGTCAAATTGTGCATTGCAGAGTTCAAACGCTTAAATCAAGGCAATTGTGCGCAATATGGAGCTAAATACCCAATCCCCCAACCATAACCTAACCCATCCTAGCCTTAACCTTTTCCGACCCGTGTGTGTCTGTTGATTTTGTACTTTTTTTTTTTTATTAATTTTTAGATTTTGAATTTGAGTTATTTTATTTTTTTTATGATTTATTTTTTATTTATTTAGGATTTTTTAGGTTTTATTTACTATTTATATTTTATTAGTATATTTTTATTTCATCTTTATTAGTTATTAATTATATTTTTATCAGGATTAGATTTTTTAGGATTTCATTTATTAGTTTTATTTTATTTTACATTTATTTAGGATTTTAGTTTTAGTTTTAATAGATTTTTATTTTTATTTTTTATTTTATTTCTTTTTTAGTTTCATTTTTTTTATTAAGTCTTTATTTTATTTTTAGAATAGGAATTTAATTTTTAGATTTTTAATTTTATTAATTTTAGTTTTTTTATTGTTATTTTTATTTAGGTCACAAATTAAACACACACAACAACTTATCCTACACCATAAAATACATAAACACACACCTTATACCCACATAAACTTATCCTAAACTCAACTAATCTATCCTACACCCTCACCCTCACACTTAGTCCATGCACCCTCACCCACACAATAACAAACCCACATCATCTTCAACATTCTGCCACTCTCTCTCCTCCCTTCTCCATAACCAAAACTCCATCTCACTCTCTCTCATTACCCAACTCTTACACCACCACCAACCACCCTACTTCCACACCCCATAGCCAACCAACCCGACCTCCTGCCGCCGGCAGCATCCTAGCTCCGGCCGGCGACCTTCAACCAATCCCAATGCCACTGCCATAACCCAAAATCCAGGCAGAGCCAACTCTCACCCCCGGAACCCAACCCGGCGAGCTAACCCGATCGCGGCCCGCTGCGTCACCCCCTCTGACTGACCTCCGCCCAAACCCCAACGACCACTCCGACCCCTCTCTCTCACCTTTCGGTGATACCACCGCCGGCATCCCCTGCTCCAGCCACCAACTCGTGACCCCCCTTATGCCTCCCAAACCTGCGACCCGAAACCTTTAACCCAAGCCACCATCCTACCTTCAATCCAGGAACCCAAACCCATTTCCCATTCAAAACCAATTTCATTCCCTTCCCACGATTTATTCTACCTGGCAACTAGCGCTGTAAACGGATATTCAAAAATCCGCATCCGTCCGATATCCGAATCCGAATTTGCGGATATTTATCCAAAAAAATGGAAATGGATACGAATATGGATACTCTATAAAAATATCCGAGAAAACGGATACGGATACGGATAGTACTAGTATCCGACACGGATAATCAGTATCCGATGCGGAGTATCCATTTTACCGGATATCCGTATCCGTCTAACATTAGTTTAAAATATTATTTATATAATATTTTAGGTATAAACTAACACCTAAAATAAAAGTTGGGGTAGAAGTTTAATTCTAAAAACTTTAAAATCTAACCTAATAAATTAGAAACACAAAACGTTTTTCCTCATTTTGCCCAAAACACACAAATCAGCCAAAACCCCAAATCGGCTTAAATCAAACCCTTCCTTCCTTCCTTCCTTGCAGGCCCAAACAGAGGATAACGAAACCTAAGCGGACGACGAAACCCCAAACAGAGGACGACGAACCAGAGGCTCAAACCCTTCTTTCCTTGTAAGCTTAGGTTTGATATACAGATTTTATATACAGATTTTTGTCGTCTGTTGTTTGCTAGATTTGCAAATCTAACATAATCTTTATATGAATTATGTCGTCCGCTGTTTGTTAGATTTTATATACAAGCTTAGGTGTTCTTTATGTTAGATTTGCAAGCTTAGGTTTGTCCGTCAGCTGCTGCTACTCTTTGTGTTTTAAATCTGTATATGTTGTTCTTTAAATATTTTTGGTTTTGTATATCTGTATATATTATTCTTTAAATCTGTATATAAAATCTATATATGTTATTCAAACAGTCATAATTCATATACAAATTATGGTATAGATCTGTAAATCTTATTTAAACTTAAAAAAAAAGTGTTTGTTAATGACTATTGTTAAATGTGTTTGTTAATGACTATTGTTAAATTGTTAATGAATTATGATTGTTAAATTTTCTGGATTTATGATTGTTAATGAATTATGACTATTTTTTATTTATGATTTTGACTGTTTTCTGGTTCTTTAATTCTGTATATGAATTATGATTGTTTTTTATTTATGATTTTCAATTTATTTCTGTATTCAAATTGTACTGAAATTTCTTGAGGCTGTGAAATTTCTTTAAATCTGTACTGAAATTATACTGAAATTGTACTGAAATTTTTTGTACTGAAATTGTTTTTGTACTGAAATTTTTTGGATCTTATTAGTAAACTATTTTTGTACTGAAATTGTTAAATTTGTTATTCGTGATTATAGGATTATGTCGGAAGAAGAGGCAAGTCGAACAAATAATTCAACCAATGCATCTATGAGTATGGATATTAAAGGATAGTACTTCATTTATTACTAATTTTCTATAGAGTTTATATTGTAGCTTTTTTAATAGTTATTTTTTGCGATGGCTAAACAATGTAAACGGATACGGATATTGTCCGAATCCGAGGTATCCGAACGGATACGAATACGGATAGTTGTTTTAACTATCCGGGCGGATACGGATACGGATATGGATAGTGTATCCAGATAGCGGATACGGATATGGAAAACATGGTATCCGATTCGTATCCGTCCGTTTACCACCCCTACTGCCAACAAACAAAGACAAAACTAAATGCCCACATGTGCCACTTATTCCCTTTTTACCTATTTACCCAAAATACCCCCAACTACTCTTTTACCCCCAAACCCCAAAATACCCATAAACAAATCATATTTTTTTTATTCCCTCTACCTAGGGCTGTGTTTTTTTTCCGAACTTTCCGATTTTTCCGATTTCCGATCCAATTTTTTCCGAATTTGGAATGAAATTTTAGTTTGCCGATTTCCGATTTTCGATTTTTCCGAAAAAAATCGGATCGGAAATCGGAAATAATTCTGAATTTACGATTTTCCGATTTTTTCGATCCGATTTTTCCGAAACTATGCCGATCCGATTTTTCCAATTTTTTTTCCGAATTATTTTCGATTTTTTTGGAATTATTTTCCGATTTTCGATTTTTTCGATTTTTTGAAAGTTTCCCATATCCCACATCGGTTGGAAGAGGGAGAGGGCTCCAAAATATGCTCTATAAAAGGAGAGTATCCTCCTAACTTCTACACAAATGAAAAATGAGCCAAATCCTCATGTGCTTACATGTTGGGTTAAGCCATTTTCATTGTTTCTTTAAAATGAGAATTTCGAGTAATCGAAAATCCATAATTTATTTTTTTGAAATTTTGGAATTTTCGAAATTTCTGGATTTTTAATATATTTTGTGAATTTCCGATTTTTGCCGATTTTTCGATTTTTCCGAATTCAGAATTTTTTTTAATTTTCCGAAAAAATCGGATCGGCTATCGGAATAGTTATTTTATTTCCGAAAAAATCGGAATTTTTTCCGAATAGGCATTTTCCGATTCGATCCGGCCGAAACATAGCCCTGCCTCTACCACTTGACCTCACACCATATCCACACGCACCCCCTAGCCATTTACCCAATATACCCCTTTGCTCCATGGCACCGACTATTTAAAGAGAGTTTAAGACCTTTTTGAAGAGGGAATAAAGACGAGAGAAACCCTAGAGAGAGAATTAGATAGAGAAACACCATTTTTATTTTTTTTAGTAGTTTAGTTTTTTTTTAGATTAGAAAAAAAGAAATTCAATAAATTGAGTGTTGTAATTAATTGAGATGATGGAAGAATTGAAGAATTAATGCAATTGAAGGTAATTTTGGTTTGATTACTCCTCTCTAATTTTCATTTATGCTCTTAATTTGATTCTATTTTTATTGGATGATGATTATGGAGGGCTAATCACCCCATTCATGGGATGAATTGAAACCCTCATGAATTCAATTTGATTTATTGTCAATTCTAATTTTGTTAGTTTCCTTTGATTAGTAAATTTAATTCCTACTTATTTTCACATTGAGAAATGGAAAATCATCCTTGAGAAAGGAATGAAAATTGTATTGTCATTTGATCATTTGATTCAAACTAGAGATAGGCTTATCACTTGATTTAAATGTTAGTATAATTTCCGTCTACTCTTGTTTTTAGTTTGTCTAATATAAATTAGTTTGGTAAATCGATCCTAGCGGGTGATTTATTTAATTGATTTTAATTCATTTAGAGTAGTGCTTGTGGGGATTAAACTTACTTTTCTAAAAGAATATTCAATTAATTCATTAGTGTAATGAGAATTAGCTTTTGAATTATATGAATATTTTGGAAATTGATGAAGTTAAAGTAGTGCAAGTTAGATAACTTTGTGTGAATTGAGGGTGGATTTTCCATCCTTTGAATGTTTTCTCTCATTTAGTTACATCTCACTCACTAGTTTATATTTTTCATACTTTTACTTTTAGTTTGATTAACCCCTTTTATTTAGTTTAGTTTAAAACCTCACCTCACCCTATTGTTTTAATATTGAAAAAGCTAAAAAAATTAGAAAAGTGAAAAAGCACAAAAATAAAATAAAAAGTGAATTACAATTGAATTTGTTCCATTTGCTTTACTACCTTGAAAGTGGATTGATACCCTTACTTACCTCTACACTTGAGATTATTATATTTATTAGGTATTTTAAGGTTTTGATCAGAAGGACTTTTCAAGCAACGACAAAAGAAGAAAAATATACACGCAAAAGTCAACTCTATCAAATGGTGCCGTTGCCATTCTTGGGAGCATGAAGCGCTTGGAGCGGATTTCATATTGTAATTCATTTATTTTTCACACTTTGTTGCATTTTAGTACCATTTTTATATTTTTAGAAGGCTTGTATTAGGAATTTTTATCATTGCTTGTATTGCGGTGCTTTGAGACACCATTTCATTTTCATTTAAAATTTGTAATAATTGAAGACAAGCATGATAGGAAAACCGGAGAAGGTAGAGAGAGGGAGTCCAAAGGCGAGGATTTAGAAGCCTTTCTACCTTGGGTCGGTAGGACTCCCGGGGACGACTGAGATAGGCGTGATCTCCCCCCGGTCGACTCAAAATTTTCGGCACCCCACGACCTAAAAATCGTGGGAGGTACATTTCTAAACCCTCGCGCCTCTCCTGTTAGCGAGTCATTCTTTTGTGTGCTCTTGTGTGCTCTTACGTGATTTTATTCTCGCATTTATTTTCGAATGGTGTGATGAACTAATTGACTAAGACCTACACCCGGTCACTCACGAGAAGGGATTTCATCACCCGACTCACTCGCTTACCAATTGTGTGCTACCCTAGCCATCATTAAATTTAAAATCAATCAACTAGGTAGCCCACTAGGAGAATATTTTTGCAAAGGCGATCACAAAGAATTCCGTGATTTTTATCGCTCGCGGATTTCATTAAAATTTGACTACCCTCTCACTAATTTTGAAGATGAAAATTGGCTATGTGCTAGTTAGGAAATTTTCTTCACTTGTGTGTGTCCAATTCATTTTTCGGTAGTCGGTTTTAGTTAGTTCGTCCCAAATTTCTGAGTCCATCTATTTTTCCCACCTTTTCTTCCAAAAAAAAAATCCAAAAATATTTTCTTTCTTTCATTTTAGAAAAATCCAAAAATATTTTCTTCCTTTATTTTTACAAAACTCCAAAAATATTTTCTTCCATTATTTTTAGAAAATCCAAAAATATTTTCTTTCCTTTTGAAAAAAAAAATTTACAAAATCTAAAAAATATTTTCTCTCCTCATGGCCGAAGAACGTCCCTTACGGGACTACTTTGATCATTTTCCATTGACACGTGACATGTGCGAGAGTAATCCCGAGCCGTCTCTTTATGAGATACTTAGTGGTTTCACCTCTCTCACGAGTCCCGTAGATACTCTTGACCCGTCCATACACACACCTCATATTCCATCACCCTCGGTGTCAAGTGTCGACGTGTCTCATCCTTTGTTGTGCACCCACTCTTATTATGCCGATCACATGTCCCATGAGTGTCCATACTTGTCATATCCATCCGACACCACCACGAAACATGTGTATCCATATGAGACTGTTTCGGAACCCACCTTGACCCATTGTCATGATATACCAAATCCCACGTTGCGTGAGTACCCGAGCTATTCGTGGAGGCTTGATCACCCTTCCACGCAATACGAATCCTAACCCGATGTTGTGGATCCTCACACGTTCCAACAGTTGTCATGACAACCTTGTGCACCCGTTAACAATCATTCCCCTCACTACGCACCTAATGAGTATCAACCAATTGTCCATCACGAAGGCGATCCTTTCGTGTATGATGAACTTGACCCCACCCCACACACTTCATATAAGTATTCTCTATATAGTACCTATTATAGCGAGTTGTGTCCACCTCAACCACCACCACCACCCATCATTCCACCAACACCTTCATCCACATCTGAAAGATTGTGAGTGGCCCGATGTGTGTGTTTTCAACAAAACCAATTTTTTTTCGAAAAAGATCCAACTTTTAATTATGCACCAAACCAAGTTGCAAAATCCCAATTCTCACTTTACACCAATTTTATCTTGATTAATCCTAAGCACGCATCTAGTGATTAAAGCAAGTAAAGTAAAGTAAAGAATACTCACAATGCCGGATGTACGAGGAAAAAACCCAAAAACGGGAAAACAACCTCGGACGACCCAAGCCAGACAATCACTATGAACAATGGTTTTACAAAGACAGATTAGCCTTACACTAAGACTCGATCCCCACGGGTCTTGATGCTCCTTCTGATCTTCAACCATTCTTCAATAGTGCCCACGCAAAAATTCCGTCTTCCACGATCTCTGTCCACAACACACGCGTCCACGTATGTCTCGGTGTCCACTGATATGGCTTTGATACGTCTACGATGTCGAACACGATGTCCGTCGCTTCTTCACCGCAAAATCCTTTGTGTTCAATGTGTAGAACAAACAACTTTGGTGCCGCAAGATCACTTAAACATATAAGAATGATAACTCGGATCTTTGCAAACTCTAAGGATGTGTTTATGCTTTGTAAACCTTAGAAAACATGTGCAAACAAGGTTCTGGTTCGTAAAACTTTTTTCCAGAAAGCACACTTCCGAAATTATGATGCAAACACTGTTTAAATAGGATTTAAATGCCGCCTCGAAAAATGTGTCGTTCGAACGACTTAAGCATGTCGTTCGCGTGACATTGTATCTCGTTTGAACGAGATCCAATGTCGGTCGAGCGAACTTCCGAAAGTTTGACTTTCTTTGACTTTCAGATAAAAACGTCTCTAATAAAAGAGATTCAAATTAGTCAAACTCTATTTTGAGATAATCATCATAAAATGAAGTTTAAACCATTAAAACACTTTTAAAACATTTAAAATCATTTTTTTATATAAAAATTACATCCTTATCTTTTATAAAATAATTTCGAGCACCATTAATTATACGCATTCATACCTGAGTGATCTCGGAATGAAATTAACTTTGAAGACGAGTAAACTTGCACCAAATAAACATCGGCATGATTATTTCTTTGAAGATTTGCTGCAACGTCTTCAATTTCTTCAATACGTCATAGACCAAGTGGGATCGTAACAAAATAAAATTCTCCCTATGACATATTACAAACACAGTTTTGTTCACGGAATTAAGTCAAAATAATATAGGGACTCAATTGGAAATTTATGTCCTTACAACATCCGCTCTCGAAACCCTCTTGCAAAAGTTCATACTTGAGCAAGATCAAACAATTCAAACTCAAGCTCTCCAAAGGCTTGAACAACGATTAAATGAATTGGAGTGTGCGAGAGATTCAGATATTCCCATGGATCCACCCATTGTTGCACCCGAGTGTGATGATGATGTGTCCTCTTGTGACACAGATTTTGAGTGTGACCAACCCTATCCTCCCGAGAATCTCAAAGTTGCGACCATTCCATGGTCCGGGCCCCAAGTAGACAGCTGTGTTGACTTACCTTTCATTAGTGAGCCTGGTCAAATTTTGATTCCCACTCACTTTCCCATCGAATCCAAAATAATGCCCGAGTCTACACCTATCGAGCTTCACCCTTTTGTTCTCGAGGAACAAATTTATCCTTGGTTAGCTCCGGCTACGAGTGTTCACCATTTTCCTGAGATAGAATCCGTGATAGTTCCTAACTACCCGGATATGGATGATGTACCACCAGGCATGGCTACCTTTGAGCCTCATATTTATAGTGATTCCTCTATCTCTGAGATTGGTCCCTTGTCATACCCACCCACCACATTCCCCGACGATATTCTTGTGGAGAAGCTGACCACTCCATCTTTAGATACCACACTTCCTCCCGCGAGTTCCCTCGTTGATCACTCCGCGCTTCATGAGGAGTGTGTGTCTCCTACTCTTGAGTTGGATCATCTTCCTCCACCGTTTATCCCACCTAATACACCATTTATCCTACCCGACCCACCCATTATATCTTCTACCCCACCACCTGGTTTGGATCTTGATTTTACACATTTCATGTTTCCATCTACATTTTTAGATCCTCACCTGAAACCATCCTCCACCATCTACGAGAGTATATGTGGTGATACTCTCCACTTCCGTGACACCGAGCTTGTTACTCCATGCACACCACTCTCTTGTGGTGTTGATTTTTCTCAACAGCTCCCTGGCGTGTCACGGCGCGACTAATATCATCCCCCTTTCATAGAACGGTCGTGTGATTTATATGAGCCTCACCCCATTCCACTTTCTACACCATATTTCCTTCCTCACCAACTAGAACACCATGCTTATAGGTCCCTTGTTGCCCTCACCTTTAAGCTCAACAAGGCCCGTGGCCGATACCTTTTCACCCTTTCCACCCTCACCCTTACCCTGATACCCACCCGCCCATGGTCCATCGATGCTTTGCATCGTGTGATGCACTTTTCCATATAGGTGCATTGACCATTTTAGCCTCTATCCAACAAGACTGACGCTTCAGTCTTGTTTGGAGGTGATTCACATCACCCAATTTTTCTGCCACCCCAAGCTTTCATAGATCTTATCTTTAGGGTGAGATCCCATCGGTCTGGCTAAAGACATCAAACTTAGCGCTACCGGAAGGCAACCCGCGTTTCTTGTACTAGTATCATCCTGTTTGGGGGTGGTGTTTCACATCACCCAATGCTTTACCATGTTATAGACTTGTACAAATTTTTTCTCTTATCATTTATTCAGGTTTATTCTTGGCTACATCTGACCACTTCATTAGCGGTTCATTCTGGTAATCTCTTTCCTGCCTTATGCTCTCAATATTAAAAATCATTTTACTTAAACATCGAGGACGATGTTCCTTTTTGTTTGGGGGTGGGGAATTTTATCAAAATCGTACCTCTTTTGGAAAATTTTGATTTTTAAACCTGATTTTTTTTAAAATTTCGTGCAGTCTCTTTCATCTCATTCATTGATGTGAATTTTCTATCATCCATCTTTTTAAGTCTAGGAATCAAGCTAGAGGATTTATCTTTTTATAAATGGCTTATATAATACATAACAAGGCATGTTGCACCATGAATTTGTGACACCCCGACTAATTAAATACCGGGTAGCTACTCCTTTATTAAATTAATTCAAAATGCCAAGTTGGTTCAGTTAATAGCATCACTGTCGAAAACATTTTAATAATTACTAACCACCTACTATTTAAAAAGTAAGTGCCAAATTTTAAGTTAAGTCTGATTAACATGCAGTAAAAGAATAATGAAATAATAACAACCATTCACTATAATGAAGTAATGAATAACCAACAACATAAATATAAATTCGGAGGAAAACTCCTCACAACAATCCCACAACTGAAAGTAAAATGACAAGTCTGAATCCTGAATAATTACATGCCAGAAGTCTGAATAACTGAAATAAATGAAATGTCTCTAAAAGGAATGGGCGACATGCCCTACAACTGATAACTGCTGAAAATAGAGTCAACATAGATGAAGCTTCTACAAGCAAAGTCCTGTAACTTCCACAAACAGCTACATCTCGTCACCTGAATGAGGATCCTAAGCATGGTGTCCTTGTGGCTGGGCACCTAAAATGGTTTTTACAAAAATAGATTTGAAAGCAAATGGGTCAGATCCCGAAAGTGGAAAACATTTTGAAAACAGCAAGTGTTTTAATAACATTAAAACATTAAATGCAAAATACATGTTAGGACGTGCACTCACATGAAATTCTCACCTCTCGACTACATGTGCACTCCTAACGTACATTACCCATCTAAATGACACATATATCTAACCAAAACGTAATAAGTTCTACCTCTTACTACTCGATTCCCATATTACATTCTAACGTTATCAAATAAATAGAGGGCTTTACTTAAACTCAGATTCTCAATATGTAATACATTTCACTATCGGTTAACCCGTTATGTTTTCTCAAAACAATACCATAATTTTTCACAATATTAACATGAAAGTTCCCATTAATTAAATGTATATTATTCCCGTCATAAATATACAATAGAATACAAGCACCCTGAGAACTAGCTACGGTGCACACATACTCTGCTATCCATCCCGGTACATCACGTACATAAGGATTACGCATTCCGAATCTCTCAGGAATCGTTCAGATAACAACATCACAAATAATGGAGGCGAACACAGTCACATCACATGGGTCACGCACATACCTGTGCTCCCACGATCAGCAGACTTATTAACATCCCAATAAGTCCTTCTCTGACATATGTTCATCGAGGTAACCAGTCTAAATCCGGGCAACACAAGGATTAGAGGGCCCTAAGCGAATGCGAACCTCCCGTGATAGCAAGTATGGTAGATATGTCATACACATAAAATCAATACATATACTAAGTATTCACGCATCTTAGTAATCACCAAAATATATTGGTGTTACACTTCTCATTCTCGTACCGACATATAATACTACACAATTTATATGTTCCCGGTTAATATAATAAATTAGGTCGTCAATAGTTCTCGCATCGTAATAGGCACTCACGTCCTACTTTATATTTTCCCTTAGGTTCAAACTACACTTCTAGGTTTGACTCCTCTTTATATCCCAAACATCCCAAATATATCAATTAATCATCAAGGGAAAGCTATCTCTACCTATACACAAGGTTACGGGGCACTCGGGATCAAAACAGGCTAAAAAGCTTAAACTGTCAACTCGTTCGAAGTCTCGTTCGAACGAGAGTTCGTTCGAACGAACTGGGCTATCTAACGAGATCTCGTTCGAATGAGATTATCGAAAGAACTTCACCCTCGTTAGAAGTCAAAGGTCAACTCGTTAGAAGCTCGTTCGAACGACCTGGGCGGGTCTTCTAACGAGTGGCCAGTTTTGAGCCCAGAAATCCTATCTCGTTTTTTTCCCAATTTCTTCACTCCTAATCCCACATAAAAATCGTTCCAACATCATTTTAAGGTTCATAATTCGTACTAAACCCTCATAGGTCATAATCAAACATTTATATAGGGCTAACTCATCTTAAACATCATCAAATCTTCAAATCTCTTTATTTATTCCCAATTTATATGAACATGAACCCTAACATTTATACAACATAATTGAACCTACTATAATCCGTTTTTGTTTCATCCAAAATATTATTAACATCAGAATAATCGCCTACATATGATTCTACATGCAATTCCTCATCAATATGTAAGATTCTATTTCCAATTTAATGGGTTTTTCATTAACTCCCAAGAACAATCAGATTTTTATCAATTCCTACACATAGAAGAAACATTCTCTATAAAAATGAAATTAAATCACTTGCCTTAAGGGTAACTCTGGATTTGATGACGAATCTGATGAATGGTTCTCTCTCTCCTCTGCAGAATTCCTCCTCTTTCTCTCTCTCCAAGCTTTCTTCTCAAGGTGTTAATGGAGGTGGGGTTGGTTTTGCCAAGTTATAACCTCTCCCGTAGCCCACTACCTAAATTGGGGTTGGAAATGGCTTAGTGGGTTAATACTAAGTCAGATTTTTAACTCTAATTTTCGTGGGTTTTAATTACCCAATTTCTGAAATTACCAAAATGCCCTTATAAGTTACCGGTATGACCCAAAAATGCCTCGGGACCCAAACTTAACCCCCGGCTAGTGTTTTCTGACTATTTCGACCCTTCCGAACGCGTTGGCGCACTCAAAACGACCATACGGTTAATAGAACTAAAATTCACTTTTTAATTAAAATAAATAATTCCCTGACGCGACTGTCACACGCGTCTCAATAAAATTTTCCAACTTGCCGTATTTCAATCTCACGACAAATTTCATACTTCAATATTCATGTATAATCATATATGCACATTATATTCAAATACCAACTCGCATCTCGCTAGTATTTTAATCCGGATTAATTTCCAATTAATACGCATTTAATATAATTAATCCCATAAATAAATATCACAAAAATACGGGGTATTACATACTTCCCCCCTAATAACTGAATTTTGTCCCGAAATTCGGAACTAGAAAGTACCTGGTAAAAACAGCTCTGGATAACGTTCGCGCATATCATCCTCGCGCTCCCATGTGGACTCCTCAATATTATGATGTCGCCACTGAACACGCACTAACGGGACTATCTTTGACCGCAGTTTCCGCTCACTTCGGTCCAAAATTGCAATCGGCCCCTCCTCGTAGGAGCTATCAGGCTGGAGATCGATGTCCTCCAAAGCAATGTGAGAATGAGCCAAATCGTCTCTAAGATATTTCCTTAGCGAGGAAATATGAAACACATCTTGAATCCGATGTAAATGCTCCGGTAACCCAAGCCTATACGCAACCGGTCCAATCCGCTCAATAATAGGAAATGGTCCCACAAATCTCGGTGCCAACTTACCTTTCTTCCCGAAACGCATAATCCCCTTCATAGGAGATACTCTGAGCAAAACCTGGTCCCCCACTTGTAACTCTCTGAAGAACCTCTTCGCATCAGCATAGCTCTTCTGCCTGTCCTGAGCTACCCGAATGCGACTCCGAATCAATTCTATCCTTGCCGAAGTATCCTGAATCACTTCCGGCCCAAGTAGTTTATTGTCGCCCACCTCCAACCAACATGCTGGGGAACGACAAGGTCTACCGTATAACGCCTCAAATGGAGCCATGCCATTGGTGAACTGGTAGGAGTTATTGTAAGCAAACTCCACCAGTGGAAGATACTGCTCCCATCCACCCCCAAAATCAATGATACTCATACGTAGCATGTCCTCCAACATTTGGTTTGTATGCTCCGTTTGCCCGTCGGTCTGCGGGTGGTACGCCGTGCTCAACCGCAATTCCGTGCCCATGGCCTCCTGAAAACTCTCCCAAAACCGTGAAACAAATATCTAGTCTCGGTCAGACACGATATTTAGGGGCACACCGTGAAGTCTCACTATCTCTGCAATAAAGATCTGGGCATAATGTCCCGCAGTGTAGTCTGTCCTTATGGGTAGAAAATGAGCGACTTTGGTCAACCTGTCCATAATTACCCAAATGGAGTTGTGACCTCTCTGTGACGTAGGCAATCCCGTGATAAAGTCCATGGATATGCTCTCCCACATCCACATCGGGACCTCCAACGGTTGTAGCAGTCCTGCCGGTCTCTGATGATCCACTTTTACTAGCTGACAAGTGGCGCATTTAGAAACAAACTCGGCAATATCTCTCTTCATCCCGCTCCACCAATACTGACGTCTCATGTCTTGGTACATTTTGTCCCCTCCGGGATGTACCGCGAACCGTGAGCCGTGCGACTCTGCCATCACCTCGTGCCGCAATTCCTCCCCTTCCGGAACTACTAATCTCCCATTGAAGCGTAATCCCCCGTCTGAGCTAACGGTATAGGATTCAGCTCCCTCTGTTAGTAATCGAACTATCAGCTCCTGACAGAACGAGTCATCTGCTTGTGCCTTTACCACTCTCGTGACAATCTGTGGTGTAACAGTCATTACCGACATGAATGACCGGGCCACTGCATCCTGGTGTCCCAATTCCTTCCATTTGGCCTTCCACACCCCTGCCACTTCATCTGCTGGCCTACGGCTCAACGCGTCTGCTACCACGTTAGCCTTCCCCGGGTGATACTGGATATCGAACTGATAATCTTTCACGAACTCAAGCCACCTCCGTTGCCGCATATTCAACTCCTTCTGCGTGAATAGGTATTGTAGGGACTTGTGGTCTGTGAACAATCGAAACTTTTCCCCCAAAAGGTAATGTCTCCAAATACGAAGGGCAAATACAACTGCCGCCAACTCCAAGTCATGAGTGGGTAGTTCTTCTCGTGAGGCTTTAGCTTACGGGATGCATAAGCAATGGCCTGACTCTCCTGCTGTAATACACCTCCAAGTCCTTGCAAGGACGCATCGGTGTAAACTAAATACTCAACTCCCGGTCTCGGTAATGCTAACACAGGTGCTGAGGTCAACTTATCCTTCAATTCATCGAATGCCAACTGACAGGCATCACTCCAGATGAATGGCACACCCTTACGAGTCAGATGTGTCAAAGGACCTGCAATCTTCGAGAATCCCCGAATGAACCTCCTGTAGTATCCTGCTAGGCCCAAGAAACTATGAATCTCTGTCAGTGTCGTGGGCTGTCCCCACTCCCTCACCGCTGGTACCTTCCCCGGATCAACAGATATTACCCGGTCGAAAATAATATGTCCCCAAAACTGGACCTCCTTCAGCCAAAAGCCGCATTTCTCATATTTTGCATACAACTCGTTCTGATGTAGTGTCTGCAAAACTTGCCTCAAATGCTCGGTGTTCTCCTCTTCTGTCTGGCAGTAAACCAGAATATCATCGATGAAGACAATGACAAACTGATCTAGGAAATCCCTGAACACTCTATTCATCAAGTCCATAAACACTGCTGGAGCGTTGGTCAAACCAAAAGGCATAACCCGAAACTCGTAAGATCCATATCTCGATAAGAACGCAGTCTTCGAGACATCCTCTTCCCTGATACGCAACTGATGGTATCCCGATCTCAAATCAATCTTTGAGAAGAAAGAAGCTCCTCTCAATTGGTCGAATAAGTCATCGATTCGAGGCAAACGGATATTTATTCCGTATCGTGACCTTATTCAACTCTCGGTAGTCCACACACAATCTTAGTGAACCATCTCTCTTCTTCACGAACAACACAGGGGCATCCCACGGCGAAGTACTCCTCCGTATAAACCCCTGACCCAACAACTGCTCAATCTGATCCCGTAACTCCCTCATCTCAGCTGGAGCCATACGGTACGGTGCGCGTGCTATAGGTCTCGTATCTGGCAATAAGTCTATGACAAAGTCTATCTCTCGACTGGGGGGTAATCCAGGTATATCCTGAAATACATCGGCAAACTCTCTAACAACCGGAACCGAATCAAGTGGTATCACCACCTCCTTAGAGGTCTCCTCCTCTATATAGTACAAATGAGTGGACGATCCTCCCTCGGAACGAGGCATCGCCACCAAAAACATCTCCTGCCCGGGAATGGCAAAGATAATACTCCTACTGAAACAGTCAATCATGGCTTGATACGCAACAAGCCAATCCATACCAATAATGGCATCATACTCGGTCATCTCTAATACTAACATATATGAAGGTAACACCAGACTACCAATCTCTACCCCTACTCCCCGGCATATAAAGAAAATAAGTGACCCACTCCCCAATGGTGAGTCTACACACGTCACTGTGCTCTCTGCTGTGGCTAACAACCCTAAGGCTTTCGCAAAATGTGTAGATATAAAGCAATGTGTTGCCCCCGTATCAAACAAAACCTGACCCATAGTACCATGGATAAGAAACATACCCTCAATCGCGGGTGGTGCCTGCAGAGCTGCTTCCTGGTGGACGTTATAGACACGTCCATACTGTAACTGTCCCTGCTGCACAGGAACTGCTGGAATGGCTGGAAGAGTTGGCTCCTGGGCTGGAGCTGGGAGGGCTGGTGGAAAAAGTGGCCTCTGTGGCTCATGTCGAGCACCCTGCTGCTGCTGCGGGGCCCTGCCCCTATCAGGACAGTCCTGGCGTTTATGGCCAGTCTTGCTACAAATGAAACACTTCCTCGGGAAGTTCCCCCCTCTCTGTCCCTGCTGTCCCCGGCCCTGGTGGCCGTTACCATTCCTCCACTGGCCCTGCTGAAACTGTTGTTGACCATTCTGACCCTGCTGGTGCTGATGGCCGTTCGGACCCTGATAGCCCTGCCGGAAACCTCCCTGTCCGTGCCTGAAATTTCCTGACCTGAACCTCTTATGATCCCCCTGCTGGGTACCCTGATCACCCTGCCTCTTCCCCTGAACAGATTGTGCCCCACTGACACCATTTCCTCCAGTCCTGCCCTGATGTCTAGACTCTCCCGACCGCTTGCCCTCAGCCATGTGAAAGCGGTGATCCTGGCAATGGAGCAATGCAGCGTTAACCACATCAGAATAAGTGGCTAACGAGAGGTTCCCTAGCAAGTGCTGACGAATCCTCCATGTCAACCCGTCCGTAAATTTCTGTATCTTCTTCTCCTCCGTCGGTATCTCATCCGGAACAATGTTCAGAAGATCAGTAAATTCGGCCTCATACTCGGCCACAGTCTTACCCTCCTGCTTGAGGCTCATCAACTTCCTCCTCATCTATGTGTGAACAGCCGACGGAAAGTACTTGCGGTCAAACCGCACCCAAAACACCTGAATAGTGAGAGTATCCCTCTCCTCTACGGTGGTAATAGACTCCCACCACTGCAGTGCAGAGCCCACTAGCTTAAAGGTAGCTAGTATCTGCTTCTGGACATCTGTGCACTCATACATCCTCAGGTGTCGCTGTATGTCCTTCCTCCACTGACTTGAAACTACCACATCGGAGCTACCTGCGAACTCCGGAGGGTGTGCTTTCTGAAAAGCATCACGTACACATTCCCAATCAGAAGGGAATGCATGAGCCTGAACTGGCGCGGCTATCGGCGCCTGAGGTGGTGCCTGCTGAACTACTGCTAGTGCGGCATTTACCGCCTGAGCCACAATGGCTGCAACCTCTGCGGCATTCATCGTGCCCTGAACTGGTGCGGGCTGTGGTTTTGGCGTTGCATTCCTGGGAATCCTTTGTGCACGTCCTGGAGGCATCTGAAATAAGAATGAAGTTTATAAGTTCTCAGTTATAAACTTAAAATAGCTGAAGAACGTAGCATAAACAAGAGAATACAACAGTCCTAAAATATAGGGCTCTACATCAAAGAAAGCTCAGCGGAAACACAATAAGCCGTTCAGATCCTAAAGGACACTAGAACCTGATGCTCTGATACCACCTGTGACACCTCGACTAATTAAATACCGGGTAGCTACTCCTTTATTAAATTAATTCAAAATGCCAAGTTGGTTCAGTTAATAGCATCACTGTCGAAAACATTTTAATAATTACTAACCACCTAGTATTTAAAAAGTAAGTGCCAAATTTTAAGTTAAGTCTGATTAACATGCAGTAAAAGAATAATGAAATAATAACAACCATTCACTATAATGAAGTAATGAATAACCAACAACATAAATATAAATCCAGAGGAAAACTCCTCACAACAATCCCACAACTGAAAGTAAAATGACAAGTCTGAATCCTGAATAATTACATGCCAGAAGTCTGAATAACTGAAATAAATGAAATGTCTCTAAAAGGAATGGGCGACATGCCCTACAACTGATAACTGCTGAAAATAGAGCCAACGTAGATGAAGCGTCTACAAGCAAAGTCCTGTAACTTCCACAAACAGCTACAGCTCGTCACCTGAATGAGGATCCTAAGCATGGTGTCCTTGTGGCTGGGCACCTAAAATGGTTTTTACAAAAATAGATTTGAAAGCAAATGGGTCAGAGCCCGAAAGTGGAAAATATTTTGAAAACAGCAAGTGTTTTAATAACATTAAAACATTAAATGCAAAATACATGTTAGGACGTGCACTCACATGAAATTCTCACCTCTCGACTACATGTGCACTCCTAACGTACATTACCCATCTAAATGACACATATATCTAACCAAAACGTAATAAGTTCTACCTCTTACTACTCGATTCCCATATTACATTATAATGTTATCAAATAAATAGAGGGCTTTAATTAAACTCAGATTCTCAATATGTAATACATTTCACTATCGGTTAACCCGTTATGTTTTCTCAAAACAATACCATAATTTTTCACAATATTAACATGAAAGTTCCCATTAATTAAATGTATATTATTCCCGTCATAAATATACAATAGAATACAAGCACCCCGAGAACTAGCTGCGGTGCACACATACTCTACTATCCATCCCGGTACATCACGTACATAAGGATTACGCATTCCGAATCTCTCAGGAATCGTTCAGATAACAACATCACAAATAATGGAGGCGAACACAGTCACATCACATGGGTCACGCACATACCTGCGCTCCCACGATCAGCAGACTTATTAACATCCCAATAAGTCCTTCTCTGACCTATGCTCATCGAGGTAACCAGTCTAAATCCGGGCAACACAAGGATTAGAGGGCCCTAAGCAAACGCGAACCTCCCGTGATAGCAAGTATGGTAGGTATGTCATACACATACAATCAATACATATACTAAGTATTCACGCATCTTAGTAATCACCAAAATATATTGATGGTACACTTCTCATTCTCGTACCGACATATAATACTACACAATTTATATGTTCCCGGTTAATATAATAAATTAGGCCGTCAATAGTTCTCGCATCGTAATAGGCACTCACGTCCTACTTCATATTTTCCCTTAGGTTCAAACTACACTTCTAGGTTTGACTCCTCTTTATATCCCAAACATCCCAAATGTATCAATTAATCATCAAGGGAAAGCTATCTCTACCTATACACAAGGTTACGGGGCACTCGGGATCAAAACAGGCTAAAAAGCCTAAACTGTCAACTCGTTCGAAGTCTCGTTCGAACGAGGCTGTTCGAACGAGAGTTCGTTCGAACGAACTGGGCTATCTAACGAGATCTCATTCGAACGAGATTATCGAACGAACTTCACCCTCGTTAGAAGTCAAAGGTCAACTCGTTAGAAGCTCGTTCGAACGAGCTCGTTCGAACGACCTGGGCAGGTCTTCTAACGAGTGGCCAGTTTCGAGCCCAGAAATCCTATCTCATTTTTTTCCCAATTTCTTCACTCCTAATCCCACATAAAAATCGTTCCAACATCATTTTAAGGTTCATAATTCGTACTAAACCCTCATAGGTCATAATCAAACGTTTATATAGGGCTAACTTATCTTAAACATCATCAAATCTTCAAATCTCTTTATTTATTCCCAATTTATATGAACATGAACCCTAACATTTATACAATATAATTGAACCTACTATAATCCGTTTTTGTTTCATCCAAGATATTATTAACATCAGAATAATCGCCTACATATAATTCTACATGCAATTCCTTATCAATATGTAAGATTCTATTTCCAATTTAATGGGTTTTTCATTAACTCCCAAGAACAATCAGATTTTTATCAATTCCCACACATGGAAGAAACATTCTCTATAAAAACGAAATTAAATCACTTGCCTTAAGGGTAAATCTAGATTGATGACGTATCTGATGAATGGTTCTCTCTCTCCTCTGCAGAATTCCTCCTCCTCTCTCTCTCTCCAAGCTTTCTTCTCAAGGTGTTAATGGAGGTGGGGTTGGTTTTGCCAAGTTATAACCTCTCCCGTAGCCCACTACCTAAATTGGGGTTGGAAATGGCTTAGTGGGTTAATACTTAGTCAGATTTTTAACTCTAATTTTCGTGGGTTTTAATTACCCAATTTCTGAAATTACCAAAATGCCCTTATAAGTTACCGGTATGGCCCAAAAATGCCCCGGGACCCAAACTTAACCCCCGGCTAGTGTTTTCTGACTATTTCGACCCTTCCAGACGCGTTGGCGCACTTAAAACGACCATACGGTTAATAGAACTAAAATTCACTTTTTAATTAAAATAAATAATTCCCTGACGTCACACGCGTCTCAATAAAATTTTCCAACTTGCCGTATTTCAATCTCACGACAAATTTCATACTTCAATATTCATGTATAATCATATATGCACATTATATTCATATACCAACTCGCATCTCGCTAGTATTTTAATCCGGATTAATTTCCAATTAATACGCATTTAATATAATTAATCCCATAAATAAATATCACAAAAATACGGGGTATTACAGAATTTCTAGACTCAACAAAATTTACGTACTTATCAAGTCATTACGTTTAGAGTTGAGGAGTACTACAATTCTAAAGAGAACCTTAAGAATCACTAGTAGAGACTTTAGCTTGTGAGATTCGTGCCCTTCACCCTTTCAGATTATCTTACGCAATCTCCGAGTCATAAGTTGATTCAACTTCATTTGGGTCCGCACTCTAATTGTTGTATGATCTCATTATCCTTCACTAAATTTTGGCTTGATCACTGAGAACGACATCACTTTCGAGTTGTAAGAAACAAGTGTCTTGAAATTTGCCCCAAATACCAAATTTTCATCCATACACCTACCACTTTCCCCCATATCATATTCCCATTCACTTCACCAATTACATTACCATATTCTACCCTATTCACACATATTCCCCACACCCTCACCTATCATCTCCATTTATATTTCATCCATCATTTTTTGAGAAAAAGGGTGTTTATTTCAAATGTTAAATGTCTTCATTGTTGGTTTGAAAAGTGAGAGAAAAACATAAAAAATTACAAAAATAGGAAAAATAGAAAAAAAGAAAAAAATATATAGAGAAATAGGAAAAATAAAAAAAAATAAAAAAAGAGAGAAAAGAAAAAGAGTTTGTAGTTTATTTGTTGTAACACATTTGTTATTCATGTATAATACACTCTTCTCAATCTTATCGCATCCATCACTCATCACTCATCCATTATCCATCATATCACTATCCTACCTACCTCATCCCATCCATCCATTTCCCACCGCATCATTCATCCATCACATCACCCATCCTATCCTACCCACATCATCATATCCTTCCCATTTCATTTCCCCCTCACCATAATCATCCATTATTTCCCCTAGGTGTTCGGGTAAATAAAAGTCAACGTGGTGAATAAGTCGACGTTCTCACTATAGTGATTAGCATTCTTTCATGAGATCATTTTTCTTTCTAATTGTTCGTTCTTTCTTATGTGTGTGTGAGGTGTTTGAACTTTCTTACATTTACTCACCTCCCCACACACAAGAGCGATACACTTACCCATATCTCGAGAGTTCGTTTGTGAGAGTTATATCCAGTGAGATTTGAAGTTGAAGCGTTGATCCCGACAAGGCAATCTAGGAATTACTCTTGTGATACTCGACCTGTTTTGACTGATTCACACTACACACGTTGAGTTCTAGGAAGGATGTGCCTTTAGTATTTACTTAGCTAACATTTTTATAATTCTAGCTTGTATTGCTGAAAATATTTTATCTTGTGATGGATGGTGCGATTATTCTTTGTCTAATAAGAGATTGATTGCATTTTAATAAATCATTTTAAATAAAGAATTTTGTGAGTATATTCCCTACAAACCCTCACGAGACACAACTCGTCCTGTAGGGCAACCTATAGGTTTAAAGGCTTGTTGCACATGCTAAGTGCAATCGCAAGTGCCCGCGAAAGTGGTACACTTTTGATTACTTATCTTTCTCTTTCTCTCTATCTTATTGCTCGAGGACTAGCAACGCTCTGTTTGGGGGTGGTGTGATAAGCACCAAAAAATATACAATTTATTCCCCGAATAGATGTATTTTAGTTGCTAATTCTTGGTAATTTGGGTCTTATGCGCTTAAATGTTTATCTTGTAGGTCAAATTGTGCATTGCAGAGTTCAAACGCTTAAATCAAGACAATTGTGCGCAATATGGAGCTAAATACCCAATCCCCTGACCATAACCCCTAGCCCATCCTAGCCTTAGCCTTTTCCGACCCGTGTGTGTGTTGATTTTGTAATTTTTTACTAATTTTTAGATTTTTAATTTGAGTTATTTTATTTTTTTATGATTTATTTTTTATTTATTTAGGATTTTTTAGGTTTTATTTACTATTTTTATATTTTATTAGTATATTTTTATTTCATATTTATTAGTTATTAGTTTTATTTTTATTAGGATTAGATTTTTTTAGGATTTCATTTATTAGTTTTATTTGATTTTACATTTATTTAGGATTTTAGTTTTAGTTTTAATAGATTTTTATTTTTATTTTTTATTTTATTTCTTTTTTAGTTTCATTTTTTATTAAGTTTTTATTTTATTTTTAGATTTTTAGATTTTTAACTTTATTAATTTTAGTTTTTTTTATTGTTATTTTTATTTAGGTCACAAATTAAACGCACACACAACTTATCCTACACCGTAAAATACATAAACACACACCTTATACCCATATAAACTTATCCTAAACTCAACTAATCTATCCTACACCCTCACCCTCACACTTAGTCCATGCACCCTCACCCACACAATAACAAACCCACATCATCTTCAACATTCCACCACTCTCTCTCCTCTCTCCTCTCTCCTCCATAACCAAAACTCCATCTCACTCTCTCTCATCACCCAACTCTTACACCACCACTAACCACCCTACTTCCACACATCATAGCCAACCAACCCAACCTCCTGCCGTCAACAACATCCTAGCTCCGGCCGACGACCTTCAACCAATCCCAACGCCACTGCCATAACCCAAAATCCAGGCAGAGCCAACCCTCACCCCCGAAACCCAACCCGACGAGCTAACCCGGTCGCAACCCGCCGCGTCACCCCCTTTGACCGACCTCTGCCCAAACCCCGACAACCACTCCGACCTCTCTCTCTCTCTCACCTTTCGGCGATACCACCGCCGGCATCCCCTTCTCCAGCCACCAACTCGTGACCCCCCCTTATGCCTCCCAAACCTGCGACCCGAAACCTTTAACCCAAGCCACCATCCTACCTTCAATCCAAGAACCCAAACCCATTTCCCATTCAAAACCCATTTCATTCCCTTCCCACGATTTGTTCTACCTGCCAACAAACAAAGCCAAAACTAAATGCCCACATGTGCCACTTATTCCCTTTTTACCTATTTACCCAAAATACCCCCAACTACTCTTTTACCCCAAAACCCCAAAATACCCATAAACAAATCATATTTTTTTTATTCCCTCTACCACTTGACCTCACACCATATCCACATGCGCCCCCTAGCCATTCACCCAATATACCCCTTTGCTCCATGGCACCTACTATTTAAAGAGAGTTTAAGACCTTTTTGAAGAGGGAATAAAGACGAGAGAAACCCTAGAGAGAGAATTAGATAGAGAAACACCATTTTTATTTTTTTTAGTAGTTTAGTTTTTTTTTTAGATTAGAAAAAAGGAAATTCAATAAATTGAGTGTTGTAATTAATTGAGATGATGGAAGAATTGAAAAATTAATGCAATTGAAGGCAATTTTGGTTTGATTACTCCTCTATAATTTTCATTTATGCTCTTATTTGATTCTATTTTTTATTGGCTGATGATTATGAAGTGCTAATCACCCCATTCAAGGGATGAATTGAAACCCTCATGAATCCAATTTGATTTAATTGTCAATTCTAATTTCGTTAGTTTCCTTTGATTAGTAAATTTAATTCCTACTTATTTTCACATTGAGAAATGGAATATCATCCTTGAGAAAGGAATGAAAATTGTATTGTCATTTGATTATTTGATTCAAATTAGAGATAGGCTTATCACTTGATTTAAATGTTAGTATAATTTTCATCTACTCTTGTTTTTACTTTGTCTAATTAAAATTAGTTTGGTAAATCGATCCTAGTGGGTGATTTATTTAATTGATTTTAATTCATTTAGAGTAGTGCTTGTGGTGATTAAACTTACTTTTCTACAAGAATATTTAATTAATTCATTAGTGTAATGAGAATTAACTTTTGAATTATTTGAATATTTTGGAAATGGATGAAGTTAAAATAGTGCAAGTTAGATAACTTTGTGTGAATTGAGGGTGGATTTTCCATCCCTTGAATATTTTCTCTCATTTAGTTACATCTCACTCACTAGTTTATATTTTTCATACTTTTACTTTTAGTTTGATTACCCCCTTTTGTTTAGTTTAGTTTAAAACCTCACCTCACCCTATTGTTTTAATATTGAAAAAGCTAAAAAAAATTAGAAAAGTGAAAAAGCACAAAAATAAAATAAAAAGTGAATTACAATTGAGTTTGTTCCATTTGCTTTACAACCTTGAAAGTGGATTGATACCCTTACTTACCTCTACACTTGAGATTATTATATTTTGTAGGTATTTTAAGGTTTTGATTAAAAGGACTTTTCAAGCAACGACAAAAGAAGAAAAATATACACGCAAAAGTCAACTCTATCAATCTCTAAGACTTGTTTAAAGGCAAGGTCGGCCTCACATGCAACCTCGGCTCAGAAACTGGCTGAGACCTTAGGAAGAGGGTTGCAAAATCAATGGCATATGTCATCCACTCATCGGCCGACACTAGTGGAGTCCTACCTGAATGACTTCGGCCTGGGCATCCTAACCGCAGTTACACCTGCCAAGGTTCATCATGAGATGAAGCAGTCACTCAGAAACCTTATACTTGGCCTAGCCAAGACCTCTGCAGATGACATTACATTTGGCCGAGCAGTAAAAAGTTCCCAAGATATGTGTCCCACGTGTGCAGTAAAAAGTGGCAAGAGATTTGTCCCACGTGTGCATATTTGTTACAACTGAATTATCCCCCCCCCCCCCACGTGGGGGAGGTTATTCGATGATGATCACACGCCTGTGGTAAGACAGGTGGCTCAACCTCATTGGTTGGGACCACTCACCTACATTCCATTTATATGCTTGGAGGCATACTACACCCCCCAAACACTATAAATATGCTTTTTCTTCCCCATAGGGAGGGGGATAGAATTCGAAACCTTACTGTTACTCTGTTAAATTACACAAAAGATAGAGAAACCTTGAGTAGTTGTATCTAAGGCCATTAAATTCCATATTTAGTGTATTTGTCACACACTCACACGGTGGACGTAGGCCCTTTAAAGGCTGAACCACTTATATATGGTGTTATCTTCTTCTTTGCCTCATCTCTTTCTATACTTTTATACCTGTTTATACTCCATTATTGTGTTGGTTTGAGCTTACTTATCATACTAACTTGGTGGTGCCAACTCTGGTATCATCAAGACCTATTGTATGTACTCCATATCGGATGGATCCGTTGGAGATGAGGGATCTACGAGTGAAGATTGAGCAGTTATTGGGGCAGGGGTTTATCAGGAGGAGTACTTTGCCCTGGGGTGCTCCAGTGTTATTCATCAAGAAGAGTGATGGATCTCTATGGCTTTGTGTCGACTACCGGGAGTTGAAAAAAAGTCATTATTCGAAATAAATACCCGCTGCCACGTATAGATGATTTATTTGACTAGCTGAGCGGTGTTGCATACTTTTTAAAGATTGATTTGAGGTCGGGGTACCACCAGTTGAGAGTCCGGGAGCAGGACATCTCAAAGAAAACCTTTTTTACTAGATATGGATCGTACGAGTTTTTAGTGATGCCATTGGGTCTAACCACTGCACTAGCAGTATTTATGGAATTAATTAACCCAGTGTTCATGGATTATTTGGATCGATTTGCTATCGTGTTTATAGATGACCTACATTGAACTATTTGACCACCTCTTTCTTAACCTTAAGCGACCATTCGATGTCGAGCTTTCATAATTTTTGTTTGATTGGTTCGCATTTCGAAAGAGTTGGAATCTCATTCTGAGCTATCTTAGGATCAATGTCGGGCATGTCATCATAGGACCATGTGAAGACATCCATAAATTCCTTCAGCAGTTCTTCAAGTTGCGTGTGCTTTTACTCGCCAAGGGTGGACCCTATCCTAATCTCGTGCAGTTGTCTACTAGAATATAGATTAATAATAATAGTTTCATCTTCATTAATTTGAATGCATTTATATTGTTTGTTATTAATCTTATTAAGATCAGTTAAGAACTTTTCCTTTGCAAAATCATCATCATTAAGAGTTTGATTAGAATCAAGACAATTAATTTAAGGTGCAATAAGATACTCAAAATCTTTGTTTATTTCATTCTCGAGAAACATAGCGTTGAGAACCTCATCGAAGGAGGTCTCAATTACATTGTGACCAGAACAGGGAGGAACAACAAAAGAAGAGGGAATGGGATAAACATTAAAGTTGGGTTGCATTTCAACGGGTAGAACTGGTATAGCATGCTAGTTGAGGAGAGATGAAACAGTAACTTTGATTAGGAGGGATGGATCCGATGATGTAATGTTTGAGCGAATAATGCAGAGTGTCAGTGATTCGTATCGAATATTACACATATATAAGCTCGAACCTATGCATTTTAGCCACCTCGGGTACTTTAATGGCTATAATTATGCTCATTAATCAGAAAACCTCCATTTTATATGCTAAATTTTTATTTGAGGTATAATTGAGATTTTATAGGTATTAAAGTGCTTAGTATGAAGTTTAGGCGCGTTTCGATAAAGTTTCATCGCGATTCGCATGTTCGGGGGCATTTCGGTAATTTTACACTTGGGGATTTTTGCCCGAAGTCTTCACGGAAGTTGTAGACCTTGGGCCAAGCTTCATGTGGCTGTGAACGGTTCTTGAATCGGAGTCATAACGAAGGAAACATGGACCTTTAATCGGAAAAGAATTATAAAAAAATCATTAACAATTTCATAATTCCACCCATGTCCCTTTTCTCCTTTATAACAAATCCTATAATTCCATCTATGTATCCAAAATGTTTTTTTGCAGCAAATGGAATGGCGATTTGGATTTTGGCTCAGGTTTTGCTCGGGTTTTGGGTTTATCCCAAATTGATGACTTTGATCCGAAATTGGAGCTCGATTTTGGTCCACACGCGCAAATGGGTCTCTTTGGCCATGTTTGGAGCTTGGGTTTTGGTCATTAATGGTGGAAATGGGTCTTTGGCCATTAGTGGAGATTTGAGTTTTGGAAGGTTGTTAGTTTCTTTTGGAGCTTGGCCTCAGCTTTAAATGGGCACAAAAATGGTGGAAATGGGTCTTCGCTTTTACACGGTGGTGGGTTTGTATTTTTGATGGAGGTCACGATTTTGCTGCACGTGGGTCTCGAATTGATTGGTTGTTGGAAATTTGGGGTGTCCATGGTAGTGGGCTGCTGCTGCAGAATTGCGTGGTGACCTGCTATGGCCGATCGACCGGCCAGTCACCGACGGTCGACCGGTGATCCGAGTTTTGCCGTGAGTCCGAGGCAGTGTGCCTCCCCCCATTTGCGCGGTCGACCGGTCTCCATACCCCGTCGACCGGGACTCTATTTTTGGTCCGATATTTTTGTGCCAGCTTTCCTTTTTCTATTTTTATTTATTTTTTCTTTTTCTTTCTTTTCTTAAATTGGAGACTTATCTCCCTTTTTCTTTTATTATTTCTTTTCTTTTCTTTGTTATTTCCAACTTAGTATAAATAGGAGATTTGGTTTATTTTTGAAGATATCTTGTAATATTAGTTTTTTTAGGAGAGTTCTAGGGTTTGCAAATATTGGGGATTTTTGTGGTGACCACCCCTCTCCTCCATTTGTGTTGTGGTTTGACACCCATTAATGTAAGTGGATACTATTTCTTGCTTTGTTCCTTTTATTTCCATGCTTAGTTATTTATTTCCTTGCCTAGATAATTTTAGTGTTAATTTAATTAGTTGCTTTAATTAATTAGTTAATTTATTTAATGTCATTTAATATGCTTAGGGGCTAATTTAAATTAGGTTGTGTCGGATTGAACTCACCTAGGGTTGACATGTTGATTTGCTTTGGTGATGGAGTTTACGTATTTATTTCGAGTATGTTGTCCTAGTTATTACGCCTAGGAGATTTAACGGGGTATATCATGTATGCTTCGTATTTACGACCTTGCGTGCGTAATTTTCGGGGTATTTGTTGACGCCAAAATCTTATTAGACTTTTATGCGAATTTAGGGGTGTGACAACTCTGGATTTAATTAACTGTCGAAACGAGACGCAATCTTAACAACTCGTCTACCCATGTAACCATTTTATACTAATTAACTCGGGTGAGGGATATTTGACGCAGCCTATAATTTTTATTGCTTTGCTAATCTAGCTTAATTTATATGTGCCTAGTATAATCTTTTCTCTTTATTATCTTTTATTTGTTTGTTAGAAAAATTATCTTTTACACTTTTATTCTAGAAATATTAAACCAATTAAATTCTTGCAACTCGTCTATGTGGATTTTCGATACCCGGACTTGACCGCTATACTCACCTGTTGAGTGTGATTCGTATCGAATTATGCATTTAATTACCCTCGAACTTAGGCATTTTAGCCCCCTTGGGTACCGAAATTGCTATATTTATGCTCTTTAATCAGACAACGTCCGTTTTATACGCTAATACTAAATTTGAGGTATTATTGAGCATTTATAGGTGTTACGGTGCTTAGTATGAAGTTTGGGCGCTTTCTGGTAAAGTTTCGTCGCAATTCGCACGTTCAGGAGTATTTTCATAATTTCCCACTTTGATATTTTTTTTTCACGGAAATTATAGCCCTCGTGCGAAGATTCGCGTGGCCGCGAACGGTGCTCGAATCGGAGTCCAAACGAGTGAAACACAGAGCTTTAATCAGAAAAGAATTATAAGAAAAAAAATAATAATTTAATTAATTACTCTTGTGTTTGTTTTCTTCTTTAATAACAATTTCATAAATTCCACCTATGTCCCTAACACGTTTTTTCAGCAAATGGAGATGTTGATTTTGATTCCATGCTTGGGTTTTGCTCGGGTTTTGGTTTTGTCCGAAATTCGAGCCTTTCGTCTGAAATTGAATCTTGATTATTGTCCACACGCGTGTATGGGTCGGTTGGCTCAAGTTCATGGGTTCTTAGAGTACCTATTTTGGGCATTTCCAAGATTTGGCTTCCATGGAGGTGGCTGCCATTTTTGGACATGGAAGTGGTGGGTATCTCTTTTTTTATGGAGCTTTGGTCTCGGGTTTATGTTGGGAGTGTCACAATACACACACGGAGCTTTGTCTTTACTAGTTTCCAATTGGGTTTTTGGCAATTACACGCGGAACACAAATGGAAGTGGTGGGCTGCCACTATTTACGCGGTCAACAGGCCCATACCCGACGGTCGATCGGTGTTTGGGATTTTGCCTTCGATGTTTGACAGTGTGCCCTTAGCCCTTTTCGCGATCGATCGACCACCACACCCCGTCGAACGGTACTCTGTATTTTGCTCGAGATTTGCTGCTCCACTTTCCTTTCCGATTTCCTATTTTCTTTTTTCTTTTCTTTTTATTGTATAATTGTAACTTAAGTCCTTTTTTCTTTTCTTATTTCTTTTTCTTTATTTGTTTTTCCCACTTTGTATAAATAGGACCACTTGGTTTTATTTGGAGACAATTAGTTTTAGTTCCAAAAATATTAGTTTTTATCTCTTTTTTAGTTTTGTAACCTAGGTTTAGTGAGATATTGGGGATTTTTGTGGAGACCACCCATCTCCCCCATTTGTGTTGTGGTTTGACACCCATTATATAAGTGGATAATTTTTCTTGTGTTATTCATTTATTTCCATGCTTTACATTTAATTTCTTGCCTAGATTTATTGTGTGCCCTAGTTTAATTTAGTGTTGCTTTAATTGATTAGTTAATTTATTTAATGTTATTTAATATGCTTAGGGGCTAATTTAAATTAGGTTGTGTCGGATTGAACTCACCTAGGGTTGACGTGTTGCTTTGCTTTGGTGATGAAGTTTACGTATTTATTTCGAGTGTATTGTCCTAGTTATTACGCCTAAAAGATTTAACGGGGTATATATGTATGCTCTGCATTTATGACCATGCGTGCATAATTTCCAGGGTATTTGTTGGCGCCAAAATCTTATTAGACTTTTATGCGAATTTAGGGGTGTGACAACTCTGGATTTAATTAACTGTCGAAACGAGATGCAATCTGAATAACTCGTCGACCCATGTAACCATTTTATACTAATTAACTCAGGTGAGGGATATTCGACGCAGCCTATAGTTTTTATTGCTTTGTTAATCTTGTTTAATTTACATTTGCCTAGTATAATCTTTTCTCTTTATTATCTTTTATTTTTTTGTTAGAAAAATTATCTTTTACACTTTTATTCTAGAAATATTAAACCAATTAAATTCTAACAACTCGCCTCTGTGGATTTTCGATACCCGGACTTGGCCGCTATACTCACCTGTTGAGTGTAGTCATAAGTTTAGGTTTTTGTATTAACGCGGTGAAACGAATTCAACGACTAGCATTTTGACGCGACGCTACTTTTCACCCTTAATCAAAATGGCGCCGTTGTCGCGGATGAGTTTGTTTTAGAATTTATTTGATTTAGTATTTCATAGTATTTTTTCTTTTCTTTTCCATTTGTATTATTTGCCTAATATTTTTGTAGGACTTCTACATTTGTGCGCCAAGAACGGCTTGAATTTTTCGCGCGTGCATCACTTTGTGGATTTCGTCACTTTGAGCCATCTTTGGGGTAAGCATGTCTTATTCCAATTCTTTCGGTAATCATTATGATAATTCTCAAAATCCCCATAAACCTATGACTTTTGGTCAATACTTTGAGTCCCAAAAAATTACAGATTCAAAAATGACTTTGGGCGAGTATTACAAAAGTCGAGCTTTGGAGTGCGTGTATTTTGAGGAGGATGATAATGATTTTGGGTCTTTAATTCCTTATAATAGGAATTTTGAAACAAATTACAATAGTTTTCAAAATTCTTATATAATAATGAGTTTGAGTATAGTTCCGATAATAATTTTCAAACTTCTCATTTCCAAGAATCCGCACCCTCACCTATGACTTTCGGCGACGGTTTGCTCATGCTTGAGAATGATAAGTATGAAGACCGTTATCGGGAAGAAAATCGTTTGTGGGAACATGAATTGGATTTATTATTTGAATCCGACGACGATTTTTCTTCCGAAACTTTTGAAGTTGAGGAATGATTTGAACCAAATGAGGATTTTATGCCTACTTTGGAACGAACCATTCTTGACTTCGCCCATAGTTTAATAGAGAATGAAAGTGATGAGGAAATGGATGTAGTATCCAGTTGCAATGAAATGATTTCATCTTTGGATCCCAAAGAAGAAAATTTTATTGAAAATGATCCTATCTCCTTTGAAATTCCAACTTTGAGCGATGATAACTCATCTCTT
The DNA here is from genome assembly GCA_949130495.1 of Sambucus nigra. Classification (NCBI taxonomy): domain Eukaryota; kingdom Viridiplantae; phylum Streptophyta; class Magnoliopsida; order Dipsacales; family Adoxaceae; genus Sambucus; species Sambucus nigra. The sequence goes on from OX422211.1 coordinate 446,239,192, forward strand.
GAGTTTGAATTTCTTTCCTCCCCCTTTTCATTCTCCGTTATCACACCCTCACAAGTACCCGATGAATTGGTGCCAAAATTTAAAACGTTCAACCCTTTCACCGACGAGGATTACTTGCTTGAGTTGTTTTCCATGAAGGCATCTTAGCCTCCTTGTGCACCCCCTTCCATTCCAATTTCAAAATACTTGGGAGATGATTCAATTTTTCTTTCCCCCATGTGAATTTATCACCCGTCTTATCCGAATTCCCCATCCTCCCGCCAAAAATTTTAATTGGGGATGGTTCATTTCTTACGCCTTACACATACCTTCCGTTGTTCAAACGGAATTATTATTTTTCGAGAGGCATGTATGAGTGGGAGGGTCCGCCGTGGATCTTTCAAAGCCAAATCGTATTTTGGGTGGACCCTAAAAAATTTCAAATTCTGGTGTATACTTAGTTAGAAGTTAAAATTGTAGGTTGTAAATAGTTAGTTTTATTTTTCTTTATTCTTACTTATAGTCTAGTGTAATTAGTTAAAGTTTTCTTTTTTTTTGTTATGCTTTGGTACTAACATGTTTTGTAGAATCATTGGACTTATACTTTCAGGAGATCTCTCCATTGCGGGTAATATCACTCTTTTCCTCCCTTTAACTTGGTTCTTAATTCACATTGAGGACAATGTCAGGTTTTAAGTTAGGGGGTGTGGGATATATTATCCATTCACTGGTATTTTCTGTGATTTTGATTACATGTTATTTCCAAGCATGCTTTTCTTGTAAAAAATTAAAAATTTCAAAAAGATTTTCTTTATTTTTCTCCTTTTGGGGGTATTTTGCCTTCGTTTTAGATGATAAATTTTAATAATTTTCTGATCCAATAGACAACTCAATGATGCATGCGCTCGATTTTGGAAGTTATCAGAATTTAGTCCTCAATTATTGATATTGTGAATAACTTCATGAATTAAACTTTAATCTCATTAGCACATGCACTTTTCTTGCTTTATTGATTTGGTTTAAAATTTTTATAACTCGGAAATCTTTTGTTGCATTGTATATACTTACACCGAGTCATCTTTGTACCTTTCGTCATTTGTGAGTGTTATACACTATTCTTTCCTCTTTGAAAACGTTACAGTCGTTGGTAATCTCTTTATTCTTTCATTTGATAGTTCATTAATTGAGTTCATATATGAAATGTATTACTTGAGCATGATTTTCAAAGTTTGTTTTAACTCGAGAATTGCATAAATTATGGAAATGATCATAGGCCATCTTTGTTATATTACCCATATTAGCCTTGACCTCACCTTATATGTTTCCTCTCGTCAACCCCTTTGAGCCTAAATATTAGCCTTTCATTTCATTACCCAAAATCCTATAACCAACTCCACATTGGAGTTATAAGCCATACATATTACCTTTCGTACCTTTGTTTGGAATGTTACTTGGTATTGAATGATGTTGCGTTGCGGTTGTAATTTAGGCATGTGAGAGTTTGAAAAGTAAAGAAAAGAAAGTGTAGTGAAAAAGAAAAAGCAGAAAACAAAAGAAAATAAAAGAAAAAAGTGAGAAAAAGAAGAAAAAAAAAAGTAAGAGAAATTTGTATATGTTGTGTATAGTGTTCAATAATCTTTGATTACTCTCCCCATTTGTATATCTAATGCCTTTTATGGAAGTTATTTGTTCAATTTTTGATATTGCCCGTATTCTTTCCATTATTCTAAGTTTTCATTCTGAACACATTGAATCCGTATATACATATCCTTCGTTTCATACCCTAGCCTAACCTACATTATAACCCTATCAAGTCCTATGTGATCTTAGGGTGCATATAATTTAAAAGTTAAAATAGTTTTGATAATCTGTGAAAATACATTTCGCCTCCTTTAATATGCAGTATCTTTCATTGAGATTACAATTTTTAGTTTCATACATAGCATTCTTCATTTGTGACATGTGTGCGGCCTAGTTTCCATTTACATTTACTCTTTATGCCCGCATGTTCCGTGTATTAACTCCCTGTTTTTAGTGAATTCATTTGATGAGTGTAATCCCCGTAAGGATTGAATATATGCTTGGTTTATTTAGTATCCGATTTATTTAAGTTTTTTCCAAATCACACTTTGCATGTGCTCGCTCCCCTCCCATATTTTAAGGTTTCAATTTAACGAAGTTCATTCTATAATATTAATAATACGGAATTTTGTGTGAATTCATTCACTGTGCTAATAATGTGTATGGAATCTTTTTTCACTATTATTGGGTGTGTCGCATGTGATTGGCCATATTTTGAGGAAACTATATGATGTCTGTGAGTTTCATCCCTGAAAACCCTCACGAGACGACACTCGTCCACTAGGATAACCTAGGGGTTTAACGGCTTATTGCATATGCTAAATGCAATCGTGTTCCCTACGAAAGTGGCATTTATATTTCGATGCATATGTACATGTTGTGATTTTCTTATAGTTCTTCTTGCGTTGAATTTTATTACTAGGGACTAGCAATGTGTAAGTTAGGGTGTGTGATTCGTATCGAATATTGCACATATATACCCGCGAACCTATGCATTTTAGCCAACTCGGGTACTTTAATGGCTATAATTATGCTCGTTAATCAGACAACCTCCGTTTTATATGCTAAATTGTTATTTGAGGTATAATTGAGATTTTATATGTATTAAAGTGCTTAGTATGAAGTTTGGGCGCGTTTCGATAAAGTTTCGTCGCGATTCGCACGTTCGGGGGCATTTCGATAATTTTACCCTTCGGGATTTTTGCCCGAAGTCTTCACGGAAGTTGTAGCCCTTGGGCCAAGCTTCGCATGGCCATGAACAGTGCTTGAATCCGAGTCGAAACGAAGTAAACACGGACCTTCAATCGGAAAAGAATTATAAAAAATTCATTAACAATTTCATAATTCCACCCATGTCCCTTTTCTCCTTTATAACAAATCCTATGATTCCATCTATGTCCCCAAAACGTTTTTTGCAGCAAATGGAATGGCGATTTAAATTTTGGCTCGGGTTATTAGTTCGTCCCAAATTGATGACTTTGGTCTGAAATTGGAGCTCGATTTTGGTCCACACGCGCAAATGGGTCCCTTTGGCCATGTTTGGAGCTTGGGTTTTGGCCATTGATGGTGGAAATGGGTCTTTGGCCATTAATGGACATTTGAGTTTTTGAAGGTTATTGGTTTCTTTTGGATCTTGGCCTCAGCTTTAAACGGGCACAAAAATGGTGGAAATGGGTCTTGGCTTTTACACGGTGGTGGGTTTGTATTTTTGATGGAGGTTACGGTTTTGCTGCATGTGGGTCTCGGACTGCTTGGTTATTTGCGATTTGGGGTTTCCATGGTAGTGAGCCGTTGCAGAAGAATTGTGTGGTGAGTTGCTATGGCCGATCGACCAGCTAGCCATCGACGATCGACTGGTGATTCGAGTTTTGTCGTTAGTCCGAGACAGTGTGCCTCCCCCCATTTGCACAGTCGATCGGGACTCTATTTTTTGTCCGATATTTTTGTTCCAGCTTTCCTTTTTCTATTTTTATTTATTTTTTCTTATTCTTTCTTTTCTTAAATTGTAGACTTATCTCCCTTTTCCTTTTATTATTTCTTTTATTTTCTTTGTTATTTCCAACTTAGTATAAATAGGAGATTTGGTTTATTTTTGAAGATATCTTGTGATATTAGTTTTTTAGGAGAGTTTTAGGGTTTGGAAATGTAGACACCCCATTCTATTACCCCCTAACTCTCCTTAGGTCCCTAGTACCTCCCTTCATCACTACAAACCCATGTCATACCCCGAGTACTGACCTAGAAGCCATCGGGAACTCCCAGACTCCGTTTGACCAAAACTTGAAACTCTTCAGCTCAATCAGGATTGAATAAATCTTCGAAGGGCACTGAAACCCCTTTCCTATGGTCAGCTCCATGCGCGATTCTGACTTACCATGCGGACGAACGATCCGTTTGCGTCCGAAACTTGATCCAGAGGCCACCAGGCGCTCCCGGGCTCTGTTTGACCTAAGTCAACTCTTCAGCTCGACCGAGGCTGAATGAATCTTTGAAAGTCACCGAAATCCCTTTACAACGGTCCGTCCCGTGCATGATTCTGACTTACCATGCGGATGAATGATTCGTTTGACTCCAAGAGGTCATCGAATGCTTCTAGGGCCAGGTTGACCAAAGTCAACTCCCCAAACCGGGTCAAACTCTTTGGAATGTCAAAGTACATCTCCTAACCTTTCCAACGGTCTGCCCCATGGGCGATTCGAACTTACCATGCAGATGAACGGTCCATTTGCGTCTGAACGACTCCCCGTCCAATGGACCGACAAATGCTTTCGAGCCATATTTGACCCAAAGTCAACTCCAGAACCCGGGAGCGGTCCAAAGGACTTTCAAAGGTATCTGAATTACCTTTCCAACGGTCTTCCCCGTGCACGATTCTGACCAATGGTTTGCCCTCGACAACCAATTTTTTGAAAAGGCCTGAAACACACTGCCAAATGGCAGGTTCCAGACCCTGCCTATCGGCTGCCGATAGGCAGGACCAAGTTTATGTCGATCGGTAGTGACCTGGGCGTATAAAAGGAGGCCTTCACCTTATTTGCAAGGGGAGCCCATATCTGATAAAAATCGCTCTCAGCGAATCCCAAAAACCTCTCTCGAAGACAGCGCGATTTCAACATCCAAATCCCTTTCTAACTTCCACTTTTCATCAAACCTGGTGAATTATCCACTCTCCACCATCATCTAAGTGTAAGGGAGGCTCTCCAACATTCAAGATCAAGCTCAAGTTCTTCAAGAAGGTCCAACTTTCTCAACTTTCTATTCAAATTCTCTTAAATTAGGAATAACTTGTTTTATTACCTAACACTTTTATTATCTCATCTCACACATCCTAATATCCTTTTTATTTAGTATTATAGCACATCTCTTATTTTCACATAAATAAAACCCCAAAAAATAAGAAAAAGATGGTTTGCTCATAAGTTCCAAATAGGGATTCTCATATTTTTCTCACACTTTTCTCACAACTAAAACACTTTTTCTACGTACACACACACACACTCACAAATAAGAGATCCCCCATTTGGATTTATGGAATAAACCCCACCCCTCATTTTGTATGCGACCTACGTGGACTTTGATGCCTTTATAGGATACGTAGGCGTCTCGAGGTAAAACCCGAGACTCGAGTCCTATTCTCACTTTCTCTCTCATTTTCTATCTTCTCTAAATCCAATTTTCTTATATTCTATATACTTGTTGTTAGTGACGTATTACTCCATATGCGTTATCGTTCCATTATAACGATCAACTTAAGGGTAATCGCGTAAATCTTATTTTCTAATATTATTTTTATACCTTCCTACGGATGACTCGCTTTTTCTCTTCCATGATACAAGTCGAGGATTCCTATCTCCACTATATATATACACATGCACACATATCACGGGGGAGATAAAAAGGGAAAATAGCAAACATCCATGAGAGACCTAAAGGGCGGAATGGGTGCCTAATACCTTCCCATTTCGTAACTTAGCCTTCGAAACCTTCTCAAATCATTTTGGTTTCGTATGCACCAGTATGTCTTTGGATGACGTCCTTCGGGATGGCTTCCCTTTTTTCTTTTGTCTGTTTTGAGTAAAATAGACTGGCGACTCTAAATCTCTCTACATTTTTACACCTCATCTCAAATGACGCCGGTCGAAGCGCTCCCGAGAGGGATGCACGGGACCCGATGATCCTCCTTCGCGCGCCCGCTCGCGACGAGGATTGGGGATGGCCGCAGTGGCGACTCTGCTGGGGATATGTATGTTTTGAGGGCTTGAATCTATTTGCATGGATGTTATATTTGTTTATACTTCCCCTGTATATGCATGTTCCCCTTTTCCATGTGTATCCCATGCTTATGCTTTTGTTCACACACTTGTCGAAAATTCTCCGTGTACACTTCACACCACGTGCACCTAGGATCACATATATCCACATGTTGCACGCATCACCCATACATACTTAGTGTACCTTTGGTACTTGTACTTTGCTCCCTGTTTGGCATAATCAAGAATAGCATTCTCATCATAAGATACTAATAAGAGAATCATGCATGATTCACACGACATCACCAAAGAGCATTGTTATTGACCAAATTTTACCCAGTAACTGGAGGGTCACTTCGTGATGGGCGCTGGTTTGGCAGGGCGCAGTTAGCCTAAGCGATATGACTCTCACCTTCCATTGGCCAAGTACCTTCGACGTATATCGAACGGTTCCCCCGCATCGTACCACTTGACCAAAGTTATAACGGGAGGTATATCGCAAGGAATTCGTTCATGTACGCCGAGTCTATCGAATTCTCTCTCACACGTACCATCCCCACGAGGTATATAGTGAGGCAATTCACGTACACTCAGGTATATCAAATGGCTTGTCCACATGCACTGATTGCCCGCAAGAGCAAGACGTATATCATGGAAGTCATGCCAAAGGGGGTAACCCATTTCGATTCACCCAACCAACTGCATACTTGCATATAGGGGTTAAACCTATGACATGCACTTTAGATTATCGGTTTCAACCTGAAACTCTATCGAAATTTCGGGTCGGCCTGCCGCCCAAATTTTCGCGCATTTTTAAAACAGGACCTTGTCCGTGAGCCCGGTGACAAGTTCAGCCGTAGCTTTGCATATATTAAAAACCCCACTTTTCCAGGCTCGGGTCCCGTTCAACATTGCATTTAGGAGAATTAAATACAAGTGAGAACATAATAATCGTAATAATCATGCTGATTTCCGTCTCCAAAAACATTTCTCCCTTCTTTATAAAAAATCCAAAAATAATTTGTCCTCTTTTTCTCAAAAATAAATCCCATTCTACGCTTTCTCAGGTCAATTCGGTCTACAGTTAAATCACCCTGGAATTTCATCCGTTCCTCTACTAATTCTTCCGAGTCTGAAATCCATCCACTTTCCATGGAGAATACAGATCAAGTACCAGTCATACAACCGGATCTGACGGCAGTCCTAGCTCAGTTCGTGTCCAAGAATTACAACCTCCAAACTGAGGTCCGAGATATGCAACAAAACTAGGTTCCTATTCCTCAAGAGCTCGAGGCCTTATTCCCTCATGCTATGGGTCCACCCGAGCCTATCTGAGTTCTCGAAGAATATCAGTACGCTTCACGTTCCCCTCCTATCAATGCCGCCTGCCCAACTTCCGATGCCAAACATTGCCGAGCCTGTGGCTAACCTGCCTATGGTCATTGATCCAATAGAGGAGGAGTTGAATAAAGTCAAAGAGAATCTCAAGATGCTCACCAAGAAGTTAGACCAAGTCAGAATCTCTGGGAATTACATAGACTACACCCACATGTCTCCTTATCCTAAAGCGAGGTTACCCTAGAAGTTCAAGATGCCAAATATCGAGAAGTTCGGAGGGAGTGGACCCCCGATTGTTCATCTTCGTAGTTATCATCGTTCCATGACTCTACTAGGGGCTTATGAAGAAGTGATGGCCTAATTATTTCACAAACTTTGAAGGGTAGTGCCCTCTGATGGTTTTTGTCTCTCAAGGAATCCAGAATCCATAGCTGGGAGGATGTAGCTCGAGAATTCATATCGCAGTACAAATACAATGAAGAGCTTGAGGTCACCCGTAGTGATTTAGAGCTATTCAAATAGAACCCTGGGGAATCAGTCAGTAACGTCATAACCCGGTGGAGGGAGCAAGCAACTACCATGACCAATCAGCCATCTGAGGAAGAACAGGACAACATAGTGAAGAAGAACTTCTTCCCCATGTTCGAGCAACGATGGGAGGACAATCTATCCCCACTTCTGAGCTCTCAAAGAAACGGGACTAGAAATCGAGGAAAGCCTTGTTAAAACAGAGGTTGAACTGAAGAAGGTGTCCGGACAGTTCACCCCTAGAATGTATGACAATCCTGCCAGTGGTACAGTCTCAACCATCAATAACATCTCTCAACCAACCACATCATGGGCAACAGAAAGCTGCCCTACCCCCATCCGAAGGGAATACACTGAGCTCCATGCTCCCCTCTCTAAAGTTTACCAAGCCCTGTTAAGTCGAAACCTCATCAAACCCTTGGATCCCCATCCATTGCCAAATTCACTCCCAAGAAACTTCAAGGCCGATGCTCATTGCGCCTTTCACCAAACTGCTGGCCATACCACTGACCAATGCTTTCACCTCCGAAACATAATCCAAGATCTCATTGACCGGGGTACCATTGCCCCACCAGCCAATCCTAAGATCCACTCCCAAATCATGCCAATGCCATCTTCTTAAAAGAAAACCCAGATTTCGATCCCTTAACTCAAATCACACCCATATACTCTCCTAAACCTCTTCAAATTTGCCCATATTTCCTCTTACACCCTAGTAGCCTCGCTGATCAAGCACTATCGCTCCTTACCAGAGCATGCATCGCTGTCCGTACCCATTCTGAAAATGGAAATATGGAATTATCAGAGGTGTTAAACCAACTCCTAGAGTTAGGGCTGAAGTTTCCCTCACAGATGGTCATCGATTGCCAAAGGTTCAGTACACTGTTCTTGGAAGCACAAAAATGGGCCTGAGATTCTGACAACTGGGTGGTACCAACCGATGAAGTCAGCCTAGATGATGTTGTCCAGATTATGGCAGAATTATTCGAGCAAACCAATAACATTTGTAGTATCATCGGGTTACTTGACATTTTAGAGCTACAAGGGCGCTTGGTCCCTTCAACCATACATATCCCCACAGAATGGGAAGACCTGTATAAAGAAGCCGTTGAAGTTTTGGAATGCATTGACTTTATATGGAAAGACATAATTGTTGCCACCGAATGGGGGGAAGAATTTGAAGATTCGAGTGAAGAACAAGCTTCAGGAAGAACTAGCCCAGTAGCCGGCATATGTGGGATGATATCATTTGAAGAACTCCTCGGATAAATAAATAGGGTGACAGAACAACCAGAGATTGACGAGGAAATGGGATTCATGTTCTTCCCTTATTCAATAAATCACATGACCAGATCAGGGAGACATTTCCAGGTTCCAAGATCACTACCAGCAAATCACAAAGGGAAGGGGGCTGAAAACCTTCCTATGCCAGAGATGACCATCGCGGAGGGAAAGATCCTCGATCAACTGAAGAAAAATCAAGCTAACATCACTCTATAGGGGCTTTTCATATCTTCCCTGTACAGAAATGCTTTAATCAAGCTGCTCACTGGACCCATAGTTCCTCCTTCTACCAAGCCAGAAGCAGCGATAAATCTGGTCGGATCCTTAACCTCTACCCGAATGCTATCATTTTCTGAAGAAGATATCCCCAGAATTGGACCAAATCATAATCATGCACTCAAAATCTCCATCGAAGTTATGAGGAAGGTCGTGCCACTCTCTCTTGTCGATAATGGATCCGCCTTGAATGTCTTCCCACTGAGAACCTTCAAGTGTTTAGGCCTGAAAAAAGCAACCTCGTTCCAACCCCCACCGCTGTTCGTGCCTACGATAATACCCGTCAGGAGGTGATGGGATCCATAAAACTTGTAATAGGGGTTGGCCCTATAAACCCTACCGTTGAATCCAAGTCATAGAGATCCCAGCTTGTTTCAACCTGTTGCTTGGATGACCCTGGCTCCACAGTATCAAGGGTGTATCTTCCTCATTCCATCATAAATTGAAGTTCTTCATCGATGGGCGAGTCATCACTATTTTGGGCGACGACGAAAATATCAAGGGTGCAAGCACCAGCAGTCCAATCCTTGAGATATAGCACGGGTCAAATGATATGCTCATATCATGATTTCGAGTTGAGCCACTCCTACTCCCGGCAGGGGACGATTTCAAAGAAAGGGTTTGTCCAAAATATGACCCTCATGGAAATGTCAATGTGATTCAGATGTTCAGAAACATGCACTTTATGCCCGGACTGGGGATAGGGCAAAGGAAGCAAGGGATACTTGAGCCCATCGAACTGAAGAAAGTTTTCCCTCCTTGTTGCTTAGGGTATCAACCATCAGAATAAGAACTCAGAATGATCCACCAGTCCCGACCAAAGAAAAGATTAGACTGCATCCAAACTATCCCAGGAGACTCCTTGAACGGACGATTCATCAAAGAAGGCGAAGACTTCCCTTTTTACGATTTTCCAGAACCATGGTGTGACCACACCGACAAGAAGATGAAGCCTGGAATGGAGATCATTTTCTAAGATGGCTACCCATGGGCCAAAAGTTTCCAACACCGAGTACAATCGCTCATCAAAGATATCGAAGAGACTGAGGAAAGTGATTCCAAAGATTCCTTCAACTTACAGATACTGGGGATGGCACTCTGCATGGTTCATTCAGGCACTACATTAATGGATCCATCCCAACTGATTCAAGCTGCTGAGACACCCCTTCTCAACTGGCATGCTGCGTCAGTTCTACCTCTTGAAATCTCCCCTAACCCCAATGTTTACCCTATTTCTTCTTATGTTGTCTATCCTTGTTCAAATGTAGTCGAGACCTCTTTTGATAAGGTTCTCAATGCTGTTTTTCCTATCAATGACATAAATGAAGATTTTGAGTATCTTGCTGTGCCTTACATTAATTGTTTGGATTCTAATCAAACTTTTGATCATGATGATTTTGTAAATTAACAATTCTTAATTGATCTAAATAAGGTTAATAATAAACAACATAATCACGTTCAAGTTAATGAAGAGGAGACTGTTGTTATTAATCTCGGTTCTAGTAGCCAACTGCGCGAGATTAGGATAGGGGCCACCGTTGACGAGTATGAGCGCGCACAACTCGAAGAATTTCTAAAGGAATTCGTGGATGTCTTCGCATGGTCCTATGATGATATGCCCGACATTAATCCTGAAATAGCTCAGCACGAGATCCCCACTCTCCTAGATTACAAGTCGGTTAAACAAAAATTGAGAAAGCTTCGCACCGAATGGTCGCTCAAGGTCAAACAGTTGAACGTGGGCTTCATTCATGTGATAGAATATCCCACATGGATAGCCAACATAGTACCTGTGCCAAAATCAGGAGGGAAGGTTCGAATGTATGTGGACTACCGAGATTTAAACAAATCTTCTCCAAAGGATGATTATCCGCTACCCAATTTTAGACATGATCGTGGAAAACATAGCCAGTCATGCTCTCAAGTCATTTGTCGATGGGTTTACCGGATACAACCAAATCAAGATGCACCCAGATCGCCAAGAAAAAACCGCATTCATCACCCCATGGGGAACCTTTTGTTACACCGTTATGCCATTTGGTCTCAAGAATGTTGGGGAGACCTACCAAAGGGTTGCCACAACCATACCGCATGATCTGATTCACAAAGAAGTTGAGGTTTATGTGGATGATATGATTATTAAGTCCAAAATTAGAGAGGCTCATGTTCCCACTCTTTGGAAGTTCTTCGAACGATTGCGACGGTATCAGATGAGACTCAATCCACAGAAATGTGTCTTCGGCGTTACAAAGGGAAAACTCTTGGGATTCATGGTCAGTGAGAAGGGGATAGAAGAAGATCCTGCAAAGCTGAAGGCCATACTTGAGATTCCACCACCCCGAATAGAGAAAGAAGTCCGAGGTTTTCTTGGGAAATTACAATATATCAGCCGAATCATCAGCCATCTAACCTCCATCTGTAAATCGATCTTCAAGCTCCTCCGAAAGGATTCAACCAAGGTTTGGAACGAGGCCTGTCAAGAAGATTTTGATCGAATCAAATAAAAACTGACCCAATCTCCAGTGCTCATGCCACCACAACCTAGTCTCCCTTTGCTCCTATACCTAACCATAACCGACACTGCAGCTGGGGCTTTGCTAGCCCAATACCTTGAAGACTCCCACAAAGAAAGAGCCATCTATTATGCCAGTCGTAAATTGACCGGGTACGCGGTCAACTACACTGATTTAGAAAAGGCGTGTTCCCCACTTGTCTGGATCACCCAAAAGTTAAGACACTACATGCTCGCCTTCCCCATCAAACTTGTATCCCAAATGGATCTCATCAAATACCTGCTTGAAAAACTTGCCTTATCCAGTTGAATGGCCCGATGGTTGATGCTCTTAATCGAGTTCGATATTATGTACGTCACGCAGAAAGCCATCAAAGGAAGATCCATCTCTGACTACCTCGCTGATTACGCCGCAGAAGAAGCAGATGTCTGGATCTCCGAATTCCCAGATGAAAATATCCTCTGCCCCGCTCAAGACAACCTTCGATGGAAAATGTTCTTTGACAGCGCTGCCAACAAAAAGGGATATGGCGTTGGGATACTTTTGATCGCCCCTGATGACTCCCACACTCCCATCGCCATCAAATTGGATTTCCCTTGCACCACCAATATGACGGAATATGAGGCATGCACAGTAGGCCTTAAAGTTGCTCTCAAGAAATGTATTCAATACCTTGATGTCTACGGGGATTCTGCCCTCATCATCGGTTAATTGCTCAGAAAGTGGAAAGTCAAGGACGAAATGCTCCAATCCTTCCATGCCCACTTAGAAGAGTTAGCCTCCAAATTTTGAGATATCACCTTCCCTTACCTGCTGCAAGCAAAGAATAACCTAGCCGATGCTCTCTCTACCTCGGCCTCTATGGTCGGCATGCCCGAAGGAATAATAATGACCCCCTTCCTAGTTTAAAAGCAAGACAAACCAACCCACTGCTACCATATTGAGCTTGTCTCCACCAAAGATCCCGAACTAGCCGGTTGCTGGTACTATGATATCTAGTGCCTCCTCAAACATGGTAGGTATCCCAAGGGTTCCAGCAAGAAAGATCGAACAACCCTCCGAAGACTGGCCACCCAGTACATCATCTGTCATAAAGATCTACTTAAGAGGAACTTCGATGGAACTCATCTACACTGTATCGCAGGGGCTGAGATTGAAAAGATAATGAAGAAGATTCACAGCGAGGAATGAGGGCCCCACATGAATAGTCACATGCTTGCCAAGAAGATCATCCGATAGGGTTACTACTGGACCACCATGGGCCAAGATTGCACTGCCTATGTCCGGAGATGCCTCAAATGCCAACAGTTCTCCAATCTTTAACACCTGCCTCCGTGAGAATTATACAACATGACCTCTCCCTGGCCGTTCTCCACCTGGGGTGTCGACATCATCGGGAAGGTTACACCAAAGGCTTCAAACGGACATGAATTCGTCCTAGTTTCCATTGATTACTTCACCAAATGGGTCGAAGTTGAGTCATACGCAGTATTGAATGCCAAGAAAGTGGCCAAATTCCTTGAGAAAAATATCATTTGCCGATATGGGGTCCCGCACGAGTTAGTGTCAGATAACGGGTTGCACTTTGAAGAAGAAGTCACAAAAGTAGTCAACGAGTACGGGATTCAGAGACACAAACCTTCTCCCTACCGACCTCAGACCAATGGTGCAGTTGAAGCCGCCAACAAGAACCTCAAAGCCATCATCAGCAAGATGATCGAAAGCTGTAGGGATTGGGTCGATCGGATCTCGTACGCCCTCTGAGGCTATCGAACCTCAATCTGAACCTCTACTGGGCTACCCATTACTCTCTAGTCCACGGCATGGAAGCAGTCCTACCCGTGGAGTTGGAAATACCCTCGCTACGCGTCATGCTCGAAAGAAAAATTAGCGAAGAAGACTGGTGCCAAAGCCGTCTCGACGAGCTGACCCTCCTAGATGAAAGGAGATTGAAAGCTCTTTACCACATACAGGGGTACCATCGGCTAATAGCGCGATCATTCAATAAGAGAGTCAAAGACCGCGGTGTCCAGGAAGGGGATTTAGCCCTCAAGGAGATAATAGAACCCATCTGGGACCCTAGAGGGAAATTCAATCCCAATTGGAGCGGTCCCTATATTATGAAGAAAATCTTATCCGACGGTGCCGCCATGCTCACTGACCTAGATGGGGAGGAGATAGCTCGTCCAGTCAACCTGGATCGTCTCAAGAAATTCTACCCCTAGTCTAGAATCTCGGCGTGCTACGACTCTTCTCATCTCCCTTCTATTCTATAAAAAAAACTCTTTTAATTTCCCTCTACCCAGAACTACCTGGGCCTGATCCTATGCAAAAAACCATTTTTCAAGAAAAATAAAGAATTTTCAAAATCCCCAGAGGTACGTAGGCAACTCATACATCTTACAGGAGCATGACCCCTTTCTTTTTCATAAAATACTATTCTTTTCTTATCTCCGAGAACGGCAGTCCATTCTAACAAATACTTGAACAAAAGGATTATGTATTCCTTAGCGATCGGTATAGATAATTCAAAATTACAAAATTTCATCGAAAGGCACAGCTGGATGATCATAAAACTTTCTTATTTCATTAATAAGAAATTACGGCACAGATTACATAAGAAAATGAACGGATAACTCCCTTCCCCCTACTGCCATAAAAGGCCAAATAAAATCCCCACATCTATTCCCTATTACACAAATAAACTCTCTAAGAGTCCTACCCACAGCTATCGGAGGAGCCTGCACCCTCATCATCTACATCCTGGGATCCCCAAATTTCCCCTGCCTGAATAGAGTGCTGTAAACACTCCATGGACCGATAAGACTGAACCAGCTTCAAAAAAATCACAACACCCCCTTCCATGGTGTTAAATAAAGCAAACCACCTTTGTTCAGTCTCCACTGCCAACATCTTGCTGACTACTTTACTCCATAACCACTTCATATAATCTACCGGGACATGCCAAACTCTCCCAACAGACTGAGAGGGACGGGTCGACGGACGCCAATTTTCCCCCAAGGAGCCAAGCCGCATACGCAAATGCTCAGTCAAATCTTCCACCAAAAAAAAATTTGAGGTCCGAGGTGGCAAGACCTGTGCCCAGCCAAATTGGAGCAGAAGTCGCCAATGGAAATAAAAAGAGGTCTGTCTGAAACCAACCAATCGCACATATGAGTACTCTCCTAGATCCAGAACAGGCAACAACTGCCCCCACCAAGGCACTGACCAATACAGATTTCGAGTCCCATTCTCCATAAACCAGTTCTCCTAGATCTCAATATCCAAGCCCACGCTGAAGAAGTAACGCGAAAAGAAGTTGGGTACAACCGACAAAGGATACTCTGTAAGGGCCACCAAGCGAAGTCTTTTAGAAAACCACATGAATAGCATCACGGGGCTACCCCTCTGGAAGTCAGAATGACCTTCTCGCCAGGAATCTAGACCATTCAGCGTCTCTGCCAGTATCACCGCCATAGGATTGTGACACTATGACATCCATGAAGTAATGGCTGGAAGTTGCGGGTCCACCAGCAGTTCCCCAGTCACCAACAATAATTTTAAAATCAGGCCCAGAGCAACGACTCCAGCAGAGCTAGAATCATTTACTTCCCGTAAATGCACGGACTGCAGCACTGTCGAGAGGGAGATCATTCCTCTAGCAACCAGTGATCTGGCCGCCGAAGGCGATATATGAAGAAGCCCGGCTAACAAATCCATGGGAGAACGAGAAAATTCAGGCAAAGCCATAGCAACACTAAGATTTGTACCCAGCATAGCAGAAAATTCCTCGTAGGTAGGACAAACTTCATCCAACCCAAAGCGAAATACATGGTCTTCGGGGTACCAGAATTGTACCGCCGCCATCAGCATGTTCAACTCAATAGGTCGATTGCGCCATAAGGAGACGCGATACATGTTTAAAGCATCGTAGTCGACATTATAAGAGCACATTGCTTCCAAGGCTTCGAGGTAGTTAGCAAACTCAATTCTACTAGGGAGAGACATCTTGCAAGGCTAAGAGATAGTGGGCAAGTAAGTAAGAATGCGAGGCTGTGATGAAAACACTCCACCCTTACCCCTTTTTATACTTGGGAACCCTCACAAGAGACATAATCCCTGCAGAAATCGAAGGAAATCCTACCCCACAAAATACAAAAGGCTGAAGAGGGTACCAATCAAAACTTTGAATTGATGGGACTGGACTAAACTGCCGATAGGCAGGATAGGGTGCTTGCGGATCGGCACCCCCCCATTTTTAGAAATTTCCCTTTCTTTTCCTCTTTTGACAAATCAGAAAACTCAATAAAAATAAATTAATATTCTCAATAAAATTTCAAAATCCCTTTTCCTCCTTATATAATTTCCCCTTTTAATTAAAAACTTTCCTTCAAAAATTCCAAAAATACTCCTTTTTATGGTATCAGCAACAAAGTAAAAAGCGCATGTGCATGCATTCATTCATCATTAATAAAAGATAATAAAAAAATTCCATTGCATTGCATCTATTCATTTTCTATGTTACATCAATTTTGCAGGAAATAAAAAGAAAAAGCAAAAAACAACGGGACTCAGCCCGAACCCACATTCTCTTTCTCTCTCTCACCTACCTTTCTCTCTAAGATCTTCCACCCCTGGGACATGCTCTCTTTCCCCTACGGTGAGACGAGGTACCACCACTACCCGAGCCAGAGTCCTCTCCGGACGAAACAGATGGCACCAAGCACGAAGGAACAGGAACCGCATCCCGAATATGGGGAATCACCGAAGATATCCAGTCTCTGATGTCTCTTAGCCAAGTGGTCGACACTCGGACTTGCTGCAAGAAAAAGGCAAAATCAGTATCAAAGCAGAGATGACCAAAGAAAAGGACAGAAAGGTATACCGCAGGTCAGAGGACCTCCTCTGTCAAACCCAACTCCTCCGGATCCATCACATGAGGACGATGCAGCATAGGCACTATCCCTCCATCAGCCCGCCGGATATCTTATGAAGGAGTGTGCAACCGCACAAAAGGAACCTTTCGAGGTTGCCGCCGCCGCAGATGCCGTCGGACCGCCTCCACTGTGAGAAAATCCCACCGCCCGACTCGAACCCATTGGAGGGAAAGGCAGGGCATCATATATGCTGGTCACCATCAACCAGCTCATCACAAAGTCCATATAGTCATACGACGCAACCGTATCAGTGTACAATAATTAGGACTCGTCGATCATCGCCGCGATCCTAGCATCCTCCGACAGCAGTCTCTCCCTCCTCATAGATGTAGGAGGCTACGCAGGTGGCATCACCACATCCTCCTCAGCAATCTAGCGAGCCAACCTTTCCCTGAGATACTAAGAATGGCCAAACTCATGCTTCAGTAAATGCCTCATCCGCGCGTTCACCCCGGTCGTCCCGGCATCCTGAATGGCTGTCCCCAGGGATAAAAGGTCACCTGAAAATCTCCAACCAGGAATAAATCAATACAAGATCAGAAGGCGCAAAAATAAAGACTGAAAATGGAAAGAGTCTTACCCTACCACTAGTCAGGCCATTCAAGACCTCACGCACCGCCTCCAGAGAGAGATCTCTTTGAGTGCCGATTGGCCTTACGCCATCGATACAATCGGCAGGAGTCCCCAACAGTGTCATCCTTCAGAGCGATCAGCGGGGTATTGCACCTAATCACCTCATAAAACCACGTCTGTCAAAAGATAAGAATTCACAAACAAAAAGAGACGCATAAGGAAAATGCGAATGCATGAAAGGAAAATGCGAATGCATGAAAAGAAATGCGCAAACTGAAGAATACCTCAAGAAGGTACGTGGCTCCAGTAAAGGTCTGTCGACAGCACCAGCTGAATGCATGCAGAGAAGAGTGAAGGGTCTCCAAATTCAGGCTCCCCCAATCATAGAAAGGTATGCTAGAAAACATCCTCAGGTACGACAAGAACCATAAATGGACGACGTCGCCACTCAACGCCACCATGAAACCTCCTAACACTATCAAAATAAATAACCAGGCCATCTTCGTCACTTGCAACCCATCCTCCACATCAATCACCCTGCCCAAAAGAACATCCTTCAGCAGGGACAACCGGATAGAATCCCCAGAAACTATCCTCCCTACGTCACCAAGTGCCGCACGCACTGCCTCCTGTCTCACTCGCAAAGAGCGATCCACCTCTATCTGCTCTCCATAACAATCCAGCCCCAACAGCTGCTGCACATCTGTGGGAGTCACATTCATCTCCCCGAATCCGTAATGGAAGGTGTGGGTAGTATCCCACCACCTCTCCCCCAAAGAGAACAGGACCGTTGTCGAACGAGGCGTCTCATCCAGCGCAGATGCCAACCTCTCAAAACTCGCTGATGATATTACCCAACGCACCACCAGTGGGAGATGCTCCCAGACATACCTGAGCCCCGTCATCCCGCGGGCGCGCATGTTCTTCGAAGAAATATCGGACTGGCAAAATGGAAAAATCTCATCAGAAGTCAAGAAAGAAAGAAAAATCACCAAAAAGAAAGGAATGCCAAAGGTCGGGTTACTTACATAACCGCCAGGATTCACTCCCGAAGAGAGATGACGCGACGGCTCTCGCAGCAAAGTCCGCTCATCCATAACAGGCTCAAACGCATCAAAGGAGTTCTCACTCCCTAAAGCAAGAATTGCCTTGGCCCTCCACTTCACATTCGCCCAGTCATCAACGGTCAACCACTCCTTGTGGACTGCAGTGCCAACAAAAGCGGCCATTTCTTGAAGATCGGAATGCTAGAAAGATTTGCAGAGAAATCACAGAAAAAGAGAAAGCAAAGAAGCTATGAAAAAATGAAGGGATTCGCCCCCTTTATATAGGATGCCAAACGCCATGCCGATCGGTACTGAGTCCTTATCTTCTCGAGGCAGTCCAAAAGTCTGTGCCACTGCTGAATGGCACCCCTCATACCATGCCGACTGACACCCCCTTAAATTTCGTACAGATTTTCCCAGAAAATAACAGAAAGCCCCAAAAAATCCTCAGAAAATTCCTAAAAATCCCAGGAAGGATTTAGAACATTTTCACCAGGAAAACTTTGCATTCCCTCAAGCGGAACCCCTCTTTCCTAGCGGAATCCTCAAAAACCAAGTGAATTTCCTCTCGGTAAAGCTCCGGAGGATCTCTAAGGATCGCTTGATCACTTCCCCAGCGGAGTTTTTACAGCACCAAAATTGGTTGTTCCCCCTGAGAGGGCTCCTAAAGAAATAAAAGCTTCCCCAGCTATCAGCTCCTCAGCTCAGATAAAAATCACAAGGCACTTTCTCCAGCAGAATCAAAATCTGATATTTATACACTCTTAGGTCAGAATTGACCTCGGTCCTCGATCGTCACCGCTTTTAGGTCAGAATTGACCTCGGTCTTGGATCGTCACCTGCGTTAGGTCAGAATTGACCTCGGTCCTCGGTCGTCACCACTCTTAGGTCATAATTGACCTCGGTCTTGGATCGTCACCTGAATTAGGATAGAATTGACCTCGGTTCTCGGTCATCACCACTCTTAGGTCAGAATAGACCTCGGTCCTGGATCGTCCCCTGAGTTGGGTCAGAATTGACCTCGGTCCTCGGTCGTCACCACTCTTAGGTCAGAGTTGACCTCGGTCTTGGATCGTCACCTGAGTTAGGTCAGAATTAACCTCGGTCCTCGATTGTCACCACTTGTAGGTCAGAATTGACCTCGGTCTTTGATCATCACCTGAGTTAGGTCAGAATTGACCTCAGTCCTCAGTCGTCACCACTCTTAGGTCAGAATTGATCTCGGTCTTAGATCGTCACCTGAGTTAGGTTAGAATTAACCTTGGTCCTCGATCGTCACCACTCTTAGGTTGGAATTGACCTCGATCTTGGATCGTCACTTGAGTTATGTCAGAATTGACCTCGATCCTCGATCGTCACCACTTTTAGGTCGGAATTGACCTCGGTCTTGGATCGTCACCCGAGTTAGGTCAGAAATGGCCTCGGTCCTCGATCGTCACCACTCTTAGGTCAAAATTGACCTCGATTATTATATCTTCACCCTAAGCCCGCAGAATTGGCTTTGACCCACAGAATCGGTCACCCTCATCACTTATGCCCACAAATTTGTCTTTGACCCACAAAATTGGTCATCCTCCAGTATCACTTCAGGTCCTCAGAATAGACCTAAACCTTTGATCATCATTCAAACTAACCCCATCACACCCCTCAGGTCCTCAGAATCGGCCTCGAGCCTCTGAATCGGTCATACTCCCTCAAAAGCATCATGTAGTGTCTATTCGATGATTATCATTTGTTCTAAACTCACCCATCGAGGGTCTCTTTAGACACCCCATTCTGTTACCCCTAACTCTCCTTAAGTCCCTAGTACCTCCCTTCATCATTACAAACCCAGGTCATACCCCGAGTACTGACCTAAAAGCCATCGGGCACTCCCAGACTCCGTTTGACTAAAAAGTCAAACGCTTCATCTCGACCGAGACTGAATGAATCTTCAAAGGGCACTAAAACTCCTTTCCAATGGAGCACTCCGTGCACAATTTTGACTTACCATGCGGACGAACGATCCATTTGCGTCTAAAACTTGATCTAGAGGCCACCGGGCGCTCCTGGGGTCTGTTTGACCGAAGTCAACTCTTCAGCTCAAACGAGGCTGAATGAATCTTTGAAGGGCACTGAAATACCTTTCCAACGGTCCATCCCGTGCGTGATTTTGGCTTACCATGCGGACGAACAATTCGTTTGACTCCAAGAGGTCACCGAATGCATTCAGGGCCCAGTTGTTAAAAGTCAACTCCCCAAATCGGGTCAAACTCTTTGGAATGTCGAAGTACATCTCCTAATCTTTCCAACGGTCCTCCCCGTGCATGATTCAGACTTACCATACGGACGAACGATCCGTTTGCGTCCGAACGATTTCCTGTCCAATGGACCGACAAACGCTTCCGAGCCATATTTGACCCAAAGTCAACTCCCAAACCCGAGAGTGGTCCCAAGGACTTTCAAAGGTCTCTGAATTACCTTTCCAACGGTCTACCCCGTGCGCGATTCTGACCAACGGGTTGCCCTCGGCAGCTAATTTTCCGAAAAGGCCTGAAACACTGCTAAATGGCAGGTTCCAGACCCTGCCTATCGGCAGGTGCCGATAGGCAGTACCAGGTCTATGCCGATCAGCAGTGACCCCGGCCTATAAAATGAGGCCTTCACCTCATTTGCAAGGGGATCCCAGATCTGATAAAAATCACTCTCAGCGAATCCCAAAAATCTCTCTCGAAGACAGCGCGATTTCAACATCCAAATCCCTTTCTAACTTCCACTTTTCATCATCCTTTTCGTCAAACTTGGTGAATTAGCCACTATCCACCATCATCCAAGTGCAAGGGCGGCTCTCTAACATTCAAGATCAAGCTCAATATCTTCAAGAAGGTCTAACTTTCTCAACTTTCTCTTCAAATTCTCTTGAATTCACAATAACTTGTTTTATTACCTAGAACTTTATTATCTCATCTCACACATCCTAATATACTTTTTATTTAGTATTATTTCACATCTCTTATTTTCATATAAATAAAACCCAAAAAAATAAGAAAAAGAGGGTTTGCTTATAAATTCCAAATAGGGATTCTCATATTTTTCTCACACTTTTCTCACAACTAAAACACTTTTTCTACACACACACACACTCACAAATAAGAGATCCCACATTTGGATTTATGGAATAAACCCCACCCCTTATTTTGTATGCAAACTGCGTGGACTTTGATGCCTTTATAGGCTACATAGGCGTCTTGGGGTAAAACCCGAGACTCGAGTCCTATTCTCACTTTCTCTCTCATTTTCTATCTTCTCTAAATTCAATTTTTTTATATTCTATGTACTTGTTCTTAGTGACGTATTACTCCATATGCGTTATCGTTCCATTATAATGATCAACGTAAGGGTAATCACGTAAATCTTATTTTTTAATATTATTTTTATACCTTCCTACGGATGACTCGCTTTTTCTCTTCTATGATACAAGTCGAGGATTCCTATCTCCACTATATATATACACATGCACACATATCACGGGGAAAATAAAAAGGGAAAATAGCAAACATCCATGAGAGACCGAAAGGGCGGAATTGGTGCTTAACATCTTCTCATTTCATAACTTAGCCTCCGAACCCTTCTCAAATCATTTTGGTTTCGTATGCACCAATATGTCTTTGCATGTCGTCCTTCGAGATGGCTTCCCTTTTTTCTTTTGTCTGTTTTGAGTAAAATAGACCGGCGACTCTAAATCTCTCTACATTTTTACAACTCATCTCAAACGATGCCGACCGAAGCGCTCTGGAGAGGGACGCGCGGGACCCGAGGATCCTCCTTCGCGCGTGCGCCCGTGGAGAGGATCGGGGATGGCCACAAGAAATATTGGAGATTTTTATGGAGACCACCCCTATCCTCCATTTGTGTTGTGGTTTGACACCCAGTAATGTAAGTGGATATTATTTATTGTTTCGTTCCTTTTATTTCCACGCTTAGTTATTTATTTTCGTGCCTAGATAATTTTAGTCTTAATTTAATTAGTTGCTTTAATTAATGTCATTAAATATGCTTAGGGGCTAATTTAAATTAGGTTACGTCGAATTGAACTCACCCAGGGTTGATTTTGTTGGTCTGCTTTGGTGATGGAGTTTTCATGTTTTTTTTAGTGTGTTGTCCTAGTTATTACGCCTAGGAGATTTAACGGGGTATATCATGTATGTCCAATATTTACGACCTTGCGTGCGTAATTTTCGGGGTATTTGATGACGCCAAAATCTTATTAATCTTTTATACAAATTTAGGAGTGTGACAACTCTTGATTTAAGTAATTGACGAAACGAGACGTAATCTTAATAACTCGTCGACCCATGTAACCATTTTATACTAATTAACTCGGGGTGAGGGATATTCGACGCAACCTATAGTTTTTATTCTCTTTGTTAATTTAGTTTAAATACACTCACCTAGTATAATCTTTTCCTTTATTTATCTTTTAATTTGTCAGTAATTATCTTTTACACTTTTATTTTAGGAATAATAAACCAATTAAATTCTAGTAACTTGTCTTTGTGGATTCGATACCCGGACTGACCACTATACTCCCGTAAAAGAGTGTAGTCATAGTTTAGGTTTTTGTATAGAGTTGGTGAGCCTAATATAACAAACGACCGATGTCGGTGATGGAACACTGCGGCAAAACCCTGTCTATCAGTCATCCCCAGTGTCTGCAGATTGAATGAATCCTCGGAGTCACTTTTTTCAAAATCTTCGGTAGTAAGTATAGTCTTCTCAATGAGTGGATGCACATGAGGCTGGGGACTTATGACCCATGAGTAGCTGTCTTGGAAGAAGATATCTATTCATATCTTTATCTTCTTGTCCACATAATCATACCACGGTTCGGGAAAGCCATAAAAAGGGTAAATCTTCACCCTCTTTGATGGATCTTCCATTCAAGAAATCCCCTGAGACAGTCTTGGTACTTTCTAGCCTTTTCGAGGTTGGCAGGGCATTCTTAGTTCCTATGTTGATGGTTGATAACCCATGCCACAAGGAGGAAAGGCCTTCTTTAACACTATGGGTTTTAGTATTCCTTGTTGTCGTCGCCCCAGCCCAGCTCGGGCGTAAAGTGCATGTTATTGAACATATGTATCATATTAACGTTTCTGCGAGGGCTGTGTTCTGGATAAACTCTATCTCTGAAACCATCACCTACTAGGAGTGGAAGTGGCTTAACCCAAAAACCTGACATAAGCATATCATTCACCCCATGTTATATCTCTAGTACTGGATTACTGGTGCTTGCATTCTCAGTGTTATCGCCGTCATCCAAGATGGTGATGACCTGCGCATTGGCAAAGAACATCAGTTTTTGATGGAGGGAGGAAGACACAACCTTGATACTTTAGTGCCATGGTCGTTGGAGCAATATTTTGAAACAAGATGGTATGTCGATGAATTGGAATTCAGTAACATGATTTATAGGGCCAACACCTATTACAAGCTTTATGGATCCCATCACTTCTCGACGAGTATTGTCATAAGCACGCACCATGGAAGAAGTTAGAGCAAGGTTGCTTACTTTCAGTCCCAAGAAATTCAGGGTTCTTAACGGGCAAATATTAAGTGCTGATCCATTATCGACAAGTGAAAGTGGGACAGTCTTTCCCATGACCTCAACATAAATATTGAGAGCATAGTTATGATTTGGACCAAATTAGGGATTTCCTTTTCGGAGAACGAGAGAATTCTAGTAGAGGTTAGAGATTTGACCAGATTTACTGCTTCTTCTGGCGTGGTGGAAGGAGGGATTATGGGCTCGATAAGTAGTTTAATCAAGGCATTTCGGTGCAACTGGGAAAACATAAAGTGTCCCCACACAGTGATGTTAGTCTGAGTTTTCTTTAACTAATAGATGATCTTTATCTCCTCAAGGGTCATTTTCGATGTAGGGAGTTTCTCAACCACCTTTCTATGATCAATCATTACTGATTGATGGTTCGGAACCTGTTAATTCCTCCACGATCTAGTCATATGGTTCACAGAAGAGAGGAAAAATAGAAACCCCATTTCTTCATCTATCTCGGGCTGTTCTGACACTTTGTTAATCTCTATTAGAAGATCCTCAAAAGATATCATTCCACATATACTGACTACAAGGCTAGTCTTGTCTGGGTTTTGCATTTCATCTGAACTATCGAATTCGTCTCCTAATTCGGTGGAAACGACGTCATCCTACCATGAGAAGTCAATGCATTCTATAACCTCAATGGCCTCTTCATATAGATCCTCCCATTCAATGGGGAGATGTGCAAGTGAAGGGGCCAAGCGTAATAGTAGTTTCAAAGCATCAAGTAGCTCGAACATATAAAAAATTTCACCAGTCTGTGGGAATAAGTTAGCTATGATCTGGACTACATCATCTAAGTTGGCTTTACTGGTGGGTACAACCCAAATAGCTTACTCTCGAGACCACTTTTGAGCTTTTAAGAACAGTGTGCTAAATTTTTGGCGATCAATGGTCATCTCTGAGGGTAATTTCAGCCTGAACTCTAAGAGTTAATTCAATACCGTTGACAATTCTATATCTTTTCCTCCAAAATGAGTACGAATAATAATCGATGCTCTTATAAGAAGTAGTAGGGGTTGATCGACGAAACAGGTAGGATGTAGGAGAAATTATGGGCAAACTTTAAGGGGTTTAGGTGAATAAACGGGTATGATGGGCAATTTCCTGGGTACAATTTGGGTAAATGGGTCAAATTTTGGATCCTCTTCTAGGAAGATATCATTTGCATGATTTTATGAGTGGATTTTGGATAGTGTTTGTTTAGGATTGGATGGTGGGGCGATGATACCATGGTCAATCAGATCTTAAATTACATTTTAGAGATGGAAACACTCATCAGTGGTAAGGTCGACATTTTGATCGAAATCATAATGGGCATCTGGATTGAAACTTTTATTAAGAAGGTTTGGTAATAGACGTGGGTCATATGTCTTAATAAGATTTCGGCTTAAAAAGTCTTGGTAAACTTTAGAGAGGGGAGAGTGAAGCTTGGTGTATTCCTTTCAGACTGGGTTAGGAAAACTTTCTAGTGCCCATGAAGTGGCAGGCTGAGAGATGTTACTAATGGTTGAAACTATGGTATTAGGAAGCTTCTCATAATTTCTTAAAGTGAACTGTCCGGATAATTTCTTTGGTTCCACTTCTATCTTGGAAAACCAATCCTGCTTCTCGGAGGGCTAAAAAATGGGGGTAAAACTGTCCTCCCATCGTCACTCGGACATGGAGTAAGAAGTCCTTCTACACAATACTGACTTCTTCCTATTCAAAAGTTTGGTTGGTCATGGTGGCCGCTTTCACTCTCCACATTGCTATGAAATTACCGACAGTTTACCCGAATTTTATTTAAGATGTTTTAAATCACGACAGTTTACCTCCAACTCCTCATTGTAGTTGTACTATGATATGAATTCGCGGTCAACATCCTCCCAACTGTGAATTCTGGACTTCTCGAGAGATAAGAACTAGTGAAAAGCATTGTCCTTCAAAGTTTGTTAGAACATCTGGGCCATTATTTCCTCGAAGTCACCTAGGAGAGTCATGGCTCGGTGGTAACTTCGGAGATGAACAATTGGGGGCCACTGCCCCTGAATTTCTCAATATTGGGCATTTTAAACTTTTTCGCCAGCCTTTCCTTAGGGTAGGGAGACAAATGAGTGTAATACATGTAGTTTTAGGAGATTCAAACTTGTTTAAACTTCTTGGTCATTAGCTTAAGGTCCTTGTAATACCCCGTAAGTTTATTGATTTTATTTAATGGGATAAATTAAATTAAATGGAAATTAATTAGAAATTTATCCGGATTTAAATACTAGCGAGACGTGAGTTGGTATTTGATTATGATGATAATGTTGAATATTACTGGATATTTGTGGTAACATATGATTATTGAATTTATTAAAATTGTCGTGAGTAAAAAATACGATAATTCGGGAAATTAAGTTGGGGCGCGCGTGTCAGTCGCGTCAGGAATCAATTTAATGAGATTTAATAGTAAATTATAATTTTATCACCCGTATAGTTATTTTGAGTGCGCCAACGTATCCAGAGGGGTCGAAATAGTCAGAAAACACTAGCCGGGGGTTTAGTTTGGGTCCCGAGGCATTTTTAGGCCAAATCGGCAACCCGGGAGGGTATTTTAGTCATTTTAATTTTCAAGGGATTTGGACCCACGAATTTTAGGGTTTATTTAGCAGCCAATATTACGTCCATTAGGGCCATTATCAGCCAAAAATCAAGAGTGGTCAACATGAGATAGAGGAGAAGTTACAAAAAGGGCTTTCAAAGCAATAACCACTATCCACCACCATAATTCACCGGATTTGTCACCGGAGAGAGTGGGAGAACCAACCATTAACATCACCAGCAGATCAGCACACCAATTATAAGGAAAGTGATTTGATTTCATTTAGTTTCAGTGAATATATTATCCATGCTAGTGTAGGATTAAATGATAACCTTGAATAATGATGAACACCCATGAAATTTGGAGAAGAAACCTAAATCTTAGATAGGACTTGCATGTAGATTAGTTCTGGAAGTAATTCAGTAGTAAAATCGTAGCCCTATATGAATTAAAAATGGAGTTGGAAGATAAATACGATGGTTCATGATGAAATAGAAGAAAATAGGGTTTTTATACTAATATGAAGATTTAATCCAAGAAAGGCTAATTATTGATGATTTGAAGGTTTTGGAACGTTAGGAATCATGTAATTAGGTTGTATAATGATCCCATATACTTACATTAAGATTTCACATCATGTAATGACATTTTGGGACAAATCTGGGACTGAAAAACAAAGAAACCCATAGCCTGCAACTGCTTGATCGATAGATCGACATTCATCAGTCGATCGATCGACCATCGATCGATCAATGATCAGGAACGATCGATCGATGCCCCCAGAAATGGTGACCTTTTTCCCCTTTGTGGATTGTAGCATTAACGACCACCGAACATTGTAGTTGGGGATTTTGTGAATACCTTAGGACTTACCAGTAGGGATATAATTGAAACCCAAAACATATTAGGATTGAGTTGGAATGTAGCATTGAATTTACAAGTGTCTGACGAGTATTTCCCTATTTTATGATGCGAGAATAGGTCTTAAATTATTAGGGGTGATAAGTTAGAATTTTGGGACATAAATAAGGAGTTAAGAGTACTGAATTAATAGGTGGGAAAGTTAGGAGACTTAGTAATCTCTTTGGTTAGGTTTAAATACTCGAAATTATACGGCGTGGGACACGACGGTGAAATATAATATGTATCATTCGGAATAATCATAGTGTATGAATTAGACTAACGGTATAAGGATAAGAATATACCTTGAATAATATAACAAGTTATATGAGTCGTGTGAATGCTTAGTATATGAATAATTATGTGTACAACATACCTACCATACTTGCTGTCACGGGAGGTCGGCTTTCGAAACAGGGCCATCAAATCTTTGTGTGCCTACGGGGGGATTTAGATTGGTACCTTAAGGACAAAGGGCTGTGAATGGTGATCGAGTCAGAGCGTGACTAATTTCGTGACGGATCTGGAGCGTGACTAATTTCGTGACGGATCTGGAGCGTGACAAATGGGCAGACTGGTTCTTTTTTCTCAGCTTCGGTTCGGTTCGGGTCTGACAGCTTTTTTCTTGAATTTCTTCTCAACTTCAAATGGGCATAACTTATTCACCGTAACTCGGATTGAGGTGCCGTTTTTTCCAGTGTTCTTGTAATTGAAAGATCTTCAACTTTACAGTTGGCCCCACCTACGGACTAAGGCTAAAAAATTACGAAAATGCCCCTCAACTCCCCGATTCTTGGTTTCTTTCACTATTTTGAGTTCTCTTTGGCACTAACTTGCATGAAATATCTGTAAAACACATAGGAGATACGCAAAATACAAAATACTTGCCAAAAAGGGTTAGTAGCATAAATATGAGACAAATCCAATCTATTTACACCACACGGGATCATAAAAATACCGAAATTAAGGGGATAAATATGAAGAATTTATGCCTAATCAAACCCCCCTAACTTAGAACTTTGCGCGTCCCGAGCAATGTAAAAGAATGAGAGTATGAGTTAAGGACCCTTCAAAAACTTTATTGGGATAGAATACCTTTTTCGCGGGCAAGCGATTGCATTTAGCATATGCAACAAGCCTTTAAACCTCTAGGTTACCCTAGTAGGACGAGTTGTGTCTCGTGAGGGTTTGCAGTGAATATACCCACAAAATTCATTATTGACTCAAAAAAATATCAAAATACTTAAAAATTATAAAATTTAAACTCCTCAAAAATGGTCACCTTAAAATCTTATTTAGGAGTCTCAAGTCAGAGTGTGTGTGTGCGAAGCCAAAAATTGAACCGCTAACTTCCACCGATTGATCATTACGTTACTTATCCAAAAATTCGTTTTGATTTCAATTTCTCACGGAATGCACTCACAAACGAATCTCTCGGATTATGGCTATTCTCTCGGCATGCGTGATATAAGGAGTAAATATAATGGAAGCAAATACACGCATGCATTTAGAAAGACGGAAATTTTATGGTGAAGGGATCTCTTCAACGGATTACGGTTTTAAAAACGGGAACATCGCCTCTACTTCGCGCATTTAACCTCTTATATTATCTTTTGGTGTATTAACTCTCCACGCGGTACTCAATTTTCGCAATTTGGACTCGGTTAGGACTTTTTCGGGTTGTAGAGTGTATAGGGTAAAATGAAGGAGGTATGGAAGGTTGAAATTGGAAAAGTCATTTGTGATGTCCGTTTGTGCATTTTCCGGGCTATTGCTCATTTTTTTCTTCTTTTTCTATTTTTTTTTTCTTTTCTTTTCTTTTCTTTGTTGCTATTTTTGTTGAGCATTCTTCAATTTTTTCTTGCCCCTTTTTGTTGCACTTTTCGGACTTAAATTCTGATTTTTTTTTCATTTTTCGCAATTCCGGGCTATTTGGGTTTTTCGGGTTGTCAAACGAAAAGGATAATTTTTATTGGCTCAATTTGGGTTACAAAAGGGATAATTTTTCGTTACTTTTTCTGGACAATATTTTTGGGTGACAAACGATGGCCTACTTCATTGTCCAAAATACCAATTGCGTTACCATATGCGTTTCGAGGTGAATTTAAGTTTAGAGACTAATTTGGCACGATTTTCAAGGCAACATTGCACACATTTTTCAAAATCGATCAAAATGAAAGGATTGAGATCCTTGACAACTTATTAAGCGCTAAAAAGAACTTTGAGTTAACTATTAACTCGGATTGATTTCAAATCTCGCAAAACGTGATAGGCTCGAATCTCACCGGGTTTTGTTAATCTCCACATTTATTCGTTAAGTCGTCAATTTTCGCACAATTTCCATCTTTGGTCAATTTCGGCTTTGTGTATGTTGAATTTTACAACTCGAGACTTTAAACCGACTTTTAATGATATTTTTGAAAAATTTGAATTCCAATTTTTATTTATTTTGACAAAAATATTTTTGGCTTTTTCAAAATTTTATGATTTTTTTTTTCTAAAAAAAACATACTTGGAACGAACACGTGATCAAATCAATGAAACTAAACAATAAATGGGAAGAATATCCCACACCCCATAACTTAAATGTTGCATTGTCCTCAATGCGAATCAAGAACACAACATAAAGAGAGGAAAAGAAAGATATTACCCAATTGGAGCGATCCCCGATGAATGCGAGTCCATTGAATCTACAAAACATGTTAGAACCAAGCATAGCAAAAATAATAACAAAAACTCTAAACTAAAAAAATTAAAAAAAAAAAAAAAATAAGCTAACTATTGTACAACCTACGATTTTCAAATTCTAATAAATTATAAACTAGAAGTCGAAAAATTTGAGGGTCCACCCAAAATACAATATGACTTTGAGGGATTAATGGTGTACCCTCACTAGGATGCATGCCTCCCGAAAAATAAGGATTCCGTTTGAACAACGGAAGGCATGTGTGAGATGGAAAAAATGAACCATCACCAATTAAAAATTTTAACGGAATGATGGGGGGTTTGGATGATAGGTGGGACAAGTACAATTGAGATCCAAGAAAAATATAATCACCTCCCAAAGATTTTTCAAGTAGTATGGGGAGAGGGGCACACAAACATAAAGAGTCCATCTTGGAAAACAATTTAAGCATAGAGTCCTTGTCCTCAAAATCTTCTCCCCCAAAATTTTCAACTGGATCTGGTGGAGTGACACGTCTAAGTGTATGGCCCGTAAGATGAAGCATCTCAAAAAAACATTCCCATATAAGAATCGGATCAACATCCTCAAGACATTCATCCAGTTCTTGTAATGGATTTAATGGTTCGATAATAGTGGTGACACAAGGAGACAGTTGATCCTCAACCTCAATAGATTTTGAAATATTTATAATAGGTTGAGATTCAAAAGTACTTGGATCACTCTCAATGATTTCGTTCTCAAAATTGTTAGGGGAAGCGCAAGTCCCGACTTTCTCTAAGCTATCCAAATAATCATTAAACTCCTTGCAAGTTGCTCTAACTTTCAACTCTAAAGTAGCAAGGTCGTCGGATTGCTTTTTGCTAATAAGCATGAGTTCTTCCAAAGTAGGCTTCCTTGGTTCTAGCATCTCGGATTCCTCATTTGGTTGAAAACATTCTTCAACTTCAAAAATATCGGAAGGAAAATCCTCATTGGGTTCAAATAATGCATCTAACTCTTGCTCCCAATAACGATTTTTTTCCCGATATTCTTTTTCAAGTCTTTTTTCTTCAAGCAATTCATTTTGATAAATTTGGATAGCCTTAGCACTGGGCTTGTATTTTTTATACTCATCTTTAGTGATATTGATCCAATGTTTATAAATCGTGAGCTCGTCCTCCTCCTCACTATTATCATAACAATTAAACCCACCAAAGGAGTTAAAGTAAGACATTTCAAATTGGGCAATTCAAAAACGTGACACCCATATTTTTGATTTTTTTTTTTTTTTTTTTAAAAGATCAAATTCGGTATTAACCAACCTAACCTAAAGTCTACCTAATTCCCCGGCAACGACGCCATTTTGATCGAGTCAGAAACCGAGCGTTCGTGTAAATACGCTAGTCGTTGTTGTCGGCTTCCAACCACAATACAAAAAAAACTAAACTTTAACTACACTCTTGCGGAGTATAGTGGCGAGTCTGGGTATCGAATCCTCAGGGAACTAGGACGAGTGAACGTGACGACAAAGGTAAGACTGTTAACCCTAACTTGACACTAAAAAGAAATAAAAATAAGATGATTGAGTGAGAAAGGAAAAAGGAAAAAATAAAGAAGTTAACTAAAACTAATTGGAAAATTAAGGTAGAGACACAATCCCCCAACCCTAGAGTATTGATGGTATAAAACTAATCGTAAATTTAACTGATTAATTTGACCCGGAATTTAGTACTCCCAAGCATTACGTATACGAGGTTCAAGCCCGCGTCATACTTAATCTGAGGATGAGTAAATCAGTATCGCGATAGTAGCACTCGAATTGCACTCTAAATCATCACGAGTACCCAGAGGCAAACGAGATATAAAGATCTACAATTGTTGTGTAACTACGCAATACGGTCATAATCAATCACTAAATTCAGAGGACTAATATTATACACATGCAATTAACACATCAGGTTGGGTTCATGTATCCCAACCTTCAAAAACCTAGCCTAACATGGTAAATAATAATAAAAGTGCTGGAAATAAAAATTACCACGACTGAAGCACAAGAACATGCAAGAAGAAATCAAAGATTGAAGAAAAACCGAAAAAGCTCTTGAATTAATGGTGCAAAGTATGTAAATTCTTCTCCTAGATGTTCCTACTTGTTATGGAGCTTTTACATAAATGAAATCTTAATAAAAAGAGTCCTAATGACTAAATATATAGGCTAAGGGTCGTTTAGAAGAGTCCCCAAAACATAAAACTCTTTTGGCTAAAAGATAAGCACAAAATAAAAATCCCGTATCTGCCAATTTGTCACACTTAGAAAGCGTGACCAATTTTGTAACGGGTCTGGAGCGTGACTAATTTCGTGACGGATCTGGAGCGTGACAAATGGGCAGACTGGTTCTTTTTTCTCAGCTTCGGTTCGGTTCGGGTCTGACAGCTTTTTTCTTGAATTTCTTCTCAACTTCAAATGGGCATAACTTATTCACCGTAACTCGGATTGAGGTGCCGTTTTTTCCAGTGTTCTTGTAATTGAAAGATCTTCAACTTTACAGTTGTCCCCACCTACGGACTAAGGCTACAAAATTACGAAAATGCCCCTCAACTCCCCGATTCTTGGTTTCTTTCACTATTTTGAGTTCTCTTTGGCACTAACTTGCATGAAATATCTGTAAAACACATAGGAGATACGCAAAATACAAAATACTTGCCAAAAAGGGTTAGTAGCATAAATATGAGACAAATCCAATCTATTTACACCACACGGGATCATAAAAATACCGAAATTAAGGGGATAAATATGAAGAATTTATGCCTAATCAAATGGCTTATTTGTGAGTTAATAAATCAGCTGAACATGGGAGCGTAGGTATGTGCGTGACCTATGGGTACATGAACTATGTTCGCCTTCAATATGTGTGATTTTGTTTATTGAAACGGTTCTTGAGAGATTCGGAACACTTAGTCCTTATGTACGTGATGTATCGAGATTCGATAGCAGAGTACGTGTGCACCGCAGCTTGGCCTAGGGGTGACCTATTTGTATATTTTTGTTGAGAATAATATACTTGTAATTTTAACGAACTCATTTGTTAAAGTGTGGATATAAATTGTTGGGACATTATGAATGGAGTTTAATACGAAGAATTTCCTATCGTAACTGTTATACATTAATTTGATTAATGAAAAGGAGAGATACACGCAGGTTATATTTGAAGGTTATAAATAAACCCCTATATTACAATGTGAGAATATTAAGGAATATAAGCTAGTTAGTTAACGGCATAATAAGGACGAGTTAAAGATATACGTTAGGCATGCACATGAGTTGAGAGGTGAGGAACTCATGTGAGAGCACGTAACTAACATGTATATAATATTCACTATTTAATGCAATTAAACACTTGCTATTTTTAAATTGTTTTCACCTCGGGCTCTGACCCGTTTTCTTTCAAATCTATTTTTCTTGTAAAACGTTTTAGGTGCCCATCCACATGGACGCCAATCATAGGAGTTCCATCACATTGATGTGCTGTAAATGCTGTGAAAGTTACAGGATCTCGATAGTAGACGCCTCCACATTCTACATTGATTCTATTTCGGAGTCATTCATCTATTAGGGCATGTTTCCCCTTTCCATTTAGAGATAAATTTCTCATATTTTCAATTTCATTTCAGTTTTAGAGTTATTTAACTATTCAGACTTCGTATTTGGTTTTTATTCAGTATTTGGATCATTCAGAGGAGTGTTACTCCAGACTCATTTATTATTCCATTATTATTCTGTTGTGACTGTGATGTGATTGTGTTATCGTTAGCTAATAATTTAATTGGTTGCATGTTTATTTAATTTAATAAAATTTAACAACTCAGTTTTTAAATATTAGGTGGCTAGTAATTGTTTAAAAATGTTTTCTGCAGTGATGCTATGAACTGAACCAACTTGACATTTTGTATTAAATTGAATAAAGGAGTAGCTACCCGGTATTTAATTAGTCGGGGTGTCACAGTCCTCCCTGACCTTGTTCAAATATTTTTCCTTCGGATCAACAGTTATGGGTAAGTTAGCCCCTAGTTGAGCAAGATTTTGCACTGGGAGCTGAGCTAGTGGCGGCCCATTGCAGGAGGGGAACGTGGAGCTTGCTAATATTCTTTCGAGACATAAATAGGCTCAGGTGCAGGCGGACCCATAGCGCGAGGGAATAGGACCTCGTCCTCTTTGGGAGTAGGGACCCGATTTCGCTGCATCTCATGAACCTCGATTTGATGGTTGTCAATCTTAGGAGTAAGTTGGTCTAGAAATGTCATCAAACCAGGTTACACATTCGGTACTTATTATGCGTTCTCGATGGACAGCTGATGAAAGTGAATTTTGGACTCGAAGAAAATAGCTGGAGGACTGACAGAGCTTTGGGGCGGTTCGATGGAAAACTGAAGCCAATAAGGATCCAGGCCAAGGGGGTATGCGATCAACTTGAGAAGGAAAATTATTCAAATTTATTTTTGAAATAGAGGAGGGAATGATTTTTATTATTGAAAAAAAGAGGAAAATGTTTTTGATATATTTTTTGGAAAGGGAAGGACAAAATATTTTTGGTATTTTTGACACATTTGGTAAGAAAAGAGGGAAAGATGAGAGAAGAGTCTCAGCATGATTATTATTATTATTATGTTTTCACTTATATTAGGTTTACCTAAATGCAAAAGAAATTTCGGACGGGACCCGAGCCTAGAAAAAATGGGGTTTAAAAAATATATAAAACACGGTTTGACTTATTGCCAGGATCATTTGTAGGGTCCCATTTTGAAAAAGACGAAATTGCTAAAAAAAATTTGGCGGCATGCATCCCCGTCATTTTGGCAGAGTTTCGGGTAGTAACTGACAAACTAAATATGAATGCCCTAAGTTTTGACGCCTTTATGAGGGTATACATTTGTTGGGTTAGTGGAAATGTTCCCCCCTTTGGCATGACTTCCACGATATACGTCCTGCTTTTGAGGGTAATTGGTATGCGTGGACAAGCCATTTGATATACCCGAGTATATGTGAATTGCCTCATTATATACCTTATGGGGACAGTACGTGTGATAGTGAATTTAATATACTCGACGTACATGAATAAGTTCCCTTCGATATACCTCCCATTATGACTTTGATCAAGCGGTACGATGTGGGGGGAACCGTTAGATATACCTCGAAGGTACTTGGACAATGGAAGGTGAGAGTCATATTGCTTAGGCTAACTATGACATGTCAGACCAGCGCCCATCACAAAGTGACCTTCCAGTATGGGATAAACTTTTGGTTAATAGCCATGCTCTTTGGTGATGTAGTGTGCAAAATGTAGTGTTCAAAATGCATGATTCTTGATGAGCACTATACTAATAAGGAAGAATGTACAAGTACCATAAAAAGTAAATCTAGCATGGAGCATGAAGATTACACTAAGTATGGATATGTGAGAGAGAGTGATGTGTGAATATCTATAAGTGAGTTTGTGGTAAATAACCTAAGCATGGATTAATTACAAGTGGTGTGTGATAAGTATGAGTGAGAAATGATATATATACAAGTGTGATAAGTGGAGTTGTGTGCTAGTAACACCTAAGAATGTATATTCTAAGTAGTGTGTGCTATATGTTGATATAAGTGATCCTACCTGTAAGTAGTGTGAAGTGTACAATGAGAGTATCTACAAGTGTGTGAGTGAGGAGTGAGATAAGCATGAGGTAGATATATGCAAGAAATAATAGAGGAGAAAAAAGGAAGCATAGAAGTAGGTGCATACGCACACAATTTGAAAATGATTACACCCATGCAAACATAGTATATCCCTCTTATGATAAGTTACTCCCAAGTGGAGTTGCCACTATGTCCATCCCTTCCCTTTCGGGGGGTCCTCTCCTTCCTCCCATCTCAGGGGGGAGGGGAGTGAAGTTCTCATTCCCTTTTCTCCTAAGAGTGCTTCGATCGTCGTCGATGTGGGGTGAATGTAAAGAGATAGAGTCGTTAGCCTTTTTTGCACAAAACAAGCAAAATAACATGTCACCGCTTCGAGAGAGCGGCATCAACGACAATCTTATGTTTATGAAACCAATAGTTAAGAGGTTCCGGGGCTAAGTTATGGAATGAGAAGATGTTAGGCACCCATCCCTCCCTTTCGGTCTCTCATGAGCTTGTGTTACTATATTCTTTAATTTTTTCGTGAAGTGTGTGTGCGTGTATATATATATATATATATATATATATATCAGAATCACCCGATTCATATCATGGAAAAGATAAAGTGAGGTCATCCAAAGGAATGATTCCAAAATAATAATTAAAAAATATGATGTGTGCGCTTATCGAGATATTTATCGTCATAATGGAACGTTAATATTGGTTAGATAAGATGGAAGTATGAACCACAAGTATGATATATATGAATAAATTATGGATATAATAGGAAAAGTAATGAAAATGAGAAAACATGAAACTAGTACTCGAGTCTCGAGTTTTAGTCCGAGACGCCTACATAGCCAATAAAGGCATCAAAGTCCACGTAGTTCGCATGCGACATTAGGGTATGATTTATCCCATAGATTCAAACAGGAGTTTATTATATGTGTGTGTGAAGAAAATGTATTTTTAGTTTTGAGAAATTGTGGTAGATAATCCCGTTGGAATTTTAAAGGTGTAACCGTCTTTTTTTTTTTATAGAAAATAAAGTATGTTCAATATAACTAATAAAGGATGACATGTTAAAGTAAAAACTACATTAAGAATTTCTGTAACTAATGCAAAAATAAAGAATTTAAAGAGAGAGGATGATATTTGGACCTTCTTTGGAGATTTGAGGCTTGAACTTGATCCTTGATGAGCTCCCTTGAATGTTTGGATGAATGTTGGATGAGAGAGAAGGGTATTTTGCTAAATTGGATATGAAAATGATGGGAATGAAAGGAGGAAAGAAATTTCACACAAGGAAACTTCATTGATTGCAAGAGAATGTTGTTGATATCACTGATGGATCTGAGGTGTGTCTTGAGAGTGAGATCATGCCTTCCTCTTATAGGGTAGGGTGAATTTCAATAGATATACCCCAATTCCTGCCAATCGACAGGTGACCCCAGACACACTGTCGATAGGCAGGGAAATGGACCTTCCAATCAGTAGCCTCGTGTAGATTTTTTTGGAAAAAAGTCATAAAATGCAATTCGTAAATCCAAATCACACACGGGGCCTACTGTTAGAAAGGTAATTCAGATACCTTTAATATTCCT
This sequence comes from Sambucus nigra, assembly GCA_949130495.1. NCBI lineage: Eukaryota > Viridiplantae > Streptophyta > Magnoliopsida > Dipsacales > Adoxaceae > Sambucus > Sambucus nigra. Next base: position 446,276,481 of record OX422211.1, read on the forward strand.
TTAGGCTTCTCTCGGGTCCAGAGTTATCTTTGGATCAAACGAGGCTTGAAAGCGCTCATCAATCTTTTGAACGGGAGATTGTCCAAAGGTTATGGATCGTTTGTCCAAATCGTAAGTCAAAATCATGTACGAGGTGAACCGTTGGAAAGTTTATGCGAGGTACTTTAACGTTTCAAAGAGTTTTGCTCGGTTTAGAGAGTTAACTTTGGTCAAGTGGGGCCCGAAAGCGCTCGGTGTCCCTTCAGAGTAAAACGAGTCATTCGTCTGTACCATAAGGCTGATTCATGTACGGGGCAGATAGTTTGAAAGTGTATTCAGTTCCCTTCGAAGATTCATTCAATATAGTTCGAGTTGAAGAGTTAATCTTGGTCAAACGGAGCCCGAGAGCACTCAATGGCCTCCAGATCAATTTTCGGGGGAAAATGGATTGTTCGTCCTAACGACTATGTTGTTTGGTGCATGGGACAGACCGTTGGAAAGGGATTTAAATTACCTTTGAGTATTCATTGAGCTTTCTCTCTAACTATGGAGTTTATTGGGGTTAAAACGGGGCCCGAGAGTGTCCGGTGGCCTCCACATCAATTTTTAGTAGTAAAATGGCCTATTCGTCTTAAATGTTATGCCGATTCACTCACGGGGTGGAGCGTTGGAAAGGGGATTAATATCCATTTGAAGATTCATTGAGCTTTCGATCTGATAATAGAGTGTACCGGAGTCAAACGGGGCCCGTGAGTGCCCGATGGCCTCTAGATCTGTACTCGGAGTATGACTTAGGGTTTGTAGTGAAATGGGGAGGTGATGGGGACCTAAGGAGAGACTTAGGGGGTCCTAGAATGTGGTGTCTACATTAATACTAAAAAAATATATTATATGTATATGACTCTTATGTAAAAAATAATGTTGTTATTTATATTTAAATTATGAGTTACTGTCCGACTGGACTCTGTGGGAATATAAAGCCCAGAGAGGTGTTTTTAGTTTATTGGTTTAGAACCACGGGTAGGTACCCCTTTGCGCTAAGTTTTGGTAGTGTCTAGATAACATTTTGGGCTCATTTAGAGGCCTAAACTTAAGCTGATAGGAGGCCTACATGATTGAGGATTTATAATGAGAATTAAACCACATTAAACACGACACAAACCATAGGCACTAAGAAAGGTTTTGAGAGAACCAAATAAGGGACTTTTCGGGAGAACTAGCGGATGAATTAGAAAAAAAATTCAAGGGAATTCATCTTCTTCGTTCAGGCAAGAGATAACTTTGTTTATATAGTATTTATGTAATTTATTTATGTTTATTGTTTTGATCATTTGTTTAGTGATTAAACACATTTTAGGCTTGAATATGATTCTTTAACACATTGTACCTTTGTAATATAGAGATTACATGACTATAATTTATTAGATATATGTTAAATTTGATTTTTAACCATTATAACTGTTAGATTTATTACTAATCTGATTATAAATGATTATGGTTGATTTATTAAGATAAATTGTGTGGTTAGAAGAGCTTATGATGATATAAATATATCTTGGATGTTTAAACCCAAAATTAAGTTTAAATCATATAAATAACTTGTTGTTAATAGAGATTTAATCAATATTGTAATAATATATCATATATTTTGATCCAATATTGTCAGAGAATTAATTAGGAACCTTTAGAGATGATTTGGAGGTTTTTTGGGATGGTTTAAAAGGTTTGACATCCATTAATGGCAAATTGTTAGGCTTTGAAATTGATTTGGGGTTTGGTTCTGGACTGGTTTGAAATACGGTAATGTTTAAGGCAAAAAGAGGAAGACCATAAGCGCGGGGTATAGCCGGTGATTTTGGCTATACCAGACCACGATTATGGGTTTTGTAGAGAGGGCAATGAGGGTTGTTTTTGTTATAGGTTTGCCTTGAGTTTAATTTTTAGGCGTGGGGACTTTAGTAAACATTGGTTTATGACATTGGGATGATCATCTTATGAATATATATTGGGGAATATTAGTTTTAGGGATTGAGACTATATTCGAGGTTTGTTTGAAATGTTTGGTACAAATAGTTTGTTATACTGTAATAAGTTATGCACATCTGTGTATATATATGCTTTATAAGTTATTTGTGGACATATCATAAATATTGAGGGGGGAATATATTAGTGGGGACTTAATAGGATTATTGAGTGGGATCGTGGACTACCACCCTTGATGATGATCCAAGTTGTGTATAGGTCTACATCTCGATCTTATATTCAGCTAGTCAACATTTCACGAGAGGGAGACTAAAGATATTTGATCTATGACACGATTCTTGGTATTTGATTATGCAATGGTTGATTACATAGTGATTTTCACTTTTGTTTTTGTGTGGATGTTTTACAATCCGTATATGTAGGAATTCCTACGGATTGATCGAATGGAGGCACAAAAGAGGTCCCCAAAGATTGGAACCTTTATGGGATGTTATATATGTGTAACTAGTCTAATAATGGGTGTGTTCATATGTGTATTTTATTTGTGTTACTATTCCAACCGTGACGTTGTTACGTAGCTTATTATGAGGATATTAGTAAACACATGATTACTATTATGGGTACATACTATGTTGTAGCCTTATGGTGAGGTTGGGTAGCTTACTTTATAATTTTCGAACTTGGTTTTATGCATGGTAGTTGTATCTATTGTAGTTAGACTTCTGGCCAGCTTTTATCGTAGGACATATGTGGTGAGGTATTTTATATGTGAATGTCGGTAGGGTGACATGATACGTAAATATGTCGCATTTGATATTGTTCAGTTAAGGTAATTTATTTCTTTCTTATTTGTGGGGTTTAACCCATTTTATTTCCTAAAGTCTATATTTCAGGCGTTCATAAGAATAAGCAGTAGGGCTGAGTATTCAGGATTGCATTTCAGCTAATTAGGGAACAATCTATCCTTAGTATAGGTTTTCATTTCAATTCATTCTTTTACTTATTTCAAACTATCTAGATATTCTCTATTTAAGAGATAATGTTTATAGGTTGTAGAGATTCCAGGTATGGTTATTTATTTAATTTTGGGACATTAAAAATTGCATGACTCAAATATTTATTGATTTAGTTTAAAGATTCTTATTATCATGTCACTTATAATTTACGTCATTATATTACCGTGCGGACAAGAATTGCACTGACAAGTGCTCGTCCACATGCGCTTATGATTAATAAAGACTCCCAATCAATAAATAACCGTTAAAAGATATCACTTGTAATAATATATCATGATCAAGGATTAGTACAAACTCCTTGGGTTGCAATTAACAGGGCTTAGGACTCTCCTAAGTTGCCTTATAAATGTAAAACCACCTCTTATGACTGGTGTATGCACCAAATTAACATCGAGTAGTACTCAAACTCTGTCGACTTGAGTTCTTGAGTAATATAGAACAAACCCTAGTACCCCGTGGATGTAGGCACATTACAGAACCACACACATCTTGCATTGTGTGTGTGATTTTATCATTTTCTACAATAATTATCTTGTTGTCTTTTTCGCATTGAATATCACTATATATAGGAAATTATCACCTACAATTTGTGTCGACTGTGGGAACGATCTTAGTTTTTTGTCATTAGCCGAATTTTTTAGGATATCTCACTCGCCTAACCAAGATCTCCAAAATCTCGATGACCAAGAGGGTCACCACTAGCATAGATATGGATACCAGAAGGTCACCATCTGGCTTATGACATTCATGACGACCAAGAGGGTCGTCATCCATCTCATCCATCCCAGAGAGTTAGGTCAGATATTAACAACTATTACCAATCTCCTGATGTATGTTATCTTCTGCGGAGGAGAGGACAAACGAGAGTGATTATCCCATGATCTAACTAAATCTTAAGGCTCATTGATAACTATGATAAGCATCTTAGAAATGAGAAGTCTACTACCAGATATTAGCAAGAGCAGAATATTTTGCTCTAACGATGTCTAGATAGGCTAGAGAGAGGCCCAGAAAGAGAAATGTAAATATACCCACAAGTCGTATACTATTAGTCCTCGGGTGAGAGGAGATCACAGTCGAGGGATGGGTTCCCTTCAATGTAAGGAAGATTATCCTCATAGGAAGTCGCCAACACGAAGATCCCGCTCCAATGAGTGAAGTAGAGAAAAGAGCCTATGTGATCTAATCAAAAGAGAAGTGTATAGGAACCCTGCCCACTAGGGAGCACAAATGACCAAAGAGCTCGCTAGATTAGCCCTTGTTAGCCATATGAAATCACCATTCATCTGGTCCATTGAGGAGATTGAATCTCCTAAAAAATTTATCACTTCACGATTTAAGATTTACGATGGGAAGACAGATCCCTTCGACTATGTTAGGTAATATTTACAGTCCATAATGTTATGGAACAACAAGAGTGTTTGATGTTCCTCATATTTCCCTCTAGTCTTAGAGACGTTGACCAAAAATAGTTTAAAAAGTTCCCACACCGGTCGATCACTTGCTTTAACTAACTCACAGTTCTTTATGGCCATATTTATCATAGGCAGTACCCATCCCAAGTGGATAGACTCGCTTCTTGTGATTAAAAAGAATCCTCGAGAAAAAGAGTATGCCAAAAGGTATAGGGACGTGTATAATGAAGTGGAAGATTTCACCGAGCAGGTCATCTAGGTTCTTTCAAGATTAGATTGTCGAGAATCTCCATCTCTGGACGACCTTATGATGAGGGTTAAGAAGTATGATAAGGTGGAAGATACAATGGTTGGAGTTAGCGAGGATGCTTAATGACCAAAGTAGTCTAAAAATGGAGACAAAGAAATAATGAGCAAAAAAGGAGGGAAAAATAAGAATAAGAAGCCAAAGGGGATGAACAAGAAAAATCTCGAGAAGGTGTTCAAGGCTATAAACACGATATTTACTGAGTCGATTTAAATATTGGAGGTTAACTGAATTTTGAGTGGCATGAGAAGATGAAAAGTGGTAAAGAAAACTTTTGTGTATATTTCGTCATTTGTCGTTGCTTGAAAGCTCCTCTAATAAAAACCTTTCATAACCACAAAATATATAACAAGCTAGAGTGTAGCGGTAAGTAAGGGAATCAATCCAAATCTAAGGGAGAAACATATAAAAGAGGCATGCAATTCATTTGTTTATTACTCTCTTTTTCGATTTTTTACATTTTCTATTTTTTTTAGCTTTTTCAAATATTAAAACAATTTTGAGATTTAAGGTGAGTTAACTAATGACTAATTAAAAAAAAGGGTAATCAAACTAAAAGTAAAATGTGCAAAACATAAACAAGTGTGTGATAAAAGTGAGTGAGATGTAACTAAATGAGAGAAAATATTCAAGGGGTGAAAAATCCACCCTCAATTCACACAAATTAATCTAACTTGCACTATTTTAATTTCATCAATTTCCAAAATATTCATTTAATTCAAAAGATAATTCTCATTACACTAATGAATTAATTGAATATTCTTTTAGAAAAGTAAGTTTAATCCCCATAAGCACTACTCTAAATGAATTAAAATCAATTAGATGAATCACTCGCTAGGATAGATTCATCAAACTAATTTTAATTAGACAAAGTAAAAACAAGAGTAGATGAAAATTATACTAACATTTAAATCAAGTGATAAGCCTATCTCTAGTTTGAATCAAATGATAATAAAATTTTCAATCCTTTCTCAAGGATTATTTTTTATTTCTCAATGTGAAAATAAGTAGGAATTAAATTTACTAATCAAAGGAAACTGACAAAATTAGAATGGATTATTAAATCAAATTGGATTCATGAGGGTTTCAATTCATCCCTTGAATGGGATGATTAGCCCTCCATAATCATCATCCAATAAAAATTAGAATCAAATAAGAGCATAAAATGAAAACTAGAGAGGAGTAATCAAACAAAAATTGCCTTCAATTGCATTAATTCTTCAATTCTTCCATTATCTCAATTAATTACAAACACTAAATTTATTGATTTTTTTCTGTAATCTAAAAAAAAAAAAAAAAAAAACTAAACTACTAAAAAAATAAAAATGGTGTTTCTCTATCTAATTCTCTCTTTAGCCTAACTCTTCTCTCCTTTTTTATTTGGGTCTTCCTCTTCTTTAAATAGTAGGCATGGAGTTAAGGGGTAAATTGGGGAGGTTAATGGTGTAAGAGGGTGTGTGAAGTGTTGGGTGAGGGTTAATTTAGGAAAAATACACACATGTGCATGTGTTTTGGGTGAGGTAGTGGTTAAGAGAGGGGGTTTAGTTGGGTGGAAGTTTGTTTGGGGCTAAAATGGGAATTGGTTTAAAAGGGGTTTTAAAACATGTGTGGTATTTGACTTCGGTCTTTCATTTTGTTTTGTTTGGCTTTGGAATTTGGCAGCTAAAATTATGGGTTGAAGAAGAGGATTGGGTTTGGGTGTAATGGGTGGAAGTCGATTTGGGCGGTTCATTGGTTGAAGTGGCTAGGGTGAGCTGGACGAATTCGGGCGTAACTTAGAGGATATGGGTCGCGACTTGGGTCGGCGTCGGGTTGGGGTCGGCTAGGGGTAGGTCTGGCGGGTTGGCAGTGGGTAGGTGTTGGTTTTTGCCGGGGTTTAAGGGGTAAGGAAGCAACTGTTATGGGTTATGGCCGGTGGCGGATTTTCGGGTGAAGATCCCAATTTTAAACCGGGTTGCCATGGCTGGTCGTGTTTTTGGTTGAAGAGGTAGCAGGTGGTATACTGGTTTTGGGAGGTGATAAGGGCGGGCTCCGAGTATGGTTGGAGGTATAAGGGATGAAGGTGTGTTTTGTTTATGGAGGTGGGTGATGAGAGAGGAGAGAGAAGGTGGTTGGAGGTTGAAGAAGATAATGGGTGAGTGGTGTTTCGGTGTGGTAGGGTGTATGGAAGTTCGGTGTGTGTGTGTGTGTGAGTTGTTTGGGTGTGAGTAAGGTGTAGGGTAGGATGGTGTGTGTGAGTGAGTTGTTTGGGTGTAGGTGAGGTGTGTGGTAATTGGGTGTGAGTGAGTGTGTTGTTTGGGTGTATGGGGGTATATGGGATAATGTGTGTGTGTGTATTAGTTTGTACCCAACTAGAAAAATAAAAATAAGAAAATAATAAATAATAAAAATAAACCTAATAAAAACAAGTAAAACAAAAATAAAAACTAAACTAAACTAAATTAAAAATAAAAATAAAAATCTAGTAAACTACTAAAGACTAATCCTAAAAATAAAAAATAAAAAAAAACATTAAAATCTAATAAAAATTAAAAAAAACTAAAATCCTAAATAAAAAAAATACAAAAGACGCAAAATAAAAATAAAAATCTATTAAAACTAAAAAAAAATAATCCTAATATACTAAAACTAAAGAAAGATAAAATCTAATAAAACTAGAAAATAAATTCCTAAAAACTAATCCTAATAAAAATAAAGTAAAGATAAAAATTAAAAACTAATAAAAATCAAAATCGAAATAAAGAAATATAAAAATAGAAAATAAATCCTATTTTTTTAAAATAAATCTAAAAATAAAAACGAATCTAATAAAAATCTAAAAAAAATAAAAGTATAAACACAATACACACACAGGGTTAAGGGTAGGTTTAGGCTCAGTTTAAGCTTGGGTAAGGTACGAGACAAGGGAATTAGCTCCATAAATCGGGCATTTTCCTTGAAATAAGCGTTTGAACTCCGCAAACGACGATCAAGCCTACACATTAACATTTACACATATGAGACCCAAATTGCCGAGAATTAGCAACTAAAATACGTCTATTCGGGGTATAAAATGTATACTTTTGGGTGCATACCACATGGATCATGGCCATAAGACTGAAAATTGCAAAGCCTTAAAATCCCATCTTGAGTAACTGGCCCAGTTCGGGCATCTCAACGAGGTCGTCGAGAAAAAGGAAGTTCAAGCACCGCCCCTGCACAACCAGAGACCAGACAACGTACTAGATGAGGATTTGGTCCATGAGTTTGAAGTAATCTATGGGGCATCGAACCCATGTTAGATAAAGGTAAACTCCCTCAAGGTGGAAGTGAAGAAGATCATAGCAGTAATAGAAAAATTTCAGATCAATTCGGCCATTCCCATTGGGGGAAACTTCAGAGACCATAGGATATTGATTATTTCTAGCATATAGTATTTACCGATGCTGATTTCAATAGAGTGAGGACTTCCTATCTTGATTCCATAGTAATTACTCCCATATTTACCAATTAGGACGTGGATAAGCTACCAGTGGATCAAAAGAGTTCCTCAGAGGTGATGTACCCCAAGATGTTTAACAAACTGAATCTGGGGGTAAAAGACTAGCAAGAAGCAACAGTGCCTTTGGTTGGATTTCCAGGAAGGATAACCCTACCCATGGGAATGTTATTCTCCCAATTCAAGCATGAGGGATCTTTAAACTCATTTAGTTCCTCATAGTAGACATAAATCACTTATAGTGCTATAATTAGTAGGGGTGGATTATGTAATGTGGGAAGTGCCTTCTGTCTATCACTAGAAGATAAAGTGAGTCACCAAGAAGGGAATAATGGAGATTAAGGGGAACTAGGATTTATCTCGGCAGTGCTTCATAACTACCATTCGACCAAAACATGAAAAAGAGAAAAAGAAAATTATGGAACAAGGAGAGGGCTCTGTACCCTCTAAGTAGTAACTAAAGTATGGGTGACATGGTGTTGAAGAAACTAGGCCCCTTCCGATTGGGTCATGGAGCCTTTTCAAGAGGTGATCTTTGAGAGAAATCAATTTGAGAATAAATTCTGAATTGGCAGCACTTTTACCGAAGAAGAGAATGAATAATGGGGTTCCTTCCTCAAAAGAAATCATGATGTTTTCTCCTAGAACCCGTATAATATGCCAGGTATTGACTCGAATATTATGTTGCACAGGCTTCATGTGGACCCCTTACATTCGCCAGTGACCCAAAAGGCGTGAAGAACGACCCTTGAGAAAGTGAGGTCAGTAGAGGAGGAAGTGGAAAAACTTCTAGAGGCAGAGTCCATCAACGAAGTTCAATTCCCCAAATGGTTATCAAATCCTTTGGTCGTGAACAAGAGCAATGGAAAGTAGAGAGTGTATATAGAATTCACGGATCTAAACAAGGCATGCCCAAAGGATAATTTTCATTTGCCCAAGATAGACTAGTTAGTTGATGCGATCGCCAACCACCAAGGGATGAGATTCCTCGATGCCTATTTAGGGTACCACTAGATTCCACTGTTTGTCCCCAACAACTAAGAGAAAACTTCTTTCATCACTACGTTAGTATTGTACTACTATAGGTGATATCATTGGAATTAAAGAACCATAAGGAAACCTACCAAAGACTTGTGACTAAAACGTTAAACTAATAGTTGGGATAACAATGGAGGTCCATATAGCTTACATGATTATGAAGACAAAAAAGAAGGAGGATCACCTTGTAGACCTAGTGAGAAGTTTCAAAGTCCTTCTCACTACCGAATGAGGTTGAATGCAACCAAGTGCTCTTTTAGGGTACAATCGGGGAATTTCCTCATATACATAGTCAGTCAAATGGGGATTAAGTTAAACCTCGTCTAGATCAAAGCAATAAGAAAGGTGCGACCTCCAAGCACGATGTGTGAGGTGCAGAAGTTGGCTGGCATCCTCGCCGCACTTAATAAATTCATATCGAGATCTTCATAGAATTATTGACCTTTCTTTCCAATATTAATGAAAGAAAGGAATGAGATATGGAACAATGAATGTAGCCAAACACTTAAAGAAGAAGTGTTTGATCCGATCGAAGAAGTGTTTGAGCCGACCTCCACCATTAATAATCCCTGATGAGGACGAACCCTTGTACTTGTACTTTGTAGTGTCCAGACACACGTTTAACTCGACTTTGGTTTGTGAGAAGTACGGGGGTCAGTCTCCCATATATTGTATGAAAAAAAACTTACTCGACGCCGAGAAAAGATACCTCTAGATGGAAAATCTTACATGCGCGCTGGTGATCTCATAACTTAAAATATTATTTTGAGGTGCAAATGATCATTTTTCTGACCTCTTTCCCACTAAAAGTAGTGCTTCAAAAGGACTAACCTGTCTTAACAAATGTTTAGTTTCATCCAATTTCATCTAGGACATCAATTGAGGGTCATGTCCTAGCTGACTTCCTCATTGAATTCTCCAATGACCAAGCACTAGTGGAGGTCAATAACAAAATGAAGAGAATATTCGATAACCGATTAAAGAACGGGACGTTTAGACCATTTACATCTATGGAGCCTTCAATTCTTAGGGCAGAAGTGGTGATGAAACTAGTATCCCCGGAGAAAACTATTATCGAGCATGCAATTTTCTTTGGATTTGAAGCCTCCAATATCAAGGATGAATATATAACATTGATCGGTGGTTTGAAGAAAGCATTATCATTAGGCGCTCATCACCTTGACGTTTTTTGTGACTCAAGGATGGTGTCAAATTATATATCAGTAGACTACAATGCTAAGGATGAGTGCATGGATGTGTACCTTGAAGAGGCCTAGTATCTGGTTGCTCAATTGAAGAACGTACAAGTACAATAGTTCCTAAGAAGGAACTACAAACATGTGGGATCCTTAGCCATGCTCACTTTTGCTCTAAAAGGAGATCTTAAATGAACAATTCAAGTAGAGTAACTTGATCAACCCAGCATTAATAAGGGGAAGTCGGTTGAGAAGGTTATGACCATCGACATATCCCTAAGTTGGATGAATCTGATAGTTAATTCTTTGAAAGAGTTTGCCTTTCCTAACGATAAGAAAGAAGCTTATAAGATCTGGGTAAAATCTACTCAGTTTTATTTGTTATCGGATAATAAGATTTTTTGGTGCTCTTTTCCATTACCATACTTGTAATGTGTTCACCTAGACGACGTTGACCAAACCCCCTATGATATGCATGAGGGGCTATGTGGAAGCCGCATAGGGAAAAAAATACTGGTATTAAGGGTTATGAAAGAGGGATATTGGTGGTCGTATATGCAGCAAGACACACACGGTTATGTACAAAAGTATAAGAATCGCCTTTAGTGCATCATCCCACCAATGACCTTAAATATCTCACAAGTCCTTGGCTTTTTTCAAATTGGGGACTGGATATAATTAGTCCCCTACCACTTACAGCTGGCTATGTGAAGTTTCTTTTAGTTGATTATTTATTTAAGTGGGCTGAAGGAGAACCACTGTGAAACACACGAGAAGTTAACATGACCAATTTCATCTCGAGGAACATCATAACTCATTTTGGTTTTCCTCATATTATCATAACAAACAATAAAATTTTATTTAATAGTATCCTCTTCCAAAGTTTCTATGATGAGCATAAAATTAGGCACCATTACAGTTTAGTGGCCTACTCCTAGAGCAGTGGACAAGCAAAAATGTCCAAAAAAAATAGTCATCTACGGGATAAAAAAGAGGCTAGAAAAACTGAAGGGCGAATGAGTCGACCAAATCCCCCACATTTTTTAGGCATATCGAACTACGCCTAGGAAATCAACGAGGGAAACACCATTTGCCTTAGTTTAAGGGATGGAATCTATCATTCCACTAGAAATAGGCCTGCCGACTATGAAGTCCTCCCTGGTCGACCAAGATCTTAATGGCAAAGTGATCAGAGCAGAGCTTGACGTAGCTGATGAAAAGAAAGAATTAACCCTTATAAATCTTGCCTCCAATCAACATCACTTGGTCAAGTAATACAATAAAGGAGTCAAGGCTAGGAGCTTCAAAGTCAGGGACTAGGTGTGAAGGAAAATAGTGGGCAATGCAAGGAAGCCATTATTTCGTCCTAATTGGAAAGGTCCATTCAAATTTACTAGAGACAACTTGAAAGGAGCCTACCACTTGGTTAGGAAGTTTCCCAAGCATGGTCATAGCCAACCTTAAGAAGTTTTACTTTTGAATTGGAATTTATTTCAGTTTTAAATTATTTTTCAAATACACTTTTAGATTTTTCGCACATATTTTGTTATTTCAAAATTTATCTCTTCGCATTGTTCAAAGTGGCAGGCAATGAGTATTTAATAAAGAAAATCGACTAGTAAAATGGATTTTGTTTGGCATATTCTCTATCACTATGATGTTTTTCTTCTTTTAAATATCTTCTCCAAGACTGATTGGCTGGTCGGACAAAGACCACCTTTTCGTCCCCGAGAAGGGACATTTTTATTTTAAATGTCTTCGCTTAAGACTGATTAACTGGTTAACAAAATATCATCGCTGATTGAAAGGACTATATATAGACTGATTTCCAAAATGTTTTGATAATTAACAAAACATGAAACAATTTCTCACAACCGGTGAAAGGCCTACCGAGGAATCCTAGGAACCCATGATCGAGCAGGTAAAAAAAATCCTAGATAGGAGACGACGCCACAAACTTGTTCATTTTTTATTTTTTGGCTCTAGGCTTAAGTTTTGAAACCAACTCTCATACGATCTCCCGGTGGTTCATTCATCTGATCGTAAACTAGTGCCACTTTTGATTCTTTAATATTTTATTCAATAATCACTCCAGATTATTTCATTTCCATGTAAAGATCATTTCCTTCACGAGTACGTTCACCTACTCCGCCAAGACGACATGACCTAAAAGGTAAGACCAAGGACCATACAACGCAAAGGAAAGAAAAATGTGAATTTTTTTAATAATAATTAAAGTTATTGTAAGGAAATTAAAAAACTAAATAATTTACAATAAATAGGTAAATCTAGTTAGATCAGTTGTGTGATAGGAGCGATTCATCCTCTAAAGGTCCAATTACAACTGGCAGAACATCCAATGCAGAAGGCCTAACAGTCTCATCCAAGTTCTTAATTCTTGATGTCGCCCCAGGGTTCACCTTGCTGACCAAGTGCGAAGATCCGTAAAGCCCATCATCACCATCAAGCTCATAGTCGCCCATGTACTTCCTTATCAAGTTGATAGGGATGGAATCTATTGGGATTTAAGATGCATCAAGATGATAAGGAGGATTTTGATAATCGGGGCAACCGAATCATACCAGTACCATAATTTTGAATCCTTTCAACACCTTTAAAATTGCCAAGGCATTGAGCCAACCATTTGTCTAGGAAATATTTTAATCATCACTCAAGTAAGCATCCAAGCCGAGAAGATCCTCATAGTATCTATCTATCCAAAGTTAGTGAGGTTACTTATGGAATTAAAATCCGAGGCGATCAAGTTTCTTGGACATGTTCTTTATAGCCGCCTCTCCATTGTGCAAAGACTTCTTTGTATTCTCCAACTCCTTCCCCAACTGATAACTCTTTTTTTAGAGGAATACAAACCTTCGATGGTCACATCCTTGTCATGCAAGGATTATTGGGCCTCCTCTAGCTTTTCTCTAATCTGGTTATTCTCTTGTTCATGGAAGGAAGATCCTTCTATAAATTTCTTATTCGGTAAAGACTTATTGGCTCTTCGACGCTCAACACCATTTATATCATTATTTTCCTTCTCAAGGAGAGCAGTGACCTCCCATGCTCCTTGGAGATCGGCTTATCGGATGAAAGTTTTCTTTGCATACGAAGACTCAACTTGTCCAGTTTTTGGTCAAATCCACTTTTTCAAGTTAGCTCGGTCAAATCCTTATCAAATTTAACCCTCGAATTGACTAAGCTTTACCATGATTGGCTTGGGTGGTACAAATTATCTTATGATAGACATCATCATTTGTCACATCTTAATGGAAAAGTTAACGCAGATCAAAATAGACCTCTCTTGATTACAAGGATGCATCAGAGCCCAATATCTAGTTAAGATCATTAATGTCATCATAATTGGCAGCAAAAAACCTTCCACACATTTCTTCAAAGTTGTGTTGAGTAGCAATGAGCACTGGAAGTCTTACATCAAACTAAAAAAGACAAGGATGAGTGGTCAATCATTTGAGCTTGTCTAAAGAGAAAGTACACTGATTATCAAAGATAAATGAATAAATAAAGTTAAAATAAACCTTGAATTTCATTGAAAGATAGTCAATGGGGGAAACCCCTACATCACAGATTAAAAGGAAATAAGTAAAATATTTCCTAAACTCTAAAGTGCTTTATGTCCTTCCATTACCTTCTCAGTAACTTGAATAAAGGCTATATCCTCAAATTGGGTGGCCCCTTCCCTTAGCCTTCTCAACATCTCAGACTGCCCTCAGGTTTTCTTTCGCCTTCTCAGCATCTTAATAAGGGTCGACTTGGTTAAGGACTTTGGAGGCCCTGTGGCTATCCTTAGCCTTCTCAACGTCCTAGTGAGCTCTGACTTAGGCCAATTCAATGCTAGCATTGGTAGACTTAAGACCAGTAGACTTCTCACTGAGTAGTCCCTCGTCATTATTATTATCATCTTCCTCGTCAATTGGAGGAGGGGAACTCAATTTATGCTCTAGGAACATCTCGGAGTCCTCAATAACACTGACTTGGTAAGGGAATCATCCCAACTACTCTTGAAGAATACGTTTCTCAGGTATCTAATCAGATCTTGGAATATGACAAAGGCCTTGTCGTATCAACGATTATAGGCATCAAATTTTGACTGTGTAACTCCAGCAAGGGCCTTCTTCCCCTTGTCCTTCTCCTCATCAACCTTGGCCTTGGCATTCTTGGCCTCAATCATGGCCTCCTCAAAATCCTCCTTGTCTTTCTGTACAGTATTAACCAAGTTGGAGGAATTATCAACATTGTTCTAGAGGTTGGCCTTCTCAACCTATAAGATCTTGACCTTATAGTCAAACTACCTGACCAGTTGTCAGAGCTTTGTTCATCTCACCAAAGACCACCACCACATCCTGAGAAGACTTCTTCAATGCATCATTTCTCTCTATTAACTGCTCGTAGTCGACTAGGAGCTACAGATGAGAAGAGTAAAGGTAGTAAGTTAAAAAAATATTGAATACGGTAAAAAATACATATGGAGATACAACTTATAAGGGAAAGGCCGTGGTCAATGCGTTCCACTAATCGATTATTGGTTAAGGCAGTGAAAGCTTCACTATCAATAGGAAAGATCATCGACCGGATCAAACCTCATACCAAGTCGGGGCGAGCAACAACAAAATGGGAAGTGGCCTTGTCATTATCTATAGTATTGTTCCCTATAACAACGAGTGGGGGAGGATGGGCATGATCCTTTTTCATATTCTTGGAGGGGGCTTCATATCCTTAGTGGGGGAATCCCTAGTGTGCAAGGGGTTAGTAGCACCCCCTACTTCACTTTTCTTTCTTAGTGGTCGAGCAAGTTCTTTATCCTTTCTCGTTAGGAGAGTTGGAGAAGACTTTGGGCAGAGGGTATTAGTGGCAATTTTCGACATGACATGAAAACACGACACAACCCAACATAAAAATTGGCACAAAATTAACACGTCTTATCATGTTCGGGCCAATTTGTTCGGCCCATAGTGGGTCCTGTCTTGTTCGTGTTAGAAATTTGAATCGAAAATAGCTTGTTTTAGCCAAATTGCAACACGATAAGGAGACCAAATAGAGCTCAAATAAACCCAATTATGGCCTAATTCGCACCCAATTAGCACTATTTAAAAAATATCCCAGCAACTCCAATTACTTAAAAAAAATTAAAAGCATAGTAATAGACATAATATAAAAGCAAAGTTAATAAAAACTAAGAACATATTTCCATTCATCTTTTCTCTTTCCCTCTAAGCGGCACCTCCTCATTCTTCTCTCTTCTTTTACTGACTAGATTCTCGGTGTCTTCTTCCTCCTGTGATGGTTTCTTCTCGTTTTAGCACCACAAAGGAGTTTATCTTCATCACATTTGATACGTGTATTTGGGTTTGCATGTTTTTTATCTTCTAATTTGGTAGGTTTCTCTTGATCCATGGTTGAAGCTTGTTCTTCTTTCCTAATAGGTTAGTTTGGTTACAAAAAAAATGATTCATGGTTAAAGCTTGTTCTATCCTGTTTTGTGTGTTCCTAATGTTTTAAACATGTTATAGTTGTAGTATTGTGTTTCTGGTTTTAATGATTTTGTGGAGTGTAGATGAGCTCATGTGTGGTTGTTCAGTGGAAATGAAATTCTCTAGTAAATGATTTTGTGGAGTGTGGTTGTTCGGCATAGATTTTTTTTAGTAAATGATTTTTACTATACCTGCCAGTTAGATCTTTTGGTAAATGATAAATGAATTTTTTTTAGTAAATGAACTTTTTCTATAGTTGTTAGTTAGATCTCTTAGTAAATGATGCAAATGAATTTTTTTTAACAAATGAATTGGCATGTATATAAATAATGTTAGTAAATGAGTTTTTTTCATAAATAAATTGTTAGTTAGATCTGTTAGTAAATAATGTACATGAATTGTTATGTATACAATTTTTTTTTTGTTTTTTACATTTTTCAGTCACGTTGTATTAATAAAAATAAACAGTATTTGATAGTTTATCATGTTGATCCATGTCAATCGTGCCTAATTGGCACGAATTTGTTTATGGTGCTATTCATGGAGGGTCTTTTTATTAATGAGTCGTGTTCGTTTAGCAATAAAAATGATATCGTGTCGTTTCATGTTTATGCTTAATAAAATAAAGTTATGTCGTGTCGGGCCAGGCCCAACATGACCCATTATTCCTAATTGGCACCCCTAGCTGAGGGTGGCAACAATCGAGTTCACACCTTTCTCTTAGGGGTCACAGTGACATGATAAAGTTTTGTAGTTGGGACGGATGAGACATCTAAAGACTCAAAGGAGGAAGACGTTCCCTCCTCATTTGATTCCTCCTCATTTGAAACCTCACAGGCAAAGGCCTCAGGGTCGTAAGTCGATTAGGATAATCGAAGTCTATTCAATAGGCTTAAGGACAAAGGAGGTGATCGAGCACTTATAGGCAAGAAAAAAGGCAGTCGACATGGGATGGTCATTAGTTCCAATCTTCTGCTGAAGCAACCAAACTTTTCGAAGATAAGAGAATTTATGTCTTATTTGCGAGGAGCTTCTCCTTCTTCTTGCTGTTAATTGCCAAATAAAGAAAAAGTATTCAAAATCAATGAACTGAAAAGGAAAATCAAAGAAAAGAAGTAATTTTAACCTAACTTATTCCTTTCCTCTCTTAAGGGCACTTTTTCCCTTCATACTCTATGCCCCCAGGAAGGAGGCGGGGTTATTGCCAAGTCTTCAAAATAACACTATGGTCTGTTGGAACGAGGTAGGTTCATCACCAAGGCCTGATTGGTTGCCCTCGTACTCAAGTAGTAAATATTTTAGTGGGTCAATGTCCATTCGTAACAATACATTATGTCATCAATACCAAGATTGGTCTCGTACAAGTCGTTAATATGATGAACCCCATTAAAGATCCTCCAAGTATTTAGAGCGACATGGGATGGGACCACTTTGAAGTATTGACAAAACTTAAAAAATAACTAATTTATGGGAAAGGTTACCCCACACTCAACTATGAATATTGAAGGTAGACAATGTCCATCAGAAAGCTTATAGAGCTCATATGGTCCCTCAACTAGTTCTATTATGACCCATTGAGAAATATCTTCAAGTTTGAACTTTTATATTATATTTTCGTTAATAACATACATCATTTTTGAAGAATTATGTCAAATCGGAGAAAAAACTAATGAAAGAGATGGAATTAGAGTGCTTATAGTGAAATTGATGTAATAAAAAGCCCTTTTTTCCAAATGTACAGGTTTTAAAATGAAAGGGAAATAGAGGGAACGTTTGTTTTGTGGTGTGAAAAACTTTACAGTTCCCCAAAATAATTATTACACACGTATGATGGCTATCGAAGCGATGACTGAATTCCTTTAAAACTAAGTAAAGATGATGGATTTACAAAAAATGCCCTGGGGTGCTCAGCATATAAAAACTCTTTAGTTCTTGGGTCATTTACGAAATATCCCTCCAACCAATGTATAAAAACTCCGAACAGTTATTAGTCTCCGACCAGAGAAGGCATATTGTTATTCTTACGGAGTATTCTTACGGAGTATGAAGACTTGTCAATCATCAACCAAAAATCAGAGGCATAATGCGCAGCTACCTCAAAGATCCCTTGGACTTTGGGGGAATTGCGTGGTCAAGAATTTCACTAACACATGCTCAGCCACGTGCGCTTATGATTGATAAAGACCAGTCAACAAAGAGTTGTTAAAATATATCACTTGTAATGGCTGATCCTTATCAAGGATAAGTCTGAACTCATAGAGATAACTATTAATGGGGCTTAGGACTCTCCCAAGTTGCGTTATAAATGTAAAACCACATCTTATAAATGGGACATGCACCATTATTATGTTGATAAGTACTACAACTCTACCGACCTTAGTTTTTGAGTAATATAGAATGAACCTTAGTACCCCGTGGATGTAGGCACGGTGGTGAACCACATACATCTTTTGTCGTGTGTGTGATTTATTATTTTCTGCCATCATTATTCTTTTTTGTCTTGTGTGCATTGAATATAACTACATGTAAGAAATTATCACCTATAATTATTATTATAGGTGGTTTATTTTACTGTATGATTTTTTTA
Source organism: Sambucus nigra (assembly GCA_949130495.1). Lineage (NCBI taxonomy): Eukaryota > Viridiplantae > Streptophyta > Magnoliopsida > Dipsacales > Adoxaceae > Sambucus > Sambucus nigra. Next base: position 446,294,972 of record OX422211.1, read on the forward strand.
TCGTTGATGCTGAGAATGATATTATTTTTTATATGTCTCATATCTTTGGAGCTAATTCTTGGCCACCCGTTGCGTACGAAAATAAGGGTGTTACAATTACTATCAAAACATCCTAGGTTCTAGTATCCTAGGTTTGTTGGGATTTTTGTTACATTTTGCATTGCGTTCTTTGATATTAAAGCCCTATTTTTAGGATTCGTTGTATTTTTCTTGATCGTTATCTCATATGAATTTCTTTATTTTCTTCCAAATGGCAAGCACCTGAGGTAAGAGATTTTGGACTACTATAGCCATGGCAGCCAATCGGGAGACCGAGCCAGACCAAAAGGAGGCACCACTGACAGCACCATTTGATATTCCTGCCATAATTAGTTAGATAGTCACAACCAGTGTGGCTTCCTCACTTCATCATCTTTAGTAGCCACATCATCCACAATTGTAGGTGGTTTTACCCACCCGGCCACGAACTTCTCTATGGGAGAGAGCACGTGGGGCCTTTGCTAAAGGTAACCCTACATAGTTTATTGAAGATAATGACATTCTTATGGCACATTAGTGGAGGAAGGACATCGAGAGTCACTTAAGGATGGTTAAGTGAATTGACGGTGAAAGACAGTTGTTATCTAGCTTTAATATAGTGGGGGATGCATTGAAGTGGTGGGATTTAATACCAAAGTTGAGTAGAGGAGTACCTTGCCCATTTTAGAGTTCTGAACTAGGTTTTAGGCAAAATACTTGCCTCCAGTAGTGCAAATAAATACAAAATGAGAGTTTTTGAAGCTAAAGCAGGTTAACCGTATAGTAATGGACTACAAGAACGAGTTCACTATCCAATCTTTATTTTCATTCGAGGAGGTGGACACATATGCTAAGAATATGAATTGATTCATTAGGGGACTAACTTGGAGGAACATACATGTGTTAACTCATCTTACACCACTAACACTGATGTGGTTAATGTTGCGCCTTCGTGCACTGGTAGTATCACCATAAGTTTGAGAAAGTGAATGGGGGAGAAAAAATCCATCATGGACACGTCTAGAAAGTCAGGAAAGACATGGGGGTAGTGCAAGGGAGTTTTCCCTTACACAGGAGGCCCAATAGCTTAAGGGACACAACATGGGGATTAACCCCAAAATACATACCAAGGTTACGATGATTGATGTCCAAAGGGACATTATGGACAAGGATAATAAATTAACTAGGGCCAACAAGGCAAGCGTCAACATGCAATGTTTTTAGACATTTATTAGGTGGGGTGCACAACTAAGAGGTTAATTAAGGTAAATTATGGTTAGGAGTTAAGTGTGTTTACTTTCAAGCCTATGACATATTTGGCGGAAGAGAGTAGCGACCAAGTTAAAGCATTTACATCACCGTGTCATGTTTTGTTCATCATTTTGTCTTCAGCATTCAAGTATCTCATAAGGTATGAATGTATATATATTTTTATCCTTGGAGATTATATTGGGTATTGTTTTTAAAGTGTTTTAGAAAATATTATTGGAGGGTTTTTTTGAATATATTTTTAAGAAAAATATCTTTTAGTTTTAAGCCGTTCGAACAACTTTATGTTGTTTGTTTGAATGATATGCTTATGTCTTTTGAAAGACATTCAAATGAAAATCAAATGAGGAAATTTAATATCTCAAAAAAATATCGTTTGAAGCTTATTTGAAGTCTAATGGAAGGAGATTATCATGTTCGTTCGAACGAGGTCTTGTTTGGTTCAAATGAGATATGCAGTTTCGTTTGAATGACCCTTTATTTTTGTTGAACGAACCCTTGAAAAAGGTGTCGCCTCAAAAAACATGTTTTTTATATGAAGGATTGTTGGTATGTGTTTTTAAGGTGACTTTTGGCAAAAATCAATTTCCTATACACATCCAAAATCACCAAACCCTAGTTTTACCCCACTTGTTTAAGATCCAAGTTTCAATTCATATATTCTTTTAGATCTTTTTTATATACCGTAGTTTAATACTCTTAATATCTTAGTATTCGTTTCCTGTGGTGAAATATGTACTTGTTGATGTTTATACACTATGGACTCCATGTTGTGGTGTTGTGGTGAGAAGCGGTGGACTCCATGTTCAGATCCGTTGATGTTTTTTTTACATGTTAGGTGGATACTGAGGCATGTGTGGACTCATACGTTATGGAAACTTCATGAGTGGACTCCTGCATATCATTGTAGTGAATGTTCAGGAACGACGAGTGTCAAGGCTTGTAAGGACATCGAGTAGTTGTGTAAGTCCACTATCATTTCCTTTGTAATTTCATACATAATGAAAGGTAAACACACCCAAGTATTAAACTATGCCCCAGGGTTAGAGATGACGTATGGGATATCAGACATCATACGTCCAGCATTAGTAGGTACAAGCCCCACTAGTTGTGGTCGTTCCATCCTTACCATTACCACCATCGGCCTAATAATAGGGCCAACCACAGTTATAGTACAGAAACGTGTATTAGGTAGCTCCATAGGATGTGTAGGCACCAGTGCAAGAAGTTGAGGGTATATTTCTTATCCATGGGTTCGTGGGGAGGGTTTTATTTAATATTGATGCTTCATATTCATTTGTTTGTAGAGTTTTTCCTCAATTAACATGAGTAGTAGACTTAGCATTAGATACTTTAGGGCACATAGAGACACCATTAGGATGGGGTACATATAACACCCCGTATTTCTGTGCATGTAATATTTAATTAATTCGAGAAATTTTAAATTACTTGTGTGTCGTAATTTAATTGAATTAATTATGGTAATATTTATTTAAATTTTAATCGAAGAGTGAATGGTTAATATTTAGGAAAATTTAATTACTAGGTGAATAGTAATAATTTATTTACGTCATAACGTGTATTAGTGATGTGGCATTTCTTTATCTCAGCCGGGAGTCGGTACAGACTAATTTGGGTGTGAGATACGGATTTTTATAAATTTATTTGGATTTCAATTTTGAGTGCACGGTTGAGTTCGGATGGGCCGAGATAGTCGAAAAAGTGTACCCGGAATAGTAAACGGGTCACGGGGCATTTTTAGGCATAACCGGGCCCACACGGAGTTATTTGGGTCACTTGGGCTTGGCCCATTAGGATAAAAATGGGATTTGTGTTTTAAGACCTAAATATAAGAGTGAGGAATGGAAAAGAAACATAAACCTAAATCTAAGAAATTGGGGAGAAAGTGAGAGGGAGCAGTTAGAGCCAATTTGGGGATCTTTTGGAGATGAAACAAGGAACGGATTGGGTGCTCATCATTACGCTTGCCTTTACACCAACGGATCAGACTCTAAGAACCCAAAGGCAAGTGGTTAACTTGCTGTGATGTTCAATTTTGATACTCAATTCATATTTTTGTGATGTGTAAACCAAAATCCATTTTGGGTGTAAATGGGTATTCGGGTGAAATCGAATTTTTGAGAAAGGGTATATCTTGATGAGATTTGGGGTATTATTATTATTATGTTTCATGATTTTGTAGTATAGAAATATGAATCGTATGATTAAATCTAACAAGAATTGACATTTAATTTTTGATAATAGAGATGTAAAGTGTTTGGGTGTTTGAAACCCGGGTAAAACCCGAATCTGGAAAACGTTAGAATTCGTGGAAATTTGTAATTGAATTAAGGCTTCTAGGTTGATTAGAACCTATTTTCATATGTTAATATGGTTGATTATGATTGGAGATTACTATGGGAGAAATTATAAGCTTGGTTGTGTTAACAATAGCTGAAACAGAATCGTGGAGAAGAAAGGGACCTGGTCGATCGATCGATCGACCCAGGGCATCGATCGATCGATGGTCCCAGATTTTTGGTAGGTTCGCCACTTTTATATATAAGGGGGAAATAAAATCTAAATTTAATTCCTATGTTTTATTTAGTGATAAATAAATAGTAGGCACATATTCCTAACAATTTTGGGGAAAGAAATTTGGGATTAGAGAGGATTTATGTGGGGTACTTTATGGACCAATTTGAGGAATTTGATTCCAAAATAATTAGATATGGATCAAGTGAGCGAGTCCGGGTATATTGGTTGAGTGACATCAGGGTGTTAAATTAATTAATTTGGAGTCGGGATATAGACTTGGATAATATTTAACTTCGGGCCAAGTGATTGAGCCCGGGTGTATGGGTTGGGTGACACCAAGGTAATAAATTAATTAATGTGTGAATTAATTAAATTAGAGTCGCAACTATAGACTCAGGAAAGTATTATATTAATTAATGTGTAAATTAATTAATAATCAGAGTTGGACCATAAACTCGAGATACTAAATATAGGCTAGTATATATACGGTGTGCCATAGTATATATATGGTGTGTGCATATAAATATCAGTGATTAGATATTATTAATATATATACTCCAGTGCTATCGGAGGAGGTTGCGCGATGTGGGTGAATCCCCTAGCTTGAGTAGGGAGAGTATATCCCCAGGTGATAGCATCTATTATATGGGTGAGGGGCTTATCTCTCTTTCAGGGAAGGAATATGACCACCTCCATTATTTATGTTTTTGGCCAAGTTAGTTAGCGATTCTGACTTGGGGTAACTAGGTTATGCGAGTACACCTAGTGTGATAGCACTTTAGAGAATACATACGGTGAGTTATTACGAGGGAGGATGAGTTATATTTATATTCAACATATGTGTGAATGTTGTAATATGGTTCTACGTATATAATGGGATAAATAGGTATATAAGGGTCATTAAATACAAGTAGTGAATTGTATTAATTATATATGAGTTATATTCACATTCAACATGTGGGATTGTTGTAAGATGACTGTACGTACATAATGGGGTGAATAATTCTATATGGGAAGTTTAAATACATGGAGAAAATTGTATTATTTATTTAACTAGTGAATGTTATATGACTTTCAAGGAAATATAATTAACTAAGTTAAGATGGTAAATAACTTATAAATCATGCATTAAGAATACTCGGTTTAGAGTAGAATGTCAAAGGGAGATTATACCAGGACTAAGTACAACTAGGTGGGGTTCAAGTAACCATTAGGTGTGCACATTAGTGGAAGGTGAATATGTCCTCAAGGGAGTGCGACACTAACTTAAATATGAAGCGCATTCATATATTTTTAATTACTGCAGTTAATTCACTTGCTAAATATTTTCAAAATGTTTTGGGTTCTAACCCTTGCTATAAAATTATTTTTAAAACCTTTTAGGTGTCCAACCACAGGAACGCCAGGATTGATATTCTATTCCAGGGAAGTGGAGCTGCGGCACATGTGGAGGCTAGCAGGAGTTTGGTTTAGACGCATCGTTCATTCCTTCCTAGAGTAGGAATCAGTTATCAGTTTCAGTTTTACTTAGGGATTGTCGCCCAGACTTTTCAGTACAGTTTTTAGATTTATTTATTCAGGTGTTGGATGTTTGTATTGGACTATTTACTTTGGTGGCCGATGGTTTATTCGGCATGTCATTTTATTATTTATTCAGTTGATTTAATTCAGTCGTTGTGTATGGCTCATATTATAATTCCGCATGTTATTGTTTTGATTAATTAAAAAGATAAAATTTGGCACCAGATTTTTTGGAATACTAGGTGGTTAGTAAGTTTTAAAAAGATTTTATACAGTGATGCTAAGGCGGAACCAACTGGGATTCCTGTTTTAATTTGGTATAGGACTGATCACCCGATATTTTATTAGGTGGGATGTCATAGATGGTATCAGAGAATCAGGTTCTAGTGTCCTTAGGATCTGTGCGGCTTTTCACGCTTCAGCTTAGCATTCTTTGATGTAGAGCCTTATGATAGGATTGTTGTATTCCTCTACGTATGCAACTTACGTTCTCCTGCTATCAAATATAGTGATGTTATTCATACACGAGTTAGGGTTGGGCTTCGTATACCGAGCATTCATTGGGATGACCAACGAGGGCAATAGGAGGATTGCAGGAGGATAGGCTCAACAGAAGACTTTGGGTATTATGGAAATGGTGATCGTGATAGGAATCACCTTGATTGTTGTTCAGGCCAGTGGTGATAGAATAATCACCCGGGAGCGATAGTCTCCGAAAGCACTGTTGTAGATAACGGTGGTACAATTTTAGTCTCACCCAGAGTAGTCAGCAAAGGGTGGGGAAAGTGTGGAAAGAACCTTTTGGAAGGTCCATATACAAGGATTCGAGTAGCAGAGTAGCGCGATAAGTCAATGGGAGGAAATAATCGGAAAAAAATTATGTAGGGTGGTATGTAGCGGCACCCATGACTAAATTTTGAATGAAATTTTGGCCCAGTGGGGCGGTGTTGTGGTGGTAGGAGAGTCAGTCACCACGCAGGAAGAAGAATATATGGAGTCAAACGAGAAATTTTGGGTACGGTGTGACCATAAGATTGTCCATCCGTTATTCAAATAGGAATGCGAGTGAAATTTCAGAGTTTATGAAATGGGTAAGATTTTAACTAGTCATGAGGGAGACGATATATTGTATAAGTGAACTTCATAACCGATGAAGGAGATAGGGAGAAGGATATAGGAACTCGCAAGTGGATAATGAACCATGTGAGAATACACAAGGATGGATGGGAAATTCGATTAGGATGACTAGTGTTGAGGTCATCAATATCGTTTGTTTGCCAGCTTACATTAACGCTTCTAAGATACAAGAGCCAATAAGGTTAGAGAGTTTAACCTAAGAACGAAATGAGATGGAATGGTTCTAGTGAAGCACGACAGAAAGGTATACCTAGTGAGGGACCCATCTTGACGTTTTAAATTAAGTAAATTTCTACTCTTGAGGGTGGATTTTATCGGAGTCATCGAGACCCGCAACGAGTCCCTTAGGGCTAGAGAATCTAAAAGGACAACGAGGGTAGCATTTAGGGTCAAGACGACCAAGTATGAGAGAAGGACAACCCCGACATGGACATTGGGGCCAGAGGAAGGGTATTAACACAGAGAGGTGTCTTATGTGTGGAAAGTGGGACCACAACAATTGGTTATGTCCACGATGAGTCAGGGGATATAAATGCTATGTCCCACAGGGATAACAATTGCGAAGTTTTGGTTTGATCGGATGAGAATATTATGTCCAGGAACCATTTGGGTCATCGGTGGATAGGCGAGTAAAAGTATAAGTTTTATCCTCGGATAGATGGGGTGAATTTCGTGACATGGGTAGTCATAGTATTCTTGTTAACAATATATTCGCGTGGGGGATGAGTTTAGTGGGCGTATAGTAGTGTTACTATTAAGTATATGTTTACCATGGGGTAATAGGGCTCTCTTTCGCTTTATCTGAAGGGAAGCATGCATGACAACTAAGAGGGTATATTTTATGAGATTTACTCATTTTGAGGAGTGTTATGAAAGCATAATTTTTCCTGGGTATGGATTGGTTAGCGATGGGTGTGAACTATTACGGATAGTGATAGTAATTTTGGGTATTCGTGACACCAGGTTATGAATGATTTTTACTGGGGATCACCTGAGAGGGCGTCTAGCCTATATACGTGTGTGTGTATATGTTGTATTGTGTGGTGCGATAGACATATATTGAGGTCTTGTGTTCTCATATTTTATCCCGATAAGTAAGGGTTTTACTTAAGTGAACAAGGGTGGTTAGACTTATTTTCGAGTGGGGAGAGATAACTCGGGATTTATTTTGTGAAAGAACTAGTGATAGTAAGGGCATGGTATTTTATGCTGTCTTTTATAGCATAAGAGTAGGCGTGTATGTTTTTGTGTTAAGAGACAAGTATTTGGGGGTATGTTCTATGGGGTCTAACAGATCTCAACGATCGACAATGCTAGGTAGTAGTGTATCGGGGGGTTCCTTGTTGGGATTTCATCTTGCAAGACGTCCCATGCATAAAACTTAATGCAACATTAGAAGTGGGTAGATGTTTAGTCGTTAGTACATAGATTGGGTACCCCGGTTATTATTCATGTATAGGATATGACTACGGGTTGGAAGTTATACTACGGGTTTTGGCTAACATAGTCGGGTAACTTTCGTGCGATTGAGCACGGGGACAAGGTGTATGGTCACCCTGGTTAATTAAGGTAATTTTTGTGCGGTTAAGCACAGGATATAGGGTGTATGGGTGCCCTGGCTAGTGTGATTTCAGAGTCCTCTTAAATAAAAGGGATGTGTAAATAAACATATTGAATGTATGCCTGCGGGGCAGTCAGAGAATAAGTGGAAAAGTGTAACGAACTGAAATCCATTTGAGAAAGGAAACGGTCTGACTATGTATATCAAGGAGAAATACCTCCACCGTAGGGAGTGGGAAGGTGGGGGAGACCTATGTAATAAGATATCCCTAGGCAAGGGAGAAACCCACATTTTTTGGAAGATAGAAAAGAGTATCACTTAGTCATATACCTAGAGTGGTTTTACGCATAGATAAGGTATAGATTCCTGCCCGATGAAAATCGAACAAGGAATAGAGTTCTTAAGCGTGGGAATCGGTGTTGAATGGCACATAGTGAATTTGTTGTCGGGTATACCATTTAAGGATGGAAAGAGGTTGATTGGAGGGTTTCAACCAGGAAAATTTTAAATTCTATGGTCCTAGTGAAGGGATTAATGCTCAGGTTGGTAAATTATTAGGAGGTGATCGGGACAGAGTTACATATTGGGTTGAACGTGTCACCCATAAGTCGATGGGTAGACAAAAAGTGAGGATTGTGCATTTTATATTTTTGGATAATTCGCGAGTAGTATTTACCATAGGTAGAGTTACGTGTGATGCCTCGTAACAGTTTGGCCTGCGTGATACCTTAGGAGACTTTATGGGAAAAGTTTCATTATCCACCTTTGGTAGATAAGAGGTGGGGAAATAATAAGCTGCTAGGACCCGAGATGGGTTATGGTCCATCAACGGGAATTAAGTTTTATCCTTTCATATAGTTTAGGGACGTAAGGAGGGTATGTCACCATGAGTTAAAGGTTCAAGTATGACATGATTAATCAGGGATGATGCGGGTAATTACCCGGAAAATAGTCACGCATTTTGGTAACAAGGAAATTGACACCCACATAGGAGGATAATTTCCTAACTAAGAGATAGTGGAGCCGGTGGAGTATAGGCTCATCTTCTGGGGAACTATGTTGTCAGGGGCCATCGAGTTAAAAATTTGTGACCAGGAATTGGTTCGGGTGCCTCCTATGAAAGGAGTGATGAAGTCCGACATGAAAGGGGAGCTAGCGTCGAGGTATGTGGGTCCTTTCCCTATCTTTGAGAAGGTGGGACTGGTAGCTTATCGGCTGTGTTTGCCAGAACATATTCAGCGGATACGAGATGTGTTCCACATGTCATAGCTGAAGGGATGCAGGAGGAGCGATTTAGCTTTTTGAGCACGTTCCACTCGAGGATAATGACTTGCAATAAGACACCTCATATGAGGAGAGACTGGTAGCTATGTGAGCGCAAGCTGCAGTCTAAGATAGTACCACCAGTTAGAGTGTAATAGAGTGGGGTCATCACAGTATTGATGAGTATACGTGGGACCGGGAGGAGGATATGTGAGAGCAATATCCAGTGTCATTCGGCGCAGTAATGACAAAATTTTAGGGACGAAATTCCTTTGTAAGGGGGGAAGTATGTAACACCCCGTATTTCTGTGCATGTAATATTTAATTAATTCGGAAAATTTTAAATTACTTGTGTGTCGTAATTTAATTGAATTAATTATGGTAATATTTATTTAAATATTAATCGGAGAGTGAATGGTTAATATTTAGGGAAATTTAATTACTAAGTGAATAGTAATAATTTATTTACGTCATAACGTGTATTAGTGACGTGGTATTTATTTATCTCAGCCGGAAGTCGGTATAGACTAATTTGGGTGTGAGATAAGGATTTTTATAAATTAATTCGGATGTCAATTTTGAGTGCGCGGTAGAGTTCGGATGGGCCGAGATAGTCGGAAAAGTTTACCCAGGGTAGTAAACGGGTCACGGGGTATTTTTAGGCATAACCGGGCCCACACGGGACTATTTGGGTCACTTGGGCTTGGCCCATTAGGCTAAAAACGGGATTTGTGTTTTAAGACCTAAATTTAAGAGTGGGGAATGGAAGAGAAACATAAACCTAGATCTAAGAAATTGGGGAGAAAGTGGGAGGGAGCAGTTAGAGCCAATTTGAGGATCTTTTGGAGATGAAACAAAGAACGAATTGGGTACTCATCATTAAGCTTGCCTCTACACCAACGGATCAGACTCTAAGAACCAAAAGGATAGTGTTTAACTTGCTATGATGTTCAATTTTGATACTCAATTCATATTTTTGTGATGTGTAAACCAAAATCCGTTTTGGGTGTAAAAGGGTATTCGGGTGAAATCGGGTTTTTGAGAAAGGATATATCTTGATGAGATTTTGGGTATTATTAGTATGTTTCCTGATTTTGTAGTATATGAATATGAATCGTATGATTAAATCTAGCAAGAATTAACATTTAATTACTGATAATAGAGATGTAAAGTGTTTGGGTGTTTGAGAATTTGGAAAACGTTAGAATTCGTGGAAATTTGTAATTGAATTAAGGCTTCTAGGTTGATTAGAACCTATTTTCATATGTTAATATGGTTGATTATGATCGGAGATTACTATGGGAGAAATTAGAAGCTTGGTTGTGTTAAAAATGGCTGAAACAGAATCGTGGAGAAGAAAGGGACATGGTCGATCGATCGATCGACCCAGGGCATCGATCGATCGATGGTCCCAGATTTTTGGCAAGTTCGCCACTTTTATATATAAGGGGGAAATAAAATCTAAATTTAATTCCTATGTTTTATTTAGTGACAAATAAATAGTAGGCATATATTCCTAACAATTTTGGGGAAAGAAATTTGGGATTAGAGAGGATATATGTGGGGCACTTTATGGATCAATTTGAGGAATTTGATTTCAAAATAATTAGATACGGATCAAGTGAGAGAGTCCGGGTATATTGGTTAAGTGACACCAGGGTGTTAAATTAATTAATTTGGAGTCAGGATATAGACTTGGATAATATTTAACTTCGGTCCAAGTGAGCGATCCCGGGTGTATGGGTTAGGTGACACGATGGTAATAAATTAATTAATGTGTGAATTAATTAAATTAGAGTCGCAAGTATAGACTCAGGAAAGTATTATATTAATTAATGTATAAATTAATTAATAATCAGAGTTGGACCATAAACTCGAGATACTAAATATAGGCTAGTATATATACCGTGTGCGATAGTATATGCATGGTGTGTGCATATAAATATCAATGATTAGATATTATTAATATATACTCTAGTGCTATCGGAGTAGGTTGCGCGATGTGGGTGAATCCCCTAGCTTGAGGAGTAGGGCGAGTATATCCCCAAGTCATAGCGTCCATTATATGGGTGAGGGGCTTATCTCACTTTCAAGGAATGAATATGACCGCCTCCATTATGTATGTTTTTGGCCAACTTAGTGAGCGATTCTGACTTGGGGTAACTAGGTTATGCGAGTACACCTAGTGTGATAGCACTTTAGAGAATACATCCGGTAAGTTATTACTCGGGAGGATGGGTTATATTTATATTCAACATATGTGTGAATGTTGTAATATGGTTCTACGTATATAATGGGATAAAGAGTTATATAAGGGTCATTAAATACATGTAGTGAATTGTATTAATTATATATGAGTTATATTCACATTCAACATGTAGGATTGTTGTAAGATAACTGTACGTACATAATGGGGTGAATAATTATATGCGGGAAGTTTAAATACATGGAGAAAGTTGTATTATTTATATAAGTAGTGAATGTTATATGGCTTTCAAGGAAAGATGATTAACTAAGTTAAGATGGTAAATAACTTATAAATCATGCATTAATAATACTCGGTTTAGAGTAGAATGTCAAGGGTAGATTATACCAGGACTAGTTGGATGGGGTATTACAACTAGGTTAGGTGTGCACATTAGTGGAGGGGTGAGTACGTCCTCAAGGGAGTGCGACACTAACTTAAATATGAAGCGCATTCATATATTTTTAATTACTATAGTTACTTCACTTGCTAAATATTTTCAAAATGTTCTGCGTTCTAACCTTGGCTATAAAATTATTTTCAAAACCTTTTAGGTGTCCAGTCACAGGGACGCAAGAATTGATATTCTATTCCAGGGACGCGGAGCTGCGGTACATGTGGAGGCTAGCAAGAGTTTGGTTTAGACACATCGTTCATTCCTTCCTAGAGTAGGAATCAGTTATCAGTTTCAGTTTTACTTAGGGCTTATCACCCAGACTTTTCAGTATAGTTTTCAGATTTATTTATTCAGGTGTTGGATGTTTGTATTGGACTATTTACTTTAGTGGCCGATGGTTTATTCGGCATGTCGTTTTATTATTTATTCAGTTGATTTAATTCAGTCGTTGTGTATGGCTCATATTATAATTCCGCATGTTATTGTTTTGTTTAAATAAAAAGATAAAATTTGGCACCAGCTTTTTTGAAATACTAGGTGGTTAGTAAGTTTTAAAAAGGTTTTCGGCAGTGATGCTAAGGATGAACCAACTGGGATTCCTGTTTCAATTTGGTATAGGACTGATCACCCGGTATTTTTGTAGGCGGGGTGTCACAGTACACTTATACTTTCTGTTTATTGCGATATAGGTGTGGATATTGGGAGGCTATGATTTGTGGCCAATCTTTTGATTTTGTATATATCTTCGCACGATGTTATCTTGGGGATGGATTAATTATCAAAATATCAGGCTAGTGTAGAGTGTTATGGGAAGTTCATTCATTTTTCGTTATGGGGTAGGAGATGTACAAGATTGCGATACCATGACTCTAGGGAAGCTTTAGTATGCATCTTATCTATATAAATGAGGATACTTTAGAGGGAGTGTCTGTGTTGTTAGATTCCATTCTAGTTGTTCGGGAGTTTTCTAATGTCTATTAACAGATCCCTAGGTTATCACTGACTAGGTAGATCGACTTTGTTATCGATTTAGCTCTTGGAACTATGTCGATATCCTAAGCACCATACTGTTTGATTCTGTTAGAGATGAAAGATAATAGAGATCTAATTTAGTAATTGCTTAGACGAGGGTTTATTTAGAGGATTGCTTCACCGCGGGGAGCCTTGGTCCTATTTGAAAAGAAGAAAGTGTAATACCCCGTATTTTCATGGCTTTAAAATTTAAGGATTTATTAAATTTAATTGAGATAAATTAATTTAATTTTAATCCGAAATATTGTTTTAAATATTTACTAGCATGATGAGAGTTAGTAATTATTGAAAATTTGTTATTTGTTGAATATTACTGGATGAGTATAGTAATATATGAGATTTATTTTTATAATATTATCACGTGTGAATAAAATGACAATTGTGGAAATTTAAGTCGGGACGCGCCTGTGTCGTGTCAGGACTAAATGTGGATTAATAAAAGTGAATATTTTATAAGTTGTCTGTATGGTCGTTTTGAGCGCTCCAAAGCATCCGGAAGGGTCGAGATAGTCAGAAAAGTATACCCGGGAGTTTGATTTGGGTCTCGGGGTATTTTTTGGCCTAATTAGTACCCCGGGAGGGCATTTTAGTCATTTTGTATTTTTGGGTAATTAAACCCACGAAAATTAAAGGGGTTATATCAAATGTTTAGGTTATCTCCTAGGGTTAGATAACTCAAAACACTAGAACGGCCATTGGAGAGGAGAGGAGAGAGCTCTCAAGGCATTCCAAGGCTCAAAACTCAACCGTTTGCACCGCCACCACCGCCAACGCGTAGATCGCGAGACGGGGAACACAACCACACCAAATTCAACACCAAACCAGATTTCTAAAAATCCCAGGCAAGTGTTTATCTTGCTTATTTCGTTGATGCATCTTTCATATTGGTTTAGGAATGATTAGGATGAATTGTATGGAAGAAAAACCCAATTTGAGATAGGAAATTTCATGTAGTGATGACTTAAATGATATTCTGGAAACCTTTTGTGATGTAGAGGATTAAACCACGAAATTTTGATGTTGTATCAGAAGGAAACCTTAGAGCCAATCAGAATAAAGGAGAAAAATCGCGCTTCAGGACCCCCGAACCGGTTCGCATGTTCCTCGAACCGGTTCGCCCTTGGGTTCGCGAATGTTTGCTGGTCTGGGGTGCTTTTTCTTCCATTCAACATTTAAATTTTTTTTTGTTCTTTTTCCTTTCTTCCTTGGATTTTTCTTCAACTTCAACGGGTCATAACTCATCAACCGTAGCTCGGATTTGGGTGCCGTTTCTTCCAGTGTTCTTGTTGTTCCGAGCTCTTCAACTTTCCAGTTGACTCCTCCTTCGGGATCTAGCTGAAGAATTACCAAAATGCCCTTGAACTTGCTTTCTTAGCTTTTCTTTCATTGTCTCGCTTTCTCTTTTGCGTTGCTTGCATAATTAACTTGTAAAACCAATAAGAGAAGCACGAAACACGAAATACTTGCCAACGAAGATTAGTAGCATAAATGTGCATCAAATCCATATAGGTTACATTACTCGGGTTCACAAATGCACTGAAATTAGGGGAATAAATATACAATATTTATGTCCAATCATGTAGTAAGTTGGAAAAACCCTTCGAATTAAAGTTAGAAACGAACCATTATACTTGATATATAATAATGGGAAAATAAGGATAAATGTTGTGAATGTGGGTTATGGGATAAACCTAAATTGATATAATAAAAGTGGTATATTTCTATGATTGTGTATGCATATATTATATACTTGTGAAAATCATGCCCGCGCTACTTGCTATCCCTGAGGTTTCCGCGCTGGGACGATCTTATCTCGTGTACCTTATGGGGGGATATTGACTCGTACCCTAGAAGATAGAAATCCTAGGTACAGGCTATCGAATCGGTAGTCACGGTCCTAAGAGACGTGAGGGTATGTACTGACCTCTTGGACTTGGAAACTATGCTTTGCCTCAATATTGTTTGTGTATGTATTCATACAGTTCGAGAGTGATTCCGAACTTGTATTCTCTTTAGTACGATTGATACGAGGATTGGATAGCAGAGTATGCCCGCACCATAGTTTTTATGTGGGGTGCTGTTATGATATATATATTATACGAGTAGTTAACATATATATGAAATTCTGAAATCTGGAACTGCCTACTGTGATTTGATATGTAGGACATGGTTGATGACTCAAATTATAAATAATTATTTTGAGAAAGTATAATATGACACTGGAAAACTTTATTGATTAATAAAGTTAAAAGGAGAACCTTGGTTACAAATTGAAATCTTACGTTTTAAATACTTATGTTGTTCAGTTGTAAATCCTGCGAATAACCTAAGATAAGTTAAATCATTGGGGAAAGATAGTGTGGTATATGACGAGATAGACCAATGGGAAGGTTAGTGCGATAGGTGTGCACATTTGAAGAGAGGTGAGAATTTCTCAAGAGAGTGTCGCACTAATATGTTGTTGCATTAGCCTGTAATCAATTTAAATACTTGCTAAACGAATTTTTAAATCATATACACTATCGGGCTCTGACCCGTTTCTATTTCCTTTTCTCTCTTGTATATATATGTATGTATTACAGGTGCCCAGCCACAGGGGCGTCTTACTTAGGATCCTTTAGAAGGAACGTGCTGCAGCTTAGGTGGGAGTTGTAGGCCTATTGTTTAGATGACTTCATCCATTTGATTCTACTCCTAGTTCAGTTTTATCCAGCAGGGGCATGTGTCGCCCTCTTTCTATTATTTAGTTGGTATTGTCAGAGATTGAAATTTTTACTTTCAGTACCTTTATTTCGGGATTTATTACTGTCAGGATGTTTTCCTTTAGTGTTGTAAATGTTGGGATTTATTATTGATGATTAAATTCGTGTATGTTCAATTCTATTTTTTTTATTCTTAATGTGTGACTCTTTAGATTTTAATGGTTTAAGGTTTTATAATCGGATTTAATAAAATGAGAATAAGGTTTTAAATGGTTTTAACACTTAGCTTAATTATTTAGGGTGTTTAAATTGGAAAAGTATTTTTACGACAGTGATGCTAAGAATGAACCAACTGTTCACCTTGATTTTAATTTAATAAAGGAGTGATCGCCCGGTATTTAATTAGGCGGGGTGACCCAGGTGGTATCAGAGCATCAGGTTCTAGTGTCCTTAGGATCTATACGGCTTATTATGCTTTCAGCGTTGCTTTGTTTGTTATGGAGCCCTATGTTTAGGATTGTCGATTCCTATGATGAGATTTCGTTCTCCTGCTATAATGTGTATACACTAGTGAATTCTAATTTCGTTCGGATGTGTGCGTGTGCCAAGCGATGACGGATGTCAGAAGAGGACCGTTAAGCGTACATCAGGAGGCAGGGCTCAGTTGAGATTATGAAATATATCGGATGATGACCGTAGTCGAGGTCACCTCCATTATGGCACGAGAAGCCACGACTAGAAAGGCAACTAAGGTGCAACAATGATTTTCAAATGCTCTTATAGTCAAATGAGGTGCGAGGGTAAACTTACCCAATGTATTAAAAAAAACGTGTAGAGACTGTCAGTGGGAAATTTTAGAAACGCGAAAATTGTATGTGTTTATCAAAGGAGGTAAAGTATCCAAAGGCTTAAATATAGGACGGAGTGTGGCAAACTGAAAGTGAAAATTTAGAGAAAATTTTCTTGGCTTTCGGGACGAAATTATAATGGTTGGAGTCAACCACCAATTTTAGAAGTGGAATGCTATGCCTATAGGAGAACGTTAGGTACAGTGTTGACCGTATGTTCCTTCCTCAACTGTTTAGGATGAGAAGCAAACGTGGTTCTGAACTCATCGCAGGAGGGCATGACAGAAGTCCAATTGTGGATATGAATCCTAATCGTTAGCAAATTTTGTATCGAAATAGGTAGATACTAGTAGAGGAAACGACTCCAAGTGGGAGACCAACTTGTAATAATAGTTAATAATACTCGAGGAGGAAATTCTGATGGACGATCGATTCAGAGGTTGAAAATGTCATATTTTGTCAATATAGATGATAACGCTTCTTTGTGGGGGAAGTTAAAGGAATCGAAGAATTTAGTCGAGAATAAGACTGAATACAACGGTGGTGGTATAGCACCACAAAAGGATGTGGATACACATCAGGAAAACCATTTAAATGCTTCAGATAGTTAAATTCTTACCAAGTGATGGTAAATTCAATAAGTACTATTATAGATAGTAACATGATCTTTATGGCCTGAAAAGCTAAGGGAACAACCGGGATGGCTAACAAGAATCGAGTCTACTGAAGTCCGAGAGAAGGACAATCCTAACCTGGTTAGTAGGACAGGTGATAAGTGGATTATGTGTTGAGGTATTTTGGTGCGGAGTGAAATTGCTCGCGATAATATGTTCCAAAGTGAGAAAAAGGGACAAGAATACGGTGCCTAGTAAAGGACGACGATTAAAAATAATTTTGTTTTGGTTTGGGCAGACGTGTTACGTCTGAAAACCATTTGTGCAGTCAAGACGATTGCCAGGATGGAAGTATAAGTTGTATCCTTAGAGGATGCGGCGTGTTTATGTCACACGAGCGAGTCACAATATTTTGTTCATTGCTAGATTAGCATGTGAGACGAGTTTGTTGCATATCATTAGAAATGTTACCATTATGAGAATATTTTTTTTTAGTATAGCGGGATTTTTCTTTGGTGCTATCCGCGGGGGATGAATGAGTATATTAACAGTGTTTTATACTTTATTGAGGTTACTCGTTGTAGTGATACGATACACGAGTATGATATTATCTTTGTTAAAATGTTATAGAAATGCGTAGTATGATAGTGGGCATTTATTGCAAGGCTATCGGAGTAGTTATATTGGTGCAACACGTTTTGTTTTGGCGAGGCTTTACGTGTAAGAAGGTTGGACTCGCACTTATATTATCTATCCTAGAGACTTCGGAGGAGATAGTGGGCTCGAGATATTCGATACCAATGTATGTATAGACTTTGTCAGTATGATTCAGTATGTACCGGGATTTACCGTTGAGCGAAATGACTTGACTCGGTATTATGTTTAGCACTCCGGACTTAGTGATAGGAAGAGTGCAGTGTTATATTTATCCTTAAGAGATGTGGGAGGTAAGAGTTATACCCCTAATGTTAGAAAAAGGAAATTTAGAGAATTTCGATCGTATGTATCTGAGGTTTATAGAATGTAATTACCAACAACCAATACGGGACGATAGTGAAATTGGTGAAACGTTCTTTATCAAGCATAATTATGGGAGAAATTGTAACTTTTCTGTCAAGGGACGGAATAAAGGGGTATATACTATGGACGGAGGACCTAACGGATTTCGATAACCGACAATGTTAGGTAGTAGTGTATCGGGGGGGTTCCTTGTTTGGATTTCGCTTTGCGAGACATCCAACACATGAAACTTAGCATAAGGTTGGAAATAGGGAGACGTTTGGTCACTATTCCATCAGTTCGGTACCCTGGTCGAAATGGGATCAAGTAATTATGTATGTAAGTTGGAAGTTAAATTTTGTTTTAAGGTCATTGGAGCCGGATTTTTGTGGTAGGAAAGCATTGAAAGTTATCCCCACGAGTTGAGGGGTGGAACGATGATAAGGAGAATTTAAGAATTTTTTATTTCTAGGGTGATTGAGAGTACCCAAATGTCATAACCGCGTACAGAACACAAGTTAAATAAAGAGTTGGAATGATTTTTTAGCATGGATTATCTGGAAAGAACTTTATATTATACAAAAGAGATGACCTGTAATTATTTTGATGAATAGAGCGTTAGTGATTTATTTTGGTTGTTGTACCTATTTGGGAAAATTGTTGTACTTATCTGAGGAAGGTTGAGAATTATTATTCCTCTTTTATTGTCATGGAATTTGAATGCCCTATTTCTTCTATTCCGTTGAATTTAGTTAGTCCTACAGATGAGTAGCACGCCGTTCGCTCTCCCAGGGCGGTCGGAGTGTTGCAAAATGTGGGCATCTTGGTTAACTACAGTTATAATAGTCCGAGTCGAAGGGACGTGGTAATAGACGTGTGAAATATATGTTTGTGGGAATAGTATGACGAAGTGGAAGTGATAGAGTGGATTAAACGTCACATGAGGGGCGATAATCCATACATAGGTGTGTAATTATAATAGCACACCCAAATTTGAATTGGAAGACTGTGGGAAGTCATTTAAGAAGAGTATTCCTTGAATGGAGCAGAATTAAATGATTATGAAGAACACTCGGAGCGGAGTTGTTAGTAGGCAAGTATGAGAGCGACTTGCACATACAAGGGTGATGATGTTGGTATGGTATAAGAGATTCAAAAGTGCACTTCGTAGAGAGAAGAGCACGGGTGGAACTTTCGGCATACTACAAGGAAGGAAGGGGAGTATTACGTGTCACTTAATGTGAGACATTTCAAGGGAAGAATCGATGTTTAGCGAGACGTAGTGAGTAGTCTCTACATGCACTGCCCATAGGTAAGGTTTGGTTGAAAGAGGAGAATCAACCAAAGAATTTTGTGTTTATAGAAAATTCCTGAAATTGGAAGAGGTTGGTAAAGTCGGTAAAGTTCTTGGATGGGTTGCCATCCTCAAAACAAGATCAAGGGTTTATCCCGACATGTGAATTAAGTCTCCGAGAAGGAAGTAATTGATATTCCTTTGGGCTGGCTTACAATATTAACTAGTATGCCCCAGACTTCCTTTGAAAGGAAGGATCGCGCCTGTGCATGGTCCGGCGCAGTATAAATTTCTGAATCAGGATGAGATTGGTGAATCCCACCTTCGATATGGGATTTCAGGAACCAGCGGAGATAAGATTTTGTTTCGAGTAGGATGTATCACCCTTAGCCAGGGAATAAGCGCACGGTGATTAAAGATTAGTGGAGCCACGTGAAGGAGATTTTGGAATCTTGGTACGATGATTTCAAGAATGCTCTATAGAAGCACTCGTACCTGTTTGTCGCGTACGAGGTACTTATTAAGGTTTTGTTATGGAAGAACCTCGACTATTCTCCTTCCGTATGTTTAGAGGAGAGTAGATAATCAGAATTTTTGGATCGGTCGAGAAAATATCCGATAACTATGGTGGAATTCCACGACTGTTTTAGGCAGTCAAGAGTGGTCAAATGTTCGTATGATCTTCTCAGAATGGGAGTTTTGTATATGAATAAATCCGAGTATTTGTCATGTAGTGAGGTGCGGCCTCCTAATGATAGTGAGATAAGGAAATTATAATGTATAGGCGTTACCTATGCGAATATTGTCGGGTGGGAGCACAATGTGAAGTGTCTCCAATGAGAATGTAAAACAATGTTGCTGTGAAGAAAGGGCTATAGTGATTGAGTGTCGTACTATGTAGATAGTTTGCGTACTGACAAGGATATCCAGAATTGAGCTACCTGGTAGGCTTTATTTTCCGAATTTCGGGACGAAATTCCGTTATTAGGGGGGAAGTATGTAATACCCCGTATTTTCATGGCTTTAAAATTTAAGGATTTATTAAATTTAATTAAGATAAGTTAATTTAATTTTAATCCGGAATGTTGTTTTAAATATTTACTAGCGTGACGAGAGTTAGTAATTATTGGAAATTTGTTATTTGTTGAATATTACTAGATGAGTATAGTAATATATGAGATTTATTTTTATAATATTGTCACGTGTGAATAAAATGACAATTGTGGAAATTTAAGTCGGGACGCGCCTATGTCGTGTCGGGACTAAATGTGGATTAATAAAAGTGAATATTTTATAAGTTGTCCGTATGGTCGTTTTGAGTGCGCTAACGCGTCCGGATGGGTCGAGATAGTCAGAAAAGTATACCCGGGAGTTTGATTTGGGCCTCGGGGCGTTTTTTGGCCTAATTAGTACCCCGGGAGGGCATTTTAGTCATTTTGTATTTTTGGGTAATTAAACCCACGAAAATTAAAGGGGTTATATCAGATGTTTAGGTTATCTCCTAGGGTTAGATAACTCAAAACACTAGAACGGCCATTGGAGAGGAGAGGAGAGAGCTCTTAAGGCATTCCAAGGCTCAAAACTCAACCGTTTGCACCGCCGCCACCGCCAACGCGTAGATCGCGACACGGGGAACGCTACCACACAAAATTCAACACCAAACCAGATTTCTGAAAATCCCAGGCAAGTGTTTATCTTGCTTATTTCGTTGATGCATCTTTCATATTGGTTTAGGAATGATTAGGATGAATTGTATGGAAGAAAAACCCAATTTGAGATAGGAAATTTCATGTAGTGATGACTTAAATGATATTCTGGAAACCTTTTGTGATGTAGAGGATTAAACCACGAAATTTTGATGTTGTATAAGAAGGAAACCTTAGAGCCAATCAGAATAAAGGAGAAAAATCGCGCTTCAGGACCCCCGAACCGGTTCGCATGTTCCTCGAACCGGTTCGCCCTTGGGTTCGCGAATGTTTGCTGGTCTGGGGTGCTTTTTCTTCCATTCAACATTTAAAATTTTTTTTGTTCTTTTTCCTTTCTTCCTTGGATTTTTCTTCAACTTCAACGGGTCATAACTCATCAACCGTAGCTCGGATTTGGGTGCCGTTTCTTCCAGTGTTCTTGTTGTTCCGAGCTCTTTAACTTTCCAGTTGACTCCTCCTTCGGGATCTAGCTGCAGAATTACCAAAATGCCCTTGAACTTTCTTTCTTAGATTTTCTTTCATTGTCTCGCTTTCTCTTTTGCGTTGCTTGCATAATTAACTTGTAAAACCAATAAGAGAAGCACGAAACACGAAATACTTGCCAACGAAGATTAGTAGCATAAATGTTCATCAAATCCATATAGGTTACATTACTCGGGTTCACAAATGCACTGAAATTAGGGGAATAAATATACAATATTTATGTCCAATCACGTAGTAAGTTGAAAAAACCCTTCGAATTAAAGTTAGAAACGAACCATTATACTTGATATATAATAATGGGAAAATAAGGATAATTGTTGTGAATGTGGGTTATCGGATAAACCTAAATTGATATAATAAAAGTGGTATATTTATATGATTGTGTATGCATATATTATATACTTGTGAAAATCATGCCCGCGCTACTTGCTATCCCTGAGGTTTCCGCTCTGGGACGATCTTATCTCGTGTGCCTTATGGGGGGATATTGACTCGTACCCTAGAAGATAGAAATCCTAGGTACAGGCTATCGAATCGGTAGTCACGGTCCTAAGAGACGTGAGGGTGTGTACTGACCTCTTGGACTTGGAAACTATGCTTCGCCTCAATATTGTTTACGTATGTATTTATACAGTTCGAGAGTGATTCCGAACTTGTATTCCCTTTAGTACGATTGATACGGGGATTGGATAGCAGAGTATGCCCGCACCATAGTTTTTATGTGGGGTGCTGTTATGATATATATATTATACGAGTAGTTAATATATATATGAAATTCTGAAATCTAGAACTGCCTACTGTGATTTGATATGTAGGACATGGTTGATGACTCAAATTATAAATAATTGTTTTGAAAAAGTATAATATGACACTGGAAAACTTTATTGATTAATAAAGTTAAAAGGAGAACCTTGGTTACAAATTGAAATCTTACGTTTTAAATACTTGTGTTGTTCAGTTATAAATCCTGCGAATAACCTAAGATAAGTTAACTCATTGGGGAAAGATAGTGTGGTATATGACGAGATATACCAATGGGAAGGTTAGTGCGATAGGTGTGCACATTAGAAGAGAGGTGAGAATTTCTCAAGAGGGTGTCGCACTAATATGTTGTTGCATTAGCCTGTAATCAATTTAAATACTTGCTAAACGAATTTTTAAATCATATACACTATCGGGCTCTGACCCGTTTCTATTTCCTTTTCTCTCTTGTATATATATGTATGTATTACAGGTGCCCAGCCACAGGGGCGTCTTACTTAGGATCCTTTAGAAGGAACGTGTTGCAGCTTAGGTGGGAGTTGTAGGCCTGTTGTTTAGATGACTTCATCCATTTGATTCTACTCCTAGTTCAGTTTTATCCAGTAGGGGCATGTGTCGCCCTCTTTCTATTATTTAGTTGGTATTGTCAGAGATTGAAATTTTTACTTTCAGTACCTTTATTTCGGGATTTATTACTGTCAGGATGTTTTCCTTTAGTGTTGTAAATGTTGGGATTTATTATTGATGATTAAATTCGTGTATGTTCAATTCTATTTTTTTTATTCTTAATGTGTGACTCTTTAGATGTTAATGGTTTAAGGTTTTATAACCGGATTTAATAAAATGAGAATAAGGTTTTAAATGATTTTGACACTTAGCTTAATTATTTAGGGTGTTTAAATTGGAAAAGTATTTTTACGACAGTGATGCTAAGAATGAACCAACTGTTCACCTTGATTTTAATTTAATAAAGGAGTGATCGCCCGGTATTTAATTAGGCGGGGTGTCACAGAAAGATGTGCCAAAGACAACATTTTTAAATAGTTATGCGGTGTATGAGTTCATGATTATTTCTTTTGGCCTGATAAATTCCCCAACAGTGTTTATAGACTTGATGAACATAGTGTTCATGGATTTCTTTAATCATTTTCATATCATGTTCACTAATGGCATTTTGGTTTATTCTCGGGCAGAAAATGAGCATTCAAATTACTAGAGGGTAGTCTTATAGACCCTATGAGACCACCAACTCTATGCCAAGCTCGATAATTGTTAATTATGGTTACGGAGGTTATGTTCTTGGGTTACATTACAACAAAAAGGGGGATTTCAATGGATCCGCGTAATGTATTGGCAGAGTGAATTAGGGAAAACCCATAACACATATGTAGGTACATAGATTTTTAAGGTTAACATGGTATTATTACCTGTTTATTCATGGCTTTTCAAAGATTTTGGGACCTTTGACTAGCTTAATGAAGAAGAGGGTACCGTTTGTATGAGATGAGATTTTCAACAAGGTTCTTAATGAGTTAAAGGCTAAGTTGACTTTAGATATAATTCTTGTCTTACCTTATAGTGGGGTTGACTACATGGTGTATACCGATTCATCGCTACATGGACTTGGGGATGTATTAACGCACAAGGAGAGGTTTATAAATTACTCTTCCCTAAAGCTTAAGCTTCATGATGGAAATTATCGCAACCATAATTCAGAGTTTCCAACAATAGTATTTTCTCTTTAAGTATGGAGACATTATCTATTGGGGAATATGTTTACATTTTTTCACCAACGATAAGAGCCTATAACACTTGTTCATATAAAGGGAGTTCAACATAAGACAAGTACATTGGTTGTAGTTTATAAAGGATTATTAGTTTTACATCCAGTATCTTTCGGGTATGGAGAATTTAGTAGTGGACACCTCAAGTTATATACCGATAATGACTTTATCCGCAATATGGAAGTCAATATATGTTTTGCTGTGTACAACAAATGAATTACTATATGTTTTTATAGAATTTCTTACCATCGCACATGAGATCATTATTTATGTTGTGAAGGTCAACAGTATTAACCAGTCTTTCCATTAGAAGGTCAAAGAGTTATTGACAAAGGGGGAACCATAATATTTGGTTGGGTTTGATAGGGGTTTATGATTTCATGGAAAGTTAGTTAGGAAGTGCGACATGTAGTGTTAACTAAGGCGAATGAGTAACGATTTCGAGTATATCTTGATAGGTATAAGATGTTTCGATATAGGAGGGGCTAGTAGTTGTGGATACGCATGAAGAAGTACATTTCATTAGTTATGTCCAAGTAAGCTATGTATGAGATAGTGAAGGTATATAGCCAGAGATCATTGGGTGTTCTATAGCCTCTTGAGGTTCCAGTATGGAATTGAGAGAGTATCTTCGTGTACTTCGTGAGAAGGTTTCCTACATCATAGTGGGGCTATGAATCCATATGGGTTATCATGGATAGGTTAATTAAGGTATCTCATTTCCTTTCAATTTTGACAAAACTCATAGAAGAGTATTGTGATGCGATTTTCATTATAGAGATCGTGAAGCTACATGGTGTACCACTTGATATTATGTTTAGTAGGGATAATAATTTTGTGTCCTAGTTTTGGCAGAGTGTTCAGCAGGCGATGGGGTCTGACTTATGGTTAAGTACCTCATATCACCCACAGACTGGTAGTCAAATGGAGCTACTAAAACAAGTATTAGAGGACATGTTTTGGGTGTTTGCATTGGACTTTAAGGGAAATTAAGATCGGTAATTATCTTTGGTGGAGTTATTTTTTTACAACAATAGTTATCAACGGACTATTGGCATGGAACCATATAAGGAACTTTATGGAGGCCGTATCAATCTCTTATTTTTTGGATGAATGTGGGGGAGAACAAACTACTCGGGGCGGTATTTATTTAGGATACCTCAAAGAAGGTGGAGCTTATTGGGGATAGGATGAGGAATGCATAGAGTAGGTAAAAGAGTTATAAAGGTAGGAGAAAGATAAACTTAGAGTTTGCAGTCAGAGATCATGCATTTCTCAAGGTGTTACCTATGAAAGGAGTGAAGCGATTTTGGAGTAAAGAGAAGTTAGCGCCCTGATATATTGGTCCATTCATTAACATCAATCTAGTCAGATCGATTTCTTATCGTTTAACCCTACTTAGTCATCTTTAGTAGGTACATGACATGTTACATGTTTCTATGTTGCATATTTTCCTTAGAGATGGCATGGTGTACTTGCACATGGATTTGGGTGAGAAAGAGATTTAGTGTAATTCAAGTTATGAGGAGAGAGCTTTTACCTTTTTAGATTGTAAGGACCAGATTCTACATTCCCAAGTTATTATGTTAATGGGTGTTCAGTGAGGGCACCACAACAAGTTAGATTCTACGTCGGAGAAAGAGAGTAACATGCGAGACAAATATTTAGAACCCTTTTGATCATGTGTATTATTAATAATTATTTAATATGGATTATTATTGCTTGTGTGCATAGTAATTATGTGTGCATAACACTTATGTGAATTATTATGGCATTTAATTCGTATGATATAACTAATTTAACATGGAGAAATTAAATTATAAGTATAGAACTCATATAAATAATAATGTTATAATTTATATATATGTTGCAAGTTAATATCGATGGATTGGACTATGTGGGGATACAGAGGCCTAAAGAGCTGGTTTTAGTGTATCGATTTGGGCCGCAGGGGTAGGCACCCTTTTGGGCTAAGTTTTGGGAGTGTTTTGAGCTCATTTAGAGGTCCAAACTTGTCCCCATAGAAAACCTATGGGATTAAGGGTTTTTAATGAAAATTAAACCACATTAATCCTTACATTAAACACAACATAGAGCCTAGGCATCAAAGATAACTTCATTTGCTACAATATTTTAGGTAATTTATTTATGTTGATTGTTTTGATCATCTGTTTTGGGATTAAACACATTCTAGGCTTGAATATGTCAGGAATCCCAAGACCCAAACATTTTAGAGAATGAGTTTACGTCCATTCCATAGTTCCATTAGAGTTAATGAGAGTGATTAAGATGAAACTAAATTCAAAATGTATATCACATTCTCTTATGTAAAATCCCAATACAAATATCGCAATCCTTGATAACTTACCACGGCCTTATCATATCTAAAAGAGTATTATTCCACCCTTTCTTTGTGATACCCTATAAAATCTACAGCTATATTGATAAGATTTAATACTAAATAATACATGAGTCTAAACAATTGAATACCACACTAAGAATGACATAAATAAACTAACATGCATAAATTAAATAACTGATACATAACCATGTAATAACCCTATCACCATCTATGATACCATAAACTAACACTAATAAAATCCGTTACGGGAAATACAATTATCTCAAATAGTAAACTAGTTATAACTAAAGTAATAACTACTACAATAATAAACTCGAATGGAATGAAAATAGAAATAAATAATGAGCATGAAAACTCGACACCTACATCCTATAATATCAACAAATGGAAAAGAATGCAAATGAGAATTAGGGTTGGAGCTGCAATGGCGGCCTAGGACTAGAAAATAGGGTTCAACAGCAACGTAACAATAAGTCTACAATGAATAAAAATTTAATAGAATCTTTCTCTAATAATAACTTCACATCTGCCTCTCATATTCTAATTGTTTATAAGTTATCCCAACCCAAGAAACCCTAAATATAACATGGGTATAATCCAAATCATAAGTGAAACCAATGCTTAATTATTATTCATCTCAACTAAAAGGTTCCATCATGTATGTCGGTGTATACATCTCGAGTATAATAACAATAAAAAAGACAGTCCCAAGTCTAATATCCACATAAGTATGGTCCCTGACACATACAAGTAAATGGGCTACTCACGAGCCCACACATAAATATGAAGGTCTATCCCTATCGCCTTAGAGGATCACTCGTGCATCCTAGGTATAGTTATAGGTCGTCCATAACCTATAAGCTCAAAGCCTCGGTAGGGGATGTTCATTATAACACACCATGTAGGCACTCATTCCTAGTACCTTCAAACATCTACTTAAATCCCTTTCACACTCGACCTCTAGGTCATACTCCAAAACCTAACCTAATGTCCACCGGGCGCTTTTGAATTTCGTTTGAATTTGGTCAACTTTTAAACCTAGGATTGGATTGATTAATTTTTGTAGGTCTCCGAATACCCTTTCCATCAGTTCATACCGTGCTCGAATCGACTTTACGGTTCAGGCGTACTTATCTTTTTACTCCAAAACCCTAGCCTAAAGGCAACTACGTGCTTCTAAGCTCCATTTGACCTTGGTCAAATTTTAAACCTGGGGTTTTTCCAATCATAGGGCTTTGAATACCCTTTCCAACGGTTCGTACCGTGTGTGAACCGTCTTTACGGTTTGCATTTACTTTCCTTTTTAACTCCAAAAACCTAGATGCCACTGGGTACTTTCGAGCTTCG
The DNA here is from genome assembly GCA_949130495.1 of Sambucus nigra. Classification (NCBI taxonomy): domain Eukaryota; kingdom Viridiplantae; phylum Streptophyta; class Magnoliopsida; order Dipsacales; family Adoxaceae; genus Sambucus; species Sambucus nigra. The sequence goes on from OX422211.1 coordinate 446,322,854, forward strand.
TTTAAACTTAGTCAAATCTTGGACCCAAGAGTAACTCATGAAATTTTACAGGGCTCTAAATACCCTTTCAAACGATCCCAATCGTGCATAATTCAGACTTACGGATTGCATTTTTTGCACTTTCAAAAAAGTCCCTTTTGGACTGCCAATAGGAACCCCTAACCCTTTGTCGATCGGCAGAGGGATACTTTACTTATCCAGTGAGCCAGGGGGTATTCTGATAGGTAGCCTAGGCCTATGCCTATCGACAGACCCCTTAACCCTAAAATTTACTATTTAAGAAGGCCATGACCTCATTCCCAAGGACCCCTTTTTAGAGATTTGAGGAGCCCCTGCCTTGAAATAGTGTGTTATTTTCCAAAAAACATCATTTTTTAAACATTCTCTCCAACTTTCTATACATCACTTTCACCCCCACCTTTGCCACCCATCTCACCACTACTCCATCACCATAAAAAAAATAGCCTACTTCACCTCGAAAATCAGTAGTAAATTTTCGTAAAAAGTTTACTGTTATCCTTTGAAATATCATTTAATTAGTGTCATTTATCACACGTTCTTTATTCTTAGCATATTTTTTCTTTATTCTCACTTTCTCACTCTAGATAATCTTTTTTTATTACTTATATATACAAAATATAGTTTTATAAACCTAAAAAATCCCTAAAAAAGGGGTTTAGTCTTTAAACCCAAAATTTGAATTTTATTCCCCTATTCACACTTTCAACACTTATACACGTTTTCCAAAAAACTACAGGAAATTATAGTTTTGGGTTCATGGGTTAACTCTCACCCTCACGTGTTATCAAACTACGTGGACTCTTTGATGCTATCTTTGGCTATATAGGCATCTCGAGTCTTCCTCGGGATTCAAGTCCTATTTTCTTATTCCTTCATTCTATTTATTCTCACATCTAATAGTGTCGTATGTATATGTATGTGTGTGTGTGAACACACACACACACACACACACACACTAATTTATCTGTTCTTAGCAACCCCGTCACACATGCATATTCACTTCGTCATAGTGAATCATGATCTAGTTGTTTCTCACATTACATTATATTTTCGTACGTTTTATTCTTTTTCAATTTCTAAATCTCGTCAGACATGCATATCCATTTCCTCATAGTGGATTATGATCCATTTTATTTCACATAGCATAGACTTGCACTTTCTCATATTTCTAGCAGACCTATCAGACATGCGTATTCCATTCCTTACTATGACTTATAATCATGTGCGTTACTCATATTTCAGTTACCTTTTTAGATTATATTATTTCATTTTATTTTATACTCATCCGAATAACCCATCTTCGTGTTTTCTATAATGTGAGTATGGTGATTTCTTTCCTCATTTATTTCACTCCGCACACACTCCGCACACAAATTACGTTTTAGAGAAAAAGGAGAATGTTATTATAGCCCATAAGAGACTGGAAGGTTATTTATCTCGATTCTAGGAGAAATTAGCATGAGATTAGGATATGGTCCACCCTCAATGAGAATGACCGGTCATAATTTTAAAAACCTTTAAAATAATTCATGGATGTCATCGTATGATTTTACAATGATAAGCCTATCATTGACTTAGAGATCATATAGTATAAAAGTCCTACCCTCCCAGAAAGAAATCCTATCAAGAAAAAATTGAGAAAGATCTAAATGGAGTGGTCCCTCAAAGTCAAAGATAAATTGGTGAAACAGCAAAACGTAAGCTTCATCCCTATGGTTGAATATCCTACATGGCTCGCAAGCATCGTCCATGTGCTAAAATCAAGAGGAAACGTATGCATGTCCATCGACTATCGGAATCTGAACAAAGTATCTCCAAAGGATGATTACCCTTTGGCCAATATCAACATAATTATTGATAACATAGCCAGTCGTGCCATCAAGTCATTTATCGATGGTCTTGCCGGGTATAGCCAAATCAAGATGCATCTCGACAGCCAAGAGAAGACTGCCTTTATCACCCTGTGGGGAATCTTTTGCTACACCGTCATGCCTTTCGAACTCAAGAAATGCTAGATCTACCTACTAGAGGTTAGTTACAACTATTTTTCATCGTCTTATATATAAAGAAATTGAAGTCTATGTTGGCGACATGATCATCAAGTCCAAAAATTTAGAAGGTCGCATCCGTATTGTAAGGGAATTCTTTGAGCGATTGTGGCAGTATCAAATTCATCTCAATCCACAAAAATGCATCTTTTGCATCACGAAAGGTGAACTCCTCAGCTTCATGGTCAGTGATAAGCCCTTCCATACTTAGAGAAATTCTTAAAATTCCACTATCTTGTATGGAGAAAGAAGTTTGCAACTTCCTGGGCAAACTCCTATACATCAGTTGGTTCATCAGCCAACTGACATCCATCTGCGAGCTTATTTTCAAACGTCTCCAAAAGTATTAGACCAAAGTTTGGAAATATGCATGTCAAGAAATTTTGACCAGATCAAGTGGTAACTTACCCAACCCCTGGTGCTAATGCCTCTGCAGCAAGGTCTTCCCCACCTTCTATACCTCACTGTCATAGACACTCTGCCAAGGGCTATGCTAGCCCAATACATAAAAAAGACATGCAAAGAAATACACATTAAATACGCTAGTCGAAATCTAGCATGGTATGAAGTGAACTACATTTATTACAGAAGGTATGTGTCGCCTTAGTTTAGGTCACTCTGAATCTCCGGCATTACATGCTTGCATTCCCCATTAAGTTTCTTTTTAATTCATTTTGATGGTTTTAAATTGAGTGGTGAGGTCTTGGAGTTTTGGAGTTTTGAAGCTTTTACGACACTAGTTCCTTCATGAGTGAGTTGTAAAATATCCCAAGCTTCTTTAGCGGTTTCACACGTCATAATGCAACGAAATTCATCCAGTGTGACCGCGATAAATAAGGCATTTAAACCACGGGAATTAAAATTTTCAAGTTTAAATTCATTCTCACTCCAACTATCGGTAGGTTTAGGAACACGTTCATTTTCAACTAAATGTGTAGGTGGAGACCACCCGTTAACGACAGACAACCAAACCCTCTCATATAGAGACCTAAGTGTCGAACGCATTCGTGCTTTCCAATGTGCATAATTAGAACCATCGAAAATAAGAAATTTTAAAAACGGGGAAAATTCCATTTTTGTCAAAAATATTTAAAAAGATCTTAAATGCAATAATTTAGCGATCCCGCTCTGATCCACTTGTTGGGAATGATGACCCCCAATTTTTAAATTTTACAAAAATGAATTTCCTTTTAGATGCGAAATAGAGATGGTTCAATTAAACAATTACATAAACCAAATTTTAATTTCTTTCAAATTGAAATTAAACTTAACTCAAAATGACATTAAATTAAACAACACATTAATTTTCACTTAAACCAAATTAATTCAATCCAAGTCCTAAAAAATTTGCCTAACAAAATAATTAATTCAATTTTGCAAATTAGGCCAAACCAATTTTTATCCAATAAAATTAATGACTTGAACAAAATTAATTAAACATTACCCAAATTAATTTAGCACCAACTTAAGCATGAGTAGTGATTTACACCAATTTTATATTTTTACCTAAGCATGCATCTAATGTGAATTTTGCAAAAGATAAAATAAACAAAGAACCACTACGCCGCGATGTACGAGGAAAACCCCACAACGGGAAAAAAATCTCGGATGACCCTAACCTCAAATCCACTAAGTACAATTTTACAATTACAAGACAATAAGACTTACAAACACTCGAGTTGACTCCGTCCAAGCCTCGAAGCTTCTTCTTGTGCACACCTCTTCCTAGCGAATAACCACGGAGGTCCACCGTGGTCTCAGAATCCACCGATTGGACTTTTTCGGTCACCGTCAACCGAACAAGGAGCCTTTCTCCAAGTGGGTATGTTTGAGCAAACAATCTTCTTTGTGGGATGTAGAAGAAAATCCAAACTTCTCTTCTTTGAGGTGTAGAGAAAAACCCGGTGCCAAACACTCCAAGCAAGATATATATATGGTAACTTGTAATAAACAAACTATGGGTGTAAACTAAAGTGTTTTGGAATAATGTTCTTGAAAATGCAAACACTTTGTTGATGTAAAAAATTAGATTGCTTCTAATTATTTAATCACAGATAAATATAAATGAGACAAACAATTTTAAAGTGGTTCAGCCTTATAAGAATGTCCTACGCCCACTGTTTCTGTTATTGCCAAGTGTTTTGGAGTTCTCGATATGTAATTCTATCAAGAAAATCCGGTCCCCTTCAATGAGGGTGATACAATGTATTTATAGCCCTTAGGCTGTCATGTGAAAGGGTGATACATTAAATTATACACATGTGAAAGGATGATACATTTAATGCCCTTTGAGGAGTATGGAACATTCTTTCTCGGTATATGGCAATATTAAATGACCTTCCAAATTCGCAGAATCCGCCTTTTTGAATTTTTATAGGCGCTTCGATCTTCGTGTACTTTTTGTCCTTTTAGCCGTCGGTAACGTAATAGTTTCTTTTTTGTAATCATTTCTTTCGCCGTTTCCCAAGGAAAAGTATTTAAGCTTCATAGGCAATCCCATCGTCTTCTACCTTTTCCAATTTCTAATTTCGAGTTTTCCAGAGTCTTTCTCTCTCTTGTGCGTTCATCCCTTTCTTCGTTCGTTGTCAACAGATCTCCCTTTTTCCTGTAAGATCTTCTTCCTTTTTCTTCATTTCTTTTATTCGCCATGGTTTATGTAACTGAATCTCTTGAGAAATTCCGTTTTGATTTTTCTATTCCATCTTGGGTAACTCTGGAGGATCTTTCTGAGCCTTCAAATTACTTTCGTTTGGCTGAGGGACATTGGTTCCCCAGCCTCTTTATTGCTGAATGTGGATTTTCTTTTCCACCAAACCCTTTGTGCTTAGAGTTCTGTCATTATTTCGATGTTGTCCCTGCAAAAATAGCCCCCAACACATGGAGAATAGTTAATGGGGTGTATAGGTTAAATCAAACTCATGGAACTCGTATAGGAATTCCTGAGATTATGTATTGTTATAGATGGGCTATTCTAGACAATGTTTTTTATTTAAAAACTAGATTTTTGAATAGGGCTTTAGTAGTCAACCTCCCTGATGCCAATAGGGATTATTTTGAACATGGGGTAGTTATCAAAAATTGGCAACATGCCCCTTTGATTGGAGATGAAGTATATGAAGGTCCCAAATGCCCTCCATATGGCAATGAGATAGGTTATTTTCGTTTTATTTTATTTTTGAAATTATGATTTCATTATGTTTGATAAAATGTATGACTGATATTTCACTATGTATTTGTTTGCAGTTGACAGTAAGAGGAAAACTCCAAAAGAATTAGAAGTTAATATTAAGCATTTGAAACATATCTGGAGTTTTCATCAGAAAGTTGCAGATGAGCACATCAGGTCTGCATCACACTTGTTGCAGTACAGGAGCTATACATCATCCTTTACTGCTCGTCCTGTGGTCAGCACTAGTGAACCAGCGCTAACTCCTGAGGATTCTTCACCAGACTCTCACATTCCTCTAAGCCAGAGAATGGGCAAAAGAAGAGTTCCTGCTATCTTTGAGGAGACTACCTCTGCTGGAGATGGAAAAAGAAACAAGGCTGAGGTCCAAAAGGGGACAAAGAAAGTAGATGCTGCCCCTTCTGTTGCTCCTCAGAAGGCTGCCGAGAAGCCCCCAGTGGCTCCGAGCAAGAAGGATGCACCTATGGAAGTGATCACCATCTCCCCAACCAAAAGCTCTTCTTTGGTTGAAACTGTTGAAGTGCCACTGAGGAGATTGAAGAAATCCTCCTCGGTCAGTTAGGTGAAATTATTCCCCAGCTGCAAGTTAGTGAAGCTGGTGTCCCAATTATTATTCCTCCGAGCTCTGCGATGAGCTCGGTGAAGACTTGGACTATTCCTGAAGTCCAAGGAATTGAGGAAAATATGTCTAGGTATGTGCTTACATCCCTGGCTACTCGTCACCTTGCTTCAGTAAGTTTCTCATATTCTGAATTTTCTTTCTTTCCATCAATACATGTATCTCTGTGCTGACTTATCATTATCTTCTTTTTCAGCTGGTGAGTTATTTGAACACCATTGTGAAGAAGGATGAAGCAATCAAGACTTCTAGCTCCTCGTCTGGAGTGGAGGATGCTTTGTCTAGGTTAACCAAATCTTTGAAGGATTCCCGTCAGAAGTATGACGAGGATAAGGCTGAATGGGCGAAGAAATTGGCTGCGGTTGAGGCAGAAAAGATGCAGCTGGAAATTAAAGTGAAAGATTTGGAGGGAGAGAAGAAGAAGTATGACGAGAAGCTCAAGAGTTTTGGGGAGCTTGAAGCCAAGATAAAAATGGCAGAAGAATAATTGTCCCTTCTGCGAGAAGCGAACCGCCAGAAGGAAGAGGTGGAAGCTAAATTGAAGGCCACCGAGGATCTTCTATCCGAGAAGCTCTCCTCGGAGAAAATGAAAAGAAAAATGGTGGTGAAAAAATCTTTCCGTACTGGTTGGGACAAAGGATGGGACAGGGGGGTAGCAGCAATAATGACTCAGGTGCAGTATGGGAGTTTGAAATACTTTCGAGATGGTTGGGTGGCTGCCCTGCAAGAATTGAAGGTTAATGAGGACTCAGAACTATTTCAATAGCACCTCCCTGGTCCTCCCCCAGTTATTGAAGATGAAGAAGAGGACGAAGCTGCCTCTGAATAATCTTCAATGGCAGTGGGTGATCCAATCCTTACTCAGCCTGTCGATGAGGAGTTTTCATCTCTTCCTGCTCCTCCTGAACAAGTTCCAGCTTCAGACCAACTTATTGTTCCAACCGAGCAACCGAGCTCCTCGTCCCAGCCTCCCAAGAAAATCTTGGGAGACAAGGAAAAGGTGTGAAGTTGTTCGGTATTCTCTTTCTATTTTTCTTCTTTTTCAAGTGTAACCAAAATCTTTGTAATTCTGCATTATGATCTAATAAAATTTGAGTTCTTTTCTTCCACATGATTGTCTCTTTTCTATCTATACTCTGTCTTGATCTTCTTTTTGATAATTATTTTTTCTTTCTCTGCTAGTTTCTAGCCAGGATGGATATGCTATTTGCTAATGATACAAAGCTGATGCAGCAATGCCATGAATATTATAAGGTTGGTCATACAGAATTGAGTACATCAGAAGTTGTCGACATCCTTGGTCGTGATGCTTCAGAGCAAGCAGTTGAAGCTTAGCAGTACCTGAAAGGCTTACTTGACCGAGCTGTGGCCAACAATGTGGCTTATTACGAAATGATTGAGGACCTGCAAGGTACTCTCGATGAACTTCAGCAGCAATATAAAGAATCAACTGCCCTATTGCATGAGGGGTATGAGAAGAGGTATCAACAGCTTTCTGCCAAGAAGGGCCACGAAAAGCTCCTTGCTGGGTACGATATCAGGGAGAGAGCCCTAAAGGGTGAAATTAAAGCATGTAGACAAATTGCAGAGCTGCTGGAGCAAGAGAATAACAATTTGCAGAAAGAGTTAGCACAGTATAAGTCTGCAGCTTCATCTTCCACTGCCTTGGTATCGGTCACCGATGAAGGATTTTCATTTTTAGAAGTGAAAAATGCTAAGTTGCGAGAAGAGTTAGAGGCTTTGAGAAGAGCTGGGCCTTCTAGTTCTATTCGGGGACGAGGAAGAGGTTCTCGTGGGCGAGGAAGAGTTGCTCAGAATATAGACGAGGAACAAAGTACTCAACCTGCCCGGGGACGACCAAGAGGTCTTCGTCGTACTGTTGAAGAAGCTCGTACTCAATCAGCATTGGAAAACCAAGCATTCCAATTGATGGCAAAGAATCAAGCCTTGTCTGACATGTCAAATAAAATTAGAGAACTGGAACAACAACTCTCTTCAAAGAAATCAATGTTGGAGACTAATGAACTTTTCATCCAGAGTCTTCATGAGAAGCATGAAAGGTCAATATTTCAATTTCACAAACAGCCCAGGGAGTTCTGGATGGCTGGATACAACGAAGCACTATTTCATTTGGATGATCGTATCTAGAATGCTAATAATGAGGGCTACAAACAAGGCTGGTTGAATGCCTTGGGCGTGCTAAAGCTCGAACAAGGACACTATCTGTGGGACTATTATGATCCCGGGGTACTTGACTTGCCTGTGCCACCATATAATTTGGACATGGAATGGATCCCAGCTCGTGCCATTCCTCGGAGCTTAATTGCAAAATACCTTGGTGACTACAATCTTCATTCTCAGATCGAGGTATCTCGTCCCGAGCATCTACTGGACACTCCTTCTGTGATGAACGTCAGGATGCTTAGAGATATTAACTTCATTAATTCTCCCCTTTGCCTAGAAGATCCTCCTGCTGGCGAGGAACCTATTTCAAAAGTTGAGGGGAAAAAACCAATAGAATAGGAATTGTTGATGTAACAGTTAGTACACAATTTAATATCAATGTAATAAATTTGTGTAATTCATTTTGACTTTAATGAAAGAGTTTCATTTTTGTTCGCAAATTTGTATTGCTATTGTCTTGTACTTGTCAAGCACTTTATACTTATGCCTTCATAACAATATTGTGTGGTTCATCGACCAACTTGGTAATAAAAAAGTTTACAAGTATCAGTAATGTTGCTCGATCACTTAATAATAAAGTAATGAGTATAAAAATGTTTAAAATTCTTCCAACCAACCAAGGTTGTTAAATTGTGCTTGTCGACCAACTATAGTTAGTGAGAGTTTTTATCCCCGACTAACCATACTTGGTAAATTTTTGTCTTTTTCATAAAATGTGTCCGACCAACCAAGGTCGATAAATTCTCCTCGTCGACCAACTACAGTTAGTGGGTTTTGATCCCCGACCAACCATACTTGGTTCAGTTTGGAATATTTTGTTCTTCGAGGAACTTGCGTATTTTCTGGAATAGTTTTACCTTCCGACCAACATAAGTTGGCGTATTTTGTTTCCTAACCAACCGAGATTGGCATTTTTAGGAATGTTGAAGTTGTTCTCGCCCTTTTACCAACCGGAGTTGATCTGAGTTTGAACTATCATGTCCACTTGCCCTTTTACCAAAATTGGTCTCAGCCAGTGTCAGCCTCCTAACCAAAGGAGTATCGTGTTCTCGCCCTTTTACCAACCGGAGTTGGTCTGAGTTCGAACTATCATGTCCACCCGCTCTTTTACCAACCGGAGTTGGTCTGAGCTAGTGTACGCCTCCTAACCAAAGGAGTATGGTTTGTTCTCGCCCTTTTACCAACCGGAGTTGATCTAAGCTTGAACTATCATGTCCACTCTCTCTTTTACCAACCGGAGTTGGTCTGAGCTAGTGTACGCCTCCTAACCAAAGGAGTATGGTTTGTTCTCGCCCTTTTACCAACCGGAGTTGATCTGAGCTCGAACTATCGTGTTGTTTTTACTGCCGAGCAGCGTAGTGTTGCACACTAGTATTCCCCGAAAAACTTTCAATAAAAAGATTGAAGATGGAGAAATCTCATCGTTTTATTCATATTGATGAAACTGCTTTACATTTTACATCACTGATAATACTTGCGTAGGTGTTCAGCATTCCATGCATTCTTAAATTCCTCTCCTTCTAGAGTTGCTATTCGGTAAGTTCCTGGTCGAATAACTTCTGTAACTCGGTAAGGTCCATGCCAGTTTGCTTCCAACTTATTGTGCTTCTGAATGACTCTCTTTAGCACGTAATCTCCTTCTTTTAGGTCGCATTTCTTCACCCTCTTGTTGTAGAACAGAGTTGTTCGTTGTTGATAAGCAGCATTCCTAATGGCTGCCTCTTCTCTAACCTCCTCGAGAATGTCCAAATCTAACCTCCTCATCAAATCGTTGACTGGGGAATTGAAATTCAGCACTCTGTGTGTTGGAAGACCCAACTCGGCAGGTATTACGGCCTCACTTCCAAACGCCAGCATATATGGTGATTCTCCAGTTACTGCTCGGGGAGTTATTCGGTAAGCCCACAATACTGACTGTAGCCCATTAATCCAATTAGCTTTAGCCTCACTTAGCCTCTTCTTCAAACCATTTAGTAATGTTCTATTTGTCACTTCAGTCTGTCCATTGCTTTGAGGATGGCCTGGTGCTGAATGAACTTTCAAAATGTTTGACTGATGACAATAGGCAGCGAACTCCTCGTTGTCAAATTATGTTCCATGGTCTGTGATGAAGGCATGAGGGAGACCATATCTACAGATGATGTTCTTCCAAATGAACTGATACACCTTCTCGTATGTCATATCAATAAGGGGCTCAGCTTCTACCCACTTAGTAAAATAATCCACTGCGACGACGAGGTACTTGAATCTTCCTCGGGTCGTTGGCAGTGGTCCAACCAAATCAATTCCCCACATGGAAAATGGCCAAGGGGAAGTTATGGGTGTCAAAAATGCCTGTGGAGTTCGTCGGATGGAGGAAAAACGTTGGCATTTATCACATCTCTTAGCATAGGCTATACAATCAGCCCTCATCGTTGGCCAGTAGTATCCTTGCGTCATCACCCTTTGCAAAAGTGTCCGACCTGCTACATGGGCTCCATAGGACCCTTCATGGATCTCTTCAATCAATTATTTCACCTCGGAAGGATGTACACATATCTGCAAACCTGCCATAATTCCTCGTCTATACAAAACACCATTAATTAGTACATACCGAGCAGCTTTAAACTTCAATTTCTTGGCAGCGAGCTTGTCCTCCGGTAGTTCTCCCTCCTCAATATATACCCTGATGGGATCCATCCAAGATGGTCCTAAATCAAGGGTAATAATATTCATCGTCAGGTCTTCATCTATGCTCCGACTTTCTAATACTTCAATTGGTATCGTTCTTCACAGCTCGGTACGAGTAGCTGATGCTAGTCGGGCCAATGCGTCACCTTGTGCATTCTCCATTCTTGGTATTCTGATCAACTGAATGGCATCAAATTCTGTCAATAACTCCATCACCTTTGCATGATACTTGACCATTAATTCTCCCTTAACTGCATATGTTCCCATTATCTGATTCACAATTAATTGAGAATCACTGAATACCATCACTTATTGCGCTTCCATAATCTTTGCTAAATTAAGACCTGCTATCATGGCCTCATACTCAGCCTCATTATTAGAGGCTTTGAATTGGAATCGCAAGGCATATTCCATGTCAATCTCGTCTGGGGTGTTCAAAACAATCCCTGCTCCACAACCTGTTGTGCAAGATGACCCATCTACATATAATCTCCATGTAGGTAACTCGTCTTCAAATTTCTTATCTGACAGAATTCCTCGGTGAAATATTTGATGTTTCCTTTCATCCTCCCTTGGTATTTCTCGCTCTTCGTCGACCATCTCTTCTCGCCCTTTTACCAACCGGAGTTGGGCTGGGTTTGAATTTGATGATCCCTCTACATCCACAAGCCCTTTTACCAACCGGGGTTGGTCTGAGCTTATGTCTGTTGATTCTTTAACATCCACTCGCCCTTTTACCAACCGGAGTTGGTCTGAGCTTGTGTTTGTTGATCCTGTAACATCCACAGGTTGATCATCGAGCAAATTTTTTTCCTCGGGGGTATCAGGATAAGTAAACTCTGCTATAAAATCTGTTATAGCTTGACCTTTTAATGATGATCTGGGTTCATACACAATATCATATTCACCGAGCTCTATTGCCCAATACATCAGTCTCCCTGATTTTTCTGGCTTATGAAGGCTTGTCTCAATGGCATGTCGGTATACACGACGATGGTATAGGCCTGGAAATATGGCCTCATTCTTCTACTTGCCTCAATTAATGCCAATGCCAATTTTTCCAGCTTTGGGTACCTGATCTCTGCACCTCGGAAAGCCTTACTTGTGTAATAAATTGGCTTCTGGACTCCATTCTCCATTCTGATCAATGCCGAGCTGACTGCATTCTCTGATACTGCCAGGTACAAGTACAACTTTTCTCCCATTACTGGCCTGAACAACAGTGGAGGTGCTCCCAAATATTTCTTCAAGTCTTGAAAGGCTTTTTCACATTCATCGTTCCACTCGAAAGTTTTTCGAAGTGTTTTGAAGAATGGAAGGCATCTATCAGTTTATCGAGATACAAATCTGTTGAGCGCTGCAACTCGTCCTGTAAGACTCTGCACCTCTTTCTTCGTCGTTGGAGATCGCAACCCTAAAAGAGCTTTGATCTTTTCTGGATTCGCCTCAATGCCTCGCTGGTTGACGATGTACCCGAGGACCATTCCTTCTCGTACTCCAAATGTGCACTTCGTTGGGTTGAGCTTCATTTGGTATTTATCCAGTTGATCAAAGGTCTGAGCTAAGTCAACTAGATGATCAACAGCTTTCTTGCTCTTTGTCAGCATATCATCGACATAGACTTCCATATTGCAACTTATTTGTTCGGTAAAAACCTTGTTCATCAGCCGCTGGTATGTCGCTCTTGCATTTTTCAAACCAAAAGGCATAACATTATAACAATAAGTTCCCCTAGGGGTAATAAAAGAAGTACTTTCCTTGTCTTCAGGTTTCATTTTGATCTGATTGTAGCCAGAGTAAGCATCCATGAAGCTGAGCAGCTCGTGTCCCGAGGTATATTCCACTAGTTGATCAATTCTGGGCAATGGAAAGTGATCCTTTGGGCATGCCTTGTTGAGATCGGTGAAATCAACACACATTCTCCATTTATTGTTTTTCTTCTTTACCATCACCACATTTGCTAACCAGTCCGGATATTTTACATCTTCAATGAATTGGGCTTTCTGGAGCTTCTCGACCTCCTCTTGTATAGCTTGATTCTTCTCGGGACTAAATACTCTTCTCCTCTGCTTTACAGGCTTGATCTCCTTATTCACATTGAGCTCATGACATAAGAAGTTTGGATCTATTCCAGGCATGTCTTCATGACTCCATGCAAAAGTTTTCTTTCTGTTTCTCAAAAAAGTTATCAACCCCTGTTTTATTGAAGCATCCAACGTTGAACCTATCTGTGTTATTCGTTCAGGGTGCTCGTCGTCCAGAATAACATTTTCTGTAGATTCCACCACCTGTCCTTTTACAAGTTGGGATTCATCTCTGGGATCCAGTGTTTCAATTTCTGTACCTTCATCCACTTGGTAGGTAGTAGTCTTTTTTCCTTGACTCTTCAAGCTCCTCTTGCTCGGCAGATGAATAATAGCATTCCCGAGCTACTTTTTGATCACCTTTCACAACTCCTACTCCAAAATTTATTGGGAATTTTAAACACTGATGTACTGTAAATGGAACTGCTTCGAACTTCTTCAAACCAACTCTTCCCATGATGATGTTGTAAGCTGATTGCACATTCTTATCCATCACAAAGAAGCGTATTCTTTCTGTTCGACAAGCGGCCAAGTTCCAATGAATATATCCAACTTGATCGTCCCAAGTGGAAAAACTTTCTCGCCAGCAAAACCCAGGAGAGGTCTGTGATAAGGTTCCAATTGGGATAATTTTAAATTTAAACTGTCAAAACATGAGTAGAACATGATGTCTGCCGAACTACCATTATCTACCAGAACCCTTGAAATCACTACTTCTTTCATCCTCATTTTGATGACCAAAGGGTCGTCGTGAGGGTAAAGAAACCTGCCAGGTCGTTTTTTGAAAAACCAATGACCAACTTCTCCTTGTTCACCTTTCTCGGGCGATCCTCCTCAGCTAAATTTATTCGTTGAATATATGAGCAAGCCTGAGCCTCACCGAGGTAAGCTTTTCTTTTTGCAGTAAGATCTCCTCCTCCTGCATCTCCGCCTGTAATAACATTACAATCAAATGTTCCAAAACGTATCGAAAATACCTCACGTTCTGGTTGCCTTGGCCTTTTGGGAAGATCAGGGTCATCCTCTGTATCATCTTCATGATTTCTCTTCTTCTTCTCCTCTGCTCGACGAGGAGATCTAGACCTCTCTCTGGTTCGGTCATTGTTTCTTTTTTCACCTCCCCGATCAACATACTTTGTTAGCTTTCCTCGTCGGATGAGTGTTTCAATCTCGTTCTGAAGAGCTATGCAATTTTTTGTCATATGGACATGATCCTTGTGGAATTCGCAATACTTTTCCCTATTCCTCATATCAGGGTCCGACTTCATTTTTTTTGGCCACCTTACTTCCTCGTTATTCTTGTTTTCTTCCAAGACATGATTGATACCCATTTTCAAAGGAGTATAATTATCGAATTTCTTCAGGACCTCCCATGATGACTTATTATTTTTGGAATGCTTGTCACTGCAATTGCCCTTATGCTCTTTCTTCTTAGATTTGTCGACTTCCACCTTGGTTTCTTTATCCATATTCTTCTTCGCAGCCATAGCCTCCTCGGCATTCATGATTTTGGCCGCTTTTGCCATCAATTATGACATAGTTGTAGGTGGATATTTGGCCAAAGTGTAATACAACTTGTTAGGCAACAACCCACTCATCAAGGCGGTGATTGCTGTCTTTTCTTCATAATCTATGACTTCCAGCTTCTCGTTATTGAAACGAGTTATGTAATCTCTAGTACTCTCACCAGATTTTTGTCTAACACTTAACAAGTGTGCTACCCGTTTTACTGGCTTTGCTCCAAAATAGAAATTGCTGATGAACAACTCGGCCAACTGAAAGAAAGTTGAAATCTTACCCCGAGGAAGATTGTTGTACCATATCTGGGCAGATCCAGTAAGAGTTCCTGAGAATGCTCTGCATCTCATCTCGTCGGGGACAGCATAGATGTCGGCAGCAGCTTGATATTGCTCTATGTGAAGAACATGATCTGTCTTTCCATCGTATTTGGGGGTCACCACAGGAGCTTTAAATTTTGACGGTGTAGGAAAATCCACAATGGCCTGGACAAAAGGTGTCCCTTGAAAAAAAGTTCGTTGTAGGGGATTCTTCGCCTTAGCCATTTCTCCCAATCTATCCTCCAACCGCTGAAGGGACCCTTTCCACGCATCATTTCCTTCCTCGGGCTAATTAGTTCGAGCAATTGATTGTTCTGAAGTAGCCTCCTGAGATCTATCTTGACGAGCAACTGGTCGTGATTGTGCTGATCCTTCTCTTAGATCTGATGGTTGTCGAAAACTCCTCGACATGGTCTTAGGTGGACTCCTATTCCTCCTAGGGCCTAATCGATTGAAAGGAGACACCCTGCTCAATCTTTCTAAAGCACTGGGTCTCTCTGAAGAGAGAGTGATACGTTGATCAGTATCTGTATCCCGTATTGACGAAGTTTGCCCAGGTTGATAAGAGAAATCATCAGATTCTTCATTACGATACGCTTCTGTACGCCTGGATCGTGAAGAAAGTAAATAAGTTTGCCTCTGACCACTTTGATGTCCCGAATGTGCAGGTGCACCGCCATGAAGGGTTTGTATGAGTTGCCGCATTGTTTCTTGCATGGCGGTTTGTCCTTGAGCCAGATTCGTCATAATTCCTACCAGATCTAGAGGTGCAGAAGGATTTGGAAGATTTCCAGCATTTCCAGCGTTTCGATTGCTGGATTCCGGATTATGTGCCATTGATGATGAAAGATTTTTGGTGAAAAACGATAATAACAGTCGTTTCCCACAGACGGCGCCAATCTGTTGATGTAAAAAATTAGATTGCTTCTAATTATTTAATCACAGATAAATATAAATGAGACAAAGAATTTTAAAGTAGTTCAGCCTTATAAGAATGTCCTACGCCCACTGTTTCTGTTATTGCCAAGTGTTTTGGAGTTCTCGATGTGTAATTCTATCAAGAAAATCCGGTCCCCTTCAATGAGGGTGATACAATGTATTTATAGCCCTTAGGCTGTCATGTGAAAGGGTGATACATTAAATGATACACATATGAAAGGATGATACATTTAATGCCCTTTAAGCGTGTGCGTCAATGATAAGCATTCAATGAATAGTTGAATTGTTAATTATCTGGCAATCAATGATGTGGCCGAGATGCAGCTCGGACCGCCTTAGTTGCTCGTCGTTCAGGAGTTCCTCGGAGCGCTGGAGTTCCTCAGAGCGCATGAGTTGGTCGGAGTGCATGAGTTGGTCGGAGTGCACTTGCTGCTCGAAGTGAGTATGACTTGGTCGGGGAAATAAACCTCCTCGTTGCTATTGTGCCACGTAGATCGGCACATGTCTTCTTCTGATTCGTCTATATCAGCATATTAATTTTGGTATCAACACACTTAAAACATGAACTTTTGAACTTAGAAATTTCTCTCTCAAAATTTTCTCTCAAAAAGGTGTTTAGAAAATGTCAAAAGTTGGTTTTTCAAACATGGTTCCCGCACATACAACTTCTGTCAAGAGTTAATGGGTAAAAGTAAGTGGGAACATGGGAAAAACTGATTAAAACTGCCAAAAAATTTCCCGCCAGAAATCTAGTTCGAACAAGATTTTCGTTCGAACGAAGTCTCCTCCGAACAACACTTCTAACGAAGTTCCAGAGGCAAATGGGAAAAATTCGTTGGCAAACTCGTTTGAACGACAATATCAAACGAAGTTCCAGAATGCTTAAACTTCGATTTTTAGCCCAGAAACTTTATTTTAAAGTTTTAAAGTAACCTTCTGAAAATAAACATCAGTTTAAAATAAAATTACACCCAATAAACATTGTTCCAAACTCGTACATATATGTGCAATGCATTCATACCTTAGGAGGAAATGGAACAAATTTGGTGATGGAGGAACAAGGCACAATAAACACGGCATATGATGAATCTTTATAATCTTGACCGCTACGTCTTTAACTAACACGTCATAGGCTTGGATGGATACACTTGAACACTATCCTATGACTTAAATGTTTTTACCCGGAATTGAGCCAACACTACATTAAGACTTAATCGGAGACTTGTGTCCTTAAAGAATCTCATAAATACCTGTTAGAAAAGCCTTCCTTATCCAGTCGCATGGCTAGTTGGTTGATGTTACTTGTCGAATTCGACATCATATATGTCACTCAGAAGGTTATGAAAGGAAGAGCCATTTTTAACTACCTTGTCGACAATCCCATGGGAGAAGGCGATGTATAAATTTTTGAGTTCCCAGATGAAGATATTCTTTACCCATATCATGAAGAGCTCAAATGGTATATGTTTATTAACGTAGTTTCTAATACGAATGGATATGGTATACGGATATTTTGAATCGCCCCCGATGATTCTCATACTCCTATTGCCATCAAATTAGACTCCCCTTGCACCAATAACATGACAGAATATGAAGCATGCACTGTTGGTCTTAATATTTCCCTAGAAAGAGGAATCAGATGCATTGATGTCCAGGGAGATTCATCCCTCATCATAGGTCAAGTCCTTAAAAAGTGGAAAGATAAAGATGATAAAATCCTACCCTTTCACACTCACCTTGAAGAGCTTGCCTCCCAATTTAAGGGTATTACCTTCCATTATCTTACCCTCTCAAGAAACAACGTTTCTGATGCATTAGAAACCTTAGCCTCCATGGTCGATATGCCCAAAGTAATATTAATGGCTCCTCTTCTTGTCCAAAAGAAATATGTACCCACTCACTACTACCACATCGAGCTCACAATAGAAAATGACCCAGACATGGTTGGACTATGGTGTTATAATATTTAATGCCTCTTCGAGCATTGTAAATATCCCTAGGATGCTAATAAGAAAGATTGTGTAAGCCTTCGCAGGCTTATTTCTCAGTACATCATCAGCGACAAAGCACTCTTAAAGAGAAATATCAACAGAACCAATTTACAAAGCATAACATGGGCTAGGGTCGAAGATGTGATGAAGAAAATCCATAGCAAAGAATGTGTACCTCATATAAATGGTCATATACATATTAAAAAATCATTAATTAGGAATATTACTAGACCACCGTGGTTTAAGACTGCACCGCTTATGTCAGAAGATAACTGAAATGCCAATAGTCTGCTAATATTTAGCACTTGCCTATCGCGAGTTGTACAACATGACATCACCCTAGACCTTATCAACTCAGGGCATTGACATCATTGGGAACGTCACTGCCAAAGCATAAAATGGTAACGAATTCATCCTGGTCACCGCTGATTATTTCACCAAATCGGTGGAAGTCGAATCATATGTAGTATTGAATGCAAATAAAGTGGCCAAGTTCATCAGAAAGAACATCATCTTCCATTACGGAGTTACTTATGAGTTAGTGTTAGATAATGGGCTCCATTTTGAAGATAAAGTCATAAAAGTAAGTGATGAGTATGGGATCCAAAGGCATAAGTTCGTATCTTACAGACCGCAAACCAATAGGGTTGTCAAAGCTGCTAACTAAAGCCTTAACTCCATAATCAGTAAAATAAATAAAAGTTGTAGAGATTGGGTAGATCGGATCACATATGACCTATAGGTATATTGCACCTCTATTAGAATATCCACTAGAGCTATACCCTACCCCCTGGTATATGGCATGGAGGCAGTCTTACCTATCGAACTCAAAACTCCCTCTCTATAGGTCATGCTCGAAAGTCAGGTCGGCAAATTCAATTGGAAACAAAGTCGCTACGACGAAGTCCACTCTTAGATTAAAGAATAGTAAAGGCTCTATATCATATATAAGGGTACCTCTGCTTCATTGCGCGATCATTCAATAAGAAAGTCAAATACTACGGTGTGAAAGAAGGAGAACTCGATCTTAAAGAAATTATAAAACCCATCTAGGACCCAAGAGGAAAAATTGAACCTAAATGGAGTGGGCATTATATCGTGACGAAGATTCTATCAGGTAGATGAGAGGAGAGGATGTAACTATTAAATTTAGACCGTCTTAAGAAATTCTATCCCTAGTCCAACTCTCATCGTGCTACGACTCTTCTCATATCCCGTCCATTTTTAAAATAAATCCCCTTCTCTCTTTTTAAAACTACGTAAGGACCTGATATTCTCAAAATCACCTTTCAAAGAAGAAAACTTAGAATTTCTTTTTATACCACACGGAGGTACATAGGCAACTCATAAAGTCACTTTGGGCACGGTCCTTTCTTTGTCAAGAAATGTTATTATCTTCTCTTGTCGAGAACACTAGTCTCTCTCTAGTCATTTTATTTAAAAAAATGGATTATGTATACCTTAGCGATCAGTATAGATAATTAAAATAAAAAGAAGATTCTTCAAAAGGCAAAAAAAATATGTCAAAAAAATCATTGCATTTATTACAAAACACGATGATTTCATAAAGTATAAAAATACCTTCATAACCTTGCCAACCCCACGGCCTGGCCTACCCACACACAAATGCACCTATTACCAAACTTGCCCCATACTCCCACAAAACCTACCTCAACTACCAGATGGGCTCTCCTCATCATCACAACCATCATTACTAGTCCCCCGAGGACCCCAAGAATCTTAATCCTGACTACACTTCCTTATGCGCTCCATGCGACGATATGCCTTGATCAACTTGAACGAAACCACAACGCCCTCATCTAGAGCATCAAACATCACAAGCCACCTCTACCCAGTTTTATCAGAACAAACCTTTGTGACCACCTTCCCCCATAACCACCTCAAATAGTCCCCAGTTACGAGCCCAGGTTCCCCAATATATTGGGACAAATGGGTAACTGGTTTGTGGCATTGCAATAAAAGCCCAAAAATCATCCTCAATGACTCAGTCAAATCCTCCATGAGAAAAAAGTTGGTTATGAGGGGAGGAACAATTTACTCCCATCCCACTTGACACAAAAGCCGCCAAGGAAAATAAATGGAAGTTTGGCTAAGGCTTACTAATCAAACATAACTATAATCACCCAGTTATAGAACATGCTGCAGTTTGCCCCACCATAGCACTGACCAAAGAATATGTCTAGCCCCATACTCCACGAGCCAATTAACCTTGTTCTCCATAGAGGGACCGAAGTTGTGAAAAGGCCGCGTAAAGAAGTTTGGCACACCAGTCAAACGGTACTCAGGTGGAATCACCAAGAAAAGTCTCTCTGATAACCACATGAACATCATCATGGGGTCGCCTCGTAAAAAGTTAGCCCGACCTTCCTTCTAATTATTCAGGGCATTCATTATCTCTGCATATAAAATAGTGAATGAATTGTGATGATAAGACATCCACAGTATGATCATGACCCTTGAGGGTCTGCCACCATATTATTAGTTATTAAGATCAGCCTAGAAGTCACTCCCGAGGCTACAGTGCTAGCAAAGCCATTTTCAGTATAGTCTCTTTGACACATCGCTTCAACACTGTCAGAAGGATGATACTTCTCCCACGCACCAGCGATCCGACAACTGAAGGAGAGATATGTAGCGATTCGGCTTGAGACATTTGAGGAGAACGGGACAGGTCAGACATAGCAGTAGCAACATTGGGTTTGACACCTAACATAGCAAAAAATTATTCATAAGTGGGACACACTTTGTCTAAGACAAAGTGGAACATATGGTCTTCGGGATAGTAGAATAGTAAAACAACTTACAAGAGATTCCATTCAATAGAATGATTATGGCAAAGATTAGACAGATTCAAGTCGAATGCCTCGTAGTTGATATTGTACAAACAAATGGCTTCTAACGCTTCGAGGTAAGCAATAAAAGCCTCAATCATGGGAATCCAAAAGACCCTTTTATACTTGAAATCCTTCACAAAGGATGATGGAATCAACCTGCTACTGTAACAACTGCTTTCAAGTACACATAAATGTAGAAGGAGGAAAATCATGGTTGGAAAAGAAATTTGGACCTGACTGACACGTCGATAGGCAATCCAAGGGGTATGTCGATCGGCACACCCCCTATTTTGGGAACTTTCCTACATTTTCTTCTTTGTCAAAACAACCTATTTACGAAGGTTTTCAAATAAACCCTTTTTTGTCAAAACAACCTATTCACAAAGGTTTTCCCGAACACCACTTCCTAATAAAAAACTTCCAAGAAAATAATACATATTTCAAATTCTTTCTTGCTTCTTCAATAAATAAATCCCCTAGTGAAAAATTAAAGTGCATGTAGACTATGCCATTTAATCCAAGATAAATCAAGAAAACAAAAAATGCATCATATATATATATATATATATATATATATCGTTGCGTTTACATTTTTTAGAAGATAAAAAAAGGACGAAGAAAAAGAAATCAAGATTGTCGAGACGCAGCCCAGACTTTTTAAAAATCCTGCCAACTATGACCACTGCTTCAAGCACCATGGTGAACACACTTACCCCAATGATGAGAAGTGGACGCCATGCTCCTAGAACTAGAGCTCTCCTCAGAAGTTACCGATGGAACCTTACAAGATTTGGTCGCTCTCCTTACATGATCGGATACCGAAGCCATCCAATCTTGAATATCCCACAGCTAAGATGTTGACACATGAATAGTCTGAAAAATAACGATCAAGCAAAGGTAAGAAAGTTAGTAGTAGAGAAAGAGATAAAGATAAAAGTGCAAAATTGAAAGTTAAAATCATACCTCCTTCTAAAGAACCTCCTCGGAGAGGGGAGTGAAGCCATCTATCGTCGCTTAAGGGAGATAAGGCACCCAGACGACATGTCCACCACCTAACTAAATATGGTAAGAAGGACTCCAAAGGTGCGGGATGAGAATATCCTCCATAACCGTTGTTATGCCACCTCGAGCTATGAGCTGAAGATATCGGTTTGTTGTTTCCCATTTTCGATCCTACTGATGGTGGGGGCATATCCTCTATATCCTAAATGGACGGTGACATAAACCAACTGGTTACAAAGTCTAAATAATTATACCTCGCTGTCACATCCGTATAAAGCATATAGGGATCGTCCTCTATCGCAACCACCATCACCTTGCTTGACATCTCATTCACCTCATTAAGTTCTCACAGGACGATGACGGCAAAACCACCTCACCCTCCATCACTTACTTCACCACCCTTTCCCATAGCAACCAGATGTACCCAAACTCGTGCACCACCGGCCTTCGCATTTGATCATGAATTTTAGTAATCCTTACAACCCCCGAGGCCAGATGCCAAGTGTAGCCATGCCATCCGAGAACCCCCTAACACTTCCTTAAGTCCCTAACACTCATCCACTCACCATAAACCCCAAGTCACACTTCGAGTACCGATATGGAGGCCACTGGGCGGTCCCGTCCCCTACTTGACTCTGCTTAACTCTCAAAACTGAGTGAATCTTAATGAATCCTTAAAGGGATCTAAATCCCATTTCTAATAGTCTGTCCCGTGCGTGAATCGGCCTCACGGTTTGCACGAATTATCTATTTTAATCCGAAAGGACACTGGGAGCTTCCAAGCCCCGTTTGACTCCGATGAACTCTCCAAACTGAGAGGATATCAATGAATCCTTAAAGGGATCTTAATTCCTTTTCCAACGGTCAACGTCATGTGTAAATTGGCATCATGGTCCGCTCAAACGATTCATTTTACTCTAAGTACTGATTTCGAAGCCATTGGGCATTCTCGAGACCTATTTGCCAACTCTCCAACTTTAGCAACACTCAATGAAATCTTGAAGGGCTCTGAATTGCCGTTCTAATAGTCTATTTATTGCATGAATCGGCCTCACGGTTTGCACGAATGACCAATTTTTCTCCTAAACCCCCTCTAGAGACCGTTTGTCACTTTCGAGACCCATTTGACTTTGGTCAACTCCCGAACCAAGGAGTAGCACAATGGATTCTTTAAAGACTCTTAATTATGTTTCCAACGGTCATGGCCATGCATGATTTTGGCCTATAGTTTGCATTTTATGATCGTTTTCTTAAAAATTTGTTTCGAACTGCTTGTAAGCACCCCATGGCCAAACCTATCGACAAGGTGTACTTTTCTTGACCAACAAGGTAGGCACCATGCTGATCGGCAGGCCGGGGGACATTCTGACAGTGCTGATAGGTAGGTCAAGGTCCATTCCATTGAAAACCCCAACCCTAAACAGCACTATAAAAGGGCCATGACCTCACCCTTGGAAATAGTTTCCCTTTTATCAGTCATCAAACATTCTCTCAAAATCGGAGCCTTTCTCCTTTCCAAAAAAAGTGCATTTTCAAACATTCCATTATCTCTCAAAATCAAAGCCTTTCTCCTTTCCAAAAAAAAGTCCATTTTCAAACATTCCATTACCTTACTTTCTTACCTCACTTAGATATCCACCTTAACCTAATCATATTACCTTCATATAACTATAAAAACCAGCCTACGTACATTCCAAATTCAGCAACAAAGATCTACAAAGAGGTCTATTCCTCACCTTTTTCTAGTTTACTCATTTTAGTGTTATTATCCACATTAGTCTCAATTCATGATATCGTCTAGTTTTGTTTCATTATCTCATATAAAATAATCCTCAATTTTTATTAATGGTATTGCACATAACTAATTTTTATAAAAACCCAAAAAGATAAAAAGAGGGTTTATCCATAAATTTTAAAAGTAAGACTTCACTATTTTCTCGCAATTTCACACTTGAACATATTTTCCTCCCTAAACACTCAAACAAGAGTCCTACATTTGGATTTATGGGTTGAACCCCACCCTATGCTATTTTCGAACTATGTGGACTTTAATACCCCTTGGGATACGTAGGCATATTAGGCCAATCCTGAGATTTGAGTCCTCCCATTTCATTATATGTCTTTCATATTTTATTATTTTTATTTTGTGAGTCTTGGACTCCTACATATTTGTGTCTCGTCTATCGTGCACATTTTCTATTTCATAGCGATTCGTGATTTGGTGAATACTTACATCATATGTTTATGACTATTTTTGGGTACACTCCTTCGAATGAGTCCGCTCCGTCCATTCCATGATGTGAGTCATATAATTCCATTATCCCGTTATTTATATTATACACATGTACACACACATCACGGAGAAAAAAAGATGAAGATTAACATAGCCCATGAGAGCCCGAAAGGGCGGAATGGGTGCTTAACACCCTCCCATTTCTTAATTTAGTCCCCGAACCTTCGAATCACTTGGTTTCATATGCATTAGTTTGACCTTGATGTCGTTCTCTCGAGGCGAAGACATTATTTTTCCTGTTTGAGCAAAATAGACTGGTGACTCCATATCTTAGTGTTACCCCCATTTGAAGACAATAAATATATATCCGAGGCTAGACCGCGAAGATGTCTACATGAGTGGAAGAAAGAGGACCTCTGTATCCTCGAATCACCCACATGCTCATGGAAAAAAGGGAGGGGGAACCTTTTCCCCCTTCTTTTCCCCTCATCCTGACTTTGAGGCCGGGTCCACTTTAGAGGAATCTGACCCAGATAGCCATATTGGAGACTCCGTTGGGGATCTTTTTTAAAGGACTAGACTCTATTTTCACAAGGGTGTTACTTCTTTACTCTCCTGCTTTTCTACATGTGTGCATATGCCTCCACTTATATGTTCCTTCTACCTATTTTCTTACTCCCTGTATATATATATATATATATATATATATATATATATATATATATATATATATATATATATATATATATATATACCTCATGCTTATCTCCATCAGGTTCTCTTCTCATGTATATATCACTATTAACTCACTTGTATATGCTCACTATGTTTCACCATACACCCATTTATATATATTCTCCATGCTCACTTCACACACTCGCAGTTGTATATAGTCTCACCTTTGCTTATATGCTCCACACACCACTTGTAGATTATCCATGCTTAGTTTCACTAGCACACACCCTCACATTTTCTTACTCGTATATATCTCCATGTTCATTTACACATCACACACACCACTTGTAGATTATTCATGCTTAGTTTCACTAGAACACACATTCATTTATATATATTTACTAGTTCACTACCACATATCACTCGCTTGTATATTCACATGCTCCCCTATCACCATGCTTAGTATAGTCTTCATGCTCTATGCTAGATTTACTCTTTATGATATTTGTATATTCTCCTTCATAATGGACCTTACTTAGCATGCACATAAAAAAATTTCCATGATAAACTAATCTCCTTTTTGAAATTCTAACTATCGGTGTCGATTGTCAAAATAACTCTTTTGACAGCTTTGAGCGATTCGAAGTTGGTCTTGTATCAATTTCACTTTCTCTGTTGTGATCTGAATCAATTCTGGTCCCATCTTTCTCCAACTTCTACCAAACATGCGGGAGAACGACACCTTCTACCATATAGTGCTTCATATGGAGACATTTGAATACTTTCTTGATGACTATTATTATAGGCAAACTCCACCAATGGTAAATGGTCATCCCAATTCCCCTTCAAATCAAGTACACAGGCCCTAAGCATATCCTCTAAGGTTTGAATGGTTCTCTCAGATTATCCATCTGTTTGAGGATGAAAAGCGGTACTGAAATTCAATTTTGTTACCATAGCTGCTTGTAGGCTTTTCCAAAAGCGAGAAACGAATCTAGGGTCACGATCAGAAATAATTGAAATTGATGTTCCATGAAGCCTAATAATTTCCCGCACATAAGACTTGGCTAACTTTTCTAATGAATGGGTAATTTTAATGGCAAGAAAATGAGCAGATTTAGTTAACCTATCAATAATTACCCAAATAGAATCATTACCATTTAAACTCCTTGGTAAACCTGTCACAAAATCCATAGTAATATGTTCCCATTTCCATTCGGGGATAGGTAGAGGTTGTCGAAAGGACGGTATTTCCTCTGTAAACTAATGGCTCAGAAGCTGGGGGGGATATATGAAGAAACTCCGCCAAAGACACCAGTTGAGAATGAGATAAATTCAACATAGCTACCGTACACTAGGGATGACACCCAACATCGTAGAGAACTCTTCATAGGTGGGGACCACCTCCTCTAGGCCAGATTGAAAAACACAGTCTTCTGGGTACCAGAACTGTACCGTAGCTTCTAGAAGATTCAAGTCTATGGCATGGTTACGCCATAAGGAAACCCGACGCAAACTAAAGCTTTTGTAGTTGACATTGTAGAGGCACATTGCCTCTGGACCCTCGAGGTAGGATAAAAAGGCTTCGAACATCGAAAGAACCATTTGCAGAGAAGAAAAAAGCTACAAAGGAGGGAAAATGGAATATGGTAAAGAAAACACCCCCAAAGGACCTTTTTATACTAAAAATTCTCACAAAAAGACGAACCATTCAAAGCCTCACCGGTTTCTCTACCCCCATAGTACCCAAAGTACGCAGAAAGTGCAATCAAATCCATAATAGTGATTTTGACTTGACCCTTATACCGATAGGCAGGTTAAGGGGTATGTCGATTGGTAAACCCCCCTTTTTAAAAAAAATTCTTATTTCCTCTTTTACACATATTAAATTCTAAAATAAAACTTTACTTTGAAAATAGTCAAATCTCCGATTTGTTCATTTTCATAAAAATATTAAACTATCTTTTGTGCATAATTTCTAAAAATAAACGTTTTTTTTTACTTCGAGTCCTTTGATTTCATTATTCGCAAATAAATGAGAAACCTTGGCAGTAAATTAAAGTGCATATAGAGTAAGTCACTAAATCAAGATAATACCAAAAAGAAATGCGTTTCTCATATTTAACTTTTTTCTAGATTTATTACATTCCTTGTAGGTACAAAAGATAAAAGAAACAGAAAAAAGAAAAAAAAATACATCGGGACACTGCTCGAACCCCCCAAAACCCTCTTAAAACCAACCTTCAACCTCTGTGACTCTCATGATTCCCCTACGACGAATGGTAGATCCTTCACTCCCGGAACTAAAACTCTCCTTACATGTTGTCGATGGCGCCAGATAGGCAGTAGCTGACTTTCTCACATAGGCTGACATCGACGCCATCATGTCCTTAATGTCCTTCATCCAGGTGGTTGACACACAGACAGCCTGTAAGAAAGAAGGAACAAAGAAAAAAAAATCAAGAATGTCAGTAAAATAGAAAAATAAAGCAGGAACAGGAAATAAGAGAGAAAGAAAGGACTATACCTCAGTCTGGAGGGCCTCATCAAAAAGATGTGACAACCCATCTACCAGCGCATGGGAGTAGTGGGGTACTGACAACACTTCTTCACTACTCAACCTAAAATGCTAAGAGGGATAAGAGACCGGTGTAAATGGAGCCTCCGCTGTCGCGACAGCCGCGCCTCTTCCAATTCTATGGGATAACGTTACCGGTACATCGGTACCCCTCCCCGAAGCAGTAACTAGTGAAGGCATATCCTCCACATCATATATGCACAAAGGCATCAACAGCTAGTTATAAAGTCCTAATATTCGTATCATATCGTTATATCGGTGTAAAAAATATAAGGCTTGCCCTCTATATCCACCACCCTCACCTCGTCCGTCATCTCTCACACCCACTTCATGTACTTTGAGGGCGATGATGGTGGGACTTACACCTTTCCCTCCATAATCTAACGTACTACTATCTCCCCAAGGTACCAGATGTACCTAAACTTGTGCACTAATAACCACCTCATATGTGCATGTATGCCCTTAGCCCCCGCAACCCTCGAAGGAAGACTCTAAGGATAGAAGGTCATTTATATCCCCATCCAAGAGTCAGTAATTACTCGAAAGAATAAGGATTCCAAAAATTCAAAAAGAGAAAAAATTAAAAGCCTAACATGGTCGCTCGATAGGTTTTTTAGTGTCTTTCACATGTTATTTAGGTCCAAGGATTGGTTCGAGCACCTGTTCGACTTCCTCTACCTATACATCCTATAGAAGTCTCCAAGCTCGCTCTCTTTCAGGGAGACCAACCCCACGTTGTGCCCTATCATTTCATAAAACCACGTATGCAAACACCAAGAATAAGAAAGAGAAAACAAAAAGGACTATAAGAAAATAACAAGGACATTCAACTTAAAGATTAACTCCAAAAGGTATGTGGGTCATGTGAACGTCTGTTGATAACAACGATTGAACGCATCCAGAGAAGCATAAAGGGACGCCACAGTAGAGTTCCTCTAGTCGTACATATGGACGTTTAAAATGATCCTTAAATATGGCAAAAACCATATATAGATGACGTCTCCACTCATTGCCACCCACTACACCAAAACTGGCCACTTATCACGATCAAAATCCTTGGCAAGTCAGCCTTGTCATGGTAAGAAACCATGACATGGCCTGGGATGACATCAAATTTTTCAAAAACATATCGTGGTCAAAGTTCGTAACACGTTTGAACTTGCCACGGATGTGTCACAGTAAAAAAACCTTGACAAGTCCATGACATGGCACGTGTGATAATATAATTGTCACGGACATGTCGCGATTAAAGTTCGTGACACATTTTTGCTTGTCACGAACATGTCACGGTTTAAAACCTTGATAAGGTTATAACTTCTCATAGACTTTGGAAATGAAATGTCCTTGACTACTATACGTGTCACGGACATGTCGTGATCAAAGTCCGTGATAAGTTATCCTTATCATGGCCTTATCAGGTCAAAGTCCGTTGGCAGCATCATAAAAAAAATTATTAGGCAGTATGGCCACTGCCACTGCCCAGCGATATATTATCACCTGTAAAAGCAAATATATGACATATTTTCTCAATAAATAATACCAAACAACATTCAAAAACCTAAATAATCAAATACTAAACAAATATAAATAAGAAACTAGGCCATACAATATTCATTCATTATCAAACACTAATCAACATTTAATATTCGTGATAATCAAACAGTAAACAAATTATAATCAAATTATTACATATTGTTAATTCATTATTAACTTGAAGGAGAAAGATATGACATACTACATAAGAATTTACACAACCCTCAATAGTCTGTATGTCGCACTGTTCGTTCAAACACACAGCTTCATTCTCTTTTCCCGCCAACATTTCCATGACGTGAACCCGAACCTCGTGTAGTTACAACGGATGGTTATGCACTAAAGAACCTGGGCGTATCTTTGGGTCCCTCAACCCCTGGGCTATTCTATCGCTAATTCGTAAGTCTATTAAATACACTATATCCCAAACAATTGTAAATGACCTAGTTGGGATGAGGGGGTGGGGTTGGGGGTGGTGAATATGTCACATGGAGACGAGGAGGGTATCGATGAGTAAGGGTGATAAAGACAGAGCAGTGGTCCCCTCATTTACCACTTTCTCCTTACCCTTCCCTGAGTTGGACCCATCTTGTCCTTGAAGAGCATGCTTCACAAACAAAAATATTGTATCAAATATTTTCTCTAGGTTCTCAAACTTCACGGCGTTGTTGGTCTGTAACTCATCCACCTTGCGTACCATTGGAGTGTTGCTTGACGCAATCCCGGTCAACATCGACTTCCCCATTCGAGATCTCACCCCTCGAGTATGGCCCTTTTGATCCTACCCGAGCACTTGGCTAAGTGCATCCGTACTCGGAGATGCCTTGTCGGCATCACTCTACAAGCTATGGACTTCTTTGAGTTTTTTCGAAAATAAAAAAAAAGTACAAGATTAGATGAATTAACAAAAAAAAGTATGTTATTATAAATTTTTACTTTAATAACGTAATTAAAGTTATAACTTACAATAGTGGAGGCCACGATCAGATTCACCTCCTTACCCTTCCCTTTCTTCGTTTGAATTTCCATATAGGCATTGAGCCTATGTGGCTTACCCATAGGATCACTCCACATCTCCTGAAATAAAATATTTCAAAATGAGTGAATTAGTATATAATTATCACTAAATAGAATAAAATAAAATTAAAATGAAATAACATTCAAAACTTACCATTCTATGCTCCACCTCAGCATAAGACGTATGCCCGGAGTAGTGCACGTCAACCTTCTTAGAACGGTTTTCCCTCTCTGATTTATGCAAGGACAATTGCCTATCCGATATATCTTTTCAACAAATTGTTGCCAGCTTTCCAATGATATTGGCTCCTTTTCGGGTACCGTGTCGCTTCATTGTAGGATGGAATCCCTATCCCGGGCAAAATTCCGTGCATGCATATTTTTCTTCCATGTTCTCCATTGATCTCTTAGTTGTTCAAACGTAGAATTGTGTGCTTGTGGGGTCAATTCGAATTGTTCTCGTCAAATAAACACAAAACAAAAAGAAAGTGAGTTAGTAGTATTTAAATTATAAAATAAAATATAAATATTATTCAGTCAAGCAAGTATCTGTAATGCCCCCCAAATGGCCATCTTAAGATCATAGGGCACCTTCCTCCAGTCAGTGTACTCGGGGGCCAATAATCGTCTTGAGAAATTCCAAGGCCCTAGATTGTAAGGCCGTCTTGTTCTCCACTAAGATTCCCAATTTGCCCCATTTTGGGGGCCTAGTGCAAGAGGAGCCTTCCTCACCCCTACTTTCCTAACGTCCTGATAATGATATTTCCTACAAAAGTTGTTATTAGTAGAAACATATATATGAGAAAATGATTTGGAAATATAAATAATGAATTAGTTTGATATTTTTACTAAACCAAATTAACGACATTAGAAGAATACAAAATCACATCATAAACCCAACTAAGAATTGTTTCAAATAATTGGAATAATAATAATAATCTAAGAATTATTTCATATTCAGGTTATGTCACAGACTTTGAAATGATGCTTAAACTGATTAAAGTCCAAATTAACATATTCGCCAACCAACCAACCAAGATTGATTCAAATCCCCCAAAACCGATCAAATCCAAATGAATAAAGCACTTTAGTAAACCAAATTAACGACATTAAAAGAATACAAATACATATCATAAACCAAAACTAAGAATTGCTTTAAATAATTGGAATAGTTATAATCTAAGAATTATTTCATATTTGGATTGCATGCTCGGATTGCTACCCAACGGAATGAATTTGGATTGCATGCTCACTAAAACTCTAAACTAAAAATGAATATGTTGGGATTTGAACCGAGTCAAAATAGTTTTGATACTAATTAAAAAAAATTAGGCATAATTGTAAGAGTTATTATGCGATCAAAGTTCTATCAGAAGTCATATAAGATTAAATACTAAACTTAAGATGTGATCCAAAAGACTAAATATAGTGTTTATCTTTAACCTTATGGGTGCTTGCGGGTTGTAGAATACTCCATATACCTTAATGATTTAACATTCCTATTTTGGATCAGATAATACTGATCAAACTATTTAGTTACACTAATAAAAAAACACATATATAGATTTGAAATGTTTTTCCACTCCATCCATTATGAAAATGTTACTAGGATTACTAGCATATATATATATATATATACACACACACACACATGTGTGTGTGTATATTCAACCATACAAATTTTGATTTTCTGTTCATGACATTCAAGCACCTCCTTGTAGTAAAACCTAGCAAACATTAAAGATTAAAATATGATACAATATCACCATCGAAATCAACCAATCAAATAGGTTTGAAGATATATAATGCATTATACAAACTTCAATTCATGTATGGGATTAGATAGGCATGTATGTGGATATTTGTTGGTTCTTGAAACAGATTATTAATAATTACAGAGGCGAGGAAGAACTTGGAGTTGGAGTGTGATGTTTGTTCTTTGATTCTATTTTTATAAATGAAGACATGTTTATTATAATTAAATATAATCGTAATTTAATATCCATCGGGGGAAAAAACAAAACAAGAAGACCACCAACCACCACCTCCAGTGGAGAAAAAAACAAAAACAGTGTCACCATGGCTTAATCGCGAAGGAAATATTATTTTTTTGGTATTTTTTGTAGTTTGTAGGTAAAAAACATGCCCAATAGTTAATCATATACCCAATGTAAAATTTGAAAAATATAAATTGAGAGTTCTTGACCTATTTTACTATAACATGTTCAAGTAACCCGTTATATTAGAGCAACGGGACAAAATTGAAAAAATTAAACCCAAAAAAGTATCTGAATCAAACCTTTTCCCCATTTCTGTAATAATAATTTTCAATCTCTGTGAGGAATTTCCTCAAACACAAAAACTCTCAGTAAATTTAACAAATACCAATCCATAAACATTGATTAAATAAACACACAAAATGCATTGATCTGCGAATAGTATCCCCCGACGCGATTCTACCAACATCCTTCAAGGTCGCCTGCACTGTCGCCTCCATGACCCGTAGAGTACGGTCCACCACAATCTAATGACCAACACTACCCAGCCATATTAATTACTAGACATCCAAGAGAGTAACAATCATCTCCCCCAATCCCCATATGGAAGGTGTGGGTC
This sequence comes from Sambucus nigra, assembly GCA_949130495.1. Classification (NCBI taxonomy): domain Eukaryota; kingdom Viridiplantae; phylum Streptophyta; class Magnoliopsida; order Dipsacales; family Adoxaceae; genus Sambucus; species Sambucus nigra. Next base: position 446,354,944 of record OX422211.1, read on the forward strand.
GTATTCAGTAATACCCCGTAATTTTGTTACTATTTAAAAAGGCATTTTTGGAATTAATTGATTAATTTAAAGATTAATTCACATTTACATATTACTTGAGCATATAGTAATATATGATACATGTTAAATTTTACTTAGAGAACCAAAGTAATATATGACTTTACTTATGATTAATTTTAGAAGTTGTCACGATTAGTGAATACGGCAATTTCGGGGAATAAGTCAGATGCATGTGAATAGTAGTGTCGGGATTGGATTTATATAAAATAAAAGAGGAATATTTTTATGTCATCCAAATGGTCATTTTGACTACGCCAAAGTGTTCGGAAGTGTTTTTACAGTAAAAAAAAGTCTACTCGTACGTTTGTATAGGGTCTCGGGGCACTTTGGAATCGAATAGTCACCCCGGAGGGGTAATATGGTCATTTCAATTGGGAGGTGAATAGTGTACCCGAATTTGGGAGGTTTGTTATAAGTATAAGGGTATGAGATAATTAATGATATACCCATTTATACCCTCAGCCTGGATGAGGATTACCTCCAATACGGACGACCCTACGAGGGGCCGACCCTTCACCAGGCCCCAGTTGGCCACCACCAGGCCCAGCCGACCCTACGAGGGGCCGACCCTCCACCAGGATCTAGCCGACCCTACGAGGGGCCGACCCTTCACCAGGGTCCAGACCCTACGAGGGGCCGACCCTTCCCCAGGCTCCGGACGACCCTACGATGGTACGACAGTACGAGGCCAGAATCAAGCCAGGCTCCCCACCGGAAGAAACTTTGCCCTCGGCCTCGGCTCATAGGCCGAGGGTGACATCATGACAGCGCATGGTCCGGGACACGCGTGGAATAGTGCGCGTCAGGATCATATGACACGTGGCAAACCGTTATAACCAAATCACACCCTCACGTGAGGGAATATTATGTCATCATTTGGCATCTACAGGTGTCAACAGGGGATTGGTTAGATCACCATTCACATGCACCATGCTTACTTGGGGGGTACACTACACCCCCCAAGACCTATATATACTTGTCACCTACAACCCTACAGGGGATCGATCCATGAACAGTAGTCCTAGCTAAAACTCTGCTTATACACACGCAGTAGAGAGAGAGAGAGGGTTATGTGCATTGTATCCAAGGCCATTAGTGCCCATACTTAGTGGATCACACACTCACAGTGGATGTAGGCCAAATTGGCTGAACCACTATACATCATTGTCTAATTTCCTCTTATACTCATCCCCTTCTATATACTTATACATCTCTATGGCTGCCATGGCTGCTGCTGCTTGAGCTCACTATCACTTATCCGGTGGTGCTAAATCTTAGCATCATCAGTTTGGCGCCGTCTGTGGGAACGAGAAGACATCTCTTCCATTGTACAGCTTGACCTCACTGGGCATTCTGGTGGTGAACCAACACTCCCCCTGAGAGGAGGTGTTTCACCATTGAAAGAGACCCACTAAGGTTCCCAAGCTCACCAGTATTTTCTTCACTTCAATTTTTCATAGCTCAAGCACATGGCACCTGAGATGCCACCACCACCACTTCCCCCACCGGATGAGGGGGGAAAACCCAGTTCCAGTCAGCCGCCGCCTCAGTCTGAGATGGCTGATGTGGCGGCAGCCCTAAAGTCTCTGGCAGCAAGCCAACGGATGATGCAGGAGCAGTTCACAGCTCTGAGCCAGAACATACTGAGACCACCAGGGGTCTCACCTGAGATGATTACTCCGGCAGCAGCCCCAGGACAGCATGAGGCCAGGGGACCACCCCAGGCACCACGCAAAGACCTGCCACCCCCTCAGCGGCGTAGGGATGTTGCTGACCCCAGGCCTTTACGCCTGGGGAGGCAAGGAAACCTTTGCCCTGAAGACAGGTATGACGATCTGGAGGGGGAGGAGGCCCCAATAGAATGCTGGGAACCCTATGAGGTCTCCAACAATACTGTGCGACCCCTCCAGGACAGTAGAGGGAAGTGTGGGAGACCAAACCCTGATGATCGTCCAAGAGGCTCTGCTTTTGATCGCTTGAGCAGGGGGTCGGCCTTTGAGAGGCTAGGCCCAGTAAATGACCTGCGAGAACAGTTGTCCAGGCCAAGGAGTGCTGCAAGATCCAGGAGGGAGGCGGCCGATGGCCGACCCCGAGGACGAGATGACGGCCAAAGGGAAGTGAACAGTCGACACAGGCCTGCTGCAGCAGAACCCTCCGTCCACCTCGGAGAGGCAGCAGGGGATAACATCGGCCAGGCCGACCCTGCGAGGCCCTGGAATGACTCAATCCAGCGGTTAGAGGATAAGATTGGTGATATATTGAAGAGCCGAGACCCTCTTCAGAGGGGATACACCATAGGCTCACCCTTTGTGGCAAAGATAGTCAACTTCCCCACGCCGTCAAAGTTCAAGCCACCTATGGTCACCCCAAGGTATGACGGGAGCACCAACCCCGTCCACCACGTGGAGATGTATCAGTCGGCGGCAGACATATACTCTATCTCAGATGAGATGAGGTGTCGTGCCTTCTCTGGTACCCTGACTGGGGCTGCGCATGTGTGGTACACGTCTCTTCCAAAAAATTCCATTGAAAACTTTAAGCAGATGGCCGACCTGTTCATCCATAATTTCTGCTTTGGGGTGAGGCCACAGAAGAAGACCACCCACCTGCTCTATGTTAAGAAGGGGAAGAATGAGAGTCTGAGGGACTATATAGCCAGATTCAATAAGGAGAAGCTGGAGGTGGAAGACTATGAGGAGAGCATAGCTATGACAGCCCTGATTGGAGGACTCCAAAAGGGGAAGCTGTTATGGAAGCTTGCTGAAGACCCTCCGAGGACGATGGCCGAGCTGTTGTCAACAGCAGGAAAGGTGATGAACGCCGAAGAGGCGATGGCTGCAAAGTATGAGGACGAAAGAGGAGGTGCTAGTGGGAGTAAATACCCCAAGAAGAACAAAGAGGGGAAGAAGAGAACCACGGATGATAAGTTCGCGGGGTACACCCCTCTGACGGTCAGCTGTGAACAGATCCTCAATGAGATAAAGAGTGACCGGACGCTGAAGTGGCCTGAGAAGCTGAGGGCAGCCCCCGGCAAGAGGAATAAGAACCTGTGGTGCGAATTTCACCAAGACCACGGACACGTGACGGATAAATGCTTTGCTCTGAAAGACGAGATTGAGAAGATGCTGAAGGAAGGGAAGCTCAGAAAGTACGTCGACAAAGCCGACTTCAAGAGGGGCCGAGGGGACGACCCCAGAAAGAAGCGAGTCGATGCCTGCAGAGAAGGTCCTCAAAAAAGAGGGGACGACCCCTCTGAGGATGAGGACGACCCTGACCTCCCACCGAAAGACGACCACGGCCCTGTCAAGAGGCTCAATATGATCTCCCTCGGAGTGGGAATGATCTCCGGGGGACTTGCAGGAGGAGGGTCTGAGGTCGCCGACAGGAAGGCCCATGTGGCTGAAGCAAAGGCATTGACGAAGACGGTACACGCAACCTTCCTAGAGGTCAAGTCAAAAAAAAGGAAGAAGGTTGACATGGACACTTTGATAGTGGGATTTTCAAGGATGGACTTCAAAGGCCTCTTGGCCCCGCATGATGACCCTCTTGTCATCACTACCAGGGTGCACGGGTGCGAAGTGCCGAGGATCCTGGTAGATGGGTGCTCATCCGCAGATGTGATGTTTTGGCCATGCTTCAAGGCCTTGGGCCTCAGTCGTGCCAGACTTGTCCCATACCATCATCCATTGATTGGGTTCAGTGGGGAGAAGGTTCACCCCCTGGGAATATATGAGGCAGATGTCAGGATGGGGGACGAATGGCCGAGATGGCTCACCAAGAGGGTCAGTTTCTTTATGCTGGATGAGCATGTGTTTTCGGCATACAACATCATACTGGGACGTGTGACCCTCAAGGGGTTTGAAGCTGTGCCGTCCACAGTCCACCAGATGGTTAAGTTCCCTACCCCTTATGGGGTGGGGGAAGTCCAGGGAGACCAGACGACAGCGAGAGAATGCTACTACAACTCCGTTGAAGAAAAGGAGGCACACAAGAGGGCTACAACCACTTACAACATTGATACCCTAGACCCCATGGACGAGACGAAGCTCAAAAAAGGGGAGGCCGCTGAGGAGGTAGAACCCATCATCCTCGATGAGGATGACCCGGGAAAAACCGTCCAAGTTGGCAAGTCTCTGAAGCCCCGTATCAAGGAAGACCTCATCAAACTGTTGAGGAGAAGGCGAAGCGTCTTTGCGTGGAGTCATGTAGATATGCCAGGGATCGACCCTGAAATCATGTGCCACAAACTCAATGTGGTAGAGGGAGTGAAGCCGGTAAAGCAGAGGAGGAGGATTTACTCTAGAGAGAAGTATGAGGTCATCAGGGATGAGGTTAAAAAATTAGAAGACGCTGAATTTATCAGAGAGGTCATCTACCCTGAGTGGCTGTCCAATGCAGTCATTGTCCCAAAGGCCAACGGCAAGTGGAGAATGTGTGTGGACTTCACAGACCTCAACAAGCACTGCCCCAAAGACAGCTTCCCTCTCCCCCGCATTGACCAGATGGTAGACGCTACTGCAGGCCACGAGCTCATGAGTTTTATGGATGCCTACTCAGGGTATAACCAGATCTTCATGAACCCTGATGACTCGGAGAGGACTGCCTTCATCACTGACAAGGGGACATACTGTTACAGGGTCATGCCCTTTGGCCTAAAAAATGCGGGGGCAACGTACCAGCGCCTCGTAAATAAAATGTTCCAAGACCAAATTGGGAAGTCTATGGAGGTTTACGTAGATGACATGCTGACTAAAAGTCTGAAGGCCGAGGACCATGTGGCAGACCTGGAAAGGACCTTTAATACAATGGACAAATACAAAATGAAGCTCAATCCGGCCAAGTGTGTCTTCAGGGTCGGAGCGGGGAAGTTCTTGGGGTTCATTGTCAATCAAAGAGGCATCGAGGCCAATCCCGAAAAGATAAAGGCCCTTATTGAGATGAAGACCCCCAAGTCCATTAAAGACGTTCAGAGGCTCACAGGGAGAGTGGCTGCCTTGAACAGATTTGTGTCAAGGGCTACAGACAGGTGTCTACCATTCTTCAAGATCCTCAGGAAGGCCTTCGAATGGAGCGAAGAGTGTGATGAGGCTTTCAAGGAGCTAAAATCATACTTAGGGTCTCCCTTGCTGCTGTCACGACCCGTGCAGGGTGAACGACTTTACGTGTACCTTACTGTCTCAGAGTCCGCTATCAGTGCAGCAATCGTAAGAGACGAAGATGGGATACAGAAGCCCGTATATTTCAACAGCAAGGCACTCCAGGGGGCAGAGCAGAGATACCCGAGGATGGAGAAGTTGGCCTATGCCTTGATCCATGCCTCAAGGAAGATGAAACCGTACTTCCAGTCCCATACTATGGTCATCCTTACTGACTCTCCTCTTAGGCAGGTCCTACACAAGCCTGAAAAATCAGGAAGGCTAATGACCTGGGCTATAGAGCTGGGGGAGTTTGACATTGTGTATCAGCCTAAGACAGCCATTAAGGGGCAGGCCTTGGCAGACTTCGTGGCTGAGTTCACCTGGGAAGATGATGAGGCCGAGGGTGAGACCCTCGGGAAGGCAGATACAGAAGACAGACCCGCAGACACACCCGCAGATATGGTTGAGACGAGCACCGCTAGAAGGAAAGTGACTGAAAACGAAGAGGGAAGATACATCTTTAGACAGGGATCCCTCTCTGAGGGAAATTTTTCTGAAGGAAAGACTCCGTGGAGCCTCTTCGTTGACGGGTCCTCCTGTGATAGCGGAAGTGGTGCTGGACTGATACTATCAGCACCCGATGGCACAGACGTCGAATACGCCCTGAGGTTCAACTTCAAAGCCTCCAACAATGAGGCTGAATATGAGGCCTTAGTAGCAGGCCTCTCCTTGGCCAAGTCTCTTAGTGTCGGCCAGATTTTGGTCCATAGTGATTCAAGGCTAGTCGTAAATCAGATACTAGGAGCCTACGAGGCTAAGGACGAAAGGATGGCTAGGTACCTCGAGAAGGTGAGATCATTACTGAAGGGCTTCAGAGAAGTGAAATTAAGGAGGGTACCTAGGCTTGATAATGGCCGCGCTGATGCCCTTGCTAGGCTGGCCTCGGCAACAAGAACAGACATCAGGAGGACGGTCCCAGTGGAAATTTTGTTTCAGCCAGCTATCGAAGACGTCGAGGGAACACTTGGCATTTGCATGAATGTTTCTCAAGAACCGTCATGGATGGATCCTCTGATCAGATACATTAAAGGGGGAGAGATGCCAGAAGCAAGCCAAGAAAGGAAGAAGCTGAGATACAGGGCTGCTAAGTTCACTGTCATCAGAGACATGCTGTACAAAAAGGGGTTCCTACTCCCCTTACTTAGGTGTGTGCATCCCTCAGAAGTCCCTTCCATTCTGCAAGATGTGCATGAAGGGTCGTGCTCAAGCCACATTGGGGGTAGGTCCTTAGCGAAGAGGGTGATCACCCAAGGCTACTGGTGGCCGACCTTAGGGAAAGATGCTGCCGCATATGTTAAAAAGTGTGATAAATGCCAAAGATTTGCTACCATCCCTCACCAACCTCATCAGCCCCTCACCTCCATTACATCCCCATGGCCATTTGCAGTATGGGGGATTGACCTGGTAGGACCCTTACCGAGGGCAGTCAATAACTATCGGTTCCTCATCGTAGCAATTGACTACTTTTCAAAGTGGGTAGAGGCCGAACCGATGGTCACGATTACAGAGCAGAAGACCTTCCAGTTCATCTGGAAGAATGTGATATGCAGATATGGTATACCCAACACCCTCATCTCGGATAACGGGACCCAGTTCAAGAATGCCTCTCTGCAGAAGTACTGTGAGAGGGTAGGCATCAAACAATTTTTCTCCACCCCAGGCCGACCTCAGGCCAATGGGCAAACCGAAGTTACGAATAGGACAATCCTAGATGGGATTAAGAAGAGGCTTGAGGAGGCAAAAGGAAGATGGATCGAGGAGTTATATGCAGTGTTGTGGGCATACAGGACGACAGTAAGGACCTCCACTGGGGAGACCCCATTCATGTTAGCTTATGGATCAGAAGCAGTCATCCCCACCGAAGTCGAGTTTCCCACTCATAGGGTCCAAGTGTATAACCCCCAGGGAAATACAGAAGAGAGGAGACTTGACCTGGACTTGATTGAGGAAAGAAGGGAGGATGCTGAGATGAGGCAGGCTTCCTACCAACAGAGGACCGCAAGGTTCTACAATCAGAGGGTGAAACATAGGCCCATCGCAGTGGGGGACTTGGTCCTCAAGAAGACTTGGTAAAAGCCCAACAAGCTTCACCCTAATTGGCATGGCCCATATAGGGTCATCGATGAAGTCATCCCTGGGACCTACAGGCTAGAAAACCTGGAGGGGGAACCTTTCTCAAACCCCTGGAATGCAGATCATTTGAAAAAATACTACCAGTAGTGTTGTAAGGTCTTGATAAGCCATAGTTGTAATAAGCATTGTTTCGACGGAACACATTGAAGATTAATGAGAAGTATCAGTGTTTCCCTCATCCAGTGGTTATCAGTTCTAGTATACATGCAAAGAAGTTGAACCCTCGGCCATAATGAGGACCAGTGGAGGGGACGACCCCACCATTGCCCCAAAGAAAGACGAGGGTAGACTTTGTTAAAATCCATTAATTTGGTAAGTTGAACCCTCGGCTATAATGGGGACCAGTGGAGGGGACGACCCCACCACTGTCCTCAAGAAAGACGAGGGTAGACTTTAATTAAAAATCATTAAATTGGTTGGTTAAACCCTCGGCTATAATGAGGACCAGTGGAGGGGACGACCCCTCCACTGCCCTCAAGAAAGACGAGGGTAGACTTCATATATACCATTAAATTGGTTAGTTGAACCCTCGGCTATAATGGGGACCAGTGGAGGGGACGACCCCACCACTGTCCTCAAAAAAGACGAGGGTAGACTTTGTTAAAAACCATTAATTTGGTAAGTTGAACCCTCGGCTATAATGGGGACCAGTGGAGGGGACGACCCCACCACTGTCCTCAAGAAAGACGAGGGTAGACTTCATATATACCATTAAATTGGTTAGTTGAACCCTCGGCTATAACGAGGACCAGTGGAGGGGACGACCCCTCCACTGTCCTCAGGAAAGACGAGGGTAGACTACATAAATACCATTAATTTGGTAAGTTGAACCCTCGGCTATAACGAGGACCAGTGGAGGGGACGACCCCTCCACTGTCCTCAGGATAGACGAGGGTAGACTTCATATATACCATTAAATTGGTTAGTTGAACCCTCGGCTATAACGAGGACCAATGGAGGGGACGACCCCTCCACTGTCCTCAGGAAAGACGAGGGTAGACTACATAAATACCATTAATTTAGTAAGTTGAACCCTCGGCTATAATGAGGACCAGTGGAGGGGACGACCCCTCCACTGTTCTCAAGAAAGACGAGGGTAGACTTCGTTAAAAATCATTAATTTGATTATTTGAACCCTCGGCTATAATGAGGCCTGATGAGGGGACGACCCCACATTGGTCCTCAAAAAGACGAGGGAAGGGTTAGTACCATCATCATCAACGAAGAAGCAAATTAGAAAGGAACAAACCATAACAGAATTAAATATGGAAGACAGCAGTTATGGGAGACAGTTGTGAAAAGAAGAGACGATGGTATTAATATAAAGTATCAAGTGTTTTACAATACATAGAACAAAAATACAAAAACAAGGGTATGGGCTACAGGCAGCCACCCTATGGGACGACATCAGAGGGCAGAGCCTCAACATCAATGGGAATGGTCTCCTCTGTTACCAGCACCGGATGATCTTCAGATGTACCGACCCCTTCGAGCTGGACTTGGGACTCCACCTGGTTGAGGGCCTCGGTAATTAGGGGATCGTCCAATTGAACACCCTCCAGTGATGGGCGAACAGAGGAAACCACATCGCCAAATTTCAAGACGACCCATCGGCAGGCCGTCCTAATCCCCCTTTCAAGATATTCAAGGCCGAAGCCTTGAAATTCATCTGAAGTCTTGTATGCCTCCACAGCATCAGCCTCAGCTTTCTTGATGGCTGCTTCCAGATCAGTCTTATGCTGGGCCTCCAGGTTGATCAGAGCCTCGTCCTTGTCCTTGATCAACAAGTCCTTGTCCTTGATCAACAAGTCCTTAGCCTGCAGATCGGCGTCATGTTGCTTCATCAGCTCATCAAGGACTCTAGCGTGCTCAGTCCTTGTGCTCTCCAGCTCGGCCCTGGCAGTGTCCAACTCTGTCCGTAGGTCAGCCTCTTGTTGAATGGCCCTCTCAGCTTCATGGAATTTCTGTTGGTTATCAGCCATCCACTTGGTGGCTGAGGTGAGGGCACAGACGGACTGCAAGAAAAAATGAACAAATGTCAATAGGGGCCGAGGGAACAGTTAATGAAAGAATGAAATTAAAGGTCAAGACCAATACCTGAGCAAGGGAGTGCAGATCGAAGTCGTACACTTTAGCTGGAGGCATCTTTGCCAAGAACTCGAAGTCAGAGGCCGATGGTGCAGAGAACATCGAGGCCTTGGCCGCCCTCAAGTTGGCAATAAGGGATGAGGGGTCGGCCCTCAGATGGGACAGATTCTGAGACCAGAAGGCCCCCATGCTCGACGAAGAGGTCGTACCCTCAGAGGCTTCGACCCTTGCCCTCGTCCTTGGATCAGGCCAATTAGGGTCGGCCCCTCGTCTCCTCTCTTCCTCTTCCTCTATTCGTCGGATCTCGACAAAGAGTTTTTCTCTCAAGGGTGGGAATTCAGACACTAAGTTGTAAAGCCTCCTAAGCATTAAAGGGAAGACTCTACACTTGGAGAAATTACACTACACTTGACTAATTTAGCTACAAACAAGTGGGGAGTTGACCAGGTTTGACTTTTGGATTGAACAAAGAACTTAAAGGTTTTCGTCAAGAACGATCCAAGAACCAGTTACCGGAGAAGACACCGGAAAAAGCTAAGGGGAACTCGAAGCTGATGTAACCCTATGACCCTAAAAAATATACAGAAATGAAGACAAAAGAAGGCACGGGGAGAAAAAGGTTACCTGATGACGAGAGAACAAGAGCGCAGTGAGGCCTGAAAGATTGAAGGCTGCAAATGGCGACTGGTTCTAGAGAGAGAAAATGGTTAGGCGCGAAGAAGAAGAAGTTGGAAAGAGAGTTTAAAAATTGCTTATATACATTGGTAATGAGTGGACCCATTTACCAAAGAAAGATATAATTAGGGCACAAGGCCCCAAGCGTACTACGCAGCCGCCCTGCCTTGGAAACTGGAACAGCAATAAGTATCTGCACAGGTGTCACTCACCTAACTGATCACACGTGTCTCGAATTCAGCAAATATCCCTCAGCCATCTCAATGACACCTATGGCTAAGGGCTGGGGGGTGATTGATATACCCGTTTATACCCTCAGCCTGGATGAGGATTACCTCCAATACGGACGACCCTACGAGGGGCCGACCCTTCACCAGGCCCCAGCTGGCCACCACCAGGCCCAGCCGACCCTACGAGGGGCCGACCCTCCACCAGGCTCTAGCCGACCCTACGAGGGGCCGACCCTTCCCCAGGCTCCGGACGACCCTACGATGGTACGACAGTACGAGGCCAGAATCAAGCCAGGCTCCCCACCGGAAGAAACTCTGCCCTCGGACTCGGCTCATAGGCCGAGGGTGACATCATGACAGCGCGTGGTCCGGGACACGCGTGGAACAGTGCGCGTCAGGCTCATATGACACGTGGCAGACCGTTATAACCGAATCACACCCTCACGTGAGGGAATATTATGTCATCATTTGGCATCTACAGGTGTCAACAGGGGATTGGTTAGATCACCATTCACATGCACCATGCTTACTTGGGGGGTACACTACACCCCCCAAGACCTATATATACTTGTCACCTACAACCCTACAGGGGATCGATCCATGAACAGTAGTCCTAGCTAAAACTCTGCTTATACACACGCAGTAGAGAGAGAGAGGGTTATGTGCATTGTATTCAAGGCCATTAGTGCCCATACTTAGTGGATCACACACTCACAGTGGATGTAGGCCAAATTGGCTGAACCACTATACATCATTGTCTAATTTCCTCTTATACTCATCCCCTTCTATATACTTATACATCTCTATGGCTGCCATGGCTGCTGCTGCTTGAGCTCACTATCACTTATCCGGTGGTGCTAAATCTTAGCATCATCAATTAATTTCATTATACAAACTTAAAGAGAAAGAAATTGAGAGAAAGTGAGGAGTCTCTGGGGAAAAGGAAGAGTTTTTGTGGGAACACCAAGAGCCAAAGGTCACTACCACCACCAACCACCACCGGAAGTTGACCGAAGAAGGGAGAACCACCAGTGGAGATTCAACCCCAAAGAATCAGATCTTCAGTGGAGGCAAGTGATTTGATAATTTCAATCTAGTTTATATAATGTCCATGTTAGTATAACTAGGAATGAGGAGAAATTATATGTTTTAAAGAAAAACTAGTTGATGTTAAATCATTTCTTGAAAATAGAGATAGGTAGGATTATTCTCATGTTGTTGGTAGACTTTAATCCATGAAATAAACATCATATGTTGAAGAAATTCTGAGCATTATAGGATTGTTCTTGATATACTCATGTTTTTAGTTTTCTGGGAAAAATATGAGAAACATGCTTTTAATTTAACCCCTTGATGATTCTAGGTTATATCAATCAGTGGAAATCATTTACATATGTTGCTATATCATGTAGCATGAATTATAAAAGAATACTTAACCCTAAGGCTATGAAAAGTCATATTCATATTAAAGAGAATAGAATGTGAATAATTATATTACGTATGTTATGGGACATGTGGGATTATTATATGGAATAGAATAATGTTGTGGGAACTAATTAAAAAGGAAATTACTCAGATACGTTAGACATACACTCTAGGTGAGAAGTGAGAATATCAAGTGAGATCCTAGAATCTAACATGTACATAATAAATGCTTTATTGCACTTGTTAAACACTTGCTATTTTAAAATCATTTACACTCCAGCTCTGACCCTTTTCCTTGCATATTCTCTTCTTTACTATATCTATATTAACAGGTTCCCAGCATTAGGGACGTGCAGCTTAGGGTATGGATGTTTGATCATGAGTAACTATTCCTGGAGATGTAGACTTGTTTAGATGCTTCATTTCTTTGCTTCCTATGTCTTGGTACTTTTCTCATTTAGGGCAAGTTGCCCAGGATTCCAGTTATTCTATTTACCTTTTCAGTTATTGTATTGGGATTACGTTGGTACTTTCATTTCAGTTTGTTGGGTTGATGTTGGATGTTTTAAACTGGGAAGTATTATCCAGTTACATTAAATATTGTTATTCATTATTCAGTTGTGTTATGAGACTTCTCTATTATTGTTCAATGTTCTGGTAATAGTTTTAAATTGGTATCAATTATGAAAAGGGTTTTTAGCACTTAACTTAATTAAGTATTGGTTGTGTTGTTTTTAGAAGAAAAATGTTTTCAACAGTGATGCTGAGAATGAACCAACTGCATAGCCTGTTTAATTTAATAAAGGAGTAGCTACCCGGTATTTAATTAGGCGGGGTGTTACTGGTGGTATCAGAGCATCAGGTTCTAGAATCCTTAGGATCAGCGCGTCTTACTTATGTTTTCTGCTTAGCGATCTTTGATATAGAACCCTATCATTAGGATTGTTGAAAATCATATTTGCGCTTTTACGACTTCAGCTATTTATGTGGTATTTTAAAATGCTAATTATGATGTATCTCATTTCAGATTCCTCTACGACGTTCCCAAAGAGCCCCAAGTGCCGCACAGCCAACACCACAGCTCGCTCCAACTGAGGGAACTTTGAATGTGCAGAAGTTGCTACCATTGTTGCTCAAGCAGTAAATGCTGCCTCAGCAGCTGCCCAGCAAGCTCCTCCACCAGCACAGGCAGTGCTACTAGAACCAGTGCAAGGGTTTCCCACTGCTTGGAATCGTGTTAGGGATGCCTTCCAAAAGGCACATCCACCAGTGTTCAAGGGGGTTCCGACGTCATAACTTCTAGCCAATAGAAGAAAGACATCCAGCGGCATATGTGTATGTATGAGTGTACGGAGGTTCAAAAACAATTTCTAGCTACGTTCAAGTTGGTTGGTGCATCTCTATAGTAGTGGGAGTCCACTACCACAGCGGAGGAGAGGAATACTTTGCCTATTCAGGACTTCTGGGTGCAGTTCGATCGCAAAAACTTTCCTTCTGCAGTTCAGACTGAGATGCAGAGGAAACTTTTAGACCTCACCCAGGAAGGGAAATAAGTTGCTGAATATGAAGAAGAATTTACTATGATGACCAATTTGGTACCGGGAGAGGTAACTACTTAGGAGAAGAAAATTCAGTTGTTCAGGGATGGTCTTACTTGGAGGATTCGTTAGCATCTGTTGGGAAACCTTTCCTTACAGACCTATAATGATGTATTGAATGTTTCCTTACTTCACTGCCAGGACCACCGTCTTCATGTCAAGGGAAGTAAAAGGGTAACTGAGTCTAGTCAGCAGGGTCGTACTGGAGGAAATGGCAGTGGATCATCTTCAACTTAGGGATAGCCAAAATAGGGTGATCAGAATTCGCAGTCAGGGGATTACGCAAAATGTGTGAGATCAGGAGGATTTCGTTATGGGCATGGTAGAAATAGGTAAGGCCACCAGGGCCAACAGCACAATCAGCGGGGCCATCAGGGCCAAGGCAGAGGTGGGAATGGTCAACCAGGTCGTGGCCAATAAGGTCATAATGGGGGGAAATTTACAGGTAGATGCTTCACATATGGCAAAGCTGGTCACAAGAAACAGGATTGCCCAGATAAGGGTAAGATGCCCCAGCAGCAGGGTGTGCCTCGAGAGCCTCAGAGGCCTATATTTTTAGCTATTCTTCCAGCACCATTCCAGATGCTAGCCTTATCGTCCACTCCAGCAGCTCCGCCACAGCAGGGGCAGCAACAGTATGGACGTGTGTACAACGTTCAGTAGGCGGCAGTTCAGCAAGCACTACCCCCGATTGAGAGTATGTTTTCTTTCTATGGATTTATGGGACATATTTTGTTTGATACGGGAGCATCACATTCTTTCATATCCACTAGTTTTGCTCGGTCCACATGGGTCACTTATAGAGCCACGATCGACTGTTTTGGTAGGAGTATTATATTCGTTATTCCTGGTCAAGAGATGTTTATTTTAGCGATGCCTCGACCCGAGGGAGGATCGTCCATTCATTCATATTACTTATAGGAGGAGACCTCTACGGGAGTTATAATTTCCCTTGATTCAATTCCAGTTGTTAGAGAATTCTCTGATGTATTTCAAGATATACCTAGATTATCGCCTAGTAGGGAAATTGAGTTCTTGATTAATTTAGCACCAGACACTCGACCTATAGCCCGTGCCCCCTACCGTATGGCTCCCATGGAGATAAGAGAATTGAGGGATCAGATTGAGAAATTATTGGGACAAGGTTTCATACGTAGGAGTAGCTCACCATGAGGTCCCCCAGTTCTATTTTGAAAAAGAGGGATAGATCCTTACGACTGTGTGTTGATTATTGGGAACTTAATAAAGTCGTAATTCGGAATAAATACTCTTTACCCCGCATTGATGACTTATTTGATCAGTTGAGAGGTGCAACTTACTTTTCAAAGACAGACTTGAGATTTGGATATCACCAATTGAGAATCAGAGAACATGATGTATCAAAGACTGTTTTTCTAACTCGATATGGATCTTACGAGTTCCGAGTTTTTCCATTCGAGTTGACCAATGTGTCGGCTATAATTATGGACTTGATGAACCGAGTATTCAGAGAGTTCCTAGATCAGTTTGTCATTATCTTCATAGATGACATCCCAATTTACTCTAATACAGAAGAGGAGCACACTGAGCAGTTGCGGAAGGTCCTACAGACACTACGTGAGCATCAGTTGTAAGCCAAGTACGACATGTGTGGATTTTAGCTCCGAGAGGTTCAATTCCTGGGGATTGTAGTGTCAAAAAGAGGTATTTTAATTGATCCTAGCAAAGTATCAGTGGTGAGGGAGTGCGGACTACCCACGACACCGATGGAAGTACGCAGTTTCTTGGGATTAGCTGGCTACTACAGACGATTTATCAGAGGCTTTTCAAAGATTGTGGGACCGATGAAAAATCTAACCCGTAAGGGCGTACCATTTATTTGGGATGATGCATGTCAGTTGGAATTTGATGAGCTGAAGGGTAAGTTAACTTCTGCTCTGGTTCTAGCGTTGTCTAGGCCAGGAGTGGAGTATCTAGTATACACTGGCGCATCATTACTAGGATTCAGTAGGGTGTTACAGCAAGAAGAGAAGGCAATAGCTTATGCCTCTAGAAATCTTATGCCGCATGAGAAGAATTACCCTACCCATTCTTAGAGCTTGCAGCGGTCGTATTTACCCTTCGAATATGGAGACACTATTTTTTGGGTGAAAAGTTTTGCCTATTCACGGACCACAAGTCACTACAGTATTTGTTCACTCAGAGAGAGTTAAACATGTGGCAGCACAGGTGGCTTGAATTCGTGAAGGATTATCAGTTCGAAATACATTATTACCCAGGGAAGGCTAACATGGTAGCCGATGCTTTGAGTCGTAGACCTGAGAGTGAACTAGCCTTAGTGTGGAAGGCAAAATGGAAGGAACTAGGCCATCAAGATGCAATTGCTAGGTCATTTATGTTTGTTATGAGAATTACTCCTCAGATTATAACGAGGGTAGTACAGGCCTAGGCAGCTGATCCGTTCTGTTAGGAGAAAATTCGATAACTTTTGGCCTAAGGAATAGAGTCTTACACAGTGAGCTCAGAAGGAGGCTTGCACTTTAATGGTAGACTGATTATTCCAGAAGGGGAAGAGTTACGGCACGCGATGATGTCTGAGATGTATGGTTCCAAATTTGCGGTACATCCTGGTGGGGATAAAATGTACCAAGATATGCGACGACATTATTGGTGGAGCAGAATGAAGAAAGATATTGTTGAGTTTGTCTCTAAATGTGGACAACAGGGTTACTCCAGTCGTTAGAGATTCTAATGTGGAAATGAGAGAGCATCTTCATGGATTTTATCACCGGACTACCTACCACTCAAAGAGGTCACGATTCTATATGGGTGATTATGGATCGATTGACTGAGGTATCTCACTTCTTGCCAGTACGGACTGATTATGATACAGGATAATATGGATAGCTCTTTATAGCCGAGATAGTAAGGTTACATGGAGTTCCGCTTAATATTGTGTCCGATTGGGAAAAGATATTTATTTCTCGATTTTGGGAAAGTTTTCACGAGGCCATAGGTACCGAAGTGCGATTGAGTACAACCTATTACCCGCAGACAGATGGTCAAACGGAGCGCACTAATCAGATGCTAGAGGAGATGTTGCGCATGTGTATCCTGGATTTTGGAGGGAGTTGGGAACAATATCTTCTTTGATGGAATTTGAGTATAGCAATTCCTATCAGTTCACCATTGGTATAGCCCCATTCGAGGCATTATATGGTAGACCTTATCGCTCTCCTGCATGTTGTTTAGAAGTGGGGGACAACAAACTACTTGGGCCGGACATGATTTAGGATACGTCTGCCAGGATTGAAATGATCAGAAGTCGCATTCATGTAGCGTAGGATAGACAGAAAAGCTACGATGATGCTCAGAGGTTCTTCGGGGAGTTTAGCGTGAGGGACCAGGTACTTTTGTGAGTATCTTCGATGAAGGGGATAATGAGATTTGGGAAGAAGGGGAAATTGGCACCAAGATATGTGGGACTATTTACTATCATAGAGAGAGTGGGACCAGTAGCATACAGTATTGGGTTGCCGAAACACTTGCATCATATACATGATGTGTTCCACATTTCTTCATTGTGACGGTATCTTAGAGATGAGTTGACTCACACTCATATCGCATTGGAGGAAGTGCAATTATATCCAAATAGTTCTTACGAGGAGCAACCGGTGATGATCTTAGACCGTGCTGAGAAACGCTTGAGGTCGAAAGTAGTACCGCTTGTGCGTGTCCAATGGGCACACCATAATATGGAGGAATCCACCTGGGAGCGTGAGGATGATATGCGGGAATGTTATCCAGAGTTATTTGTACTAGGTACGATTTTATTTTCCGAATTTTGGGATGAAAATCCGTTATTAGGGGGGAAGTATGTAACACCCCGTAATTTTGTTACTATTAAAAAAGGCATTTTTGGAATTAACTGATTAATTTAAAATTTTAATTCACATTTAAATATTACTTGAGCATATAGTAATATATGATACATGTTGAATATTACTTAGAGAACCAAAGTAATATATGACTTTACTTATGATTAATTTTAGAAGTTGTCGCGAATAGTGAATACGATAATTTCGGGGAATAAGTCAGATGTATGTGAATAGTAGTGTCGGGACTGGATTTATATAAAATAAAAGAGGAGTATTGTTATGTCATCCAAATGGTCGTTTTGACTACGCCAAAGTGTTCAGAAGTTTTTTTACAGTAAAAAAAAGTCTACTTGTACGTTTGTATAGGGTCTCGGGGCACTTTGGAGTCGAATAATCACCTAGAGGGGCAATATGGTCATTTCAATTGGGAGGTGAATAGTGTACACGAATTTGGGAGGTTTGTTATAAGTCTAAGGGGCTGATATTAGTCATTTCATTCTACAAACCTAGAGAGAAATAAATTGAGAGAGAGTGAGGAGTCTCTGGGGAAAAGGAAGAGTTTTGTGGGAACACCAAGAGCCAAAGGTCACCACCACCGGAAGTTGATAGGAGAAGGGAGAACCACTAGTGGACATTCATCCCCAAAGGATCAGATATTCAGTAGCGGCAAGTGATGTGATAATTTCAATCTAGTTTATATAATGTCCATGTTAGGATAACTAGGAATGAGGAAATATTATATGTTTTGAAGATAAACTAGTTGATGTTAAATCATTTCTGGAAAATAGAGATAAGTAGGATTATTCTCATGTTGTTGGTAGACTTTAATCCATGAAATAAAAATCATATATTGAATAAATTCTGAGAATTATAGGATTGTTCTTGATATACTCATGTTTTTAGTTTTCTGGGAAGAATATGAGAAACGTGCTTTTAATTTAATCCCTTGATGATTCCAGGTCGTATCAATCAGTGGAAATCATTTACATATATTGCTATATCATGTAGCATGAATTATGAGGGAATTGGGACGTTAAAATAGATACTTGAATGATCAAAACTTATGAAACCCATTGGAACAAAATTGCAGAATCTGGGCTGATAACTGGGCGATCGATCGATCGACCGATCGAACCCTGACCCTCGATCGATCGACCTTCCCAGAATTGATGAACTTGTTTCTTTTTAATCCTTGGTGTAATCCCAAAACTTTTAGGAATTTTTAGTTATTATTATTTGAACATAATGGGATTTTTGGAAGGGCAGTAGACCATAGCTTAAACCCGGAATTATGTTATTATGTATGGGATTGAAATTGGAGAGAATTACGTTAATAAATTCAATGAATTACAGTTGTTAAATTCATGTTTCGGGTTGTGAATCATTTTTATGGAGATTAAGGATAGGACCAGTAGGGTGGGGATCATTTTAATCACCTGGGAAATCCTAAGTCAATATGTGATTAAACTTAAGTGAAAGAATAAGTGGTTATGCGAAAATAGGTTTTATCCAATTTAATTCTAATTAAAGATAAGATTAATACACGATAAATTTGAGGAGTATGATGGCACAGACCAGTAGGGTATAAGTGAATTTCTTACTGAATGTATATATCAAGAAAACTTATTTAATATACGAGAAGTGAGATAGGCTCGGGAATGATAAATTAAGGAGTAAAGTCAAAATATTTAATACGTAGGAGTAGGACTTGAGAGATGAATAATATTACGGATAGGAATTATCTTATGGTTGTGTGAATACCTTATTGATATATATATAGGTGGATGTATACCTATAGTATAGGTTATTATGTGTATGACATACCTACGCTAATTGCTATCGGGGTGGAGGTTTCGCGTTGTGGACGGTCTTATCCTGTGCGCCCAATTTGGGAGGATTTTTAGATTCGTACCCTGAGTATAAGACCTTGGACACGTGTTATCGGCATATATGATAGTTTCTACGATTGAATTGGAACGTAGGTATGTGCGTGACCCATTTGGATGGGGAGTATGCTCGCCTCCAACATATGTGTGTTATGTTTTTATGATTCGGGGAAGACACCAAACCATTTGTCCTTAAGACAATGAGAATTGTGACTGGACATGATAGCAGAGTATGCATGCCCCGCAGCTGTGTCTGGGAGGTGCTATATTAGTATATATGATAGGGTGAATATATATACTGTTATTCAATCTACGGTGGGATATTGTAGTTGACTGTGAGTATAAGAAATTGAATTTAATTAAGTAAAAGAATACTTAACCCTAAGGCTATGAAAAGTCATATTCATATTAAAAAGAATAGAATGTGAATAATTATATTACGTATGGTATGGGACATACGTGGTTATTATATGGAATAGAATAAAGTTGTGGGAACTAATTAAAAAGGACATTACTCAGATACGTTAGACATACACTCTAGGTGAGAGGTGAGAATATCAAGTGAGAGCCTGGAATCTAACATGTACATAATAAATGCTTTATTGCACTTGTTAAACACTTGCTATTTTAAAATCATTTACACTCGGGATCTGACCTGTTTCCTTACATATTCTCTTCTTTACTATATTTATATTAATAGGTGCTCAGAATCAGGGACGTGCAGCTTAGGGTATGGATCATGAGTTATTATTCCTGGAGATGCAGACTTGTTTAGATGCTTCATTTTTTGATTTCTATGTCTTAGTACTTTCCTTATTTGGGGCAGGTTGCCCAGGATTCCAGTTATTCTATTACCTTTTCAGATATTGTATTGGGTTTACATTGGTACTTTCATTTAAGTCTGTTGGGTTGATGTTTGATGTTTTAAACTGGGAAGTATTATCCAGTTACATTAAATCTTGTTATTCATCATTCAGTTGTGTTATGAGACTTCTCTATTATTGTTATGTATTGTGGTACTCGTTTTAAATTGGTATCAATTATGAAAAGGGATTTTAATACTTAACTTAATTAAGTATTGGGTGAGTTGTTTTTAGAAGAAAAATGTTTTCGATAGTGATGCTGAGAATGAACCAACTGTATAGTCTGTTTAATTTAATAAACGAGTAGCTACTCAGTATTTAATTAGGCAAGGTTTTACATATTCCTCCACCTTTCACCAAGCACGCACAACATTGTAGAAGAACCCAACATCTCGTCTAGTGCACCCACCAACATGCAAACTCGGTGGATGCCACCATCCACTTCATCGCCTCAAGAATACGATCACAATTTCCTTCATCCTAGTCATTACTTAAGACCGGATGCTCGAAGAAGCTATGTCAATCTGCGAGACAAGGAAAACCTTTATTAGCTTAAAAATAAAAAGAAGTTGGAAAAAATAAAAAACCAAAATACAAATACTCACATAGACATTAGGTTTCATCACCCTCATTGAACGGTGGTGCACAGGCTCGCACAATAAGATCCTCTCATCTGTCACTGACTCAAAGGAGTCCCAAGCATTCTCATTGTCTAAGCAAGCGACATCGCATCTCGCCACTCCAAACAATCCCAGTCAATAATGGACACTTACTCAATGTTAGTGTTGCTAGAAGTACCCTTCATTTGAGATCTAGAGAAAGAAGGAACTCAAAAATGACTTTTAGAGAGAGAAATCAAAAGATTCAATCACTTGGAGGTGTGAAAAATGAGTAGAGGTCACCCCTTTTTATATAAGGCTATGGGGTCGACAATGACCTTTCCCCTTCCCCAAGAAGCCCAGGAGTCTATGCCCTATGTCGATAGGCACCTCCCCAGATCTACCTATCAATAGTCCCCTCCAAATGTTATCCCAAAAATTATGAAAAATCTAAAAATTGCCCAGTAAATTCACGAAAATTCTCAAAAAAATCCTCGCAAAGTCAAGAATATTATTTCTCCAAGGAAAATCCCTTTGGAAGCACCAAACCAATTATAAACTCTAAAAAATCCTCAGTAGGATCATCAGCACTCACTTATATCGTCAGTATATTCCTCAGCAGAACCAAAGGTACGCCTGACCCAAAGCACTCTATGGATTCCCCAGCGAAATTGCAAGTCAACACAGTACCCATAAACTATAACTTTAGGTTCTCAGAATTGACCACAACCCACAAAATTAATCGTCACAACTTTATGTCCACAAAATTGGTCGTCACAACTTCATATCCGTAGAATTGACCTCGACCCGAAGAATCGATCACTATAAGTTTACGTCCATAGAATTGACCTCGACCTGCAAAATTTGTCATCACATCTTTAGGTCCACAGAATTGACCTTGACCCATAGAATTGATCGTCACAACTTTAGGCTCGTAGAATTGAACCTCGACATGCAAAATTAGTCATCCCAACTTTAAGTTTACAGAATTAACCTCGACCTGAAGAATCGGTCGCTACATCTTTAGGTCCGTAAAAGTGACCTCGATCAACTGAATCGATTATCTCCCTCCATAGGTCCTCATAATTGACCTCAACCCTCTAAATTAGTCACCTGCTTCCCCTAGGTCAGCAGAATTGACCTCAATCCTCTTTACCAATATCGATGTCATGTCTATTTTTTTATGACCTTTCATGTTACAAGCTCTCCCATAGAGGTTCTATACACCCCATCTTAGGACTCCCCTTAGCACTTCCTTGGGTCCCTAACACTCATCCGGTCACTATAAACCCCAGGTCACACTCTGAGTACTAATCTAGAGGCCATCGGGTGCTCTCGAGACCCATTTGACTCTATTAAACTATACAACCTAAGCGAAGCTCAATAAAACCTAAAAGGTCTCTAAATCCCTTTTCTAACAGTCCGTGCCGTGAATGAATCGGCCTCATAATTCGTACGAATAATTCATTTTACTTCAAAGGGCCATCGAGCACTTTCGGGACCTAGTTGACTAGGATTAACTCTCTAACCTAAGCGAAGCTCAATGAATCCTCAAAGGACTCTGAATTATCTCTACAATAATTTGTGTCATGTGCGAATTGGCCTCACGGTCCCCACATACTATCCATTTTACTCTGAGTACTGATCTGGAAACCAACAAACCCTCCTAAGCCTCATTTAACTCCGGTCAGCTATCCAAATTGAGTGAAGATAAATGAAATCTTGATGGTCTCTTAATTCCATTTCCAATGGTCCATTCCGTACAGGAATCGGCCTCACAGTTCGCACAAACGACCCGTTTTCTTCCGAAAACCCCCGTCTAGAGACCATCGGGAGCTTTAACGACTTGTTTGACTTCAATCAACTCCTAGAACCGAGAGTGGCTCAATGGATTCTTAAAGGGCTTTGAATTACCTTTCTAATGGTCCTGACCATACATGATTCATACTTACGATTAGCATTTTATGACCATTTTTTCCAAAAAGTTTGTTCCATGACCATACATGATTCATACTTACGATTAGCATTTTATGACCATTTTTTCCAAAAAGTTTGTTCCAGATTGCTTGTAGGCACCCTAGACCCCCTACTTATCGACAGGGTGTACTTTCCTTGCCCAACAAGGTAAACATTATGAGAATAGGTAGGCCAGGGTCCATATAGATCAGCACCCCCAACCCTAAAGAGCATGATAAAATGGACATGACCTCACCTTTGGAAAGAGGGCCCCTTTCAACAATCAGCAAGCATTCTCGCAAAATCATAGCCTTTATCCTTTTCGAAAAAGTCCATTTTCCAACATTCCCTCACCTCACTTTCTTACCCCACTTAGCTATCCGCCTTACCCTTATCATGTTACCTTCATACGGCTACAAAACCAGCCTACATACATTTCAAATTCGGCAACAAAGATCTATAAAGATGTCCATTCCTCACCCTTTTTTTCCAGTTTACTCATTTTAGTGTTATTTTCCACTTTTTTTCTCATTTTGTGATATCTTGTAGTTTTATTTCATTATCTCACATCAAATAATCTTCACTTTTTATTATTAGTATGGCACATAACTTATTTTCATAAAAACCCAAAAAAGACAAAAAAGAGGGTTTATTCATAAATTTCAAAAGTAAGACTTCCCCACTTTCTCTCGCTTTCACACTTGAACACATTTTCCTCCAAAAACACTCAAAGAGGAGTCCTACATTTGAATTTATGGGTTAAACTCCACCATTTTCTATTTTTTAACTACGTGGGCTTTGCTGCCCCTTGGGCTATGTAAGCGTCTTGGGCTAATCCCGAGATTCAAATCCTCCATTTTTATTTTATGTCTTTCATATTTTATTATATTTATTTCGTGAGTTTTGGAATCCTACATATTTGTGCCTCATTCGACGTGCACACTCACTCTTTCATAGCGATTCATGATTCGCCAAACACGTACATCATACGTTTATGACTATTTTTGGGTACATTATTGTGGATGAGTCCGCTCCGTCCATTCCATGACGCGAGTCGGATAATTCCATTCTTCCATTTTTATATTATACACATGTATACACACATCAAGGAAAAAAATGAGAAGATTAACATAGCCCATGAGAGCCCTAAAGGGAAAAATGGATACCTAACACCTTCACACTCTGAAACTTAGTCCCCGAACCTTCGAATCACTTAGTTTCGTATGCATCAGTTTGACCTTGATGTCGTTTTCTCGAGGCAGCAACATTCTTTTTCCTATTTTGATCACAATAGGCTGACGACTCCATCTCTTTATGCTACCCCCATTTGAAGACAACCAATTTTATATTCGAGGCGAGACCGTGAAGACGCCGAAATGAGTGGCGAAAAGAGGACCTCCATATCCTCGAATCACCCGCACGTGCATGGAAGGAAAGAGAGGGGGAACCAGAAGGCACATGGGCCCAGTAAAAATCTATCGATAACATCTACTAAAGCCATCCAGATAAGCATAGAGGTATGACAACGTAAAACTCCCCCAATCATATAAGTGAATCTCAAAAATAACCTACAAAAAAGGGAAGAAACCATAAATGGATGACGTCACCGCTCATCGCCACCACAAATCCCCCCAGCAAGAGAAAAATAAATAAATGGGTTACCTCCCCCCATCGATCACATCCATATATGTCTCCATCAAGGTGTCCTTCAATACCGTTATCCTGACTGACTCTCATAAAAATAATACGTCTGATAACCCCTAGGGCAACCTGAATCATAACCTAAGAAATGCGCAGTGTCCGGTCCACTATGATCTGTTGACCCTTACTCTCCAACCCTGTCAACTAATCACATCTATCGAGGTGTCCTTAATCTTTCCCATGCCCAAATGGAACATGTGAGTAGTGTCCCACCACCTCTCACCCAGAGGGCACAACACCACTAAAGACTGTGGCATCTCATCCAAGGCCCCCGCCAAAGGACCAAAATTGAAATCCTCTACCATCAACTTCACCACCCTATGGAGTTTATCCCACAACTTCTTAATCCCCATCTACCCCAGTGAGTGAATGCCTAACGAAGAAACATCCATCTAAACACAAGCAAAAATTCTTCAAAAATCCTCAACAAAAGTATATATATACACACACACACACACACATATCAAGTAAGTAGTGAGCTTATTAAGTGCTAACACTCACGTAACCATTCAGATTCTTCACCCTCGAAGAGAGACAATTCCCAGGCTCCCTCAACAAAACCCTCTTATTGAGCACGGTCTCAAAGTTATCATGTGTGTTCTCACTCCCAAGCACCAGTGCCTCAGCATCATGTCACCCTAAGTCGGACCAACCATTGGTTTCCATAAAAGGGTTGTTATCCATTCCTTTCATAAGTTCTTTCAAAGAAAAAATGTTTAAAATTGATTTCTAGGAAGAGAGAGAAAAGATATTTCACTTTTTGAAGGTATAAGAAATGAGAAAACTGCCCCCTTTTTATTAGGGATGAGAGTCCCCTGGTCATGCCCATCGGCAGTAACCTTTACCCTCCCCCTAGAAGCCCAGGAGTTTGTGTTCTATAATGATAGGCATACCCCTGCCCATGCCTATCGGCAGACTCCCTTAATTTTTGTCACAAAATTGCCAAAAAAAATCCAAAACATTCCCAGAAAATTTACAAATAATAGGAAAATATTCCAAAAACTCATAAACCTCCAAATTCATCAAAAAACATTATTTTTCCTAAAATCCATCCATTTTTCAAAAAATAAAAAATCCTTTAAAGATTTAGAAAAATCTCTAATCAAAATGTGCAAACATTGGAATTCACACTACTCAAAAGAAACTGAATAAAAAGCGCACCGCTTATCATAACCACTGATCATCAGTCGTATTTATCAAACCTTTTATATCTTTAGGTCCGTAAAATTAGCCTCGACCTATTCAATTAGCTCGCTTCCACTTTTTAGGTTCGCAGAATTGTCATCGAGCCTTGAAATTAGGTCGCTTTCACTCTTTAGGTTCGCAGAATTGACTTCGACCCTCTGAATTAAGTTTCTTTCACTCTATGGGTTCGCTGAATTGGCCTCGAGCCTCTGAATTAGGTCTCATCCACTCTTTAGGTTTGCATAATTGGCCTCGACCCTCTGAATTAGGTCGCTTTCACTCTTTAGGTCTGCGAAATTAGCCTTGGCCCTTTGAATTAGGTCACTTTCACTCTTTATGTTCGTAAAATTAGCCTCGACACTCTGAATTCGGTCGCTTCTCTTTAGGTCTGTAGAATTGGCCCCTCTGAATTAGGTCACTTTCACTCTTTAGGTTTGTAGAATTGGCCTTGATCCTCTGAATTAGGTCTTTTTCACTCTTTAAGTAAAAAATTTTAGTCTTGACCCTTAGAATTAGGTCTCTTTCACTCTTTAGGTCCGCAAAATTGGCCTCGTCCCTTTGAATTAGGTCACTTTTACTCTTTAGGTCTGCATAATTGACATCGACCCTCAAAATTAGGTATATTTTGCTCTTTAGGTTTGCAGAATTAACCTCAGTCCTCTAAATTAGGTCTACTTCACTCTTTAAGTTCGTAAAACTATCCTTGACACTTTGAATCGGTCTCTTTCACTCTTGTAGTCCCCGAAGTTACCCGATAGCCACCAGTATATAGGCCTCGACCCACTGATTTGGTCGCTTACGCTCCTTAGGTTCTACGAATCCAACCTCTACCCTCAATACTCGTAACTTCCCTATTGGTGTCTATATTTCGACGGCCTTAGCTTGTTCCAAACTCGCCCATCAGGGGCCTCTATATTCACCCCTTTCTAGTGCCTTTCAAATATCTTCTTAGATCAATTTCACCCTCAGACTCTACATACTACTCTAAAACCTAACCTAGAGGCCACATGGAATTTTTAGCTTCGTTTGACTTTATTCAACACTTGTACCTGAGAGTGGATTAATTCACTATTGTAGAGCTCTGAATACCCTTTCTAACAGTCCGTACCGTGCGCGAATCGACCTTACGGTTCGTCCGTACTTGCCTTTTTACTCCAATTAGAGGCCACTGGGCGCTTTTGAGCTCTGTTTGACCTCGGCCAACTCTAGGACTTGAGGGTTTCCTAATTCACTTTTATTGGGCTCTAAATACCCTTTTCAGCGATCCATATCGTATGCGAATCGACCTTATGGTTTGTATGTACTTGTCTTTTTACTCTAAAATCCTAACCTATATGCCATCAGGCGCTTCTAAGCTCTATTTAACCCAGGTTAACTTTCATACCTGAGAGTAGCTCAATGAACTTTCTTAGGGATCTGAATACCCTTTCCAATGGTCCTGGCTATACACGATTAAGATACACAGTTTTCATTTTATGCCCATTTTTCTGAAAAAGTTCCTTTTAGACTGCCTATAGGAACCCCTAACCCTCTGCCTACCGGCAAATGAATATTTTACTTATCTAGAAAACCAGGGGGTATACTAAAAGGTAGTGCTAGGCCTATGATGATCGTTAGACCCCATGATCCTACACTTTTGCCATTTAACGAGGCTATAACCTCATTCCCAAGGATCCCTTTTCAGAGACCTGAAGAGACCCTGCCTCGAAATCAGTGCATCGTTTTCCAAAAATATCATTTTTTAATTTTTCAAACATTCTCTCCACCTTTCCTTGCATCACTTTCACCCTACCTTTTGTACCCATTTCACCACTACTCCACAAGCATAAAAACCAACCCACTTCACCTCAAAAATCAGTAGCAAAATTTCATGGTAGTTTTACTATTATCCTTTAAAATCTCATTTAAATTAGTGTCATTTATCACACTTTATTTATTCTTAGCATATTGTCCCTTTATTCTCACTCTAAATAATTTCTTTTTTATTACTAATATACACAAAATGTAGTTTCATAAACCTAAAACAATCTTTAAAAAATGGTTTAATCTTTAAACCCCAAATTAGAAATTTTCTCCCATTTTCCACACTTTCTACACTTGTACACATTTTCTAACAAATTAAAGGAAATTCAAGTTTGAGTTCATGGTTTAAATCCCACCTTTGCATGATACCAGACTATGCGAACTTTAATGCCATTTTGGGCTACATAGGTATCTTGAGTCTTCCTCGAGATACGAGTCCTATTTTCTTATTTCTTCATTCTATTTATTCTCACATCTCTTAATATCATATGTGTGTGTTTGTGTGAAGACTGATTTATATGTTCCAAGTAACCCCGTCAGACATGCACATTCACTTCCTTATAGTGAATCATCATTCGATGTGTTGCTCACATTACATTATGTTTTCGTATGTTTTATTCTTTTTCATTTTCACAATCCCGTCGGCCATAAATATCCATTTCCTCATAGTGTATTATTATTTGGTGTATTTCACATAGAGTAGCCTTTATCTTTATCATATTTATATCAGCCCCATCATAAATGCATATTTTATTCCTCGCGATAGATTATGATCCGGTGCACTCCTCACATTTTAGTTCCTTTTTATATTATCTTATTTCATTTTATTTTATACTCCTCTGAATGAGTAATCTCTATATTTTCTGTGAAGTGAGTATGATGGTTTATCTCCTCATTTATTTCATTTCGCACACATTACGCATAAAAATTATGTTTTAGACAAAAATGAGATTATTATGATAGCCCATGAGAGACTGAAAGGGAAGAATGGGAGTTTAACACCTTCCCATTCCATAACTTAGTCCTCGAACCCATGATCTATTTGGCTTTGTATGCATCTGTTTTTCCGTGATATCATTTCTTTGGGGATGGCTACATCTTCTACCTCTTTTGATCAAAATAGCTTGGCAACTCCATTTTCTATATTTTCACCCCTTTCAACGACAACCAATTTATGTCCTTGGGAGACCATTAAGAATGCACGAGTGGCAGAAAAAAGACGTTCTTCCTTGATCCCACATGTGCAAATTTCTCTTTCGGGGCAAACTCGTGTCAGAAAATCCCGAATGGCTACACACGATCTCCATATCTAAGGCTATACATCATAACTCCCCCGTATATTACCCTTCAGGATACGGGTACGTCAGTCATAGGATTGGGGTAAAAAGACCAATAGTAAAGCACATCTCTCTCATCGGGATACCAGCACGGTGAATTCCGTATGTGCCCCATCAAAATTCCTCCTTATATGTCTCCCACAAGCACTGACACATGATATTCTTACACATTCAATAAAATAATACAAATCCGGTTCACAAAAGGATTTATTAGATACATCATAGTTTCCTGACTAATTCCCACTAATTAATTAATGATCTAAAAGTCAAAGTAGCCCAAACTCGTTCTAACAATACCCGTAACTCCTTCTAACAAAATTCCGTATCTCGTTTGAATAACAACCTAAGTCATTCAAATAAAATGCCGAAATTCGTTCTAACGGCATCTTGTCTCATTCTAATGAGAATACCAATCTCGTTCGAACGAGATGATCGCATATCATCTTCCCCATAATAAAAAAAAATCCAACATTAACACCCAAAATCCATAATTCAAAAGCCTGTAACAGCACCATTCCACTCCTCCTTTAGATATAAGTTATATAACAACACTACTAACCTACATTTATGAGTTTAACAACATTCTAACATGAATTTGAGGATTAATTCTAGATTGTAAGTTATGAACCCTAGTTTTATAGTTTTATGTGATTTGTCTCAGATTTAGTTCAACTACTAATTTAAACAAGGGCTTTCTGTTGACTTATAAACATGGTTTAACGTGTGACGAATTTCATTCATAATCTAGTCCAATTAAATGGGATTAAACACTAATATTCTCTACAATATTAACAAGTGGTAAAGGTTTAATTTATTATTGAACTAATTTTAAATTTAAGATTTGATTATCGAAAATCATATTATTAAACATGTAATATGTATTTTTCAATTAGCAGTTATCATTATAACAAAATCCCTAAATTAAATCCTTAAACTAAGTAAACTTGCCTCTAAGATTGATGAATCTAAGCTTCCAAATATCCAAATCCCTTCAATTCTTGAGTACCTCTTCTCTCTAAGCTTTAGGTTTCTAATATGAATTAGGTTTAGTTTAATCACCTCCGAATAATGTTACCCACGAAATTAACCTTA
Source organism: Sambucus nigra (assembly GCA_949130495.1). Taxonomy (NCBI): domain Eukaryota; kingdom Viridiplantae; phylum Streptophyta; class Magnoliopsida; order Dipsacales; family Adoxaceae; genus Sambucus; species Sambucus nigra. The sequence goes on from OX422211.1 coordinate 446,384,630, forward strand.
GGCCCCAAATGGGTTTCAACCTAATGAGCCCAAATACCACTCTAAATAGCCTAAAACTATATCAAATTCATGTACTAACCCAATAGACTTAAAACTTGAGATTTTAAGTCAAAAACGTCCATTTTAACATCCTAAAATGCCAACTCGAGATATGACTAAATCCAACTAATTAATAATCTCAATAAACTAATATTGTATCCGGTACAAGTCAGATTATCAATTGTTTAAATATTTATTAGTTAAGCGCGACACAACATTATAAGAAACTACTTCATGATCGGTGGGACCCAACACCGAAAGAATAATCCAAATAAGGAAGCCCCTGGCACCTAGTCTCTGACTATTCCATAGTCGCTCATAATACACAATAACTTCTAAATATTTAATATTAATTCCATTTTCATAAATAAAATATGTAACATATTTAAAAGATAAATAGTGACATCACATGTCTCCGCATGCAGTCAAAATAAATTTTATAATTGAAATAATGCACAGAAAATACGGGGCATTGCATTCCTCAACTCCATTTCGAAGTGGAATATCTGGTGTAGACAATTGGGATATAATACCCACCTCTAATAAATGATTTCTTAACTCTTCCAGGGTTTAAATTAGTTTACCTCACCCATGCTCCACCATAGCCTTGCACATTTTGAACTATTCAACAATTTCAAACATATGGTGCATTAGGTAAGCATGTTTATACCTTGAGTAATCATCAATGAAATCGATTAAGTACTCAAAATTGCCTATTGATCAGATAGTCATAAGACCACATAAATCGAAATGAACCACTTTCAACATCTTTGGATCTTTAGCCTTTTGATCGCGAAGGGACCCTAGTTATTTTACCTTTTAATTAGGATTTATAGAATAGAAGTGCCACCACTTCCAATGATATTAATTGTCCATTTTTAACTAGTCTTTGGATTTTTTCTAAAATAAAATAAGTAGGTGCTAGAATTGTGTTTGGTTCAATCCATAAGGAAACGTTCTTTTTAATGATTTTTTATTGATAAAATTCATTCCACTATTTAGCAGAATTGGTGAGACAAAACTTGTTATGTATAAATTCTTTTCTAATGTGCTAGAGAATATAAAAAAATTCCCAATTTTGATAAAACTATTTTTGTAAAATAATCAAATATCTCTTCAAAATCAATTCCAAAACCAAAATCAACTTTTCTTTAAAAATAAATTGCATAAATAATATATCCACATTATCTTTATATCTTCAACATTATCTAAAAAGATATCCTACTGCTAATATTACTGCCTTATTCTTATTTCCTATTACTAGGAACATTTATCTTTTAAATAGTTTTTCGATTACTTGGAATCTCTACAAAAAGTCACAGTCCTGATTTGTGGTTTCCAAGTCTACACACCAAGTTTTCATAGACAAACCCATAAATCATGCATCTAATTTTAAAAGAAAAAACATTACCGTTTTATTTTTCTTTACAATGTAAGGAAAAACCAGACATCGTTGCTATAAATGTTTTGATTACTTGTAATGAGAACACATGCCTTTCAACTTTTTCACTACTATCCAGAAATATAAACTTTTTTAACTCCAATTCATTGCACTTGAGACTTAGTCTTATCCTTCTACCTCCCTTTCAGGAAACAGGTAAAACGCTTCTCAACAACTAACACCATCCTTTGGCCTCCGATGATATTCAATGTTGTATTATGAAATGGATCCGAGTTTTCCCATCTATTTTTAATCCAAAGAATCTTTTGTTCAACCAATGCTGAAAATCATTTTAAGAACATAACTCTTACTTGAGCCTCATCAATCAACATCAGTGTTTACAAATTTCCAACGGTCCATTTTTAAAATTATACATGTACATATAGAAATTTCTCTTTTTGTGAGATTGAACTTATATAACATGTAATTTAAAAGAATTACAATAAATTTTAAAATAGTGTGATTCCATGATTAATTCCATCTATTGGGGGGACAGACAATTTTTTCACGAGGAGATAATCACATCATAATTTTAAAACACAGATGTGAATCGTGGGTTAAATATGTGTATGATCCCCATAATTTAGAACAATAATAATTACATATTCAATCCTTGAACTTTATTCTAATTAAAACTATTTTACTTTAAGACTAAAACTAGTGAGGAAAGTTGAATCCAATTTTGAAATCTTAAATTTATCATTAAAAAATTAATTTCAATTAAAAATATGAGAATTATCTTTTAAATAAATTTTAATTTGGTATCCCTCTACTGCCGATAAATATTAATCTCGTGGAACATCCAAGTTTCTTATGAAGTGAGTTTTTTATTGGGATCTTAAATCACCCCACTTGAGCTAGGTATATTTTTATCTTTCAATTATGTTCTCCGAATAGTCCAGGAGTATTCTATCCTGCATAATCGTATAGTCGATGTGTTTTAGCCCCACAATTAATGATACTAACGTCGTTGGGAAGGATATCATTAATTTTGTTTAAGTGTACACCATTTATTCATTCTTCAAATTTTAATCCATTCTTATATAGCTTCCCCATTGGAGGGGTCGAACTCAGTCACATTCTAATTCTAGGAATTATCGCGAGTTTTAAGAATACTAATTATCGTGATTGAATCCATCTGTTGGGGGTCAGACCAAAGCTATTGCAATGAAGTAATCACATAAGATTTTTAAAACACCAATGAAGACCATGGGGTCTATGTTGAAACCCCTATCCCACTTCAGATTTTAAACTGGAGGGTATTTTGAAAAAAAAAATCATTCAATTCCAAATGCTCTAATTAGATCCCTGATAAATTCCAATTTAAAATTTAATTGTACAGATTAAATTTCTTAATCTCACTATTTTATTCTTATGCAAGTACTTACGAATTGTTCCAGTACAAGATGTCCTTAACATGTGGCTGATTGTGAATGACATCCATTATCTCAACCACATTTATAGCACCAATCTAAGTTTAGACGAAGTCATCTATTGCTACATGTTTATCCTTATAAAGGATGACGTATATTATCTAAAATCCAATAAAGATGAGCAGTCACTGGTATTAAATCTTCCACATTCCCATAATGAGTATTGGGATCATGGCTTCATAATAAAAAAATAGGAACACATCCAAGTGGATGCCCCTTACACTGGTCCAGATACCTTAGAAATGGAATGATGATATGTCTTATCTAATTTGGACAATATTATGATTCCTTGTGATTTTAGTTTTTTAATTTGATCTTTTATGAACTTTATTTGTCTTTATTTTGTAACCGAACATTGGAAGTAAGAACCTACTATAGATCAAGTCAATTTGGTTGACCTAAAATGAATTTAGCTAATTAAAAAATGACTAGGCACTATCAATCATCTTGGGTTGGCCTCCGTTATGCTATCATACACTTCATTTGCGGTTAAATACACCAAAAAGAGTACAAAGAGTCCTTCAAATATGAAGGCTAGATTTCGACGAGATTCCCCCATTTCTACTACTGGAACATTATGCGCTAAGTCCAATCACATCTCCATATTATTTGGATCATTGGACATCAAAGAGGTCGTAGTCTCTAGTTATCTTAAATAACCTTTGTTACATCTTCTTGCAAAGACGAAACTGGTTTTAAGAGAGTGATCCCAAATATGATTGGGGTATATAACCTCTAAAGAGATATTTTTGTCAACTTGGAGCTTGTTAATGTCCTGATTCTCAAAGCGATGAAAATGACCAAAGCATCTTGATGGGGATTTATTTCCCCCATTAATTATAATACCTCATAATTTGAAACGAAATTAATAAATTAAAATAAATAATTAAGTTTGATTTTGAGGAGAATTATAAATAATTATTTTAAGTGAAAACTTAAATTTTATAATTAATTGAGAGAGAAATAAAGTCTTACAAGAAGTTTGAAGTTGATTTAGAAATAAATTGGAAATATAGGTTTTGTTTGGTAAAAGAACTAAATTAAAGTGTTTAATTACAATTTAAATAATAAGTTTTTATTGTTATTTTAGGAAACTAAGTAATTAGTTGGATGAATGAGGTTAATAAGGTAATTAAAATATTATTTAGTGAGAAATTTAGGTTAAGGGGTAGATAATGGAAAAGAGTAAAAAGAAGAAAGTGGAACGTTTTGGGCTAACAAATAGGGTAGACGGCTCCTAGGGGAAAGCCGCTATAACACCCATACCAGGCCGCTATAGCGGAGGTATGGGGTTGTTATAGAAGTTTCCTTCAGGGTGCAGGTGGGCTTTTTTTTAAAGGGAACCAAGGTTAATAATATATATATATATATATAAAGAAATTCACATCCGTTCATTTTCCATTATTTTCCCAACCAACTTTATTTTCTTTACAAAACTAAACACGGAACCCTACTGTCCATTCCCATAAACACAATTTCACCTCTAAACCTGAACCAATTTCCAGAATAAAGATACATTTCAAATCCTCAAAATATGTAAGACCAATTCTATAAATTTCTGGAATTCTTTTTGGGACAACTTTTGGAGGGAAATTTAATTTTTTTCTCAAGGGGGTTCTTTTCTATACAATTGGGATCTTCTTTACATTAATTGAGGAGCAATTGTAAGGGATTTTTTTGAGAGACTTCTTTTATCTTTCTTTTGGGGATTTTTATTTATCATTTAAGGCAAGATAATTCTACTATATCCTTTGATCATATAAATAATAAATGTCTACCCAAATAGTTTTATAAATTATAAAATTTGTGTAGAAATAATTAGGGTTTACCATGTATTGTCGACACTTCAAAAGTTGTGATTTTTGAAAATAAAAAAAATAAACTCATTTCAGGGAATTATATGTTTGATTAATTTAGTTTAAATTAGTGTAATTGACATGAGTTAGATAATTGTGTATTATTGTTATAAGTTCTCATATACTTGGAATCACGTGTTATAGACTACCCTTTTGTATGAAATTTGGATTTCTCCTTTCTAAATCTAATATTTAAACTGGGTATGGAATTATATGTTAAATTCTCACTATATAAATATGAAAAATTTGGGAATTAAGCAAAGGTGATAATTTTGACTAAAGCATGTAATTTATTTGAAATTTTGCAATCCTCCTTTCTTTATAATATACCATGTGTTATAGATTGAGACATTGACATAATAATTAATGATTATAATCCCTTAAAATTTAGTAGGGGTCATGGATTAATAGGTAGTGTTTAGATTATGGATATATGTATACCCATCATGATAGCAAGAATTCACCATATGAATAATAATACTCTAAAATATTTAAACATAAATGAAATGTTGAACTTAGCCACCATGTACAGTACATGCGTTATTAACCTTATACGTAGGGGTAGATTAATATTTATTAAAAGATTAAATCAATATTTTGGACATCCTTAGGCTAAACATTATAAACCTAATATGAATTAGTATGTTATGTTGCATGGCTCGATTTAGAGTCATGGTTTTATTATACTTTATATGCCTTTGGAGGCAGGCAAAGGAGTGTGCCAGTTTATACCTATATAGGTATGCTAATATATCTATAACATAATTGTTTGGGATACATTGAGATTATGATATTACAGACGTTCTAATTAATAGCTGACTCTTATTATATATGAAACAGTTAGGGGTGGAAATTTTCAACACGGACCAAAAGTACGACACGACCCAAAAAAAATTGGTTCGACATTAACAAAATTATTTGTGTCCGGGTCGTGTTTGAGCTCTTTTTTTTAACCCGCTACCATTTCATGTCATGTTCGTGCCAAAAAATAGACACAAAAATAACCCGAAATTGGCCCGTTATAACCCAATTTCAACACGATAATAGCCCAATTTGAAACCCAATTTTAACCTATTATAACCCATTACAATTTACATTACATGAGTTAGCTATTTCTTTTTTATACGGCCAAAGTGGGTGGACCCACAACATAAAAAGAAACCTAAACTACCCCAAAACCACACCACAATGAAACCTAAATTAACCAAACCACACACATATACGGACGGTCCTCTCGCTTTCTAACTCAAAAAGAAAACCCCTCTCCACAAATACCATATGAATGTTGCAAATCCAATCTCACTCTCTTTTTCTATCTCTCAAATCCTCTCCATTAATCTCTCTCTCTCTCTCTTAAATCCTCTCCATTATTGTTGGTTATTTCAGTCATGGATCGTGGAAAATGATCATCAATACACTCTTCTCACATTACGGACCTGAATCAAAGGAAAAAATGAAGATTTCGGAGATTATTCAAGTGCCACCACTTGAATCAAATGAGGAACACACATATTTAGATGTTTGGATAACTTTCTTCTATGGATCGTATTTATTCTAATTTTTTTATCAATATATTTTGTTTATTAGTATATTATGTTTTTTAAACCAAAGGAATTTTGAACATGTATATTTGGTTATTGGTTTGAACATAAGATTTATGTTTTTCGAACAAGTATATTTGGTTATCTGTTTGAACATTAGATTTTTGTTTTTGATAAATATATTGATTTTTTAAACCAAAGGAATTTTGAACAGGTATATTGATTTAATAAATGAGGAGGGTGATTTCCTTTTTGAGCATTAGATTTGGTAATTTGTTTGAACATTAGATTTCTATTTTTTCAACAGATATATTTGGTTATTTATTTCAACATTAGATTTTTATTTTTGATTAATATATTGATTTTTTAAACCAAAGGAATTTTGAAAAGGTATATTTTTGGAAGAGGTATTTTAAATTGTGAAGAGTATTACTTGAAGATGAATATTTTTTTTTGTATACATTTGAAGGAAAATACCAATTATGGTGGATATTATTTTTGTTTTGTATATTGATGCTTATCAAATGATGGGATGTTATGTTACCATTTATTCTTAATATTATTTTTGTTTACTTTGTTGGTCTATTAGATTATGATATTAATTAGTAGTACCAATGGAAATGGTGATTTATAATTGTGTTGATTGTGTTATTAGATTTATGTTAGATTATAATATTTAGTTAGTTTGTTAGTATATCAAATTATGGGATGTCACTGGATTTATAACTGTGTTGATTGTGTTATTGGATTTATATTAGATTATGTTATTTAGTTAGTTTGTTGGTATATCAAATTATGGGATGTCATTGGATTTATAACCGTGTTGATTGTGTCAATAGGGCTAAATGGGCCAAATTATTGGTCGAGATGGGTTATGTTGTGTCATGTCAATCATGTCATATTGACACTATTTTTATATCATGTTAGTCATGTTGGGTTGTGTTATAAATAGGTCGTGTTTGTGCTAGCCAATAAAAGCAGAACTTCATGTTGGGTCATGTTCATGTTACCTAAAATCTAATTTTGTCATGTCGGGGGAGGTCAAAACACAACCCATTGGACTGAATTGCCACCCCTAGAAATGGTGGGGGTTTTAAAATATGATCGTTGAAAATATATTATTCAAAGGATTTGGCACCCGTAAGGGTGGGGTATAACATTTAATCTAGTAATTGTAGGCTTTATTATTTATACTAATAATTGATAGTGCTACTACTTGAGTGTGTAGTTATTATCTTGTTATGGTGGGCCTGACCCGTCGCTGTGTTTAAGGTGCTCCAATGTACCCCACTTAGTTTTCCACTCGATCACATAGTCTTCCATTTCAGTCACCATTGAGATTTGGAGATTTAAGCATTGGGTTTACTTTTAGTTTGATTTCACTCATGTCGTCAGATGTGGGGTTTACGTTATTCCTAGTTTTTGTACTCAATTGTAAAGATAGTATGGTTTTTTGAGAGATATGGCATGTATAAGTTATTGTCCAAGATTATTTACTATACTTAATCGTGTGATTGCCTTCAATTCATTATATAACCATATTTGAAGATTTCTTATATCGATATTTACTTTGGTTTATCATTAATTATTGATTCTTGTTACATGTGAAGGATGTTATATGATTGTTTTAACTGCCAATGAAATTATAAGAAATATATAAAATCAACTTAATTATTATAAATATACGAGGAATCATAATTGGTATCAGATTATAGTCTGAGGCAACGTAGGTTCCATAGGTTCATCTTAGTCGTGTGCGTAGCATTCTTTAATACATTCATTTTATTTTCATTCTCATCATAGAGTATGATTATTAGGGTATCTAGTGCCAGTTATCCTTATAAATGACCTAACTAGACCAAACTGTATCGGCGGGGGTTCCTTGTTTAGATTTCATTCGTGAGACATCCCACGCATGGGGTTTAATTCGGTCGAGAGTTAGGAGATATTAGGCATAATACTCTTAGCACATAGAAAGTAATACATTTACTGAAGAGTAGTAAAAGATTTTGACGACCTTCAACGATAAGTACTTCCTAAGTCAATCCGTTTATCGAAGGAGATAGACTTTCTTCTACTCAATCATAAAGGCTCATACTATCTTAGAGTATGTGAAAAGGTTATCAAAATTGGAGATTTGTTACTCCGGGTAAAATGAATATGGAGAAAAAGAGAATCGAGTATTTTATGAAGAGTTTCATTTACCTTATATGTTGGATTTAAATGGATAACTCGGCATACACTACGTACATATAAATAGTGGATGTCGTGATTACGCTTTGAAAAGAGGGTACTGAATATAAGAATAAGTTTGAAAAGGGGGGCAAGCAGGTGGGATCAAGATGGAAGGAGGATCCTATAGTGACTAGAAGGGAGGTTCGGGCTAGTAAGGACATGGACTGTGGAAGAAGTTTCATTCCAATCAACAGAAGCCCTAATAGAAGGGGCAAGTTCAATTGTACCAGGGATAAACGTTACTAGTCTGTTTCAGATATAAGGGTGTCCGTCATATGATGAAGGACTGCCCAAATAGGGAAATCCAAGCCAGTAGATCCAGTATATGCAAGGCCAATAGCATCAAGGCTTTAGGCCCAATTATCAACAACAATAAAAGCTTTGTAGCAGTACGTGCTAGTTCTCCCAGTTCAGAGGCAGCGGGAACTAGCGGCACTCTTTGTACTAGTCGCAGCACCTCATCCACCATTGTAGTACGGTGGGGTCTATCAGGTAGGACTCAAGTATGATCAGGTGATTATCCAAGTAGTTAATGGTATGTTATCTATTCATGGCACTTTGGTTAGTGTTTTATTTGATACGAATGATACACATTCTCTTGATGCACGACACTTTACGGGGATGGTTTTGACTTTTTGCATTTGGATATTATCTGTAAGTATTCCATTATGTGTATCCATCATTATTACCAAGGTTTGTGAGGGGGTAGGCATTGACATTGGTAGGTTACGATTTGTAGCTAATTTGTTTGTTTTAGATACCCACACATACGATATGATTTTGGGGATGGATAGATTGTGTACATACCGATCCCAGATTGATTGTGTGGGTACATCGATTGTATTTTCTATACCGGGACAAGAGATGTATTTAGTGTCTATGCCTAGACGTGAGGGTGTGGCTACTACTCACTTGTATTTTATCGATGGGGAGACTCAAAAGGAGACCACAATGTCCCTAGAAATTATTCCTATAGTTCAGGAGTTTATCGATGTATTCGATGACATTCTAGGTTTACCACAGAGTAAGGAGATTGATTATGTCATATATTTATCACTAGGCACTAAGCTGATATTTAGAGTACTTGCAACACCCCGTATTTTTAGCGATTTTCATATTAGGATTATTTATATTAAAATGGAAAACTAATTCGAGTTAAAACAAATATTAATTAGTGTGATAAGAGTTAATATTTAGAGATGTGAATTAAATTGAATATTACATAGTGAACAAGTATTAAAATATTGAGAATGCATTATGTTAAGTCGTGAGTGAGAAATATGACAGTTAATGATAATCTAGTCGGAACACTCGTGTGAGTCATGTCAAGAATTAATACATACAATAAAATGAGAATGGTATATAGGTCATCCAACTAGTCATTTTGAGTGCGTCAATGTGTCTGGATGGGTTGAGATAATTAGAAAAGTATACTTGGGGGTTGTAATTGGGTCTCGGGATATTTTTAAACCAAACTGGCACTACGTAAGGCGTGACACCCCGCCTAATAAAATACAGAGTGATCAATCCTATATCAAATTAAATAGGAAATCTTTTGGTTCATTCTTAGCATAACTGTCGAAAACCTTTTTAAAACTTACAAACCACCTAGTATTCAAAAACACACGGTGTCAAATTTATCTTTTTATTAAACATATCTAACAACATGCGAAAGAATATATAATTAACCATTCACACCATCACTGAATCAAACAATACTGAAAATAAATAAATATAATCTCTGCCGAGAAAACCACCGACTACAAACCAAATACCAAAAATATAAACCACAAGAATAATAGAATGAGTCAATCAACTAACTCGAACAAAAGAAATAACTAAGGAGACATGCCAAAATTAAATATTGACTACATCCTACTCTAGGAATAGAATAACTGAAGCGGCTAAGTCAAAATCCTGCAACATCCACATATGCGGCAGCTGCGTAACCCTGGAATAGAACAATTTTGGCATCCCTGTGGCTGGATACCTAAAATGTTTTGAAAATATTTTATAGCAAGGGTTAGAACCCAAAATATTTTGAAAATATTTAGCAAGTGAATTAAATTGCAGTAAATTAAAATGCATGAACACTCTTCATATTTAGGCTAGTGTCCCACTCCCTTGAGGACCGGCTCACCCATCAACTATTGTCTACACTTAACGCATTTCTATATAACTCACCTAGTCATCTACCTCATAACTAGTTCTCGATGATATCATTCCTGTCACACTCTCTAACCCCGAGTATGTTTAATATATGATTTTTAAGTTATATATCACATTAATTTCATTTGAGACCAAATAACCTTTTTATGCGTTATATGCATATTCAAAACAATTCACACCATGTGTTTTACCCGTATATAAATATCTGCACCATATGTACGTATAACTATATTGAAACATTCACACACATGTCGTAAATATATAACCATCCTCCCAAGTAGGCACTCACCGGATGTTCTCTAAAATGCTGTCATTTCCAGGTATACTCATTCACCAGGACACCGTGACATAGTTAGCTCCCAAAATAAGTAAAAACAAATAAATGCATTGGAGGCGGTCATAGTTTCCCCCAGAATGAGATTGAATCATACCCAAAGCTTCTCATTCTTGATTTCGAACACTGTGACCTGGGGACTATACTCACCCTGCTTCTCAAGCCAGGGGATTCACCCACATTGCGCAACCTCCCATAATAGCACTAGAGGGGTATGTATTCCTATAAATATTATTCACACAAATATTTATAAATCACACAAACATATATATATATATATAATTAAATCCAGGCTACCCGTGATCAATTGCCATAACACTAGCCTAATAATCCCAAGTCTATATACCGACTTGATATTTAGATCATTTCCACAATTATTTATTCATCACTCAAGTTGTGTCACCCAACTAAATTACCCGAACTGACTCCTTCGATCCGAAATTCTCACCTTTTAGAACTTATTCCTCAAATCCCACATATTAAGGTTAACACCCTTTTTATTTTGAATATTCCATAATTTATTATATAACCAAATAATAAATTGACTCGACCAACTGTGACTAAACCCTCATGGCACTAGTCCAAATTTCACCTGAGTCAATATCCTGACTCAATTGAATCAATCACGCATTAATTTACTTTATTATCTTGGCGTCACTTGACCAATATACCCGGACTCATTCGCTTGGCCCGAAGAAAAAATAATCATAATTTATTACTCAAATTCTCCTCAATAAATTTTGCACATTTATTAATGTAAGGTATTTAAATCACTCAATTTAAACCTTAATTCCCTTATAGATTATTTTCTCAATTATCCTAATACTTACTTGTCTCACTTTATGTAAACCTAATCTCTACTTCAGGCCTAATGTCCTTATTATAGAACAACAGTCATAATCAATCAATCTAGGCAACCTCCAACGGAATATAAAAACTAAAAATAATATTTCTTAAAATTTGCCCCACGAATCTGTCCGAATTTTTAAAATGTCGTTTTGAGGCATTTTGGAGCCGTTTTTGGAGAAAACGTACCAGAGAACAAAATGTAGAAAACAGGATTTTCTACAAGGTAGTGCGACTCACCAATTTCAGAACCAAAACGTCGAAATATAGTTTCTAAAATGACAGTTTAATTGACCCAATTTGACTTCTTCAAATTCAAGAAGTTGTTCTACACCCACTAAAATATGAGTAGAAATCTACATTTAATTTAAAAGTAGGTTTAACCACTTGCCTTAGGGTTCATAGGGTCTGAATTCGTTGGTGTAGATAATGATTATTTGGTGAAGAACACATACATTTGTTCTTGATTTTGGCTCCCATGGATTCTTCGACTTGCACCCACTTTCTCTCTCTAAAATGGTTTTTATAAAATGTATTATGGCTGCCACACCCTCTCACTTTTAGGGTTTAATTTCTCAATCCTGTTTTTAGGCTTGTGGGATTTATAAAAAAGGCCCAAACACTCTTATGTGAGCTTAAATATGCCTAAAAATATTACAAGACCCGTTTAATACCCATGGGTACTCTTTTCAACTATTTCGATCGATCCAGACTCAACCGTGCACTCAGAATTGCCATCCGAATTAATTTATAACATTCTTCAATTTTTTTGACCTAAAAAATGCGACACAAAATCTCAATCTGTCAATTTAAATAAATCCTCCAATTTAAAATTTTCCCAAATCATGAATTTAATTCCTCCCAATAAAATAAATTATTTTTCTCCCAATTATAATTAAATTAAAGGTCCTTGAATTTACGGGGTGTTACATACTTCTCCCCTTACAACGGAATTTCGTCCTCAAAATTCAAATAAGCCTAGTACTCTCAGCCTCAACTAGCTCCCTGATCACTTACTCTTAGCATTGCTACACATATTTTTTAAGCGAATGTAGTTAACCAGAGCACCCATACAGCCTGTACCAATGCTTAACCGCATGATATAAAACCCGGCTTTTACCAGCCTTAAGCCATAATATAACTTCGATCTCACAGTTATAACACCCTCAAATACCCTTCTCTTGACATAAAAGTATACACATCCACTCTTATGCTACAAAAATAACATACAATGCTGCGCCCTTACTGTCACTAGTTTCCTTGCGTGAAAATAAATCCCATGGTATATCTCCCTACTCGACAATAAGTCAACCCAACCAGAATCACCTCAGTAACATCCCTACTCCTCGGGATTCCAATTAACAATATTAACATTCCATTATGTAACACCTCATAATTATATACACTCGTATATTTATGCTAGACCCTATCTCAGGTGAGACCTAGAAAATACCATTCATACCCTGGTACCGAGAACATCCAGTTTTACTATAACTATCCACTATAGCCTCAAACTATCTCTAACTAGCTGAAACTTGGAAAATCATCCACCCTACTTCCACAATTCTCGAAAGTAGAAATCTCTCGTATAATGCAACCATCCTCTTAGTGTAATCCCTCACTCTCTCGAGTTTAACAATAAAGAATCCCGCTACCTCACGGTAATTATATATAAAATATGGCTATCACGGATCACGCACCCACTATATTCATCTCATTTGCGAATCCTAGTGATAATAATCTTAGGTTGGGACGCACCCAATGTCACTCCAAACATACCCACGCTCAACGTTTCACATTTCGAGGGGTATTTTCTTCCCCTTTTTTTCGAAATATACCTAAAATCATTTTCCTTGTGTTTGCTCCCCAAAACTGCTGGGCATCTGACTAGGTGAGACTCTGGCCCCACCCAAGGTGCCCATACACCCTATATTTCGTGCATATTTACACAAAACTCAGATCATCACATACGTAACATATTTATCTCAAGTTTCGCTCCCGCATTCTCGGCGTGGCTATATCCTCCAGATATTTTCGATGACCTTACTAATTACTATTCAATTCTCCCTGATATTGCCCCACCTATCAACTCATGGTGTAAATACTCGCAGTGTTTCTTTCGCAACACTTCCCGGCTCTACTGGCCCTATCTCTTAGTTGTTCTGTACTCAACGTCTTTTCTCCACACATTCACTGATTATCATTCAATCTGACGACCTAGCATTTGATGACGTCTTCCCACCTTTGACATTTTTATTTAGTCTTATGCTTATAACACCTCCCAGCAAGGCCCAAAAGAACTTTACTCAATGCACTATTTCTCAGCATTGTCGATCCTCGATTTTTGCAGAACCAAAGTTTATGCCCGGGACACTTAAACTCTGTCCCTATACTCAAACATTTAATTATGGACTCTCGCGTCTCTAAATGAGTCATCTACTACTGCTCTCGCACTATCACTAGGTCCTCAGTGCTAAATATTAATAACGACCTAAATCTCTCCGCTTCACGGTAACCCGATATATCCTAAATCTCATCAGTAAAAGTCCCTATGCACCGGGATCCAATAAAACTAGACAAATGTACTCTCTGAAGTCTACTTCACAAAAATATCGTCATGAGATCAACCCTCTTTCAGGTGGGTCATCACAAAAATATATATCCTGTCCTGGAACAAAGAACACGATAGCCTTGCTATAACCACTCACCATTGCGAACCCATCCGTACCCAAGATAAAACCATACCTCGAATATCACATCTCAAACGAGGTAATCCTCAGAAAAATATACAGCATCTCAATGTACTCACTCGTTCTTTTACAGGGGGGACTAAAGATCACCCTGCTACTCCATGGTAAATATACACATACTAGTGATATTAACGATACCTCAATCAAATCCATTTTTCACGCGAATCTAGTATTAATACATTACTGTAACCCACTTACATCACACAAAACAAACCCCAATCATCTCAAAATAAAAACTCGTAGTTTCAGTTGCCCAAAATACTGGCCGCTCAAACGATTTCTGGACATAATACCCTTGTCCTAATCAAACCAAAAACTTCTCTAACTATTGCCCCTGCTAGGCATCCTGCTCATGTCCCCTGACTTGTTATGGACAAGATTTACCCATGTGTTTCTACTCTTTTACACATAAGACACCTTTCTGTGCTATTCCCCTTTCTCCTTTCTCTGGCCCCATCGTCCATGTTGTGGTTGTCCTTCTCATAGACCTAGTGGCCTTGACCCAGATTGTTGATGTAAAAAATTAGATCACTCTAATTATTCAATCAAAGATAAAGAATTTTAAAGTGGTTCAGCCTTATAAGAATGGCCTACGTCCACTGTTGTATTATTGCTGAGTGTTTGGGAATTCTCGATTACAAATTCTATCAAGAAATTCTGGTCTGGGGGATCCTTTTACAATGATGATTGTACAATGTATTTATAGCCCTGGGGATGTCATGTGAAAGGGTGATACATTAAATGATGTACATATGAAAGGGTAATACATTCAATGCCCTTTATGCGTGTGCGTCTGAATGATAAGCATTTAATGAATCAGTTGAACTGTTGGTTATCCTGCTATTAACGCTTTGTTCGAGATGCAGCTCGGATCGCCTGAGTTGCTCGGACCGCCTAAGCTTCTCGGTACTCAAGAGTTCCTCGGAGAGGCATTATTCCTCGGAGCGTGTGAGTTCCTCGGGGAAGCAGTGTTCCTCGGGGAACTAGTCTTCCTCGTTGTAGTCTTGTTCCTCGGAGCGTGTGGGTTCCTCGGAAGTGTTTGTTGTTGTCATATAGATAGCCACGTGTCTTCATAGGATTGGTCCATGTCAGCAGATTAAATTTGGTATCAACAGAATCCCCCAATGTTTCATAGTTCGAAATTTGAGGAGTATGGAACATTCTTTCTCGGAATATGGTAGCTTTAAATAGTCTTCCTGATTTTTAGGAGCGTTTCCCTTGTATTTATTTCTCCTTCCCAATTCTTATAATCATGCTTTTTTGGACTTTTCTGCGTGCTTCGATTCCCGCGTCACTTTTTATCTTTTTATCCGCTGTTGTCCGCTTTGATTCCCGCGCCACTTTTCATCTTTTTAGCCGCCGGTAATGTAATCATCCTTTTTTGTAATCATTACTTCACCATTTCCCAAGACAAGGTATTTAAACTTCACAGACACTCCCATCGTCTTCTACCTTTTCAAATTTTTATCTTTGAGTTTTACGTCGTCTCTTCCTACTCTCTTGTGCGTTCATCTTTTTCGTCGTTCATTGTCAGCAGATCCATTCTTTTCCTGTAAGATCTTCTTCCTTCTTCTTCATTTCTTTATTCACCATGGTTTACCCTGTTGAGTCTCTTGAGAAGTTTCGTTCTGATTTCTCCATTCCCTCATGGGTTGTTTTGGAAGAGCTTTCTGAGCCTTCTAATTACTTCCATTTGGCTGAGGGACATTGGTTCCCCGGTCTCTTTTTTACTGAGTGTGGATTTTCTTTTCCACCAAATCCCTTGTGTCTGGAATTCTGTCAGTACATCGACGTTCTTCCTGCACGAATAGCCCCCAACACATGGAGAATAGTTAATGGGGTGCATAGATTAAATCAATTGCATGGAACTCGTATAGGAATTCCAGAAATCATGTACTGCTATAGATGGGCAGTTAATGATAATATTTTTTATTTAAAAACTAGATTTTTAAATAGAGCCTTAGTAGTCAATCTCCCTGATGCCAATAGGGATTATTTTGAACACAGGGTTGTCATAAAAAATTGGCAACACTCTCCATTAACTGGAGATGAGGTTTACCAGGGTCCCAGATGCCCTCCTTATGGAAATGGGATAGGTTATTTTTATTTCATTTTATTTATTTTGAAATCATGTTTCTTTTGTGTTCGATAAAATGTGCCACTGATAACAATGTTTATTTATCTGCAGTTGATAGCAAGAGAAAGTGCCCAAAAGAAACAGATGTCAATATAAGGCATTTGAAACTTATCTAGAGTCTGCATCAAAGTGTTGTCAACGATCACATTAGATCAGCTTCGTATCTGCTGCAGTACAAGAGCTACACCACTTCCTTCACTGCTCGTCCAGTGATAAGTGAATCAGAGCCAGTACCAGCTTCCACCAGCTCTTCGCCTGAATCCCATATTCCTTTAAGTGAAAGGATGACGAAGAGAAGACCTCCTACCTTGTTTGAAAAAATTGCCTCCGGTTCTGGGGAGGCAAAGAGGAGTAGGATTGATGTCCCAAGGGAGGGGACGAAGAAGAATGATGCACCTTCCTCAGCTGTTGCAGTTGTGAAGGTTGCTGAGAAGCCCGCAGTGGCTCCGAGCAGGTCTGCTTCTCCTGGAGAGGTGATTGTGATATCACCGACCAAGGGTTCTTCCTTGGTTGAATCTGTACCTGTTCCCCCGAGGAGGCTGAAGAAGAGCTCCTCGGTCAATTTGGCTAACACCATTACTCGGCCCCCAGCTGCTGGGACTGGAGTTCCCACTTTTATTCCCCCGAGCTCTGCCATGAGCTCGGTAAAGTCTTGGATCATTCCTAAGGTCCAAGGTACTGAAGAAAACCTTACTCGGGATATGGTCACCTCGCTAGCTGCTCGTCACCTTGCTTCTGTAAGTCTATTTACTTTGAATTTTTCATATTTCCTTTACCGTTTCTGCTTCTGACTTGCTTTCTTTTTACTTTCATAGTTGACGAGCTGCTTCAATATAATTTTGAAGAAGGATGAAGCAATTAAAGCTTCATGCTCCTCGTCCAGCGTGGAGGGAGCTCTGGAGGAAGCTACAAAATCTCTGGCAGATTCTCGCCAGACATATGCCACTGACAAGGCTGTTTGGGAGAAGAAGCTTGCTTCCACCGAGAAGGATAAAGCTCGAGCTGTTGAAGCCTCCAAAGAGTTGGAGAAGAAAAAGAATTCCCTGGAGAAGGCAAATAAAGAGCTCGAAGAGAAGCTCAAAGCTGCTGGAGAGCTTGAAGATAAGCTCAGAATTGCTGAGGAAAGGTTGGGCCAGCTTCAAGAAGTAGGTCGGCAGAAGGAGGAGGTTGAGAACAGATTGAGGACTGCCGAGAACCTTCTATCCGAGAAACTTTCCTCGGAGAAGCTAAAGAGGAAAGCTGCTGTGAAGAAGTCCTTCAGCTCTGGCTGGGACAAGGGGTGGAACAAGGGGTTGGCTGCCATGGTGTCGCAAGTGGACTATGGCAGTCTCAAATACTTAAGGGATGGATGGGTTGCTGCCCTTCAGGAGATAAAGGTCGACGAGTCTTTTGAGCTCTTCCAGAGACATATCCCAGGTCCCCCTCCAACTCCAGAAGATTTAGAAGAGGACGAAGCTACCTCCGAAGAGTCTTCGACGGTGATGGGAGATCATGCCCTAGCCATCCGGCCTGCTGTTGAGGAAAATCAGCAAGTCGTTTCTTCCTCCGAGCAACTGCCTACTCTCCCCGAGCCACTATCCCTTCCCTCCGAGCAACCTACCTCTTCATCCCAGCCTCCTGAGAAGGTTTTGGGAGATAAGGAAAAGGTGTAGTGTTGTTCGGGTTTCTCTTTATTTTGTGTCTCTTTATCAAATGTAACCCAGAATATGTAACTCTGAATTATGATCTAATAAAACTTGAACTTTTTGCATACTGTTGTCTATTTTCTATTCATACTCCCCTTATTATTTTTATTAATAATTGCTCTTCTTTCTCTGCCAGTTTATGGACAGGATGGAACTGTTATCTGCCCATGATACAAAATTGTTGTGACAATGTAATGAGTACTTTAAGGCTGGTCATACAGACCTGAGTACTACACAAGTTGTCGACATCCTTGGTCATGATGCTTCAAAATAGGCAGTGGAAGCATATCAATATCTGAAGTGTCTACTTGATCGAGCGGTGGCCAATAATGTGGCTTACTATGAAATGATCGAGGATCTCCAGTGCACCCTCGAAGACCTTCAGAATCAATACAAAGAATCAACTGCCCTGTTGCATGAGGGTTACGAGAAGAAATACAAACTGATCATTGCCGACAAGGGCTACGAGAAGCTCTTTGCTGGGTATGATGTGAGGGAGAGAACCTTGAGAGGTGAGGTCGAGGAATGCAGACAGATTGATGCGTTGCTGTAATAAGAAAACATCAACCTACAAAAGGAGCTGTCACAATTGAAGTCTGCAGCTTCCACTTCTAGTGCCTTAATCCCAGTGACCGACGAGGGATTCTCGTTCTTAGAGGTTGAGAATGCCAAGTTGAGGGACGAGTTGGAGACTTTGAAAAGTTCTGGCACCTATACATCTTCTCGTGGTCGAGCAAGAGCTCCTTGGGGATGAGCAAGAGCATCTCGGGTTCTTATCGAGGAACAGAGAACTCAGTCTGCCTTAGAGAACCAGGCTTTCCAATTAATGGCGAAGAACCAGGCGTTGTCTGATATGTCAAAGAAGATTAGGGACCTGGAAAAACAGCTCTCTGCGCAGAAGTCAGTCTTGGAGAATAAGGAGCTTTCCATCAAGAATCTCCATGAGCAGCTAGAAAGGCTAACATATCAATTCCACAAACAGCCCAGGGAGTTCTGGATGGCGGGATACAATGAAGCGCTATACCACTTGGACGATCGTATCCAGAATGCCAACAATGAGGGCTATAAGCAAGGCTGGCTGAATGCCTTAGGTGTATTGAAGCTCAAACAAGGTCATTATCTGTGGGACTATTATGATCCCGGGCTACTCGACCTACCTGTGCCTCCATACAATTTGGACATGGATTGGATCCCTACCAGGGCCATTCCTTGGAGCTTAATTTCAAAGTATCTCGGTGATTACAATTTACATTCTCAAACCGAGGTATCTCGTCCCGAGCATCTCTTAGATCGACCATCCGTGGTGAATTTCAGGATGTTGAAGGATCTCAACTTCATCAATTCTCCTCTGTCTTTAAATGATCCGCCTGCTGGCGAGGAACCTGTATCAAAAGCAGAGGGGAAAAGACCAGTATAATAGGAATTTTTGATGTAATAGTTAGTATACATTTCAATATCAATGTACTTGTAAGTTATTTTGAATTCAATGAAAAACTTTCATTTATGTTTGCAAATCTTAATTGCTATTGTCTTGTAATTATCAAACACTTTATATTTGTGCATATTAGTTAAAAAGATAACAATATTGTGTTGTTTGTCAACCAACTCAGTAACAATTAAAAAGTTACAAGTATCAATAATATTGCTCGACCACTTAATAATAAAGTAACGAGTATGAAAAATGTTTAAAATGTTTCCAACCAACCAAGGTTGTTAGATTCTCCATGTCGACCAACTACAGTTAGTAAGTTTTTATCCCCGACCAGCTATAGTTAGTCTTTTTGAAATAATTTTGCCAAAAAAATATTTCCGACCAACCAATGTCAGTAAATTTTCCTTGTCGACCAACTACAGTTGGTGGGTTTTTATCCCTGACCAGCCATAGTTAGAAGACTTTGGCGCTTTCTGGAATAATCTTACCTCCCGACCAACATAAGTTGGCATTTTCGAGAATGTATGTGCTTCCTAACCAACATAAGTTGGCATTTTTAGGAATATTTGGTTTCCTAGCCAAACAGGTTGGCATTTTTAGGAATATTTTGTTTCCTAGCCAAACAAGTTGGCATTTTTAGGAATATTTTGTTTCCTAGCCAAACAGGTTGGCATTTTTAGGAATATTTTGTTTCCTAGCCAAACAGGTTGGCAATTTTAGGAATATTTTGGAATATTTTGCTGAGGAGTCTAGAGCTTTGCCGAGTAGTGTGTAGCACTAGTATTCCTCGAAAAATTCTCAATAAAAGGAGAGACTTTAGCAGAATATCTTCATTTTATTCATACTTATGGAACTGTGTTACATATACATCACTGATAATACTTGCACAGGTGCTTTGCGTTCCATGCGTTCTTAAACTCCTCCCCCTCTAGAGTTGCTATTCGATAAGTTCCTGGTCGAATAACTTCTGTAACTCGGTATGGTCCATGCCAATTTGCCTCCAGCTTATTGTGCTTTTGAATTACTTTCTTCAGCACATAGTCTCCTTCTTTCAGGTCGCATTTCTTCACCCTCTTATTATAGAATAGAGTTGTTCGTTGTTGATATACAACATTTCTAATGGCTGCTTCTTCTCTAACTTCCTCGAGCATGTCTAGATCCAATCTTCTCATCAAGTCACTGACAGGGGAATTGAAATTCAGAACCCTGTGTGTTAGGAGGCCCAACTCGACAGGTATAACAGCTTCACTTCCAAACGCCAGCATATATGGTGATTCTCCTGTTGCTACTCGGGGTGTAGTTCGGTAAGCCCAAAGTACTGATTGTAGCTCGTTGATCCAGTTTGCTTTCGCATCATCCAATCTTTTCTTCAAACCATTCAGCAGCGTTCTGTTTGTCACTTCAGTTTGTCCATTGCTTTGAGGATGGCCTGGTGCTGAGTGGACTTTTAAAATATTTTACTGATGGAAATAGGCAGCGAACTCCTCATTATCAAATTGATTTCCATGGTCTATGATGAAGGCATGAGGAAGACCATATCGACAAATGATGTTCTTCCAAATAAATTGGTACACCTTCTCATACGTCATATCAATGAGTGGCTCAACTTCTACCCACTTAGTAAAATAATCCACTGCGACGACGAGGTACTTGAACCTTCCTCGGGTTGTTGGCAGTGGCCCAACCAAATCAATTCCCCACATGGAAAATGGCCATGGGGAAGTTATGGGTGTCAACAATGCTTGTGGAGTTCTTCGGATGGAGGAAAAATGCTGGCACTTGTCGCATTTCTTGGCATAAGCTATACAATCATCTCTCATCGTCGACTAGTAATATCCCTGCGTCATCACCCTTTGCAAAAGCGTCCGACCTGCTACATGTGCTCCACAGGACCCTTCATGGATCTCTTCAATCGATTCATTCACCTCGAAGGGATGTACACATCTCTGCAGACCTGCCATAATTCCTCGTCTATATAAAACACCATTAGTTAATACATACCGAGCAACTTTAAAATTCAATTTCTTGGCTGCGAGCTTGTCAATTGGCAATTCTCCCTCCTCGATATACGCCCTGATGGGATCCATCCAAGATGGTCCTAAATCAAGGGTGATAAAGTTCATCGTCAGATCTTCATCTATACTCCGATCAGCTAAAACTTCAATTGGTATTATTCTCCATAGCTCGGTGCGAGTAGCTGATGCTAGTCGAGTTAGGGCGTCTACTCTCGCATTCTCCATTCTAGGTATTCTGATCAGCTGAACAGTGACAAATTCTGATATCAGCTCCTTTGCCTTTGCATGATATCTGATCATTAATTCTCCTCTAACTGCATATATTCCCATCATTTGGTTTACGATCAATTGAGAATCACTGAAAACCATAACCTGCTGCGCCTCCATGATTTTTGCCAAACTAAGTCCTGCAATCATGGCCTCATATTCAGCTTCATTGTTGGAAGCTTTGAATTGGAAACGCAGGGCGTATTCCATGTCGACCTCGTCTGGAGTGCTCAAAACTATTCTCGCGCCACATCCTGCAATGCAAGATGAGCCATCTACATATAACCTCCATATAGGTAACTCGTCTTCAAATTTTTGATCTGTCAGAGTTCCTCGGTGAAATATTTGCTGCTTCGTTTCATCCTCCCCTGATATTTCTTGCTCTTCGTCGATCATCTCTTCTCGCCCTTTTACCAATCGGAATTGGTCTGAGCTCGAATTTGATGATCTTGTAACATCCACTTGCCCTTTTACCAACCGGAGTTGGTCTGAGTTGTTTGTTGATCCTGTAACATCCACAGGTTGATCAGCGAGCAACTCTTATTCCTCGTCCGGAGTCCTCACAACTATCTTTGCGTCACATACTGTAACATCCACACGCCCTTTTACCAATCGGAATTGGTCTGAGCTAGTGTTTGTTGATCCTGTAACAACCACAGGTCGATCAGCGAGCAACTCTTATTTCTCGGGGGTATCAGGATAGGTGAACTCCGCTATAAAATCTGCTACAGCTTGCCCTTTTAATGATGATCTGGGTTCATAAACTATATCATATTCACCGAGTTCTATTGCCCAGTACATCAATCTCCCTGATTTTTTTGGTTTATGAAGGGCTTGTCTCAATGGCACATCGGTATATACTATTATGGTATGAGCCTGGAAGTACGGCCTCATTCTTCTACTTGCCTCAATCAGCGCCAATGCTAACTTTTCCAGCCTTGGATATCTGATCTCTGCTCCTCGGAAGGCTTTACTTGTGTAGCAAATTGGTTTTTGCACTCCATTCTGATCAACGCCGAGCTAACTGCATTCTTGAACACTACAAGGTACAAATACAATTTTTCTCCCATCACCGGCCTGGACAGCAGTGGAGGTGCTCCCAAGTATTTCTTCAAGTCTTGAAAAGCTTTCTCACATTCATCATTCCACTCAAAAGTCTTTCTGAGTGTCTTGAAGAATGGGAGACATCTATCAGTTGCCCGTGACACAAATCTGTTGAGGGCTTCTACTCGTCCTGTGAGACTCTGTACTTCCTTCTTCGTCGTTGGAGATTGCAGCCCAAATAAAGCTTTGATTTTTTCAGGATTTGCTTCGATTCCTCGTTGATTGACAATGTACCCGAGGAACATGCCTTCTCGTACTCCAAATATGCACTTCGTCGGGTTCAGCTTCATTTGGTATTTATCTAGTCGATCAAAAGTTTGATTTAAGTCAACTAGATGATCAGCAGCTTTTTTGCTCTTCGTCAGCATATCGTCAACATAGACTTCCATATTGCAACTGATTTATTCAGCAAAGATCTTATTCATCAGCCGCTGATATGTCGCACCTGTATTTTTCAAACCAAAAGGCATAAAATTATAACAATAAGTTCCTCTAGGGGTAATGAAAGAAGTACTCTCCCCGTCTTCAGGTTTTATTTTGATCTGATTGTAACCAGAATAAGCATCCATGAAGCTCAGCAACTCGTGTCCCGAGGTAGCATCCACCAGTTGATCAATTCGGGGCAATGGAAAGTGATCCTTTGGGCATGCTTTGTTGAGGTCGGTGAAGTCTATACACATCCTCCACTTGTTGTTTTTCTTCTTTACCATTACCACATTAGCTAACCAATCTGGATATTTAACATCTTCAATGAAACAAGCTTTCTGGAGCTTCTCGACTTCCTCCTGTATAGCTTGATTCTTCTCGGGACTGAATACTCTTCTTCTCTGCTTCACAGGCTTGATCTCCTTATTCACATTGAGCTCGTGACATAAGAAGTTTGGGTTTATCCCAGGCATATCTTCATGATTCCACACAAAAGTTTGTCTTCTGCTTCTAAGGAAAGTTATCAATTCCTGTTTTAATGAGGTATCCAATGACGAACCTAATTGAGTAGTTCGTTCAGGGTGCTCGTCGTCCAGAATTATATTTTCAGTAGCTTCCACCACTTGACCCTTCACGAGTTGCGACTCATCTCTAGGATCCAATGTTTCAATTTCTGCACCTTCATCCACTTGATAGGTAGTAGTCTTTTTCTTTGATTCTTCTAGTTCTTCTTGCTCGGCGGATGAATAATAGCATTCCTGAGCTACTTTCTGATCACCTTTCACAACTCCTACTCCAAAGTTTATTGGAAATTTTAGGCACTGATGCACTGTAGATGGTACAGCCTCGAACTTCTTCAATCCTACTCTTCCCATGATGATATTGTACGATGATTGGACATTCTTATCCATCATGAAGAAACGTATTCTTTCTGTCCGACAAGCAGGCCACGTACCAATGAATATATCCAACTTGATCGTCCCAAGTGGAAATACTTTCTCGCCAGCAAAACCGATGAGGGGTCTGTGATAAGGCTCTAGTTGAGATAGCTTTAGATTTAAACTATCAAAGCACGAGTAGAACATGATGTCTGTCGAGCTACCATTGTCGACCAGTACTCTTGAAATTATAACCTCCTTCATCCTAATTTTGATCACCAATGGGTCATCATGAGGATATAGAACACCTGCGAGGTCGTTCTTTGAGAACCCAATGACCAACTTCTCTTTGTTCACCTTTCTCGGGCGATCCTCTTCAGCTAGATTTATTCGCTGAATGTACGAGCAAGCTTGTGCCTCTTCGAGGTAAGATTTTCTCTCTGCAGTAAGGTCTCCTCCTCCTGCATCTCCTCCTGTAATAACATTAAGTCAAATGATCCAAAGCGTATTGAAAATACCTCTCGTTCTGGATGCCTTGGTTTCTTGGGAAGATCGGGGTCATCCTCTAGATCAACTTCATGGTTTCTCTTCTTATTCTCCTCTGCTCGATGAGGAGATCTAGACCTCTCTCTAGTTCGGTCATTGTTTCTTCTTTCGCCTCCCCGATCAACATACTTTGCTAACTTTCCTCGTCGGATGAGTGTTTCAATCTCATTCTGAAGAGCTATGCAATTTTTGGTCATATGGCCATGATCCTTGTGGAATTCGCAATATTTTTCCCTATTCCTCGTGTCAGGGTCTACCTTCATTTTCTTTGGCCAGTTTAACTCCTCGTTGTTCTTAATTTCTTCCAGGACGTGGTTGATATTTGCCTTCAAAGGTGTGTAATTATCAAATTTCCTCAAGACCTCCCATGACGACCTATTTTTGGATTGTTTGTCACCACCATTGTTCTTATGTTCTTTCTTCTAAGCTTTATCACCTTCCACCTTGGTTTCTTTGGCGTCCATATTCTTCTTCGCACACATAGCCTCCTCGGCATTCATAATCTTGGACGCTTTTTCCATCAGGTCTGACATGGTTTGAGGTGGATCTTTGGCCAAAGTGTAGTACAACTTGTTCGGCAGTAGTCCACTCATCAAAGCAGTAATCGCTGTCTTCTCCTCATAATCAATGACTTCGAGTTTCTCTTTATTAAAATGAGTTATGTAATCTCTGATACTCTCACCATCTTTTTGTCTAACACTTAACAAATGTGCTACTCGTTTAACTGGCTTTGCTCCAAAGCAGAAATTTCCAATGAATAACTCGGTCAGTTGAAGAAAAGTTGAAATCTTACCCCAAGGAAGATTATTATACCATATTTGAGCAGATCCGGTAAGTGTTCCCGAGAATGCTCTGCATCTCATCTCATCTGGACAACATAGATGTCGGCTGCAGCTTGGTATTATTCTATATGAAGGACGGGGTCAGTCTTCCCATCATACTTGGGAGTCACAACAGGTGCTTTGAACTTTGATGGTGTTGGAAAATCAATAATGTCCTGGACAAAAGGTGTTCCTCGAACAAAGGTTCGTTGTAGAGCGTTCTTGGCCTTAGCCATTTCCCCTAATCTATCCTCCAGCCTCTGAATAGGTCCTTTCCATGCATCATTTCCTTCTTCGGGTCTATTGGTTCGAGCAACTGATCGCGTTAAAGTGGCTTCCTGGGATTTATCTTGACGAGCAGCTGGTCGGTCATAGGATCTATTTTGACGAGCAACTGGTCACGACTAGTCAGATCCTTCCCTTAAATCTGATGGTCGTCGAAAGCTTCTCGACGTTGCATTAAAAGGACTTTTGTTCCTCCTAGGGCCCAATCGGTCGAAAGGAGAAACCCTACTTAATCTTTCCAATGCGCTGGTCCTTTCTGGGGAGAGGGTGACACATTGTTCAGTATCTGTGGCTCGCACTGATGAAGTTCGTCCAGGTTAATAAGAAGAATCTTTAGATTCCTCATTGCGATATGAATTAGTACGCCTAGTACGCGAAGAAGGCGCACGGGTATTTCTTTGAATGCTTCGTGGTCCGGAATGGGCTGACGCACCGCCATGGAGAGTTTGGATGAGTTATCGCATTACTTCTTGCATGACGGTATGGCCCTGGGCCAGATTTGTCATTATTCCAGCTAGATCTGGGATATTTAGCGGAGCAGACGGATTTGGAGGAGTTCCAGCGTTTCGATTGCTGGATTCTGGAATATCAGCCATTGGTAATGGATTGTTTTTGGTGAGAAAATGATATTACCAGTCGATTCCCACAGACGGCGCCAATCTGTTGATGTAAAAAATTAGATCACTCTAATTATTCAATCACAGATAAATAAATGAGACAAAGAATTTTAAAGTGGTTCAGCCTTATAAGAATGGCCTACATCCACTGTTATATTATTGCTGAGTGTTTGGGAATTCTCGATTACAAATTCTATCAAGAAATTCCGGTTTGGGCGATCCTTTTACAATGATGATTGTACAATGTATTTATAGCCCTGGGGCTGTCATGTGAAAGGGTGATACATTAAATAATGTACATATGAAAGGGTAATACATTCAATGCCCTTTATGCGTGTGCGTCTGAATGATAAGCATTTACTGAATCAGTTGAACTGTTGGTTATCCTGCTATTAATGCTTTGTTCGAGATGCAGCTCGGACCGCCTGAGTTGCTCAGACCGCCTAAGCTTCTCGGTACTCAAGAGTTCCTCGGAGAGGCATTGTTCCTCAGAGCGTGTGAGTTCGTCGGGGAAGCAGTGTTCCTCGGGGAACTAGTCTTCCTCGTTGTAGTCTTGTTCCTCGGAGCGCGTGGGTTCCTCGAAAGTGTTTGTTGTTGTCATGTAGATAGCCACGTGTCTTCATATGATTGGTCCATGTCAGCAGATTAAATTTAGTATCAACATTGATGGCTACCCCAAATGTACCTTTGGATCCGCTGGTCCCATGGGATTTGTTGATGGCCTTGAGGCCCTAACTGAACCCGCCTTCACTTGGTAGAAATTCTATTGATCTTGATCATTAAACCGGGTACTCTACTGGGTATACCTTCCCTTAGTGCCTCACTAGAACTAAAAATCCAGTCTTACTCTTCTAATAGATTCTCCAATTCTCATAGCTCCCCTCTCCCGAGAGCATTGATACAAATTGTAAATGTACAACCTTTACTACAATGGCACCAGTCATCCTAGCAGGACCTCCTACTCACGCTTTTATATCCTACCCATAGGTTTATTATCAACTTACAAACCTTATTTGATTCTTCGTATCCCTCTCATCTATTACGAAGTTTTTGATTTTCGTGAACCTACCTTTACATCCAGCCATTGTCCGACCCTTTTAGAAAAATAGAAAAATTTCCCTTGCCTCTCCATTTAACCTCTGGTTAGAGGATTCGTAATAATATGCACCCCAAATTCCTCGTTATTCCTGGTAATTTTTCCATTATTATGGTAACTGACTCTCATCACCCTACGCTGCTCCTATGAGCAAACATCTTTGCCCGAAATTTTGACTTGAGTGTCACTATACTCCTCCACATGTGATTCTAATGGATGTTCTCTATCCATTGGTAAATCATCCTTCTGCACTTTCCTCGAATTCTAGCGGATTGTGCTTTCGAAAAAAAATCTTCTCCGATCCTTACCCCTTGTCATCTACATTAGGGGTTTTAACTTTGCACCATCGTCCTTCACGACAGTTCTTAGGGCAACTACTGCACCCCAGCGGTTACTCCAACTTCAATTATTCGAATAATATGGCGACTCCTATTGCGTCATTATTTCCAGAATACTCCATGACTTTTGTTGAGTCCTCCCTCCTACAATCCTTGTAACGTCCTTGTTCTATAATGTTCGATCTGCCACGTTCAATTAAAACTATACATTATAGTAGGAGAATGTAATTCGCATACGTAAAGGAATATAACAATCCTATAATATGCTCTATATCAAAGAATGCTACACTGAAATGTGAAAATCCGCACAGATCCTAACGACACTAGAACCTGATGCTCTGATACCATCTGTGACACCTTGCCTAATAAAATACCGGGTGATCAGTTCTATAACAAATTAAATAGAAATCTCATCTGGTTCATTCTTTGCATCACTGTCGAAAATCTTTTTAAAACTTACTAACCACCTAGTATTAAAAAAGAAACGGTGTCAAATTTATCTTTTTATTAAACATCTCTAACAACAATAGAAAAATATATAATTAACCATTCACACCATCACTGAATCAAACATACTGAAAATTAATAAATATAATCTTTGCCAAGAAAATCACCGGATACAAACCAAATACCAAAAATATAAACCACAAGAATAATAGAATGAGTACATCAATTGACTGGAACAAAAGAAATAACTAGGGAGACATGCCCAAATGAAATATTGACTGCATTCTACTCTAGGAATGGAATGACTGAAGCGGCTAAGTTAAAATCCTGCAACAGCCACATATGTTGTAGCTACGTAACCCTGGAATAATTCTGACGTCCTTGTGGCTGGACACCTAAAAGGTTTTGAAAATATTTTATAGCTAGGGTTAGAACCCAAAATATTTTGAAAATATTTAGCAAGTGAATTAAATTTTAGTAAATTAAAATGCATGAATACTCTTCATATTTAAGATAATGTCTCACTCACTTGAGGACGGGATCAACCCTCAACTATTGTGCACACCTAACGCGTTTCTATATAACTCACCTAGTCACCTACCCCATAGCTAGTTCTCGGTGATATCCTTCATGTTACACTCTTTAAACCAAGTATGTTTAATATATGATTTTTAAGTTATATATCATTATTTTCATTTGAGACTAAATAACATTTTCACGCGTTATATGCATAATCAATACAATTCACACCATGTATTTTACCCGTATATAAATATTTGCACCATATATACATATAACTATATTACAACATTCATACATATGTCTTAAATATATAACCATCCTCCCAAGTAGGCACTCATCGGATGTTCTCTAAAATGCTATCATTTTCATGTATACTCATCCACCCGAACACCCTGACACGGTTAGCTCCCTGAATTAGTAAAATCAAATAAACGCATTAGAGGCGGTCATAGTTTCCCTCGAAATGAGACCAAATCATACCCATAGTGTCTCATTCTTGATTTTGAACGCTATGACCTGGGGACTATACTCACCCTGCTCCTTAAGCCAGTGGATTAACCCACATCGCACGACCTCTCATGATAGCACTAGAGGGGTATGTATTCCAATAAATATTATTCACACAAATATTTATAAATCACACAAAATATCTATATACTACACATCACTTCATATATATATATATATATATATATAATTAAATCCAGGCTACCTGTGCACAATTATCGTAACACTAACCTAATAATCCCAAGTCTATATACCAACTTGATATTTAGATCATTTTCACAATTATTTATTTATCACTCAAGTTGTGTCACCCAACTAAATTACCTGAACTCGCTCCTTCGTTTCGAAATTCTCATCTTGTAGAACTCATTCCTCAAATTCCACATACTAAGGTTAACACCCTTTTTATTTTGAATATTCCATAATTTATTATATAACCCTCTAATAAATTAACTCGACCAAATCAGTGCCTAAACCCTCGTGGAACTAGTCCAAATTTCACCCAAGTCAATATCCCGTCTCAATTGAATCAATCACGCATTGATTTACTTTATTATCTTGGCGTCACTCAACTAATATACCCGGACTCACTCGCTTGGCCCGAAGATAAAATAATCATAATTTATTACTCAAATTCTCCTCAATAAATTTTGCACATTTATTAATCTAAGGTATATAAATCACTCAGTTTAAACCTTAATTCCCTTATGGATTATTTTCTCAATTATCCCAATACTTACTTGTCTCACTTTATGTAAACTTAATCTCTACTTTAGGCCTAATGTCCTTATTATTTAACAACAATTACAATCAATCAATCTATAAGACCTCCAACGGAATAACAACTAAAAATAACATTTCTTAAAACTTGCCCCACGAATCTGTCCAAGTTTTTAAAATTCCATTTTGAGGCATTTTGGAGTCGTTTTTGGAGAAAACATATCAGAAAAGAAAATGTAGAAAGTAAGATTTTCTACAGGGCAGCATGAACAGAATCGCCAATTTCGGAACCAAAACGTCGAAATTTAGTAACTAATATGACGGTTTAATTTACCCAATTTCATAGACTTTTTCAAATTCAAGAAGTTGTTCTACAATCCGACCCTGCCCATCAAATCCCAATTTAGATATCAACTAACCCAAAAACCATATCATCTTATCACACCCACTATGATATGAGTAGAAATTTATAATTAATTTAAAAGAAGATTTAACAACTTGTCTTAGGGTTCATAGGGTTTGAATCCGTTAGTGTAAACAATGATTATTTGGTGAAGAACACACACATTTGTTCTTGATTTTGGCTCTCATGGTTTCTCCGACTTTCACCCACTTTCTCTCTCTATAAGAGTTTTTCTAAAAATGTGTTATGGCTACCACACCCTCTCAGTTTTAGGGTTTAATATCTCAATCCCATTTTTAGACTTGTGAGCTTTATAAAAAGGGCCCAAACACTCTTATGTGGGCTTAAATATGCCTAAAAATATCTCAAGACCTATTTAATACCCTTGGGAACCCTTTTCCAACTATTTCAACCCAACCGGACTCAACCGTGCACTTAGAATTGCCATCCGAATTTATTTATAACATTCTCCAATTTTTTCGACCTAAAAAATGCGACACAAAATCTCAATTTGTCAATTTAAATAAATCCTCCAATTTAAAAATTTCCCAAATCATGAATTTAATTCCTCCCAATAAAATAAAAAAATTTTCTCCCAATTATAATTAAATTAAAGGTCCTTGAATTTACAGGGTGTTACATAAGGGCATTATGGCCATATAGGAAATTAGGGTTAGAAGACCTACGAATTTATAAAGGCCATATCAACTTATATCTTGTGGAAGCTAGGGTTAGAATAAGTGAGAAACAAGAGAGGCCATAGGAGAGGAAAAGAAAAGGGTTTATAGGTCATTCACCGCCACCTAGCACCACCATTACCGCCAGAATTGAGAGGGGCAAAAGGAGGAGCAACCTCCATCACCAAACTACTAAAATTAAAACTTCATCATCCAATACAAATGTTTAAACTTGCATAAATTTAGTAGTTATAATGTCCACGCTAGTCTAGAGTTATCTCTACGATGAAAACATATTAGGTTGGGTGATTTCATAGGATTTAATTATGGTTTTGATTGGGAATCATATTAGAATCTAACGTCCTGGGATTATATTTCAAAATTTGATTTTTACGACATATAAATATGGAATCTTGTTGGGTTCTTGGTTGAAGAACATGAATCTTGAATAACTTAGGGTTTAATTGATGAACAAGTGATGTCAATCTGCCAGAATTTTGACGTTATTTTAAACATATGACATTTTAATTCTAGTTAGAATTAGATTTCTTGTCATAGATTTATAGAAAGGTATAGGTATTAGATATCCATTGAGCTTTGAATGAGGTCATTTAGAATTCTGTAGAGGGAGAAATTGACTTTTTATTATAGGGTCTCTAATGTGTCAGCATAGCAATCTGTCAGAATTTTTTATACTACTTTAAACGTATTCCCTTTTAATTATACTTCGAATTATATTGCGTGCCATATATGTATGAAAATGTCTAGGTCTTATATTTTTAATGAGCTTTTAATGAGGTCATTTGGACTTCGGTAGAGGGAGAAATCATAATTTTACTATAGGGTCTTTAATCTGCAAGAAAATTTACGACCATATTCAGTTGCTTAGAAATGGAAATTTCGTTAGTTTAGGTGCAAAAATTGAAAAAAACTATTGGAACCATAACTTGAGTAGTTTGGGATTATGGAAAAATAATGGAATAGCAGTAGTATATAATTGAGATATAAGGGTAGTTGAGGAGTCAAAATTATAGACTAGAGCCTATTGGAATTTATTGAACGTATTAGCGTACGTGAATCAAATGGGATACGTAGAGAATTGAGATGAACCCGAGATTTGGATTAGTAGAATAATATAATATTAACTGCTGAAACTATAAATGCGATGACTATAACTCTTTGAATAGAGAGTGATATTCGTAATAAAGGGAATAAAAATAAAGTGTGAAATAATATTATGTTGATTACTTGCGATATATATGGGACGTACTATATGAATATACATGGGTTGTGTGAATGCATGTTATGTATGATTCTTATGTGTATAAGCATACCTATGATGCCTACTATTTTGAAAATTCACGCACAATGGGAGATCCCACCTTGGTGATGCCAACAAGGTCTATATGTGTGCTCCAGAACATAAAACTTAGGGCTGACCACTATTTGAGTGTATGATAGTGTGACCGGTCATTTGGGTGCGTTAGATATGGGCTTAGGACTATATTCTCCTCCATTATGTGCTTATGGATTTATGGTTAGAGGTGTTATTCCTAACCATAGTCCTTGATTTGGTACGTGAGGTACATGGACTTCGCAGCAGAGTATGCATGCATCGTGATTCTCATCCCAGGGATGCTGGAGTTGTATATATAACTAGTGTGATATATGTACACGTGTAATTTGTTATACTCTTGTGTGGTAGTAAAATATATAGATAGTGCATATCTATTAGTACGCTAAGTAAGAGAAACTTAAATAATTGTTCAACAATAATATTGGCAAATGATTATGTTTTGACGGTAGCGTATCATATAGGCGATACGGGTGGGATAAGAGTATTAGTGGTTAGGAAAATGCTTATTGTGACTAGTTAGGCTGAGTAGCATAACTAGGTAGGTTTAATAGGACACGTTAGATGTTCACTATAGTTGAGAGGTGAGAAACTCAAAGGAGTGCACGTGAAGCTAACATGTATATAATAACTATTCTTGTTACATTTTACATACTTGCTAATATTTTTCAAATGTTTTAGGCCCTGATCCATATCAAATCAATTTTCAAAACCTTTTAGGTATCCCGCCACAGGCACACCAAACATGATGATTCATTCCAGGGATGCGTAGCTGCAGCGCTTGTGAAGGCATGCAGGACTTGAGTAAAAGCTTCAATAATTTCCCTTCCGTGTCTAGGACTCGTATTCAGTTATTTTAGTTGGGCATGTTGCCCGTTCATTTTAGATTTGTCGTTGGATTTATTCCTTTCAGTAACTGACTTTGTATTTAGATGTATTTCATTTCAGTTAGATTTATGATTTTGATGTTGGATTTGGAGCAAATGGTTTATTCAACATTTATTTATTTAATCTTTTGATGTTCTAGACTTTAGTTATTGTGTGAATGGTTTATATTATTTTAGTTTCGCTAATTGTTGTGGGCGTTGTTGTTTAATAAAAAGATAAAATTTGCACTGGCTTATTTAACTTAATGGTTAGTAATTATAAAAAGACAATCGTCGGTGATGCTGAGAATGAACAAAATGAGATACCTG
The DNA here is from genome assembly GCA_949130495.1 of Sambucus nigra. Taxonomy (NCBI): domain Eukaryota; kingdom Viridiplantae; phylum Streptophyta; class Magnoliopsida; order Dipsacales; family Adoxaceae; genus Sambucus; species Sambucus nigra. Next base: position 446,418,747 of record OX422211.1, read on the forward strand.
TTTATTTTGGTAAAGGACTGATCACCCGTGATTAAAATAGGTGGGGTGTCACAGATGATATCTGAGTATTAGGTTCTAGTGTCCTATAGGACATGTACGTCTTATTACCTATTTAGTGTTGCTTTTATTTAATATAGAGCTCTATGCTTAGGAGTGTCGATTCATATATAATGTGACTTACATTTTCCTACTATTGAGTATAATTGACGCGAATCATATGCGAGTCCGATTGGGTTTCGCATACCGAATAATATAGGACAATTAACGAAGGCCATTAGAAGGATTACAGGGGGAGAGGCTCAACCGAAGCCATTGAGTAGTCTGGGAACGACGATCACGATAAAGTCACCATTATTATTGTTCAGAAAGTTTCCATTATGATAATTGTTAGGGTGCATTAGTTTCTCCAAGTACCGCCATAACAGACGATGGTGCAAATTTAGACTCACCGACTATAACAGGTGAGGAAGGGAGTCGGAGGGGACTTATAGAAGGACCATCCATAAGAGTTCGGGAAAGTTGGGAAAGTGTGATTTACTAATGGAAAAAGATCATCTAAAGGAAATTGCATATTGTAAGGACATTTTTCTCATGTCCAATATGTTTCATTTATGTATGTCGTACGCCGCTACATTTGGCACGTCACCTCAAGATCGCACATGACGGCCTCTATCCGAATTCCGGGAATCAAGCATTCGACATCTCCATTAATGTGTCCTACATATGCCTCAACGACTTCACGTTCCACGATTTTAGGGACTTAATGCAAGTGGTACGCAAGGGAAGTCAAAACAGTGAAAAAAAGGCTTGATAGGGAAGTTCAAGGGCATTTTCGTAATTTCACATCCATAGTTAGGAGGTCTGGTCAACTGGAAAGTTGAAGAGCTCGCCGCAACGAAGATACTGGAAGAAACGTCACCTCAATCCGAGCTACGGTGAAGAAGTTATGACCTTTTGAAGTTGGAGAAAATTCCTTGAAGAATGCTGTTTTTTTTTTAACCTCATACCAGAATGGGAACACCAAACCGGTTCGGTGTACCCCAGATGGGGTTCGGTGTACCTGTACGCTGATAAGTTTTTAAGAGTTTTAACAAAGCGGGATTCTTCATATTTTTTCCTATAAATACCAACTTCGGGGGAGTTGTTTTGCAAGACTTTAGAAGACGTTTTTGAGAGTCCAAATTACTCTAGTCTTCATATTTTTGAGTCCCAAGACTCATGTTTTGATTCACACAATTGCCAAACCTTTGTGAATCTTTTGGTAACCCAAGAACACAACTTTTTAGTTTGTTCAAACCTTTGTGGAGAGATCTTTGCAACCGAGGGCTGCGTGTCATTGCTGAGGGAGTCTCTACAAAGTTTTATGGCTGCGTGTCATTGAGGAGTGCTGCGGTTCTTCCTTTGTTGATTGGACTGAGGTTCATGTGGGTTCGCTGCGTGTGAATTCATTGCTGTATTTCATTATAAATCTTGTAAGTTGCGATTTACTCTTTATAGTGAAATAAAAGGTTTTGCCCTTGCGGGGGATTTTTCCTTATATTTGTGTCGCATGATTTAATTGCTTATGGGTTGACACACACACGTACTTTTAGATGCATATTTAGGGGCTGAAATTAAATAAGTTTTCCAAAGTTGAATTTTGCGAAGTTTACTTAATATCACGCATTCTCAAATTGGTATCAGAGCAGGTTACGCTAATTTATTGCGTATTCCTATTTTCCGCAAAATCGTGTGATATTGATTTTTTTTAAATCAGTTTTGTGAAAAAATCGCAATTTTTCAATGGAACGCCCGTTTAATGAGGAGCCTATTTTTGAAAAGGTTCACGACCAAGCTAAAAATTTAAAAAATTTGAATTTGAAACTTTGCAAAAGAATTAAAGTTTTGGAAAAAGAAAATTCTCGTTTTAAAATTAAGATTGAATATTTGCAAGAGTTCCAAACTCAAAGTGGTATTTGTCGTGAGCACTTTGGTAATTTGTGTATTGATTTTGATTCTTTGAAAATTGCCAAAAAGGAGAGTGATGATAGGGTCCTATTTTTAGAAAAGGAATTGGAGGACCTTAAAAATTCGATGGTTTGTGTTTGTGCCAAAGATGAAAGAAATATTTTAATCAATGAGTTTGTGGCACGCGAAAAGACTCTTACGAATAAGTTTGTTTTAATTGAGGGGGAGCGTGATAAACTGTTAAGTTTAATTGATAATTTGAAGAAGGCGTCCCTTAATTTGGAAGAGTCTAATTCTTTGCTTGAGTCAAAAATTTTGAAGTTAAAAAATGATTTGACAGACTCAAGTAGGTTTGATAGTGATGTTAATGGCTCATCGTGTTCTCATGCTTCTAATGCTAAAGCCAAAACCATTATTTGTTTTAAAGGGTCAACTAATTCCAAGGACGCTAGAAAAGATCACACTTTCGGTGTCATCCCACCCGTTTACACATGCTCATATTGTGGTAGGAATGGTCACCTTAGGCGATTTTGTTTTGATCTTGGAAGAGGTCCTAAGAATTCGAAGTCTAGTATTTTGTTGGTTCCCAAAACCCCTTGTCGACGTGTTTCATCCATTTGGGTTAGGAAATCACTTTTGAAGGAACTAGATTTTAGACAAGTTGATTCCCGTTTGCTTGCACATGATTCTTCTCTTGCCATATCATATAGATGATTGTGTTTGCATGTTTGTCATACGCTAGTTATGCTTTTTGATATAATTTTGCTAGCGTTGTGACATGTACTTTTTGTATATATTTTTTTTTGAAAATTTTTGAAAAATAAAAAAAGAATTTTTTTTTTGTTTGCACCGTTTATGGATGAACACTTAGGATGACCGAGTCACAACATCATTCCATTTTCATGTGACTATTTGATAGTGTTTTGAGATAATAGGTCAATTCATCCTTGTGCTTTATAATGTTTGGAGTCATTAAGATGTAATTAAGTGTTACTTCCTACATGTTTGACTCATGTTTCCTTTATTGCACACATGCACGGATTTGTTTGATTATTGTGCTTGTCTTATCACATGTTGGTTGGGTGTTTTCATCTCAATCCTGTCTTTAAAACAAACCAAGCGCGATAATTTTTATAAGGAAATTGTGCATATAAAAACCGTGTTGTGAGTTTGTGTGCTTTGTTTGAATAACGGGGAGGGGCTGCGAAAGGTAATTATCTATCCTTTGCGCAAAAGCCACCGTTAAAAAGGACCTAAAAAATTGAGGAATTTTATTATCCGAGGTCCAAAGAGGTTTAAAAGAGCCCGAAAAAATTGAAAGGCAATAAAAAGATATTCATGCCAAAAAGGGGCCATTTAGGTTTTTGCACCAATTCTCCAATGTTTGAGAATTTAGATTACCTCTAAAAGAATATATATATGAGGGAGTTTGGTTGGAGAATTTATAACGGGTTTGCACGTCCTTGAAATTTTTGAAAATGCGCTATATAGTTTTGGACGTTATTGGTGTGAAAATCATTTGACTTTGATTTGTTGATTTGCATAAAACGATGTCATCTAAATTCAACAAACGTTTACACTTAAGGATACCTTTGATGTTCATTCGTTAGGAGTACACGTATGCATCGTGCACATATGATTGATTGAGTTGATTTACCTATCGAATGTGTTCACACCCATTCATTCCATTTCCATGACTTGGTTGTTTGAGTCTAAATCCATGGTGTGATTTTTGTTTCATATTTGTTCATTTTGGTATCTTATTTTTGTATGAAAAATTTGAAAAAATCAAAAATAGTTTGTGTATTTTTTTGTATACCGTGACACCCCGATTTTGCTTGTTTGATTCATTCTTCTTATTTGTCTATTTGGGGACATCATAAAAAGGGGGAGAAAGAATTATCATTTTATGGGGGAGTTTTGAGATTTGACTTATGCTTATCATATATTGGTATCTATGTTTATCTCATTTCAAACTCGATACGTCACTTGGTATTTTTTTCTTTTTCTCATGTGTGTAGGTACTACAATGATGATCTCTGAATTGCACACCCTGATGAGAAAAGATTTGAGATTCCTGAACATTTGAAGAACAAATGATGAAGACTATTCATTTGTACCTTTTCCAATTTTGGGTTCATGGGAGGGTAGATTTGTATAGGCAATTTCATATTTGATAATTCGGATTTTTTATGTATGTACCGGCATAGACATAGGGGGAGATTTGTAAGGACATTTTTCTCATGTCCAATATGTTTCATTTATGTATGTCGTACGCCGCTACATTTGGCACGTCACCTCAAGATCGCACATGACGGCCTCTATCCGAATTCCGGGAATCAAGCATTCGACATCTCCATTAATGTGTCCTACATATGCCTCAACGACTTCACGTTCCACGATTTTAGGGACTTAATGCAAGTGGTACGCAAGGGAAGTCAAAACAGTGAAAAAAAGGCTTGATAGGGAAGTTCAAGGGCATTTTCGTAATTTCACATCCATAGTTAGGAGGTCTGGTCAACTGGAAAGTTGAAGAGCTCGCCGCAACGAAGATACTGGAAGAAACGTCACCTCAATCCGAGCTACGGTGAAGAAGTTATGACCTTTTGAAGTTGGAGAAAATTCCTTGAAGAATGCTGTTTTTTTTTTAACCTCATACCAGAATGGGAACACCAAACCGGTTCGGTGTACCCCAGATGGGGTTCGGTGTACCTGTACGCTGATAAGTTTTTAAGAGTTTTAACAAAGCGGGATTCTTCATATTTTTTCCTATAAATACCAACTTCGGGGGAGTTGTTTTGCAAGACTTTAGAAGACGTTTTTGAGAGTCCAAATTACTCTAGTCTTCATATTTTTGAGTCCCAAGACTCATGTTTTGATTCACACAATTGCCAAACCTTTGTGAATCTTTTGGTAACCCAAGAACACAACTTTTTAGTTTGTTCAAACCTTTGTGGAGAGATCTTTGCAACCGAGGGCTGCGTGTCATTGCTGAGGGAGTCTCTACAAAGTTTTATGGCTGCGTGTCATTGAGGAGTGCTGCGGTTCTTCCTTTGTTGATTGGACTGAGGTTCATGTGGGTTCGCTGCGTGTGAATTCATTGCTGTATTTCATTATAAATCTTGTAAGTTGCGATTTACTCTTTATAGTGAAATAAAAGGTTTTGCCCTTGCGGGGGATTTTTCCTTATATTTGTGTCGCATGATTTAATTGCTTATGGGTTGACACACACACGCACTTTTAGATGCATATTTAGGGGCTGAAATTAAATAAGTTTTCCAAAGTTGAATTTTGCGAAGTTTACTTAATATCACGCATTCTCACATATGATGGAGTGCAGTGACACTCAGTATTTAAATTCGGGCAAAATTTTTAGCTCATAGGAGCATCATTGTAGTGATGGGAGTTAGTCACCACATTCGAGGAGAGATACCATGAATATCAAGTAATTTGGGGTGCAGTTTGATTGCAAATCCTTTCATCAGCTATTTAAATAGAGATGCAAAGAAAATTTTAGTACTTATTATAGGAGGGTCGGACAGTGACCGAACGTGAGGGAGAATTTGCTTGTTTAGTGAACTTCATACCCAACGAGGTAGATGCAGAGGATAAAATGGGTCCTTGAGTCGATGATGGACTCATAGGTAGGATACGCCAACATTGAGGGGGAAATTCATCTTGGACGACTTAAGGTAATGTAATACTTTTACAAGGTCAATATCAATACTTCCATGTGACGGGAGCTAAAAGATTGGGGATTCTAGTCAGTTGAGCAAGAATGAATGTAATTGGTGCTAGTGAACACCACTTGGGAGAATAACCAAGAGATGGGCTTATTTAAGAGATTCAGATTAAGGGAATTACGACCGAGTGAAGGGGGATTTCGACAGGGCCAGAGGCAGGGAGATTTTTTTTGGTTATTATTTCACTTATGGGGAGACAAGACATAAGAAGAGGGATTTCCCAAAGTAAGGTATAGGGAAACTATAAGATGGTATCCAAGTGGTACAATCATTACGGAAATTCTTGGGTTAGTTCGAACATGAGAATCACAATCAGGAACCCGTTGACCAGGCAACGCAATTAGAAATTAAAGGATTTTTTTATTTTATCCTTATGAGTGTGGGGTAAATTTCGAGTGAAGGTTGTGCGTCACGATATGTGATTATTAACACTAAAATTCATGGGCGAGTCGGTTTTAATGGGTGCGTTGGCAGAATCTGCCTTATTATTGTGCATATAGTTATCGGTTGTTAGCAGGACTCTTTGGTGCCACTTACAAGGGAGCAGGTAGGGACACTTAGTGGATGTTTATATTATGTGATAGTTTTTCTCCTTTTGAGAGTTATGGGGATAGATAATATTATTATCCTTGGTGTGGCTGGTTAGCAAAAGTTGAGCAATAGTGGGCGGTTACAGTAAAGCTATTGTGTTAATTGTTCCAGGGTAGAATGTGTTATTTTTACGAGGTTTCACCTCAAAGAGGGTTGAGCCCACACATATATTATATTGTTAAAGAGACTACGGATAATATATTTGTCTCGTTATATTTTAGCCCGATGCGTAAGCACTTTTACTGATGTGCTTAGGGGTATATCGGGTTTACAATCGAGCGGTGAGACTTTTCTCGTTATTGATTTAACGCTGAGGACTTAATGATAGTGCGAGCGTAGTGTTGTGAGACTCCTTTAGTGATGTGGGAGTTGTGGATTATACTTATACATCAAAAGATAGGATTTTCGGTTTCTCGATTATGTGCTTTGGGCTTATGGATCTCGATGACCGATAATGCTAAGTAGTAGTGTATCGTGGGGTTCCTTATTTGGATTTCACTTGCGAGACGTCCTACACATGTACCTCAGTGAGCGTCGAGAGTTGGGAGATGTGTGGTCATTAGGGCATGGACTTAGTTCTTTAGTTATTGCACTTGTATGCGGATAAAACTGTGAGTTGAGAGTTATTTTATGATTTAAGTCCAGTGGAGCCGATTAGTGTTATGTAGGAAGCAATATGGAACGTTGACTTTACTGGTGGATCAGTAGGGCAATCTCAGGATAATTAAGTTACGATTAATAGGTAATTGAGTGTACCCTTACTGTATATCATGCCAAGTATGTAAGGCCTAGTTTGACATAAATACATTACGTTTGGTATAATTGTGCAGATACGCACGGGATATAGGGTGTATGGGCCCCCTGGGTATTTCAATTTTTTAACCACTCGTGATAAGAGGATTAAGTACGGAATTTGTTTAACCGTGTGCCAAATAGGCAGTTAAAAGTAAAGTTATGAAAGTAAGATGGACTGAAATTCATTTGTAGAAAGAGATCGTCCGGTTATATACAGTGGGGTGAGATATCACTATCGAGAAGGGTTAAAAAATTGAAAAAATACAGATGAGGGATTTCTCTGGTTAAGGGAGGATCCAAAAGTTTTAGGATTTTAGGTGGAGTCATGATCAGGTAAGTTCTGCGGACGCCTAACACATAAATGAGAGGGTGATTTTACTAAATGAGGAAGACCCGAAAAGGGAGAAATTGTGAAGCAGATGCATGATTTTCTTTTTGGCATAACCCAGGATAGGGGAGTAATATTTAAAAGAAGGGGTTGGTCCAAAATGATTGACTAGAAATTTTACAAGACTTAGATATTCTAGTGATGGTATAAGTAGGCAGATTGATGGAGCCAGTAATGTATTACCAACATCACGAAAGGGTCAAAGTTTCCTTTGAGCTGTGGAATTTATTAACCAAGATGGACATTATGGAAAATTTTAGGTGAGTTGCTTTATCGGGCAGTGTGCTCACTGTTTGATGGAAGAAAGGAAATAAGTCGGTACATAGTGCAACACAACATTATTGTAGATTCAGATGAGATAATGGGGACAAAGTTGTATTTTGAGAAAGGCGTACCGCCCATAGACTGGAAGTAGATAGAAAAGGTGACCAGGTTTTGGTGCGGGTGTCTCCTATGAAAGGAGTCACGAGGTTCGGTAAGAAAGGGAAGTTAATGCCAAGGTACGTATGACCTTTCCCGCTTATTGAGAGTGTAGGGCCAATTACTTATAGGTTTGGTTTATTGGAGCATTTACAGAGGATTTGCGATGTGTTCCACATGTCGACGCTGAAGAGATATACGAGGAGTGATGTGGTGCATTAGCACATTCCACTCTAGGAGATAGCCTTACAGCAAAACATCTCATATGAGGAGCAACCGATTGCTATTCTGGATCGTAGTGAACCAAAGTTGCGGTCAAAGGTGGTGCCTCTAGTTCGGGTTCAATAGGGATACCATAATATAGATGAGTCGATGTGGGAGCGCGAGGATGATATGCGAGAGCAGTATCTAGAGCTTTTTACAGCAGGTACGTCCGAATTTCGAGGACGAAATTCCGTTGTAAGGGGGGAGTATGTAACATCCCGTATTTTTAGCGATTTTTATATTTGAATTATTTAAATTAAAATGGGAAACTAATCCGGGTTAAAATTAATATTAATTAGCGTGATAAGAGTTAATATTTAGTTATGTGAATTAAATTGAATATTACTTAGTGAATAAGTAATAAAATATTGAGAATGCATTATGTTAAGTCGTGAGTGAGAAATATGACACTTAATGATTATCTAGTCGGGACGCGCATGTGCGTCAATGTGTCTGGATGGGTCGAGATAGTAAAAAAAAGTATACTCGGGGGCAGTAATTAGGTCCCGGGGCATTTTTAGACCAAACCGGCCCTACATAAGGGTATTATGGTCATCTGGGAAAATAGGATTAGACCTACAAATTTATGATGGCCATATAAGCTAATATCTTGTGTAATATCAGGTCAGTACAAGTGAGAAACAAGAAAATCCATAGGAGAGGAAGAAAAAAGGGTTTATAGGCCATTCATCACCACCTAGCACCACCATTGCCACCGGAATTGAGAGGGGCACAAGGAGGAGAAACCTCCATCACCAAACTACTGAAATTATACCTTAATCATACAAGGCAAGTGTTTAAACTTTCATAAATTGAGTATTTATAATGTCCATGCTAGTCTAGAATTATCTCTACAATGAATACATGTTAGGTTGGGTGATTTCATGGGATTTCATTATGGTTTTAATTAGGAATCATATAAGAATCTAACCTTATGGGATTATATTTCAAAATTTTATTTTTAAAACACATAAATATGGAATCTTTTGGGGTTTTTGTTGAAGAATGTGAACTTAATTAACTTAGGGTTAATGAACATAAGATGACAATCTGCTAGAATTTTTAGTGTTACTTTAAACGTATGCCATTTTAATTATACTTAACTTTAGATTGATTTTCATTGATGTCTGGAAAGGTCTAGATCTTAGATTTTCAATGAGCTTTAAATGAGGTCACTTGGAGTTATGTAGAGGGAGAAATCGATTTTTTACTATAGGGTGCTTAATCTGTCAACATATCAATCTGCAAGAATTTTGACGTTATTTTAACGTATGCCATTTTAATTGTACTTAGAATTAGATTACGTGACATAGATTTCTGTAAAGGTCTAGGTCTTAGCTTCCTATTATCTTTAAATGAGGTCATTTGGACTTCGTTAGAGGGAGAAATCGTAATTTACTACGAGGTGTTTAATCTGCTAAAAAAATTACGACCTAATTCGGTTGCATAGAAATGGCACTTTTGTTAGTTTAGGTGTAAAACTTTAAATAACTTATTGGAACCATAAGTTGAGTATTTTGGGATTATGGAAAAATAATGGAATACCAATAGTATATAATTGAGATGTAAGGGTACTCGAAGAGTCAAAATTATAGACTAGAACCTATCGAAATTTATTGAATGTATTAGCGTACGGGAATCAAATGGGGATACGTAGAGAACTGAGATGAACCCAATATTTGGAGTAGTATAACAATGTGATATTAACTACTAAAATTATAAAAAAAAGATGATTAGAACTCTTCTAATAACAAGTGATATTCGTAATAAAGGGAATAAAAATAAAGTATGAAATAATAGTACGTTAATTAAATGAGATATATAGGACGTGCTATATGAGTATACATGGGTTGTGTGAATGACTGTTATGTATGATTCCTATGTATATAAGCATACCTACATTGCATGCGATGGGAGGTCACACGCAGTGAACAATCCCATCTTGACGATGCTAGTAAGGTCTGGATGTGTGCCCCAGAACATAGAACTTAGGGTTGACCATTATTTGAGTGTACAATAGTGTGACCGATCAATTGGATGCATTAGATATGTGCATTGCCCAAAGTATTAGGACTATGTTCGCCTCCATAATGTACTTATTGATTTATAATTCGAGGTTCCATTCCGAACTGGTAGTCCTTGATTTGGTACGTGAGGTACATGGACTTGATAGCAGAGTATGCATGCATCGCGGTTCTCATCCCAGGGATGCTGGAGTTTTATATATAGATAGTGTGATATATATACGTGTAATTTGTTCTACTCTTTTGTGGTAGTAGAAGATATAGATAATGTATATCTAAAAGTAACCTAAGTAAGAGAAACTTAAATAATTATTTAGCAATAATATTTGGCTAATGATTATGTTTTTATGGTAGTGTATCATATGGGTGATACAGGTGGGCTAAGAGTATTAGTGGTTAGGAAGATGCTTATTGTGACTAGTTACGTTGGGTAGCATAACTAGATGGGTTTAGTAGGACACGTTAGGTGTGCACTATAGCTAAGGGGTGAGGAACTCAAGGGAGTGCACGTAAAGAAAACATGTATATAATAATTGTTCTTACTGCATTTTAAATACTTGCAAATATTTTTCAAATGTTTTGGGCCCTGAACCTTATCAAATCTATTTTCAGAATCTTTTAGATGTCCAGTCACAGGGATGTCAGACATGATGTTTCATTCCAGGGATGCGTAGCTGCAGCGCTTGTGGAGAAATGCAAGATTTAAGTTGGCGCTTTAGTCATTTCCTTCCTAGTCTAGGATTCATATTCAGTTGTTTTCGATTGGGTACGATGCCCATTCAGTTCAGAATTGTCGATGGATTTATTCCTTTCAGTATCAGATTTTGTATTTAGATTTATTTCATTTCAGTTAGATTTATGATTTGGATGCTGGATTTGGAGCCAATGGTTTATTCGACATTTATCTATTTAATCTTGTGATGTTATAGACTTCAATTATTGTGTGAATGGTTTATATTATTTTAGTTTCGCTAATTGTTGTGGGTGTTGTTGTTTAAACAAAAGATAAAATTTGGAATTAGCTTATTTAACTTAGGTGGTTAGTAATTGAAAGAAAAACTTTGACATTGATGCTAAGAATGAACCAAATGAGATTCTTATTTATTTTGGTAGAGAACTGGTTACCCGTGATTAAAATAGGCAGGGTGTCACAGTACTGTATCGTATGTCTTCTGTGGAGATGAAGGATCTTAGAGTCCATATAAATAATTTGTTAGAGCATGGGTTTATCCATTGCAGTACTTCACCTTGGGGTGGCCTAATGCTTTTGTGAAGAAGAATGATGGTTCGATGAGACTATGCATCGACTACTGTGAGTTGAATAAGGTGACGGTGAAGAGCAAGAAACCACTACCAAGGATTGATGATCTTTTTATTAGTTGGAGATAACTTATTTCTTTTCGAAGATTGATTTGTGATCCGGTTATCACCAGTCAAGGGTGCGAGAGGAGGATGTTCCCAAGACATCCGTCTTGACTCGTTATGGGTCTTATGAGTTTCGAGTAATGCCGTTTGGACTGATTAATGCCCTATCTATATTCATGGACTTAATGATTTGGGTATTCTGACTATAATTGGACTAGTTTATCACAGTCCTTATTGATAATATTTTAACTTATTCACGGACCGAGAAGGAGCACCCTTGACATTTATGGATTGCATTGCAGACGTTACGTGAGCATAAAATTTATGCTAAATTTTCCATAGTGAGTTTTAGAAATGGGAAGCAAAATTTTTAGGGCATGTGGTATCAGCTAAAGGACTTTCAATGGACCCTAGTAAAGTATCAATAGTGTTAAATTGGGGATAAACCACGACATCGACTAAGGTTCATGGATTTTTAGGTTTGGGTGATTATTACAGGAGATTTATCTATGGTTTCTTAAAGATAGCCAGGTCGATGACCAAGTTGACTAAATAGGGGGTGGTATTCTTTTGGAGTGATAAGTGTCAGCAGACGTTCAACATTCTCAAGGAGAAGTTAACATTTCGCGAGTTCTTGCCTACCTAGGAGTGGAGTGGAGCTTTTTGGTCTACACTGATGATTCTTAATATGGACTAGGTGGAGTATTAATGCAAGATAATATGCCGATTTTTATTCCTCTTGGAAGTTCAAGCCATTACCCAACTCATGATTTGGATTTGGCGGCTATTGTATTTGTTTTGCATGTATGGAGGCATTACCTTTGGGGTGAAAATTTAAGGATTATAAGCGATCACAAGAGTCTATAATATCTATTTACACATAAATATCTCAATATGAGGAAGCGTAGATGTTTTAAGTTCATCAAGGATTATCAGTTCATGATCCAGTATCACCCGGGAAGGCTAATGTTATGGCAGACGCGTTGAGTCGATGACCCAGTGGTAGTTTCTCATCCCTTCAGGCGACCGAGTGGGTCTCAGTAGAGATAATTGGTGAGTTAAACAGAGCATTCATGAGTATTCTTACATTAACTCAAAAGATCGTAGTACGAATGGTTTGGGGACAGTCATAGGATGAGATATGTAAGGGGAAGGTGACAGAGCTTCTCATTATCAGTGTACCTCTATTTTGGGTGGGTTTTGACGGTGGGCTACATTATAAGGGTAGGTTAGTGGTGCCCTTGGATGAGGAATTGAGATGAGCTATTATGGAGAAGACAAATGGTTCATGTTTTGCGATACACCTAAGAGGGGATAAAATGTACTAGGATATAAAACGGTAGTATTAGTGGGACATATAAAGAAGGATGTGTCAAAGTTTATATCAAGATGTACAACTTGTCAGATGGTGAAGGTGGATAATCAAAATTCGTTTCATATGCCTTAGCCTCTATCCACTCTCGAATGGAAGTGGGATTGTATCATGATGGATTTCATTACGGGTCTACCTTTGACACCTCAACATCACGATTCTTAGTGGGTAATTATTGACTGCCTTACAAATGTGGCACATTTTTTTGCAGTTCGTACATATTATTCAACTAAGAAACTTGAGTGATTGTATACGGTCGAGATTATTCGTTTACATGAGGTTTTATTATCGATCATTTTAGCTCGGGGACCTACATTTGTGATGCACCTTTGGGAGAGTTTCCAGTAGGTCATGGGGACTAATATGAACCTTAGCAAGGCATACCATTCACAAATGGATGACCAGTTCGAGAGGGTCAATCAAGCGTTAGAAAATATGTTATGGTTGTGTATAATGGACTTTAAAGGCAGTTGGGAGGCCTATTTTTCATTGGTAGAGTTTGTGTGTAATGATAGTTATCAGAAGTCCATTTCCACACCTCCTTATGAGGCACTTTACGGGATATAGTGTTGATCACTGGTATGTTGGTTGGACCGAGGCTCGAGTAGATATTTAGGACCGAAATTTATTCAAGAAACAACCGATAAGATCAAGTTTATTAGAGAGTGAATCCAATTGCTCAGGATTGACATACGAGTTATGATGATAAAAATTGGAAGCCAATGGAATTTTAGGTAGGTGATTAAGTTTTACTACGAGTTTTCGTTATTAAAGAGGCGATGAGGTTCAGAAAGGGAGGAAAATTATCCCCTCACTATATTGGGTCATTCATGATTATGGAGAAGGTGGCATACCGTCTAGCACTTTTGGATCACTTAGATCGGATGTATAATGTGTTTCATGTTTTTTTCAGTCCGTCCATTTTTATACCCTAAGTCTGCATATCGGTATATTGATTTAAGTGAGATCGAGTTAGACTCGGATGCGTCATACAATGAGCAACCAGTGAGTATTTTGGATTGACGGATCTAAATGTTGCGTTCCAAGGAGATATTGCTAGTGCGAGTGCAGCAAAATCACCATAACGAGGAGGAATCAACTTGGGAGGGCGAGCATTTAATGAGGCAATAATATCCCCATCTATTTTGACTTAGGTATATGAGGTGTTAGTAATTTTGACTCATTTTATATGAAGAGATAGTCTTTGACTCGTTCTATATGAGGAGATAATTTTAACTCATTCTATATGAGGCGATAGTTTTTGAATCATTATATGTGAGGAGATAGTTTTTGACTCGTTTTACATGAGGATATATTTTTGACTCGTTTTATATGAAGAAATAGATTTTGACTCTATCTATATGAGGATATAGTTTTAACTCATTTTATATAAGGATGTAGTATTTTGACTCATTGTATATAAGGTGTTAGTTTTGACTAATTTATATGAGGTGCTAGTTTATTGACTCATTCATATGCGATGTTGGTGTTTTGACTCATTTATATGAGGGGATTATTTTGACTCATTCATATGAGGGGATTATTTTAACCCATTCACATGAGGGAATTATTTTGACCATTTACATGAGGTGTGAGACTTCGACTCAATTTCAGACAAGGTGTAACTTTTTGACTCATTTTATATGGGGTGCTAATATTTTGACTCATTTATATGAGGTGATAAATTTTTTACTGAAGTAAATGAGAGGTTAATTGTGAATTTTGAGGACAAAATTCTTTTTATTAGGGAGAATATTTTTATATCTCATAATTTTAAAGAAATTTTATTAATTAAAATAATTAATTAAGTTTATTTTTAGGAGAATTTTAAATAATTATTTTAAGTAAAAACTTGAATTTAATAATTAATTTAGTGAGAAATAAAGTCTTATAAGAAGTTTGAAGTTGATTTGGAAATAATTTTGAAATGTGGGTTTTGTTTTGCATAAGAATTAAATTAAAGTGTTTATTTACAATTAATTAAATAAGGTCTTAATTGTTATATTGGGAAATTAAGTAATTAGTTGTATGAATGAGGTTAATAAGGTTGTTGATACCAAATTTAATCTGCTGACATGGACCAATCATATGAAGACACGTAGTTATCTACATGGAAACAACAAACACTTCTGAGGAACCCACGCGCTCCGAGGAACAAGACTACAACGAGGAAGACTAGTTCCCCGAGGAACACTGCTTCCCCGAGGAACCCACGCGCTCCGAGGAACAATACTACAACGAGGAAGACTAGTTCCCCGAGGAACACTGCTTCCCCGAGGAACTCACACGCTCCGAGGAACTTTTGAGTACCGAGAAGCTTAGGCAGTCCGAGCAACTCAGGCGGTCCGAGCTGCATCTCGAACAAAGCATTAATAGCGGGATAACCAACAGTTCAACTGATTCATTAAATGCTGATCATTCAGACGCACACGCATAAAGGGCATTGAATGTATTACCCTTTCATATGTACATCATTTAATGTATCACCCTTTCACATGACAGCCTTAGGGCTATAAATACATTGTACAATCCTCATTGTAGGGGGACTGAGATCTGACCCCCTAGACCGGAATTTCTTGATAGAATTTGTAATCGAGAATTCCCAAAACACTCAGCAATAACGTAACAGTGGACGTAGGCCATTCTATAAGGCTGAACCACTTTAAAAATTCTTTGTCTCATTTATTTTGTCTGTGATTGAATAATTAGAGTGATCTAATTTTTTACATCAATAGATTGGCGCCGTCTGTGGGAAACGACTGGTAATATCGTTTTCCATCAAAAACAATTTATCATCAATGGAGGATATTCCAGAATCCAGTAATCGAAACGCTGGAACTCCTCCAAATCCATCTGCTCCGCCAAATATTCCAGATCTGGCTGGAATAATGACAAATCTATCCCAAGGCCAGACCGTCATGCAAGAAACGATGCGATAACTCATCCAAACTCTCCATGGCAGTGCGTCAACCCATTCAGGACTGCGGAGTATTCAAAGAAACACCCGTGCACCATCATCACGTGCTAGACGTACCAATTCGTATCGCAATGAGGAGTCTGAAGATTTCTCTTATCAACCTGGACGAACTTCGTCAGTGCGAGCCACGGATACTGAACAACGTGTCACTCTCTCCCCAGAAAGGACCAGCGCATTGAAAAGGTTAAGTAGGGTTTCTCCTTTCGATCGATTAGGCCCTAGAAGGAACAAAAGTCCTCCTAATGCAGCGTCGAGGAGTTTTCGACGATCAACAGCCTTAAGGGAAGGATCTGCCCAGTCGCGACCACCTGCTCGTCAAAATAGATCCCAGGAAGCCACTTCAACGCGATCAGTTTCTCGAACTAATAGGCCCGAGGAAGGAAATGATGCATGGAAAGGATCTATTCAGAGGTTGGAGGATAGATTAGGGGAAATGGCTAAGGCCAAGAACCCTCTACAACGAACCTTTGTTCGAGGAACACCTTTTGTCCAGGACATTGTTGATTTTCCAACACCATCAAAGTTCAAAGCACCTACTGTGACTCCCAATATGATGGGAAGACTGAACCCGTCCTTCATATAGTATAATACCAAGCTGCAGCCGATATCTATGCCGTCCCAGATGAGATGAGATGCAGAGCATTCTCGGGAACATTTACCGGATCTGCTCAAATATTGTATAATAATCTTCCTCGGGGTAAGATTTCAACTTTTCTTCAACTGGCCGAGTTATTCATTGGGAATTTCTGCTTTGGAGCAAAGCCAGTAAAACGAGTAGCACATTTGTTAAGTGTTAGACAAAAAGCTGGTGAGAGTATCAGAGATTATATAACTCGTTTTAATAACGAGAAACTCGAAGTCATTGATTATGAGGAGAAGACAACGATTACTGCTTTGATGAGTGGACTACTGTCGAACAAGTTGTACTACACTTTGGCCAAAGATCCACATCGAACCATGTCAGACCTGATGGTAAAAGCGTCCAAGATTATGAATGCCGAGGAGGCTATGTCTGCGAAGAAGAATATGGACGCCAAAAAACTAAGGTGGAAGGTGATAAAGCTAAGAAGAAAGAACATAAGAACAATGGTGGTGACAAATAATCCAAAAATAGGTCGTCATGGGAGGTCTTGAGGAAGTTTGATAATTACACACCTTTGAAGGCAAATATCAATCACGTCTTGGAAGAAATTAAGAACAGCGAGGAGTTAAACTGGCCAAAGAAAATGAAGGCAGACCCTGACACGAGGAATAGGGAAAAATATTGCGAATTCCACAAGGATCATGGCCATATGACCAAAAATTGCATAGCTCTTCAGAATGAGATTGAAACACTCATCCGACGAGGAAAGCTAGCAAAGTATGTTGATCGGGGAGGCGAAAGAAGAAACAACGACCGAACTAGAGAGAGGTCCAGATCTCCTCGTCGAGCAGAGGAGAACAAGAAGAGGAACCATGAAGTTGATCCAGAGGATGACCCCGATCTTCCCAAGAAACCAAGGCAGCCAGAATGAGAGGTATTTTCAATACACTTTGGATCATTTGACTGTAATGTTATTACAGGTGGAGATGCAGGAGGAGGAGACCTTACTGCAGAGAGAAAAGCTTACCTCGGCGAGGCACAAGCTTGCTCGTACATTCAGCGAATAAATCTAGCTGAAGAGGATCGCCCGAGAAAGGTGAACAAAGAAAAGTTGGTCATTGGTTTCTCAAAGAACGACCTCGCAGGTGTTCTATATCCTCATGATGACCCATTGGTGATCAAAATGAGGATGAAGGAAGTTATGATTTCAAGAGTACTCGTCGATAATGGTAGCTCGACAGACATCATGTTCTACTCGTGCTTTGATAGTTTAAATCTAAAGCTATCTCAACTGGAGCCTTATCACAGACCCCTCATCGGTTTTGCTGGCGAGAAAGTATTTCCACTTGGGACGATCAAGTTGGATATATTTATTGGTACGTGGCCTGCTTGTCGGAAAGAAAGAATACGTTTCTTCGTGATGGATAAGAATGTCCAATCATCGTACAATATCATCATGGGAAGAGTAGGATTGAAGAAGTTCGAGGCTGTACCATCTACAGTGCATCAGTGCCTAAAATTTCCAATAAACTTTGGAGTAGGAGTTGTGAAAGGTGATCAGAAAGTAGCTCGGGAATGCTATTATTCATCCGCCGAGCAAGAAGAACTGGAAGAATCAAAGAAAAAGACTACTACCTATCAAGTGGATGAAGATGCAAAAATTGAAACATTGGATCCTAGAGATGAGTCGCAACTCGTGAAGGGTCAAGTAGTGGAAGCTACTAAAAATATCATTCTGGACGACGAGCACCCTGAGCCAACTACTCAAATAGGTTCGTCGTTGGATACCTCATTAAAACAGGAATTGATAACTTTCCTTAAAAGCAGAAGACAAACTTTTGCATGGAGTCATGAAGATATGCCTGGGATAGACCAAAACTTCTTATGTCATGAGCTCAATGTGAATAAGGAGATCAAGCCTGTGAAGCAGAGAAGAAGAGTATTCAGTCCCGAGAAGAATCAAGCTATACAGGAGGAAGTCGAGAAGCTCCAGAAAGCTTGTTTCATTGAAGATGTTAAATATCCAGACTGGTTAGCCAATGTGGTGATGGTAAAGAAGAAAAACAACAAGTGGAGGATGTGTGTAGACTTCACCGACCTCAACAAAGCATGCCCAAAGGATCACTTTACGTTGCCCCGAATTGATCAACTTGTGGATGCTACCTCGGGACACGAGTTGCTGAGCTTCATGGATGCTTATTCTGGTTACAATCAGATCAAAATGAAACCTGAAGACAGGGAGAGTACTTCTTTCATTACCCCTAGGGTAACTTATTGTTATAATGTTATGCCTTTTGGTTTGAAAAATGCAGGTGCGACATATCAGAGGCTGATGAACAAAGTCTTTGCTGAGCAAATCAGTTGCAATATGGAAGTCTATGTTGACGATATGCTGATGAAGAGCAAAAAAGCTGCTGATCATCTAGTTGATTTATATCAAACTTTTGATCAACTAGATAAATACCAAATGAAGCTGAACCCGACAAAGTGCATATTTGGAGTACGAGAAGGCATGTTTCTCGGGTACATTGTCAATCAAAGAGGCATTGAGGCAAATCCTAAAAAGATCAAAGCTCTATTAGGGCTGCGATCTCCGATGACGAAGAAGGAAGTACAGAGTCTTACAGGACGAGTAGCAGCACTCAACAGATTTGTATCACGAGCAACTGATAGATGTCTCCCATTTTTCAAAACACTCAGAAAGACTTTTGAGTGGAATGATGAATGTGAGAAGGCTTTTCAAGACTTGAAGAAATACTTGGGAGCACCACCACTGTTGTCCAGGCCGGTGATGGGAGAAAAATTGTATTTGTACCTTGCAGTATCCGAGAATACAGTTAGCTCGGCGTTGATCAGAGTGGAAAGTGGAGTGCAAAAACCAATTTACTACACAAGTAAAGCCTTCCGAGGAGCAGAGATCAGATATCCAAGGCTGGAAAAGTTGGCATTGGCGCTGATTGAGGCAAGTAGAAGAATGAGGCCATACTTCCAAGCTCATACCATAGTAGTATATACCGATATGCCATTGAGGCAAGCCCTTCATAAACCAGAAAAATCAGGGAGATTGATGTACTGGGCAATAGAACTCGGTGAATATGATATAATTTATGAACCCAAATCATCACTAAAAGGGCAGGCTGTAGCAGATTTTATAGCGGAGTTCACCTATCCTGATACCCCCGAGGAGCGAAAGTTGCTCGCTGATCAACTTGTGGATGTTATAGGGTCAACAAACACAAGCTCAGACCAATTCCGATTGGTAAAAGGGCATGTGGATGTTACAGGATGTGGTGCAGAGATAGTTGTGAGCACTCCGAACGAGGAATAAAAGTTGCTTGCTGATCAACTTGTGGATGTTACAGGATCAACAAACACTAGCTCAAACCAACTCGGGTTGGTAAAAGGGCAAGTGGATGTTAAGGGATCATTGAATCCGAGCTCAGACCAACTCCGGTTGGTAAAAGGGCAAGAAGAAATGATCGACGAAGAGCAAGAAAAATCTGAGGAGGAAGTGAAGCAACAAATTTTTCACCGAGGAACTCTGACTGATCAAAAATTTGAAGACGAGTTACCTATATAGAAGCTATATGTAGATGGTTCATCTTGCACTGCAGGATGTGGCGCGGGGATAATTTTGAGCACTCCAGACGAGGTCGACATGGAATACGCCCTGCGATTCTAATTCAAAGCTTCCAATAATGTAGCTGAATATGAGGCCATGATTGCAGGACTTAGTTTGGCAAAAATCATGGAGGCGCAGCAGGTTATTGTTTTCAGTGATTCTCAATTGATCGTAAACCAAATGATGGGAATATATGCAGTTAGAGGAGAATTAATTATCAGATATCATGCAAAGGCAAAGGAGCTGGTGTCAGAATTTGCCGCTGTTCAGCTGATCAGAATACCAAGAATGGAGAATGCGAGAGCAGATGCCCTAGCTCGACTAGCATCAGCTACTCGCACCGAGCTACGGAGAACAATACCAATTGAAGTTTTAGCTGATCGGAGTATAGATGAAGATCTGACGATGAACTTTATCACCCTTGATTTAGGACCATCTTGGATGGATCCCATCAGGGCGTATATCGAGGAGGGAGAATTGCCGATTGACAAGCTCGCGGCCAAGAAATTGAAGTTTAAAGCTGCTCGATATGTATTAACTAATGGTGTTTTATATAGACGAGGAATTATGGAAGGTTTACAGAGATGTGTACATCCCTCCGAGGTAAATGAATTGATTGAAGAGATCCATGAAGGGTCCTGTGGAGCACATGTAGCAGGTCGGACGCTTTTACAAAGGGTGATGATGCAGGGATATTACTGGCCGACGATGAGAGCTGATTGTATAGCTTATGCCAAGAAATGCGACAAGTGCCAGCGCTTTTCCTCCATTCGAAGAACTCCACAAGCATTGTTGACACCCATAACTTCCCCTTGGCCATTTGCCATGTGGGGAATTGATTTGGTTGGGCCACTGCCAACAACCCGAGGAAGATTCAAGTATCTCGTCGTTGTAGTGAATTATTTTACTAAGTGGGTAGAAGCTGAACCACTCATTAACATGACGTACGAGAAGGTGTACCAATTTGTTTGGAAGAACATCATTTGCCGATATGGTCTCCCTCATGCCTTCATCACAGACCATGGAACACAATTTGATAACGAGGAGTTTGTCGCCTATTGTCATCAGTCAAACATTTTGAAGGTCCACTCAGCACCAGGCCATCCTCAAAGCAATGGACAAACTGAAGTGACGAACAGAACGCTGCTGAATGGTTTGAAGAAAAGATTGGATGATGCGAAAGCAAACTGGATCAACGAGCTACAATCAGTACTTTGGGCTTACCGAACTACACCCCGAGTAGCAACAAGAGAATCACCATATATGCTAGCGTTTGGAAGTGAAGCTGTCATACCTGCCGAATTGGGCCTCCCAACACACAGGGTTCTGAATTTCAATTCCCCTGTTAGCGACTTAATGAGAAGACTGGATTTAGACATGCTCGAGGAAGTTAGAGAAGAAGCAGCCATTAGAAATGATGCTTGCCAGCAGCGAACAACTTTGTTCTACAACAAAAGGGTGAAGAAATGCGACCTGAAAGAAGGAGATTATGTGCTGAAGAAAGTCATTCAAAAGCACAATAAGTTGGAGGCAAACTGGTATGGACCATACCGAGTTACAGAAGTTGTTCGACCAGGAACTTATCGAATAACAACTCTAGAGGGGGAGGAGTTTAAGAATGCATGGAACGCAGAGCACCTGCGCAAGTATTATCAATGATGTATATTCTCATGTAACACAGTTCCATCAATATGAATAAAATGAAGATATTCTGCTAAAGTCTCTCCTTTTATTGAGAATTTTTCGGGGAATACTAGTGCTACACACTACTCGGTAAAACTCGACAAAGCTCCAGACTGCTCAGCAAAATATTCCTAAAAATGCCAACTTCGGTTGGTTAGGAAACAAAATATTCCTAAAAATGCCAACCTGTTTGGCTAGGAAACGAAATATTCCTAAAAATGCCAACCTGTTTGGCTAGGAAACGAAATATTCCTAAAAATGCCAACCTGTTTGGCTAGGAAACAAAATATTCCTAAAAATGCCAACCTGTTTGGCTAGGAAACAAAATGTGCTCGCAAATGCCAACTTATGTTGGTCGAGAGGTAAGATTATTCCAGGAAGTGCAAAAATTACCAAGTATGGCTGGTCGGGGATAAAAACCCACTAACTGTAGTTGGTCGGCAAGAAGAATTTAACGACCTAGGTTGGTCGGACACATTTTATGAAAAATCTACCAAGTATGGCTGGTTGGGGATAAAAACCCACTAACTGTAGTTGGTCGACAAGCATAATTTAACGACCTTGGTTGGTTGGAAAAATTTTAAACAACATTTTTATACTCATTACTTTATTATTAAGTGGTCGAGCAACATTATTGATACTTGTAATTTTTAATTATTACTGAGTTGGTCGACAAACAACACATTATTGTTATCTTTTTAACAGATATGCATAAATATAAAGTGTTTGATAATTACAAGACAATAGCAATCAAGATTTGCAAACAAAAATGAAAGTCTTTCATTGAATTCAAAATAAATTACATTGATAATAAAATAAAAAGTACATTGATATTGAAATGTATACTAACTATTACATCAAAAATTCCTATTCTACTGGTCTTTTCCCCTCTGCTTTTGACACAGGTTCCTCGCCGGTAGGCGGATCATTTAAAGACAGAGGAGAATTGATGAAATTAAGATCTTTCAACATCCTTGTATTCATCACGGATGACCGATCTAAAAGATGCTCGGGACGAGATACCTCAATTTGAGAATGTAAGTTGTAGTCACCGAGATACTTTGAAATTAAGCTCCGAGGAATGGCACGAGCAGGGATCCAATCCATGTCCAAATTGTATGGTGGCACAGGCAAGTCGAGCAACCCGGGATCATGATAATCCCACAGATAGTGACCTTGTTCGAGCTTCAACACACCTAAGGCATTCAGCCAGCCTTGCTTGTAGCCCTCATTGTTGGCATTCTGGATACGATCGTCCAAGTGGAATAGTGTTTCGTTGTATCCAGCCATCCAGAACTCCCTGGGCTGTTTATGGAATTGATATGTTAGCTTTTTTAGCTGCTCATGGAGATTCTTGATGAAAAGCTCCATATTCTCCAAGACTGACTTCTGCGCGGAGAGCTATTTTTCCAGGTCCCCAATCTTCTTTGACATATCAGACAACGCCTGGTTCTTCGCCATTAGTTGGAAGGCCTAGTTCTCTAAGGCAGACTGAGTCCTTTGTTCCTCGACAAGAACTCGAGCTGCTCTTGCTCATCCCCGAGGAGCTCTTGCTCGTCCCCGAGAAGATGTGGAAGGGCCCGACCTCCTCAAGGTGTCCAACACTTCCCTTAACTTAGCGTTCTCAACCTCTAAGAAAGAAAATCCCTCGTCAGTCACTGGGATCAAGGCACTAGAAGTAGAAGCTGCAGACTTCAATTATGACAGCTCCTTTTGCAGGTTGTTGTTTTCCTTTTCCAGCAACTCAGTAATCTGTCTGCATTCTTCGACCTCACCTCTCAAGGTTCTCTCCCTCACATCATACCCAGCAAAGAGCTTCTCGTAGCCCTTGTCGGCAACAATCTGCTGGTACTTCTTCTCGTACCCCTCATGCAACAGGGCAGTTGATTCTTTGCATTACAGCTGAAGGTCTTCGAGGGTGCCTTGGAGATCTTCGATCATTTCATAGTAAGCCATATTATTGGCCACCGCTCGATCAAGTAGACACTTCAGATACTGATATGCTTCAACTGCCTGTTCTGAAGCATCATGACCAAGGATGTCGACAACTTGTGCAGTACTCAAGTCTGTGTGACCAGCCTTAAAGTACTCATTACATTGTCTCAGCAATTTTGTATCATGGGCAGATAGCAGTTCCATCATGGCCAGAAACTAGCAGAGAAATAAGAGCAATCATCAATAAGAAGAATAAGCAGAGTATGAATAAGAAAATAGACAACAGTATGCAAAAAGTTCAAGTTTTATTAGATCATAATTCTGGGTTACGTTTGATAAAGAGAAAGAAAAACATAAAGATAAACATGAACAACTTTACACCTTCTCCGTGTCTCCCAAAACCTTCTCGGGAGGCTGGGATGAAGAGGTAGGTTACTCAGAGGGAAGGGGTAGTTGCTCGGGGAGAGTAGGCAGTTGCTCGGAGGAAGAAACAACTTGCTGATTTTCCTCAATAGCAAGCTGAATGGCTAGAAGATGATCACCCATCACCATCGAAGACTCTTCAGAGGTAGCTTCGTCCTCTTCTAATTCTTCTGGAGTTGGAGGGAGGCCAGGGATATGTCTCTGGAAGAGCTCGAAAGACTCGTCGACCTTCATCTCCTGAAGGGCAGCAACCCATCCATCCCTAAAGTACTTCAGGCTGCTATAGTCCACTTGTGACACCATAGCAGCCAACCCCTTGTTCCACCACTTGTCCCAGCCAGAGCTGAAAAACTTCTTCACTGCCATCTTCCTCTTTAATTTCTCCGAGGAGAGCTGCTCAGACATCAGATTCTCAACAACCTTCAATTTATTTTCTGCCTCCTCTTTCTGCCGACCTATTTCCCGAAGTTTAGCCAACTCCTCCTCGGCAACCCTGAGTTTATCTTCAAACTCTCCAGCAGTTTTGAGCTTCTCTTCAAGCTCCTTATTTTCCTTCTCCAAGGCATTTATTCTCTTCTCCAACTCCTTGGAGGCATCAGCAGCTCGAGCTTTTTCTTGCTCGGCGGAGGCAAGCTTCTTCTCCCAGACAGCTTTGTCATCAGCATATTTCTGGCGAGAATCTGCCAGAGACTTGGGAGCTTCTTCCAGAGCTCCCTCCACACTGGACGAGGAGCTCGAAGCCTTAATCGCTTCATCCTTCTTCAAAATTATATTGAAGCAGCTCGTCAACTGTGAAAGTAAAAAGAAAGCAAGTCAGAAATGACAAAGGAAATATGAAAAATTCAAAGTAAAGGGACTTACAGAAGCAAGGTGACGAGCAGCTAGCGAGGTGACCAAATCCCGAGTAAGGTTTTCTTCAGTACCTTGGACCTCGGGAATGATCTAGGATTTTACCGAGCTCATGGCAGAACTCGGAGGAACAAAAGTTGGAACCCCAGTTCCAGTAGCTGGGGCTGAGTAATGGTGTCAGCCAAATTGACCGAGGAGATCTTCTTCAGCCTCCTCGGGGGAACATGTATAGATTCAACCAAGGAAGAACCCTTGGTCGGTGATATCACAATCACCTCTCCAGGAGCAGTAGACCTGCTCGGAGCCACTGCGAGCTTCTCAGCAACCTAAATAAAATAAAAGAAACATGATTTCAAAATAAATAAAATAAAATAAAAATAACCTATCCCATTGCCATAAGGAGGGCATCTGGGACCCTGGTAAACCTCATCTCCAGTTAATGGAGGGTGTTGCCAATTTTTTACAACAACCCCGTGTTCAAAATAATCCTTATTGGCATCAGGGAGATTGACTACTAAGGCTCTATTTAAAAATCTAGTTTTTAAATAAAAAATATTATCATTAACTTCCCATCTATAATAGTACATGATTTCTGGAATTCCTATACGAGTTCCATGCACTTGATTTAATCTATGCACCCCATTAACTATTCTCCATGTGTTGGGGGCTATTCGTGCAGGAACAACGTCAAAGTACTGACAGAATTCCAGACACAAGGGATTTGGTGGAAAAGAAAATCCACACTCAGCAAAAAAGAGACTGGGGAACCAATGTCCCTCAGCCAAATCGAAGTAATTAGAAGGTTCAGAAAGCTTTTCCAAAATAACCCATGAGGGAATGGAGAAATCAGAACGAAACTTCTCAAGAGACTCAACAGGGTAAACCATGGTGAATAAAGAAATGAAGAAGAAGGAAGAAGATCTTACAGGAAAAGAATGGATCTGCTGACAACGAACGACGGAAAAGATGAACGCACAAGAGAGTAGGAAGAGACGACGTAAAACTCGAAGATAAAAATTTGAAAAGGTAGAAGACGATGGGAGTGTCTGTGAAGTTTAAATACCTTGCCTTGGGAAATGGTGAAGTAATGATTACAAAAAAGGATGATTACGTTACCGGCGGCTAAAAATATGAAAAGTGGCGCGGGAATCAAAGCGGACAACTGCGGCTAAAAAGATGAAAAGTGGCGTGGGAATCAAAGCGGACAACAACGGCTAAAAAGACGAAAAGTGACACGGGAATCAAAGCACGCAGAAAAGTCCAAAAAAGCATGATTCTATGAATCGGGAAGGAGAAATAAATACAAGGGAAACGCTCCTAAAAATCAGGAAGACTATTTAAAGCTACCGTATTCCGAGAAAGAATATTCCATACTCCTCAAATTTCGAACTATGAAACATTGGGGGCTTCTGTTGATACCAAATTTAATCTGCTGACATAGACCAATCATATGAAGACACGTAGTTATCTACATGGCAACAACAAACACTTCCGAGGAATCCACGCGCTCCGAGGAACAAGACTACAATGAGGAAGACTAGTTCCTCGAGGAACACTGCTTCCCCGAGGAACCCACGCGCTCCGAGGAACAAGACTACAACGAGGAAGACTAGTTCCCCGAGGAATACTGCTTCCCCGAGGAACTCACACGCTCCGAGGAACTTTTGAGTACCGAGAAGCTTAGGCGGTCCGAGCAACTCAGGCGGTCCGAGCTGCATCTCGAACAAAGCATTAATAGCGGGATAACCAACAGTTTAACTGATTCATTAAATGCTGATCATTCAGACGCACACGCATAAAGGGCATTGAATGTATTACCCTTTCATATGTACATCATTTAATGTATCACCCTTTCACATGACTGCGTCAGGGCTATAAATACACTGTACAATCCTCATTGTAGGGGGACTGAGATCTGACCCCCTAGACCGGAATTTCTTGATAGAATTTGTAATCGAGAATTCCCAAAACACTCAGCAATAACGTAACAGTGGACGTAGGCCATTCTTATAAGGCTGAACCACTTTAAAAATTCTTTGTCTCATTTATTTTGTCTGTGATTGAATAATTAGAGTGATCTAATTTTTTACATCAAAAAAGGTAATTAAAATATTACTTGGTGAGCAATTTAGGTTAAGGGGTAGATAAGGGAAAAGAGTAAATAGAAGAAAGTGGAATGTTTAGGGAAAACAAATAAGCCAGATGGCTCCCTGGGGGAAAGCCACTATAACACCCATACCAGGCCTCTATAACGAAGGTATGGGTCGCTATAGCGCTGCTGTTAGGCCTCTATAACAATTTCTTTTAGGATGCCCGTGGGATTTTTATAAAGGGATCCGAGGTTAATATTTTTTTTATATATAAAACACTTCCCATATGTTCTTTTTCCATTTTTTTCTCAACCAACCTTATTTTCTCTACAGAACTAAACACGGAACCCTACTGTCCATTCCCATAAACATAATTTCACCTAAACCTCAACCAATTTCTACAATAAATATATATTTCAATTCCTAAAAATATACCCTTTAATTCAAGACTAATCCTACAAATTTCTAAAATTCTTTTTGGGATAACTTTTGGAGTCAACTTTTCCTCAAGGGGGTTATTTTCTACACAATTGGGATATTCTTTACATCAATTAAGGATTAATTGAGGAGCAATTGCAAGGAATTTTTCAAGGGAACTTCTTTTATCTTTCGTTTGAGGACTTTTATTCATCATTCAAGTCAAGATAATTATACTCTCTCCTTTCATGATATAAATGGTAAATTTCTACCCAAATAGTTTTTATAAACTATAAACTTTGCGTAAAAATAATTAGGGTTTATCATGTATTGACCATACTTCAAAAATTATGATTTTTGAAAATATAAATAAACTCAAAATTACATGTTTGATTAATTTAGTTTAAATTAGTGTAATTGAATTGAGTTGGATAATTACATATTCTTGTTAAAATTTCCTATATACTTAGAATCACCTATTTTAGACTACCTTTTATTTGAAATTTGAATTTCTCCTTTCTAAATCTAATGTTGAAATTGGGTATGGAGTTATGTGTTAAATTCTCATAAAATAAATATGGGAAATTGGGGAATTAAGGAAGGACAAAAGTATGTAATTTATTTGGAATTCTACATTCCTCCTTTCTATATAATATGCCACGTGTTATAGAATCAAATACTACAATGAAGAATTTTGCCTGCTTGAACTACTTCTTATAGGTGCGATTTAAAATCTTTGCAGTTATAAGTTTTATTCCTATGGCCATTGTCATAATAGCATATTAATGTTGAATTCCTCTTGTATGGGTCACCAACTATCTTCCCCAAACACTTACAGTACAATTTATCCCGATATGTAGGAGGATTTTATGATTTTTTTTCCAAACGTGGTTTTTTCCTTGGTAGGACTTAGTTAGTAATTATTTATCTCTATTATGTTGGCATTTAGTTTATTTATTCACATTCTTCATTGCTTCAGACTCTTTCACACCATTACCGCTGATTTTATCCAACTACCTTCTTGGTCACATCCGATTACTTCCACCTACTCGTACTTTTTGATTTTAGACGAAAGATTATCAATCATGGTAGTCTCCTTTTTGGTATAATAACGAGTTGTTGGTAAAATCATCCTTAAAATAGGCCATTATAACTTACTTTGAGAAGTCATCCACTTAATCATAAACCTCTTTGAAAAGTCGAGCATACTCCCTACATGTTTTTTAAGATTAATTATTAAGCACATTTAAGGTGTCCATCTTTCAAGTGAGAACTGTTGGTAACGAATCTAGTCATAAATGACTCCATTAGTTATTCAAATCTTTTCACGGACCTGATGGGGGATCTTCTCAAAACACGTCTAAGTGACGTTTCCTAGTGGAGGAAAAAATTCGGCACCTCATTTTTATTCCACATGACCATAGCTTGGTTATATTGACGAATGTGGTTAATGGGATTTGTTTTCCCATCATAGATTTTGAAGCGCAGAGCTACACAATTTTTAGGTGGACCCGCTTCTTTCAAGGTGAGAGAAAGAGGAGACTTCATTTGATTGAACAAAACCTTTTGTGCTAATTCTGTTATGGTGAAAGCCCCAACTTGGGTCTCCTGACCATCCGATCCTTATGAATAAATCCTTCCCGACCTTTATCATACCTTGGGGAGTTGTCACAGTCCATCTCGAGGCGTTCTTTCGCTACGACATTGTGCACTTAATCTACAACACTAGAGATGCTTGTTATCTTTCTGATGTCGTCGATAAACTCTTTCTTGCTTGCATAAGCGCTCCTCATATGCATCAATCATCTTAAAGGCTAACTCGGGTAGTGCTGATCATATACCCATCATATTGCTCATCCCTAGGATGGTAAGAGAAGGTTATAGTTCTTTTATCATGTAGGGAATGCACGACACACCTCATTTATTATGGAGGACTAAAAAAGATCCAAATTTTCGAGCCCGTAGTCTTCGAGGTTCAACGATGATTGATGAGGCGCATTCGATGCTGGTTGCTCACTGTCCCAAAGGGCATAGTCTTCCAGGTTGTTTGTTTGTTGCTCATAACTTTCATTAATTTCGCATTGAATTTGTTCTTGAGTATCCTCCTCTGGTAGTTGTTGGTGTGGCTCAGGTGGTTGGGCATTCTCCCAGCTGGTAAAGTCAGTAAGAAAAGCGTCCATGGGATGAGCAATGTTGTCTGCCCCAACACTCTGAATATAATTATCCGGCAGGGGTTGAAGCAATATTAGAAATGGGTCGGATGGCTGGGCATAAGCTTCCACCGTTATGGGTGATGGTGGGTGAGCATAATCTTCAACGCTTATTGTTGTTGTTAGAAATGGGTTGGATGGCTGCTGGGCATAAGCTTCCACACTTATTGGTGATGTTACAAGTTCATCATTATTCTGCGTTAGTGGCTCCGGTGGTTGGTCATCCTCTTGTGGATGATCAATCTTCCCTTTGATCCGGCAAAGAACGTACTCCTTGGGAGATGGCAAAACGAACTCAGTCATTCGCCACCTTTTGTCGTGTCTGGAACCTTCGTTGTGATATCGCAGTTTTCGTTTCTCTCGCCCATTATTCATCTTGTGGGTGTGTTGGCCTTTCCAGGTGCCCTTACCCTTGCCAACGCTTCTTTTAATTTTACTTCCTTTTTGAGAGTGCATCTGCAAGCGAGTAAAGAAATAGAGGGTTTGGTTGTTGTTGCACCCCTCAAATATGGCATGCAGTTCCTCCTCGTCGTACAGGTTTCTTTCCCTCACAAGATTTTGGAGGACAGGATCTTTTAGGTGGCCCCGAGTGGTCTTTTGGGAAAGCAACGTATAGATTTCTTCATCACTGGGGTGAAACCGAAACCCCAGTGGAGGATTGAAGGCCAAACCCCCCACAGATGATGAAGAGGATGAACAAGGCTCAACGGTGTTCATGAGTTTTCTCGATAAAAACAAACAGAGAAAGAGACGGGTGATGGGAGGGAAGCAAGAAACGGCTTGAGAGGCTCAAGTGGAGTGCACTAGTTGGAGTTTGTATGTGATCCATGGTTGACGATTAGGTATATTTATCGAGAATAGAGGACGTTGAAGTTGAAGTTGTTTGTTTGGAAAATAGTTTTTGGTTCTCTTATTTCGAAAATTTGGATCTTTTTTAGTCCTCGAAGACTACATGGCCGAGGGCAAGCGGTCGGGGGAGTCTAGCCATCAGGGCAGGACTGGAGGACATGGTGCCAGCGGGGCACAATCTGGTCAGGGGCAGAGACAAAATGAGCAGGGTACCCAGCAGGGGGATAATAAGAGGTTCCGGTCAGGGAACTACAGGCAGGGACAGGGAGGTTTCCGTCAGGGCCATCAGGGTCCAAACGGCCATCAGGGCCAACAGGGACAGAATGGGCAGCAGTTTCATCAGGGCTAGTAGGGCCAAGGGAGGAATGGTAACGGCCACCAGGGCCGGGGACAGCAGGGGCAGAGGGGCGGGAACTTCCCAGGAAAGTGCTTTGTTTGTGGCAAGACGGGCCATAAGAAGCAGGATTGTCCTGATAGGGGCAGGGCCCCACAGCAGCAGCAGCAGGGTGCTCGCCAGGAGCCACAGAGGCATATGTTTCCCGCAGCTCTTCCCGCACCGCCGCAGATGGCAGCATTGCCACCCATTATAGCAGTCCCAGCTCAGCAGGGGCAGCTACAGTATGGACGTGTCTACAACGTCCACCAGGCTGCAGTTCCACAGGCACCGCCCGCGATCGAGGGTACGTTTCCTATCCATGGCACTAGGGGTCGGGTGTTATTTGATACGGGTGCTACACACTGTTTTATAGCTACACACTTCGCGAAAGATTTAGGATTGTTAGCTACGGCAGAGAGCATAGTGACGTGTGTCGACTCACCATTAGGGAGTGGGTCACTTATTTTCTTTATATTCCGGGGAGTGGGGGTAGAGATTGGTGGTTTGGTATTGCCTGCAGACATGTTAGTGTTAGACATGCATGTTCACGATGTGATCATCGGTATGGATTGGCTCGTAGCATATAGAGCCATGATTGATTGCTTCAGCGGGAGCATTATTTTTGCCATTCCGGGGCAAGAGATGTTTGTGGTGGCGATGCCTCGCCCAGAGGGAGGATCGATCGCTCATCTGTATTACATAGAGGAGGATACCTCTAAGGAGGTTGTGATTCCTTTAGACTCGATCCCAGTGGTCAGGGAGTATTCGGATGTGTTTCAGGAGATACCAGGCTTACCACCCAGTCGAGAGATAGACTTCGTCATAGATTTGCTACCGGGTACGAGACCTATAGCACGCGCACCGTACCGTATGGCTCCAGCTGAGATGAGAGAGCTACGGGATCAGATAGAGCAGCTGTTGGGACAAGGCTTTATTCGCAGGAGTACCTCACCTTGGGGCGCTCCAGTTTTGTTTGTGAAGAAGAGGGACGGTTCACTGAGATTGTGTGTGGACTACCGAGAGTTGAATAAGGTCACGATACGGAATAAGTATCCGTTGCCTCGAATCGATGACTTATTCGACCAGTTGAGAGGAGCTTCTTTCTTCTCGAAGATTGACTTGAGGTCAGGATACCATCAGTTGCGTATCAGGGAGGAGGATGTCTCGAAGACCGCGTTTTTGTCGAGATATGGTTCTTACGAGTTTCGGGTTATGCCTTTCGGCTTGACCAACGCTCCAGCAGTGTTTATGGACTTGATGA
The DNA here is from genome assembly GCA_949130495.1 of Sambucus nigra. NCBI lineage: Eukaryota > Viridiplantae > Streptophyta > Magnoliopsida > Dipsacales > Adoxaceae > Sambucus > Sambucus nigra. The sequence continues at coordinate 446,450,931 of OX422211.1, forward strand.
ACAGAGTGTTCAGGGATTTCCTAGACCAGTTTATCATTGTCTTCATTGATGATATTCTGGTTTACTCTCAGACAGAGGAGGAGCACGTCGAGCATTTGAGGCAGGTTTTGCAGACACTCCGTCAGAACGAGTTGTATGCAAAATATGAGAAGTGCGGGTTTTGGCTGAAGGAAGTCCAGTTCTTGGGTCACATTATTTCCGACCAGGGAATATCGGTTGATCCGGGGAAAGTATCAGCGGTGAGGGAGTGGGGACAGCCCACGACACCGACGGAGATTCGTAGTTTCTTGGGCTTGGCAGGATACTACAGGAGGTTTATTCGGGGTTTCTCGGAGATAGCAGGTCCTTTGACACATCTTACTCGTAAGGGTGTGCCATACATCTGGAGTGATGCCTGTCAGTTGGCATTCGATGAATTGAAGGACAAATTGACCTCAGCACCTGTGTTAGCATTGCCGAGATCGGGAGTTGAGTATTTGGTTTACACCGATGCGTCTTTACAAGGACTGGGAGGTGTATTGCAGCAGGAGAGACAGGCCATAGCTTATGCTTCCCGTAAGCTTAAGCCTCATGAGAAGAATTACCCCACGCATGACTTGGAGTTGGCAGCAGTGGTATTTGCCTTACGGATTTAGAGGCACTATCTTTTGGGGGAGAAGTTTCAGCTGTTCACGGACCACAAGTCACTACAGTCTCTGTTCACGCAGAAGGAATTGAATATGCGACAGCGTAGGTGGCTCGAATTTGTGAAGGACTACCAGTTCGACATCTAGTACCACCCGGGTAAGGCTAACGTGGTAGCAGACGCGTTGAGCCGTAGGCCAGCAGATGAGGTGGCAGAGGTGTGGAAGGCAAAGTGGAAGGAATTGGGACACCAGGATGCAGTGGCCCGATCTTTCATGTCTGTGATGACCGTTACACCGCAGATTGTCACGAAGGTAGTACGGGCACAGGCCAATGACTCGTTCTGTCAAGAGCAGATAGTCCGATTACTAGCAGAGGGAGCCGAGTCCTATATCGTTAGCTCAGACGGGGGATTGCGCTTCAATGGGAGATTGGTAGTTCCGGAAGGGGAGGAATTACGACATGAGGTGATGGCAGAGTCGCACGGCTCATGGTTCGCGGTACATCCCGGAGGGGACAAAATGTACCAAGACATGAGACGCCAGTATTGATGGAGCGGTATGAAAAGAGATATCGCTGAGTTTGTCTCGAAATGCGCCACTTGTCAGCTCGTAAAAGTGGATCACCAGAGACCGGCAGGATTGCTACAACCATTGGAGGTCCCGGTGTGGATGTGGGAAAGCATATCCATGGACTTCATCACGGGGTTGCCTACGTCGCAGAGGGGTCACGACTCCGTTTGGGTAATTGTGGACAGGTTGTCCAAGGTCGCTCATTTCTTACCCGTAAGAACTAACTACACTACGGGACAGTATGCCCAGCTCTTCATTTCAGAGATTGTGAGACTTCACGGTGTGCCCCTAAATATCGTGTCTGACAGAGACAAGATATTTGTTTCGCAGTTTTGGGAGAGTTTCCAGGAGGCCATGGGCACGGAATTACGGTTGAGTACGGCTTATCATCCGCAGACCGATGGGCAGACAGAGCGCACCAATCAGATGTTGGAGGACATGCTACGCATGTGCATTATTGACTTCGGGGGTGGATGGGAGCAGTACCTTCCACTGGTGGAGTTTGCTTATAATAACTCCTATCAGTTCACGATTGGCATGGCTCCGTTTGAGGCATTGTACGGTAGGCCTTGTCGTTCCCCAGCATGTTGGTTAGAGGTGGGGGACAACAAACTACTTGGGCCGGAAGTGATTCAGGATACTTCGGCAAGGATTGAGTTGATTCGGAGTCGCATTCGGGTAGCTCAAGACAGGCAGAAGAGTTATGCTGATGCGAAGAGGTTTTTCAGGGAGTTTCAAGTGGGGGACCAGGTTTTGCTCAGAGTATCTCCTATGAACGGGATTATGCGTTTCGGGAAGAAGGGGAAGTTGGCACCGAGGTATGTGGGGCCGTTTCCTATTATTGAGCGGATCGGACCGGTTGCGTATAGACTCGGGCTACCGGAGCACTTGCATCGGATTCACGACGTGTTCCATATTTCCTCGCTGAGGAAATACCTTAGAGATAATTTGGCTCATTCTCACATTGCTGTGGAGGACATCGATCTCCAGCCGGATAGCTCCTACGAGGAGGGGCCAATAGCTATTTTGGACCGAAGCGAGAGGAAATTGCGGTCAAAGATAGTCCCGTTAGTGCGTGTTCAGTGGCGACATCACAATGTCGAGGAGTCCACATCGGAGCGCGAGGATGAGATGCGCGAGCGTTATCCAGAGCTATTTTTAGCAAGTACTTTCTAGTTTCGAATTTCGGGACGAAATTCAGTTATTAGGGGGGAAGTATGTAATACCCCGTACTTTTGACTATATTTATTTTTGGGATTAATTAATTAAATGCGTATTAATTGGAAATTAATCCGGGTTATAAATACTAATGAGATGCGAATTGGTATTTGATTATGTGCATATATGATTATATATGTATTTGGTATTATAAAATTTGTCGGGAGATTTATATACGACATTTTAGAAATTTTGTTGAGACGCGTGGGACCGCCGTGTCACGGTATAATATTTTGATAATAAAAGTGAATTTAAAATCTATAATTCGTATGGTCGTTTTGAGTGCGCCAACGCGTCCGGAAGGGTCGAGATAGTCAGAAAACACTAGCCGGGGGTATAGTTTGGGTCCCGGGGTATTTTTAGGCCATACCGGCAACTTAAAGGGTATTTTGGTAATTTTACATTTTGAGGAATTAAAAGTGACGAAAATTAGAGATGTAAATCTGATGTGGATTAAACCCATTAAGCCCATTAACCAAACCATATTAACCTAGAAAGCTACGTAGGTTATCATTTAGGTTTTCTAAGTTCCCAAATCAAAACCCTAGCCACCTTAAGCCACCATTGGAGAAGGAGCTTGGAGAAGGAGAGAAAGAGAGGAAATTCTGCAGAAAAACATCATCAACCTACACCAAAGTCAGAAATCAAACCAAGGCAAGTGACTTTATTCCATTTAATTTCTGAGAATGTCTTTTCCATGTTAGAAAATTCGGATTTATGGTTTGTTCTTGATAAAACATGAAAACCCATGTAGTTTAGATCATAAAACTTGAGGAATTTGAGAAGGATTGCATGTAGAATAGTTTGGAGACGATTAATCTGATGTTAATACATGTTTGGGTGAAAGAAAAACGAATTAAATTCTGGGATTTGATGATGATATGTAGTTAGGGTTCATGTTCTTGAGATATTTGGAAAAAGTGTAGAAAGTTGTAAATTTAATTGATGTTAGGATGGATTGATCCCTTAAAAACATGTTAAGATGTGATTATATATGTTTAGTATTAATTATAGACCTTTAAACGATTGATTGGGACTTAGTTTAGAAGATTTGAGGTGTTAAAATGGATAAAAAACGATTTGGGGAAAAATCTGGGCCGAAACTGGTAGCTCGTTAGAAGCAGCCCCCAGGTCGTTCGAACGAACTCGTTCAAACGAGCTTCTAACGAGTTGACCAGTCGCTGCTAACGAAAAGGGATTTCGTTCGATATCTCGTTCGAACGAGATATCGTTAGAAGGAACAGTTCGTTCGAACGAACTGGGATCTCGTTCGAACAGTCTCGTTCGAACGAGACTTCTAACGAGTTGGCAGAGGGATCTCGTTCGAACAGTCTCATTCGAACGAAACTTCTAACGAGTTGACAGTTTGGTCCTTTTTGGACTGTTTTGACTTTTGGAGTTCTGTAAACTTGTTCGAGGTTATAGATATCATTCCGTAGATGTAGTAATGATAGAATTGGGACATTTGGGTATTTATGGGAAGGAATTTACATATGAGAGTGTATTACATGGACGGTTTGGGTTGAGACGTGAGTGTCTACTACGACGTGAGATAATTATGGCGCGTACAATTACAAACCGAAACAGTATGAATCGTGATAATTATAAGTTAGTATGAGAATATGTACTACGATTAAAATACGGTATTACTAAGACGTGTGTTTACTTAGTATTGGTATATGATTGTGTGTATGACATACCTACCATACTTGCTATCATGGGAGGTTGCGTTCGCTTAGGACCCTTTAATCCTTGTGTGCCTACGGGGGGGATATAGACTGGTACCTCGATGAACATAGGTCATAGAAAGACTTATTGGGATATTAATAAGTCCGCTGACCGTGGGAGCGTAGGTATGTGCGTGACCCACGTGATGGTGACTGTGTTCGCCTCCACTATTTTTGATTTGTGTTATCTGAACTATTCCTGAGAGATTCGAAATATGTGATCCTTATGTACGTGATGTACCGGGATGGATAGCAGAGTATGTGTGCACCGCAGCTTAGTTCTCGGGGTGCTTGTATTGTATATTTACGATGTGACTAATATACATTATATTAATGAGAACCTTCATGTTAATGATGTGAATATAATAACGGTATTGTCCCGAGAATAATATAGCGAGTTAACTGATAGTTATATATATTGCATATTGAGTATCTGAGTTTACGTTAAACCCTATTCAATTAAGAGCGTTATTATGGAACCAAGTATTATGGGTAGGACCTTTGGTAGTCTAGCTAGATATGTCGTTACTTAGCTAGTGGTTTATATCGTTGTAGATGGGTATTTACGTTAGGAGTGACAGTTAGACGAGAGGTGAGAATATAATGTGAGTGCACGTCCTAACATGTACTTTGCATTTAATGTTTTAAATGTTTTTAAAGCACTTGCAGGTTTTTAAAATATAACTCCACATTCGGGCTGTGACCCGTTTGCTTTTCAAATCTCTTTTTCTTGTAAAACCATTTTAGGTGCCCAGCCACAGGGACACCAAGCATAGGATTCTCATTCAGGTGACGCGCTGTAGCTGTTGTGGAAGCTACAGGGATTTGCATGTAGACGCTTCTATCTTTTGGATTCCAGAGTCACTATCTATCAGTTGTAGGGCATGTTGCCCATTTCTATTTAGAGACATTTTTTACTTTTCAGTTCTCAAACTTTAGCATTTATTATTTCAGTATTCGGTTATGCATTTCAGTTTTGGGATTGTAGTGAGGAGTTTTCCTCCAGACTTTATTTACTCTATTGTGATGGTTATTCGTTTTACTTCAGTATGGTGAATGGTGTTATTTATTTCTTCATTACACTTGTTGCTTGTTAATCAGACTTTAAATAAAATTTGGCACTTACTTTTTAATTACTAGGTGGTTAGTAAAAATAAAAATGTTTTCGACAGTGATGCTATTAACTGAGCCAACTTGGCATTTTGAATTAATTTAATAAAGGAGTAGCTACCCGGTATTTAATTAGTCGGGGTGTCACACTTTTGTCTTCTTCTTTTAGGGTTCAAAACTTTGTTTTCAATTAGCAAAAATCCTAATAGTTTAGCGAATTGTTTTGGAACTCAAGATACATCTTTGGTAAAGTATCTCGTGTAGAGAGGGTAAATCTACTGTTGATGACTGCGCATCATTTGGGAGTACTTATGGGCGTTCTTGCTGATTTGGGCTGGGTGTTCTTGTGGGATGCCACGATTGATCCATTGCTGACTCTAGGCTGCATGTTTATGTGAGTATCTGCGTGATATTCATTGCAGATTTCATTGTGTATGTAAGTTACAATTTATTTTACATAGTGAAATAAAAAGATTTTCCATTTTTTTTTAAATTTGTGTGTCAGCAACTTATTTATGTTTTTTTAATTTTACCCATGTAGTTGTATGTTTTAGTGCTGAATTAAATTGGTTTAAAAATTGACTATAGTTAAATAAGTTTACAATTGGAATTTGAGAATTGAGTTTAATCAATATCACATAGCATTCTCACTCTTTATTAATAAGAGTGAGGGACAAGAAAACAATTTAACATTAGTTTCACACATTAATTCACATGCCCCACCCAGGGTGGGGTGCTTCCTTTTATTTTGTTCCATTTGGAGTCCTAATTTTTTTGGGATCTATAATTCTTATCACATGCGATATGTTAAAATGATTTGTCATTATCCTTTTCACTCGTGTTCTTAGGTTAGCAAGCGTGGGTGGCACACTCCCATAAGGGGCTTACACGTGATGATGGAAAAATTGCCTTTCACAAATGATAATATTAAAAATTGCAATAGATTAAGCTACACACACACATACACGCACATAAAACACATATAACACATGAATAAAGCTGGCATGGGTTGAAGGATGTCGATGATGACATTATGCATCATTATAAGAAGTGTGAGTGCTTTATAAAAGGTTGGCTTACATGACTCACTCGATAAATCCAAATCCCGTCATTGCACCCGCGTTGCCCTTTTAGATGGTAGTTGTTCATTTCATTTCTCGAGGATGGATTATTTTATTTCATGCCAATACGTGCGTGTGTGTGTGTTCAACTTGGAGCAGTTGCAGTTCACTATATTTCTATCTTCCTTTCTTTCCATTAGCGATTATAATTTCACCTCCAATAATATTGCTCGATTTTATCCTCCACAACACATTATTGACATGGGAGTTCATGTGCACTCTCCAAGAAATTGGGCAAACATGTGGTGGAGGAGCTATCTCCTATTTTTCTTTTATCTTTCGTGATATTTTTTTCCCGATTATATGCTCAATCCGTAGCTAAGTAAATGTGGGGAGTGTGTTATCATCTAATGACACACGAGATATATAAGGCACACAACACTCCTCGACGGGCGAAGATGATAGGCTGGGTTGATATACTCCCATCTAATATTAACTCGGTTCTAGCCTTCTCACTCATCTTGCACCGCATTAGCAACTCTTCGTTCCATTTTAAAGTGCTTTTCAAAGCACAATAGCTCTTCATAGACCTTAAATGATCTTTTGTCTCACTTTGTATATCGCGCATGCACGGCGAATCAATTCATAGTCATTGTATTCATTTCTCAACCCCTCTTCAAAATGGTGCAAAATTTCTAATGCCCTTACTAACATTGCTAAACTAAGTTATAAGTAGGGGTGGCAATTTCGAACACAGCACGATAACACGGCACGACACGAAATTGATCCGAAATTAACACGACTAGTCGTGTTCGTATTTTTGGACACGAAGTCGTGTCGTGTTAAAAATTAAACACGAAATTGACATGAAAACACGACCCAATTGACACGAAAACTCGACCCAATTAAAACGAAATTAAATGACACGGATGACACGATTTAAACACGGATACCCAATTGATATCTCAGCCATCCCATTTGCACATTGCACTTCAATCCAAACCCATCATAGCTGCCACTTGTCACCATCTCAACTCATATCACTTTATATAAATGAAGCCCTAAATCCTAATCCTCTCATTCCTCTTCATTCCAGTCGCACATCACACATCCCTTTCTCTCTCTCTCTCCATCTATCTTCATATTTCGATAGAGTTCTCTTGGTCTTCATTCTCTCAATCTCGATCTTCACTCTTCGATAGATTTAAAGAAAAAAGAACATGAGCACTCCAATTGAAGAACACGAACACGAGCACTGTCTGCTCCCTTCCATCATTCTTCACTCTCTATCCCTCCCATCATCTCCATCACCGATTGAAGAAGAGAATACTTTGGTTGAAAGAAAAAAAGCCCCCGGTTGAAAGAAAAAAGGTTCCGATTGAAAACAGAGCTCCAATTGTACATGAAAAAAGCTCCAGTTGAAAAGGTTGAAAAAAGAGGTCTCCGGTTGAAAAATAAGCTCCGGTTGAAAAGGTTGAAAAAAAAGCTCCAGTTGAAATTGTTGTATATGAAAAGAGAGCCTTCTATTTCTGTTTTTTTTTTCAGAAGTTAAATTAGATCCCTTTATTATTTTATTCTCTGAATTTATGGAGAATTATTTGTTGTATATGAAATTGTTGTCTGTTGTGTTGTGCTTAATTATTTTATTATCAGAATTTATTTATGGAGAATTATTTGTGGAAAATTCTTTATTTAATTTTTGGAAAGTCTTCAATAATTGACTCGTGTCTGTCGTGTTTCTCGTGGCAATCGTGTTCCTCGTGTTAAATTGGATGAAAATTTATAATTCGTGTTAAACGTGTCGTGTCGTGTTTTATGCGGGTTGTGTTCATGGCATCCTAAAAAAACACGAAGTCGGGTCGTGTTCGTGTTTAATATTTTCTTGTCGTGTCAGGCCAAAACACGACCCAAATACAAGAATTGCCACCCCTAGTTATAAGCGAACCCGAGGTTCAGTTTCCGCTGCATTAGGTTTGACTATTAAATTTTGTCTTACCAGTCTCCCACATGCCCAACTTATTCTGATTTGTGCCGTGAATTGAATATTTTGAAGTATCTGCCCATGTAGAGCAAATTACGCATCTTCATCCTAAGTGAAAAATCTTCTTCCGGTGATTTTTCGGCATTTGATTTGCTTAGATTTAAGGTTTGTATTCCATTCTATTATGATTTACAATGTGAAAATATTGCAAATGAGTTTATGATATATATATATTTATATATATATATATATTTTTTTTTTTTGGGGGATATATTGCTGTTGGTGGAAGAAATAATTGTTGGTTTATGTTTATTGACTCTACGATATTCTAGCTGTTGTGGGGATTTGAGCCGCGTATAAGTTGAAATGATGTGGAATTTCTCTAGAACCGTGTCCTTTATTTAATTGAGTAAATTAGCATTAGGCTCTGTATTAGGTATTTATACGGGTTGTGTTTTTCCAAATATCAAGTTTAGACTGAATTGAATTGAGTAATTTTACACTAGCATTTATACGGGTTCCATCTCAATACCAAGATGTTATATAAATCAACCCATAAATGTGTGACTCAATTAAATTTTCGGAAAGATGGTGAAAAATTCCTTAACACTATCATAATTTATGTTAAGGACACACATTTTTTTATAGTTTTCAATAAGTCCATGCGTGTTACAAATATTAGTGTAGATACAATTACGTTGATAAATATAGATACAATTACACTTATTAATGTAAATACAATTGCACTTATTAATGTCGATAAAGTTAATAATGATGAATACAATTACAATTGTTACTATATCCACGTTAATAAGTGTAACTATTTTGTTTGAACTTATCGTTAATTAATTAAAAACTTTATGAGTTTAAGATTTCAACAAGATTAATTTAACGTATGCAACAAACAACGAGTGAGCGAACAAGCAAGGCAACATTGTTTGCTGCTTTTCACGAGCAAGAATAAAGATCGAAGAAATAACGTCCACCAGTGATTTACACCTATACCTGTCAATGGATCGTATTGAGTCGTGTTCGTGTCGATTTTTATCGTGTTCGGATCATATTGGATTCGTGTCTATATGGGTGACTTTTTTATCGTGTTAAAAAATCATATTCAAACCCAACTCGTTACCTTAACGTACCGCGTCGTGTTCACCCGTTATTACCCATTAAGATAATGAATTATTTTGAATCGTATTAAGGTTAACACTTTAGAACATTATTAAATACAATTAGCCCCATTAACTCGTTTACATCACTAAATCTTTCGTTTAGTAAAATTCGTCAAGATTAAATTAACATTAAGTTGCATAAACTCTTTAGAAGTCCCGATAATATATCTTATTTACTTAAATAATGGGTGCTAACGAATCTTAACGGGTTGTGACGAGTGAAGATGGTCGACACTAACCCGATCCGTTAATTATTGTATCTTATCGGATTGACACTAATATAACATGTTATCATATCGTAAGTCATTTTACCGAGTTTATTTACAAGTTTACGAATGTAATCCGGTCATCGTTTTGCTAAGAATCCATACTTTGACGTGAAAAAAAAAAACAATAATTTTAGGATTGCTTGTTATTTTAAACTCATATTCGAGTCAAAACTCGTATAAAATTTAAAGTCAATTATTTTACTAGTTCTCGAGATGGTTTTGGATACTTCTATCTATTTAATTATTGTATCCTCATCCACCACCCTAAGTCAGATTGAGCCATCTACAATGAATCGCGTCAGCAAACTAGCCCTTCAAATATAAGCACGAGTTTCAAACCTTCAACAAACTTATCGGAAAATAAATCAAGAAAACCACAACACCCTTTTTTTCCTAAATAAGAACAACAGAAACCATCAACAAAAAAAATCCTTTCTTTTTGAGAAGATCAAGAAAACCATAATGACCCTTTTCATTTCTAACCAAGAAAAACAAAACCCTTTAACGAGAATTCAAAAATCTAATCTTTGAGAGAAAATCAAGAAAAACAAGACCCACTAACAAGAATTTCAAAAATCCAATCTTTTTGAGAAAAAAACAGAGAGAATCAAGAAAACAACAAAGACCCATTTCATTTCTAAGCAAGAAAAGCAAAACCCATTAACGAAAATTCAAACTTTGGTTGTTTTAAGTTTGGGGTGAAACAAAGGATGATGGTGGAGGATGAGAAAGAAAGGGGGAAATGGAGTTCAAAGCCAATGCCCACCAACTGGTTGGCAAGTTTCCACAGAGATCTAATTGCTGGGGCTTTGATGGGTGGTGTTGTTCACACAATTGTGGCCCCAATTGAGAGGGCTAAGCTGTTATTGCAAACTCAAGAGAGCAATATGGCTATTTTATCTGCTACCCATAAGAGGTTTAAAGGGATGTTTGATTGCATTGTCCGTACGGTTAGAGAAGAAGGGATTCTCTCTCTTTGGAGAGGCAATGGTAGCAGTGTTCTTAGGTATTATCCATCTGTGGCTCTCAATTTCTCACTCAAGGTATGTTTACATCATCACATTTCCATCAAATGAACTTGTATATGAATATGTGTATGTTTTTGGTGATAAAGTATGGTTTTGGTATGAAAATGTGATTTTGTGTGCAAATGTATGTTTTTGTATGTGTATTTGGGTTTTAAATTTAATGCAAACATGATTGTTAGAGGTTTAAGATTGTGTTTAGTGGTGGGATTTAAAACCAAATTCAAACACACTATTACAAGTCATTAGGGGTGGAATTTTAAAACGATCTGTTAAATATGACAAGGCTGCGAAATTAGACTTTTAACGGGTTTGGTTTGTTAAGACTACCGTATGTTTATATGTATGCATATGGGTGGTTCAAGAAATGGCTATAGTTTTTGTAAATGTAATTTTTCTTATTCTTTTTATGAAACTTAACTTTTATAAGAACCGAGAAAAAATACGTCAAGACAAGGGAATCCCCAAACCCAAACAATCAGTGGCAGAATCCATCCAAATTTGGACGCTCTCAGTACATTTGGCAAATTAAGCTAGGCACTTCGTTTGAGACAAAATGTTAACATTGATAGATAGGTCGTCCTCTGAACAAGCAAGGTTTTGATTACTAACAGACAGTCTCCTTGAACTTCAATGTCTATAAAACCGTGCTCCACTGCAAAGTTAATGGCTGATTTTGCGCCATAGCTTCCGGTGATTCAAGTTCCAATGTAAAACTTCTTTTTGTAAAGGCCCCGCTTCGAATTTCCCTTTATCATCTCGAATGATAACACCAAACCTGATGCCCTTTATGTCGCGGAAAACTGCAGCATCAAATTTTTTGCCAAATGCGCAACTTTTCGCCATCTTACCCCAAAACTCAAGGACCCTACGCACTTTCCATATGATTTTCCAACTGTAGGACAGGGTGTTTCTTGCCTCCCCAAAAGAACAAGATAGAGAATATCTATCCTTCATTATCCTACTAGATAGAGAGTGGGGAATCATTATAATTCTCCACCCTTGCTTGGCTAAAAGGGCAAGATCAAACGACCTAATATCTCGAAATCCTAAACCCCCTTGACTTTTCGGGTGCATCGTTTACTCTAGCTTCCCTTTCCCTTTTCCGTTTGCCCACCAAAAATTGCACATTAGTTCTCTAAGGTCATCACCAATGTAGTCTGGAATTTCGAAACAGGGCCACTGCTTTTATTAGCACCTCCTTGCTGGCCTTTGAGAGAAGGGATTTTTTCCATCTTTTCACGTTCTCTAATACCTGTGAACACCTCTTTCTTTGACTTGCCTGTCACCGACGGCAAGCCTAAGTATTTGTCACGTTTTCCGATTTATTTAATTCCCAAGACCGCCAAGATTTCCTGTTTGTTTCTCTGTGTATTATTTTTGTTGAAAACAATCCCACACTTATCAAGATTTATCTGCTGTCCGCCAGCCCTCTCATATGTTGATAGAATATGTTTTACTTCTCCAGCTTCCACTACCTTTCTAAATATTATGCCTATCGTCTCCAAAAAAGTGACGTGAGACTTTTGGGCCATGTCGACTTGCTGCCATACCAGATATATTGTTACTCTCGTGCGCTCTTGCCAACATAGCTGAAAAGCCCCGTCTCTGGGTGGAATTATCCGTTCAGAATCCCATTAACACCAACCGGAAAAGAGACAGAAGCATAGGTTTTTGATTGTGGGTGTTAGGGTAAATATGATTGTTTCAACTCTAAGATTGGGTCTAATGACGGGGATTTAAAATCCAATTCAAACATCATATTGCATGTCATCACATTTATATATATGTTTGTGTTTTGTATGATTTTGGTTCATGAAATGGTATTTTTTTGTCTGCAAATGCATGTTTTGTTGTGCCCCGACACCCAATTTGTTAGGGCACCGTGAAGTCAACCATGATCCCCGGATATAATCGAGATAAAATGGTAGTAATGGCAAGCACAATAAAAATGTAAACAAGAGAGACAACATCAAGATACACTTGATTCACCAACTTGGCTACAGCCATAGAGAGTCCCGATTCCACTATATTTATAGAAATTACAAGTACAATAGAGAATATACAAGTATAAATCACATACATTCTACTCTCCTACCCAAATTCCGGATAGTCATTGTACACTAACTTTCCACCCAAGTGAATCCAAGTTCTAAGACAAAACCCCTCTCAATCTCTTGCCCTCATGTGTTTTCCTAGTGTTTTCCATGTACCCAATCTAGTGTATCCCGCTCCAATATAAACCGGTGAGAAATTCCCCACGCATTATATCTTAAGCACACTTACACCCATACCCTTCTTCCACCTTTGAGCAATACTCATCGATGAGAAGGAAAATCCCTCGCCTGTCACCTAAAAATCTCACCTTTGGGTGAACACTCTCTTTAGCTCTGTGTTGTGTTGATGTGTATTGAACCATGGCTGAAACCCTCCTTAAATAAGGAGAAATAAAGATTTGTACCCCGCGTATGAACAGTGCTCCGCGTATGAATTGTAAACCGCGTATGAACAATATGCGCTCAAAATTCAAGCTAAACTTCACAAATCTCCACCTTGGCGAGAAATCCTGCAAACCACGACTGAGACTCCACCTGATTGAATTCCCCCGTCCAAATCTCCCCGTTTGCTACGCCACCAAAAGAACCACCATCGATGTTCGTTATATCAACTACACATTTTCGTATATTGTTCAATGCTTCTTCAAAGATTCAAATAATCCATGAAAATAGCACTCGGAGTATACACCTATTCTTGCAAATATATCCTTTGCACCTTGCAGTATTCTTGCAAATATATCCTTTGCACCTTGCAGTTTTCAACTGTACTTCTTGGACATCTTCTGAAGTTGAATACACGGGTTAGTGCTTTAATGTAGCTGCAACCAGTTGAATATACCAATCGACTTCCAAGAGGGACCTCGACCTCACCCCTTCGCTAGCAAGAATTCTCTCACTGTCGTCTACCAGAACATACACTCCACTCATTAGTTGTAAACGAGAGCGTTTGAAAGGGCTTTCATACTTGTGCACTTTGTTCCCAAAATATACCATCGAGATTAATCCAGACGATACTAACCAATCGCATAAAATCCATACAACACCGTGTGATTTGTGAAATCCATCTCTAATCGAGCACCTTTTCCCTTGAAATTCATCACTTTTGGAGATTGTGAGAATATTACCAAAAGTCTAGTATATACCGTCAACCGTCTTGAGGTACTTTCTGAGCCACTACCATCCTTGTTTTAAATACTGAACTAAGAAACGACTCATTTCCTTTACATGTAGCAATGCTTATTGTCCTTGGATGTAGACTTGCTATGACAACATCCCCAACAATTAATTTTCTTTCGGGTGAAAATCAGACCGTAATCAATAGGCCTTGCGGGTGGCTATCACACCGTTACTAATTGCATTCCGGGCTAGCAATCACACCCTCCTCAATTTCATTTTCAACAAGTACTCACACCGTCCATCTTTCTCCGGCTTCCATTCTTCCATCAACCCCGATACACGACCTATGTTGAACAAGAATGACTTCCACTCTAATCACCAAGGGCGAAGCACCCGTTACCATCAAATCCCTCCACCTAAACTTGTGAAGCAATATCCCTTGCCATGATTGAATGAACACACCCAAGAAATCCAATTACTAGTGGTTTGACACCAAAATCTCATTCCGAATTTTTGACAAACATCTTGTGCGCACCAAGAGCTCTGATACCAATTGTTGTGCCCCGATGCCCAATTTGTTGGGGTAACCTCAGTCAACCATGACCCTCGGATATAATTGAGGTAAAATGGTAATAATGACAAGCATAATAAAGATGTAAACAAGAGAGACAACACCAAGATATACGTGGACAATCAATTTGGCTACATCCACGGAGAGACCCAATTCCACTATATTTGAAGAAATTACAAGTACAATAGAGAATATACAAGAATAAATCACATACCTTCTACTTTCTTACCCAAATCTCTGATAGCCATTGTACACCAACTCTCCACCCAAGTGAATCCAAGTTCTAAGCCAAGAATCCTCTCAATCGCTTGCTCTCAAGTGTTTCCCATGTACCCAATCCGGTGTATCCCGCTCCCGTGTAAACCGGTGAAAAATCTCCCACGCATCACATCTTAAGCGCTCCTACAATACATGAAACACTCACACTTACACCCATATCCTTCTTTCACCTTTGAGCAATACCCATCGGTGAGAGGGATAATCCCTCACCTCTCACCCCAAACTCTCCCCTTTGGAAGAAGACTCTCTCTAGCTCTATGTTGTGTTGGTGTATATTGAACCATAGCTGAAACCCTCCTTAAATAAGGAGAAAAAGTGAATAGTCCCCCCGCGTATGAACAGTACCCACCCAAAATTCAAGCCAAATTTCGCATGTTTTTATATGTGTACTTGGTTTAATTCGTTGTCAGGAGGAAGTACTATGATTGTTTCAATTTTAAGATTGTGTTTAATGGTGGTCATGTTGGACCCAATTCATGCATACTATTAGATGTAATCACACTTGTATACGTGTGTATTTTGCTCGGTTTTGGTTTAATTAATGGTGTTTTTTGTATTTGCAAATGTATGTTTTTGGATCCGCCTCTGAAGACAACACAAACGATTCTCATTTGTAATTGAATTCTAAATACTATTGGGATCGAGGTTTCCTCTTATATATTAGGATGAGTCTGTGAATACGAAAATTATTGAAATGAGGAAGTAGTTTTGTAAACTATTTGACCATTTTAGGAGGTCGGAGTGTGTATCTTCGCTTCAAGTGTTAGTTTTATGATTAGGTGCCTGAGGCATTAGATGCTTGTTTAGGTATCTTAAATAAGGTTGGACTTCCCAATGGTGATTTCTTTTAGATTTTTAATGAGAAAGGTTGGGTCACTCGCACTAAATTTAAGGATGTTGAAATCTTTGAAATTGGGGACCTTTTTGACATATTTTAGGAAGTTCAAGAGTCCTTGAATATTTGATGAAACTATATGGGTGTCGTGCCATATTTAAGAACACAAATTTTTTGTGATGACTACTTATTCCTAATCTTTGGAAGGGAATTTGGTTCTTTTGATAGGTTCCCATTGATGGTAATTCCGAGTTGACGATTTCATCTAAAGGCGATGAAGTAAATTTTCAATTGGCCAATTTGGGATTTTTTTAGTCCTGAGCTGAGTTGGTGGTTCTCGTTTAGCATTGAAAGTTTTAGTTTTGGGTACTACGTAGACCATGATATGATTTTCCTTCTTGGATTGTTGTGTCTTCTATCCCAAAGTTTGGGTATTAGCTATGATCTATCACATAAGAGTAGTTATATTATTTGTAGTATTTATTTTTTCCTTTTATTATTTGGTTTATATATTTAAGTAGATGTCTTGATCTCTAAAGACTAGTTGGCTCTACCTAGGCATACCTAGGCATGCTCAGGCGTGAGGCCTGAGAGAGAGAACCCCTGCATATGCCTTATTCTTGGTAAAAGGCTTAAGTCGCACTTTTTTCCTGAAAAAAAAAAAAAAAACACTTTAGTGAAACGATATCGCCTTTTAAAG
This sequence comes from Sambucus nigra, assembly GCA_949130495.1. NCBI lineage: Eukaryota > Viridiplantae > Streptophyta > Magnoliopsida > Dipsacales > Adoxaceae > Sambucus > Sambucus nigra. The sequence continues at coordinate 446,467,248 of OX422211.1, forward strand.
ACATATTTTATAAACCAGACCAATATCTCATCCAAAACAATCAAAAGACAAACAGTATTACACCTCTCGTAAAAAAAAGCCTAACATTACCGACAGACTTTTGATCAAAAGTCTATCTGTTTCATTTGAAAGGTGAAAATACATCTCTTATATTGAATCATTTTGTATTGATTATTGGTTATGGATTATTGAATTATGAAAATTACATTTTGTATATTGCTTGTTAAATGTTGAGAAATAGATTTTGTGTATTGATTATGGAGCATGCATATGAGAAAGATGGCTACCAAACATACGGATATATTTTCAAAATTCAATATATGTATTAATTTATTATATAACTAGCCTTAGAATAATTAAAAAAAAACACCCCTTTTTATGCCTAGGCTTCGCCTAGGCATGCTTGGGCTTCGCCTAGGCATGCTTGGGCTTCTAAGGCTTGAGGCTTGACCTCTACGCCTCGACCACGCCTCGCGTCTTTTAGACCATTGGAAATTATGAACAAGAATGAAGAATGAGGGAGAACTTGTTATATTTTTATTAGTGTTAAAAAGTTGTTCCTGCTGTTTCAAACCAATATATATGCTCCCTTAAGACGGATTTTAATTATTGTATTCTTTTACATCATCTTAAACAAAAACCTCGATAGTAATATTGCCTGGGTTCTTCTAGTGGACATAATGATATGGACCATGTGTGGAAGAATTTACGAGGTTAAGAGAGGGAAGTGATCAGATGTGGGCACTGCTATCCTGTGAAGAAACTTGTATTTATTCAAAGTAAGTAAACAAACTACCAACCTGAAAAGCTAGATATGAAAGTGAAAACGTTGAACGGATTACGAGAGAATTCCATGATTCTCTTTAGGCTTAGAGGGTGCTAGAGTCAAGGGAGAATGCCGCTTTAAAAGAGCTCTGTTTCCGAACGGATAGGTGCAATTTTGAACAGTCATTTCAATCTTTTTCTTCCAATTATAAGAAAGAGAAATACCGAAAAAACCTTTTTTTTAAAGAAAGGGAAATTTTTTAAGTACATGATACAAAGAAGTAAAGGGAATAAATATATTTTTTTGGTACTAAATATGATTGGAATGGAAGATATCTTTGTTTCCTAAAATTGATTTGGTTTGTCTGGATAATCTGTCAATGTTCTAATCCTAAATTTGTGGGGCTTTAAGGACAGCAAAAATTCTTCTTTAGGAGAAAAAGGGTTTGATATGATTAATAGACTAATCTTAAAAATGACAAAAAGATAATTTCTGATAGTTATCGTTTGAGCACTCCTTGCTAGAACTGTTTGCGGTTGAACTTTTTCCAGCCTCTCATGCTGATGTTCCTTAAAATAGTAAACTTTAGTTTTTAATACATTGCAATGATATTTACTGTGTGATATTAACCTTGTTCATATGAGATGGAAGTGGAACTTACGTGTTTAACCTGATGATTCTCATATTGGTTTTGTCTGAAAGACTAAAACACAAGATAGTCGTTGGTTGATAGACACGAGGATTTACTTATGAAAAGGGTAAATAGATATGAGGGTAAAATTGAGAAAAAAGTAAGATTTCAAGAAGGGTTATTTGTTTACCCAAAGTCTTGTCCGTTTGGGATTGACCCCCCCAAAACCTTTGTCCATAATTGCCCCTCAATTGTTAATGGACTTTCAATCGACTTTGACCGTTAAATTCCGTATAAGTTACATAAATACCCCTTAGAAAACAAGCACCACCCTCTCTCCGAATTTGCCAATGCAAAAGTTTCTGACTTGTCCTTTTTTTCCTTGTGAACTATGGAAACGAAAGAAAGGTGTATACTTCATTTAACACATTGTTATTTGCATGCACGTTTGTAAGTAATCTGATTTTCCCTCTCCATTAGAAATTTCCCTTTTGTGTCTTTCGCCGATTAATCTAAAAATATATGATAGAATCGCAGTACGTCATTGTACTACTCATGTGGGTTACCTCCCTCCGATTTCTCCGTTTACACTGAGCGTGTGTATGTGAGAGAGAGGAAGACACCTGCTATAGATCTCGATAGACCACCGCCGCTGCACAGTTCTCAACCATGTTAAAAATCTCATCACTGGTGTCACCAAAGCCTACTGCTACAAGATGCGGTTCGTTTACCACTCATTTTCCTATCAATGCCATACCAGCATTGGCAACAAGAAGTCCATTTAGATCCGCAAATTTCTTGGCAAAAAGAAGGTAAGAAAGGTTCCAGTGCTTAATGTAGTCAACATTCTGCGGCGGAGAAGGTCAAAGATAATCATTTATTGGTTGGCTATGATATTGAACTTGTTTCCCGGTTTATTGGCGTCATAAACCCAAAAAATGTACCGACTCATATCTATCTTGTACAACCCAGCCCCCCTAGAAAACCCGATGCGCTACTAATAATAAAAAGCCCAACAGTTAAACATTTGCGAAAGCTAACTAACACAATTTGAATAAATAAAATCTTTTTCCTGAGAAGTATCTTTTAAATTTTTTTTTACAATAATATAAAATTGTACAAAATTTTAAAAAAATAAAATAAAGTACAGAGTCATCTATTCTAAACATCCCCTCATCCCGATAATCCGAATCTCCGCATAAAAGCTAATTGCAAACCAGTATTCGCACAAGTCCTAAAAATACATAACATTGGGAGGGGGTGAGTGTGAAGCTCAGCCAGTCGTATAAATGCTCCAAAGTGTCTACGAATACTTGTGCATGTACAATATAACAAGTGTATGCAAATGACACTCCAACTAAATACCAAGTATCATAATCATACCTAAGATCTCACCGTGTATCTACACTTTCGAAATCCCCGCCGCGCATCCCTCCATAAGGGGTGGCTATCATCTCCTCTGTTACCAATCATCCTCCCCTCATACCATGGCCACTATGACAAAATACAATCAAAATCTCATGGAACGATGGTACTCTCATTGTCCGACACAATGGCTTAGCAACCCATATGTGACCATGTCGCGGCTTATGATTATGAGATGAAAGGGAAAGGAACAACGTAAAAATACACCTCGTTCAACGAGTTATTTGGCTAAGGGATGCTCAACATCCACCAATAATATACACAATGATCAATCTCTTAAATTATTATATATCAAAGATTTTTAATAAAATTAACATTATGAAATTCTACCCAATTTGGACACCCGCATATATCATGAAATCATCTAATGTAAATTCCAAATATACTCGGTACGCTCATAAGAATATCATCATGTGGAGAATCAGTGGAATCAATATACAAATATAACATATAACAATGCAAGACATACCATGAATAATACATGTATAGAAAAAGGGTGAACATGAATAAACACTTAAAGGTCAACGGTAGGACGAACCTTACCTCAAACGCTAAATAATCCGATAAATCTGCAAGAAATTCTTGCATGCACACTGCTGGGAAAATATTCATGCAAACTCCGAAAATTGTGAAACCAGTGTCCATGCATCGCTAATTTGATTATCTACGACTTATAGTTCACATCGAAGTTAGATTCACAGAGCTGCTATCTCGAAATCAACCTGAAAATGACGGGTTTTGTCCAAAAGTTTCAGCACCTCTTTTACTTCTTTTTCTTCTTCTCTAGCCCTTGAATTTGTTGAGATTTCCTTGTCCCTCTTCCTTGCGTTTTCTCTTCTCTAGCCTCAATTGGCCTTCTCTCAAACTCTTGGAGTTATAATATAGCATAACTTATCCTAAAAATAACTAATTAAGGTTTTAAAATGCTAATCTCATTTTCCTCACATGGGCCTTCACTAAGGGTCCATTTGGTACATGCAATGGCAAATATTGCCATGGTAAAATTTGCCATGGCAAACTTTGCCACGACAAATGCTATTTTTCTCACATCAGGATATCAAACAACCAAATGAGGTCAAACAAGTTTTTTAGGCAAAACATTTTAATAACGCATTTTTAAAACAAATATTTTATAACATTTTCTTAAAATTGTTTTTAAAAAGTTTAAAACAGTTTTTACAATATATTTTATATTACGGTTTTTAAAAAAATTTGTAAAACATTTTCGTAACAACTTTTATAATATTAAAAATAGTTTACTAAATTTTGAAAACAGTTTTTCTAAATATTTAAAACGGTTTTTAAAAAGTTTAAAACAGTTTTTAAAAATGTTTAAAACAGTTTTTGTAATATATTCAAAACAGTTTTTAAAAATGTTTAAAACAGTTTTTGTAATATATTCAAAACAGTTTTTAAAAATGTTTAAAACAGTTGTTACAATATATTTTATATTACGGTTTTTAAAAAAATTTGTAAAACATTTTCTTAACAATTTTTATAATATTAAAAACAGTTTACTAAATTTTGAAAACAGTTTTTCTAAATATTTAAAACGGTTTTTAAAAAGTTTAAAACAGTTTTTAACCATTTTTACAATATTTTTATAATAAGGTTTTAAAAAAAAAAATCGTATAACTTTTTCTTAACAATTTTTTATAATATTAAAAACAGTTTTAAAACATTACAAAACAGTTTTCTAAATATTGAAAAAAGTTTTTCTAAATATTTAAAACGGTTTTTAAAAAGTTTAAGACAGTTTCTATAATATATTCAAAACAGTTTTTACAATATTTTTATAATACGGTTGTAAAAAAAATTTGTAAAACATTTTCTTAACAATTTTTTATAATATTAAAAGCAGTTTTCTAAATATTGAAAACAGTTTTTCTAAATATTTAAAACGGTTTTTAAAAAGTTTAAAACAGTTTTTATAATATATTCGAAACAGTTTTTAAAAATGTTTAAAACAGTTTTTACTATATTTTTATAATACGGTTTTAAAAAAAAATTGTAAAACATTTTCTTAACAATTTTTTGTAATATTAAAAACAGTTTTTAGAATATTACCAAACAGTTTTTTAAACATTCGAAACAGTTTTTTAATTATTTAAAACAGTTATTAAAATTGTTTTTTAAAGCATTAAAACAGGTAAGAAGTTAGCAAATTTGTTGGCAAATATTTCTCACACAAATAGGTAAGAAAAGTTTGCCAACACCTTTTGCATAAAGGGTGTTGTACACGGGCAAACAATGCCACGGTAAATTGTGCTACCAAACAGCCAAAAAGTGGGCAAACTATCATATTTGCCAACTTTTTGGCATTTGCCATGGCAACCAAACGGACCCTAAAGTCTTCAAATGGAATCCTAATATATAAATTTATTCATTATTAACCAACCCAAAGGGTTCCATAACCCATGATTTGTTCACTAACAAGTCCCCGAATTCATACCAAAATTAATTAAATAAACCATTGTTATAAATCTCACTATATAAATTAAAATAATTTACTCCCAAATTGCCAACCAAGTTTCCTCAAAGGTCGCAATTACTTGTAGGGTTTCAACCCTAATCCATTCTTAAATCCAACCAAGCTTAAATCTCAACTTAGGCTCCAAAATCAACTTATCCAATTTAATAATTCTCGCAACCCAATATAAAAATCCAATATAAAATCCAAATAAATACGAATTAAGCCCAAATAAATATATAAAAAAATGGGTATTACAAGTTTGGAGATGGATGTACCTGGGTCAAGGGAAAATAATTTTTTTAAACTCTTGTTAAGGGTAGTTTTGTATCTTAACAAGAAACAAACACAAAACTGGACAACTGACGGGGACATAAAAAATCGGGGACTAATTATGGATTAGTTATTTTATTATTATTTTTTTGGGGGTGAGGGTCAATTTTCTGCATCGAAAGCCGAATAACACTTTTAAGAAACTGCACCCTTCTTCGGTTTATCATCCATCATACACGAGTTGATTAGAGGAAGGAAAAGTGATATTTGTGCAGTGTGATCGGGAATGCAAGTAGTTATTACGGGTCAAAATTTTCAACTGGCTTTCCATATCTACTGCTCTAGTTATACCAGTATGTTATTATGGATTTTAATATGGTAGTAAGATATATATTCAATAGTATAACTTTATCTATGCCCCGAATCAAACATGCCAGCAGTTATGTTTTGTTTTCTTAAATTAACTCCACCGCCTTCACCCTTGGCATGTGGTTGAAACTGATTCGGACACTGATTCGAGTTAATTATTGTGTACCTAATATCTCAAAGACATGAACAAAACTGAGTCGGCTTGGTTTCTGTAGCGGCGGAACAAAATTGAGTTGAGAATCAATTAGAGAATGAAACAAGCTAGACTTGTCATGACTCGCCGATTTTTGGCCAAAATAGGCGAAATCATTGTGATTCACCAAGTCAACTCAGTCTTGGTTAGGCGAGTTATAAAGAATCTATATAACTTTTAGAGAGAAGTGAGGATCCGTTATTATCTGCTTTGATTTTTGTCTAGAGTGTGAAAAGTGAATCACACAGAGGAAGAACATTAGGAAAATCAAGTTCGGTCTGTCAAGTTAAAGCTTCTGATGTGAATTAAGAATGCGGAAGCGTTACTATTACACTACACAACAACTAAATACACCAAATAAAACTAAAAAGAGTTTCCCTCTCTATATTCTGATTTTCAATATTCAAGTCTGACTACAAATGAAGGCCAAGGGCCTATTTATAGGAGAGATTAGCTTGCTAACCAAGCTAAGATCCAAAAAGATTAAAAAGGGCAACTAATAACTAAAGTTGACTAATTAGCCCCAATCATGTTTGAAAACTAATTAAAGACTCAAAATAAAAGAAAATGACCATACCCTAAACTAAAAATAGAAAAAAAAGATAGTCTTCTCCCAAGAGCATAACCACGCGCCACGTGTCACTAATATACATAAGCTTCTCTCTCAAAATCGTTTAATATTAATTGTGATTTACAAGTGCCTCTTTAAATAGGCTTACATATCTTGGCCAAAAGATGTAAGGAAACGAATAAGAAGGAAACTAGATAATTACTTACGTAAGATATAATCATAGTCTAATACTTGATATAACTATGGATATTCCCCAAAGTAAAAATTCCTTATTCTAATAATAATAATAAAAATACTAAATAAAATCAAACAAATACAATCAAGGTCCTTATTCCGGACCCGAACATCACATGTGAATCTCCATGATTTACGTCCCCCCCTCCTCCCCTTTCCCTTTTAAAGCTTAACATCGAGCTTATGGGCTGAATTGCGGATGCCAATGCCACCAATACAATTACTCAAGTAAGTCCACAAATTGATCGCCAGAACCCTCCAACGTACCTCTACATTGGAATGTGTTTAAATCCAAAAGAACAACCATTTTTCCATACATTCAAGGCCCTCGCCAACAGCTTCATCCGTTATGTCTAAACCTTCAGTAGGCTCACAACCAAACATACCCTAATGTTCCTTCAAATCAAAATGGCTTTTTGACCTGAGTCGCACTTTGGATCGATACCAAATAGACTAGCAAAATTGATATAAATTGCAAGAGTGACTGGGGCTATTATTTTATTTTTTCTTTTTAGAGGCTTTTAGAATCTTGATGTCATTGTTGAGGACCATTACTTCATCATATTCTAGAACCCTATTCTTTATTCCATTATACCCTATAGAGTGTCTCTCTTTTTTGGGATGATACTATATTTCGTTTAGAGGGAGTATATTTGAGAATGGTTGAGAGATATTTTGATTACTCATGATGTGTGTGTAAATATTTCACTACGTTTTACATCAACCTGAAACCATATAGAACCCTTCGCCACATACCAAACCTTTGTCATCGACACAAATTTCAACATCAACCACATCCATTGGCGACGAATGATGGATGCCCGAGTGTAGACCTCCGCTTTGATTTTGGATTTGGCTTTCATTGCCTTTCCCCACACCTTATCTGACATGCTCTCCGATGATTTTGGCGATGGATAACACATCGGAACCATCTCTAAAGTTCACGGCCACACTAGCGATTGCGGTAGATTTTCCTTTGTCATGGCTCTCATCAATCCCGCATCCCACATGCTTGCCAAGAAGGCACTGTTCGCTATCATTCCTTGCCGAATCCTCCCTTCAACCGTTGATCTCGTTGAGGGGACCCTTGGTCACCACACCATTATTGATCTTGTCGATGTCTTTGACCATATCCCTGTCATCAGCCTTTTAGGTTGCTTTATTTGCATTATTATCCATTTTTAAGTCGTTAATGGGGCTGCGGAGTTGAATCTAGCCGGAGCGGGGGATGGGTGCATGCACCAGACTTTGCCGACCTTGAGTTCAACCTTATTTGACCTCGTTTCCATTTTTTGATCCCCACGAAAATATTTAATTTTGCTTGCTTTGCCAATTTCGGCATAAGGGGCTCATCGATGCTGGTTGAATCCGTCGTTTGGGTCGACTGAGTGGAACAAGTCAAATAATTGTGACTTGTGTCAAAGATTGAGGTACTTCTCTTTGAACGCCTTAATTACCTCATTGCACTCTTCTATTTCCTCACAACACTCAAATTCCTCGCGGGTGATTCGGTCTTCATAAAACCAAAAGTTAATTGAACCATTAGGAGTGTTCTTCTTTTCATTGTTGAAGTCCTCGTCAATCTTAACAAGAGTTTCATTATACCAAGTTATCGATGGATCGTGAGAATCTCGAAATCAAACTCCATCTCAGGTTGGAATTGAAGTGTTGTTGTTAACGTACGCTCAACGAACAACAGGTCGCTCCGAGCTCTAACCATAGTTCCTAACTCACACACTTGCAATTATCGAGCGAACAAGATCACCCCTTACATTCCAGGGTGAAGGAGGGATCATACAATTAGATTCGTTATTTTTATGCTCTTGACGTAAGAATGGAAGGACAATGGCAAAAGAAAATTCAATATATCCATCCAAAGTTGATCTCGCAAAATCTCTTAGTATTGATTATGATTTACGAAAGAGGAAGATCCTCCTTAAATAGGGCGAAGATTTTTTTTTTGATGACCATGGGTGTCCGGACCAGCTTGTACGCACCTCGACTAATCCCACGGGGCCTTGAAGTTAACGACTGTGTAAAACCTCGAGTGTTCCTAAGGGGACTCGAACTGGTGACCATTGGGGATCAAACCCAAGGCCTAACTAGCTGGACTAAACAAATAATTAGGAAACTAGATATTTACTTACGTGATTAATAACGATACTCTATTACCTATTACAATAATTGATATCCTTTAAATGAAGTATTTTTTATAATAATAATAATAATAATTTATAATGATACTAAATGAATTAAACAAATATTTCCCCTGTCCCAAATTAGTAGTCATGTTCTAAAAATATTATATAAAATTAGGTGAGATTACAAAGTTACCCATCCAAACAATACTAATGAGAGAATAATGATCCAATTGCATGTTGCTAAGATTGTTTTGAGCGCCTGATTGGAACCGGTAGGAACCTCGACCAATTCATATACGACTTTAAAAACAACCCAAGCCACTTTTTTCTCATCTTTTGGGACACATTTTAGTACTATAATTTTCTCCTAAAGTAAGAAATGGACAGTCTCTACCGAGAATTCGAACACTTCGGCCGACGTAATAAACTCAAAGTTCTGGTGTTCTCTTAAAGATCTTCTTTCAGAATCAATTTTTTAACAGCACATTTGCATATCTTAATCAATTTCTTGACGCTCCGTTTGGGGTTGCATTTTAATGATTAATGGCATTTATAAATGCAAACTAAGCTTGAGTGACAATGACATCCAAACTTTAGTGATTATCCCCCGCTAAACACCTCAAGAGGCAACTTAAAAAGTTTATTGAAAACTTCAATCGGTCCATAGGCCTTCGGGTGAAAGGCTATTGAGAATGAAGTAAGATCCGTAGAAATTTTGAGGGAGTGCTGAAAATGACCAGTATACCTCAGAGAACTTTTCGATGTGATGCTATTGCATCTCCATATAGTCGTACTATCTTCCGAAAATATATGGTTCCCGCATGTACATTTGAACCACACTGATGTGGAATAAAGTGCGCCATCTTAGAAAAAAACATGATCATTGCAATCAGAGAATCATGTAAACGCAGCGGAATAACACTCTGAATAAGAAAATCCTAGGAGGAAACCAAATACTCATCTTAATATTATTCGAAATTTATTTAAAGGAATTTGCATTAAGCCCTTGAATAGGCAATTAGCTAGAGTCCTAATAATAAAATAATTAAAGACCAACTAGGAAAGAAACTACCAAAAAATATTCCAACTCATGCCAACCTAGTAAAATCTCTCCATGGCCTAATCGACTACCGGAATTGAAAGAAAATAAAATAAAATAAACCTGAACATAAATAAAAATAAATATCCATGTTGTCCTCCCCCTTTGAAAAATCTTGCCCACCAGCTTCAAGTGGAATGCCTTCGGTTTCGGATCGGACTCGAACTCGTTTTAAAAGAACATCAGCTTGTTGAACTTTACATGGTAGCTCTTTAATCTCCCCCCCCCCCCCCCATCCTTAATCAAAATTGAACACTGTCTGCTTATTTTTCTTGGTACAATCCGCTACTAGATGTCCAAACAATGAACTCACAGTTAGTTGGTAGTGTGGTAGTCAATTTGTTAGACTTTGGAGAGGCCGCGCGGGCCGTTGTAAAAGTGCTTTTACAAATATTGTTCAGTGGTTCTTAATAATAATATGGGTTATTTGGGTTTTGGCCCCCATTAGATTTGTTCGTTTGGGAATTAACCCCCAATTAAAGACTATTGTAGGATTAACCCCCATTTTTCACTTTTAGCGACATTTTTGAAAGACTATTTCCAAAAAATGTCGCTAAAAGGGAAAAATGGGGATTAATCTTACAATAGTTTTTAATTGGGGGTTAATCCCCAAACGAACGAAACTAATGGGGGCCAAAACCCAAATAACCCTTATAATAATGCTTTGTTTATGATAAAAGGCCCATTTCTATATCTCCCCATCTTTCCTTACGAGTTCTCCTTAAGCCTCACACGAGTGCACAAAAGCTGAAATTATCCAAAATATTCCTTTATGCTCATCATGACTTTCTTCAAACCTTGGACCTAGAGAAAAGATCGCACTCATATGAATTTGGAATAAAAGAGGCTTTTAACTGTTCTTCATCTCGAGCTAACTATGGATTGAGGGCTGGTTTCACACTTCTCGATTATAATCCAATTCATTCCACCATACTTTTACATACACTCGAGCTTAGTAGCCACCAATTTCACACACTTGCCACCGGTGATGTTTTTCTAGTCGTTTTTTTTTTTCAATTGAGTGTAACTGGTCCACAATCATGTCGGGGTCCATATCCATTAAACATGAGAACATCAAGAACTCATAGCCTTCTCTAAAATCTGCAACACCACTCATATTTTCTCCCGCCACCCCTGTATCATCTTCCAAGCACAGATCATCTTTGTCAGCTGCGGCTGGGGATGTTGGCCCATCTTGATGACTGTGGACTCGAGAGAAGGGTGGGTCCCGTGAGCCATTGTGCTGTTAGTTTCTTTATTTCATGATGGTGGCGTTGACCCTCTTAAGTTCCCAACTAATCAACTCAAATACATCTCCATTATACTAGTTTCACACAGCAATGGGATAGAAATACAAAGCCCTGCCACAAAACAAATAGGGGCCAGCGGTGTAGAGGTCAAGAATTTGATCAAACACAAATAAAGAAGTTCACAGAGTCACAAGTGAGTGTGAAGGGAGACTCACGGCGTCAACTACCTTGTTATCCTTGCGCAACTTATATTGTAATGGGAAGTGTAACACTTTGTAAAATTCGACAACTTAGCCTGCCAATTACCAACCTGTTCTAGCTGTTCAAATGCCGAAGGGGCTCACTATATGAATTAATCACAAACTTGTGGTGTAACAACTACTCGTACATATACAAAATTGTCTATAACTGTACTATGGTCTAGATATCCATATCATAATATTTAAGCGTCATTCCATCCATCTTCTAACTGCAGAATGCAAGAGGTTGACCCCCTTGGTTCAGAATAACCCCAATACATGGTTTACACATATCAAACAACAAGAAAATTCGGTGTTGTACAAATAGGGTTAAGTAGATTGTTCCTCAAGAAACTGACGTAAACACTTGTCAATGGCGCAAAAGAAGCATTCTCAAACAAGCCAATCTCTACAATAAAGTGTATTAATTGCTTTGCCCCAATTGGGGAGTACAATTTCTATAGGGATAGGAGAATGGTTCAGAAGGACCTATTACTTGCCTACTAAGAAATGCATGTCACATGTGAAGTCATGGGGTGACATCACTAATGACATCACATGGACTCAAACATTCTTTATTACATAATATCTAAAATGATCCTCAATAGACCTACTAACTACAACTAAAAATGTAAAAATAACAAAGAGAAATTACAATAACAAAAAGAAAATGCCTAAAATATCCAAAATAAAATTCACATCAGAAACCCTATTTGAAGAAGTGTGAACGAAGCTCACAAGAGATAAGAGAAAATGAGACAAGCACATGTACACTGTGATGTACGTGATTATATATATGTTATGAGTTGAAAGTGTTTCAAGAAGGGTGGGTCATAGAGGTGGTGACGGTTTTCTTGAAATAGTCCTTCACAACTAAATGACCACCTTCCTTTCTTATCACATGTCCCGATTCTCAATGTTATTCATCAAATTGATAATGTAGTACAAATGAGGAGAATACTATACATTTGTAGTCTCAAAGGACCAAGTCTAGAACACAAGCCTTATTTTAATTCCTAATGAAAACTACTTACGATTAAATTCCTCAACAGTTTGCTCTTCCTTGTGTTTCATGCTCATCCCCTATACACATCACAGACATTATAGTATTTCGGATAATACTTGGTCTTACCTTGATCATAAACGTTACACACATTATATTCCTTGAATATAAATTTTTTGTGTTCATTTGCCGTTTGATATTTGTCATGCATTTCAGTTACTGCCTCCTACACACAATAAAGAAATTTTTGTTTTGTTTTATTTTTGTTTCTTTTTCTTATTGTAGTTATCTCATCGACAAACATGTGGGTAGTTGCCATACATTTGTAATTTTTTGCGTAGAGACTTTTGTTGGATTAGTTAATGATGTTGCATATGCACAATTAGACTTCTGTAAAACTAAAATATAATCCTTTAGTTTGAAAAAGTGATGGGCATCATAAAAATAATAAATAAATGAAGGCATTCTAATGAATTTAGTGTAAGCAGTTAAACGGGTTCCCGCACAGTTATTCGACTTTACATGATGATGGCATAATTCTTTCGAGAAATGTAAGGAGGCTGCACGGATGTAGCGCAATGACTTTTGGTAGGTTTAACGTCTTGATAGTGGAGAGGGAGAGGGAGAGGGAGAAGAGAAAGAGAAAAACATATATATATTCCATATAAGTGATAAAACTACAGGAATACCCTTTTATATATATATTCCTTGCAAGTGGTAAAATTATAGAAATACCCTTTAGGAGAGAAATCCAAAGGAAAGAAAGAGAAGAACCTAGACTATCAGAAGCTAACACTTGATAATCAAAAAAGGGGAAAAATATTTGAAAAGTCTCTCGAATTAAAAGATCAGAACAGTAACTGCCACTTGAAGTAGAACTCATATTTAAGTCACTTAATCAGCACATAGCTTATCTTTAGAATGGAATAAACTTGAGAGAAGTTAGTAGATAGCACATGATCTTCATTTTTATGAAGGATGGGTACTTGAATATTGTAAATAAGAGAGCAGGTGTTACATGCTTGTATTTGAATCAACTTCTTTGATATGTTATTGAATGATTGCTATGGAAGTTATTTGAAGTCTCATCATATTTCTTTTAAGCTGAACTCTTTCAACACCTCGTTTGGTTAGCCTGTGTGAAATTATTCACCTATTCGGAGATAGAATTTTTTGTCTGGGTAAAATTGCAAATAATTGTGTATGAATTTTGACAAAATAGTGAACAAAACTGAACTCTGAATAGGTGAATTACTTTTGACCTACGCGAACCAAACGTTGCCTAAATGTGGCCACAGCTTAAATTTTGTTTAGATGTTATAATGAGTTTATTGTATTCACTAATACTTACATTCCTCAGGATCTTTATAGAAACATTTTACGTGGCGGATATTTTCCCGAGGGTCATTTTGTTACTGGCGCATCTGCCAACTTCATTGCAGGGGCTGCTGCCGGTTGCACGACATTGGTCATCATTTACCCTCTCGATATTGCACACACGCGCTTGGCGGCCGATCTCGGACGAACCGAGGCCCGCCAGTTTCGAGGAATCTCCCACTTCTTGAGCACCATACACCAGAGAGACGGCATTCAAGGGGTATATAGAGGCCTCCCTGCGTCCCTACAAGGCATGATCATCCACCGGGGGCTTTATTTTGGCGGTTTTGACACGGTAAAGGAGATGATGATGTCATCGGGTCCAAACCCTGAGGCGGTGGCGCTTTGGAAGCGGTGGGTGGCGGCTCAGGCAGTAACCACCACGGCTGGGTTGTTGTCGTACCCGTTGGATACGGTTCGGAGGCGGATGATGATGCAGTCGGGCTTAGAAAAACCCATGTACAAAAGTACCCTTGATTGTTGGAGGACAATTTATAGGAGAGAGGGGGTTACGTCATTTTACCGGGGTGCCCTTTCAAATATTTTGAGGAGTACCGGTTCCGCAGCCATTTTGGTGTTGTACGATGAGGTGAGGAAGTTCATGTGGGGTGGCGGGTTGTAGCAGGAAGCGGTTTTGTTTCAGCTTCATTTTATTTTATTTAATTTTTTATTTTGAACCAAACGGGGCCTTAGAGTAGAATAGAAAAAAGGGACATTTGTTTTTTTGCCCCCAAAAATAAGGTGAAAATGACTTTAGCCCCCCATAAAGTTTCATATTATTAGAGTTAGGCTTCCATTATTAATTGTTCCGTCATTCGACCGTTTCAGATGAGAGAAAATTATTAAGATATTCCCTGCTTTACGCGCCCCGTTATCTTATATACAATTTGACTGGGGATATTTGGATGATTAAAACTTGGGTACTCATTCATTGTCATATTTACACTTTGGCACCTCCATAATTGTTTTTTAGACTTTGGTACTTTCTTGTCTTGAAATGTAAATGTTTCGCGACTAAATATACTAAACTAATAATAAATAAATTAATTACATTCAGCGACGAAACATTTACTTCCAACGATGAAATAAAGAACCAAAGTCAAAATTATGCAGGTATACGACCATTAGTGCAGTAGTACCCAAGAAAAAAAAAAGGATATTTTATTATTTGTTATGATTTCTAACAGTAAGATGATGGAACAGTTAAAATGAGATATTTGGAAGCTAATGTCAATTATGACCTTAACTTTGGGTCCAAAAGCCAAATGTCCCTAGAGAAACTATACAACAACAAAAAAAATCTCATAGCAGGAATGAGTTTTGGGAAATTGGTGTATGACATATTATGTACTGAATTTTATGACAAATAAATGAGCAGAATTTAGTGCAATTCTTTGTGCTTCATAGTACACATTTACATACATGTATTGTTGGCATTCAGCATCTGTTACATGAGATATATTTCATCCACTGCAATGCTGACAAGAGTATGTTTTAAGGGTGGTAAACGGACGGATACGGATCGGATACCATGTTTTCCGTATCCGCTATATGGATGCACTATCCGTATCCACTCGGATAGTTAAAACAACTATACGTATCTGCTCGGATACCTCGGATTCGGATAATATCCGTATCCGTTTATATTGTTTAGCCATTGCAAAAAATAACTATTAAAAAAAGCTACAATATAATTCTATAGAAAATTAGTAATAAATGAAGTACTAACCTTTAATATCCATACTCATAAGATCATTTGTGTGTCTAGATTGTTTTTTCTTAAATCAGCATGACAATCACGTTCCAAAAAAGCCTGTTGATTGATAGAATACGAAGTGCATACGATAATAAAATCAACTAATAATGAAAATACTATAAATAACAAGTAAATGATATGAACTAAGTGCAAATAGTTTTGCAATACAATAAAAAGTGGTGCCACGATACATAGTCAAGTTTGCAACGTTCATAAACAAAAAGTGTTCTCACGATACATACTAAGAATTGAAATAACAATAAAGATTGTTTTTGCCAAAAAAAACATCGCTTCATAAACAAAAAGTTTGCAACATCTCGGGAGTCGTCATTCAGTATCCCTTGTGACCTTCAAATTATTAGGAAAAAAAATATGAATTAATGAAAAATTAATTGACTACTTAGATTTTTTTAATATGTAATAAATAATTAATTGGCTTACTTAGTTTGTCACCAATTGATGGCAACCAATCTTTTATGCATATAAGAGTCTCAACGGTCTCTGAAGCCAACGATGAATGTGATTCATCCACAATCCGACGTCCCCAACTAAAAGCGGACTCTGACGCTACGGTCGAAACAAGTATAACTAGAATATCACAAGCCATCTTTGCAAGTATTGGATACTTTGGCCCATTAAGTTTCCACCAATTCAATATATCAAAAGAAAGGTCATTTGAGTCATCAAGAGGAAATAAAGCCTCCTCTAAATATTGTTCCAACTCCGTCTTTTGCACCAATAAAGTGCCGGAACGCTCCCTAATGTACCTCTTAAACCCTCCAGTAAATCCAACCCTCATTTGGTTTGTTATTTCACCATCACTATCAATTGTACGAGAATGCTCAGATATTGTGGGAGAAGAAGATGAAACATTTAAACTCTTATACTCGCCATACAAATCAAATAAAGCTGCACGAACTCTATGTATGTAACTATCGGCCAAAGAACCATATATCTCATGGTAAGCAAATTGAACATACTCCATTTTGTACCTATAATCAAGCACTAATCCAAATGTCAGTACCAAACTATAATCCTCCCAATATTTTTCAAACTTAACTTGCATCTTCAAGCCATCAAACGAACGTAATCTACATTACTTTGTTGCCACTACATCAACTGAAAATTAATTTGGCATACATCATTAAAGTAATAGTTTGCCGTTGGATATTTTATGCCAGAAAGACGATTTGTCATGTCATAAAATATTTTCAAACACTGACAGATAAGTTTACCATGCTCCCAATCTTGTTCACTTGGAAGCCATTGGTATTCCTTATCAAATTCCGCTAAATGCTCAAATGTTTCTCTCACATCTATAACACTCTCAAGCATATGGTAAGTGACATTCCATCTAGTTTGACAATCAAGTTCAACATTCTTTTTCGAATTCAATTGGGTTTGTCGTAAAGCTATACTCCATGTGTGACCTCTTGGAAGTGATGAACCAACATACTTAACACTGTTCCTAACCCTTTCAATAAAACGAATAATTACTTTCAACCCATTCTTCACAATTATATTGATTATATGTGCGGTGCAACGAGTGCGAAACATATCACCGTTTTTAAGAAGGGCTTTTTTACCATTCAACCATAATTTAATTTGATCAACCATTGGCTTATTATAGCTAGTATTATCAACTACAATAATCATTAGTTTCTTATCAATACTCCACTCCAAGATTCTAGCCTTCACCCACTCGACCACATTTTTCGCATCGTGAGAACATTCAATCCAACAAAAAGAAATTATCTTTTTATGCAAATCCCATTCATCATCAATATAGTGGCATGTTAAACAACAATAACCGGTGCCTTGATGCTTAGGAGTCCAGATATCAGTGGTTAGGGTAACCCTTGAAGAAAGATTTTTAAAAACTTTGTAAAGTGTTTCTTTTATCGATCTTGAAACATTTTTTCAAATCATTTTTCACAGTAGCTCTTGAATGAAATTTGTATGTGGGGCAACAATATGAAAGCCAATACCTAAAATACTCGTGCTCAGCTGTAAGAAATGAATAATCGTGTCGTGCAACCATTTGAGCATATAGCATTCACTCCACCTCCGGGTCAAACTTATGATTTCCGAACTTTGGAATTGGATCGGTGGGAGACTTGAAACTTCTGAGAATTTTTTGTCGAATATCACCACCACCATCTCTTGGTTTTGCTTTACATGATTTCCAATGATTATTTAAATGAGACGTCCTCTTCGAACTTCCAGCATCGAACTTTCTCTTACAATAATTATAAGTGGCAGTAACATTATTATCCGGGTGTATCTCACGAGAAAAGTGATTCCAAGCCTCAGATGTGCGCTTCTTGTTTGCTTGTTTTGATGCATCACTGATTTGATTCTCACTACTGGGAGGAGCAGGGGAAGATGCATTGGTTGAAATATTTGTTCGGCTTGCCTCTTCTTCCGACATAATCCTATAATCGCGAATAACAAATTTAACAATTTTAGTACAAAAATAGTTTAACAATTGCAATTCAATTCTAATGGTCAAACGAGTTGGATTTAAAGTTCTCAAATTTAACAGTCTTTTATATAAAAATAAATAATCTATACATGGGAATTGGGTCACTTTAATACCCTCATTCACTTTAACAGTCTTTTATATAAAAAATAAATAATAGTCTTTTATATAAAAACAAATAATCACTTTAATCTATATATAAAAACGAAACGGTCGAGGACATTCAGTAAATAATTCAACAACTTACTGATCAGAATATCAAAATAGACTACTACTTTACATCACTGATTTAATCTATACATTGTTGTTTGACTATTTATATCAATACATTTTATGGAACAAGTTTATAAACTTATGGCCCCGCTGCATATAATATTTTGGTTTTGTCTATTGAGCTTGTTCTGTAAGTTTATAAACTTACATACCACTACAAATTAAGGACTATTGAGCTTGCTAAATTAACATAGAGTATAGAAAAAAAGGGCTCAAAACTCATATTTCACTGCATCATCATTTGACCATCACCAAACCCAGGAGAAACATGAGACCAATGACTGTCTCGGGAAGAAGCTGGAAGCACAATAGCATACACTACACCAAAATGGCCAAATTGTCACCTTTCAGCCGGCCACCCTTGTCAAGGTCATTGACCGTGACAAAAAACACGCATTTTTTGTCACGGTCATTGACCTTGACGCGACCGTGGCAAGAAATTGTCACGATCAATGACCGTGACAATTCTTTAAACAATTGTCACGGTCAATGACCTTGACAATGTTCACAGCAAAATCCCTTTCCCCCTTCTTTTTTTCCCTCCCGCGCCGTTCCCTCCCTCTCTCTCTCTCTCTCTCTCTCTCTCTCTCTCTCTCTCTCTACTTTCAGGTTTAATTCTCTCTCTCTCTCTCTCTCTCTCTCTCTCTCTCTCTTCCATTTATATATATGTTTGTGTATATATATATATGTGTGTATGTGTGTATATATGTGCTTGTGTGTGCATGTGTGGGGGGTGGGGCAGGGTGGGGGCAGGGTGAGGGTAGGGGGTAGGGGGTTAAAAATGTAAATAAATAAGTAATTTTCTATAAATTTCCAAAAATAATACCCAAAAATGTAAATGTAAATAATATCCAAAAATAATATCCAAAAATGTAAATTTGGAGTAATTGTCATCCGAAGTTGCTAAAAGCATCCGAAGTTAAAAAACATGAAAAATAAAATATTTTTTAAGATTTGTGGTGAATAACTAAAGTTAAAAAAAGTATTACTTTAGTCATTAAATTACTTTTTGAATTCGGGCGATGAGCGTAAATTTGTAGTAATTGTCTTATAATAAAGATCAATTAGTCTATGTTGTTGAAAATTTTGATCAAATTGGTAAGCCCTTCATATTTTAAAAATGTTGTTTTTATTCCTATAGAACAGCTTAGATAGTGTGTGTGTGTGTGTGTGTGTGTATGTGGTCAATACATGAATTTATTTTTGTATTTGAATTAACCCATGAATTTATTTTTGTATTTTGTGACACCCCGCCTAATTAAATACCGGGCGATCACTCCTTTATTAAATTAAATCAAGGTAAACAGTTGGTTCATTCTCAGCATCACTGTCGATCAAAAATAATTTTTTTTTCCAATTTAACACCCTAAATAATTAAGCTAAGTGTCAAAAACATTTTTCATACAAACTTCCAAATATTAATTAAAGAAAAGATTTATTTATACAAAACAACATTTCTACTATATGGAATCACACCACGATGAACTAAAATAAAACCATACATTCGTCAATCGAATGTCAACATAATAAAACTAAACATCATAAACCATCCTGAATAAATCCCATAAAATAATACTGGAATAACTGAAATATAAGAATCCCAACAATAAATGAAATGATAAAAAGGGCGACACATGCCCAATAAATGAGAGTAATAGGAGTGGAGTCAAGAACAGAAGCCGTCTACTCAAGTGACCTGCAACTCCCACCTAAGCTGCAGCTCGTTCTTCTCAAAGGATCCTAAGCAAGACGCCCCTGTGGCTGGGCACCTGAAAATATACATATATATATACAAAAGAGAGAGAGAGATAGAAAAGGAAACGGGTCAGGGCCCGAAAGTGTGTTTGATTTTAAGATACATTAAGCAAGTATTTAAAATTGATACAGGCCAATGCAACATCATATTAGTTCGTCTCTCTCTTGAGAAATACTCACCTCTCTTCTAATGTGCACTCATATCGCACTAACCTTCCCAACGGTTCATTTATCTTAGCTTACGCATATATTTTCAAAACCGAACGATGTCAATGTTTTAAAAAGGTTACTTTCAATATGTAGTTTTCCTCTCGTTTTAGCTTCATTAAATTATAAGGTTTCCCAGTGTCTTCTCATACTTTCACAAAACAAGTATTTATTATTGCGTCAACAACCATGTCCTACTTATCACATTATAGTAGGCAGATTAAAGTTTATAACCATATATATTTATATTAACTACTCGTATAATATATATATAACAACACCCCAACTAATCTATGGTGCGGGCATACGCTGCTATCCAATCCCCGTATCGCTCACACAAAGGGAAACACAAGTTCGGAATCACTCTCGAACTGTATTAACATATACAAAACAACGTTGAGGCGAAGCATAGATTCCAAGTCCAAGAGGTCAGTACATACCCACACGTCTCTTAGGACCGTCCGACTATCATTCTAATAGCCCGTACCTAGGATCTCTATCTTCTAGGGTACGATTCAATATCCCCCATAAAGCAACACAGGATACGATCGTCCCAGCGCGGTAACCTCAGGGATAGCAAGTAGCGCGGGTACGTTTTTCACATGTATATAATATATGTACACACAATTATATAAATATACCCATTTCATCATATTAATATAGGTTTCTCTCGTAACCCATAGTCACAACATTTATCTTTAATTTCCCATTATTATGATTACGTATAAGGTTTCGTCTCTAACCTTAATTCGAAGAGTTTTCTCACTCATTACCTAATACTCATGGTTTATATTCTCACCAATCTGAAATTCAGTAAGGGACTTTATTTGGTTCCAACGTAACTCTCTTACGTACCTCACCCTTAAGTTATAAATCTATCAACCTAAAGTAAATATCCCATAATTACCATACTTGTTGAAGATTAAAGGTTCTAACATTTATCCATATACCCTACTGGTCCTCAATATCTCCCAAATCCTTTTATTTAGAATGCCCAAAGGTTATTTCACGATAAATTAATTTAAGTAAATAAACAAGAGAAATAGGAGGCTGCCAGGAGGGGTCGATCGATCGAACCTTCGATCGATCGAAGCTCTAGGCTCGATCGATCGATCAAGCAGGTCTGGGCAAAAATTCTGCAGAAATTGCAGTGACGGGATTGATTAAAGTTCTTCATCAAAACTCATATTTTCCAACACTAATCGGCCCAAAAAGTTTACTGTTAACATACTAACATAATTCCAGATATCTTTAACGTTCAGCATGCGTGTATACATCATTAAACATGGTTAAACAACCTAAAATCTCATCTAATAATCAAGAACCCTAAAGTTTTCTTAACTTTTGTTCTAATCAGTTTTCTCCAGAATTTCCTTCTAACATAACATCACAAATTCGTGGGTTAATCATCTACTTCACATATTATTTCCAGAATATGGTTATAACGATTTCTACATGCAAATCCCTATAAAAAATTGGGGTTTTCTTCCATTGATTATACTCCTAATCATTCCTACACTAATATGATTATTGCACCAACGAAAATACGCAAGTTAAACACTTGCCTGGGATTTCAGAGGTCTGCTTTCCTGCTGATATTGGTGTGGTTGCGTTCTCCTCCTCGCGATCTACGCGTTGGTGGTGACGGCGGTGAAATCGGTGGTGTTTTGGGCCTTGAATCACCTTGAGAGTTCTCTCCTCTCTTCTCCAATAGCCGTTCTAGGGTTCTGAATGTTCTAACCCTAAAAGGCTGACTTAAATGGCTGCTAAGGATGGCTGAAATTCGTGGGTTTAATTACCCTATTTTGTAAAATGACCAAAATGCCCTCCCGGGTCACTAATTAAGCCTAAAAACATCCCGAGACCCAAACTAAACCCCCGGGTACAGTTTTCTGACTATCTCGACCCTTCCGGATGCGTTGGCGCACTCAAAACGACCATACGGACAACTTATAAAATATTCACTTTTTAATTAACATAATTAGTCCCGACGTGGCACGGGCACGTCCCGACTTAAATTTCCGAAATAGTCATTTAATACACCTATGACATTCAATATAACCAATATAATATATTACTATGCTCATTAGTAATATTCAACAAGTTTCCCATAATTACTAACTCTAGTCACGTTAATAATTATAACATAATTAATTTCCGGATTTTTATTAAATAAATCATCACATTAAATTTAATAAATCCCCAAATTAAATATAGCATAAAAGTACGGGGTATTACATACTTCCCCCCTAATAACGGAATTTCGTCCCAAAATTCGGAAAATAAGGCATACCTGGTAAAAACAACTCTGGATATCTCTCGTGCATATCTGCCTCACGCTCCCAAGTGGATTCCTCCACATTATGATGCTCCCACTGGACTCGCACAAGTGGAACTACTTTCGACCTCAATCTCCTCTCACTATAGTCTAGAATAGCCACTGGTCTCTCCTCGTAAGAGCTATCAGACTGTAAGTCTATCTCGTCTATCGCAATGTGAGTATGGGCCATATCATCCCGAAGATATCGTCTCAAAGACGAGATGTGGAATACATCGTGGATGCGATGTAAATGTTCTGGCAATCCCAACCTGTATGCTACTGGCCCAATTCTCTCGATGATGGGAAATGGTCCTACGTACCTCGGAGCCAACTTCCCCTTCTTCCCGAACCTCATCACTCCTTTCATAGGAGATACACGCAACAACACTTGATCTCCCACATTAAACTCACGGAAGAACCGTTTCGCATCGTCGTAGCTCTTCTGCCTGTCTTGGGCTACCCGAATACGACTCCTGATTATCTCAATCCTCGCGGAGGTCTCCTGGATCACTTCTGGTCCTAATAACTTGTTGTCCCCTACCTCGAGCCAACAGGTTGGAGAACGACAAGGCCTGCCGTACAAAGCCTCAAATGGAGCCATGCCAATCGTCAACTGATAGGAGTTATTATAAGCAAACTCTACCAGTGGAAGGTGTGGTTCCCAACCTCCTCCGAAATCGAGAACACACATGCGTAGCATATCTTCCAACATCTGATTAGTACGCTCTGTCTGTCCATCTGTCTGTGGGTGGTAGGCTGAACTCAGTCTCAACTCTGTACCCATAGCCTCCTGAAAGCTTTCCCAGAAACGTGACACAAAAATCTTGTCTCTATCTGACACAATATTCAGGGGCACCCCGTGTAATCTGACAATCTCAGCGACGAACAACTGGGCATACTGACTCGTGGTATAATCTGTCCTTACTGGCAGAAAATGAGCCACCTTGGTCAGACGGTCTACAATCACCCAAATAGAATCGTGGCCCCGCTGTGATGTAGGCAACCCTGTAATGAAATCCACGGAAATACTTTCCCACTTCCACGCGGGTATTTCCAACGGCTGAAGTAATCCCGACGGTTTCTGATGGTCCACCTTCACCAGCTGGCAAGTAGAACACATGGACACAAATTCAGCGATATCCCTCTTCATCCCACTCCACCAGTACTGTCGTCTCATGTCCTGGTACATCTTATCGCCTCCCGGATGTACTGCAAATCGGGACCCATGAGAATGAGTCATCACTTCATGACGTAGCTCCGCTCCTTCTGGAACCACCAATCTCCCATTAAACCGTAACCCACCATCCGAACTAACAGAATAGGACTCAGCACCCTCGGCTAGAAGTCGTACGATATGCTCCTGACAAAACGGGTCTGTGGTCTGTGCCTGTATCACCCTCATAACAATCTCGGGTGTGACTGTCATCACGGATATGAAAGAACGTGCTACTGCGTCCTGGTGACCCAACTCCTTCCACTTTGCTTTCCAGATGTCCGCTACATCGTTAACCGGTCTACGGCTCAACGCATCAGCAACTACGTTGGCTTTCCCCGGATGATACTGTATATCGAACTGATAATCTTTCACAAACTCTAACCATCTGCACTGACGCATATTCAGTTCTCGCTGAGTGAACAGGTACTGCAGTGACTTATGGTCTGTGAACAAACGGAATTTCTCGCCCAATAAATAGTGCCTCCAAATTCTCAATGCAAAGACGACCGCAGCTAACTCCAGGTCGTGGGTGGGGTAATTCTTCTCATGCGGCTTAAGCTTACGGGAAGCAAAAGCTATAGCCTTCTCTTCTTGCTGAAGTACTCCCCCAAGTCCTCGTAAGGATGCATCGGTGTAAACCAGGTACTCTACACCCGGCTTCGGTAAAGCAAGGACTGGTGCCGAGGTAAGCTTGTCCTTCAGCTCGTCGAAAGCCAACTGACAAGCGTCATCCCAAACATATGGTACCGCTTTGCGAGTCAGATTCGTCAATGGACCCGCTATCTTGGAGAATCCCCGAATGAATCTCCTGTAGTATCCGGCTAACCCCAAGAAACTACGCACTTCCGTCGGTGTCGTGGGCTGCCCCCACTCCCTCACCGCTGACACTTTGCTCGGGTCAACTGCTATCCCCTGCTCAGAAACAACATGGCCCAAGAATTGTACCTCTCGCAACCAGAATCCACACTTCTCGTACTTAGCATACAACTGATGTTCTCGTAGAGTCTGAAGAACCTGCCTCAAGTGTTCGGCATGCTCCTCCTCGGAATGTGAATATATCAAGATATCATTTATGAAGACGATGACGAACTGGTCCAAGAACTCTCTGAATACTCGGTTCATCAAGTCCATGAAAACGGCTGGGGCATTTGTGAGTCCGAACGGCATCACTCTGAATTCATAGGACCCATACCTCGACAAGAAGGCAGTCTTTGAAACATCCTGCTCTCTAATTCGTAACTGATGGTACCCCAGCCTAAGATCTATCTTTGAAAAGAAAGTTGCTCCCCTCAACTGGTCGAATAGATCATCGATTCGAGGCAACGGATATTTATTTCTTATCGTGACCTTGTTCAACTCCCGGTAGTCCACACACAATCTCAGTGAGCCATCTCTCTTCTTTACAAATAAGACTGGAGCGCCCCACGGTGAGGTACTCCTACGAATGAAGCCCTGACCTAATAGCTGCTCAATCTGATCTCGTAGCTCTCGCATCTCTGCCGGAGCCATACGGTACGGTGCGCATGCTATAGGTCTCGTATCTGGCAATAAATCTATAATGAAGTCTATCTCACGACTGGGCGGTAGGCCTGGTATCTCCTGAAACACATCGGAATACTCCCTAACAACTGGGATCTAATCCAAAGGAATCACAACCTCCTTAGAGGTATCCTCCTCAATGTAATATAATTGAGCGGTCGAACCTCCCTCTGGGCGAGGCATCGCTACTACAAACATCTCTTGCCCCGGAATGGCAAAAACAATGCTCCCACCGAAGCAATCAATCATGGCTCAATAAGATGCGAGCCAATCCATACCAATAATCACATCATGCTCGTGCATGTCTAAGACTAGCATGTCTGCATGCAATACCAAGCTACCAATCTCTACCCCTACTCCCCAGCATATAAAGAATATAAGTGACCCATTCCCCAGTGGTGAGTCGACACATGTCACGGTGCTCTCTGCTGTGGCTAACAACCCTAAGGACTTCGCAAAGTGCGTGGCTATAAAACAATGCATTGCCCCCGTATCAAACAAAACTTTACCCATAGTACCATGGATAGGAAACATACCCTCAATCGCGGGTGGTGCCTGTGGAGCTGCTGCCTGGTGGACGTTATAGACACGTCCATACTGCAATTGCCCCTGCTGCACTGGAGCTGCAGGAATGGCTGGTAGGGCTGGCACCTGGGCTGGAGCTGGAAGGGCAGGTGGGAAGAGTGGTCTCTGAGGCTCATTACGGGCTCCCTGCTGCTGTGGGGCCCTATCGCCCTCTGGGCAATCTTGACGCTTATGGCCGTGCTTGCCGCACACAAAACACCGGCCTCTGAAATTACCTCTCCTCTGTCCCTGCTGACCACGACCCTGCTGGCCGTTACCTCCATGCCATTGGCCCTGATGTGCACGCTGTTGGCCTTGCTGGCCCTGCTGCTGTCCCTGCGGTCGGTGTTGACCCTGCTGGCCCTGCTGATTAGGCTGACCCTGATGGCCCTGCCTGAATCCCCCGAATCCCTGCCTAGAATCACCTGAACGGAATCGCTTAGCAGGGTCCCCCTGATGGGAACTCTGCTCCTGCTGATGAGTCTGTCCATGAGTTGGTGCCCCACCGGCACTATTACCCCCGGTCCTGCCCTGCTGGCTGGACTCTCCTGCTCTCTTGCTTCCCTGAAGATGGAATCGGTGATCCTGGCAATGTAGTAACGCTGCATTGAGTACATCAGTGAACGTACTCAGGGATAGGTTCCTAATAAGGTGCTGACGGATCCTCCAAGCTAACCCGTCGACGAACAGCAAAATCTTTTTGCCTTCAGTAGGTGCCTCATCTGGCACAATGGTGAGAAGTCTCGTGAAATCCTCCTCATACTCTGCTACAGTAAGATTATCTTGCTTCAGATTTAGTAGTTTCCGCCTCATCTCCGTCTGCACTGCAGGTGGGAAGTACTTGCGGTCAAACCGCTCCCAGAACATCTGAATAGGGATCGTGTCCCTCTCCTCCAAAGTAGTAGTGGACTCCCACCACTGCAATGCGGCTCCCACCAACTTGAAAGAGGCCAATAGCTGCTTCTGAACTTCGGTGCACTCATACATACGGAGGTTCCGCTGGATGTCTTTCTTCCATTGGCTAACCGTGACAATGTCGGAGCTACCAGAGAACTCAGGGGGATGTGCTTTCTGAAAAGCATCCCTCTCCCTCTCCCATGCAGATGGAAGCTGTGCTGGTACTGGCGCCACTGCCTGAACCTGGGGTGGAGCCTGCTGAATCACCGCTATCGCGACATTCACCGCCTGAGCAACTATAGCGGCCACTTTATTATCATTCATTGTGCCTGGTGCCGGAGCTGCTGGTTGCTCGGCCTGGGCACGCCTATCTTTCGGAGCACGTCTCGGAGGCATCTGAAACGTGAACAAAATTTATCAGTCTACAGTTATCATCGAATCTCAATTAACTGAAGACTTAAACGTAAAAGCAGGAATACAACAAATCCTAAAAATAGGGCTCTATAGCAAAAACGTTAAGCTGAAAGCGAAATAAGCCGTACAGATCCTATAGACACTAGAACCTGATGCTCTGATACCACCTGTGACACCCCGCCTAATTAAATACCGGGCGATCACTCCTTTATTAAATTAAATCAGGGTAAACAGTTGGTTCATTCTCAGCATCACTGTCGATCAAAAATATTTTTTTTTTCCAATTTAACACCCTAAATAATTAAGCTAAGTGTCAAAAACATTTTTCATACAAACTTCCAAATTTTAATTAAAGAAAAGATTTATTTATACAAAACAACATTTCTACAATATGGAATCACACCACGATGAACTAAAATAAAACCATACATTCGTCAATCGAATGTCAACATAATAAAACTAAACATCATAAACCATCCTGAATAAATCCCATAAAACAATACTGGAATAACTGAAATATAAGAATCCCAACAATAAATGAAATGATAAAAAGGGCGACACATGCCCAATAAATGAGAGTAATAGGAGTGGAGTCAAGAACAGAAGCCGTCTACTCAAGTGACCTGCAACTCCCACCTAAGCTGCACTTCGTTCTTCTCAAAGGATCCTAAGCAAGACGCCCCTGTGGCTGGGCACCTGAAAATATACATATATATACAAAAGAGAGAGAGAGAGAAAAGGAAACGGGTCAGGGCCCGAAAGTGTGTTTGATTTTAAGATACGTTAAGCAAGTATTTAAAATTGATACAGGCCAATGCAACATCATATTAGTTCGTCTCTCTCTTGAGAAATACTCACCTCTCTTCTAATGTGCACTCATATCGCACTAACCTTCCCAACAGTTCATTTATCTTAGCTTACGCATATATTTTCAAAACCGAACGATGTCAATGTTTTAAAAAGGTTACTTTCAATATGTAGTACTCCTCTCGTTTTAGCTTCATTAAATTATAAGGTTTCCCAGTGTCTTCTCATACTTTCACAAAACAAGTATTTATTATTGCGTCAACAACCATGTCCTACTTATCACATTATAGTAGGCAGATTAAAGTTTATAACCATATATATATATATATATATATATATATATATATTAACTACTCGTATAATATATATATAACAGCACCCCAACTAATCTATGGTGCGGGCATACTCTGCTATCCAATCCCCGTATCGCTCACACAAAGGGAAACACAAGTTCGGAATCACTCTCGAACTGTATTAACATATACAAAACAACGTTGAGGCGAAGCATAGATTCCAAGTCCAAGAGGTCAGTACATACCCACACGTCTCTTAGGACCGTCCGACTATCAATCTAATAGCCCGTACCTAGGATCTCTATCTTCTAGGGTACGATTCAATATCCCCCATAAAGCAACACAGGATACGATCGTCCCAGCGCGGTAACCTCAGGGACAGCAAGTAGCGCGGGTACGTTTTTCAC